>JANUYF010000003.1:252199227-254718394 GCA_026167975.1 Phrynosoma blainvillii
CATCCAGCACATCCTGATATTACATGAAAAAAACAAAAATAATCTGTTTTAAGTCAACCAATTTTGAATGGTGCTTCCAAGTAGGGAAATTAGGAGTGCAGGTTGTTATCAGTTGTATGATTCACATATTGAGCAAATAATGTGCATAATTGTGAAGAGGAAAGCTAGGCAAGCCTAATTACAATCACAACTTTCAGAATGCATAGGAGAGATATAACTCGGAGGCTTATCTGTTAAGGAGTTAGACAGGGGCAGGTTGAAATAGAGTTAGGGAGTCATAAAGTGTGAGGGCTAATTGTTGCTGTTGCTGTGTGCCTTCAAGATATTTCTGACTTATGGTGACCCTAAGGCAAACCTATCATGGAGTTTTCCTGACAGGTTTCTTCAGAACATGCATTTGCATGTTTTATCTCTACATCCACCTAGATGCAAATGGATTTTAAATTTCCTGGACTTTGCAAATCTCCCTAAAGCCACATGGCCAGAAGGAGGAGGAGCATGCCTGCAAAAGATACCCTCCCCATCATATACCATCTTAACTAAAGAATGAAACAACATGTAGGCATCTGACTAACATCTCCAATTGTTTTTCTCCTGTTTGATTTGTAACAGCTTACCTGATGAAGAAGCCCAAGGAGCTTTGAAAGCTTGCAACAAGTATATTATGCATTTCGGTTGGCCAATGAAGTTATCACTGATGGAATTTTGTTTGAATTTGCTAAGTGTCCAACACAGCTACCTCTGAATGTTCTGCAATCCTCTCAGGCTGAGAGAGTGTGACTTGCCCAAGGTCACCCAGTGGGTTTCATGACCATGCTGGGAATCGAACCCTGGTCAATATTCAAACCACTACACTACACTGACACTTAGAAAGAGGGAAACAGAGAAGATCTGAACTGTGTTTTGGGGAGTTGTGAATGTAGAAAATTTTCAGACTGAAGTGTTACTTGTCTTGAAAGAGAAGGGTTAATGTATATTGTGTGTCTATATAATTGACACAAGACATGTTTAATTTATTTTATTTGTTATATAATAAACCTTTACTGTTTATATTTTCTACAAATGTCTTTCATTTAAGAACTAAAAGGGAGATTGTGTCATACTTTATCATATTTCACAAAATAATACATCCTCTTGTCCAGTATAGTGGCCATATTGAGGCCCAAATATCAGATCCATGGATCCTAAAGGTATAAGAGCAAGGTGTGTGATTGGAGCCCATAGGTTGGAACTGCTGTATCTTCACAATAATGATCAAATGTGAGGAACTAGAATATGACAACTGGGAGAGAGACTTCAGGTACCTTGAATGAGGGAGAAAAAGACTAGTGAGACAGAAGAAAGATGGAAAGGAGAATATGATATGAGGGAGGACAGAGAAGAAACAGCCCTGTGGCAAGGGAGACAAAGTGGTTTCTAATTCAGGCAAACTTGATGGGGGGGGGGGGGAAGAAATAATGTATTTTCATGTCACCTGTTGACATATAGTGACCTCATGAATTTCCTTCTTAGACAAGGAATACTCAAACGTGCTTTGTCAGTTCCTTCCTCTTCCTCTGAAATATAGCCTACAGCACCTGGTATTCATTGGTGGTCTCCCATTCAAGTACTACCCAGGGCTGAGCCTGCTTAGTTTCCAAGATCAGATGGGAACTGGTGCCTTTAGGAAAGTAGTTCTAAAACTTTTTACCCTTGTAACCTCCTTTAAAACTACACGCAATGTCCACAAAGAGTGGACATTGCCCCATTGGAATTTTCCTTTTTGTCCCCGAATTTCCAGCTTTGCAGAGAGTGAGACATAGGAGATTATCACACAGGAGGCTAAAGTATCTTTCAAGTGCCTTTAAATTATCATTAACACGCAATCAGGGTTCACACACATGTGCATTTGTCGCATCTGTAAAGTGCCTGTAAAGTGTCATGGATGTGTCCCCAGCTCCCCACTCACCTATCCCATCAGTAACACGTCCTTGGAGCCATCATTTTTCAATAATGTGATCTTCCATTTTTGAAAAATGATGGCTCTAAGGATGAGTTACTGATAGGATAAGAGAGCAGGGTGAGGGGATGTGTCTATGACACTTAACAGACACTTTACAGATGCAACAAATGTGCGAGCATGTGAACCCCAATTGCGTGTTAATGACAATTTAAAGACACTTTCAAGACACTTTAGTATCCCGTGTGATAATCTCCACAGAAAATCATTCACATCCAGAACTCTTACATTTTATGTGTATGCATTCCCATGGTAACATTGCCTGCACCTTTTCTTTGGGAACCTAATCTATATTTCTACATGCTCAACTGAAGTTTTAAGTTACTAGAATGTTAGAAATTTGGGGTCTGAAGAAAAGGTTCCACTAGGGGAAGCAGAATTCTTTTTTAGGAGCAATGACCTCATTCCTGCCTCCCAGTTGCTACACCTTTAAGTTTGAGACAACACTGGAGTGAAGATGGGTCTAATTTAAAAAACAAAAACAAACCAAGCCTACTTCACATACTTGCACTGTTAAAGAGTAAATCAAAATGGCTTTGAGACAGAAAAATATATTTCTTTAACCACCACAGGCTTACAAAATGCTGCTGTGTGCATTTTGCCCCCTGGCAAGAGAAATACCTTTTTCATCTTACAATAGAACAAATAGCTGTGGGATGACATGGAATCTCTATGAATAGACAGGTCTAAGTTGCACTGGGATTACTTTGAATGCTCCCATTGAGAGCATAATTGTAGTTTCTTAAAAGACCTTATTAATTCATGTGAAGAAACTCCAAGTGTAACCCAATTGCACTCTGAAATCCTGTCAACTTTTACTCATAACTCAAAAACTGTTATATATTAATATAGAAGGGCTAGTTAAATGTTGGAACATTGTTAGCAAAGTTGGTATGGCATGATAATAAATACAATTAATCCAAACCTGCCAGTTATAGGAGAGGAAATATCTAGCTCACATATATTTACATAAAATATCTACGTAAAATATTAATGTTTAAGTCATCCTGCAACACTCCATTCTGTTTTGGTTTCTAGTTTATCTCATTACCCAGAAACACACATGTCTATTTGGCCTTCATCTATGTATCAACGCTAGACCAGACTAAAGAAAGGGCTCTCATGGAATCAATAGAATTTATGTAGGTTTATCAATAGACCTAGCATTTGATCTCCTCCTCCTCCTCCTCCTCCTCCTCCTCCTCCTCCTCCTCCTCCTCGGTTTCATAGTCAACCAGATATTACTAAAAGGTGTTTTGGACTGTCAGTATTTCAGTTCCATCCAAGAATCTAGGAATCAGTGAGATATCATCAGATGATTCAGTGTAGCATGGTGATTTGAATGTTAGACTATGACTCTGGAGACCAGGGTTCCATTCCCAGCTTGGCCATGAAACCCACTGGGTGACTTTGGGTAAGTCACATGCTCTCAGCCTCAGGGGAAGGCAATAGTAAACCTCATCTGAACAAATCTTGCAAAAAAAAAAACAAAACATGATAGGTTCACCTTAGGGTTGCCATAAGTCAGAAACAGCTTGAAGACACACAACACACACATCATCATCAGATAATAAACATTACAAGTGGTGTTGTTTTTCACCATTATGCTATTGTGGTCCTGTTGTGGTGATTCCATTCAGATGTTTTGAATTGCTCCCACATCACCATCACCATCACCATCGCATCATCTCCTCCTCCTCTTGTTGTTTTTTGTTGGTGTTTTCTTGACACAATGCAGCTTATATAATATTAAAACCCCATTGTAGTCCCTGAAAACCTATTGGAGCAGGAAATTTTTCTGACAGTGAAAGGAAGGCCACGAAAGAACTATCTAATCTCCTTAGAGTCTGGAAGCAGCCACCAAGAAGATGGCTTCCTTATATCTGTCATGTGTGCCTGAGAAGATGGTGGGAGTCACATAAAGGTTCCTCAAAAGATCTTAAATCCCAGACAGGCTCATATTCAATACCAATAATGATTCATTCAATTTGTCTAGCACCTGGAATTGGCTGCAAAAGAAAAACACCAATACTCACAGTTAGAAATACTGTGGGGAGAAAATAATATATAGAAATTAGAATGTATATAGAACAAAAGAAACAAAAGTGGAAGCTTACTTCTCCTTAACAGTAGTGAAAATAAACATGATTCAAGCACAAAGGAAAATCTAGTTTTTTATTCAAGGGGAATTGTGCCCTTTGTTTGTTTGATTGTTTGGAATTCCTTTTGCCCTGATATCTAAATTGCCTCTTGGTTTCTTTCTAACAAATCTAGAAAAAGAATGTCAAGGTCCTTGTAAGAAAATGAATTGCATTTTGTCACCCAACAATATCCCATTTATTCCAGACTTCTGTGAAGGCAGTGATATTGTTGCAGTATCACTAGAAACATTTTCCATAGTATATTTGGATAGCCTATCACCCTGGACCAGCAAAGGGGCCCATGAAAGAAATAGCCTTTTTGTGCATTTTATTGATGCTTGCTATCACGTATATAAATGTTGAATTGACTGGGTGTGTCTTTGGAGCCAAGGTTCCATCCTGTGACAAAAGCAGTTCTGTGTGGCCAAAACTGTTAACTATGGTTGAATATAACTGCACATTGCATTTACATTGCTTAGAAGGAACTGCTTCCACTTTCTGTTACTCAACAAACATTCCCTATAGTGATTATTTATATTCAGAATATATTTTCCAAACATGTGATGCCTTCCAAGACACATTGTTAAAAACATTTTCTTTATCTTTGGAAACTCAAAGTTCTTTCACCTTTGGAGAAATGCTAAAGTATGATTCAAAATGCAAAATGATTTTTCTTTTTCAAAAACAGTTATTGAAGAGTTAAATATTTTTCCAAACAAAAACTGGTTTCCTGCAACATCTGTAAGTTCCTTTGTGGTGAAATAGTAGCTAGGTAACAGCTGTATATACAGATTCCAAGCCCATAGATTTCTTGCTATGCAGGTAGTGTTAAACAATGATTTAAAATAAATACAGTTGGTACCATAAATCACTCATATGGAAAACCAAAAGATTTTTCTCTCTCATAAAGGTAATTCATAAGGTATCAATACATATTTATTCTATACTTCAGACATCAATATACTGACAAGCCCTAAAATAATCTATTAGCTCAGTTTCTTTCATGAACATTCTGTACAGTGCAAGGCATTAAGTACCGTATCCATAGAGGGCTTGATATATTGCCTACTCTTATACAACAGAACAGAAATAAAATCCTCTTGATTTTTCGAACACAAATTCCATTCTCTACGTGGACCTATGTGAAAGGATACCATATACACATCTACAATGTTGAATATTTTAGCCTAAATCCAATTTTTAGAGTGAATTCATTGAATCAATGCCATTTACAGAAGTGTTGGCTTACCAGGTTTTCATGAATTCAATGAGTCTTCACCAATTGGGACTATAAACTGATTTAAGGCCACTATGGTTTTAAGAGGTATTCTCGTAAACATTGTAACAGAACATAAAGTTGTGTGTTGTTGTTATTTTTAAATGTTTTTAAACTATATGTGGAGTTTTGATTGCAACACTCCAGTTTATGGCATGTCCCAGTATGGGAAATGTATATTTTCCCAAATAATATGTGTAATCTGCCTTAGAAAAAAAGACATGAACTATGAAATGAACAAGAAGAACATAAAAGCTGTGAGTTATACCATCCATGAACAACTTAATGCAGGACTTAAAAAGAACAATTACTGATTTTGGAGGACATATACGGTAGGAGAAATAAACAAGTCACATGAATTTATGACAAAGTGACAATTTACATATGAGAGTAAAATATATCAGAATTATTGGAGCCTAGTCTCCTGGGAGAAAGGCAGTATATAAATAATGTAAATAAATAAATAAATACTGGTATGAGTTATAGTTAGAGAAGAATTAGCTGAGTTTAAATATAACACAGTGATTTACTGCTAGTAAAGCTGATGGGAATGGGATGTGATGGCTCAAGTGCTTAAGATGCTGATTCTGACTGCAAGATTGGCAGGTTGGCAGTTCGAGGCCCGGGTGCTGCATGATGAGGTGAGCTCCTGTCTCTAGTCCCAGTTTCTGCCAATCTTTCAGTTCAAAAGAATGCAATTGCAAGTAGATAAATAGGTACCACTTTGGTGGGAAGGTAAACGGTGTTCTGTGCAATCATGCTGGCCATAGGATCACAGAGTAGTCTCTGACAACGCTGGCTGTTCAGCTTTGTAACAGAGGAGTTTATCACACAGGGACCAGTTTCGTCTTTAAATAGATAATAAAGTGGAAATAAACCATCCCGAAAATAAAGTGAAAATAAAGTGAAAATAGAGGTTAATTGCGCAAAAGCATTTCACACGTAATTAGAATAAATGTGCGATCACATAATAACATTTTTGCATTTCACACAGAAGTGAAAGAAATCCGCAAATGTACTAAAAATGCTATACTTCCACATGTGCAGATGTAAGTTTAATTTGTGTGACAGAGGAGTGTTGTTTGTGTCATTTCCTGTGCGACATTGCCTCTACCTTCTGTTTGCCTTTTTGGATCACCATTACAGTCCTTCCGTTTGCATTGTTAGATTGCAATTACAGTAATTCTGTTTGCATTGTTAGATCACCATTACAGTCATTCCATTTGCCCAGTTCATATTTATGTTCATAACTACACATGCATGAAAATACACACACACACACACACACACACACTCACTTACATATATATAGTTATATATATATTGTAAATATATATATATAGTTATATATAAAGTTATATGTGCTTATACATAAACATACATATGAATATGCATATATATATCATACACTATATATATATATATATACAAACATACATATCAATACTAATAAATGTGTGTGCGTGCGTGCGTGTGTGCATGTGTGCGTACACATATATATAAGGACATATAACTTTATATATAACTATACATACATCTATATATATATATATATATGTGTGTGTGTGTGTGCACGCATGTGCGTGGACACACACACACAGAGCTATTAGTATTGATATGTATGTTTGTTATATATGTATATATTGTGTATGATATATATGTATATTGATATGTATGTTTCTGTATAAGCACATATAACTATATATAACTATATATATATATATATAGTGTATGATATATATATGCATATTCATATGTATGTTTATGTATAAGCACATATAACTTTATATATAACTATATATATATATATATATATATATATATATATATAATGTGTGTGTGTGTGCACGCACACGCACGCATGTACGCATGCACACACACACATTTAAAAGTATTGATATGTAGGTTTGTTTTATATATATATTTATTGTGTATGATATATATGTATATTGATATGTATGTTTCTATATAAGCACATATAAATTTATATATAACTATATAACTATATATATATATATATATATATAGTTATATATAGCTATATGTGTGTGTGTGTGTGTGTGCGTGCATAATAACAGTGGAGCATGATGTCCCCATGCATGATGCTGACAGGTATCAAGTCCCAGTGAAATAAAAGTATGGACAATAGATTTCCCTTTCTCATACATCCCATCCCTACACAACTATATACTTCTATACCAGGCACCCCATAGCACCATTAAAAAAGAGGCTTGGAGGACCAGAGGAGGACAGAGTAAGCGAGTGGCGTATAGCGGAGAAAGGAAGCCAAAAGTGAGAGACTGAGAAGAGCAGAGTGAGCAGAGGACAGAGGGGTTTGGAGGACTAGAGGAGGACAGGACGAGTGGCATGCAATGTGGAGAAAGGAGGCTGAAAGTGTGAGGTTTGGAGGACAGAGCGAATGGCAGCAGGTCGAAGGGGAGAGGTGAAAGAGCCAGAAGAAAAGAGAGTGGGAGGTAAGGAAGGTAGAAGGAGAGGCTCAGGAGGAGAGAGAGACTTGTAGGACTAGAAGAGGAGAAAGAGAAAGCAGAGGGGCTCATCTCTGCCTGGCATCTCTGACGCCCGAGCAAAACAGGAAGGGAAAGCGGCCCCACTGAACCATGGGAAAACAAACAAAAAATGAGTGAAAGCAGGATTATTGCAAAATTTGAGTTTCATACTAAAGCGCAATTAGTGTAAATGCGAAATTACTCTAATATCGCAAATGCATTTTCTCTGAAATCCCGAAAAAAGATCTCGGATAACACCATTTATCCATTTGTGTGACATCATGTGAAATCGTTGGGTGCAATTACGCTTTTTTTCAGGATTTTTGTGGGATAAACTATTGATTTGCCCCGTGTGATAAACTCCAGAGATGAGCACTGTCCCCTATGGTTGGACACGACTTGACAGCCTTGTCAATAGGGAATACCTTTACCTTTAAAGCTGATGGGAACAGAATATTCTGGATTACTAGAACAGTATAGAGCAGGGGTGGGTAACTATGTGAGGACATGATGTCCTGTCACTCTTTTGGAGGGGAAGTGGGGGTATTTGGGGGGGGGGGTCCTAGGTTAGTAGCGGAGTGCTTTTTGCATGGTTGCACAGATGGGGGAAGCTTTTGGAACAATTTTCAGCCTGAAAATTGCACTGTTTTTTAAAATGGGATTGGGAGATTGTGGGAGTGATGGAGGGCTCTATAGATTACAAAAGTAAGGTTCAGGGACTACGTCCCAAAATAGAGGGAATGCCCTATTGGAATTGCTTGCCTTTTGAGGTCCTCCAAAAGGATACATCCCTTTTGTCTGCTCCCTGTCTCCTTCAAACTACTCTCCTACTAATATTGACTTGCTATTATTGTTCAGTGTTTCATGCTATTAATAATAAATTAGGATAGAATATTGGATTGCTGTTGGCCCTTAACAAGATGCTCTTTTGGTGAGGGAGTGGTGGCAAAGGTCTTGGGATTTACAGTTGGCATCCACTGAAGTATATTGCTAAAAGAGCAACCTCCACTGACCTGTGGATTATTTTTCTAAATTCTTGATGATCTCCATGTTTCCTGAAAGCACAAGCTAATATAAAACTGGTCCAAGTAAAACCACATAAAGTGAAAAAGTTAAGTTTAAAATAATATACTTTCTATAGAATTAATACCATATGAAACATTAAAACATAAATTTCAGAGTTTATATTGAAAACCATACAGCACTAAAATATAAAAATTATTAAGTAAAACAGTCAAATCCCAAAGGCCTTCTGAAACAGGAAGATCTTTACCTGATGAAAAGACAGCATGCAGCAGGTGGGGCCACAATGTGTGAGCAGCCATGGAGAAGGCTCTCTCCCATTTTTCCAGCTAGCATGCCTGTGAAGGTGATGGGATTGAGAGAAGCACACGTCTAGTGTTTATTTATTTAATGCATACCCCGCCTTTCTCCCAGTATGGCATGCAGGGCAATGAAATTGAATAAACTGAATAAATTTGTTGAATAAATGTGATAAACTGAATGTGTTGAAATCCATTAAGGTTGAGAACCATGCATTCAAAAGACATAAATAATCCATACTTTCCAATATTTCACAAATGAGAACTGGGACACATGTGGTCAAGCAACATCAGAGTGTGGTCCAGAGAGCAAACATTATTAATGAGGCAGAACAGATGAGCTAGGAGAAAGTGCAGAAGTTTGCTTTTGCCTGAGCCTACAGGGAAAGACTCCCTCCTACTGAGTTAATTTTGTGGCAACTACTTTTGCAATTTGCACTCAGATTGCAGCAACTGAAATAAGCTGAGGACAAAGGAAGAAAGTGACAGGGGGCCCAAACAGATGAGCCAAAAAAGCTGGTTTCTGTGTGGGTTGGGGGCATGGTGATTAGATGACGCATGCCCCCAAGATGTGCCAAAGATGTGCCTGAGCTGTGGAAACCCAGCTCAAAAAGAAGTGTGTGTGGGGGGGAGGGGGGTTCTACCCCAATTTGGGCCCACTCAGGACCACAGCATTTGGTTATTGTGGTCCCGAGGTGTCTTGGGTGGGGGTGGCTTCAAACTGCCCCTTCATGCCGGTCTGTTTTGCCCCATTAGGAGAGAGAAACTGGGACATTTTAAAAGCAACTAAAAAAAGTGGGACAATGGATGTCTATCAGGGCTGTCTCTGCCAACTCAGAACAGCAGGAGGATATGTGTGATCCCATTTTTGCAAACTATACTTTTTCTCCCATAGCACCTATGGTAGTAAAATCCCATCAATGATGCCTATATCAATTTGCATTTCTTTTCAGGGAGGATAAGCTCTGCCATTACACTTGTCCTTTCAGATTAGAATCTTTTTCAGTTGTCAAATATTTGTTCATCTTTTGTTCATCAAGAAATTCCCCCCCCCCTTTTTTTTTTTTCTTTAGTTTTGTTCTTACCATAATATTCTGTTCTTCGTTTTTGGAAATTATGAAATGAATCAAAATTTTTCTGGGTTTTTCAGGCTGTGTGGCCATGTTCTAGAAGAGTTTCTTTCTGACATTTCACCAGCATCTGTGGCTGGCATCTTTCAGCCACAGATGCTGGCAAAACGTCAGAAAGAAACTCTTCTAGAACATGGCCACACAGCCCGAAAAACCCACAAAAAAACTATGGATGCCGGCCATGAAAGCCTTCGACTTCACATTGAATCTAATTTGTTTGTTTCTTTAAGTATGTGTCTTCTATGGTTCAAGGGGAAACTTTGGCCTTATACTGCTTTATCCTTAGTTGGTACTAGCAAAGATAGTTATATGTTCATTAACACTAAATGTTGGATCACTTTTGCTCATTATTAACTTATGTGGTATAACCATACAACATCTAGTGTCCCAGTACCAGGAACAAACACTCAGGAGATTACCATACTTTGCAAAGAACAGGAAAGTCCTTTTCTTTCAAAAAGTGCCAGAGAAGTATCGATTGGGTATGGGATACCAAGATTGGGTATGCGATGCCTCCATGCTAGGCATGGAGGTGTGCAATAACACTCGTTTTAAAAAAGTTTTCAAAAGTTTCAACCCACGCTGAGGCTGGGAGGGAAAGTAGATGCCTGAAGTTGATAATCTTTTCTATCTTGCCACCCTCAGCATGACTTGCCATTGGTGGGCAAACTGTATTTGGTAGACTGCATGTGATTGCTAGGGCTCCCATGTTTTTTTCTACAACAGGGAGTGAACAGGAAGTGACTTCCTATTGCTTAAAAAATGTCTCCCTTATGCTTAAAATGCAGTAGTTCTTCCCCTCAAAAAGTATCCAAGCCCCTAGAGCAGGGGTAGGCAACCTTTTTGAGCCGGGGGCCAGGTTGCTGTCCCTCAGACAATTGGGGGGCCGAAGCACCAAAAATAAATAAATAAATAAATAAAAATAAAAATATATAGTTTTAAAAAGTTAAAAATGTTAAAAAAAATATATGCATGCACACTCTCTCAACCCCAGAAAAGCTATGGCAAAACCCCTGTGGAGATTTTGCCAAGAAAACCTCCAAGAACAAGTAATAACAACAATAATATCATCATGGCGGGGGGCGGCGGCGGCAGGACCGGCCTGGGGCCAGTCCAAAGGCCTCGGGGGACCGTATCTGGCCCCCGGGCCTTAGGTTGCCTACCCCTGCCCTAGAGGATGTTTGAGGCCTTTGAGAATATATATATATATATATATATATATATATCCTCAAAGGCCTCAAACATCCTCTAGGGTCTTGGATACATTTTGGATATATATGACATATGATGGGAATGCAGCCCTCCAATGCTGCTCCCACTAATGCTGCCCCCACTAGTCTCCCTCAGGTGCATCTACACTGTAAAATAACGCAGTTTGACACCACTTCAAATGCTGTAGCTCCATCCTATGGAATATTGGGGATTGTAGTTTTATAAGGTCTTTGGCTTTCTCTGCCAGAGTGCTGGTGCCTCACAAAATTATAAATCCCAGGATTCAGTAGGATGTCACCGTGACAGTTAAAGTGGTGTCAAACTACATTATTTCTACAGTGCAGATGCACCCATAGTCACCTACCCCAGCTTTAGGCCATTGTGCATGCTGCCTTTGGCAAGGGCAACATTTACACCTTGGCTTATTTCCCCATCCTGGGACCCTGTGAGTCTACCTTATTCTTATCACCCTAGCATTCCCTTATGTGGCACTACATTCTCTTCAAGTTTATGTGTGTACAACTATATATGTATGGGTGAGGCACAGGCCTTCATAGGTACCTAATGATACACACCTTGACGAGTCCCTGTACTTGTGTTGTACTCAAATAAATAAATAAATATTGACTGACTGGCTAGCCATAGTGTATTGTTATACTGATGTTTGACCATGTTCTTATCTGAAGTAAGTTCTTCAAATTCAGTTGTCATATTCTTGATGAACTGCATTAATATTCTCTGAGGATACTTTGAAGCCTGCAATGTATAGAAAGATGTGGTATTCTGGGCTGATTCAAATATACACAAACAGCCCAATAAATAATAATGAGATGTACAGTTCATTGCTTTTCACATCCTGCTGTCTCAGATCCAGCATCAAAAGAAGCAGTAGAGTGCAAATCTATTTCTTTAGTATCCACCTTGGATCCATTTAATTTTATCCTTTATATTTTGGAACATCATTATATTGTTAGGTTCCAGGGAAAATAACAATATTCTCAATCTCTTTGTAGAACCCTTTCCCACCTTCATGAGGTTGATGCTGTTTTCTTTCTTTTATAAACAATTTATTTTCTATTGCTCTCTTACTAACTGGCTATTTTAGTGTCAGCTAAGTTTTGGAATAATTTGTGTGCTACACTGCAAATCATTTTTACAACTTCCATCTTCATTGCATTGCAACACTGTTATGCTGAAACCTTGAAGAAACAATTTTAATAAACTTGGAAGACAAAAAAAAAATCCAATTTAAACTATGAATTTTCAGGAGAGAAGCACTAGTTCACAAGCAAGTGGAATTTAAAAATTCTCTTCTACAGAATTAAAAATAACCCAAACAACTGGAAGTAATCTGAATACTCCCTGGTCCACTCTTAAGAACAAATATTTATACAACACTTTCCTAAATGCTCAATCTATATAAGTGCTAATGAAAAAAGAGAGGGGACATTTTCACTATTTAGATAGAGCACAGAAGTCATATTTTAAAGTCTTTCTGTTGGCCTGCTATTAATTCTAGACCAGCAGCATCTTTCTTTTTTTAATATAGTGAACCCTCCACATTCACTGGGGTTAGGGGCACAGGACTCCAATGAAAGCGGGGAAACTATAAATAAAAACACCATTTGTTTGTTGTTGTTTACCTGAGTGAACACCTCTGTCTCTCTAGGACCTCCAGCACAAGTCTGCGGTCAACATCTACCAGAAATTGACCATAGAATTATGCTGGAGGACGTACAAAGGCCTAGAAAAGTGTTCTGTCTAGGAATCTCTAGGTCCTCCAGTGCAACCTCTGGAAGACATTGACCCTAGAGGACCTAGGGATTCCTAGAGAAGACATATTAATTAAATCATGTTCATGTCTTCCACCCCATCTGTAAGACTAACAGAGCAATCCAATGTTTGTTCAGAATTTAGTCCTATTGAACTCCCAATAGGGCCT
This sequence comes from Phrynosoma blainvillii, assembly GCA_026167975.1. Taxonomy (NCBI): domain Eukaryota; kingdom Metazoa; phylum Chordata; class Lepidosauria; order Squamata; family Phrynosomatidae; genus Phrynosoma; species Phrynosoma blainvillii. The sequence goes on from JANUYF010000003.1 coordinate 252,212,757, forward strand.
ACTGTCAGATAAGTGTGGATAGTATTGGAGGCTTAATAAACCACCACGGGCATAGGTCACACTGCTGCTTTAAACATCTTTATGCTTCACTAAATGTCTGAACATTTCCTGAGATTTAACTAACCTCACCATCTGAGTTCACAAACAGATACATAAATGTGGTCTAAAATCTACATGTGCTCTATGAAAGAGAAAATTCAATCTGAATATGGCAGCACATTGGTCAAAAAAGAATGTAGGAATTTTTTTGCTTAATTTTGTATAAGTTTGGCATGATTAGATAAAGTACTAAGAGGGTCATGAGGAAAGTATTGGGAATCCTGTACAGTAGTTCTTCAGCTGGCTCATAGTCTCAAAACTGGCTTGTTAATAAAAGTAGTTTCTCAACCATAGAGAGAACCACTGAAGCACAGAAAACTGGACTGCATGGTTTCTTTATTAATACTAATTGTTGTTTTTAAAATAGATTATTCACAGCTAGTATTTGCATATGTGAATACATATAAATGTGTGTGTATATATATATATCAGCACACACAGAAAGACAAACAGAACAACAGCTGTCCCTCCATTTTCACAGGGGATCCATTCCAGACTCCACTGCAAAAAACAGAAAATTGCCAATATTCAAGTCCTATTGGCTTGAATGGTGGCACGCACCTGCGCACACCCCATTTTATCCTTTGTGTTCCTCCCTGCCTGTGAACATTTTTGACTGATGGCAACCCTAAGGCGAACCTATTATAGGCTTTTCTTGGCAAGCTTCTTCCAAGGGGGTTTGCCATTGCCATTCTCTGAGGCTGAGAGAATGTGACTTGCCCAAGGTCACCCAGTGGGTTTTTATGCTTGAGTGGGGAATCAAACCCTGATCTCCAGAGTACAGTTGACTATGGGCCTTTGCAGACTGCCAGAAATAGTGCAAATTAAGTCCAGTTTAACTGCCCTGGCTCAGTGCTAGGGAATCATGGGAATTGTATTTTTTTTTTCTGAGACATTGAGCCTTCTCTGTCAGAGAGCTCTGGTGCCACAATAAACTACAGTTCCCATGATTCCCTAGTACTGAGTCAGGGCAGTTAAAGTGGACTTAATTTGCACTATTTCTGGCAGTCTGCAAAGGCCCTATGTATATATTACTTGTGTGTATCTGCATGTTGTGTGCCTTCAGGTTGTATCTGACTTATGGCGACCCCAAGGCAATGGGCTTTTCATGGCAAGGTTTGTTCAGAGAAGGTTTGCCATTGCTGTTAACTGTATTGTTATTGTTAACTGCCTTCAACTCAATCCTGACTCATGGTGATCCTGTGAAAGAGACGTCTCCAAGACTCCTTATCCTCCCATCTGCTTAGGTCCTGCAAATTCAAACCCATGATCTCCCTAATAGAGTTTATCCATCTAGTGTGTGGTCTTCCTTTCTTTCTGCTCCCACCTAGAGGAGTCAATAGGATCCTGTTTTATCATCTACAAGAGAAAATTATTAATGTTCACTGAAGTCCTTGGAAAAATGAAGGATACATGTGCTGCAATGTGTTGCTGTTGTTGAATGGAAAATACAAAGCATAGCTTTGTCCCCTTTTAGCATATGTAATCCAATGAGGTCAGCACTTCAGCTACAGTGACAGAAAGAGAGGCTTGTATTGTGGTTCATGAAGAAAAATCTGGTGCTAGCAAGCAGGTCAGAACTACATCTGTCCTGGAACAGGTTTGGTTGGGACTCCGTTATGAATTTGGAAAGCAGTCCATTTCACCTCAAAATGACCTTGCAGGATTCAACTTTGATCTGATCCAGAATCTTGCTTCAGGAAATCTTTGATTCCTTGATCCTTAAAGGAAAATAAACAAATAATAATAACAAAATTTTCATGTATTTATTTTGTTATTCAGTTTTTGATTGGATAGAATTTGAAGACACAGTGGTATCTTCTAGGAGAATTTTCAGATAAGTAAGTGTTCATACAAGCAGCCTTATATGCTGCTCTCCCTATATTTCCTTCAGTTGGGGAGTTCAAGGGTTCAACTGATAGAAGAAACTCCTTTTGAAATGTGGTGCTGAAGGAGAGATCTATGGATACCATGGCTGCTAAAAAGACAAGTAAATGGATCTTGGAGCAAATCAAGCTTGAACTCTCCCTAGAAGCCAAGAGGACTCAACTGAGGCTGTCATACTTTGGCCAGGAAGTCATGAGAAGACATGACTTACTAGAAAATACAATAATCCTTGGAAAGGCAGAAGGCAAAAGAAAAATAGGAAGACTGTGTTGTAGATGACAGACTCAATCAAGGAAACCACAGCCCTGCATCTGCAAGACCTGAGTAGAAGACTTAGGGGGTCTCTCATTTATAGGGTTGCCTATAAATTTGAAGTCAATTTTTGACAGTTAACAACAATAATAGATTCCATTGCAGGCAATAATGCTTTTTAAAATATCCATTGTGCTTGTATTTTTAAAAAAAAAAACAACAAATTTTATCTCTGTTCTCTTTAGCATTCCTTGTTTCCTAACCTATCATTATTTCAGCAGTTCCAGACACATGAAAACATGCATTCATATATTTTTAAAATCTCAGTTGGGGAAAATATTGCCAGGTTTTATAAAAATTTTTTAAGGTTCTGTCTTTAACTGGCAAATAGTTGTGAGTCACAAAGTATGCTTGCCAGAGTTAAGGTCAGCTGCACAGTCTGTACTCAACAAAGAGCACCATTTTTCTGCTTTTTGTTAGTTTTGGCTTGAAAAGGCTGTGTTTTACCCTTCCCTGCTGAACAGTTTAGCCTTTGTTTCCCAGCTTGGATTGTACAATTATTATGCTAGCCCAACAGCAGAAATGTGCAACCCATGAGTTCCACATGATTGGCAGGTAATTAGCAACCAGAGAAGCTATGCTTTGAGAACCACAGCTAGGACAGGCTGTGGACACAGCTTTAGATAATCTGTCCTTTGTACTGCTGCTCATCTACCAAGGAGATTGAACTGTGTTACTCTTACTGTTGTCAGCTGTTGGAATCTCACTATTCACAGCTAGCTTCCGACACCCCTATGTGTTGGCTCAGTTGCATACTTATCTAAACTGAATTCAGATATCTCATAAAACTATGAAAACTAAACGTAGCAAATAACTTGTGCCAAGACCCATTTTGGGCACCCATTAATTACTTACAGGCATCCAGCATCTAAACAAAATAGTTATAATATTTGTATTTAATTGATGGCTATACATACATTACAGGTAAAACACGTAATTTAGAGGAGGAAAAGTATCCTGCACTGCGTGAACAAGTAAAACCATATTTTATTTATATTTATCTGTTTTTTAATTTCATTTATATGCCACCATTCCCCCAAAAGTTGGACCCAAGGTGATTCCCAGAGAGTTACTTGAAAAACCTGAAAATTTTTTAAAGCAATTACAATCTTGCAATATACAAACTTCATTATAAGAGTTTATTTCCTAATACTCAGAACATGTTTTCAGTTTGCTGTGTAAAATTCTGACTTGAAATACTTGAATCTGGACTTAAGCATTTTTGGATATTTAGTTACCTTAAGTCCTATACATCTCCAGGGTTCTTTCAACCAAATTGTGAGTTCTTGTGATACATCTTTTTGGGTTTTGCTGGCTGTAGTCACCTTGCTATATACTCTATTGGGGGGTTGTTTGTACTGATTTCTTAAAATTGCACTAGGGTTCTTCCAAAGATTTTATATAAACAAGGCATGGTTTGCTGAGGTAAATTATGATTAGAAGGGCTATTTTCCCTCTCTCTGAATTTTTGAAAACATTATCTTAGTGTTATAGTGAAAAAGTGCCATTTCACTAATGCACTAATGCACCATAGCACTATAATGAAAATGGAGGCCAAGGAGAAGGAAGAAGAAAAGAAGATGCATTTTTATTCCAGTAAGTCCTAGAATTAAAAAGTTACTCATTTATGGATAGGAATGAAATGTTGCTACTGGTGCTGAGAATTGTCAGAAAATAGTCTGAGACAAAACGAACATTGTTTTGAGATTTTTAAATTGTTGTTATTATTATTATTATTATTTGAAACCCAGGAATTACAGGAACAAACACTTGCAACCTCCTAACACATTTGACCCATCTGGAGAAGTCCACCAACTGCTAAATTGTGTTAGGAGGTCTGGAGCATATTTGCTTGGAGTTTCCCAGAGGTTCATAGTTGTTACCACTGTATCTAGTCATCCTCTAAATATAACTGGTTTGTTTGTGCTGTTGGTTACGGTATATTGAGTTTTAGCACTATCCCAGATCTGCAAGGTTCCCTCCTCTTTTAGGGGGTTTGGTGGTGATTTGGGGCATGGCTTTGTGCCATCTGGCCATCTCTTAATGATCTCTATAATCTCTTTCCTTTCTTGCGTCATACACCCATGGGGCATCTGAACAATGTGTTGAGGAATACAGTACTGTGTCTCTTTTCACACACACACACAAAAAGGGGGGGACCAAGGAAAAGGCAGGTGGAGAAGTCCCCTTGCTTTTTACTACTATTGTGATATATTGGTAGGATGGGAAACCTGATTTGGGAATACAGTCTCCAGTCCTGGATGGAGTCACACTCTCCTCCAAGGACTGTGTTCGCAGTCTGGGGGTGCTCCTAGATTCATCGCTTCACATGACTAGTCAGGTGAATGCGGTGGTCAGGAGCGCATGCTATCAGCTTCGGCAGATACGCCAACTGCGCCCTTATCTGGATAGAAGGGACCTGGAAACCATGGTACATGCTCTGGTAACCTCATGTCTAGATTTCTGTAACGCAGTCTACATGGGGCTACCCTTGTGCTTAACTCGGAAACTGCAATTAGTCCAAAATATGGCAGCCAGGTTGATTACTGGAACATCGAGGAGGGAGCATATAACACCTGTGCTAAAATCCCTCCACTGGCTGCCAATTAGTTTCCGGGCGCAGTACAAGGTGTTGGTTTTAACCTTTAAAGCCCTACATGGCTTGGGTCCATCTTATCTTAGGGACCGCCTCTGCCCGTACAATCCCCCCCGCGCCCTGCGGTCCTCTGGGAGGAACCTGTTGCAGCCGATAAGGACCAGGCTTTCACAGACCTCCCAGAGGGCCTTCTCCGCGACCGCTCCCAGGCTTTGGAATGGCCTGCCGGACGAGATCCGTCTTATTACTACTCTTACTGCCTTTAAAAAGGCAGTAAAGACGGATCTCTTTCGGCAGGCCTTCCTGGAATAACTGCCCGGCTCGGTGAAGACTTAATGCTGAAACTGTTGTCAGTTGGAATCTTTTTAGCAGGTGATCCTCAAACATCACTATCCAACTAGCTACCTGGCTGGATAGATTTAATTGTTTGTATTTTATCTCGGCTTTATTTTTAACTTGTTAATGGTTTAATTTTGTTTTAAGGGGTGGGTGGGTGGGTGGGTGGGAGGTGGGGGGGCAGGAATTGTTTTACCTATTGTATTTTTAAATTGATGTACGCCGCCCCAATTGCCGAGCAGAGGGGCAGGTTATAAATAAAACTTATTATTATTATTATTATAAGAGGGAAAAGAAAAGAAAAAACATCATCTTCCAAAACACTGCATAAAAGGAGAGGGGGATTAAATTGAAAAGAGTTATTTCAAAGAGGGTGATGCAAGAAAGAGTGAACATTACTTTATAAGAAAAAAAGGGGGTGGTATTCCACTGTGGTATGCCAACAGTATAACTGTAGGTGGCAAGCAAAAAGATATTAAAATGAAGAAACTACCATCATCCTTTGTAAAGGGATATGTACTGGTCTGTAACCATACGTCTAAATGAGGATGTGTGGTCCAATAGGAGGCACTGGTAAAAGATAAATCCCTTGCTGGACACATCATTGCCAACACCATCATAGAAATACAGAGGAATGTACTTAGTACAGTGTGCCTGGCATATCCATGGGGTTAGAGGTCTGCACCCAACCTCCAAACCCTATGGATAGGACCTCAAGATCCATATTTGTCAATGGGCAATGACACATCCACAGGTATGTACCATCATTAGCTAATATTGGGCAGGGCAATCCACAGGAGCTCAAATCCATGGATGGCTAGCTTACGTAAAGTGGCTGATGTCCTGTAACCACTGATCAGATTAAAGGGCCTGATCCATGGCCAACTTACCAATAGCAAAGGATAAATCCAGGAGGCCTACACCACTGGCAGGACTATGATCCTGCAAGTACTTACCCCATTTATGAGCTGGACCTTCAAACTGGATACAAGCAAAACCAGAGGGATCTATAATCATCTCCATATGTCCAGGGACCAGATCCTGAACAGCCATAACTTCTCTCATTGCAAAGTCCTGCTGATCTTCAGCTCTGACAGCAATCCAATTGGTAGTGTTGGCAAGGGCATGGGACTTTACCTAAAGGGGGTAAAGCTCTGGCTGTTTGAACTGAACTCAAGAACACTCGTGGGGGGGGGGGGGGGGAGGACCCAGTGAATTTTAATAAAGACATTTTCAGCCACATGAGAGTCAGACTGGCTGATGCTAGAAGTCAATTACAGGGTGCACATTCTCAGGGAGGGGAATGGCAGTGTTATATTATTCTGAATAGTTTCTAATAGCATTTTCTTTCCCCCCACTTTTTTTTTTAAAAAAACCTTTTTGGCCAAAGTTGCAATTCTTTAAGGGAGGAAGATTTTCAAACTACAGACCTAATCCCCCTATCAAGGATCCTAATATAACCTGCGGAAGTCTCCCAAATTACACTGATCACTCCACAATGCCCCTCCCTAAATCAGGGAGAGGTCCCTGAAGTCTACAGTGAGAGATTGCAGATGGGAGGTGGGATTCTCTTCCATAAGAAAGTTTTAGTTTAAAAGCAAGAGAACCAGCATGGTATGGTGGGTTTGAGTGTTGGACTAGGACTCCAGAGAACAGACTTAAAATCCCAACTCAATGATGGAAATCCATTGGATGACTTTGGGAAAGTCAGTCTCTCAGCTTCTTTTATCCACCTCTTTTGAATAAATCTTGCCAAGAATTTCCTATAATAGGGTCATCATATGTCAGAGTGTATATATAGAAAGTCAGAGGACCATTTTTACTCCAAATAGCATTAAAGGGCTAAAACCACAATCTCTAGACAATTTTTTTCCTGACAAAAAGGGAACTTTTCAGGGTCCCCCCCCCCTTCTTTTTCCTATTCTAATATTTCTGTTCTGCAGGATCAGTGTGAGCCTGGAGAGGACCCGTGGATTACACAAACCCCCTAAGGGCCCATGTTCTGTATGAGTTATTATTTCCTACATCACTTTTCTTTCACTACTAAAGATATACAAAATATGTTTAAAATCAATAGAATTAAGAGCAACTTGAAAGCGCGCGCACACACACACACACACACACACACACCAGTCTAAAACCTTAAGAGTTTCTTCTAGGAGGGTTGATGCTTTCCTGTCAAATATGTACACATATTCATTGTCCAGGCTGAAATAACTGTACCAAGTATTTTTCCTCTCCCAAAAGGATATTATTCCCACCATCAGCTACAATGATTCAGGCTGCATCTATACTGCATAATTAATGCAGGTTGACACCACTTTAACTGCCATTGCTCAATGTTATGGAATTCTGGGGTTTTTAATTTTGTGAGATATTTAGCCTTCTCTGGCCGAGAGCTTTGGTACCACAACTAACTACAGATCCCAGGATTCCATAGGATAGAGCTTTGACAATTAAAGTAGTGTCACTCTGCATTAATTCTGAAGTGTAACAGCAGTTTCAGTTGTTTATAAACCTTTGTATGAGATATTGGGCAGCCACTAGTTTAATGTTTAGTGCTTCAAATAAAGAGAGCCTCATCTGCAGATGTGAAGGTTAAAACTGTGTAGAAGGGCAGTTCTCTAGTCACATTCAGGTGATTGCTAACAGGAAACATTTCAGACCTTCCTTCTCAACACAGGAAGATCATCTGCAGACGTCATAGACCTGATAACATTAGGGATAGGGTTTATGCATTTTCATTCTTCTGCACACTATTAACCCTCGGTTGTAATGGTATGCATATGTTCTGCATATGATGAACCTTTATGAGAACTTCATACATTTGTAACTTCATAAAGTCAAGAAACAAGACCAAGTATTCCTGAAGAATAAAGTAGAAACTGGTTGGTGATTGTCCAGACATAATTTCCACAACGCACACTGAGCTATACTGCATGTACTTCTAAGTAAACTGGTGGTGTTTAAAATCTGTACATAAGACAAAATGTACCTTACATTCATGTAGCAGGATTTTTTATTATTATTTTGATTATTTTTTCCAACATACAACTTCATGTCAACTACAAAAGTTGTGAAATGGTAATAAAACTATGAACTGAAGGGGGGAAAGAAAAACCCCACTAACTGAGCTTCTTTTGTCCCCTAAAAAAAAAAAAAGAGTACATTTACATCACTTTCCATGACTAAGGTGAACAACATTTTGATGGATCATGTAATAAAATGTAGCATACATTTGGGGGGAAATGTATTTTTTTAAAAAACAAAAGAAACCAATCCCCCATGGAAAACCCTTCATTGTTCGTTGTCAAGAGACAGGAATGAAATCTCTAGGCACAGTTTTAGGCATCATAGAGGACACAGAGAGGCAATAGGTTAGTGTGCACCGTTCTGTACAAAAATACAGTCTGAATAAATTACATTGCTAGCCATAAGATTAAACTTCACTTATCAGTCATTTCATCGCATGTTTAATAATATACAGTCTACATGCTAATTCATATATTTATTTATATCTCACTTATATTTCAAACACATAGATATCTCTATATTTATTTATGTCTTTAAAATTTACATGTTAAGCTTACAAAAGCTAAACGTAACTGTGCAAGAAATCCAAGAGAGGTGCTTCATACTTGCCAGCACCGGACGGCATACTTTTAAGCTTTAAAAATACAAATATCTAGTCCTGGTTATAACTTGGCTCTGTGTGTACATATGGGTGTATGTGCGTACATGCACACACACATTTGCAAGGTAAAACAATATGCATGTCATGTAAGAATTTATCCTGTTGGTGATATAAAGCCACATACAACTGAGGTGCTAACACTTGAATACAACATTAATTATACATTAAAATGTGATCATTCACACATATAGTCAATCACGTGTTTAATTCTTTTTAGCAAAAGAGGTATTTCTGCTTTGCATTGCACCTACTTGTAATTCAGTGCTGAAAACTTATTCTTGCTTAAATTTGTTGTTGTTGCTCATAGTCCAACACTGAAACCACTACACCACACTGGCTCTCTTGCTTGAATTACTTATGTTTAAATAATGTATAAATGAGGCATCATTTATATGACAAAAAATGGAGTGGGCAGGATTTTCTCATCATAATTTTTAAGGAGCTGTTTTTCCATGCCCATCCAATGAGTAAACACTCTTTTAAGAGTGATGGCTATCACAAGACATCAGCTCTCATGTGGCTTGGGGAAGGGGTTGACATAAGGCCTTTTTATATTATGTCCAGTGTATCTTCATTGTTTCTCCAAAGACTGGCACAAAGGCTCAAGACAACAATGTAGAATTGAATCAGGCCACATCTTTATTGCATTAATTGCATTAACTAAAGTTGCACCAAGCATGAGCAATACAGTTCCCAATAAAATGCAGTTTGCTAACAAACTGGGGATTAGGGACTGATTAACAATGGTCTCCAAAGCAAATGGGTAACATCAGGCTGTTTCCAAACAACAGCTCAGACAAGAAGCCATCTCTTCCACACACCCAAGACAGTAACTTCTAAGGAAATGGCAAGAACACCCATCCCACATAAAAAGGTATTTGCAGTTTCACTAACCCAAGTCACTCCATCCAGACTATATTCCTTACCACAAAGGTAAAACCAGCATGTGTTTTGGAAACCATTGTCCTTATTCGTAGTCTCCAATTTCTTGGCAGTTCACACTTTATTTAGGATTAAACTTTCTGTTCTCATTGCATTTTTAGTTAATTCAATAAAGAATTATTGTGGCCTGATTAAATTCCATATTGCTGTCTCAAGACTTCACATGGGGCGGGGGGGATAAATACACAATCCAATCCTGAATTAATATCTATCTCATAGTGCTTCTGAAGGCTGTACAATCAATGTGATCCACATCTCTTCCCATCATGAGACTTGTACCACATAACACCACTGGTCCTACAAATTCCTTACATGGAAATGCCCAATGTTAATGCACAGAATATGTCAGAAATGTATAGCTAGCATAAGATATTAGGAAAAAAAGAGACATGACTCATGCCACTCCAACCACTTGAGGCTAATATTGTTATAACACTGACTTCAATGGAGCAGAACCATCTTGCATTTGAGGTATGAATCACACATAGTGGTACCTACTCTGCTAACATTATCCACTAAGTGTATACCAACAATCATGTGGGGAAATAAAAATATGATGCAGGCAGCAGAACTCTTTCCAGCTGTGAAAATTGGAGATATCTATCAAACCGTATCCAGTTTCTATCTGAAAATACGCACCTGGGCCTATTGGAATTCCTTATATGATTAAAGCAATTGATTTATTTCTGCTATGGCTTCATAGTGAGAAGTGTTGAAAGATAAAGGTTGCAATCTAAAATATATTGACGTAGTAAAATTCTACTGAATTCAGTGGGATTGATTAGGACCTGACTGAAAGGCTACAAATTTGAAATTGCAAAGTTGCATCATTGGATTGTTTGTGACTATTACAAAGAATCAATAATTAAGCTTGAAGACTGTGGCCCAAGAAACCTGTCCCCAAACTTCAGCATGATTGTGTCTCAGCATCACCTTATAAATATTCTCCCTCTCTGGTCTAATCAGTTATATCAATTCAGCAGCTGCCACTTCTATTTTCTTCCAGTGGAATCTGTCATAATGAGAATCAAGAAAACCTCTCAATAAAGGGGGGTGGAAAAGGCACAGGCAGCAAGTCTCTGCCACATAGCTAGACAAAAGCAGGTGGACTGATGACCCCAATTTATGTCACAGAGTTAAGCATTATGTTTGTACCATTGCTTACTCCTTTGCCAGTAAAGCATTTGACAGGAACTATTGGCTCATCTAGCCCAGTATTATCTGCTCTGGCAGCAACTCCTCCAGTTGTTTTGCACCACTATTAACTGGTGCTGCCCATGGTGGAAAGTGGGTCTTTGTTCACACAGAGGAGTTTGCATCAAGTAAGCAGAATCTCATATTTTAGACTGGAGAGTGTAGCATAATTATTGACAATGTTAGTTATGACTAGTCTCAACACAGGTTTGATACTATGTAGTGTCACATTTGAAATATATATACTTACAACTCTGCATATCAGGACAAGGGCTTAAAATTCCTGCAGTGTTAGAACACCATGTCATAACTTTAATAATGTGGTGCCTCTGTGTGCGCGATTCAAAATGGTTTGGCTTGTGTAGGCCTCAGTCACCAGTAAACATACATTCCAAATATCAGTTGCCAAACTCTTAAATATCCTTAGGCACTGCTACAACAAACTTCTCTTTCATTCTTGACATCTTCTTCCCCCCTTTTTAAATGAGCACAGAGCAGAGATGGTCAATATGTGGCCTTCAATTTGTTATTGGATTGCTACTCTCATCACCCTTCACTTTTGATTATGCCACATGTGCCTTATCCAATTTAAAGAACTGAAATTGCATTGAATTGAATAAAATGTTTGTTTTGTTTCTGTTGAGACTCCCAGAGATTTACTAACATGGCCAATATCTTTCAGCTAGCAGGAAGGAAGAAGTAGGAGTTAACAGCATGAACAATTTGTTACCCAATATACATCCTGTACAGAATTACCACAGGTACACTGAATGTGTAGGTGGTTGCTACTCCCAACAATTCATACACAGCACCCAACATTGGATGTAGTGGAAGTATTGGTACCTGGAAAGCATTTTTGTACAAACTTCACAGAGACCAGTTTCTTGGCTACTGGTTTGTTTGTTTTTTAAATTAGTTTTTAGTAATGTATAAATATATTCATTATTGTGTGATATTCTGCAGAACACTCCCCTTCTCGCTGCCTGTGTGGTCTGCATTAATTAAATAGTTATAGCTTTGAGGTTTTAGTATTAAGAAATTATAGAAATGTATTACAGAGCAACAATACTGAGCAGAAGTTCCATCATTCTGAAGATTGTGCTCTTGGAGGACATTCATAATAAGGTACAATTTTAATTTCCATATAGCAAAAATAACTGTTTCTTAACTTGTATATCAGATCAGTATATACCATACAAAATTATTTTCAGAATAAATTGAAGATGCCTAATACAGAAACTGATGTAAACAAAAATAAATGGTATGTTGTATATATCAAAAGACATAATAGTTTCTGCGTGATTTCAAGAAGCAATAAATTCAGCAATAAATGCAAATAAACTGTAAGCCAATCCATTACTGCTAAAGGAGAAAATATGATCATTTTTATACTATCCTGAAAATAATGTATAATTTTCATAATTATTTCCCTTCTAGCCATCTCATGGAAAGGATATATTGACTAGATTTAAAAAAAAAAAAAAAAGCATCAAATCTAAAGTAAACAGCAATGTTTCAAATGGACACAACTCTGAACCCTAAATCAATCTCTTAGTTGTGTCACACCAAGTATTTTTGTAGTTCTGGCTTCCACTGAGGCTTTAATTATTTTTTGGGACCCACCTATCAGCACTGTTTTGAACCATAGACACATCATTAACCAAATGTCACTCCGTAGATTCACAATAATTTTTCAGGTGGGCAACTGCAATTTGGAAATTTCATCTATATTTCTGCCAGCTCATCTTAATATATTAATTTATACAGAATCTTCCATTGTTAAAACAATACATCAAAGAAGGAGTTGCTACATTGTCTTTTATACTGATCTGCATCACCAACGTAATGCCTGTGTCAAAATGAATTATGTTTATGTTTGGCATCATGATAAACGGTAGTTTTTCCCGCTTTGTACACCTTAGGTTTATGCCTTCTCACTTCTCCTCCTGAACTGTGACTACAATGAACAAACTAGAAGATTTTGCTTCAATTTTTGACAAAGCACTGTTTTGCACTAGATCCAGGCCCCAAACTGTGGCTAGTTTATTGAAATCAACTATCTCCTTCTCTAAGATTTGCAATTGGCTTGTTTTGAACAACCATATTTAAGATTAACCACAGTTTGTCAAATACGGACTAAAAGAGGAGTTGGAGCTGAAGAAATTCTGATCTCTATCTTATAACTGTTGGGTGGGTGAGAGTCTGAAAACATGAGACTCATGGTAGCTCTTCCCATCACAATAATTCATGATTTGGCACAATATCAAAATGCAATCGATTTCATGTTCTCTAGCTTTGCAGGAAATCAAACCACAGTTTATCTTCACCTAAAATTTTAGTGAATGGCATATCAAGATTTAGATCAAGCAATATAAGACACAACACATTATAGGAAGGGATTAATTAAAATATTTCAAGCAAACTCAATACCCAGAGAAGACTCTTGAAAATTTAGATTCTTAATTAGAACATTTGCTAGAGCTAATACAGGATTAGCTTGGAATATCATATGTTTTCTGTATACTTTTATCTTCATAGTAATAATGAATAAACATCTTCTATAAAAATAGTGGGAATGTTGCTTATGAAAACTTTACCGCAGTGTTATGAAATCAAAATATGCTCTGGAAATTGCAGCGCATGCATGTCTCTTACTCTCTTTTATTCTCTTGAAGGTGTCAACAGATTCAGTGTAATTCTTCATATTATTTTTCCATACTTGGTTAGATCTGAGACGTAATGTCCAACCACATAATTAGAAGAATACGTTCCACATTCTGACTTCCTGATATGCCACAACTGGCAGAAAAATGTGGACTGCCAAATGTACGAGCTTGCGTTGCCAGAAAATTGCTGAGTGTACATATTAACTATTTATCTTCACTCTTCTCATCATCTGGTTCCTTAGAAGTTTATTTCAACAAGAATCCCAGAGAGCCAACACAACATGGAGGCAGAAGCTGGTGACTCACTACAATGCTTGAATCATATGTAATATAAATAAGGTTCTACATGATTCTTGTTCCTGCAACTCCTTTGCAGGCTACAGCCAATGCAGGTAGCCTACATTTCATCCCATCTTATTCTCTCATGAAGGCTGAGGCCATCTGCATCCATCAATGGTGCTGACCTTTCTTTATAATGCATCAGTAGCTTCCATAGTTTGCCTATGGGCTGATCAGCAGGTGTAATTTTCTGTAATTCATTTAACAAGATGTTTAAAAGCTACTTGCAGTAGTTGTAGCCAAAAGGTAAAGGTTGATAAATCAATATAGCAGACTGACACTCTACAAAAGTTCTAAAAACACCAAGTTAGAAAAGACAGAACAATCCTTGTGTTATTCATTTCCTTTTTTTAAAAAAAAAAAAAGTGTAGATTCCTTTAATAGTAGTCTTCATAGTTCTTGGGGTTCAAGCAATAAAGTATGGCACCCCCAAATGAAAATATAGTTGCACCCCAGGCAAGGCCATAACCCCAGTTGAACTCATGATATATTCTCAAATTGACTGTTTCGATGAACTTGATTGGATAAAGGACAAGGCTGCATACTTGAAGAACCACTGGGGGGAAAAAAGAAAAAGGGAAAAATTATAAATCTGAAACTTCATTCATTTTTTAAAGAGAAACAAAACAGGAACTCACCAAGAGACTTCTGCATTATCATTTTCTGTAAACATTAGATCCAATGGGGACTGGCAGCTTCTATGTTGGTGGGGAAGTGAGTCCACTCTGGCTTTAAAATCAGACTTTAAAGGCACTATCCAAAGTGTTGACTCCTATCTCCAAATCAGCTTCAGCACCATGCATAGCTTCTTTAAGTTTAGATTGAAACCCAAGGTGGATTCATTCTCCCACTTACATGGGAACCACCAGCCTCCATTGATTAGAACCATACTAGATGTTTAGAAATATATACCTTTCCTGAATTCTGTGAGGGAATTACATAATGCTGGCATACAAATTACTCCCAATGAAGAGAAAGGGCAACAGTCCTGCTCAATACTGTTGTTCTTGTTTTTATTTCCTAACAGAAACCCAATGGGAATGATGCTGCATTCAGATACCATTGAAGCAGCATCATTCCTGAAGTGTTGTAAGATGGCTGCCAAAACTTTGAGAAAGAATGGGGTCAGAGAAAATGGAGTTTACCCTCTGTCACTTCACCTGACAGGTAGTAATACCTTGCCATGAAAAATTATCTGAATTCCAACACATCCCTCTAAAAAACAAACACTAGGTTGCAAAGGTAAGAGGAGCATTTGGGTGAGCTTCACATGAATTTCCACAAAATGGTAAAACAAAAAAAGAGAAGAAAAAAAAGAAAAGAAGAGAACAACATAGTCATTAAAAACAATTAAATCTCAGGAATTAAACCCTGTTTTAAAATTATACAACCATTTAGCTCCTCAAGGCATAGTCTACAAATTATATCTGTAGTGTGAAGGTTTGATGGAAGGCAATACTTCAGTTATTGACATGAATCGAATTAGTAGTCCCAACTAGGGTAGACTAGTTGAATTACCTGTTGAATGGTGACTTAGGGCCAAAACAGACGGCCCTAATCCATCACATATAGGAAAAGAGTAATACCATATTATGTTAAGGTTCTAAAGCAGGGGTGGGAAACCTATGGTCCTTCAGGTTTTGGCAACATGACAAGTGCACTGACATCTCATTGGAGGTGTGGAACTTTTGGGATGGTATATATGTGCTAAATTTCATATTATAATTGTTTTATTGTTGCTAAAAATATATTGGGACTTACACTGTGATTGTGTTTGCAATATTCAATTATAGTTGGCCCCATAAAACCCAAAAAGAGGGACAAAGTGCACCAAAGTGCATTTTGATATTAACACACTATCAAACAGGGTACCGTGTTATAACAACCAACTAAAATAATTTAAACCCATTTAAAAGTGCTCCAGAGTACAAAACAAAATAGCACAACACCTCTCTCTTTAAAAATACTTTCTCAGCAGACAGCTAGTTACTCACAGTATGCCTGAATAAAACGTTCTTTGCCTGAGAGAAGAAGGACAATAAGGAAGAGGCCAAACCAGTTTCCCTTGGAAGGGAATTCTGTATTCTGGGAGCAGTCATTGAGAAGGCCCTTCTTTCTTTGTTCTTCAAATATACAGGACTGAGATTGACTTCTCCCCCAAAGAACTCAAAGTTCAGAACACTCATATGGGAAGACAGGATTGCTCAGATAAGTCTAACCTCAAGTTATGTTTTTAATAGAACAAAACCAAAATGAAATTTATTTATTTTTCTTTTTGTACAGACTACTCTGTTAATTATAGTGGCACACAAATGACTAAGCTAATGATGTC
This sequence comes from Phrynosoma blainvillii, assembly GCA_026167975.1. NCBI lineage: Eukaryota > Metazoa > Chordata > Lepidosauria > Squamata > Phrynosomatidae > Phrynosoma > Phrynosoma blainvillii. The sequence goes on from JANUYF010000003.1 coordinate 252,229,154, forward strand.
TATAAATAGATCATAATGGACTGGGGGAAAAAAAGTTACGGTAATGATGAAATGTAATCCAGGAAAGCTCATTTAGCTTGTTTGACTCTCTGTGATGAGTAACATTAATTAGGAGCTAATTATAACAGAATTCACATGGAATTGTGTATTAAATACATATTGGCTCTAAGGCTAATTATGATTAATATTTGGCATTTTTGCTGAAACTATTCTTATATTTTCTATGCAACATTAAAAAAGTGCCATAATAATTCACAATGTTAAGATACTTGTTTTGGGCAGAGATTTGCTTTCATTTATGATCAAAAATCAAACCGGTGCCATCCAAAGTTTTAATATACAAGTTTATGTAACCACCCCAAGGTAATGTTTAAAAATAATTTGAATGCAGAAGAAACAGTGTAAAGCAGCAAGCAGAGTATTGGTTATGGATCTAAAACAACTAAATTGTCCACAGCCATGAAACTCAAGTATCATGGTGTAACTGGAGTTGTGAGTTACATCTTTGAAAGGACATCATGACTATCTATACCCAAAATGAGAAAGAACCAAATCCATATAAGTAACAAATAATGACTGTTTTAATCTAGACTCTATTAGGAAGCTATCTGAACCCCAAAAAGTTTACAGTAGATTAAATTCAACTATTAGTCCAACTTAAAATAGGATCAAGTCAACAATTATACAATTCAACAAAAGAGGATCAAGTCAACAATTAAACAGGTTGAGCCTCTCTTATTTGAACTGTTTGGGACCAGATGTGTTTTGGATATTTTCAGATTTTAGAATATTTGCATATACATAATGAGATATATTGGAGATAGGACCCAAATCTAAATATGAAATTCATTTATGTTTCGTATATGCCTTATGGGGGATATCGTAAAGTAATAATTATCATCTGGAAGTTATTACGGTATAGTGATGAAATTTTGTTGGTGTCATTATTGGTCCTTAAGTGCATGATGTTGAGAAAATCAGCTTGTTGTGTCCTTTATTTTTGTGATAGGTTGTGCCAGAAGTGACTAAAGTGTAAGATGGAGAAGTACAAGGGGGTATCATAAAGTAATAATTATCACCTGGAAGTTATTATGGTATATTGATGAAATTGATGATCATCACCAAGTGACTTTTTCTCTTCACCAAAATGAAAAATCCATTGTGGGGTCATTGATTTGACAACACAGATGACGTCATTCATGAAGTGGAAGAGTGGTTTAAGGCACAATCCACAGACTTCTACAATAACAGTATTTGGAGGGCCAAGAAATACTGGGAAAAATGTGTAAATCTGGATGGTAAATATATAGGGAGAAGTTAACAATTACAAATCAAAACAAATGTTCTGTAATTTTTTTAAAAAACGTGATAATTAAAACTTTACGATATCCCCTCGTATAAACATAGCCTGAAGGTAATTTTATACACAATATTTTTAATAATTTTATGCATGAAACAAAGTTTGTATATTGAACCATCAGAAAGCAACAGTGTCACTATTTCAGGCACCCATGTGGACAATTTTGTATTTTAATGTATTCTGGATTTCTGAATTGCAGATGAGGGATACTCAACTTGTATAAGTTTTCTTGTTCAACATGTTCAGTATCTCTCAGGCACTTTCAATACCACTGATTGGTACATAGTCAGGCTAATTTTCTATAGGCCTGTACAGACTGCCAGAAATAATGCAGCTTGAGACCACTTTAACTGTCCTGACTTAATGCTAGGGAATCATGGGAATTGTATTTTTTTTTCCTGAGACATTGAGCCTTCTCTGTCAGAGAGCTCTGGTGCCACAATAAACTACAGTTCTCATGATTCAGTAGCACTGAGCCAGAGCAGTTAAAATGGTCTCAAGCTGGATTATTTCTGGAAGTCTGTATAGGCGCTATGTTAAGTATTTGGAGCACTAGCTTACAATGGCTTTGTTGTTCTCTCAGGTCAGGATATAGAATGTGATGCTAGGAGAAATCAGACCCTTTTCTTATGAGAAAGGTCTAGATTAACTGGATGATAGTAAATTTCACTAACTGGTTGATAGGGTTGACAACTACCCACAATTCAGGGTCATGTATATCCATCACTGACAACTGGAGGGCTGCATCCATATCGATATCCCCATCCCATCCTATTCCAATTTTTATTTTTTTTAAATAAATCAAAATAAAATCAAAATGCTCCCTTGCTTCCTCTAGGGGGTTCTCACTCAGTTGTTTTTAGCCTTTTTCAAATGGAAGTAAACTGGAGGTCACTTCTGGTTTTGAAAAGAAGCCTTCCCCATTCCTAAAGCAGCTGAGGTGAAGGTACAGTACCCCATACCCTGAGAAGGCAAGGGGGCATTTGGGTAAAAAAAATGGGGAGTCATTTGGGGCTTCAAAATGGCCTAATGGCTGCATACATCATGCAAGACTTTCGTCACCCTCTCTGTAGCTCAATGCAGGCCAGATTATGTTGTAAAGTGAATCAAGTAAACCAGTTTATTTTGTAGAAATGACTATGCTAGCAGTTTTGCAATTTGAGGATGCTCATGACATGGCATTAGACCTGAAATTTCAGGGACAATTCTGGCAATGAGAAATGTTTCAAAAAAAAAAAATGCCAAGGAGAAGTGTGGTTTTCTCCTACCTGTCTACTAGTCTGTCTACTGTCATTCATGTCTTGTTAACCATCAAACTGGATTACTGCAATGTGCTTTTCACAAGCTACTCTTGAAAATGATGTGAATAGTTCAACTGCTTCAGTGAATGTACTTGCTTGACTGTCTTTGTGTATGTGCATTCATGATGCCTTATGGCAGCCTCATGAATTTCATAGGGTTTTCTTAGATGAAGAATACTCAGAGGTGGTTTTGCCAGATCCCTCCTCAGAAATATAGTGTACAGTACAGCACCTGGCATTCACTGGCAGCCTCCTACCCATGTACTAACCAGAGCTGACCTTGTTACCTTCCAAGATCAGATGGGATCCAGTCTCTTTAGGCATTTTTAAGGGGCAAAGCAGACTTCCCCTTTTTGCCAGCTTGAGGGCAGAGTCTGCATGCAGTATTTAATACTTCATGCTCTGATGCCACCCTCAAGCCAGTGTCACACTGCCCATTCTTTTCGGGTAGCTTTTTGACACAATACAACGATAATTATGTACTATTTTTGCTAAATATTGATACATCCTGAAGTATTTCTACACAGAAATGCTCTTGGAAACAGTGGGAAGGTGTTCTGCACAAGATTGAGTATCAGAAAAAAAACATGTATTTCTAGAAGAAACACTTCTGGGTGTGTGAATAGCAGATGCAAACTGCACAAAAATATTTGCTTTCTTTCTATACAGGAAGAAAACTGTAGAATTTTTTTATTCTCACCAGCAAGGGCAAAATCATCAAATATGTACATCCCGGCTCATGGATCCAAATTAGTGTTAACTTAATATGCCTATTTTAAAACATATTCACTGGCTACCAATTTGTTTCTGGACTCAATTCAAGCTACACTCCTAGCTAAGTGGGCTGTGTCTGCAAGCTGAAGGGCTACAGGGCACTTTGGAGCATTAGTCCCATCTCTGACACATAGCTGAATCATTACAATTTTGTTTTTTGAAAAATCACCTTCAAGTTCTCCTACACCCTGTAGGGACCATGGGGAAATTTTCACAGTGTTTGTATGTGTGTGTGTGTGGGGGGGGGGGGGGTTCCTGGACTGTTTTAAGAAATTAAAATGGAAGTCAACTTGTCTTTTACTTCCTGTGGGGGGAAAATGCCTCACCTGAGATTAAAATATGACCATCTTGCTCCTCATCTCCACAGGGGGGTGGGGGTGGGGTAGGGGAATCTTGGGGACCCAAATGATATTGGGGACCACATGTGCGCACTGACTGTACTTTCCATACTCCTGGTTTAGGGTATCCCAGAGACTGCCTTTTCCACACGCTTCTTGTGAAAAACAGAGATCTTTCAACAAATCTCTGCTATAGCTTCCATTTTTCTTGGATGTAAGCCAGAGCAGGACTTGGTCTCTAATGGTCTCAGCAGAATCAAATGCCCATTCCTAAGAGATCTGTGTATTATACCAGGCTTTGGGGATTTGAATCTTTTATAGTTGTCTTTGTAGTATTATTTTGGGGTTGTTGTTTCTTTGCTGTCTTTCTGAGATGCCATTTAGGTTTTAAGACACTCTAAGGGCCTTTACAGACTGCCAGAAATAATGCAGCTTGAAGCCACTTTAACTGTCCTGGCCCAGTGCTAAGGAATCATGGGAACTATAGTTTATTGTGGCACCAGCGCTCTCTGACAGAGAAGGCTCAAGGTTCCAGAAAAAAATACAATTCCCATGATTTCCTAGCACTGAGTCAGGACAGTTAAAGTGGCTTCAAGCTGCATTATTTCTGGCAGTCTGTAAAGGCCCTAAGTTATTTTGATTGTATGATATAAATATGTTTAGGAAATGTCTGGCTGGAAACCAATATATAAATACAGAAATCAAATTTTAAAAGGGGTTGATGACTTTCTTTTGTTAGCTGTGCCTAGACAACAATTCGGGCCTTCATTGCTACTCATGAATGCCCTCAAATATGCTGTAATGCACCTTTCATATGCTTGTGGCTTTTGTGTTGTTTCTGCTTTTTTAGAAGTAAGCAACAGGAATACTCAAGAGAAACATGAAAAAAGAATGAAAATGTGACCCTGCTCATATTACTGAACTATCACTCTGCCTAGAGTATTAAATTATTACCAGAGTTTGCTTATGCTCCCACACATTTCCACTGTGGGCTGTTTTATTTATTAGTTCTCTTCATTACCCACAAGCAGATGTCCCTATTCAAATGATACCCCTTTTCAATTTTACTGTGTGTTTTAAAGTAGTTGATGGTCTACTTTCATTTTCTTTAAATCACTACTGCACCAACCACACTACTCACTGCAGAGATATCTGAAGCTGCTAATTCTAAAATTAATTTTAAAAAATGAGAGTGCAATAATGTTCTCCTGAAATTTGGGAGAGAGGGGGAGGATTGAGTTTACTGAAAAGGTCATGTGGCAGCATTTTTCAGCAGTAAAAAGAAAAGCCTTTTATTTCAGTAACTTTGTGAAATTACTGTAAAATGGTTCTAAAAACTGATCTTCTTCCTTCCATACCTGATTTTGCATACTAGCAGATTTTGTGAAGGAAAACTTCAACTGCATGATTTCTCCTTTCTCTTAAAGCTCAACCCTGGGCTTACTTAGGGGGGATGCAGATGGCACAAAGTGCCGTCTTGGAGCCAAGGAAGAGGAGGGGCAGCCGCAAACCCCTCCCCGAGGATGTCATCAGGGTGCACGCTGTTCTGCATGGCAGGCGCCCTTATGACATCCTCTCAGCGCAGCCTCCACACTCGCTGTGCTTGAAGAGATGCGGAAGAAGAACGCAGTGCCTCTTCCAGCGCCCTTTCTGGCTCTTCAGGAAGGAGCGTCATTTTGGCACTCCTTTCTCAAGTGCCGAAATGGTGGATTGGGGCTGCTGCGTGTGCTAAAGCAAAGCAAAGCAGCTTCATTTATATACCGCTTCATATCGCGCTATGGGATGTCTAAGCGGTTTACAACTGTAAGCTCATTGCCCCGCAACAGTTGGGTACTCATTTTAGCGACCTCAGAAGGATGCAGGCCTGAGTCTAGCCTGAGCCCTGGCTAGTACTGAACTTGCAACCTTGTGGTCTATGAGTGAGTGGCTGCAGTACAGGCATTTAACCACTGCACCACCAGGGCTGATGCTAGCCCATCTGTAGAGGCCTTTACTTGGTTGTAAGGCTTCTCAATGTGCTGAAAGACTCCCAAGTGTGAGTAGATTTTATCTAAGTAAATTAAACATATTCTTCATAATTCTCTCTCAAACTTAGATTTTTAGTTGAAAGGTCTCAACAGAGCTACCATAGGCTGCTGCCACACTGCAGAATACTTGCAATCTGGCACAACTTTAACTGTCATGGCTCAATCCTATGGAATCCTGGGATTTGTAGTTTGTTGTGGCGCCAGAGCTCTCTGACAGGGAAGCTAAATAGCTCACAAAATTACCAATCCCAAAATTCCATAGCACTGAGCCATAAAGCAGTGTCAAACTGTATTAATTTGGCAGTATAGATGCATCCAAAGATAGCTCAAATCAATAGACTGGATCCTAAAATCATTTAGCTTAAGGAGGCTCTTAGAAGAAATGTCTCCCATTCTGTCTTCTATTGTTTGTAGCCACTTGAAATTCTTGAAAAATCCTCACTGGAAAGTCAGAGGCACTCCTGCATAAATAATATGGGATAGGGAGCAGCAGTCTGCAGGGCCAAGGCTGGTCCAGTTATTACACAGCATGATTTAGTTGCCTCAGGCAGCAGCTGATGAGACAGGGAAACAAGTTGTTGCAGGACAGGGATATAGGCCATGCAGTCTGCCCTGCACCCTGCAAGCCATTCTGCTGCATTCTGGTGCAATGCAAGAAGCATTTCTACTACCAGTATAGAAGAATGGTTCAACTGCCAACCCAGCCAGCTTTTGTAGATTGTAGAATGGGAAGCCTCAAACAGTAAAATTATTTGGATTGGTCCAGAGTGGTGTTGGTTTGGGAATAGATGAGAAACTTTCTATTTGTGAAGTGAATTATTTTCAGTTCACTTATCAAAGGGCCTTTACAGACTGCCAAAAATAGTGCAAATTGAGGCCACTTTAACTGTTCTGGCTCAGTGCTAAGGAATCATGGGAACTGCAGTTTACTGTGGCACCAGAGCTCTCTGGCAGAGAAGCCCCCCCCCCCCAAAAAATGCAATTTCCATGATTCCCTAGCACTGAGCCAGGACAGTTAAAGTGGCCTCAATTTGCACTATTTCTGGCAGTCTGTAAAGGCCCTTAAGCTCCAAGCCAATGAAGGGATCAAATATAATAAATATTACTTCCCCTTCTGCTAGATTTTATACATAGCTGGTGTGAATAACCGCTAGGTGCTTTTTTCAATTGCCTTGAGACAAAAGTTCAGAAATTTGGGAAGCACTCAACCTGGATCACCCCAAATACAGTCAACCCTCTGTTCTCATGGGGGATCTTGTTCTGCCCTCTCCCATGAGAATGGAAAATTGCATATATTCAAGCCCCATAGGCTTGAATGGAGGCACACACCCATGGGGTGTGCACGGGCATGCTGTGGGCATGTGCACCATTTTGTCCCCCCTCTGTTCACTGCACGCAGATAGGCAAGGAACACAGATCCCCAGTTTGCGAGAACTGAGGGGTGACTGTACAATTTGTCCCTACTCACAATTTACACAGATCATAGGATTCAAAACAAAAAGACAGTTATGCTTTCTCCCTACTGAAAAACAAAGGGAATTTGAACTGGAGCTTTTTAAAATACAGCATGTACACCTACAATTTAGCAATGCAACTACTGGCATCTAATAGCTTTCTCACGCCATGCCCCACACTGTTTTTATATACAGTGTGTATAAGTAGCAGTCTTAAACAAGTCCCCATCCCATCATTTCTGAGCCTTTTTAGATATCAAAGGCGCTTTCATCCTTCTTGTCCCTAGAACTTAATATGATCACTATGTGATAAAGCTAAATGTAGAGCTGTTTTTCACCACTTTCATTACAGCCCCAAAATACTTCTACAGTTGGGCCTCCCAATTCATGGGGGAATCCATTCCAGACCCCCGCCTGTGCAAACATGGAAAACCACAAGTATATGAGCCGCATTGAAAATAATGGCAGCATGCTCCTGTGTGCATGTGCCATTTTCTCCTTCCTGACGTCCCATCCGTGGAAATTCAAAAACACAAACAGGATGTCAGCAAATCCGGAGGGATGACTGTATTTCTTGATAACCTTCAGAGAACCTATTGCAACCCCACACCCCACCAAAAGACTGCTGCATAAGGCCCTAGGGATTTGTACAGTTCTGTACCCAAGAAGGCATGACAGGATACAACAGGGAACTCCTAAGTGTCAGGTATAAAGAGATTGTGCAATCTCAGAACTTGTCTCAGTAAGCTTGGGAGATCTCCCTAATAATGAGCTATAGCTTGGGAGCAATCAATTAATATATTCTCTGTAAACCATTTTCAGAAGCTTAGCAGGGTCATACTTGGAAGGGAGACCACAGAATACCAGATTTGGCAGGCTGTATTCTGAGGAAACCAATGGCAAGCAAACTCTGAGTATTCCTTGCTTAAGCAAACCTGATGAAATTCATGAGGCCTACAACAACTTGAAGGCAATACTTATTTTTATATCTTTCTTTTACCCCATGTATGAACTTTGTTCTGTAGTTTCACACTCAGTTTGATTATGGTCATAGCTAATGAAATGGTAGAGCATGGAGAAAATATATAGAACTGCCTAGATACCATAGAAACAGGCTGTTTTCAGGTTTGGCATCCATAGTCCTTGTCCCACCCATACAAGGCACTATGCAAGTGGACACAGGAGACAGTGTCTTAAACTGCAGAACTTCCTCTTACTGGAAATTCTCCAGGCTTCCTTCCTTTCATCTTAAATGGCTAGTAAAGTGCCAGCTGGTTTGTAATCATGAACTGGTGCTTTCAAACCCTGATTTGATCATTTGCTGAGAGCTTTAGTACTTCAAAAACCCTGATATTTTAAGTGCCATTTATTTTGGGTTTTTTATTTTGTTACTTTTCAACAAAGTAAAAAGTCAGTATTCCAAGTGGACTGCTGACTTCAACAAGTTAGTACTGCAATTTTTATTTCCAAAACCAAAATGTAACAAGATTCAACTCTGAGAAATGGAGGCAGTTTCAATAAACCTCAGAAACATACTTCAAGCAAACTTTTGCTCTGAATGGTAATGATGATGATGGCATTTGTAGCATCTGTACCTTCTGATTTTTGTCACTAACACAAATGCATGCATATTAAGTTACGTTTCACTTGTTTTTGGGGACTTAATTTCAAACATAACTGCATAGAACCGCAGTTTAATATCACTCTGCAGTACCCCTGTCTTTTCAGCAGTGCTGAGGAAAGGTCTTTTTCTTGGTGACTCAGGGGGAAAGCAGACGGGCGGGCATGGGCCGCCCCGGGAAGCTGCGCCGCGGGGCCGAGATATCCCCACACCTCGGCCCCGCGGCGCAGCTTCACCGCCCGTGGAAGGAGTGCTAAAATAGCGCTCCTTCCACAAGTCGCCGAAGGTGTGCCGTAAAAGGCTGCGGCGAACGCTGCGGCAGGAGGTCCTCCTCAGAGCACCAGCCATGTGGAGGGGCCGGCGCTCCAAGGACGACCTGGGGAAGGGGTTGGGGTGCCCACCGTGCGGCTGCCCCTCCCCTTCCTTGCCCCCCAAACGGCCCTTTTGGCTGTCTGCTTAGGGGGATTGTGGAGTTTTCTCTGTCATCAAATATAGGGAAAGCTCTGGAAATTAGTAGAAACTTTTCTTCTGGCCTACTTCCTTTGTAAATGCTCAAGTAATTATTGGCATCTAGTCCGCTTTTCTATTTGGCTAGAAACACATCCAATTTTTCATGCCCTTGGTCAAATACCTACAAATAGATCATCTGACCCTGCTTTGTCCATTTTTCACGTCTACTGCCTTTTTCATGTTTCTTGCTTTCTGCAATGGTCTATGTTTTGAATAACTACATTACAGTTGACATGGGAACCAGAGTCAAAGGCACAAAGAGAAGTAACTAAACAAATTTAACAGGAAAAGGCACTCTAAAATATGTTTCTAAAATAAATCATGTTTATTGTGGTCTGCACTAAAATTGTATGAACATCAAAATAATCTATCTTGTGAATCTGCTTCTTTGAAAACAAAGCAAGATAGTAAGAGATCTAACATAAGCAAACATCAGTGTCCTCTTTCTGTGCTAAACTGCAATAGTTTAAATAAAATAATGGAAACAGCAGGGGGCAGTAGGATACCTTCCCTTACAATTATTTCAATTCTTGAAATACTATGGGCCTATCTTCCACATCCTTGTAAATGGGATTTTTAAAATCCATCTAGCAGAGTAGATGGTTCTGTCATTCTTTCCATTATGGGCTATCAGACAGGCTTACTGTTTCAGTTTTAGCACACATATGATTGACAGAATGAAGGGAAGCTATGCCTGGAAACTTCAGGTGTTAAACAAAAAACCAATCTGTTATTGGCCAACCAGAAAGACATGGGAATGCATATTGAGAGATGATTTCAGTATGGCCATTATCCACTGCATTAGAAAGCATCCTTTGGATAGTCTGTTTATATAGGTCTTTTAAAAAATATTTCTGTGGCATACATTCTTTTCTTAGATGCTTTGAAAAACTAAATAAAGCCTTTACTGTGAGATAGCTATTGAAATTAATAACAAAAAGCAAACCTAATACATGAATGGAGCATGGGAAAGATATAAACATCTTTCAGTTTAATCCCATTTATTTTCATACGAATAGTTTCAAAAGCAAATAGTTAAGTATTTTCAAAAGTATTTAAAAAAATAGCATTTAGCTTATCAGAAAAGGGAAAAAAGAAAGAAAAAACTCATCAAAACGGATACATTTAAAGATTTGGCCCTTGTGACCTTTACAACAGCCTGGAATTTTGCCAGGTATAACTACCCACACAATGCCTTTCAAAACAGGAATCAAAACGTTACAAGAGTAATGCCCTTCTAATAACAGTGTAGGGTTATTTACTTCTATAATTAGATTGAGCAGGCAAGTGGTTGCCAACTTATTTCACACAATCCTGTTCAAGGATACTTGACACCATGGACAAAGCCTACCGTGATTAGAGGTGCCTATACAGAGACTAAGCAGCCATCGGCATGTTCACAAGTACTGTAAAATGGGTAGCCATGGTTACAGCTCCCCACTTATTTAATCTAATTCACAATATGCATTCAGCTCACAGGCAGCTACCTAACTAGAAAGAAGAATTTGGCAACAAGAATTTGCACTGTGGGCCGGCTATCAAGTTAGTTATTAAAACCTGACTACAATGCCATTAATTGAGATCATTTAAGAGGAACAAGAATGCAGTTCTAACTGGCCAAGATGGCCAAGAGCCAGCTGTGTTAGGCCAGCAAGGAGGTGTGCTGAATCCAAACTACTCCAGCCCTAGGTCTATTTGAAATTCTTTTGTACTGTCTTTGCCCTGGCCTACCTTCCTGCCAGCATTGTTGCTGTGTCTCTCTAGGTGTAAAGAGGTTTGGATCCTGTAGCTTTCTTCTTCCCTGCCCCTTCTTTACTTCATTTCTAGATCTTCTGTCAGCAAAATTTCAACAGCAGAGCCATTCTCATGGCGTAAGAGGCTTGTGCCTTAGCTTAAACTGCTACAGCAGCATATTTTTTTAGTTAGGGCTACACTGCAACCAGAAACTAACATTTTCACAGCCACTCTTGAAAACCCTTTGATAATTACCAGGGGTTGCAATACTCACACATGAAAATAACTCTTTAATTATGTCATGCTCTTGAGTTGTCACCTGAATAATAAATTATCACTTTAACTGTATGATGATGCAAAACAGGGAGAATTAAGAATTAATTTATAACATGACAACATGATAACCTATGAATGGCCTGTCTGTGGGTTCTAGGGTGAGGATCAAGCCACATTCAGCTATTCAGTAAGACTGAGTGCTCAGCATGTGAGAAGATGAGTGCACTGGATCCACTCATAGTTATCAGTGATGTGTCTGAAGAGGAGACCTCATTGCATCCACAGCAGTTCTCCACACATACCAGAATCCCTATTTTTCTTCATTCTTACACATGTGGAGAGTGTCCATAGATGTAACACAACTACCTCTTTGGGCATGTTGCCTTTTTAGGAAGAAAGTGACAGCGGAGTGTAGTAGTGCACTCTCCTCTCTCTGAGTGGAACACACACACTTACCAATACCTCAACAGGGCTTGAATCACTAGAATTTCTGGTCCATGTGAAGAAAGGATAGTGATGCTGTCTAGTTATCAACTTCAGATACACCTCTGGATCACAGGACAAAAATCACATCCATTTTCTGCACAGATGTAGAGCTGCAGTTTTCAAATTTTAATATACTCCAGAGAAGCAATTTTTTTTTACCTGCTGCAAACAGCATGACAGCAACTGGTCTGTAGAACCTCCTCCGTGATCCCACACAGATAGAAATTAATCCAACCAAGAAAGCTATAAGGATTATAGCAGCACCTCCCAAAAGCATAGAAAGTGTAGCAATCTGCCAGTCTGTAAAAATAAAGAAAGAAACACAGATAGTTGAAGCAAATTGAGGTCTATGCAAAAGGCAAAAGACAGATTAGGCCACTACTAATTCTGTCAGATTGTTTTAAGAGTTTATCCACAGGACAAAATTTTCATCAGATTTAGATAAAGCTGTGTTTTAACAGCAATTTTCTGATACTATATACCAATTAACAGCCTTCACACTCCTTGGCATAGGGACATATATACCCAGAGGCAACAGATCCATTTTGATCTTGGTAGCTAAGCAGCATTAGCCCTGGTTAGCACTTGAATAGGAGACAGCCAACAAATATCAATGCTGTAGGCTATATTTCAGAAGAGGGAACTGCCAAAACCACATCTGAGTATTTTGTGCCTAAGAAGATCCTATGAAATTCATGGGGGTTGCCATAAGTCAGCAGGCAACTTTAAGGAACATACGCGTACACATAGACTTCTGAACATATAACACAGTCCTATGCAAGCTTCCTCAGAAATATGTCACACTGTGTTTGATGGGATTTACTCCTAGGAATATGTGCATATGATTAAAGCTTTAGTCTAGGTTTACTTTGGTTTGGCAAATTTTATTGGGAAAACCCATATTAAAATCAACAAGAACTATCTGCAAATGAACAAACGTGGATTTCAACAGTTAATCCTCTATGGGCCTTAAAGAACTTTATTTGAATAATGAATAAAACATGAGGATGCTAAAAAGAATTACACTTTACTTCGGAGACAGCTGTTCAGTTTCCAATCCAAGCCTCTGCCTGGACCTGTCCATTAGCCATGAAGATGAATCACTGGGGAACTAAATCTGGATGTCAATGTTCTAAAAGTTTGATTTGGGCTTGTGGGACATGTGTAAACCATAACGTAAGCAATTAAACACTGCATATAATGGAGGAAGGAGAGGTTAAGAGCACAAGAAAGAAACATGTTCACCAGAACCGGTTACCTCATATAAACATTGGATCTTTGGGCCCAGAGCAAAATGCATCCTTCTCTTTCCTCCCCAACCTTCAAAGAAGCTCTGACACACCTGTGTTGTGGTTTTTTTACAATGGTATGTTATGTAAAAGTGTTCTAATAGGGGAGTCATTATTGTTTAGGTTATTTTCCTGAATGTATGTATACAGGGAAAAGTGCTTCACAATGCTGCATATTTTTGTGGTTCCATAAACCTTCTATCATGCTTTTGGATCAGGGTTTGATACCATTACACACTCTTATAAATATCTACTATTTTATATAAGTCTATGTAAGTCATTGATAAAATATAAAATAATTAAAAAGCTAATGATCTCAAAAATATATAGCCGTATACTCAACAACTGCTGTTTTCAGCTTTGCTGGAGATACTTCATCATTGTTCTAGGAGAATTGCTCTATCTTATTCAATGATGAGAGCTTATAGTTTTTAAAAAGTTATGTATTGATCAGTTCCATTGCTAATAGTTAAACTATCATTAGGTAGAGAGATCTTGTAGCACCTTTGAGACTAAGGGGCTGTACGTACGGCCCCTAAGGGGCGGCTCTGTGCTGCTCCTGGGAGCGCTGGACTGGGGCTGCAGCAATTGCATGCCATGGCCCTGATCCAGCACTTTGCTGCTCCAAAAAGAGCTGGCAAATGCCGCTCCTTTTTGGAGTGGCAAAAAGCCACCCTCTCTGTTGCACTTCTTTGGCACAGGGTATCTAAATGCTGCACCAAGGGAGCGCCCTGACGCTGCCCACCGTCTGTTTGGGCAGCCAGTATGAGGACATGGGGCAGAATCGGGGCCACTGGTTGCCATGCCCCAACTCTACCCCCAGGCTAGACCTTTTGCCCAGTCTGTAGAGGACCCAACTGAAAGAAAGAAATTGGCAGCATGAGCTTTTGTAGACTTCAGTCTACTTCCTCAGTTACACTATCATTTTTATCTTCATCCATCTAGTGATCAGTACCAAAATTAGAACAATATAACTGTTCTGTTTTGTTTTTACTCTTCCTAAGAACAATCCTTCATACCAGTTTAGATTACAAAGTAACAGGCTTTATGGTGGAACAAAAGTTGATCAGTTTTCTAACTTTTGTATGGCCTTCATTCACAAAATTGTATTAATTTTTAAAACAGGACTTCTTGGCAAAAGAAATAGGACATGTTATATAACTGATGGCACAAAACCAGGTTGAACACAATACACCCAATAATTTTGAGCTGAGATTTTCAAAGCTAATTTAATGAGTGTGGTGGGTTAAAATCCCCCAGCTAATTTAGAATATCTTACTGCAGGAGTTCTGAAGAATCTTGAAGCTAATGAAATTTAGCAAGAACTATGGTGTAACAGCTCCTAAATAAAATGAACAAATTCTGTTGCACATTTATATTTATCTTATTACATTCATTAAAAATACAATAAAACAAGATTTAAACAACAGGCTATAAAAAAGTGAGATCAACTTTCAAAATATGCTAGTGAAAGCTAGGATAGACTAAACCTCTCTCCTCTCACACCTTTCATGGGACCATTTGTCCTCCAGGAAAAGAGGGAAGTGTATGATATTTGGAGTCTTTCATTGGAAGAGCAGCATCACATTTAAGGATCTCTCCTTGAAATATAAGATGCCCAAAGGTTCCCCCATTTCCTTTATTAAAAAATACATACCATTTCAACCAGCAGCTTATCTGCATTTCCGAGGCAGATATGCTATCTTTTTTAGTACATTTTAAATGTCTTTTCAACTGTTTTAATTTTTTTAATGGATCATTTACTTTTTATTGTTTTTTGAAAATAACTTATATACTCTATATTGTTTAAATATCCTTTGTTTCAACTTATACTGTAAGCTGCTTTGGGTTCCATAGTGGGTGAAAGGTGGGATTCCAAGCAAATAAATACATAAATAAATGCTTTCAGGAGTGATACTATTAATGACAGTACATCAGTCTCATGGCTGCTGTAGGGAGAAAGGAGGCTGACTTCATTGTAGCTCTGAGAACAGTTTTCCTATCTCCACCCTCAAGAATATCTCTGGGAATGTGGTTGTATCATTAACATGGCCTGGTTTTAGGGATATTCTGTCCTGGGAATGTGGCCAGGGAGCTAAGCTGCCATTTGAAATGTCAACAATGCTTTTGGTTTTGTTTGGTAGAAGAAAGAAAAAGGCGAGGGCTTTCAATACATGTAAAGGTTTGAATAACTTTTATTTAAGAGTAAGAAATCAAACCAAAGAACTCTTCGGTTATGTACAGAATGGTACAAAATCAGTCTAATCGTTGGGGTATTTTCTACACTTGCAAAAACTTCTGGGATGAATTCTTTGGACCAGCACTATTCAAAACAAAATCAAATGTGACATCTCCCCTCCCCCAAAATAACTAGGCAATGAAAAACCCCAAAAAGACTGTCACCAGGATTTTTTTTTCCTGTGATGACTGGATAGTAATAACAACAACAACAACTGAGGAACCTATATCAGGTCCTCATGCATCTCATCTCTGATGGCTGATGCCTTTGCAGACTGCTAGAAATAGTGCAAATTGAGTCCACTTTAACTGTCCTGGCTCAGTACTAGGGAATCATGGGAATTGTATTTTTTTTTTCTGAGACACTGAGCCTTCTCTATCAGAGAGCTCTGGCGCCACAATAAACTACAGTTCCCATGATTCCCTAGCACTGAGCCAGGACATTTAAAGTGGACTCAATTTGAACTATTTCTGGCAGTCTGCAAAGGCCCTATAGTTAATCAAAGAAATGTTCCAGTGAAATTAATAGTACATAAATTAGTGATATTTAAGTTGCTTTCAGTGGGAACTAAGCAACATTAATTTTATCTGGATTAGGATCAATATATGTGAGCACAATCTGAGGTAGGTGGGAGCTAGGTGCTAAGTGTAGAACAACTGATTCTTGCTCCATTTCATAATGTACAACAATCACAAATGATCACAACACTAACAGTGAGTGCTCTACATTCTTTCTTGTTACAGCTGATAATCTTGCCCTCAGCTCTAATTCAGTAATGTAAGTCACATTATGTGAAAAATCAGCACAATGAGATTAGATGAGTTTCCCACACTCGTGCACAGTACTATGTATTTGGGGCACAGGTCCAAAATTCAGTCTTCTGAAATTACATAAAAATAATTGGGAAATTATTTTATCATAATAATAATTTCATTTATTCCCCATAGTTGAAACATTAGTGTCACATGATGTATACTTCCAATTGGTAATACATTTATTTTTCTTTCTTGTTACAAATTCTAGAAGTACAGGTATCCCTCCACATTTGTGGGTTAAGTGTGCATGGATCTGATTATTCATGGATTACTGTATTTGCCTCTATGCCCTACGCCACTTTCAACAAGGACTTCAATAATACTGATATTTCTGGAAGGAAATCAAACTGGCAGGATGGCTGGGCCCAACTATATGTGCAGGGGAAAAGGATATCATAGAATCATAGAATGACAGATTTGAAAGAGATCCCAAGGGCCATCCAGTCAAACCCCTGCCATGCAGGAACACATAATTAAAGCATCCCCAACAGATGACCATGCAGACTCTGTTTAAAAACCTCCAAAGAAGGAGACTCCACCAGACTCCGAGAGAGTGTATTTCACTGTTGAACAACTCTTATTATCAGGAAATTTTTCCTCCTGTTGAAGTGGAATCTCCTTTCCTGTAGCTTCCATCCATTGTTCCATGTCCTATTCTCTAGAGCAGCAGAAAACAAGCTTGCTCCGTCCTCAATGTGACATCCCTTCAAATACTTAAACAGAGCTATTATATCACCTTTTAACTGCCTCTTCTCCAGGCTAAACATTCCCAGCTCTCTAAGTCTCTCCTCAAAAGGTATGGTTTCCATGAGATGGGGGAGCATGAGGAGGGATGGTATGCACCTTCCCTTACTCAGTTACACAGGCAGGGAAAGGGGGATGTGTGAGGAGGGAAGATGCATGTATTCCCTCATTTACTCATTTACCTGGGTGGGCAGAGATGAGAAGGGGGGTATTGAGGTGGGGGGATTGGACAGGGAGCACGAGGAGGGAGGTTGCACACATTCTCTTAGTTACTCATGCAGATGGAGGATATGGGATGGGTGCTCCCTTTCTCCCTCCTCCCATCCCTTTCCCCCATGACCTGAGTGCATGAGCAAGCAAAAGAATACATGCATGGCCAGACCAGCCACTCGGTACTTTTTGTATGTGTTAAATATGGTTTGGGGGACCTCAAGATATTTTGAAGCCTCTGAGGAAGGTCATCAGGGGGTTTGGTGTGGGGTGACATCAATATGCTAATGATAACCAATTCTGTTTCTCCTTGTCATTGGAGTCAGTTGTGGCTGGACTACTGCTTGGGTGCTGTAATGGACTGGATGAAGGTCAATAAACTGAAGATGAATCCCAACAAGATGGAGTCTCTGTGAATTGCTGGTTCTCAGGTCCAGGAATTGGAAAACAGCCTGTCCTGGATGGGATTGCACTCACCCTAAAGGAGTCCTGAGTACAGATTCTTCATCAGGTCTATCAAATGTGTTAGTACTCCTATGTCTTTAAGGGCATTCCATAGCCTTTCATGATTTATGCAGTCAAAGGCTTTGCTATAGTCTATAAAGCACATGCTGATTTTCTTTTGGAATTCCCTAGTGCACTCCTGTAGCCATCGTATGTTTGCAATGTGGTCCCTAGTGCCTCTTCCTTTCCTGAACCCCGCTTGGACTGCTGGGATTTCTCTCTCCATGTATGGTTGGAGTCTATGTTGCAGAATTTTGAGCATGATTTTGCATGGGAGATCAGTGTTATGGTCTAATAATAATAATAATAATAATAATAATAATAATAATTTCTATCCCGCCCCTCTGCAATGCAATTGGGGCAGCTTACAACAATAAAAACATCTATAAATAATCCAATTACAACCCCTGCCCCTTAAAAGATTATTAAACTAGAACAATTTAAAATATAGATAAAACAACATATAAAGCCAGACATCATAACAATACTACATAGTCAGCAACAGCACCAAAGAGAGAGAGTTCTCTGACTCTTTGGGCTGGGATCGTTATAAAGGAAAGGCCTGCCAAAAGAGATCTGTCTTAACAGCCTTCTTAAAGCTGTCTAAGGTGGAAATAAGAAGGATCTCATCCGGCAGGCCGTTCCATAATCTGGGAGCAGTAGTAGAAAAGGCCCTCTGGGAGGCCACCGACAGCCTAGTATTTACAGGCTGTAATAAATTCCTCCCAGAGAACCGGGAGTTGCTGTAGTCTCTTATGTCTCCCTTTTTGTGGATGGGGATGTATATTGATCGCTTCCAATCTGTTGGGCATCATTTTGTTTTACATATCTGTTGACATATGTTGGTTAACACTAGAGTTGACTCTGTCAATGTGGATTGTTCTGGCACTAGTGATTTTGGAATAGGATACCTGCAACCAGGCCTTCTCCCCTAACATTCTGGTCATTCCCTGAGAAACTTACTTCTGGGGGTTCCATGTGGATTGTAGAGCTGCTTAGTGACCACAAGAGCTGGGCCTTTAGTTCAACAGATGCTATCCTATAGAATTCCCTTCCTTCTGAGGTTAAGCATATACCTGCACTTCTTAATTCTCTGACCTGCTTAAGACCTTCTTTCCAGACAAAGTATTATTAGTTCATTTACTTTTGGGGTGGTGGTGGGGGAATCTTTGTACTGCACTATTTAGGTTTCTTGAATACTATTCTGAATGCTGTGACATGAAGAGAGAGAGACACACACACATACACGCGCACACACACTACAATCAATCAATCAATGTCACCAAGAGCAATATTTCTGTAACAAAGAGGAATTCAAAATCTCCACTTCTGTTAGGTATCTGTGATGTCTCAGATGTCAATATCTTAAATGTAGATTTCTGAGAAGAAAACCCTTGGAAGGACATCCAGTTCTCCAAATGGAGGGCTTGAAATCACATCTAAAGAGGTTTCCATAAGATTTCACCCTCCCCCCTCCTCTCAGAGTTTCTATACTTTAAGGGAAAATACCACCATTGTGGAAAATACTAAACTTCACCTCTACTCACAATCTGGAATAACCTCCAGTGAACCCAATGTGGCTTAATTTTGAGCAGACATGTGCAACATTGCACTATTAGCATCCTCCCCACAACACTTGTGTGAACTGGTGACATACATACATTTTAGCTGTCAAAAATGCAGTCAAACCCTGACCAATGGCTGTGTACTCTGCATATGTCTGACCATAATGCCAGCAAGGCTTTCCAAAACACTAGATTCCTCATACCTCTACAATTTAGAAGAGCACTGGTATCTCAAAATAGTTTTCAAAGGCATTTTTATGTATCTTGTGTATCTTAGCAGAATATGATTTCTTAGGAACGTGCATTTTCCTTTAAATTGTTGTATCTAAAATACTATAGAAGAAACTGTAGCCCCATTCAACATGCAGACTGCACATTGAATGAATACCCATAGAGAGAGGTATCAGCAACAGCAAGTAACAAAGCAATGTAAATGTACTTATGGTGCTTCAGTTCTCTCCTGGAATTGTATAGCACTTCTCTGGGTTGTTTCCTTCTGAAGCCAAATTGAAAAAAGAGGGAGAAGGAGAGGGAGATGCTTTTTAAAACCCTGTTGTTTGCAAAAGTCTGTGCATGCACTTGCACACTAGTTAGGAAAAAGTAAGGAGACAACACTCCTAAGCAGCTCAAGGAAGGCTGGTCATGGTCAACAGGTGCAAAATAATGACTGACATTGGCATGGAATGAAGTAACCGGGAAAAGACATGATTGGTTGGCTGAAAAACAACAACAAACACTCCACACTTGCAACATTTTGTTACAGATCTCACTTGTTGAACTGTAAACTAAAAGATGTTATAATAAAGGTTTCAACAATGACACACAGTGGCTCTTTCAATTTCTCGATGACTGCCATCTCCTCCTCACCAGGACAAAATGAATTGGTGCTATGGAGATTCTAGGTTGTTGGGGTTTTTTGCGGGGGGGGGGGGGGGCACTAATGATGGTGCAACACTGAAAACTTGATAGCCAAGGTTTAGAACTGCCTCACCATGCTTGTCTGAAGAAGAAAAGAAGCAAAAAACGGCCTATTGTCTTTTTTTTACCTAAAACTATTCCAAACCTTTCAAAGTGATATTTCAAAAAGTAATTAATATAGTTATAGTCCCAACATCCACAAACTAGTTAGTGTTATGACTGAAAGGTTGTTTGTTTTTAACTACTCTTTAATGTCCCATTGCCCCCCAAAAAAGTAATTGGAGTAGTTACTCTTTAAAGAAAAAGAATGGAATGCTAAAGCCAATGGTATAAACGTCCTCCTCCTATCTACCTCATTGTCACCTCAACAACCACAACGGAGCAAGAGACACAAACAAAGCATGAGCCAGCACTTTAATTATTCTATATTCCTCTACCACTGTTTAGTGAGAACATACACATATCTATAAAAGTTACCATTATATCACAAAAGAACTGAACTATTAAGTTACAACTACAATGTAATGCAGTTATATTTTTGCTACTGGAGAAGGGAATTCCCAGCTCTGATTTTACACTGTCTGCTACCTTATTGCATTATAGTTAACTAACAGTTTTGCAACAGTGTATCTCATCTTCAGAGCTGGAACTGTAACCAGTGAAAGTGCAACAAAACTTAAAACTGTTTCAAATGAAATGTGTTATGCTTAATATTTCCCCAAGAAACTTGGTACCACATTATGCATCTGATGCCATTACCACATTTTCCCATCCTTCTCCTTCAGCAAGAAAAATTAGTATTCAAGTTGGAATTGTTGTCCAGGTGAGTCTGGGATCTTCCATAGTGGTGGAGTATTTTCCCCACAAGATCAAGAAACAAAGGGGTCATTCTAGGGGCCTAACTGGATGGTCAGGATACTATGGGCCAACCCTGTGGTATCCCTTCTGCAGTTTCCACCAAGGTCAGTCCCTAAGCCAGCACAATGACAGATGGGTGTTTGCATGCATGGACACTGTTGCACTGTGGATCTGCTGCCACTGTGCTCTCCTTACCTGCTGCTGTGTTCGTCCCAAAGGCCCGTGTTGCAACCTGTAAGAGCCGAAATGGGGTGCCTGGCTACACCCACATGGCCAGGCACCTCCTTGTGATGTGAGAGGCTATAGCAGGGTCCTTCAAGATAGACACAATGGTGGCTGCAGGTAAGGGGTGCACAGACCATCCAGTATGCCTCCTGTCACCACAGACTTTCCAGAAAACTCTGCTGCAAACAGCTTGTCTTTTTAGACCAGATTAATATCCCTTTGGACTGGGATTGGGCCGGAACCACTGGATCAGCATCCGGACTAGCTGATCCCAGCCTGGGGCTAATGGCCTGTGTCACCCAGACAGGGTGACACCAGATGCGGGGGGGGGGGGCATGGGCCTTTGGGCCCATGCCCCCCTCCCCTCGCAGTCTGGTGTCACCCTGTCTGGATGACACAGGCCAGTATGCAGCCCCTCTGGGTAAATCCACAGATCATTATAATCAAAGCAAAAGATCATAGTCTTCTGTTTCTCATTCCAAACTCTGCTTCAGTACCACTTTATTATCAGGTTTTAAACATGCTGAATTTTCTTACTTGTGCCATGCTCTTTCATAGTCATTTGCAATTTCTGCTTTCCTAAGAGAGTTTAGTCTCCCTTTGCACCTGCTCTCTTTGCCACTGCCCACTCCCTCTTAGACAAAGCTTACAGATAGTTGGATGCCTCTAGGTCAAGTTACTGTTGGCAACAAGCCAAATTATTTGCTTACTTGAGCAAGGCATACAGACTTCCCTGCAACGTCAAAACACGTTGATTTATTCTTAAATGTGGAATGAAAAATCTTTGAGAGAAAAAATATATGTTAGTCCTAAAAGGGGAGTGACCTAAATCACATGTTTAGTTTGAAGGGGGGGCTTGCATGAAGGAAATCCCTATCTATCTAAGGAGGGGGAAAGAGAATGCAAATATCTTCCAACAACTATGTAGAAACTTTGAGTGATGCATAACATATTACCTTTACTGCTGCCTCGCATGGTCAAATCAGGTCTGTTGGTAATGATATGTGAACAGAAGAGAGCCTGTTATTTCTGGGGCAAATTTAATGCCTTTTGTTCCTTTGATTGGGTAAGAATGGTCTCTTTCCTCCAACTGAATGTATATTTCACTTTCACCTTTGGCTTACCTTGCTGTTCAGATGTTGGAAAATGCATATTCACTTCTCTGCACACTTGGGTCTAAAGGCTAGCAAGTCACTGGATCCAGTACCCCAATTCACATTTTGAATTAGAAGTTAGCCATGTGTTGGATCATTACTTCTAGTGCAATGTCATATTATAAATGACATTTTGCATTTAAAGGTTTGGTTTATACTTGACTCACACTTTTTTTTCTGTTCTAGAAGGATCTTAGATATGCTTTCTGGTTACATGTTTTATTATAAATTTCTTGGCATTTCCAACTCACATCCTGATCCATGAAAAGAGGTGCTGAGTGTATGGGCCAAGGGAATCTATCTCCCCTACTCATTTTAGATTATCTGTTTTTACTTGCCAGTGTTTTACACTTTGTTTGACTATGAAAAGTTATGTTAAAGACCTGCCTTTCTGACTGCTCTTTGGATAAAATTAGTACATTACTTCCAAAGTTTCTCAGTCAGCTGTGTCCTCTGTTTATGATGTTTACTTTCTCCCACAGGCTTTGTAGCTCTGCATTCAATTTTGTAAGACTGACCAATGTGCTTTGAACAGTTTTGCTCCCACATCATTCTGCTGACTTGTGTATCATCCACTTTCAGCTGTTTTAGCTTATCATGCTGCTATGCCATTGATAATATACTTCCACTCTTGTCAGCACCTGCATTCCTCTCCTCTTACTGGTTTCAAGCTTAGATGTTTTTCACCATGCTGTTGCACATGCTTTTTACTATCATTGAGAATGGCCAATTAAGATATGCTATTGCTCAATAAGAACGATGCCAAGATTAAAAGTCTCCATCACACCAATCATCCACAAAATACATATTATTTTAAGAAATGACAGTGAAAATAGGAAAAAAACTTGATATTTGAATATATACTTTGCAAAATGTGCATCTAAGTCACATGGTTAGTTTTTGAAAGGGAGAGAAAGGGAGGGAGGAAATCCCTATCTATCTAAGGAGGGGGAAAGAGAATGCAAAGATTTTCCAACAGTATTGAATAACTCATATATAGGAATGGAAAGAGTATTCAAAAATATTTTGGAAAATGATAGGAAAAACGTGTTTTTCAAGTATTGAGAAACTCCAATAGGAAGAATCCTGGACAGACAAGAATGTTCACACTTCACAGGACTTATTCTGCACAACATTTGCATGTGGTTGTTTTACAAAGAAAACAACACTCTGTTTCGAAATGGGGTGGGGAAGCAGGAACAGCTTTGGTACAAGCAGATCCAATGCTAAGTCCACAGAATGCTCTGCTTGGAGAAATTCTGACTGCTGTCACTGGTGAGACAACTTGAGGTGGAATCTGCCTACCTTGGTGCAGCAAGTATCCTCTGCCACCTCTGGCAGCTCTCCTCGCTGCCAGCAGAAAGGCACCAGAATGGCAACCTAATTTGTTCAAGCCATCAACATTTTATCATTAGGACTGTACTCAGGATCTCACTCATTTCAACTATTTCCTCTGTGTCGCTTGTTCTGCTCATAATCATCACATCCATGTTCTGCTATTTACATGTTAAGTTTTTTTGTTTTTTTTAAATGTCCTAAATGTTGTACTAGCTCCTTAATTCAGGGGCAGTGACTGTTGGTGTGAGCTTCTGGTACAAATCTGTGTCACTTTTGTGTTTCTAAATCCAACAACTTGCCTCAAACATTTTGTGGTCTTTGCCTGACTGAAGCTGTCAAGTGGAGTAAGAGGTTCCTGTCCCTTTAATTGTGTGTAGAAGTGGGAATATCAGCAATGACAAGCAACACCTATCAGTACTAAATTCCCTTTTCTTCACAATCATTAGGGACAAGAGCCCTGTCTTTTATTTCTCCTGGCAACCCTATGTCTGATTCTTAACTTTAACCAACTCATCATTAATGGCATCATGCCAGCATTAATTTATACTATGGTTGTATACATATATGCTTTCATTAAGGCAAATTGACCTTACTCCTGAGTAAATAGGAATGGAACCACAACCTTAATGTTAACTTAACATTAGTTGCAATTCTCTACCTTCACTTCATGCTCTCACAAATTAGTATAATCCACCCTAGAAAAAAAGTGTCTAAAATTTTATTAGTCTTGGAAAATGGTTTCTCAGACACTTTGTTCCAATATAAACTGTTCCTTCAGTTAGTAAATTTGGGTAAATTTGGGCACAGTACTTAAGCACTTTTCAGTTCTAATTAGTTAAATCAGGAAGCCTCATCTTGTCCTTAACTCTTCCACTAAAATTAGTGGGATTTAAAATAGAAAGGTAAAGTTTAAAAAGGTAAAGGTAGTCCTTTGACATGAATGTCTAGTCATGACCGACTGTAGGGGGTGGTGCTCATCTCCGTTTCTAAGCCTTTTATGCATAATAAACCAAAGTTTGGTAGTAGTATTTTGAATCTATTGGTTGTTCTCTTTTCTCAGTAGCTCTAGTGAACTTTGATTTCTTTCTTCTTTATGGTGCTCTTTCAGATAATGAAATATATTATTATATACTCACGTGCAGTTAGGGCTGCCAACCTCTGAACTAACCCTCTAGGTTTGTCTTTAACAGCTATTTGATCTGAAAAGCTTCACCTGTTGGCTTCTGCACATCAAATTGCTATTACATGGCACAAGAGTCTGTTAGGCTGGTTTGCTTGTTGTTGGGTTCTTTCCTATCCTATTGGAAACTCTGTCACTCTGCCAAAATGCTTCTTAATTTTCTTTAAATCCTCTCTAGATTACTTGTGTTTTAAAACATTGGTGATTTTAAAGAGGCCACAGTTCTCTACTTGATTACAGCCTGTGGTTAATGTCCAAATGACATATAACAAAGGAGATTTGTTAACAGGACACCTTGTGTTTGTTTTTAGTTTCCTTAGGTTAAAAGCTACCAGGCCAATCCTGGAGTAAGGACCAGGGAGTGAGGGTTGTGCGAGACAAACATAAATACATTCATTCAAACATTCACACACCAGGACTTTTTAAAAAAAAACTTGTAATGAAACATGAAAGGTTATGACCACAGATCATCTGCATCATGTCTAATTTGCCCCTTATGTATCATACCTAATTGTAGCAAAACAACATATTCTCATTCTCAAAAGGCAGCGACGTATTTAGATTCTACAGTCCAAATCCCCTTCATATCTTATCTCTCTCTAAAAGTGGGTTCCATCAGTAGAATAGTAAGGACCATTGTTTCCATAATTATGTTCCCTAACTCCTTGCCCATAGTCCATGCACTATATATAGTTGTCTGTCTAATGTTCACTGATTTGGCGAGAGAGTTAGTTGTGTGATTCACTCTCGTCTACTGAAATCAGTAAGATGTAATGTGCTTTCTTTTGGCTGGCCTGCTCTTCAGATTTGCCATGATTATAAAACTAGAAGCAGTAGCAAATGATACAAAGTGTAAGATTAAAGAACATTGCTTGAAAAATAAGAGCATTTCAGTACTTTGAACTAGACACAACACAGGGGTCTGTGTGAACAAAACTACTTCTGCCTGCTCACAACGTGAAAGTTTTGGTGGGTTGTGGCTTCCATGCTAGAGGCCTAAAGAATCTGGTCTGGATTTTAGTCTGAACTAACTATCAAGGAACTTTCCAAAGTGTGGAACCCTTCCCCCAAGTTAGGTTCAGTATCTTGGATAGATCATCTCAAGTTTGGTCTAAAACCTGGAACAAATTTACTGCCTGGCACCAAGCACCATATGAAAGAGATTGTTTCCTACTAAAGACACTGGTGTTTCTGACAACATATAGCTGGACTATGCTGTCCTGTCTGATATAAAGTAAGTACAAATGGCAAATAATGAGAGAGCAAGCAACTGCCTATGAAATTGTAATCCCCTGTACCCATAATGTATAAAGAGTGTTCCATGGATGAAAATAGCAGAGTTGTACTGCTGATACAGCCCACACTACCCCTTGGCCCCAACTGTTCAAAGACCATAGGTTGCAAATAGATTTTTGAACAAGGGAAGGCCTACACATGTAGAATCTTTCATGGATGTAATCCCTGCTCAGAATATTCCCTTTCAGTGCATATACTCCAGTTTTTCTCCATTGGACTCACTAATTAAATGCTGAGAACCTTAAACTAAAGAGAATCCTGTGAATGCACCTGTTACTGCTGCACATTTTGACAGTAATCCAACAATTACCACTCATTCTATTACTGAAGAAAAGAGTATTTCATAAAATACTGCAGCCTTAAACCCAGAGAATGAACATGAGTCTACTGTATCATCTTTTCAACAGACGTCAACAGTCAAGGTTACAGTCCACTTGCTTCTAAACATAAACTGCTTGAAATATTTAGACTACTTGTATTATCACCAGCAGTAAAAGCATCCTTTAAACTTCAGAAGCCCAATTAAAAAAAATATTTAAAGAAGTAGCAGGCATTAAAAATTTAAGTGCAGCAATACACGAAAGCAGTTAGAACAAGATAAATTAGTTTAGGATATACTTCACTGAAGTTTTATTCTGTGCTTTAAAAATGCAGTGTGAGATAGTTTAAACATTTGCATATCTAGCCAAAGCAGTGATTCAATTATAAACCATTTGAGTCCTAGTTTGAGGAAAAGTTGGGATATAAATTATATAAGAACAAATGATCCTGTTCTGGAATAAAAGTATCACTGGTCTGGGTGATACTGTATTATCTAGTTCCATGTTGGCAAACCCATGGCACGTGTGCCATTTCTGGCACGCAGCCTGGTCTGCCAGGGCATGACAGCCATTGGTGGAAGAGGCAGGGTGTGAATGGCCTGGCTTCTTGTAATGGCCAGGTATGCCCTGGGACAACCGGCTGTGTCAAGAAAGGGTGGGGAGGCACGTGGCGGCGGCTGGCTCTTTGCAGCAGCTGGTTCTCCAGCAGAAAACCAGGCTGGTGTAAGGAGCTAGCTGGCAGCACATGCATTCCAGCCAGAAGTCCTGCCCCTTCCAGCTGAAAATTCCACCCCTTACAATGGGGTTCTGGGAACTGTAGTTTCATGCTGTGTGCCTTCCAGTTGTTTCTAACCTATGGCGACCTTAAGGCAGAAGAGGCAGAGAAGGCAAGGAGGTGGAGAAGGAGGTGGCGGCAAGAGGTGGTGGCATCAGTGGCGAAGAGGAGGAGGAAGGAGGCAAGAGGTGTCAGCAGTGGGGCAAACAGGAGGAAGAGGATGCACCCACCATGGTGAGAGCAGCGAGGCAAGCTTCGGGGCGGGAGGGGAGAGGAGGAGAGAGGAGAAAGAGTGGTGGGCAGCACTGGTGAGGGGAAGAGGAGGAGGTAGAAGAGGAGG
Source organism: Phrynosoma blainvillii (assembly GCA_026167975.1). Taxonomy (NCBI): domain Eukaryota; kingdom Metazoa; phylum Chordata; class Lepidosauria; order Squamata; family Phrynosomatidae; genus Phrynosoma; species Phrynosoma blainvillii. The sequence continues at coordinate 252,256,805 of JANUYF010000003.1, forward strand.
AGGAAAAGTGGGGATGACGGAGGGATAACAGGAGGAGGAGGAGCAGCAGTAAGCAGAAGGAAAAGCAGAAGAGGAGCAGGGAGAAGGAAGAGCTGGTGGATGGAACAGGCAAAAGGAGGAGGAAAAGGAAGATGAGACAGCCCCCAGCTGCCCACCCCAGTAAGAGTGGCAAGGCAGGCTAGAGACACAGGGGGGCAAAGTGCCACTGAAGATCATTTCCAACTTATGGCAACTCTTTCATGGGATTTTTTTGGGGGGAGGTTTCTTCAGAGAGAGGTTGCTATTGCCTTCTTCTGAGGCTATGACAGCGTGACTTGCCCAAGGTCTCCCGATGGGTTTCATGGGGTTTTCTTGGTGAGGTTTGTTCAGAGGAGGTTGCCATTACCTTCCTCTTGAGGTTAAGAGAGTGTGACTCACCCAAGGTTACTCAATGGGCTTCCGTGACTTCATGGGTAATTGAACCCTGATCTCCAGAGGATTAGTCACAACAAACCTGTTACCAGATTTTCTTAGCAATACTTGTTCAAAAGGGTTTGCCATTGCCTTCTGAGGCTGAGACAGTGTGACTTGCCCAAGATTTCCCAATGGGCTTCATGGTTGAGCTCAAGTTGCACGTTCAAACCACTGTCTCTCTTTGTTCTTGTTACTGTGCTTTACAAGGGGATACCGTAAAGCTTTAATTATTGCCTTTTAAACATTTTGACAGAAAATTTGTTTTGATTTGTAGTTGTTAACTTATCTCTACGTAGTCACCATCCAGATTTATACATTTTTCCCAGCGTTTCTTGACCCTCCAAATACCACTATTGTAGAGGTCTGCAGATTGCACTTTATGAGGATTTTACACTTGAGTCACTTCTGGCACAACCTGTCACAAAAATAAAGGACACAATCTGGATGGTGACTACATAGAGATGAGTTAACAACTACAAAACAAACTTTCTGTCAACAAATTTTAAAGGTGATAATCAAAACTTTACGATACTCCCTTGTATTATGCTTGTTGTTGTTGTTGTTGTTGTTGTGTACCTCCAAGTCGTTTCCAACTTATGGGCTCAGAGCACCCTCGCTCCCTTCCAAGCACCAATTCCTGGCAACCCTAAGGTGAAACTATCATGAGGCAAGCTTTGTCAGAGGGGGATTTCCATTGCCATGCTCTGAGGCTGAGAGAGAATGACTTGTGTGTGTGGTGCCTTCAAGTCATTTCTGACTTATGGAGACCCTAAGGCAGGGGTAGGCAACCTAAGGCCCGGGGGGGGGGGGCGGATGCGGCCCCCCGAGGCCTTTGGGCCGGCCCTGCTGCCTCCGCCGCTGCCCCCATGATGATATTGATTATTGTTGTTATTACTTGTTCTTGGGGTTTTCTTGGCAAAATCTCCACAGGGGTTTTACCATGGCTTTTCTGGGGCTGAGAGAGTGTGCATGCATATATATTTTTTATTTTTTTAAAAAATATTTATTTATTTATTTATTTATTTATGGTGCTTTGGCCCCCCCCAGTTGTCTGAGGCAACCCGGCCCCCAACTCAAAAAGGTTGCCTACCCCTGCCCTAAGGTGAAGCTGTCATGGAGTTTTCTTGGCAAGTTTTGTCAGTAGGGTGGTGTTGTTGTTGCTATTGCTAGCCTGAGGCTGCCTTTTGTTTTCCCCTGGAAGTGCCACACCCCAGAAGGTAGATGTCCCACCCCCAAAAAGTCCTGCCCCAGGCACCCGGTGACATCCATTGCAGGAATGCCACTGAATATGGGCACTCAGTCTCAAAAAGGTTTGCCATCACTGGTCTAGTTACTGCACACCAGAATAACTGCAAGAAATATGTGTCATTTTGAGAATTTCTGTTTATTTATTTTGCTTTGATTTAAAGCAGAACACCCTCAAATATGAAATCTAAATCATAAAACTCCCAAATAGGAAATGTCTGGGTAATGGACAGGTTTCCTCCAAAAGGAGGGTCTCTGGATTGTGGTATTAACTGTCCATCTTCGTCTATGACTGTATGTATTTCCACTATGCCTAAAAGAGAAGTACACTTGCATCTCCTTTTTCATATTTTAATTATGGTAACCTGGACAGTGAGATGTTTCTTTAATGCTCACCATAAGGGCTTCTCCCTCTGTGTGTGTGTGTATGTGCATGTAAAGTACAATCTCTATTGCTCTTTCCCTTTTTCTTCCCCAGTTGCCATTAGTCATCATCATTATAGGTTCCTGTAAACATTTTTGCAATTTTGACTTGGGTGGCCTTTTATAATCATGATTCTTAAAGTGCAGGAGATGGCAGAAGCAATTACTGAGCTGTGGAAGTTGCTACCTGACATCCTACATGTGCCTGGGAACATTTATACATCTCTCGATTGCACTAAGTGGTGATGTACTGACACACAAGGTCATAATCAATGTAACAGAAGTTGTTGGGTGTTTTTTTCTTTTCTAACATTAGCGTTGGCACTGTTAAAGGCCTAAGAGCAACCTTTCCTGTCCCCCAGAATTCTTGACTCCCCAGGGGAGCCTAAGAATGTGTTTTCAAGTGGATTTAGCTCTACTGATCTTTCCCTAGAGAGATGTAGAAAAAATAGTGCTATTCTTACTGGATAGGAAGGGAAGTTCCCTACATGGTGAAACCCTAACATTGGGCTTGAGATTTAAACCACTAAGTGCCAACTGAACAATATACATTATTGTTGTTTTTTCTGGACAGGGCTCTTGATATCAGTGCTAGCTTGCTTCTGACACACAGAAGCACTTTTCCTGTCTAACAAAAAAATATCCACAGATAGAGATTGGCTGGAGTTGGTTTCCCACCTGCTAATCTTCCTAAGTGTCTTTCAGTTTTATCAGGATGGTAATGAATGGAACCCTCAAGAATAGTAACTTTGATACAGATACCCCTGTGCAGCAGTATAGCTCTGATCAGTTTGCAAAAATGATCCACATTCACATTTAATGAGGGAGATTATAGTGGACTTTTACTAACTATTTTTGGACTGGAACTATGGGATTTGTCTATTTGCTTTTAAATCTGCTTTTGAGCACCTTTTTGTTGAATTCCATCTATTCAGTGGTTTGACTATGAGGACCATTAATGTATTCCAGGTTATGCATATAATTTTAACATCCTACTAAACGCTTACCTTCAGACACAGAAACATATTCACAAAACCTACATATATGAGTAATTTGCCCTTGCATAACTGAAGCATGAGAGCAGGCAAGTTGCAAAAATGATTTATGTTAGATTTCTTTCCACTACCAAGGAGATGATGCTTAAAAGATTTTCATCTATATATATCACAATTACTTCTTTCAGAAAATAGGGTATGTTCTGAAAAGATTTAAAAGAAAATCTTCTAAAAATCCATCTGTATTACTGTCTAAGCATGAAGTATGAACTTGCTTTTTCATATAGCTTGCTGGACAGAATGGATGCCTGTAAAAGTTACACACATACATACACAAACACACACACACTATTTTCTATTCGACATAACTACCATATTTCAACCTCAACAAAACACCATTTACACTGGTTATGGCATTTCCAGTAAGCTGAGCAAGAACAGTATTTTGTAACTACCAGTCTTGCTGAGCTATTTGCAAATATCCATCACTATCAACTCAGTTAAAGCCACGATCTACATATTCCCAGGAGGGAGCTGCTTTTGAGTTGTCAATTTTGCTTAAGAAAAACTGCTCTCATGCAAAATAAGCATGCATGTCAAGTACAACTGTTAAAAATTAGGCTGAATATTGAATATCTAGTTTAAATTAGATACAAAACTAGCAATGGGCCATTATTTTATCTTTAAGACTGCAATTCATGTCGTGAGAATAAATATATTATCTGTTTTGTATTAAGGTTTTTTCCCTTCAAAGCTACATTTAAAGATTAGACAGACAGACTAGACTGACAGATCCTTTGCTCTTACCTAAATTTATAAGCAACACATTGTTTAACTGATCTGAATGTTACATAAACATTACAATGTAGTTCACCAGAAAAAAACAACAACAGTAATGATAAAACTGAAAGCTTCATACTGTTTATTCATGCTTTTCTCTGTGTGTTCTTTTGATCATTCAGTACATCACAAGAAACTCCTGTAAGGCTATTGTACATACATATATGTGTTTTTGTTTAAGTTAAAATGTACTTTCCCAATTTTAAACTATTATTTAATTTTGACAAGACTTCAAATCTGGTATGGCTGATAAGCATTATAGCAGGGGTAGGCAACCTAAGGCCCGGGGGCCAGATGCCCCCCCCCCGACGCCTTTGGATCGGCCCCAGGCCGGCCTTGCTGCTGCCCCGCTGCCACCGCCGCCGCCCACCATGATGATATTGATTATTGTTGTTATTACTTGTTCTTGGGGTTTTCTTGGCAAAATCTCCACAGGGGTTTTGCCATGGCTTTTCTGGGGCTGAGAGAGTGTGCATGCATATTTTTTAAATTTTTTATTTTTATTTATTTATTTATTTATTTATTTATTTTTGGTGCTTCCGCCCCCCAATTGTCTGAGGGACAGCAACCCGGGCCCCGGCTCAAAAAGGTTGCCTACCCCTGCATTATAGTATACTGAGCATGATTCAGGAACATAAGATTCAACAATATGGGCTTTAAAAACATTCTTCAAGTATGTCATGCACATAGACCACATTTCTTTACATGTTAAATGCCATAAGACATTCACATGCATATGCACAAAGCTCCAATATCCTTACCCTTTAGTGCTGAACTACATGGCTATTCAGTGGCCTAATATCCATCAAAACAACAAAACCAGCTTCTTAAAAAGGGACCCTTAACAATCCTACAACAGTATAGTTCCTCAGAAATCAAGGGGGTTGCACTAAAGGGTAAAGGCATATAAGCTTGGCCCAAACATTTTTCCCTTTTAAAATGAAAATGTATTTATATCTTTAGTTATTTATCAGATTCTTTGTACAGATGGGCAACAACTGCATGTTAAGCTTATTCCCAAGCAACTGTAATCTGCATAGCCTTCTCCTGAAATATTTAAAATACATGTACAACCCTCTTTCTCACTTTAGTATTAGCAGTGTTGCTCAGTTAGCATTACAGAAAGACCTGCAAGACTAAAGCATGCTATTCAGTTAACAAGGGATATGCTGGCCATTAGCAAAACTGGACAAAGAGGCTATTTTCTGGTACAATTGATCTAAACACTCAGATGACATTCTCTGCTGCAAATGCAACTGATTTGCCCTCCCTGAGAGCAGTCAGGGCCTAAAGTCTAATTAAGACAAAGGTTTTTAATTAAACCTTGGCTATGCTTTAGCCGGCTTTGGTGTGTGCCTGTCCTTGATAGTGCCACTTGAGGTGCTCTCCTTCAAGGGACAATGAAGCAAATGTTTTAATACAGTTGAAGAAGGTGTCTTATACTATGGTTCTTCCTGTTTCTTCAACTACAACACTTTTTATAATGATAGCACGAAAGAAAAGGTGTTGTGGAAAGACTTTTATAATGATAGCGCCAAAGCAAGCAAGAAAGACTGCCACAGGAAAGTTTAATTCTGGTATAGTCAGAGCACTCAAAATAGGAATATTTTATTCAGAAAAGACAGAGCACTCAAAGTAGGGAAATTCTATATGGAGTAGAAAACAGGATAGATTCTTAATAACAAAGGGCTAACTTCAGAGCAGAGAACAGACAACATGATGGATCATGGACCCAATCCATTCCTCCACAGAGGATATGCTTCAAAGACAGGCATATATGTAGATGCATGTGTTTGAGTATCAACAGTACAGATTTTCCTGTTTCAAGAGAGCTTCCAAAGTCTGACTCCAAGGCAAGATAGTATGAAGGCAAACTCTTGCTCATAGAGTCTTTGAATTCATTCCAGTTTGTAAAACCTGTGAAAGCTTTTTCAAAAAAACAAAAATGAGCAAACCTTACTGTGACTTAATTAAAACAAAGAATTGAAAATAACAGGAAGGCAAGCATCTGCTCTGCACATTTATTTAGTTTGAAAATACATTGGGCAGCTTAGAAATTATAAACACTCCAGACACCACACATTCAAATCTTTCATTTTTAAAAATCTGAAAAGGTAGATAACTGTCAGAATCAATTAGAGAGGGCTTGCAATCCTCTAAGACTTCCTTATGCACTAGTCAACCTTTTCAACTCTTTCCTTCCCCCCTCTGCATACTTTTGAAGATAAAGACATAAAGTGAAAACGAAAAAGGGGGTGTAGAATTGAAATCTCATCACCTCCCCATCCCCATGCAACCCCTCTGAAAGATCTTATGCAAACAAGGGTATATTATTTTAGGAAACGAAAGGGGGCAAAGGATCCTTGTTGCTAAGGTGACATGACAAAGCTGAAATTCCTACATAAATTTGCAAGGGGACAGAGGGAAGAAAAATAAAGCTCTCCCACAAAGTTTGCTTAGATTCCCTGGTAACTGAACAAAGAAGTTAGTCTTTAAATAGTAAAAGCATAGACACAACTGAAAGTACTGCTCACTAAAATCAAAATACTACTTGATGGAGTAAATAACAAGTGCAAAAGAAAGAAGCCAGCTTCTGCTGCAGTTCCAAAGCAAAGATCCCCAAGAACAACAATGAAAAGCATTTTCAGAAAAGCAAGGGCACACTCAAACATACAATGAGCAGTCGAGACAATGAAAACCCAACATTTTTTCTTTGATTTTTCTCCCAAAAGAAAACAAACAAACAATGATTCAAAAGCTGATTTGAGGCTTAAGGAGCATGAGCTATGAGTTTGCCTTGTAAATGCTTCCAAAGGAGATTAGAGACGTAGTACATTGTGGAAAATAAAAACAATTTCCAAAAAGCTTTTTTAAGGAGTTGGAGAAGACAGACTTTGGGGAGCAATGAGATTCTCAAATCATCTTAACCATTTGAAGTCCCAAATGCTGATTTTCCCCCCATTAATTTATGCAATGAAACAAACTGCTAACTCAGAAATGCCAACAAATACAAGGGAGTATTTGACATAGGAAAAAACCTGTATATGTTGTCTAGGGAAAATGTCTCAGCAGGGACTGCAGAGCAAAAGCATTGGGTTAAGAAATGTTTTAAAGAAAAGAATGAAACTATAATGTTGCTTCTGGTGTTACCTACAGATTCAAGGCAGAAAAGCTACAACTTTTCTGCTAGCTGAGGACTGCTGTCAGCTGGCTACATATACACTGCATGCTAAACCAAATTGAGAACTACAACTAGCTCTTTCCTGAGCCACCTCCACACCAAAACACGCAGCATCCAGGCTTCTTGCTGAATTATATCAGCAAATCCAGAAGACCAAATGATCACCCACTCCAAATGCTTTGCAAAAACCAGTCGTGTTCTCCAACCTCTGCCATATAGTGGTTTCCAAGAGAAAGAAAGAAAATGCATGCTGGGTTGCTTTCTGAGTGGACAGGTGGACACTAAACTGCCTGCTTTCCAGTGGGTCCCATTCCAAGGTCTACTTAATGGTTAGTTACAAAGATGAGGAGGTGGAAGAGCAGGTGGGGGGGGGGAGGAATGTGCATTTAGACAAAAAGAGAAGAATTCAGCCTGGGCAGGAGGAAAAAGAGTCCTAAAGGCACCAGATCCTCTCTGGCACTAGAAGCTAAGCATGGTCAGCCTTGGTTGGTACTGGGATGGGAGACCGGCAACAAAATAGCAGATGCTGCAGGCTATATTTCAGTGGAAGGAACTGGCAAAACCACCTCTGAGTATCCCTTGCCTTAGCCCTATGGAATTCATTGGGGTTGCCATAAGTCGGCAGGCAACTTGAAGAAACGCAGAGGCACACAAGAGACACTTCTGAACAGACAACACAATCCTGTGCAAACTTCCTAAGGAAGTCCTTTGAAAATGAGGGTCCTGAAGTCACATGAGCTTCAGGGGTGTTGGGAACAGAAGGGCTTGGAAAACGCTCTTATCACTGAAATGGGGACAGAGCATATCTGGGGCCAGGGGGGAGTATAGTCTCACCGACCAGAAAACAGCTTTTAAAAAAGAAATCACTGGGGGGGGGGGGGGGCGGATGCCATGGCTAAGAAGGGAAAAGAGGCCAAGCGTGGCGGGGGGGGCGGGGGGAGAGACGTTCCTCAGGGATGCCGCCACACTGTAGAAATAGTCCGGTTTGACCCCACTTTAACTGCCATGGCTCCATGCTATGGAATTCTGGGCATGGTAGTTTGTTGTGGCACCTCTGAATTCCATAGCATGGAGCCACGGCAGTTAAAGTGGGGTCAAACCGGACTATTTCTGAAGGGTGGACGTAAGGAGACCGAGGGCTAACCTGAGGGAGTGGGTGGGGGCGGAGAGAAGGCCATGAAAAGGGGATTTGGGGGCGCTGCTGCAATGGGTGGGGTCAGAGAAAAGGCCATAGTTGTTGTTGTTTTTTTGGGGGGGGGATGAAAAAAGAAGGGGTGAGTGAGGGACCGAGGCGAGGGCAGCAAAGCAAAGCAAAGCACTGACAGAGGAAAGTGACCCCCTTCCCTGCCTGCCTCCCTTCCCTTCCCTTCCCTCTCTTTCTCTCACCGCTGTTCAAGGTAGTTTTGCACCGCCAGGTCTCGGAATGGCCGAGTTTGCTGCAGGACTCCCAGAGGGAGAGGTAGGACTGGTGGTCGGCCGTCACCCAGGCCGGGCTCAGCACGGCTCCCAGGTCGAGACACAACGCCAGGAAGATGCACACCAGCCCCACCAGCTTCAGAGGGGTCAGCACCGAGACGCGGACTTCCTCCATGCCGCTGGCGGCTGAAGCCATGGGCGAGCGGGGAGAGAAAGAAGGAAGGGGGCTGGCTGGGCTGGCGGGCGGGAGACGGCGCCTGGCTGGCCGGGGAAGAGAGGAGTCCCTCCGGAAGGGAGAGGAGGGACGGAGGGCCCTTCCAAGTCCCAGGCGGCCAGGTGCAGAGCAGCAGCAGGAGGAGGAGGAAGGGCGAGGGCAGCTCCCTCCAGCCTTCGTCGTCGTCCCCGGCTCTCACAGCCCAGCGCTACCCACCATCCCCATCCCCATCCCTCCGTCACTCCTCCCCTCTTCCCTCCCGTCTGGGGAAGAAGGGGCGGGCGGAGGAGCTGCTCAGGGGCCGGCGTCGAGCAAGCAGCCCACCTCCCTCCCTCCCCCCCCGGGCGCCCTCCGGGGGAAGCAGGAGGGAAGGATGGGCTCTCTTTTCCCACCCACACAACCCAGAGGGGCCAGAGGGACTCTCCTTTCTCTCTCCCGGCCCCCCACCCAACGCGTCCTCCATTTCCACTCTTCTTCTGTCCGGGAGGAATGTCAAAGTGTCCTCCCTTTTGAGCCTGGCTAAGAAGCCTGAATTGACCTTTCTAGTTTTTAGCTTTGATTCGGTCATAGAATCCTTTCATAGCATCCTAGAGGTGAAAGAGACCCCCAAAGGTCATCCAGTCGAACCAACACATTGCCCTACTCTGTTTGAGAGCTCAACAGTAGAAGACCTTCACAGAATCACAGAGTTGGAAGAGACCCCAAAGGTCATCCAGTCAACCAACACATTTCCCTACTCTGTTTGAGAACTCAATGGTGGAAGGATTTCATAGAATCACACGGAAGAGACCCCAAAGGTCATCCAGTCGAACCAACACATTGCCCTACTCTGTTTGAGAACTCAACAGTTAAATGACTTCATAGAATCACAGAGTTGGAGGAGACCCCAAAGGTCATCCAGTCGAACCAACACATTTCCCTACTCTGTTTGAAAACTCAACGGTGGAAGGACTTCATAGAATCACAAAATTGGAAGAGACCCCAAAGGTCATCCAGTCGAACCAACACATTTCCCTACTCTGGATGACCTTTGGGATCTCTTCCAACTCTTTGATTCTATGAAGTCCTTCCACTGTTGAGCTCAGAGTAGGGAAATGTGTTGCTTTGACTGGATGACCTTTGGGGTCTCTTCCAACTCTTTGAGAGCTCAACAGTGGAAGGACTTTATAGAATCACAGAGTTGGAAGAGACCCCAAAAGTCAGCTAGTCGAACCAACACATTTCCCTACTCTGAGAACTCAACGGTGGAAGGACTTCATAGAATCCTAGAGTTGGAAGAGACCCCAAAGGTCATCCACTGATACCTCCCACCATGCAGGAATACATAACCCAAGCACCCCTGTTTCAAAACCTCCAAAGAAGGAGAGGCCACCACACTCCAAGAGAGTGTGTTCCACAGTTGAACAGCTCTTACTGTCAGGAGGTTTTTCCTACTGTTGAAGTGGAATCTCTTTTCCTCTAGTTTGCATCCATTGCTCTGGGTCCTATTCGCTGGAGCAGCAGAAAACAAGCTCGCTCCATCTTCAGTATGACATCCTTTCAAATATTTAAACAGGGCTATCCTATCACCTCTTAACCTTTTCTTCTCCAGGCTAAACATGCCCAGCTCCCTAAGTCTCTTCTCAAAAAGGCATGGTTTCCAGACAGATTGAGAGTCAGGCTTGCTCCAGCCTCCAGATGGTAATATGTTGTCGTTGTGGTTGTGTGCCTCCAGAAGTCATTTTTGGTTTAGGGCGATCCTGAAGGGGGAACTGTCGTAGGGTTTTCGTGGCACATTTCTTCAAAGGGGTTTTTGCCATTCTCGACAACCCCGCCGTTCAGAGCAATCCATGATTACTTCCTGACATTAAGAGAGAGAGTGGAATATACCGCCTGGGAGTGTGGTGGCATCTCCTTCTTTGGAGGCTTTTAAACAGAGGCTGGATGGCTATCTGTTGAGGGTGCTTTGCCTGTTCCTGCATGGCAGGGGCTTGGACTTGGATGGCCCTTGGGGTCTCTTTCAACTCTATGATCCTCTGAGGCTGAGAGAGTGTGACCTGCGCAAGGTCACCCAGTGGGTTTCCATAGCCGAGCTAAGATTTTTGAACCCTGAATCTTCAGAGTCGTAGTCCAACGCTCAAACCGCCCCACCCCACGCTGGCTATCGTGTCCTACATCCCCCCCCGAAGGTCCTACATTTTATAGTGCCTTGTCCTCCTTTAAGGTTATAGGACATCTGGTCACCCTGACACCCACCACCCACCCTCTCCTACTCCGGCAAAACCTTGGCGGGAAGGGAATAGTCCCTATTTCCCCCGCCGCCTCTTCCTCAGGGTGACCACGCGTCCTCCTTTTTCTAGGACGTGTCCTCCACTTCAGCCTTCTGTCCGGAGGAATTTCCACAAGGTCCTCTATTTTGAGCGTGACTAAGCAGTATGAATTGACACCTATATGAGTATTTTTCACTTTTTATTTTGTAATGCCCCACATCTGTCTTGAATAGCCTACATTTTGGGGTGCCTGGTCCTCCTTCGCGGTGAGGACATCTGGTCACCCTGGCCCTGCAGCTTTTCTGGGCGGGATGAGGAGAAAAAGACACTCCTATAAAGCACCCCTGAGGCTTTGCCTGTGGGGAACGAGACTCTTCCTCTAGGCTAGGTATACAAAAGACATCTGAGACGTGAGTGTGTGAGTGTGTATGTGTGTGAGAGAGAGAGAGAGAGAAAGAAAGAAGGAGGCGTTCAAAAACGTGCATTTTGAGAGAAACGCTGCCTCTGGTGGACCTCTCCTTTCTGCAACCGCGCCTCCTCATTCCCTCGCCCCACTTCTTTGGGCTTTTTCTAGGCTTTTAAACAATTTCACTTTCGTTGTCATGTTGTTGTTGTTGTTTTTAACACGAGTTTCCCCCAAAGGCTGGAAAGTTCCAGAAGAAAAGCAAAAAGAATGGAGGAAAGGGAAGGCGGTGTAAAACTGGCAGATTCTGGAAGGACCGCTTGCCCTTTTCTTCTCCTTCTCAAGTCTCTCCTTAAAATTCCTGAACCGCTTCCTGCCTTCCTTCTCCCTCGCAGCTGCCTAACTTTATTTGTTGGTTTTAAATCTCTCTGGTATGTATGTAAATGTAATGCCAGAAGCACCAGCCCCCTTCTCTCTCTCTCTCTCTCTCTCTGACCTCCTCTTTGATTGATCATTTTAGAAATATTCAGGGGTAGCTGTGTTGGCCATTTAGCAAATTCAAACAAAAATCCACCAAACAGTGATACCTTTATTGGCCAACCAAAATGCACAATATACTTCTTGTTGTCCGCTTTTGAAGCTCCACTGGCTTCTTCATCATCATGCAAGATGGTACAAACCAAACAGGAGGAAAACAATTGGAGATGTTAGTCAGATGCCTGCATTTTGATGTTTCTGTCCTTAGCTAAGATGGTAAGTGGAGGGTATCTTTTGTAGGCTGCCCTCCACTTACCATCTTAGCTAAGGACATGGCCATGTAGCTATTGGGAGATTTGCAAAGCCCAGGAAGTTTAACCTCATAGGAATGGAGGCATATTAGATTGCAAGAGAGGGGTTCTTGTTGAGATACAAATGGACTTTAAATTTCCTGAGGGATTTTTATTTTTGTTTTGCAACATTGGCATTGGAATGATGATGAAGGAGGGCTAGAGAAAGACAGACTATCAGTGTTGGGTTACAGCAATGTGTCTGCACTAAGCAATGCAATGAAGGCCTCATTCCCACTATGATTTAAAGCGAATTGCAGATCGGGTTAAGTGATGGTCGTTCCCACTTGAAACTGGTTCCAAACCTATTGAGCTCGGCTGCAATCATGATGAAGGGAGGCAAACACAAAAAAACCCCACTGTTTCCTGACACTAGTTTTTTGGCAGTTCTTTTGAAAAGAATCAATTCTGAACCATGTTCAACAGTTGGGAATGATGGATCTGAACTGGATCATACTGGAGGGGAGAGACTAATGGCAGAGCAGTGATTACCATCCCAGTTCATTTTTTGGGAGAGCCACCATTTCCCCTCCCCTCCCAGCACTGCCTTTGTGCTTGTGTGACATATGGGTACAATAATATATATATATATATATATATATATATATATATATATATTATTTCCATCCATTGCTCTGGGCCCTATTCGCTGGAGCAGCATAATATATATATGGGTGCAATAATATATAAATATATATATATATTATATTATATTACCTATGGGTAATATATATGCCAAATATGATCCAGGCTGATGGCAGCTCAGCAAGACAAGTAGTTCCAAAACCAATGGATCAAATCTTCTATAATTTTTTTTAAATAGTTCCCAAGCAGGGCTACTCAAAGGGGAAATGGTATACTTTTGAGCAGCCTGCTAAAGTCATCTTGCCCTGTCCTCACCATGTTGCCGCTTGTGTCACCAATGACGCATAGATGATTGGCATGCATTTTGAAGTGGCACAAACTAGCAGGAATTACAGTTGTGCCAAAAAAGAAGTGATTACAAGGGAATAATGAAAAGATCCGCTTTCATAGTGAGAATGATGGACCTTTTGGAATTGATTCACTGACACGGAGTGAAGGCAAGTGGCAAACCTGTTTAAATGTAAGTGGGAATGATGTCGAAGTTTGAGCTGGGAAAGAATTTGATTCTGCTCTAGGTGATCCTAGTCTAACTGCATGTGCATACATACAGCAGGGAAAGTGAACAGCTGCCTTCAAAATCACATATTGAGCATGTGTGAAGAACAACCAAGAGGGAAAAAAGGGAGGGGAGCAGATTAGCCTGCCTCACTAGCTACCTTAGCTTGTTGAAAAAACATAGATCTATAAGTTTTGTGACCAAAATGGAAATCATAAGAAAAATGGAGGCTGTTGAAAGCAAAAAAAAAAAAAAGCATCCCAAGATGGATTTTGGAAGTTTTCAAGTAGTCTCTAGAAGATCTAAAATGTTTTCATATACTTATGAAGGAACTAGACAAGTTCATAAAGAACAAAGATATACAACTGAACACTAAATAAGAATCAACCAAGCCATTGTATTTCCCATTACCATGAAGGGATGCGAGAGCTGGACAGTAAAGAAGGCAGATAAGATGAAAATCAATTTAATTGAGATATGTCGGAGAAGAGTGTTGAGAGTACCAAGGTCAGCCAAGAGGACAAACAAATGAGTGATAAAGATAAAGCAGATAAAGCAAGAAGTATCCCTAGAAGCCAAGATGATCAAATTAAGGCTGTCGTACTTTGGCCACATCATGAGAAGGCATAATTTATTGGAAAAAACAATAATGCTAGGAAAGGCAGGCGGCAGTAATAATAATAATAATAATAATAATAATAATCATAGAAAGAGAGGAAGACCATATGCTAGATAGATAGACTTAATCATGGGGGCCACAGGCATGAAATTACAGGAACTGAGTAGACCAATGAAGGAGAGGGGGTTTTGGCCATGGGTCGGGGATGACTCAAGGAAACTTAACAACAACAAATGCAAGGCTTACCTGACCTGATTGTTTCATTTCACATGCACATAATATTAATTTTGAACAAAAAGTTTCTGGAAACATATTGAACTTCTTTCTTTCTTTCTTTCTTTCTTTCTTTCTTTCTTTCCCTCTCCCTCTCCCCCACCCCTCCCTTTCTTCTTTTATTTTCTTTTGTGGTGTAGGAATCTCTTATTCTTTTCATGTCATTTCTACCCAATTCTTGGTTGCATCAACAGTAATATAGTGTCTAGGAAGAGATAGTACCACTGTATTAGCCTTTAGTCAGGCCTCACCTGGAATATTGTGTCCAGTTCTGGGCACCACGATTCAAGGATGTTGACAAGCTGGAACATGTCCAGAGGAGGACAACCAAGATGGTGAAAAGTCTGGAAGCTATGCCCTATGAGGAGTGGCTTAGGGAGCTGGGAATGTTTAGCCTGATGAAGGTTAAGAGGGGACATGATAGTCATGTTTAAATATTTGAAGGGAAGCCATGTCAAAGAAGGAACAGGCTTGTTTTCCATGGCTCCAGAGACTAGGACAAGGAGCAATGGATTCAAACTACAGGAAAAGAGATTCCACCTAAATCTCAGGAAGAACTTCCTGATTGTCAGAGCTGTTTGACACTGGAATATGCTGCCTCGGAGTGTGGTGGAGTCTCCTTCTTTGGAAGTTTTTAAACAGAGGTTGGATGGCCATCTGTTGGGGGTGCTTTGTGAGTTCCTGCTTGGTAGAGGGTTGGACTCAATGGCCCCTGTGGTCTCTTCCAGCTCTATGATTCTTCCTCTGGTACCAAAGTTTCTTTTAATGAAGTACAGTCCAGGTACACATCTACATCATTAACTGAAGCATACTGTATAGAGTGTGTACATAGATCTTGTGGCACCTTTGAGACTAACTGAAAGAAAGTAATTGGCAGCATGAGCTTTTGTAGACTTCAGTCTACATTCTCAGATGCATGTATAGTGTTTGTTACTCAATATTTGATTTTTTCTGAGTGGTGCACACAAACAGTTAACAATAATAAAAGCAGCACACAATAAAAACAAGGTAAAGCCAGCAGCAAAGAAAAAAAGATTGCAGTACAGAAAATCAAAGAAAACCCTACTGTTAAATAAAACTTATCAGATCTCAAAGCACTGAAAACAGTTGTTTAAATGCTTCAGAGAATGAAAAAGGATTCACTTCTACCAATTGCTGGCAAGCCTCTTGGGAAAGATAGTCCCACTAAAAGGCTGTCTTTAGTAACTACCTTTTTCAGTTTGCAGAGGCATCCAGAGGAGAGCCTCACTGGATGATCTAGGGTCTGATTAGGTAAACAAGGGAGAGAAAGTCAGAGACCTGGCCTCAAGTTGCTTTATCTTTAATAGTTAAAACTAGCATTTTAAACTGAGCATAGAAATAGACTGGGGATCAATGCAGATGGCAAAATAGTGACATCATGTGTTTATATGGTCAGTCAGTTGCAGATTAATGACAGTTTGAACTAAGTTTCCAGACCATTTTCAAAGTCAGCACCAGGTAAACTGTATTACAATAATCCAAAAGTGGGTCTCAGAGCTGTCTGTGTTTAGTCAGGCTTCTAGCTGGCATCTCAGTTTAACTTGATAAAAGGGCTCTGAATCACCAAAGCCACCTGTGCCTCAAATGAGAATGATTGATCTAACAGCACCTCTAAACTGCAAATCTAATCCTTTGTGTGGAACATTTCCAACATCCTCCCGAACAAGATGAACACCACTTAACCAGGCAGGTAAACTGCACATGACCGTTATAAACATCTTGTCTGGGCTGAGTTTTAATTTACTAATTGTCATCCAACCCTGACCAAGCACTGGGTGTTTTCTGCATTTTGATAGCACCTCAGCCCTCATCTCTCAATAATCTCTCCCAGTGGTTTAACATAGATGATGAAAAACATAAAACATAGCCTGAGGATGGCACAATTGCCTACAGCATCACATTTTGTTATTGACCATCCAAGAACTGCTACAATACAATACAATACCACTTCCACTACATCCCATGGCACCCTGTCCCCAAAGAAAGCATGGTTGGTGGCACTGAAAGCCACTGAAGAAACAGTAAGATCATACTCTCCTGTCCTTTCAGTGCAAAAGAGAATAAGCAACACAGTTCCAAAACCAATGCTAGAAACAGAATGAAATCAGTTTGATCCAGAATTGGTGAGACACTACATTTACAGAAGTTGTTTCTAGAAAGGAAACCCTCATAGAAGGAGAATGTGTAACAGACCAATGAAGACTACACCAGTATTTGAGGGCCACAGAATTCTGGCTGACTGTTGGTAGAAAATATGAGAAATTAGTTGGGTAAAGAATGGAAAGACTGAAGAGTCTGGTATTTGGGGATAAGGGGCAGTTCAGGTTTCAACAACTGCAGAATTTGGCACCAAGAATTCTGTCTAGTTTATCTAGGTGAAGGCATATCGCTATAATGCTTGGAAGATCTGCAGAATTTGCACATTGGTGGCCCGTTTATTTCCAAGACTATTCAAGGTGCATTTAAGATACTTAAATAGCACATGAAAAACATATTCTCCTGTACCAATGTGCTTCTGCTGTTATCATCGGATGAGACTCTTCCCCAAATACTATAAGCATTGAAATTATACTGTTTTCATTCCAAGTCAAAACAAATCACTTTGCCAAAGCATTTTAACTGACTATATCATTGGCTATATGGTTTCATGATCTTTTGCTTCTCAGTGTTTGAAAACCCATAAATCCCCCCCACAAAAATCCCAATAAGAACTGAAAGCTGACTGACAATAGAGAGATAAAAACAGAAAACTGACTGGGTGGGGGAATGGAGTACTGTGAGCAATATAATGACTGGAGCACTGAACAAAAGCACCACAACATTTGGTTGTAGGGTCCCACTTTTGAACTTTTTTTTGTTATTCTATTATAGTCAGTGTCAGTCCTCTCCAGAATCTAAGCAGAATCACTCCACCTCAAGCAATGTCATTCTCTCCAGTTTTTTAAAACCATTTATGCCACACTAGAGTCCAGACAGCTTTGTTTTACCTACATTGTACTGTAGACACTGTCAATCTATCCTCATTTGCTATGCTTGTCATGTCTTTTCATCATTTCTTCTGTTTTTTTTAATATGCCCCAGAGGCCTCTGAATCCCTAGTAGACTCAAATCAATTTTCACAGTTTTGAAATCAATCCATTTTCCAGTTTACCCCTTACACTTGTTCTAGTCCCTTCCCCCATGTCTCTTTTTAATTTGGCTGCATTTATTTCTCAAGCAATTTGCTTAGACAAAACCCAAAACCAAACACTTTTAGGAGTCTGATTAAATCCACACTGCTTGCTTGGGAGTGATTCCAACTTGGCTGAGAGGCATGATAGATTCCATAGCATGTAAGCAATAAACACTTCACCATGCAAACAGATGCTTCCTTTGAAAGCATAGCTGAGGCAGCCTTTTAGAAGGGATTTCAACTCATCTTTTAAGAGTGTGATTTGACCTTCACAGCACCTCTGATCTGAAGCAACTGGGATGAGTAAAAGTCAACTCATGTGCCAACTAATCAAACGGCTCAGGCTTGGCTTGGCCAAAACTCTGTACTTATTATTACGTGAAAGAATCCACCCAAGACATCTTGAACAATGCTGGTTTCAGAGGCTTGTCACAGTCTGTTTGAGTTCTGATGAATCGTTATTTCTAGGTCAGTAATGAATCTGTTTTTGGCAGTGCAGGGAAAGCTAATATAAAGACCACTGAAGAAAACAAAAGGCAAAAGAATGTATTTGAAGCCAACAGTTTCCAGCTGTTTGTCTTGATTCAAATGTAATTATTTTCCAAAAGAGCAAGAGAAGAGACACAAAATTATGCTTCTGGGTCAGGGTTTGCAATAAAGTATGTCTTACTAATTCATTTTCTAAGGCACAAATATCAAATAGATGTTTTGGCTGAGAATATTTTCTGGCTCACAGTACTATTCCTTTGACATATTAAGTGGGCCTACAATATTCAAAACCAGTGCAACAGAATAGTGACTTTGGTTTCCATTCATGGAGCACATTCACACGTCCACAAAACTTACACTAGTATTTTATATCTATCTTTTTCACCCCATTCTTCTCCTCCCATAGTGAGCCAATGAGTTCCTGATGTTATATATGGAGTTTTTTTCTTTTTTAAAAAATCCTTTCAACCATTCCCTTAAGTAGATTCCAGACAGGTACCCACCTAACATTCTAGCAACAGCAACAACAGCAAATCCATGGCAATTTAATGGCTAACACAGTTATTGTGCTCCATATATATAAATTTCATAGAATCATAGAATCATAGAGTTGGAAGAGACCACAAATTTATTTGCCCTTAAACTTGTTGTTGTTATTAACTGCCATCAACTGACTTTGACTTATGGTGACTCTATGAATGAGAAGCCCCCAAATCACCCTGTCACCAACAGCCCTTGCAAACTTGAAAAATCAGGGCCATGACAACCTTAATTGAGTCTATTCACTTGTAATTGAGTCTTCCTCTTTTCCTACTGCCACCAAGCTTGCCAAACATTGTTGTCTTTTCTAATGTATCATGTCTTTTCATAATATGCACAATTTGATCATCTTGGCTTCTGAGGAGAGAGTTCATGCTTGATTTGCTGGGACCCTTTCATTTGTCTTTTGGCAGCCCAGGGTATTAAACTGCCAAGGGTTATCCCTTAAACTGCTAAGGGATATGTTCTTGTTTTTCTTAAGTAGGCTAGGCTGAGAGGGAGCAATTTGACCAACCCTAACCCCAGACATTATTCCATTTGGTGAAGGAGTAACAGTGGGCATATTTGCACCTGTACCCGGCACAACCATATAGGCAAACAAGTAGGTCTACTACAAAACCAGGCTTTAAGAAATTCCAAATTAGATGGAAGTGATTTGTGGTTTGTGTGTGTGTGTGTACATCATAAATATGTTAGAAAATTATTATTCATAAGAAATATTACTCATTTCATATGGAATATGGCTGTGCCAAAGAATAGCTTCAAAAGGGCATTGTCTGGAATTGTGGCTTGTGGGTATGTGGAACTTTCTATCATTTGACTGTTGGCTAATTGTACACTTGAGTCAGTGTTATTCATTAGTTAATAAAGATGGATCACTCAAGGCTCTTTTACGCAACACAGTTATATCATTTTGATTTGGCTTTAACTGTCCATAGGCAACAGCCTATGGAATTCTGGGATTTGCAGTGCAGGGATGGGCATTTATAATTCTCAAATAGATCCATCTAGGGCCTCCTTAAATTACCAAACCCATTATTTTATTGCTTTAATTGTGTAGTGCAAAAGAGCACTCAGACAGGGTGTTACAAGCCATGATACAGATTTTTTTTTCTATAACATTTGTCCTAAGATGCTCTTCATGTGAAAAATTTGTAGTGTTAGACATGAATTTGTTTTGACTGATGGCATCTTCCCAAAGTATCTAAGGGGCGCTACTGGCATTTTCTACCTTTAGGAACCATTCTTTCCCTCATAACCTGTTCAAGGCTTAGTTGTTAACCCTCCACATTTTGGGGAAGATGGGTCATGGGAGCATATCTAAATATTACATATTTAGTAGAACATATTCACACAAAAGCTCAAAGGGATAAAAAGGTCAATGAAACAAATTCATAGAATCATAGAATCATAGAATCATAGAATCATAGAGTTGAAAGAGACCACAAGGGCCATCCAGTCCAACCCCCTGCCATGCAGGAACTCCCAATCAAAGCATCCCCGACAGATGGCCATCCAGCCTCTGCTTAAAGACCTCCAAGGAAGGAGACTCCACTACTCTCCGAGGGAGTGTGTTCCACTGTCGAACCGCCCTTACTGTCAGGAAGTTCCTCCTAATGTTGAGGTGGAATCTCTTTTCTTGCAGCTTGCATCCATTGTTTCGGGTCCTAGTCTCTGGAGCAGCAGAAAACAAGCTTGTTCCCTCCTCGATATGACATCCCTTCAAATATTTAAACACGGCTATCATATCACCTCTCAGCCTTCTCTTCTCCAGGCTAAACATCCCCAGCTCCCTAAGTCGTTCCTCATAGGGCTTGCTTTCCAGACCCTTCACCATTTTAGTTGCCCTCCTTTGGACACGCTCCAGTTTCTCCACATCCTTTTTGAATTGTGGTGCCCAGAACTGGACACAGTATTCCAGGTGAGGCCGGACCAAAGCAGAATATAGTGGCACTATTACTTCTCTTGATCTAGACACTATACTTCTACTGATGCAGCCTAAAATTGCATTGGCCTTTTTAGCTGCTGCATCGCACTGTTGACTCATGTTCAACTTGTGGTCCACCTGGATTCCTAGATCCCTTTCACACGTAGTCTCATTCAGCCAAGTGTCCCCCATCGTATATCTGTACTTTTCGTTTTTCCGCCCTAAGTGCAGTACCTTACATTTCTCTGTGTTGAATTTCATTTTGTTAGCTTTGGCCCAACTTTCTAGTCTGCTCAAGTCATTTTGAATTTTGATCCTGTCCTCTGGGGTATTAGCTACTCCTCCTAATTTGGTGTCGTCTGCAAATTTGATAACTATGCCCCCAATACCGTCATCCAAGTCATTAATAAAGATATTGAATAGCACTGGGCCCAGGACAGAGCCCTGTGGCACCCCACTGGTCACTTCTTTCCAGGTTGAAAAGGAGCCATTGTTGAGCACCCTTTGTGTTCGACCAGATAACCAATTACAAATCCATGTAACAGTTACTTTGTCTAGCCCACATTTTACCAACTTGCTTGCAAGAATGTCATGGGGAACCTTGTCAAAGGCCTTACTGAAATCAAGATATACTATATCCACAGCATTCCCTTCATCTACCAAGCTGGTAATTTTATCAAAAAAAAGAGATCAGATTTGTCTGGCATGACCTGTTTCTCTGAAACCCATGTTGACTTTTTGTGATTATGAAATTATCTTCCAGATGTTCACAGACTCTCTGTTTCATGATCTGCTCCAGAATCTTTCCGGGTATTGATGTCAGACTAACTGGACGATAATTGTTGGGATCCTCTTTTTTCCCCTTTTTGAAGATGGGGACAACATTTGCCCTCCTCCAGTCCGCTGGGACCTCTCCTGTTTTCCAGGAATTCTCAAAGATTATTGCCAATGGTTCTGATATTACATTTGCCAGTTCTTTTAATACCCTTGGATGTAATTCATCTGGTCCTGGAGACTTATATTCATCTAGATTAACCAGATGTTTCTGTACTATCTCTTTACTTATTCTGTGATGAAATTCTCCTATTCTGTCCTCTGCTCCATTATCCTCAAGTTGAGCACCCTTTGCCTTTTCTGAGAAGACTGAAGCAAAGAAGGTGTTGAGTAATTCTGCCTTTTCTCTGTCCCCTGTTAACTTTTTGCCATCTTCTCCACACAGTGGCCCTACCATTTCCTTCTTTTTCCTTTTGCTACTGACATACCCCCAAAAGCCCTTTTTATTGTTCTTAACCGCTCCAGCAAGCCTGATTTCATTCTGCGCTTTAGCTTTTCTGACTTTAACCCTACACGTGCTAGCTATTTGTTTGAATTCCTCTTTGGTGATTTCCCCATTTTTCCATTTCTTATACATGTTCCGTTTAAAACATAGTTCAGTTGCAAGTTCCTTAGTCATCCATCCTGGTTTCTTGAGACACCTCCCATTCTTCCTCCTCATTGGCACGGTTTGAAATTGTGCCTTCAGTATCTCCCTTTTGAGAAACTCCCATCCGTCTTGAACTCCCTTCTCTTTTAGTATTCCTGTCCATGGGATCACCCTCAGTATTTCTCTAAGTTTAGTAAAATCAGCTTTCCTAAAGTCTAGAATGCGTGTCTGACTATGCCTGGCTTCTCCTTTCCACTGTATGATAAACTCCAGGAGGACATGATCACTCCCGCCTAAGGATCCAACCACTTGCACCCCATTAACTAGGTCTTCCCTGTTAGTTAGGATCAGATCCAAAATAGCTGACTCCCTCGTTGCCTCTTCCACCTTTTGAACAATGAAATTGTCTTCGAGGCAAGTGAGGAATTTGCTAGACCTCAAGGATTTTGCCGAGTTTGACTTCCAGCAAATATCCGGATAGTTGAAGTCACCCATCACTACTATATTTCTCCTTTCTGAGTGTGTGGTCATCTGTTCTAGAAAGGCATCATCCAGTTCTTCTGCCTGAGTCGGGGGTCTGTAGTAGACTCCCACAATAACATCCCTGTTGTTTCTTTCCCCTTTAATTTTTATCCAAATGCTCTCCACCTGGCTTCCAGGATTGTTGTCCTGGATTTCTTCACTGGTGTAAATATCCCTGACATATAATGCTATTCCTCCTCCTCTCCTGTTTGGCCTGTTTCTCTTGAAGAGGTTATACCCCTGTATTTTTACATTCCAATCATGAGACTCATCCCACCAGGTTTCAGTGATGCCTATTATATCATATTTGCTTTGTTGCGCTAGGAGTTCAAGTTCATCTTGCTTATTTCCCATGCTCTGTGCATTAGTGTAGAGACATCTAAGACCATATGTCTCCTTTACTTGCTGCCTTAGCACGTTTTTTTGCCTCCCACTGTTGGGTCCCTCTACTGTTTTCTTTGTTTCCTCTATGACAGTTTGACTATTTTTTCCATTCCTTTTGTCTTCCAGGGTGCTGTCTCTCTTCCCCACATAACTCAGTTTAAAGCCCTCCTGATCAAATTCTTCAGACTGTTGGCAAAAACGTTTCTTCCAACTGGTGTGAGATGCAGCCCATCCCTTGCCAGGAGTCCACCCTCATGGAACCGCAGCCCATGATCCAAGAATCCAAATCGTTCTCGACGACACCATCTGCGGAGCCAGGAGCATTGGATTCCAGGAGCATTGGATACCTTTTCTCTCATGTCAGAATAGTTCATTCTGACGTACAGTTTATATGTGGAAACTGATCCTAATCTTGTAAGCACCACATCTAAAATGTGGAGCAGTTGGCACCAAAGAAGGACCAATGTGTGATGAAGTTTCTTCTGTGAAGGCATTTTTAAATGACCAGATCATCATAGTACAAACCACTGCACAGATGAGCCCCTAGTAGCCTTGGAGAGATTATGTTGCTAATACTTTCCAACAGAAAGTAAGGCAAAATGTGAAAATTGGTTGCTTGCAGTAATCTTCATAGCTGTGAAAGATACTAGATAAACATTGCAGTGAACTAGTTCAAATTTCTTCATATCCAAAGCAGTTTTGCAATCATTCATACACATGTACAGTATCTGTATGTGCTGCAACAAAATTATTTTCATAGGAAGCAAGATTTTGTTGTTAACTGCCCTCGAGTCTATCTCGACTCATGGCGACCCTATGGATGAGATATCTCCAAGACCCTCTGTCCTCTACTGCTCTGCTTAATTCCTGCCACCACACACCTGTGACCTCTTTAATAGAGTCCATCCATCTAGCATGTGGTTTTCCTCTCTTCCTTCTTCCCTCCACCTTTCCCAGCATTATTGTTTTTCCCCAAGAGGCCTCCCTTCTTATGATGTGTCCAAAGTATGACAACCTCAGTTTGGTCATCTTGGCTTCCAGGGAGGTTTCCAGCTTGATCTGCTCTAGGACCCATTTATTTGTCATTTTGGCTGTCCATAGAACCCTCAGCACTCTTCTCCAGCACCACTTCTCATATTAATTGAGTTTCTTCCTGTCATCTTAACTGTCCAGCTCTCACATCCATACATGGTAATAGGAAATACAAGGGCTTGTATGATTCTAACTTTTGTTCTGAGTTGTATATCTTTGCATTTTAGAATATTTTCTAGTCCTTTCATAGCCATTCTCCCCATTCTTAGTCTTCTTCTGATTTCCTGACAGCAGTCCCCATTTCTATCAATGTTTGATCCCAAGTTTGGGATATTTCTATTTCTTCATTGTCTAGGTTGAAATTGTGAAGGTACTTGGTGGTCATTATTTTTGTTTTCTCTATGTTCAACATTAAGCCTGCCTTAGCATTGTCTTCTTTGATCATCCTTAGTAGGTGTTCCAGATCTGTGAGGTTTTCTGCTAGTACTATGGTGTGATCTACATATCTTAGATTGTTGATATTCCTGCCTCCTATTTTCACTCCTCCATCTTCTGTGTTCAAGCTTCCTTTTTTAAATATGTTCTGCATATAAGTTGAACAGATAGGGTGAAAGGATACAGCCTTGTCTGACTCCTTTGCCAATTGGGAACCATTCTGTTTCTCCGTGTTCTGTTCTGACAGTAGCCTCTTGTCCTAAGTACAGATTCCTTATCAGGACTATCAGATGTGTTGGCACTCCCATTCCATAGCCTTTCCTGATCTATGCAGTCAAAGGCTTTGGTATAGTCTATAAAGCACATGCTGATTTTCTTTTGGAATTTTCTGGTGTGCTCCATTAGCCATCGTATGTTTGCAATGTGGTCCCTTGTGCCTCTTACTTTCCTGAACCCCGCTTGGACCTCTGGGATTTCTCTCTGCAATCTTTGTTGCAGAATTTTGAGCATGATTTTGCTTACATGGGAGATCAGTGCTATGGTCATATAGTAGCTTCAGTCTCTTGTGTCTCCCTTTTTGTGGATGGGGATGTATATTGATCAGTTCCAATCTGTTGGCCTACATTTTGTTTTCCATATCTGTTGGCTTATGTTGTTTAGTACTAGTGTTGACTCTGTCAATGTGGATTGCAGCAGTTCTATTGAAATATCATCTGTTCCTGGTGATTTGTTTTTCACTATTTCTCTTATTGCAGTTTGCACCTCACTTTTTAGAATTTGGGGTTCATCTTCATATGGCTCTTCATTCCATGTGTCCCTCATTTTGTCATCTATTTTGTCTAATTCTTCTGTGTATTGCATCCAAAATCTTTTTATTCCTTCCTGCTCTTGTGTTAGTGGACGTCCTCCATTTTTATTATATATTTTAGCCATGTGGAGTTCCCTATGACCCCAGCCTGACCCTTGGGAGATGGCAGCCATAATACTCTAGATGTAAGGTCAGGTAAGCAAGCTAAAATTTCTTAAGACCACTAAAGACTTCCTGGACAGGCAGGTTTTGGGAGTTGCCCTTGGGAATATCCCATTATAGTGGAAAAGATACCTAATGGTGTTTGTTTGTTTTAGTCTCACACTTAATGAGACAGTGATCAGACTTGATTGCACCCCTTTCTCTAGCTTCCTTTCCTTGATAGCTTTGAAACCAAATGCATTGTTTAGACTATGCCCAGACTTAAGTAAACAATAGTAAACCCATCAAGCCTTTGTCCATCTATTGTTTAACTCATGGCTAGAAGGCAGAAATTCCCTATAAGAACCCCTGGATTTTAGCAGACCTCGTGCTACCTTGGGAGTGCATGCTGAATCTCTGTCGGTCTGCACTCTGAGATAGTTCCCACGACCCCCTCTCTTGCCGGTCGTGCCCCTTCCACAGAACTCATCTCATCTCATTCACCAGAAGTCCAGAGGAGTCTCTCAGGTGTGAGTATATAGAGAGTATATCTCCCTCTATCCTGGTTTCCCTCTTTGCCTCCCCCCCGCTCTTGCCTTTTCCGCTTATTCTTCTAGTGCGTGTGTGTGTGTGTGTGTGTGCCGCATTTGGATGTTTGCTTACTGTATTAATAAATATTAATACAGTAATTGGAGTTTGGTCCGTTTCAGTGTCTTTCCTTGCCAGAATTTTTACGTCTCTGGTAGACAATTGGACAAGATCTCAGAAGCGAAGTTGGGCGCTTCCCTCTCACATTTGAGCTAATTATAAATTCCCCAAAATTAGGTCTTGGTTTTCCAACACTTGAATTATGTTATTATTATTATTATTATTATTATTATTATTTGGTCATTGATCGTCCCAGTCCTTGGTTTGAATTTTCCTTTGATTTCCCGGATCTTGTTAAATAGATCTCTTCTTCTTCACTTTTTGTTGTTGTCTTCTGTTTCTCTGCATTGGTTATTGTAGTAATTTTCTGTGTACAAAAGCACTCACTCCCATGCCAGCATTCTCTGAAGATGCCAGCCACAGATGCTGGAAAAACATCAGGAATAAAATCTTATAGAACACGGCCACATAGCCCCAAAACCCCACAAAAAACCAAAAATTGTAATTGTTTTAGATCTTCCAGGATTCTTTGTTGTTTTAGCTAGAATATTTCAAAAACAGCTACATCTCTGGATTCCCCCCTCCCCCAATAAGTAGTTATAGGAACATACCTTGAATGAAAAAGACATACTATATTTGAGCAGCTTCTTCTTGAACAAAAGATTTGGAGAAATGTTGCTGGGATACATATTCAAGGGTAGCCGGGTTGGCCATGCAGCAAAAGACAACAAAACCCACAAAAGAGTGACACCTTTATTGGACAACCCAGATGCAGAAAATGCATCATGCAAGCTTTCAAAGCTTCACTGGCTTCTTCATTAGGCAAAGATATTAAAAATCACACAGGAAAAAAGGTGGAGATGTTAGAATCAGAGGTCTACATCCTTTCTCAAATGTTACTTTCTTGTCAGTTAAGATGACATTGAGAGATTTCAGTGCAGGCAGATGTCATTCCTTCTTCATGATGCGAAGACCAGGGACAAAGGAAAATAAAAGACAAGTAATAAAATTTCAACTCACTAGTAACACAAAAAGTAACTTCCCTTGAGATACAGCTATCTTTGCCCCATGCAAAGCTTCTCTCTTTCAGGCAGAGAACACTGAAGTTCTCAAGAAGTCTCTGTATTATTACACCTGGAAAAAATGTTTAGGCACTGTACAGGTAAAACATGCCAAATGTAATATATTAAAACTGAAATTGTACATGTTTGTATGCATGAATTCCATCCATAAGATATTCCATAAGATATTTACTGGCAAGCTTACTGTGTGTGTGTGTATGCCAGAATAGCATTTGGAATTAAAGTTGTAAAGGCACTTTGATCCACATGTATTGGCCTCCAAAGTCCAATATGGACCATACTGGCATTGGGGTACATTCCATTCCTGCTCTTCTATCAGCTTTCATTAACCAGTGCATGTGTTGAAACACTATTTGAACAGTATTCAAACAGAACATTTGATATTATTGCCCAAATGTGTGAAGATCTTCTTTTGTGGTATGATATCATTGGTGCATATTGCCAACCTTTATATTTATCCATTCATAACACAACAGAGGATCCTGCCATAATCTCACAAGCCTATCAAGATTTCTTCTTGTGCATTATTAAAAATATGTGCCTATGTGTTCAAGTGTACAATAAATGTGATTTGATTCTTCATGCTTGCAGCCTGTAATTTTATAAGGAGATGGGAGTGGGGTACAGAGAATGTGCAGCAAACTACAGGCGTCCCTCTGTTTTCACGGACTTGGAATCTGTGGTCTTGCCCAATTACAGGAAGGGAGGGACACAATGGGCAAAATGGGTTGTGCATGGGTGTACTACCATTCAAGCCAATGGGGCCTCAATATTGGCAATTTTCCATGGGGGGGGGGGTCCAGAAAGGATCCCCCATGAAAACGGAGGAGCAACTGTAGTTCTAAAACTTGTATTTGATATTATCCAGATCAGAAAGTTAGATCTTCTCAAACAATAAGGAAAGCAGAAATGGAGCAGAGGTATCTCAAGAACAATAGGATGTCAGCCCTTACTATAAATACTTGGCTCTCAAAGCAAATAATTTATGTTAGGTTAGTCCCATTGATTTCTGAATACTCTGAAACAAATACTTTGAGGATTGTACACTCAGTTTAGGACAAAAAGTGGATTTAGGATTTTTAAAAAGTCTGATTCAGACTTCTAAAACCAATGCTTTCAAAAATATGGGTCAAAGAATTCTTTAATGTTTAATAGCCATTCATCACCACGATTTACCTTGTGCTGACATTAAAACTGCTATTTAAAAAATGAATGTTGAAAAGAAAATAAGGGTATGGATTTCTTTAATGTCTGGTAAATTTTCAGTTAATATGTACAGGACATGTATCTATAAACCTACACAGACTGGTAGACTAATTTGAGCAGCCCTTTTACCTGATGATAATTATTAATCAGGACGTGGAAAAATAATTGGAAAATAAGAATGGAAGTACAGAATGATCAAAGCCCAGCTATAAACAAAAATCCCAGACTGAAAAGATAATACACAGTAAAAGTTTGATGCATTCCTTGGTTATTCTGGAAAGGGTAATAATAATAATAATAATAATAATAATAATAAATTTATTTATACCCCGCCTCTCTGAGATCAATCGGGGCGGCTAACAAGGTTAAAAAGTACAATACATCCCAACCCTATCCCTACCCCCCCTTAAAAAAATTATTAAATCAAACAGAAGTTAAAAACCAAACACAATAAAACTGCAGCAATTAGCTGCAATAATAATAACAGTATTGATGGTAATAAATTAAAGAAAGAAGAAAACAAAAAAGAAAACAAGAAGAAAATGATGGCATTATATCACATTAGCAGAGATTCTAAGAAGGTATATACAGGTAATATAATAATAATAATAATAATAATAATAATAATAATAATAATAGGGGCCTTTTGATTACATGGACAGGGCCTTTGCTCTTCCGGCGCAGCGCATTAAGACACTGCACCGGGAGGACGTCTTGACGGCGTGTGCTGTGCGTAATGGCATGCACCATGATGATGTCCTCAGGAAAGGGTTGGGGCTCCCAGCGTGTGGCTGCCCCTCCCCTTCCCTGCCTCCAAGAAGGAGCAAAGCACTGTCTGTAGAAGCCCTATGTCCGACAGTTGATTCATTGACTTGTTTGTTTTGTTTTGCGGATACCAGGTTGTGGCAGGCGAGGCATCGCGTGATGATCTGTGGCCACAGCATGGTTTATTGGGTGGCCTGTCAGGCCTGCATGGGCCACTTTGGAACACACCTCAGATTGGGAGAAGGTGCTGGCTTTGAGTGGCGTGGAAGGAAATGCCTCCATTAGCATAGCTTATTGCCATTTTTGTTTGAAGAGTGCAGTGGGTGCCTGTTCTTGTTCTACATTTAGGTGGAAATGATTTAGGCTTGCTCAAGAGCAAGGTGTTGATTCTTCAGGCTATTCATGATATAAAGGTTATTAAGGCCCATTGGCCTTTGGTTGAAATTGTCTGGTCAGCAATGCTTCCCAGACAAGTTTGGAGGGGCAAAGGGGACCCCCACTTGCTTGATAGAGCTAGGAGGAGAGCTAGTAGAGAGATCTGTAATGCTCTCCTGAAGTTTTTGGGCCAATACTTACCTCATCCTGACATTGTTTTTGGATGGCCTGAGCTCTACAGAGTGGATGGAATCCATCTATCTGACCTTGGAAATTACCTTTTCTTGGGAGACCTGCAAAGAGGTATTAGGGAATTTTTTTGGCCTGATGAGAGAGAGGGGCTAAGCAGATGCTTGACCCTTAACTGTGGCAGATAATAAGAGGAGATTTTGACTACGGTGAGCACCTAGGTCACCATTTTGGTGAAAGGGAGGTCACTGGAACTAGGGACTGGGGAAGTAATGAAAGGGGTTTCATTTGAGGCTGGCCTGAAGGATAAAGCCTCTCTTTATGTCTTGGGGCTTTGGGGAGGGACTTTCGGGTTGGCTTTCCTGATGAAGGCTGGCCAAGGATTAACCCAATATGTGGATTATCCTTGAGGCTCAGGTGTCATTGCCTTGGGGAAGCTGCAGAGGAGGTCTATGGACGTTTTCACACGGGGCTTTGGTGGAGGCAATCCTACCTCCCACCGGCCCCACTCCAGAATGGCTCCGGCGGCGGCAGACTAATTCCTTTTAAAAGTCGGAATTACCTTTCCGCCGCTGAAGCCGGAGTTGGACGTGCTGAGGCCGGAGGGACGCCAGAAGGACGCCGGACTTAAGGCTCCGTGCGTTTGAACACACAGAGCTAGAAGCCGGACGTACGCAGGGATGGCACCGGAACAAGCATGCGGCATGCGTCTGAACAAGCTGGAAGAGGAGCCGGAGTGGGGCCGGCGGGAGGTAGGATTGCCTCCGCCCAAAGCCCCGTGTGAAAACGTCCTATGGAAAGGACCACCTGCTGCAGCTGCTCCCACACTAGGCTACTTCCACTTTAATTGCAGTTCTTCCAAGAAATATTAAATAGGTAACTTTTGAAACTTATTTCATGTGTCTGGCCCTTTTGAAACCCATTTCCTGTATCTGGTCTCTTTATTCACTGGTTGGTCAGTAATTTTCTATTCTCTATACATTGCATTTAGTACTTTTGTACATTTAAAGACATGCTTCCAGAGGTTAGGAGATCATCCCTCTAAGAAGAAACCAATGCAAATAAACCAATTCAATATCCCATCTTAGTACCATAAGCAAGTGGGAGGACTGAAACCTTCTTCAGTTATTTTCTTGTTGTGAGTTTAGCATTTGACCTTTTCTCGTTTGCATAGCAAATGTCAGATATTTGTAATCTTGCCTGACAACAGTACATCATTGGGGACATAGGCAAGGTCTGCTCTAATTTGATCCGAAACATGAAATATTTTTCTCTAGCCCCTGCCAAAATGAGTCAAAAATATAAGACAAGCAAAGAGGAAAACAGCAATTGATTGTGATGTTACGCATTGTACAAATGATAGTTATCTGGGAAAGAGAGATGATGGGCAGCAAATGTTTTACTTTATCCTGCAGCAAAGAGAAGAAGGCTGTGATTATGAAAACTCTTTATTATCTGCTGACATAATATTAACCAGTGTAGCCAAGTGAGTCACTGTGAACCCTCCAAGCCAGTGTATTTGAGAAACTGTAGTAATTTTGCTCTTTTGTTGCTTGTTAGAATTCTGTTCACGTTGAATCTTGGAATCTTTTCCTCAAATTGTTCACATCTGTATTTGGAGTGTATTTCTTCCTTTGCAATTTGAGATTTCATGCGTGGCTGGAAGCAAACAAGAACAGGATTTGTTGTTAAAAGAATTGTTGCTGGGGGATAAGGGCTGGATGTTTTTCCATTGTTTTTTCCCCCCTGCTTTTCCTTGGAACCTTACATTTACTTGTTGCTATTAGACCTTTGTTGCTATAGACTGGAAAAACCTACAAACAGTAATATTTTATTCAAAGTTTCTTTTATCCATAAGGGCATTGCCTTCAAATTCTTCAAGTTTGACAGTAGTTCTAATTAATGCAATTTGAGAATTGGCTGGGAAGATCACTGCTTAGTTACATTTTATTTATTAGAAGGAGTGGTCTCAAAAGACAAAAACAGAGAATAGAAAGCCAAGACCTGCAACCTCATGCATATTCCAAAGACTCATTGTGTGTTCCTACTTATCTCTTTCAGCTTTACAGCATATAAAACAAAGATTAAAAATAAACTCCTTCACATTGCCTTTGCTCATCAAATGATTTCAAGGGTACCACGAGATCATTTGTTCTCCTCAGTTCCTTAACAAGTAATACCACTTAACAATTTTTTCAAGCACACTCCACATTTTTTCAGATCTGTAGACATCACCTTTGTACTCCTAATCAAACAAATGTACTACTAAAACAAGTTTTCACTTACTTTCTCCATCAGTGCTCAGAAGCAGGCGGGGCAAGCCTGGGTGCACCACCAAAGCAGATTAGTGGCTGGGGAGACAAAGGGCCTCGGCAGACGGCTAATAGAGCCGTCTCCGATGCAAGGAAGAGGAGGGGCAGCCGCACGCTCGGTGCCCCTTCCTCCTCCCGAGGTTGCCCTCGGAGCTGCCAGCCCTCCGCACGGCCGGCGCTCCCAGGGCAACCTCCCGCCGCAGCGCCCGCACACGCTGTGGCGAAAAAGTCCATGAAAGTGCGCCCTACGCTTTTGGGGCACACTTTCACTGACTTCTGAAAGGAGCGCTGATTTAGCGCTCCTTTCAGGGGCGCCGATGGTGCGCCGCGGTGCGAATGCCTCGCTCCCGCGGCGCACCATCCCGCGGCGTCCTGGAAGCTCTCGCCTGCTTCCCCCCAAAGTTCTGTCTGGAAGCTCCTTGGCTATTGTATATTGTTCTGCAAATGTAGAATCTTGCAAAAAGAAGTATTGGCTACCTCCTTATGAAAGTTTCAAAAAGTTCATAGACAGATGTAGTGTAGTATGTAATTAATAATTACATCTTTATATGTTACCGACATGAATCATTATATTCATTTTCCATTATATTCATCAAAATACAAGGACACAAAAAGAATATCTCAGGAGTACAAAATAATAGTTCCTTGTCACTTTTGTTTCTGCAGGGGTTTGCACAGACAGACATTGGCAGGGAAGGGCCTTCTCTTTATTGCTTCACCTAAAAGGATGGGGATAAGGGAATGCATTTGCTACTGCTGCTTCCAAGCAGCACACAAAGTTCTTGCAATGTAAGTTTAGTTACCAGTATTCAGGCCATTTCATCATGTGACACCATTTTTGCATTCCATATATGTCTCGGTAAGTGTATATATTGAATCCCACATGTATTTAAAACCCTTTGGGAAGAAAAGTGAGTGTGGAAGCCATTGAGATCAGATAACAGAGGAGGATGAGTGCCCCACATTGGTTTTCCACTCTTACACAAAAAGTATCTGAGATTCTAATGTACATTTGCTCCTGTTTAGAGTGTATGACCCATCTGCATAGTTGGTACCCCATAGTCATTGCTTGGCAGTGGTCTATGTGATGGAGGGCAGGCCCCGGTTAACAAGAGAAAGGGTGGAAAGGTGTCATATCTGGCTACACTACTATGATTGCTCTAATCTACAAACATTTGTGTCCTGATGAATCAATTTGTTTTCAAGTTGCCAATAAGCTCCCTTTCATGTCAGCATCACATTTTCATAGCATTGATTGTAAGAAGACTCTATAGATTGATCTTCATTGCCTTTTGTCACATGGAAAATTACAAGCTCAAAAGTTCTCTATCAAGTGCCTATTTCAACTGAACTGATATCTTATTTTTATACTGCAGCAGTATATGGCTGCCAAGCAATCTGAAGCTGATTAGCTGCAGTGACAGTACCACCTACTATATACAAGGAAAACCCTGTTCTCCAGTAGAGAGGTTTAGCCAGCAGTGTGACTAAGCAGTTTCCAGAAGTGAGGCTTTTAATAAGTTACAGCAGTTACCAAATGTTAAAAAAAATAGGGTATATGATGAATTAAAGGAGGAAATATCACAAAAATCCTTTATTCTGTTAATAACTTTTGGGCCCAGTGGGTCTGTGCATGGGAGGGAGGGGGAAGCAAGGGACACAGAGAAAACATCAAAGCATCTTTCTTCACTGTACTCTATTCTAATGAGTTAAAAACCATGGGGAATAAAAGATTTCCTTTAATTCTCAGACTGCTGTGAAAGATTGGCAGTGGCCTCCTTTCTTTCATTACTGTTTTTTTTTAAAGGGGGGAATACAGATCATCCATGAAAGTTTATAATTCTACAAGTCACAATGCAATCACATCAAGCCTTAAGTTTTGATTCTGGGTTCAGGCAGCATATGCAGAAACAAAACAAATTATCTCTCTCTCTCTCTCTCTCTCTCACACACACACACACACACACACACACACCACTTGTTCTGACATCTATTTGGTTATGGAAGCTGGTAGTCTATGGACCAAGCAGAAGGTCTAAAGTCAGTGGACCAAGAAAATTTACTGTAATATGAGCCTCCCCATTGTGATATGCAGATCACAGCCACATATATTAGTTGGTCTGTCCAGCAGCAAATACTAATTAATGTAAGTATTTGTGTGTAAGTGAGCAGTGATAGAAAAGGGATAGATGGTGGAAATTGGCTTTATTTAAGTAAATTTAAAGAAGGTGTAAAGATAAATCAGATGAGTAAAACAAAACAAAAATGTTCCTAATCCAGATGAGCTTGTGCTTTTTTGCATTCAGCGAGTGGTCCCAGATGGAAATATTCAGGCCCATCTGAACATCCTAACATGTTTACCAGGTTCAGTGGGGAGCAGATGACATCTGAATATAGATCTCCCTTTTGGAGGTAGACTATTATATTAGGCGTCAGTGCACAAATAAACATTCCTAGCAATGATGCTAGGAAAAGTGGAAGGCAGTAAAAAGAAAGGAAGACCACATGCCAGATGGCTAGACTTAACCAGGGAGGCCACAGGCTGAGCCTTCAAGACCTGAGCAGAGTTCAGTGGCATTCCTGCACTGGGTGACACCTGGTGTGGGGGGGCAGGGCTTCCAGGAGTGGGACTTCTGGCCCCAGACTTCCAGTGGGGTTTCCAGGGTGGGGAGCACCGAAAAAGCCCCAGGCAGCCTGGAAAAGGTCCCAGGCGGCTGAAAAAGTACGCTCAGGGTGTGGGGAGCCAACTTGGTGTCACCCCGCTTCTAGGGTGTCACCCAGTGTGGCCTGCATCCCCCACACCTCCTCTGATGCTAATGGCAGAGTGGTAGCAAATAGGGATTTTGGAGATGTCTCATTCACAGGATCGCCATAAGTCAAAGTTGACTCAAAGGCTGTTAACAACAACACCTAGGTCTTACAGTCTTTCTTACAAATTAGCATATCAAACCCTTATGTTGTAGTCATAGAGGAAGTATGTTCCATTCCACAGTCCCACACAACATGACATAGCTGTTGCTGGATTATAGCACTTGGAACAGCAAGTGGAGGGTTGATTGTCTGCCTGTTCCCCTAGAAAACATTTATGTCTAATTCTTTTTTTTAATTCATTTTTAATATTATTTTACATTACTTAAAAAGCAAATAAGAAAAATGATACATACAATACATAATTTTGCTTATTCAATTATTAACATATCTTCCTATTTCTACAGCAACTCCTATCTATTTAAAATAAACTATATTTCTTTTCTGTAATTGTACACAAATTACCTCATTTCCATAGTGATTGAAGGGCTAAGAGGTCACTATAATATCCTAAGTTATATCTTGTTTACAATATTCCAAAATCTTTTTCCATTTTTCTTTCGTATTGTTGTGACGTTTTGTCTATCACATACATTGATAAGATATCCATAGTGGCTAATTCTAAGAGTTTTGTCTGCCAATCTCTTATTGTAGGTATCTTTTCTAGTTTCCAATAACGGGCGTAAACCATTCTTGCAGCAGTTAACATATATAAAATCAAACTTTCTTTGTCTTTAGTTAACTTAACATTCATGACATCGAAAATATTATGTCTAATTCTGACTAGCACTAAAGTCTAACCCTGACATGCTAGATTTGATTAGATAGATTAGTTTTGGTTTTCCACATAAGTGAGTGTTGAACATGTGATGACCGCTTTTATTAATACTCTTTTCCAATCTGTCGCATTGTTGACTTTTGTCCAATTACAGTAGTCAAATTACTATCATGTGTTTTGTGACACATCAAGTATCCAAAAAGCTGTACATACAACCTGTGTGGACACACCACTTCATATAAACAGAGTGTGTGTTGCCATGACATGGCATCAACAATGTCTTCTGAATGTTTTTGAGGCACATACAGATAAATCAGCCTTTGCATAGTATAACAAGTTTTGTATTATAGATTCCCATCCATACAGATCTACAATGGTTTGGAATCCATATAGAAAGATATAGCAATAGTGGAGATTAATAGTAGGAGCAGATAAATCTATTACAGCTTTGTAAAAAGTGAATAAGAAGCATTTGCTATTGATTTGCATCATACTAGAACTACTGGGGAGAAATGAAATTTACACTCACATGTCATGAACAGAAATTGAGGACCTTGAAAATCTCACTCTGGGGATGGATAAACATTATTAAAATGACCATTCTACCCTATATAATCTATGTTGTTGGAGGCTTGCTGGGTATAATTCCACAGAAATACTTCATTAGGATTGATCAGATCATTAGGAATTTTTTTTAATGGAGCCCTCAGCATAGGTTATGGGCTATTTATTAAAAATTATGATACCTGACCCAGAAAGAGTGCTATACATTTCTGAATATGAGTGTATATGTGTGTGTGTATGTATGTATGTAGAGACTAATTCATTTTATCACATAGCAAAACAAAACAAAATAAACGGACCATTAATATCCCCAATTAACTGATAGCCAGGTGGAATCAACTTTCCTTGATGTTTTAGAACAGGAAGGCTGTATGTGACACTCTCTCTCTCTCTCTCTCTCTCTCTCTCTCTCTCTCTCTCACACACACACACACAGAGGCCATTTGTGCAGCCTCCACTGTGTTGCTCATTTCGTGTTACTGTACTAATAAATCCACCGTGATGAAAATTTACAAAACCACAGGAGAAAAAAGTTTATTTATGTTTCCCTGGAAAACCTCTTTCTGAAACTGCGACTGCAACCTCCACACTCCTGAGGCTTTATTCATCCCATCCCACCCTCTTCTATTTTTTGTCCAATACCACCATAAGGTATTCCAACATGGATCACATCCAGACTGATTAAAAAAACCAAAAAGTCCCAAATTTTATTCCTATTCTTTCTGATTTTGCTTTGGAGATCCATATACATTTTGTTTATTCCTGAATATTTTCTGTCAGCTTCTGATACTATCAGAAACTTTTTATATCACCTCCTAGGTTAGTTTATTTTAACCTAGTGTAAAATTGGAAAGTACAGGAACAAAATCTGGGACTTTCCAGTCAGTCTGGATGTGCCTATAGTTGCCTCCAAATTTTGGTGGGAGGGAGAACATGTGGAAACATGCCTTGCAGGTGTAACTCTGTGCCTACAGGTGGCAGTGTTTATTATTATTTAATTAAGTCCCACCTTTCTACCAAAACTAGGGTTCAAGGTGATTCATAAAAAGATGTATAAAATAAATATTCTTGTTCTTGTTATTGTGTGCCTTCAAGTCATTTCCAAATTATGGTGGCCCTAAGACAAACCTATGAAACAAAATGAATTTCAACACAAAATTAATTTCAACACAGAGAAGGTACTGAACTTAGGTAAAAAAAATTGAAATGCATAGATATAAGATGGGGGACACCTGGTTTAACGAGACTACATGTGAAAGGGATCTAGGAGTCCTAGTAGACCACAAGCTGAACATGAGCCAGCAGTGTGATGCCACAGCTAAAAAGACCAATGCAATTTTAGGCTGCATTAATAGAAGTATAGTATCAAGATCAAGGGAAGTAATAGTGCCACTGTATTCTGCTTTGGTCAGGCCCCACCTGGAATACTTTGTCCCGTTCTGGGCACCACAATTCAAAAAGGATGTTGAAAAACTGGAGTGTGTCCAGAGGAGGGCGACTAAAATGGTGAAGGGGCTAGAAACCATGCCCTATGAGGAATGACGTAGGGAACTGGGTATGTTTAGCCTGGAGAAGAAACGGTTAAGAGGGGATATGATAACTCTCTTTAAATATTTGAAGGGATGTCATATCTAGCTTGTTTTCTGCTGCTCCAGAGAACAGGACCTGGAACAGTGGATGCAAGCTACAGGAAAAGAGATTCCACCTCAAAATTAGGAGGAACTTCCTGACAGTGAGATCTGTTTGACAGTGGAACACTCTCCTTCAGAGTGTGGTGGAGTCTCCTTCTTTGGAGGTCTTTAAACAGAGGCTGGATGGCCATCTGTCAGGGATGGTTTGATTGGGAGTTCCGCAAACCAACAAAAGTCCCTACAGCCAGAAAACCCAAGACATATGATCAAAAAAACCAAACTGAAGGGTTCTGCCAAAAAATAGCCAGGATAAAATAATCCCACTTCCAATTACAAAAAGGCAACAATATGAAGAAATAAAAGAATAACTAAACCCTGGAGCAGAAAATCCAATAAAATTAAATTTCTGAAAGGGTAAAAATACCCCACTGAAAAGTATGCAAATCCTAAAAGTAAGTATTATAATGATAATAAAAATTTCAAAAATCAAGGCCAAAAAAAACTGAACCCTGAAGTAGATAAGTCAGTTAAAGTTCTAAAAGGGTAACAATACCCCACTGAAAAGTGTGCAAATGCTAAAAATAAAATAATATAATAATTGTAAATAATAAAAACTCAAGGCCAGATGCATTTC
This sequence comes from Phrynosoma blainvillii, assembly GCA_026167975.1. Taxonomy (NCBI): domain Eukaryota; kingdom Metazoa; phylum Chordata; class Lepidosauria; order Squamata; family Phrynosomatidae; genus Phrynosoma; species Phrynosoma blainvillii. The sequence continues at coordinate 252,294,970 of JANUYF010000003.1, forward strand.
GACAACAGTATTTTGGGCCTCGGCAGACGACTAATAGAGTCGTCTTGGAGGCCAGGAAGAGGAGGAGCAGCCGCACGCGCGGCGCTCCTTCCTCTTCCTGAGGTTGCCCTCAGAGCTGCCGGCCCTCCGCACGGCCGGCGCTCCCAGGGCAACCTCCCGCCGCAGCGTCCGCACACGCTGCGGCGGATAAGTCAGGGAAGGTGTGCCCTATGCGTTTAGGGCGCACTTTCCCTGACTTATGAATGGAGCGCTATTTTTGCGCTCCTTTCAGGGATGCTGCAGGAGCGCCGCGGTGCGGAGGCTGCGGTCCCGCGGCGCTCCGTCCGGCGGCGTCCTGGAAGCACTCGTGTGCTTCCCCCCTTTGTCATTGTTGCTTTTGAATTGAGCAGAGTCACATTGTGTGAGCTGAGGAGTTGTTTTATATATATATATATATATATATATATATATATCTTTTTTGAATGCTTGTAGGCCACTGAGGAAGACTGTTGTCGAAACGCATCTGGCCTTGATTTTTTATTATTTACTATTATTATATTATTTTATTTTTAGCATTTGCACACTTTTCAGTGGGGTATTGTTACCCTTTTAGAAATTTAACTGACTTATCTACTTCAGGGTTCAGGTTTTTTTGGCCTTGATTTTTTAAAATTTTTATTATCATTATAATACTTACTTTTAGGATTTGCATACTTTTCAGTGGGGTATTTTTACCCTTTCAGAAATTTAATTTTATTGAATTTTCTGCTCCGGGGTTTAGTTATTCTTTTATTTCTTCATATTGTTGCCTTTTTGTAATTGGAAGTGGGATTATTTTATCCTGGTTATTTTTGGCAGAACCCTTCAGTTTGGTTTTTTGATTGGGAGTTCCTGCATAGCAGGGGGTTGGACTGGATGGCCCTTGTGGTCTCTTCCAACTCTATGATCCTATCATGGGGTTGACAAGATTTGTTCAGAGTGGGTTTGTCTTTGCCTCCCTCTGAGGTTGAGAGAGTGTGCCATGCCCAAAGTCACTCAAAGTTTTCTTTGTTGTTTAAGAGGGGGGAAAGAAAATAAGAAAATAAGTATATATATTTTTATCAATGTTAGTTCATATTAATCTAGAGTTTATCCATGTAATCTCAATAAACTAGTAGGAAATGTGGGAAACTGGGTCCCATTAAAACCAATAGGAGTCCCACATGGATGGTGACAGCATGCATCTTTTTATTAAAGATGCTAGACATGGTTGACAGTTACTGAAGTATATTAGCACCTCATGTTTATATATATGGTCTTAATGCATCCAGAGCTGACGGATAAATTGCCATGATGGGCAACTGGTATTTAATTTTTTTTTCTTATTTTTTTTTCTTATTTTTAGCTGAGGAAAGGAGAGGTGTTAAAACATTAGTTTCTAAACTGTTTTAACTTTTAAAGGTAGCAGAATTGCATATGTGCACAAAACGCACATACACAAGTATACACAGTTATCTCCATCATTCAATTTTCAGTCCTACTCTTGCCCCTAAATTATAATAGCTGCAATCTTGGTGTTAATAACTTTGTTTGGAATGTATACTTATTAGCACAATACATTTTGGAATGCACATTCATTAGCTCCACTGGAAGCAAAGTACAAAATTTTAATGACTGGTAATTAATATTTGAAAAAAAATGTATTATTTATATTAGTAAAACTCCCTAGACCAAAATCCAATTGCTGATCCCAAGTGGAATAGGTCCATTAAATCAATGAATGTTAGAAAGTTATAAACTTTAATAGGAGTGATATAAACATTTGATATTCCCTGGTGCTTGGCTTCATTTCCCTGGTACAATATGGAAGTCCCATAGAGATGTGTGATATCTTGGCTTAATATCAGTGGCAATGGTACAAACTTAAGACATTCAGAACCATGCTGAACTTTGGCTGGCATGTGTATGTTATTGCTACCAAGGGAGGGGTATATAGGTTTTGTGAAACTACAAAATTGAGTGTTGCTTTCTATGATTGCAAAGCTACAGGAGGTCAAATAAAATAGCATTTATATATTGGCTTGCAGCTTGGTGTAGCAGTTTGAGTGTTGGACTACAAATCTGGAAACCAAGGTTCAATTCCTAGCTTGACCGTGAAACTCACTGGGTGACTTTGGGCAAGTCACATGCTCTCAGCCTCAGGGAAAGGCAATGGCAAACTTCCTCTGAACAAATCTTGCCAAGAGAACCCCATGATAGAGTGGCATTAAGTTTGCCATAAACTGGAAATGACTTGAAGCACAGAATAACAAATTGGCTTAGAGCATAGCCTATAACTGTCCCAATTTGGCAGGGACAGTCTGGATCAATCCTTTGTTTTCCCACTCTTTTAAGCTTATTTTAATATGTTGCAATTTCTCTCTCTTTCTCCACTTTCCCCTTTTGTCCTCAGCTTATTTCAGCTGCTCAAAACTGAGTTCAAAGTGTAAAAGTAATTTGCACTCAAAAGGGAAAGGAGAGCACTCAAAAGGGAAAGATGAAATCTTGCTCCTTCCCAGGAGGCTCACACAAAAACAAACTACTGGAGCCTCTCCTAGCTTGTGTATTCTTCCTTATTAATAAGCTTTGCCATCTTGACCCCACTCTGATGTTCTTTGGTCACATATGTCTCTCTTCTCATCTGTGAAATATTGGAGGGTATACTAGACTGGCTGTATTTCCATACAAGGGGGACAATTTGCCATGTTGGATTTGTAGGTTCTTCTTTGTCTAAATTGAAGCTGATTAGAAGATATTTCACATTTTAAGTCTTTTTTAAAAAGTGTTGCTACTTCACAAGTAGAGAACAGCCGACCAAAGTTACCCTAAATCTGAAAGGCATCCAAAAAGATTACTTTGATAAGACTGCTGAAATCTTAGCACAACATTTGACTTATTTCTGGCAGTCTGTGGGCTTGTAGAAAAGCTACAAAAACCTTGTGGGAAATAATAATATGCTTTCACTTCACAGCGATATTTATGCCATGTGAAGTGCAAAGCCACACATTTTTTAAAATGACATAACATCAGTAGCATCACTTGGGGGTGCGGGGGGTTCAGGTTGCACCGGGTGACACCCCAGAAGGGAGGTGACATCCAAGAAGGGAGGTGACATCAGGTCTCACCCCCATGGGTGCTGTTTCAGGGCATTTTGGGGCAACCTACACCCTGTGTGGAGGCTTTTCAGGCCACCCCTGCCCCAGAAACACTGCTGGAGGTCCAGGGTTGGAAGCCCTGCCCCCTCAGAAGCCCCACCTCCACAGCAGATGTCATCTGGTGTGGCAACGCTACTGAGATATATGAATCAGTGATTTGAAAATCTCAGCTAGCCACAATATACCTACATAGATAACTGAAAGATAAAGATGCAGAAATTAAATTGTCAAACTATCTTAGCATATATTCTAAGACAGGGGTTGTCAACCTATAGCCCGTGGGGCGGGTGCAGCCCGCAGAGGCCTTGGGACCGGCCCGTGGCCGTTCCCGCCGCCGCCACCCCCCCCCCCCGCACATGCCACCGCCCCGCATGCAAGCATGGGGCGCCATTTTTTATTTCAAAATGGCGCCCGTGAGCACAGGTGCCATTTTGGAAGGCCCCATCGTGGCTGTGCAGCCACTGTTGGGCTGTGGGAAGGCCCCACCACATGTGGGGCCTTCCAAAATGCATGCACACACAACGCGGGGTGCCATTTTGGAAGGCCCAACAGCGCCATGCGCATGCCCAGCCCCCATGCCATTCCCCCCCCTCCCGGCCCCCCCGGAAACAAATGTTGCCAACCCCTGCTCTAAGAATAGGAACATGCATGCTTTATAGCAGGGGTAGGCAACCTTTCCCCTTTAAGGGCTGAGGGATTTCAGCTCCCAGAAGCCTCAGCCATGTTGGCCAATAGTCCCATGTTGGCCAATAGCTCCTGGGATTCTGGGAGCTGAAGTCCCTCGGCCCTTAAAGGGGAAAGGTTGCCTACCCCTGCTTTATAGATTATAGATTAGGAGTCTGGTTTGGAATCCTGTTAGAAAACACCAACTGGTTCCCAGTTCATGTTTTGCTTGTTTTGAGACCCCTCACTTTGTTTTCTGTTGGTTAGTCCTGACTAGAGCATAACCATAGAACCAATTGTTGAATGGTGAGTCAACATATACATCAATCCAAGGGATTCAATGGATCTGCTTTGGCCAGGACTAACAATAGGATTTGGTTATTTAGACCTGCATTTCCCATTAGCTCCACTCAAATTGGCTAATGGTAGATAGTTTTGTAAGTTAAAGTTTATCTTCTTTTAAAAGGGTGCTGTTTTAATTGCATTGTTTTTTAAACTGCTTTTTATCATTTTTAATTGTATATTTTAAATTATTTTTAAATGTTAATGGTATAGTTCTATTTTACTGTTGTTCTTTGTATATTTTAACTATATTGTATCTTAGTTGTAAGTAGCCTTGAGTCCTTGTTTGGGAGGATAATAATACAAATTTTAAAGCTAAGAAAATCTCTCAGTGAGGTTTTCTCTAACTTATCAGATTTGCCAATGAATGGAAAAAAAATCAAAATACAGAAATGGTTCTCTTTTGATGTCAACAACATTTTTTTTAATTGCAGAATATTTCTGGGTCAATCAGTAAAATTGCTGTAAGATATCAGTAGGATTGTTCTAGGACAACATAGGTTCAGCTATGTTGTTATGTGTCCTCGAGTCCTTTTCAACCTATGATGATCCTAAGAGAGCCAGTGTGGCATAGTGGTTTGAGTGATGGACTAAAACTCTGGAGACCTGTGTTTGATTCCCCACTCAGTCAGGAAACCCACTGGGTGTTCTTGGTCATGTCACATTCTCTCAGCCTCAGGGGAAGACAATGGTAAGCCTCCTCTGAACAAATCTTGCCAAGAAAACCCCATGATAAGTTTGCCTTACGTCAAAAATGACTTGGAAGCACACAACAACAACAGTAACAAAGGTGAACCTATCATGGGATTTTATTCGCAAGATTTGTTCAGAAGGGATTTGCCCTTGCCTTCCTGTGAAGCTAAGAGAGTATGACTTGCCCAAGATTACCCATGGCCAAGGAGAGAGTCGAACTCTTGTCTCTGGAGCCATAGTCCAATGCTCAAATCACTGGCTGCCTGTACTATTGTGGTTTTATCTATGGCAATTTCATTCATAAGTTTTGTCAGTCCACTGTGAATTGTTCCCATGGCAACAATCTAGGTAAGGAACTGAAAGCATGTAGCCAAGCAGCAAACAAAGAGGAAATCTCTATGGTCTTGTATGTTGGAAAATGTTCGCAACTCCAGTGATTTCTTTTGAAAGCCCCTGAGGAAAACCTAGTGTGGCTGAAACGCATTGGGCTTTTTAAACACTAAATAAACAGTTGACTATCTTAAGAGTATGTGGAGCTTGTCTCCTCTATGTTTGCTGCGTGGCAACAACCAACACAGGAACCACAGTTGTTTTCTCTTTCCCACTACACCACACTAACTCTCTAGTTTAGCTATCCTTGATATATTAATTTTTAATGCACATAATTGCAATGGAGGATGTGTTAGTCTATAAAATGTGAATCTGCAGAAATCCTGCCTTTCCAAATTATGTACCTGGTCTGTTCCACTACATGTTTTACCATGCTACTGATTAAAGCAGGAGTGATCAAGATCTCAAGAATGGGGACCCATTTTCCTTGCTTTGGGACAAATGGGTGGCACATGCAGTATCTCTCTCTCTCTCTCTCTCTCTCACACACACACACACACACACAAATGAAGAAGAAAACAAAACCAGAAGCCCATCTCTAGGGTTTTTTGGGGTGTGAGGAGGACTGTGTTGTTTTTACTTTCAAATGCTATAGGTTGCATTTAGTTTAAAAGGAATATCTCTGCTCCTGGAGGCTTCCAGGAATAGTATTCTCCTTTTCCTCACCTATATTTTTCTGGTTGGGTGCCAGATGAGACTATTGGTTGTGCCCAAATGCACTTGGAGGGGCATATGTGCCGTAAAGCCACAGGACTCGCACCCCTGGATTAAAGCATGCTTCAGCATTTGAAATGTGTGCTCTTGTCTGCCCACTGTGTTCAGATGTATACTTTTTTGAATGTGTGTAAAACCATGAATCCATGGGAGATTATGGAGCACAAAATTTGTTTGGCACATGTACAGGAAGTGCAGCCCCAGACTAGCTGAGTTGTACCTCAAACATCTGTGTACATAATGTAAGGTGGACCTACACTGCATAAATAATGCAATTTGATACCACTTTAAGTACGGTAGCACCTTCCTATGGAATCCTGAGGTTTGTAGTTTTACAAGTCTTTCGCCTTCTCTGCCAAAGAGTGTTGCTGCCTCACAAAATTAGAAATCCCAGGAATCTGTAGGATGGAGCCATGGTAGTTAAAGTGGTGTCAAACTGCTTTATTTATACAGTGTAGATGCACCCGTAGTTTCCAAGGACTTGAATGATTGCAAATCCAATCCCATTCCCTGCCACCTGTATCATAAGTCATAGTAACATTGCATAAATGTGCTAACATTGGCCCCTAGAGACAGTGGTGATCATATTTGAGATGTCACTTCTCGCTGAAATGAAACAGTACCATTATATCCAAAATGGGTGGGGGGATTTTGATGGTAATATTAAACTGAGACATAATATTATATAGGTCAAATTTAAGGGCAACCTTTAATAGGACGTGCTGATAATAAAGGGAAGCAGCTGAAAATTTTATAACATCCATTCGACAGTCTTGCTGAACACTGCAGGTATGAGACCTTATAGAAGAATTAATAAGAGATAATAGGACAGTTGAAGACACAAGGGAAACAACTTGTCAAGTCATCTTCCATAAGCCCCAATCATACTCTAATGAAAGTTGTAACTCCACAGTGGAAAAAAAAGCAACCCATAAAAACACAGCAATATGATTTATATGACAGCAAGAGAGGCGACATCACATCAAATTACACTGATAAAAATGGAGGAAAAGCAACCAAGAAAGAAGCAGTGGGACTATACTCACATTAGGTTAGGGAAGATTGGGGGTGGGGGAGACTGAGCAAAGAGGTCATCCAATCTTATTAAAGGGGAAGAGCAGAAAATCTTTAAATCTGGCCAGGTAAGAAAGCAAATAAACAGCTAGGGCAGAGGAGATTGCTTTTTGTAAAAGCATGAAGGGCATCTAGAGTTTTAAGAAGGGATGCAATAATGGTGAGAACATAGGAAGAAGCTATGTTTAGACAGCCCATGGCTGAAAAGTCTCATATCGTATGTATAGATTTGTATTAGCATTTGTGCAAAGTAGTAGTCAGTTTATGACTTCATCTTTCATGACACATAAGATGCCATTTCTTCTCCCCTATACCACAGGTAGGCTGATCCAGAATTAAGGATGTAGATGTTTTGTTTTCTGCATAGGTTTTTATCACTCTTTGTTAATCTGCCAATGCACATATTTTTTCTGCATAAAAACATGTTTTTGTTGGGGTATGCAGACCGGCAGGATCTAGCATACACACACGCAGAGTTGAAGCACGTAGGCAAAAACGCCCAGAAAATGGTCTTCTGTGAAGAGTCTTGCTCCAGCACAGGAAAATCCTCCCACATTCAGGCTGCTGCTTTCAGTTTGGAAAAATGAATCACTGGACAGTGAGACTTCACTCAGTGAGGGCTTTAATCTTTGTTGCAAATATTTACAAAGATAAAAAGAGTACCAGACATCCGTCTTGAATATTCACCACTATACGGACCAATAAAGTGCTTAGCCAACCACCAACCACAACTAACCAACAACAGAGATTCTGACCCTCTCCCATACATAGGTGGTCTTCTTGGGAACATGTGACAGCCATGCACTAATGAAACTTGGCTGGTTTCATCCCCAGTGCCTGTTGCATCAGGCCTGTTGCATCAGACCTCCCATGATGCATACCTGGCTGGCCTCGTCCACTGTGCATGTTGCATCAGATCTCCCATGATGCACAGCTCCCAAATGCTGACTCATGCTCCTACTACTTAAACTGTAGTAACCCTGTTACCATTGGTCCAGTTCTTCTCAGTGGCCACATCCATGTCATTTTCCAGACCAGGGTGCAGCATCGTCTTGACAGTTTTCTACACAGAAAAAGTAGTACCGTATGTATTTCGGTACAGAGGAATTCTCACTGGAGCACAAAGAATCTTGCAAAGACCTTGTGGATGCTTCTGTTCTCTTTGTCAGCCAGAAGATGAATAATATTCTTTCCCTATCCAAAGATTGGAAAAGTTAATTTTCTAGATTATTACTCCTCACAGGGCTGGGAGATTGTGAGAGTTGTAGTTCAACAAAGCAACTTTCAAAGTGAGCGTTTATACAGTTTGAAGCAAATTGAGTACCATATATACTTGATTATAAGTCAACCTCATGTATAAGTCAAGGGCAGGTTTTGAGGCCAAAATTATGGATTTTGCCATGACCTGTGGATAAGTTGAGGGTGTGTATGTGTGCATACAACAAGTGAGACTCTAATTGAGGCTTTTTATTTCAACTTTGGTTTCAGCCTTCACCCAGACAGCAATGGCCAGTGCCTGAGGGAGAGAGTCTCTGTTTGTTTGTTTAAAAGCAATTAATCATGCAGGACTCTTTCTGCTTGGTTCAAGAGAAAAAGAAACTATCTTCCAAGGCCTGGGGAAATCTGAAAGAGCTGCTATCACATTACCATAGTGACCCGTAAGTTGACTTATAGATGAGTATATACAGTATATGCAGGGAACAATCCTCATCTTTTCCTTCTTCATCAATTCTTTCACCCATCTACTTGTACCAAGTTTTCAAAGATGTAGCTGTGTTAGTATCTTGTAGCATATGGAGGAGGAAAGAATAGGGAGAAGAAATGTTGCAGCAAATTTAAGACTAAGGGGCTGTACAGGAGTGGCAGGACGTCACTTCTTTCCTTGCTGGATTGGGGTCACAAAAACCACATGCTGTGGGCCCAATCAGGGTTTACCGCAGCTCAAAAAGAAGCCACAAAAAGAAGCTGTGACTCCTTTTTGCACCTCAGAAAGGGCGCCCTACCTGTGGTGGCAGCGGCTTTTCACCACTTCTTTGGAGCAGTGCATGTAAATGCTGTACCAAAGACGCACCCTTTTGCAGCCTGCCATGTGGTTGCTTGGGCAGCATGAGGACAACGTGAGAGTGGAGTTGGGGTGGCCAGCGACCATGTCCCAACTCCATCCCCAGGCTAGCCCTTTTGGCCAGTCTGTACAGGCTCTAACTGGTTTTTATTTTGAGCTTTCATGGATATAAACCCACTTCTTCAGATGCAATACAAGTACCATGAAGCTCATGCTAAAATAAAAACCAGTTAGTCTTAAAGATGCTGACACATTTCTACTTGTACCAAATGAGACTTCATTGAGGGGAGAAATGCCATCGAAATTCGAGGCCAATGATCGAGACATGGAGAAATAGATCTGGGTGTCATCAGTGTACTGATAACACCCAGCTCCATGACTCCAAATGATCTCACCCAGCAGCTTTATATAGATGTTAAATAGCATCCGGGACAGACTTCCGGTTGGTTCGGCGGACCAAAAAGACGGACTCGGAGGAGCTCCGTCAAGCCCATCAAGGTTTTTTTTTTGGTTTAATACCTGCCATGAAAATAATACTCCACTCTGGTAAGAGAGGTGCGAAGGGGCTTTCTTAACATTTTACCTGTGTGGTTTTTTGTTTTTTTTCAGGTGAAGATACAAGAAGATACAGGAAGAACTTACTTTTTGTATTAGCCACCATAGCCTTGTATGGGGCTACCGCTAGAAGCAGTCAGGGATGCTACCAACTTATTTGCCTCTGTAAATGTTATTTATGAAAGGTCTGTATGAGTGAGGGGTTCAGACCTATTTAAGCGAAGCTGTTGAGAGGAATAAGATTTGACAACCTTTCTGGAACTTCGAACATTTTTAGCTGGTTAAATATGTTGAGTACAACTTAATGAGGCTTCCTGGACTGAAATTCTGGTTCTTTTTGCGTCATGGACTTTCTTGGAGTCTCCCATCATTCGTTTTAAGTATTACCTATTTCAAGAGTTATGTGGTCAAGTTTTTGGAGGAGAGTATATCTTACCAATATTGTTCTGGGTGGTGGCTACTACAGATTTGGCTTGGAGCAGTGCGTTCCCCTTTAAGATGGTCAGCGAATCGCAGCTGTGGGAAATAACTTGGAGGCGGTGAAACCCCCGGCTTTCCAGGAAGGAGTGCTGCGTGCAGCGGGGAGTGCAGAGAGTTGTAGTCTCCAGTTAGACTCATACTCTTGTCGTTTCCTATGCAACCCAAGCATCAGCCTGCACAAACAATCAGAGTAACTGGGAGCTGTAAGAGTCATTGGGATTTGCAACCCTGATGCCACTCAAGCGACAGAAATACTGTACATCTGGGGTCGCTGGGAATTGTAATCGCCACTGAGACATGCTGTCATGACGCGACAGAGCTAATACACAGTCAAGGTTGTTGGCTCGGAGTAATTACTTGGATTTGTAGACTGAACGTTACATAAACAACGAAGCTAAAAGAACCACGTATTATTGCTATTATTGTTACTGAACAGTTACCAGCTAATGCTTGATATTGGAGATACATTGTTATAGGAGATATACTGACGGGTGTATTAATATTATATAGGTCTGAGCTTTGAGGATTACACCAATTAAGTTGTTGTAGAGGGCCATTTAATTAAATTGAGGTATAGGTTTAATTATTCTAGGTGATGTCATAGAGGACAAATTGATTTGATTTCATTGGGCTTATGGTGAACTTGGGTATCTGCTTAAAATTATATAATGTGGAAATATTGATTTTCAGCCCAATATTTAATGTTAAGACTAAGACAGTGTTTTTCTTATCTAAAACCTTGATTGAGATATATATAACTGAGGGGTGGTGGGGGCTTGTTTACTTGTTTATTTGTTACAGCATAAACCCTCCTTTCTTTATCCGAATTGTATAATTTAAGTAGGGAGTGGTTGTCGAGATCAAAAAATTGATAATCAAGGATGAATTCAAGGAACCAAACAGTTAAAATGCAGACATCTCAGCAAAGGAGACCCTCATTAGAACAGGCTAAGGTTGGCGATCCTTACGTTGTTTTGTTAGAAGAATTCAGATCAATGAGAACTGAATTAAGCAAAGAAATTCAAGACTTAAGGCTGGATTTGACAAATTTTAAGTCTGAGATTAAACAAGAGCTAAGGACAGAAATGAAAAGTGTCCATGGAGCAATAGATAGGATTGCTGTAGAAGTTAGTAAGATGAAATCTAGGCTTGATTTGATTGAAGATAAACAAAAATAATTTGAGGTAAAATGGGAAGATCATAGCAATTTGGCCAAAATAATAGAAAAGGAGAGAATGAAAGGAGAGGATAAACAAAGAGAAAGGTCAATTAAACTTAGGGGTCTTCCGGAATCGGAGGGGGAGAACCTAATGGAGATATTAGTCCCTGCCTTAGCTGATTTTCTAGGGAAACCTCACATCTTTTCGAGATGGAAATTGATAAAATCTTTCATTTAAACTCAAGAATTGCTTTTCAAAGAAAACTTCCTAGAGACGTTGTAATTTATTTTGTTCGTAAACTGACGCGTGATCAATTAATAAATCAGCAGATTATGGCTCCCCTGCAGGTTAACAGAATTGAATTGAAAGTTTTTAAGGACGTGGCCCCTGCTATCATGAGGAAAAGGAGAGAATATCACTTCTTAACAACACATCTTCAAAAATTCCAATTGGCGTATCGTTGGTTAATACCAGAAGGAGTGACATTCTGGTTTAAAAAGACTAGGATAGAGCTAAGGAATCTAAGTGATGCTAGGGAATTTTGGAGAAAATATAAGGGTGAGTTTAAAGTTGATGAGAGGTTTGAAGGTAAAAGAAGGTCCAAGGATGATCAGATGAATGATAATAAGAATAACAAACCCAGTGAGCAAAAGGAGGGTGCAAGGAAAGAAGATGTCAGAAAGATAGATGATGACAATGCGGATGGGCGTGAACCTGGGGCAGAAAGTGTGAGTTCTCTTCTAAAAAGAGATACAAAAGGAAAGAGAAAAAAAAGAGCAGGGAAAAAAGAACAGGGTGGACAAAGTTGGTGTGGGTGATCGTAAAACTGAGGCAGAGAATTGGTAAATCAGGCAGAAGAAGAAGGAAGAATAGAGAGTAGTAGTGACTTAGAGGGATCTCAGGTAAGTGGGGAGGGTTTTCTTCCTGAGTGCAATGATGAATAAAAAATTTCTATCGTGGAATATTAAAGGACTTAATGGTCCGGTAAAGAAAAAGAGAACTTTTCAGTATTTAATGAAACTCAACTGCGAGGTGATATGCCTGCAAGAAGTTAAAATTAAAGTTGGAGATGAGAAACATTTGAAATGCCCCCAGCTGGGAAAAGAATTCACGGCTTTATCCAATAGAAGAAAACAAGGTGTGGTACTTTATATCAAGGACAATCTTAGATCAGTACAAGTTCTTAAAGATCCTAGAGGAAGATATATTGGTGTGGAGATTACATGGAATAACACCCCAGTTACTCTAATTGGATTATATGCTCCTAATGAAAATAAAGGGCAATTTTATAAAAATTTGTGTAATAAACTTACAGAATTAAACAGTGAATCTCTGATCTTAATGGGTGACTTAACGAGGCTATAGAACCGCAGTTGAATTGTCGATCAGATAAACCAATCAAACAAAATCAGGGGAAATTACCTAGATATTTCTTTGACATTATGAACCATTTTGAATTGTGTGATGTTTAGAGATCTAAATATGCAGACAGGGGTGATTTTACGTATTTTTCAGAATGTCATGGTTCATGGGCCCGTATAGATATGTTCTTAGTGACTAAGAATATTTGCATTAAGATCAGGAAAATGGAGACTCTCCCCAAGACAATATCAGATCATTACCCAATTACAATTGATTTGATTTCAGTCCAGAAAGAATTCTCATGGACACTGAATAAGGCCTTATTAAAAAATGAAAAGACTGTGGTTGAATTTCGGTCACATTTGAATTTTTTTTTTTTATTGAAAATAGGACTGTAGATATAGATATGAGTACGATTTGGGACACGGTCAAGGCTGTGATGAGGGGCCTTTTTATGAAAAAAGGTTGTGAGGCAAAAAGAGAAAAGGAGACAAAATTTCAAGAACTACATGACTCATTAAAAGCGAAAGAGCTTCTGCTAAAAAGAAATCCCAGTAATAATAACTTAAGGATGGAGATTAAAGGATTAGAATCTAGATTGAATTTATTATTAACTGAAGAGGTAAATAAAAATATGAGATTTCTTAAACAAAAAATGTTTGAAGGTTTGAATAAACCTGGCAGATTGTTAATTAATTATCTACGACAGCAGAAGGCTAATAGAGTTATATATAAGTTAAAAGCTCAGGATAAAGTAGTCTCTGATCAAGATAAACTGAAGCAGGTGGTCTGGGAGTTCTATAGTAAGCTTTATGAAAAAGTGGATATGGATAGACAGAAAATGGGAAAGTTTATTGACAGCTGTAATATTCCGCAGATCTCAGAAGAGCAGCGTAGGGAGCTTAACAAAAAGATTTCTGTTCAAGAAGTCACAGAGGCTATTAAAAATGCAAAGAGGGTAAAGCGGTTGGTCCCAATGGTTTCTCTGCAGAATATTATAAGACTTTTTCAGAAGAACTGAGAAGCCCTATGGCAGCTATTTTTAATGAGGTAGTGCAGAAGACAGTTCCGCATTCTTGGGTGGATGCAAACATTGCCTTATTACCTAAGGATAATATGGATAACACACTAATCCAAAACTATCGCCCAATTTCCCTACTCAACCTGGATTATAAGATCTTTATGATGATTTTAGCCGATAGGTTGAGAAAGGTGTTAGTTGATTGGGTCCCATCTGATCAAAATGGATTTTTACCAGGACGTTCTATCAAAGATAACATCAGGCATATTCTGAACGTTGCCAAATTCCATGAAAAAGACATAAACCGGAAATTGATTATGATTTTTATTGATTTCAAGAAGGCATTTGACAATGTTAATTGGGATTTTTTGTTGAATTGCCTGATGAAGATAAATTTGGGAACTAATTTCATAGGATGGATAAAAGCTATCTATGGGGGGAAGCAGACCAGGACGTCGGGGACGCCCTGGGACGGTGCGCCACGGGACCGTGGCAGCCGCACTGCGGCGCACTGTCGGCGCCTCTGAAAGGAGCGCAAAATCAGTGCTCCTTTCAGAAGACAGGGAAAGTGCACCCTAAATGCGTTGGGCGCACTTTCCCTGGCTTTTCCGCCGCAGCGTGTGAGGACGCTGCGGTGAGAGGTTGCCCTCGGCGCGCTGGCCATGCGGAGGGCTGGCAGCTCCAAGGGCAACCTCGGGAGGAGGAAGGGGCGCCGCTCATGCAGCTGCCCCTCCTCTTCCTTGCCTCGGAGATGACCCTATTGGTCGTCTGCCGAGGACCTGTAATGTCCAAAAAGCACGGGTAATTGTCAATTCGGATAAAACTAAACCATTTAATGTGGGAAAAGGAACTAGGCAGGGGTGTCCCCTCTCTCCTCTTTTATTTTTGATGGTTCTGGAATTTCTTAATTACAATATTAGGAGTAATAAGAAGATAGAAGGGATTAAGTTGAAAGGTTATCATATGAAACTTAGAGCTTATGCTGACGATCTGGTGTTAACAATTACCAACCCAGAAAATTTGAAGGAATTAATGACAGAGCTTGATACCTTTGCTGAAGTTTCAGGTCTAAAAATTAATAAAAATAAGACTGCGGTATTAACTATGAATCTTACTGAAGAGGAGAAGCTGGTGACAGAAAAGACTACAGGTTTTCAACTTAGGAAAGAAATAAAATATTTGGGCATCATAATTACAACGAAGAATGTTGATCTTTTTAAGAATAACTATGAAAAGAAATGGTTGGAGATAAAAAAAAGATTTACGGAGGTGGACGTCTCTGAGATTATCTTGGTTAGGGAGAATCTCTACCATTAAAATGACAATTTTGCCTAAGATACTTTTTTAATATCAGAATTTGCCAATAATAAAAAACAAAACCCCTTTTAAGAAATGGCATCATGATTTATCTAAATTCCTTTGGAGTGGCAAGAGACCAAGAGTTAGATTGAAGGTGCTGCAGGATAAAGTTGAGAGAGGGGGCTTGGCTTTACCTAATTTGGAAATATATTATGATGCCTGTTGTTTTGTTTGGTTATCTGATTGGTTTTTATTAAATAATAATGAGACTTTAGCGATCGAATGCGCAGGCCTTAGATTTGGTTTGCACGGTTATTTATTTTATGATAAGATCAAAGCCAACCGAGATTTTGAAAATCATTTCATTAGGAAAGCTTTGGCATGGGTTTGGCTTAAACATAAAAATATGCTCTGTAGGAAGATACCAATGTGGGCTTCTACAAATGAAGCTCTCTTTAGAAGAGAGAGATTAGATAAAGGGCATTGGGCCACTTACCATGATATTACGAAAATTGATGGAAATTCTGGTAGATTAGAATTTATGACCCTTGAAGAAATTTTGGAAAAAGGTTATGACTGTGGGTGGTTTTTGTATATGCAACTTAAAGATAGGTTTTTGAAAGACAGCCGCGTGTGGTATTGGAAGAAATGAAGAAGGCTTAGAAATAATTCTAGGAGATAAGAAGTTATGTAGGATGGCCAAATTTTATGACCTGCTATTAAAATTGGAGCTCGAAGAGGAGACTATCAAGGTCCACATGATTAGATGGGCTCAAGATCTGAAACAGTCTGTGTCATTAGAACAATGGGAAAAGTCCTGGTCCTGTAGATTAAAATACACACTTAGTTACGAACTAAGAGAGAATTGGCATAAGATGCAATTAGCATAAGTTGCTAAACCCCTCTGAAGTTAGCCAAGATGAAAAAAAACATCAGTAAACTTTGTTGGAGATGCCATAAAAAAGAAGGTTCTTTTATCCACATGTGGTGGCATTGTAGATTTGCTAAAAAATATTGGAAAAAGGTACACAAATTGGTTGTTAAAATAACTCCCTCAATTGAATATATGGATCCGAAGTTTTATTTATTGGGTATGTATGATGAACATCAAATTGATAAGCGGTTTCATAAATTAATATTCTATATAACAACAGCTGCAAGGATTGTCTTTGCAGCTAAATGGAAAAGTAAGAGTCTGCCGACGATAACTAAGGGGGGTTGCAGACTGCCAGAAATAGTGTGAATTCAGTCCACTTTTAGGGTTAGGGTTAGAGTTAGGGAACCATGGGAACTGTATTTTATTGTGGCATCAGAGTTGTCTGACGGAGAAGGCTCAATGTCTCAGAAAAATAACAGTTCCCATGATTCCCTAGCACTAACCCTAACCCTAAAAGTGGACTGAATTCACACTATTTCTGGCAGTCTGCAACCCCCCTAAGTGGTTACATAAGCTGGTAGTTTGTATATGCGCAGATAAACTCACACAATTGCTCAAGGGAGAATGCTGGGAGAAACAAAGAAAGACTTGGGAGCCCTTAACAAATTTTCTAGAGGTTAGCGACCATAAAGAGCTGGTAAAAGATTTAATTTGTTAAACGGTGAATTGGGTCCTGTTGTACCTAAATGGTATATTTTCGAAGTTTTTCTTTTTTAATAATTTCTTTTTTGTTACAAAAACTATTTGTGCAGAAAGGTCTCGAAGTGGGGGAGGCGCTCCTCTCAATGCTTAGGAAGTTCTGGTCTGTGTCTGTTTTGTTTTTGTTTTTTTGTTTTTTTTTTTGGTATGTCTAGGTTTTTTTTTATGTGTTTGTTTTTGTAAATTTGCATTTTTGAATTGTGATTGTTCTGTTTTTGGGGATGTCAATGTTTGTTGACTGTTTTTTTTAAAATAATAAACTTATATATATATATATATATATATATATATATATAAACAACAACAGCATCCGGGACAGAATGGCACCTTGAGGGACACTGCAAGTAAGCTCCTTTTTACTGGAGTGACTGTCCCTGAGCAGCACCCTTGGTGACAGCACTCCACTCCCTTGGGTTGAAAATGCTGCTGCTGAATATCAGGTTGATCAATGGAAAAACAACTGCCATTCAGGATATGATTCTGGATGGGTCTCCCAACCTGTCTCAAACCTGACTGGATGAGACTGGTATGTGTGTGTTAATCTCTCTCAGCTTTGCCCACCAGGATTCTCTGTGTGGCAGCAGGCAAGACTGTGGGGGGGGGGCAGGGAGGGAGGTGGAATGGCAGTGATCTATTGTGATTTCATCCCCCTGACCAGATGACCTCTCCCACAGTCTACTGATTTTTACTGTGTATATCTAAAGGTGGGTGGCTGGGAAAGAATAGGGATTCTGTTGGTGTACTGGTCATCCCATTGCTCAACAGCCTAGTTAGCCAGGGTGGTCTCAGGGTTGGTGTTGGAGTCTGTTCTGACTTGGATACTGTAGTTGATACAGTGCCAGTGGATGTAACATTGGTCCTGTTTGTCCAGTATTAATGGATACTCTTCAATTTCTGTAGCCTGATAATGTGGAGAGGTGAAAGCCACCACTTGTGTGTTAGACCCTTGTCCTTTTTGGCTTATCAAACAGGCCAGAGGTGGTCTGGCTAAGTGGGTAAAAATGGTAGTCATGCCTTCCTACAGCTAGTGTCAAACCTACCATTTTGGGGCAAGGTATTACAACATGTAGTGGTTTTGCAACTCCAGAGATTTCTGGATGAAACAGATTATCTAGATCAGGGGTAGGCAACCTTTTTGAGCTGGGGGCCGGGTTGCTGTCCCTCAGACAATTGGAGGGCTGAAGCACCAAAAATAAATAAATAAATAAATAAATATATTTTTAAAAAATTATATATATATAATTTTTTATGCATGCATATATATAATATATGCATGCACACTCTCTCAGCCACAGAAAAGCCATGGCAAAAACCCTGTGGAGATTTTGCCAAGAAAACCCCAAGAACAAGTAATAACAATAATCAATATCATCATGGCGGGGGACGGCAGCAGTGGTGGCAGCGGCAGAAGCAGGACTGGCCTGGGGCCAGTCCAAAGGCCTTGGGGGGCTGCATCCAGCCCCCAGGCCTTAGGTTGCCTACCCCTGATCTAGATCTATTTCAATCTGGCCTTGTTTCAGGCTTGGCTATGGAACAGAGTCAGCCTTGGTTGCCGTAGTGGATGAGCTACACAGAATGAGTGTGTCCCTATTAATTCTGCTGCTCTGCAGCTTTTGATACCATAAAATATGGTATCTTTCTGGGCCACTTCACTGGGAGGAGACTACTGTTTTACAGTGGTTCCATTCTTTTCTGGAGGGGTCAATACAGAAGGCAGTGCTGGGGGACTCCTGCTCAACCCCCTGGCCATTGGCTTTTGGGGTCCCTCAGGATCCTGTTTTGTCCTCTGTGCTATTCAACATATACACGAAACTCCTAGGAGAGGTCTTCTAGAGTTTGGGAGTGTGATGCCATCAATATGAGGATGACACCCAACTCTACTACTCCTTTCCATTCCAAGGTGACTGTCCTCATCCTAAACCAGTGTATGTCACCCGTAATGGATGGGATGAGGGCAAGCAAATTGAAACTTAATCCAGACAAGAGAAAGGTGCTCCTGGTTAGTCAGAAGGCAAATCAGGGAACAAGGATCCTGCCTATGTTAGGGTTACCCTCCCCCTCAAGACTGTAATTCTAAAATGTGTGTGCCAACTGCACCCATTTCTTGAGATGCTGGATCTGAGCACAGTGGTACATGCTTTGGTTGCATCCTATTTGTACTACTGTAACATGTTTTATTTAGAGTTACCTTTAGAGAGTGTTCAGAAACTTCAGCTAGTCCAAAGAGCTGCAGCCAGAGCATTAACTGGAGCAGGTAACAGAGACCACAGTATGTCACTGTAGAAACAGTATCATTGGTTGCCAGTTTGTTTCCGAGCACAAATCAAAGTGCTGGTTACCTACAAATCCTTATGTGGTTCATGTTCAGACTATTTGGTAGACCATATCTCCCTGTATGAGCCAGTCGGGGTTCTGAGAGCATTAAGAGAGGCCCTTCTCGAAGTCCCCCCCCCCACCACCACAAGCATGGTTGGTGGGGACACAAGAGAGGGCTTTCTTGGTGACTGCCCCTAGACTCTGGAACTACCTTCCCAGGGAGGCCAGAATGGCTCTGTCCTTGTTTTCTGTTGGCAAGCTAAAACATTTTTATTCAGATAGACTTTTAAAACATAAAGTCTTCAAATAACACGCTAGGAATGTTGTACTTTTTTAAAGTGTACTGCTTTAAGTGTTTTTATCTTTTTTTGAAAACTATTTTAATATTTTAATGAGTGATCTACTTTAATATTGTAATAGTTTAATTCTATTATAATGCTCACTTTTGCATGTTTTTAATTGTACTGTTCTTTTAAATTTTAATCCACTCTGAGTCCCAATTCTGGAGGAAAGTGGGATACAGCAACAACAACAACAACAACAACAGGAGCACCATTTTGCTATGCCATTCTTATTTAATGGGACTTGAGCATCCATGGATTTTGGTATCCAGAGAGGTCCTAGAACCAAGCCCCAGCAGATACCACAGGCCCACTGTAACAATAAAGCCTTAGTATGTTTCTTTAGCCATGGTGTCTTTACTTCTAATCAGAATTTGCGAGCTGCTGCATATATGCACTCTCCATAAATATTGGAATATCTTACAACAAGGATGGGGAACACATGGCCCTTCCTTCTCCCATAATCCTTCACAACTGACTGTGCTAGCCAGGGGTGTTAGATCACATGAGGGCCACACATGCCTCACCCTTGCGTTAGCACATAGTATGAGTATATTGAAATATTTTTAACCCTGAAGGCACAATAAAAATATCTCTCTGTGTGTTTATCTGTATCTATCTATATATCACAGTACTTTTCTATACTGGATAACCACGGTTAAATACAAAGTATGGCCACCTACCAAATAACAGAAATGATTATATTGCTGTAAACTGTGGTCTTGTTCACTTCTCCATCTCATCAAATGAATGCTCTATTTATAATCCAGCCAAGATTAATAGCTCTCCCTACACAGGGCTATTTTGATATGGTAATACGTAACTCACAAACCACTGGGTAAACATGCAGAAAGTATTTCCATTCTATGAAACAGTACCTATGCCACCCTCTTAGTTCCATATTGTGGCAGTGGAGTTTCACATTACTGCAATAACCTTGTTATATCAGGATAAATCAGACGATGAAATTCTGTGTGCATGTTGAAAAATGACTTGCTCATAAGCAAATTATATTAGTTATATTAATCTTTAATGCCAAAAACTAAGGCAGCTAGAAATTGCTTATTTGTCCTGAAATTCAAAAACATCAAGATATTGTATATTATTGAAACTTTTTATTCTGTCACATTTACATATTCAGCCCTAGAAAAGCACATCAGAGAATCTACTTTGGCTAGCAAGTGTGTACTGGATTTGTTTCTCAATGACTGGCACCTTGTTCAATATTTAAAATGCTGTAAGCCAGACTTAGGACATTGTAAATATTGCAATTCACATTTTTTGGTTAAGGCACCATTGCAATGACTGCAATTCTCTTTCTCACAACCCACCTTAGAAGCCAGGCAGCTGTAACAACTGAAGGAGTTCCAAAATAGTGCAGAGTGGGACACTGAACAATGGCATATCCAGCCTGTTAGCATACTTAACACCCCCACCCCTGCTGTATATGAGTTTTTCATATTTTCATATCTAGAACGAGGCATGTTCTTAAGAGGTCATAGTGACCTTTGTAACACTAGAAAGCTTCCTATGGGAAAGGCTCATTGACCCAAAGAGATGTGGAGGACCTAGATAGTACCAAAACAAAGGTTAAATGGGTTTGCTGATCACTCCATCCTCCTCCCTGACTTTCTACATATCCTCTTGCACTGGAAACAAAGGAGATGACACTGTGCTAAAGTGAGTACAACCATTCCTCTACCTACACCCTGTCATGTTCCCAACCAACTTCCCTATACATCTACCTTGGGGTTGTTTTACATCCAATTTTTGTTAAACCGAAGATAATTCCATCTACCAAAATTGCCCCATTTTTAATTCCATGAGAGAGCACCAAAACTTTTTGATTTTCATGTGGGAATGTTAAGTACCTCTCAAGGCTAGGATATCAGATATAAATACCACTGCCAGCTCGGGGAGAGGCAACTCCAGGGGAGAGGCAACTCCAACTCCAACTCCAACTCCGGGAGAGAGAGGAGCTTGGGCGTTTGGCCCTGGGCACGCCCCCCACACACACACACCAACTCCAGAGGAGAGAGGAAATAAAAGCCTCTAGGAAGAACAGACCGGTGGAGAGGCAACTCCAACTCCAACTCCGGGAGAGAGAGGAGCTTGGGCGTTTGGCCCTGGGCACGCCCCACACACACACACACACACACACCAACTCCAGAGGAGAGAGAAAATAAAAGCCTCGAGGAAGAACAGACTGGTGGAGAGGCAACTCCAACTCCAACTCCGGGAGAGAGAGGAGCTTGGGTGTTTGGCCCTGGGCACGCCCCACACACACGCACACACACACCAACTCCAGAGGAGAGAGAAAATAAAAGCCTCGAGGAAGAACAGACTGGTGGAGAGGCAACTCCAACTCCAACTCCGGGAGAGAGAGGAGCTTGGGCGTTTGGCCCTGGGCACGCCCCACACACACACACACACCAGCTCCAGAGGAGAGAGGAAATAAAAGCCTCTAGGAAGAACAGACCGGTGGAGAGGCAACTCCAACTCCAACTCCGGGAGAGAGAGGAGCTTGGGCATTTGGCCCTGGGCACGCCCCCCCCACACACACACACCAACTCCAGAGGAGAGAGGAAATAAAAGTCTCGAGGAAGAACAGACTGGTGGAGAGGCAACTCCAACTCTGGGAGAGAGAGGAGCTTGGGCGTTTGGCCCTGGGCATGCCCCACACACACACACACCAACTCCAGAGGAGAGAGGAAATAAAAGCCTCTAGGAAGAACAGACCGGTGGAGAGGCAACTCCAACTCCAACTCCGGGAGAGAGAGGAACTTGGGCATTTGGCCCTGGGCACGCCCCACACACACACACACCAACTCCAGAGGAGAGAGGAAATAAAAGCCTCTAGGAAGAACAGACCGGTGGAGAGGCAACTCCAACTCCAACTCCGGGAGAGAGAGGAGCTTGGGCGTTTGGCCCTGGGCACGCCCCCCACACACACACACCAACTCCAGAGGAGAGAGGAAATAAAAGTCTCTAGGAAGAACAGCCTGGCAGGGCGTGTAGCTCCAGTATTTTGGCCCTAGACACAATTGGAACTTAATTTTATTTCCCATTTGCCAGTTCTTTTCCTCATTTTGTGAAGCTCTCTTTTTCTTACTCTTTTATGGTATTGCTGTATTTAGGGTTTGAAAGAGAGAGTTATTGGGAGGAAGGGAGGAGGTAGAGTCTTGTTATGACCTGTCGCCTTTTTGTAGCTTAGACACTTCTATACCGGTGCTTTTTAATCTGACAAAGAAATATTAGACTGTTATCATAGATTTAAAATATGCACACTAGAGGATCCTATAAAGCTGCTGGAATGCTTCCAGTGTTTGAGAGTATCCCCTTAAATTTTAAAGAAAAACAATTGAAAATAACTAGTTTTTTTTTTCATCAAAGTTAGCAGGTAATCAAGAAAAGAGTAATTCAGATTTTGTTGAAAGCCCTAAAAGGCCACAGCTTACAAACAAGGGTTCAAAGCAGGTTTATAGCAAGTCTCCTATAGAAAGAAATCTCGCCTTTCCTAATTTTGCTATTGAGACAAATAGTTTGGAACTAGAGACGTCCCCAGAATTTGCTAAAGTTATTAATGACCAGAGTAGTGAGTCTATGAACCCAGCACCAGAGCATTCTGCACCAGGAATATGTTTCTCTGATATAGCTTTATTAGAGGATAGTCTGATAATACAAGGCCCAATAATCGAAGGGGCAAACTCCCCTGCAGATATACCATCCTTTACTAGGCCTCCACTTACCGGAACCCTTTCAGATATAAATTGGTTTGACGAATTCACAAAGAAACAGTTAAAGGAGTTAGCTAATTCTAATCTGTGCAAGATGGAAATGCCAAAAGAAGAATCTATGTTTAACCAAACTGCAGAGGTGGATGTTAACTCTATTATAACCCAAGGGGGGCTACTCATGCTTTATGAAGAGCTTGTTCTAGTTAAGAAATTCTTGGCTGAGTGTAAAAATTTGTTAACACTTCTAACTGAGAATATCCTAAATTATGGAGATGGTCAAAAGATAAAAGAAGTAAAGGATAATATCCCCTTTTCGATTACAGCCAACTTACCTACAAGCCACAGAACAGCCCCAGTTAGAAATTACTCTCAATATAAAAATAAAGTAGTAAGAAAGGGAGGTGAATCATCACATAAGAAATCTAAAATCATTAAACAGCGGGTAAAAAAGGAAGGTGGTACATCCCATAAGAAATCTAAAAATATTAAACAGTGAGGTAAAAAGGCTAAGTACTTACAGCCTTACCAGAAAAGAGTATGGGAAAGACTGTTTAAATTATTGGATAACAATCTAAATAATCTAGATGATGAGAGCCTGAGGAAAAACAGAAAGAAAGGCCGTAACAAGAATAGGCAGATCGAGAAGAGTAGCAGTGATAGTTCAAAGGTTCTATTAAGATCAGAAGTCGAAAAGGGTGGTAATATGTTGAGAAAGGACAAATCAGCGGATATTAACATAGTGGAAAATGCCCAATTTGAGGGCTTGTTACAAGACCCTTGGGAAGATATTTTTTGTCTCAAGGAAGGGCCTATAAAGAATAATGCAGAAGTTTCGGATATTAAATCCATACTACAGGAAAAGCAAACACAGAAGACTGTTAGCTTAAAGACCGAGGTTAAAATTTCTGAATGGAACCTAGTTATCATTCCATATAAGTTGTTTTTCATAAATTATCCCAAACCATCTGGAATCCTTCCAAAACAAAAGCGGGTAACCCACTTTTTAAATATCTCAAATGTGGTTCTGCCTGGTTTATTAAAACCATTGGATATAAATTCTATTGAATATCTGTATTATGATGGTGTGAATGCACGGGCGGGGATTACATTTAGTAATAATAATATCGCTGAAGTTATATATGATAAAAAATATTATTTTCTAAACCTTGGAATTAGAGTAGTAAGATTCTTTGAAAACCAGGTTACTCCGGTGCCTCTATTGGGTCCTCATTCTGTTTTCCACATAAACCAGCTAGAAACTGAAGGACAAAGCTCAGTTATTTTGATTGATGTGAGCCCGAATCAAGAGTTCAAAATTCAAAACAAACAAATAGAGAATAAAAATTTGGTCTGTGATACCAATGGGACCTTGACAATTACCACAGAATCATCTAAAAAGTTTCCTGATACCTTAAACCCACTCACTCCAGAGGAAATTGCATTAGTGAATCAATTTAAGTTATGGCCTGCAGAAGTACAAAAAGAGATATTGAGCAGACTTGTTCAATTGAAAAACTGTTTAGAATATGGTAGTACATCTCTACCTGATAAAACAGAGTATAATCAGTGGACAAATGTATATAATGAGGATAAGGCCTTAGATTCGGAAAGGAAAATAATAACTCAACAGGTGCAGGCAGAGATAAATCTCCTGGCCCCGTCAGCAGTAACGAACCCAGAAGAAGGAGTAGTTTTTGATTTTGTCTCAGTCAATGAGTGTAAGAGGAGGCAATTAGATGCAGACAACTGGGTCAATATGAGGCTTCTAGAAAACAAGGAGTTAGGAGACATTATAGGCCAGAGAATCTCAAAAAATGTTGGTTTGGAAATCCCCAAGCCAATGAGGCCAAATCCCTGTATTGTTAATTTGTCTGAGATAGACAATTTGATATATCAGGAGTGCGAGGAAATAGAGATAGATGCGAGCCCAGTACTGTCTCTTAGACCAAATAATAAAGTTTGAATTACTCAGGTACAACTCAAACAGAAGCAGACTAATAGTTTAGAAAAGCATCAGGGATTAGATTATCCTTCTCCAATTAACCAATTCACTGAGTCTGATGAATCAGATGAAGTTAATTTTATACCAATTAAATTGGTTACTTGGAACATTTCGGGATGGAAGACTTCCCTAGAGGGTGAGGACCTCTTCAAATTTTTACATGAATATGACCTGATAGCTTTACAGGAAATTTGGATTACGGAAGAGAATAGAATTGAATTGAGAGGTTATCAAGTTTGGACTGTCCCTGCTTTTAAATCTAGCAATAAAGGAAGAGCCTTAGGGGGTCTTCTGGTAGCTGTCAAAGATGACCTGGGTTGGGAAGGGGAGCTGCTGATGAATCTCATAACTCCTCCAAATTGTCAAATTGTAAAATTCCAAACTCCAGATAATTTGTTTATTGTGATAAATATTTACATTCCTCCTACTAATTCTAAATACTATAAAATAGAGGTGTGGTCCCTATTAAACGACTTGCTAGAAGAAATTAACTCTAAATATTCTGAAGCTTTGATAGTGTTACTAGGGGATTTTAATGCCCATTTGGGGTCATCGCCTAATAAGATTCATATTCTATCAGGGGTACAGGAAGAGCTACAGGATGTATTTTGTTGGAATTCTAGTGATAAAAGGGTAAATCAATCTGTAATTAAACTCTTAGAGCTATTACTTTCTTTCAATCTACAAATCCTGGGCCCTAGTGATTCTAACTCGCCATACCCGTTTACATACTACACCAGTAACGCCGGCAGTGTTATTGATTTTGTGTGTGTGTCAAGACATTTAAGTCATCTTTTTACAGGCATTGCCACAAATATTAGAAAGGACAGCGATCACCAACCAATTTCAACACATTTAAGATTGCATTCAGATTTGAGACCAACTTCGCAGATTCAAAGGCAGGCAACTTGGTGTATGGATATTGTGAGAGAGAAGAGACTGAAATGGCAACAGGTGGATGTGAAAAAGTTAGATGCATTTTATAAGTCTGAACTAGGCAGCTCACTAGGCTTGCTGATTAGTAGCAATGATACAAGTATTAATGACGTCATTGAGGCATATTCAGGCATCTGTACATATATAAGACCCCTGCTGGTATCTCAGTTTAAGAAAAAGAACATTAACAATAAAAACCATCCCTGGTTTGATGATGAATGTCACAGAATGAGGACCCTGTTAAGAAAACAAATGAGATTGGTACATTTATCTCCTGTCACTGATGTATATTTAGTAATGAGCAACACCAGAAAACAATATAAAAGATTAGTCAAGAATAAAAAATTGTGTTATATAGCCAATTGTTGGCTAGAATTGGAAAAAGAAGCTACTAACAAGAATTCGGCCCAGTTCTGGCAGTTAGTTGCTAGGAGGCTAGGAGATGTGAGATTCAATTTGGAAATACCAATTGCTGCCTCTACTTGGGAAGGCTATTTTTCAAATATGTTTAAAGAGTTGCCAACGACAAATAATACATGTACAACAGAGGTAACTATTGGAGAGTTAAATGATTTCCCTAGCTGGCCCCCAGTTACTATTCAGGAAATTAAAGACCTTATTGTTTCATTGAGAAATAACAAAGCACCAGGTGAGGACTGTATGCCTCCTGAATTATTCAAGAATAAAATAGACTGGTGGGCTGCTTTATTTGCAGGTTTATTTACACACATAAATAACACTGGATATATTCCCAAAGGATGGAGAGCAGGAATAGTAATTCCTTTGTACAAAAAGGGTGACAGAAGAAATCCCCAAAACTATAGGCC
Source organism: Phrynosoma blainvillii (assembly GCA_026167975.1). Taxonomy (NCBI): domain Eukaryota; kingdom Metazoa; phylum Chordata; class Lepidosauria; order Squamata; family Phrynosomatidae; genus Phrynosoma; species Phrynosoma blainvillii. The sequence continues at coordinate 252,321,732 of JANUYF010000003.1, forward strand.
AATCAGTTTAATAGATGTAGCTGCTAAAATTTATGCAAAGTTCTTACTTTTGAAATTGGAGGATTGGGCAGAGCTAAATGAAATATTAGTTGAAGAGCAGGCTGGTTTCAGACAGGGAAGATGCACTTTGGATAATTGCTTTACCCTTTTACATCTAATTTCTAAATACTCCACAAGTGGTGGTGGATTATATTCAGCCTTCATCGATTTAAGAGCAGCTTTTGACTCTATTAATAGGACTCTTCTGTGGCAAAAATTTCTAAAGACCAATATTGACAGGAGACTTTTGTTCCTAATAAAGGAACTTTACTCAGATACCAGCCTTCAAGTTAGGTGTAAATTTAGCTTTAACCAATAAATTTTCCACATATAAAGGAGTTCGGCAAGGATGTATATTGGCCCCATTTCTCTTCAATTTCTATATTAACGATATTGTTACTGAACTGTGTGGGATGGACTCTCATATGCCTAAGATAATGGATAGGGCTGTGAATGTACTATTATACGCGGATGATATGATACTATTATCCCAAACTAATGGGGGTTGCAGACTGCCAGAAATAGTGCAAATTGAGTCCACTTTTAGGGTTAGGGTTAGGGTTAGGGAATCATGGGAACTGTATTTTATTGTGGCACCAGAGTTCTCTGACAGAGAAGGCTCAATGTCTCAGAAGAAAAAAAACAACAACACAATTCTCATGATTCCCTAGCACTAACCCTAACCCTAAAAGTGGACTCAATTTGCACTATTTCTGGCAGTCTGCAACCCCCCTAAGATAGGTATGCACAGACTATTGAGTAAATTTAGTTTATATTGTCATCGTAATGATTTGGTAATTAATAATAGTAAGTCCAAAGTAATCATTTTTGGTAACAAAAGAAGAACTCATAAATAACGCATAGATGCTAAAGAAATTGAACAAGTAGATTCATATAATTATTTGGGTATAACATTTGCGTCTAAAGGTACATGGATTCCACAGTTAAAGAAGAACGAACTGAAAGCATCCGCTTGTATTCACACTTTAAACAGATTACTAAATAATCAGTATCCAAGTTCATTCCACCCGGTACTAAAAGTATACAGGGCTAAAGTTCTGCCCATTTTGTTATATGGTGTTGAAATTTGGGGAATTAAGTTAAATATGAAAATCGAAAAAATTCAGAATAAATTCTTAAGAATGCTATTGGGGCTAGCAAGAAGTACACCAGCTCAAGCAGTTAGGGCGGAATTTGGTATGGTAGCCATTTCTGATCTCTGTTTACTCAGAATATTCAATTATTGGTTTAAGTTGTTACACATGGGTGATGATAGGTTACCTAAATTCGTGGTATTCTAACCTTTCTAAAAGACTTCACAGTGTAGGATATAGTGTATTGGCTTTCAGAAAATTTAATTCAAACAGTGTTAATCAGTTTAAACAAAGAGTACTTGACATTAGAGCCCAATCGGATTTAGCGGCATTAGCCTCTGTGAAATCCTTGAAATGGCTATCAAGGGCCAAAACATCTTTTCAAGAAGAGAGATATTTGTGTTTTCCCATGAAAAAAGAACATTGAAAGGCATTTGTTAACCTTCGTTTTGAACAAATGGAAACCAGAGTGTTACAGGGCAGATATCAGGGTATTCCCTTTTCGGAAAGGCTTTGTATTTGTGGTGCATCATATGTAGAAGACATTGCTCATTACTTGTTACACTGTAAATTGTATGATGATATCAGGGAGAAATATCTGTCTCCCATACTTAAACATTCTGGGGAGAGAGATGAAGGAAACTTGCTGTTTCTATTACTGCAAGGATATGAGCCCTTCATAACCTTCAGGGTTGCCTGGTTTGCATTAAAAGCAGGTTATATTTGGAAACATGAAGTGTCTAAAGCTAATTAGGTTGCAATTTCTCTATTATGGGTATAATTTGACATAATTCAAGTTTAAACCATGTAAGTAAATATTTTTATTATAATTAATTTTTAAAATTTTGTATTCTATTTTATATTATCTTGTCATTTTTAGTTATATTTTAGTGGTTAAGTTTTAATGTATTTGTATCTATATTCATTTGAAATGGTCGGAAGACTTGTTCAATAAAGTTGTTCTGTTCTGTTCACTGCCAGCTCTATCCTTGTATGTGCACAGAAAGCATATTCAACTTGCTGTGTCACCCTCAGACACCATCTGAACCACATCCCGCTTTCTGTGGATTCATCTTCAAGACTAGTAAATATTATCCCCTCTACACCCTTAAGCCTCCACTGTACAATTCCTGCACTGTATGTGTCCTGATTCACCAAAACCCTACACAGGCTTGCCTGAAGGGAACCATCAACTGAGGCAGAGGCAGTAAATTACCAGCTGCTAGAAAGCATCTGTTAGGAGAAAGACATTCATCAAGCAGTTCAAGTCAAAGGAGGCAACAAGAATCAAGGTCAACACAGTCCAAGTGTCAAAGAAGCCAGGATGTCCAAGGCATGAAGTGCAGGAGTCTGGGGACAGGAATGTTAGCCAGGAAACAGATGAGTAACTTCCAGCACTAGCCTTAGGCAGATTCAGCTCTTAAATGGCCTGACACCAGCTGGTACTAATCAGAGTTTCCTTATTGCTGTTTATACCACAGCCTGGCTGAGCATCTTTACTGTATCTGTTTCTCCTTCCTCGATTGTGGACTTAGGACCTCAGTTGTGTCCTCTGCCTCATTAGTAGGTGAGTCTTGCCTTTGTCCTGCTGGCTGAGGCTCACTTCAACAAGATGAGCTGGATGAGACTACTCTGCAACAGGGAGAGTTGCAGGTTGTTCTTCTGGAAGACTTGCCTGGGTCCCCTCTTCAGCCTCCTCGTCAATCTCTTCATCTAGGTCCCGGTCTTGCTGGCTGCACTTTAGCAGATTTCTAAATAAAATTCTTCTTTACTTATTAAACCTGGAGTCCTCCTAATACTGGTCTTCACAGGTGAAAATGATCCTCAAGTTACTCAGCTTCTCGCAGATCTCCTTGAACTAAGCAATTCCTCCAACATTTGAGGAGACACAGACACAGTTAGTGGAGACTCCAAGCCCCCCCTTTTTTTTTGGATAACAAGCCCCCTTTGGCCAGCAAGATATAGTGTGAAAAGTAATTGCAACAGTGCCCCATCGGTCCTGGAGGGCTGATTTGGAAGGTGCAGCTATGATGCTAGAACTATTTGTCACAGCTACATCTGATTGTCCAGGATCTTGGTTCCCTTTATTTCCTATACTGGCTAGTAACTACATTTCTCCAGAAATGTTATTACTCTCTGCTGTAAGTTCTCCTTCACACTACACAATTATAGCATTTTGATACCACTAGCTGACATGATAAAACCTCTGGAACCATGGGGTTTGTGATTTTGTGAAGTATTTAGAATTAGACCTCCAATGGAAGAATTTGGAAGTGCAGGGTGAGAGAGACTTGAGTTAGCAGATTCATTAAAAAAAACCTGTTCTTTTAAATATTAATTTGGGAAACAGTAAAATAACTTTAGGTACAATCCTGCCTTCTATGGGTATGAATGTGGAGTCTCACCATCGTGCCAAACAACAATAGGTTCATGACCATACACACTTACCTAAGAGTAAATTTCACTAACTGCAGATACATAGAAAAAGATTGCACAGCCCATTGAAAGTGATGGGACATTATAGGTATGTTGATTGATTGGTTGGTTTCAGTGCAATAACTGGTGTAAAAAGGTCCCTTCCAAACCTTCTTGATACTATGGAGCAGTAATGTGGATTTCTATTATTGTTGTCAGTTCGAGAGCCAATAAACAAGCAATATGGAAGTTTAACATTGCACAAGTGATTTGGCAATGTCACTTTGCTGCAAAGAATGCAAGAACTATACAGAAAAATAATGGATCCAAAGCACCAGAGAACCAAATTGCACTGTATTTGCTATTCTGCTGGAGAATATCTCTTCCCAAATAAAGCAGCATATGTAAAAAGGAAGTATTCAAATATGCCAGAATTTGGTAAATTACCAGTTTTCAATCCAGTTACCTGGACAATTACCATTTTTAACCATAAATTGTTATTTTCTAAATGATTAAAATCGTTACTTTTTTATTTTTTAAAAAATATACTACATAGTTCTGGTCCGTGATACAAAATATACCTTAGGCGTGTTATCATCACTGACATATTGCAACTAAGACCAGTTATACCATGAAAAAAGAAATGAAGTTATTCCTTGTTATGTTATAGCAGGAGTGTGAACTGTGTGGCCGTCCAGATGCTGTTGGAATACAACTTCCAGTGTGGTTCACCACTGCATATTCTGGCTAAGATTGCTAGGTGTTGCAGTGCAGCAGCATCTTACGGGCTGCATAATTACCACTCCTCTGTTATAGTCATAATGTAAATTAGATATAGCTTAGTTACAAGTAGCAGATTATTTGTAATGTGTTACTTCAATGCGCTGAAATGTGCATAGCTGCCTTAAATTCAAAAGGTCAATGACTGGATGAAATTTTGTTGATGAAGTCCCTTGGGGATGGGGAAAATTTTGTTCAGTTCACATGTTAAAACAAACTTAGCTTTTTTAAAAAAATCTTTCAAACCAATATACAATTTTAAACACAGTTATCATTTGAAAGTCACATCTGTGAACTTTATAACAGTGTCTTCCAATTCTAATAATGTATGTAATTGTGTATATTATAAAAGTGCATCCAAAATATATACACATGCATGTACATGTGCATATGTGTACATGGGAAAACAGTGTTCAGATGCATTGTATTAGGAGATCAGCTTGCAAAACAGGTGTTTATCAGACAAGTTCATACAAAAATACATATATTAGGTGAAATCCACAAAACATGAGTATGAATTTTCACACACACACACACACACACACACACACACACACACACACCTTCTGTATATTCAGGATGAACTGAATGTAAGTTTGGAAAATCTGCAAAAATAGAAAAATGCATCCATCCCTACCAGCATGAGTTTGTTCCATTCTTCTTGCACTGTATGTGCTGTTGTAGGAACCTTTCCTACTGACGCTGAGTACTATAAAATAAATAGCTTTTCATATTTATCTGTACACACTGAATGGTTCATAGGATGACCATACATATGTGATTATACTCTGTGCCAACCAGCCAACAGCCCTTGAATAGCTCTCAATATTCTGATACTCATTATTTAAGAAGGTTTTGATTAGTCTGCTTAATAAAGCATGTTCCTTTTGCCTGCATACTAGAAAGATCAATTCAATTCTCAGTTCTACTTTGGAAACTAACCTTGTTGTTTTCAGTTTGGAGATCTGTTTCAAGTATATCTTTTACTTCCAATGAAATTTTGCACATCTCCAGACCAAAAGAAGCAATCTAGATTCTATTTTCTGCTTCAGTGTGTATTACGGATTTTGTATTAGCTGAGTAGAAGTTTCAGTTAAAGCAGACCAAGACCTCATTTCATAATACTGAAGACAGACATGGAGAAGGAGGAGGAGGAGGAGGACTCTCAGTGCAGTTGTTTTGTCAGTGAACTGACAGTAAGTCTGCAAATCTCTCTGTTTTCTATTCTTCCTTCCTTCTTTCCCATTTAAAAAGATGTATTTCTCTAAAGAGAAGACCTGGATTCTTATCAATGATGTTACATTTAGAACATGGATGGAAAACTGTAACCTACCTGCAGCTCCTATCAGCTTTAATCAATATTATTGTTGTTGTTGTATGCCCTTAAGTTGTTTCTGACTTATGTATATCCTAAAGCAAATTTATCATGCAGTTTTCTTGTATTTGTTCAGAGGAGGTTGGCCATTGTTTTCCTCTGCGTCCAGAAGATACTTAAACATGAACACATTAAGAAAGAATTCACTTTCTTAGGGGGGATGCAGACGGACAGCCATGGGCCGCCCTGAGAAGCAGTGGATTGGGGCCAAGGTTGCCCCACGCTTTGGCCCCAATCCACTCTTCTGTCAGCCCAGGAAGGAGTGCTAAAATAGCGCTTCTTCCTCAAGGCACAGAAAGGGTGGCGGAAGAGGTGGCGCGCCTCTTCTGCATATCTTCTGTCGCAGCACATCCGGATGCTGTGACTGAAGGACATCATCAGGAAAGGGTTGGGGTATCCAGCATCCAGCATCCGGCTGCCACTCCCCTTCCCTTCCTCCAAGATGGCAAAGCACCATCTGTAGAAGCCCTTAAACAGTGAATTCACCAATGGCCCATGCAGTCCTCTGCCTATCACAAAGAACACTCAGGAGCTAAACAGATGGGCAGGAAAAGGTGGCTTGAAGCTGCCTTTTCCAAAAGCCACAGCAACTGCAGCGCCAGTACCAAGGGCATGGTGAAGGAGACGGAGCAAGCATGCTAGAGGCAAGTGAATGCAGCTTTTCTGAAGCCCTATTCAAGCCCCACCAACTGCACTGCCAGCCCTGAGGATGCTGTGTGGATGGAGCAACTGCAAGGGCTACACGTGTTTTGGAAGAATGCCAGAGATGGCGTTTTGAGACTGGCATTCTGAGACAGCAACAGACCGAGTCAACAACAACAATCATACAACCAGAGGCAGTTAAAGGGACTGAGAGTGCTGCTGTCTGCAAGGTCAAGAGATGTTTTGCTTGTGGACAGCCAGGGCATTTCCAGAGGAACTGCAGGAGGTCACCTGCTGCCAGAGGGAAACAACTACATCAGTCTCCTGAGAATAGGAAAGGAGTTGTTTTGGCAATAGAGGACAGTGACTCTCAAGTCCATCATGTTGATGCTGCCAGACATCAATGGATGGTCGAGAGTGCTGCGACTCACCACATCGTGAACCAGAGGTCCTTGCTGAAGGACAGGAAGCCCTCCTGTGTCAACAAAGTGGGCTTGGCTGATGGAGGTTCAAGCCAAATCAAAGACATGGGGACAGTACATTTCCCAGAGTTTGACAAGGACTTTGAAAATGTACTTTGTGCCCCCAGTTACAGAATTGCTTAGTCAGTGTCCCAGCACTGGCTGCAGAGGGCTATGCAGTGCATTTTGAGGGGGATGAATGTCTCATCACCAGAGGGGGCCAGGTTTGTGCTAAAGCCTACAAACACAATAAGCTTTATTATTTGGATGTCCAGGCAGGGTGTGCTACAGTTGGAAATGTGCCATTGCACTCAAACTGTTTACACTATCTCCACAGAATATTAGGACATACCGGGTTCACAAATTTGGAAAGATTAAAGAGGGTGTGTCCTGGGCTAAAGTGGGAGGACTGCAGCAACCACTTGGAATGCTCTGTGTGCAGCAGGATCAAGCTGAGGGCTTATCCTGTTGCAAAAAGGAGCAAATGCACCACCCAGAGTCCAAGTGGTGCATGCAGATATTGCGGGCCCTTATACTAAATCAATAGGGGGCAGCAAATATCTGATGGTGGTTGTGGATCGCCACATAAGGTACACCTATGCCTTCACCCTGAAGGAGAAGAATCAGGCAGCTCCCATATTTAGAGCTTGGGTGGAGATGGTCGAGAGAGAGTTTGACTACAAGGTGTGCTCCCTGGTGACAGATCGTGGTGGTGAATTTCTTTCTTCCAGTCTGGGGAACTGGTTGAAGCAGAAGGGCATCTGCCACAATACTACTAACCCTGCCACCCCTCAGGAGGACGGATTGGTGGAGAGGAAGATGACACAGATAAAGGACTGTCTGATGCTGGATGTTGGGGCCACAGAAGGTCTTTGGGGGGAGGCAATCCTGACAGCACGCCACATCAGCAACAGACTGTGGCATTCAGCTGTAAAACAGACCCCATATTTCATGCTCTATGGGAGGCCACCCAATTTGAGTTATCTGAGGGTGTTTGGGCAGTTTGCCAATGTGCTGGTTCCCCAAAACTTTTGGAAGAAAGGTGACCCCAAATGGTGATGCCTGATGTTTGTGGGGTATGAGGGGAATGGCTACAGGTTCTGCCTGGGGAATGGGCACATTCTGTTGTCAAGAAATGCTAACTTTGAGAAGCACTCTGGGTGGGAGAGGATTTACTCCAACCATGAAGGCTTTGTTAGACTGGGACAACAGGGTGATGGTAGTACTGGGACTGGAGGGGTGGAAACACCAAGAAAAACATCTGAAAGCCAGCCAAGCATCTCCAATCAGCCCACAGACACACAAGCCCCCACTATCACTACACCTAAGGTTGAGGCATCAACACCTACATCCACCAACATAGGTGTCCAGAGCAGTATTGATAGTGAGGATGGGAGGGGCAAGACAAAGGTGATCATCCCCAGGAGGACCCATAGGGTCAGAAGGCCCCCAGAGCGGTTTGTAGTACAGAACACTAGGGTGTGTGCTGCAGTGGCAGAGGAACCAGAGAGTTTTCAAGAGCTTCTCACAATTCCCAAGGAAGAACAGGAGAAGTGGTTCCAGGCCATGGAGAGTGAGTTTGACTCACTAGTGAAGGGAGAGGTATTTGAGGAAGTAAGCAGGCTAGGTGACTGGAAGGTCGTAGGTTGTCGGTGGGTCTACACAAAGAAGGAGATGTCTGACGGGACCTACAAGTACAAGGCCAGGCTAGTAGCTGGAGGATTCTCTCAGCAGAGGTTTGAAAGCTACGATAGGACCTTCTCTCCCACAGCAAAGCCAGAAAGTCTGAGATTGGTGCTTGCTTTGGCTGCCAGGAAAGGACAGATAGTGAGGCACTTTGACTTTGAGACTGCCTACCTGAATGCCAAGCTTGAGGAGGAGGTTTACATGGAACAGGCATCAGGTTTTGATGATGGCAAAGAGGGCAAGGTCTACAGACTCAAGAAGACCCTCTATGGTTTGAAGCAGAGTGCGTGCTGCTGGAACATGTGCATCCATGAGGAGCTGGTGAGGCTTGGATTCACACACAGTGTAGCGGATGCATGTGTGTACAGGAGAGGAGGAGTCGCTCTAGTAATTTATGTAGACGACCTCTGTGTGGCTGCTCGGATGGAGCAGGAGGTGAAGACTGTGCAGGCAGAGTTGGCCAGGAAATTTGTTTTGAAGGACCTGGGGAACCTCAAGGCCTATCTTGGGATTGAGGTTGAGAGGACTGCAGATGATCAGGTGTTGCTAAGTCAGACCAGGAAGATCGAAAGGTTGCTGGAGAAGTGTGGCTTGGAGAATGCCAAGGTGGTAAGAAGTCCCATAACTCCAGGGTTCACCAGCAGTGCAGAATCTGACAAGGTGTTTGAACATGCAGATCTGTATAGGTCAGTAATTGGTAGTCTCATGTTCATCGCCAACAACACCAGGCCGGACATAGCTTTTGCTGTGGGCGTGCTGAGCTGAAGGGTGAGCAGTCCCAAGGTGGAGGGCTGGACAGCAGTCAAAAGACTTTTGAGGTACCTGAAGGGCAGTAAGGAGCAGAAGCTGGTGTTGCAGGGATCTGAAGCCCAGCTAGAGTGTTATGTAGACAGCTCCTTTGCATCAGAGATGCATGACAGGAAGTCAGTAACAGGGTTACTCATCAGGTATGCTGACAGTCCAGTGGTCTGGAGGAGCAGGAAGCAGAGCTGTGTGGCACTGAGCACCTCAGAGGCAGAGTTTGCTGCTTTGTCTGAGATGGCAGGGGAAGTGCAGTGGATCAGGCAGCTTCTGAAGGATCTTGGTGAGGAGTGCACAGATCCAACGATTGTGCATGAAGACTCACAGGCCTGTATTGCCATGGCTGAGGTGGAAAATTTGAAGAACAGGACCAATATCAGAATGTGAGGGAGATATCAGAATGACAGATATCAGAATGTGAGGGAGATGGTCCAGAACGGTGTTCTGTGTCTGTCCTACATCAGGTCAGAGGACAATGTGGCAGACATCCTCACAAAGGTCAATGTGGCAGACATCCTCACAAAGGCTCTGAAAATGGAAATGCATGAGCGGATGATATCGGAGTTAGGCTTGGCACCAAGAGCGGCAACGGAAGCTCAAGGCTCTGGAGCTTGGTAGTTCAGCCAAGGCATTGGCAGAGTGGAGAATATCTGGGCCAGAGGGCCAGAAGATCTAGGCCAGAGTGCGGATGCACTAGAAGAGATATGCCTGGAGTGGTGAACAGTTTCCAATGTAGGGCTGCATATCAGGAGATTGCTGCTGGGGAAAAGAATGGGGTTCTGAGACCTAGAACGGGGTTCTGAGGTCTAGAGCAGGTTTCTGAGGTCTGGGGTGCACTAGGCCAGGTTGACAGTGGCACAGACAGGGGACCAGAGCACTGGGAGCCAGCAGGAGGACATCAGTGATGTCAGGCTGGTGGGATATGACACACTAAGGAAACAGAGGTTCACACACAAACACTTCATGAAAGTGAACTAAGAGATGTGCACACATTGTACATTTTGGAGGGGGGTTGTTAGGATTGGGTCCCAAGGGAAAATGTACATTGCGGGATAGTGCAGCAGCCATGATGACACAGCATTTGGCCACAGCTGAGTCATGCAGCCTCATGCTGATGTAACAGGACATGACATCATGGGGGTAGTCACCTGGTGCTAGAAAACACAGAAACTGCTGTAAAAGTTCAGTAAAATTGCAGTGTCACTCAGGTGAGTGACAGGTGTCCAGCAGGAAGAGGCAGGGACAGAAAGCCATGTGGAACACAGGCTATATGAGGCACAAGCCTCTGGACACACGTGTGGAGTGTGGGTTGTTGAGTTGTTGGATGGTGGATTGCGGATTGCTGTTGGAGTTGCGTTGGTGTATGCTGTACATATCTGTATATAGAGCAACAAAGATTAAAGCCTCATTCGTGAGACGTCTGTCTGTGAAGTCTCTGTGCTCTATCTGGAAGGGGAGAGGAGTTTCTCCAGCTGACAAGCAGCCTGCTTCATCAGAGAAGTCTGGATCCTGGTGCTTCACATTACGTGGTCTCCACACGCTGCGTTACCACGCCTAACACCTTCAAGTAATTATTACCATTAGAAAGCCTTATGTTTCCTCTCCAGGCTAACTACTTTATTCCTGAGTTCTTGTGTGTATGACTGAATGTTAGAATGTCTTTGTATGTTTGAATCCCCAAATAAATCACAAGTTCATTGGAAAACTTTGTCTCTATCAGTCTATTCCCTAGCTACCTCCATAAACGTAGGATAAAAGATGCCATTGAAGACTTGGACTTTAGTAATTCTCTAGGTTCAAGTCCTTCTTACAGTGGGGTGGGTGGGTGGGTAGTAAGGGATGGGTTAGCCTTGGGAAGGGAGATTTTTTTTGGGCGGGGGGGAGATGATGGTGGTGACTGCCATGTCACTGGTTCTGGCTACTAGATCCCTTTCCCCTTCTAGGTGCCCTCTGCCTTTGGGCACCTTGACCTCTTACTTGTGGGCAGTGATAGGGTTGTGGCACTGCCAGCTCACTGAAGAGGCTGGCAGATTCATCTATGGGGCATTGCTCAGGGATCTTCACCTCCATAGCAACTCCCTCCTCCAGGACCAATGGGCTGGCCCTCCTTCTTCTGCACTGTTCCACAGACCCCTCCTGCTGGAGTGTGAGGGTGGCCCTCCTTCCTGCACCCTGCTCCACACCATCCCCTCTGTCACCGATGCCACCCTCTCATGATTTCCACAGGATCACTGAGCAGACCAGTCTGCACTTCCAGGGTGGCATTGTGTCGCTCCTGCTGCTGGACTGAGCTCTCTTGTTGCTAGATGGATCTCTCTAGCAACTCCCTCTTGTGCTTTTCTACCAGCCTCCACTGCTCTGCCTGTCTCTCCCTGTGCTGTTGGGCATGGTCCCCCTATTCCAGGAGTCCTTTCATGTGGTCTGAACTGTGATCCATAAGGGCAGCAAAAGGGAGGATCAGGGCCGCAGCATGGTGTTGCTGTGGCCTCGATCCACCACTAGCAGGAGCAGCCCAGAGCTGCTCGAAATGGGTCATCTGTAGAGGCCCTTAGTCTCTGGCTTCCAATATCTTCAACTTTCACATGTTTGATGAGCTGAGTATTATACATTCACTGTCACAAAATCCAGGATTGTATTCTGAAAGTCAAAGAAATAATTTTGAGTTTTTACATAAAACAGAATCATTAGTCAGAAAAGCAAAAATAGAAAGGAAACATAGAAAGGTTCAAGTAAGGAAGCTGAATCGCCATCCTATCAAGGGCTAAAAGAGTTCCTTTTTCGGTGTATAGGAGTAGTTTCCAGGCTCTGTTTTTATCATAAACTAAAATCTAGATAAACTTTTGGCTGGTTTAGAAGTTAGTACTGTACATTGGAATTGCACTGTAGGGATCTACAGGTATTCTCCAACTATGTAGTTAATTAATTTTTTAAAAAAAGTAACAAAATCTGTCCACAAAATGAGGTGCTAATTAATTTTTTACTGCAAGGTACTTCTATTGCTAACAAAACAATATGGGGAAAAACACTTCGTTAGTATGCAATCCTAGTTCTCCTTATATGCAGGGCTGCTGATACCACCCTGTATCTCAGAAAATAATTAACAAGTAATGTGATGTCTTCTATAAAACTGAGGTTGCAGTTTTGAACACATTATTAAACTTTGCAGGGTTTAACTTCTTTATGAATGTGTAGGCCAGGGGTGAGAATCTTTGGCCCACTAGATATTGGGCCATGCTGTCTGGGATGGATAGGAGTTGTAAGGCAAAACATTTGGAAGTGTAAGGATTTGGTTGTTTTAAAGGTGCAACAGCAAAGCTGAAGGGCTGGGGAACAGTAATTAGGACCACAAGTCATAGAATCCTCCAGCCACTACAGCCTCAAAATTAGAATCTTTTCCGAGCCCTGTGTAAAGGGTGCAACAAAACGTGTTACCTGTAAATCACTTGGAGCCTGTTCACATACCGCTTTGAGGTTAAATTCAAGTTGCATAACTGTTCTTTGCTACAGGAATTGAGCTGTGCACATGGCTCATCATAGGCATACTGATAAATTTGAGTTTATGTAGGCCAAGTGCTGTGAACACAATTTTTAGTTCAAAGTGAAAGTTAAGTCCAAACATTGACTATATGTTAAATTTCCTTTAACATCAGAATAACATCATAGAATCATAGCGTTGGTAAGGGTCCCATAGGTTATCAAATCAACCCCTTCTCCTTGACCAATGCTAGAACTCCAGCTAGAGGATTACTAGTAAGTTGCCATCCAACCTCTAACATCCATTTTGCCCTTTTCTGAATCTGCTGCAGCCTGCCTATATCCTCCTTAAAATGAGATGACCAGAACTGAACACAATATTCTAGAGGAGGCCTGACATATGGTATGCTGGGACTATTATTTCCCTTGACCTGGGAACTATGGTTGTATTAATCCAGGCTAAAATAGTATTTGCCACCTTTGCTGCAGTATCATGTTGCTGGACCATGTTCAATTTATAGCAAATAATCCCAAAATCCTTTTCACATTACTATTGTTATGCCAGTATTCCCCATCCTATACATATGCATTAGGTTTTTATGGCCTAAGTGTAGAATTTTGCATTTGTCTCTGCTGAATTACATTCTGCCTAAAGGTGTTCTGGGCAATGTCATTGGTGCTCATATGAAAAAGGGGAAGGAGGTACTGATATGTGTTCTTGATGAGTTTTGGCAAGTTGTCACTGACATCCTGGATATGTATGCCAGGGAGACAGCACACTTCCCCATTTGTTTTGTCAGACTGGCACACAGGTGCCTCTACACCTCTGAGCAATGAGTCCCCAACCACCAGCCATCACACATTGGATTTACTCAGTTGTTAAAATCATCTTGTGCCTTAGGCTGGACAACATAAGTCAGTGCAGTTTTTCTGTAACTGCATACAAGATATCACTCAGATGTTATTCGTTTTATTGGGAAATTAATCTGAATTATATGATTCTACCAGAGCATGCATCATAGCATATGGCACACAGATTATTCCAAGCCTCCAGTGGGCCTACAAAATTTTAACAAAGCTTTGAATTAAAATAATGTTCCAAATTTTATTTTTAATAAACGTACATATATATATTCTGACAATTTCATTTGGTATCAGACTATGTGTGTTCTATACCAGTTGATCCTGCCAACATCATGATAATATATAACTTACGCATTTGTGAGGGAGTTCTACCCCAGAATCTTAGAATTACCTTCAAGAATGTACACATTGGTCATATCTATACTAAAATGGACTCTACATGCATGACAAACAAACCACTAAACGTCAGAAAGAAACTCTTCTAGAACATGGCCACACAGCCCAAAAAACCCACAAAAAACTACTAAACATTTATGCTTGTATATGTATCTCCATAATACAGTTGCAAAAGCAAGTGTGGAGTACAAATTAGAATTTGTCAACTCTGGTTCCTCCACTCCATCTCTTATTTAAAAGACTGACATTTCTTTGCCTTATACTTGTCAATCAATATCTAGCTAGAGTTCCTTAGAATTTTCCATTTTGGTCACCTGAGCTCCCAAGATTGTAAACAACAGTATTGATTAGTAGCAAGATCAACATCAATATTCTCGTTAAGATTGTCTTCAACTCTGGATACTCAGGAAATTTGTATGACAGGAGAATAAAAATGAATTTTTATAAATGTTTGTTTATCTTTTAAAGTAAAAAAGTAATCTCTTGTAGTTAGATACTTATTGAGGAGGATCATCATATCACATTTACATTTCCAGTCTAGGCACAAGTCTTTCATAGATATTTCAGAATCTGGGATTATATCTCTTCTCATAGACTTTACATAGTCTAGGCATCTTTAAGTATTATATCATCTAGGCATCTAATGTAAATTGTCTCTTAGGAAATCTCAAATTTGTAAGGTGCATGGTGCTGGTAGTACATCCCAGTGCTAAGCAATATCAACTAACCACATATTGGTATTAGATGAGCATCATACCTCTCATATTGCCTTTGTTGAGGAAATTGCACATCTCATACACAGGTATTTACATACACTACAGTATTGACTTTTGGCAACACTATGAATAGATACCCTAAATACCCTAAAGGCACCAGATCCAGTCTGATTTTTGGAAGCTATATGGGGTGAGCCCTGGTTAGTACTAGGATGGGAAACCACCAATAAATAACAGGTGCTACAGACTATGAGGAAAGAAGTGGCAAACACACCTCTGAGTAATCCTTCCCTAATAAAACCCTAAGAAATTCATGAGGTCACCGTAAATCAAGAGATGACTTGAAGATGAACACACACACACATTAATGAAAGACTTCCAAGAAATCCTGTTATTAACAACCTTGCTTAGGTCTTGCAAACTCAACAGATGACTTGAAGAGGAGCACACACACACACACACACACACACATCAATGAAAGACTTCCAAGAAATCCTGTTATTAACAACCTTGCTTAGGTCTTGCAAACTCAGGGCCATGGATTCCTTGACTGAACCAATCCACCTATAACATGGTTTTCCTCTTTTCCTACTCTCTTCAACTTTACTGAACACTATAACTTTTACAATGACTCATGTCATCTCATAATATGCCTGAATTACTATAGTTCAATTTAGGCACTCAGGCATCTAGTGAAAGTCTTGGATGCATTTATTTGTCTTTATGACAGTCCATGGTATCTGGAGAACTCTCCTCTAGCACCATGTTTCAAATGAGTTGACTTTTTTTCCTATCAGCTTTCTTCACTGTTCAGCTTTCACACCCATACACATCCATATGTAGTCCTTTCATAACTTCCCTTCCTAATCTTAGGCTGCTGCTACACTGCAGAAATACTGCAGTTTGACACCACTTTAACTGCTATGGCTCACTGCTATTGAATCTTGGGATTTGTAATTTGTTGTGGTACCAGAGTGCTCTAACAGAGAAGGCTAGGTATCTCACAGAACTACAAATACCAGCATTCCATAGCATTAAACAATAGCATTGAGTTAAAGTGGTGTCAAACTGTATTATTTCTGCAGTGCAGATGCAGACTGAACTAAGGTATAATCTTTAATAGTTTTAATGTCTTCATCATCCACTTTAAGGTGTGTTGGTCTTCAATGTATATTATTTTTGTTTTCTGTAGCACTGCTTTTCCATTTTCTTTTGCAACATCCTTGCTTACTTTTGCCATCTTTTTAAAATGGTCCTCTAGCCCCTAGTGTTTACCATTTATCAATTTGACAAAATTTAGGGATTGTAGGACTGTGCAGGTCCAATGATGTGATGTAGAAGTATGGTCATGGAACCTTTTTTTTCTATTGAAATGGTCTTTGTGCATTGGACATCTAGGTCCACCTGGGGCCCTTTCACACTATTCAGTTTTAGCACTATGATTCCACTTTAATTGCCATTGTTCTGCCCTATGGGATGTGCAGTTTAGGTAGGGGCATTTAGATTTTTCAGCCAGAGAGGTTTGGTGTCTCACCACAGTACAATCTGAAAAATTTCATAAGATACAGCCAGAACAGTTAAAATCGAATCATAGTGCTATAGTTGTGTGTCAAAGAGCCCCTTGAAAACCAATGTTTTTTTTTTAAATAATTATTATTCTACATCATTCCAACATTTGGAGAAAAATTACATAGATTTAAAAAAGGAGAACTGATGTTATATTTTTAATTGTAGATGCAAATTAGTTGTTATTAATCACATCTCCCATTTTTTCCTCCTGATTAGTGTAAGGGGTGACTAATGAACTCATAAAGCTTCTTTAAATTACATATGTAAATACCCACAGAAATTACTGCACACATATGCATAATGATTACTATATTTAGATAGACATTTTGTCCTAGAACAACATTTTGCAGCATCTGCCTTACAACCAACTGAAAATATAGAAATCAAGTAAAGAAAGGAAACCATATACTATTTGGTGATGAAAATTATCTTTCAGTGACTAAATTGTACTAATCAATCTTTCCCATGTAAAAAAATAATTTATAATTATAGCCCATATTAACATAAATGAGTACAGGAAAGAAGTTTTTTTTTTTTAAAGCTATCTGAACAGCAAGTTTCCTCAATAAATATTGAGGAGTTTGCCTTCCTTCAGTATGTCAAAAAGAAACTTGGCTATGTTCATGAGTTTCCTTTAGCCTTTCAATAACATGCTTTTTGTGTTAATTACACTAAAAGAGAGGGAGTTGCTCATTCCCTCAGATTTGTTCACAGATGCAAATTATTCCCCTCTCTACCATTTTGGCAAGTTGTATGTGGTGCTGCATATGGAAATTAATTCATATTGATTTCAAATGGAAGTGAAAATATTTGGATTTATACCTCAGATGGACAAAACATGGACTGCAAGCCACCTACAGCCATGCAAGAGCACATGTACACACCTGCAACTGTTGGGGAGTGATTTTAAAAAAACAAATCGAATGGCTAACATTTCTCTCCAAACATTTGAGGTTGTTGTCTCTTCCACCAAGATTTCAGGTTTTTATTTTTTGTCACCTGGTTCAGGATTATGCAAGGCCCTGAGGTTTCTGGGCCAAAACCTGACACCTAGGGATGGCTCCTGGTGACGTCATTAAGAATTATGTATTAAAAAACTAAGGGGGATGCAGATGGGCGGCCATGGGCCACCCTGAGAAGTGGTAGATTGGGGCCGAAGCTGTCCCATGCTTCGGCCCCAATCCACTCTTCTGCCAGCCCAGGAAGGAGCGCTAAAATAGCGCTCCTTCTTCAGGGCGTGGAAAGGGCCCCAGAAGAGGCGGCGAGTGTCTCTTCTGCATCTCTTCTGTCGCAGCGTGTCCAGATGCTGTGACGGAAGGACATCATCGGAGTGCTTGCCGTGTGCAACAGCGGGCACTCCGATGACATCCTCGGGAAAGGGTTGGGGTGTCTGGTGTCCACCTGCCCCTCCCCCTACCTGCCTCCAAGACAGTGCCGTCTGTAGAGGCCCTAAGTCAACTTGATGCAGTTAAAAAGAACAAACAAGTACCACCCACACTTTCTCACAGCTTGTCATTCAAACACACACACACACAGAACATATATTTCCTTTCGTGAAATTAAGACAGAAATTTTATGTAAAGGTTTGTTTCCAAATGAAATGAGGATACTATTCCTTTTCACTTAACAATATGGGGCAAGAAAAAATTAATCTGGTCTACAAGGAACATTTAATCGAGCAGAGCAGAGGGCCATAATGCCAAGTAATTTTAACTGCTCTGTCTGCCTCCTGTTGCATTCTGGAAATTGTAGTTTAGGAAGAGGCATTTAGAATATTCAGCCAGAGAGCCTTTAAGCCTCATGGAACTACAAACCCCAAAATGCAATAGGAGGCAGTCAGAGCTGTTAAAGCGAACTAGCCTTGTTTTAAGAGTGTGGTGCGATAAGCTCATAAATAAATACACAGGCCTCCTGGGAAGTCTTTGTAAATACAGCAAAAAAAATAAATAAAATCAATTGAGTTTCACAAATTGTAGTAAGTTGCTGTTTTACTAGCAGAAATGGAGGTGTACAGAGAGCCCTTTCCTCTTGCTCAGAACTGATCCTAGAAATGATCTCTGAAAAGTGGAGACTCAGGGCCAGGCCCTGAGGTCTAGGCACCCTATTGCAAGCCTTTCTTCAAAACAGGAAAGAGACCATATCAGAAAGTCCCATCATTTCTATATTTTTAAAGAAAGTCTGTAGCGGCCTAGAAAAGTAAATGGAGTGCTAGAAAAATGTGAAAAAGTGCTCCAAAGGCCAGTAGCATTCCCCTCAGAGGTTTGAGAGCACTGCTGGATACTTTCAGTAAAAGAAAAAAGAAGAAAAAAACAAGGTGATTGTCAAGTCATGAAGAGAAGCCTGGATGAGAAATGTGAAAAACAGACAACTTCAGAGGTCTACATTTTTATGATATGTGCTATTTGTTTCCTTGCTGCATGTACACATTTATATCCTACCTTTTTGGTGCATACACACAACTAGTGGCTCACAGCAACTATCATCTTCACCATACTGCAAAAAATCTCTAGCTGCTAATATAATCAGCTGTAGTAGCAGCAATAGTAGTAATAATAGTAATATCCTGCCTTATACTGTTCTAGCTTGCAGCAAAGTGTTATTCTTAAAATAATCAAATAACAAATCTAATGTATCTCAGCAGACAATGGAATATTTTACTATCACTTTTTTTTGTTTGGAGAATCACTGAAAAATAGTAGGTTAATTGTGCAATCCCTTCCTTTAGTTATAGTTGCAGAGTGGGTGAGTGGAATAAATTCACTCCTAACCCTTCTCCCTTGTAGTTGTGGAGGGAAAAAAAACATCAATATAGTCATAAGTCTTGGACTCTTGGAACACCTGCCCCAAACAGGTGGGAAGTCCATAATGTAGTGAAGAAACAGGCCATAGTTAAAATAGCCTGCTCACTCAGAGTTCTATCCTCTGGAGTAGGGGTCCCCACAGTTTTCCGGCCGGGGGCTGGTTCGATGTCCCCCAGAACAGCTGCCGGGCCAGTAAAAAAAAAAAAAAAGGGAGGTGCGCGTGCATGCATGCACACGACTCCGGCACCATTTTGTGTTCTAAAATGGTGCCCGGAGTCGTGCGCATGTGTGCGCAATGCCAGGCGCATGCACACGACTCTGGAAGCCATTTTGAAACACAAAATGGCGCCAGAGTCACGTGCGAGTGGGGGCGGTGGCGGTGGACAGTGGCAGCGGTGGCGGTAGGACCAGCCGCAGGCCGGTTAAAAGGCCTCGATGGGCCAGGTCCAGCCCGTGGGCCGTAGTTTGGGGACCGCTGCTCTGGAGCCTTGCAAAGTAAATTTAACATTAATCCACCAAAAGTGGTGTCATGCATATTGACACCACTCCCAGTGGCGTCAATAGAAAGGTTTAGAAACTCTTCCCATCTCCTCCTTTCCCACCACCATATCACCAGTGGCAAATGAGAAAGCAGCTCATGCAGCCACCAATCACAATGCACTAATAAACACACACACACACACACACAATCCTAGCCAGGAAAGAAGGATTTCATATATCAAGCCACTTACAAGAAACATTTGTGGAAACAGTGTTCTATGCCTCATTTCATTATTGTTCTTCACTTTCATTAGCATTCACGTCCATTTTGCGATTCACTGCAATTACTTTCCAGTATCTGCAATATCTATGATAGTTTGGGGCCCCTAGATGCTAGCATTAAAACCCAGTGCAGGATTAAGACTGTCCATTGGGCATGATACACACACAACACATAGGCAATTGATGTCAAGATTTATGCAGAAACAGAGATAGCTTAAAGATTAATTAAAGCATGAATCTCGATAAATTACAACTACTGGGAGTATCACAGCACATCACTTTTGAAATAAGGATCCATAAACTGAAGTCTCATCAAAAAATTTCTCTATTCCCTATTCAAGATTTTATTGCAAAACTTTACTAACAATGGATTCAAATAACTCATTACAGCATTATGCTGCCTTAAGACCTTCTCTTAAATTTTCTGTTTTCACAACTGTCTTCCTTGTCTCCCTCTTTAGTTTGTTGACAAAATCATCTCAATCTGAAGTATGGAGGTATGGCAGTTGAGCTTCCCTCTTTTGTTAACCCTTTGAAAATAGTAAGACAAGATTTACAATCCCCTGACCCTGCAGGGATTGGGGGGGGGGGGGGGGGGAGAGAAGCCATCCAGGTGGTGAAACAAAATCTAGCAGCTGTCCATCTCCTGCTCTGTCAAATGCTGGAATGCTGCTAAAGGCAGCCAGTGCTCAACACAAGAATGTTCACAAGCCATTAGCAATGATGCTTCAAAAATAGGCACAGACAAAGGGGAGGGGACCAACAGGGAATTCACAGTATATATCCCATGGGCTCCCTGACAGCAGCATATGTGGGGGAAATCACTGTCATATTTTGTATAATTACTATTTCCTCTTGACAGGCCACTGCATTCAAAGAGGTTAGATAGCTTTACAGTGAATTAGAGGGAAAAAAACAAAGAAAGAAAAAGAAAAAGAAAACTCTGAAATAAGTAGCCAAATGAAGAGGAAAAATAGAACCTTACATTGGAGATCATAAGCCATATGGTTCAAGCTACTTAGGACTATTTTCTGAGCCAGTCCAAAAGAAGTGAAAGGTGCCATCCTTGCTTATTGTATGGAGAGTTAATTTCAATGTAATATTGATTGATGATGTGGAGATAGGCAAGATCGAAAAAATGCATAAATTATCTGCAAGAGCATAGGGGTGGTAATAATAATAATAATAATAATAATAATAATAATAATAATATTATCCTGCCCTTCTCCTAGGACTGGGACTCAGGACAGCTTCCAACATTAAAAAACAATACAATTAAAAACATACAAAAATAGTACATTAAAACAGGATTAAATTACTACAATAATTAAAAGAAATTACATGCTAAAATATCAAACATATTTTAAAGATAAAAATATATAAAACTCATTAAAACAATATAGCCATTCTTTAAAAGCTTTCTGTTTTGAATGCCTGTTGGAAGTTTTTTCTTGTCGGTGGAAGGTCACCAAGGAAGGGGCCATTCTGGGCTCCCTGGGAAGGGACTTCCAGAGTCTAGGGTCAGCCATGGAAAAGGCCCCCTCTCGTGTCCCCATCAACTGTGCTTGTGATGGTGGTGGGACAGAGAGAAGGGCCTTCCCTGAGGATCTCAGAGCCTGGGCTGGCTTATATAGGGAGATATGGTCTGCCAAATAGCCTGGACCTGAGCCATATAGGGCTTTATAGGTCATCACCAGCACTTTGAATTAGCTTTTGAAGAGCACTTTTAAAGAGCTTATGAGATCATTTATGAGACCTCATCATCATTGTTTATGATTATTTTTGATGTGTAATTGATAAGGTCAAGATCACTTATCAAATGACATAGGTTAACCAATATCCTGTGTCAAATTACATATATAATAAAAAATAATAAAAAGTTGGACCATCTAAACATTTTAAAATTCACCAATACTGCCAGTCTCATAAGAAACTGCTAGAGCATTTAAGGGGTGTAAGCTTGTCCAAGCTTTTCACCCAGTCAATTGTTATATCATAAACTCAATGGGTGAAACAAGAGGTGTCTGTTGGGAAACAAGAATATAATTCCAGAGTGAATTATTAATTATGTCACAAGGATTACCATTCATGGCATGAAAAAAGCACCTAGGATTTTATTCAGTGCAATGGGGCTCAGAATGATGTAAGTAGTGCCTTTGCAGACTGCTAAAAATAGTGCAAATTGAGTCCACTTTAACTGCCCTGGCTCAGTGCTAGGGAATCATGGGAATTGTATTTTTTTCTGAGACATTGAGCCTTCTCCGTCAGAGAGCTCTGGTGCCACAATAAACTATAGTTCCCATGATTCCCTAGCCATGAGTCAGGGCAGTTAAAGTGGACTCAGTTTGCACTATTTTTGGCAGTGTGCTTGTTTTCACTAGTAACCACACTAGAGCTTTCACCAGAAACAGCTGCAGGGCCTCTTTGAAGTTACCATTCCTCAGTATTACAATTGTATTAGAAAGTTGACTTGTTTCTGCTTTAGGAATTGCATACTGCAGGCCATAGCAGTTAATGCTGGTTCTCCTGCTTTATTGAATACCTTTTACTGATAAAGCAATTGTTCTGTCAAAAACAATGTGTATCTTACTGCCATTCACATTACATAATTTTACAAAATGTGTCTTGGGAGGCTCCAGATGTAGGAAGAAACTGATGAAGAAGAAACTTTCCATCAGCCAATGTACTGCCAATGGAAGATGATTCCTTACTGTCCTTCTGTTTTCAGAAACAACTGATCTATAGAAAGAATTTATTAGATTAAAGTAAGATTCCATTTATGTGACACCAAGTGAGAAGCATCAAGCCAGTGTGTTGCAGAAGTTTGGATGTTGGACAGGGACTTTGGAGACCAGGGTTTGAATCCATGCTTGGCCATGGAAGCCCACTGGGTGACCTTAGGCAAGGCATACCCTCTCAGCCTCAGAGAAAGGCAAAAATAAAGATGAACCCTCTCTGAACAAATCATGCCAAGAACCCTCATGATAGGTTTGGGATTATTGGGCTACATCAGTTTATCATATAGGCTCAATGTAGTTGGCAGTATATGCCAGTGATGTCTAGTTTATGTTTCATAAAAGTTTGGTGGACATATTTGAAAAATGACTACAGTGGCAGAATAGCAAGATGTAATAAATAATCTGTAGCTTGATCTTATTTGTTGTAAATTTTAATTCAAGGAATGAACCTTTTGAAACACAGTAATTTGTATGATCTATCCGTGGTACCTGTTACATTACTGGTTGTTAGATGTTCTTAAGATCTCCCCTGCCTCAAAAAAAAAAAAAAAAAAAAAGGAGCAAGAGAAAGAGAGAGAGAGATGCAGAATTTCTGTTCCTGGAAACGTTCAGCAGCACTTTTTAAATAAGGCACAGATTTCCCGTCCTATCAATTAACACTAAAATTACCTGGTTTTGATAACTGGAAATTGGTCTAGTTTCCAAGTCTAGTTTCCTTTCCCCCATTTTTGACATCTTTTGAAGTCTGTGTGGCCCCTGGAAACTACTGAGGGTAGAAAATTGGCACCTGGGCCCACTCAAATTGTTCACCCTTGCTGTAAGAGAAAGCACTAGTCAGATGTGTATAGTAAACTATCTGCTTCAATGTGGGACCATTCCTTTTATCAATGCAAAGCTGTGTTGAAAGAGACAGACACTTTGATTTGACCTTCATTTCCTTCCTTGCCCTTCTGTTTGTTCCCTTCTATCTTAATCTGCTTCCCTGTTTTGTTTGATGTTATCTTCATCTTAATCTAACCAGAACAGAGTAGGCAACCAGCCTGTGCTGCAAAATCAGTTCAGAGAGCTACATCATTTCAGAAACAGACCAGCACAGAAAATATCACAAGTCCTTCAGGAAAGAAAACAGTCTTGCTGAACAGTTATTTCTATGTCATATCTTAAACTTGTATTGATAACAAGGGATATTCATATCTGTGCTTTCACCTGTAATTTATTCTTGAGTGGACATTAGTACTTTGCTCTGATACATACATTGATTTTACATCAGTCTTTTAACTCTAAAGCATCTTAAATTCCCCAGGTACATGTTTTGGAACAAAGCTTATGGTGACAGTATTAATAACACTAAATATGGAAAGTAATTAATAGCTTTATCAAGGTTGCTAAAGAACACACATTGCAACCTCGTTATTCATACTAAACAACCACTATCAGATATTTTAGATTTCTGTGAATGCAGCCCTAGCAGATGTAATTAAAAATAAGTTGCACAGACCAAAGAAAGAAGGAAAGAAAGAAAGAGACCAGATCCTAGGACTTGCTGTAAATGTTTTCATTGGTGAGTAGAAGAGTACCCATGGTGATGTTTTTGGAGGGTTCACATTTCCTACTTTCTCAAAATTTTGGTTGCCACTAGACCTGGTTTGGATAATAATTTGAGAGTCATCATGGCTAGTAGCAGAGAGAATTCTGAAGATTCATACTCTAAAGAAGAGTGCTG
Organism: Phrynosoma blainvillii; assembly: GCA_026167975.1. Lineage (NCBI taxonomy): Eukaryota > Metazoa > Chordata > Lepidosauria > Squamata > Phrynosomatidae > Phrynosoma > Phrynosoma blainvillii. The sequence goes on from JANUYF010000003.1 coordinate 252,346,068, forward strand.
AAGATTCTGTAGATGGTCAAAAAGACAAACAAATGGAGCTTAGCCAGAAATCTCCCTGGAAGCCAAGATGATTAAACTGAGGCTGCTGTACTTTGGCCACATCATGAGAAGGTACAATTCATTGGAAAAAACAATAATGTTAGGAAAGGTGGAGGAAATAGAAAGAGAAGAAGACTTCATGCTAGATGGATGGATTCTATTAAGGAGGCCGTGGGTATGAATTTACAGGACTTAAGTATAGCAGTAGAAGATAGGGAGTCTTGGAGCTGTCTCCTCCACATGGTTGCCATGAGTCAAGATTGACTTGAGGGCAGTTAATAACAACAAAAAAGCAAAGCAGCTTATTTATATACTGCTTCATATCATGCTATGGGATGTCTAAGCGGTTTACAACTATGAGCTGATTGCCCCCCAACAAGCTGGGTACTCATTTTAGCGACCTCGGAAGGATGCAGGCCTGAGTCGAGCCTCAGCCCTGGCTGGTATTGAACTCGCAACCTTGTGGTTTATGAGTGAGTGGCTGCAGTACAGGCATTTAACCACTGCGCTATCAGGGCTGAAAATTGCCCTAAAGCCACCAGATCCCATCAGATCTTGGAAGCTATGCAGGGTGAGCCCTGGTTAGTACTTGGATGGGAGACCACCAATACCAGGTGCTATAAGCCATATGTCTGAGGAAGAAACTGGCAAAAGCACCCTTGAGTATTCCTTGCCTAAGAGAACCCTATAAAATTAATGGGGTCGCCATAAATTGACAGCTGACTTGAAGGCACATACACATAAACATATCCACAGTCTAAATAGGTAATTCTTGCTGGCTGGGATATTTGGGGAGGTGTAGTCAAAAAGGTAACTTTTCTAAGATCTGTTTGTCACTTTGTACTAATAGCATATTTTTTGAAACCTAAGCAGTCAATGGAGAAAAAACCAGCAGTTTTGATTCTATTATTAATATACTCTTCAAAATCCCCCCCCCTTTTTTTTGCATCCCTTACATTGTTGTGGTTTTGAGTAACCTGCAAGCATTATGGAGTTATTTCACCCAGTTGAGCTTTTTGTCAACTTTCTTTTCCTCTGTTATCTTATTCTAAGGAGATTTCCTATTTTGCAATCAAACACAACTGTAGATTTCACTTATGTATACTTTGATATTATTGTGTCCATTCTTTCCAGTAAGTTAAAAACTTGCACTATTCTTATGTAGTGACCCAGTCACTCACTAAGTCCAGAGTTGTGCCCCCTCTGATCAGTGCTTTGATTGGCTGTTCTAGTAATTTAGGGTATCTAATCAAACTAAGGTCCAAAACACACTGCAGAAGTGAGGGTTTCTGGTATGATGGTGAAGCGACTGTAGCTGGATTTTGGGGCTGAAATCCAGCTGAGTTAGCCACAGCTTGAAAGTTGCAAAAAAGATCAAACAAGCATCAAAATACCCCACCCATAAGCGGGGTTTGGACAGATGCATGGGGGTCTTGGAAACTCCTTAATGTCATCAAGGAGGAAGGAAGAGAAAGAAGATGGCACAGACGGGGACTGAGAGACCGTGGACACACCGCAGCCGTTACTAGGAGTTTAATACGTGAAGCTCTGCCAATACTGATTGATCTTCACACAAAGCATCCAATATAAAACTGAGTTCGAGTTTAACCTCAAAGCTTATTTTTTCCCCTTTGTGTAAAGAAACAGTGGGACTGGACAAAGTGGGCTAAAACTGCTAATGAACACAGAAGAGTTTATGCACTAAATATAAGAAGTATATTTAAAGTTTTGAAATTAATTCTGAAGGACAATTTGACAGGCTAAATTAATTGATAGTTTGCAGTCCTGTTTGCTACTTCGCATCCCTGGTTTGAAGAAGGGGCTGACAAAGATTTTTTTTTACTTTTACTTTTCACTCTGGAATTTACTTGTTACAAAATAGCGGGCCAAGATACAACAGGATATTAATTATAAACAAAGACTCTGAGACATTCAGATAGTGAGGAATAATTAAGAATAATTACAACATTATAGGTAATAATAGCTGGACCATAAATATTCTTTTATTTTGCTTAGACTTACTTGGATTATAAACTTTAAACATATAGATCAAATGGACTAAATAGGCAGAGTTGTTTTTTCTTGTTGTTTTTCTTGTTTGTTTGTTTGCTGGTGGTTTGGATTATAAATATTCTTTCACTCTGCCAAGACTTGTTTTGATCATAAATATTAAACTTCAAATTTAAAATTTTAACTTACTTTGACATTAATTATTTATAAGACTCAGGCAGACCAGCCTAAAGGGCCAGCCTGGGGGTGGAGCTGGGGCTGCCCTGACTCCACCCCAACCCCGTCCTGATGCCACGCACCTGTTCACATGACACGTGGTGTCAGGATGTCCTTTTGGCACAGTGTGTGCACACGCTGCACCAAAAGGGCACATAAAAGCCGCCGCTGCCGCAGCTGAAAAGGTGGCCTTTTGCTCCTCCGAAAAGGAGAAGCATTTGCCTGCTCTTTTGGGGGCAACAAAAAGGAGGATCAGGACTGTGGTATGCGGTTGCCACAGCCCTGATCTGCTGCTCCCAGGGGCAGCTCTGTGCCGCCCCTTTCGGGCTGTCTGTATTGGCCCTCAATCTGTACAAATTATAGTGAATGGTGGAAAAACCAAAGGATACCAAATTATGAAGGGGAAAAGACAGGGATGTCCTCTATGCTATTGTTTGTTTTGATTCTAGAAGTTCTAAATAATCTGATATGAGATGACAATCTAATTAAGGGGGTCTGAATTAAAGGCTATAAATATAAAATTAGAGCCTATGCCAATGATTTGGAATTGTTTGGAAGAACCTACTGAAAATATTGAAAAATTAATGAACATGATTCAGAAACTTGGAACCTATGAGGCTTCAAAATTAATGAGACTGAATCAGCTATAATAACTTTGAATATGTCAAAAAAAGAGGATAATGAACTTCAGGAAAAATCTGGATTCCAAATATATACAAAGATGAAAGACCTTGGCCTACCACTTTCTAAAAAGAACTCTGAACTTTTCAATACAATTATGCAACTCTATGGAAGGAGTTAAAAAAAGGACTTGGACAGATGGACTACCTTAAATCTATCACTTATGGGAGGAATTTCCTTGGTCAAGTTGAACATCTTGCCTAAAATAATGTTCTTATTCCAAAATTTGCCACTTCTAACTATGGAAGACCAATCTATTAAAATTCATTTGGGCTGCAAAAAAAGCCATGAATAAGATGGAAAATAGTGAAAGATACCAAAGAAAGAGGTGGATTGGAAATCCCAGATTTTAAAATTTACTATTACTCCTGTGCCATAGATTGAATCCAAAGCTGGATATTATAAGATGAAAAGGCACTGAATTTGGAAGGATTCAACAAAAGATATGGCTGGCATGGATATTTATGATACAAGAAGTCAGATGTTAATAAAAAATTCAATGGCCACATAATCAGGAGATCTCTTCTAAGAGTCTGGTATAAAGTCAAAGAAAAATACTATATATGGAGCAAGAAACCCCAGAAGTGCAAGGAAGAAAGGTATCAGGGATTACAATGCAAACATAATGGAGTGCATCAAAGAATTCTAAAAGAAAATAAGTATGTGCATCATAGACTCCAGTATAGCTTTTGACTGCATAGATCACAAAAAGGTATGGACTGCTCTTAAAGAAATGAGTATGCCACAGCATTCGATTGTCTATACTCAGGACAAGAGGCTACTATTAAAACAGAATATGGAGAAACAGAGTTCTTTCCAATCAGAAAGGGGGTCAGGCAAGGCTGCAGTCTATCACCCTATTTGTTCAACGTGTATGCCAAAAAATATCATGTGCAGAGCAGTATTAGACTTGGAGGAGGAGGCATGAAATTTGGAGGAAGGAATATCAACAATTTAAGATATGCAGATGACACCATACTGCTAGCAGAAAATAACAAGGACTTAGAATTGGAACAATTGCAAAGAAAGTAAAAGAAGAAATAATAATAATAATAATAATAATAATAATAATAATAAAATTTATTTATACCCCGCCCCTCTGTTAAAACAATTGGGGTGGCTTACAACAGTTAAAATTACAGCAAATACAGACCAAACCCCCAGGACCCTTGGCATACAAGCTAAACAAATAGGATGATAGACTGCAGCCTTGCCTGATCCCCTTTATGATTGGAAAGTCCTAATGCAGGCTTACTGTTGAACATTAAGGCCTGGAACAGATAGGCAGGAAAAAATGGCTGGAATCTGCATTTTCTGGAAGAGGGTCAAAACCCTGGTGTCTGCACTGGACGCTCCCAAGATGGCCTAAATGTGCACAGTCCAATTGCACAGTGTGGTTTTAAGCCACACTGCTGGGTAATTTTTTTTTCTTGCCTCCTCACCATGCATGTGCATCATCAAACACACTACCAGCAACTGCCTTATGAAAGAGCCAGTGAAGACACCCAGGGCAGTAATCATCTTTTGATCAATGGGGCCATATTCAACAATGAATGGGGACAGCTGAAACAGTTACAAAGAACTGATTGATAATATGAGCATCATAGCATAGCACCAAAAATTGTACAATCTTTTGGCTCTGAGGCTGATGCCCTAGCAGTCCCTAATAACATAAAACCACGTCCATCAAAAAAATCTCTACTCAAGTGCATGTATTGGAACATAGCTGGATGGAATAGAATTCTAGGATTAACTATTTTCATGTGATAGATTACATCAACAAGTTTGATGTGATTTTTCTTCAAGAGAAAAGAGACATGGTGTACTTCTGGACTAGATTGTAATGGATATACCATATTTGATTTACCAGCTATTCCACCCACTGGTAAATGAAGACCAAGTGCAAGGCTTGCTATTTTGATTTCTATCGTGCTTAAAAGCCTATCTCAATGCCTGCCACATTGTGAACAGATCATAGAATCATAGAATCATAGAATCATAGAGTTGGAAGAGACCACAAGGGCCATCTAGTCCAACCCCCTGCCATGCAGGAACTCCCAATCAAAGCATCCCTGACAGATGGCCATCCAGCCTCTGCTTAAAGACCTCCAAGGAAGGAGACTCCACCACTCTCCGAGGGAGTGTGTTCCACTGTCGAACCGCCCTTACTGTCAGAAAGTTCCTCCTAATGTTGAGGTGGAATCTCTTTTATTGCAGCTTGCATCCATTGTTTTGGGTCCTAGTCTCTGGAGCAGCAGAAAACAAGCTTGTTCCCTCCTCGATATGACATCCCTTCAAATATTTAAACACTGCTATCATATCACCTTCTCTTCTCCAGGCTAAACATCCCCAGCTCCCTAAGTCGTTCCTCATAGGACTTGGTTTCCAGACCCTTCACCATTTTAGTTGCCCTCCTTTGGACACACTCCAGTTTCTCCAAAAGCAGATTGCTATGGCCTGTTTAATTGATTTTGGTACCTTGTGTTTGTTGATGATAAATGTATACATTCCACCAAAACTCAGTAGGGACTGAAGCAATAAGGTGTGGGAAACATCAGAAAATTACATTGTCAAATTAGAGGGACAATTCCTCTCAGCCCTTTTAGCCCTGATGGGGGATTTTAATGCCATAATAATGAGGCTCTTTTTTTGTCTTGTGCTTGGTGTCTAGAAGAGATGGAGGAATGTATTTTTAATATTGATAGACACTCCAAAGATTGGGGGATTAATTATGCTGGCATATGCTTTGTTCAGATGGTCAAGTGTCTTTCTTTAAGAAGTCTTAATGGGAATTTATTATTTGGCCCATGTAGTGAGTACACATACATATCAGCAAAAGGTAGCAATATTAGTGGTTATGCATAGTTTCTGATGTCCTTGTTGATTCTATAGTTAGATTATCTGTAGCAACTGCCTGCTGCCTAGATGCCATTGGAGGTGCGGCGGCATCAGCGTGCACGGCGGCCGGGGTCGGCGGCGTCAGCGTCAGGAATCGTCGGGGGCCGGTTGGCAGGGGTGGGGGCTGCGCTGCCATTTCCCCCTCCCCAGTCCACCGGAAGACCTGAGGAGAAGCGACCGGCCCCAGGTACGTCAACGTTGCCGACCCCTGCATTACAGGTAGATAGATTCAATGAAGGAGGCCATGACCCTAAGACTTCAGGACCTAAGCAGAGCCCAATTGGTAAACTGGAAGATATGGTCATCCTTCCATTTTTGTAGTTCCCATAACCCTTCTTTTATGAGAAAACAACACATCTTTACAGACCACATCAGGTAATTGTGGTCATTCAGTCTCTCTAGTGGTAAACCACTAATTATTGTACTAACCATGGCTGCCAGTCTTCCACACCCTTCTCAGACAGACACCAGGTGGTCAGCAAGCCCCTTTGTTTCTTACCAGCCTCTGCAAACTCTTCAGACTCCAGACGTCCTCCAGACATACACTGCGTCAGCAGTAGCACTCTGGGCCCATAACCATTGTTGGGTGAATTACAAAATAGTACAGCAGAGTTGTGGAGTCAACAAAAAATAGATGCAAAAACAAAGAATATAGCATCATGGCTAGGCACAAAAACAGTACAGCATAACTTCCTGCATACCTGCAGTACTATATCTTCATAGCAAGGAGAAAGACTTTACTTTCCAGCAACAGGCTTCTTACCAGCATAGAGAGTAATACACTCTCTGAACCCCAAGCAGACTCCCAATGCATTTATACACTACTAAGTGGTTATCAAGTCCACCTGGCCTAATTGGCTGACTGCATCATTAATTGCTAGAGCTGGCTTATCATCATGGACTCCACCTGCCACTTTGCTATACCTTCATCCAGTCACAACTTAGTATGCAAACTGGCATACCCTGACATCACATCCTATTTCCACCCCATTTTTATTTGAAAATATTGGAAATATTGCAAATTGAAAATATTGGAAATATTTTCACCTTCATCTCCTATGAAGGATACAGTCCAAAACAGATGCCTCCCAGTTTCTACTGTCATTCCTTGAAACTAATTATTGTATTATAATACCAATCAACAAGTGGAGAAAAAATAAATTGTAAGAAACTTAAGGAAGACTGTTCCAACAAACTTTAAGAACTCTGTGGAAATGTATTAAAACTTGGTTCAATAGCTGGTGTACAGAACAAACGGTTGCTTAGGTAAATAGATTTTAAAAAATTGATATTTACTTTCTGTAGCAAGATGAATAATAATTCATTACTTGCAACCATCAATAACTAGTTTGACCATTTTGCTGAATTTACATACAGTTGTCCCTCCATTTTCGTGGGGGATCCATTCCAGACTTTCCCCCCCCCCAAAAAAAATGGAAATCCACAAATATTCAAACCCATAGGTTTGAATGGTTGCACTCTCCCATGCACGTGCCATTTTAATCCTCCCTCTTGCTGGTCCATGAAGGACCAAAACTGTGGACCTGAAGTTCATGAAAATGGAGGAATGAGTGTACTTAAAATACTAAATAATATTGAAATATAAAGAAAGCGGTTGGGAGTTATTTAATGAAAAGAGAACAAAACAATGAATAATAAAAAATCTAGAAAACAGAGCCAGCAAATATTGCTGGAGGGCAAAAAGAAGAACATGACAGGATGAGAGCTATAGCCTCCAGTGAAGAGGCACTTTAAATGTTGTTTCCTTTAAGGAACACCCAATAGTGTCATTCTTAACATTTTCACCATCTTCAGCATGCTGAGAAATGCCCTAAGATTTCTTCCTAACTATTCACATGAGATGGATAGGACTAAATGATCAACTCCAACTGTAATAAGGGAAAATCAAGGTTTGATTTTCGGAATAAAAAAATATTTTCAAGCTGTGGATGGTTGAATCTGTGCATGCAGACTCTGCGGAAACAGAGGGCTGACTATTCAATGTCAGAGTGATATTAGTCTGTCTGCATAAAAAGATATAAAGGAATCCTTTGGTACCTTTTAGACAGAAAAGGAAATTTCTAGCATAAGCTTTTATAGACACCAGTCCACTACATCAGTTGCATGTGATGAAAGCTTATGCTAGATTTTTTTTTCTCATTTAATCTTAAAAGTGCTAGGATTCCTTTATATTTTTTTTTATAAGGAAATAAACTAGAAGCATTAATAGCACAATCCCTTGAAACACATATATATTGGAGATTGAAAATCTCTCTTACAGTGTTTCCTTTAGTTTGCCAGTGAAGATTCTACAGGAATTTGTAAACTGTTCCTTCCATAGTTGTTTTGGAAATTTGTTTCACTGCTGATCAAAGATACAGGCAAGGAAACAGGCCAGAATTTCTTTTACAGCTGTTTGTTTTGCTCCAAACAATCTAGCAGCCTAACAAGGTTGCCCCAAAAGGAAAAATGTTTCCTTTTGTATCTTTTTTTTTTGTATTTTGTTTTATTATTGTTTTATTAATATGATGTCTGATTAATATACAAAACTAAAGAGTCTTAATAAGAAATAATAATAAGAAAATAAATAAAACAAGACTGGGAATGAGAAGGGTAGCCATGAAATACCGTAACTAGACAAGACCCTAAAGTTTAAAAAGATACAACTGAGCACTAAAGATTTTATATATTGTATTTTATATATTGTATTTTTCTATATTTCTCTGTAATCCCGCCTCGATCCATAGGGAGAGATGGGAAAATACAAATAAAAACTATTATTATTATTATTATTATTATTATTATTATTATTATAGTTAAGAGTCATCCCAGTCATTGTATTCCCCATCACTATGTACACATATGAGAGCTGGACAGTAAAAAGAAAACTGACAGAAAGAAAATAAATTCATTTGAGATGTGGTGCTGGAGACAGTGCTGAAGATACCATGGACCACCAAAAAGACAAAAAAAAAAGAGTCCTAGAACAGATCAGCAGTACACTGCCCGGATTTATTGTTGTACACCACCCGGATTGGCTTGCCACAGGGCGGTATATAAATAAAATTTATTATTATTATTATTATTATTATTATTATGATAAGTAAATAATTGTGTTTTAAAGAAAGTGAAAGATGTATCAAACTCCTGTCTAATCCCATCCAGTCAGGACATGCACACACATCTTAAATGTAGTTATGATGATATTTCTACCATGCACTTCTGTAGGAAACAATTCCATCATGTTTTTGGACAGGCTGGACTGTCCAAGAACCCAATAGAGATTCTCTCCCCCCCCCACACACACACACCAAGAAAGTACATGAGAAGGCAAATTCTAGGGTTCTTCCTGTTTGAATAAAAGCCTTTCCTGGGCTTGAAACAGCTCATGGGGGTAGGGGGAGTGATATAGCCTCTTTATCCCTTGCCTCATATCCTCCTTTCCCACAAGAAGAAGGCCTTCCTCTCTAGGTATCAGAGGAGGAGCTGGTCAGCAATGCAGATTCTATACACTGCACTATCCTCATTCCCATTGAGCTATCAGCTGAACTTCACTAGGTTCATTCATGCTTGACTATCCATTTGAGCCCCAATACTTTAAAAATAATAGTTCTAATGGGCAGGCATCAAAAGAGACTACTACATGCAATATTATGAACAATAGTCCTCTTTACATATTCTTTGGTTGTGTGGAGCTGGGGTCAGAATTACACCCAGGGCTCTAAATCCAATTGTTGAATCCAACTAGAGTTGAATGTTGACTTAAGAAGTTCTTGTTGATTCAGTGGATCTGCTTAGGTGAAAGTATAAATTATATGTAGGTTTCTGACTCTACAGTTCACATCTCCAGTCTCCATGTATTTGGCAGTATGTGTGCATAGAGTGCTACACATGGATATTACAATAAATATATATAGCTTTTGTTCCTGCAGCTGGAAGACTTACAAAAGGAAGGGTCAGCATTTGTTTCCACAGTTATATACATGCAGTTATGCATATGTAGTGTTCTCTAAGCACATATTCATTTGAATGTATGGAGGGCAGAGTTTGCAGCTACTATCCTGCTACCTCCCTCTCAACATGCAAAAGAGTCAAATGAGAATGTGTGCATGCAATATGTAAACAGAACTACAAGCTGTGAAGACTGCTGTAGCACTCTAGAGGGCTTTACTCTTCTAATTGGAAGACAATTCCAAGGGGTTCTGAATACTTCCTGATCACATGTGATTGCAGAGCCATCATCTTATTGTCAGCTTAGATTAGAGCTTGGAACATAAGATCTGAAGATTAATTTGATAATGTTAAATGCAAAAAAAAAAAAAAAAAAAAAAAAGAAAGAAAGAAAGAAAAAGAAATTAATAAACTACCTAATAATTAGAATTGTTTATTTTAATTATATGTTTAATTGATTATCTAATTAACTTGTTGTTGACTAAGACATTGGTTTTGGACCAGACCATGGGATTTACAGAGAATGGAATAGAAAATTGCCACTGTTGACCTTAAGGGAGTGCATTTTGTTGTTGAATCCTTCAAATCTCTTTGGGGGCTTTTAAAGTTTCTTTTACCTATCCTAGAATTTTTCTCCACATGGACTACAAAGCTGCTAATATGATTATTGACTGGTAATGGTGGGAATCCAACATACCCGTGAACTGTCAGCTTGGGGAAGGCTGTCCCATAGCCACTTCATAGCCATTACAGCCACTTCAGTTCAACTTGCTTCTCATTTGATTGTCTTTTCTTTCCATCTCTATCAACATATACATTTCACTCACTCTTCAAATGTCTTATTTATTAAAGGTAAATAGGGAATGTTTATTTTAGTTAGAGAAGATTGATAATCTGCAAGTACAACAAGATGCTGATAGCTAAAGGGACCTGTCCATGAATCAAGGGTGGAGAATACATATTCAGAAAGATTTTGAGATTCTCTGAGCATATGCAGAACATTTTTCTGCATAAATGAATCCCTGAATCCTTTCTGGTTCACCACTGGTTTAATCACTGGTAGACCACAGATTTTGCATGCAGGAACTTCAATATATTATTATTTTCAATATATTATTTAAATGATCACATATATAGCAAGACTACTCCCTTCTGCACCCATATTACTTTAATTGTAAAATTAAAATTATTGGTAACAAGTAAAAAAAGAAAGGTTCAAGCAGAGAAAGAAGCCAAGAGAAAAAGAAGTGAAGCATGAATTTCAGTCCAAAATAGAATATTTTATTGGCTGACTGAATGATTGATTGAATTTATATCCCACCTTTCTCCTAGGATAGCAGAGACTTCTAGGAGAGAGTCACAATGCAGCCCCACCACCCTGGAAGAACTCCAAACACTTTTCTTCCATATGGGCTCGAGGGGGTAGTGACACCTGTCTTTCAGGCTCATAAGATCTGACATTCTGAAAGTGTGTTGGCTGCTTGAGGAACTTGATCCCCTGTGAAGAAAACAAAATATTCCTCACCTCATCTTTACTTCATTCCAAACCATTTCCCCCATTTTTCTCTTTCCCAAATTCAAGTATTTTTCTCATGCCCCAGAAATCCATCTCTCTCTGCTGTCTTTCCAAAGAAGTCACACAGATTCACCTGCCTAACAGAAGAACCATGTGATGCATTCCCTCCAATTGAATATTTCTGCTCCTGAGGAAGCAGGCCTTCCTGTTTGCTTGAATGTGACAGAGGGAGGGGCACCCAGCCTAAAGAACAAATTCACTATTTTCAACTTCAGTGTTAGCTGGGGAATCTAGTGAGTTGGGGACATCACTATAAAAACGTAGTGAATAAATAATGAATTAATTGGCATGTTAACTCTAGGCTGTGGGGTGGATATAGAGTGAGGGACAGTACCTCGCTTTGGCATTGTCATGGCTTGGTTTTGGCCTTCCATGCATGTCTTATGTGGGGCCATCATCAGTGTCATTGTGACTGGTGGAGGGCATTAGGCCTCTGCTGCATTTGCTTTCACTGTTGAAATGTTAGATTCCTTTCCCCTATTATCATTATAGTACATTTGACTTTAAGAGAAACACTTGAAATACTGTGTTCTGTCAGTACAAACTGTAATATAGCTGTTGGCTGTCTATGGGCCTCGGCAGACGGCTAATAGAGCCGTCTCTGAGGCAGGGAACAGGAGGGGCAGCCGCACACTCGGCGCCCCTTCCTCCTCCTGAGGTTGCCCTCGGAGCTGCCGGCCCTCCGCACAGCCGGCGCTCCCAGGGCAACCTCCCGCCACAGCGTCCGCACACGCTGTGGCAGATAAGTCAGTGAAAGTGAGCCCTACGCTTTTAGGGTGCACTTTCACTGACATCTGAAAGGAGCGCTGATTTAGCGCTCCTTTCAGGGGCGCCGACGGTGCGCCGCGGTGCGGATGCCTCGCTCCCACGGCGCACCATTCCGCGGTGTCCCGGACGCCCTCGTCTGCTTCCCCCCTATATGACTGAAGTGCCTATTAATATTCTATCCAGCCCTATGCCTAATTATATGCCCACCAAATGTCTGCCTCCTAAGATCACTATAGTCTCTTTCAGTGTCTGATTGTTCTGCATTTGGTATAATTGTGATGTATGCTGTCATTCTCACTTGCTTCCCATAGCCATCATCCCAGGGTTACTAGAAAAGTTACTAGTAAAGACTTCAGGAAGAGTGGGATGGGTTCCTGATAAAACCACTGACCTAGCAACACCATCCACGTTCATCAGAAATAATCAAATTATCACATTTGAAAGCTGGTGCCCCCATTCCTTTGGCATATCAGTTTGTGAGTTAATTGTCTGTAACACAAGTTAATGTTCTAATAAACTAGTTGTTAACTGGTGTAATGATTGCTTTCATAAAACTTACTGCTACTATAAACCACTTTAAATATTTTAGGAAGTCAATAGTGCTATATACGGTATATATTTGGAAAGAATTCTGTTTATTGAGAACATTTACCCTTGGCAAAACAGTTGTTTAGTAACCATTATTGTCTGACTTTCTGGTGTTTGAAAAATAAGGAGGATTCTTGTTTTGCTTTTACAGTGATTCCCCTTATGTTTCAACCTATGCAACACAATGAAAGTCAAATTTTATAAGTATTGCCTCCAGCATGAATTCACTTTGCTTTCAGCCCTTGTAGGAAATGGCAACACGAGACAAGAACATCAGCAATACAGACAAAGATCTACCCCAAGAAAACAGAAATGGAAAGTTAGGTTGACACCAGTTTTAAGGTTAAACAGGATCCCATGTAATATGCTTTTAATGCAACATTTAGATGAAGTGCAGAGTTGGCCAACTTACTAATTACTTGGGGATTTGAGACATTTGTATCTATTCCTCCTGTATTGCTTTAGTGATATGCTATTTTATTTTGCCCAGGTTTCACTGTATTGAGAAAACCATTGCATCACCTTTTCCCTCATGAGAACCATATTGCTGCCTGTATTGATATGACTACTCATCTGCAGAGAAATTTCAATAAGCTATGAAAGGGAGATGGCATAGACCAAATGCATCAGAGCTTATCTTCATTTCTTCTCAACTATTTTACAAGCAATCTTTGCTTTCTTTTAATGTATTAATGGGCAGGCTTCTAACTCTTGAATCAGAACTGATCTTCAAAGGAGCTCAATGGCCCTTGTCGGCACATTAGTAAAGTACAGTTTTCAAAGTACTGAGCTTCCTGCTGTTGTCATCCTGCTGTGAATTGCGTGCATGTTTTCATGGTAATGTTATGACCCAGTTTTTCCTCCAAATTCCAAGGTTTAATTGTCTCCAAATATTTCCAAACAAGTGCTTGGTTTCTCCAAGCTGCAAACTAGAGATCAGTTACAGGCACAACAGCTTTCTGGTCTTTAGATAGCATCTTGCCACTGATAATCAGAGCCTGAAAGTAATGCATTACAATTAACAACATAACATGTAGCAGATACTTTTTTATGGAAATGAGGAAGTAATGGCATTCTTATTTCCATGTTTTAATGTTAATGCTAAGACATGTTTGCATGTGTGTAAAATAAGAATTGTTTGTTTAGAGTTGACCTCTTTTCTAATTATTAAAACTTAATTTTAAAATATGCTAGTTACTTGTAAAACAACAGATACGATGAACATTATTATTTTATAGGCTGGAATTCTGTTAGGAATATATGCATGTGTAAGTTTCTCTTCTGTACGCAGATGTCTTTTCACCACTACGGTGGTTGGTATTCACAATGCCCAAAGTCCCCCTTCTTAATGATAACCTCCTGAATAATAACCACCCCACATGGCCATTCCATATTTTGCAGAAAGCCATCAGGATGAGAGACGTGCCAGGTTGCAACCCCATAACCAGACATGAAATGTTCACAGCAGCACTGAATGTCATCTGATGTCATTCATTGTGCATCTGGCTATGGGGATATATCCAGATGAATCTATGAATCTGCCAGTTTTCTGTGAAGTGCAGAATGGCTATGAGGGGCAGCTTCAGGGCTTATCAGTCAGTTAGAGTGAATCACTCTGGGAACCATGCACTATGAGGAGAGACTTAGGCCTCATTCCCACTTACATTTAAACTGGTTTGCAATTTCTCTATGCTCCATGTCAGTGAATCAGTTCAAAAAGGTCTATCATTCACACTATGAAAGTGGATCTTTTCATTATTCCCTTGCAATCACTTCTTTTTTTGGCATGGTTGTTGTTTCCACTAGTTTGCGCCCCTTCAAAAGCATGTCAATCATCTGTGCATCATCTGTGATGCATGCAGCAACATGGTGAGGACAGGGCCATTCCTCTTTTTTGCAAGCCATCATCAGTCTTGGGGAAAGGGAGGAAAATCAGGGTTCTGTGTCCTCATTTTTGCAAGCCATCATCAGCCTTGGGGAAAGTTGTGGAGAAGGGAGGAAAATCATCCATAGGTCACACTGCAAAGCAAAGACAGCACTGAGAGAGGGAGAAAATATCTGATTTTCTGATGCAGGATGGTAAACACCCCTCTGCCAACCCCCTCTGCCATTAGTCCCTCCTCTCCAGAATGATGCAATTCAAATTTGTAGTCCCTACTTATTGAACACACTTCTGAATCGGTTCTTTTCAAAAAGAACTGCCAGGAAACTACTGTCAGAAAAGAGTGGTGTTTTGTTTTGTTTTTTGGGTTTTTTTTTTTTTTTTTTTTTTTTTTTTTTTTTTTTTTTGCATTTGCCTCACTTCATCGCAACTGAAACCGAGCTCAATAGGATTGCAATCGGTTTCAAGTGGGGGTGAGGCACATATAACCTGATCAGCAGTTCAAGTTAAATCATAGTGGGAATGAGGCCTTAGGGAACTGGGTATGTTTAGCCTGGAGAAGAGAAGATTAAGAGGTGACATGATAGCCCTGTTTAAACATTTGAAAGGGTGTCATATTGAGGATGGAGCAAGGTTGTTTTTTGTTGCTCTAGAGCAGGGGTAGGCAACCTTTCCCCTTTAAGGGCTGAGGGACTTCAGCTCCCAGAATCCCAGGAGCTATTGGCCAACATGGGACTATTGGCCAACATGGCTGAGGCTTCTGGGAGCTGAAGTCCCTCGGCCCTTAAAGGGGAAAGGTTGCCTAGTCCTGCTCTAGAGAATAGGATGCAAACTAGAAGAAAAGAGATTCCACATAAATATTAGGAAGAACTTCCTGACATTCAGAGCTGTTCAAATGTGGAACACACTCCCTCAGTCTCCTTCTTTGGAGGTCTTTAAACAGAGGTTAGATGCCCATCTGTTGGGGATGCTTTGATTGTGTATTCCTGCATGGACTGTGTGACCCTTGTGGTATCTTCCAACTCTATGGTTCTATTATTCTAGAGGGTATGTGGCTCAGTGAAAAAAGTGGATAAGAAAAAAAATCAACTCATTGAGAAGTGGTTCTGAAGAAGAGTGCTGAGGATAACATGGACAGTTAAAAAGACAAACAAATGAATCATTGAACAGACCAACTCTGATATCTCCCTGGAAGCCACAATGATAAAGCTGAGGCTGTTGTACTTTGGCCACATCATGAGAAAGGCACAACTCGTTAGAAAAAACAATAATACTAGGGAAAGTAGAAGATAGTAGAAAGACAGGAAGACCACATGCCAGGTGACTAGACAGTGAAGGAGGTCATGGGTCAGAATGTTCAGGACCTAAGCAGAGCAGTGGAGGACAGGGAGTCTTGGAGATGCTTCATCCACAGGGACACCATGAGTCGGAGCTGATTTGAGGGCAGTTAGCAACAATAGCAACAAAGCATAAGTTCAAATATGGATATTTATGCTGTTCTAAAGGGATGCAGGATTTATGCCATAAACTGTTAAAAGTAATAAGTAATACTCAGGGGCATCCAGAGGCCTCCATGTCAGTGCTGTGGTGGATCCACTCTAAGTATGGTTTTAGGTTTTTGAAAGATTTATAATTTTTTTTAAAAAAGAAAGATTAATCAAGGTCCTGAACCTATTTGAGTGGGGTAGAGTCGAGCACCTTGGTTATTGTTGTTGTGTGTCTTCAAGTCATTTCCAACTTATGGTGACCCTAAGGCCATCACGGGGTTTTCTTGGCAAATTTTTTCCAGAAAGTTTTTGCCATTGCCATTCTCTGAGGCTGAGAGTGTGTGATTCGCCCATGGTCACCCAATGGGCTTACATAGCCAAGCCATGATTTGAAACCTGGCCTCCAGAGTCATAATCCAATGCTCAAACCACTACACTATGCTGGACAGGTCCTTTAAAATGTGGAAGAAAGCCTCGAGTGGATTCACCACACTCCTAATATGGAAGGCCAGCCAACTGTGCTGACAATGTGTTAGATTATTTGAATAATGTTCCATGTTCTGTTGATCTCAGGTAATAGGAAAAAGAGGTTCTCCCTCCATTATGAAAAGCCCCCCTGCCATGGGCAACATCAAACTGCAGGCCAAAGGTTTCCCACCACTGCTATCAGCATTGGAACTCTGGCCATCTCCTTGCTGAAATGAAGGACAGAAGGTAATCTTGAAGATGCGGTTTTAGTAAACATAAATGTTATCCTCACTTCCTCTCATGTGGGATGAAGCAGATGGTTTCTTTTTTTACCATCTCAGCAGGGTCTGGGATATGAAGAAATGCTTCCGGGCCCACAAGGTATGCATCATGCAGTGTTCCTGGATATGGATCACTGCAATGTGAGAATGATACTTGTCCATATTGTAAAAAACTTAATTATTGATGCAATGCTTATCCTGAGTGTGGCTTGGTATAGACATACAATTGTTTTAGTTCCTGCAGCTTGTCTTCACATTACTTAAAACTTGAAAAATTAACCCTGGATGAATCTGGATAAATAAATACATTAAGTAATAAAGGCAGTCTCTTTGTTATGGCTAAAAATATATTAAGGAATACTTTAGCACCTTTGAGACTATCTGAGAAAAAGAAATTTCTAGCATAAACTTTCATGAAGTCCACTACCTCAGATACATGGAGTGAACCCTATATGGATAGAAAACTATGCCAATGAAGAGGTAGGAGCTTGTTGATGATGCATCTAAGCGATCTTTGATGGGAGTTGTATCTGACCACTAGAGGAGTTCTGCCATTTCCTGTTTTTGGTCTGTCTTGCTTTGTCAATTTGCTTTTTAACTTCATTTTGTGGATATTGTAGCTTGAGAAATGCCATGAGTTTAGCATCTCAGTAATGTGGGTCTGACAACATGCAATCATATCAGAGGGCTTGGCTGTAAATGATAGATTTGCTACTGTATTCAAGGTGGAATCAGGAGACATATAAGTCAGTGTAGCAGTCAGTAGGTTCACAATATAATTTGGTGCTTATGTGGCCATTGTGAGCAATGGTGTCCAGTAAAATAACTTGTTATTTGGATTGTTGTGTCTTTGTTATGAGGTCATAGATGAAGAAATAAAACTGAATAAACATAGATGGGAAATGTGTGCCATGCAAATTACATTAAAATAGCCTTTTTAAAGCATAAATGATTTAAAATGTCTAAGATGTGTTTAAAATAGGATATTCAGTTTAGTATGTGAGAAGTAAATATAGAGAATATTGTGAAACAATGTGAGCTGGAAATTATATTGCATTTAACAGTAACAAAGCTGAATAATAACAGAGCTTTCATGTTTTTGCAACCAGAAATGGAATCTTCCCCTGTATTGATTGTTTACATCTGCCAATAAATAGGCCAACACTGTTCAAAGACCTGCCGTGGAATTTCAGTATCATGGGAGGCAAAAATCTGATTTGGTCATCTTTATGAAAATTGCAGATTAAAAGCAATTAAACCAAAGATTCTGTACTCTCCTCTTCACAGGGATGAAGTTGTTTACTGATTGTTTCAGCTCTTGCAGTTACCAAAACATCTGAAAAATCAGGCTTGGATGAACCTGGATAAACAACAGCATAAATTAATATGATTTCTTGCTTAAGACATATCCACAATGATAATTTTCTTCCTGAGAAGAGACAGGAAAAATGTTTAAAGTTGATTCCCTACATATTGCTTTTATTTATCATTGCTATTTATAACAGTTGTCTTCAAGCTGCCAGCCACAAAAATCCAGATTAGCAGAATACATGATGACAACAGTTTCAGCTTGACAGCATTAGCTATGTAGTGTTAGAATATATCAAACTATCTAGATTATAATCTTCTATATAATCAAGCTATCTAGAATATAATCTTCTCATTTCCACCAGATGAATAGCTAGTGGGTGTTTATGATGGTATGAGAAACTTCTTGTTTCACTAATTAGTCACAGTTAGTCACAGTTATATTAATGAATACACTTTTGTGTTTACTAC
Source organism: Phrynosoma blainvillii (assembly GCA_026167975.1). Classification (NCBI taxonomy): domain Eukaryota; kingdom Metazoa; phylum Chordata; class Lepidosauria; order Squamata; family Phrynosomatidae; genus Phrynosoma; species Phrynosoma blainvillii. The sequence goes on from JANUYF010000003.1 coordinate 252,364,692, forward strand.
CAAGAATCTTAGAATAAAAGATCACAATGTCTATTATGATTTCAGTTAGCTGCAATTTTATGCTTACATTCATAGAAGTCAGTTGAAGCTCATGAAGCTCAATGAGACTTGTTTCTGACTAGATCTGAAAAGGTCTGAAGGGCATAGCTAAAACCCTGAAGAGTACATCCAAAAAGTAAGACTTTTTGAACTCAGATGGATTTACTTCCCAATAATAATGTAGTGGATGTGGCTGTAAATCTATCCATAAATCATCTTAATTAGCATGACAGGATACTGGAAATGAATTCACCGAATTGATTTTTTTTTTATTTGGAGTGTGAAGAACTTACCCACATATATAATATTTTTCTGATTAGATTGTGTACCAAAGGAAATTTATATGGCACCCTAATTCAAAATATTAGGGTAGTATATTTTGTCCCAAAAAGTGGTATAATCTGTCCCAAAAAGAAAGAAAGAAAGAAAGAAAGAAAGAAAGAAAGAAAGAAAGAAAGAAAGCAAGCAAGCTGAACAATGGGCTATAAAACCTTAGACCTCTTGGGCAATTGACTTTATATGCAGGCAAGAGGCTGTACTAGTAAATAAAATTAGAATATATTTTCAGCTCTCTACAGATGATAGTTGTCAAGGAGTTTGGAAAAATCCCCAAAGGACAGCTAAGATATTTTATGTTATAATTGTAAGTGTGCTTGCATATATTTTTTTAAAAGAAATATTAAATTTCTCTGTTGGAGCTTCCTAAACCACATGATCATTTTTCAAATACATAGAAAGGATTGTTTGTAGAAAATTGTTTTTCCAAAGAATGAATTACAATGGGTAGTGTTTTAATACTTTATTTACCTTGCACCAGTAATCATGCAAAGTTTAAATTTTTAAAACTAGGCTCCAATGTATTCATTCATTTATTTATTTTTGAGGTGAGAAGATGCTGTAGAAAAAAAAAAGGCAATTGGGACACCAGTCAGCACTCCCACAGCTGTTAAAAATTAGTACAGATGCACTAAATTCAAGCATGACAAATCAGTGTATCCAAACAAATATGATCCAGCTGTAGCCCTTACCCCAAAAGTCTCTTTGGCACTACACATCAAATCACTGGCAGAGGTAGATGCTTCTTTTTGCTCAAGTCTCCATTAAGACAATAGAACAGAATTCAAATCAACAATTGTATTCAAAACTTCAAATGTGGAACATTCTTTACAATCAGATTTACAGCAAGAATATGCTTCTGAAACTGGTAATAGCCATAGCTTGACATTAGCTTGGAAAGAAATCATTTGGTTTCAGAATTAAACTAGTCATTTGGGTTCCATATGCCAATATTTTGTTAACTCATTTCTGAATACTTACCTTCATGAAGAACAAAACAAATTTAAATGCCAAAAGTGATGTATTTAAAAAAAATCCAATACTACTAAAAAAATATCATTTGTCTATTCCTCTTCACAGCTCAAACAAGAGACTAATATGTTGTGTGTTGGATGAGATACAAATGTACCAGAAGTTATGAATACTAAAGCATTGCCCAGTTATTTGGGTTCTGATAAACACTGACAGTACTGCATTATATTTGGTTGTTGGCCTTTAAGAGCTTTTTTTTCAATAAATCAAGGACGCAAATCCTGTGACTCTCTGGATGCTGTTAGACTGTGGGCCCAACAGTCCTAGCCATCTCAGCCAGGGGGGAAGAATGCTGGAAGCTGTAATCAAGAAATATCTGGAAATCTGCATGATTTCCATCACTAATATAGATGGAGAGCTGTGCTTATAAGTGAATCAAACTAATGGTGAATAAGATTCTATAGGCTGAAGTCATTAAGCAGAAATGGTTCCCTCTCCTGCTTTATTTTAGAAGCAAAAGAAAGGAATTGCTTAGCTTTTATAATTAAATATTTCACATGGTATCTAATTATACTGTCCAAGTGAAATAGTGCGACTGTTATCAGTTTGGCTAAAGTCCCATGTTAGCCAGTCTTCAGCTTAGCTAAAGAAAAAAGAAAAAAGGATTTATTGTTATTTGCTGTCAAGTTAACTTCAATTTAATGTTACTTTATGAAGGAGAGGCCTTCAAGCGCCCCAGTTATCAACTTCTCTGCTCAGATCTTGCATACTCAGAGCCATGGCTTCCTTGATCGAATCAATCCACCTGCAGTGCAGTTCTTCTCTTTTTCCACTGCTTCCTAGTTTGCCTAGCATCATCATTTTTATAATAAGAAAAATGGAAACCTGTGCTATAACATACAAGAAAGTAGTTTTCTCTTCTCAGCTAGCAGAACAATGATTTTCTGTTCACTGGCTGTTGCCATATAGATTTGTTTATATTCAATTTACCCGTGTATTAGAGATGGTAAATTATATCCAAATGTTATTTCAAGACCATGAACTGAAAGGAGCACTTTGTCTCAGGGTATCAGCAAGTCATTCATATTACCTGTCACTTCTTGTCATTTAAATAGGCTGCAATCCCATACATAGTTGTTTCATTGAATCCCACACTGTCTATTTCTTAACAGACCAATACAAGATTGTAGTGATAAGCACTGTATTTATATTCCATTTCTTTATATGCACTACAATTAAAATTAGAATATTGGTAAATTAATTAAAAAACAAAACAATTATGTCAAAATATCAAAGCAATTCATAATATGTTATAACCTAGGTCATCACAGTAGAATGAGCTTTTTGTAGGGTTACAAAGGAAAGTAGATCACATTTCAGTCTCAAGTAGTACAGCAACAGGGTGAAGCACCTTCTGGCTTAGATCATAAATGGCAATGCTTTCATGCCCAGCATGATGATCACAGCAGGTGACAAAAACATGTGGTGTTGTCTAGTTGTCTTATTGATTACAAGAGGTAGCAGTACTCTGAACCTATTTATTAAAATAATTTTAAATGTAAATTATATTGAGTCAGATGTGGAATTCTAATTTTACAACACTCTTTTTCACTACATCTCACTAACATGATTTCCACATTTATGGCATGCTGTTTTATACTGAATCAGATTACTGGTCCATTTAGCCCAGTATTGTCAGCCCTGCTGGCAACAGTGGCTCTTTGCCCATTTAGGCAGGATTCTTCCCTAGCCCTCCCTTCATGTCCCTGGTATTCCTTGATGGTCTTTCATCCAAGTATTAACAAGGTCCAACCTTGCTTATGTTCAAAACTCAGATGAAATTGGTATATTCAAGGTCATATAATGATAATCAAAGGAAAATCATATTTCAAAGACCTTCCCAAAAAGAGCTTCATAAATGATGAAAGAGTCTGATGCACAACAACAGTGAGCATTTACAGATTGGTCTAAAGAGTGTGAGATCTTGCTATATTTTGCCAGGTTTTTCTGGTTGTTGTCACAATGCATCCATACATTCCATTCTTTTGTGGACCTGTTTGTATTGATTTCTTGGATCTGTACTAAAACTTTTCTAAAGGGCATTAAAAAGTTCTATTGAGGTGGTGGGTTGTGGTAATTATCTGGTTTGAGGGCAATTCTCTCCCCCCCCCCCTCCATTGCTGTTTTTAAGAGTTGTAGTGCCATGGAACAAAAATGGGGGTCAGCTTGGGAGTAACTAATACCCTGTGGCTCTCCCTTCTTCCAGGGTAATACAGCTGACTTCTCATACCATCTTGTTACATGGTTAAACAGCACTTGATATGATTATTCAGTTTTTCATTGATGTACTACAAGGCCATAATTCTTTTAAAAAAAATTAAAGAAGAAAGCAAAAAGAAAGATATTTTCCCTCCCCCATATGTCTCAGCATTAAAATGAAATGCCATTGGAAGATGAGGACAGGAGGAGAGAGAAACAATTCTGCCCACATTGCCTACTTTTGATTTTAGCTTCTGACATCATTGGGTTTGGACCAACACACCACTATCTGCAGTTTCCAGTTGCTTGTTTCTTCTGGTCCAACAGCCCTGTATAGAAGAATCTTCTCCCTATTCTAGAGAACAGTATCTAAAATAATGATGCTTTCTTTAAAAGAAGTTTTATTTCCAGATCAAAACTGTGTTGGCTAGAATAGAATAGAATAAACTGCTAGAATAGAATAGAATAGAATAGAGTAGAATAAACCAGTAATTAGGAATATGGGGGTTATTTGGGCAGTGAAAAATACTGCTGCCAAATTACCAGAAATGCTGGCCTGATATGTTGTTCTATCTTCTACAGAAATTGAATAAGCAAAAATCAGTAGTGAAGCTTTTCATACTATCCAGGTGGGCATAGCTTCTACACATGTTTGCATAATAAGCCACTGCTAAGCTCACAGCTTCTGTGGCTAGTTGAAAATGCTAGGAAATAGGTATGTTGTTGTTGTGTACCTTCAAGTCATTTCTGACCTATGATGACCTTAAGGCAAACCTATCAAGTTGTTTTCTTGGTGTTTTTTTTTTTTTTTCATAAAGGCTTTGCCATTGCCATCCTCTGAGGCTGAGAGTGGATGTGCCTCAGGTCATCCAGTGGGTTTCCATGGCCAAGCTGGGATACAAACCAGTACACCATGCTGTCATTGGAGGAAGAAAAAGGAAGAACTAAGGATAAAAACATGCTTTAACAGGTAAGTACATTAACTGATACATATTAGCCAAATGATGTCTGACTACCCTGATCATATAAAGCAAGGGATTTTAATTTTTAATTTAAAATTATTAAAAACTGAGAGAAAACAGATTTTTTAATTTGAGATGTGGGTATCTCAATACATTTGTCCAAATACAAAGAGACATTGTGATTAAGCACTGAAAGAAGTTTTATGCTCCCACCCCTGAAAAATATTCCAATATGTATTGGGCTTTTAATGTTTGTGATTAAGGTTTCTCATATATTTCAGCACCATTTTGAAGCTCTGCTTTGTTTTATTTGTTGGTTACTTAGAATGCACCAGAATGCACTTTGAAAATTACAGAGGTGTAGTTTTAAGAAATGTATTTTGTATAGAACAGATTAAAGTAAGTATGTCATTTACTGAATGTATCTCTTCTACTCAACCATTCCCAGAAGGTCACCTTTCCCAGAAGTTGATTATACAGTGGGCCCTTGTTATCTGCTGTGGTTTGGTCTCAGGACCCTCTCTGGATACCAAAATCCATGCCTCCAAGTCCCATCTCAGAAAGATGGCCCAGAAGGATACCATGGTTGATGGTATTGAATGCTGCTGAGAGATCCAGCAGGACCAACAGGGACACATTCCCTCTGGCCATTTCCCTGCATAGATGACCAAAGCTGTCTCCATGCCATAGCCAGGTCTTTTCAGTAACGGCCTCACCACAGCCTCCTTTAGACCAGCTAGATTACAATCTTACAGTGCTGCTATTCCACTATAACTGCTCTGGCTGCCTCCTGTTGCATTCTGGGATCTGAAGTTTAGAGAGGGCCATTTAGAATTCTCAGCCAGAGAATTCTTAGGCCTCACTGAACTGCAAGCCTCAGAATGCAACAGGAGGCAGCCAGATCAGTTATAGTGGAATAGCAGCACTATAAGAGCATTGTGCAGTAATGTGGAGGATGGAAATCTGTCTTGCTGCAGTGAAGCATTTGTAATTCCCCTTACCCACTCAGCTAGTCACTCTCTGGCTGCTTTCAGAAGCCAAGAAGGGCAAATATCCAGTATGCATGTGGTGGCCCTCACTTCTCCAAGGATCCTGTCCACATCATCAGGCTGCACAAATTGAAACTTATCCAGCAATACAGGGCAAGCAGGCACCAAGATTACATCCACTGGACCTGTGTCAACTACAACATCCAAGTCAGAGCTAATCAGAGTGATTTTGTCTGCAAAGTGTCTTCACAATTCTTCACAATGAGCTGTTGAATGGTCTTTGTTTTGTTCTTGAGGGGTAGAATGTAAAAGGCCCCTGACATCTCAGAACAACTCTACTGGATGACACTGTGCAGATGCAATGGTGGCAGAGAAGTATAATTTCTTCGCTGCCTCCATTGCCTTGGCGTAGACCTTCCAATGGGTCCTAGCCCATTTTCAATTGGAGTCACTTCGAGTCTTCTTTCATCGTCACTCTAATCTCCAACCCAGTCATTTCATCACTGCCACCTCCCTAGTGAACCAGGGGGCATGTTTGGCTCTACTTCATGGGAGAAAACACTCAGGGGCAATCGTATCTACCACCCTGGACATTTCCCTATTCCAAAGATCTGCTAGTGCTTCAACAGGATCACTTGCCAAGGCAACAGGAAACTCCCCAAGAGCCATCAGGAGTCCATCTGGATCCATAAGCCTCCTGGGGCGGACCATCTTAATTGGCCCCCCACCACTGCAGAGGTTCTAAGTCCCAGTAAGTCTAAAGCCTACCAGATAGTGATCAGTCTATGACAATGAAACTACTGAGAGTTCCTCCACTCCCAGATCACTGCATCCTGCCCAGAACAGAAAACCAGGTTCAGAATGTGTCCTGCAACATGAGTGGCCCCAGATATTACTTGGGACATACCCATGGTTGTCATGGTGGGCATGAAATCCTAAGCTGCTCCTGATAGAGCAGTCTCTACATGGATGTTGAAGTCCCCCAGGACAACAAGCTGGGAGGACTCCAACACCATTTGTCATGCCCAGCCAGCTGGAGGACTCAGAGGACTCAGAGGAGGCTGAGCCAGAGCCTCAAATGGGACCTGTGTCTAAAGCTGCTGCGAAGCCTGACCCTGAGCCTGGCCCTATTGTTCTTCTGCCAGCTCCAGCAGAGTCTGTGGCCTCCCAGGAGGCTCAGCAGCCAAGCCTCCTGACAGCAGAGCCTTCAAGCATTGAGGACATAGTACTTACCTTCAGTCAGCATCAAGCAGAAAAGAAGAGCCTACGGCATTCAAGGAGGATTTATGAGAAACACTGAAGCAATCAAGATCAGCTGGGCTCCTGCAGCTTGGGCATTTAAAGAGGTGCAGGATGCCCAGTTCAACGTCAGAGATTATCTGAGCTTCTTGGTGAAAGCATGTTGATCTTGACCTCCTTTGTTTCCTGGCAGGAACCTTGCTCCTTGGATTGCTGGTTGCTTTGTCTCCCTGGACTCTTTGACCTTCAGATTTCGCCTACACATCTTGTCACACTCTGGAATCCTAGATCTGGATCATTGAGTACTCTCTCTCTGGCTGTGCTCTCTGGTTTGGAACTTTTGCTTTAGAATTGTGGATTTGCACAGATCTTTGCTGCTTCACTTGTTTTGGGACATTATTTAGTTTAGTGTGTGTGCTATCAGCATACTTGGCAGCTTTCCCAGGACACCACTGCAGAGACTAACAGGCAGGGAGACTGTTGTGCAGCAGGATGGGAGGTACATCAACAGAATTCCTATTCTGTCTCAGCCACCCTCCTTTAAATAAACACACTCATGCCCAGTAGACTGTGGGACAGGGCACCTAGTAAGGGAGATGGAATCCTGATAGACCACTGCAACTCTGCTTCCCTGCTCCCCAGGCCTTGCTTGCTGCTGTATGGGGAACCTAGGTGGACAAAGCCGGGGCCAATTAGCCCCTCCAGCTTCATCCAGCCAGGTCTCAGTAATACATGCCAGGTCGGCATGCTCATCCAGGATCAGGTCCTGGAACAGAGATGTTTTTCCATTCACCAACCTGGCACTAAGCAGCAGCATTTTCAGCCCAGGGGGACTGTTGCCAAGGCTATCCAGGCTATTTTAAATGGGGGTCAGCTTGGGAGTAACTAATACCCTGTGGCTCTCCCTTCTTCCAGGGTAATACAGCTGACTTCTCATACCATCTTGTTACATGGTTAAACAGCACTTGATATGATTATTCAGTTTTTTATTCAGACTATTCAGTTTCCATATAATTCACTCATTTGAAATAAAACCAACAGAACATTGTCATATGTATGTATTGACAGTACCAGTAGATCTATGACTGAATCCAGCAATGGCTATATTTCTTTGATTGATTTAATAATGCTAACATCAATTATTATTGTAGCAATCTGATCAGATTTTTAGCACAGACTTTCTAACCAAACAGCTAACTTCTGATTCATCATTTTGATATACAGCTATGTCAAAATTTGCTATCACAAACTTCTGATTTAGTATTCCTCAGTGCTAAATTTTACAACATAAATTTGAAAAGCCCTGTGCAGTGTATAAAGAATTTTTCTGACTGTGCTATGACAAAAAATAATCTATGAGAATATAAAATAGAACTTTTGTACAATTTTAGGAAACTAAAAAGCAAAAAAGTAACTCAATAAATTGTTGGAATTTTCCAAAATACTAGTCATAACTTGGTTTCCTTGGTTTCCCTTTAATGGGCCTAAACAGACTGCCAGAAATAATCCAACTTGATACCACTTTAACTGCCCTGGCTCAGTGCTAGGGAACCATGGGAACTGTAGTTTATTGTGGCACCAGAGCTGTCTCACAGAGAAGGCTCAATGTCTCAGAAAAAAACTACAATTCCCATGATTCTCTAGCACTGAGCCAGGGCAGTTAAAGTGGTCTCAAACTGGATTATTTCTGGCAGTCTGTTCAGTGTCTTGGTTTAGGCCAAGTGAGAACATCCTGATTTTAACATCACTGTTTGGAACGATAACTGTTTTCAACAGGATGGTTTTACCTTTATGAAGGTGTACCATCTCTGAAGGCCCGGGACATTGCAGAGGGAAGAAGTCCTGCCCCAGAAGTCCTGTCCTGGAAGACAGAGGTCCCACCCACAGAGGGTGGAAGTCCTGCCCCAGAAGTCCCCCCCCCCCCCGGCACTGGGTAACACCCGGTGCTGGGATCCCTTTTAGTTTGGACACTTGGCCCCTAAAAGGTTCACCATCACTGCTATAAAAAAAGCAAGGGATGTGATAGTAGAAGCACTAGTAAGGCAAAGTGGAACGAAGAGATGATGACAACAATGGGGATTGCTCTTTTCTTCTACATCAGACAGTGGGACATCTCTAGCTGTTCCTCATAAAATGTAACTTGATTTTTTTCCCCTGGGACATCTAATACAAATGCAGAACATTACTACATCAAGCAAGTCATGAAAAACAGCAACTTACATGTAACCCAAAAGGCTAAATATTACAGTGTTGACCCTACATTGTTGCAGTCTTTCTGCTTCACTCCATTATGTTCATTGTCTTCTGTGCAGTCTCTACAAGCCCTGCAAAACATATCTCAGCTAGATTTTCCTTAAAAATTACACTTTGGAATTGTAATGTAAAGCCAAGAATTGAGAGAGGATGGATCACAAATTTGTGTCATAGCTGTGAGATTTCACCCATAGCCTAAATACACTCAATGCCAGGCTTCTTTCTTACAAAACAATTGAACAGAAATGTAACTGCAAATGTTGCCCATTAATTTTTCCCCCACAGGAACCAGAGACTTAAAAAAAAAAAAAAAGCCCTTTGGCATTTTAACTAGATGATTGTCCAAATGGGCATTTGGTGGCATGCTGTTTGCTGCTTATTATTAGCAATGAAGACAGATGTAAAGAATTCACTCTGCTTATCTACAATCAATCACCATTGTACTCCTATAAATTTATTGTCATCCAGCAGTCCAAATACCTCCCTGGCTGGGTTCACTGGCGGCGCAGTGGTTAAATGCCTGTACTGCAGCCCCTCAACACATAAACCACAAGGTTGTGAGTTCAATACCAGCCAGGGCTCAGGCTCTACTCAGGCCTGTATCCTTCTGAGGTCGCTAAAATGAGTACCCAACTATTGGGGGGCAATGAGCTTACAGTTGTAAACCGCTTAGACATCCCATAGCACGATATGAAGCGGTATATAAATGAAGCTGCTTTGCTTTTGCTTCGCTGCACATGATATATTTACAATTTTTTTTAAAAAAATCTGTTGATACTCTCATTGAGATCTGTCAGAATTCTGTTGGGGACTTACATTTTCATAATTGAACCTACATCTACAGGACCTAGACTAGCACAGTTACATAACATCTATGTCCAGGATGCATAACATCCATAAAGAACTACGATTCCATTACTACAGTTGTAGAGCCAACAAGGTGCCTGGTGCACATCAGTGCATAATGCACAAGATTGCACATTGATTCACATCAAGCACTGATTTATCAGTTCCAATACACATTAGGCACTCTTGCTGGTGTTCTGTTATTATATATATATATATGTGTGTGTGTGTGTGTGTGTGTGTGTCCCATCTTTCTCTCAAAATGGGATTCAAAGGTTATGTACCTTTGCAATTCAGTTGAGGTTTTTTTTAGTGCTTCTGCTACATAGCACATATTACATAAAATTACATAATGTAACAAGTCATATGGGTTTTTGTGGGCTTTCGGGCTGTGAGGCCATGTTCTAGAAGAATTTCTTTCTGACTTTTCACCTGCATCTGTGGCTGGCATCTTCAGAGAATGAAGGTTATATAGGATTCGAATGATGAGCCCTGGTGATGCAGTGGTTAAATGCCTGTACTGCAGCCACTTACTCATAGACCACAAGGTTGCGAGTTCAATACTAGCCAGGGCTCAGGCTAGACTCAGGCCTGCATTCTCCCAAGGTCGCTAAAATGAGTACCCAACTGTTGGGGGACAATGAGCTTACAGTTGTAAACCACTTAGACATTCCATAGCGCAGTATGAAGCGGTATATAAATGAAGCTGCTTTGCTTTGCCTTGATGCTCATCATTTTATCTCTAATTGCCTGCCTTCATTTTCTTCAGGTAAGTTTAAATTTCTCTGAGTTTGTTTCATTTGGGCAACATTTCTCATTGATGAATAAATACTTTCTCTCCTGTGATAGCTTCTTCATACTCAAAGAAGTTTGAGTTTAACTAACTCAAAGAAGCTGGTAGTATGAGCTTTTGTAGACTTGAGTCTACTTCCTCTGATGCAGGGGTCTCAAAAGTGTTACAAGAGCTCTTTGCATATTGATTTTTCCAGACTGACATGGCCATGTCTTTGAAATCTTATTCATACTGCTTGTTAGTCATTCTGGTAGTCTCTTGGATTTCATACTTCCTTTACTGACCTGTATTATTATTTTATTTATTTTCTGTTATTGTAGCATGAGTAGCCCTAAAATATGGAGAGATTCAGCCCTTTTGAATTGTCCTTTCAGCCTGTTCTATCAGTTCCTCCATTTTCAAGAATTTTCCTCTGTTGAAGTTAAGTAAGATTATTTTGGAGTTCCTCCATACTTTCCCACTTACATATAAGTTGCATTTGGTAGCATTCATTCCACTGTTTCTACTTAGATAAAACCACAATCAGATTTCTCATAGGTTTTGGTACCACCTAAGTCCAATGTTGGATCCCTTCTGATAGGTTCCATGACCATTGGCACTGTCACTTAAGGTACCCAAAAATGTTAGCTGTTATGATCAGAACATGAATTTATTCAGTTAATATGAGAATACTTAAAGTTATCTATTATTATAATAGATCTGCATAGTGTTCAGATATTAAAACAATGCAGACCTAAGCTTTTTCCAATGAGGGTAAGATTTATATCCAAAGGATCTTGTTTAAGACTGAGTTGCAAGAAAGATTTAATGTGAATGTGACAGTGAATTGGGATGCATATAACACACTGATGGTATGTTTAATTTTGGAGGATATATATTAATTCACAGTTTCCACCCAAATGGAATCATAAATATGTATTTGGTTTGAAAATGTATGCTGCAAATAGATACCTGTGGAAAAGTAGGTTATTAATTACAAATCTACAGCAGTTATTTATTAATTCTCAGGCAAAATGTTTTGGGATTTATGATTATCTATTTTGTGTTCATCATATTTGTGCAGTGTCAAGTTACTGCCTTCAAGCCAAGAAACAGTCTGCTGTGGTAATATATATATATATATATATATATATATATATATATGGTTCCTAAGCAGAATTCAAAAGACCTGGCCAGGAATTAGTCAAATACAGTAAAGATTCTATAAGGTCTTTTGCCCTCAGTAAAAGGGGACTTTATAGTTCTCATAAATATTATAAAAATGTCATACAGTCCTTTATGTTCATTTTGCTTGGTTGTTTTGTGTCCACCTGCTGGATTTAAAGAGTAGTTTCTCACTAGGAACTAGTCTGTCAAAAGGTGCAAGATTCTGTAAAAAAAAACCCACAACAACAACCCCAAAACACCATTATTCTGAGGTAAGCCTAAAAATACTGATAAAAGCAAGGGAGGGTAGGGTATTATATTCCTTAAAGCCAAAGACTGGGCATAGCACAGAATACCAGGGCCTGCACTGTTTTAAAATCCTAAGACACTAGTCTTAGGGCCTTTGCAGACTGCCAGAAATAGTGCACATTAAATTGAGGCACTGCCCTGGCTCAGTGCTAGGGAATCATGGGAACTGTAATTTATTGTGGCACCAGAGCTCTCTGACAGAGAAGGCTCAATGTCCCAGAAAAAAATACAATTCCCATGACTCCCTAGCACTGAGCCAGGGCAGTGCCTCAATTTAATGTGCACTATTTCTGGCAGTCTGCTTAGGCCTTTAGTTATTACTTTTAAAACACTGTAACCCATATTATGAGTATTGGGTTAGTAATTATTATGTTTTTTAAAAACCCATTTTTATTTTCAAAAGTCTTTAAAAAATAGGAAAATGGTCAAACAAATGCACTAAATGATCCTTCAAAAATAATATTTTGGAAGCAGCAAGTAGATGTTATTTACATTATGCCAAAAATAAATAAAATAACAAATTATCATTAATATGAACATTGGAGTGAAAAGTTGTCATAACCTCCTAATTATCTCTAAATGTAACACATTTAAAGTTGCTATTTTATTACATCTGACCTCTTCAAAGCACTGAGATTTTCCTATGTTTCAAATTCTGATCTAAGAAGCTTTCATAAAAAGTGTTCAGACTGACACAACGTATACTGGATGCATTAACAGGGTATAAAACAGTGGGCCCATTCACACTGCAAAATAACCCAGTATGGAAACTGGGTTATTTCCATGGTCCTCACACTTGCACCAAGTGTATTTGGTGCAGTTTGCGGGAGGCAGGGGGGAGAGGGGCTGCCTCAAAACCCACTTACCCCAGTATGATACCAGGGGTGGTTCTGCGTTTGTTCTGCGTCTTTTGAAAAGATGTGGATTACCACAAATGAGAACACACTGTCAATTCAAATCAGGGCATTCTGAACTGATTCTTCCAAAACAGGAAGGGAGGAGTTATATGCAGAGAGATGGAACATACACATCCCACCTGGTCTTGCCAGAGAGGACACTGGCTCCATAAATCCAGCCAGTATTTCCACCAATGCCTCCATTTCCCTCGGCTTAGCATCAAAAGGCTTATTTATACATTTATACACTATTTGTGTTCAGATTTGAACTACCCACAACAATGGAAGCAGAATTACATCACTAACAGTGAAAGCAGAAGCGGAATAATGAAGATACACATCACTTGACTGACATTTATTTTTAAAAAAACTGAACGATCAAACACATTCGAAATGAAGTCTCCATTTTTAAATCAATATGATGGCAGTGTGAATGGCAATAGGATTAAAATGTCACGAAGAGATTCAATTGTGGCAAATGTAGTGGGAACTTCAATTTGGTATCATATCACCTTAGGGATTCAGATCTCCTCAGTATAAAAATGTAAATGTGAATGCACCCAGTATATACAACTTTCTTTTTCTACCTACTTTCCCAACATTTCTACTTGCCTTCTCACTCACTGCATGGTGTTTCCTATAACAGCAACACAAAACTCTTCTCAGGTAACAACTAAATAACTTTTAGTTTCTTCATACCTTTTGGTGGCAGGAAAACCACCTAACTCTTTTCCCCACTTTTGGAAATAGGAGACATTTAGTAAAATGTGAAATGCTAAAAACAGCTGATTCATAAGCAATCATGATATTAACACCCTTTTGGAATTTTACTCCATTTTATAAATGGTTTTGTCAAAATATTTTTCTCTCTTCCTAAATCCAGATTTTATTCACTTGCAAAAATGCACAAAAGTTCAAAATTACATTTATTTATTGGAATGGTACATTGTGTGCCATTCTTTTCATAATTACTTTTCTCTGCTTGTGTAACTCTCCACATTGTCCTCCTCTTAAGTGTCTTCATTGCCTGCCTCAAGTGCAGAGTCAGAAAAATCCTCTCAAACCCCAAAGTATATAAGCATGGTAGCTGAGCTGCCCTTATTCCAAATGAATACAGCTCCCTAATTCTTTTGTTAACCCTTTGCAAATGGTAAAACAAGATTTACAATCTCCTTTCTCTGTAGAGTCTGCAGGGGGTGGGGGGATGGGGGAGCCATCCAGATGGTGTAATAGAATCCAGCAGCTGCCTATCTCCTGCTCTGCCAAATGCAGGAATGCTGCTAAAGGCATCCAGTGCTCAACCCAAGAATGTTCACAAGCCATTAGCAATGGTGCATCAAAAATAATCATGAACAAAAGGGAGAAACTGGGACTCCACAGGATGCCTCCCCTGGGCTCCCTGACAGCAGCATATGTGGGGAAAATCAGTGTCACGTTTTGCATAATTACTGTTTCATCTTGACAAGGCTCTGCATTCAAAGAGAGTAGATAGCTTTATGGTGAGAGAGAAAGAGAGAGAGAGAAATAAACAATAGGGCCATGCATTGGAGTTATACGTCAAATGTTTCAAGCTTTGACACTCACTTCTGGGCCTGCTGAGCACAATTGACACAAACTAGTCTTATAAACTGCAGAGTGAATTACAGTAACATATGGCAGCCAAAATAGAGCTAGTCAGGAACTAGAAAATGCCAAAACTGTCTGAAGGGCATAGAGATTAGAGAATGGAAGAAATCCATTTTGGTGTAGTTTTTGCAATATTATGTTCTGTTTGTAATCATAGAATTATAGAACCATTGAATCTTAGCTGGAAGGAACCACAAGTACCATCTATTCCAATCTCCTGTCATGCATGCATAGCTAAAGCAATCCTGAAAGATGCTCATCTAACTTTTCTTTAAAGTCCTCCAAAGTCCATCATTCTCCAAAGCAGTCGATTCCACTCTTGAACTAATTGTATATGTGGAATCTTGATTATTGTCAGTTCTTGTGTCACCCATTCTTTCTTTGTGCATTTAATTTTTTCCTAGCTAGATATACTATCTTACATTTCTCCCTGTTGAAATTTATTTTGTTAATTTTGGCACAGCTCTCCAGTTTGTCAAGGCTATTTTGAATTTTGATTCTGTCCTCTGGGGTATTAGGTCCCTGTCCCCTAATCTGGCACCATTTGCAAATTTGATAAGCGTGCCTTCAGTGCTATAATCTAAGCCATTTTTAAAGATGCTGAACAATATCAGTCCCAGGACAGAACTCTGAAACACCTCACTAGTCACTTTTGTCCAAGATGAAGATTTTGTCCAAGATGCTACTTTTTTGTGATTTGTAATTGGTTGATCAACCAAATCCAAAGAGTGCTTACCAATGGCTCTTCTTCATCCTGGAAATAAGTGACTAGTGGGCTACCACAGGGTTCTGTCCTGGGCTCAGTGCTATTCAACATCTTTATCAATGATTTGAATGATGGAATGAAGGGCATGCTTATGAAATTTACAGATGACACCAAATGAGAAGGGGTAGTCAATACCGCAGAGGACAGAGCCAAATTCAAAATGACCTTAATAGATTAGAAAGCTGGGCCAAAACTAACAAAATGAATTTCAACAGGGAGAAATGTGAGGTACTAAACCTAAGTCCCAAAAGTGAAATACACAGATATCGGATGGGGGAACATTTGGCTTGACAACAGTATATGTGAAAGGGATCTAAGAGTCCTAGAGGGAGTCAACAGCTTAAAAAGTCAATGTGATTGTACACTTGATTGAGGGAAGTAATAATACCACTCTATTCTGCTTTGGTCAGACCTCATCTGGAATACTGTGTATAGCCTTGACAAACTGGAGAGCTGTGCCCAGTTCTGGGCACCACAAATCAAAAAGGATGTTGCCAAGCTGGAGTGCATCCAGAGGAGGGCAACTAAAATGGTGAAAGATCTGGAAACCATGGCCTATGAGGAGAGGCTTAGGAAGTTGGGTATGTTGAGTCTGGAGAAGAGAAGGTTAAGAGGTGATATGATAGCCCTGTTTAAATATTTGAAAGGATGTCATACTGAAGATGGAACAAGTTTCTTTTCTGCAGCTCCAAAGAATTGGACCCAGAGCAACAGATTCAAACTATAGGAAAAGAGATTCCACATCAACATTAGGAAGAACTCTTGACAGTAAATGCTATTCAACAGTGGAACATGCAGCCTCTTGAGGTCTCTCCCAACTCTACGATTCTATGATTCTAAGAGCAAATATTGATGGAAGTTTTCTGTCAAACAATTAAAAACCTACTAAGAGTATCACTGTGTAGGTCACAGTTTACCAGCTTGCCTGCAATAATATCACGGGGGAGTTCATCAAATGCATTGATGAAATCAAGATATGCTATATCCACAGCATTCCCTTCATCCACTAAACTTGTAACTCTATGAAAAAAGTGATAAGGTTAGTTTGACATGACTTGTTTTTAATAAATCCATTCTGTCTTTTAGTAATAGGAGCATTCTTTTTATATATTCACAGACTGACTGTTTAATGGTTTGTTCAAGAATCATTCCTGGTATGGACATCAAGATGGAGATAATGTTTGCCCACATCCAGTCTGCTGGGACCTATCCTCTTCTCCAAGAATATCGTAATCCCCATGCAATGGTCTGTGTAAGTGTTCTTATCCACCCATAGAACATCTGTTTAGGGGTGGCTAAGTAAAATAAGAATATCAGCAATAATAGATGATTCATTCACCCAGTACAACTGTTAGGGAAAAAAAGTTTTTCTTGTTTTTCCACTCTTTGCTACATTTTCCTCAGAGAAGTCAAATTTACCCCCTTTTTACCATGTTGCCATTCTAAGCCAAGGATGATGACCATGTATATCACATAAGACATAAATGTTGCACCTCCCCAGTATTGCTGAACTGTAATCCACATAAACCCTAGCCAAGCTGGAAGTTGCAATTTGACAACATCTGGAGGGCTGCATCATTCCCATTCCTGTCCTAAACAAAAGGGCAGTTCAGAAATATGTAGCCTTCAGAGCATTTCTTTCAGGAATATGTAGGCTATTGTCAGATTCACATAGCTAAAATAAGAGCATATGGAGGAGTTCTACACACCAACATCTCAGTTCTTGTGATCTCTGAACATAGCACTCACAGAAACTCTGCTAGGAGCGTGGGCCAGCCTAATACATTCCCAAAGCCACTACTTCCCAGGTCTAAACTAGGAATGGGAACAAGTCTCTGTGGACATCTTACTTTTCCTGGCCTCAGGTCTGTTCACTGTGAGTTTTGTTTTTGTTTTTCAGTAGAAAAACAACCTTCAATTTTCCATTCATTTTTCAAATGCATCCATTAATGGGCACATGTTTGTTGTTAACTGGCCTTAAGTTGATCTCGACTCATGGCGACCCTATGGATGAGACATCTCTAATACCCTACGTCCTCCACTGCTCTGCTTAATTCCTGCAACCCCATACCCATGTCTTCCTTAATAGAGTCCATCCATCTAGCATGTGGCCTTCCTCTCTTCCTACTTCCCTCTACCTTTCCCAGCATTAACATCTTTTCCAATGGGTCCTTCTTTCTCATGATGTGTCCAAAGTACGACAGCCTCAGTTTGGTCATCTTAGCTTCCAGGGAGATTTCTGGCTTGATCTGCTCTCTGACCCATTTGTTGGTCCTTTTGGCTGTCCATGGGATCCTCAGAACTCTTCTCCAGCACCACATCTCAAATGCATTCATTTTTTTCCTATTTTCTTAACTGTCCAGCTCTCACATCCATACATGGTAATAGGGAATATGATGGCTTGTATGATTCTAACTTTTGTTCTGAGTTGTATATCTTTGCATTTTAGAATCTTTTCTAGTTCTTTCTTAGCCACCCTCCCCATTCTTAGTCTTCTTCTGATTACCTGACAGCAGTCCCCATTTCTATCTACGTTTGATCCCAGGTATGGGAATTCTTTTACTATTTCTATTTCTTCATTGTCTAAGTTGAAATTGTGAAGGTACTTGGTGGTCATTATTTTTGTTTTCTCTATGTTCAACATTAAGCCTGCCTTAGCATTGTCTTCTTTGATCATCCTTAGTAGGTGTTCCAGATCTGTGAGGTTTTCTGCTACTATTGTGTGTCATCTGCATATCTTAGATTGTTGATATTCCTTCCTCCTATTTTCATTCCTCCTTCTTCATGTCCAAGCCTGCTTTCCTTATAATATGTTCTGCATACATTTTGAACAAATAGGGTGAAAGGATTACAGCCTTGTCTAACCCCTTTGCCAATTGGGAGCCATTCTGTTTTTCTATGTTCTGTTCTGACAGTAGCCTCTTGTCCTGAGTACAGATTACTCATCAGGACTATCAGATGTGTTGGCACTCCCATGTCTTTAAGGGCATTCCATAGCCTTTCATAATCTATGCAGTCAAAGGCTTTGCTATAGTCTATAAAGCACATGCTGATTTTCTTTTGGAACTCCCTGGAGTGCTCCATTAGCCATCATATGTTTGCAATGTGATCCCTAGTACCTCTTTCTTTCCTGAACCCTGCTTGGACCTCTGGGATTTCTTTCTCTATGTATGGTTGGAGTCTATGTTGCAAAATTTTGAGCATGATTTTGCTTGCATGGGAGATCAGTGCTAAGGTCGTATAGTTGCTTCAGTCTCTTATATCTCCCTTTTTGTGGATGGGGATGTATATTGATCACTTCCAATCTGTTGGCCATCGTTTTGTTTTCTGTATCTGTTGACATATGTTGGTTAGCTCTAGAGTTGACTCTGTCAATGTGGATTGCAGCAGTTCAATTGAAATATCATCTATTCTAGTGATTTCATATCATCTGTCCTAGTGATTTGTTTTTTGCTATTTCTCTTATTGCAGTTTCCACCTCACTTTTTAGAATTTGGGGTTCATCTTCATATGGTTCCTTTTCCATTTGTCCTTCATTTTGTCATCTCTTATTCTTCTGTGTATTGCATCAAACATCTTTTTATTCCTTTTTGGTCTTGAATTATGTCATTTTTATTATCATAGAGTTTCCCAGTCCTTGGTTTGAATTTTCCTTTGATTCCTCAGATCTTGTGAAATAAATTTCTTGTTATTTCCTTTTTGTTGTTGTCTTCTATTTGTCTGCATTGGTCGTTGTAGTAATTTTCTTATTTTTCCACACAAGCCGTTGTACTGTTGCATTCATAATTCTTAGTTTGTTCCTATCTTCCTTTTGTTTTTCTTCTCTTCTTTTCTTTATTGCTTGTAGTGTTTTTTCTGTCATCCATTTTTTTTCTCTTTCTTTTTCTTTATTGAAAATGTCTGTCTGCATTCTTCTTTTATTATGTCCCTGGCTTCAGACCATAGTTCCTCTGGTTCTTGGTCTATTATGCTTAGTAATGCAAATCTGTTTCTTATGTTGTCAATAAATTCTGTTGAGATATTATTTAGATCATATTTTGGTATAATCACTGGTTTTCTTTTCTTTTTGAATCTTACTCTTATTTTTCATATGAGTAATTCACGATCTGTGCCACAGTCGGCACCTGGTTTAGTCTTGGCCACCAGTATAGAGTTCCGCTATCTTTTACTTCCAATTATATAATATATTTGGTTTTTGTGTTGACCATCTGGTGATGTCCATGTGTATAGCCTTATTTTTGGTTGTATGTGTTTGTAATGAATATAATGTTGGATTCACAAAAATCTATCATATGCTCACCTGCTTCATTTCATTTGCCTAATCCAAATCTGCCTACTGTTTTTGATTCTTCTTTGCTTCCAACTTTTGTATTCCAATCTCCAATGATCTGCTTGACATCCTGTGTTGGCGTACTCTCAATTTCTTCCTGTACTCCATAGAATCTATCAATTTCTTCCTGTTCTGCCTCTTTGGTTGGTGCATATACTTGAATTATGGTGATATCCATAGGTTTACCATGGAGCTTTACTGAAATGATTCTATCTGATTTTGAATTGTCTCCTCTGACTGCTTTTGCCATATCTTTTCTTAGTATGAAAGCCACCTCATTTCTTCTTTGCCTGAGTAGAACTGCATGGCTGTCTGACTCAATGTGGCCCATTGCTGTCCATTTTAACTCACTCACCCCAGTACCGCTATGTTTATGCGTTCCATTTCCATTTTTACTATGTTCAGCTTCCCTTGGCTCATGCTCCTCACATTCCATTTTATGTGTAATGCTGCTTTGGATGCCATTTGCCTTGCTAAGGGTGTCTGCCATTTGTCTTTGCATCTTTCTTATGCCCTTGGCTAAACTTTCAAATGTGATATCTCTTTATTTCTCCCTCTTTCCCTTTCTGTTAATGTTTTTATCCTTCCTGTGTCTTGCTTGAGGTGTCTCATCATAGATTTTACTAGGTTATGGGGTTAAACAAGGAGGGCCGCCTACACCTCCCTGTGCACAGTGCCAACCAATGTTAGCTATGTTGTCACAATTCACTCCTGTCAGTGATACTCACCACTACTGCTGCTGCCCAGTAGCTGTTTGTCTCCCTATATTATTCTTCCCATTGTTGTTTGTTTGACACATGCACCACTGACAAAAACATATTTGTGCACACTTTATAAACATATGCTGATGATCATGCACATTTTTCAAAATTGTGCATGTTGTTGAATGTTGTTGGGTTTTTTTCACATAATGAATTGAAAGCTTGGAAATGTTTGGACTTCTGACCTCAGATTTCTGTGCCCATTTATGTACTTGATTCAGGAAGTGTGGATTGGGACCCCTCACACACACACACACACACACACCAATAAAAAAATCAACAGAGTACATTTTCAAAAGAACTATGGTCTAAACTGAGATCTGATGTAACTACATTGATTCTACAAACTTTGTGAGAAACAAATATTGTTTATGAATGCTGCCAATAACCTACAAGCCTTCAGTCATCAAACCTCTTTGATTACTTGTTCATCATCATCATCAACAACAACAACAACAACAACAACAACAGGGACCCTTCTGAGATGCAAGTGGATTTAAAATTTCCTGGACTTTGCAAATCTCCCTATAGCCACAGAGCCAGAAGGAGGAGGATCATACCTACAAAAGATATCCTCCCCACCATATACCATCTTAACTAGAGACTGAAACAACATGTAGGCATCTGACTAATATCTCCAATTGTTTTTCTCCTGTTTGGTTTGTAAAGCAGCTTCATTTATATACCGCTTCATACCACGCTATGGGGTGTCTAAGCAGTTGACAACTTGGAGCTGATTGCCCCCCAACAAGCTGGGTACTCATTTTAGCAACCTCAGAAGGATGCAGGCCTGAGTCGAGCCTCAGCCCTGGCTGGTATTGAACTCACAACCTTGTGGTTTTATGAGTGAGTGGCTGCAGTACAGGCATTTAACCACTGCGCCACCAGGGCTGATAAATGAAGTTGCTTCGCTTTGTAACATCTTGGCTGAGAAGAAGCCCATGGAGCTGCAAAAGCTTGCAACAAGTATATTGTGCATTTTGGTTGGCCAATAAAGGTATCACTGATGGAATTTTGTTTGAATTTGCTAAATGGCCAACACAGCTACCCCTGAATGATCACATCTAAATTCGTCATTTAAAATTCACAATTTAAAAATCATCTGGATAAGCCTGACAGAATAGATTACATATGTGGTATTATGCTATTCAGAAATACTTAACAAAAATATAAGGTGTGATTCTATTTCTGGTGTGAAAACCCATGCACAGTACTACTCTAAAGCATTTGCTCAAGTTCTTTTCTGTATAGAGAAAACTAAGATTGCTTATATTTGACTGATCTTTGCAATTGCATGTCCTGTTCTCCTTTGGGAGCTTCTAAATTACTCTGATATTTTGACAAGCGTGACAAGGACATGCTTGAGGTGGAGTGCTAATTAGGACATACAACAGCACCAATAATAAGCTCTGCAATACAAATTCAGAGGTTATTTATGGTGAGGGCAAGGATGTATAACTTTGAAATGATGATTTTAGTTCTTGAAAACTGTCATTTTGTTATGTATGGTAATACCTGAAGATTTATTATCTTGGCATTAAATATTTCTACAAAGTGAAACTTAGCATACAAGGCTTTAACTTGTAGACAAATGTGTGCATTACTAAGAACTTGGGAAAATTACTATTCATACTACAATTCCCATCATCCCTGAGCCAGCATGGTTGCTAATCATTAACTGGTATGTCAAACAATCTTTTTAATGAGATATTTGTACTAATTAGATATTGCTAGTGAAGCTTGTAAGGAATCTTTTCTTGGAAGGAGCTGTAATGAAGTCACCTACTCAGAATGGACAAGGTTTGGTAAACAGTGGTGATTTCCTGCTATTAATAACACAAAGGCTGTTACTGATATGCTATCTGGCAATTGGTCTGACTGCAGCTGGAATATGGTGGAGGTAAATGTGGTGTCACCTGGTGCGGCCCGCAAACCTCCCCCCCCCCCCGGATGCTACTGTCTCCAAAATCCACTTAGTCTTGCATCTTTCCGAGGTTGCTAAAATGAGTACCCAGCTTGTTGGGAGCAATTAGCTTACACGTTGTAAACCACTTAGGGATTGCTTAGTGCACTGATAAGCAGTATAGAAATATACTTGCTATTGCTATAAAACAGCCATACTTTCATGTCAGGGATGGAGAAAATATTGAAAAATGTTTTAAAAATGGTTGAAAAACATGTTTCTCAAGCATCATGAGACTTTGACGAGAAGAATCCTGGACTGACAAGGATCTTTGCAGTTCAAGACTCATTCTGCACAAAACACTGCATTTGTTAAGCAGCAAACTGCATTTTCTGCAAAAAAACAAAACAAAACCAAAAAAACCAAAAACAAAACCTTAAACCCTAATATATCTATTTTCTGTGCAGAACATGTTGCTCTCTGCATGAAAGCACATGAATTTTGCACATAATAAATCAACAACTGCAGCATTTTCTGTGCAAAAATACCATGGTTAAATGTTGTACAGAATAAAACCCAAACAGCAATAGACTTCAAAAACTATTCCGTTTTCAAGGACTTTCTTGCAACAGAAAGGAAACTGCTAAAATTACTTGTTCCTTCTTTCGAGAATGAAATTAGTGAAGAATGTTCTCCCTGTTTCATGTAATGAGATCTCTGAGTATATTTGGCATGGTATACAAGGAAACATCCTCTGTTGGTTTTTCCCCTATGTAGATATGTGTAAACACACACACCAGCTTCTAAACAATTCAAAATTGTTTTTCCATCTTCTCCCCACCTTCTCTTTTTAGTTATAAATTCTCTCCCCTATACATCTCCTTTACCATTAGTGCATTCCCCCTTTTTAAAATAACACCAACTATTTCTCATTTCTCTATTTCTAGTACGTTTCTTTGTGTTCCCTCCTAGTTTTTCCCCATCACTTTTTTCTGAGATGTAGAGTTTTTTGCCTACATCCTGGTGAAATACTTGCACTGTGAGTGAATAAAATCAACAAAATAAAGCCAAAAGGGTGCACTTTTTCACAGAGAGAGTGGAATAATATAGCTATGGAGGAAAGGAAGGAGAGAATTGAACAAAGGGATACTCTTCTTTTTTTTAAAAAAGTAGAGGGCTCTCTGCAGATTTATAAGGCAATAAACCATAAATTAGGGAAACAGTAACACAGGCATGTTAATTACTTCTCATCAAGAAGAGGTGCTATTTCAGGAATCAATATAGACCTTAAATTCAAGCCTGTCTACCTTGTTTTCTCTTTCTTTCTTTCTGACTGTCTGTCTGTCTTATTCTTATCCTTATTCTTATATCTGATCCTTCTTTCAGTTCTTGAACACATGGCAGCCAACAACACCACCATCTGTGAAATAAATTACCAACATCCATAAAAGAAAAATATGAACATCCTTAAAATTGTGGTACTTAAAATGCAATAAAACAGCAGTGATAAAATTTGTCAGGGCCACACTAAAGGCACTTATATCAAGGCAAAAAGAATGAACAAATAAAAATGTCCTTTGCTATTACCTGAATGGTTGAACTGTGCAGGCAAATGTAATGCCACCTGGGATGAGTGCCACCAAGGAGGATACCATCTGTCAGGTTACCACCTTCCTAGCACTCTGCTATTACCAGGGTGATGAACAAGTCATCCCCTACTGATCAGAAGGTACAAATTGGTTGGGTTGGTTGTCGGGGAGATGTCCCCTCTGATAACTGAGTCTCAAGTCATGTAGGGTTTTAAATGCCAATGGCAACAGTTTGAAATGGGCTCAGCAGCTTACTGGCAGCCAAATTATTGTTTTCATAATCAGTGATATAATCCCTTTTCATTGCTCCCACAAATAGCTGGGATGCAGCATCCTTTATTTTATGCAGATTCCAGACCAGTTTCAAGGGGAGTCCCACATAGAGCATGCTGCAGTTTGAATCAGCACAGAATCCAGTGTACACAGAATCCAGTGTACACAACTGAAAAACTGGTAGCCAAAGCCAGATGATAGGGAATATTTGAAAGAATATCTTCCATAAAGAATGTCTGGTTTGCAATTCCTAGAGTTATCTACATAGGAAATTATGAAACTGCTTCCTTGAAATATCTTCTTGGTTCTACAGTTTATAAGGTTTAGAGCAGGGGCAGACAATGTCTGGACATTGTTGGACTGCAGTCTCCATCTGTCATACTTGGCATAGTCAATGTTAAGGGATTATTGGTGTTACAATTCATCAACATCTAGTGCACCATCCATTCTTCAATCCTAATCTAGAAAGAATAAGAAGATCTGAGTGGATAATTTTATTTAGCAATTCATTCCACTTAGAAGCCCCCCAGCCTATTCCTAAATTCTGATATTAGACTATAGTTACTACTGACCCATATGCATGTTTGGTGAATATTGATGATCTGAATTCCGCAGTACAGATGTCAGTTGTATTCATATAAACTGAGCTGAATGTAAGAACTCCTGCCTTTTAATATGCAATCCTTGATTGTATCTGATACTCAACTGGACTGCAGAGGATAAAAGCAAAATATTGAATATACAAACTTTTCCCATTCTTGTTGAAATTGAACAAAAGTAATAGGTCCTGAACCAGCTGAAGAGCATACCAATTTTTTATTTGAATCATAATAAACCAACTAGCTTCAAATACTATATTCCTGGGACTTTTTTTGTTCAACTTCATTAACTGTTTCTAGCCTCTCTAAACATGCAATGTTGCTTTGGGCTCAGAATGTAAGTCCATCATACAGTCTGAATCTAAATGAAGCTCTCTAAATGAATGCCTTGGCTGTCTAATTGGAATCTTTCTCTAGTCTTTCCTTAGTCTTTTTGAACAGTTCTACTTGTTAGCTTTTGCAGAGTCATGTTGCATTTCAAATACAATCTATTTATGCATGTTCACATGAAAAGGAATGCATATATATACTGGAATCATGTGAGTGGGCCAGGCACATGGGTTTCTCACTCAGTCTTTATCCTAGCAATCAACACTACCCATAATCTTATTCAACCATTTGCTGGAAATTTGTGCAAAGAATTAGAAAGTCAAGCACATGCTTCTAATATGCCTATTACACCTAGAAATCTTTGTGCACTGAAGTGGACTCTATGCAAATTCAGTTGAATGAGCTTAGATATCTTACTACATTTGGGAACTCTTATTGCACAGGATTCCTGGTTACAGTGAGGATTTTAAGTACATTCTCATGAATGTATTTAGAATTTTCCTACAGACTTTCACTCTTAAAACTGCAGGAAAGGGTCATCATAGGCAGCCCTCATCCACCACCAGCAACTGGTGGCTTCCCTGTCGGCGGGGTGGTGAATCCATTCTGAATTTTGTATGAAATTTAAAGACATTTTCAAAGGTGTGAAACTGTTTTCCAAATAGTTTCAGCAGCACTGTGGACAGCTCCTTTAAACTTCAGAATAAAACCTAGAATGGATTAACTATCCTACTGACATGGGACCTGCTGTCACAAAGACCTCTTTAGATGAAGAAAAGGAATAGGAGAGCCAAGATTACTGGCTTCAATCAGAGGCAGAGAAGGTTGCAGCCCTGTTACTACAAAAGCAGAGCCTGGATGATGCCATGCAGCTCTTGCTCATCAAGAAGAAGGCAGAGAGAGTCTTCATCCAGTAGAGTTTTGTAGGGTTTTCTCAGGCAAGGAATACTCAGAGGTGGTTTGGCCAGTTCCTTCTTCTGAAATATAGCCTACAACACTGATATGCTATATTTCATAGGAAGGAACTAACGGAAAGCCACCTCTGAGTATTCCTTGCCTAAGAAAATCCTGTGAAATGCGTGGAGTTGCCATAGTATTTGACTTCTGAATAAACAGGTATAGGATTAAGCTGTATATGTATCTCAATATCCTGAATTCTGTTTTGACATCTGAAGGGCCAAACTTCATGGGATAAAGTCCACAAGACTGGAAGAAAGTCTGTATATGTTAAGACCTTTGGGCATATTGCCTTGGCAAGAATGTGAGAGATCATAATCATAATAGCTACAATGGGAATAAATGCTGAATAAGACAAGGCATCTCTGTAGGCTCCAAAACTCTATTAAATTTCATATGTTAAACTTAGGTATGTAGGCTTTAAAACATACAAAATATTTGGATGATTACATCTTACCAGTGTTCTACAAAAACATTTGAATAGCTAGACTTAGTTTAAGATATATTTGCAAATTGTTTCAGCTGGTATGGAAAACCCATTTTGTTAAATCAGGAATGTGTACAAGGCAAGAAGTGGAACCAAATTTAGACAGAGTGACAGGTGTATCAATAAATAAGATTTAAGCATGAATATGTAGATAGAGATCCTTAGCTAAGTTTGTAGCCATCACAGAGCCATTTTTAATGTAAAGAACAGAGCCTTGTTACACCTGTTAGAGTTAGACTAACAAATTTCTTATGGCATAAGCCTTTGTGGGCTCAGTCTACTCTGAAAACAACAAGACTCTAATGTTTTTTCATGCAACAGGCTTGCAAAGCTATCCCCTCTGGAAATTTTTAGTCCTGAATATATCTATGTGACATAACTACTGAACTTTTACCAAAATATCTCAGAATATTTTTAAAATGCATTTTATTTTAAAAAATGCATTCTAACTGTAACATAAAGTTTAGCATTTTGTATGAATTATTAAAACTGCACTGGTAAATATTAGGGCTTTTTAGTGTAATGAAAAGAATCTTAAATGCAAATTTAAAAGCATTCCACAATGCTATTTTGAAGCAAAACAATCATATGTACATTTATAAATAAAGCACATGAATGAATTACTAAATAAATCAACATGGATTGCATTTAAATACAACCTTGCTGAAGTAAACAAATTCAACAAATTCAGCAAATTATTTTTAACTTCTGCATTGTTTTGTGTTTTTTAAATTGTTTCTAAAATCTTAACTGTATCTGAGACTCCAGAGTATCCAGTGTCATAACAACTGATATAAGGATCATTTTGTCCCAGGAATCAATGATCATTTAAAAAAAAAAAAACACCTTCATAGAATAGTCTTGTCAACTTCATAACAGAACTGGGTTCTTTTATGAAAGTTATTCTGTAATTCATTCTAAGATCTGATGCCTCCCACAGAAGATATTATAGAAAAAGTACCACCCACTCAAGATGCTTTCTCCTCCTCTCTTCTGAAGCATTATATACTGCTGCAACTGCAGAAGGAATGTGAAGTCGAAGGCTTTCATGGCCAGCATTCATAGTTTTTTGTGGGTTTTTTCTAGGCCATGAGGTCGAGTTCTAGAATAATTTATTCCTGATGTTTCACCTGCATCTGTGGCTGGCATCTTCAGAGAATGATGCCAGCCACAGATGCAGGCAAAATGTCAAGAATAAATTATTCTAGAACATGGCCTCACAGCCCAACCCCCCCCCCCAAAAAAAAAACAATGCAGAGGGAATGTTTGGTGCACTAGGTTTCTGGTAGAAAGCCAAGAATATATTCCATTAGAGGAGCTCAATATGTAGGACTCTTCTTCACACACCATAAATGTCCAGTTTATTGATACCAAGGCCAGATGTTATGATGTACAAATAACTTTCCCTTTTCCTTATCATTGACTGATGCCGGTGGGAGGTGGGGAAATGCAAATACCATTTTTGTTAGCAAGTACATCTAATGCCTATTTCTGACACAAGAGAATTAATACAGGGCTTGATTACTGAGTCCTTGTCCTTAGGAAATAGGTCAAGATCACTACTGTTCACTTGGCCTAGACAAGTCTGCTGTATTAATTGTGTCTCTGTGAAAAGGGAGTGAGAAAATATTAATCCAGGCAATGTGAGAGGCTGCAGATCTGTTAATATATGCAAAGTGATTGTTATAATCCCCTTTAAATATCATTCATGAGTAATATTTGTTACTCTGCAAGATGCAAAATGTAGCGAGTTTTCTTTAGACTATTAACTCTGAACATCTGCTCCTGTTTTATATTGTATTTTATGCTTTTCTTTATTCAGGGTTTTTCCCTATGTAAACTTAAAATAAAATTGTTTCATGCCAATATGCACCCACTGCAGTGAAGAATCTGGAGAGCTTGGAGGAGGCAGAGAGGTAAAAGTATGTAATTGAGAGCCTATAAAAGCTCTCACATGTTGCAGGCAGAAGATTCCACATAACATAATGTGCACTCTTGGTCTTTGCTGACATTGATGAATCCCATTAAGTGTCCCTGTGTCTCTAGATGTGGTGGACTTGTCATTATGGACTCTACTGTGGATACAGCTCCTATTTTTTTAAATAAATGTTTCTCTTCTCTCCTAAGCTGAAGACATTTTAGATTTGGCAGAGGTACCACAAGTATTCCTGGTTTGTATCTTACACTATCAACATAGCTCTGCATCAACAATTGCTCTGTCAAACTAAATTTCTCTACAGAAATTTAGTGAGCAATCTCACTGAATACGAAGATTGCTTCCAATTGGATTGCTATGTGATTCTGCATGTGAAGCATATGAATAGTACAAAATTTGGTGGCCTGTACCCATAAATTAAATGTGTCACATTTAATTGCTTAAGCAGCAGTGTACAATACATATAAATATTTTTTGTGTGCTCAGTACATGTAAATAAGTGAAATCTTCCAGTATTCTAAGTCCCTCCCCATATGTCAATATAGAAATACTGAAATAGCAAATAAATACCAATTCTATGTCTTAGAAAACCACATGTATCAATAGTCAGAACGTCCACATTCACTGGCAGGCAATAATCTTCCAATAATCTTCAGGGACCATATTATGCAGAAAATTTTAAGTGATCTAGCCAGTTAATTTGCAAGGAATAAATGACAGAAAGAAAGGGTTATATTGATCTTGAGGAGGCTTCACATTGTTAATGACCCGATCATTTGAGCCCATGGAGCAAAAATGTTAGTGAAAAAGAAAGCAGATTGGAAAAATGAATGGGTTTCAGAAGAATGATATAAAGTAATGCTGCTGGGCTTAACAGAAAGAGGAAATTTCAGAGGTAGTACTTGAACCTCAATTTAAGGTAACGGTGTGATTTCTCAAGGCAACTTACTCCTGAATTAAGTCAAAGCCTAACATCAATCTTCTTTTGAGCTGGATAGGGATGACTCAGGATTTTATTTGGTTCAATTTTTAATTACAATTTTCCAAATTTTCTTCAAGCTTGTGATAGGAAGAACTTGAGATTTAAACAATTCAAAGAAGAGGAAAGCAGATTTGTCCACCTATTTAAAGGGCTTTAAGTGCTCTGCTCTTTAAAAGCCTGGCTTTGAATCCCTGTTCATAGTGTTGAATTAGGAAGCTCACCTCTCTTCACTGCACATCAAGTGTCCAAGTTCTCTCAGCTCTATTCTATTCATCTTCAAATGGTTGGCCTTGTGCCCAATATCTGTTGTTTTGTATTGCATAATCATACAATTCCAATGGGTTGTATGGCACAGCATGGACTTGGTTTTGGCCATTTCCATTAATACAGGAGCCATATGGGTAGGAAAACAGTAAAGGTTTTTCCTTGACATGAATGCCTAGTCATAACTGACTGTAGGGGGCAGTGCTCATCTCTATAACTAAACTGAAGAACAAGCATTGTCAGAGAGACTACTCTGTGATCATGTGACCAGAACACTGGTTTACCTTCCCACCGAAGTGGTACCTATTTATCTACTTGCATTTGAATGCTTTCAAACAGCTAGTTTGGCAGAAGCGGGGACTAGTGATGGGAGTTCATTCCATCTTGCAGTGCTTAGACCTTGAACTGCCAAACCTCTGATCTTACAATCATCAGAATTGGCATCTTAACCACTAAACCACTGCATCCCTGGCTAAGTACACCATATGGATACTAGTGGGAAAATGCTTTTGAAAACTGTACACTATGGTTGAGTCATTATTAAATTAACATGTTCAGGTGACCATTGTTACTTATAAGTTATTTCAAGAAGCTCTGGTGGGCTTTATCAATTCTTTTTCACAAGGCATGAAACCTTGAATGAAAATCATTTTTCAGACAGTATATAAAATATGCAGCAGAAATGACATGAATAATATGTATCATGTACACTAGTACATTTGTCAAATACTAAAAAGATTCCATATGAGCAGTTAAATGGATTTCTTGGATCGCTACGCATTTGATGGAAATGAAACTAAGGTGCTGGAAATAAAAGTGTGCAGCGCACAGGCAAGTCATCACTATGATTTAAAGTTCAGCCTTGCACATTGGAGTATATATGAATATGTTGGATCATGATTTACTTTCCATGGACTGAAGGACTCCATTTACAGAAGGTGTTCTCTCTAATTATTTGGAACTCCTCCTCCCCTACACATTCAACAGTGTCTCCCATCCATCCATGAAGCATTTGCAGGGAGCTGCTATGGGAAGCAGAGTAAGGAATCAGCTAGAATGGAAAGGGGTACAGTTGTGATCATGATGGGAAGGGGTGGCACTTTTCATCAATTTTGGCCAGTGGGATAGCTTGAGTTTGATTCAAGTATGCATGCAGCACAATAGTGAGTGCATACTCATGCCATATTTTTGTTTTTCAGAACCAGAAATGTTGAATGATTCAGAAACAAAAACCATTGCTGCTCTATTGTAAATCACGCACAGTACAGTCTTATATGTGCATACACAGAGATTCACTGTGTTCAGAAGGAAATATGCAGGGGGTAGCTATGTTGGTCATGTAGCAAATTCAAACAAAAATCCACCAAACAGTGATACCTTTATTGACCAACCAAAATGCACAGTATACTTGTTGCAAGCTTTCAAAGCTCCACTGGCTTCTTCATCAGACAAGATGTTACAAACCAAAAGGAGAAAAAATGGAGATGTTAGTCAGATGCCTGCATTTTGATGTTTCTGGCTTTAGTTAACATGGTAAGTGGAGGGTATCTTTTGCAGGCTGGCCCCTCTTTCTTCTGGCCATGTGGCTACTGGGAGATTTGCAAAGAAATTTAAACTCCATTTGCATCTCAACAAGGCCCGCTCTCTTGCAATCCAATATACCTCCATTCATATGAGGCCACAGGCCTCTTTGTAGGCAGAAGACAATGGACTCCTCAAGGAGTCTTCATGTTTTTGCATCTGAAACATTTTGGTTGGCATAAAACATGCCAATCCAGTTCAAATTTAAGAAGAAGAAAAATGTTTTACCTTGCATGGAGGTCCCAAACCACTGGCCAACTCTTCAGGGTTCCCCTGTTGCAGCTACAACATGGTATCTCACAATCAGGAAATATGCAGGGGTAGCTGTGTTGGCCATTTGGCAAATTCAAAATAAATAAATAAATAAATCCACCAAACAGTGATACCTTTATTGGTCAACCAAAATGCACACCATACTTGTTGCAAGCTTTCAAAGCTCCACATTCATCAAAATGCAGGCATCTGACTGACATCTTCATTTTATTCTCCTGTTTGGTTTGTAATATCTTGCCTGATGAAGAAGCCAGTGGAGCTTCAAAAGCTTGCAACAAGTATATTATGCCTTTTGGTTGGCTAATAAAAGCATCACTGTTTGATGCATTTGTGTTCAGAAGGATTATTCTCAGGTAAATATGGTTTATATTGGATCTTATAGCCCATATTCTACCTGCCCTTTTGGCATATGATAATTTGTGGATTAGATATCTAAGCACCATTAGAATAAGTAGACTTGTTCTATCCTTGTCAGTTCTATACACAATCCCTGCATTATTTTTAGTTAGTGAAAATGACTGAAGGCACATCTAAACTGATTGAAAAGTCACAGATTTTGTTCCTGTTCTTTCCAATTTTATACAGGATTAAAATAAACCAATGTTGGGAGCTGGTATATAAAGTCTCTGATCATATCAGGAGCTGATAGAAAATATTCTGTTATAAGAAAAATGTGTATGGATCCCCAAAATAATATCAGAAAGAACAAGAACAAAATGGGGGACTTTCTGATGTTTTTAATTTGTCTGGATGTACCCTGACTCTTAAAAATACAACATAATCTTAGTTTCTCCAAGTAAACAAATAATGTTCAATGCTTTATTATGAGTGGGGCAAATGATAATTATTCCAATGCAGTAAAAGGAAATCCAGTTTTCATGCAAACATTTTCAGTTTTAATCCTTGTTATCTCCAGATAGGACAGAGAAAGAATCCTGTCTGAAATCCTGGTGAACTGCTGCCAGGCATAGTGACAATACTGAATAAGTTAAGTCAAGTGATTAGAATACATTTGTTTTCTATGTTAACTATTTCTTTGGGTCTCTCTTGTTTATATGTGCCGTGTTTTAGCTGCCATTGACACAACTATCTTCTACACCCCAAAAGCCACTGGATACATTTTTTGTTAACATTTTTTGTTCATTTCCAAAGCCAAGATCCTGTTGAGGTCTTATCACAGCTGCTGTCTCAATGCACCCTGCAACTGGAGAGGGATGAACATAACATTGCTCACCACTTTGCTCTTCATCACCTTAGAAATGA
The DNA here is from genome assembly GCA_026167975.1 of Phrynosoma blainvillii. Taxonomy (NCBI): domain Eukaryota; kingdom Metazoa; phylum Chordata; class Lepidosauria; order Squamata; family Phrynosomatidae; genus Phrynosoma; species Phrynosoma blainvillii. The sequence goes on from JANUYF010000003.1 coordinate 252,397,651, forward strand.
CTGTCCCAGAGGCTTCATAGTTTGGATCTTGGGGGCATCTTTGGTTGTTGCACTTGTGAAACAATCATAAATTTGAACTGGAATAATTATATTGTCATAAATCAGGCTTATTACATCATAATTACTGACCAGGATGCCAGCCCATTCCCATCATCACTTTGTGATGAATGTAAGGGGTGGAGGTATTAAATAAGTTTAAGTGGTGAGCAATGACATGTCCAGATTCCTCCCTGTTACAATTAGCCAGACATCTTCAATGTTTGATATAGTGAGAGTCACCCTTTCCTGACTCTAAATGTACCCACTATGAGCTGTTAAGCATAAGATCACATAGGCAGTTTAGAAGATGCAAAAAGGGCTGATTCCCACACACATCTCAGGAAGGCTAGGAAATTTAACACAGGATGTTTGTCACCTAAAGATTTACACCCCAATTCCCACCATGAAAGCCTCCACCCTAGGTGATCACTTCATGAAAATTTGGACCCTTTGATGTAGGACACCTGGACTTTGCTTCAGGCTAGATTTCTTCTATAAAACCTTAAAATTTCCTAGTTGGTTTGTAGGCTGACTCCACATCACTCTGAATTCTGCTAAAATTGCTGGATGCTGAGTCCCACTTCTCACCCATCAAACTGCATCTACTAGAGCAACCTTGCTGTTGGTAATTATCACTGTTAGTGAAGCCTCTTCTATTCCAATCTAACACCTTTATTTCCTAGATCTTGTGTGTGAGAGAGAGCATGTGTATTTTGCATGTGTTTCCCCCTCAATAAAACATATTCATAGAAGAATTCTGCTTCTGCAATCCTTTGTTTCAGCACCTCAGTATACAGTTGAGAAAGGTTCATTGAGCTGCTTGTAACTCAGCCATTTCTTTGAGTTAAGTTAATATTTTCCTATATCTCATAGTTACACACACACACACACACACACACACACGATCCAAACTAGACACCAAGCCAACCAGAGTTAATTCTGACTAAAATATCATGTGAGAGTTTCAGGTGGTGTAATTCACTGAGATCCCTTGTAATGGGCTACAATAATTTTTTGAAATATTTTTTACAGCCCTGGGATGAGAAGATCTTCCAACTACTCTTAACACTGCTACTACTTGAATTATTTTAACTGAAGATAATAAACCAAAGACATTAGACTTGTCATCTGGCTTCCCTTCCAATAATCTACCGATCCTCCTGCTTTTTGTTCCATGCAGAGAAAGTGTAACAGTTCGTAATGAGAAGGCATGAAGAAACTTTCTACCACAGAAATCTTCAGGAGAAACATACTTCAGCAAGTTCCTACTCTTGAGAGTGCCCTGATTCTTTGCCATTTAATCAGCTTGGGAAATGTCAACCACATAAAATGTCAAGCCAGCTTTATCCATGATGTACTAGAAATCAGAAGAACAGGTGAAACATCTTGCAGTTTTTGTATGCTGGGAGGCCAAAGATACAGAAATCAGTTTGAAAATTGTTTCTAAAAATGAATTTTGTTCTTTGACCCCAGGGAGATTTGACAAGTTCTTAATGCAAACTCACATGTTAGTTGAATTCTTGGGAAAACAGAGCCAAATGGGGAGAGATAATATTTTGTTAGAAAATATAAAAATACTAAAGACTGGCTATTTTGGATGGTGAGATACATCCAACAATTTTTTTCCCTGCGATGTTTACTCCTTGATAAATGTAGCTGTAATCAGTGTAATATCTCCATAATGTAAGCCCACTGGGCAGTCTATGAAGGGGGGGGGGGGGAAGCACTTATAAAAATTTAATCGCACCAATGCAAAATGCAAATATCAGGTTTTTTTGAGATAAGCATTGTAATCATTACTTTAATTACTCATGCCTCAAATCCTCCAGAAGTATTAGGCCCAGTGCTGATCTTTCTACCCTTCATATAAATAATGACAATCTGTCTCAAGTTTTTTTCACCATTTTAGTTTTAGACTTAGCAGAGCAAGCTGTACTATTAAGATTTCATAAACTAATTTTGTGAAGTGCCTAGAGGTATCTTGGTATGATAATGTATTTTTATAGTTTAATATTAAAAACCAGTGAAGTGAAGGAATATCATGTTTCTAGCGATATGTCCATATTTATTCTTTGTAAGAACCTCTCTGTACTCTGATGCTACCCTTTCCTGGCCCACCCTTTTCTTTCTTTCTTTCTTTCTTTCTTTCTTTCTTTCTTTCTTTCTTTTTGGTGAGACGGCCTCAATTCCAGCTGTGGTGTAATATTGACCTAGTTGAAGATGAATAAACTGAAGGATGCTTCACACAACTCCTCCTCATCCACTTCATGAAGAGGAAGTCATGATGCTGTGATAACTATTGGCAACCAGGTTGCTGCATTTACAGAAGAATTCTCTTTACATAACTATAAGCCACCTAGTTATTTCTCTGGCACATGTTGCCAAACGTAGGCAAGACAAACTAGTGCCATCTTCTTTGTAGGAAGTTTCAGTGTATGACAGATCAAGGAATACCTGGGGTTTATCCACACCACACAGGTATGACAGTATGATATCACATTACTACTGTACATTTTGTACATTTTATCTTTGTACTCCCGCCTTGATCCACAGGGAGAGGCAGGAAATATAAATAAGTAGTATTATTATTATTATTATTATTATTATTATTGCTGTGGGAACAACAAGGACAAACATTCAATTGCAGTGTGAACTGCTGGATGCTCCACCCAAGCTAGGTCCAGGGGCTGGATTTCCCCACACAGAACCCATAAAGGAGCAATACCCCCATTTGGGGTGGGTTAGTCTACATAGTCCTCCAAACTGGATTCAGTCCAATATCCAAACATGTTCAAATGTGTGATAAAAGTTGTGGCAAAATTATGCAATGCATTAACAACTTATAAAGGCTAAACATTGCATGGAGTAGGGAAATTGCTGTGAGGAAAAAAATCCTCCTCAATTCTACAGACATGGCAATGCTTGGCAAATTATATGTCTTAGGAGAGGGAGGGTGGGCAGGGTAGGTTCTGGAGACTGGGTGGGGCTACAAAAATGGTGCCCAGAGTCTGAAAATGGCCTATAGGCCATATTTTGCAAATCTAAAGTGTAAAATCTTTTAAAGAATGTTATACAGAGCCTTGTTTAAGATTATTGCTGTAGTCTGTATTTTTCTGAAATTTTACATCTAGAAATGGAAGGTACAAATTACAGTATCTCCATTTTAATCAAATAGTTCTGTTTTACAGAGGATTATGGATTTACAGGGTTGAAATATATGGATAAACCAGTTTTTTATGTGTGCCTAAAATAATTTTTAAAATACAAGCTTTAATATGAGCTTTAAGAAGGGTGAATAGAAAGATTTTCTACAGATATTGAAAACCAGTATAGGAAAAGGGAAAATGTTTAAGAAAGCCATGGTTATTTAGAGGAAATAAAGAAAAAGTGTAGTAAGAAAGAGACAAAATGTGTTTTAAAGCCTTCATCTGTTTCTCAACTGGAATTCCCCATGGGAAAATCAGCAAACTGATGCTGGGAAGTTGGTTGAGGGTTAAAAACTAAAAGAAGAGATATGCAGGAAGAGCCTAGAGTTAGCCTCAGAGTACAGACCTTAACAAACCTGCTTCAGCAAGTAAAGAGATGTGTTTTTGTTTTGGTTTTTTTTGTCAGCCAGCCAGGTTTTGTTTTGATTTATCTTACTCATTGTTGTCTAAAAGGACATATCAACTGGTTTTTGCCTTGCTACCTAAGTGAAAGGAATAAAGAATTGGTGCACTAATATATTTTCCTAAAAATGGCTGAGAAGGTTAACCTCAGGCCTTCTTCACCTCAGCTATATTTACGCATTGCTAACTTCCATCAGTATGTCAAAAATAATGAGTTCATGGCTCAGGCAAGATAGAAAAAGTAGGGGCATTGCATCCTCTCTTATATATTCTTGGGAAAATCCTTCCATTTCAACTCTTTCCACTATACATATACCATTCTGAGACATAGCCAATTAGTTTGAGCAATCAGTATGAAGAAACTGCTAAGGGGTGTTTATAAGGTCACTTTACAGAAACTCATCCAAGTAGTAAGATATTGTGAGAGAAATGGTAGTTCGTAATCAGATGCCTTTTTTCTTTCTTTCTGGTATCCTTTCTGGTAGTTCACAATATCAAAAATAGAAAAGCACTGAGTACCTTTGGAGTCAGTGTGGCATGATGGTTTGAGTATTGGACTACAACTTTGGAGACCAGGGTTCAATTCCCAGGTCAGCCATGAAACCCACTGGTTGACCTTGGGCAAGTCACATGCTCTCAACCTCAGCAGTAGGCAATAGCAAAACCTCCTCTGAATAAATCTTGCCAAGAAAACCCCATTACGTATAGGTTTTCCTTAGGGTCATCATAAGTCAGAGATGACTTGAAGGTACACAACACAACACACACACACCTTTGGAGTAGACATTGCATGGAGAACTTTCTCTATGTTTTCATTCTCAGTGCCTGCTTGAGCTGAGCATTTGTCTGTTGTTCTTCAGTAGCTTTCACAATTGGTCAAACTAAATGGCTACATGTGCAAAAGCTGGTGTGTGTAAACAGATACATTCTCTGTCACATTCATACATAGCACACACAGATATTTAGACACACATACACACACACTCATGCATACATACAAAGATGTAGTTGAAGGGATTTCTCAACCCAAATGGCAATGTGGGGATGAGAAGTGGGACCTCATCTTAGGACTCCCATCACTTCACCAACTGTGAACCTTTTTTTTTATCTATTCATGGAAGGAATAAGCTGAGAACAAACATTCATTGACAACATGTATATACAGTTGAAGAAAATAAGTTATCCTAACTGTGATCCTCCTCAATGTGTTCCACGTCCAAAGTAATTAAAGAGGGAGGTGAAGGTACCCCCATGTTTTCCCATATCCAGAAGAATTAGGCTTTGGGAAAGCTTGCTGTTGAAACCAGGGGAAATCTGTTTTCAAATCTACTTTTGAGGGGATAAATAAGAGAGACATAGCCATGAGCCAGATGGCAAGACTTCTTTGAAGGTATTTCTGGTGCAAAGCTTGTGCTGCCTGCTATATACCATCCCTCTGTCATTGGAGTGACCATTTGGACTTGATTGTTGCTTGCTTTCTTGAACTCACCCTTGTCCAATTTCCTTGTGAGTACTTATGGAGGGCATCATATATCAACATTTATGCAATGTTTTTTGGCAAGAAATTGGGTATGGATTAGGGCTAGTGCAGATTCAAAAATCAATGCTAATTGTAATGATTACACTCAACTTTATGCATTAAGACATGAAAATCCTTTAAAAAGTGGTATTTCAGCTCTTTAATATTACATGTTATATGCATTATCTCAGCAGAGTGCTGTATTTTCTATACTTATAACAATTCATATTCTCTAAGTGGTGCTTAAATGGATGTGAAGGACCTGTGAGCTCAACTATTCCTGGCATTGCAATTAAGCCTTGGATCACATGTCTTCCAGCATTCATGAAATATCAGAGTGATTCCCCCCAACCCCTATAGCCACCTGAATGATTTCAACTCAATTTTGGAATGAAAGTTTTGTACAGTTTTGCCCTCCATAGAGGTGGAAAACATATTACCAATAGATCGTATGTGGAAATTACATTGTCATATAGATAAGAAGCCTTAATGGCAAAGATATTATATGGGGAAGAAAGGACTGACAGCCCAGTCTGATAAATTATTCCTTTTTATTTATCTATTAAATTTTAGCCTGGCTTTCCATTAAAAATAGTTCCAAAGACAGTTAACAATAATTAAATACAGCTAAAATACAACATTATAAAGCTAAGAATACCTCAATTAAAACATAAAAAGGAGGAAGCAGGGAAGGAATGTAGCAGCACCTTTAAGACTGTTGTCATTGTTGTTGTTAACTGCCTTCCAGTCAACCCTGACTCATGGCTACCCTGTGGATGAGACATCTCCAAACTTCCCTATCCTCCACTGCTAGGCTTAGGTGTTGTAGATTCAAGCCTGTGGCCCTGATTGAATCTATCCATTTGGTGTGTGGTTTTCCTCTCTTTCCATTGCCCTCTGCCTTTCCCAGTATTATTGTCTTTTTTAATGAGTTGTGCCATCTCATGATGTCACCAAAGTACAACAGTCTCATCTTGGTTTCTAGGGATATTTCAGGCTTGATCTGTTCTAGGACCGATTTGTTTGTCTTTTTTGCTGTCCACAATATCCTCAGCATTCTTCTACAGCACTACATCTCAAATAAGTTGATCTGCTTTCTGTCCACTTTTTTCACTGTCCAGTTCTCACATCCATACATAGTAATGGGGAATACAATGGATTGGATGATTCTAAAGTTAGTGGTCAGTTGTATATCTTTACTCTTTAGGATCTTGTCTAGTTCTTTCATAGCTTCCCTTCCCATTCCTAGTATACTTTTGATTTCATGGCTGCAGACTTCATTCTGATCAATGTATGATCCAAGGTATTGGAAATTGTTAATTACTTCAATTTTCTCACTGTCTAAGTTGAATTTATGTAGATTGTCCATGGTCATTATTTTTGTTTTCTTTATTTTCAGCAGAAAGCCTGCCTTTGCACTTTCTTCTTTGACCTTTCTTAGTATTTGTTCCAAGTCTATGATATTCTCTGCTAGTAGTATTGTGTCATCCACATATCTTCAATTGTTGATGTTCCTTCCTCCTATCTTCACTCCCTCTTCTAAGTCTAAGCCTGCTGTATACAAATTGAACAAGTAGGGTAATAAAATGCAGCCTTGACTGACACCCCCCCCCCTTGCCAATTGAGAACCATTCCGTTTTCCAGGTTCTGTTTTAACAGTAGCCTCTTGTCCCAAGTACAGACTAACTGTTTTTAAAATTAAATACAGATTAACTGTTTTTTTTAATTTTTGCATGAACTTTCATGTTACCCAGAATCCCCTTCATATCCAAAAATATTAATAACTCCATATGCCACCCTTGGATCCCTTGCTAAATTCCCAAATGACCTCCAGATGAACCCTGGCAGTAGAGTCAAGAGGCCAAAAGCCCTCTGCACCCATGGCATGGGCAGCCCACCCTTAATTCCTAAGGAATGCATTTCCTCCAGATAGTCAGGAGAGTTGCGAATGGGATTTTCCATGATGAGATCATCCAAACCATCAAGAGGTGTATTGTGTCATCCTTCCACAAACACCCTCAGCCACCCAAGGTGTAATGTTTGTATTGTGCCACCCAGTCTAACACCCTCCCACCCATAGGAAGGTGCATTGTGTCACCCACCCACACATTTCCCCAGGATATTGACCCCTCGGATAAAGACCCACCACATACAATGGAACCCTATACAGCAGGGTGCCATCATCGCAATTATCGCCTTCCGCCCCCAGGGCCCATTTGGCCCTATATAAGCCCCAGATTTTGGCCAGTCAGTGTGCTAGATTCATGGTCTAAACGACTCCACGTCACTCTGACCTCTGAACCTAGTTACCGGCAAGTCAGGCTCAAAACCCAGGCTGCGGAGCCTGACTTGTCTCCCTATCATTCCACATTTTCCATTCGCTTTCCGGGAAGAAGGCTACATCTCGGTAAGTATCGCCATTAGTAACGCCTGCATTTCTGTTCCAAACTCCAACCTTGATCTTCCTGAGCCTTGTGTGTGTGTGTGAGTGCATGTTCTGCGAGTGAGTTTTCCCCTATTTTAATAAATTAGACATCTAGTGGTTAACCAATATCTGTCTCAGCTCCATTTCTTGGGATTCTCTGGTCTCTTGGTATAAACACTGGGAGAGCGGTCTCATTGGGCTGTTGTAGCAAGCCTACTCTCGCATATTTGAGCTAATAATAAAATTCCCCTAAGGATTCGTTGCTACATTCATGGATACAAACTTTTTTCTTTAGGTGCAAAGACAGAGTGACAATAAGTTCTCAAGTATAATGTATATTTATGCAGTTGTGGGAGTGTGATGGAATGTAATCAGATTCAAAAGGATGCAAATCACAATCTTTGTCCTAAATTTTCAATTTTTTCAAATTTTAATATATTTTATATAAGGTGATACACATCTTTACAGTGGTCAGTTGGTGCTGATGTGTGAAAGCAAGAAATCTGCTTATCAAAAGTCAATTTCCATGGATTCATAACATTCTCTCAGAAGATTCCTTTTGTTTCAGTACAGAGGGCTTTTTATTAATATATGTAGTGTGCCATGAAGCCATTGTCTTTGTTCATACCTCTGTTAATGGGCTGGAATTTGTAAATATTTTTAATCCAGCTGTTTCTCTTTCTAGTCTTGCTTTGTAATTTTCTTGTTCAATGACCACAGCCTTTAAATTCTATATGTACAGAAAGGTTGAAATATTCTGCAACTGTTTTTTGTGTATTGACATTTTTAATGTCAGATTTGTCCAATGTAGAGTGTAGAAGGGCATTGCTGGCATAGGATGGCATCTATTAAAACATGCTCAACAATTTAAAAATGCATAAGATTCTCTAGTTCATATGATATTTTCTGCACTCAAGTTGAACAAGTAGGGTGATAAAGAAATACATAGAATCTTGTAGTTCAAATGATATTTTCTCCATAGTATTATAGTATAATATTGATCACAGAGTAGATGCAGGAATTAAAAGTGCTGCTATATTCCCTTCCCTTCCCCCTCCTTTCCTTCTTTTTTATATTTTACTTGAGCTATTGATGAGCATTAAAACATGCTCATCAATAAAAAAGAAATAGTTGGATCTTTTAGTGAAAGATGATTGCAGCCAAACGACAGTTTGAAATCCTGTCTGAATTAAAAAATACCTTTGCATGCCAGTAGAATCAAAACAGTGACTCAGCTGGCCTGGCATACCTCAGAAGAGAGGAAGCCTTCTCTTACATTTTAACATGCTTCTGATGGTGGCAGAGCCAAAGGAAGAGCCTTTCCCAAGAATGGTTGAATCCTGGGCTGGCTCCCAAGGGAGGATGTGGCCTTTCACATAGCCAGGTCCCAAGCAACATAGGGCTTTATCTATCATAATAACCCAGTACTTCAAATTGTGCCAGCAACATACTGGTAGCAAGTGAAGTTATTGTAATAAGGGAGTCACAATACTCCCTTACAAACAACAGCATCCAGGTGTTTAGGTTTGTTCTGAACCTGCTAACATTTACAAATGTTATTCAAGCCAAAAAAAGCTGACATACAAATAGGACTACTCTTATGAAAGTGGCAGGTTACATAGGGCATTCACCTTCCCACAAGGCTGATTCAATGGAAGAAAGGGACTAGATCCAAATGCATTCCTCATAACTGTAATATGAGACTTTTTGGATCAGACCAAAGATTCATCTAGTTCAGCATCTTGTTTATTAAAAGCAGTCCAGAAGTAGGCCTCCAAGGCAACAGCCTTCTTCTAGGGTATCAGCAGCATCCACTATCTCTCAGAATGGAGGCTCTCTGGATATTAATTATAACTAATAGCTTACTGATCAGAAATAAATAGGACAGGAAATCTTTTCATAGACCATTCAAGGGGAAATGTTAGATTTTAGGCCTACTGTCCAGTTCAGTACGGTTGCTGTTTCAGTGCTGTACCAGCTGGGTGAAAGACAACTGTTTGAAGAGAGGATGGTGGCCTTATCCATATCCCAGGGACTAGAACTCTACTTTGAGAGTCCATGTTGACAAATTATACCATATGGTTTGCACTTGCTTCAAGATTATTTTAACAGCTCATCAATGTTTGTTGCTATTTGCAGTGTGAGATAGGATTCACCAGTTTACAGACAGTTATAACCAGGTAAATAGTTTCAGATAAGTCACTTGCCTCTAAGAGGCAGTGTGATGAGGCAACCTCAACTATGAATGGTCAGCTGTATTAGGGGCCCCCTCTTCTCCAAAACCTCCCATTCATGCTTTTTAATAGGCTTATCCCTGGGCTGGGTAGTGACTTGTAAGTCATACTCCTACTGTACCCCACAAGACCTATCCCCTGCCTAGTCTGGCAATCAGACAAGGCACAGCTTCTGGGTGTTTTACAGTCTTTTCCATACTCACTCTTTCTCTTCTCCCTCTTCCTGATTCACCTTTTCTTCTCCTTCCCAATCCTTCCTAGCACTTGCCTGCAACCAAGTCTCACCCTGCCCTCATGTGCCTGTCCACATCTTGTCTATTCTCCACTTCATCCAGCTGATGAGCATTTCTTCTTCTGTCCTGGATGTTATAAATCCTTCCTTTCTCCTCAGTTCCATCATCCCCCCCCCTCTCTGACTCTCACACTGCACCCTTATTGAGTCTCCCTCCTCCCTCTGACTCCTTATGCTCCTCTTCCTGCTCTTGACTCCCTCCTCACCACCTAGTCACTACCTGTTTCTATGTTGCAGGCAATGTTGGAGTCACATGGCCTCCACTGTTCATTTCACTACCAGGCACCATGCTCTCTTTCAGTCCATGTCTGTCTTCTTCATCCTTGCTACTCTTTAAGTATGTCCAGTGCCACTGCAGGTCCCCCATGAACACCTGCCCCTTTAACAGATCCATTTATTTGGTTTTTAAGTTGTTTTTGTTTGTTTTTTTAAACAAAATCTGTTGCAACAAGGCACCAATAAATCTTCAGTTTTCTTATGCTGTAAATCATTTTGGTAAATGGGGAAGATAAGAGTTTTTACAATAGGCATCAGGATATATAGATCATTAAGGGCCTTTACAGACTGCCAGAAATAATGCAGCTTGAGTCCACTTTAACTGCCCTGTCTCAGTGCTAGGGAATCATGGAAAGTGTAGTTTATTGTGGCACCAGAGTTCTAACAGAGAAGGCTCAATGTCTCAGAAAAAACTACAATTCCCATTATTCCCTAGCACTGAGAAAGGGCAATTAAAGTGGACTCAAGCTGCATTATTTCTGGCAGTCTGTAAAGGTCCTAAATTAACAATAAAGCTGTTCTAAGGGCTGGAGAAGCAGGAAATAACAGTGGGTTAGCAGGTTTGTGGAAGTCAAACTGAATGAAAATTTAAACAAATGGGTGTAGGATTTGTGTGAGTTGTAATTAAAGGGCAAAAGATTAGGGGCTTGATTACACCAACACAAATACTCCAGGAACAGACCTGGATCCAACCTGTTAGGGCCACACTTATTGTTAATAAAGCTATCCAGTGTCCCATGGATATCTACACCATTCCCCAGCCTGAATGAAAGTTGGCTCTGCTTTGTTTTCCACTACTGTCACTGCTGTCCTGGTCAAGCACCCCTCAGCTGAGCCCTGCTGGTGATGACGTCACTGTCTGGGGGTTCCCCAGAAGGTGCCCAGCCATGTGATCAAGGAAGAAAGGACAATCTCATGTCCATCAGGGCTCTGCTGAGGGGCAACAGAGGGGCAATGGTGCTTTACCAAGGCAGTGCTTGGACAAGAAGGTGGCAGCAGTGAAGAATTTGGAGCTCCAGGAAGGAACACTTTTCCCCTTCCACCAGTGGCTGGGCTCAGGTGTGGAGTGGGTGGCAGGCAACACTGACCTTTTCAGAATGGTGACACTTGACACCCACCTAAATCTTGTCTGATCCAGCTGTCCACACACAGCAACAGCCAGCACAATAGGACATTTTTCAGATAACTCCAGAGCAAAAGGGAACTTATTTTAATCTGATTTACTATCTAAAAGAAACAGATTCACCGTGGAATTGGCTTTATGTCATGTAAACAGATTGTAGTTGATATGGAGTGAGTCGAGAGGTGTTTGGTTGATCAATGTAGACAAGTGGTAGCTTATGAGAAACAAAAGAATTAGGTTTCTAACTATAGGATACTTCCTTTGTGTACTGTGCTAAGATTGCTACTTCCTAGGAAAGGAAGGCAACAGGCTCTCAAAACAGGCACATAGGGCACATAAAGTCATTCCTATGATCTATCTATATCATAAAGTGATCAGAACAGAAAACCAAGAGGGGCAATAGAGATCTTAACTGTCTGATTCCACTGACAGAGAGTACATGTGTGTAGCAACTAGCTTCTATAATTAATGAACACTGACACCAATTACTATAGGAAATAAACTTTTATTATAGGAACTCCATTAGAGATAGGAAAGCTTTCTAAGATTAGGTTAGACTAAGATAGAAAAGGAATAGGACAAGTTAGCTTTACTTTTGGAGCAATGAAAGAGCAAAAAGGAAGTGGAAAAAAGAAGTGGAGTGATCACCAAGAATATCAGTCTAAGGGAGGTTATGACAGGTGGATAAGACATGGGAAGTGTAGAGCTTTTAGGTCACCAAAACACTCATTTCCCTATCACTGCTGCTCCTTCTACACATTTAACCCTTTAAACACTGGACATTGTTGCATTTCCAACTCTACTGCCCCTGGTCAGCTTCCTTGATCATTTCTGCCACACTTTGTTGCGCTAATCTCCACGTCCAGTGCAGCTTCCTAGAAAACAGCCTGGCTCCTAAGAGCATAAAACACACTTAAATGTGCACAAGGATGACACCAACATCATTACAGCTGCATCTTCATTGCCTTCTACCAAAGCACCTTTCCAAGAGCTTGGTGATTGTTCTGGAGCATAGTGTAATGCAATGAAGGAGCATCAGGAATTCACACTGAACTGAATTCCATTAATGTGTAGTGATCTTTGGATGCAAGCCTTTAAACTGGTCTCCATTCAGTACCTTCCAGCTAATTATAATTACCATAAAAACATTAAATAGCTGAAGGAAAGTAATAACCTTGTTTCCCAGTATACCTGCCTGAATAAATCTTACTACTAATAGTGTTGGTACCACACGAACAGATCTTCCCCCCCATTGCTCCCAATTTATTTTTCTAATCCTTGTTATCCTTGTGATATGTTGGTAAGTATGCACCTAGAAAACATAGAATTTAAACACCACACACAATATACATCTCATGTCTATTCTTAGCAGCCACTCACAATATGTTCAGAGAGGTCTTCACCCTGCCTTGATTCTCTGTTGCAAGGACAAGATGGAAAATGAAAAAAAAAAAAAACTTCTTGGAAATGCTCAGATTCAGCTTTTATTGGAGCTTGAGGGGAAGGAATTCCAGACCAAATTGGCTACCTTTTTGCAAACTCATAATTGTTTCTGTTAACGTTTATCTTAATGGACTTCAGTAGATGGATTTTAGTTTATTATTCATTCGAGATACATTTAGTGTATTAATTACTCAGAAGAATTTGAGTGTATCTGCATTTCACTGTTATCAGGCATTTACAATTTACCTTTCATTCATACCAAGCAGCCATCCATTATGCAGTAAATCACAGTCATATAATAATCACCCCAATCCCAGATTTTTCCCCACTTGAATATGAATAATTCATATACCCATGAATTATCATGTATTTCAATGTTGTCCGAACTAATATATATACACCTCTGCACACATAACCAGGTTGCACCCATGCTATTCAATATCTGCATGGGAAAGATTGTCCAGAGGTTTAGGGTTCAGTGTCACCAGTATGCTGATGATTCCCAATTTATTCTCCCTTCCCACTAAACTCCAAGGAAACTATTTCATTTCTAAGGGCTGGAGAAGATGGGCCAAAAAGAAAAAAGTAGCTCAATCCTGCATTTTCTGAAAGTGATTCGAAACACTACTGTCCACACAGCCCACTCCCAAGGTGGGCTAAACACACACAGGCAGTCTGCACAGCACTGCATCAAGCTGCATTGTGCCCCCCCCCCCTTTTTTTTTGGTCATTTCCCTATCATGCATGTGCATTGTCACACAAATACACTATCTGCAACCTCAAATTATTTCCCACAACCCCCTCAGATGCCATTCATTGGATGGCCACTCCTTTGATCATCTACACCAGGGGTAGGCAACCTTTCCCCTTTAAGGGCCGAGGGACTTCAGCTCCCAGAATCCCAGGAGCTATTGGCTAACATGGGACTATTGGCCAACATGGATGAGGTTTCTAGGAGCTGAAGTCCCTTGGCCCTTAAAGGGGAAAGGTTGCCTACCCCTGATCTACACAGTCACACGTGTGATGCACCGCCTGTACAGGGCATCGGGGCACTGGTGTGCCTTGTGATACATTGGCAAAGTACTATCACTGAGGCCCCTCCTTACATGCCTCCTTCACCTCTGTTCACCCTGTTGGACTATTTGGTTTGTGTATGTAGTAATTGTATGTTGTCTAGTGGTCTACCTTTTCACTGGCCAGGAACACCTTTTTCCTGTTTGAACCAAGCTTCTTCTTCTGCTTCTTCTTCTTCTTCTTCTTGTCCTCATCAGATGTCATCCTCATTGAAATTGTCACACTTTCACTTTTTCTGTTTTGCCACAGCCCTGCATTGGTGTTTGGTAATTTATATACAGGTGTGAAGATGTGCATTTTCTGTGTTAGGTCAGAGTATCAGGGCTTTTTTCCCCCTCTGATTTTTAGCCCCGAGTGCAGCACTGTTCCACTTTCCACCCACTTTTGCTTTGTGCATTGTCTAAACACCCTGCCTTCAGCTGGAAGCTGCTGTATTTTGTCCATGTGTTTCACCCTTAAAATGGTATCTGCTACCAATAATGGACCGGATGAGGGCAAAAAAAATTGAAGCTTGGTTAAAACAGGAAAGAGGTGTTCCTGGCCAGTAAAAAGGTAGATCACTAGACTTCTGTGCTTGGAAATAGATGGCTGACATTGTTTTCATGGAGCTCCATGAAGACAAAAGCAACAGTAGTGTGATTACCAGTCTAGAGGTAAGCTCTGACTGTATTTCTCTCTCCCTGGGTTAGGAAAAAAATGAAGAGATAGCCCACATGGGCCCGTGAACCCCATCAAGACTGTGAAGGCTAACATAGTGGATTTTGTGCAAAATTGGGGGGGGGGGAGGCTGCTGGAGACACTTGCTATCAGCTCATCCTGCTGCACAAAAGTACTTTTGGACATTAAGCCTGCTTACTGCACTTTCTTTTCTTAAATATTCTTGTAACAAGAACAATGTTTGTTGGATTAAAAAGAATATATGAATCAGTGGTTTTATCAATATCTGTCCTTTCTTTTTATCTACATGACATGGAGGACAATTTTTATAATAATTTTTAAGTGAACAAAGATTCTAGCAGAGTTTGGTATTTTGTGAAGAAAGACTTAGGGCCTTTACAGGATGCCAGAAATAATTCAGCTTGAGTCCACTTTAACTGCCCTGGCTCAGAGCTAGGGAATCATGAGAACTGTAGTTTTTTCTGAGACATTTAGCCTTCTCTGTCAGAGAGCTCTGATGCCACAATAAACTGCAGTTCCCATGATTCCCTAGCACTGAGCCAAGGCAGTTAAAGTGGACTCAAGCTACATTATATCTGGCAGTCTGTAAAGGTCCTTAATTGGAACTGATTGGTGAGATAAGGGCTAGAGTTTCTGGATTTTGGGATATGGGTCTTGTTATCTGAGGTTAATTTAAGGTAATAGATTTATGATTTAAAATAAAGGAACAGAATTGTTAAGGTTGATTTCTATGGGTTTTAGTAGCTTATTTATATTAAGAATAATTCAGATGGAGTTGGAAAGTTTCATTAAATGAATAAATGGATAAGGTTAACTACTTTTGAAAACAATAATAAAAAATATTTTTCTTCTTTTTGTGGATGTGGGAAATATACAGCTGAGCTTGTAATATATTGAGGTAAAATAAGATTGATTTTAAAATAAAGAGGGGTAGGAAGTAAAAGAGGGGTAGGAAGTAAACTGAGGAATGCAGTGGCTCAAGTGGCTAAGGCGCTGATTCTGTTGATTGAGAGATCGACAGGTTGGCAGTTCAAGGCCCAGGTGCTGCATGATGGGGTGAGCTCCTGTCAATAGTCCCAGCTTCTGCCACCCTAGCAGTTTGAAAACATATAAATGCAAGTAGATAAATAGGTATCACTTTGGTGGGAAGGTAAACAGCATTCTGTGCAATCACACTGACCACATGATCACAGAGTAGTCTCTGACAACACTGGTTCTTTGGCTTAGTAACAGAGATGAGCACCGCCACAGACACGACTTGACAACCTTGTCAACGGAAAATACCTTTACCTTTAGGAAGTAAACTGTTCTAATATTTTTTTTCTTCTTTTCTCCTCTTTTTGCTGTTTTCATTATTTTTCTTTTTGTTTCATGTATTGTTCTTTTATTTTTTAAAAAAGTAGATCAGTGGGTAGAAATTCAACCTGTGCTGGATGGGGTTATACTCAAGATGCAAGTTTACAGCAGATAACAGTAGGCCCAGGTTTCAATTTAAGGGCTTCTGCTTAGTTCACCAATTGCTCTCATTCCTGGAGTACCTGAATTGACAGTGGCACTCAATAGGGTTGGCATCATCCAGTGTGGTAACTCATGGTGTCACACATTCCCCAGTTACCTCCTCCGATACCACACCATATAGAATCCTTAGCGGTGTTTTTGTACTAATGTTACTCATAAATCATTATTCCTGTATATCACTGAATGTAATGGCAATTGTTGTTACATAAACAACTAGTAAAATTAAAATTATATCTTTAAATTACAATATAATATGCACAGCCTAAATGTATTTGCATGTACGTACTTTCATGAGGTTAAAGTGAAAATCTGGTACGATGTGATTTCTAAAGGAAAATTTTAAAAAGGATAATTTTAAAAAAATTAAACATTAAAAATTATGTTTTAAAAAATAAGACCTAAGGCCTCTTAGGAGGAGGAGGCTTTCCAGGCCAGTTCCTGCTAGGAAAGAGGAGAAAGCAGTTTCCAGGCAGCCATCTTGAGTGGGTAAGTTTTTAAATTCTTTTTAAAAACACTTGGGGGGAGTGTGACTGTGACTCAGCGGGTGGGGCTTTGTTGAGTGGCATTTGCAAATCAATAGGGGGTGGGCTAGGCAGTTAGCTCTATACAACTGCTGCCAGAGGCCAGTTTCAGGTCAGTTTCGGCCAGGACAGGGGAAGGAGGAGGAGGAGGCTCTCCAGGCCAGTTTCTAACAGAGAGAAGAAAGAGAAAGAGGCTTTCTAGGCAGTTTCTGCTAGGAAAGAGGAGAAAGCAGTTTCCAGGCAGCCATCTTGAGTGGGTAAGTTTTTAAATTCTTTTTAAAAACACTTGGGGGGAGTGTGACTGTGACTAAGACTTAGTATGGACACTGAAGGAACTGCTGCCGTCACCTGCAATACCTGTGGGATGTTTGTATTCTTACCTACAGATGTGGGGAACTACACATGCTCAAAGTGCAAGTTGGTAGCCCTCTTGGAGGACAAAGTACAGCAGCTTGAGGCGCGAGTAGCTACACTTCAACACATTAGGGAGCAAGAGGCTTTCCTTGACATAACAGAACAAACGGTCTTGGACGGGGAACACATAGAGGAAGTCGCTGGAGAAGAGAAGGTCACATCACACACACACGAGGTAGAAAGCTGGAGGAAGGTCACATGCAGAAGTAAGGAGACCAAGGATCGTTCTGGGAGCTTGCGGCTACAGAATTGATTTCAAGCTCTTACTCTTAGCAAGGAGGACACAGAAGGAGGATTTCAAGCTCTTACTCTTAGCAAGGAGTACACAGCATGGACAGATTTCACAGACACAGCAGGGGACCCTGGGAGTTCCACTACAGGGAACAGTCGCTGCTAAGATTCGGAGGAGGCGTGT
The DNA here is from genome assembly GCA_026167975.1 of Phrynosoma blainvillii. Classification (NCBI taxonomy): domain Eukaryota; kingdom Metazoa; phylum Chordata; class Lepidosauria; order Squamata; family Phrynosomatidae; genus Phrynosoma; species Phrynosoma blainvillii. The sequence goes on from JANUYF010000003.1 coordinate 252,415,230, forward strand.
GGTCATGTTGGGGGACTCCTTGCTGAGGGGGACAGAAGCAGTGATTTGTGGGCCTGACAAGATGTCTCGGGAGGTGTGTTGTCTCCCTGAGGCAAAGATCTGAGATGTGACCGAGAGGCTGACAAGACTGGTCAAGCCTACCGACCAATACCCCTTCCTTTTGGTCCATGTGGGAACGAACGACACAGCAAGACACAGCCTTCAGAACATCAAAAGGGATTACGAGGCTCTAGGAAAGAAGCTGAAAGAAATGGAGGCACAGATTGTCATCTCGTCTCTTCTGCCAGTTCAAGGACATGGTCCAGGAAGAGAAAGGAAGATAGCAGATGTCAACAATTGGCTCCGCAGATGGTGTCGTCGAGAACGATTTGGATTCTTGGATCATGGGCTGCGGTTCCATGAGGGCGGACTCCTGGCAAGGGATGGGCTGCATCTCACACCAGTTGGAAGAAATGTTTTTGCCAACAGTCTCAAGAATTTGATCAAGAGGGCTTTAAACTGAACTGTGTGGGGAAGGGAGACAACGTCCTGGAAGACAAAAGGACTGGAGAAAATAGTCAAAGTGTCATAGAGGAAACAAGGCAAACAGTACAGGGACCCAACAGTGGGAGGCAAAAAAAACGGGCACAGACAGCAAGTAAAGGGGACACGTGGTCATAGATGTCTCTACACTAATGCACAGAGCATGGGAAATAAGCAAGATGAACTTGAACTCCTAGCACAACAAAGCAAATATGATATAATAGGCATCACTGAAACCTGGTGGGATGAGTCTCATGACTGGAATGTAGAAATAAAGGGGTATAACCTTTTCAAGAGAAACAGGACAAACAGGAAAGGAGGAGGAATAGCATTATATGTCAGGGATATTTACACCAGTGAAGAAATCCAAGACATCAATCCTGGAAGTCAAGTGGAGAGCATCTGGATAAAAATTAAAGGGGAAGGAAACAACAGGGATGTTAGTGTGGGAGTCTACTACAGACCCCCAACTCAAGCAGAAGAATTGGATGAAGCCTTTCTAGAACAGATGACCACACACTCAGAAAGGAGAAATATAGTAGTGATGGGTGACTTCAACTATCCGGATATTTGCTGGAAGTCAAACTCAGCAAAATCCTCAAGGTCTAGCAAATTCCTCACTTGCCTCGAAAACAATTTCATTGTTCAAAAGGTGGAAGAGGCAACGAGGGAGTCAACTATTTTGGATCTGATACTAACTAACAGGGAAGACCTAGTTAATGGAGTGCAAGTGGTTGGATCCTTAGGCGGGAGTGATCATGTCCTCCTGGAGTTTATTATACAGTGGAAAGGAGAAGCCAGGCATAGTCAGACATGCATTCTAGACTTTAGGAAAGCTGATTTTACTAAACTTAGAGAAATACCGGGGGTGATCCCATGGACAGGAATACTAAAAGAGAAGGGAGTTCAAGACGGATGGGAGTTTCTCAAAAGGGAGATACTGAAGGCACAATTTCAAACCGTGCCAACAAGGAGGAAGAATGGGAGGCGTCTCAAGAAACCAGGATGGATGACTAAGGAACTTGCAACTGAACTATTTTAAACGGAACATGTATAAGAAATGGAAAAATGGGGAAATCACAAAAGAGGAATTCAAACAAATAGCTAGCACGTGTAGGGGTAAAGTCAGAAAAGCTAAAGCGCAGAATGAAATCAGGCTTGCTAGAGAGGTTAAGAACAATAAAAAGGGCTTTTGGGGGTATGTCAGCAGCAAAAGGAAAAAGAAAGAAATGGTAGGGCCACTGTGTGGAGAAGATGGCAAAAAGTTAACAGGGGACAGAGAAAAGGCAGAATTACTCAACAACTTCTTTGCTTCAGTCTTCTCAGAAAAGGCAAAGGGTGCTCAACCAGAGTATAATGGAGCAGAGGACAGAATAGGAGAATTTCAGCACAGAATAAGTAAAGAGATAGTACAGAAACATCTGGTTAATCTAAATGAATATAAGTCTCCAGGACCAGATGAATTACATCCAAGGGTATTAAAAGAACTGGCAAATGTAATATCGGAACCATTGGCAATAATCTTTGAGAATTCCTGGAAAACAGGAGAGGTCCCAGCGGACTGGAGGAGGGCAAATGTTGTCCCCATCTTCAAAAAGGGGAAAAAAGAGGATCCCAACAATTATCGTCCAGTTAGTCTGACATCAATCCCCGGAAAGATTCTGGAGCAGATCGTTAAACAGAGAGTCTGTGAACATCTGGAAGATAATTTCATAATCACAAAAAGTCAACATGGGTTTCAGAGAAACAGGTCATGCCAGACAAATCTGATCTCTTTTTTTGATAAAATTACCAGCTTGGTAGATGAAGGGAATGCTGTGGATATAGTATATCTTGATTTCAGTAAGGCCTTTGACAAGGTTCCCCATGACATTCTTGCAAGCAAGTTGGTAAAATGTGGGCTAGACAAAGTAACTGTTACATGGATTTGTAATTGGTTGACTGGTCGAACCCAAAGGGTGCTCAACAATGGCTCCTTTTCAACTTGGAAAGAAGTGACCAGTGGGGTGCCACAGGGCTCTGTCCTGGGCCCAGTGCTATTCAATATCTTTATTAATGACTTGGATGATGGTATTGGGGGCATAGTTATCAAATTTGCAGATGACACCAAATTAGGAGGAGTAGCTAATACCCCAGAGGACAGGATCAAAATTCAAAATGACTTGAACAGACTAGAAAGTTGGGCCAAAGTTAACAAAATGAAATTCAACACGGAGAAATGTAAGGTACTGCACTTAGGGCGGAAAAACAAAAAGTACAGATATATGATGGGGGACACCTGGCTGAATGAGACTACGTGTGAAAGAGATCTAGGAATCCAGGTGGACCACAAGTTGAACATGAGCCAACAGTGTGATGCAGCAGCTAAAAAGGCCAATGCAATTTTAGGCTGCATTAGTAGAAGTATAGTGTCTAGATCAAGAAAAGTAATAGTGCCACTCTATTCTGCTTTGGTCAGGCCTCACCTGGAATACTGTGTCCAGTTCTGGGCACCACAATTCAAAAAGGATGTGGAGAAACTGGAGTGTGTCCAAAGGAGGGCAACTAAAATGGTGAAGGGTCTGGAAACCAAGCCCTATGAGGAATGACTTAGGGAGCTGGGGATGTTTAGCCTGGAGAAGAGAAGGCTGAGAGGTGATATGATAGCCATGTTTAAATATTTGAAGGGATGTCATATTGAGGAGGGAACAAGCTTGTTTGCTGCTGCTCCAGAGACTAGGACCCGAAACAATGGATGCAAGCTGCAAGAAAAGAGATTCCACCTCAACATTAGGAGGAACTTCCTGACAGTGAGGGCAGTTTGGCAGTGGAACACACTCCCTCGGAGAGTAGTGGAGTCTCCTTCCTTGGAGGTCTTTAAGCAGAGGCTGGATGGCCATCTGTCAGGGATGCTTTGATTGGGAGTTCCTGCATGGCAGGGGGTTGGACTGGATGGCCCTTGTGGTCTCTTCCAACTCTATGATTCTATGATTCTATGATTCCTTTCTCCTCCCACTGAGCCTCACTGCACCCACACCATCTTTTCCACTGAGATCAAATGTTTGAAAGGAACGCAGGCAAACGCCATAGCCCATTTCTAGAAAAGCAAATGTTTAAGAAGCAATGGTGTCCCATCCCCCCAGGGTGTCATTTAGCATGTCCCACACTCCCCACACCACCCTAGTAACACCCCTGATCTGACCATATGACGCATGACTTAGGGGCAAAACAGACAGGCAGGAAGGGGTGGCCTGAAGCCTCTCCCGAGGGTGCCTGCTGCAGCAGTCCCAAGTGTACTGTGGCAAGAAGCAGAAAAGATACCCTTCTTTTGGGGCTCCCCTAGGCATCCCCAGTGCAGCTTTAGAGCAGCTTCCATGTGGGTTGGGGGCGTGTGTCATGTAATCACCATGGCCCCAAGCCACATGGAAACCAGCTTTTTAAGCCCATCTGTTTCAGGCCATAGTTCCATTCCAACTGGATTACGCTAACACACCCTATGTGGAGTTGCCTTTGAAAAGTGTTGAGTACAAATAACTTCAAATAGATTGTCAACTTGGGTGAGTTATAGGAACTACACAACTTTCTTGCTACAGCAACTCCAGTCTCTTTCCAGGCACAATCCAAAGTGTTTGTTATGACCTATAAAGACATACACAAGTTAGCTCTGGGCTATCTGATAGATGATATCTCTGATATGAGCCTGCTCCTCTGATATGAGACTCAGGAGAGACCCTTCCTCAGCCCCATCACCATCACATTTAAGATAGGACAAGACAATATTTTGGATAGAAACTCCTAACCCCTGGAAATCCCTTACTGGGAAGTCTGGAAACCCTTTTTTGCTGTCCTTCTGTCAACAGTCAGATGATGATGATGATGATGATGATGATGATGATGATTCTTCCAACTAGACTTTGAGAAATGGAGGGTTTTAAAGAAAAAGAGTTTTTAAGGAATGCTTGTTGTTGTTGTTGTTGTTGCTGTTGCTGTTGTTGTTGTGTGCCTTCAAGTCATTTCTGATGGGTTTTTCTTGGCAAGTTTTGTCCAGAGGTGGTTTGCCACTGCCTTTCCCTGAGGCTGAGAGTGTGTGACTTGCCCAAGATCACTCTGTGGGTTTACATGGTCAAGCTAGGAATTGAACCCTGGTCTCCAGAATAATAATCCAGCACTCAAACCATTACACCACACTGGCTCTCTTAAAGAAGAGACTGTATTGTTTTGACTATTCTGTTTTTAAAACTGCTTTTAATTATTTTAATTGCATGTTTTAAATTGTTTTAAATATTGTTGATGGTTTAATTCCACTCAAAGATTCCTCCAGAGTGTTCAGTAGTTTCAGGAAATGTCAGGACTTTTTCTTTTGAGATTTCACACCTTGTAGTATTATTTACCTATTCCAGCTTTCAGTCCTCATTTAAATATACTGTTTTTTTTTAAATCCTGGTTTATTGCTGCTTGTAGCACTACCCCCCAATATACAATTTTTGTATACATTTTTCTTTCCTTTCCCTTGAGGTGTAGTTGAGGTGTTGTATGGGTGTGGTCTCCCATCATCCCTTTCATGAAATTAACACCTTTCCCCATATGCTTCCCTTTGTATCCATGTTCCCCTTCTCACATATTATTTTCTATTTCTTATTTTCTATTCATTTTTAAAGGTTGTTTTTTGTTTTTGTTTTTGTTTTTTGCATAGTCATGGTATAAAGTGATATATAACTATATCGCTTTAGCATTGACTCTAAAAGTTCATTGGATATGTAACATAAGAACAAAACCCAGCAGAAAACCTTCTTTGCAAAGATCATGGATTCATGACCTCATTCAAAACCTTTATCAGTAGGACCATCCAAAATACAGAAGAGCATCAGGCCAAGAACATGGATACAGACATGTGACAAGTGTTTTGTGTGAAGGGAGAAGAATTCACTCATAATCTGCCAATGTATGTAGATTTTACAAATTTCTGCTATATTTTAATGCTCTTCTGTTAGTGTTTTGTTTTTAATTAATGTTAACTGTATTAGATCCATTAATTATTTCTATCAGTTCAACAGCCAATTTTCAAACCAATTGCTAATTCCAATTGAAGTAGACCCACTGATTCAATAGTTCAATAATTAATCAACACTTAAGTAAATCCTTTTGACTTTATACGAGTGTAGTCTAGGTGAGTCTAACAACTGGATTTAGATATATATTAATTGTTGTTGAATAAAGAGATGCTGGAAACAAATATTTTGAGTGAGTGAATGAATGGAGATTTATGCTGTTATATGTTGGTAACTTGTATGCATACTAGAAGTTTCAAATCAACAAACCAATATGATCAGAAACATACTTTGAGCTGATTTTAATCATCAATGATATCTTTTGTTTTGAGCTGTAGAAGAAACATGAGAATGCTAAGGAAATACTTTGTCAACATTTAAATTCTAGAGATTTTGCTATTAATTTTGCATGAATTATTATCTTTTTGCAGATCAGCATGATTAGTAACATTTCAGGCAAATCCTAATAATTCGCAATTTATTGCTTGTAATTTTTTTGGTACTTTATCACTTCAAATACTTTTGTACTGACTGTCATTGCAATGATCATTAATTTATTTGATATCTACGTGAATATCACTCTTTCCGTTGAGATCTCAACTGTAATTCAGCATTAATTAAACACATCATTAAGTATTTAGTATTCATCATCATCCTATTCATCTTAATTGATTCATTTGATATTAATGTGAATGTCATGAATGCTTTGACAGAATCCCCACTATAATTCAGGAGCAGTGTGACATTATGACAAATGGTTCTCTGTGTCATGAGCACAGAGTAAGCTAGTCTGAGGTTATATTTTATATGGTATAGCAAGCTATATTAATAAGCCCATTTCTTGCTGTGTGACATAGCAATACTTAAACAGAATAGGATAATGTTTTACTACTAAATGCCATTATCAGTAAAGACATGTTTTAATCCTTTTATCAAAATTACTGGAATTTAAATGAGCTGGTTTTTATCTTGCTTTAATTTAGCAAGCTTCAAGAAACATGTGCAATTCCCAGCCAGTCTTCCAGTAGAGGTCTGCTTTCCTTTAACACTACTAAAGCATTCATAAACTGTTCACAAAGTTTTGATTTAGTTAGGTTTTTTGCAGTGACTTTTTGTCATGACTTATTGGAAATATGTCATAAATCACACCTTTAAATCCCTAAACTGTCCCACATGAAGTCTCCAATGTATTCAAATCTTCAACACCCAGGGAAACTATCTAGACTGATGTGGTGTGGAGTTGGGGGAGTATATTTCCCTCTTGTCATTTTTCCTGCCACAAATTTGTTAAGAAAAAATGGGGTAAACAGTGAGTGAGGAGGAGAAATTTTCAGTAGGGAAATCATACAGGAAAAGGCTTTAACTGTTATGCCTGATGCATTGGTCTGTTTCTGGATCAGGGTCCCCTTTAGTAAACTAAGAAAGCTGGCCAATATACACACATTTTTATCATGTATTTATAGACATCCATTCCCAAAACAATTGCTCAGCATCCTTGGGCTCCCAGAGCTTCTTGCCTAGAGCAATCTTTAAAACAAACAAGCAAAACAAAACAAAAGTCTCTTACAATCTTGTAGCAGTGGTCATAATTTTATTCTACACTCTTGGTATTTTTTATGAGTGCAGCTTCACAAAATGCTCCAGAAACTTAGAACTTGTCACACATATTTTTATAATAGATTTATTAGATTTATAAAAAAACACTTTAAAACACCAACACAATACTTTTTAAAAACAAAACAAAATGAAACATATAAACAAACAAACAAGCATACATACATATTGTTTAGTTATCTAAATAATATAGTTGTTTCTAATATTACAATCTTAATTATACAACATCTTTTCATACCAACCATTCCTTGGTTTGGCTACTATCTTGTTAATCTTTCCCTCATGTTTGTCCTCTTACTCACTTGTATATTCCTTTGTTACCATCTTTCTATCTTTTCTTTACTCTCTTTATCTTTCTTTCCTTCCTTCCATTTCCTCATTCTCTCTATCCTGCCCTTATTCCTTCTTTTTTATCTTCTCCATACCTAACCTTCCTTATTCTCCTCTATCTCTCCTCATTCTCTCTTTGCCTCTTCTTGTTTTATCCTTCATCCTCTCCCTTCTTTCTTACCACTCTTCTCCCCTTCCTTCCTTATTGTCATGATTCACGAATCAAGATTTGAGCCAAGCAAACAGAGGCCCACTTCTTGTTTTAAATGCTGTAACCCACCTTGATTGCCATACAGAGAGGCGGGCTATAAATAAAACATCATTATTATTATTATTATTATTATTATTATTATTATTATTGATTCCCCACCACCACCACCAAGCAATTCACCCTTTAAAACCCCTTTTCCATTCAACCTCCCTCCTTCCTCCGCTTGCCATTCAAGCACTCTAAGTAACATAAAAGAATCTTTCCATCCTGCTATCTCCCACATCTATCCCAGGAAAAAGAGGTAAACAAGGTCATAAAACAACATCCCTTTTGGCCATCTGCCCTTCTATTTGTTTGACATTCATATGATCTTTTCTAATTTTCCCCTTTTCCTCTTATACTTTAACATGGCAGATCCATGAACTTTTGGACAATCATGATTAAGGTTTATGGATATGACACTTACCTTTCTCCTTCCCTATTCTTCTTCTACATCCTCATACCTTCTACTCACATACTCTAACTTTCTTCTCACATTCTTTACTTTCTATCATACTACCTTTTACACAGTCCTTTCTTCCTATCACTTGCTGATTTCTACACACTGTTATCTTGGCTTCCAGCTTTCCTTAGTTCTCTGAAAGCTTCCAGCTTTCCTTAGTTCACATTCTGGCCACACATATTTTTGGACTGCTTTTAAAGTTAAAAATAGCGCCTTTGGCTAACTTAGCACATGACACTGTCTCCCTCCATCTTGTCGTTGCCTTGCCATCCAAGTGTGCTAGCTGCATCTTTTCATTGTTGGGAAAACTTGTCAATAAGCTCCCAAATATGTGGCTGCACCAAGTATGATAAGATTTTCATGTCACAGTTCTGGGATTGTGTGGTCATGTGGTGTCAATGTCCCCTAAGTTCTCCCTGTCTCCTTCCCCTTTGCTATTCCCAGGCAGTTCCCCCTTCTTTTAAAAACTTTATTTTATTTTTTATACTTTAAAAATCATATTAGCATACCTTAGGGGTTGCATTAAAAATTAAAAGGGAAAAAACCCCAACAATTTAAAAACCTTGAAGTCCTGCTGGGTGCCCCATAGGGCAGGGAGGCAGGGTTAGGGAGGAGTCCAGAAAAGAGTGTGAGGCTCCATTTGTGCTATTGTGAGCACATGTGAGAGGGAATGCTTCAAAACTGATATATATCCAGTTCCCCTAACTAGCACAATTGAAATGAGAATGGGGCTTATGCAATAGTCAGCATTCAACACATTGTGGATGAAAAATATTACTACTGACAGGAGCCAATAAGAGGTGTTTTGTTTGCCTTTTTGTTTTGTTTTTGAGCAAGAGCCCCATGTAGATCACTGTTAAAATACTAGAGATTGTTACTCAAATCCTTCAATGAACAGTAAGCAACCTCAGCCCACCATTGCAGGGTACAATGAATCGACCTTTGAATCAGCCCTGGCGTCTACCAGTAATCTCTTTCTGCCCAACAGCCAAATCAAATTTTTTTAAAAATTCCTAGATGCCATATTCTAGCAATGGATAGAGCCAAATGCAGAAGGATGGGACCAAAAATACCAGCATATTTTAACCTGATGTTGTTTTTGAAGTAACTAAGCCTTAGGACAGGTGTTTCAATCTTTCAGAGAAATTTGTACAAATCTAGAAAACCACCAAACAACAGTATCATGAGGAAGAGAACACAGCAATCTGGAGCATGCCAGAGACCCAGCTTGGAAGTTAAATTCAGCCATTATTATTATTATTATTATTATTATTATTATTATTTCTTACCCACCTCTCCACATAGATCAAAGCAGGGAAAAATAACAATTAACATACAAAAAATCAGTAAAAATACATCAGTTAAAACACACATCAGTTTAAAAGGACAAATATGATGTGTACTTATTAAAACAATACATATTTAAAATTCATCATTTAAAATTCACAATTTAAAAATCATCTAGATAAGCCTGCTGGAAGAGATTGGTCTTTAATGCTCTTTTAAATATTCATCTGTTGGATCTCTTCTGCCATGTCATTCCATAGTCTAGGGGTGGCTGAAGGATAAATCCTCTGGCTGACAGTTGTCAACCTAGTCTTGATTGACTGAAGTAAACATCTGCCAGAGAACCTGAGAATACAGGTTGGATTATATGGGAGGAGGTCCCTCATGCCTGCATTAGAGGTTGGGAAGAAAGGGAATCTACCAAGTCTCTACTAGGATGTTGCACCTATACTGTGAAGACTTATTAATTTTATGTTTTACTTATCTTCCATCCTTCCTTTAATGAACTCAAGGAAATATATGTGACTCCCTTCCATTCTGACTATTTGTATCCAGCCAAACTTTCCATTCTACCTGATTGTTATTGTTGTGTGCCTTCAAGTAATTTCCAACCCTAAAGCAAAACTATCATGGGGGTTTCTTGGCAATATTTATTCAGAGAAGGTTTGCCATTAGCTTCTCCTGAGGCTGAGAGCATGTGACTTGCCCACAGTCACCCTGTGAGTTTCATTGCTGACCCAATTGAACCCTGATTTCCAAACTTGCAGTCCAACACTCAGACTGCTACACTATGCTGGCTATCTACCTAATTCCTCTTGTGAACACCTGTTTTCAAGAGACATGGAGACATGGCTATCTATTTTTAAAATCTCTACTAGATATTAAATATGAAATCCTTGAAGGACATACTCAGTCCCACCATTGCCACAGGCTTATTTGGTGAACTCTTGTGTGACGACCATCTTGATGTCTGCTCTCAGGCTGTGGAATTACTTACCTTCATTGGAGTCTCACCTGCTCCCCTTCTCACTATCATTCCATTGGCAGATAATTTTTATTTAAGCAGGCATTTGGTGATTATGGGGCTATACAGACAGGCAAACGAGGTGCTTTCAGGCTGACTTGGAGGCATGGCATTAAGATGATACACGTCTAAAAGCCAGCAGAAAAATGCCCTCTGGCTGTCATATGCCAGGAAAAGCTGGTCCAAAAAGGAGCAGGTTTTCCCCACTTCTTCTGGAAAGATGAGCACCTTCACATGTGTGTATATATGCAATGACATCCATGCATCAGAAAAGGGGCACTGGAGATTTAAAATGGCCATATAAATGCAGAGTTGGCAAACCAGAGCATGTGCCCTACAATGTAGGCTTTAATTACAATGCAGGTGTGGATGCACTGTGCTTGAATATTAGAACCCTAACCCTAACCCTAATTGTAACCCTATGCATGCACACTAGCAACTGTTCTCTATTATGACAATAAATGCATTTCATCGCATGTATGCCTGTTGTCAGCATGCACACTAGTTCGCATGAAAGAGGCTTTTGTGACCTCTTCTGCACAAGTGTGCAGGTGTGCATAAGGCCTGCACATCACTTCCTGGCATGCTTGCAGAAGGGGGCTCCTGGAGTAATATTTGTCTCTGTGTTCTGTTGACCATGTCCCTTGCATAACCACCAGTCTGTCTACACAAACCTCCCTTGCATGTACCTCTCCCCTGATCTGTGTGGGACATGTTCTGTGGAGGATGATGGATTAGGTGTCTTTTTGGTTGACAAACTTGTTCATCCACCCCAAGGGTGGCACAGTCAGACAGTGGCACCTGTCTATGACACCCATTACTTGAGGGAAGCTGAGCTCAGTGAATCCTTGCATGATCTGTGGGGGTATGACAGGCCCTGCACAGGTGCGCAGGGATGCTGAACATCAGTCACCTTTGTACAGACAAAATGACAGACTGTGTGCTACCTTATGACATATTCTGTGCAGGTGCACAGGGATGCTGAATGTCAGTCACCATTGTACACAGAGTGATAAACTGTATGAGGTGTTCTGTGCATGTGCACAAGTGTGCAGATATGTGTTCCTGCACACATGCGCATGCATCTGAGAGAACAAAACAAAACAAAACAAAACAAAATTAAAGCAGCTGTTGCTGGCCCATGTGGTTGCTCCGTCTTCCTTCTTGGCATTCTTGGGGCCAGCGGTGCAGTTGGCAGGGCTTCAATATGGCCTCAGAAAAGCCACATCAACTGCCCCCCAGTGCAGTTGCTTCATCCTCATTTAGGGCATCCTCGGGGCAGGCGGGGCAGTTGCTGTGGCTTAGGGAAAATGCAGCTTCATGTCACCTTTTCCTGCTCATCTGTACATCCCCTATGTGACCATGCAGAAGGAATTTATAATGGAGAATGTGTTTTTATTCTGTTACTTGTTAATGTTGCAAATTTTAGTGTTTTAATAGGAAATGTTATATAATTGTTGTTTTACTTTTTCACCACCAGGTTTTAGCTTTACTTTGTTTTCATCACTGTTGTAAGCCACCTTGGTTCCCACATTGGGAGATATTATTTAAATATAAATAAATATGTAATTATAAGTAAATAAGTAAATAAGTAAGCTATTGCCTTTATAAGTCAACATAAGTATAAGCCTGGCTATCAAGATACTATATACTATATACTGTGAATTATTCAAGGTCTCAGGAAGGTGGAAAGACTTTACACTTCAGCACTGTTTTCAAGGTGATTCAGAGGATATATTTGGCATGTTCCTGAATGGCATAACATTCAGGAAAAATAATATAGTACTGAGCCACAGAGTTCATCTACCTGTATGACAAGTGGGTTTTGCAGAGGGGTAGTGGTGGAGAGGTGGGAAAGAACAGCTTGGAATGTTTTAAATCAGAAATTTAAAATCTAGGTGAAACAGTTTCTTTAACTGCCTTTCCTTTCCTTTATGTCATCCCAACATTCAGAGACATTCAGATTGCTTAGGGAGGTGACAGAGAATGCAAGAGGTATGACACTGTCACATTTAGATTAAGGAACTCATACAAGTATAATCAGGTATGTTTTAGCAAGGCTGGACTTCATTATTAGAAACAGAAAATAAATTATCCAAGTGTAGGAATCCAAGCACTTGCTTACCAGCTAAATTGAAATATAGCAAGGCTTCTTTCTACACCCAAATTTTGATACATATTCCCTTGCCACTTTCAAGGATTGTTATAATCCTAAATCCTTTCTGGAGCCATTCAAAACACTGGAAGTTATATACCACCTGTCAATCAGGCCAAGGTTGAGTAGTCATGCACATGCTTCAAAGTAATAATTTTGCAAGTCACAAAATTGGGCTTTATGTGATAAAGGACAGAGCATTGTGGGTGGGAAAAGTCTCAAGGCACACTTGAATCTCTTGTGGAAATGCCTGCTCTTAAGCTTCCATCAAACTCCTTTATGTTTCTCATTTCTGGATCCCTGGTCCCACACCTCTATTGCTATTTCTGACCATCTTTGCACATCATAAACATTCAGAGCAGAGACCATGTCACTTAGATTCTATTTTACACTTCAAACACTAAATAAAATTTAGATAATACTGGAATGTGTTACTTGTGAAGTAAATCTTCAAGCTTTTGAGCTTCACACATCAGTGCAAGGTTTCCAACATATTAAAAATATGATGACAAAAATTCAGAAAAGCGAGCAGCAGAAATTCCAGGACATGATCAGCCAATGCAGATTGTTAGCAGACATATGCCTCTGTCGAGTCATGTTTACTTCCTTGGCAGTGAGAGTCATTTGTTGTTGTACATTAGCTGACATTTCATAAAAAGAGAAAGCTTCACATTGCTAGATTAACAAGGACATGAGAGGTGCCCAGGCTGAATCATATTCCAAAGCTCTATAACTCTGACTCATATGCCAGAGCGTCTCTTCCATTTCACTCACCCAAAGGCCATTACATAGACACATTAACAACACCTTTAGTTTACCATTTAGGGAGACATGGTGAACTCAGGTTAATTTTCATTGGACTTCCATATTCTGAATTATTTCTATGAGTCATTGAGGTTGTTTGTTTGGCTTTCAGGGCAATGTTTATGCTCCTACCAATTTCTGTGAATTGAAACCTCTACATGAGGGCTATACATACAACCATCACAAACTGTATCATTGTGACAGTGAGAATAACCATGCAAATTATAGCAGTCCCAGTGATGGTTCTCACAAACAATTCCCTGCATAAGTAGTATTCAGCTGTGAATCTGACAATACTCACACTCACAAGACACTCACTTGGTGTCACCAAAGCTTTGTAGTATTAGAGGATGTGAGAACATTGTTCTCCTGGCAATGTGTGTGTGTGTGTGTTGGGTTTCCACCTTCCATTGTAAATCCCCTCCTCAAATTGATATTTTTGCCCCCAAACGCCTCCACAGGAGCCTTTTTTCTAATAGGGCAAGAATCAAAAGTCAATTTCTTCTTGAAAAAAGGTCACTCTTGGGCCTAAAATGACCTGAGGGGGAGCCAAAACTGTTGGCCCTCGATGGCACGTGGGGCAAAACAAGCAAACAAACAAACAAAAATCTGGAGTGAAGTCGAAGGCTTTCATGGCTGGCATCCATAGTTTTTTGTGGGTTTTTCGGGCTGTGTGGCCATGTTCTAGAAGAGTTTCTTTCTGATGTTTTGCCAGCCACAGATGCTGGTGAAATGTCAGAAAGAAACTCTTCTAGAACATGGCCAAACAGCCCGAAAAACCCACAAAAATTATAAAAACCTGGAGACTTAAGAGACCAAAAAACAGTCCTGAGACCCTAGGAACCACTTTTCTTGCCCAGATATAGGGACTTCACAGTCATGGAGATTAAAGGATATCAACAGATCATCTAGTTCATTTTGCTGTCCCAATGGAAGATATTTCATACCTACAACAGTTTTGTAAACATCTTCTTGTGGTGTGGTGTTTAGACCTCCTTCTGTTTTTTGTTGTTGTCCTTGACTAGCAGTGTAGCCATCACATTGCAGTACTGTATATTTCACAAGAAAGCACATTGCAGGCTACATACACTACTCTCTTTCACTGACTCTAGTTCTGTTACTGAAAATAATATCCAAGATAATCTCAACCATAATGATAAGTAGCTGTTTATAGCCTTATTCCTCATGAATTTTTCCTCATCTCTTTTCAAGCTATCAAAGGTTATGGTGCTGCATAAAGAAGGACCTTCTCTGTGAGAGGGTGCTATTGGTACCATACTAAACACTGTTGGGCCTGAATCCAGATCCAGCATGCCAGTATGTGCTTCATGTCATTGATCTGCTTAGGACCTCCATCAACATATAATAGGTATATTGAAAGGAGTGTTTCAAGATGCAAAAAGATATGTTATAAGGTAAAAACCTCTGCTCCCAATGATTATGAAGATATTAGTTAAAATATTATACTGAACAGTAGTCATATTAGTGTTCCCAATTGTCTACTGCACGAGATCTGTGTGAAGGGATCCCCAGTCATCACTTTGTGTTCTAAGCAATGGGAATACTCAAGATTGCAATGATTACTCTGGAATATTTTTCCTTTATGTGGGCCATTGTGGTATAGTGGTTTTAGTGTTGGACTATGACTCTGGAGACCAGAGTTTGAATCCTGTCTTGGTCATGGAAACCCACTTGGTAACCTTGGAAAAGTTGCACTCTCTCATCCTCAGAGAATGGCAATGGAAAACCTCCTTTAAAGAAACTTGCCAAGAAACCCCATCATAGGTTCACCTTAGGATCACCATACGTTGGAAATGAGTTGAAGGCACACAACAACGACAACAACAACAACAACAACTACTACTACTCTAGTTTTAGTTTCCTTTAGAATGTGGTCCTTGGAGGCTTATAGGTGTTCTGTAGTATAGAATCATAGAGTTGTAAGAGATCACAAGGATATCTAGTCCAACCCTCTGCCATGCAGGAATATACAATCAAAGCACTCCTGACAGATGGCCACCTCTGTTAAAAACCTCCAAAGAAGGAGACTCTACCATACAACATGTTCCACTATCAAACAGCTCTTACTGTCAGGAAGTTCTTCCTAATGTTTAGATGGAATCTCTTTTCTTTTGGCTTGAATACATTGTTCCATGGAGCAAGCTTATTTTCAGCTGCTCAGAGAATAGGACTACAGAAAAAGACATTCCACTTCAACATTAGGAAGAACTTCCTGACCGTAAATGCTGATTGACATTGGAGCACAATCCCTTGGAGTGAGATGGAGTCTCCTTCTTTGGAGGTTTTTAAAAAGAGACTGGGTGGCCGGCTGTCGGGGGTGCTTTGATTGTGTGGTCCTTCATGGCAGGGGACTGAACTGGATGGCTCTTATGGTCTCTTCCAACTCTATGATTCTATGTCCTAGTCCTTGGAACAGCAGAAAACTAGCTTGCTCCATCCTCAATATGACATCAATTCAAATATTTAATCATGGCTATCATCTCATCTTATAACCTTCTCTTCCCAGGCTAAAAATACCTGGCTCCCTAAGCTGGTTCTCATAAAGGATCATTTATAGAGCCTTCACCATTTTTGTCACCTTCCTCTGGACATGTTCCAACTTCTCAATGTCCTTTTTGACTTGTGGTGCCCAGAAGTGGACAAAGTATTCCAGGTGAGATCTGACCAAATCAGAATTATATGTACATGTTTATGTTTATGTATATTGGGCATGGGTGGAGATCCAAAAGATGCTCAAAAAGCACTTTACCCACTCATATCTACCAGGGGAACAACCTGTACTTTGAGATGTTCCTGAGCTCTACCTTCATTTTTCTTCTCAGTCTCTCACCAAAACCTCAGGCTGGCTTGTTAAGCAGAATCTAGTTGAGAATATTTCTCAGGAAAGGATTATCCCTTGCTTTTTATTTTCAAATATTTGATTAAAAAAATCAAAACGTCTATAGCAGATTGGTTTTGTTTTTACTCGAATATTTGTCAAAATAATTATTCCTTGGGAACCAGTTTTGGCAAGCAAGTGTGGGCTTTAGCTATTTGTTTTCCTAATATGGATGTAATTATGGGCCGTGTAGTATGTTGTTACTGCATTAATTGTTGTGGAGCTGTTAGTATTTACAAAGCAAGATTCTCAGAGGCAGATTTTGCTTTGTATTACAGCTGCACTGGGTGTCTTCTGATCAAAATAAATGATCGTTCAAGTAATTTTTTGTATGTAATTTTGACCTAGGATAGTGCTGACTAAAACTGAGTGAAAATGATGAAAACTTCAAAGTCTTGGAGATAAATGGCTTTCCCACACAATCAGTTTAAAAATCACTCAGCTTCTTCTGTTTTTTCTTGAAACTGCATGCCGCTCATTTTGATGACAACACTGCAGTATCTTAGCTATTCATGAGAGATTCATGGAGGTGCCAAGAGCAGAATTGATGTTGTCTCATATCCTGTTCTTAAAGATGGCTGAATGAGTGCTGTGGAGGAGGAGAGTATCCGGATACAAATAAGAATGCAAAACCTTGTGCAGATCAGACACTGTGAAGGAGTGGCCTCTGGCCACTCTGGCTGTGATCAGGTCAGGATCATAGGGACCACACAGCCCACTCTCAAAGCAGGCCACTGTCACAGGTCTAAAGGTGGCATTGCCAGGAGTCTGTTTAAGCTGACTCCTTTTTGATCCGGTCTTTTGGACTAATGTGCAGCATAAGTGCAGCTTCCAGCCAGCTCATGAAATGACAGGACACTTCTGGAGAAGGAAGTAGATTTGCTGGTCCATGAAGTTTAATAGATACTAGTTCACAGACTTAAACTGAGTTCCAGTGTATTACAGTTTGTCTACAGAAGGGAGGGGGAACCAAATTTCCCTTGAATTTATGCTATGACACATGGCATTTTCCTCGAATCTGGCATGATCAGGACACATGATGAAGGGCTCAATCAGCAGCAACCCCAGAGTAAAAATTCCTCTAGGAAACTCTGTTTTTTTCCTGTGTGTGTCCTATCAATTTATGATGGATTGGGAAGGGGCAGAACAGTTTGTCTGGCAGGCACTGCTGTTTTCAGTCAGCTTCCAGAGCCAGAACAGATCATTGTCTGGCAGGGGCTGCCATTTACCTTCCCCACCTGGAATTATGTTAAAATAAAGATTTTTCCTGCTTGTGAGGTGCCTGGTGCCTTGTGACCTCAAAGTGTGCCACCAGGATTGGTACCAAGGAGAGAAAAACATCATTTCCAACAGGGAACTGGGTTTTTTACTCCTTGGTGGCACTCCTGGTGGCATGCTCTGAGTTCACAATGAGATGCAGAGAGCCTCACAGGCAGGAAAAGTCTTTATTAAAGCATTGTTCTAGACATGGAAAATAAATGAAGGCCCTTGCCAACCACTGAATTGTCCTGGCTCTGGGAACTGTGGGAAAGGTGGCAGTTGTGGAAATGTTATTTATTTATTTATTTATTTAATTTGCATGCCACCAATCTCCCAGAAGGATACTGATGGTGCACCATAGCAACAGCAGTGTAGATAACTGCTGTAAATAAATCAGGTGCAGATTGGCTCCAGAGCAAGAGTGGGACAGAACAGATGGGGAGTCCATTTGGACTTTTCTTCCAAGCGTAGATAGATATCTACTCATTCTGTTTCCTTAAGAACTACTGAGAATGAGGTTCTCAGATGAGAAGGAGCTCAAAGTTCAATTTCAAGAATTCTTGAATGAAAATTGAAAATTGAAAATTGAAATTGAAATTCTTTATTACGGTCAAAGACCAGCATCATGAATGAAACCTCAACAGTTGAGTCATAAACCAACATAGGTTTGCAGTGTACATTACCTTCTACAATAGGTATGTGAATGAATGATCTATTGCAGTCACATTCCAACAGAAGTTAATACAACAAATCCAATAAAAGCAAGTATATAGGAAGTTAATATAGGATAAGAACACAAATGAAATCTTAGATGATTAAATCCAATTTTAAATGCAACTAGAGTAGGACTAGTGAAATGAATTGGTTTTGCTAGCCACAACTTAGGTCAATCCCATTGGATTCAATGCGTCTACTTTAGTTGGGACTAAAACAGGATTTAGCCCAGATAAATCAAAATGACTTATTTTCTAAATCATACTGAGAATTTTTTAAAAAAAATCCCCCCCCCCCCCCCTCTATCTTATTCTTAGTCATTCCTTAAACAAACCAGGTTTTCTATGGTTAGTTTGGATAGGATATAGAATAAAGAGAGAATCATTTTTCTGGATGCCCTATACAAAATATACTGTGAAAAAAATGACTAATAGACCCCTTTTGTCTGATTCAAAAGTTATTTGCTGAATAGACTACTGTTGAACTGGCCAGCTAGCAGTATGAATCCCTCTTAGTGTCTTCTGTGTACACAATAATGCAGACTGTCATCTTCTGCATAGGGTAACTGGATCCTCCTCCCTCCCCACAAAATGTGGATTTTCTGTATTCTTGCATGAATAATTCTGAAGTCATGCCAATAAAAGATGTAAGTGGTGTTGTGGTGAGGTAAGGTTGCATCAGAATTGCAATCCAAATTAGACTGTAATATTCACTGAGAAGACGATAATCTGTTTTGTCTCTCAAGTGTTTATTTTCTGGCAGTCCAATAGGAGAACTCAGTGTTAGGAACAGGAGTGTTACCCAAAAGGTGTGTGTGTGGGGGGGAATTGGAATCACCACCAACAGTGACAGTGTCTCCTTAGTATCTTGGGGAAATTTATTAGCTCAACAGGGGGCCTACAATAGGTTGGATAACTTAAGGATCTTTTATACCTATGTATACCAGTACTAACTGCAGAGACTCCAGTTTTGATGACTAAAAAGAGATTAATTTAGAAATGTGCAAAGGTGCACACAAATGCACAAAATGAATGCAACTTTAAAAACCTTACAGAGCTAACAGAAAGAAAGGTATGAAAGTTTGGATGGTGATAAATCAGGAGTTAGAGGGGGTGATAATTACCAGTACTGAAGAGAGGGTTCTGTGGAAGATGGAGCAAGGTTCAAACAGCATCTGAAGCACAGTGAGTAAGTGAAACCCTCTGTGCACACAGGGACCATGGGCAACTATGAATGTAAATTGTATTTTCAAAGAGGCTATGTCTGGAGCTGATATTTCTATCTGATTTCCTAGCCTTGAGGAGTACTTGGTGCTTGGTACTTAGTGCTACCTTTCAGTGTAACAAAGACTTGATGATCTTCTCAGGGACTCAGCAATAGGATTCCTGAACATCGGATGATTTTAACTTTGGGGTGACAAAATATTGATTGGATTTGAGACATCCCCTGGGTGGTTGGGTAGGAAGGGAGGAAGGACACAGAGAAGGAAATATGGTCTTTAACTGCTTTATGATAGGATTCACTCAGTCCCCATTGTGAGAGGATATGCAGAAAACATGGGGCATATTGAGGGATCAGCAAACCCATTTAATCTTTATTTAGAGCTATCTAGGTTTTCCACATGTCTTTAACTCAGTGGACCTTTCCCATGTGAAACTAGCTAGTGTTCCAAAGGTCACTGTGACTTTTTAAAATCATACCAGACTCTAGATATCAAAATATCAAAATATGAAACCCTATATTCAGTGAGAGGGTGTAAAGTATGCTAACAGGAAGCAGCAGTTTGCAAAGTAGTGAAGGAAAGAGATACTATGATTCTTTGAAAAATGCATAGGTGGAAATAACAGGAACATAAACATGATTAGCAGATGAGAATGCTAAGATTTGTTCTTCATTATATTATATTGTATTTTATTATAGTTTTCTGTTGACCTTTGCACTATAGTTTATAAAGGGTGGGGTGGGGACTGACACTGGGCATTTGGATTCAATTCAATAGTCTATAAAAATGATATACTAGAAATCTGACACAGTATTCTGTTCTGGATTAATATATATGAGAGACATATATATGAGAGACATTCTGCCTCAGGCTTGGCCAACAAAATGGTCTCAGTGAGAAAGAAGGAAGGGAAGCTAGCAGGGAACATGGGAGGATAGGTTAATTCAGTGGCAAAGCCATTGAAATGGTATGAAGACTTTTTGACCCCACATAACTGTCCCACTTACACAAAATAAGCTACATAAGATTTCAAGAGCATTTTAACATTTGGCAGAAGTACTTCCATATTTTCTGTGAATGTTTTTATAATTGGCAATTTCATTTCAGTGTTATTGTTTTTAAAAGTAGCTGAAATATTCTCCTATATTTGTAAACACTTATAGTATGCAAAGACTGTTCTCTGAAAATTCCATATTTCAAAAGCTGATTTAAGAAGGGAAAATAAGACTCATCAGCTGAAGTTCTCAGATGCCATTAAGTACAGCTCTAGGAACCCTGTGTAATAAACAAAAGGCCATAAAATATGTGGCTGAATGCTCATGCGCAGAAACTGCATGACAGGTGACATTCTGTTTCAGATATCTTTATATTATTTTTTAAATGTAGAGAAGAGTGGGAGCACTGGATTAGGGAGGAAGTTATGACTGATACATCAATTCCCCCCTTTCCCCCATAAAATAGCAACCATGAAACAGGCAAGTTTATTATTCACTTGAAGATTAGTGGATGTTAAATACAGACAATTAATGTGAAGCTTATTACAACAACAAAGTAATTATTAATAGAAATACTAATCAGTGTGTTATGTCATTTAACAAGGCAGGGTTGAATGGCAGTCAAAAGACATATGGTAAAAAAAATGACCTTAGGCAGGCACTGAAAAATGATATTTCTTTTATATGGATTTTATTTGATTAGCAAAAAAATGCATGTAAAGACACATACACACATTTTCCTGCTGACATTATTTCACCTAGCTTGTTGCTGCTGCTTAACTCCTTTTACCTCACAAAAATAAGTGGCCTGTATAATAACAGAGACAAATGGCTTCACCCAGCAGACTAATTTTCCTTGCAAGATTTTTCTCAATTTAAACTGTGATCCTAGTGTATTAGATGGAGCTTAATAAGCAATGGATGAGTCTGGCTGAGATTGTTAGAAGGGGGGGGGGGTTATTTGTGGTTAAATTAGTTTAGCAGCAGCAGCAATAGCAACAAGCATGTACTCCACAGGTATTTGGTAAAAACAACTAGATCTAAGCTTCTGGTAAATAAACAGGATACATTGGTGGGTGCAAAGAAACTTGCTTTATTGTTAGATCTAAGTTCTACAAAAATAACTAATCAGTAGAGAAAACTATACTTTGGTACAGAGGTCCCTAGATAGCTGACCTCCATGTGTGCAAGTAAGAAGAAAAACATCTTTAGAAGCAAAGCCTGGTTTCTGTGTCCATGCTTGATAAGAGCAGAGAGGAAAGTGTGCTACCAAACAAAGACTCAAAGGAAGAAACCCTCAGAAAGAGGAGGGGTATGGGAAGTTACCTTTTCACAAGCAACATTGACCAAAGGACCATAGAGATAAATCAGTGTTCCTGTGTAGAAGACACAACTCCTTATCAAAGGAAAACAACTATACACAAGCATTGATGCTAGTACTCCAACAGAGATTATACTAAATTCTTTTTACAAAAAGTGGAAACAACAATATGATTTTAGAATATTGCCATGCATGAAGCAAAAGACTGAAACAGATGTGGCAAAAAGTGAAATGGATTCTAGAAAACTTTACTATTATATCCAAATCTCCATGAAGAGAGCATATAATGCTTGGGCAATGAGTATATAGTACATATGAATTCCCAATGATAAGTTTTCACAATAGAAAGGTGTTATATATCTTTTTTTGAAACCTTAGTTTCCCCTTCTTTACTATGAGACATATCACTGACTGACCTTGTGGTTGTAAGAAAAATGTGGGCAACATCCAAGGTCCTGAGAGACTGCAGACTTTATCTCATTACTGACTTCAGAATTTACCGACTTACCCCTGCTGTGTTCAAGTCTATTACAGGATGCAGTCAGGTATTACAGCATGCAAAATGTCACTGATGCTGCCACCTAACTTTGCAAATAGGCCATCTAAATATGGCTTGTAGACAGGTTTTAGGCGGGATGCAGTCAGGTGGCAGCATCTGCAGCATTTTGCATGCGGTAATACCCGACTGCATCCTGTAATAAACATGGCAGGGGTAAGTTAGGGTTTTTTGTAATGTGATAAACTTTTTCATTGGGCCCCCCAAATACCCCAGGGGCTGCATCCCACCTCTGCTGCTGTCACTGAATTCACTATGCTACTGAATTTTAACTAAGTAAGAGTAAAAAAAATGCTTACTGATTCCTAGGAAGATTGTTTTCCAGCCTACTGTATCATGCCTCAAGAGAAACACAAACAATTTTTAAAATGGTTGCCTTCAGAGAGTGGGCCACCTTGCAGTCAAGACCCTTTGAGACTGAAAATACCGTGTGCCCTTGGTGTCCTTTGGGGGTTGGTTCAGGTTCCCCACCACCATGGATACCCAAATCCATGGATGCTCAAGCCCCATTAAATACAATAGCATTGTAAAATGGTTCCCCTTATATAAAATGGAAAAATCAAGCTTTGCTTTTTGGAACATATATATAAACGTCTATGGCTTGAAGATGTTTTTAATATATATATATATATATATATATATATAAATATCTTCAAGCCATAGATCTTCAAGCCATATATATATTTAAATATCTTCAAGCCATATATATATTTAAAATATCTTCAAGCCATAGACGTTTGCATTTGTGGATAAAGAATCTGTGAATACGGACAGCCAACTGTATTGCGTTATTTACTTTCTATCTGATAATACAAAAGCAAAGGATTGTAGTAAAATTGATTTATTTGCATGGAAAAGCATGTTTTTTCTGCCATCTCAGTTGTCCAGAGGGGCAGGGGACTGGAAAGGTCACCCAAAAAAAAAAAAAAAGTTATAGGGTGCATGAGCAGCTCATGGCCAGCCCCATTGCAAATCCTTCCAATTAGATAATGTATGTGGAGTTCTTTGAACAATTCAAAGCACTATACAAACATTAAGCATTTTATAATATAGAAAGAGAAAACCATTTAAAGGGAACTTCAAGAGGGAGCCTTCTCTGAAAATGAAGTGATTTTTTAAAGACAGAGGCGGGTGCAGTCTGTTAAGTTTTGTTTCTTGTGCCTCAATTGCTTCCACTTCAGACACCACAGGAAGAATTAGCTGCTCAATATTCACCATTCAGCAGTTCTCACTACATGTGTTGATCTCTTACTAAAATGGCTGTGCAAGAATAAAGGAGAAAGGATTTCCCTTTGTTCTTCTTTCCTTGTCAGAGGTTTCCTGGATGAGATTTGAGCTCTTCTATCTACCTTAGAACTATTGTACCACACAAAAACAGGAAGGCTTTGTGTGTATGTTTTGTTTTGGTTTTTGGAAATTTAACAATAAATGTATAAATGTCACTCATCCAAACATGGACATGCATACAAAGTTATTTGTATCAATACATTAAAGATGCAACAATAATAGAGAAATATAATTGTATAAATACTACACAATTGTAACAGTGTCATCCCATTGTAAGTATCAGAGCTTTATTCTATGAAACTGGGGCATTTGCAGTTTGGTGCACAAGTACCTCAATAAACTACAAGTCTCAGGATTCCATAGGATGGAGCCATGGTAGCTAAAATGCAATCTGTTACAAGTGTGCAGTGTGTATGCTCTCCAGGTGCATTCTACATTGTAGAAATAATGCAGTTTGACACCACTTTAATTGTCATGGCTCCATCATACAGAATCCTGGAATTTGTAGTTTTGTGAGGCACCAGTATTCTTTGGCAGAGAAAGTTAAAGACCTACAACTACAAATCCCACACTTCCATAGCATACAGCTACAGCACTTAAAGTGGTATCAAACTGTGGAATAAAACAGATTCATCCACTTTCTGCTTTTCTACTTTATTTTGGAAATCTGCCAAACTGGAACATTTTAGCAATGTGATGCAATTAATGTTGCATATAATCAATGAATAACAACAGTTTGCATGTGAGTAGCTTGGGGTTTATGGCACAGAGTAATCTAGGTCATAATATGCAAATCACAGATTTAGAATGTCACAAAAGAATAATAAAGCATTGAGGAAACTTGATTAAAATCTCAATAAGGTTAAATTGATTCCTATAAAATAAGGGACATTTGTATAAAACAAAGAAGTATCACAGCTGTTTGGTCCATGGTTAAATAAAAACGTTTTAAAAATGTCATATTTTTTATAAATGTCCAGCATTTTTACAAATTGACCTTTTGACTCTTCAGACCTCTTTGTCAACCTGGATATTAATAGAATTTGTGGTAGGTAAGAATTTGGCTGTGTATGGCATACTCAGGTTTTGGCTAGGGGGGTGATTCTACATTAAAAGTTTACAAGAACTAATGACATCTCATTTATGATTTTCATTGGTGTTTTATGCCCACATTCTCCAGAGTATGTCTTTTGGTCAGCATATAGAAGTGTGCATAATGCCCAAATTCCATCTGATTGATATTGCTTATATCTCATTACATTCCTGGTGTTTTGTTTGCATGGCCATGCTCATTGCTACACTTTTCCATCCATCGTAATTGGGTTAATGTTTTGAGTTTATTGAGTTGTACACTTCTATTCTGCTCTGATTTTATGCCTGCATTGCTATGTTCCACACTGACAAAATTTGGATTGTTATAAATGTATGTAACCTATAGAGTGAGTGTGCAAATATTTCCAATTGCTATGTCATATTGTTTGCCAGCTTCACTCCTGGAGATAGATTCCCAGAGCCCTGGTATAGCCTCCTTCAAGTTCAAAGTTTGGCAAAGATAATTCGGAAGCCATTCTAGCCTTGTTCTCACTTGCCTTGAAAGCTTACAAGGGGAGATTGTTATGATGACCCTTGGCCTTCCATTTTAATATTACAAATATTGTGAAGTTCACCCCTCAATGACACTGAATGTAACCGCCATAAGCCTCCAAGTGAAGTGTCACAGTAGTTTAGGAGTTGTAAAAGCACTGATTCACTCACACACACCTCAGGAAGGCAAGCCAGTTCAGTCAAGGCATTGTAAACTAATTTCCAGGTGCATTGTTTGTCCCTGTCTCACACTTCTGCAAATTATCTAAAGCAGGAATCTGTTCATTTCCACCTTAATTCTCACCTTGGAAGCCCCCACCTCAGGCAAGTACCTTATACAATTTGGATTATTGGTCATGGGAACCATGGTTCTTTGCCCCAGGTGTGACTCTCTTATAAACCCCCCAAATTTCTAGTGCTCTTCAGACTAGTGGATTCGCAGGCAAGCACTCTGTTACTCTGAATCCCACCCGGCTCACAACTGCTCCTCCAAGTGCTCAGAAATGGCCAAGTCCCACACTCCAACTACCAAACCGCATATACTGGAGCAACCTCACAACTGGTAACCATAACTGCTATTGAAGTCTCATTTCTATCTTAACCTCATTCCTTTGATCCTTAGTCCCTTGTGTGCATGTATGTGAGAGTGTGAATTCTGTGTATGGGTGTGTTTAATTTCTTTAAAGTATAATAAATAGAAGATTCTGCCTCTGCAGCTCTTTGCCTCCCCACCTCCATAAACAATTGAGACAGTATCCCGGGCTGCTTGTAACCCAGCCACAATTGAGCTAATTTATATTCCTCTAGACTTTATGGTTATAATACCTTACTTTAGAACCTGTACCTCCTAAGCATCTTTTCTGCCAAGTCTTTGTGCCTGTTTTTTTTCCTCCTGCTTTGAGGATAAAAAGACATTGGTCCTAAGGACCTTGTAAGAAGAAGGGACAGGTTCTATAAAAGTCCCTGTTCCTATCCAGAAAATGGACAAGAAAAGGAGGGGGCATGATTCTGTCACATCACTAGACATGACTAGGACCAGGTTTTGGCGAGGGGTGTGACCCTACATTAATTTCTTCCTTGAAGAATTGAAAGAAGCAATGAATAATTTTAGCAATTTTCTTCCCAGAGTGAGAAAGTCTTCAAAAGGTTTCAAAGACTATTCACAATTAGAGTCTAAAGTCCTGTACACACAGGCCAGAAGACCTGTGTCCCCCTAGGCTGGAATCATCCCATTCAGATGACACAGGCCATTAGTCCTGGGACAGAATTGGCAAGTCTGGATCCTGTCCCAAGGGGGACTTAATCCAGTCCTGAAAACCCTGGTTGCCCACTGCAGAATTTTTGGGAAACTCAGCAGTGACAGCCAGCAGACTGAACAACCCCATGTACCCCTTACCTGTGCTTGCCATTGCATCCATCCTGAAGGCCCCTTAATGTTGGAAGGGGCACCTGGTCATGTGGGTTTAGCCAGAAGCCCTGTTTCTACCTTTACGGGCTGTACTGGGGACCTTAAGGATGGATACAATGGCGGCAGAAGGTAGGGGCATGCAACAGCAGTGGATTCATGATGTGATGGCAGGCAGGCATGTGGACACCCACCCATCAGTATGCTGACCTGGGGATTGACCCAGGTGGGATCCGTGGGCAAGGATTGCCCAGTGATATCCTGCCTATCTGTTTAGGTCCTTATTCTGTGCAACAACAACAACAACAACAACAATATTTATTTATATCCCACCCCTCAGCAGAGCAATCGGAGTGGCTTACAGCATTGAAAATTTCCATAAAATACAATCACAATCAGACCCCAGAGAACCCCGAAACCCACCCACCCTTAAAAAGGTATTAAACAATATCATAATTTAAAATGTACTTAAAATAAAATTCACTAAAAGAAACAATAACCCTGGCTGTAGCAGAAAGTAGGGGAAGAGAAGAACGGACTAACTCTTAAGGCCTGCCAGAAGAGATCCATCTTAACAGCTTTCTTAAAGCTGCTCAAGGTAGTAATGTGATGGATCTCATCTGGCAGGCTGTTCCATAATCTGGAAGCAGTTGCCAAAAAGGCTTTCTGGGAGGTTGCAGACAGCCTCATTTTTATAGGCTGTAGCAAATGTTTTCCTGCACAGAAAATGTTGTTTCCTGTATGAAAAATTCACATTTTTTATAGACTAACTCTCAAATTGTGAAAATTCTCATCAGACAAAGATTCTGTACAAATGTATAATTTTTGCTCAGAATATGTCCCCAACAACAGCATTTTCTGCATAATAATAATAATAATAATACATAGTTATTTTGTCCAGAAAATTGCATTGTAAAAAAATTATTTTATGTACAGAAAATGATGTAGTATGGGACATATTCTGAGGAAAATTTGTAGATTTGTACAGAATCTTTGTCTGGTGAGAATCTTCACAGTTTGGGAGTTGGTCTATGAAAAATATGCATTTTTCATACAAAAGACATTTCTGTGCAGGATAGAATATTTTTGCACAGAAAAATTTCTGTTTTAGAAAATGCTGTTTTCCTGCAAAGAACAACTCCCAAACTGTGAAGATTCTCACCTCCTCATCAGGGTTTCCTGACCACTGAAAAGACACTTTTTTGAACCATTTTAAAAAATTACATCCCTAGTTCAGAGCCTTGGATGTTCCTAATTAGACAATGTTATATTGGAGTGGTCTGAGTGAGCAAATAGTTTCTTTTTATTTATTGATTTTAATGATGCCTCCTTTTTGTGATCTTTTTTTTCTTCTCTCTCAAAAATCACTTACTAGATGTAAACATTAAAAAAGAAGAGTCCCTCAGGTATGAGACTGTATTTAATAGGGTTGCTCTGAGCTTGAAGGGCCAAAATCTGAGACCTATTAGAAATAATCCCTTGTGATGTCACAGAAAGCAGGGCCCACCCCTGTTGATTTCATTGAGCATGATACTTAAGCATCAGCAACAGTTTTAGAGTTTGCCCTTTAAATAAAAAAATATACCCACCAACACATGCATGCATGCATGCATGCATGCATACACACACACACACACACACACACACACACACTTTTTAAGGCAACCCTCTCACTTTGAGAGTCCCCACTCTCACCCTGAGGTCCAAAGGGCCTAGGCTGGAGGTGTTATAGATAATTCAATTCTTTAATTTTAACTGTCTGATATAATTTGTTGCTTAATTTCTCTACTCTATTTTTTCTGTTTAAAGATAAATTGTCTACAGTAAATCTGCTGGACAAATGCTGAAAAGGTTGACATTAATTCCTGTTATCCTATAAAACCTCATTATCAATCACCATGGTGGTTTCAAAGGTCTGTGATTTCACTTTTAATCCATTGCTTTTAGTGAAACTTTGTATTAAAATCAAGATTGTCTTTCTTAGTATGATTTTTTCACAATAAAGTCAGAATAAATGACAAAACACTCTCAACACAATCTAATAAGTACACAGCTTACTCCAGGCTATGATTTGTACTTGAAGCAGTAATTCCATGTGCTTTTCTGACAGATAGTGATGTGCTCTTTATGAAGCTGCTTTACCCCTCTTAGCTTCTCTGAAACTGTTTTAAAAAAATCAGTATGTCCTTCATTCAACATTGCATAATATGAATGACCGTGAGGGGAACAGGTGGGATCTTTTGCCTATGGGCATTGAGTCATCGTGCTATTTGCAATCTGCAACACCTGCAGGCAGTTAACATACCCACTGGGTATCTCTGGACTGAGTTGCATTGTTACATGTTAGTTGACTTGGCTTTCCCTTTCTTTAGTGCTTAGACAATCAACTTCTGCTTAGTCAATCTTCTGGTGCAAAGGTGCCTTTCCAAAGTGGTGTTCTTTTAACTGTATGTAGGGTTTGTCACCATCAGGGTCCAAACATGTAAAAGAGAGGGTACACTTTATTGGAGCCTGAAAATTTGGTCAGGGATAGGAAGGGCTGGCCCAGGCTGCATTTCCATGACCATTAGAGAAAAATGAGGTTAAATTGTAAATTATACTTGAAAATGGCTCTGGAAATTTATTACATTTACCTATATGGTCTTGATTTGTGAAGTATCTGGTGCTAAGGAAATGCAGTGTTAGAGCAGAACAAGCAATATTCTCTACAGACAGTTTCTGGCCTGGGTCTTCAATACACAGAGTGTGTCTTTGTCCCACACCACCAAATTAGGATCAATAATTTGGGAGACAAGGGCCTTTACAGACTGGCCCAAAGGGCCGGCCTGGAGGCAGAGATGGGGAGGGGCAGCCACACCCGGCCACCCCAACCCCACACTGAGGATGACCTGATGCCACATGCCGTTATGCATGGCACACGGTGTCAGGACGTTCTTCGAGTGCAGCATTTTGACACACTGTGCGGGAAGGGTCACTAAAGAGCTGTGCACTGGCTCTTAGGGTGGCCTTTTGCCACCCGTAAAAGGAGCAGCATTTTGCCACTCTTTTCTGGGCAGCAAAAGGGAGGATCGGGGCTGCATGGTCCAGCAGCCTCGGCCCCAATCTGCCGCTTCCCGGGGCGGCTTTCTGCTGCCCCTTTGGACCCGTCTGCAGAGGCCCAAAGAAATTCATACTCACTTACCTGGAGGAAGGAAAATTAAGCCACCTAGCTTTTTTGCCCAGGAAGCGATTCTGGAAAGATCATTCATGGATTTGCCATGAAGAAAACCCAGAAAATAAAGCTTCAAAGGAAATTGGTCTATTATAAAATATTTTAAATTTCATTGGTCCATCAGAATAAAAGTTTCAATATCGTAAGAGCTCAAAACCTTTATTAGGACCAATAAAATTTTTACAAAACAGTCAGGACTGTTCCTCAGGCTGAATGAAGAAAGATGTAAGAGCAAAAAGAATGGTAGGTGTTTGGGGCGCATTTCAGAAATTTAGAAACTAGTTAAGTTCCGAATGAAGAGTGAAAATTTATTTCATCAGGCTGTTTGTATAGGATGGGATTGGGATGTATTTTTCTGTTACAAGTTTGTTTTGTCCCTTCCCCATGATGTTTGCAAATTTTATAATTTTACTTTTGAAAGTAATTACTTAAAAGGCCTTCAAGGTAGTTACCATTATAGACTCATTAAATATAGAACTGTTTATTTCTGAACTACCCTAAATTTGAGGAATAGTTTTCCACTAGTGGTTCTCCCAAGACTAATGCAGTTTGATACCACTTTTAAGTTCTGTAGCTTCATCCTGTGGAATCCTCAGATTTGTCATTTTACATGGTCTTTGGCCTTCTCTGAGGATTTGTTAGGATGGAGCATGACAGTGCATTATTTCTATAGTATAGATGCAGTCTAAGATGAATTGCCATTATTTTCAATAAAAGATGTGCTTTCTGGATAAAAAAACTGTCAAGAGAGACAAGTAAAGCAGATTCTTACTACTGAAGGGCAAAATGGATGATATTAACATGACATGGGGGGCTTACTACATAGTGAACAGAAACAAAGTGATTTAAAAAAAAAAACCTGAGTATTTTCTTGCCTATTATAATCCTAGGAGGCAACACCAAATTAATTTTTCATAGAAATTTAGACTCGACATCTAAAATTCTTCCACCCTGTAAAAGATGCCCCAGTGCAAATGTCAACCCGAAGAGATAAAATGGGATTGTTAGATGCTTAGAGCTATGAAGTTCCACTACAGAGAGGTTTTACATATTTTTTATTGTGGAATGATAAATATCCCTAGATTGGCCCAGAACGTCTTGACAGCACTTTATGGCACATAAATGCTGATACTTCCTCATACTGAACAATACACAGTTCATGTTTCTTTTACCTTTGAGACAAAATATCAAAAGAAAAACTAAAGACAAGTAGCATTGCTATATTACTGCCATTTGATTCTTCGCTACCTTGAGAAGTGGAGACTTCACAGTGTTCAGACATTTCTGGAAATAAACTGTCATGTGGATTTGATGACTAAGGAATACTAGAATGGGAAATGTCATTGATTTGCTACTTCCCTTTCCTGCAGCCGAAGATCTAGAGCAAATAAGACACTTATTAATCACTCAGACTTATTTGGTCTGAGTGAGTTGCTCCCATCATTGTTACAGAAAGGATGTTGCATTTTATTTTTGCTCTATTCTTTATGTTCAACAAGCCTCTGGACAATACCTAGAGAGTTTTCACAGTGAAAAGGTTGCTTTTTGGCATCTTGCCTTTATTTGCAGTACATTTTTTTCTGAAATACATTGATAAAACTCTTCAGGTTTTTTTTCACTTAGGACTGAAGCCCCACAGCCATACAATTGGTCTCTTGGTTTTCTAATAGGCTAGCATAAAATATGATCTTCAAGCTTCAGATTTTTTTTTCCAGTGTAGGAAATTCAAGTTGCAGTGTCCTAATTTTCAGAAAAGTTACTGTTTGGAAAAATAATCCCCCAATCCCCCAACCACTTGAACCTGTGCTGTGTTCAGATGAATTTCTTGGGCATTTTCCTACTTACATCACATTAATGGCATTTGTCACACCCAAAGTGGTCCTTCTGCCAAAGCTGTGATGATGAAGCAAGACCTAGGGAAAAAACAAAAAACAGGTTAAGCCTAGATTGGTGGATATTCAAGAAACATCATTTTTGATAGCAGCAGCCAAGTTCTGAAATTCTTTTCTTAGGGAAGTGAGATGATTTCCCACCTTGTCCTGCTTCAGATGGGTAGAGAATACTGTTCTGTCCTGTCATGCTTTTAATATTTCATATTTTGCTGCCCTCTACTTTCAGTTGCCACATGTAGTTCATTTTGTACTATTTTGTCCTTTTACTTCTGTTTTACATGAAGTTTTAATATGTTTATTGTACATTTCCCTAGCTGCCTCTTAGGCTAGAGGTATTTTCATCATCTTGCTACAACTAGGAGCAGTAGGAAGAGGCAAGAAAGACAGGGAAGGAAAAACAATGTAGCCAGCTCCTGAGCATGTGGGAGGAGAGAAGAGAAGTTGAGAGAAAAGGGGAGAAAGCAAGGAGATGTCAGCTAGAAACAGGAGGAAGGAGGAAGAGGACATGAAAGAGAAAAAAAGAGGGATTAAGGGAGAAGACAAATGCACACAGTAGTAACAAGGGAAGAAGAGCAGGATGAGAGAAAGATGAGAAGAGGGTGGGAAAATATTGAGCCAGGAGTTATAGGGGGTGAGGATGAAAAAAGACAGAAGATTAAAAAGAGAAATGAAAACAAGTCTTAAAAGAATAAGAAATCAAGTATATAAGTACAGGTGTTGAAAACAGACACCATTTTTTACTAACAATGATGAAAATCATGCATACCTTAGACCAAGGAAGAAAATTATACTGCAGCTTCAAACATTCACTGCAGGGTGAAGATGTTGGGAACAGAAGTGGAAAAGTTGTCATTATCATAGGGAAACCACCAATTACCAAATGTTAGTTAGTTATTAAGACAGCAAATACTTAGGCATTTTCAGTATTTCCCT
The DNA here is from genome assembly GCA_026167975.1 of Phrynosoma blainvillii. Taxonomy (NCBI): domain Eukaryota; kingdom Metazoa; phylum Chordata; class Lepidosauria; order Squamata; family Phrynosomatidae; genus Phrynosoma; species Phrynosoma blainvillii. Next base: position 252,447,985 of record JANUYF010000003.1, read on the forward strand.
ATTGCAGTTGTTTTAATTGACATAACCTGATGCTCTCCATGGTTGAAAAATTTTGCGAGACAAAGAAAATACCCAGGCAGACCTATGTCTTCAGCACCCTACAGCAGTGTGAGTCAGCAGCATACATTTGAAAGTGCCTTTGTTTTCCCTGAGATTCCTTCCCTCAACCTTGTTTCTTGGGAAGAAGATCCATATCCTGAAACTGAGGTCCAGTTCCTGAGCTCTGGGAGAACTGATGAACTGAGATTCAGGAAATATCACCCTCATGCTAAATTACCCTGATTTATTCTTTGTGATAACACAAATTTAGCAAAATCTAATCTAAAGGAGCATATAAAACCAACACATATTAAAATCCATTAATAAATACTTTAAAAAACAAAATTTAAAAATAATCTGGATAGGCCTAATGGAAGAGATTGGTGTCTACTGCTGATTTAAACTCAGACAGCATCTCACATTGACAAATCTCTTTCAGCAAGTCATACCACAGTCTGGGAGTGGCCAAAGAAAATGTCCTCTGGGTTACAGTCAGCCTAGTTTTGACTGACTGAAGTATATGTCTCCCAGAAGACCTGAGTGTATAGGGCACATTAGACAGGACAAGGCGTTCCTTTAGGTAACATGGATCCAAACCATATAGGGCTTCAAAGGTAATAACCACTTTGTACTTTGCCTAGAAACTAATTGGCAGTCAGTGGAGCAATTTTAATATTGATGTAATATGAGTATATGACCATTTCTAGATATACTGGTAACCAATCTGTTATGTTTTGAAGTTTCCAATCTTGGTACAGAGGTAGCTTAATGTACAGCACATAGCAGAAGTCCAGCCTTTAGGTTACTGGCATGTATACTACCATGTAAAGGCTAGATATAGATGTAAATGAGGCTGTGGTAATAAGTATTGGTCATCCTTGCATATCATAAATGTACCTAACCACTTTTGATCTGTGTTCACAAGCTTAAGACAGCCAGCTAATTTTGGCATGCATAATTTTTCCCCTTACAAAGAAAATGAAGACATTCGAGAAGATAGATTGAAAATAATCATCTTTATACTACCCTATTCTTGAAGTCACAGAGTTAGCAGACAGGATTTTTTTTTTCTTGAGTGGAAAAAATAAATTTTCTTTGACTAAGAATGGAATAATAGCTCCCTCATCTTTTGATCCAGAAATAGCTACTAGTGAATCAAAGACAGCAAAATTTTATTCTTTTGAATGGACTTTATTCTTCAGCTTCAGAATTACCTACTAAAGCTAGACTGAAAACACATAAGTAATTGTAATGGTAGCTCTCTGTGGTTCAGACCAATCTCACTCCTGACACTTTTAGTGACTAAAATCATAGCATGATTAAAAAAGAAAATGTTAGGTCACAACATACTCATGCTGGAGAGGGGGGTTAATATCCTGGAGAATAAACCAGAGACACTCAGAGCACAAAACATGTCACAATCACAAGTATTCTAGTTACAGACTGCACTGTCCTTTGTGCCCTAAGGGAAGAAGACATCCGTTGCATATGATAAAGGATGTGGTACTGAATAAGAGTACCACATGATACATACATTTCTTTGTATGTAACTCTAGGGGTACAGTACAAATCTTGAGGAAATAAAACAATGTTTAGATTTGGGGTTAGAATATTTGCATATGTTATTAACTTACTGAAATCAGGGTTGCCCTTTTCTTTCTTTTCAGGACTCCTAAGTTGTGAGGGAAAATAGTGGGGAAACTACTGTATATACTCATTATACAACTATAAGTTGGCCTCATGTACATTGAGGAAAGCTTTTGGGACCAAAATTATGGATTTTGCTATGACCCCCTGGATAAGTCAAGGGTAAAATTTAGGGGCATGTAACAAACAGATCTTTTCTTCTCCTTTTAAAAATGCACAGGGGAAACATACTTAGGAAGAGCTAAAGTGAAGTAGATATCTGAAAGGTTACAGCTGGGAGGTGTAAATGGCATTGCTTATCTTAAAATGCCTACATCAACACAAAGGAATAACAATGAGGGGGGAAAGTTTTGTTTTTGTTTTTTTGTTCAGATGGGGTTTGCTTTTGCCTTCCTCTGAGGCTGAGAGAGTTTGACTTGCCCAAAGTCACCCAGTGGGTTTCCATGGCTGAGCAGGGTCTCCGGCATGCTAGTCAAACACCCAAAATACTACACCACACTGTCACTTTATTTTTTTTATAAATACTTAGGACACACCCAAAATACTACACCACACTGTCAATTCATTTTTTTTTTATACTTAGGACAAATTCACCTATTCAAGCAATGACAAAGATTAACAACATATACGTAATAGGATTCAGGATTTGCAAAGGTTCAAAACAAAGGTGTCCTCTTTCATTCCTTCTGTTTGCTTTGACCATGGAGCCTCTAGCATGTCTAGTAGTAGTAGTAGTAACAGCAGCAGCAGAAGCATTGGGATTAATGCATTGGGATTAATGATAATTAATAATATGATCAGGGGGGATGAAATCCCAATAGAACACTACAACACTATGGCACCTTCTGCTAGAAAGAAAATCCTTATGGGAAAACAAAGAGATTTGCACTTGCCTCAGCCAACTCTATGTGCATATGCCTTCAAAATATCTGTCAATTTATGGAAATGTCATGAATTTCATAGGGTCTTCTTAGGATAGATCTCTGTAATACAAGGAAGGTAGGCATGGTAATCCAGGATCAAGCAGTTGTTTTGCCATTCACCAGTTTGGGCCCTGGTGGCACAGTGGTTAAATGTCTGTACTGCAGCCCCTCACTTACAGACCACAAGGTTCTGAGTTCAATCCCAACTAGGGGCTCAGGGTCAACTCAGCCTGGCATCCTTCCAAGGTCTCTAAAAAGAGTACCCAGCTTGTTGGGGGCAATTAGTTTATACATTGTAAATTGCTTAGGGTATGCTTAAATGCACTTATGAGCAGTATAGAAATTTACTTGCTATTGCTATTGCTATTGATGTTCACTAGCAGCATTTTTAACCCAAAAGGAAATGTCCCAAGGCTATCCAGATTATTCTTTGATCTTTTTTCATTTGACTGCAATTTCCATTCTGGCTGCTACCAGAAAGAAGGTGATGAGTCGTTTATGGTATAAACATGCATTGGAATTAATGAACAATTACAATCAACCCAGTTCAAAACCTTGTGTTATATTTTGTCCAGTAATGCCTTGCAACACTATAGAGATTTCGTTCCAGAATTGTTTTACAATTACACATTTCTTCCACATATGGTAATAGATCCCTATGGTGTTGCAGCCTTGCCAACATTTAGCACTTACTCTGCATGAATATTACTGTGTTATTGTAGAAAGATACCATCTGTGCAACACTTTCAAAATGTTTCTATTCGTATTGCCCAAGAACATTTTTAAAAATTGAGATTTCCAAAACTTGACCCACAGCTGCTGGATAATAGTAACATTATTAGTAACATGAAGGCCAATTTCCCAAGTCTTCATTTATACTATATCATGCATCCAACATATATAATTTGGATTTTGTACCTCCAAAGCCCTGCAGTGCTTCTATGTACATAATTTGTACTGCTAAAGTGGTTTTATACTATTAAAGTTACAATGTGTAGGCTGATTTCCTCAACAAGCTTGGTATTCATTTTAATGACCTACAGAAGGATGCAAGACTGAGTCAACCATGGAACTCTGCAGGATTGAACTCACAAGCTTGTGGCTGTGAAAGGCCGCAGTACCAGCGTTAAGCCAGTGTGCTACCAGGGCTCCTTAAACAGGTGCCCCATTTCCATCCCTAAGGGCCATGACAGGGGCCTTCACAGTGAATAGAGGTGGCAGCAGCATGGCAGTGGTGGCTCCATGGCATGGTGACATGCAAGCATCTGAGCACATGACCATTGCTGTCTTGGCCCTGGTAAGTACTGGGGGTGTAAAGATGGTCCATGGTATCTTGCCCATGCTTTCAGTGCCTTGTGACTGTTGACTTGTGACAACCCCATGAATTTCACTAGGTTGCATAAAAAAGACATATTCAGAGTTGTTTTGCCATTGCCTTCCTCTGACTATAGCACATAGCATCTAGCAATAGCAATAGCACTTGGATTTCTATACCGCTTTATAATGCTAAGAACTCTCTAAGTATTTTATAGTGTGTTAGCCAATTACCACTAACAAGCTGGGTACTCATTTTACCAACCTAGGAAAGGATGAAAGGCTGAGTCAACCAGGAGCCCTACAGTATTGAACCCACAACGTTTTGGCTGCAGTACCGACATTTAACCACTGTGCCACCAGGGGTCTCCCTGGCAGCACTCCCTGGCAGTCTCTCTTCACATACTAATTAGCTCTGGCTCTGCTGACTTTTGCTGAAAAGCCTCCTTGTAGAGGGATACTTTAGGTTCAGGATTTGAATGTCTCCTTCATCTGAATGTCCATAAGTTTTCTGATCTGATCCTTAGTTACTTGCCTTTATGTATATATTTCTAGATCTTGGCATCCTTTAATAATGTTATCAGACAATATCTGAAATATAAACAAGACATTTGATAGAAATGTTGTAGCAAAGTGGTCTTAGTAACCACACTTTTACTCAGCCATGACATGATAAATGTTTCCATTTATCTGATTTATTTTTAATCATATTTATCTATTCTCTTCTAACTCATGTCACCTTAATCACTTTATTGAACTCTTTTGGTATATCAGCATCCAGACAGTGAATTTGTTTTGACCTTATCTCTAACTCTGTATCTGTACAATGCCATATATTCCATGTAATTTTACAAAATTACCTAAAGTTATATTAAGACTGAAAATATAAGATAACTTTAAAATAATTTTAAGGCCGGATAGATTACCATTAGCCACTATGTGCAACATTATAATTGGATCATCTATTGATGAGTTTGAGATAACAAGAGCAATATCACATGCCTATAAATGATTAAAAATAAAAATAAAATCAGCATGTGCTTTATAGACTAGAGCAAAGCCTTTGACTGCATAGCTCATGAAAGGCTATGGAATCCCTTAAAGACATGGGAGTGCGAACACATCTGATAGTCCTGATGAGGAATCTGTACTCAGGACAAGAGTCAAATGAATTTAAGCATCAGCTTAATGGAGCAGCTGTCATACTATTTCTGACAAAGCAAACTGATCAGCATGGACTCAATGGTCAGCAAGATTATTTAATCTGCGCTAATATGCTTGTCATTATAATCTTTGTGAAGGAATGTGACAGACCGATATAATTCTACATTATCTACTTTTCTACTGGACATTCGACGAAATCATAGACTCATAGAGTTGGAAGAGACCAAGTATTATTCAGAATATTTTCCAGAAATCAGGCAGTCATCTATGAGTCCATAGATGATTTAATGACTGTGAGAAACATAGAGTTAGCACAATTTGCAAAAGTTTGAGACAATGTTCTATCAAAGCTATCAATAACTGTATATGCAAAATTTCATTTTTATATAAGATTTCATTTTTTTTTCTTTTTCCCCCCATCTGTACTGAGTCATGTAAGCAATGCTCCCCAACTCATTTCATGGCATACCGTAAAGGTAGGAAATAAACCATTGTCAGTTTTCTTGAAGTAGTTAAGTAAAACATACTATGGGCTTTTAATGATGTGCTATTTTGCTGATTTTATATTGCCCTTTAATGTATTTTAAATAGCAAAAATGCACACAAATGCTGATGTTTTTGCATGTTTTTAAAATCTACTTTTAATAATTAATAGTTGTATTGCTTTTAATAAGTTGTAAGTTGTGGGATGCAATGGCTTAGTGGTTAAGATGCCAGTTCTGATGATTATAAGACTGGAAGGTTGGCAGTTCAAGGCTCAAGTGCTGCATAACAGGATGAGATCCCATCACTAGTCCCAGCTTCTGCCAACCTAGTAGTTTTAAAGCATGCAAATGCAAGTAGATAAATAGCTACCACTTCAGTGGGAAGATAACAGCGTTAGATGCAGTCATGCTGGCTACATGATCACCAGAGTAGTTCTCAGACATGGCTGGCTCTTCAGCTTAGTAATGGAGATGAGCACTGTCCCCTACAGTCTGTTATGACTAGACTACCTTTACCTTTAAGTTGCCTTGAGTCCCATCATTGATGAAAAGATGGCTTAGAAATAAAAATAGCGTGCCCAGTATGTGCTTTATTTGTGAAATAGGCTTTTGCCTAAGAAAAACAGTTGGGACAAACAGAGTATAATCTCAATTAGTGATGACCCCATGTCTCAGGTGACAAGATGATAAAGCAACAAGCCCTCACTTTCATTAAAGAAGGACACAGCAATAATTTAGCCACACTAAAGGCAATTATCTGTGAAATGGTAGCCCACAACTGGCCCATTTGCCAGAAAAAGTTGCTGAACGTCAGTGCATCACCTCTGCTTCTCACCATTCCAAAATCTTACCCTGTACCTTCAGCCTTGGCACATTTCCTGGAGCTTACTTTTGCCTACCCTTTTGCCTGCAGTACAATCTGGACTATGTGATCTTGGCTTGCTCACTGACAACTCTGGCTGGTGCCACACTGCAGAAATAATGCAGTTTGACACCGCTTTAACTGCCATAGGTTCTTGCTATGTAATCCTGGAATTTGTAGTTTGTTGTGGCACAAGAGCTCTCTGACAGAGAAAGCTAAATATTTCACAAGATCTCCAAAAAATAATCCCAGAATTACATGACCTTGAACCATGGCAATTAAAGCAATGTCAAACTGCATTAATTCTGTAGTGAGGATGCAGCCTACTTTTTGCTTGTTCCTCCAGCTCACAGCACTCCAGAGAAATTCCATATATTGACCCTGGATGATTTGTAATAGCTGTTGCCCAAAAGACTGCCTTGATCAACTCAGGCACTTGAAGCCATAAAAAAAAATCCTCCTCTATGGAAGGAATCAAATCCAGAAAGTATTTTGGAAATATAACTAGACATTGGTGTTAGTCTAGTGGTAGCCATTTTTTAAAATTAATATGGAGCATCCCTTATCAGATTTGATAATATTGATAGTTATGCAATTGTGTATGTTTGGTTGTTTTCTATGCCAATAAGGACCACTTCAATCTTGGAGGATCCCCTCACATCATAAGCTTTCTCCAGTATCTGGCATGTGTTCAGTTTGTGCTATTATTTCTGGGTTGTATAGAATAGATTCAGAGCTTCTCTTGTTATTAAAGTTGTGAAATGTTTCTTCTTAATCACTGAACCCAGACCCTTCATGTTAAAGGAGACAATTTTAAGATTACTCATTTATTTTAACTGAAGTTATATGATTTCCAGATGAAATTGTACGCCTTCCAAATGTTGCTGTCACAATTTTCCACTGTCACTGGGCTGCAAAATGAATGTCAGGAGGTCACAAAACACAACAACAAACTGAAGCAATACACAGCTCCCTAATTCTTTACCCAAAAACTGAATTATCAATAACTGAGGCATTTCTTAGGGGGTTTAAAAAATTGTTGTTGTTGTTGTTGTTGTTGTTAGCTGCCCTTGAGTCAGTTCCGACTCATGTCGACCCTGTGGATGAGACATCTCCAAGAATCCCTATCTTCCACTGCCTTGCCCAGATCCTGTAAGCCCTTGCTCATAACCTGATCGAGTCTATCCATCTGGTTTGTGGTCTTCCTCTCTTTATTCTACCTTCTACCTTTCCTAACATTATCCTTTTTTCTAGTGATCCATGCCTTCTCATTGTGTGGCCAAAGTACAATAGTCTCGACTTGATCATCTCTGCTTCCAAGGAGAGCCCTGGTCTGATCTGTTCAAGAACCCATTGGTTTGTCTTTTTGGCTGTCCATGGTATCCTAAGTACTCTTCTCCAGCACCACATTTCAAATGAGTTTATTTTCTTTCTGTTTGCTTCCTTCACTGCCCAGCTCTCACATCCATACATGGTAATTGGGAATGCAATGGCCTGAACGGTTCTGATTTTACTGCTCAATTGTATGTCTTTGCTCTTCAGTATCTTTTCTAGTCCTTTCATAGCTACCCTTCCCATTCCTAGTCTTCTTCTTATTTCTTGACTCCAGTCTCCATTCTGGTCAATGTTTGATCCTAGATATTGGAATTATTTAACTATTTCCTCGTTGTCTAGATTGTGTATTTCTTCTGTGGTCATTATTTTTGTTTTCTTTATGTTCAGCATCAGACCTGTCTTTGCACTTTCATCTTTGACCTTCCTTATTAACTGTTCCAATTCCTGAATGTCTTCATGGTGTCATCCACATATCTTAGGTTGTTAATGTTGTTTCCTCCTATCTTAACTCCCCCTTTTTCTATTTCTAATTCTGCTTTTCTTATGTTTTCAGCATATAAGTTAAACAAGTAGGGTGATAGGATGCAGCCTTGCCTGACCCCTTTGCCTATTGGGAACCACTCTGTTTCCCCAAATTCTGTTCTGATTGTGGCTTCTTGTCCTTGGTACAGATTCCTTATCAAGAATAAGATGTAGTGGCACCTCCATGTCTTTGAGTGCATTGCATAATTTTTCATGATCTATACCAGAGGTAGGCAACCTTTCCCCTTTAAGGGCCGAGGGACTTCAACTCCCAGAAGCCTCAGCCCTATTGGCCAATAGTCCCATGTTGGCCAATAGCTCCTTGGACTCTGGGAGCTGAAGTCCCTCGGCCCTTAAAGGGGAAAGGTTGCCTACCCCTGATCTATACAATCAACTGCTTTGCTGTAGTCTATGAAACACATGCTGATTCTTTTTTTGGAATTCTTTGGTGTGCTCCATTAGCCTTCATATGTTTGCAATGTAGTCCTTAGTGCCCCTTCCTTTTCTGAATCCTGCTTGCACCTCTGGAATTTCCCTCTCCCTGTATGTTTAGAGTCTATGCTGAAGAATTTTGAGCATTATTTTGCTTGCATGTGAGATTAGTGTTATTGTCCTTTAGTTGCTGCAGTCTTTTGTATCTCCTTTCTTGTGGATTACTATGTATATTGAGTGTTTCCAGTCTGATGGCCATTGCTTTGTTTTTCATATTTGTTGGCATATTTCAAGTAGCATTAAAGTTGTATCTGTCTGTACTGCTTTTAATAATCTGTACTGACTTTAAAATTTTGTAAGCCACTTTGAGTCCCATTATTGAGGAAAAGTAAGGGTATAAATGAATATGACAACAACAACAATGTGTAGTAGGGTCCCATTGCTATATGAGTACAATAGCAGTACAAGGGCTAGTGAAGGGAAGATATCAGGAGTTTCCAAATCTGTCCGATTTTCCTCCTACCCCTCACTCATTTATTCTAGGCTTGCATATACATATGAAACTTAAACATTAGAAGCAAAACATCATAGCACAGTCCTAAAATGTCTTGTTCTTCTTATTTTCCTCTTTTCTTCTCTTCTGCTGTGACATGGTGATCTACCTGTTCTTGGTAACTTGATCTGTCACTTTTTCAGAGATTTCAAAAACTACTTCATCTCTTGTACTTTTAATTTTTTCATTGTTTTCTCCTTATAATATATAATGGGCCTGACAGAATTTCCCAAACTTTATTTTATTCCATCCTGATGAATTACCATGGTTTATGGTTTGGAAACAATTCTTCTTCTTCTTCTTCTTCTTCTTTTTCTTCTTCTTCTTCCTCCTCCTCCTCCTCTTCTTCTTCTTTGAAATATTTAATGAGGCAAACCCTGAAACAACTGAATGATTAACATTCTTCTATTTTACCTTTTTCTGAAGATTGAGATCTATAATTTCTTGCATTATTTTAGTTTGCCAAGCCAAGGTGTCCTGAATTTTATAGACTAGATCTTTAAGGTAATCAAATCTCTACAAAGTTGTACCTTAGCAATTTAATTAGTTCCGAATAGTCAGCCATGGTATACAGAATATCTCCTCCTAGACATTTCTCATTACCAATACAGTGCCTTCATCAAGTAGTTGCTGGCTATGATTCACAAATAGCTCCATCACAGAACCCTGACTGGATTATTAAGTCAGCTGATTTAACATTAAGAAGCAATTGAAGGTTAAAATTTGCACCAAGGAGACAGAGAGTTGAATTCAGGCACCATTTTGGTTCAACTACCACTTCCTCCATTCATCCTTTGTCCTTCATCAGCTTGCAAACAGATGGAGGGATGAAGCATGACTCTTTCCTTGTACACTGTCAGTAGTTATTTTTTCAGCTGCATGTTATGTGTAGTCAGATTTCTGTAAGCAGTATCTACCTAGCTGCACTGAGTCTGAAATAACATCTCATGTGAAAGGGTCAATTGTACAAGTCCCAATCAATAAGCTTGATGCCGGTTCCATTTAAAAAGGACTCACATAATCAGATGTTGTTGTTTTGCAGTCATTTAAAAATCACTATAGCCATGTGATTACTATAGTATTTTTTCAAGCATTCTTCACTATCATTAAACTTTTCAAAAAGTGAGTTTTCTGAAGTTGCTCCAGAAATGTTCTGCAAGTCTTTCTTCTTCTTTCTTTCTCAACAGTTAGAGAAAGCTAGACAGTTCCATGCTACTCAAGTTTTAACTGTATTCCTCTTGTATGTAACATATACAATATATTGAATTCACACCCATATGAACTGCTTAGTTTCCAGCACAATAATGGCCTAGTTCACCTAACAGTTGAGTAAGATAGGCAACTTATTTCAGCCCGGGGCCAAACTTTGGTGCTAAAGAACTATTGTGGGAGGTACCAGGTCCCCAACAGGTTTTGACTTGTTTTACTTTGGGGAGCATGCAGGGTTTGGGAGAGACTTTAGCCCAAACATTTTCATTCACAAATGGTACCAAGTGGGAGCACTCCTAGTGTGGAAGGCAATACAATGGACTTCATCAGTCTGGAGGTGTGATGCAGAATGGCTTAATCTTCTTTGATAGCAGCAGCAGCAGATCAAAACTTTTTTCTTACAGAATTGTGAATGGAGTCAAGTAAGATGCTGATGTAGTTCTCTTGCTGATTTGCTAGTTTTGTATATTCTGCTGCCACCACTCCAATGGGGAAGCATTCAACCATATGATTCCATTGTTTTGGCATCCTTTTGGTGAAAGATTGGGCTTCAGAACTGCCTCCCCATGCTGGAGAGCCTGGGAGGTAAGGAAAGAACCTCTGCATGGAGCTGACTGGAAAGATTGTTCTCTGCTGTCTTGTCCAAGGAAGCAGCCGAGTAACTGATAAGAGCCAGCACACCAATGCAAGTCTGAAACACAAAGGCAATTCACAAAGTACAATACCAGTCCAAATGTTCCAAGAAGCAAAATCAGGAGCAAGCCAAGGGTTCAAGAGTCCAGAGAGCAAGTCAGTAAATCCAGTCCAGGGTCAAGGGTTCTAGCAAGCAGGTCATGGAGTCCAGTCCAAAGGTCAGGGGTTTCAAGGCAATCCGAGGTCTATGAAGCCAAGGAGTCAGAGTCCTATGCTTTCTCCAGAGAACACAGATAAGCTCTCACAGAGGAGCTCAGCGTCTCCCAGCTGTTTATATTGCCCAGCTCCCAATCACAGCTGTTTGGACTTAGCAGAGCGTTTCTCATATAATTTCAGAGAACGCTGGAGGCACATTCTTTCTGTCCTTCTCTGTCTAAAGGTAGGTACCTCCTCGTCCTGCTCCTCTATATCTCCCAGGCCTGGAACCTCTGCTGGGGGGAGGCTTTCTGCTGGGAGGAGGCTAGGCTGCTGAGGCAGGGGCTGTGCTTCAGTGGGTAAAACAGAGCAAGTCCAGGCTCAGCCAACTCCACTGGAACTGGAACTGGTAAAGCAAAGCTAGGACCTGGCTCAGCCTCCTCATCCTCTGAGTCCTTCATGTCCTCAGCCTGGACATGATATGTCTATTGAATTGATAGGGGGAGTGCCTTTGGTTTGTCTTTCAGTAAATGGCCAGTCAGACAGCAACCCATGATATGTTACACCTAAGAGAATGCTGACACTTGACCTCAGCTGGATCTGTATCAGGTTGCCCCTCCCCCCATTGCTTATCCCCAGGTTCAGTTAATTAAATAGGTTCTTAGATTAAATAAAGTTTAACTCAAAGCCTTGTGTCTGGTCTCGTTATTTCATGATTAGTCATCAAATGTGGATGGAGTAAAGTAAGATGCTGATTTCTTTCTTTTATTGATTTTCATTCTCTTACTGCTAGTTTTGTATATTCCAGCATCCCCACCCATGGGGAAGTATTCAGCTGTGTCATTCCATCATCTATCGGTGGAGATGATATTGTCTAGGGATTGTTCATTGTCTAGGGACATTCATTATGTATTAGGCCTCTGTAAAAGAGTCATTGTGGTGTAGTGGTTTGAATGTTGGACTAGGACCAAGGGAATCCCTGCTTGTTAGAATATAGATGGGTTATATATAGTCAAAGGTGGAATGTAGAGATGTGTGTCTGAAATTTTCCTCATGGGAACAACATCTAGGCAAACAAAAACAACCCAGTCCAGGTGGCCAAAGAGTCATAATATCAGAAGTTTCTAGCTGGGAAAGGCAGGCGAGTTACAGATAACAGTAACCAAAACATCATTAGCCTGGGAAAGAAAACCACGTGGTGGATGATGGACAGCAAGGGGCTGGGTTAACAAACATCATACACATAACATCCAATCAACATAAGGTTAACACCCAGAAGGTGGAGAAAGGGCAGGGCTGAGAAATCCTTTGTCTAGAATTGTTTATATTTCTTGTTTCTTCTTGATTGTGTGTGTGTTCGCAATGGATCTAACTATGGCGTTAATTCTTGGAATATAATATGCTTATATTGCTTTTACAATGTAACTTCAGGATCTGGAAACATGGACCTGTAACTCTTTTGTTCAACCACATCAGCATGATGTGATGCTATGATGGACTGTATTTTTCTTTGCTTATTTTTACCTTTTGTAACAATAAAGCTCTACTTTTAAAAGTTTGGATTTTTGTTCCTTGGCTCTGCTGGACTTTCAAGCACACCACATCACTGAAATTCAACAAAACCCACTGGGTGATCTTGGGCTGGTCACACTTTCTCAGCCTCAGAGAAAGGATGTGGCTAACTCCATCTGAGAAAACTCTGTGATAGGTCCATCTTAGAATCAAAAACAAAGGGAAGGCTCTGAAAAATAAAATAGGCCTTTGTAATTAAATTTAATTACAACCTTATTTTTCTGTTGTGTGATAAAACATTATACTTGTATTTATTTGATGTTCCATTAAGTTTGCTGCTTTATATTTTAGTCCATATTTTTAGATATGATGTGATTCTTCCTGACGTTGATGGCAAAATGCCCATTGATTTTAATATGATTTTAATATGATTTGATTTTAATATGTCTAACATCACACACATACACACACATCTTTTTTTCCAAAAAGGAGAAGCTACTTTCTGTAAAGCAACTTCCTCTGATCTTCAGAACATTACCACCCAATCTTTATATATCTGATTCTCTCAGTATTAAAAGAGATAGATTTAACATCTTTTCTATTCTTTTTATTTGACCTATTTGATGTTCACAGTGGGGGGAAATGCCATAAGCCAAAAGAAGAAAGATTTAGCAATCAATATAAAGTAACAGTTACAGAAAACTAAGCTTTCCCATTTATAAGACATTTCCTCAGTTCAAATGGCTATGGCAATGTGGCATAGGCTTCCCCCCCCCCCCTTTCTTTCTTTCTTTCTTTCTTTCTTTCTTTCTGACTCCCTCCTCCACTAAAGTTTCTTCTAATCATAGCTGACCTGAACAACCATATTCAGTACTATCATTTAACAGCCCACATCACACTATAGTTCTTACCTTCTACATCATGGTTTAGACCACAAGACCAGAATAGGATATCTATCATAGACAAAGTACAGGAAGTTGGGTTGGATACAGGAAGTATGACAACAGTAGTCTTGTTTTTTGGTTTCCTTTGAAATTCCTCCACACAATCCTGCCCAAGTATTAAGATCCTTGGGGAAGAGCTTTTTCATGGTCCTATCATCCTCACAGACCCATGTCATTATGACAAAAAGACTGTCACAGGGGCTGCTCCCAGACTATCAGAATATCCACAGGAAACTAGGCTGGCTTCTTATCTGATCTCCTTTCACTGGCTTATAAAGACTTGTTTATTTAAATCAGTTGTCCCCAAAATGGGTGGTAGTGCCCCCCTGGGGGTATAGGAAAGCTCCAGGGGGTGCTGAGGGGGAAAAGAGCAGTAGGGGGATACTGAAGGGGAAAAGGGTGCAGCAGGGAATTGTGGAGATGGGGGCTGCAAGTAGGGTTGCCATTGCTGCTAAAAAACTGTGATAGTCCCAGATTGAAGTCTTTGAAAAACAGCATGTCCCAGATTCCTGAAGGCAGGAGTGAAACCTCAGGAAAAAACTCTTCCAGATCCCACCCTTGAGGCTCTGGATGGTACTGGACAGGTGTGCCAGACCCAGAGCTCAGATGCAGGAAGGGAAAGGAGGCAAGCAGAGGCTTGGAGCAGCAAGAAGGCTTTCTTTGTCCTGGTAAGTGTGTGATGATGCTACATGCATGGTGAAACTTCTTGCTTGCTTGGGACTGGAGCTGCCCTTCCCTCCAGTGCCCCCCCCCATGGAAATTTGTGTGTGTGTTTTAAAAGGGAGAGGACTCTTTGTTAAGGCCAAGAGTCCCTCTTTCCTCTTAGTTTCAAGCTAATGGGATGGAGCATCCCTTTCCTCCATTTCCCTCCCTGATAGAAAGGGGTTTGTGTGTGCTTGAAGAAAAGGGGGGCATATGGGCTCTGGAAGACAAACAATGGATTCCAGGAAATAAAATTTGCAAACAAGTCTATTGGCAACACAATGAGAAACCTCCTTTCTTTTTCTCTCCTGTGTGAAAATACCTGCCCCCCTCTTTTAGCAGATAATGAATTTCTCAAGAAATCTCTGTATTGCTGCATCTGAAAAAAAAAACACAAAACCCTTCAAATGCTGCTTAAAACACATCAAATGCAGTACCATTTAAAAACAAAACAAAACATTTGACTTTTGTTGGACGTAAAGACCTCAAAAAGCTAAGCCTCAGCCCTTTGTTCCCTCTGGTTTAGGATCCCCCTCTTGTGTCTAAAATGCAGTATCCTGAAATCTAGAAAGCATATTCAGGAGTAGCTGTGTTGACCACACTGCAAACAATAACATCCATAATCCACAAAACAGTGATACCTTTCTCCTGTTTGATTTTTAACACCTTTGCCCAATGGAGAAGCCACAGCTGAGCTTCAAAAACTTGTTTCATCTGTTTTGTGCATTTTAGTTGGCTGATAAAGGTATCATTGTTTTGTGGATTTTGGATGTTATTGTGCTTTGCTGTGTAGGCTGGCCAGCATGGCAACCCCTGGATATGATTCCTAGAGTAATAGTAATAGTGATAATAAAATTTGTTCATACCCCGCCCCTCTGTTAAAACAATCAGGGAGGCTTACAACAGTTAAAATTACAGCAAATACAGACCTACCTTCCCCCCTTAAAAAGGTATTAAACTACACATATTAAAAATTAACATAAAAATCTCAAGAAAAAAAATTAAATTAATTAAAACAATTAGACAAATACAAGCTGTGAGCAAGCAAGAGTAGAAAGAGGTAAGGAGACACTACTCCTGAGGCTGGGATCTAATTAAGAAGCTAATCAGGAAAGGCCTGCCGCAAGAGATCCATCTTCACAGCTTTTTTAAAGCTGCTTAAGTTTGTAATCTGACGGATCTCATCCGGCAGGCCGTTCCATAATCTGGGGGCAGTTACTGAGAAAGCCCTCTGGGAAGTTGCCGACAGCTTACATTTTAATGGCTGGAGCAAATTCCTCCCAGAGGACTGGAGTGTGCAGGAAGGATTATATGGGAGGAGGCTGTCCCGAAGATAGGATGGACCCAAGCCATTTAGGGCTTTAAAGGTGATAACCAACACCTTATACTGTGCCCGGAAACTAATAGGCAGCCAGTGGAGAGATTTTAATACCGGACTTATGTGGTCTCTCCTAGATGTTCCGGAGACCACTCTGGCTGCCGTATTTTGAACTAATTGAAGTTTCCGGAACAAGCACGAGGGTAGCCCCATGTAGAGCGAATTACAGAAATCCAGACGTGAGGTTACCAGTGCGTGCACCACAGTCACAAGATCCCTTACTTCCAGGAAAGGGAGCAGCTGGCGTATCAGCTAAAGTTGATAACAGGCACTCCTGACCGTTGCATTTACCTGATTAGTCATCAGGAGCGACGAGTCAAGGAGTACCCCCAGACTGTGAACACAGTCCTTTACAGAGAGTGTGACCCCGTCCAGGACTGGAGGTTGCAACCCAATTCCTGGTTTTGGGGCTGCTACTGTTAGCACCTCCATTTTGTCTGGATTTAATCTCAATCTGTTTTTCCTCATCCAGCCCATTACTGCCTTAAGACATTCATTGAGAGGAGAGACGCCATCAGGAGTTGAGGCCAACAATCGAGACATGGAAAAATAGATCTGGGTGTCATCAGCGTACTGATAACACCCAGCCCCATGACTCCAAATAATCTCACCCAGCGGCTTCATATACATGCTAAATAGCATCGGGGACAGGATGGTGCCTTGAAGGATGCCACACACAAGCTCCCTTTTAGTGGAGCAACTGTTCCCGAGCAACACCCTCTGGGATCTGCCCAAGAGGAATGCAATGCAGTGCCTCTGATTCCTAACCCACTCAAGTGATCCATGAAGATGCTATGATCTATCGTATCAAAAGCCGCTGAGAGGTCTAAGAGCATCAACAGGGTTACACTACCCCTGTCGATGCTCAGACGCAAATCGTCAATCAAGGCAACCATGTCAGTCTCAACTCCAAATCCCATCCTAAAGCCAGTTTGAAATGGGTCTAGATAATCAGTTTCATCCAAGACAGCTTGGAGCTAAAGAGCAACCGCCCTCTCGATTACCTTGCTCAAGAATGGTAACAACGAGACTGGTCTATAATTATTCATATCCAGGGGGTCCAGGGAACATTTTTTTCAGAAGCGGCCTCACCACTACTTCCTTTAAACAAGGTGGAACAGAGCCTTCCCTGAGGGATGCATTGATGATGTCTGTAAGGAACATCCTCAATGCATCCCCTCCCTGGATGGCCAGCCATGATGGGCAAGGTTTGAGAGTGCAGGTTGTTTTCCTCACTCTGCCAAGGAGCTTGTCCATGTCATCGGTACTCATAGATTGAAACTGATCCAGAATAATATCATGAACAGAATTGCTGGACACCTCGTCAGTTGTTTCTGTCAAGAGTAGGAGTCCCTCTTAGTGTCATAGATGTTTGGGGGGTTTTCTCCCTCCCACTCCATAGAAATGGGGGAAACCCCAATCTTTGCTAAGTTCTCTACCAATTGGCTAGTATTCAGAGACATAGGTTTAATTTGCATTGCAGACATAATGCAGTTCAAAACTGCTTTAACTGCCATGGCTCAATTCTATGGAAATCTGGGATTTGTAGTTTCGTGAGCTATGTAGCCTCTCTTAGGAAGCTCTGGTGTGGCAACAAACTACAAACCACAGAATTCTATAGCATTGAACCATGGCAGTTAAAGCAGTGTCAAACTGTATTAATGCTGCAGTGCAGATTCAACTATAAGTCATGTTACTCTGGAATATCAGTATGCAAAGGGATCTTGTAGCACCTTTGAGACTGTGTGGAAAAAGTTGTAGCATAAGCTTTCATAGACTTGCATCTGAGGTTTTGTGGAAGAGAATTATGGCAACCCTACTTGCAAGAAACTTCTTTTGTACACCATTCTGAGACAGGACAGAGGGAGGCTGGATGGAGACCTGCATGGGAAACAAGCTGTGTCTATCCAAACTGAGAGGCGAGAGACCTAGCATGGCTCTTCCATCTTTGCCTCTCCCTGGAACAGAGCAAATGAGCCCTGTCCTTCCCCTTTCTTTCCTCCCTCCCCCTTTTGGGCATCAAAATACTTGTCATGCCTACCTTTTCCCAGAAACTGCTCAACCTCCCCCTGCAAGAAACACAAGGAGGAAAGTTTCTACAGGTAAGAAAAACAAGACAAAAGGGAAGGGAGGGGGTAGGCATGCACTGTTCTTTTCTTTTTGCTTTGGCTAGCTAGCTCAAGCCAGATAGTCAAGGCAGAAGGGAAAGGAAGGAGACAGGCTCTTCGTCTGTTCCCCCTTGCATTGGATACTGACAATGTTCTGGCGACTCCTGGGGTTTCATGCTCCTTTCCCTCCTTTTATTCCCCTCTCCCTCCCTTTGCCAGAAGAAGCCTAGAGGAGGAGGAGGAAGAGGGCAACTACAGGGAAATTTTTTGGCATGGGCTGGCTATGCGTCAATTCAGCCTTCCTTCCTCAGGTGGAAATCCTGCTGAGCTTGCCTGCCCACCTGCCCTCTTCGCCAGCCACCCCATTCAGGCAGCGTTGTTCCTTCCATAGAGGGGCCTCCCTCTTTAACTTTCCCAAGCCCCCCCCCCCCACCTTCCTTACCCAAAATACAAAGTTGTGGGGCTCTAGGCTCCCTTTGGAATTTGGGTTGGCTAGCAGTAATTGTTGTTATGTGCACAAGTTGTTTTGACTCATTATGACCCTAAGAAGACCCTATCATGGGATTTTTGTTTTTGTTTTTGAAAAGGTTTCTTCACAGGGGGTTTGCCATTGCCTTCCCCTTGGCTGGGAGAGTGTGACTTGCCCAGGGTCACGCAGTGGGGTTGCATGGCAAGCAGGATTTCATTTACTTCATTTGCAAAACTACCCAAAAGCAGCTGCTTCCCTTACTTAGAATACTTCCTCTCTTCTCTCCCCCTACCACAGTAGAACAGTGGACCTAATACCAAGAAATAGGCATGGGAGATGCTAGAGTTGTCAACCAAGAGGAAAGGTGGTGGTAGCCTGGAAAGGTTTGGGGACCACTGATTTAAATGGTATTTGATATTAATGGGTAGTACAAGAGAACTTCTAATGTGATGTGTGTTCTGTATTTTTATCTTTATTGTTATGTCTTTAAAATTATTATATGATGGTTTAAATTAAGAGTGTTTTTACATGAAAGCCATATTTATATTTATATAAAAGGTTTGTATCATCAAGTTTTTAGTTGTATCTTGTTCTAACTTTGTTATAAGTTGCCTTGGGTCTCTTGTCAGGAGAAAAGCAGGATATTAATGGAAAATTTAAATAAAATAAATTCATTTGAAATCAAACCTAATGCTAACAATCACAGGAAAATCTCTGACTGTCAAAGGATATGGGACAGCTAAGGCCAGGGCCAATTAACCCCATCCTGTAGAAAGTATTGTGACTGGAAGGTAAAAAGAGACATATGCTACAGCTCAGTATGTGGTGAAATGGTAAAGGTAAAGGTAGTCCCCATTGACAAGGTTGTCAAGTCATGTCCGACTGTAGGGGGCAAAGCTCATCTCTGTTATTAAGCCACAAAGCCAGCATTGTCAGAGACTATTCTGTGATCATGTGTCCAGCATGATTGCACAGAATGCTGTTTACCTTCCCACTGAGAAGTGATACCTATTTATTTACTTGCATTTGCATACTTTCGAACTGTTAGGTTGCCAGAAGCTGGGACCTCATCATGCAGCACCTGGGCATCAAACTGCCAACCTGCTGATCTTGCAATCAACAGTCAGCATCTTAATCACTTGAACCACCACATCCCAGGTGGAAATGATAAAGATTGTTTAATCACTTACATACCAGGTCAATGGAGCATTATTCCCTTTTCCATCATATACTGAACTGAGCCTGGAAAAGAAACTCTTTGGATTCCCTCAATCTGCAACATCATAATTAGTATCTGGTTGGGGATTATGGGAGTTGTAATCTAAAGGGTTTCTTTTCCAAGCAGGAACAAAATTCAAAATCCACAAAATAGTTATTGGCCAACCAAACTCCACAAAATACATCATGCAAGTTTTTGATGCTTCACTAGCTTCTTTATCAGACAAATATGTTTAAAATCATACAGGAAAAGAAAAGTGATATGTTAGAATCACAAGCCTACATTTTGCCTAAGAAGTTATTTCTGTTGTTGGTTGGTCTGTACTCAAAGGAGACAGAGGATGGGCCATCTCGAATGACAATAGAAATAACATCTGAGTCAAAATGATTTCCTAGTACATTATACATAGCATAATGCTGATTAACTTGCCAAGCCTCATGAGGGCTCTCTTTGTCAGTTCATCACATCTCCTTTAATAATAATAATAATAAAATTTATTTATATCCCACCCATTTGAGATCAATCGGGGCGGCTAACAACAATAAAATATAACATACAACAATAAAATCTAGTTCCCTCCTCCCTTTAAAAAAGTTATTAAATCAATTACAGATTAAAAACATACAATGTAATTTACACCAATAATATTTAAAAACAATTCCAGAGTGCGACTGCAGTTCTTAATTGCATATTTCAAAAGTGAAACCTAGAAGCTCTCTTTCTGTTCCCAGTCAGCATCACACTACATTCCAGCAACACCCAACAACATTCATATGATTATCTACTCACCTTGGCATTAGGCAACAGCCTTCTTCCTACCCTTGACCCCCAGACTGAACTGAACATGTCACACCATCACCAAATTTCTATTGCTATTCATATAGCCTGCTTATAAAGTTCTGTTTTTTGGATATTTCACCCACACATCTGAGGAAGCAGACTGAAGTCTACCAGCTTATTTCTTTCTCTCAGTCTCAAAAGTACTACACTACCACTTTGCTAATACTGTTTTGCACATTGTAGAATTATGACTCTAATATCATCACTTTTCTTCTCTTGTAAGATCTTTAGTGTGCAAAGATAAGGAAAAATTATTACAATGTCAAATGTAGAGAAATAGAAAACAACAACAAAAAGGGAAGAATGAGAGACCTATTCCACAAGATTCGAGAAATCAAGGGAAAGTTCAAACCAAGGACCGGGACACTCAACGACAATAAAAATAACATAATTTAAGACCAGGAAGGAATAAAAAAGATGTTGGATGCAATACACAGAAGAACTATACAAAAGAGATGAAAAAATGAAGGACATATGGAGATTCATATGAAGATGAATCTCAAATTCTAAAAACTGTGGAAGCTGCAATAAAAGATATGGCAAAAAACAAGACTCCAGGAACAGATAATATGCCAATAGAACTGTTGCAATCCACAGTGACAGAGTCAACTCTGGTGCTAACCAACATATGTCAACAGCTATGGAAAGCAAAATGATGCCCAACAGATTGGAAGTGATTAATATATATCTCCATCCACAAAAAAGAAGACACAAGAGACTGCAGCAACTATAGGACTAACCATAGCACTAATCTCCCATGCAAGCAAAATTATACTCAAAATACTGCAACATAGACTCCAACCACACATGGAGAGAGAAATCCCAGAGGTCCAAGTGGGGTTCAGGAAAGGAAGAGGCACCAGGGATGACATTGCAAATATACGGCTAATGGAGCGTAGCAGGGAGTTCCAAAAGAAAATCAGCATGTGCTTTATAGACTATAGCAAAGTCTTTGACTGCATAGATCATGAAAGGCTATGGAATGCCCTTAAAGACATGGGAGTGCCAACACATCTGATAGTCCTAATGAGGAATCTGTACTCAGAACAAGAAGCTACTGTCAGAACAGAACATGAAGAAACAGAATGATTCCCAATTGGCAAAGGAGTCAGACAAGGTTGCATCCTATCACCCTTCCTATTCAACCTATATGCAGAACATATTGTAAGAAAAACAGGCTTGGACAAAGAAGAAGGAGGAGTGAATTAAGAGGAAGGAATATTAACAATCTGAGATATGCTGACAAAATCATAATACTAGCAGAAAATCTCACAGACCTGGAACACGTACTAAGGAAGATCAAATAAGAAAGTGCAAAGGTTGGCTTACTGTTGAACATAAAGAAAACAATAATGACCATGAAGAACTTACACACATTCAAACTAGACAATGAGGAAATAGAAATAGTAAAAGAGTTCTCATACCTGGGACCAAACATTGATCGGAATGGGGACTGCAGCCAGGAAATTAGGAGAAGATTAAGAATAGAAAGGGTGGCTATGAAAGAACTAGAAAAGATCCTAAAATGCAAAGACATACAACTCAGCACAAAGTCAGAATCATACAAGCCATTGTATTCCCTATTACCATGTATGGATGTGAGAGTTGGACAGTCAAGAAAGAAAATTGGAGGAAAATCAACACATTTGAGATGTGGTGCTGGAGAAAAGTGCTGAGGATTCCATGGACAACCAAAAGGACAAACAAATGGGTCCTAGAACAGATCAAGCCAGAGATACCCCTGGTGGAGCCCTGGTGGCGCAGTGGTTAAATGCCTGTACTGCAGCCACTCACTCACAAACCACAAGGTTGCCAGTTCAATACCAGCCAGGGCTCAAGCTTGACTCAGGCTTGCATCCTTCCAAGGTTGCTAAAATGAGTACCCAGCTTGCTGGGGGCAATTAGTTTACAGTTGTAAAACCACTTAGAGACTGCATAGACTGTATGAAGCGGTATATAAATGAAGTTGCTATTGCTATTGCTATATCCCTAGAAGCCAAGATGACAAGAATTAGACTATTGTACTTTGGACGCATCATGAGAAGGCATGAATCATTGGAAAAAATAATGTTAGGAAAGGTGGAGGGAAGTAGAAAGAGAGGAAGGCCACATGCTAGATGGATGGACTTTATTAAAGAGACCACGAATATGAGTTTGCAGGAGTTGGGCAGAGCAGTAGAGGACAGGGGGGCCTGGAGATGTCTCATCCATAGGGTTGCCATGGGTTGAGTGACACAAAGGCAGCTAACAACAACAATGATCATTAACATCTTTGCCAGATGAAGATGCCAGTGAAGTTTCAAAAGCTTGCATGATGTATTTTAGTTGGGGAATAAAAATAGCACTGTTTTGTGGATTCTGGATATTGTATTTTGCTGCACAGCCAACATGGCTACCCTGAATATGTTTTCCAAGCTGGATTACTTTACTATTTGTACAATTAGTTCTCATCTGAACAAGCCCAGAACTCATAAGAATAGGACCTGAAAAGATAATGGGTAGACAGTTCAGCTGAAGACAGTCTGCTTTTTGAAATATTTGATACATTGATGTACATTCATTTTGCCTGGTGACATGGGTACTTGCAATAACCTATTAAATCTTTGCCAAATGATTTGGCACTCATTTCTATAGATTTATACCCTTATGGATGGTATAAAAACATTTGATGGTACCAATGTAGTTATGATACCATTTACCTGGCAAGAACTGTCTAGGATCACCCCCAAAGGAACCCATGCATTACATTACATATAAGGTAGATGGTTTCCTAAAACTAAGACATACTTTTAGTAACGTATCCTAAGTAATTGGTTGCAAGAGCACCAGATTCATTGCATTTTGCTATACACACATGAAAAAGATGGAGGGTGCCATGCCCTTAATTTAGAATGAATTTCACTCTGCATATTAGTAATTTGGAAATGTGAGGGAGAATATGCTATTGCTTTCATGTCCTGCTTTTGTTTGGACTAGCAGTGTATTTGTTGTGTTTTAGTGCTGTGTGCATAAGTTGATTTTTGTGTTTATAGTCCACTAGTGGGTTGTCTGAACATTGTTCTTTAGGGTGACAGAACTTTCCCATACTGATGTGTAGAGCTAATTAAATCATTTCTGAAATCTTTTGTGAAGATGCCTTCTAGGGGATGTGGAGGGCATTTTCCCCCAAAATTGGTTTTGTCCCAAAATGTCCTCTAGGTATCATGGGTAACACTTCCACCACATTTTTTCAGGCTCCTTGGGCCACCATAGGGCCAGGAGAGTACTTTTTGAAACCAGAAGTGAAAAGGAAGTGACATCTGTTGACTTTTTTAAAAAAAGTCCTCTCCTGAGCCCAAAATGGCCCAGGAGGGCTCCAAGGCATGGTGAAAATTCCCTCATGCCCCTAGAGGGCATTTGGGAGAAATATTTGATTTGTTTTTGTATGTTTGTTTTGTTATTTTTGCAGGATTGGGTGTGGTAAAGAAATGAGGGGCCCCAAAGTTCCTGGAGGGCTAAGGTGATCCTCTACTCTTCCACAGTTGTTCACCCCTGATCTATACCACAAGATCATTGGTCAGGTTTTCAAAACCACCATCATCCAATTTGTCTTATATTTAATCTTCCTTTTGATTCTCATGGACTGTACATGATAGGGTGCCAATTCCACATATTTGCTTAAATGGGGCTGAACATTTCATGTGACTTAAGGCAGCACTCTTACTTTATTTCTACTTCTTACCTCCAAAATCCCCACCCCACCCCATATATGACTGCAAGGTGCCTAAGGTAAAATCACTACTCAAATACCTGGTTCATCACAGCACACCACACCTAGTATGTGCTAAGATATGCTTTAGGGTATACTAAAAACTGCTGTTAGGAAATATTCAAGGGAAAAATACAAATAAGAGTGTAAATAAATCAAAAATTTAAAAAGACCTGTTTCAGTTTCATCAAAGAATAAATAGCTGCTTTTAGTTTCCTATTCCAATGAACATCTCCATTGCGTTTTACTCCTTTAGACATTTTTCCCTATATTTCCATCTTTGGAATTCCATTGCTTTAAGTGTCATACTTGAGGATGTACTTCCTGACCTACTTCTCTATTTACATCTATCTAACATGCCTTGCATCCTTTGCTCTTCTCTTTCATTTTCCTTAGATTCTTGAAGGTAAAAAGCAAAGACAGCAAATAACAGACTAGCAATTACAAATATCTTTTGACCTGGTAGATCATTAAAGTAAATATTATCAGAAATTAATTTTATTTATACTTTACATGGCTTTAGCTTGCATCAACATGCTTACTGTGATCAATTATTTGATCATAATAATGGGTGTTTACGTGGATATAATATCTCACTAGATTCCTCTCTTTGGGGAATATCACTAGTGCTTACTACTCCTTTTAATATCCAGGAAAGTTGGAGAACAGCTTTAGACTTTCTAAGCAACTTCCCAAGGAACTTCCCAAGCCTTCCCAAGTTTTTAAATAATGCACAGGGTATTGGTTTTCATAAATAAACAATGAATGAAAGTAGATTGCATGTTCTGATGAACTCTCATATTTTTTCTGATAGAAGTGAAATAAATGTGGGGAGAATGTTATGCTGATATCCTGCACCAATCTATTCCTTCTCACTTCACCATGGCATGCAAGGGTAAGAACAACTTATTCCTGAAAAGCAAGAAAAACAAAACATTTCCCAAATTAGAGACTGCATGTTGGCTGGAGTGACTATTAAAGAGTGCCAACAACCAGCTGTGGCAAAAAGTTCAGTAACTTTTCTTCTGAAAGCAAAGGATTTTGCAGCACCTTTGAGATCAACTGAGAGAAAGAAGTTGATAGCATAAGCTTTTGTAGACTTAAGTCTACTTCATCAGATGCATGGGATGAAGTGCATAGGAACATTTATAGCTCTGGTGACTTCAGAAGGTGGTCCAGTCTTGCCCCAGATGTCCGCCCAGCAGTGAAATTAATTGAATGCCACCAAGAGAGTTTCCCAACCTTTTTGGATGGGAATAAATGGGTTAAGAAATTGAAAAGTCCATTGGCTTGTTGCACATATCCCTTTATATTACAGCAGGAGGCAAAATGGGAAGGCTTAAATATGTGGCTTCTTTAATACTGCTCAATTAGATTTTTGTGATATTCAAAACAATGGTGCATGATGCATATATATCTCATTTGCCACCTAATTTTTTTGGCAGTTTCATTTTCAGATGCTACAAGAAATATAGACACTGAACATGGTTCCCATATGCTAGCAAGCTTCAGGAGCAGCTTGTTAAGGCAGAATTTCTTGACCTGGAACCCTCCAGACTTTCTGAACTGACCCAAACAGTCTGGCCAATGATCAGGGGTAATGTTTGTTATGTTATAAAACATTTGGAGGGCAATAGGTTAGAGAAGACTAATTTAGGGGTTATGTTGGATAAAACAGCAATTGAAAGGCAAATCTCAGAAGAAATGTCACATTTACACAAGCAGCTATGACCTTTATGCCAGATTCCCCAAACTGTTCTTTGAACTGGTATGAACGATTTGGAATCTTCATGAAGCAGTTTTAAATAGAAGACTGAACTGTAGAAAGGAAAGTGTATAAAAGTACTGTTCCAGCTTAAAATGTTGATTGCTCTGTGACTATAATAAATGAAAAGTAGATATATAGGTTTAAAAGATGGTAGCATATATATTTGGATTTAAAGCAGAAGACATGTTATTATTTCATTTAATTCAATGAAATTTGTTATTTTAGTGTTTCTTGTGTACATTTCTTGGATTGAAATGGGCCAATTGTGTCACTGATCAATTAAATGGCCACTAATGTGCTTTGCAAGGTCTCTTGACTCATTGCCTATGCTGAAGGACACGTGTGACACACAGGGCATAAAGTTATATACAAACTGAAAAAGAGCAATACCTGCTCCCTATATTGAACATTTTAAAGGAAAAGGCCTTGACTTTTATTAATTCAACCACATTTCAAATGTGATGAGGCCCCAATGGATGAGGATGTGTAATCTTTACCTAAGAATCCAAAGAAACAGGAAATAAAGTGCTACGGTTAAACGTACTGCCTAAGGAGCACAGTTTTATTACCAGTTTTTAAGAGATGGAATAAAACAGAGCTGTCCAATAAATAGATAACTTGAGTGAAATAACTCAATGAAAAATTGCTGCTGTTAGTGTATTTCATTGGACATACACACTCAAGAGCACCAAGAAAGCAAATAAGTCCAAGAAGGACTGAAAACTAGGATCAATGGAAAATGTGATGTAATAATGCTAACAATGACAATAAAACAACCATGAAGATGGTTAGAGAGAGAGAGCATATTCAAAACAGTTTCATTTGTAGCAAATAAATCTCATTAAATGTGTGGTTGATCACTGAAAGATACTGAATAAATTTTATTTATAGCTCAAAGTGTTCTTCAACTGTAAGAACAGATATGGGACAGCCTAGGACAATGAAAAGAAAAGAATTCAAGTGCAATTTAAAAAACAGTCTCCATTTAATTAAACAGAAGTATCTTAACATAATAACAATACACAGCTCACTCCCCCCTCATCCCTCTAAAAATCATTTGTGCTTTGTTGAGTGTTCATTAAGAATGTTGAAAAACCTCAACAAGTGAAACAGAATTCCCCATTGTTGTGAGTGAGAGGTCCACAGGGTTGCTAGAGTGAAACCTGGAGAGAATTCCTGTACTACCCCCACCCACCCTGATTCAAAAGATGGCCCTACCTACCCCACTAAGGGGGAATACAGACTGGCCTGGGGGTGGAGTCGGAGCATGGCAACTGCACACTGACTGCCCCCACTCCACCCCGATGCTGCCATCATGCTGTACGCCCCACCACACACTGTTCCAAAGGAGCGCAGAAAAGCTGCCGCTACCATAGTAAGCAGCATTTGCCAGCTCTTTTTAGAGTGCCAAAGTGCTGGATCGGGGCTGCAGCATGCAGTCACCATGGCCCCAATCTAGCAAGGAAAGGGGCAGTGGGATGCCACCCCTTAGGGGCTGTCTGTACAGTCCCTAAGCTATTATCCCACTCGATCCCTAACTGCCTCTCCTTCCCACTCACAAACAATTAGTCCCAGCTTACCCCTGTTTCACCCTCCCTCAAGCAGGCTGTGCCATGGGGGACAAAAAAAATGAACTGGCTGCTGCACAACCTGCTTGTGTGAAAGTTCACCCCCAAAAGGCCATCATGTGTGCAGACATATTTATGCCCATAAAATCCTGTTTAAAGTCTTGTGAGACTTCTGGTCTAACGAGACTTCCCTTGACATTTGGTGCCTTTTGTGACAGATCTTACCCAAAGTTTTGCAATAGTGGTACCATTGTGAAACTTGCGGCATGGAGGGCTCCAAGTTGCCTCTTAGAGGCCTCAAAAACCCCAGTGCTGCTGAAGAAAGCCTGGCACAACAGGAGCCCTCTGACAGCATCAGGGTAATTCCTCCTGTACCTTTACTGGTTGTGTAGATAAGAGAATTTCAGCAAGTGCTTGACCTGTTTTGATCCCAACAAACAACCAGATCCTCAGAAAAGGAATGCAAGCAGATACACGGTGGATATAAATGTAGGAAGAAGCATGATTCATCAGCAAGGAAACTGAGGGGCTATGCAGACTGGCCTGAAGGGCCAGCCTGGGGGTGGAGTTGGGGTAAGCGACACGCCGGCTGCCCCAACTCAACCTCGATGCCATCCTGACACCGCGCACTGCCCACGACATCAGGACGCCCTCCTGGCGCAACATGTACACATGCCAGCTCTTAGGGCAGCCTTTTGCCATCCCTAAAAGGAGTTCTGTGCTGCCCCTTTAGGTGGAGGTAATGAGGTAAAGGCCCTGAAGCAGTGAAGTCAGTTCAGTCTTGGTCATACACAGTTCAAAGATAAATTCAGGCAACATTCCAAAGGGAAATTCCAAGAGTGACATCAACAAATAGAGAAGGTCCAGTGCACAATGAGAAACACAAGACATCGATGTTGCTTCTACTGAGGGATCCAATTGTCAGCAACAGATTCCTGAGGGATGGTCAGGGTTATTTATAGTCTAGCAGACTCCTGCAGGCCCTGATTGGTTGCTAAGTGATTTAGAAATAAATATGCAGAGTGTCTCCATCCCCCTTTCTCTGCAGGATATTTGGTCCATTAGGAGCTACAACTTACCCATAGAGACGGGATGTCCCCATACATCTTATGATTACCTTTTCAAGATTGTTTCATTAGGTATTTATGATTTCTGTTCTTTTAGTTATATGGTCTTCGCTATTACCTATATGGCAATATATGTGATCCGCTCTCACTTTATTTTTACAGTTGTATATGACCACTGAGGAAGACACATATGTCGAAACGCGTTTGGTCAACATTTATTATTTCGTAATGGGCATACTGTATTATCCCTTTTAATTTGTTTGTTATTGTGCACTCTCTAATCTGTTGCATACCTTTGTGAGGCACAAATGAACTGATATTTCATGTACTGCATAAGTTTCCATGGGATTTGCAGTTTTTTGGCCCAGTACTGATTGCTCATTTTATGTTTATGTCTGTTTGGGCGTGGCCCACAGGCGTGAATTACTTTTTATAAATCGCATGCTTTGTATTATAATTTTTTTTTATAATTTTTAATACATTTATTACATTTGAGTGCAATACACTGTCTAAATAAAATTGCCGTATGTTTATTTTCCCTAAACTTTTTGCTCATTCACCCTCTCCATATGGAGCAAGCAGTGCTCTCCTTTAAAAAGGCTGCTTGGTCATTCAGGATGCTGCCGAACAAGGCTGTCATCTCCCGGGTCAGCCTCAAGCGACCAAAGTCCTGAACCACCTGCATGCAGGGTTGGGTCTGCGGCTTCCAGTGCATCTTTACACCTGCCGTTTCGTCCCTCACCTATTGCTACAGGGCTTTTTCGAAGATTGGATTTGTCCTTCAAGCCTGTGCAATGGATTTTTCTGGTGGAGCGCAGCGTGCACAGAACTAGCCTCACCCTTTAAACCAAAGGTTTGTCTGCTGTGGCCTTGCAAGCACGGACGGTAGCAACGAGATCCTCGGGTCGTAGGTTTGTTTAGAGTTTCCTTCTCTTAGATGGTTGACCTTACAGGGTTGGACGAGCACCATCTGCCCGGGTTTGGAATTAGAGTTTTCCTTCTCCTAGGATGGTTGCCATAAGGCTAGGGAGCCCATCCTGCTCTTTGACACTCTTTGTCAGACCCTTCGGTTTTGACCTGTCTGGCATGGGAAGCCCTACCGGTGGCTATTATACCACCGCCAGCATAGCTCAAAACTACATTAGGGTACGCAAGCCTCTCCCCCATGACAAGGGGGTGTCACAAAATGACTAATCAAATGTAAATAAGATATGAGATTAAAACAATTTTTATCAACATTAAGATGTGAACAGGTGTGATCAATACTAGTTTCCTAGCAGGTGTAGCTTTGATAAACATCCCTTGGGAAGAAAACAGAAGTGCTATGATGTCATACAAAGCAACACAGAGAAAGCTGATATGCTCCTGATCATTTTCACCTTTCTTTTCCCATGTGCTAAAGTCCCATGTCAAAAATTTGGGACTGAAGGAAAATTTCATTTGGGGACAGAAATCTTATTTGGTAGGTAATGTACTTATTCCCTCCCATTCCCCCATATAGCTGTCCTAACCCACCCTGACCTTTCTGAATATAAAGGTTCCTGATTGTTGGCTTAATGTCACCTATTACTCTCTTGTTGTTCTTCTCCTTTATGGTGAAAAAATAGGGAAATGGCAGGGGAGCATGTGTAGAAGTGGAATTGGGGTATAAACTCCACTTCAAGTCAAGCCCAGCTTGAGGGGAGCTTGACACAACTAAGAAAGGGACCATCCACCAAACATTTCAAATGCAAGTTGTTCTCATTTCAAGCTCCACACAACCTGAAGTCTTATTATACTATTGTTGTTTAATCCTAAAGGTAAAGGCATTCCCTGTTGATAAGTTTGTCCAGTTGTGTTTGAGCCTAGGGGATGGTGCTCATCTCCATTACTAAGCTGTAGAGCCAGCATCACTACTGTGTGATCATGTGGCCAGCATGATTGCACAGAACATAGAACTAATCCTACTGGAAAGTTATTTAGAGATAAAAATCCACTGAACTCAATTGCACCCCTGAAGGTCAAGGGGTAAATCTACATGTTACTTAAAAAATGATCTGGCAATATCAAGAGATCTAGACTCACTCGGGGCAACTGATCATGTAAACAATAACAAGACAATAAAAGCTTTTTCATCCATGTTTGTTTTTCAAAACCATATTTTTAATTCTATTTTATAATATTTTGTTTTCATGTCTATTAATTTCAATCACTTATTACTGACTGAAAGTATGCATGCTTCATTAACTAATACACTTCATGGATATTTTGTGCTCAAGTATTGGAACTCAAGTCCAAAATGTGGGATGACAAATATTGAAAGAAGTGGGAATAGGAATAATTAACTGTGATAAATATACAACAATGGAGACATGTGTGTCTAATCAATCCCTCAATTAAAGTAATTAAGGAAAACATACATGACGGTTTGCTTCAACTGATTTATACCAACAAATTTACAATATGCTTCTAATGATGGGCTTACATATGTATGATAATGATGTTGTACAAAGATTTTATACCTAACCTGGGAAAAGAAGAAATTATGATGATAGAGCTAAAATAAAAAAAATGATGGAAGCAATACACAGAAGAGCTATATAAAAGAAATGAAAAGATGATGACACATGGGGAAAAATCATCTGAAGATGAACCTCAAATTTTGGAAAGTGAAGTGAAAGCTGCACTTAGAGCAATTAGAATAAATCACCAGGAACAGATGACATACCAATAGAATTGCTGCAATCTACAGAGACAAAATCCAATCTAGTTCTAACTAAAATCTGCCAACAAATATGAAATAAAGCAA
Organism: Phrynosoma blainvillii; assembly: GCA_026167975.1. NCBI lineage: Eukaryota > Metazoa > Chordata > Lepidosauria > Squamata > Phrynosomatidae > Phrynosoma > Phrynosoma blainvillii. Next base: position 252,479,409 of record JANUYF010000003.1, read on the forward strand.
TGGCCCACAGATTGGAAATGCTCAATATACATTCCTATCTCCCAAAAGGAGAGACAAAAGAGTGTATTAACTAGAGGACTGTTGCATTAATTTCCCACACAAGTCATGCTCAAAATTCTACAACAGAATCCTATCTTATATTGGGTGAAAAATTCCAGAGATGTAAGCTGGTTCAGAAAAAGAAGAGGCCTTAGAGATCACAGTGCAAATATACATTGGATAAAGGAGTGCACCAGAAAATTCCAGGGGGGGGGGGAATCAGCATGTGCTTTACAGACTATAGCAAAACTTTTGACTGCATACATCACAAAAAAGCTATGGGTTGCTTTTAAAGAACTGAATGTCCCACTATATTTGATTGTCATTTTGATTGTATTCAGGGCAAGTGGCTACATCTGAACAGAATACGGAGACATAGAATTGTTCCCAATTGGAAAGGAGGGCAGGCAAGGCTGCATTCCATCACCCTATTTGTTCAACATGTATGTAGAAAATATCATATGCAGAGCAGATTTAGAGGAATGAAGACTGGAGGAAGGAATATCAACAATTTGAGATGTGCAGATAATACCATAGTAGTAAAAGAAAATAACAAAGACTTGGAACAATTACTAAGGAAATTAAAAGGAGAAAGTTCTAAGGTAGGCTTACTATTGAACATTAAGAAAGCAAAAATAAGGGCCATGGAAAATTTACATAAATTCAGTGTAGACAATAAAGAAACTAAAATAATTAAAGATATTCCATACTTTGAGAAATTAACACAGTGAACATGTGATTACTGCCACCCCTGGGTCCCTTTTCTTGGAGACTGGAATGTATATTGAGTGACATCTGTATATCTGCGTGTGTGTGTGTGTGTGTATCTGTATAATGAGTGACATCTCTTCTTGTTGACTTGTTTCTCCTGAGTGCTCTCAATGCAGCTTCCACTTCATTCTTTTTACAATTGGAAGTTCCTCTTCTTATGTTCTTCCCTAAATGAATCTGTCCTCCTGTCATCTATTTTATATTGTTATTTTGTGTATTATTTACATCTTCTTTTTATTTCTACTTAGTCATGTAATGTGTTTTCTTGTTGGCATAGAGCATCTTCACTCTTGGTGTAAATTTCCTTTTGATTTCTTGGATTTTCTCAAAGAAATACAGTCATCCCTCTGTATCCACAGATTGTCATTTGTGGTTTCAATCATTCGCAGATGGCAAGCCTGTACTGTTGCCAGTGGTGGCATGGCTGCATGCAGCTGTGTGACCATTGGAGACAATGGGACAAGCCCTCCCTCCCCTCAGGCTTAGCTTTGCCTCGGGGGTTGTGAGGGAGCCTTCCTTCAGTCTGGGGGACAGTCCAGACCCCCTGTTTTGGCCTCAGCCAGGCAGCAAGGCCCCACCAAACCCCCTTTAATCCCCTGGGGTCTGATGACTCAGTTTCCCTGGAGGCATCAGTTGGGAGTGAGGCAGGGTGCAGGAGCTGCTGGGGCCTGTAATCTGCACAGGCCTCCATGGGGACTCACTTTCCCAGCAGTGCTAGGGCCCCATTGTGTGCATGCCCCACCCCCTCTGCCACAGCTAATGGGCATGTGATACATTCATTGGCTGTGCATGCTGGGCCCCAAACACCACCAGGGAAGTGAGTCCCCATGGTGTCTGGTACAGATTGCATTTTACCACTCTTTTGGGGGTGGCAAAAGGGAGGATCAGGGCCATGGTGTGGGGTTGCCACAGCCCCAATCTGCTGCTAGCAGGGGCAGCCCAGAGCTGCCCAAAATGGGCCATCTGTAGAGGCCCATAGACTTCAATCATACATGGAAAGAGAGATCCCAGAGGTCCAAGCAGGGTTCAGGAAAGGAAGAGGCATTAGGGATCACATTGCAAGCATATGATGGCTAACGGAGCACACCAGGGCAATTCTGGCTTAAACGCTGACTGGTGAATTTCTGGCTGTGTGTTCTCAATAAACTTCTGGTTGATTCAACTGCTACATTGAATTTTGCAACCTCTGGAAACCCCTAGTGGCCATGGAAGTATATCACCATGGATTTCATCACTGACTTGCTTGAGACCCAGGGGAGAAACAACATTTGGGTGGTGACATACTTGTTTTTGAAGCAAGCACATTTTGTGGGCTGCAAGAGACAACCCACAGCTCCCAAACTAGCTGATTTATTTATACAATGTGTGTATAAATATCACAGTTCTCCAGATAAGATAATTTGTGATTGAAGTTCACAATTTACCTTTCAATTTTGGAAGGTGCTACAATTCAAGTTGGGGGTTGAACTAGCTCTGAGCACAGCCCATCACTCCCAGATGGATGGTCAATCAGAATGCACCAATGCTTCCTTGGAAAGATACCTCAGGTGCTACACTAATCACCTACAAGACAATTGGTATGAACTGCTACCTCATGCTGAAGTAGCTTTTAATGGGACAGTCAACCAAAGAACTGGACATTCACCTTTTGAAATCATTTACGGTTATGATCCTAAATTGTTACCTACTTTGAAGAGTGAATCATTTGATCCTGTAACAGTCATACAATGAATCTCTAAATTAGAAAATGCTTGGCCACAGATTGCAAAGGCTTTGGAAGAAGCTAAGACCAATTATAAAAACTATGTGGACAGACACAGAAAGGTGGGCTGGGACATAAAAACTAGGGACAAAGTCTACCTATTGACCAAGCATTTAAGAACCAGATACCCCATGAAAAAACTGGACTCTAAATATGTGGGGCCTTTCAAAATTAAAAGAATTATCAATGAGGTGACATCAGAGTTAGACTTACCAAAGGAATAGAGACATCTGCATCGTGTTTTCCATTTCAGCCTGCTGAAACCTGCCCAGACCAGTAACCAATAGAGAACAGAAAAACCTAACTTTGCTCATGTTGGTGGATGGGGAACATCACTTTGAAATATCCAAAATCCTGGACTCTAAATTGCATAAAGGGGGACTATACTACTTGGTGTGATGGAAACAATTTCCCATCGAACATGCTGAATGGGTGAAGGCCAAACATGTTAAGGCTGCTAAATTGGTTGGGGAATTTCATTTGGCGTATCCAGACAAACTGGGGTGGAGGGTAGGGTTGGTTAAAAATATTGCATATGATGTGTGTGTGTGTGTGTGTGTGTGTGTGTTTTGGGGGGCGACTGTCAGAACCATGCCTGCATGCATGAGTTCTGTCAGATGTTTTGCTTGTGGTGTAGTAGCTGTAGTTGTTTGGGGGATGATGGGTGGGTTAGTATATGTGAGATGTAGGCTGCTTGGGATGGGGGTTGGGAGTAGTGTGGAGATATTAGAATAGTTTTGAGAAAGTCAAGCTGTTGGAATGCATGAGCTGTGGGAGGAGGCAGGCAAGTTGGTGTCTGGTTGTATTTGGCTGGAGGGGAGCTGGGTGGAATGTTTAGGCTGGAACAAGATATCGCTATACTACTTGGTGTGATGGAAACAATTTCCCATCGACCATGGGATTGGCAAAGGGGGGCTGACTAGGTGGGGGAAGAAGACCTATGGGAATTGGAGGGGGGTGCTAGTTTTGACACCAATGGGTGTGAGGTGAAGCCCAGCAATTTGGGCTTTTTTAATATGGCATTTGGCTGTATGGGGGCAGTTCAGGCTTAAACGCTGACTGGTGAATTTCTGGCTGTGTGTTCTCAATAAACCTCTGGTTGATTCAACTGGCTGGACTTATTGCTACACAGAGTTACTGAATTTAACCAAGTGTGACACTAAGGATCCCATGGACAGCCAAAAGGACAAACAAGTGGGTCCTAGAGCAGATCAAATCGGAAGCCTCCTTGGAAACCAAGATAACCAAACTGAGACTGTCGTACTTTGGACACATCATGAGAAGAGAGGACTCTTTGGAAAAACAATAATGCTGGGGAAGGTGGAAGGAAGTGGGAAAAGAGGAAGGCCACATGCTAGATGGATGGAGGTTATGGGAATGGGGTTTCAAGAATTAAGCAGAGCAGTGGAGGACAGGGGCTCTTGGAGATGTCTCATCCATAGAGTTTCCATGAGTCAACAACTGTCCTTATTATTTGAATAATTTCAACTGTTATTCATTTTGACTGAGTTTTCCCTTCTTTTTGGCAACTGCTAGTATCTTTTTGTATTCCTTTCTGACAATGTCCCTGGTTTCAACCCATAATTCATCTAGTTTCCAGTCGGACAGGCTTAATAGTGCAAATCTATTTTTCACATTATCTTTAAATTCTTCAAGAATGTTCTGCAGGTTGTATTTTGGCATGATGGCTGGTTTAGTGTTTTTCTTTAGCTTTAACTTTTGGTATTAGCAGTTCATGATCTGTGTTACAAACTGCTTCTGATATTGTTTTTGCAGAGAGAATGGTGATTTATTATGTTTGGCTTCCTTTTATGTAGTCTATTTGATTTCTATATTGGCAATCAGGTGATGTCCATGTGTACCAGGGGTAGGCAACCTTTCCCCTTTAGGGCCGAGGGACTTCAGCTCCCAGAAGCCTCAGCCATGTTGGCCAATAGCTCCTGGGATTCTGGGAGCTGAAGTCCCTCGGCCCTTAAAGGGGAAAGGTTGCCTACCCCTGGTGTATACAGTTGCTTCATGCATTATTTGAAGGGTGTGTTTGTGATGTTTTTTTTTTTTTTTTACCATACAACACTCCATCAGTTGGTTTCCTGCTTCATTTCTTACTAATGTAATGGAAAAAACAACTGTTGCAAATTAACTCCCAGCATCCATGGTTCTTTGCAGAGCTTGATGCAGAACAGGGGACCAAAATAGTTTGAAAATATAATAATAATAATAATAATAATAATAATAATAATTTTTATATCCCGCCCCTCTGCCAGGCAACCAGGGCAGCGTACAACCTTCAAACATCAAAACAAATAAAATCAATTCAAATCCCATCCCTTATTCCCACCCCCCAAAAACAAATCAAACAAAACAAATTAAAAGACAATTAAAATTAGCTTAATTCACAATGAACATCTATACAATAGACAAAGACATTCTAAATATACAAAAAAATAGAGATAGCCTCCCACTGAGCATCAGGGCCACACCCTCAAGAGTCTTAAAGGGCTAAGGCTGGGGCTCTGCTGCTACATCCTCCGATCCTGTCCCTGCCTCCGCTCCCATGAGGCCAGGTGTTCCGAGGGAGGAGGGGGCGGGGGAGGAGGCTCACCACCCAGCTCCCGAGTCTCTTCCCAGGTCTCTGCAGTAGCCGGTGGTCTGGGCTTGCAGAGACTTTGAAGGCTCCCATGAGGCCAGGTGTTCTGAGGGAGGAGGGGGCGGGGGAGGAGGCTCACCACCCAGCTCCTGAGTCTCTTCCCAGGTCTCTGCAGTAGGTTTATAAAATATAGGTTAATTGCCGGCAAGTCCCAGTGGAATTAGCATTCAGATCATTGGGCAAAGAACAAGCCAAGATGGCCGTAGTTTTATGCACTCACAGACAAAGAAATTTAAAGCTGACATTTTATTGGATTCTCTAAACTTTAAACACACAGAATCCTGAGTAATGAGAATACAGATTTCAGAATACCTTATAATATGCTTAAGTTACCATGTTGCCATGTCAACCACATACCAAAATCTCTTATCAGTAAATAAACTGGTGTGTACCAGGCAGAAGGCCCTTCTACACAAACAAGAGTAGCTGCCAATGATTTATTATGGCTCTTTGGCCCATGCTGGCTCCTAAAGAAGGTCTTTAATACATCAGGTTACCAGGCCTGGGGTCAGGCTGTATCTAAATAACCCTCTAGCATTCTTTGGGGGAAAGCAGACGACGCAAAGCACTGTTTTCGGGGCAAGGAAGGGGAGGGGCAGCCGCATGCTGGGCGCCCCAACCCCTTCCCCAAAACGTCCTCGGAGCAGCCAGCCCTCCGCATGGCTGGCGCTCCGAGGATGACCTCCCGCTGCAGCTTCCATACACGCTGCAGCAGAAGAGTTGCCAAAGGTGTGCCGGCAGCCTTTTGCGGCACACCTTCGGCGATTTGTGGAAGGAGCACTATTTTAGCGCTCCTTCCAGGGGTAGCGAAGCTGCGCCGCAGGGCCGAGGTGTGCGGATACTTCAGCCCTGCGGCACAGCTTCCTGGGGCAGCCCCGTGCCACCCATCTGCTTCCCCCCTTTGAGTTTAAACCTTCCAGCATCTTCCTTAGAGGCCCACTTCCCCAAATCCCCTTCACATGGCTGCTTGACCATTATTTTCTACACATAATAGCACATATCTCTAATTTAGGCATATAAAACATTAATTAAAGAAATTCTCCTGCCTCATATCCCCCCCTTTAAAGTTTAGTTCTTTAGCAATTACAGCTTTACCATTGTAATTTCATCATCATTATTATAATGCACATTTGTAACATTGAGGTCTCACCCTTTTGCTCTGATGCCTGCAAGTCAAATACAGCACAAACTCGAACAATAGGTTTTTCTCTTCTTTCAAAAACTCAATCCTTTTGTCTTGCAAACTTCAGACCACAGGGCATATGTAAACATTTTCAGCACCAGAAACATTATGACACTCATAACAAAACCAAACAAACTTGTGATCACCATTGACTATTAGGGCACCCAAACCTTTCAGATGTTCTACATTTTGATCTAGCATTTCTAAGCACTTTACAAATCCATGCTGTTCTCTTTAACTTTACCAGACTCATTTACATAATGGCAACAGATGGTGTTCAACCAAACTCAAAAAAAACCTCTTTCTTTGCTTTACACGTAGTCCAGTGCAATTTGGAATTTATCTCAGTCTGGACAGCAAACAAAACCTTTTGCATTGTAATTCATCATTTGGATTACATCTTAGCTTATGGCCTTTACAGACTGCCAGAAATAGTGCAAATTGAGGCCACTTTAACTGTCCTGGTTCAGTGCTAAGCAATCATGGGAAGTATAGTTTATTGTGGCACCAGAGCTCTCTGACAGAGAAGGCTCCATGTCCCAGAAAAAAATACAGTTCCCATGATTCCCTAGCACTGAGCCAGGACAATTAAAGTGGCCTCAATTTGCACTATTTCTGGCAGTCTGTAAAGGCGTTTAGAATCATATGTTGTCTTTTCACCAGATGTTCTATAAATGGCTTCTGCCAGGCAAACTATTTCTCCTAGGTTCTCTTTTAATTTACTGACTCAGTGGATAAGAGGAAATACCTGCCAGAGCTAAACCACTAGTTATTTAAGTTTTATTTCACCCCGGTGGCAAAACATCCCTTGACTACCCACATTTTTCCGTAGGGAGACCACATATAAACAGCTCTTGCTGTGACAACTCTGTTCTTGAATTTTACTAAGAGGAGCAGTATTTTTATTTAATGCCATCCAATCCACAAAGGATCTAGGCATTCACATGTCAAAAGTGTTTCTATTTGGTCTGGAATATACAAACATCCTAGTTTCGTTACCACAATACGTTTACAATTGTTGTAGTCTCCCACATTTATACAAATCCTGGGATGTCTTATGGAACCTGTGGCTTGGTCTTTTGCACCATGCTAATTTCTAACACATGTTGGGGATGTTGGGTTTTGTGCTTGGTGTGACAATATGTATTTACTTGTCATTTAGGTTTTGTTTCTTCTCTCTGGTCACTGCATATATTTCAACCTTCATTCCAACCCATTAATCCTATTATTATTATTATTATTATTATTATTATTATTATTAAAATTACTTTTACTGACCAACCCTTTTTGCTTGATTAGGGCATATGTGTGCAGGCCCAGCAATCAGTTATGTTTGCTATTTCTGATATGTTGTTAATCAACTGGTGGAACCCATTTGAACTCTACTTAGCACCATTTAGCTTTATCAGGGGGAATATCACTATACAAATAACAAATAGCATAACAAATAGCATCCTACAATACATTTCTATTGTCTAAGGTCTAACTTTTCTAATTTCCAACTTTCTTCTTCTTTATCTTCGGTGATCTGGCTTGGCCCCCCTTCTTCTTCTTCTGTTATTGGACTGTGTCGATCTGCCAGCTTCTGATGTGACAGAAGCATGGGTCTATCCTCTCCTGCGTGGCAACTTAAAACAGCCTCCAGTGTATCTGCAGTATGGGTTTAAGGTGAATCTTCTTAGTTTTGATGTACCTCTGGCTATGTTAACACACCTGCTCCCTATCACAGTCCATTACACCTGGAGCTTAAAATCAAATAACCTTTACAGCTGGTCTTGCAGAGGCTTGGAGTTTTCTTTAAAACCCAATTTTATGAACTGTTTTGGATTCAAAAAATCAGTTTTGTGTTCTTAACCAAACTTCATCTCCTGGTTCAAACAGATGTATTTGGGGCTGAACCAAAAACAGTTTCCATTTTAAATATATTGATCCAGGGTTTGTAGGGTTTTTCCCAGTTCTTGAACTTTTGAAACAATATGGACTTGCCCAATTTTTCTATATCCCCCCTTATGCTAATCAGAATCTGAGGGATTTCAGCGATATATCAAATCAAATAGGGCAGTCTATTATTATTATTATTTGGAATATTTCTATGTCTGAACAAAGCCAATGGAGAAGCTTGCATCTATTTTAACCAATTGGGTCTTTAAAAAAAACTATTGTTGCTTCTATTCTTCCAGACAAGGCTGGGTTATAAAACAGTTTCAATTAAAAAAAAAAACTTGATGCCACTGTATTGTATTTCAGGAAGCTTCCTGAGTCTCTAACACAAATGAGGCATTTTAATAAGGCAATTATTACCGTATTATTGAAAATACAGTCCATCCTCATGCAGAGGTTTCTCAAAAAAAAAAAAAAAATCTTAAAGCTGAAAAAAAAAAAAACCTCAAAGCTGCCTTTCCAGGTGGGAATTGGCATGTGTTTGCATTATTGTTGTTTTTCCCATATTAAAACTTTGGGCACTCAGGAGCAGTTCTATTTAATCAGGCTTCTTGAAGCTATGACTTCTTTTTCTCTGTACAAAGTATCATGGGCAGACAGGATAAGGAAAAACATGTCTGGCAATCTCAAAGCTCAGGCTTTTGCAGTGTCTTTCTAATATTGCTTAGAAGCTCCCCCCTTTCTCTGGCCTCCTCCCTTCTTGGTAGGAAGTGATTAAGTGGAAGTCCTGTTCTAGTGTACGATCAAATTCTTCATGGATTCCAGTATATATTCTTCCAATTTCTTTTTCTGCCTCTGTAGCTGGAGCATAAACTTGGACTATGGTTATATTGATGGGTTTTCCCTGAAGTCTTATTGACAATTCAGTCAGACTTTGTATTATATCCTTTGATTGCTTTTGCTACATATTTCCTCACTATAAATGTCATCACATTCTCTCTTATCTTTTCCTTTCCTGAATAAAACATTGTGAAATTATATGTCTCAAAATTGTCGCATTCCCGTCTATTTTAGCTCAATTTTTATTCCATTTTTTGTTTTACTATATGTAGTTTCGCCTGATTCATGCTTCTCACATTCAGTTTTCCCATATATATATATATATATATATATATATATATATATATATTGTGCAGCTTCAGACTTTCTTTTCATCTCTGAGCATGTTTGCAAACTTGAGTTTGGCTTGTGTCCAGGTGCATCATTTACCCCAGTGCTATTAGTATTTGTCCTCTTCTCTATCCCAGTAGCTCGCTGACTACATTCTGACTTCAGACTTTCCATTCAACTCTGAGCGTGTTTGCATCTGAACTTGAGTTTGGCTTGAATCCAGGTGCATCATTTACCCCAGTGCTATTAGTATTTGTCCTCTTCCTTATCCCAATAGCTTGCGGACTACATTCTGACACTATCATTTGTTTCATGTTAGATTGTCTCATCATAGCATTTCCATGGTAAAACATTTTCAAAAGAGGGGTTACCAGGCCTTCCTCTGCACAGTACTAACAAGTGTTAGCTAGCCATGGGGCCATTGCCATTGTCTCTGAGAGATCCTCTGCTAGTGTCATTCCCCACTACTGCGGCTGCCCAATATAGTGGCAGTTGTCTCCAAGACATCCTCCAACAGATTCAGCTTCTACACTGCTGCTGTCAAGTAGCTGTTCCACTTATATTACAGTCAATATAATAGCAATGAGAAAGTTGTTTGTCCACTACTGCTGCTATTGTTGTATATTGTTTTGCTGTGCTTCAACATAAACAATTTGCTTTCTTATAGACCATGGGCTTATTTTTCATATTAAATGTCATTATTTTCCATGCCAGTTTACTCACAAACTCTTAGATCTCCTCATCATATTTTTAAACTGACCCCAGAGCTTTGTTTTAAAAGCAGGCTTCTCCCATGGCACAATATTTCCTCTGATGTTTCTTCCCTTTCATCTCTCCAACCATGATCAATCATGATTAGCTTGATGATTTGGTTGCCAGTAAGGGACATTTGGATCTTCATATATAATCTCCTGTGTCCCCCTTTTCTCCAGGGGGCAATTTTTCTGACTCCTTACTCTTTTGACTGGTGATCACTACGTGGCACACTTCCCCCTGCAGTGGAGTGTTTGCAGGGAGATGCGAGAGCACCGCCATTCTTCTATGCATACTGATAGCCTGAAAAGAGTACCAAAAGAGTCTGCTCATTCCCATGTAAATATTATGAAACTCTTATACTTGACAATGTTTAATTAGAGTGTTGATGGTTAACCTGGCCTGACTGGTTTAACCATTATCATGAGTTGGGACTTTTGTAGACAGAAGCTGATAAAGGTGACCCCAGGCAGAATCTGGAATTAGCTGACAAGTGGAAAGGACCTTCAGTTCTTCAGCCTAATGGCAGAAGTGGGGAATGACACCTGTTTCAAAGGGGTATGAGGAAACAGCCAGTATGTTTAACAAAGACACACAACCTTATTAGGTATTAAATGAATTTACAACAAGGTAGTTTATTATTATCTCTTTTACAATACAAAATTACTGCCAGATCCATGTGGTCTATCTCTGCTGGGCTCTGCAGTTCTGCCTGCACTTACTACTGCGCAGGGTGCTAAAGCAGGGGTAGGCAACCTTTCCCCTTTAAGGGCCGAGGGACTTCAGCTCCCAGAATCCCAACAGCTATTGGCCAACATGGGACTATTGGCCAACATGGCTGAGGCTTCTGGGAGCTGAAGTCCCTCGGCCCTTAAAGGGGAAAGGTTGCCTACCCCTGTGCTAAAGAAATACTCAGAGTCTCCAAGTTCTATTTACAGAATTTAACTACCAAGTATATACAACACTATATACATGACAACCAACCATCCACTACTCAACAATAACTCACACTGTCCATAGGTCATGCCTGTATTTATGCACACTGTGCATGATCTCCCCTCATAGGTGGCTGCAATTTTCCCTTGCATCAGCCTATTGCATCATCCTGGACATGTCCTTCAAGTGGTGTGGCAATTACACTCCACCAAGGTGCAACCTTTCCAGATGTTGTCTCATCCAGCTGCTTCCTCAGCCAGCTGCCATATTATGTCCTGTGAAATTCCTAATACCAGGGGTAGGCAACCTTTCCCCTTTAAGGGCCGAAGGACTTCAGCTCCCAGAAACCTCAGCCATGTTGGCCAATAGTCCCATGTTGGCCAATAGTTCCTGGGATTCTGGGAACTGAAGTTTCTCAGCCCTTAAAGGGGAAAGGTTGCCTACCCCTGCCTAATACAATGGTGTATATACATACATACATACATACATACATACACTGACAATTACATTGCCATAGTGAGGCAATTTTGAGGCCATAGTGTTCTCTAACAAAGAATTCCAAATACCTCATGAAACTACAAACCCAGGATTCCATAGGATGCAACCATGACAGCTGCTGTGGTATCACAGTGCTGTAATTGTGTAAACCAGGAGTAGGCAACCTTTCCCCTTTAAGGGCCGAGGGACTTCAGCTCCCAGAAGCCTCAGCCATGTTGGCCAATATTCCCATGTTGGCCAATAGCTCTTTTTTTTAATTTAAATTTTATTGATTAAAAGCATTGTTAATTAATCACAAAATATATTGAACATATCATACATCAAATTATTAAAAATAAAAATAAAAATAATAATGAAAATAATAAAGAATTTTTTTATAACAATTACTATTATACAATACTCTAAAGAGAAGACATAAACAATATAACTAATTTTAACACACTTCGAAAAGAAAACAGACTTCCTATGTCTATTACATCTTGCGTTTTAGCCTGTTATTTTGACCTCTACATGAGCTCCTATATAGTACTAAGTGGCCATACAGTATAATTGTCAATAAGTTATTCAAGACTTCATTAAACTAGTAGCTTCTCTATCAATACTCAAATTGAAACAAATACAAGAATATAGAAAACTATAGAAACTAAAGCCTACTAGTAACCGATCTATATTGACACATGTATAGTAATTTATTAGCAAATTGACCATGTATTATCCGTATGAACCCCTATCAGTGATAATTTTAGATGTTTCGTCTATATCCTTAATTTAATATTCCGCAGTGCAAAGTTCTGAATCCAGGGATGCCAATCTTTTTTAAACCGTTCATAATCTGTTCCTCTAATCAGGCCCGTCAATCTATCCAATTCCATGAACTCAATAATTTTCGAAAGCCAGTCTCACAATAACAGGATGTCTTTTCTTTTCCAATTTGCTGCATAAAGAATTCTAGCGGCGGAGAGAGAATAAAAAATCAACTTTCCATAATTTTTCTCTAAAGTTTCATCCAAATTTATTCCCAACAAAAATATTTGTGGATCCAAATTGATATTAAAGGTTAAAGGACTCGGTTTATCCTACGTCCCAAGTACCCCATCTTGTCAGTGGCTTTAAATCCTATCACCGCACCTGAGGCCGGGAATGGGACGGGGGCGGCTATTGGAGTTGTGTTGGGGAATGGGAGGTATGGTTGTAACAGAGGGAACAGATGTTACAAAAGAAGACGGGATTGCTGTTTGAAAGCTATCCCACCTTCAGTTCCCCCTGTTTCCCAGAATGGCTTGGAGAACAGACCAACCATTCCACAGAACCTCACCTTGCTCCTCTGCAATGCCAGGTCGGTGAAAAATAAGACCCATATCATCCAGGACCTCCTCCTGGATGAGGATGCCGACCTGGCTTGCTTCACAGAGACCTGGCTGGGGGAGGATAGTGCTGCTATATGGGCGCAGGCCCTCCCAGCCGGGTACTCTGTCAGTGAGCAGGTGAGGGGAAGTGGGCGGGGGGGCGGAGTGGCTCTGGTTCATAAGAACACCTTGACCTTGACCAGGATACCTGTCCGGAACACAGTCCACTTCGAGTGTATGTACCTAAGCCTGAGGACCAGGGATAGTTTGGGGATTTTGCTAGTCTACCGACCACCCCATTGTCTAGCAGACTCCCTGACCGAGCTGACGCAGCTGGTCTCTGAGCTGGTGTTGGAGACCCCCAGACTTTTAGTTTTGGGGGACTTCAACATTCCGCTCGAGACCAGTTTAACAGGTGCGGCTCGGGAGTTCATGGAGACCATGACAAACATGGGCCTATCCCAATTGGTAACCTCACGCCTGGACTTCTGTAATGCGCTCTACTTGGGGCTACCCTTGTGCTTGGTTCGGAAGCTTCAGTTGGTACAAAATATGGCAGCCAGGCTTGTTTCTGGTACATCTAGGAGGGACCACATTACTCCGGTTCTGAGGTCCCTCCACTGGCTGCCTATCAGCTTCCGGGCCCAGTACAAGGTGTTGGTTATTACCTTTAAAGCCCTAAATGGCTTGGGTCCAAGCTATATCAGGGACCGCCTCCTCCCGTACAATCCTCCCCGCGCTCTCCGGTCCTCTGGGAGGAACTTACTGCAGCCTTTAAAATCTAGGCTTGCAGCGACCTCCCAGAGGGCGTTCTCTGCTGTCGCCCCCAAACTCTGGAACGACCTGCCGGATGAGATCCGTCAGTTGACATCATTAGACAGCTTTAAAAAAGCTGTCAAGACGGATCTCTTCCGGCAGGCCTTTCCAGATTAACCATCCCGGCCCAGGCTTCCTGATCCCCTCATTCCTCCCGTGGCCCCATCTTTAGTGATGGTTGAGGATCTCCAGAGGGACATCAGGGTTTTTAGGTGGTTTTAATTATGGTTTTATGTTCTTATATTGTGCTTTTAATTTTTTATATTGTTTAATACTTTCTTAAGGGGGGGAGGGATTATAATGTTTAATGTTATATTTTAATCTTGTCATATTTTATTGTTGTCAACCGCCCGGATTGGTTCGCCACAGGGCGGTATACAAATAAATATTATTATTATTATTATTATTATTATTATTATTATTAAAATTTAATACCTCACTAAGTGTAGACCTAACAATTTCCCAAAAACTTTGTGCTTTTCTGCATTTCCACCAGAGGTGGTAAAAAGATCCAATTTCCGTTTTACACTTCCAACAGCTGTTTGGATATGACTTATAAATTTTAGCCAGGCGGGTTGGTGTGAGGTACCATCTATACATCATCTTGTAGAAATTTTCTTTTAAGTTATAACTAAGAGTGAAACTCAGTCTCCTAGTCCAACATTTTCCCCACTGTGTTAATTCCACAGGCTTCCCAAAGTCCTGGGCCCATTTGACCATTGAGGGTTTAATAACTTCAGGTTCCATTTCAATTGTTTGCAGAAACTTATAAAATTTAGTGATTTTATGTTTCTCTTTGCTCCAAATGATATCCTCAAATTGCTGATCTAATTGTCCTATCTTCCTGTTTCTTTGATCTAATTTAAATCGTTCTTTTAATTGTCTATAGGGAAACCAATTATAATTATATTCCTCTTGATTCAATTGTAATTGCGTTTTGATTTCATAATTTGATGTTTTTACTGTCAACAGTTCCTTATATGTTATCCATTTAGAATTACCAAATTTATTTTCTTTATTCACAACCTCTCCAATTGCGGTCCAAAGTGGGAGTACATCTCGCCAATTATTTTTAACTTTGTTCCAAACTCTTAAAAGAGCTCTTCTTATATAATGATCATTAAATTGTTGATGGCATTTTATTTTCTCATAAAATAGATAACTGTGCCATCCATACACATTATCGAATCCCTCTAATTTAAGATTTTTTTCCTTTTCCAATTTGAACCAATCTATAAGCCAAAAGAGGGAACAGGCATAATAGTAATTTTTCAAATTTGGGAGGCCAAGGCCTCCCCGTTCAATCGAATCCTGTAGGAGCTTAAGTTTTACTCTTGGTTTTTTCCCCGCCCAAATAAATTTCGAAATTTCCCTATTCCAATTATTAAATGGCTTATCATTAAGAATCACTGGGATATTTTGAAATAGAAACATTAATTTGGGAAGAATCATCATTTTAACAACCGAAATTCGACCCATCCATGATATTCTTAATTTATTCCATTTTTTTAAATCTTCTTTTATCTCTCCCCATTTCTTGTCATAATTATTTTTAAATAAATCTCCATTTCTAATTGTAAAGTTTATTCCTAGATATCTCACCATTTTTTTCTCTTGGAGTTTAGATAGCCATTCAAATTCTTCTTTCTCTTTAAGAGTTAAATTCATAAAAAGCACCTCAGTTTTATCTCTATTAATCTTTAAACCAGCCGCCTTTCCAAACATAGTCAATTCTTTAAATAAACTTGTTATACTTTCACATGGGCTCGACAATGATATCATCAAGTCATCGGCAAATGCCCTGACTTTATATTCTTCCCCTTTAATTTTTACACCCTGTATTTCTCCATTTGCTCTAAGTCTATTCAATAAAATCTCAAAATTCAGGATAAAAAGAAGGGGTGACAAGGGACAACCTTATCTAACCCCTTTCCCTATCTTTATCGGTTTAGAAGTCTCCCCATTTATTATAATTTTAGCCTCCTGTTCTTGATAAATAGCTGATATCCATTTACTCATATTTTCCCCCGGATCCAATTTTCCTAATAAATTTTCCATAAACTCCCAGCTTAAACTATCAAAGGCCTTTTCTATATCTAAAAAAACTAATGCCAATTGTCTATTAATCATTTTATTATGGAATTCGATAAGGTTAATCAAATGGCGGGTATTGTCTTTAATCATGCGACCAGGGAGAAATCCTGCCTGGTTGTCCGAAATCCATGTTGCTAGCCAGCTTTTAAATCTCCTTGCTAAAACTGATGCGAATATTTTATAATCATTGTTAAGTAGTGATATAGGCCTGTAATTCCTGGGATCCGTTTTATCTTTGTTATCTTTTGGTATTAAAATAATCTTGGCATCTTGCCAAGATTTAGGAATCTTCCCTTCAAGCATCCCATTCATCGTTTGTTGTAAGGGTACTACTAATTGATTACAACATTTTTTGTAATAGTTCGCTATAAAACCATCAGGACCAGGGGCTTTGCCCATTTTTAGTAGTTTAATTGCCTCAATTATCTCATGGGTTTCAATCCTTTTACTTAATTGCTCTTTTTGCGTATCTGGGATTCTATTAAGAATTATCTCGTCTAAATATTTCTTGATAGTTTTACCGTTCTCTTGGTTCTTTTTATATAGATTAGTATAATAAGTAGTTATCATTCTTTTTATTTGATCCTGGGTTGTAAATATATGATCTCCTTCTCGTAGTGCCACAATTATTTGTTTTTCATGCTCTTTTTAAAGAATGTTTGCTAAGAATTTTCTGGGTTTATTCGAAAATTTGAAGTATCTTTGTTTAGCAAATTTAATTTTCTTTGCTATTTCTTCCATAGTTATTGTGGAAATCTGACTTTTTATTCTTTTAATATTTTCTCTTATTTTTTTACACTTAGGGTTGATCTTAAGTTGGTCCTCCTGTTTTTTCAATTCCTCTTCTAATTCTTTTATTTTTTTTCTTTTTATTGCTTTATATTCATAATTTTTTTCATTAAAAAACCCCTCATGTACGCTTTCGATGCATCCCAAGTCACGCTAATCGGTGTTTCCGTGCTTGTGTTTTCTTGGAAGAACAATTTAAGCTGGTCTTGAGCATCCTTAAGAGTCTCTTCATTGTTTAACAAAAATTCGTTTAGCCTCCATCTAAACTCTTTAATACCACAATTCAATCTCATGATTAAAGGATTATGATCCGACCAGACTGCAGGTAGGGATTCGATAGTGGAGACCCGATTACATAATTGAGAAGAAACAAAAAACATATCAATTCTCGACCATGATAAGTGTACATGGGAGAAATAAGTATATTCCTTTGAATCAGAATACAGCAACCTCCATATATCTTTTAAAGCAAAGGAATCTTGGAAATCAAAAAAGCTTTTGGGTAATTTACCTTGACCTCTCCTTTTTTTTAATGGCGCTCTATCTATTTGGGGGTTAATCACTCCGTTCCAATCACCTAAGAAAATAATATTATCGTGGTTTGTTGAATAGACTACTTCTGTTAAGTGATCAAAAAACTTTGCTTTGTTAGTTAAAGGGGCATATATCCCCACCATCAACACCATTTCCCCTTTGATATTGACCTCCACAATCACATAATGACCATTTGGATCCGATTTTATCAATTTAGAGTCCAAATTATTAGAAACATATACCACTACCCCTTTTTTTTTCTTGTTGGCTGCTGCGATATATGCTTTACCTAATTTTTTATTTTCTAAGTATTTAATATCCTTCAACCGAATATGCATCTCTTGAAGACATGTTATCTCTGTTTTCAATTTTTGCACATAGTGATAAACTTTTTTCCTTTTTTGAGGGGTGTTTAGTCTGTGAACATTCCATGTTAATATCTTTAGGTGGTTCATATTTTATATTTTGTTAATATTCACTGAGAGAGAATTTATAGTTTAAACAGTTTAGAGGAGATATAACTTACTTTACTATACATCTGTCAACTCTTTCTCCGAATCTCCATCTATTCCTTCATCACGGTTTTGCAGACTGCCTTCTGGGTCACTTAATATTCCTTCCTCACTCGATTCTTCCTCACCTAGATCACTATCTTTTCTATCCTTTTCCACTCGTCGGCTTTCCTCCTCTAATTCAATTAGTTTGTCTCGTCCCCCTTTTCTTTCTTGGGTCCAGTTACTACTGGAGGGTTGAGAATCCTGTGGACGTTTATCCTTATCTTTCCGACTCCTTTTCTTTTCCTCTGATTCCCAGAATCTATGGGCTTCTGCTACATTCCTAAGTACCACTCTTCTTTTGCCCCACCAGAATATGAGGCCCTCTGGAGAGCTCCACCTATATGAAATACCCTGTTGTCTCAGAAAAACCATTAAGAATGCATAGTCCTTTTTTTTCTTCAACAATCTGACAGGGATATCCTTCAAAATCTGTACCACATTTCCGTCAATTGTCAAAGGGGAGTCATTTTGTAAATCTCTAGTCTGTCTCTTAACAAAATATATGACTATATCCCTTGGTAGATTTTCCTTTTTAGCCACAGTTGAATTCAAACGAAAAATTCTGTCTACCTCCCGCCGCAGCGTCCGGACACTGACTTGTGAAAGGAGAGCTATTTTAGCGCTCCTTTCAGGGATGGGGAAGGTGCGCTGCAGGATCGAGGCATGGGGATGCCTCGGTCCCACGGTGCACCTTCCCAGGGCGGCCCCGTGCCGCCAGTCTGCTTCCCCCTTAAGTCTATGTAACCACCTGGCTTCAATGGTGCATGTGACTGTCTCACTCTTGGGTAAATGGCGGCATAGGGAATATGCTTCACTTTTGTTAACATATCCTCCCCACTTTGGAAATGACCTATGTTCAAGGAGTTCCTTGGACATTGGGAATTTCCAAATTATTCTTCTCCAAAGAAAATGTAGGGATGTGAATTTGGGGAGCTTAACTCATGGCTTTAAGGAATAATCTCAATTAGAAAAGTCTTTTGTCCAGGATGGGGCTTTCTTCAGGAACCCATTCTCACACTTTCTCACTGAATTAAATGAATAAACAATCAATGAATTTGAATACAAATAAGCAGAAGCAAAGTAAAGGCAAACATTAAAAATATATGAGTCACTATCAAAGCATGCAAAAACTATAAAACATGGAGTAGAAATTCATTGCATAAATTGAGTCCAACCATTGAAATTCCCTGGACCAATGTGCAAGAATCTAAGACTAAGAAGAAATGTAGCATAGTAAGTTTAAGTCTCTAAAGTGTGTTTATTCAAGTTTGTTCGGTTTGCAAGGCAGTGTAGTATGAAAGCAGGATGGCATCAATAGCCATGAACTAATGTTCAGAAATCTGTGGCAGCTTGTGTAGTGGGTGACAAAAGCATAAATAAACTGTCCATCAAGTTTGAACCAGATTGCTAAAATTTTTAGAAAAGGTTTGGACTCCCATCTGGAGCAGACAAACTGAAAGTTCATTTATGGTGACTTGTAGTGGTGGCAGCTCATTAAAGGCACCACGAGAGGTCTTTTAAGCACTGATGAGGCCTTTGGAGGACCAATGAGGACTTGGCAATCTATGCTCATACAATCCAGGATGCATGAGCAACATCCATTGAACTGAAGCAAGACATTGAGGTAGACCAGGATGTCTGGAACAGCAGGAACAGCAGGAAGAGAGTGATGGTAGTAATTGCTCTTGTGTAGGAGAGAAGGTGCACAAAAGTGGCAACCTTGACCTGCAGTGTGGCATCACTGTGCAGATGTGGCAGTGGGACAAAGGAACTGGGAGCAAGGAATGGCAAATGGGAGGACCTTGGAGGACATCAGGAACATTGGAGGACACAGAGGGAAGGACAGCTGGGGACAGCTGGAATCAGGTCTGGATTGCAGGAACCAGGAACTGATTTTGGACTGGCAGGAACACTGTAGAGGACCTCTTTTGGCCTGGAGGATGTCACAGGGCACAAATGGGAATTACATCTGGAGGACCTTGGGAGGACCTCTGGTACAGCAAGGCATGGTGTGGAGGATATCCAGGGGACCTCGGTGGAGACCTCTGGCTCACACACACCCTTTGCATCACAAGGCACCTTAGTTCAATCACAATTAATTAGGGACACACACACACACACACACACACACATATATGAAGGAAATAAAGGATAGAAGCTCTACTCTGTATTTACATGAACTGGGGGAATCATGTCGAAAGGGAAAGAAAGATATAACCCCCCCCACACACACACACACACACACACGGCTCTCCAGAGCTGAGTTCTTATGTAAAAGGGATGTAGCAGAGGCCAAGCAAGTTCAATAGCAGAGCAAGAGACAGCCTAGAAATTAGCATGCTCACTGCATATCAATGTTGTGGCAGCATCAGGCACTGGGGTAGAAACTGGTGGTGTCGTGTCTGATGAACAATAAGTTATGGACCTGTAAATTAAAAATAGTGTTATTAAGAGGCAAAGAATAGAGGCACTGTGCCTTTAAGAAACTCTGCAGTGTCCATTTTTGGCTGGCTTGGGCTTCCTGGTCAAATAGAGAATGATGGGAGATTATATAAATTAGCCCAAAATTGGCAAAAATCGCTCAAAAATGGCCAAACGGTAATCTTTTTGACCAAATGAATTTCATATTCATGTAGCCCATGAGTCAGCCTATATGTTTATTTTGTAGGGGGAAAAGGCTTAGGCAACTCATTCTAAGCAAACATGTAATTGAAAGCAATGGGGTCGTCTTGGAAAATGGCTGAAAAATACAGACGGTCGCCTCCACAAGGAGTCCCAACCCGGACATTAGCTTTGGCGGTGTTGCCTTCATGCAGCCCAACTGACCTGCAGGAGTTCAATGAACACTCCCATTGGAGGAGTACATTAAACCTCAGGATTTTCTGAGGCAGAAACAGTCATGTGTTAGTTGTATTAAAATGGTCTTTTGAACTGGAATTATCACATGTTCAATTATACTGTCTATGGAAGTAGCTTCTAAATTATTAAAGCAATGAATCCATGTATTTATTTTTGCGCATCCAGACAGATCAAAAAGATATGCGCCATTCCTCCAATGTACCATTCCTCCAATGGAACAGCTGGTCAGGTACAATAGTAGCTGGCTATAGGGAGACCCAGAAGAATTTCCTGACAGTAAGAGCTGTTCAACTGTGGAACACACTCCCTCAGGGTGTGGTGGAGTCTCCTTCTTTGGAAGTTTTTAAAAGAGGCTGGATGGCCATCTGTTGGGGTGCTTTGATTGTGTGTTCCTGCATGGCAGAGGTTGGACTGGATGGCCCTTGTGGTCTCTTCCAACTCTATGATTCTATGATTCTGTGTTGGCCACTACAGATCTGCATCTAGTGAAATGTAAAAAACTGGGGACTAGAAGTATTATTGTCTATTGCCCTTATAATTTGACCTTCACTTCTCTAGATAAATCTCTTCATCTTCATTCTTTAGGCTCCCTAATATCTCAGCTATTGATGCATTGTAGTACTAATAAACAAAAGTGGCAAAACACAATGTGCCTTCCCTGTAGAGATCTGACATTGATGAAACTGGAAACTATGGCTGAAATTAAAATTAATCTATATGTTGTTGGTCTGATGGTCTATGTGCAAAACAGGTTAAAGAGGGAATTCAACAGTACACAAGCCAGCTATTGGATAAAGGATGAATTGTCTCCCTCAGAGAACTATTGATTCCTAGTAAATATATTACAAAAATGAATGATGATTCATCTGGTTGTACTTAAATGCTCCAGGGTAGGAAAAGTGAGAAAGTAGCCAATTTACTTGAGTGCAAAGAGAACCAAGCCTCAGCTTATATTTTGGAACTTCCTTACTAAAACTGATTTTCCAGGAAATGTTCCATGTCTAGATTAGTATAACTTCATTTCAGTCCAATTCACTGTTTTACAATGCCCATCTCAGTTAAAAAGGAGGAAGGGATGGGAGAAAAAACAGAATTGTGACAGCACCTTTAAGACCGAGTTGTTTTTATCTTAGCATGTGCTTTCATAGATATAAACCCATTTCTTTAGATGCTGTAGCAAGTGGTACTAAGCCCTCAGGTATAAAACATATTTATACAGTTGTGGGAGTGGGATAGAATGTAATCGGATCCAGGAAGATGCAAATTGTGTCCCTTGCTGTAAATTTTCAAAGGGCTGCATAAAGTGATACAGGTCTTTTAGCGCTTTACAATGGTTAGTTAATGTTGATGTGGGAGAGTGATAAAAGTCAGTTCAAAATGCTCTCTGACCTGTATAAAAACCAGTTAGTCTTAAAGGTGCTACCATATTTCTTTTTCCCCCTCCTTCTCCCTTCCTCCTTTTTATCTTAGCATGTGCTTTCATGGATATATAAGAGACATGGCTACTTATTTGAAAAGTAACCATCTCAGTTAGTTACTCCTACTTTATGTATCCCACTTCTGAAAGCAGAAGCCATCACACATGTTTTTGTTTCCAGGGCTACCAGTTTTTATGTGCATGTCTGATATGGTATGATCAGCAAATGGAGACAGTATGATCTCATCTTAATACAAAGAAGCATTTGCCTCAGATTACAGCTACATTTAACTCAGAAGGCATTTCACACCAAAAGAGTTTCCTCTCAAAGGTCTAAAGTGCTGTAATTTTCATGGGGATATTTTAGATGTATGTCAGACTTTTCTTTCTAAATAAAATGAAGGAGGTACAAACCTTTCAGAGTCTACCATACCCTCTCGGAAATGAAAACAAATATTAACTTCAATAAAGTTAGAAACATAAATTAAGCCCAAGAAAGGCACATCATTATGTCTTTCAAAATAAAATAGGGCAAAATGGTATATTTGACAAAATTAACAACTAGCTATAAATAGTGCAAGACTAGTTAGATGAGGGATGGGAACTATTTGGCCCTCCAGTTGTTGCTGGACTCACACACCAACATCCCTTACCATTGACTATACTGGCTAGGCAGATGAGAATTCTGGAGGACTGCATTAGTTCCACAACTAGAACAGACATTCTATATGAGTTAAGTATATCTGGGGGAAAGATTTTGAGCTAGAATCCTATTGATACATAACATAGCAAGGTACTGAAGAAACTGGCTGCTGTGACAATCATAATTAAAAATGGACTTGCTACTTTATTTTCATAAACAAAGGATTTTGAATTTGAATTGACATTCTCACATACCAATGGCACATATATGCCTGTCCCTGGTTTCCACTGCACTACATGCATCTGAGGAAGTAAACTGAAGTCTACCAAAGCTCATTCTGCCAACTTCTTTATTTCAGTTAGTCTCAAAGGTGTTACAAGATAACCCTACTGCACTTTGCTTAATATAAATACTAATATTCACACAGCCTTGTTTTCTTATAGACAGCCTTGTTTTGTTATACATCAGAAAACCTAGAACTCCATATGGAACAAGGAACCCATGAAGTCAATGGCTGATAAAACCAAGCAACATGCTTTAAATTATTACCTTGGTGATGTTAACTCCAGTGCAGTTGAACCCTATGATTCTTTATTGTTAGCAAGATGTGTGGCATTGAGAATATATATATCTGGTGGTAGCATAAGATTGTTTACCATATGTAAAATAATGCTTTAACACAGAAATATTATTTTATGTTCAGAAAATGCTGTTTTCTGTGCAAAAAATACTGCTTACTATGCAAGTCAACAGTGCATGAATTTTAAGCAGAACAAATCCCCAATCACAGCATTTTCTGGACAGAAAACAGAATGTTATGCACAAGAATGAATATTTCTGCACTGAAATATTATCTTCCACCCAGGAAATGCTATTTCCTGCACAGAAAATGCTGTTTTCTGAGCAAACCACTCACATGTGAATTTTGTCCAGAATAAGTCCTAGACTATGAAGATTCTAAGCAGTCTAGGATTTTTCTTATCAGGGTTTCTCAAAAATAAAAAAAAAATGTGGGTTTTTAAAAAATTAATATCTCCAAATATTCTTTCCATTCCATGGAAATATCACAGGAAACCCTTGAGAGTGACTGTCATCTGATTCACAGGATAACATGCTGAGAAAACTAGGGTCAAATAGCAGTAGCTGAAGAGGGAGAGAAGTATGATCTGGCTCCCTTCAGAGATAAAGAATAAATACCTTATTATAAGTAGAAAAAGTCTACTTTAACTTTCTTTCACCTGTTTGACTTTTCTTCAAAATACATATGATAACCAGCTCATCTCTGCCAGGAGATCTGTGCTCTGAACTTGAACACATTAAAAGCTTTTCCTTGGTGTAAGAAAAAAAAATTAAAATAAGTGCCAATCCATTGTGACAGATGTGTCCCCACCTGTCTTACCACCATCCTTGTACTTCTCCTTGAAATAAATCTTTCCTGCCTCCTCACCCTCCTAGCTGCTCTTTTGATTCCCCAATAGAGGTTACATTTCAGAGGTAAATAGCTTTTTTCTCTTATGCTCAATTAACTTAAAGTATTTTCCAGTGTATAAGATGACTGGGAATATAAGACGACCCCCATCTTTTCCAGTTAAAATATAGAGCTTGGGATATACTCGCTGTATAAGACTACCCCTCTTCCAGTGATGTACCTTACCAGCGATTGGCTGGTTGTTGTATACAAAGCCTGCTTGGATTGGTCAGCTCTCCCTGTCTGCCCAGCCTTCCCTTTCTCCAAGACTATCAGAACAGTAGTGCAAGCACACCTCTTTTACCTGTCTGGCCCACCCTTGTAACCTATTACCTCCTTCTCGCCTCTCAGATCTTGCACATGCGTGCCTGGTGAGTGGATTTTCTGTATATTTTACCTGTCTTGGATCAAACATTGATCAGAATGGAGATTGCAAGCAGGAAATCAGAAGACTAAGAATGGAAAGGATAGCCATGAAAGAACTAGACAACATCCTAAAGTGTAGAGATACACAACTGAACAATAAGTTAGAATTGTCCAAGCCATTATATTTCCCATTTCCATGTATGGATGTGAGAGCTGGACAGTGAAGAAAGCAGACAAAAATCAACTCATTTGAAATGTGGTGCTGGAGAAGAGTGCTGAGGACACCATGGACAACCAAAATGACAAATGGGTCCTTGACTCTCCCTGGAAGCCTTTTAAACACTCAGTGGCTATTTTTTACACTGGCATGTGCCACTGGATACCACCAGCTGGGCAGCAACAGCAGGGTAGCACTATGTTGCCCTCATGCCCTACTTGCTCACTTCCCAGGAGCATCTGGTTGGCCAGTGAGAGCCAGGATGCTGGATGGTCCTGGTCAAGGCATTGCTGTTCTGATGTGATGGTAGACACTGGAGTGCGATGGCTTTAAAACAGGATTGGATGAATTCATTGAGGAGGAGGAGGAGGAGGAGGAGAGATCATTTTGCCATGGCAGTAAAATGTAACCTCCTGCTTTAGAAGCAGTCTACCTCTAAATACCAGGTGCAAGGGACAAACCACAATGGAGGGACTACATGCTCTCTGACACTGTCATTTGCAAAGAGCACCTGGAAACCCAAAGCTATATGTACCCTTCATAGAATCTTAGAGTTGGGAGAGACCACAAGGGCCATGCAGTCCAACCCCCTGTCATGCAGGAACTCTTTGCTCTGATTTAGCAAAATTCTCATGCAGAGCTTGGAAATGTTTTGATACTAGTATGTAGAGAGATCTTGTAGCACCTTTGAGACTAACTGAAAGAAAAAAGTTGGCAGCATGAGCTTTCATAGACTTAAGTCTACTTCCTCAAGTGCATTTTGATATTAATTCTCAGAATGCCTCAGTCAGCACAGCTAGAGATGGTGGATTCTGGGAGCTGTGATCCCAAAAGGTAACTTTTCCAAGTTCTGCCCTTATGTTCTCCCCCTCATCCTGTGTTCCACAGAAACATATCGTTTATATCTGTGCTACTCAAAGTGACAGTCTGTGGACTGGTGCCAGTCCACAGACAGTTTCTGAGAGAGAAAAAACAGTTTTAGTCAATGAGAACAAAGACAGTACTAGTCCCTGACACATAGGGGGAGAATTTACTGTTCCTCCACATCTGAAAGCCTGAGAAGTGTTGCTTTATACAACACTGGGGTGCATTCAAGTTGGGCTTGTAAGACATGCTGCCGCTGCCACCACTAAGGAGGAGCAGCGACATGGGCGGAGGGGAGGTGGCGAAAGGCCTCGGACTCTCACCACCACCATGTCACCGCCACCGCTCGGGGCCGATCTTCGGTGAGGACCTCAATGGTGTCAGCTCTGTATTTTCTATATTTGTGCCCCAAACCCCATACCTTCATGTCTTTCTGTTTCTTCGTCTAAGTTGGATGGTCTGGATGATGAAGTAGACAATGAGGGCTGCTTTGGCCAGGACGACGACCGAGAGGGTATGCTGGGTCATGGGCAGGGTGGCCTCCGGAGGAGCCGGGACGGCCACCAGGCTGATGCTGGCATTGCCGCCTTGCACTGCCTCACCGCCGGGCCCCAGTGGCTCTGAAGGCACCAGTGGTGGGGTGGAGGCTTGGAGTGGGGCTCCAGGAAAGGGAGCAGGGCCAGGGAGCCCTCTGCACAATGCTGCCACCGCCGCCGCCATCACCTGAAGCAGGCCTGGCAGGAGTGTCAGAGCGGGGCACGGAGGAATCAGCAGGGAGGAGGGGGAGGAAGAAGAAGCAAGGAGAGAGGCAGGAGACACCACTGCATGGTGCCCCGTCGTGAACTCGGCCTGAGAGGAAGGAGTGAGCTTTCCTGTCTCCTGTCACTTTCTTTCTTTCTTTCTTTCTTTCTTTCTTTCTTTCAGAATGTTTTTTGGAATTTAACAAGAGTAGCAAAGTTTTTTTTGGGTGGGGGAGTTTTCCTTCCCCTCAATGGTGTCCCTAGGGTTGGTGTCCCCAGTGCAGAAAGCATAGAAATTTGGGATAAGTTGTGACAGATAACCCTGTCAAGCAATTGAGTGTGCAGACAAAATCTTTGGAAGCTTTCTTCACTTCGCAGAGAAAAACATCCTGTGACCTTGGAGCTGTCTGGCTGTTTTGGAATGTATCCTCCCTACTTCTGATGAAACAGACTGAAGCCAAGGTTTAACTCCAAAGAGGCATTTTTATTCTTTAGTTGCAATATGTACAAAACTATATACACTCACCACTGACCAACGACAATCCACATGCCATAGTTTCGGTTTTTTATAGACACTTGCCATGTGGCCTCTAAGTCCAGCCTCTTCCTGTGACTTCTTCCTGTGTCACTTGGATTGTTGTCCCCCAAACATGATGACATAATATGTTTACATTTGGTCTACGTGCTCTCTGGCACATCCTGACCTTGGACACTGCTAAGATGTTTTGAGTACCAGCTGCAAACAACTTTCCCAGCTAGCAAGCTGTAAAGTGACCTATAGTACCCTTTGTCACTTTCCCACATCTGGACATTTAAACTCAGGTTACAAATCCCAACAAACCCTCCCTATAAAGACGACACACAGCATATAAGACGATCCCCGACTTTTGAGAAGATTTTACAGGGTTAAAAAGTTGTCTTATATGCCGGAAAATATGGTAGTTGGACATATGTCTGAGTGAACAGATGAAATGCTTATTCCATACGCCCAAGAAAAATTAATGTGGAATTAGTCCATCCATAAATACATTATATTTTCTTTATTGTTCTTTGGATTCATTACTTAAAATTATCTAAAAATTTCCATCAAACATGTACCTTAATAAACTTCTGTCTACTTTCTCATCTTGCCTTTTCCAATCTCCTTCTTTCTCCATAGTAGTATCATGAAGTGGTTGCCTCAGGAAGCAAAGCATGGGAGCAATGGATTGCATTGTTTTCCTCCCTGTGGAGGAACTCTTGTGCTGCTACCTTGTCTCCTTTCACTAGCCTTGTTTTCCCCCATTACCGGACTCACCTCATGTCTTTGCCATGCCCCCCTCTATGTTTTTTTGTTTTTTTTTACATGCTGCTTATTCATCTACAGCTCTATCCCTTCTTCCTTTAGGGAGACCAAATCTATCCCTTTTGTACTCTGCCCTTTATCATAGCTACCTCTTTTGCTGCTTCCACTCTGAGAGTGCACCTCTTGCCCTCCCTTCTATGTTTTCCCTTCTGTCCCTTCCTTCACCTTCTCTTCCCCCCTACTCACTTTCTTGCAATATGCCTTTCCCTTACTTCTTGCACTAAGCAGCATGTCTCACTCACTTTCCCAATTCTCATACAATTTCACTCACCTTGTCTTGTGTACTTGCAGTGTGGCCCTCACTTGCTTCTTGAATTCTGTTTCTCACATTGAAATTCTTGGACTGAACTTCTTTCATATATATATATATATATATATATATATATATATATATAATTTCAGATGCTGATCTAAAACACCTGATAAATTGTGGCCTTCCCATTTTACTATCAAATGCAAAAACAATGTAAACTCTAGAGTTCAGAACCTAGGCTATTTTGCTTCAGCAGTCAATATAGCAAAGCCATTATTATTGAAAAACCTCAGAAATGAATAAGAAACTCAAATATCTCAATATTTATATTTCTGGGTTAAAAATTTGGAACTGTTAAGTTTCAGCTTTGAGAAAAACCACTGGTCTATAAATAGGACTCTTCAGCTTCAGTAGTTTGTACTGAAAGTATTTTGGAGCACTAGAATAAGTCTTTTCATTTGATATTCAAGAGCCAGGTTGTAAGGGGGATGGAGAGAGGACGATTAGCTCTCTTTTCAAAGTTATATAGTTCACACAGGTCTTCTTTGTAGCCTTTTCATGTTTGTACCAAAAAGATTTAGAAGTTGCTATCTCAGAATTTTTATCCTGAGATGATAGCTTCTCTAACCACAGAAAAGGCATTTCATTTTTTTTCAGTTATACATTCCATTATTTTTTAAAAGAAGCAAATGTAGACATTTTCATCAATCAACTCATCTGCAAAGCTACATTTAGGCAATATTAGTATTGATTATTATTAATTATACTGGCCACTTCCCCCAACTCACCCATCATTCTCTCTGAGTTGGCCAAAGTGGTCTCAGATGTCACGCTGTGGGGAAAAGCACATACATAACTGTCCCCCAAACCATCACATTGCATGCCATGCTAAGCATGATGTGACACATATGGGCTTGAAAACTGATCATATGAATAATTGCTAGTGTGAAGCAAGTCACAGAATTGTAGTGCCCCTTCAACATTCCAATAAGCAGACTGATAAAATGCATAAGTGACTTACCTATACATTTTCTTACATGTTATCTCATGTGATGAGGTAAATAAACTCAAAACAGCTTTAGAGCCATGGTGAGGAACCATTAGTCATCCATTTTTTCATTGAGTATTATACCAAGTATTAAACTATGAACCTCTGTCTATATAGATAAAAAAATAATGATTAAAATTCTTATCTAAAGTTTGACAGTTCATTCCCTACATTTTTGAGAAATAATCTACCATATAGTCAGTTCTTGAGAATTAACTGAAAGTGTACATGGGAGGCTTTTTAGATGCCTCAAGGTCACTCAGCTGCCAGCTAAAGGACAGAAGCTACCCAGACCCTGTCATTAACAACAATTTCAGCAGCACTGCACAGACACCATACATTGATCTTTTCAACAACAACAACAAAAGGAAATAAAAACTAGCTCCAGAATAAAGTACAATTTGACTTTTGATAGCATGAACCAAAAACTGCAGAGTAGTTTCAGGAGATATTGTTCCATCTTGTGGGACATAATGGGTACCCAGAAACTCCCCTTTTTCTTCTAGGAGAACTCATAGCATTTGTTTGGGTTTTTCAGTTTTTTATTAGCTTTTAAAACATAAAATACAATATATCTAGAATTCTTGATGACACATTAATGTCCCTTAGAATTCTTCCTATAATAGCACATTATCTACCAAGAATCTTGAGGGCATATATAAGTAAACTGAACTATTATTCACTCATTCATACCTTACTATACATTCCTACAATCATTCTATTTTACCATCAATCATACTGTCACTCATACCTCTTTCATTTCATTATTCAATCTATTTCAGTTGATTACCTTTCTAAGTACATTTCTTGTAATGTCTTTAATATTATGAGAGAACTCTAGCATTTGGGACATATTAATAAGAAGTGGTTTCAAAATACATCAGCATGACCATCCCAATATTCTACCATCAGCAATAGCCCAGAAAGGTCATCACCCATGTGGACATTGTACTTACTGTAGGTACATTCAAGATATCAGAGTTTGTGAATAATTATGAATACACACACACACACACACACACACCAGAACAACTGTAAACCAGTAGCATTCCATCAGGTGTCCCTGTAGGTATCCTAATTATATATAGGAAAAAACATCTAGAGCCTTAAAAATGTTCTGTGGGGGACATCTTAGTAATACCACAGACAAAAGATCAAGTGTTCCTTTAGTTGACCAATGTCTGGATAAGGATCACAGTGCTTTTGAGTGCTTGAGAAACTTTCCCCCCAGAATGAGAAAAAGAAATGGATTGGATATTGACAGTTGACATGTTACTCCCCCATGGTCTAAAAAGTACATCCACCTACTTTAAAACCTACTTCCACATACCACCACCACCACACATACCCACAACTTTCCATTCTGCTGCAGAATTGCTATGATAAGGATGTCCCTGGTACATATTGGGGGAAAGTTGGAACAGTATAATGCTCTGCCTCAAAGCATATGGTCTGGAAATGCTCTTTCTGGAAACTGAAAAGGCAGATTTAAAGTTGCACTGTAAGTCATATTTTGTATATGTTCAACTTTATTTAAAATTGAAACATTGATATGCATCTTGATGTATGATAGATGTATACAAAATTGATATTGCAAATTGTAATTTCTCTCATGTTATAATTTTTGTTTTTTATGTATTCTGAATAACTTAGCATGGGAAACAGGGATTTTTGCCCATGCAGATAAAGTCTTTATAATTTTTCTACATCCCTCATTAAGTGGATAGCCACTTTCACAGATCCAGTACACCTAAAGTAATACAGTGCGCCCACTCCATCCATAGGCTTGCCATCCGAGAATTTGAGCCTCTGTGGACGGCAAGCCCTGGCTCTTAAACCAGGGGCCTGTGCGCATGTCAGCATGTGCTGGAAACAATGGGACTTGAGGTCCCACATTTTTTGTTATATGCCAGGTTGTGGTGGTCCAGAATGGATCCCTCACAGATAGCAAGGGCCCACTGTACAACAAAACAGAATAAAACTGCCTTGGGGAGCTCATATTCCCATATAAGACTCCACATGTAGTAATTGTAGCTGAGCAGCCCTTCTTGACTGTAAAAGCTCATAGCAGGATTTGATAAACTATTTGCAACATTTTTCTCAGATATTTTAACAAGAAAAGATGTCCTGCAGTATTATACTCTTGAGGATGTTTAAATATGTAAAAGGTTATTTTTGTGCACAGTCAGGGTGTAAAACTAGCTGCCCTTCAAGCTCTGGGATGAGAACCTGCCTTAACAATTTGTATTCACAGTTGGGAAGATAGATGCAACTGAATTTTTATTACTGAAGGCCAGATGGTGATGAAAGGCCAAGAGTCAGGAGTCTGTCGAACTCTTCTGCTCCTCGCTTATTTAAAAGACTTGCTGTTGAGATTATGGCTTTTCTTGATGAGAGAGACAGGAGGCTGGAAATCTAAACACTTCTCATTAAGAGAAGGTCATGTCAAATGGTCAGAATTGTTTTTAAAAATCAATTGAATTCTGCAGACACTTTCCTGTACTATTATAAGACAGAACTGTTGATTCCATCCAAATCTTGTCTGTGAGCACATGAAAGCAAAAGTGCATACATTAGGATGTAAATGTAAATGACCTGATCCATCTTTGCATGCTAAATGAAGAAGGATACTCTCCAATTCTCCCAATTTCACAGTGGCAGTCCTATTTAATCCTCTGAATCATTTTTAGCTGGTTTTTTTTTATGTCCCAGTTACTTTTTCCGCCTACTACTTGCCTCCTTTGTCTTCAGCTTAATTCAATTGTTACAAACTCATTCAAATAACTCAGGGGGTAGAGGGGAAGAGAAGAAGCAGAATCCTGCCCTCCCCTATAGTCTCAGGCAAAAGCAAACTACTGCAACCTCCCCTAGCTTGTGTATTCTTTCTCATTTTGTAGTGAAAGTTCTGTTTAATCCTCTGTCAACCCACTTTTTCTGATGTAAAATGTTCTAGTTTCTCTTCCCCCCCCCCCTTTCCCCCCTTTGTCTTTAACTTACTGAAATTGTTGCAAACTTAGTTTACATTCAATTAACTTGGGGGAAAGAGGAGGGTAAAACAGAAGAGGCAGAATTTTGCCCTTCCCTGCAAACAAAAACAAACTACTGTAGCCTCTCCTAGCTTTTGTGTTTTTTCTCATTGATAACTTTTTAATCTGTGAAATGTTGTAGGGCATGACAAAGCATATATACAGTATGTGGTGTGTGTGTGTGTGTGTGTGTGTGTGTAGGATTGAAGGCAGCATGAATATGAGGCACTGGTCCCAAAGAGAATTTATACATTTGCAAGACCTGTTTTTGCCAGTTTCTCTTAATGCACATAATTCAGAACAAGAATAACTATTGCACTGAGTGAGTAGTTAGTGTTAAAAAATCAGCCTGTCCTTTTTTGCTTGCCTTGTGTGTGTGCTTAGTTTCACAAATGGGAAAGGCAGTAGAGACATCCCCCCACACACCCCAAACTGCTCAAGGCATGATGGAAAGGGCTTTTTGGTTCACTTCTGTGCTGGACGTGCAGATTGTTTTACAAGACATGTTCAAAATTTCTTTACATCCCTAATGTACACATACACAATCGTCACTTACTTCTCATTGACAGATATATATGCATATGAATTTGTGAGATCAATAAGAGACAACTCCTCCCCCATCTGATTCAGACTGGGTTCTGAAATTACAAGAAAACAAAGAAAAAAAATACGCAATCGAACTATACTGCCCTCTAAAGGTTGTTCATAATTGTCATCCCACACATCCTCCAGTCATTCTTTTACTAAACCTTCAGTGGTTTGCTGGTCTATCTGTTTTCTCCTTCCCTCTTTGGTTTTTCCCTCCAGCAACAGTGATGAAGTGGTAATATGGAGTCCATCTGCAACCTCAGTTCATCTGCAATCTCTCTCACACTTCTTCCTGTGCATCACAGGAAAAATGCTACTAGATCAGTATGCAA
This sequence comes from Phrynosoma blainvillii, assembly GCA_026167975.1. NCBI lineage: Eukaryota > Metazoa > Chordata > Lepidosauria > Squamata > Phrynosomatidae > Phrynosoma > Phrynosoma blainvillii. Next base: position 252,512,351 of record JANUYF010000003.1, read on the forward strand.
AGAATCCTCAAGAAATGTCCTTTTTTTTCCATAGGCTGTGAATCATTATTTAGTCACATGCATTAGGAAAATTACAATTCCCACTGCTCCAGGTTCAGGCTGTGTAACAGCATTTCACATATCAGACACTAAGGACCTTATCACATGGGGTCTAGAGCAGAGCTAATCCAAAGGGTACCTGCAGCTAATACATATTATTTCTCCGTGTTTACACACGACGCTGCCCTAGAACACGGAGCTAATCTGTATTGTTTCCCCGCGTGTACACACGACGCTGCCCCAAAACTCCACAGAACCCAAAGCTAATCCGTAGCGAGTAGGGAGATTTTGACATTCGGTTTGTTGGGGAAGTACAAGCGGAGCCTTCGTATTCATTGCGCAATGGTGGGCGGGGAAGCAGGGAGAGCTCTCCCAAGCAGAAAATCCCGGCGAGGGGAAGGGATTGGCGAAAGGCAAACCGGATTGAGAAAGAGGAGGAGAAGGAGAGGAGGAGGGAAGAGGGAGGCGATCTCTCTCTCTCCATCTCTCTCGCATTTTTCCCCACCAACACCCCTTCCCTCCTCCAGTCCTCCAGCCCTCCTCCTCCTCCTCGGTCCCCTTGGCTGCCTTTCCTCCCGACTCCTTCATCCCATCCTTGCCATCCACAGAAGCGCCTTCTGCGACGCTGGCTTTTTGGGTGGCGGGAAGGGAGAGAGAGAGAGAGAGAGAGAGAGAGAAGAAAATGTGTGTGTGTGTTTTCCTTCTTCCCACGTGAACCGCATCCCGCGGCGCCTGATCGCTAAATCCCCTTTGGAGCCTTCGTATTCATTGCGCTATGGCCACCAGGGCGAAATTCAGTTCGTTTCGGTATAGAACTGAATTTATTCTCACTTCGGTTACTTTTCTGTTACTTTTCGCTTCGTGGCCAGCATTTGATAAGGCCCTAAGAATGGGGAAGAGGGTATGACAGGGAGTGGGGACTGAAAAGTGCTTCTCACTACAGACACAGCAAAGTGGATGATATCCTTTTAGGCTTTCTCTTTCAACAGGATTATTCAAACATTAAGATTAAATCTGAAAAAGTACTAGGCCCAGATGGACTCTCTGCAGAATACTACAACACATTTGAAGATGAGCTACTCCAGTCATTAAAATAGTGTGTGGTGGAGTTAGAGAAAGGGTGGATGCCAGATTCTTGGAGAAATGCTTATATTGTACAGTGATTCATAAAAAAAAGGTACAGGTGACACATTAACAAAGAATTATAGAGCTATTTCACTACTTAATAATAACTATAAGGAACTTACTACCATCTTGGCAAGCAGATTGAGAAAAAAAATTCTCAGAATATCTGAGAGGATCAAAGTGTTTTGCTTCGTTTTATCCCCCCCCCCAAAAAAAAGAGAGAGAGAGAGAGAGAGAGAGAGAGAGAGAGAGAAAATGATGGAATAATGTAAGAACTGTTCTGAACTTTATTGAATTCTTGGAACATCATAATTAATAAGGCTGTTTATTTGTGTGTGTGAATAGATAGATAGATGCTGAGAAAGTGTTTGATAACATTTCCTGGAATTACTTATTTCAAATATTGGAGAGAATTGACTTTGGTGAAAGTATTATATGGGCAACAAATACAATTTACTCAACTGGAAAGGCCAGATTTTAGTAAATGGAAATGCAACAAGAATGATTGAATATAAAAGGGGACTAGACAGGGTTGTCTCCTCTCACTTTTACTATTTATTTTGATATTGGAGACTTCACTGAGAGGTATCTGTCAAGACAACAGGATTTATGGAGTTTTCTTTCTTTTTCTTGTTATAGTCATGATGGGGGGGGGGGGTCAGAGCCCTTTTGTGCATTGGTCATTTGTCTCACCCCTCTTTTTCTCTTTTCTTTATCTTTTTCTTTTTTTGCATGTATATTACTTTGATTGTAAATTAGATTATTTGTGTTAACAATGATAACAATAGAGGGTTGTTCAACAGATAAAATTAGATGTATAAATTGTGGATGAATCTTTCTCATTTACTAGAATCCCAGTCCAAATTGGAACCATCATGTGTGTGAGGAAGAGGAGGCTTAAATCTTCTACCCATCCCCAACTCTTCCTTTCCTGCTCCCTCCACTAATCCTTCTGTGTGTGGTTTAATATGAAAAGCATCATGTCATATCTAGCAATTGGAACAGAGAATGGTTTGCAGTGAAATTAGCTTCTGATAGCTTTATATTTTCTCCTCAACGTGAGTCATTCATTTTACAATTGGGAAGGGAGAACTGCAATATTACAAACATTGTACATGCTCTGAGTGGGAAATGTGGTTTGTGTGTCATTTCTAAAGTCTAATTGACAAGTGCATACTTGTAATTAATTTCTGGTCATCAGGGGTCTCTTCTCCATAGTTAAGAATGGCAGTTATTAATTTCAGGGTACCTAATGACAGTTCTTTCTTTTAGGCAACTCCACTGTGCCATGCACCACAAATTATTCCCATTATATTTAAGAAAGAGCCAATTTGTAAAACAGCCAGTAAGTTTGTAGAAGGTACATATCCAGCTGAATTGCAGGACCAACTGAATCATAGGATAGGCATATCAAATTCTTGCTGCTAACACAGCACCATAGATCAAGCTGCAACTGCACACCATAGCAGAAAGCTACCTAATTTTTCAGGGATGTATGCACTTAGACTGTACCGCTCATATATTTTATTTGTTTGTGTATTTCTGTAGTTCATGTACTGGGCTTGGATACTGCAAAGGGCTAGACTATGAACACTTAGCAACTGAAATTGAATGAATGTTAATAGCAAGACACTCTTCTCACCAGAGAAATCATTCTGAAAGTTTTTGTTTTGTTTTGTTTTGTTTTTACTCAGAGGTTTAATAAAGCCTGTGCCTAAGAGACCTTCACACACAGGGGTGAAAGAGACAGGCAGGAAAAAGCAGTGTGAAGCTGCCTTTTCTGAAGCTGCATCGAATCCCCACCAACTGTAGCACCTGCTCCCAAGGTGGCTGGAGTGCACATGTCATGACCACATGGTGCGGCTTCAAGCCACATTGCCAGGTAGTTTGTTGTTGTTGTTGTTGTTGTTGTTGTTGTTGTTGTTGTTGTTTTTACTGTTCCCTCCACCATCCTTGCACACCTTTGCAGGAGCAAACCACTGGCGATTTCCATCTCATTGGATGGCAATCCCTATGAACCTGCACACAGTTGCATGGGCAGCGCTTCCCTGGGACAGGGCAACAGGGCAGAGGTGTGCCCATGCAGGTGCTAGCAAGGTTCAATCATGCCCCACACTTCATCCCCCTTCACCCCATGCCTCCTCTTGGACTGTCTGGTTTGAGTATGTTTTACTTATCTCCATGGAAGATGTCATGCTTTCACTTTTGGGCATTGCCTCTTGGGTATGGCAGCTCTGTCCCTTCTAAATATGCTCCTGTGACAGGGTAATCATATGCACAATTGGGGTTAGTGTTAGGATAGAGTCCCCCTTTAGAGCCACTATGGCGTCATGGCATCTAGACATATGAGCAAAGATGCACACTTTCCAGGAAGAAATGGGGAAATCCAGCTCCTTTTTAGTCCAGCTTTTCTCCCCAGAGCATAGCTTGGGAGTGGTTTCCAGCCGGCTTCAACGTGTGCATCATCTACACACCCCACCTCAAAGCTGGACAGAAACTTGCTTCCTTTGACCATCTGTTTCACTCTATAGTCACTAGATAGGTTCAACCTTCTGTGGTTAGCAAGATCAAGCATCAGGCTCAAACATGCATATTGCAAAACTATTTGCAATAGAAGAGACAATATTTTCAAACCATTTGTAGAACATTTCAACCTCACAGTCCTTAAACAAAGAAATTACCAAAGAAAACAAGGAAGAGAAACAGCTGAACTGAATTACAATAGCAAATTCCAATCTATTAATAGAGGTATGAACAAACACAATGGTTGCTTTGGGAGAAGTTATCACTTACTGTGCTGAATTCTGAGCATACTACATATAGTTAGTTCAAAACTCTATTTCCAAAGCTAGATCCTATTGCTGATTATTTGTTTTTGATCATATGGACACCCTGAAAGAAAGAAATGAAGGAGATATGAAAGAGAGAGAAAGAAAGTATGGAAGAAGCATGCCCCCATTCTGCTATTCTTGCTATTGTATCATTCAAGTAAGGAAAACACAACATGAGTGCATACAAGTGTCTACTTCCCACCAAGTGCAAGCAGCAACCAATGGAGGAAAGAAAATGTGAATAAACAACTCATGTGTTCTCCTGAAACTGAGGTGTGTGAGAGACCTTTCTCTTCTCCGATTTCTCACTTCAGGCCTCAGGAACTCCGCACTACACTTCTGAAAGAGACAGGTAAGGATGATGTCCAAGCCTAGAGGTAGTGTTAACCAAAACACAAATGTAGAACCAACATGTTTTTTCTTAGGATTCAATTTCACCAAGCTTATCCCACCATCAATTTTAAAACAAAACACATTATGCTTCCATTTATTTATCTTTTTAATTTTTGTTCTACATTGGTCCTAGAAAGTGCTTTGAACAATAATGGTATCATTAGTTTTTTGTGGGTTTTTCAGACTGTGTGGCCATGTTCTAGAGGAGTTTCTTTCTGACGTTTCGCCAGCATCTGTGCCTAGCATCTTCAGAAAAAAACTTTTCTGAAGTTTTTTCTGAAGATTCTAGCCACAGATGCTGGCGAAACGTCAGAAAGAAACTCCTCTAGAACATGGCCACACAGCCCGAAAAGCCCACAAAAAACTATGGATGCCAGCCATGAAAGCCTACGACTTCACAACAGTATCATTATATTTTTAAAAATTGAATTGATGACTGTAACATGCACACCCTCCCTGCTTCTCCTTCCTTCCAGACTTTGGGATATACAAGGTTTGAAACATTTCTATGAACTATGAATTTGATTTAATTATGGATTCCTGTAATGGATTTAGGGGCATTGGACTATATTATCCTTGGAAATATCCTCATGACACCCAGGGACTATATTTTCTTCTTATGGGTAGACTGGAATCAGACCATCTGTGTCAATATTTTCCAGGCAGAAAAATATTTAAAATACATCTCCCCAGGTTTTTAAAACCATATAGCCATTTAGCTGTTTTGGATGTTGTTGCATTTGTTATTATGGCTTCAAAATCTACTTGTCACAAACCAGACAGATTTGGCAGAAAGAGCCACTAATCATGTATTCAACTATCCACAGCTTAAAAATACAAACTTTTTACATGTGCTAGTAAAAATGTCATATACATAATTGAATGCCCTTGCAAACTAATTTATGTAGGGATGACCAGCAGAGCGATAAGAACTCGAATCATTGAGCACAGAAGTTGTATCAAAAACCATAAAATAGAAGCTCCATTGGTAAAACATTTTCTTGAGAAACATCATGCTTATGATTTATTCAAATTCTGGTGCATAGATGGGATATCCAATACTAAAAACATAAAACAATTACAGATATTGGAACTCAAATGGATTCATCATTTGAAATCTGAATGGGCTTAAATGAAAATATGAATTGGTTAGATTTTCAGACAATGTCACTGTTAAAATGGAGTTAAAATCCTGAAAGTAAAAAGTAAAAAGAAGCAGTTTTTGATGAGTTTCCGTTCAGATTAACCTCATTTTAAATCCATTTTAACAGTGACGTCACCTGAAAATCTAACCACTTTCATAACTTCTACCATCAGCAGTATTCACAAAACATTTCAAATTGCTGCTGTGTCTGCATACCGAACAATGTCCACAGATGTAATGTCCCTTGGCAATCAAACTATTTTGTATAACTGGAAAATCAAAATCTGCCCATACTAATATATTCTTGATGTTTTGAGTACGTTTATAGGCAAACATCAGTTTATTTTTATATCCGGGTATATTTTCCAGCAGGTGCCAATGTTTCACAATACTTTCTTTAACCCTCTGTGAATGTGTGTTAAAAGTCAGTGGTATAACTACCCTATCGGGTGCTCTCTTAGGTCTGGAATCAAACAGAAGTTTCTTTCGATCTAACTTACGACCTTTGTCTTGTGCCTCTTTTATAACCTTGAAGGGATACCCTTTCTCCAAAAACTGGAGGCATGTAATATTCGATTCCCTTTCAAACCCTTCCAGTGTTTTACAATTTCATCTGATATGTAAGAATTGTGAGTACAGAAGGTTGTTTTTAAGAGGCGTTGGATGATAGCTGTCATATCTTAAAAATGAATTAACATCCTTTGGTTTTCTATATTAGTTTGTTTCAAAGGAGCCCCTTTTTGTTTGAATATTTATATCTAGGAAATTCACTGTACAGGAATTATATACCATATCAAATTTGATGCTTTCATGAATACCATTAAGAAAAGTTTGAGTTTTTATTATTTACTATTATTATATTATTTTATTTTTAGCATTTTCACACTTTTCAGTGGGGTATTGTTACCCTTTTAGAAATTCTACTGACTTACTTACTTCAGGGTTCAGGGTTTATTTGGCCTTGATTTTTGAATTTTTTATTATTATTATAATACTTACTTTTAGCATTTGCATACTTTTCAGTGGAGTATTTTTACCCTTTCAGAAATTTAATTTTATTGGATTTTCTGCTACAGGGTTTAGTTATCCTTTTATTTCTTCATATTGTTGCCTTTTTGTAATTGGAAGTGAGATTATTTTATCCTGGTTATTTTTTGGCAGAACCCTTCAGTTTGGTTTTTTGTTCATATGTCTTGGGTTTTCTGGCTGTAGGGACTTTTATTGGTTTGCTGCATAGCACCCAAGTAATCACAATTAAGCAAAAACATAAAAAAAAAACCACAAACAAAGGCATACTGCCCCAAATGTTGTTTGGTGAGTTCCTTATTTGAAGGTCCTTTTCTGTTATTTCAAATACAGGCCTATTGAGCAGGTGAGCTTACACAACATCAATTTTGTTTTTACAGAGTTAATAAAGAATCAAGTATGCTGGTGCCAAAGGCCTCTTGTGGCTTGTTTCTATTGACTATGAAACCTGATCAATGTCTCTATCTGAATCTGCAGAAGCTTCCTGTCTCAGTAAGAATCTCTGTGATGATGTCTCTGTTTACTGACCTTTCTCTGTTGCATGAAAAAATGTTTACCAAAAGATGTGCAGAAGCTTTATTATTTCTTTTACCATTCAGAACATTGATAATTCATGTTCAAAACATTCATCTGCAAATACAGATATGAAATGTTCACACTGTGTTATTTCTTAAGGTTGTTGTATCTAGCAAACATACCAAATTAATTTCATTTTACAATATCCCTCATTTATAAGAACTGAACTAGTGACTAAATGAAAATCTGCTGCACAAATTATTTTTGTCTGCCTGTTTGTGTGCATATACATCAACAAAAATACACCTAGTCCTGTTGCTTCTTCAAGATGCTTATCCACAATAATGAACATTTGGTTCCTATTTGTAGAGAAGAAAATCCACAGGATTCCTGTGTCTGTGTGTTCTTGCAGATGCAGCTACACCTGCACATATGCACATAGGATAAAGAATGGCCACAGATAAATTTTGTTTCACTTCCATAAAACACCACAAAGTGACCATGAATAGAAAAACTCTTTATCAATATACAGTGGGCTCATGGTATCCACTGGCGTTTGGCTCCAGGACACCCTCCCCCCCAAAATCAATTCCAAAATCTGAGAATGTTCAAATTCCAGTATAAACAATGACATAGTAAAATGGTGTCTTCTATATAAAACGGCCAGTTCAAGGTTTGCTCTTTGGAATATTTTTCTGGAGTATTTTCAAGCCATGGATGGTTGAATCTGTGGGTGCAAAATCCGTGGATATGGAGGGGTGACTGTAATACCAAAACACAGAGAAACTGTCCCACTGTTCTCCCCTTGTGCAATCATAATTCAAGTGACACAGAGAGCCTAATGCAAGGTTGCCCAATGCAGGCCATCCCTCGATAGTGGGCAGAGCCAGTGAGGACATGATAGCTGTGCTGGGTTAGTAAATTCATGGCCACTCATCTCCTTGGTGTCTACCACCAGGAATAAATATCAAACTTGATAAGTCTATTATGAATAAATTGTCAAATCAACAAAGGAAAACTTCACAAATTTTGGATGAAGTTACAGACACTGAAAAGGAATGGAAAAATGAAAGCAAAGGGGCAAATTAGACACAATGGAATAAATTGTAAAGTGGATGTGACACAGATACACACAAAGTGATACATCCCACAGTTTTTACTGTTAAGGAAAATGCAACATGGGACATACAGTAATAGAAATAAAATATGTATGTGATAGTCACAGTGACTAAGCAGGAACAATCATGAAGCTACACAGGTGAAAAGGATAATGTAATTTGGAAGCCTTGAGAGCCAAGGACAAAGTTATAGAGTGTATATTGAAAACACCTGTTATAGATTGCAAACACCTGAGATTCATTAAGTAGTCAAGGTAAAATGATGAAATACTTGGGTTGGTCTTAAGTATGGGATGATCTATGTAAGCCAATCAAAATGAATGTACACGCCCACTGGGTGGAAACTGACTAGTGGGTGGTGACTAACAATGGCTATAAGTGCAATGTTTGCCAATGCATATTGTGGAGTAGTGTGGAGTATTTTGGTGAAGTAGAGATTGTGATTTGTAGGGCATATAGTATTTATGTATATAGTAGAATAAAGTAGATCTTTTTATATAAGACTACTGAGTTGTCTGGTGTCTTGAGGGAAGATACAAGAACCAGAAGAATCCTGGAGAAGTTTGGAGACATCTCAGGAAGAAGAGTGCGAAGGCTTGGAGAGTTTGTCAGGGTCTTCAGCCTATTCTCTGAAACTCTGCTGCTTGGGAAAGAAGCATCAACCACTGATCAAAGCTGGTCAGCTCTGCTGCATAACAAGGTGGTGAGTTAGAGCCAGAGGTGTAGAGCTACAACTCCCATCATCCCTGACATTTACATTCCACATGAAGTAATGTTTCGGAGACTAGCCAACCTGGAGTCTTAGGCTTTCCCCTCTCAATAACTGTGTTCTTATTTACATAAAGTCCAGAATGAGCAAAATGAAACATTCCTGTCTGAAAATTGTAAAAATAATGAACACATGTGCAGTGCTAAGTGTTAAAGACAAAGAAAATACACTTTAAATGTATTTTTTCAATTTATATCCTGCCATTCTCCCCAAAATGGGATTCAAGGTGTATCACAATGAAATCATACTAAATGTCATTATAATAAAATACAATTAAAGTATCCATTATCTTTCAGTCCATTCACTGTATCAAATGAGCATTTATACTGAGGTTTTGGTAATATATAAAGTATTTTAGCTTGATCAGCTAATGAATCTATTAATTAGTTAAGTGGTCAATCAACTACAACACAATCTTATGCATGTTTACTAACAAGTAAGTCTCACTGAGTTTAGTTCTGTTGACTCCCAGGTAATGAGTATAGCACTAAAACCTTGTTTGAGATAACCCTTGTCTTCAGACTTCTATAAGTACCTGGAGAAATGAAAAATTTTATTTGTAGATTTATTAACATACCAGAAGCATTAATAATGAAAGACAGTGGCATATACTTTATTTTAGTTTTTGGATTTTATAGAAATGACTGTAAAACTGTAAGTTCCATTTTCACAGTTCTCTTCCTGAGCTTCATTGTACAAGTGAACCCTTACCCTCTGCCAATTACTATGCCTTATTATACTATTCTTCATGTTAAGAGGGTATTTTTTATTCCTTCCCTCAATCTATTGTAAAATACTATCCTAGAAGTCTAGTGCAGACATCAAAATGGCATTCTGTAAAAATGGTTATAAAGTACCTTGGCATAATGAAGAGGAGAAAAATGTGCTGGAGGTAAAAAAAATTAACTTATTGTGGGAAGTGAAAGAAGGAAAAATCTGTTTAAGAGTGTAAATCAATATCAAGTTCTGTCTCTTAAAAGATGGAACTGCATTTATTTCAGAAGTCAAATGAGGTAGCTGAGACAAATGGGCTTCCATATGAAATGGTTTCTTGAAAGATTTCTCCAGAAAGAACCACTATGGAATGGGAAAGGAGATCATGCCTTCACTCGAGCATAATGAATATGCGTCAGCTGAGCTTCCACATTCTCTAAAGAAAGTAAAGAACAACAACAACAAAAAAGAGATTATTCAGTCTTCTTATCCACACCAGCAAACCTCTGTGACTCTGCTGAAATAAGCCCTTTCCACTATGGTCCTCTAGGGTGTTTGATTAGAGATATTGGAGCCACATTAAGAATAGTTAAGGTAAACACAATGACAAAGTGCTATAACAACAACAACAACAACCATAATTTTCTGATGAGTTATTTCTGCCCCTTTTTGCTTCTAACAATTCCCTTGTTTGGAATTTCAACTTGAAGCTTGGTACTGCAACTTAGAAAACAACCAAAATAATTCTGTCACATTTTGAGGCATCTAGAAAGCAAATGCAAACCATCTCTGAATAAATCATGCCAAGAAAACCCTATAATAGGATTGCCATAAGTTAGAATTGACCTGAAGACACCTAACAACAACAATGCATTAAATTCTGATGACTTATGAATCCCAAAGACAAATAGGTATTCTCTTTTATGATTATAGATGTAATAAGTATCTGATCTTTTATATATCTTTATTTGTATTGCTGATTTCATACATGGAATGCTACACTGGCAAGCAGAAGATGAGAGTGGGTTAATCAATTAGCAGAGAGCCAATGTGGTATAACAGTATAAGTGACTATAAAGCAAGCAAAACACACTCTTAACTAGGCACAGGAGGATCTAGGTTCAAATTCCCACTTTGAAGTTAAACCCAGTAGGATATCTTGGGCCTCTTTCAAGTTAGTTAATCTTATAGAACTTTTGAGAAGACAGATTGGCATTTGGGTAAGGAACCATATGTCAAGGGATCTTGTAACACCTTTGAGACTAACTGAAAGATAGAAGATGGTAGCATGCATCCGAGGAAGTAAACTCAAGTCTATGAAAGCTCATGTTACCAACTACACTCATCTCTCCATTTTCGCAGATTTTGAGTCTGTGGTCTCAGTCCTTCACAGACCTGCAAATGGGGAGAGTTAAAATGGCTCACACACCCGTGGCACACACACAGAGCCCCATGCAGGAGCACGTGGCCATTCAAGCCTATGGGGCTTGAATATTTGTGAATTTCCATTTTGGGGGGGGGGTCTGGAATGGATGCCCTGCGAAATGGAGGGATGACTGATTTTGAAAAGAAACCCTTCACTTACCACCTTAACTAAGGACAGAAACATCAAAATGCATCCACTAATCCCTTTCACATTTTCCAACACTACATACAACCAGGGCTGGGACTAGAAAGATGGGGTTGCAAAAGCTACCTTTAATGTATGAATGCAATGATGTCCTAAAGCCATCCATAACTGAGCAGTGGTGGGATAATGCCCTGGAACCCAGTGTTGAATTATTTCAACATATCTTTATATTCATATTCATTCTTCTTAAATTTTTCAGATTCCAAATGATGGAGGAAGGATAGCAGAGCTGTTTACAAGCTGTTTGAAATCTCAATGTAGAAGCTGTTAGAAACCTCACCAACACTGTCATCTCCATAACTAGGGTTGCTATGTTGAAAGCAAAGCAAAGCAAAGCAGCTTATTTATATACCGCTTCATATCACGCTATGGGATGTCTAAGCGGTTTACAATTGTGAGCTGATTGCCCCCCAACAGTTGGGTACTCATTTTAGCGACCTCGGAAGGATGCAGGCCTGAGTCGAGCCTCAGCCCTGGCTGGTATTGAACTCGCAACCTTGTGGTCTATGAGTGAGTGGCTGCAGTACAGGCATTTAACCACTGCGCCACCAGGGCTGGTAGACTCCTGTATCTTTAATCATCAACAGATTCTGAGGCCAACCTTCAGTGCTGTGTATGGAGCTACAAAAACACCAACAGACTACCTTACATCGTATAAATTAACCTGCTGAACTCAGATGGAGTGGCAAATATTGTGCTTTCATCAGCACTGGAGCAGGATTCAACTGCCAGTAAAATCAGTTTCTGTAAAGGCGTGGGGCATCTTGCCCCTTATTTCAAGCAGGCAAATGTCTTGGGTCAGCCCTGTATACATCAGCTGAGGTTCCTGAAGGTCAATTGATATGTGTAATGAAAACATTATCTTCTTCCATTCAAAATCCCTCTTCCCAGTTGCTTTTCTCCTAATATCTTTCCCTTTGTTGACAGAAAAGCAGGTGAATTTCTGAGTGGATGCCCCTTCCCACCCATTCCTAAGATCAGACTTTCCACCAACTCAGAATGCTTTTCCTTGAAAATAATGATCTGGAGAAAGTGTAAGAATGTTAAGTTGTTTGGCTGGTAGACATTTGTAATAATAATAATAATAATAATAATAATAATAATAATAATAAAGTTGTTGTTGTTGCTGTTGTTGTTAGTGCCTTCAAGTCATTTCCTACTTAGAGACCCAAGGCCAAGCCTATCACAGGAGTTTCTTGGCAAGATTTGTTAAATGGATGTTTGCCATTACTGTCCTGTGAGACTGAGAGAATAGGACTTTCCCAAGGCCACCCAGTAGGGTTTCATGGTTGACCAGGGATTCAAACTCTGGTTTCCCATAGTCAGTCCAATAGTAAAATCATTATGCCACACTGGTTCACAAGAAATGTTTGACATTTCCTCAGATAATCATCCTGGTGACAGAAATGCTTCCAAAATGCTTAGATACAAATCCTCATATTTTCCCTTTTTATGAGAATTTGGTAAGCTTTCATTTCAGGATAAGTAAAATGAGAACTTAGAACTATGACTATGGAAACCAGTTTGAAAGCCAACCTGCCTTCCTCAGTTAGAGCCACCTGAAATCTTATGCATGTTTTCACAGCAGGGCTGCCAAAGACATGTGGATCAGCAAACAGTACTCGCTTCTCACATTCCATATCAAGGCACATTGTAACCAAATCTAAGTTATTTTTGCACTTTTGAGCCAGAAAATGACACAGGTGCCTCTCTCTGCTCCTTGGCTATTAAAAAAATACAAAAATAAGTTAATAACTAATACAGTAATCTGCTTAGCCATGATTCCCCAAAAGCTGCTGCCTGAGGTGGTTAATGCACCCCAAGTATTCCTCCTACTCAGAAGTAAATCTATTCAATTAAATGTAGCTTTCTCTCAGGTAGGTGTGAATGACTGCAGCCTCTCTTCAGCCAAAAATGATAACCAGAAATGACATGGCACTTCTCTTGATTGTGACAGGCATGATACTGCAGCCAGCTTGGGGGGGGGGGGGAATATCCCAGCGCTCTTCACAGTTGGCCACCATTGCACTACTGCCATGCACTGTAGAAGTTGTTTTAAATCTCAACAACACTGTCATTTCCACAAATAGGGTTGCTATGTTGAATACAGGGTAGACTCCTGTATTTTTAATTGTCAATAGATTCTGAGGGCATCCTTCAGTGCTGTGTGTGTTGTTTGTTGTTAACTGCCTTTGTGTTGGTCTCGACTCATGGCGACCCTATGGGTGAGACATCTCCACCCCCCCCGTCCTCTATTGCTCTGCCCAGCTCCTGCAAACTCATATTCGTGGTCTCTTTAATAAAGTCCATCCATCTAGCATGTGGACTAACTCTCTTTCTACTTCCCTCCACTTTTCCTAACATTATTGTCTTTTCCAATGATTCATGCCTTCTCATGATGTGTCCAAAGTATAACAGTCTAAAAGTCTTGTCATCTTGGCTTCTAGGGATATTTCTGGCTTGAACTGCTTTAGGACCCATTTGCTTGTCCTTTTGACTGTCTATGGGATCCTCAGCACTCTTCTCCAGCACCACATCTCAAATGTGTTGATTTTCCTCCTATCTTCTTTCTTGACTGTCCAGCTCTTACATCAATTCATGGTAATGGGGAATACAATGGCTTTATGATTCTGACATTTGTGCTGAGTTGTATGTCTTTGCATTTTAGGATCTTTTCTTGTTCTTTCATAGTCCTCCCCATTCTTAATCTTCTGATTTCCTGGCTGCAGTCTCCATTCCAATCAGTGTTTGATCCTAGATGTGAGAACTCTTTTACTATTTCTTTTTCCTCATTGTCTAGTTTGAATGTATGTAAGTTCTTTGTGGTCATTATTTTTGTTTTCTTTATGTTCAACAGTGCTGTATATGCAGCTAGAGAAACATAACTGGATGTTTCTCCACCAACCTCCCCCCTCCACAGGTCAGTAAATGGCTATGTTGGTGGGGATCATGCAGCAGATTAAAGGCAGGTGTGGGGGTGAGGGAGAAGATGTTGCAGAGGTCCACTTTGCAGAACTTTCCAGTATGTCTTCCTGCTCCACAATATGTTAAGTATTAAAGGTATATGAGCCTGTTGCATATTCAGCCAGATAACTGATTACCTACCCATAACTTTCACGGTTAATTGGGTGCTTAAAGGAGGCATTTATAAAATATCAGTGCAAAGAAACAAACAAAAAATTAAGGGCCTCAGTCCAGCTAAAAGTGAGCACTTGTCAGTCCCATTTATTTCAGTTAAATCCCAATAGAAACTGGGCTTTGAAATGCTTAACTCTAGCAGCATTGCAGATTTTACTGCTGAGCTTTTGTTATGTTTCAGCAGCAGTTCTGGAATAGACTATCAAGGGGCAATGGATTTTTTTTTCCCCTGGAGATGACAATACAGCTTTTCTGTGACAGGGTGAGCCACAACAGACATCACTATGTTAAAAGAACAAGAGGTGACAAACATCAGGAATTTATGTAAGAGTTAAGAAAATGTTATATTCTTAGTGACAGGAAATGCAATGGACACAATCCAGCTCAGTGTTAAGTGCACACACATGCTATGGACCAAACTCTGTGCTTGTTTGTGGTTCAGTTGGTTAAGTATTCCATTTTTATTTGATGAGATGCAGTTAAAAGCTGCTGATTTTCAAAAGTAGATTCTATTTTTTCCCTTTCCAAATACAAACAGCTGCTGTTTTTTCAATAAGCAAAAAAATATTAAGAACTCTACATAATTAGCCTAGCTAACCATCCTGTTCTATTTATTCAAGAGAGGGGGAAATAGTTCCATTAATGTGGGGGTTTTATTTATAGGAAATAATATATGTTCCTATTGGACTTCATAAGTCAGGACTGTACCTGAAAAAGGAAGCATGAAAATGCCAGAAAACACGTGTATACATTGCTGAAACAATTATTGTCTTCCCAGAGGTGAACACTTCACTGCCCATGTGAATTTATTAAGTCTCTTTTCTATTTTTACAGTAAAATAAATAGCAGACTTGGAAACTTATCACCCACAATTGTAATTAGTTTACTGCAGTTCTATCAAGGGGGTGGGTGGTGGGGCTATGCTTTAAAAAACAAAATACACAATGAAAGCTGTAATGATTCCATGCAAGTGACAGTTTATGCAAACACATGGCTGTTTACAGCACACCTCAAAATGAAATAATCCTTACAGGTGAATAGCTACAGATGCAATCACACACATTTATCTGGGAGCAAGTCCCACTGAATTCAATACAACTTAATTCTGAGTAGATGAAAGTAAGATTGAGCTGCTGAATGCACCATTAAACATTTTACATAGACTTTCCCTCTTGCACAAACTGAAATATCAGAACTTATATTAGAAAGCCTTTTCTGCTCCCTAGGAAGAAGAAAAATCTTGTCAGTGAAACCAGCCCTGTCTGGTGATGCAGTGAAGTGGCCTGTATCAGCCAGCACCAGAAAGGAAATAAATGAAGGCAGGAACCTGTGTATGTATAGTTCAGCAAGAGTTTTTAAAGTTTTTTTGGCCCTAGTGTAGAGAAAGAAGGTTCTTTGGTAGCAAATGGGACAGCTGGATCAAACTTTCTATTTGCTAACATGGCCAAGACTCATGCCCTAGAAGCACAGAAAAACACATGTGAGACTTTAGATTTAAATACACGTATTTACTAGACTTGTTTGACAGTGGAATGGACTGCCTTGGAGGCTGCTGGACTCTCCTCCTTCAGAGGTATTAAAACTGAAGACTTTATTGCATGATGCTTACATGAACGGGAATGGAAAGGAACATGAGAAAAACGCATGTTACTGCACAGGAGAATGCCACCGATGCCACTGGGAGTCCCCAAGCCATTCCCCAGCTGTTCCTGGTAGCCGATTTTGAAGAACGATTTTGAACCATTTTTCCAAAATCAGCTGCCAGGAATGGCTGGGGAACAGCTTGAGGACTTCAGGCAGCATCGGTGACGTTCTCCTGTGCTGTAACATACGTTTTTGTCCTGTCATGTTCCGTTCTGTTCCATTCCTTTCTGCTCCCATTCCTGTAAGTACTGTGTGATAAGGTCTTCTGTCTAAATGGGCATCATTCAGAAGAGCATTAGGTCCAAAATCACACTGCAGAAATAATCCCGTTTGAGACCGTTTTAACTGCCCTGGCTCAATACTAGGGAATTCTGGGAACTGTAGTTTTGTGGGACATTTAGCCTTCTCTATCAGAGAGCTCTGGTAAACTACAATTCCCAGGATTCCCTAGCACTGAACCAGGGAAGTTAAAGCAGTCTCAAACTGGATTATTTCTGCAGTGCGTTTTGGACCTTAGTTTTGTATTCCTGCATGGCAAATGGTTAAAGTATATTGCCCTTATGGTCCCTCCCACCTCTAAGATGTTATGATTCTGTGTACACCAGCAAGCTCTCTTCATTTTAGTGACAACTTGTCTTGAGAAGGAGGAAATGCTGTTGCCAACAAAGCTGTAGGAATTGTTTTCTCATAATTGCTTTGTTTAGTATCAGGAATACAAATATATTTCATAGCATCCATGGACTCTTTGTAACTTGTCAAAAGGGCACCTTCATCATAAGAGTTAAAGGCAGCTGGTGGATCTTTATCTGAATGAGAGGTAATTTTTCATGACCTTTAGTAATGCATCTGTTTTGATATGCCATCTAATATCAATGCTGCCATTTCTATAAACATAGATGGATGTGCATACTGAAAGACCTTTCCAGTTGAGCATACTTATTGGGAGGACCCTGTGACGCAAGTTGAAATACATAACAGTTTACCAAAACCACTATGAAATGTATGATGTTTCCTATTTTATTGGAAGGCAGGATAATTTTAACTCATTTAAAAAAAGAATTTACCAAAATCTGCTATTGATTTCTATCAGTTACCTACCTTTTGACAAAATTCTCCACTCAGGTAATGATGTTTTTTTTAATGAAAAATAATTAGCACCATAAAAGAAGAAGAACTGACCAGTGCTGTCAAACAGTAATCCAGAAAAAAGTAGTCCCGTTTTTGATAGGTAAATGGTGTTGGTGGGGGATTTGCACAGTTGTGTAACAACAACAAAGAGGACCGTCACTACCAACATACTTCTGACATTGCAGCAATGCCAAACCGACCCACCACTGGGTCACATGCTTAAGAGGGAGAGTGATGGCTTCAGGTTTGTGGTTTCTCTAGTAACTTGGAGGTCCAGTTCTGATTTAACAAAGCAATGTATTTGGTTATGAGCCCATGTTTGGTTATATGATGAGACCATTTCTACTTCCCAGTGGTTTGTTTTAAACTTAAGCTTCCCATTTCATCAGACCTCAGGAAACTTGGGGGCTGAATAGACTAGCATAAAGACCCAGCCTGGGAGCAGAGTGACTGCACGCCGGCTGCTCCAACTCTGCCCTCACACTGGCTTCACGCTGTGCACCCCACCACATGGCAGGAGGCATCAGGGTGTTCCCTTGGTGCAGCATCCATGCACACTGTGCCAAAGGACTGCCAAAAAGCCACCACTGTGGCGGCAAAGGCAGCTTTTTGCCACGCTAAAAAGGAGCGGCATTTGCCAGCTCTTTTTAGAGTGCCAAAGTACCAGATCGGGGATGCGGGATGCGGTTGCCATGGCCCCAATCTAGTGAGCAAAGGGGCAGCTTGCCACAACCCCTTTGGGGCAGTCTGTACAAGTTAACAAGTCAGGATGTCCTACCAGGCTGTGATCTTGCTTTGACATCCTAAATTGTTAAACACAGTTTTACAAGTTCAGATAAAATGGTAAACTGAAGGTAAACAATGACCCAAGCTTCAAATCAGTTGTCCATATGCTCAAAGGAAGTAGACTAATACATATACATAAGTGCTGAATGTAATGGTTTATAATTTCACCAACAGCAGCGACTCCAGCAGACCACAGCAAAGGGATGTGGACAACAGGATTGTTGCACTAGAACTTCAGAAAGACTACTTCCTTGAAGGCTCTTCTTTCAGTTGTCACCAGCAACAGCCATTCTAGTAGGCTGCTACGGAAGGGGATGGCATGGAAAGCAGAGCCATTTTCCCCAACTCTACCAAAAGCTGATTTGTTTTTATTTCTCATTCTACCTCATCATTTTTTTCTTTTGTGTTGTTTCTTTTATAGAGTGTAAGCCTATAGACAGGAACAATCTTTAACTGACTATTTTTAAGCCTTTCTGAGGTCCAAAACACACAGCAGAAATAATCCAGTTTGAGACTGATTTAACTGCCCTGGCTCAATGTTAGTGAATTCTGAGGACTGTAGTTGTTCAGCCTTCTTTTTCAGAGAGCTCTGGTGCCACAATAAAATACAATTCCATAGCACTGAGTCAAGGCAGTTAAGGTGCTCTGAAACTGGATTTCTACAATGTGATTTGGATTAGAGAAATGTTATGCATGAGTAGCAGGATAAAATCCTTAAATAATCATAGAAACATAGAATCATAGATTTGGAAGGGGCCTCATGGGGCATTAAATCCATTCACTACTCAATGCAGGATTTCCATTTAACGCATCCCCAGCAGGTAGCTCTCCAGACTCTTTTTGAAGTCTTTCGGAGGAGATTCCACTACCTCATTGCCAAACTGCTGTTATCTTCAAGAAGTTCCTTTAAATGTTAAATTGAAATCTACTCTCTTGTAACTTCATACTATTTATTTTATTTCTATCCCACCTTTCTCCCAAAAAGGGGCCCGAGGTGGCTCACAATATAAAAACACAGTAAAACAACATTTAAGAAAAAAACAATTAAAATAACCTAATTAAAACACTAGAAGATTAAAATTTAAAGCATACAAAAATTAAAAACATAATTTAAACCAACCAACCCCCCCCCCTCCCCAATAAAGCCAGGCTTGCATGATTTTAAAAAGCTTTTTTAAATATTTTTGCTTGCCAGCGAAAGGCCAGCAGTGAGGGGGCCATTCTGGGACAGCAGAGAATAAGCCTATCCCCTCCTCTCTGTCACAGCCCTTGAGACATTTAAAGAGTATAGTAATGTCACTCAGTCTTTTCTTCGCCAAGCTGAACATGCCCAGCCCCTTCAACCTTTCTTCATATCTTTTGTTCTACATATTTCTTATCATCCTTTTGTCCTTCTCTGAATCTGCTCCAACTTCATCTATATCTTTGTTAAAATGAGGTGCCCAGAAATGAATGCAATACTCCAGATGAGTAATGAGCAGTGCAGACCATA
This sequence comes from Phrynosoma blainvillii, assembly GCA_026167975.1. Taxonomy (NCBI): domain Eukaryota; kingdom Metazoa; phylum Chordata; class Lepidosauria; order Squamata; family Phrynosomatidae; genus Phrynosoma; species Phrynosoma blainvillii. The sequence goes on from JANUYF010000003.1 coordinate 252,531,844, forward strand.
GTGGGACCATTACTTCCCTCAACTTGGAAACTATGCTTATACCAATACAGGCTAAAATAGCATTCACCTTCTTTACTGCAGCATCACAATGTTGGCTCATGTTCAATTTATGGTCAACAATAATCCAAAGGTTCTTTTCACATGTAATACTGCTGAGCCATTTATCTGCTATCCCATATTTGTGCATTTGGTTTTTGTGGCCTAAATGAAGACTATTGCTTTGGTCTCTCTTGAATTTCATTTTATTGATTTCTGCCCAATTTCCTAGTTTATCAAGGTCCTTTTGAATTCTGTTCCTATTTTTTTTTCCATTTTGTTAGCTAATTCTCCCAATTTTGTGTCATCTACAAACTTGATAAAAATTCCCTTCCCATGTCATCAAAGTCATTGATGAAAATGTTGCAGAATTATGGCCCTTGGACAGAGCACTGAGGCACTCCACTTGGGAGTCCCTTCCCGTTTGAAGCTCAGTTGCTGATGATGGCTCTTTGAGCATGGTTTTCTAACCATCTGACAGTGTTTCTATTACATTTAATCAGTTTGCTAATCAAAATATCTGGTGGGAACCTTATCAAATGTGTTGCTGAAATCCAGATAAATGGCATGCACAGCATTCCCATCATCTACTAACTAGTGACTTGATTTTTAAAAAAGATGCAATATTGGTTTGGCATAATTTGTTCTTGAAAACCCCAAACTGGCTTCCACTGATCACTGAATTGTCACCAAGAGACTTGCAGATGGACTCTTGTATAATCCATTTGAATATTTTTCCTGATATTGAACTCAGTCTGACTGGCCTGTAATCTCCTGGATCTTCTTTTCTTTTTCTGCCATTTTTGAATAGAGGGACAGTATTTGTCCTTTTCCAGTCCCTTGGCACCTCATCTGGTCTCCACAATTTCTCAAAAATGATGGCAAGTGGTTCAGAGAGTATGTTAGCAAGTTCCACCACCACCACCACCAACAACAACAACAACAACATTTATTTATATCCTGCCTCTCTATAAAATACAACCGGGGTGGCTTACATGATAAAACAAACAATCCTATCCCCCAATAGCCCACACACCCCCTAAAATACAATTAAATAATCAAAGTTTAAAACATACTTAAAAATAACCAGCTACAATAAATGACAAGTACATTAAAATGACTGTAGCAGAAACCAGGGTCAGGCATAACTTTTTCAGTGGCCAATTATCTACTCAGGAAAGGCCTGCCAGAAGAGATCCCCACTATCTCCTTGATCAAGGGCCTTGAATATATGGGGGGGTGAATTTTGTCGCTCCTTGCTTGCCTAGACAGTCTCGGCTCATTCTCAGCTTTAGGTTTCTTTATATTATTCCTGCAAGTTTGGGCTGCACTTCTATGCTCTTCCTTGGTGATTCCTCTTTCCGTCTATTCTTTTGCACTTATCTTTTTTCCCCTTTTCATTTCCTCCTTGAGTTTGCTTTTTCTTTACCATGGCATGGTTTGTGATTATGCATTTTGTAACTCCTTCTTCAAGAACTCCCACTTTTATTGGGCATCTTTTTCCTTTAGCATGTCCAGTCATGGGATTCCACTCAGTATTTCCCTGAACTTGTTAAAATCAGTTTTTTCTGAAATCCAAGGTCTGTGTTTGATTATACTCTTCTTATGCTCTGTCCTGCAATTGTGAATTCTAGTATTACAGGGTCACATGTAACAAGAACAGATTCTGGTTCTGGTGATAGAGGTAAGTGAGCAAGACAATCACATCTGGAGAGTTCTGACATGGGAGTCTTGGTGCCAGATTCCAGTCTTCTGCTAGGCTCCTGATGGTATGAAGGATGTGGGGAAGGAGCAGAATTTTCCTTTCTTTCCTGTTTCACAGATAATGGAAGGTTAATTATTCATGTCAGTTCTAGGACTGGAATAAGTTTTCTCCTGTGTTTGTGGAATATTTTGGGACCAGAAAACTTTGGATCCTGGAAAACAAAAGCCAGATCCAGTTTGCCCACACTACACCTGCAGTCTACCAGTTTACTTCTTCTGATGTTATTGTTCCAGTGGTAAGGAGGCAAGGGTATGCAGGATGGCATTCCAAGATCAGATATCTTCCTTGTGGGTGTATCTCTCACTCCACCTCAGGGGGAAGGTGGACAGTGAAGATTTAAAGGATCCTATGGCCACTGGGATGTCCTCACAATAAACAAAGGATTACAACTTCAAAGTTATCCCAAAGGTTGTAGTATAATTGTAGCATGCCTGTCTTACATAGCATGGCAGTGGCTAAGCTTGTCTTACATTATAAGATAAATATAAAGTTTTAAATGCCATATTCCATTTTAAGTCCCATTAATATAAGTGGAAATGTTTTTATATTTAAGTGCAATATACTTTAATATACTTAGGTGCAGTATGCTTTAATATTTCATTTCATTCTTTAAGTGCAATATACTTTCATTTCATTAAGTGCAATATACTTTAATATTTCATTTCATTCTTTAAGTGCAATATATTTTAATATTTCATTTCATTCTTTAAGTGAAATATACTTTCATTTCATTAAGTGAAATATATTTTAAAATGGTAGATAGTTTCAATTTCAGCATAATTTTGACTACACCCATTATAAAAATTCAAAATACATTGTTTGAATAGGGAAATAATTCTATATGCATTTTTTAAAAAAGAAAAAGAAATGGTACAAGTCAGTAATAACCTCACTGCCACTGCTCTTGGTGTCATCTCTTGTGACAGCATGTTGTCATTTTTTGCAACGCAAATTAACTGAGCAGACTTTCAAATCGGTTGTCTCTATTATGAAAGCTGTAGATAGTGTGGTGTATAGTTAGGATGCTGTCACTCTAAGACAGTTATGGTCTGACTACAAAATGAACCATACCCTGTGACAGCTAGTTTTTTAAAAAAAAATATTTTGGTATTAAAAAATATATATAGATCTTGGTCCTCGAGACTCCTGTAGCATCTGAGAGGCTTTTGCACAGAATCTGTACAGCTACAGAACCAAACAATATATATAAACCATTTCAATTACTTTCAAGCACACTGCATTAACAAATGTTCAAATCAAAGCTGAGATGGAAAACGTCTAGATGAAAACAGAGATGAAAAACTCTAAATCAGAGTTATTTCCCTTGCTGCTACTCTTCAGATGCTCGAGACATCATTCTAGCCATTGGCCATGCTGACTGGGGCTGCTGGAAAGAAGTGTAACACATTGGGAGACACCAAGATGGGGAAGGATGCATAAATGACTATTGTGTCCTATGTACATGGGGTTACTATTTGCCAAAAATTCCAAATAATTCACATTTGTTTTTATAAGTGGTCATTTACATGAAGTGATTGGTCAAACATAAAACAAAAAATGTTGTAAGGGGGAGGCAAAATCTTTCCAGAATGTTTCAGGATAACTCAACATAACAATAATAAATGCCTAAATGTATTCTACTAGTCAGTAAGGTACTAAATAAAAGAGACCTTCCTTCAGAAAATGAAAACAAAAATACAAGACAAACTTACACACAAAAATATTAAGCAGGCATTGGGAATAATCCTCCCTCTCAGCCTGTGAGGAACATATCACCAAGAACATTATAACAAGCAATAAAAAAGTACTTAAATATATCAGAAGCAGGAAATTGGTTATGAATGCTCTAGATAACAAGGGAGTTAAAGAAATGGGAAAAAAGATTTCCAAAGAAACAGAATGCAACAATATCAACAATGTTTATATCTGTACAGATGATACAAAACCGAGAAGTACTCATGTATAAACAGATATTTTTGTCAAAACAAAAAATGATCACAGAAGTGCTCCAGAAATATCCTTGCAAACTAGGGAGATGACATTAAAATGTCAATTGTAGTTCAATGTACAATACATAAATGTAAGCTGATAGATATGTGGTTTAAAAAAAGTCCTTACTATACATATATGATAATAGATTCTGAGATGGCTGTAATTGACCTAGAATGGGATACTGGGATTGAGATTAACAGCTTGATGGAAACTTTGACAGAGGATGTGGCAGCTGTGAAAAAGTCAAATTTTATGTTAAGCAAGAAAGAAAGAAAGAAAAGAAAAAGAAAGAAAGAAAGAAAGAAAGAAAGAAAGAAAGAAAGAAAGAGGTGAAATAGGCAATTAGGCAATATCATAACAGGTCTATGGTGCACCCATATTTGAAATACTGGATACAAAATGTAGAACTTGAAAAGGCACAGAAAAAGGCAACCAAATGATCATGAAGCCAGACTGGATAAAGACAACTCTTTCCTTTCTGTCTTGTGAATATTAGAACTGCAGGTTATGCAATGAGGCACAATGGTGAAAGATTTAGGACAGAACGAAGGGAAGATTTCTTCACACTGTCTAATTAAACTATAGAGTTTGCTAGCTCAGAACCCAGTACAATGGCTTTAAGAAGCAATTAGACAAATTTATGGAGAGTAAATCTATCAAACAAAACAATTAAACATGGGGGCCATGATTATGTCCCATATAAGATTCAGGGTACCTCTGCATATCAGGAAATTTTTAAATTACTGGGAACCATGTTTGTGAAGGTGCAGCTGCTTTCTGTCCTGCTTCTAAGCTTCTTAGCCTCTGATTGGCATTTACAATATTATAAGCAAAGAATACTGGACCAGATAGTGCTTTGGTCTGATACAGCATTACTGGTCTCATGTTCTAGGCTGAAATAAGTTATGTCTGCTGGCCTGCCAGATGCTTGACAGTTCTCCAGGTTTTATTGCCCCTTGCAGGCAGCTTGAACAAGATTTATGGTCTGACATACATGGCTCACTGACTGCTGGTGGATCAGAAATTTGCAAATGTGGCTATGGCAACAGAAGGTATGGTTAACATCTCCAATAAAAACATCATGTTTTCTTTCATTAAAAGAATAAAATACATTTTCTTTTAACAGTGTTTCTGTTAGCAGTGCCATCCAATTTAGCACACATATGGTAGTTATTGCAAACAGAAAATCTTATCTGAGTCTATTTTAATTATCAGCTGCATGCCTCACACCCTGGATTGTATCTCAAGAAGCCAACAAAGAGAAGTATGAATATTATCTATATTATTATTTGCTGGAAGACAAACTCAGCCAATACTTCAAGGTCTAGCAAATTCCTCTCTTGCCTAGAAGACAATTTCTTTGTCCAAAAGGTGGAAGAGGCAACAAGGGGATCAGCTATTTTAGATCTGATCCTAACCAACAGGGTAAATGGGGTGCAAGTGTTGGGATCTTTATGTGGGAGTGATCATGTTCTCCTGGAGTTTCTTATACAGTGGAAAGGAGAAGCTTGGCATAGTCAAACACTCATTCTAGATGTTAGGAGAGCTGATTTCAACGTGGTCAAGAATACTAAAGGAAAAGGGAGTTCAAGATGGATGGGAGTTTCTCAAAAGAGAGATACTGAAGGCACAATATCAAACTGCTCCAATGAGAAGGAAAAATGGGAGGTGTCTCAAGAAACCAGGTTGGATGACAAAAGAAATTTCAACAAATGGGAGATGTATAAGAAATGGAAAAGGGGTGAAATCACTAAAGAGAAATTCAAAGAAATAGCTAGCACATGTAGAGGTAAAGTCAGGAAAGCCAAAGCACAGAATGAGCTCAGGTTTGGCAGAGGGGTTAAGGACAATAAAAAGGTCTCTTTTTTTTGGTATGTCCATAGCAAAAGAAAGAAGGAGGAAATGGTAGGGCCACTGTGCAGAGAAGATGGAGAAATTCTAACAGGGGGCAGAGAAAAGGCAGAACTACTCAACACTTTCTTTGCCTCAGTCTTCTCACAAAAGGAAAAGGGTGTTCAACCTGAGGAAAATGGAACAGAGGACACAATAGGGGAAATGCAGCACAGAATAAGTAAAGAGGAAGTACAGGAATACCTGGTTAACCTAAATGAATTTAAGTCTCCAGGACCAGATGAATTACATCTAAGGATATTAAAAGAACTGGCAAATGTAATCTCAGAGCCACTGCAATAATCTTTGAGAACTCCTGGAGAACAGGAGAAGTCCTAGCAGACTGGAGTAGGGCAAACTTTGGGGGGTTGCAGACTGCCAGAAATAGTGCAAATTGAGTCCACTTTTAGGGTTAGGGTTAGTGCTAGGGAATCATGGGAATTGGGTTTTTTTCAGAAACATTGAGCCTTCTCTGTCAGAGAGCTCTGGTGCCACAATAAAATACAGTTCCCATGATTCCCTAACCCTAACCCTAACCCTAAAAGTGGTCTCAATTTGCACTATTTCTAGCAGTCTGCAACCCCCCATTGTTCCCATCTTCAAAAAGGGGAAAAAAGAGGATCCCAACAACTATCGCCTAGTTAGTCTGACATCAATACCAGGAAAGATTCTAGAACAGTTCAATAAACAGAGAGTCTGTGAACATTTAGAGGAGAATACCATAATCACTAAAAGTCAACATGGGTTTCTCAAAAACAAGTCATGCCAGACTAATCTGATCTCTTTTTTTGATAAAATTACCAGCTTGCTAGATGAAGGGAATGCGGTAGACATAGCCTATCTTGATTTCAGTAAGGCCTTTGACAAGGTCCCCCATGATATTCATGCAAACAAGATAGTAAAATGTGGGCTAGACAATACAACTGTTAGGTGGATTAGTAACAGGTTGACTGACCAAACCCAAAGTGTGCTCAAAAATGGCTCCTCTTCATCCTGGAGAGAAGTGACCAGTGGGGTGCCACAGGGTTCTGTCTTGGGCCTAGTGCTATTCAACATCTTTATCAATGATTTGGATGAAGGAATAGGGGGCATGCTTCTCAAATTTGCAGATGACACCAACTTAGGAGGAATAGCTAATACCCCAGAAGACAGGATGAAAATTCAAAATGACCTTAATAGCTTAGAAAGTTGGGCCAAAGCTAACAAAGTGAATTTCAGCACAGAGAAATGTAAGGTACTGCACTTAGGGGGGGAAGGGAATTAAATGCATAGATATAAAATGGGGGACACCTGGCTTAAGGAGACTATGTGTAAAAAGGATCTAGGAGTCCTAGTAGACCACAAGTTGAACATGAGTCAACAGTGTGATGCTGCAGCTAAAAAGGCCAATGCAATTTTAGGCTGCATTAATAGAAGTATAGTATCTAGATCACGGGAAGTAATAGTGTCACTGTATTCTGTGTTGGTCAGGCCCCACCTGGAATACTGTGTCCAGTTCTGGGCACCACAATTCAAAAAGGATGTTGACAAGCTGAAACATGTCCAGAGGAGGGCAACTAAAATGGTGAAGGGTCTGGAAACCATGCCCTATGAGGAACGACTTAGGGAACTGGGTAAGTTTAGCCTGGAGAAGAGACGGCTAAGAGGGGATATGATAACCCTCTTTAAATATTTGAATGGATGTCATATTGAGGAGGGTGCTAGCTTGTTTTCTGCTGCTCCAGAGAACAGGACTTGGAATAATGGATACAAGCTACAGGAAAAGAGGCTCCACCTCAACATTAGAAGCAACTTCCTGACAGTGAGAGCTGTTCGACAGTAGAGCACACTCCCTTGGAGTGTGGTGGAGTTTCCTTTGGAGGTCTTTAAATAAAGGCTGGATGGCCATCTGTTGGGATAGTTTGATTTTGAGTTCCTGTATGGCAGGGGGTGGGACTGGATGGCCCTTGTGGTCTCTTCCAACTCTGATTCTATGATTCTATTCATGGGCAGTATCAACCATGGTGTAACGGTTTGAACATTGGATTATGACCCTGGAGACTAGGGTATGAATCCTAGCTCAGCCATGGAATCCCACTGGGTGACCTTGGGCAAGTCACACTCTCTCAGCCTTAGAGGAAGGCAAAAGCAAACCTTCTCTGAACAGATCTTGACAAGAAAACCCCATGATAGGTTCACCTTAGGGGCACCATAAGTTGTAAATCACTTGATGGTACACAACATACACACACACAAGAGAATAATGGATACACATATTTTCCAGATTCCCTTTCTCCCATGTTTTAAAATATCAAATGTTTTCCTATTGAATTTAAGAAAAAAATATGAATTTTGGTAAGTTTTTATAAAACAAAATTAAATCCTCAACAAGGACCTCATTCAGTAGGCTGCAAGACCTAATTCATCATGGAGAAGACAAAGTTCTATCAGTCTTCCTTGCAACTGAAAAAGATGAAGAGCCTGTTGTTAAAAATGGGGTGGCAACCCTAAACCTCAACCCAATATGAGTAAACCTGCTCAAATTTTAAGATTTATTTGAGGGAGAGGGCTTTCTTACAGTCCCACCACTATCATGAGAATGTCCAGCAAGGACACATGAGACAACCTGCTATGTGGCTGTTTCCACTACACAATTATAGGGTGATTTCTTTAACTGTCATAGCTACATCTTGGGGAATCCTGGGATTTGTACTTTAGGGAGAAGTAATGAGAATTCTCAGCCAGAGGGCTCCAATGCCTCCTTACCAAACTATGAAAAACAGGATTCTGTAGGATGCTGCCATGGCAAATAAAGTGGAATCAGTACTATAACTGTATGGTGTGAAAGGGACTTAGGATGTGGAACTCTTTTCCATGGAAGGCTGGACTTGATCCTCTCTGCTCTCCTTCCACCAACAGGCTTTATTTATACAGGGTTTTAGCTATCAACTGGTTGCTGCAGAAGGGTCTTTAAATCCTATGTGTGGTACTTTTATTCCATTGTTACATTGATAGTTTATATAATTTAAAAAAACTTTTATTATAATTATTTTCTTCCAGCACTACTTCATTCTAATCCATGCCTTCAAATAAATAAATAAATGAATAAATAAATAAGCACTAAAAACATGGCTGAATATGTGGGAACTCAAAGTTACACTTCTGAGATGTAAAATATTGAAAGCTCTATGCCTAGATGGGTAAATCTCGGTTTTCCTTTCTTTCACACATTTTTTTCTCATGAAGAAATTCACAAATTTTGGCATATTCCTATGAAAGAAAGAGGGAAACAAAACTTTCATCCATCCACAGTAGTGGTGAAAGATGACAATACCTCTAGAGAATGAAGTTCCATTTTCTAAGCAGTTTCAATTTTCTGTGCCACCACCTTGAAATATCACAGCTTTGGAAAAGCACTTCCAAGAGTCGTAATTATATGACTCAGTCAGGTCATGGTTTGTGTTATAAAGCTGCTAGCAGAACACCATCTGTAATGTGTGTGTGTGTGTGTGTATGCTTGTCCATGTGGTGATTTTTTTTAAAAAAAAAGTCCACAATGTAAGCGTGAGTTCATGTTCTTTTGATATAATTAAAATGCTTCAGAATGCAAATACTTAAGAAATATCACTGGCGACCTTCCCAATGATATGCTCACTAAAAGTCTTTCCAAATTGTCTTCTACCTTTGAGAATTAGACCAGAAAGGACAACTTTACACAGCAGATGTGGACAACTATGGCTACTCAGATGTTTTTGGATGTAATTCCCAGCTGCCTTAAATCTTGGCTATGCTGGCTAGAGCTGTTGAGTGCTGCAAAACATCATCATCTGAGCAGACAAAGTGGCTAAATGCAGGGATATTTTTTAAAGGCCCATTATTTAATGTATGCAATTTCATTTCTGGCACTTAACTGCATACTTAACATATCAACATGGTTAAGTATTTTGCTGGAGATGTGGCTTGTATTAGAATTTCCATGTTACTGAGAGTTGCAAGTGGCATTTATGCATATGTAAGGAAGAATTGTTGGAACAAGCTAAACTTGGCTTGTGAATTTGTTTAGCAGCTTGAAGATTATGTCAAGGAACAATCATCGCCTGTTCGGTGGTCTAGATGATTGGATTTCTTATTATCGGGGAGGTACTGAAGTGTGAAATAGAAAACCTATTACTCCAGGTAAGAAAGGAAAGGTCTCAGCTTGGGGAAAAGAGTGACAAGCTCTTTATATTAGTAATGGCTGCCAAGAAAGAGGTAGCCAAGGTACTTCCATTTTGCCAGAAGTAAGGTGTGAATTGGTGTAGGGAAGCTGTAATGAGCCACAGGTGTTTCCATCATCAACATTGATCTACTATTGGTTATGAAAGTCATTCATATATCAGGAATTCCTGCTAGAGTTTTCCATTGAATATTTCCTGATTTTCAAAAAGTTGGCTCAACTTTAATATGTACTTATCTATACAATCTTATTTTTGATAAATGGAACATTAAAAACAAACATATGAGGTGTGCATACATACATTAACATGAATTGGACTGTTTCATAAATGTTGCAAAATACTTCCACATTATTATAACAAAACAACAAAAATAGCATCCTGTCATTTATCTGGAGTTTCCATTGGCCTTGTACTTCACTTACAATTTTCTCTCAGCTAGAGATTCTTTGGGCATGGGAGGTCCAAGATGAACCTGAGATCTGCACCTGTTTAGATCATTTCATTCTTTCTATCATAGATCATGCCTATAGAATTGCAAAGCTCCCCCTGCCTATACAAATGAACTGTCGGAAACATTACATCAGTCTTCCATTTCTCAAAAGAACATACACAGAACATCAGATTTCACTGGAAAGCTATTGCACAGGGAGAACTTCTCTTTTCTTAAAAGGAATTTTCTACTTTTGTACATAGTGTTGGGGAGCTGCACATCATAGAATCATAGAGCTGGAAGAGACCATAAGGGCCATCTAGTCCAACCCCCCTGTCATGCAGGAACTCACAGCACCTCCGACAGATGGCCATCCAATTTAAAGATCTTCAAAGAAGGAGACTCCACCACACTCCAACAGCTCCTACTGTCAAGAAGTTCTTCCTAATGTTTAGGTGGAATCTCTTTTCCTGTAGCTTGCATTCATTGTTCCATGTTCTAGTCTCTGGAGTAGCAGAAAACAAGCTTGCTCCACCATTAATGTGACACCCTTTCAAATTTTTAAACAGGGCTATCATATCACCTCTTAATCTTCTCTTCTCCAGTTTGTAGAAGATGCCCAAAGTGTGATAGATCATCCTAGAAAAATTAATGAGGTGTGGGTTGATTCTCCTCCTTTTTGCAAACTTCCCTATTTTTGTTTGCACATTGCTCAAAAGAGAATGTATACATTTGCTTATTGTCATTATGTGCCTTCACATTGACTCCAATTCATGGTGACCTATTATATGGATTTTATTTATTTATATTTTAATTTTAAAAAACCCTTTTATTAATTAAAAACATTCCAAATACATTGTTTATATCACATTCATCAAACAGCATTCATTAAATAAAGAGAAAAACAAAACATTTACTAAAACACTTACTAAAACACTGTCAACTATTACAAATAATCATCACTTGCAATGCATTCTAACCTCCTTCTGTAACCTACTGATTCTATTTTCTCTCTTTTTTTCCTATTCATCCTAAAATATTTTCTCCTTATCAAATTTCCACAGTTCATCATTTTCATTTTTTCAATATATTCAATGTTATCCTATATTTTGACCTTATAAACCCTTGTGTATCCACCCATCTCATTTTGAACTTTTTTACACATACTTACATCTTAAACATTCTTACATATTTTCTTTTTTGGTTTATGTATTTTGTTCTATACCAGTTCCCCATATCTGACCATATTCCTGTTTTACATACTCAATAAACGATTTCCATGTTTCCATAAATATCTTGGGATCTTTCTTCTGTAAAATTTGAGTTAGTCTATCATTTTCCATTAGATCATACAATTTCCAGATCCATTCTTTTATCTCTGGGATGTCTGTTTGCTTCCATTTCGAAGCATAAGTCACCCTAGCTGCTATAGTCATATAAAATAATAATCTGCCATATCTCATTTCTAGAGCATCATCATTATTTATATTTAACAAAAATTTATCTGGTTCCTTTACAATCTTAAAGTTTAAAATCTTTTCCATTACATGATATATTTCATTCCAACAACTTTTAGCCTGTTTACACTCCCACTATATATGATAAAATGTGCCCAATTCCTTCTTACATTTCCAGCATTTATTTTTTTCCATTTTTGATAATTTGAATGGGGTGATATACCATCTGTATAACATTTTATAGTAATTTTCTTTTAAATTGTTGCTTATTGTGTATCTTAATATTTTGGACCATGTCTTTTCCCATTGATTCAAATCTATAGAGCAGGGGTAGGCAACCTTTCCCCTTTAAGGGCCGAGGGACTTCAGCTCCCAGAAGCCTCAGCCATGTTGGCCAATAGTCCCATGTTGGCCAATAGCTCCTGGGATTCTGGGAGCTGAAGTCCCTCAGCCCTTAAAGGGGAAAGGTTGCCTACCACTGCAATAGAGTGTCCTATATTTTGGGCCCATTTTATCATCTGAGGTTTGATAATCTCTTCCTCCATATCAAATGATAATATAAGTTTGTATAGCTATTATATTGATTTTCAAAGCATGATTTACCCAGAGGAGATTTGTCATTGCCTTCCTCTAGACGGAAAGAGTTTGATCTTCCCAAGGTCACCCAATGTGCTTCCATGACCATGTAGGTATTTGAACCCTTGTCTCTCAAAGTCTTAGTCCAACACTCTACACTACAGTGCTTTCCTGTATTTCTGCTATTCCTTCAGAAATAAGACAATGGCAGTGGCTTATGATCTTAATTCTTTTCTTGAGAAAGGGGACCAGGATTAGTTGGATTTTATTTGTCTTCTTCCCCTCTGCCCTTTAAAAAAATTATGGAGATTGATTGCTCTGATCTGTCTATTGCTATGTAGAATGGTAAATGCTATCATATGTAAAGAAAGATCATCAAACCATGGGGCTATTTTAAAGTAAAGTAGGCAAATTTCAAAAAAAACAATCGAAAGCAGGCATATTTGACCATTACAGGGAATTTTCAACAAAGCTGCTAATTGGTTAAAAATGAACAATGATTTCTAGTAATGTGAAGTAACTAGAAGAGAAAACAATAAAACCATTCACTGCAGAAAGTAAATGAAAGTAGTACAAAGAAGCTCAAGACAGAACAAGAAATAGGAGCATAACGTCATTTGTCTGATTCTATATTTTCACATTTCCAATCCATATCCTCCTCTTATGTGATGATAAGGTTGCTGTTCAAACTGTTATTTCACCATAGGTATCACAAAGGGTGTCTGCTTTAGAACAACTAATGTTAAGAAAGAAATACATATACACAGCTGGCTATCTTTTTTGAATTATTGGTATCACTCAGAATTGTAGAGTGCAAAGTGTGGATCATTGAGATGTAAAAACAAGTTGCATCTCTGTGTCCTTGTCCTACTAAATTTTGTGACCTCAGCTCTGTCCCATCCCCCCACACAAGATGGATCGTATTTTTATTTTTTAAGCTGTCATAGTGAGAATGAAGTGGATCATGCAGCTTCTTCTATATTTACTTTTGGAAATAATGATCATAAGCTAAAGGATATTGACACACTTTCCGTGTCATTGATTGGATTAATATTGTCATCATATTTCTGATCATCTTGTGCATTCAGTTTGTCAAGGAAATGTGCAAACATTTTGTCAAGTTATCTGTGTATTAATTTATTTGGTCCACAAGTGCTATCCACTTATGCAATTAAGTCCAGTCATCTACATTTCCATTCTGACCAGTTTCAATTTAAAAAATAGTGCTAAAGTATCTAATGTTTTTGGTTTGTGTGTCCGTTTGTGTGCATATATTTTAAAACCCAATGGCAATTATAAATTATGCTTCTGAAGAGTTCACTAAAAAAGTTACATTGAAAACCTATCAAGGCTGCTGCTGTCAATATTTGGTGGCAGCCATGATTGCCACTGCAGCTGCTTATTCAGTTTGATGACAAATGCAGTTATAAAGTATGGCTACATGATGCCACAGTATTTTCTAGATGTCTCATCCCTAGTCATCCTTCTGCCATTTTCTTTCTTTCTGTCCTGTTTAAAAAATCTTGCCTGTCGCCCTGTCCCCTATCCTCCTTCTGACATGATCTTTCTTGGCTAGATTTTCCAATTATTTTAATTTTATCTAGATTATGACTAACTTTCCGGGGTCTCCTTGTTTCTTGGATCATTGTTACTTCCTTTTTTCTCCAAACTTCATACCAATTGTTTTCATCCACTTACAGCTTAATATACTCAGATTTACTCTGCCATTTTCCAGCTTTGTACCATGTCAATCTAACTTTCATTTTCTTTCACTTTCTTACTTTAGAGCTTACTTTAGAGTTTCCTTTTCACTCACTCTTAGGTAGCTTTCTCTAGCTGTATCCTCTTACTTCCCTTTCTATTTTCAGTCTTCGGCTCCTCTTTTATTTATTCTTTGTGACCTGGCTTATTTGCTCATGTTATTGACCCCCTTCCCATCTGGGAGGGGTAACCCTCGACAACAAAGAAACAAAGAGAGGAAAGCCGCAAAAGCCACTAAAGTTTATGTAGCTCTTACTTTTGCTCTTAGGCAAGTTAAATTCAATCCAAAGAAATTGATACAAAAAGGGCATTATGTCAAAGTTCTAACTCTATGGTCTGGTTCTACCAATTAAATTTAAAAAATAATAATAATGGCAGGCTGGGCTCAGTGCCAAAAATGGCAGACATAGACAGACCTGGCTGCTCTTTTGGTCTTTGCTCTTTGGACCTGGAAATCACTGTTGTGAAGTCCTACCCTACAACATGGCTTTCTCAAAAACAAGTCATTCCAGACTAATCTGATCTCTTTTTTTTTTTTTGATACAATTACCAGTGTGATAGATGGAGGGAATGCGGTAGACATAGCATCTCTTGATTTCAGTAAAATTTCAGTAAAGATGTTTCAGTAAAAAATTAAAATTTAAAAAATTAAAAAATAGAAAAATATATTTTTTTAAAAAAAATGGAAATTCAAATTTAAAAAATTGAAAATGTAAATTTAAATATAGATTTTAAGAACTGGGGTCTCTCTTTTCTCCTCCCGCTGAGCCTCACACTCTCATACTATCAGTGTTTTAAAGGGACACAGGCAAACGCCACAGCCCATTTCTGCCCATAGGCAGATGTTTGAGGACCAGTAGTGTTACCCCTGCTTTAAGATGTCATCTGGTACATTCCACACCCCTGCACTCCCTAGTGATGCTCCTTTGTTATATGTGAGTTATTTATTTATTTATTTATTTAATTTTTCCAGTCTTTCCACCAGAAATGCTGCTCAAGGCTGATAACAATAAAATAAAAGTTATAAGCAAAACACAAAATAAAATGCATTAAAACACATCAATAAAATAAAATCAAACAGCAATCAGAAGCAGCACTATTACATTATGTCATTACAGTACTATGATCTCACTTTAACTGCCACGGCTACACCCCATGGAAACTGGGCTTACAGTGTAAGGCACAGAGCTTACTGACTGATAATTCTAAATACATCTCCCTAAACTGCAAATTTCATGACTCATTATTATGGTGCCAGGACAGTTAAAGTGGAATTGTAAGAGCTATAGTTGTCCAGTATGAAAGAGTGCCAGTTTACTCCCACTGTATTTAAGCAAATGTTAAGTGATCTTAAATGCCCAACGCCTCTCTGTTTGAGAATGTTTTTGAATTCAAATTGAAGGACACACAAAGATGGAGCCTAGTCTTGCTTGATAGGCCTATGAGAAGATCCTTTTTCACATTCCTGCCAAATATGCCTCTAGTGCAAGTGGAACAGAAAGGAGAGTGTCCCCCAATGCTTTTTAAATTCAAGCAGACTCATATAGGGAAGGATGGTTTCTAAGGGGGGTTGCAGACTGCCAGAAATAGTGCACATTGAGTCCACTTTAAGGGTTAGGGTTAGTGCTAGGGAATCATGGGAATTGTTGTTGTTTTTTCTGAGACATTCAGCCTTCTCTGTCAGAGAGCTCTGGTGCCACAATGAAATACAGTTCCCATGATTCCCTAACCCTAACCCTAAAAGTGAACTCAATTTGCACTATTTCTGGCAGTCTGCAACCCCCCTAAGATAAGCTGGTCATGTGCAGTTTTAGGTATTTCAGTATTCAGCATTTTGAAGCATTTCTAGATATGGTAATGAAGGAAGATAGCTGTTAACATGCTCTCCATAACTTATCTTTTCCAACAGGACAGGATATAAATATTTTAATTAATAAATAATAAATAAACTGGCCTCAGGAAGTATTTTTGGAACTTTGGCCTACCTGCAGCTTCTGAACATTTCCAAAAGACAGATCCACATAGAGCAGGTTTCATTGGTTCAAGCATGATTTAATATTAGTCCTAGTTTACACACATGATTGGTCCAAAGGCCTATTGCATTTTAACTTTTGCAACCTTGCCTAAAAATAATAATAATAATAATTTAATATATGCATTCTATACATAAAGACTATTGTTAGCTTGTCTTTTGTTCCATGGAACAATATGAGAGGCTGCATGTTTCACTGTTTGATCTCTCTTGGGCTGCATTCACACTGCAGAAATAATTCAAGTTCACTGCATTTTAACTGTCATGGCTCAGTGCTATGAAATTCTAGGAACTGTAGTTTTGTGAGACACTTAATTTCTCTGTAAGATGCCACAACAAACTACAATTTCCAGAATTCCATAGTACTGAGCCATGGCAGTAAAAGTGGTGTCAGACTGGATTATTTCTGAAATGCAAATGCAGCCTTAGTTGGGTTATTTATTTTCTAGAACACCTAAGGGAAAGCTTAGCATGATCCTGGAAATATTCTCAGACACACTGGAAATAACTAGATGCAAGGAACAGTCTGAAGCAGGACTTGTTGCTTACACCTTGATAGTAAATCCTCATAGAAAAGAAAATATGATATAGAAAATTGTTTTTTAAAATTGTATATTTTTTATTATTGTTATTGATTTTATTTTATTATTGTCATTGATTTGATTATTGTTATTGATTTTGCTGTGGGTTTTGTAGCGATGCTTTTTGCTCTGTTGTTGTGATTGTGATTGTTGTATATTGCTTAATTTGTTAAATTTGTTGTAATATATTGTTGTTGATATTGTTTAATTTGTTAAATTTGTTGTAATATATTGTTGTTTAAATTGTTGTAATACATTGTTGTTCACCCCCTCGATTGGCTTGCCAGAGGGGCGGTATACAAATAAACCGTATTATTATTATTATTATTATTATTATTAAAATGTCAATTTGGAAAGGATAGAGATAGGCAGGTTTTTTAAAAAAGGGTACTGGAGTACTTTCAAGGTCAAGAAATCATTGGATCACATTGCTGAGACATTTCAGAGCAAAGTTTTCAGAGCAAATTTCAAGCCACACTACATCCAACAGCTGGAGAACCATTCAGACAACCACATGAATTCAAATGGCAGCACACACAATGTAACACATATATTCCTAGTATTATTCATGTTGTTTACAGCTGTAATTCATTTCTAAATAGAGGCCTTTTCAGTTATTTGACTTAGAAGCAAAAAACAGAAACAGAAACAAAACTCAGAAAAACTATCCACAAGAAAAGTCAGTACAAAATAAGCCTTATACCAGGTATATATTATTAGCCCCTGGTGTGTGCCTCTCTTTATTGTGCATCTTCTGCAATTTCTTATCTTTTGTTAAAGTAAAATTACTTCTGTGCAGAAAAGGAAAACCTTTTACTAGCTTCCTGCCTGCTTTAATTTGAAATCTCTAATTTTGCATGTGTCTGCAGAAGAGAGATTTTGAGTGATACTTGTAGGAAGCTCTTAGGAAAGAAAAAAATATGTTTGAAAAAGAAACTAGAAAGCAGGCAAATTCCCCATCAGTCTTGGAAGTCAAATCTCTGAAGATTTATCAGTGCTGAAGGTTCCTCTTCCGAAACTCATGAAAGGAGATCATTCAACCTAGAAGATACCAGAAGGGGACAGAGAATATGATTTGCATAGACAGCTGACTCATATGTTGTGCTAGGAAGACCAGAACTCCATTTTGACAGAATATTACAAAAAGAATTCTGGTATAATCTTAATCTCTGCCAGAGCCTTGAAAAATTCCTTTTTTTAAATTATGGCTAGAGGTGATGCTGGGTGGGAGTTTCTGGCAGTTGCCATCCAAGAAATAACGTTTCCACAACTCTGCTGATATTAAACTTTAAAAAACCACTCAGCTGCCAAGGAAAAATGATGTTAGGCCTTATGTATTCATTAACACACACGCCCTGTAACATGGTGAAGAAGAGAATGGAACTGTGCTTTCTGCTTCCAATCCATCCCCAACATTGATGTGTGCAGCACCTCTGTCTCTGACATTCATGCCCTGCCTTGTCTCTGTCCTTCCAAGTTCTACATATTTGGTGTGGACATTGGAACCAGACAGGAGCAGCTGGGAGCTTCCATGTTAGTAGGGCAGTAAATGTGCTCTGGATTTTAGTCCAAACTTTAAAGGAGCAATCCAAGGGGCTGAGTCTATTTTTCAGCTAGCATTCGGCACCTTGGTTAGTTCCTTTAAAGTTTAAGATTAAATGGTGAGTGGATTCAGTGCTTCACTGACATGAAAGCCACACTGGAACAAGCTATATAGCTATCCAATCTTCCTTGCCTGAAAAAGACTCATATGTGTATACAACTGACTCCCCACTGAAGGGCAGAGATCAGGAGATCATACAGGCAGGTTAGTCAGGGCCAATGGTGCTGCCTTGGGCTTCCTTATTCATACATCAAACTTTTAAGTTGAAAACAACAGGGCTTCTGATTATCATCAAATATATTGGCATCCTTTTGATTACAGTTTGCTAATGCTGGATTTGCCTTTGGTTTAAATGAGGAGCTGTAGCTCAGTGGCAGAGAACCTAAATAGCCTGAGCACCAGATGTCATCTGATCTTGGAAGCTAAGCAGGATCAGCTCTGCTTAGTACTTGGATAGGAGACTGCCAATGAATGCCAGATGCTATAGGGTAAATTTCATAGAAAGGAACTGATAAAACCACCTCTAAGTGAGTATTCCTTGCCCAAGAAACCCCTATGAAATTTATGGGCTCACCATATGTTGCCAGGTGACTTGAAGGCATGCAGAGAGAGAGAGAGAGCTCAGTGGCAGAGCACACACTTTATATGCAGACAAGTGATCCCAAACCCAGCTCCCAATACATATTACATTTATTAATGATTTCTATCCTGCCATGCTTCCCAAAACTAGGCTTTAAGGCAGCTCACAAGAAGTTATCTTATTAACACATACTTATATAAAATGTGTTGCTTAAATAAAATTAAATTAAAAGCATTTTTAAAACACTTCAAAAAAGTTTTAAAAGATAAAAATACAGTAGCCCTCCATTAAAAGCCCTTTCTTCAGCAGTCAGGGAATTGGTAATGGTCATCGTGTATTGAAAGGTCTTTGCCGTCAGCAGAAGGACAACACAGAAAATTAAAAGGATTTTTGGCACAGCAATTAAAGACTGGGGGCAGGGATGGTTGAGGCCTCAGAGAGCACACCTCTAAGCTGCTGGTTTTTGGCAGCTGCTCCTATGGCAAGATCTTTTGTGGATCCAGTGGTGTCACTAAGGAGTATGGAGGTTGGGTATTAAGCCATTTCAGTCCCTTATGCTGCAACACTTTATTATACAATCATAGAATCATAGAGTTGGAAGAGATGACAGGAATGACTGAGTCCAACCCCCTACCATGCAGGAACAGTAATCAAACACCCCCAACAGATGGCCTTCCAGCCTCTGTTTAAAAACCTCCAAAGAAGGAGATTCCACCACACTCCAAGGGAGCGTGTTCCAGTGTCAAATGGCTCTGACCATCAGGAAGTTCTTCTTGAGATTTAGGTGGAATCTCTGTTCCTGTAGTTTGAATCCATTGCTCCTTGTTCTAGTCTCTGGAGTCATGGGAAACAAGCCTCTTCAATATGACATACTTTCAAATATTTAAACATGACTATCATGTCCCCTCTTAACCTTCTTTTCATCAGGCTAAACATTCCAAAATCCCTAAGCTGCTTCTCATAAGACACAGCTTCCAGATATTTGGGCAAGTTATTGGGCAAATAGCAATCCACCTCTAGTCCAAAACATATAATTGACAGCAATGGCTGTACTTTCTGTCACTTTCCCAGCATGCACAAACCTATCAACTAGAAGGGGTGACAGAAGGAGATTGAGAAAGAAAAAATGGTGCTTTCTCCTCCACAGAGCTGACTTTGGGCCTTTGCAGACTGCCAGAAATAGTGCACATTAAATTGAGGCACTGCCCTGGCTCAGTGCTAGGGAATCATGGGAACTGTAATTTATTGTGGCACCAGAGCTCTCTGACAGAGAAGGCTCAATGTCCCAGAAAAAAATACAATTCCCATGACTCCCTAGCACTGAGCCAGGGCAGTGCCTCAATTTAATGTGCACTATTTCTGGAAGTCTACAAAGGCCCATTGCCATCTCAGCTGAGCACACTTTTTTCTCATTCTCCTCAGGACCATCACTACCACCTCCCCAGCTGAGCCTAGCCATGAGAACAACAATGGACATGTGTGTAGACCAGGGATGCTTGGTTTGGTATAGACCAGGTCCTCCTGACTTGGAGGAAGCAAATTGCAGCAGACCAAAACGACTGTCTGCATCCTTTTCCTCCTCCCATCTCAGTGGTGAATGAGTTGAGCAAGGATTATTAGGCCCATTTGTGGAATGTTAAAAATCATATGGTGACAACATGCTTGCCAGATGGAGGATCCAACCCACCAATCTGTCCCACTCCCATCCACTCCAACTAGACCCCCACCCCCACACCTGATGCCACACTGATCTGCACATGTTGCAAAAGAAAACTGTAGAGTAAAAAGTGGTAGTTAGGGTTGTTCTTCAGACTGTGAGTAAAAAGAGGACCTTTGAAAATTGGTTTAAACTCTCCAGGCATAAAAAAAAAATGTGCTTTCACTTGGAATCCAGAGGAACATCATGTATTCATACAGGATCAACATCAAGGTAAATACAAATTATTTTACCAGTGTGCATTCAGGCCTGGTTTATCTAAACAACATAATAGCATAGATAATCTGTTTTGCATATTCATCTATCACTGGGGAGTCATGACCACATCCATGGCACCTATGCCAGAAATTTCAGATCACAATTCTGCAGCCCTGGTGGCTATAGTAATTAACGTCTTCTTCTTTTTAAGGCTAATTACTCACAACTTTAAGACTAATATCTAACAGCTCTAATAGAAAGGAATAGTAGGGGAAACATATCTGTATATACCCATGCATTGGAAGAAAAACCTGTGCATATATAACATAAGGACAGTGATGACACTAGCAAGGAAAGCTGACATGTATTTTAATTGTTCCATATTTGGTATTCCTTTACCTATTTTATCCACTGTGCACTATATTTTTAAAAAGATCAAATTATTGCAATCAAACAAAATGTAAATACAAAAAAATTTAAACTATGTACAAAGTTTACAAAATAAGAAAAGATTACATTTTCTGCAGTTAGGGGGGGACTGAGATTTAGAAACATTACTTAGAATAATAAATTCCTCCTTTCTTTATCTCAGTTAAATCCACCTGATGTTTCTTATCAATAATTGGTAACATTTCTTTCAGTGTATCCAAAATGTGCTAGTACTAAATTTTGGTAGTATCAGAAAAATAAACCAAATAAACTGTGCTTAACAGGCTAATTGCATGCATGCTCTGCTTGCAAATGTAGAGGTGTGTCAATTTGACATTCAGTGATTAATAATGAGATTCTGTATTCACTAATGTTTTACATTGTTATAAATTTTCCTTACAAAACTAATGCTCTGCATTATATTTTACAGTGTTTTATTATAGAAGTCTCTTGAGGTTAATTAACATTTCTTCTGACCCTTCAGGATAGTATTTATCTTGTTCAATAAAACTATGTTTTCTCAAAAGGGATTTCAATATGCCTATTTTAAAAAAATATCCTCATTAAATGTGTATACAAAAGGAAAAACTAGAAAGATTGTAAATGTTGATGTTTATTGTTTATTGTTAATTATTAAGATGTTAAAATGGCATCAGTCTCTATCTCTGCCTCTGTCTCTGTAATTACAATCTGTAATTTTAGTACATAGGCCCCCCCAAAAAAAGGGGGGGGAGAGCTAGATCTTAGTTAGTCCTTAAAACTAATCTCATAGATCAGTCAGTAAGGCAATATGGATCACCCATTTATTGCAGAATAATCTGTCAGAACACTTACTCTTTAAAAAGACAGTTTAAGAGACTGAAAAGCAAAACAAACAGAAAACAAAACCAAAAAATAAAAATAAAAAATGCATTTCTTCAAGTTCCATGTCACCCTAAACTTAGGGCCTTTGCAGACTGCCAGAAATAGTGCAAATTGAGTCCACTTTAAGGGTTAGGGTTAGTGCTAGGGAGTCATGGGAATTGTGTCGGGGTTTTTTTCTGAGACATTGAGCCTTCTCTGTAAGAGAACTCTGGTGCCACAATAAAATACAGTTCCCATGATTCCCTACCCCTAACCCTAAAAGTGGACTCAATTTCCACTATTTCTTGCAGTCTGCAACCCCCCTAAGATTGTATAGATAAGTACATATTAAAGTTGAGCCAACTTTTTAAAAATCAGGAAATATTCAATGGAAAACTCTAGCACAAATTCCTGATATATGAATGACTTTCATAACCAATAGTAGATCAATGTTGATGATGGAAACACCTGTGGCTCATTACAGCTTCCCTACACCAATTCACACCTTACTTCTGGAAAATGGAAGTACCTTGGCTACCTCTTTCTTGGCAGCCATTACTAATATAAAGAGTTTGTCACTCTTTTCCCCAAGCTGAGATCTTTCCTTTCTCACCTGGAGCAATGGGTTTTCTATTTCACACTTCAGTACCTCCCCGATAATAAGAAATCCAATCATCTAGACCACCAAACAGACAATGATTGTTCCTTGACATAACCTTCAAGCTGCTAAACAAATTCACAAGCCAAATTTAGCTTGTTCCAACAATTCTTCCTTTCATATGCATAAATGCCACTTGCAACTCTCAGTAACATGGAAATTCTAATACAAGCCACATCTCCAGCAAAATACTTAACCATGTTGATATGTTAAGTATGCAGTTAAGTGCCAGAAATGAAATTGCATACATTAAATAATGGGCCTTTAAAAATATCCCTGCATTTAGCCACTTTGTCTGCTCAGATGATGATGTTTTGCAGCACTCAACAGCTCTAGCCAGCATAGCCAAGATTTAAGACAGCTGGGAATTACACCCAAAAACATCTGAGTAGCCATAGTTGTCCACATCTGCTGTGTAAAGTTGTCCTTTCTGCTCTAATTGCTTTTTTTTTTTTCTGAGAAATTGAGTCTTCTCTGTCAGAGAGCTCTGGTGCCACAATAAAATACAGTTCCCATGATTCCATAACCCTAACCCTTAAAGTGGACTCAATTTGCACTATTTCTGGCAGTCTGCAAAGGCCCTTTCCTGAGTGGAGATTGATCATACTTAGTTTGAAATTCTAGGCATGTGTAGGGTCAAATTTCATCATACATTGAACATACATCGTACATTAAACATATTTGTTGTTGTGTACCTTCAAGTTATTTCTGACTTATGGCAACCCTTAGGGGAATCTATCACAGGGTTTTCTTGGCACGATTTGTTAAGAGGAAGTTTGCCATTGCCATCCCCTGAAGCTGAGAGTATTTGACTTGCCCAAGGTCACCAGTGGCCTTCATGGCTGAGCAAGGAATCAAACCCTGGCTTCCAGAATCATAGTCCAACACTCAAACCACTATGCCATACTGGATCATTAAGTATATACTGTGGAACTATGTATCCCTCTTTTTTAACTCTAGGAGTAAGCTAGAGTAAACTAATAAGCTTGGAGTAAGCTAGCAAGCTAGAGTAAGCTTTAACTCAGAGCCAGCATGGTGTAATGGTCTGAGCATTGTACTATGACTTTGGAGACCAGGGTTTGAATCCCAGCTCATGAAATCCCATGTGACTTTGGGCAACTCACATGTTCTCAGCCTCACAGGGACTGCTGACTGAGGGGGGAAGCAGACGGGAGGCACGGGGCCTCCCCAGGAAGCTGCGCTGCGGGGCCAAGGTATCCGCACACCTCGGTCCCGCAGCGCAGCTTCGCCGCCCCTGGAAGGAGTGCTAAAATAGTGCTCCTTCCACAAATCACCAAAGGTGAGCTGCAAAAGGCTGCCGGCACACCTTCGGCGACTCTTCCGCTGCAGCGTGTACGGACGCTGCAGCGGGAGGTCATCCTCGGAGCGCCGGCCGTGCGGAGGGCCGGTTGCTCCGAGGACATTTGGGGGAAGGGGTTGGGGCGTCCAGCGTGTGGCTGCCCCTCCCCTTCCTTGCTCTGAAGATGGTACTTTGCGCCGTCTGCTTAGCCCCTAACTGCACAATTGATGCAGTTTGGCACCACTATAACTGTCATGGCTCCATTCTATGGAATCCTGGGATTTGTAG
The DNA here is from genome assembly GCA_026167975.1 of Phrynosoma blainvillii. NCBI lineage: Eukaryota > Metazoa > Chordata > Lepidosauria > Squamata > Phrynosomatidae > Phrynosoma > Phrynosoma blainvillii. The sequence continues at coordinate 252,556,176 of JANUYF010000003.1, forward strand.
ATTGTTGTGGCACCAACACTCTCCAACAGAGAAGGCTAAAGATCTCACAAAACTAAAAATCCCAGAATTCTATAGCAATGGATCATGGCATGACATGGTATCAAACTTTATTAATGCTGCATTGTGGCAGCAGCCAGGGAGGCAAAGGCAAACCCCCTCACCTCTGAACAAATCTTGCCAAGAAAACTGCATAAATGAGAAACAACTTAAAGGCATACAACAAAAACAACACTCAAGCTTTAGCTCCTTAGTACACCAATCTGGATCAAAACCAGTATGTGTGGGTTTGGAGGATTTAAACCTTACTCTATCTGTTCTTTTATTTAAAAAAAATACTCACAGGAGTTAAGTGTGTGTTGGTATCACTGAGTAGATGGGGATATTCCTAAATAAATATGCATTGCACTGGGCATAGGCTACAGGATTATATTACCAGAGACATCCTCAAGATCTTGCAGGAAGGAACAGGTAATCATATTAGAAATTACTGACCTGAATCCTATCTTTGGGCTTAACTACAGTAGATCCATTGAATCAGTGGATTTTACCAATGTATTGACTTGCCATTCAACAATTCAATTGGTCTACTCTATCCACTGTATTGTTGAATGGTGAGTTAACACATTGATAAGTCCAACTGATTATATGGGTCTACTGTAGTGTACTTGTGTCATACATCACAAGGCCTTTTTTGACACTTACCACATTACTACACTATACTCTTGTAGTGCTTATATTCTGCTTTAACTACTCGGGCTGCCTCCTGTTGCATTCTGAGGCTTGAAGTTCAGTGAGACCTAAGAGTTCTCTGGCTGAGAATTCTAAATGCCCCTCCTTAAACTGTAAATCCCAGAATGCAACAGGAGGCAGCTAGAGCAGTAAAAATGGAATAGCAGCACCATAAGAGTGTAGTGTGGTAATCTAGCTATAATCTGTTACAGTAAACATTGTCCTTTAGTAGGAAATGACAGCATAAGGATGAAATCTGGTCATTTACAGAAAGTACAATATTCCTTTTGAAATTAACTGGTAAGTGTTTGAATATTCTGACATTTCTGTCTGGATTGCAAAGATCTCATGTCAAAGATGAACATATCAATCACAATCTTAATACCTTCTCCCCATGACATCTGGGACTGGATTTCAATATTTGTATGTAATCCTGTATTTTCCATATAATGAAAACCAGTATGGTGTAGTGATTTGAGTGTTGGACTATGACTTCAGAGACCAGGATTAGATTCCCCATTCAGCCATGAAGCCCACCTGTCAGGGGAAAGCAAACCTCCTCTGAACAAATCTTGCCAAGAAACTCCCATGGTAGGCTCACTTTATGGTTGCCACAAGTTGGAAATGACTTGAAGGTACACAGCAACAACAACAACATGTAAAATATGAAGTATACTTCATGACCCCATCTGCACTTCATGTGGTCTCTGTAGAAAATGCCCATCAATTTGAACTGGCTGTGAGTTTCAGTCTAGGTGTCAGAGTATCTATATAGTCAATGTAAAATGATTGACTTCAATAGAAGCAGTATCAATCTAAAGAAAAAGCATTGATCTGAAAATTCACACTTCATTGGCAAGTCTGCACAAAAGAGTCTATACAGTCAATGCAAAGCTCTCAGTGACTTGGAGCAATAATCTTTGACATGGCTATAGTTTGCAGAAATGGGTAACAAACAAGACACAATTTCTGTAGAGCATGTGAGTCACCTTCAAGCAATTTGCAAGGATAGAGTGAAAAGTCTAATTTCCACCAAGTGTTTTAAGTAACTTGATTTTTGGAATTTGGGATTTAAAATTGCAAACTAAACTATGGCAAGGCAGCAAGTTACATGCATCAAAGCATGAAATAATAAACTCTGGGAAATAATTTTTTTAAAAAAAATCTTTGTTTGAGACCTCCCTAAAAGAAGACTGAGGCCAGCTCTCTATCCTCTGGTCCATATTTAAGGGCACATACTATTTATTACAATCTTCTGCTGTGCACACAAACATATCCATATGCACATGCACCTATGGCATGCTTGTTCAAAAAGGACTCGCAACAAATTACAGCTGTTCTATATTTCATTTTATGTCCATGATTACAGTCATCCTGATTTCTGTGGAATTCATTACTACAAGTTATAATTATTTGATGTTTCTGTAGTTGTACCTGGCTTCCCCCTGCCTGCCTCATTTTTCCTTTACTTTTAAATCAATGTTTGTCTGCACAGATAAACACTGCAGACATTCTTCACAGCTTCAATGGCTGCTCCAACAACTGTAATGTAAAATTACCTTTAAACACTCAGTTCATTCAATCAACTACTTCTATGCCTTGTCAGTCAGAACCCCCAACTCAACCCAAATTAGCTATTCTTTTGGCTCTCTGCACCACCTCCCTCCTGTCAGAAAGTGCACCTTCAAAATGAATTCCATGGTTGCCCATAGCAACCTGTCACTTGAATTCTGCTTCTCCATGTAGGTATTGTAGAGTTAATTGCTAGAGATTAAGCATCAATTGCCTCGGAGCAGTTTTGTTCACACTTTAGCTAAAGCTGCTTCCAGACAAAGGCTTTTCTGGATGTCAGGCATGATTGTTCTCTGTGTCTGCAGAAAGGCCCCTGCAAACTAGGGCAAATCCAGGATCACCCTTTGCCTGATCCCTGCTAACAGAGGGACAAGGATCTTGCAGAATCAGCATATGATGTGATATAAGTATGTGATTCAATTGGAACAGTTAATAAGGAAGATCAAACATGGAAGTGCAAAGGCAATTCTGATGCTGAACATAAAGAAAACAAAAATAATGACCACAGAAGAAATACACACATTCAATCTAGACAATGAGGAAATTGAAATAGTTAAAGAATTCTCATATCTGGAATCAAACATTGCATTCAAAAAAGAAGAAGAAGACTAGGAATGGGAAGGACAGCTATGAAAGAACTGAAAAAGATACTGAAGAGCAAAGACATACAACTCAGCACTAAAGTCAGAATCATGCAGGCCATTGTATTCCCAATTACCATGTATGGATGTGAGAGCTGGACAGTGAAGGAAGCAGACAGAAAGAAAATCAAATCATTTAAATATGGTGCTGGGGAAGGGCACTTAGGATACTATGGACAGCCAAGGAGACAAACAAATGAGTTCTTGAACAGATCAGACCAAAGCTCTCCTTGGAAGCAAAAATGATCAAGTTGAGACTATTGTACTTTGGGCACAAGCCTTTCCCCATAACTCCTCTGATTGAATCTATCCATCTGGTTTGTGGTCTTCCTCTCTTTCATCTACCCTCTACCTTTCCTATCATCATTCTTTTTTCTCGTGATCCATGTCTTCTCGGATCTTTGATTGATATAATAGAGTATTATGAAAAATACAAAGAGAGAAAACTGGGTATTATTTTACTTGATTTAGAAAAAGCATTTGATAACACAAGTTGACTTTTATGAGAGAAGTATTAAAACAAAGCAAAGTAGGTAAAAATATTCAAAAATGGATCAGCGCTATTTATTATCAGCAATATGCCCAGATAGATGTAAATAGATAGATGTAAATGGGGGAAAAACAGCAAAATGTAAAATCAACAAAGGCACTCGACAAGGGTGCCCCCTTTCACCATTATTATTTATAAAGATGATGGAACTTTGATGAGAAAAATAAGAAAAGATGATCAAATTAAAGACTTACAAATCAAGAATCAGCAATTTAAAGTCAAAGCATTTGCTGATGATATTGCAATAGTGTTAGAAAAACCTAAAAATAGTATTGGAAAATTATGGACAATTTTGGAAGAAGTGTGTAATATTGCAGGCTTTAAAATTAATAAACATAAAAGTGGAATATTGACAAAAAAACTTACAAAAAGAGAAGAGAATGAACTAGAAATGATATCAGAACTGAGGATAGTACAAAAAACAAAATATTTGGATATAATAATGATGAATAGAAATCTAGATTTGTTTGAAAACAATTATATTAAAACTTGGAATAAAATCAGAGAGAAATTAGGAAAGTGGAAGTCATTACAATTATCTTTAATGGGGAGAATAGCCATAATTCAAACATATGTGCTGCCCAAAATGTTATACCTTTTTCAAAACATCCCTATCATTACATCAAATATTATATTTAATGAATGGGGAAAAGATATTAGAGAATTTGTCTGGAGAGGGAAAAAAGCCAGAATAAAAATGAAAATATTGCAGGATACCAAAAAGAAAGGGGGGGTAGGTTTACCGAATCTTCAACTTTATTATAATGCTTCTGTGATTACATGGCTAAAAGAATGGATAGAAAGACACCCCCCCCCCCTACGAGCCAGGAGGGGTTTCTTGTTGCGCTGGTCATATAAGGACAAGAGAGGCCTGATTGAACAAGTGCCCAGGGGTATTAGAGCACCTGCACACTTGGACCAATCAAAATTGTTTGCCTGTGTCTGGGAAGTCTTGTGGTGACCGTAATCACGCGAGACTTATGATGAGAGTTGGTTCTTTATAGCTCTGTGCTGCCACGTGGCGGCAGCCATTTTTGAGCTAGACCTGAGCAAGTCACATCACTCTGCTCTGTGGTCTGGTTAATTGCTTGGCTTTGGCCTAGCGTTTATTCTTGGTTTTTCCTGCATTTGGCTTTTGCTGCTTTTGCTCTTCCTTCTACAAGCGGGAGTGTTTAGTTAGTCCCTCCCTGTGCAATCCGGAAGGCCAAGTGAGGCCTTCGGGCCAGTTCCCTCGGGCCTGCAAGGGCTTCCGCATCTCCAACACCCGGAGGGCTGCTTCATCCGAGGCGGGTGCTCCGGTAGGCATCCTCACTGGGCGCATGGATCCGGTACTGGATTTCAGGCCCAGCGGCACCCCGGCAACCCTGGTCTAGTAAGGTCGGGACCCCATTGCTGGTTCGGGAGGGTTGCTACACTTCTCCCCAGCAGTGAGTGTGTTTGAAGGCGATATTGTCTTCTGGTTAGGGTTCCATATAGGGCCCTTGGTGGACACCTTCTCCCCCCTGGTTGGTTACTGCCAGCGATGCTTCCTGGCTGTTTGCGTCTCTTGCTGAGACTGGGGGAAGGGCGGCCTTTGGCCTGGTGGTAATCATCCAAGGTTTGGGTGATTGTACTTGGACCCGTGTTACATTCACTGGGGGAAGTGATGCCCCTCAGTAAGGCCCAATCTAAGAGACACGCAGCTTCGGCTGTGCCCAGTTCTGTTCACTCTGCTTCAAAGAGGCCTTCCCAGTCTACCAGCAGAGATTATGAGATTGCTGCCCAGTTAGCACAACTGGGCAAAACAGTGCAGGCTTGTGTTGTGGTTTGCAATCAGCTTGCTCAGAAGGGGCTACAGGCTACAGCCGCCAGTCCTTTTGCCAGCACGTCTGGTACTACTGACACAGAGGTGCTGTCACTCTTCCGTGGCACCTGATGCTCAGGTGATGGATGCTACACTGGGTCCTTCGGTGGTTTCGGTGGTGGAGGCTGGGCACCCCACTATTGTCGAGGTTTAGGATCTCCTGAAAAGGGTCCCTGGTGTGGAGATTCAGGGTGCGGCTGCCCCTATTTCTGAGAAACCTACTGTGGCTGATTTATATAACCTCTTGCAAGGAATGATTCTTCCGGGTGCTGGTGCAATGGAGCAAACCCATGATGTGCAAAGAGGAAACCAAGCTGCTGCTGCTTCATCTTTGCCTGACACCCGAGCTGTTGCAGGGCCACACTTTGGGGGACCGTTGCGGTCGGCTGGTGATGCTTCCAAGCAAGCTTTAGTTTCAGGTTTGTCTCCTACTAATTTTGCACATGCAAACTGGCACACCTCGGTATGGGCTCCAGGTGGCCAGGTTAGTCAGGATGTGGGTGTGGAATGCCCCAACCCTGTGGCTCTGGGTGCACCCATGCAGGCACCTGTGGTTTCACAGGTGCCTGACGCTAGGGTGCAAGATGGTCAGCCAATTGCCTTGGCTAGCAACATCTCTGTGGTGTCTTCTTTGAGTGCTCCTGTGTTATCAGGAGTGGCTGTGCACTCTGAATCAACCCCTTATGCTGGGATGTCTACACTCCTTGGTTCACACCTTCCTCTTTCCACTAAAGAAAGGATATAGAAGGGAGATTATATTGACTTATTTTCTCTTACTTTCAGGGATCCTGAACCAAGGATTATGGTAAAAGATGGGATTGTTTTTAGCCTTCCCAAAGAGTTTCAGGCACTCAAACGCCCTAAGTTAGAGCATAATTTTGTAAACTGGATTATGGGTTTCACTATTTATAGAGGTGTCATAGAGGAAAAAGAGCCATTGAGGTCTCCTGACTTTTATAAATACCAAGAGATCATGATTAAAGCTTACACCAACTGCCATCATAATGCTAGAGGTGCAGCCTGGCTGCAATATGATGAGCAATTTCGGATGAGGGCCGCACAGGATCGTTCCCTGTCTTGGAGACATGTACAGTCTGAGCTTTGGGCTGATGTTATGCTGGGGGCCTCCCCCTTGAGCAGGTGTGACAATGAGTTTGTCCCCATGGTTACTCTGCTGAGAGAGCCAAATGTGAGGCCTGGCATCGGAGAAAGAAAGCAATTTGGCATATGCTGGGACTTTAACACAGGCAGGTGCAAGAGGCAGCCCTGCAGGTTCGACCATAAGTGTAACACCTGTGGGGGTAGTCACCCTGGCACTTCCTGCAACAGAGCTAAGTGAACAGGATTGGGTGGTGCCCCCCGGCCAGTATCACCAGGAGGAAAAGGCTCCGTCTCCAATTAAGTTAGATACAATGGTGGCATGGCTGAAGGTATACCCAAATAAAGAGGCCACATCTTATTTGTTTCATGGTTTTTCCCTAGGCTTTCAAATTCCTTATACAGGTTCTAGGGTACATCGCTATGCGCCCAATGATCGTTCCATGAGGAAGCTGCCAAATATCGTAAGGGACAAGCTAGGAAAAAAAAAAAAAAGCTGCTGGAAGGATTTCAGGACCTCACGATCAGCTGCCCACTCCTACACTTCACTTATCCCCATTGGGTGAATTTCCTTAAAAAACCCCTGGGGAATTTAGGTTGATTCGCAATTTATCTTACCCGAAGGGTGACTCTGTGAATGATGCTATAGATCCTGGCCTAACATCCATTAAGTATGCATCATTCGACTCAGCAGTCAAGATGAATAGGAATTTAGGCAAGGGAGCCCTCTTAGCAAAGTGCAATATTAAATCCGCCTTTAGGCTCCTCCCTGTACACCCAGATGATTTTCATCTACTGGGTTTTCAGTTTGAGGGAAAGTATTTCTTTGATAAAGCCATGCCAATGGGGTGCTCAATTTCTTGTTCACCTTTCGAGATTTTCAGCACCTTTCTTCATTGGTGTGCAGTTAAGTGGACAGGTAATAGAGCCATAACAAACTATTTAGATGACTTCTTGATCGCTGGGAACCCTGATTCCTCACAGTGTGGGGATTCTTTGGCTGATTTTCAGGACTTAATGTCTGAGCTGGGAGTTCCCCTAGCGGAAGAAAAGACTGAAGGGCCTGATACATGGCTTACCTTCTTGGGTATCGAGATAGACACCATAGCTGGGATTTCTCGATTACCAAACAACAAATTGGTGGCTGTGAGGCAGCAGGTTAGGGTGATGTTGGGTAAGCAAAAAGCTACACTTCACGAATTTCAATCCTTTACAGAACTGCTAAATTTTCGCCTGTAAGGTTGTAGTTCTGTGACGAGCATTCTGCGCGAGATTGTATAGGGCTACTGCAGGGATAGTTGCACCACATCATTACATTAGGATCACAAGGGGGATTCGTGATGACTTAAAGATTTGGAAGTCCTTCTTGGAGCAATTCAATGGGACTTCGTTTTGGAGATCTGAAATGCTCCTCAGAGCAGACTTTCAGGTACATTCGGATGCTGCTGGTGCCCGTGGCTTTGGTGTTTACTGGAATGGCCAGTGGGCTGCAGAGGCGTGGCCTTCTGCATGGATTGAACATGGTTTGACTAGAGACCTGACGTTTTTGGAACTTTTTCCTATTGTAGCGGCTGTGCACTTGTGGGCAAGCCAGTTTGCTAGCAAGACCATCTGGTTTTGGTGTGCCAACCAGGCGGTCATCCATGTGGTAAATTCTCAGTCTTCTAAGTTCCCTAGAGTCATGGGTTTGGTGAGGGCGATGGTCATGCAGTGTTTGAACTTTAATGTGGTATTTCAAGCCCAGCATGTTCCTGGTGTGCTTAACCCTTTGGCAGACGCACTTTCCCATTTTCAGCTCTCCAGGTTCCAACAGCTGGCTCCCGAGGCATCACCACACCCGATGGAGGTACCAGCCTTGCTATGGAGCCTTGGAGACTAGAAATTCACAGGGCAATCCTGAATTCCATCGCCCCATCTATACGCAAGTCTTACCAAACAGCCTTGAATGCATTCAATCAGTTTTTATTGGAGATAGGGGAGGTTCAAAGTTGGCTGATTAGAGTTGACTGGTCCTACATTTTATAGTATATCTTAGGCATTCAGGTCTCTCACCCATTACTATTAGGGGCAGGCTGGCTGCCCTGGCCTATCACTCCAGGGCAAGGGGCTGTTTTGATCCTACCACAGACTTTAGAGTTAAACGAGCTGTGGAAGGTTGGTCCAGAGAATCCACTGCAGTAAAGGACTCACGATGGCCAATCACAGGTGCAGTCCTTGCTAGGTTATGGGAACAGTTAGCTGATACATGTTATTCACCTGATGAGGTGGCTTTATTTAAGGCAGTATTTGCCATAGCCTTCTTTGCAGCTTTAAAAATTAGTGAAATTGTGCCCGGATCTCATAACGATCAATCTGGTAGGGCACTTTTACTTTTGGATGTTGTATTAACAGAACAGTGAATTTGGATTTGTATTAGGCACTCCAAGACTAATCAGTTAGCTAAAGGTCAGTCTATTTCCTTAGCCAAAGCGCTTAGTGGGCAAATTTGCCCGGTGTTAGCAATGACCAATTATTTGATGATTAGGCCCAAAGTGGCAGGCTATCTTTTTATACACTTGTCAGGTATGCCCTTAACTCAATTTCAATTTAGGGCAGTGTTAAAGGAGACACTAAGGTGGGCTAAGCTGCCTCAGGCTTACTTTTCTTCGCATTCCTTCCACATTGGAGCAGCAACAGCCGCGGCCACTCATAGCTTGAGTGAAGCTGATATTTGCCGAATTGGCTGGTGGAGTTCTTGAGGATTCAAGTACTACGTTAGGTCATCAGGGAATGTGACTCCTGGTCAGCTATGCTAATTTGCCTTATTTCCATTTCAGCTGGCTTTTTTCAAGGCAACATATGGATCGTGGGCCACAGTTTGGTCTTTTGGGCGGAACACCACCTTCTTGAACATCGCCGTGACTCTACATTTGGGCCTATCAAACATTGGAACCGCTAAGTGGTTTGGCCAAAGGGGCATGATGTGGGGTGCACTTCTTCCTTGGATCATGCAATTGGCTCTGTCTTATCCCCAACCCCGGGTTTTAGTTATACATCTGGGGGAAAATGACTTAGTCAAAGTCCCTTATCTGCAGCTAGCAAAGCAGATGGTGAGAGATCTGCAGGAAATTCAAAATATTTTCCTAGGAGCTGTAATGCTTTGGACAAAGCTCCTGCCAAGGCGTAGTTGGCCTAGAGCTCACAAAGATGCTGCAATTAACAATGCTCAACGATGGCTTAATCGTTCTGTCACCAAGCAGTTGTCTAAACTTGGCATTTCCATAATTGAACAGGAGATTAAACTGGATAGGCCGCAGCTGTACAAGGGGGATGGGGTGCACCTCTCTCCTGAAGGTTTGGAGATCTACGTTAAAGCACTCTCCGAACAAATTAAAGAAGCAGTCTGCGGGGGGGAGAGGGGATGCCTAGCTAAGCTGGCCCCCTCTTGTGGTGGGTAATGACCCCCACCCCACAGGAAAATTAATCTGGCTAATTAAATTATTTGGGGTAAATTTGATAAAGTTAAATTAAAGAAAGTGACGTATGCAGTTAAATGCATGATGTCATAATTTAATGACATCATATGATGTAATATGACATCATTTCTGGCGGGGAGGGGTTTGTAAATTTGTTGTTGTTATTTGTTTACATCTTTGTCACATGTGGTGAAGGACCACCCATCTGAGTGGGTTACACCTTCACACACACACATGTGACAAAATTGTTGGAAGTTTATTCCTTGTAAATAGACCCTGTACAGTAAAATAAAGGTTGTGGCCTGTTTAAACCCAAAAAGAGGCATCTCGTGTCCTTTGTGCCAGTGCAAATTAAAAATGAAAGATTATTGACTTTAGAAGGAATGGAAATGGAACATGGATGGCACAGATATCTTGGCTATGAGAATGAAACATGTAAAAAATTTAATAACCATATAATAAGAAGATCATTATATAAAGTATGGAGCAAATCTAAGAATTTGTTATATACTAAAATACCAAGTTGGATATCTGTGCAAGAAACATTCCATAAAACAGAAAAGTCATTTAGTGGGAAAATATGGATAACATATAGAGACATTATCAACACAACAGGAAAAAAGGGAAATCTTAAAACTATTGAAGAACTTTAAAAGGAAGGAATAGAAATACAATGGTTATTATATTTACAACTAAAAGTGAGATTTAAAAAAGATATTAAACAAACAAGAATAGAAACTCAGAAAAATGAATTGAAAAAATCTTTGAAAAGAGTGAAAAACAGATGATATCCAGACTCTATAAAATGCTGTTAGATATCACAATGAAAGAAGAAACAATTAAAAACTGCATGATTAAATGGATGCAGGATTTAAGAGAAACAATATCATTGGATATGTGGGAAAAGGTCTGGACAAAAAAATTAAGTCATTGCAGGTGACGGCAGCAGTTCCTTCAGTGTCCATACTAAGTCTTAATTAGTAACTGAAAGAGGACTACGGCTTTCCTCCTCAAAGAAAATCCCTCACTAACACCAGTGTTAAAGTCTGCTGATGACCAGAACTTTTCAACAATTAATAGTGGTTATAAAATTCGCATGCCGTTAGGCGCACAGCTCTGGGAGCAGTTGTATAGAGCTAACTGGCTACCCCAGCCCCTATTGACTCTCAAATGCGACTCAACAAATCCCCACCCACTGAATAACAGTCACACTCTCCCCAAGTGTTTTTAAAAAGAATTTAAAAACTCACCCACTCAAAATAGCTGCCTGGAAACTGCTTTCTTCCTCTTTTCTAGCAGGAACTGGCCTAGAAAGTCTCCTTCACCTTCTCCTTTCCTGGCAGAAACTGCCTGGAAAGCCTCCTTTTCTTTATCCTTTCTTTCAGAAACTGGCCTGGAAAGCCTCCTCCTCCTTCCCCTGTCCTGGCCGAAACTGACCTGAAACTGGCCTCTGGGAGCAGTTGTATAGAGCTAACTGGCTAGCCCACCCCCTTTGACTTGTAAATGGACTCAACAAAGTCCCACCCACTGAGTAACAGTCACACTCTCCCCAAGTGTTTTTAAAAAGAATTTAAAAACTCATCCACTCAAAATGGTTGCCTGGAAACTGCTTTCTTCCTCTTTCCTAGCAGGAACTGGCCTAGAAAGCCTCCTTCACCTTCTCCTTTCCTGGCAGAAACTGCCTGGAAAGCCTCCTTCTCTTTCTCCTTTCTTTCAGAAACTTGTCTGGAAAGCCTCCTCCTCCTTCCCCTGTCCTGGCCGAAACTGACCAGAAACTGGCCTCTGGGAGCAGTTGTATAGAGCTAACTGGCTAGCCCAGCCCCTATTGACTTGCAAATGGACTCAACAAAGCCCCACCCACTGAGTAACAGTCACACTCTCCCCAAGTGTTTTTAAAAAGAATTTTAAAACTCACCCACTCAAAATGGCTGCCTGGAAACTGCTTTCTTCCTCTTTCCTAGCAGAAACTGGCCTAGAAAGCCTCTTTCACCTTCTCCTTTCTTGGCAGAAACTGCCTGGAAAGCCTCTTTCTCTTTCTCCTTTCTTTCAGAAACTGGCCTGGAAAGCCTCCTCCTCCTTCCCCTGTCCTGGCCGAAATAATAATAGAAAATTATTATAAAATGTTTTATAGGTGGCATCTGACACCTGAAAAATTGGCAAAAATAAATAAGAATAAAGAAAACAACTGTTGGAAATATGGACACCAAGATATGGATTTTTTCCATATGTGGTGGGGATGCAAAGAGGCTGTTAATTTTTGGAGGAAAATATAAATAAAGATACAAGAGATATTTCAAATTCAGTTTGAAATGGACTCTAAACTATTTTTATTAAATATAACTGATAGGTTAAAAACAAAACTTGAAAAAGGGGGAATAGAAGTGATTCTGTATATGGTGACTGCAGCACATCTAATTTATGCAAAATATTGGAAAAAACAAAATGAAAACTTACTTGAAGAATGGATAGTTAAAGTGAATGATTTAATGTTAATGGATAAATTGACTATGGCAATTAAAGGGAAATCAGATCAACGTCATCTTAAAAAATGGGAAAAAATTAAGAAACTTTGGACCCAAGAAAGGAAGGAAAACTATACGTGATAGGGAAATTACGGACATGTCTCTCTTTCCCCTGCTTTTCGGGGATATAGAAAAAGGTGCCACCGAAATGCATATATAAATATGTATGTAAGCAACATATATACGCAAAATGAAAATATTTTTTAGTTAAGAATGAGTGTTGAAGAATAAGCATGTATATATTGGATATGTATATATTCTGTGTGCAACGTTAAAGAATAAGATGTTATTTCTTTTTATCTCACTAAATAAATTTTAAAAAAATCAAACCATCCCCGACAGATGGCAACCCAGTCTCTGTTTAAAGACCTCCAAAGAAGGAGACTCCACCACACTCCAAGGGAGTGTGTTCCACTGTCAAACAGCTCTCACTGTCAGGAAGTTGCTCCTAATGTTGAGGTGGAACCTCTTTTCTTGTAGCTTGTATCCATTGTTCCAAGTCCTGTTCTCTGGAGCAGCAGAAAACAAGTTAGCACCCTCCACAATATGACATCCCTTCAAATATTTAAACACAGCTATCATATCCCCTCTTAGCCGTCTCTTCTCCAGGCTAAACTTACCCAGTTCCCTAAGTCGTTCCTCATAGGGAATGGTTTCCACACCCTCCACCATTTTAGTCACCCACCACTGGACACACTCCAGTTTTAAAACATCCTTTTTGAATTGTGGTGCCCAGAACTGGACACAGTATTCCAGGTGGGGCCTGACTAATACAGAATACAGTGACACTATTACTTCCCTTGATCTAGATACTATACTTCTATTAATGCAGCCTAAAATTGCATTGGCCTTTTTAACTGCGGCATCACACTCTTAACTCATGTTCAACTTGTGGTCTACTAGGACTCCTAGATCCCTTTCACACATGGTCTCCTTAATCCAGGTGTTCCCCCATCTTACATTTCTCTGTGTTGAAATTCATTTTGTTAGCTTTGGCCCAGCTTTCTAAGCTATTAAGGTCATTTTGAATTTTCATCCTGTCTTCTGGGGTATTAGCTATTCCTTCTAAGTTGGTGTCATCTGCAAATTTGAGAAGCATGTTCCCTATTCTTTCATCCAAATCATTGAATAGCACTGGGCCCAAGGCAGAACCCTGTGGCATCCCACTGGTCACTTCTCTCCAGGATGAAGAGGAGCCATTGCTGAGCACACTTTGGGTTCGGTCAGTTAACTAGTTACTAATCTACCTAACAGTTATATTGTCTAGCCCATATTTTACTATCTTGTTTGCAAGAATATCTTGGGGGACCTGTCAAAAGCCTTACTGAAATCAAGATAGGCTATGTCTATTGCATTCCCTTCATCTAGCAAGTTGGTAATTTTATTTTTAAAAAAAGAGAGAGAGAGAGAGATCAGATTAGTCTGGCATGACTTGTTTTTGAGAAACCCATGTTGACTTTTAATGATTATGACATTCCCTTCTAAATGTTCACAGACTCTCTGTTTATTGAACTGTTCTAGAATGTTTCCTGGTATTGATGTCAGACTAACTGGGCGATAGTTGTTGGGATCTTCTTTTTTCCTCTTTTTGAAGATGGGGACAATGTTGGCCCTCCTTCAGTCTGCTGGGACTTCTCCTGTTCTCCAGGAGTTCTCAAAGATTATTGCAGTGGCTCTGAGATTACATTTGCCAGTTCTTTTAATATCCTTGGGTGTAGTTCATCTGGTCCTGGAGACTTAAATTCATTTAGGTTGACCGGGTATTCCTGTACTTCCTCTTTACTTATTCTGTGCTGCATTTCCCCTATTGTGTCCTCTGCTCCATGTTCTTCAGGTTGAACACCCTTTGCCTTTTCAGAGAAGACTGAAGCAAAGAATTTGTTGAGTAATTCTGCCTTTTCTCTGTCCCCTGTTAACTTTTTGCCATCTTCTCCACACAGTGGCCCTACCATTTCCTTCTTCTTCTTTTTGCTGCTGACATACCCAAAAAAGCCCTTTTTATTGTTCTTAACCTCTCTAGCAAGACTGAGTTCATTCTGCGCTTTAGCTTTCCTGACTTTACCCCTACATGTGCTAGCTATTTGTTTGAATTCCTCTTTAGTGATTTTGCCCCTTTTCCATTTTTTATACACCTCCTGTTTAATACTTAGTTCAGCTTAAAGTTCTTTTGTCATCTAACCCAGTTTCTTGAGATATCTCCCATTTTTCCTTCTCATTGGAACAGTCTGAGATTGTGCCTTCAGGATCTCCCTTTTGAGAAACTCCCATTCATCCTGAACTCCCTTCTCCTTTAGTATTCTTGACCATGTTGAAATCAGTTCTCCTAAAGTCTAGAATGAGTGTTTGACTATGAGCCTAGCTTCTCCTTTCCACTGCATAAGAAACTCCAGGAGAACATGATCACTCCCACCTAAGGATCCCACCACTTGCATCCCGTTTACCAAGTTATCCCTGTTGGTTAGGATCAGATCTAAAATAGCTGATCCTCTTGTAGCCTCTTTCACCTTTTGGACAATGAAATTGTCTTCGAGGCAAGTGAGGAATTTGCTAGACCTTGAAGTATTGACTGAGTTTGACTTCCAGCAAATATCAGGATAGTTGAAGTCACCCATCACTACTACATCTCTCCTTTCTGAGTGTGTAGTCATCTCTTCTAGAAAGACGTCATCCAATTCCCCAGTCTGACTTGGGGGTCTGTAGTAGACTCCAACTATAACATCCCTGTTGTTTCCTTCCTCTTTAATTTTTATCCAGATGCTCTCCACCTGATTTCCAGGATTTAAGTCCTGGATCTCTTCACAGGTGTAAACATCCATGACATAAAATGCTATTCTTCCTGCTTTCCCGTTTGGCCTATTTCTCTTTAAAAGTGTATACCCTTCTATTCCTACATTCCAATCATGAGACTCATCCCACCAGGTTTCAGTAATGCCTATTATATCATATTTGCTTTGTTGTGCTAGGAATTCAAGTTCATTTTGTTTATTTCCCTTATTCTGTTCATTAGTGTAGAAACATCTAAGACCATGGGTCCTCCCCACTTGCTGCCTATGTGAGGTTTTTTGCATCCCACTGTTGGGCCCTTGGATCATTTGCCTTGTTCCCTCTATAACACTTTGACTATTATCTCCAGCCCATGATGTACTCCTGCCTTCCAAGATACCTTCCAAGATAGTGTCTCCCTTGTTAAGGAAAATGCAACATGGGACATACAGTAATAGAAATAAAATATGTATGTGATAGTCACAGTGACTAAGCAGGAACAATCATGAAGCTACACAGGTGAAAAGGATAATGTAATTTGGAAGCCTTGAGAGCCAAGGACAAAGTTATAGAGTGTATATTGAAAACACCTGTTATAGATTGCAAACACCTGAGATTCATTAAGTAGTCAAGGTAAAATGATGAAATACTTGGGTTGGTCTTAAGTATGGGATGATCTATGTAAACCAATCAAAATGAATGTACACACCCACTGGGTGGAAACTGACTAGTGGGTGGTGACTAACAATGGCTATAAGTGCAATGTTTGCCAATGCATATTGTGGAGTATTTTGGTGAAGTAGAGATTGTGATTTGTAGGGCATATAGTATTTATGTATATAGTGGAATAAAGTAGATCTTTTATATAAGACTACTGAGTTGTCTGGTGTCTTGAGGGAAGATACAAGAACCAGAAGAATCCTGGAGAAGTTTGGAGACATCTCAGGAAGAAGAGTGAGAAGGCTTGGAGAGTTTGTCAGGGTCTTCAGCCTATTCTCTGAAACTCTGCTGCTTGGGAAAGAAGCATCAACCACTGATCAAAGCTGGTCAGCTCTGCTGCATAACAAGGTGGTGAGTTAGAGCCAGAGGTGTAGAGCTACAACTCCCATCATCCCTGACATCCCTCCCCAACATGACTCAGTTTAAAGCCCTCCTGATCAAATGCTTGAGATTATTGGCAAAAATGTTTCTGCCAACTGGTGTGAGATGCAGTCCATCTCTTGCTAGAAGTCCACCCTCATGGAATTGCAGCCCATGATCCAAGAATCCAAATCGTTCTTGGTGGCACCATCTACAGAGCCAGTTATTCACATCTGCTATCTTCATCTCCCTTCCTGGACCATGCCCTTCAACTGGAAGAAGAGATGAGATAACAACCTGTGCATCCAGCTCTTTCAGCTTCCTGACCAAAGCCTCATAATCCCTTCTGATAGTTTGAAGACCATGCCTTGCAGTATCATTGGTTCCCACATGGACCAAGAAGGAGGGGTAGTGGTCAGTAGGCTTGACAAGTCTTGTCAGCCTCACTGTCACATTATGGATTTTTGCCCCAGGGAGACAACACACCTCCCGGGACATCTTGTCAGGCCCAGAAACCTTGCGTGCCTTCAAGTTGTTTCAGACTTATGGTGACCCTAAGGTGAACCTATCATGGGGTTTTCTTGGTGAGATTTCTTGAGAGGAGGTTTGCCATTGCCTTTTATTTAGGCTAAGAGCATGTGACTTCATTAGGAATAGTTTAGGGTCATATAAAAGGATTGTATATATGGTTAAAGCATGTAACTTGGTTAGAAATTGATTAGGATCATAAAGTTATTCTCCACCCCTTAGGCCAGGACCTAGGGCCCATTCACAATACAAAGTTATAGTTCTATTATTCTACTTTAACTCTGAAGGTTTGAATATGTGGAATCCTAGAATTAGCAGCTAAGGATTGATATTTAGAATTTTCAGTCAAACAGATATAGTACCTCACCAAACTCCAAATGCTAGGATTCTATAAAGGATGGAACCATAGCAGTTAAGATGGAGTAGTAATACTATAATTGTTTAGAGTGAATGGGTCCCTAGGTACCAACATAAGCGTGGGCTTGTTCAGCCATTTTACTTCAGGGGTTTTGGGGGGTTACAAGGACAGACAAAATATCCTGTTTTCCTTCTGGCACTTAATGTCTATGTAAGGATGTTACCTCAGTATATAGGGGGAGAAAATAAAATATATACATAAGGTACACTTTCCATGGTATGAGTTAAAGGAGTGTGTACTGGGGTTGGTTGCATGATTATACAAAAAGAAACATCCCAACAAGAATTATAAGCTGCAAGCTTGCAGACACACATGTTTAGAGGGAACTGTTCAAAGAGACTATGGGGGGTTACAGACTGCCAGAAATAGTGTGAATTCAGTCCACTTTTAGGGTTAGGGTTAGTGCTAGGGAATCATGGGAACTGTTATTTTTCTGAGACATTGAGCCTTCTCTGTCAGACAACTCTGATGCCACAATAAAATACAGTTCCCATGGTCCCCTAACTCTAACCCTAACCCTAAAAGTGGACTGAATTCACACTATTTCTGGCAGTCTGCAACCCCTGTCTAAGCCACCTTCAGCACTCATTCTTGGGGGGGGGGGTTGGGGGGTGCATGCGTACACATGCATGCATGCAGTATACTGCCATAAGCTTTTAAAATTTATTACTGCAAAGCCTTAGTCAGTATAAAATAATTATAGCTGCTCTAAGCAGTGTCTCAGATTTTCATTAGCTACTAAGCCTTTGAGTTTCAAGACTAAGGATTTTGTTTCTTACTTTTTACTCATTAAAATCACTACAATATACTCTTGCCATAACTGCTTTCCCACTCTGATTGTATAGGTCCCTACAGGATGAACACAAGATGCCTCCTGAAGCCAAAATCAAACCCTTGACCTGCCTGGCTCAGGGTCTGTAAATGCATAGCACACAACTAGATATATACTCTGCTGTGATTAATTACTTTCATTCATTCTAGGCACCCACGTTGTGACAGGGAATTAAAATTTGGTCACACTAAAGAGTAAAGATTACTCACCTTATGCTTAGCATTTCTTATAAGACTTTCTCCTGCATACACATGTAATAATTTAAACTAAACCAGATATGTAGCTGTACATTATATAAAGTCACCAAACAACTGCTTTTGCCCTTAATCATACAGCCCTCCAGAAGCTAGACATCCCATCAGCTTTACCCACCATGGTGAGAAATGCTGGAAGTTGTAGTCCATCTACATCCAGTGGCTACATGATGATACTCTTACTTGGTATGAGTTCTCCAAGATTTCAGACAGAAATCTTTTCCATCTCTGTCCAGAGATGCCGGCAGTTAAATTTGGGACCTCCTGCATCCCAAGCATCTGCTGTAAAGTCTGTTGTTTCAATACAAATGTGTAGGAAGCTGATTTGCATCAGGGTCACAATGCTAGGAAAGCATTAACATGCCCAAATTAAGGTCCCAATGCTTAACCTTTGAATAAAGTGAACATGTAGGTTACAACCACATCTTGAAGTGAAATTTGACCAAGCTAACCACAGAATATAGAGTTCTAATGTTCTCTAATGGTTACCTAGTCTGACATTCTGTTCAATGGAGTATCAATAATGTTACAAAAAGCATGAATGTCAGATGATTTCCAGCATCTACTACAATAGCTCAAATTAAGTATTATTATTATTATTATTATTATTATTATTATTATTATTATTAAGTATTTATACACCGCTCTTCAGCCAAAGGCTATAAGAGTGGCTTACAAGTGGATTAATGATGGTTCCCTGCCCTCAAGCTTACAATCTAAAAAGACAAGACACAAAAGGAGAACGGGATGGTGGTGGGGAAGGGGAATAAGTCCATCAGATCTTCTCTCCCTCAAAAGCTTGGACCAAAGCAGATGGACTGGAGGGAGGGTCCTTCTTCTTCTTCAGGCTAGGCCTGATGGAGATGGCCTGTCTTCTCTCCCTCCAGATGATGGTGGATGGAGAGAGGGCCTTCTTCTTCCTCAGGCTAGGCCCAATAGGGATGGCCTACCTTCTCTCCCTCTAGATGATGGTGGAGGGAGGGAGGGCCCTTCCTCTTCTTCAGGCTAGGCCCAATAGAGATGGCCTGCCTTCTCTCCCTCCAGATGATGGTGGATAGAAAGTAGAAAGCCCACCAGTTCTGGAGCCACTTTGTTCCATTGTAAAACAGCCATCATTGTTGAGCTTTATCCATCACTTTTGAACCTAATGAAAGCCTTTAACTGACAAAAACAGGTGATAGAGAGAGGCACACCTGTCAGCTAAGTGTACTTTTGCTCTGAAACTTCTTCATGGTTTTGCAGTTCTCTGGGAAGATACTAGCCAGAAAGGGCACAGGTTTTTGTGTATATAGTTCTGGTGGGATTCTACAGTGTGTTTCCTACCTTCAAAATATCTTCAATCACTATCAAAGACCTAACTACAAAACAATAATGACCTGAATCCCAGAACACAATGGCTTAAAGCCTATAACATCACATAAGAAACAGTTCTTAATTTCCCCTGTGGTTTTCTGTAATCTCTGACATTGCATTTATATTCTATGTAGTCTTCCAATGTGTGTTACAATCCCTGAATAGCAATATAAATGTAACATGATTCCAGAGGGTGATAGTAGGATACAAGATTTTTTTAAAGACATATATTAGCTATTGATAATCTTTATGAATGATTTTATTGTTTTTTATTACTCTGCTCTACAAAATGCAGTTTTATTATGTTCTACCTCTTTCAATTTCAAATGAATTATTTTGACAGGAGAATTTTTAAAGAACCCTTTTCTGAAAAGGAGTTCTGGAACTGAACTTACAGTTTCAGTAGAAAATGTAATTAATATCTGTGGGGTGTAATTTTAGTTTCCCAGGGTGTTAGCCATTTTAAAGGAAACTTAAATATACAAATATGAAAGATAAACTGGTTAGAGTCTGTCTTCCATTGGCAGAACAGTAGAAATGTGGCCCTGGATATTGTTATCTAAACTTGCTCTCTTAAAGAATGAAGACTGACTCAGAAAGACAACAAACGTAAAGTTTATACTTTAAAAACAATAATAATGGCTTTAATAAATAATTCCATAACAAAACTAAATCCTAATCTAAGATAGTTATATATGGCAGGAAGACTGAGAAAAATATATAAGACTAGCAGCCAAACTAGAGACGCATGCACTTGTAAGATTAACAGTTTAGAATCTTGAGATAGAGACAGTCTTAAAGAGAGAGAGGGACCTAAATAGGAAACCCTATCTATATAATATGGGGAAAGAGAATGCATAAGTTTCTTCCAACAATATTCCTCTGCCCCCACCCTAAATTAAATAGAAGACAGGAAATACCAAATTCCCCCTTAGGCTTCTTTTACTTTTATTCTCTTAGACACATGACAGTGTTTTACTTTTGCTTTTGATTTAAATTTGCTACATGCAAGAAAACATTAATTATGCCATACTTTTTGTCAATAGGCCTTTTTTATTATTATTTAGGGATGGCAAATTTGGGCCATGCATAATGTAATGAAGGACTTGAACTTGGGGGATTACTAAAGCTCAAGTCTATGGGATCTTTTATCCTATGTTTACAGAGGTGGCTAGGGAAAAGATTGATAGAGGCAAAGCTTTTCAATGAACTGTAATTTATTTGGGAGTTCAAACATACAAAGGGCCTATGCAGACCCACACTATAGGCCAGCCTGGCAATGTAGTTGGGTGGGGCAACTGCACACCAGCTGCCCCAGCTCCACCCTGCCACTGCCCTGATGCCGCATGCCCAACCGCATGGCGCACTGCATCAGGACACCCTCTTGGCGAAGCGTGCACACACACTGTGCCTAAAGAGCACAAAAGAGCTGCTGGTGCAGCTCTAAGGGTGCCCTTTTGCCACCCCTCAAAGAGAGGAATTTTGCCGCTCTTTTGGAGGTGGCAAAAAGGAGGATCGGGGCTGCGGCATCTGATTGCTGCAGCCCTGATCCGCCGCTCCCAGGGGTGGCTGAGAGCCACCTCAAACAGGCCATCTGCATCGACCCAAAGACACTCTAACGTACATTCATACACACAAGAACTCAGGAATAAAGTAGTTAGCTTGGAAAGGAAACACAAATGGTGGAGAGGAAACTTTCTAATGGTGATAATTACCTGAAGGAGGCTGCTCCAACAAGCAATGAAGATGAATAGACTCAACCATTATGAAAAGGGAAAGGACAATAGGAAGAGCCAGGACTCTAGTCAGAGTTCACAGTGGCACAATGTCACCATGAAATCTAGCCAGACCTCAAAGTACCTGAGATTTTGGTGATCATTTATACCCTTAAACCTGGTCTGAGACAAAGAGTTGCTATTATATAATCAAAAGATTCCAATTCCTCATCTGAGATGTAGACAATTTCCAAGGAGAGGAGATGGGATGTTAATGTTATCTTATCTTCAGCCGGACACATCCTGGCTGGCACTCATAAATCCTCTAGGTGTGAATGGCCTGCTTAGCAACTCCTAGGCTTGACCCTTTTGATCTGTAAATTGTTGTAAGTGCAGATGTGACCTTTCAGGTGTCTACGTGATGTGCGCACCTTGAGTCCATGGTGATAAGGTCTCTTCCCAGTCCAGGGCCATGGCAGGGACCCAAAAAGGGGTCTTTATATTAAATCGGCCATCATAACAATACTCTTATCCTGAGCAAAGTAGTCATAGGTGAGAACAGATACCCTAGTTAGGTTAAATCATCAATTTATTGATCATCATTGGGGTGGGGGGAGGATTCACATGTAAATACATATTAGTATTAGCAGCTATATATGTGGTAAGCTATTCTGTGTGGGGGGCAGGAGTGTAGAAGGAGGAATTATTATAAGAATGAGGTAGTACTCACTAAATTTGCTAACAGAAGTTTGAGTGTTATTTCTTGTTTTCTGACTAGCTTTTCCCTGTTTTCCTTTTCTATTTCTCTCCTTTCTTTGCTACACAGTACACATTTGGTAGAAAGAGTCTAGTATGATCTTGCAGAAAATTTTAAATAACCTTCCTCATTTAATTTAAGTTTAAAGAGGCTTATGTTTTTAAGAGCAAAGCATTGGGTTTACTGATTTGAAGGGTAAAACTCCTCTAGGCATTGACTGTCTGCAGGACATTTCAGGCTGAAGATTTTAAAAATGGACAATTAACCAGAGTGTCTCTGAGTAAAAATGAGGCAGAAGGGAAGAAAACAGGTCAAGGACAAGCTGATTTTGTAGCAAAAGCAATTATTTCTTAATTAAAAAGACAGAAAAAAATATAGCAGCAGAAATCAACAGTCTATGCTAAGTGTAAGCTGTTTCTTAAAGTAAAAGATGGGGAAAACAGTATGGGAACTAAAGGTCTATTCCTGACCAATCTAAGAAGAGTGTAGCTAAGCTTAAGCGACTACCGACTAAAACATATACATAGATTTTCTCACCTTCTGTAAAGAGGAGTCTGAATGATTGAGATCAGAGCAGGGAAGCAGGTCTCAGAGAGACTCTCTCTCTCTCTCTCTCTCTTTCTCTCTCTAATCTCTAACTTTTGGGCTCTCTCCCAAAGTAAAGGGAACACTTCTAAGTGGGGCAAGACATGACTGCAGTGTTTTTCTACAGAAAGTACAAAAACAACATGTGCTTAAAATGATAAGTGAAAAGCTTGTGCCTCCATGCAAAAGGGCCAATGTGAATGTGCTCTTCAGGCACTGATTATTTCTTATTATGATCTGGGCAGTTGAAAACAACAGAGATGCATACACAAGACAAAACCAATTAAGTATAGACATTTAACCTCTTTCACTCTAAATAGGGATGTACAACATCTCTGGAAGCTGTACCATACCTCACAATGGGGATGTACCAATCTGAGCCAATTTGGCAGGTCTCCATTCACTGGAGGTAAACAAAATAGTTAAGCCCTGATTGCTCTAATCCAGGAGTAGGCAACCTTTCCCCTTTAAGGGCCGAGGGATTTCAGCTCCCAGAATCCCAGGAGCTATTGGCCAACATGGGACTATTGGCCAACATGGCTGAGGCTTCTAGGAGCTGAAGTCCCTCAGCCCTTAAAGGGGAAAGGTTGCCTACCCCTGCTCTAATCAATGGAACTATTTTTCTTGTCAGCAGGAGGTGAGTTTGGAGGGAAGTTCCAGTTTGTACTTTAGAATAAGGCTTCACTTTTCCCAAAGATGGACAGGGACCTGGGCAACCAGCCATCCCTGTCCAGCATGCTTTCTTAACAATCTGTGCAGGCTCTGGCAGCAGGCAGCTTCCTCCCTTGTGCATTTATATTTATTGAGTATAACTGATAACATAGATCATACGTATGAAAATATGAGAGACTGAATTATGGTATGAAGTTTAGATTGCATTTATTTATTTGTCTTCTCTGCTTTCCCCCCCCATGAAGAGAACAGATGACTAACATTAAAATAGTGAAAATACATGAAATAAATTAATTCATGAAAACTTAAAAACACAATTGGAAACACAGAAGTAAATGAAGAACACAGAACCCATCAAGCTGAAGGACAGTTCTATCAATACCATGGACTGCCAAAATGACCAATAAATGGATCCAAGAGCAAAAAAGTCTGAACTCTCCCTAGAAGCCAAAATGACTAGACTGAGGCTATTCTACTTTGATCGTATCATAAAATAATGCTTAGTAAAGTGGGGAGCAGTAAGAAAAGAGGAAGCTCACATTACAGTGGGATAGACTAAGGCAAGCAAGCCATGACTTTGAGCTTTAAGGTCTTGCACAAGCTTATTGATGACAGGGTGTCTTAGAAGTCTTTTATTCATAACGCCACCATAAGTTAAAGCCACCTTGATGCCAATTAAAATCTAGTTGAAATCCTTTCCATAATATGGAAGTTCAGCCCTAAATCCTTTGCTAACTATAGTAGACCTACTGAATCTGTTGGATTTGCCTAAGTGTTGACTTATCACTCAACAACTAAGGGGGGCTGCAGACTGCCAGAAATAGTGCAAATTGAGTCCACTTTTAGGGTTAGGGTTAGTGCTAGGGAATCATGGGAATTGTTTTTGTTTTTTTCTGAGACATTGAGCCTTCTCTGTCAGAGAACTCTGGTGCCACAATAAAATACAGTTCCCATGATTCCCTAACCCTAAAAGTGGACTCAATTTGCACTATTTCTGGCAGTCTGTAACCCCCCTAAGTCAGTGGGTTTACTTTGACTGGAAAAACCAATTAGGCCTTAATTTCCAAAGGTCTGTCTGTATAAAAAAAAGTCTTTAATTTCTGGCAGAAAGACAAGAAGGGACTCTCGCACAGCAGGCAGTTCTAGAGCCTGGAACCAGCAACCCAGGCTTATCTCATGTCTACACAGAATACTAAGCCAGGAGTGGGAAATGTGAGGGTGTCAGTAGTACCCACACTTTTGAAAGCTGTTTGTATATCTCTTTCTTTATTAAAAATGCCTCCTGTACTCTGCAGAAGATGAGGAACAATTCTACCATATTTTTGAGCATCCCAAACTATATTAAGTCTAAAGATTTTTTTTTTCAAACCA
Source organism: Phrynosoma blainvillii (assembly GCA_026167975.1). Classification (NCBI taxonomy): domain Eukaryota; kingdom Metazoa; phylum Chordata; class Lepidosauria; order Squamata; family Phrynosomatidae; genus Phrynosoma; species Phrynosoma blainvillii. Next base: position 252,580,914 of record JANUYF010000003.1, read on the forward strand.
GAAGAGGCTTTCTGAAATATAATAAGGCACCCCATCATGTACACATGGAAATCCATCATTGTGACTGGCTTTCAGTCACTGGGATATTTTAAAATGATATTTTAAATACAGTTTTTAACCTTGTTTTTACCTTGCTTTTACCTCCTTTTATTCTGTATCCCTTTTTTACCTGTGCTGATCTATAACTGTAATAAAAAATGAACTGAACTCAGTCACTGGAATTATTAGCATCTCTTGCTTTAGGTAGTGGGGCAGTTACAGTAAAAGGTGAAATGTGGAATCACTTCCTGCTATAAACACAAAATGAAAAGCTGCTTAGAAAAATGTAGTAAAATGTAATACATTTTAAACTTCCAAAAGTGGAATAAAAAATAATTCTATAATCTAAAAACAACACCTCATCTTGTTAGAAAATTTTCTTCTAAATAACATAGAAGAAACTAATCAAACATGAACAACTGGGTAGCACATTATGAACGATGTCAAGATTGCACCTTAATCACAGGTGAATACAGCAAATTCAAATTTTGGTGAAAACAGCTGAGCATGAAACACTAAACAATTTACAGAATCCAAGGTTAACAAGAAATGCTAAATATTTTGATTTATAATATTTGCATGAGATTATCTATTTCATCATCAGTGCCAGCATAATATTTTTTTGGCTCTGTAGAGGAATGTCATTTATGGGAAAAGGCATTTCTTTCCTTCCCTACCCAAATAATATTATTATCTTCAGAAGTCCCAAATCTTTTTATCTCAGAAAAAAAAAACATGAACTAGACACACAGAGAGATTAAACCATATTCTGCTTGACAAGTTACTTGTTAGCATCACTTCCCACATGTTGTTCTAAAAGAAAGGAATTGTATAGGTTCCAAGGGAGTCCAGGACCAAATGGATAACAACCTTATTAGTGGAAAAAACAAAGTCCAATCTTTAGGACCTGGGAATGTTTTTACAGAATGTAAGTTATGAGGTTAAGAGTACACAAAGTCAGATCTATTAAGTACTGTGAAATGGATAACTGTTGGAAAGAACAGGCATGAGAAAGTGAAATGGTGTGAGAGGGGATCTCTAATCTAAAGCAATCATATTTGTTTAAAGAAATTATCTGACAAAACTGCTTATTCTAGTTTTAGTTTATTCCTTTTTACAACTGCTTAATTTTGGTGGTACAATTTCCCCAAATCTGTTCATCCTTTTGGCATAGTCACGTTAACTTCTGCAAGCACAGGAAATCAGTCACAAAATATGAAAAAGAAGAAAAAAAAAACTACATTCCACAGTTCGGTGTGTTTACATTGTTCCTTTAACTTACATTTGGCATGTGACATTTCCCTGTATGAAATGAATGTGGTCCTTTCTTCTACTGGTACAGTAGAATGAAATGTTTCATATACACTTAATGCATCTAAAAGGCATGGCATTTAACAATTAGGACAGAAATAATGAAAAGACCTTGTCACTGTCAAATAATTCCTAGGTAAAAAGATAGTCCCCTCAGATTCACTGAAGTTTAACCTTCAGATATGCCTTTTATTTTCACCTCCTCCACAGATGTTCTAAGTGACAACCATTTTTGGAAGTGGCCTCTTCAGCATAACTTGGTAAAACCTCATGAGCTTACTCAAATCGTAAGCCTTGGTACACTTCTGAGCTTGGGAAAATGAAGCGATTTGGACAACGACTAGAGCGCACGTGGCAGAAAACTCGACTCCGATCTGACAGAACTCGCCATAGGAACTTTCTTTGGTCCTATCGGGAGGCAATACGTGCAGCAAAGAGAGCTTTCTCCTCTGCACGTATCGCGTCTGCAGAGTCCCTTCCAGCAGAACTGTTCAAGGTGGTGAGGGAGATGATGCAGGTGCCCCCTGCGCCAAATCCCCTGCTTAACCCGACAACGGTCTGCTGTGATGTGTTTAACAACTTCTTTGCAGATAAAATCTCTCAGATCAGAGCCGACTTAGATGCCACTATTGGAACAGAGTCTATAAGCGAGGTGTCCACCGACTCCGCCGATGTAGTTATACTGGATCAGTGGCAATCTGTGAGTACCGATGACGTGGACAAGCTGCTTGGTAAGGTGAGGAAGACAACTTGCCCTCTCGACCCTTGCCCATCATGGCTGGCCGTCCAGGGGGGGGGATGCATTGTTGATATTCCTCACGGATATCGTCAATGCATCCTTCAGGGAAGGACATGTTCCATCATGCTTAAAGGAAGCGGCGGTTAGACCGCTTCTGAAAAAGCCTTCCCTGGACCCCCTGGATATGAAGAACTACAGGCCTGTGTCACTGCTGCCATTTTTGAGCAAGGTGATCGAGAGGGCGGTTGCTCTTCAGCTCCAGGCAGTCTTGGATGAAACCGATTATCTAGACCCATTTCAAACCGGCTTTAGGACAGGCTTTGGGGTTGAGACTGCCATGGTTGCTTTGACCGATGATCTGTGTCTGAGCATCGACAGGTAGTGTGACCCTGTTGGGGCTCCTAGACCTCTCAGCGGCTTTTGATACCATAGATCATGGCATCCTCTTGGGCCGCCTGAAGGGGTTAGGTATCGGGGTACTGCTCTGCAGTGGTTCCGGTCCTTCCTCTCGGGTCAGTCCCAGAGGGTGCTGCTCGGGGACTGTAGCTCCAGTAAGAGGGACCTCACTTGTGGGGTTCCTCAGGGAGCTATTTTGTCCCCGATGTTGTTTAACATTTATATGAAGCTGCTGGGTGAGATAATCCAGAGTTATGGTGCTGGGTGTTATCAGTACGCTGATGACACCCAAATCTATTTCTCCGTGTCTCATTCGTCGGCCTCGAATTCCAATGGCATCTCTTCTCTCGATGAATGTCTTCAAGCGGTAATGGGCTGGATGAGGAAAAACAGATTGAAACTGAATCCAGGCAAGACAGAGGTGCTCACGGTACAGGCCCCGAAACCAAGGATTGGGTTGCAACCGCCAGTCCTGGATGGGGTCACACTCTCCTCCAGTGACTGTGTTCGCAGTCTGGGGGTGCTCCTGGACTCGTCGCTCCTGATGACAAATCAGGTTAATGCGATGGTCAGGAGCGCCTGTTATCAGCTTCAGCTGATACACCAGCTGTGCCCTTTTCTGGAACTAGGGGATCTTGAGACTGTTGTGCACGCATTGGTAACTTCACGCCTTGACTTCTGTAATGCGCTCTACATGGGGCTACCCTCGTGCTTGGTTCGGAAACTGCAATTAGTTCAAAATATGGCGGCCAGATTAATATCCAGAACATCTAGGTGGGTCCATATTACCCCAGTATTAAGGTCCCTCCACTGGCTGCCTATTAGTTTCCAAACCCAGTACAAGGTGTTGGTTATTACCGTTAAAGCCCTAAATGGCTTGGGTCCAGGCTATCTTAAGGACCGCCTCCTCCCGTATAATCCTCCCCGTACTCTCCGGTCCTCTGGGAGGAATTTGTTACAGCCTCATAAAATGAGGCTGGTGACTACCTCCCAGAGGGCCTTTTCTGTTGTCGCCCCCAAACTATGGAATGGCCTGCCGGAGGAGATCCGTCAATTGACATCACTTGACAGCTTTAAAAAGGCTGTCAAGACGGATCTCTTCCGGCAGGCCTTCCCGGAATAACCACCGGCTCAAGGCCCTAGAATACTCTGGAGATGTGTCCTCCCCTCTGACCTTCTTGAGAGTTGAGATTCTATACTCTGATGCCAGCACCTTCCTGTATTACTGTTTCTGATGTTTTATAGAGGTACATACCCTCTTTTATATGGTATGTTTTAAAGTGTTTGGATTTAATAATTTTTTAAGGGGTGGGAGGGGGAAAATAGTTCTTAAATGTTGCACTATGATTTTCTTTTGTAAGCCACCCCGATTGTTCTCAGAGAGGCGGGATATCAAATAAAAAGTTTTAATTATTATTATTATTATTATTATTATTATTATTATTATTATTCTCTCAAAGCAAACAGATTTATTAATGTGTCATTAAGGGACTGTGATGAATCCCCTCTCCAGGCTGACCCCACTGTCCCATTCCTAGGGCTCCTATCACTTGACTTGCTCTTTTACCCTCAAGATTCCTGATCTTTGGTCCTCAATCTGACCCCTGTCCTGGAAATGTTGCTATGCTGATTACTGAGTTCAGTATATCAAAGCATGACCCATTTTCCTAGTCAAATCTTAAAGGGAAACAATCTGACACACTAGTTTTAAAAAATGAAACCAGTAAAGATTTATTATATAATGATTAAGTTAAACATAAATTCACCGAACCCTTTGCACATTCCTTATTTCCAAAAGCTTACTCAGATATTGTCCATTCCACATCTCCTAACCAGCCTTCACTCTATTTATGTGTGTCCTGCTCTGGAGCAAAGCAGACCGGCACAAAAAGTTGGCTTCCCGATGGACTGAGGGCATGGTGTTCAGACAGCAGCATGCCCCCACTCTGCAGGGAAGCCACTTGCCTGACCACACATGCAGCAGATCCACAGCATCTCTGTGGCACAACGTTTAGACATGTTATACCAAAGAAATGCTGAAAAACTGCCACAGCAGCGGCAAGGACACCCTTTTCCCGACGCAAAAAGAAGAGACTTTCTGCTGTTCCTTTTTGCACCAGGAAAAGGCTGGGTTGGAGGCATGCCATGCACTTGCTGTGGCTCCAACCTAGCAAGCAAAGGGGTGGTGCAGAGCTGCTCCTTACGAGCCATCTGTTTTCCTTCTCTATTTCATCCTGCCTCTATCTCATCTTTACAGACAAGCTTCAGGGTTTTATATTTGTCCAGCCATTTTCTTCCCCCTGGCAGCATTCTGAAGGCTGTGATTGACTGGGTCTAACTAGGCTTACGCCTCATGCCTTTGTTATGTGAGGAATCAAGGGGCTTCACATAAGTACCACTCTACTGCTAAAAATGAAGTTAAGTAGTGCCAGTGGTGGTGAAACAGGATATGTTGGCGGCAGCATTGGATCCACACAATCTAAGCCCTCTTGTTTTTCAGGCACATTCACAAATTTGGTCCAAACCTATACTAACCTTGTGCTGGCTTAGCTATTTTCTTCTCAATCATGTGAATCAAAGACAAACTGAAAAATTACAGCACCAGCTTATGCTTTTGTTGAGACAGCTTATTGGAAGAGATAGTTGCTTTATGAATGTCTGGTCTTCCACCAGGGAGGGATAGAATTGACCTGCCCTGTTATAATCTTAAATATACTTATTTGGAAGTAATTTCCATTGAACATACTGGGATTCATTTTTAGCAAACATTTTTAACTCAGTTGTTGCACTACCAAAGCAACTGCCCAAGATGCAGTCACCTGCTCACATTCTTTGTATTGTTTCCTTCACCATGGGGAAATATACACCATACATCCAAGTGCGCATGGTCCAATGAGACACAAACAGATACTACTTAAAGTGCTTGAATGCATTTCAAACAGGTGGAAATTGACATTGGTTCTCTCACAGTGTTATTCTACTTCTCCGTTCAAAAGGTGAGCGTGCAGTTCCCCATTGAGCTCCAGACTCAAACCCAACCAGGAGTAGAAATGGGGTGATAAATGATGTCAAGATAAAGAATGGCATGTTGGGATGTTTTTGCTGGGTTAGATGCTTTCTAATGGTAAGTAGCAACCAGATGAGGTATAGCAGGTTGATAAGTTGTGCCAGGCTTAGGAACTGGGGGAAGGGTGGTTGTTGGATCAGATCCAGTTAACTGGTAGATTCTGGCTCAAGCAAGGCAGGGCACTATTTCCACCTCTAGCAGCCAATGCCAATACCCAGCAACTGGGAGGTCCAAGAAGGGCACCAATGGGGATGAAAGTGTTCAACCTTATACTTACTGGGCCTCCAGCTGCCATTGAACTGTAATGCTGGGTAGCTCCACCCAGCCTAATAAAAGGAAAACTGGGAGATGCAGCTCAAAACATCTGAAGGTCACACAATTCCCAACTTTGGCTTAGCTGGATGATCAAGGAGTGGCCGTCCTTGCCAGCTATTCTGCTATGCCAATGTGGTGAGAGAAGTCCATTAGCTTATAAAGACCACTAACTATCTCCAATCCTTTTCCTGAGGTATCATAATATCCTGATACCTGAAGGGCTTTCCACAAGTATCTTCAACTAAGGCTCCTTCCCTGCTGGCAGCTGTCACAATCTTGATACAACTTACCTCCACCTGAAGCCACTGCCCCCCCCCCCTTGTCATCCTGCTACCAGGCTGGGAGAAACCTTCAGCTCTATGGGCCCTCTAACACTATTCACAGCCAGGTTTGTGGCTTTTTCAGCTCCTCAGCTGCCTTCCTGACTGCTGCTTTGCTGTGTTGCTAGGCAATGGTCTATAACATTAATTCTGGTAAATGCCACAGTTGATCATCTTACAACAGCAGCAGCAGCAGCAAAAGCAGCAGCGTTTTGTATATGTTAAGTTGCTGAATCTGGAAAAAAATTCTGTCATCGATACATTCTAAAAATCTTCAGTTACAAGCACAGTGGACTGTGATGGACACGGACTGGCATGAAATTTGTGCTCAGCAGGGAAGGTCACTGTGTGGTTTTGGCCAGTCCCTCTCTCTCAGAACAATTTACATATAGGATAGTTGAGAGGTTAAAGGGGGCAATGATGATGGTGGTGGTGATGATGATGACAATGATAAAGATGATCATGACTTCATTGTACATGGTACAACATGAACATATTGAACATATAAACATATTGAACATATGAATGTATATGAACATATACAGATCCTCAGCCTTACTGAGTTTACAAACTGTAAGGGAAAATGAGAAAGCAGCTATGGGAGAAAGTGGCAAGGGTCTGGACCCATGTTACCTTGAGCTCACTGTCACAGAAATACAGGCAATGAAGAATGTAATAAATCAAGTCGGCTCCCTTCCACATCCACACAAATTACTGTCCTACACAAACGTTTACTGCTCTGCCTCCAGACACATATCTGCATCAGCCATTTGTGGTAAAATGATGATGTGAAAGAAGAAAAACATCAGTGCTTTTCTATAATGACATAAATAGCCTCCTCTGGTTACCTGAAGGCAATTCTTACTTGCTGCAGGCAAGCATCTAAGTGACTATTTAGCCTAACTAAAAGTCACACTCTTGAATGTCAAAAGCAATGGAATTCATAGACAAGTTAGCTGTGGGTAGTTTTTGCAAGAATCCAAAACCTCTCTGGGTCCCCCCCGCTTCTTTTTCTTTTCCCACAGCATCTTTTTTTTTTTTTATCTCCAAAACCATGTCGGCTTTTAGTAATCCTGCTATTAATCATTTGAACTGAATTTGAATATCCAATCCAAATCCTACGTGAATATTTTTTTCTGCATTAATATTTCTAGAGTACTTCCTCAAGAGTAATAAACACAGCAAAAGAAAAGGCTTGTGATCAAATTTAAGATTCCAGAATGGAGAGAACAGACTTTCTGGATAATTAATAGTCAGGGGAAATAGTAATGAAGGCCTTCTGTGTTTTAAGGCAGAATGCAGCATCTCAGTGGCCAGAAGTATCAAATTAAATAAATTAAACAAATAAATAAATAACTTAAACAAATAAATAAATAAGCAGTTGATGGGAGGGGGACATGAAAGAGAACAGAAGGTATAGGAACCACCTCTGCCTTGGCTAGCAATTTGTTAAATCCTTATAGTTTATCCCACAGCACTTGTAGGAACAGGAACTGAACAGAATGGAACAGCACCGAACAGGCAAGAATGCAAGTTACTGCACAGGAGAACGCCGCCAATGCCACTGGGAGTCCTCAAGCCATTCCCCATCTGTGCTACAACAGCTGATTTTGAAGAACAATTTTGAACCGTTCTTCAAAATCAGCTGCCAGGAACAGCTGGGGAACAGCTTGGGGACTCCCCACAGCATCGGCGGCATTCTCCTGTGTAACTTGCATTCTCACCCCGTTCTGTGCTGTTCCGTTCTGTTCAGTTCCTGTTCCTGAAAGTGCTGTGCGATAAACTTACTTGATACAGTCACAGAAATATATGAAATAGGAATAACCTGTAGTGCTTTCCCTGAAAGGTTATTCAAGCTAAACAGGGATAACAGGGATATCTTTTAAAATCTATTTTAACATACGGCATACAGCAAAATTATGGTTTAAATGGTTGTCCCAAGCAGGAACACAGAGGATTTAGCGGGTAATTATGATGAGAAAGTTGGAGGAGTAGTAGTAATAAAAACAAGTTGGCTGTTGGAAAACTTGACTGGCTACTGAGACAGCAACTGTCGTTTTACATATGTGCTTCACGTCCTATAAATGGGGTGATGAATTTCAGAGGCATTTTTGTGTACATCTTCATATATATTTTTCTTCGTATTGATGGGCAGAGGAGAAAATGTGTCTTTGGGGAATTAACTGAAGGAGAATTGATATGGCATGATCTATGTTGGTAAATTAATTGGGGATATTTGTGTGGGATATTTAAATTGGAAGAATTAATTGGAGGTAAATTGATTTGTGGTGATCTTGATGGGATATTAATTAAGGACTAAATTAATTGAAGGCAAATGTATTTGTGGGTCATCTGGATAGAAATTAACTGGCCTTCTTTTGAAATGGGTGTTGTACAGCATCAGTAGAAGGGAAGTCAAAGGAGTAGTTTGGGGCTTTGGGACTTATATGCTCTTTCTTGGGATGATCGAATGTCAATTTCCCTGGTTTGCCATCTGTGAAACTGGTGTTTTACTGCAAAAGCAAATCTTTTTATTAATTTACTAAATTTATATCTTGCCTTTTTGCTCAATATTGCTCAAGGCTGCTGACAATATACAAACTATAATTAAAATGTTAGAACTGATAAAATAAAAGCATTTCCAATAATATATGGAATAATATGCATACTACTGTAACATTGTAGTATTATTGTTTTGATTTTAATGTTTGTAATTTTAATCTCAGTACTGTTTAATTCTTTTTAAGGGGAGGGGGATAGTGTATATATTTTGTATCATTTTAATTGTTGTACGCTGCTTTGATTGTTTTTACAAAAAGTGGGATATAAATAAAAGTTTTATTTATTTTATTATTTATTTATATGCTCATACACACACACTTTACTAAGAAGAAATAAAAGCAACCTACTTCAGCAGTAAATGAGTAGACACCATTAGTCCGTCTTTAAAAATAAATAGCTTGGCAGTTGAAGGAGAACAAAGAAGGGACTAGTCACATTTCTCTTGGCATGGAGTTCCAGAGTTTGGGAGCAGCCAATGAAAAGACATGGTTTGATGTTCAGAGAGAAATTAAAAGTGGGGGGGGGGGGGACTCCAGGTGCTAATAAATGAAATTTATTCAAAATCCAATGTGTTTCAAAAAGAGATCCTTCTTTTGTGGACTATAAATATATACACATAAATTTAAGAGTTCCGACAATTTTTCTTAATAAAAAGAAATTTCCTTGCTTTTTGTTTGACATTTATATTATCACATGTTTGGCACTGTTCCTGAATTAGTAGCTTAGTTTATATGGGAATTATCTGTTGCAGATCATGATTTGTAAATATTAGTCAATAAAACTACAATAAAATTTTGAAGAATTAGGTCTGCTAAATTGCATTCAGTTCTGAAAATGGAACCATTGAGATACTTCACACAACAGGGTTCACCACAGTAGTACATGTTCCCAGTGCCAAGCACACACTGTGAAAATCTTTCAAAATTAAGTTCAACATGTTTCTCTGAATCCCATCTGCATTTCTTTCCTGTCTTTGCTTTGTAATGCACATGTGGATGAATTTCAGTGAGATAAGAAAACAACAATATATTCAACTTGTATGCAGAATATATTATAAGAAAAGCAGGCTTGGACGCAGAAGAAGGAGGAGTGAAAATAGGAGGAAAGAATATCAACAATCTAAGATATGCTGATGACACCATAGTACTAGCAGAAAACATTACAGACCTGGAACACCTACTAAGGAAGACCAAAGAAGAAAGTGCTAAGGCAGGCTTAATGCTGAACATAAAGAAAACAAAAATAATGACCACCGAGGACCTCCACAAGTTCAACCTAGACAATGAAGAAATAGAAACAGTAAAAGAATTCCCATATTGGGATCAAACATGGATAGAAATAGGGACTGCAGTCAGGAAATCAGAAGACTAAAAATGGGGAGGGTGGCTATGAAAGAACTAGAAAAGATTCTAAAATGCAAAGATATACAACTCAGCACAAAAGTTAGAATCGTACAAGCCATTGTATTCTCTATTACCATGTATGAATGTGAGAGTTGGACAGTTAAGAAGGAGGATAGGAGGAAGCAACAACAACAAAAAGAAAACAACAACAAAAGCCACCATCCTCTTGATGAATTACAATGGTGCACATTGGACCAAAACCATCACAATTCACTTTTTTTGGTTGTTTTGGAGGTCAGACCTTACCACTGACTATGCAATATCCAAACCCTACAACCACCACCTTTTCTCAGTGGCAGTCCCCTTAACATGGCCATTTTCTGGTTGGTGGAGAGCAACCAGGGAGGCAATAGACAAGCATCTGGCTATTTTTTTGGTACCTGGATGCAAAGCAATGATATCATCCGTAGAAAACTCAACAGGACCTTCAGAGTTTACTGCAGAAACTACTTTCATCAAAACTTTTGAATCCAATGAATATCCCCAGCCAAAAGTAATCTTAGCGTATGTACTTAGCAACCCAAGAAAATAGGTTATAAAATCAGGCTAGAATAATGAGATGTAAAAAGTCCTATATATACGCTACAATGCATCCATTATACAAAGTTATTTTTCCATTTTCTAATCTAAATGAGCAAATGTTCTGTCATCTTCTCCCAAATATCAGGCATGCAGGCAGAGTGTTGTTTCCCATAAACTAAACAGACTACAAAAATGTTTGCCTGGCCAATATGTGATCTATTAGCATTTGGATTGCCAGACCAGATTTCTGAAAGCAAACTTCATTTTTTGCTTTTACTTTGCTATTAGAAGTTTGGCCTAGATTTCTCCAGTACCCACTGACAAAAGACTTATTTCTTCATGACTCGCCAAAGAATAACATACCATACACAACAGCTGCAAAGGCAGCTGGCTTTCTACCTACACAGATGGAGTACAAGTGTTCTAGTGCAACTGACTCAAAAGGAGGTTTAAAATGTGGATTTAAAAAAAAAAACAGAGAAGGATTCGACATAGAGATCTGGTTTCTTTGCAAGATTTAATATTCCTTTACAAATATATTACTCACGTGGCTCCCATATTAAATAACTGTACTCCACAGAAAGAGGATGAGATTTCCAGTTCTCATGATAAGTCTATTAACTTATCATATTGAATAGATAGATATTAATATTCATCATATTCATCATATTGAATAGATAGATATTAATATAATATGGATTAACATTAAATAAATGAAGTCTGTAAGAGAACATTAGCTTATCAAGTTGAACAGATAGATGTTCATAGAATTACATGGGCTTATGTTGAACAAACATATGTTCATACATGGACATACATGGACATGTTGAATAGATACATTTTCACAGAAGGACATGAACCTATGATATATAGATATACAAATATACTAATAATATACAAATAGATGTAATAGGTGTATCTCCCAAAGTTAAAGCACTTTTCTATTCTATTCTTTTCCCATCATCTGCTAGCACTGGGTCCTTCTGGAGATTGCATACCCATTTTTGTCTTCCATTGAGAACAGATCTTACCTGATAATTTATTTTATTTTATTTTATTATTTATAATCCCACCATTTTCCCAAAATGAAACTCAAGGCAGTTGGCAAAAACAAATACCCCAGTACAGAGTTTTTTCATGTCATCATATTTTAAAAAATATTTAGTAGTTAAATTTGTCTTTTGACTTTCCAACAAATAATGCTCAAGGCAGCTAACAACATTAATACAAATATGACAAAAGAGTTTAAAAGACAATAAAGCAGCAGTAACAAAAAATTAAGCATGAGTCAAAGTTGACTTAAGATCAATAAAATCCAATAAAAGTAATTCATTAAAACAAAGTGTGACATATCTACAGGTCAGTGTATAGGTCAAACTCTGGGCTACATAAAAATGTTTATTTTTACTACTGGAGGGTCATCACAGACAGAGCTAGATAGCCCTCTGTGGGCTGTAGGGAGTGAAGAGAAAAGGTATTTTTATTTTGGGGGGGAAAAATCTATATGTTGCCTTTTGTCTGAAGGAAATGTTGGGCAATGTAAGAATTTCATTGGCTACTGATGGAGACTTTGACTCCAAACACATCTGATTTATGTTTGTATGGAGAATCTGATGAGACCCTGGGCCATCAATTTTCCTTCAACAACTTATTTATGTCTTATGACCTTCTCCCATATTGCAAGTGACCCATGTATATGATTTTGCAGTGGGAGTGAATGAGCCAGACACCATCCATTTGAGTTAAACATAGGCCACAACTTTATTACATATCCAGGGATGATTGTCAGGCACAACACAAACCATCATAAAGTAGCATAACATGCTAAAACTTACTGTAGCACAGGTAACAAGCAGCAGTCATAAAACAGGTAAGCTTACCAGGTCATAAATCAATCATAATTGCTCATCATACTGCAACCAAGCTGAGCCCCTGACTGAGTTGTGTGACCTAAAAATAATATCCTGGTACTTCAGGAGCTGCCTGACACTGCAACGGCAATTAAGTTCCACCTCGGTTAGGACTCCTGCATAGATGTTCCAACCTGCCAGCCAGTTAAGGAAATTTTCCTCTAACTTAGGCCGCTTAAATTGCTCCAATTCCTTAGGGAGGCTAATGAGCACCCCATCATTAACTATGACTTGAGGCTCTGGGTCACAGAAAACCAGGTTAAAAAGGTCCACATACTCACCTTTCAAAATGTACTCCTTCATAGCCAGGAGGAGGTGCGCCACCAGCAGGAAGAAACCTATAAGTATGGGCTACAATCCAGCGATCGAGTGGTGACTTGCCCAGCTAGAGTCATAGCAGAGTTGCCCTGACCATCTTAGCGAACATCCCCACCAGCCCACGAAGAAGCATGCAGGCCCCCTCTGATGTTGTGCTGGGTCCTCCTGACACTCCTGAACTCACAGGAGGAGCTTCCTTATGCTGCACCGCTCCCACCCCCAGGTTCAGCTCACTCCTTTTGCCATGACATGGAGTGATAGTTGCCTCCCCAGAGGTCAATCCTGTCTCTGTTTCAACTGATGGCCAAACCTCTGGACAGGCTGTATTAGCAAACCATACAGTTGCAGGCCAAGCCTGAGCTGGGGCCTGTGAAACTGACATACCTGTAGCTGAAGCTGAGGTGGATGCGCCCTCATTGACCATCGGTCGCTGACTCACACCCGCCTCTGGTACCACCTGAGAGATCCCTCTATATCTGCAAATGCAGCCCCTTGTGAGGTGGAAACGCTCTGGGAAACAGAGGACCCTGCCACATCACTTTATTTATTTATTTATTTATTTATTTATTTATTTATTTTTGGTGCTTCAGCCCCCCAATTGTCTGCAGGACAGCAACCCAGCCCCCGGCTCAAAAAGGTTGCCTACTCCTGCCTTAGCCAGCTGGTATAGATCTGCCAGCATTGGCTAGGCAGGACCAACTCTCATCTGCCCCAGAGGTGCCAGTAATTTATTAATATTGGCCAGTGAAGGCTGATCACCTGCACTGACTGGTTGATCACCAACAGGTTCCTGAGGGACTGGTAATGAAGGAACAGGGGCTGAGATACTCCCAGCCCTAGCAACCGCTCGCTCTGCTACCTGCTTAGCCTCTACAGCAGCCATTCCGGTGGACAGTTGCTCCAACTATACCACCACACCATCATCCTGCTTGACCCTTTTGCTCAGACAGCTACACCCCTTTTGGGCTGCTGATGTGGAAGCTGGTCTTTTGGGGTTACTCCATGGCATGATAAACTTGTGAGGGACAAGTGGAGCAAAGCACCATAATTGAAATTGAGCAAGCAAGTTGTTAGGTACAGCAATAAAAGCAATGCAAGGCAGTAGAGTCACTGGGGGATGCAGGGGGTGTGGATTGCACCGAGTGACACCCCAGAAAAAGGGGTGACACCCAACTGGTCCTGTATCCCCCGTGGCTGCGGGCCTGGTCTATGGGGCTTTCCACAGTCATGGACCTAGCTTATGGGGCTCCCTGTGGCCACAGGCCTGCTCCCTGGGGGTGTGAGGGGCATTTTCAGCCATCCCTGGGGCCTGGTAGCTTCTCCCAAGCCCTTCCCTAGGGTGCCCAGGGCATTTACAGCCCTCACCAAGGCCTGGTGGCTTCTCCCTAGGGGCACACAGGTCCAAAAGCCTACTCCCTGGGTGTGGTGGCTGCTGCCTGGGGGAATGCATGGCACCTCCAGCTGTGTGGTCACACTCCTGCATGCACCAGAGGAGCACTGGAAGTTGCGGAATAGAAGTCCCACACCCATAAGTCCCACCCGCACCCCCGAGTGACCACATCATGTGACACTAACCTTAGGGATGCCACTGATGCAAGGCAGCATGTGGTGGCCACTGTAAGCGTACCAAAGCCCCCCAATAGTCACACATATATGAAGCACTTAAAGCCTATGAGCCAAGAGGAACAGATTCCAGCAGCCACCAAAGTGTTAGCAAACCTGAACAGCAGTCCATAGAATTGAAAACCTGCAATCAGGGGAAACACCATAAACACCAGGCCACCAAAGGTGACATATTTGCATCATGTTAGAGCAGTGCAGGACAGCAGTCCAAGACACAAGCATGCTGCAAAGCACAGCAAGATCAAGAGGGAGGAAATGGGAAGGAAAGAGGGAAGGAAATTGGAGAGAGGGGAGAAAAGGACAAGAACAGAGAGGAGAGAAAGAGGGAAAGGAAAAGGAAAAAATTAAATAAAATTAAAGAAAGAGAAAGAGGGAATAATAATAATAATAATAATAGCAAGAGAATGAGAATGAGAAAGAGAGAGAAAAGAAAAGAATAATATCAATAATAGTAATGTTAGCAAAATAAAGAGAAAAAAGAAAATAATAATGTGAGAAAATTACAGAAAGAGAGAAAAGAAAAGGAGGAGGTGAAAAAATAAAGAGAAAGAGCGAAAAGCAAATAATAATAACAAAAATAGTAATGTATGTAAAATAGATAATTACAATAAAAATAATGTGAGAAAATTACAGAGAAACAAGAAAATAATAATAATAATAATAATAATATGGAAATGGGGCAGCCCCATACCTACTACAGTAGAGATCCTCCAGTACCTCCCACTCCCACTCCACCTGCTGTCCTTATGGTTGACTGTGGGAAAGTATGGGAAAAGAAGAACAAACTGCAAGAAGTAACAAAACTCTGGCCATGGAATGAATGTAAGAATGTGAGACAGGAGAGGAAGACAAGGACAGAAACAAAAAGGAGGAGGAGGCCCAACTAGTAATGGAACTCTGGGTGCAAGAACGAAAGAAAATTAACACAGGCACAGAAGAAGAGGGGGATGCAGTAAATAAGAAAGAAATTAAAACAGTAAAGGATGTGCAAAAGGGGAGGAGGGGAAAATTGACTGGCAAAAGGAGGCGGGGGGAGAGGGAGATCCAGACCGGGGATGGTAGGAAAGGAGGACCAAACTGTGGGTTGGGGGTTGAGAAGAGCCTGGAATGAAAAATATAGAGGAGGAAGGATAAACAAAGGCTCAGAACTGAAGAAGGAGGGGAGATTCTGAGCAACCTGAGAGATAAAACAGGAGAGGAAAGGGCAATGAAAAGGAAAGAAGGGAGAAAGTGTTGCCTGATCATGAGGATGCATCAGCCCTGCCCAGGCCCCCAATGTGCTACCAAACGCCCCCCCCCCCCAGTCACACACCGCCACCCTCCCAAACAGCCTAAAAACCCCAGCAGGTATCCCCCCCATCCTCCTTCTTTCCCCTGTTCCCAGACCCTGTGCCAGTTGCTCCTACCCCACCTCCCTTTACCTGCATCCCCAAAGACAAGCCTGAAAGGGAGAGGGAGGTGGCAACCATTGAGTATGATGCCGCATTCTGCAAGTGAGCTTCCCAAAGCACCAATGACAGGTGGGACCTCATCAACAATCCCATCTGGCTTGTCGAGGTGGGGCCTCACATCAGGTCAAAAGGGGAACCTGCCGGTTCATCCAAATGGGTTGGAAAGAAAGTTCCTCACAGGCTGCTGTGCTGGGAGTTTAACCTGGGCAAATGCATGAGGGCACAGTGCAAATTTGAGCACTGTTGTGAGCTATGTTGGGGGTCCCATGCCAAGCTCACCTGCTCACGCCCTGCTGGCATGCAGCAGCCTTTTCGCTCAGGATGCCCCAGATCGGCAGCCTCCAGAAGGAAAGAGGGAGCATCAGGCTCCAGAACCGGAGGACTGGGGGTCCAAAGTGAGCCCCCCATGGCTGCCCGGGAGCCCTTTGACCTTGTGCCCACCCCTGTGTGCCCTTCTGCCCTACTCCTCCTCCTCACATGCTACCCAGACAGGAAGGTGGCTACCTTCCTGGCAGCAGGTTTCACTCAGGTTTTCAGGATCCCCGTGGTGGGTCCCAGGGTGGCCTCAGATGCACCCAACTTAAAATCTGCTAAGGACATGCCACAAGTACTCAGGGCCAAAATCAAGAAGGAGTGTGGGGCTGGTAGGGTGGCTGGCCCCTTTGATTTGCTCCCCTGACCAATCTCCAGATGTCTCCTCTGGGTGTGGTGCCTAAGAAGGCACTGGGAGAGTTCCGCCTCATCCACCACCTTTCCTACCCCTGGGATTGTCCATAAATGATGTCATCCCACCAGAGCTGTGCACTGTGCATTACGCTCCCTTTGACCATGCTGTCTGACCCGTGTGAGCATATGGTCGAGGGACCCTCTTGGCCAAATGTGACATCCAGTTGGCCTTCCAACTGTTGCCAGTCCACCTGACAATTTCTGCCTACTGGGTTTCAAGTTCAAGGGCCAATGGTACTTTGACAAGGCCATGCCCATGGGCTGCTGTGTAAGCTGCACAGCTTTTGAGTCTTTCAGTTCCTTCCTCAAGTGCGAATTGAAAGTCCATGCAATATCCCCCTTGGTCACACACTACCTTGACGATTTCCTGTTCACTGGCGAGGCTGGCACCCAGTGCTGCACCAAGCTTCTCACAACTTTTCAAACACTGGCAGTGGAATTGGGGATCCCTCTTACAGCTAAAAAGGCTGAGGGTCCCACCACCTCCCTCACCTACCTCAGAATCCAACTGGCCTCCCAGACAAGAAACTCCACTACCTCCTCTCCATGGTACAGGCCACCCTTACAGCCCACAAGGCCACACTCAGGGAACTTCAGGCACTCAAGGTCAAAGGGCACCTCAATTTTGCATGCAGGGTGATCTCACCGGGTAGGGCCTTCTGCGCCCACTTCTCCAGGGTGACTGCAAGGGTCAAGGCTCCACACCACTGCATTTGCCTTACCAGAGGCATTAAAGAGGACCTCAGGCTATGGGAAGAATTCCTCATTTATTCACCCATGATGACAGGGCTCCTCTATCTCAGTTTCAGTTTATGGGAGTGCTCCATTTGACATTGCAGCAGGCCTGTGGAATTTGGTGGACAGTCATTCTGGATAGGGGCCGCCACCACTGCGGTGGGTTGTGGCATGCCTGTGGACAAGATCAAGAGGATAGGGAGGTGGAGGTCTGGTGTGTTTGCAGGCTATGTCTACCCAGGCTTGGATCCTTGAGGACTCGGCGGGACTGGAAGGAGAGATGCAGCTCTCATGGGGGTTGGTGGAAGGCACCCCCCCGGGGGGTGGCCTTTTGTGGTGGTAGCATGGACCATGGGTCTGGTGGTTGTGGTTTCCTGGGCTGCAGAGCACAAGATTGGGAGTCCCTAGGGGACCTGGGGGTGTTGAGAACAGTGAGGTGTTGCCATTGCAGGGGCAACTCCTGAACAGCATCCCCTAGTGACAAAGGGGCTGAGAGGTGGTTTGGTGACCAGTTGGTCAACCCTTATGTCATCCCAAAGCCTGGCCATGACCAGGCCTTCTGGGTCCATCAAACAACAGGTGGCTTGGACAATGACAGATCCAGGCCCATGCATTCGGGCCAACCCCTGCCTGTCAGCTGTATCTGATAAAGTTGTAGCCTTTTCCTGCTAATTGTGTATCTGGTCATTCATTTTGCATCGGCTTTCCCTTCCCATGCAAAGGTAGCTGCCCAACTTACCGGGCTAACCAGGTTGCGTGGGGGCCGGGGGGGCAGCAACCACCTTGGGGCCTCCCCAGCTTGCTCAGGAGGTCAGCTGGCTCCCACAGTCCACCAGGGCAGCTTAGCTGCTTCTTATTGATGGAGCGAGCCGGGTAGGGGGTGGGACTTCCAGAAGCAAAGTGGGACTACAAGTCCTAGCAGGCTCCACAGCTGCAAGTCCTGCCCCTTCCAGTCAGTCATCCTCCCTAATTGTTTGGAAGGCCAGGAAGGGTGGGACTTTTGCCCAGCACCAGCACCCCATTGGCACCCCTATCTACCAATTGTTTGTATAATAGTTTATACTTGTAATTACCACCATTGTATGCAAGTCTTATTATTTATATTACATTTATGCAGGTAATTGCCATCATTATACACATGTCTTGTTATTTATGCAAAATTTATGCAGGTAACCAGTAGTGTCCAAGTTTGGAATGTTTGTGTTTAAAGATCTTGCAGAACTGTTATGATTTAGGATTTATTAGTTAAGTCTATTCCTTTTTGAAATATGTCATTTGCCACTGTCTTATTCTAGTGTCATAATTCTTATGTTTGCTTGAAAGTGTATTACTTTTTATGTGTGATATAATGGATTTTAATTTAATTGTTAACTGTAGTGAATCTATACAGTCATGTGTTTTAAGAAGGGTGTACTATCTTTGAGGGATCATTAACTCTAAGTTCACATTAGATTGTAGCCTTGACTCAAGATGAATTAATTGTTGATGGATGAGACACAGAGGTCGGAATGAAAACCTTGCTATATAAATAGAATCTCTGAATTTTGGCATTAGGCTGTGGGGAGTGGAGGAAAGGATGTATTTTTATTTTGTAAAAATCTGTACTGCAGCGTTTTCAAGTACTAGATTGAAGTTGTATCCTTGTAAATATGTGTACTTTGAATATAAATATAATTAGGTAGGGAGGTTGTTTGTTTTTGTTTGTTTGTTTTTGCCAACACTTCAGCCTTTTATCTGGAAGAAAAATTGGGCAACATAAGACTTTCACTGGCCACTGTTGAAGACTGTGAGTCCAAACTGCCCCCTGGCTTTTGTTTGTATGAAGAATCTGATGAAACCATGGGCCACCTATCTTCCTTCAACAAATGATTTGTGTCTTATGGACCTTCACCCATATTGTTATTTATAGTTTATACTGTGAAGTTTTGATTTGAATAATTGTTTATTATAGAGATTTATTATATTTGTTATATATTTTTGCATTCTTTCATTTGCTTTTTATTATAGCAGTGAGTTAGATCTTATCCTTTCATTTTGTACTAGATAGACCCCAGATCTTCTCTTGCAGTTCCCATCAAATATGCTTCATTATATGTTGGTGGTAGAGAGACAAGGACTTCCAAGTATAAGACAACTTAATATGGGATGTTGTGGACTTTCCAATTTCCTTATCTCATAGTGTATGAATTTGTAAGTCACAGTCAACACTTTGAACAGCTCCTGAAAATGGATCAAAAGCCAATGAAGCTGCTGTAACATAGGAATAGCATGTTCCCTCTGATCAATCCTTTGGCAGCAACACTTTTCACCAAGTAAAATCCCCATATATTTCAAAGGTAGTCCAAAATGGAGCAGGTTACAATAGTCAAATCAAGATGTAACAAAAGTGTGAGCAAAAGAAAATAAGAAAGCAATAATATAGTATTAATATAGCAATAATATAGTGTTTTGCCAAAAACAAAAATCCCCCCAAATATTGTTATTTCAATATATTTTGACAGAGGTATAAAAACTGAGCTTTCATTTTGGCAAGTTCATTGATCACATTTTTAGGATAAGCTAGTATAAACAGCCAAACATGGAAAAACTTGAGAAAGATAGCCTCATCCCTGTTGTTAACACATTAACCTGTTCTTCTCCCCAGAGCCTGTCCCTAGTGTAAAGTAAATGGAGGTCTTACAGTCTTGTTTTCACCCATGATCATTTCATCTAATCTGTTGAGTTGTGTGAAGAGGTCATTTGGGGTCCTCTCTATTTTTGGATGGTAAAAGATTTTCCCACCATCACAATCAAGCCAGTGGCTGATCAAATCTCGGTTAAATTTGGTTTCTTGACAGACATTAAAGAATGTGGCATGCATACTGTATTAACAAAATAAAAATGCAATTATGTATTAAAATACATATTTCTAGGAGCCTCCAAGATCTGGCTTACTGTCAAGCACTCAGGAGTGAGCATTGAATTCTTTTTTTTTTCCTTCCAGCCCCACTTCATTTATACCCTGCCTTCCTCCCAATCTGGGATTGAAGAAAGTTGCTATAAATCTCAACAGTGATCATTTTGCCTACTGTACTTGGCGAGAAATTTCTGTTTCCTGGATTTAAGAGTAAGTCCAGAGATTCAGTCCAGGTTATAGATATTTTTCATCCTTACTTGAGAAACTTTGGATCCAACATGAATCTCAGTGAAGGACAAAAAAAACAAAACAAAAAAAAAACAAGGTAAAAATCAAATGCAAAAATAAGAACACATCCGTTATAGCTGAAATCTAAAATCACTTTGGAGAAAAGAACAAATTAACTAAAAGCTGTTTTTAAAGCAATTGCAGACAAATTTTTTTCAAGATTGTCACATTAGCCAAAGTCAGTTATCTAGATGCAGATCAATTCATATTTTTCCTAAGACAAAAAACTTTTTTTTAATTATATATTCTTATTCAAAAGAGTCTTCTATTGTGTCTAAATGGTACACCACTCTGCATCTTCTAAACACATTCTATAATAGATCTGAATAAAAGATGCTGTGCCATGAATTTTATGAGCTGAGAGATCCTAATTAAGATAAATGTTACCCTGAGCTATAATTACAAAAAGTACATAGTGTGGAGGGACAATACTTTAACTTCAGTAATTAATTAGTTATGGGCTAAACCT
Source organism: Phrynosoma blainvillii (assembly GCA_026167975.1). Lineage (NCBI taxonomy): Eukaryota > Metazoa > Chordata > Lepidosauria > Squamata > Phrynosomatidae > Phrynosoma > Phrynosoma blainvillii. The sequence continues at coordinate 252,602,004 of JANUYF010000003.1, forward strand.
GTCTAATTCCTGAAATCAGCCTCCAGTTGGAATTACTATTTTCTCTTTTATCTTATTTCAGATAGTTTATGAGTGGCGTTGCTGTTCATATCACCTTAGAAATTGATATATTAATAATTATATATTAATTGATAGATTAACAATTATATATTAACACACCTTTCTCTCTTAAATTCTAAACTATATCATTGTTGTATCTTGCTTACATGATGATCCTGCCATTTTTTAAAAAAGAAATCAATTGAAATTTGAGATGTAATGCAATGGAGATAAGTTTTCAAGATGGTACAGTCGGTATTCTATGTCCATGGATTCTGCATCCATGGAATCAACCACCGATGGCTTGATTTTAAAAAAAAAATCCTAAAAGCAAACCTTGATTTTGCCATTTTATATAAGGGTCATCATTTTACTGTGTCATTGAATATAATGGGACTGGGGTGTCTGTGGATTTTGATATCTACAGGTAATCCTGGAACCAAACCCCAGCAAATACCAAGGGCCCACTGTATTTCATGTCCATATTGGCACAAGCTTAAAGTTTGTTTGGGAGCACAGATCCAGAGTTATAGGTCCTTGACTCCTTACCCAGTTTTAGTATAATAATGTGTAAGCTGGAGATGTAAAACCCTAACTTTTTATATTCTCATTTGGCACAGCAATAAAATCCCCTTGTCACAAGAAATTGATGAGGTAGGGCCTTTGCAGACTGCCAGAAATAGTACAAATTGAGTCCACTTTAACTGCCCTGACTCAGTGCTAGGGAATCATGGGAACTGTAGTTTATTGTGGACCAGAGCTCTCTGACACAGAAGACTCAAGGCCTTTGCAGACTGCCAGAAATAGTGCACATTAAATTGAGGCACTGCCCTGGCTCAGTGCTAGGGATTCATGGGAACTGTAATTTATTGTGGCACCAGAGCTCTCTGACAGAGAAGGCTCAATGTCTTAGAAAAAAATGCAATTCCCATGACTCCCTAGCACTGAGCCAGGGCAGTGCCTCAATTTAATGTGCACTATTTCTGGCAGTCTGCAAAGGCCCTCAATGGGGGGGAAGCAGACGAGAGGCTCTGGGACGCTGTGGGATGGTGCGCCGCGGGACCGAGGCATCCTCACCGCAGTGCACCGTCAGCATCCCTGAAAGGAGCACTAAATCAGCGCTCCTTTTATACGTCGCCGAAAGTGCGCCCCAAAAGTGTGGGGCGCACTTTCGGTGACCCTTCCGCCGCAGCGTGTGTGGACGCTGCGGCGGGAGGTTGCCCTTGGAGCACCGGCCGTGCAGAGGGCCAGCGGCTCCGAGGACAACCTCGGGAGGAGGAAGGGGCGCCGAGCGTGCGGCTGCCCCTCCTCTTCCCTGCCCCAGAGACAGCGCAATTAGCTGTCTGCCGAGGCCCAATGTCTCAGAAAAAAAATTCCCTAGCACTGAGCCAGGGCAGTTAAAATGGAATCAATTTGCACTATTTCTAGCAGTCTGCAAAGGCCCGTAGTCGGTCTTATAGATAATTTGCCTATTTTTAAGACTGAATTGTGCAGATTTGTGTAAAATGTGCAAACTGGAAAAATGCAGTAACTATTCATTTCTTATATAACTAGTAAAAGTAGCTGTATTGGATAAGCCATTTCACTTTTTGTGAATAACCCATTTAATTACTTTGTGTCCTACAGTAACAGTAAAACATAATTCTCTGTTGGACTAAATGATTAACATAACTTGTTCCTGGGGGGGGGGGGGGGTGGAATCCAAGCTTTAAAGCAAACATTTTTGGTGTTTATGTCTGAGTGGGTGTCAAAATTGTTTTTTGGAATAATTAAAACCCTGTCAGTTGCAAAAGAACTATATTAGATCATATTCCAACAGATTTATGTCAGAGAACTATTGATAGTACCTGTTAAAAGTTACACCAGCTCTAATATATGTTATACTGGAAAATAACTGATTGCCCAATTGTTAATTGTGGGTAAAAGAAATTTGAAGCTTGTGGTACACATGACCAGGCACCTAATGAGACAAGCATGAAAAATATTTCAAAACTTTTTGGATCTTTGGTGACTCTCAATGAGTGGCTTCATCCTTACAAGACCATTCTAACTATCTTGGCTGATCAAGGTATTCTCTGCACTGTATCATGATAATTTCAATTTTCTAGATTTCCCCCCCCCCCTCCAATCTTCTTCCCCCTTCCTCAATACATCAGTTAGATCTACAGAGCTACATAAAGAGGACAGCAGAAGGACAACTCCACTTTTCTCTAAAACGGAAAAAATATTATATTCATAACAAACTATGAATTACAAAATTAGTAACAAAATCAATGCCAATGTTATGTTGTTTTAATGTATTTAAAACATTTTTATCTTCTTAAAGTATTTGTAATCTGTTTTAATTTAATGTTGTAAGCCACCCTGAGTCCCAATTGTGGGAGAAGGGCAGGAAATATATTATTATTATTGTTGTTGTTGTTGTTGTTAAAATGTAGGAGAAATGTAGAAAAGTGTTCCAAAACTGAATATTTTCTTCTCTATGTACTTGCCATTCTCTAAGCCTATTTGTGTGAAATGTTGTATCACTGTACTGGCACTGGTTCCCTTTAAATATGAGGACTTGACTCTTTTGTCTAATACAGCAAGGACAACAGCAACATTGCAGAAACAATGAAATAGCATTCATGTGGCCAGCATTTCTCATGTCAATGCTCTTCTCTGCTGTTAGCATCCTGGCCTTTACCCATTTATATTCCTTGTGCTTTGTGCATTTATATGCTTCATGAAGCAGAGATATTGCACTCCATCAATTAATGTTGCTCTTGCTGGTTTCTAATGTGTAAGTTCCCAGTGCTGCTTTGTTTTCTTCTTTTCAATGCAATATATTTTAATTTTTACAGTAAACGCCACCTTACATTAGATCAGCCTAATGACATAATGTGACTTGAAGTTATGCAAATGAATGCTTTCCAGATATCTCCGATTAAGCTGAAGAAAACTCTTCCTAATTAGTCCTAAGATAATCAGTGAAAAATTGCACTTGATTAGATATAGTAAATACTCATCTCAAGCTCAAAATGACAGCATTCCCTGTCACAGGAATTTTTTTAAAGATGCTTTATAAAGTATTCTCTTTTGTCCTGTGCAATGCACTTGGTTTTTTATTCTCTGTTTTAATTGTATTTACCTTGCTTTTATAAATTTATAGCTTTAGAAACATCATGGAAAATTTGGTGACATTAGGGAGAATGCCACGTACACTCAGAGATTCATAATTTTGAAACAGAATAAGCTTGTAGAATAACAAATGCATTATTTAGAGATGCAAGTGGAATGTGTAACAAAATATTGCAGCATGAAATGCTGCTTTTCATTTATCTTGTCATCCAACCATGCTCTTCTCTCTAATACTCTATTCCTCATCTCATTGATTTTCCAACTCCCTTGCCTCCAAGACCCAGTCAGCTTTCCATGGCTACTGAGTACTCATTGCCTCTCACTGGGCTGATATTTGTCCACCTCCTGACCCCATTGGATTCTCACCTCTTTTTGGATACTTCAACAAAATTTCTCCAAGCCTCTGATATGTATGTGAGTAGATGGCACTATTTTGGTTAGATGAAGAACTGAACTCCCCTCTAAACTGATGAAACAGAGTGAATGGTATCCCCCAGTATTAGAAATGATAGTTTTAGGATGAAAAATAAGATTTAAGTTACACTCTAATATTGTTGTTACACTCTAATATTGTTGTTACACAATAAAAGCCCTTACCTCACAACCAAACTTTTCAAAATGCCATATATAAATATAGGGCAGCCACATTCTCTAGTACAATTCAAAAAGACAAGTGGGATCTGCAGTAAACAGTTACGGTATATCCTCAAAGTGCTTTTGTTCATGCTATGCCCTTCTAGAGGATGTTCCATTTCAGTGTTCCCTTTTTTGTGTGTTTCTTTTTTGTGCTTCACTTTTGGATTTCTTGAGTTTAGGCCCCTCCATCACTTTGCTGCAGGTGAACAAAAAGCTTTGTAAAGTTCCTGGATCGCAAAAAAATTCCCCCAAAAAAACTCTCATAGCCTTCCTCATATATTTGTGGGAACCAAAATGCTTTGGGATGTCTACATGGGCCAAATGAACCAGTTAATGCCCACTCTCATGTCTTCCTAGGTTTAACTATGAACTGCTTTCATGTGGGAATGGCAGTTTTGCAGTGAATCTAGAGCAGGGGTCGGCAACTTAAGGCCCTCTGGCCAGGTGCGGCCCATGGAGGCCTTCAGACTGGTCCCTCCCCGGTCCTGCCACTGCCGCCACCACGCCACCACCTTTCGCAGCCATGGGGGTCCTCCAGGGCACCATTTTGGATTCCAAAATGGTGCCTGGAGTCTCATGTGACCTTTCCCATCGTGGGAAAGGTCGCATGAGACTCTGGGGCACCATTTTGGAATCAAAAATAGCACCCCAGAGGACCCCCATGGTGGCGCTGGGCCTCTTGGAGGCCCAGCGTGGCCAAGGGAAGCCTCCTGGGGGGGCCCCGTGGTGGCGCTCGGCCTCTCGGAGGCCCGGCGCTGCCGAGGGAGGCCTCCTGGGGGGGTCCCACAGTGGCGCTTGGCATCTCGGAGGCCCAGCGCAGCTGAGGGAAGCCTCCTGGGGGCCCCCGCCATCGTGCACATGTGCACGCGACGCAGGGGGGCATCCACCATTTTGTTTTTCAAAATGGTATCACGCACATGCGGGGGGGGCAAGCACGTGCACACACAAGCCCACACACCGGCCCCCAGTGCCATTTCCCCCCCTCCTGGCCCGGCAGCAAAAAAAGTTGCCGACCCCTGATCTAGACCTTCCTTGAGTTAAATTGAATTTTTAAAATACTTCACCATTTGCTTTGGACCTTCCAAGAAAATCCAGAGCACTCTGGAGTGATTTCAAGTGGCTATTTACACAGCATCCCGATGTACCACCTGCCACCACCGCTGGTGTGGGTTCTCTCCTGCTGAGGTCACAATGAGGTGCCTGCCCATGTGATCAGAGCAGGGACTATGGGGGGATGCAGACGAGGGCGTCCAAGACGCCCTGGTCCGCAGCGCCGAGGGGCCAAGGCAGCCTCACCGCGGCGCATCCCCACCGAATCTAAAAGGAGCGCCAAATTGGCGCTCCTTTTAGATTTAAGGGAAAGTGCGCCCTAAAAGCGGCGGGTGCACTTTCCCTGCCTCAAACACTGCGGCGAGTGCAGTCGCCGTGGCGTGAGGCCAACCCGGAAGCGCCAGCCGTGCGGATGGCCGGCGCTTCCGGGGGCGACCTCAGGAAGAGGAAGGGGCACCGAACATGTGGCTGCCCCTCCTCTTCCGGACCCGGAAGACGACTCTATTAGTCGTCTGCCAAGGCCCTTTGTTTCTGGCCTCAGAGAGAGTGACTTTTGCTGCCCGCTGTGACAGCAGAAGGCAAACAGCGAACTGGCATCATTCCAGAATGTGCAGATAACAAGGTGAATTCAGGGCAGCTTCAGGCTCAGAATACTCCAGGAGTTGCCCAGAGTTTTCTAGCCAGTGTAGACCTACCCTTAATTTGACTAAAGGAAGCTTCCAAGGGTGTAACTTTGCACTTCAAAATATTTTAAGGCTGCCTGAAACAAAAACAACCACCCAACTCTGAAAGTGACCTTGAGTGACCACAATATCACAATTAATTGCAGAAAATGGCAGCTGTAGCAGCATGATGTCACCGATGCATGGATTGGAAGTGCTGGAAATGAGTCCTCCAGACCCAAACATGTCCATCCCTACTTCAGTGGAATGAATTTGCTGGGTGATTTCAAAATGTATCAAAAGCAGTAAGGAATATTACCTCTATACTCATAATGTATCGATACAGCATATGAAGGTGGAGATATTTGCTATTGTATTATCAGTAGCCTTAATTGCCAGTAGTATTGCTTTAGAAAACATAAGAGACACTGAATTTCAGTTCAGATTAAAACTCATTTAAAACATTAAAGTGAGAGGGGAAAACCCTAATTTCCTCATAGCCCACCTGCTTTCCAAAAAAATTACTATAAGGTGTTAAAATGAGTTGGGAATGGTTTCCCTTCAGGGACTGTAACAATTGGCTTGTTACAACATCTTCATTGGCTACCAGTCTTTTTGGGGGCATAATTCAAAGTACAGATTGTATCTGACACAGTCCTTCATGCTTAAGGTCAAGTTATCTGACAGAACATACCTCCTCCAATGGGCCTACCTGGGTCCTGAGATACTCAGAATAATGTTTTTAAATGAGCATGCATTTAAATTGCTCTTACTTCTATTTATAATTTATTTATATTTAATTATATTTCGCATTTTTAAATATTTCATTAATATGAACTTTTATTTGTATAAATTTTAACTCATGTAAGCATCCTTGAGTCCCAAGGCTGGGGAAAAGGTGGGAAATGAATGAGTTAATGAGCAACAATTCCATCTCTATCAGCACTAGCCAGCATCAACACTGAATTGTCATGGGAGCTGCAGTTCAATGGTCACCTTACTAGCTCACACCTCTCCACTCCCTCTCAGCTGAAATCTCCACATTTTCTGGAAGTTCGCAGATCCTTCTCAAGACTTTTGGGATTCCCACCACCACCACCACCCGTGTGTTCCTTTTCTTTTAATTTTTGCAACATATATTTCTGGATACCTAGGGAGTTAACTAATCACTTAGTAATCCAATGCCTCAATTTGAAGTGGCTCCATTTTGTTTCTCATTTTCAAATCAAATTTGCTGTTGATATGTCTATGGTAATATATTTCCATGTATCCACAGCCATGCTGTCTGCGTAAGGATTAAAAAAATCTCTGTGTATGTCTAATTATTAGTTTCACCATCAGGTAGTTTAATAAATGTGAATGGAGACATAACCTTTTAAGTGTTTTTAGTCATGATCACAGTATACTAAAATTCTAAGATCTATAGCCAACAATTAGTAAGGCCAGCTTGGAAGAGGGAATTGATAACTTTGCAGCATGAAGTTATAGAAGTACTTCCAAGTTCTACAAATCCTAGTGGTTCTTCATTCATTTCAGGAAACTGGTTTTTGAAACTCTTAACCCTGGGGCTTTGTGTAATAATGACATGAAAATCAATAAGCTCAAGAAAGGGGGTGGAAAGGAGGGTGACATTGTAATGGAAAATGAAAAGGAAAGCAAGAAAAGGGTTTTAGATGGCTTGGATGACAAATGTATTTTTTCCCCTCAAATAATCATGCAGCTATATCCTTCCCTCCCAAGCTCAAGACAAGGCAAAGGGGCAGGGAGTGGGGGAATAAAGTCACAGATGGCATCTTCAGCTTCATTCTGGTGTTTTTGTGCAGATTTTTAATTTAAAATTAAATAGCAATTTAACATAAATTTAATTGCTAAAGTCCTCTTTCTAATATAGATGTAATTGAATTGGATTTTAAAGGTTATTAATAATTAAACCTTAAATGTATTACCCATTAATTAAACACTTTCTACTAAATTTATTATTTTCTGGGGAAGCTATATTACAATAATACTATGGAATGATTATTCATATATGTATTGTTTTAAAACTGAATTAATCCCTTAATGAAATTATTATGGGGACAACCAAATAAAACCAGGATTTATTTTATTTCTTGTTTCAAAAATATGTAATGATTCTCTTTCTTTAATAAGCAAAGCTGGAAAAAAATTATATTAATTGTTAATTTCCGTAAGTCAGCTTCAGTTCAAGGCCATATGAATGCGAGACTTCAGAGAGACCCAGGCTGCATCCTCACTGCAGAAATAATACAGTGTGACACCTCTTTAACTTCCAAGGCTCAATGCTATAGAATTCTGGGAACTATAGTTTTCTGAAACATTTAGACTTCTCTGTCAAAAAGCTTTGGTGCCACAACAAACTACAATTCCCAAAATGTCATAGCATTGAGCCATGGCAGTTAAAGTGGTGACAAGATAGATTATTTCTGCAGGTGGATGCAGCCCTAATTATCAACAGCCCTGCTCAGGTCTTGAAAACTCAGGGCTATGGCTTTTTTGATTGACTCAATCCATTGGTAACATAGTCTTTACATTAGTATCAGTTCCCAGTGGAGCTAGCCCAGTCCATTTATGGAGCACAATTCTCAGAAAGTTGGCATTTTGAAAGCATCATACACTTTTGATAATATAATAGGAAAGATAGACAGCTGAAAAAAGGAAAGAGGAATAGAAAATAGATTAAATATATTTAAGAAATTAATTTCTTTCTCTAGAATGTCATCTTCGGATCCACAGGCTTAAATAATATTTGTTCTTCCTGAATAATATAAGAAAATTAGCATAACCTATGTAAGGAACCAAGGATGAATTCTGATAGAGAGTGAAGTTTGTTTGGTTCTTTAAATCTATATTTAATTTTTCTTTCTGGACTCAGCCTGAAACCAGTGATTTGGCCGTTGCTGGTAGAGCTATATTCCCCTTCTATTTCTAAACTCGTTCATTTTATTTAATCAAGAGGCATTATGTTCTAATATCTCTGCACCTATTTTAGCCTCCAATGCAATCTCCTCAATCCCTTCATTTTTAAAATATCTATGATGTGCTGCATTAATTCTAGTATCTTTCTCTGTCTCATGCTTAACCACAGTCAAACCATTCTTCTTCCTTTGGCTTCTTCACTCTTCTTAATGATTTACTTAATCCATGATGTTTTCTCCTTAAAGTCAGATAATGTTTGAAAAATTTGATGTGGAAGAAATGCAGCATTCCCCGCTCTTCTAATACAGCTCCTTTTATAATCAGCCTTTATTAATATAGTTGAAATCAATTGCAAAACTCCCAATAGTTTTATTTGGAGCTGACCTTTAGTGAACAGAAACCTGTGTATTAAGATGAAATCATTATGGGCTGTCATTAAACATAAACTCACAAATTGTTGCTGTTCTGTTTTTAATTCATAGGCTTTTATGAATTTACTGTTATTTCTTAAAATCTAAATGAAATCATTCTTCTAAATAAGCAGAAGATGCTTCTTTGAAAATATCTGATCCAGAAGGAATGCATAATATTAAATGTTAACAGACTGTTGATGGTAAATTGGACTTAGTACATTTTTTTTTTTTTTTTGTTTATGATGTTATTGCAGGAGTGCATAAACCCCATTACAGAATTATGTTTACTCATGGGATGAGAGAGGATTTGAAAGTTTGGCAAGAATTTCTTGCATTCTTTAATGGAAAGATAAGTTACATGTCTTTGGATGAAGCTGCATCACTTGGGGTTGGGGTTTTCTTTTGTGATTATTGGTGCGCCCAGGTATGTCTGGAAGAGTGGGCTGAGGCAGGGATGTTGATGGATTTGATGAGCTTTTGGGGGAGGGGGGTCCCAATTGTAGCAGGTGTTCAGATTTGGACAGAAGAGTTAGCTAAGTCCTCTGTCCACTTCTACTGGAATAACATGGCTGCAGTTTAGGTCATCAATTCTATGTCCTCCAAGTCCCCAGAAGTCATGCATTTGGTCAGAGCTTTTGTCCTGTGGTGTCTTTGCTACAATATTTTGTTTATGGCCCTCCATGTGCCTGGTGTAGACAATGGAATAGCCATTGCTCTTTCCTGCCAACAGATGGAACACTTCAGACAACTGTCTCTAGAAACAGATGCTTGTCCAGTTCTCATAACTGTAGACCTGTGGAGACTTGGGGGCTGCACAGACTGGCATAAAGAGCCAACCTGAGGGCAGAGTTGGGGTGTGGTAACCGCATGCTGGCTGTCCCGATTCATTACAGAGTGCATTACAGAAGTCAAGATGTGAGGTTACCAGCGCGTGTACCACAGTTTCAAGATCCTTAGTTTCCAGAAAAGAGCGCAGCTGGCGTATCAGCCGAAGCTGATAACAGGCACTCCTGACCGTCACATTTAATAATAATAATATTAATAATAAATTTTATTTGTAACCCGCCCCTCTGCTCAGCAATCGGGGCGGCGTACATCAAGTTAAAAAATACAACAGTTAAAATCCTGGTTCTTACCCTCCACCCACTATCCTCCCCCCTTAAAACAATATTAAACATAATAATATTAAAATCAGACATGTAACTAAAAGTAAATGATAAAAGCAATAACAAGATGCCACTATCAGTAGAGAGACCTGGCTCAAAATATGTATATCCCTGTAAGGAATTATTCTGGGAAGGCCTGCCGGAAAAGCTCCGTCTTGACTGCTTTCTTAAAGGTGATAAGAGACGTAATAAGACGTATCTGATCCGGCAGGCCATTCCACAGTTTAGGGGCAGCGACTGAGAATGCCCTTTGGGAAGTCTGCTTGAATTTCGTTTTAGGTTGTAGGAGCAGATTTTTTTCCCGCTGAACGAAGGGCACGGGGGGGATCATACGGGAAGATTAAGTACCTGATTAAGCATCTGGCACGACGGATCCAAGAACACCTCCAGACTGTGAACACAGTCCTTAGAGGAGAGTGTGACTCCATCCAGGACTGGAAGTTGTATTCCCAAGCCTGGATTTGGGCCCGTAACTGTTAGTACCTCCATTTTGTCTGGATTCAGTCTCAATCTGTTTTTCCTCATTTAGTCCATTACTGCCTGTCAAGTTTAAATCATGTTGTGGTTGAGTTTGTCATTGTGGAGTAGCATGGCTTCCATTCACTGTAAAACCATTGCCAGGGAGGCTTGCAAATGGAAAAAGTACTCTTGATAAAAATGTAAAAGCATTAAAAAAACTCTCAAGAATAAGAATAAGAAAGAAAAAGGAAACCTGAAGAATGGATTAGGCCAAAGAATACTTGGGTTTTTTAAAATGTCATTTCCTCCTTGCAAGAGCTTGGGCCAAACATGAAAAGTTATTTAAAATGTTTTAAAAAGTCATCTCCTAGAACTGGTCATGCCATTAGCCATGCTAGCTAAGGAATTCTGGGAGATGTAGTCCAAAAAGAAACTTTTCCATGTTCTTCCATTGTGACTTATCCAAGTTTGTCCGTGGTTAGAACATAATGCCCAAATGTGAGTCATGATTAGCAGACTCAAATTTAAAGAGCCAGGACAGCATAATAGTGTAATTAACTAATGCTTTATTCTGGAATCCAAGATAGTGGTTCGCCACCAATGGAATAGTGTCAAATCTGAATTGTATCCAGATCAGCCAGCCTTTAAGAATTCCCTCTCCAACCCTCCTTTCCCAGCCCACAGTGTGTGCACTTTCAACTATATCAAAGGGTTCTTTAAACTTGCCACTTTTCCTCCAACTCCCTCATCTCCTGTATCAATCCATCTCACTCAGGAAGCAAGATGTTGTCTTGTTTACCATCAAAGTCTTCCCTCAGGAAACCAACAGGGCTATAAACTATAACTCTCCCCTGCCATTGCCCATCTGTCCCTGCTTTGCATTTCATTCAGATTACCCCCCCTTTCCAATTTGTCTTGAGCATATTCCCCCTCTGTTTCTTGTTTTCATTTCTTGCCTCTTAACCTTAGTGCTATTTCACCATATCAAATTACTTCTATCTCACTATATCAACATATTACTACATCACTATATTTCCACATATTTCTTGTCATAGCAGATCCATAACTTTTGGCTATGACATCATGAAATATGGCATTTATTAGGGCATTCTGTTAAAAGGGACACAAGGTCAGCCTTTGAACAAGCAAAAACAGACATTTCCCGATTCTGTATTGCCTAGCAAAAGGTGTTTTAAAATATCTAGATATTAAAATGTCAGTTTCATTATTTTATTGTTAGGCAATGAAACAGAATAGCTTATATAATATAAATAAAAATGAGTTATACAAGATTCCTTTTTGAAAGACTGAATGAGAAAGCTTGTTCTGTGTCCTCTTTTGCTCAGGGTAGTTCACACTAAAATAAAATAAGTGGGAAGTGGAGCAAACACTTCTCTTAGCATTTGTTAACAAGGTCATCTTAAGAGACTGGAAGAGTCATGATCTTCTCCTATTTAAATAACTTCCACAAAAAATCTTTCTATGTGATGCTGCCAAGAATTTATTTTGGGGGCAATAAATTTGCAGTGTATATTCATTCTATGCTTCTTTCTCCTGTTGTAAAGCCTAATTAGAAGAACAAAGGTTAAGACCAAGATATTATCCAGAAAGATCTTGTGCCAGTACTACAGTTTCCTCAGGCACTGGTGACTAGTCAAAATTAATTAGTTTGATGACCTGCAAAAGATATGCTCTTCCATTTCCATTTACTCTGCTTGGCAGTGCCAAGAGTCAACAGTTGAAAATGAGTCAGACTTTACTTTCTTCATCCATGCCCTCAAATCCTAACTTGCCTCCCTAAAATCAGATTAAAAGGGTTGATGAATATAATTTTTTAATAAAAATTTATAAGATGAAGCAAATCACATAGGTGCATTACACATTGACTGTACATGCTTTGCATACCGTATCAAGTTAAGGAAGTGAGTAATCAAATTATTTCCTGTATTACTTGTAAGGAAAGACACTAATGTATCTCTATGTATAGTTCATATACAGTGGACTCTTTCCATCAGTTTGGTTCCAGGAAAAATGGATGGATGCTCAAGCTAGCATTGAACAATATGGGACATGATGAACTGCAGGCAGTTGAATTCATAGATCACTAGCACGCCAACATGGAGGACCTACAGTACATCACTGCTATTCAAAATGGTGGTTCATGGACTAGTTCCAGCCCACAAGCTATCAACTGATGATCTCTGAAGAGTTTCTAGAAAAGAAAGAGAAAACTGCAGCCAGATAATGTATTGGTCCTTGACACATAGGGAGAAAATAACTGCTACTTCCTCACATCAGCAAATATTGTACCATTTTATATTGTATTGTGTCTTTCATAGCTCATGCATATTAGATAAACATGAAGGACTATTACAAAGGATCTCCCAGGATGTACATTCATTCTTTAGCCCCTAGAATCAATGTCTACAGTCCATTTGAAAATATAATGTCCATTTGTCATCTGATCATCATCTTGTCTAATATGTAATGTCCATTCGTCATCTGATCATGATCTTGTCTGATCATGGAAGCTAAGAAGGGTAAAGCCTGGTTAATATTTGGATTTATTTATTATTTATTTATTTACTGTATTTATAACCCACTCTTCAGCCAAAAAGGCTTGCAGAGTGGCTTACAAATAGTTATTTAGACATTTCCCTGCCCTCAGGCTTACAATCTAAAAAAGACATGACACAAAAGAAGAAAGGAATGGCAGTGGGGGAATAAGTCCTGTAGTCCTTCTCTCCCTCTGAGGCCTGGATCATGCCAGATGGATTGGAAGGAGGGACCGTCTTCTTATTTTAGGCCAGGCCTGATGGAGCTGGCTGGCCTTTCTCTCCCTCTGAGGCTGGATGATGTCAGATGGTAGAAAGGATGGATGGGGAACAAACAAAGAATACCAGGTGCCATAGGTTATATGTCAAAAGAAGGCACTGGCACACCAACCCTAAGTATTCCTAGCCTAAGAAAATGCAATATAATTCATGGGGTATCTAACAGTCAAGAAGTAACATTAAGGCATGCACACACAGACACACATACAATCTCCAGTTCAGCAATTTCTTGTGGGCAGAAGGACAATGAAATCGTTAATACTCTCCTCTCTACAGAAATTTCACTCCTCTGCCGACTAAGTCTTTTTGCACTTGGAGATAACATTGTTTTTGGAGACAGACTTTTAAACTATAAGAGGCAAAGCAAACAAACTACAAATATTTGTTTCTATCCTTGAACACAGCAAAAGATACTGTGGGAGAGGGGGCCATTTTATAAGTGTCCATGAAGGGAGATCAAATGGTTTTCTTATTAGCCTGATTAGCTGAGAAAGGTCACATGATGGGGCAATGTGGAAGGCTATTTAAGCCTGTCACCCCCTCCCACTTTGTCTTCAGTGAATTCCTGCAACCCACCCACAGTTTAGTGTGAGCTTTGATGGTTGCCTAGGCACTGGGTAGGAATTTTTCCCCATTACTTGAGTTTTTAGCCTAGCCTATATGGGACCTAGGAAAATTGGATTGAGATGGTGTCAAAAAATAGGTCTTCTTTGGCAGGTAATGGGAGGGGGGGGGAGAGAGAGAAGATATTAAATTGTTGTACACTTTGGCACTCCATTATGGTGGAAGACTGGTTTCTGGAACTGCGTCCATGGCACACAAGACCGGGGGATTTGGAAAGGAGACTCTCCTTGGGGGCTTATCTGGGGCTGACTCTCTCTAATAAAGTCTCAGGCTATGAGAGGAAGCCCCTCTGGTTTTGCCTTCCAAATATGACTGACTGAGATAGCAAGCAATGTCTTTGGATAACCCTTGGAGTCTAGTGTTTTGTCCATAGGATAGCTGGGGAGGTGTTATAGGGTAACATCTGGGTCTCAACTGGACCCATACTAGGTTGCTCCCCACCTTGTTTATTGATTTCCTTATCCCCAGGCCTCAAACAGTTAAATAGTTTATAGGTCAATAAAACAGCCTTGTTTAATCCAACTAATTCTGTCCGGTATCATTATTTCATAGATAGGCAACAATTCTTAACTAAGGAAAAAATACTTTATTACATACCTACTAAGATGTTAATAATACTCCCATATTGTTTCCCTGTCCTGCGTGCCCTGTTACATCACTTAAAACTCTGGTGGGCAACTGCATTTGAGAGAGTAACCAATTTGCTTCCAGACTACCACCCCCATTGATTCTGCTGGCTAGGGCTGCTGGGACTTGTTTCCAACAACACCAGGAAGGCATTAATTCCCCACCCTTGTACTTTTAAAATATCATACCATCAGTGAGTGTTATAATGTCCACTGGTTTCTCCCAACCTATTGCCCAAACATTTGAGAATGTTTACTTCCTTTCCCTCTTCATTTTGTACTTGTCAGAACTAGGACAATGCAAATTGTTCAATGGGAGAGGGAGAGGGAGAGGGAAAGAAAGAAAGAAAGAAAGAAAGAAAGAAAGAAAGAAAGAAAGAAAGAAAGAAAGAAAGATTACTACCACATCATGCCTGGATTCCTGTATCCTGCTATGTTTGATTTAAGCTAATGCTACTTAAGTGTTTTTACTAAAATCCAGGTTTTTGTCATTGTTCTTTGCCTAGAACAGTCCTAGGAGCCCCTTTCATTCAGAGTGGTGCCTGCAATTTATAAAGGATATCTGCAAACTATTTCATTCCCTTTTTTTATGATGCTGCTGCTGCAAGCAAGTGAAATAAACTCTGAGTAGGTTTTGGTCCCTCCTGCCTTGCTTTAGTATAAGTTGTTCTTGAGGAAGGAAAATTGGAAAGGAAGTAGTGTGGAAGAACTGGCAAGTCTCCCCTGAGACTCACAAAGGTTGCTCTTGACAATGACATAAAGTAAACAAACCTGTCTAGATCTGAAGGAGGCTGTGAGGCTCAGTTTAACCACCACATACTATTCAGAAATGAAGAATGGAGGTATAGAAACTCTAAGAGTTATGCAGCAGGGGCAAGGAAATTAGTTGTGGGCCATTTAAGCATTTCCCAGCCTTCCACCCTTGAATACCTCACTTAAATCTAGCTCATGTCAATAGGAGAATGAACACCGAGACTTTATAGCACAACATAGGTACTTATTTGTCTCTAGTGCAAGCTGCAGCATTGTTGCAAATCATTGTGTTCACAGAAACCTTTTTTGGCAGATTGGATTTTAATACAAAAGGTCATGAAAAATTCCACAACCATCCAACTAATAATGTTCTTGATGTATTTATAATATTGCAGAAATGTTTAACCTATAATATGATGATGTTTGATCAAACTTCAAACTACACCATAAATTCACATAAAGATCTAGCCACATTCAAATTGGGACAGGTCTTATCTTTTACACTGGATTCATGAAAACTATATGGCTTAACACAGGGGTAGGCAACCTTTCCCCTTTAAGGGCCGAGGGACTTCAGCTCCCAGAAGCCTCAGCCATGTTGGCCAATAGTCCCATGTTGGCCAATAGCTCCTGGGATTCTGGGAGCTGAAGTCCCTCAGCCCTTAAATGGGAAAGGTTGCCTACCCCTGGCTTAACAGGTACAATTAATTAGCTCAAAATAAAACCAAGATAATAGGTAATTTTGATCTCAGATGAGTTTTCTAGGGATGTCTGATACATCTAGGCTTTTTGCAAACAGGCACATAAAGTTAGAAGTAGACATAGTTATACATAAAAGTGGTCTGATACATCACATAGGGATGCAGTGGCTCAAATGGTTAAGACACTGACTCTGTTGATTGCAAGATCGGCAGGTTGGCAGTTCGAGGCCTGGGTGCTGCACGATGGGGTGAGCTCCTGTCACTAGTCCCAGCTTCTGCCAACCTAGCAGTTCAAAAGCATGCAAATGCAAGTAGATAAATAGGTACCAATAGAAGGTAAACATGCTGGTCACATGATCACAGAGTAGTCTCTGACAACACTGGCTCTTTGGCTTAGTAACGGAGATAAACACCACCCTCTACAGTTGGACACGACTTGACAGTTTTGTCAATGGGGAATACCATTACCTTTATCTTTTTACATCACATATTGGGGCAGCGATGGGCTCACAATACCCATAGGGCTACCATTTGAAGGGGGGGGGAATTAGGTGAAGGAGTGGCTCTTCACATAAATTGGTGGCAAGTGTTTGAATACAGAAAAATCCAGTGCTTAGAAGTGTGCTTGATGATCAGTGTTACAGGGTCTAAGGGGGGGGGGTTGCAGACTGCCAGAAATAGTGCAAATTGAGTCCACTTTTAGGGTTAGGGTTAGTCCTATGGAATCATGGGAATTTTTTTTTTCTGAGACATTAAGCCTTCTCTGTCAGAGAGCTCTGGTGCCACAATAAAATACAGTTCCCATGATTCCCTAACCCTAACCCTAAAAGTGGACTCAATTTGCACTATTTCTGGCAGTCTGCAACCCCCCTAAGTTTGAGGACCCAGAAACCCAAGATTTGGTCTAAACTTAAGAGAGGAAAGTTCAGCAGTTTGAGTTTAACGTAAAGGCATTAGTGTCAGGGGAGTAATCTTTGAGATAATTGTGAAAGGTAATTTGTAAGAGATTACTCAGAAACTGACCACTCTGGGGAAAAATTATTGCCAGTCCCTGAAGAAATTTGCTGAGGTAATTGTAGGGGACTGTGGAAGAAAAGAGATAAATCAACAGAGTGAGACTGGGTAAAGTCACCCCATATCTGAAAAAGTACCAAAGCAAGAGCACACTGAAGGAAAATATCTTAGAAAAGTGATTTCTGAGGTAAAAATTTAGAGTAAAGTAGGAAATCACTGGTTTATCATTAAGATCCAAAAGTTACCTTAGTAAACATCTGATTAAAAAGTAGCTAAGAGTATTTCCTGAGGTAAAAGTTTTGAGTAATAGTAAGGAAATACTATAAAAATGCCTCCTAAAAAAGCAAAACCCACTGGGACAGAAACAGAAGTGGTAGAAGAAGAATTGGTGGGGAGTTTGGACACCTCAGTATCTGAATCTCAGGAGAGTGTGGAGATTTGAAAAATTAAGAGGGAAATGGAATTGGGCAGACTTGAAAATGAAAGGCTTTTAAGAGAGAGAAAATAGAAAATGAGAGGAGAGGAGAGAAAAAGAAAGGGAACAATAACTTGAAAAGGAAAGAATAAGATTAAGACAAGCTGAACTGGAAGAAAGAGATAAAGAAAGAGAACAAGCATTAAGACAAACAGAGATTGTTGTATTTTCAGTTGAGAATCAGACGGATGGATAGGGAACCTCAAATACAAACTATTACTGAGGTAAATAGGTTGCCTCAAATTGACATGAAAAGACTCCCATGATATTATAAAGGAGATGACATTGACTCCTTCTTCACAAACTTTGAGAGAACATGTGAAGAATTAAAGATAAAGGCTGAGGAAAGAATGAGTTATTTAAGATTACAAATCTGTGGAGGATTATGAGAAATATATGCTGAAATGAGGGAAGAAGAATCCCAAAACTATGACTTGTTCAAAGAGATGGTAAAACGGAAGTTTGGATTCACTCCAGAACACCATCAAAGGGAATTTAGAAGTTTAAAGAAAAGAGGGGATAAAACCTATGCTCAATTAGGATGTAGATTAGATTACCTATTAAAAAGTTGGATAAATGGGTCTAAAGTGAGTTCAAAAGAAGAATTAAAAACTTTAATAGGTTTGGAGCAATTTTACAATATCATCCCTCAAGAATATAAATGGTTGGTGCAAGATCGAAAACTTGAGACCGTGGCTGAAGCAGCCCAGATGATGGACCATTTAGTCTTAATAAGAGAAGAAGGGAGCAAAAAAGTGTCAAAACCTGAGGTAAAATCTCATTGGAATGACAAGAAAAATTATAAAAATTGGCAAGCTTTGAAGGATAGATCTGGTGAGGGGAAAAATTGTAAGTCCTGGCAACAGACAGGATCAAACAAATGAGGCTGAGAGGAAAAAATTTGGGTTAAGGGAGTGTGACTCTGAGGCCAATAAGAGAAGTAGTTGGACTAGAGAAGGTCACCCAGATCTGAGCTATAGAACATGTTATGCATGTGCAATCAAGGACATTTGAAATATAATTGTCCTAAACTAAATAATAAAGAAATAAAGTCAGCCACAAAATTAGCATATTATATAAAATCAGTCAAGCCTACAGAGAAGGGCTCCCCCGACGATTTGGGAGGGGGCCTCGTTGCGTCTGCCCAAATAAGGGCATCGGGACGCGATTGGCCAGGAGGATCGGAAGGCCGCATTTCCGGTCGTCCTGGCCAATAGGAAAGAAGTCTCGCACTGGGTCTCGCGAGGTTTTAGATCTCGCGGGATTTGGGTGCGAGATTTGGAGGGCTATAAAGCCCTTGGCTGCCACGTGTATGCAGCCATTTTATTTGTGCCGAGCAAGGAGCACCTTGCTCTTACGGCACTGGTTTCGGGCCTTTTGCGGCCTTATTAACAAGGCGGGCCCGTTTCGCCTTAATTAAGGCGGTTGGGGGAGACCTTGCTGGGTCGGACGGGCGCGGCGGCTGCCGTTTTGGACGCCTCACCGGCCACGTGGTTACAGTAAGGCCTAGTGGGCAAGGCCTTTGGGGCGCTTGATAGCGCTGTCCCGCTCTGGAAAGCGGGTGCTACGGCCTTGCTTAGCCTCGATCGCCCAGGGAACAGCGATCTAGCAGGCGGCGGGCCTGGGAGACAGCGCGGTGGGCTCGCGCTTGGTGGGGTGGCCGGCCGGGTGCGGCGGCCACCAGTTGACAAGCCAGGCATTGGGGCTGACGGCTTGACGGTCCTCCGGATTCTGGAGGACAGGTGGTGCGGCAAATACAAAAAAAAAAAGTGGAACCAGAAAGGACAGGCCATTGGGTTGGGCTAACGGCCTAGGCTTATAGGTCAGCACCCCTCACCCCCCACCCCCCTCGCTTCCATTTCGTTCAGGCCTTGCAGGGGATACATTTGATAGCTTGGCCTGGCCACAATTAATTAATAATAATAATAATAATAATAATAAAAGGGTGGTGAGTGCAAACGAAGGCCTATTTCTGAACTGGCGACTGTAGCCTGCACTATTGGCAATTGTACAACGGGATTACATGCAGTTTACACTGTAATTTAAATACGCAGGCATAGTGGTTCTTCTATATCCTGCATTAATCAGTTGTAGAATTTGTTATTGGATTATCCTGTCATTATGCCGCGGAGTAAATCTCAATCTAAGCGGCGTGTGACCTTATCTGTTCAACAAGATGGCCAGCCAGCCCCTAAGCGAACGGCTAATGCGGCAAGCAAAGATGATGACATTACCACACATCTAGCACAGATAGGTCGTACCATGCAGGCTTGTGCTGCGGTATGTGAGCAGTTGGCTCAGCATCACTTACAGAAAGGGGTGCAAGCAACTACCTTTCCAGTGGTGCATACAAATGTTGGACAAGCCTCTGCACATCAGGTTATGGATAATTCAAACACTCCATCTGACACTGCATGTAGTTACCCGGGTTCTTCGGCTATGGAGGTTGGGCAACCAACCGTAGCTGATGTAATGGAACTTTTAAAGAAAGTTCCTGGTGTGGGGCACCAAGGTGCCATGGCATGTACTTCTAGTCAACCTACTCTGTCTGACTTGTTTCAATTTCTTCAAAGTGTGGTTGTTACAGGCCAGAGTAATGCATCTACACCTGAGACATCTGCAGATGGCAGCGGCAATGTACCAGGCACTCATGGCGGACAGCACAACACTGGAGCTGCGTCATTGACACCCGCAAGGGGAGAGCAGCAACCATCTGCAAGTACTTCTTCTCATTCAACGGGCTCAGGTTTGTTTGGCGACATTAATTCACAGGCGACATGGCCTGCAGCGGTTTGGGCTATGGGTGGGCAGACAGGGTTGGCATCGCCAAGCGATCGCCCTAGCCTGGAACCTGTAAATGCACCTTTAGAGCGCTCTACCTTGACACAGGGTTTCGATTTGGGGTTGCAGTGTAATTCCTGGGTGAGCGACACAGTAGGCCACACGAAGGAAACACCTGTAGTGGGTGCATTAGGCATTTCAGGGGCCGATCGGTCTTTTGAATGTAATCCTTACTCAGGTATGTCTTTGCCTTTGGGGTCACACCTTCCCATGTCTACAAAAGAGAGAATTTGGAAGGGTGAATACATAGATCTGTTTTCGTTGACACTTAGGGATCCTGAGCCTAGGATAATGGTGAAGGATGGGGTAGTATTTACCCTCCCTAAAGAATTTCAATCGTATAAACGCCCCAAGTTAGAAAGAAATTTCGTTAATTGGATCATGGGTTTTACCATTTATAGGGGTATTATGGAAGAAAAAGACCCTGCAAGATCCATTGACTTCTCCAAGTATCAGGAGATTATGATTAAAGCCTATACTAATTGCCATGTTAATGCTCGAGGTTCAGCCTGGCTTCAATATGACGAGCAATTTCGTATGAGAGCGGCGCTTGACCATTCTTTATCTTGGCGCCACGTGCAGTCTGAATTATGGGCTGACGTTATGGTGGGGGCCTCCCCCTCGAGCCGGTGTGATAATGGGTTCGTACCTATGGTCACCCAGCCGAGAGGGCAAAATGCGAGGCCTGGCACGGGTGAAAAGAAACAATTTGGGTTTTGCTGGGACTTTAATGCAGGTAAGTGCAGAAGGCAGCCCTGCAGGTTCGAGCACAAATGCAATCTCTGTAAAGGTAATCACTCAGGTTCAGCATGCTTTAAAAGTAAAAAGTCAGGAACTGGGGGGGCCTCTTTTCACCAACCAGGGAATGCGGGAAAGGGCCCCAACACCAATTAATTTAGAGGCTATGGCCTCTTGGTTGCGGATCTACCCAAAAAGGGAGGCCGCTCAGTATTTGTTTGAGGGTTTTTCTTTTGGTTTCTGTATTCCTTATGTTGGTTTAAGGGTACATCGTTATGCACCCAACGCACGTTCTGTTAGGGAGTTGCCAGGAATAGTAAGGGTTAAATTGGCCAAGGAAATAGCAGCGGGCAGGATTTCGGGCCCTCATGAGGATTTACCTTTGGCAAATTTGAGATTATCTCCATTAGGAGTAGTACCTAAGAAGGCCCCTGGTGAGTATAGGCTTATACATAACCTTTCTTATCCAAGGGGTGATTCGGTAAATGATGCCATTGATCCTCAACTGACATCTGTGAAGTATTCTTCCTTTGATTCGGCAGTTCAAATGGTTAGGGCTTTGGGCAAAGGGACATTATTGGCAAAGTGCGATATTAAATCCGCTTTTAGGCTACTCCCTGTTCACCCTGATGATTTCGATCTTTTGGGTTTCCAATTTGAGGGGAAGTATTATTTTGATAAGGCTATGCCAATGGGATGTTCCATTTCTTGTTCAGCATTCGAAACATTTAGCACATTTTTACATTGGTGTGCTTCTAAAAGATTAGGTAGTCAAGCTATTACTCATTATTTGGATGACTTTCTTTTTGCGGGTGCCCCGGGAACAAATGATTGTGTAGATATGCTGGTGGCTTTTCAGCATTTAATGAATGAAATGGGAGTACCTCTGGCTGAGGAAAAAACGGAGGGCCCTGATACACGTTTAACTTTTTGGGGGATTGAACTAGATACTGAGGAGGGTATTTCTCGTCTCCCACCTGACAAGCTTACAGCTATGAGGCTGCAGGTAAGGATGATGAAAAGTAAGTCAAAAGCCACGCTCAGGGAATTTCAATCTTTAGCAGGTTTGTTAAATTTTGCTTGTAAGGTCATAGCTCCTGGCAGGGCGTTTTGCTCGCGTTTATATAAGGCCACCAAGGGTGTAAAGGCCCCTCATCATCATATTAGAATAAATTCTGATTTAAGAAAGGATTTGGAAATTTGGGAGTCATTCTTGGAACAATTTAATGGGGTATCGTTCTGGAGATCGGAACTGCTTCTTAGGGCAGATTTTCAGGTTCATTCAGATGCTTCTGGGGCTTATGGTTTTGGGGTTTATTTTAATGGCCAGTGGGCGGCGGAGAAATGGCCAGTGGCATGGGTTGAGAAGGGTTGGACTAGGGACCTCACCTTTTTGGAATTATTTCCTATTATAGTGGCGGTTCATTTATGGCCAGATCAATTTGCGAACAAAACAGTTCGTTTTTGGTGCGATAATCAGGCTGTGGTATTTATAGTGAATTCATTGTCTTCCAAATCTGAAAGGGTGATGTCATTGGTTAGAAAATTGGTGGTTCAGTGTTTGCAATTTAATATTGTCTTCCATGCTCAACATGTTTGTGGTCTATTAAATCCCTTGGCGGACGCCCTCTCGCGTTTTCAGTTTTCCAGATTCCGACAGTTGGCGCCAGAGGCAGCAGCTCATTCCTTGGAGGTACCCCAACAACTTTGGAGCCTTGGAGAGTAGAAATTGAGAAGGCGATTTTTCTCTCCGTCGCATCGTCGACACGCAAGTCCTACGAGCTCGCATTGCGAGCATTTAGATCCTTTCTATTGTCTATTGGGGAGGTTGAGGTTTGGCCATTAAGCGTGGACATTATTCTTCGTTTTACAGTCTATCTTAGGCAAAGGGGTTTGTCAGTAGTTACTATTAGGGGAAGATTAGCGGCTCTTTCTTTTTATTCTAGAGCAGGAGGTTTCAAGGATCCTACAATTGATTTTAGAGTACGCAGGACTTTGGAAGGATGGACTAGGGAGTCTTCCATTTCTAAGGACAGTCGCTTGCCTATAACTGGGTCAATTTTGTTGAAGATATGGCAATGCCTCCCAGTTATATGCTCGGCACCCGAAGAAGTCTTATTGTTTAAGGCAGCGTTCTCTGTAGCGTTTTTTGGTGCCTTAAGAATAAGTGAAATTGTTCCTTGTTCACGTACAGACACTTCTGGTAGGGCTTTATTGCTATCAGATATTCAATTTTCTGAACATAGCATGCGGCTGACAATTCGACGCTCTAAAACAGATCAGTTAGGAAAGGGACAGGCCTTAACGTTAGCCAAGGCTCCTCAAGGCCATATTTGTCCGGTTTTAGCTTTGAATAATTACTTACAAATACGGCCGGGTACAGACGGATATTTGTTCTTACATTTATCGGGTTTGCCATTAACACAGTATCAGTTCAGAGCAGTATTGCGGGGAGTTTTAAGTCATGCTGGTTTACCAGCTGGTCAATTTACCTCGCACTCATTTAGGATTGGAGCAGCTACAGCTGCAGCAACACAGGGTCTGAGTGAATCCACTATTAGTAGGATTGGTCGATGGCGCTCTAGAGCGTTTAAATCATATGTTCGCACTTAAAAATTTGTGGTACTTACATTGTTCTTGTTTTGGTTTTACTTGGCAGAATCGATTTCAGGGGACGTGTGGATACTCGGACATAGTCTGATATTCTGGGCTGAAAGACATAGCATTGAGCAGCGGTTGGATTTAGCTGTTGGACTTGGATTGGCGGGAACTGTTAGATGGTTTGGGCGAAGAGGCATGCTATGGGGAGCCATACTGCCTAGACTAATCGAACTGTTGACTACATTTGAACAGCCTAAAATTTTATTGATTCATCTTGGAGAAAACGACCTTCCGAAATTGACGTCGTTACAACTGGCCAGGAGAATCATTAAGGACATGAGGGAGATTCAGCATATGTTGCCAAATACACTCCTCATGTGGACGAAGTTTCTTCCTAGAAGAGTATGGCAAGGGGCCAGAAGTGATGTCGCCATTGATGGAGCACGGTGTTGGTTAAATAGATTTGTGGCTAAGACGTTAAAAGAGATGGGGGTGGTTATTGTTGATCACCATGGAATTCAGTTTGGAATGCCATATTTGTACAGGGGTGACGGTGTGCACCTCTCCTCTCAGGGAAACGACATATACCTTTTGACATTGGAGTCTGTTTTGAAGGCTTCAATGGAGGGGGGGGGGAGAGGGGATGCCAAGCTAAGCTGACCCCCTCTTGTGGCGGGAAGGGACCCTCCCCCCTTTAGGGAATTTTGTAGTTTAATTGGATTTATTAATTGTCAAAATAATTAACAAACCGGATATTTGTTATGAGATTAAATAAAATGTTGATGACGTCATATTTAAAGTTAATGATGTCATATTGTATGGTTACGTCATATAGGATGTGACGTCATATCCGGTGGGGGAGGGGTGTTAGAATTTTGGGAATGACAGTTGTCTAGGTTAAAGAATTGACGCATGCCCTGTAACAGATAGATATTCAGTAACGCCTGCCCTTGAAACTGGTGGGCATGCGTCAAAATAGATGATTGTTTAAAGATAAGTAAATTGAGGATAAGAATTAGTTGTTTATATTGAAATTTAAATATGTCACACCCTGTACAAATAAAAGTTGTGGCCAATGTTTTCATCCATACCAATTGTGTTGGTGTCCTTTTGTGCAGACGCAAGGGCTCCCCCGACGATTTGGGAGGGGGCCTCGTTGCGTCTGCCCAAATAAGGGCATCGGGACGCGATTGGCCAGGAGGATCGGAAGGCCGCATTTCCGGTCGTCCTGGCCAATAGGAAAGAAGTCTCGCACTGGGTCTCCCGAGGTTTTAGATCTCGCGGGATTTGGGTGCGAGATTTGGAGGGCTATAAAGCCCTTGGCTGCCACGTGTATGCAGCCATTTTATTTGTGCCGAGCAACCCATCCCTCCCACCCATTAATTGTTGGTTAACATGTTATGGACACCCAGGCTACGGCTGGTCGCCTTTTAAGGGGCCGGGAGGGAATTTTCCCAGTTATGACTGGGTTTTTCGCCCTCCCTGGGGAAATGACATTTACCAACCAAGTTTTATGTCATGTCGTGGATTATTGTATTTGATGGGGGGAGAAAAAATTATGGGAGGGATTTCTGAATAAAGGTGGGATTAAATATTGGTAATTCAGAATTAAGATGTGTTAGTCTGTCACAACTTGGGTGGTTGGGTTTGTTAAATTTATTGCTCAGGGAATTTTGAATGGTTGGCGGGAAGGGACCCTCCCCCCTTTAGGGAATTTTGTAGTTTAATTGGATTTATTAATTGTCAAAATAATTAACAAACCGGATATTTGTTATGAGATTAAATAAAATGTTGATGACGTCATATTTAAAGTTAATGATGTCATATTGTATGGTTACGTCATATAGGATGTGACGTCATATCCGGTGGGGGAGGGGTGTTAGAATTTTGGGAATGACAGTTGTCTAGGTTAAAGAATTGACGCATGCCCTGTAACAGATAGATATTCAGTAATGCCTGCCCTTGAAACTGGTGGGCATGCGTCAAAATAGATGATTGTTTAAAGATAAGTAAATTGAGGATAAGAATTAGTTGTTTATATTGAAATTTAAATATGTCACACCCTGTACAAATAAAAGTTGTGGCCAATGTTTTCATCCATACCAATTGTGTTGGTGTCCTTTTGTGCAGACGCAAAGACTGTTGCCACAAGGAGAGTTCTGAACCACTAGTTGCCATAGAAAAGACAATTGAGAGAGTAACTGCCTCTGCCAGCTCCCAGCACCCAAGAACTTGTTTATTGATATCAACTGCATCCCAAGAACTTAGCTCAGAAAAACACAAAGAAGTTATACAAATAAGTGATACTTGTATCTGGGGTTATAGAGACTCTGGAGCAGAATTGTGTATAATTAAACCACACTTAGTGCAACATCAATACATGTGCCCAAATGATACCATGATTCTGAAGGGTTTAGGAGAGCCTGCACTTTCAGTTCTGGTAGCCCAGTTAAATATCACATTCAGAGTACATAAGATGCCATGGAAGTTTGCAGTTCATGATCATTTTCTAGTGCCCTGTCTCATTGGGAATGATTTAGATAGACACATTAGATATGCCTTAGTTACAACTAGGCAACAAGAAAGGAAAATTCCTCGGAACAAGCCAAAATAATACATGAAAAAGTGAAAGGAAAAAATTTGGTTAGATTCATTAGCCATATTCATTTTTGTATGGAAAGACCATAGGCTGAGGAAATAGGCAATTTTCACCTTCACCAAGTGTAAAACAAATGAATGTAGTAGGGAGAGCATGAGCTCATTGCTGGTCCTGGCTAGTGATTTATGAATGAAGTATAATCTGTTCCATGTATCTTACATCAAAGGACTAGTGTCATTTTCTCCACTGTCTTTTTTCTGTCTTTTTTTTTTTCAATTCACAAATTATATGCAGGTTGTTCTGTATAATAAACAGAAAACACATGGAAACAACATATGACACACTGCCATGTGCATACTAACTATACATTTCCCTTTATATTTTTATGTATCTTTTCCCCTTGTATGTTGTTTTTCACTTTCTTTGCTTTAACGTTTCATCAGATAGAAAAGCAATAAAGAGGATGCATTTTTCTGTTTGCAGGAAAAGAAACCCAAGAGAGTCCCATGATGCTTTAAAGAATTGCATTTCAGAACAATAAATTTCCCCTTGAAGTGTGTCTGATTCTCCACAACAGCTACTTTCAGATTGGTGACATGGTGTCTTGTGGGACTAAAGTGTTCTGCCAGTCCTTTCTCAATTCCCACACCATGCTGCTGTGCTGTATTTTTTTAGCATTTGCAACAACAGACAATTTGTGGTGAACTATCTCTCCTTCTGCCCATGACTATCCAAAATGCATGCAGACACATGGTCACACTCTACACTCTGTAGGGCCACCTTCACCTAAACCCTTTGTATATATGTATGTGTCTATGATGCACAAATTAACTTATTAAAGCTCAAAGAACTGTTATTGAAAAGAGAGGAGAGAACAATGAAGTTTATCCCAATTATAATTTATGAGCCTCCTCCTCACTACACCCACATATGATAGTTTTTTTAAAGTTATGAAATACTGGGCCTAATAATGCTATTACTAAATCTGTATAAATGTCAGCAGATATTTCAACAGATTGAAAAATTGGTCCATGTTTGTGTGAAGCCACAAAAAGCACCTTCCAGGATTCAATGACGGTACACCTTTGAAGTACAGGAGATTCCTACACATGGCATTCAAAGCACAATTGCAGCTTTGACAATACATTGTGTATTACATGACGATGCCTCCGATCAATACCTGCTGCATCCCTCAACCAAGTTCTGGGCATCCTTTTTTATTGATGAGGGAAACCCATCAATGAGCTGTTAACAGTGCAAGTACCCAGGTGAGAAACATTGGGGCGGAACAGATGGTCATGAAGGGGCAGTTTGAAGCTGTCCTGTTCAAGATGCCTTGGGGCCCTGGCAAACACATGCCACAGTCCAAAATCCACTGGAAATCCTATTTGGGCCAGGTTTAAGGTACCCCGTCATAGCTCCAGGGTGGCTTTCGGGTCTGTGGCATCTAAACATCATACTATCAAGATGTCTTGAAGCCATCACTGCTGTCCGATTGACTGGGTGGCTTCAAGACATGGAGGGGTGGCATCTAAATGCCACGCCCCCAAGCCACCAGAATGCTGGCTTTTAGAGCCAGTCTGTGTTGGCCCTTTGCTATCAGGGCAGTTTTGCGATTGCCAATCATATCATCAGTGTCCCCTCCTCTCCCCCTATCCCCTTCCCCTCTCACTATTCCCAAACAGCTCGATTAGCTCCCCCCCCCCATTTCTTTTGTTTCTTTTCAAAAACTTTTTTACTGACATTGCTGTAGCAGAGATCTGGAACTGTGTGAGATAAAACAAATACTGAAAGGCATGCACAGTAGGGTATTAGGCAGGGAGGTGGGGTTAAAGAGGACTCAAGCAGAGTACACAATGGCAGCAGCAGCCCTGGTCACATGATCATGAAGAAATGTGATACTGGGGCTTTGAATGCTGTATATTTCCATTTTTTCACTGATGTGATTACTGCAAGAATGGGGTTCATGCAGTAAAGCCCACACACAGAAGATTCACAATGGATTTTTTCCATCTACCTTGTAATAGGTTCAACAGCACCAACAGAGCAGCAAAAGAATAATGTTTGTGTGAGGAGGAAGGATGAATCAACTATCAATACTGAAATGGATGTGGTTCCCCACCTCTGTCTTTTTAGATGGAGAGGTTATTTGTTTGTAATCATTTTAAATTATCTTAATTCTCTCTGTGATTTTATGCTGTTTTCTATGATGTGCTGTTTAATACTTTTTTAAAGGGGGAGGGTGGGGTTTGGGGGCTTTTATTCTGTATTCTTGGTGCAATTTTTAACCGTTGTAAGCTTCCCCGATTGTTTTTAACAGAGGGGCGGGGTATAAATATTATTATTATTATTATTATTATTATTATTATTATTATTGTAAATAACTAAAAATGAAAATGATCCTATCTTCATGATTTGCCTTCAGCAAAAGAACAATTCTGTTTGAGCCAAATAATATTTGCATTTTGAGAGGCAAGTGCATTTTTTAAAAAAGAAACATGACTTGAAAAATTCTGAAATGTCTTAATCTAGAAATGGTAATACTGATCACAGTTGCATATGAAATAATTATAAATTTTCATCACTCCTATTTCATCATGTTAAGTCTATGTGATGCCTGGGACTGGTAGGAAAAGAATGTGACCCACAATTCCTCACCAAAGGTCCTTGGAAATGTCAAATTTTATTTACTGATTTTCATATCAGAATGCTTGCATTAGACAAAAAAGCTGCCAGTGCTGGACACACTAAGTGGGTCAGACATGTTATTTGTTGGTGTACATTTTCTTTTTGATTATTTACTTATCCTGTTGCTGTAGGAATGAATCAAAACACTAACTCCCTCCCCCTTGTTTTCTGGTTTACAGGCCATTCATTTCATTTAGTAGCAGGAAATCAATACTATGGTAGGGGTGGCGTAAAAACTATGCACTGAGCTATTTAATAAAAGGGGGCTTGATTTGCACAATGCTGTGAATGAAATCAAACTGAAAAGCCTTGGGAAAAAAGGTGAATCTGAGCACCAGAAGATTGCATGCCTCTCCCTATTATTTGATTCAAAAATAGAATGGCTCTTGCAAATTGCTGTTAGCGTCAAATCTGACAGGAGAAAGAGCATGCTGGGTAGGCTATTTTGATATTTAGAAAATTAGGCTTTGAAGAAAAATATGGTGAGGCTTCAAATGTATGCTAGAAAGACAAAAGAAAATAGTCCCCACCACCACCACCATTCTGATCTATGGGTGAATACTAAGGAATTGCATAACCTAAATTAAATGTAATGTTTGAGGATCTTCTGAGATTTCATCACACTAGCTTTTGGTGTTAATAGTGTTGGGGTCATTCTACAATATACATATATGTCTACATAAATCCATTTCCTACACCAATCTTATTTGTACCTAAAAAAACAGCATTAACAAATATGTTTTTCCTATTTTGTAAGTGCATGAGACAAAAAGAAAGATTAATCAACATTGTGCAGCAACCTTCCCTCATCCAGTGTGGTCTTCAACTACAGCTTGCATTATCTCTGTCCAATTTGGCAAATGATGTGAATTCAGGCCCAGTGTATCTAGAGGGCACCAGAATGGGGAAGGCTGCCTGCAAAGTTACAATGTGTAGGAAGAAGTAGCACTTCAAGAATTTATATTTCTAGGGTATCTATCCTTGCTTAAGAACAACACAGCCTATAAGTGAGAATTACTGCCTCTTGCCATCAGTTTTGCAGTCTGCATCAGGAAAAGTGATAAGGGTATGAATCAAGAATTAGGAGTTCAAAATCCACTCCAGACCTTGTCAATGAAAAATATAAACAAGGTTATGTGCACAGATTTCTGCCTGGCTATTAAGGGAGATTCATGGAGGTTAGAAATGCTGGTAAAATTCTCCTGAGGTTCAGAAAAGTACTTCAAAATAAGTCACAATCACCAGAATATAAAGAGCAACAGAATGGCCTGATCCCTGGCTGACAAATGTACACAAATCATATACATAAAATAAGGTACATATGGAAGAGCAATGTTTGGGGTCTTTCGGGGGGGGGGTACATAATAACTCTGTTCAGTTATTTCTCTCCCCCCTTGATTATATTCTGGATTGATTTGTATTGTACATTATAGTATTTTTTGTTGTGTGCCTTCAAGTCATTTCTAACTTAAGACAACCCTAAATTGAACCTATCATTGGATTTTCTTGACAAGATTTGTTCAGAAGGGGCTTACCTTTGCCTTAATATACAATTATTACACAATATTCATAGAATCATAGAGTTGGAAAAGACCACAAGGACCATCCAGTCCAACCCTCTGCCATGCTGGAATACACAATCAAAGTACTCATGACAGATGGCCATCCAACCTGTTTAAAAACCTCCAAAGAAGGAGACTCCAGCACACTCTGAGGCAGCATATTCCACTGTTGAACAGCTCTTACTGTCAAGAGGTTCTTCCTAATGTTGAGGTGGAATCTCTTTTCTTGTATTACTTGGTCCATATACACTAGGCAAGGCAACCATGAAAGATTCTGGTAGACCTCAAGTTAAGTACTTGTTTGTTCTTCAAAACTGTAATAAAATCATGATCCAATTGGACTAGTTCTCTGCATTTTTATTGGATAGGCCTGTACAACGATAGCTAGTTGACCTGGGAGTCAAGACCCTGGGCAGCTGAGCCAGGATAACATCAGGATCACTCCATGCTATTCTGGTCCTTTTGTTAACCTAAGTTGGTCACTCTAGGAAACTCTACAGCAAACCAAGGGTCAAATTTACCCAAGGAAAGGGCAGTTTACTCTGGGATCAGGTCAGATCCACTGGATCTGCATCTGATCTGTCAGGACTGGACTTGATCTTGGCCCAGGTTTGACCTGCATCATCTAAACAAGATGACACAAGGTTGAGAGGAGCACGGTCCTTTGGGCCCATGTAGATAGCCTCCAAAGGCTGCATCAACAATGCAGAATTAATGGAGTTTGACACTACTTTAACTGCCATGACTCATTGCTATGGAATTCTGGGATTTACAGTTTCATGAAATTTTCTGAAAAAAATTGAATAAGCTTTTTTTAAAAAAATAAAATAAAAATTTAAAACATACCAAAATTAGAGGTTTGAAATACAATTCTTAAATGGTGCAGCAGTCATTTTAAAGAAGCCAGCGTGAAGAAGTTTGTCTTCAAACAGGTGTCTAAATGTTCATCACATTTAGCTCTTCTTAGGGATGTAATTCTTCACTAATTTCATTCTCAAAGGAAGCATCAAGTAATTTTAGCAATATTCTTCCACCTTCAACAACATATTTGAAAACTGTGCAGGTTTTGAAAACTATTTGTAGTTCAGGCCTTCAACACAAACATTGCATGTGGTATTTTTGTGCAGAAACTGGCATTTCCTCCACAGGAAACAGTTTTTTGTGTGTGAAAATTAT
Organism: Phrynosoma blainvillii; assembly: GCA_026167975.1. Classification (NCBI taxonomy): domain Eukaryota; kingdom Metazoa; phylum Chordata; class Lepidosauria; order Squamata; family Phrynosomatidae; genus Phrynosoma; species Phrynosoma blainvillii. The sequence continues at coordinate 252,633,718 of JANUYF010000003.1, forward strand.
TTTTGTGTGTGTGCAGAAATAACATTTTCTGTTTTCTCGATGGAAATTCTATAGTTGAGGACCTTTCTGCACAAAATTTGCATGAGTTTTTTTCACACAGAAAACAGAATGTCATGTACTGTTTTCTGTGCTGTTTTCACACAAAATAATCCTGAACTGCCAAACATTCTTTCCATTCCTAATTCCTTCTAAATGTCATGGGGGCTTTCCAAGTTACTCCCAGAGGAGTTCAGTGGCTTATTTCTGTGTCCCAGGCTGTACACAGAGAAATGATAACAAGAAGCCATGAGTCCCCTACATGTCCTGGAATTGCTTCAGGCAAAGTGGGTTAAAAAGCCCTTTGCATCTTGGTTTATGTAGGGTCCCAGTGCCGCTGACATTCCAATCCTTGCTCACTGAAAATTAGCATCTTAGTCAAAAGTTAGTTAGTTCCCCAGCCCAGCTATTGTATTCTTCTTCATTCACAATCACACTCTTTCCCATTATATTTGCTATAAGTTATTACTGATTCTTTCTTGTCATAACTTGCTTGTTGTGTTCTGTAAATACGGGCTAAAGAAGTTGTTTGCAACACAAAGCGTTAATTCATCCAGGATTATCATACATGTTTAGTAGGAGTAACATATATTCCAATTACATTCAGATTCAACTTCAGTATTCTGATAACAAGGAAATATTATTGAAGATGAAAGCCTGGCTAAATCTGTAACTTTAATTTACTATAGCCATTTTTGTTTCATATCAATATTGGTACCAACATTATGACAGCATACAATATCCACTTAGTTTATTTTTCGGTATCACTGTGACTTGTATTGTCTTCAACACTGAGCAAAGCATACAATGATGATGGTTGCTGTGATACACCACAGTGTTGGTGTTAATAACAAAACTGACATTGAGAGAAAATGATGTGACTACTGAGATTAATCTGTATTTCAGTTTGTTATATTTTTCATACATTCAAAATTCAATATGGGAATCAAATTGATAAGACTGTAACCTAAGTAAAAAAAAGATACAATACTGAAAAAGAACCAGGCTATATGCTATGATAAATGTGTGCTTTGCTTATGTTTTTAACTTTTGTATATTTATGTTATTTTAATCTGTTCTTAGTTAGTTGGTTTTAATTGTTTTATTTTTATTGTAAAATCTTTAAACAGTTTTATTTGTAAGCTGCTTTGGGTCCCTTTCTGGAAAAAAGATGGCACAGAAATGAACGATAATAAATAAATAAAATCTCATTTGTAGTTTTTTGTATTTCTTTTCTTTAGAAAAAGAAAGTAGATTTAGAGCATCCTCCTTCCAGATCAAAAGAGTGACAAGGGGAGTGGAAGACATCCCTTTCCTTACTATGGGTACAAATAGCAGTTTTTCTCCTAACCCATACAATCGTGTCACCTACCAACTAGTTTGTATCCAATGAATACTTATTCAAAATTTCATTTAATGAAGTAGGTGCAATGCTTCTGAAAATGCCCAGCAAGTAAAAGCTTTTCTATTCTGGTTGACTTTTCAATGTGTGCAATGGTCTTTTTATGGTGTAGGTTTTGTTGATTTTTCTTCTTCTTCTTCTGTCTTTTAATGAATTTTTATCTTGTTAATTATATAGATTGTTTAGTTCATTTTCTAAATAACTTCTGAGTATTTATAGTTAAGTTTTTGTAACTGTTTTAAGCCATATCTGTTTTAATTTTTGTAAGCTATCTTGAGTTTCAGTCATGAGGGAAAGGCAGTATATAAATCAATAAAGAAAGGAGGAGGAAAAGGACAACAATAACTCATTCTGTGTGGATATAACAAATGCTGAGTTGTTACCTTTTTGGGTGTAAAGGTTACCTTTTAGGTGTAAAGTGAGGAGAGTCTGGTTAATTCTTCAAAAATTGCTCCCTATTTACTTACAGAACAAGTCTGGTCCTAACTGTTAGGGAACCAAAGCAACGCCATTATGAGAGGAGAGGAATAGAATGTAGCCTTGAAAGGTAGACTATGCAGAGAAGAGGAGGGCACTGAAGGAAGATAGAGAAGCGAAACTTAACTGAGGGAAGTGAAGACTGGGGGTGTTGATAAAGGAGGAAAACTTATGGGGAGAAATGAAACTTGAAAGTTGCTGAGTGTATAAAAAGACTGCACCCCAACTGCTAGGCATGCAGTTTGGTGGATTCATCCCCCGTGCCAATTCCATGCAAATAAAGCCATCTGATGAACCGAACCTGGGCCTGAGACTCCATTATTGACCTTAACATTTGGTGAGCCAGCCAGGAGTCAGGGGTACTCCCCCCTGTTCCATACTTGGTCCTCGTAGTTCCCCAGATCGCTTCACCACCCCTGAGGGAGCGCGCGCCGTCATCAATTTGGTCGATGCCCAAACAGGCTGTGGGAGTCGCAGGGGATCCCTTGGACCAACACCGGAGAACAGAGGTTCCGTCCAGATCACTTTGACCAGCGCTGGAGATACTCCCAGTCAGGCGAGTATTGTGGGATCCCTTTCTTTCCTGTCCTGTTTCTGCCAGCCGACCTGAGGGTCGAAGGGGGGTCTGATTCACCCCCGCCTGATTCTGTTTCTGTTTCTCTGTCGGGAGGTTTGGAAGGGGGGGTTTCTTGTTGTGTATGTGTGAAGTGTGCCTGGCTGCCTGGTTCCCTACTCCTACCGTTGAATGCACGCGTCCAGGGATGCATCCAGGAGACTGGGCTGGTAGCGTGTGACTGTGAACCCCATCCCCTTCACAAACCAGTTCCCCCAATTCCGATAGCTGGTTTGATCTCTGTCACTCCCTTTGTCTACTATCCTTGAGAAGTTATTTAGGTCAGGATAGGTAGGACGGGATGGGGGGAGGCTCTTCTACCCCCTTGGATCTAATGATCAAACACTTCTCTGAAGTATTTGACACCATCCAGTGCAATTTGGAAGAGATGAAGACAAAGTGCAAGATGGATTGGCCCCGTCTGGGACCTCTGGTAGACTGGCTGCCAGAAGGCACTTTTTATGGTCCGGCAGTTGGCAGCCTCTGGAATGTGGTGATAGTGGAAGGCAATCCAGGCTGCCCTGAAGATATCCCTTATGTTGCCGCTTGGGACAAAGTGGCCCACAGCCCCCCCTCCATGGGCTAAAAAGATGGTTGATAATGCTGCCCTGATTATGTTGATGCAGTTGAAAAAGACCAGCAAAAAAAGTTCACCTAAAGATGGCCAGGCAGCTATTAAAAGCCCTACCCTGAAGTATGCAAGCATTATCAAACCAAAACCACCCATCCTGGAAAGTCCTCCTGAGGACCTACCTCCGCCACATGTGTGTCCACCCTGTGCACCCAGTGCCCCTCCAGGGCCACCTCCAACCCCTGCACAGACCCCTTTGGATTTCCCTGAGACTCCAATCAGGCCACCTTCGCCTCTGGCAATCACATACCGAGACTTGGCTGATGTCAGGCAGTCCAGTCCTCAGGTCACGGCTAAAGACCTTAAGTCTATTTTGGCAGCTAGTCCTGAAATACAGGACCAACTCCAAGAATTGAGGAGGTCTGTCCGTCTCATGAGCAAAGAATTAGAAAAGAAGGGAATGTCAATGTCAGTGTCCAATTTGAACCTAGAAGATAATGAACCCAGTCACCCTGAACAAACGGAAGACCAGCCCAGCAGTGCTTCTAAACTCTGCCCAATCCGGAGAGTTCCAGCTATTGTCCCTGGAGGTACTGATCCAGTACTAGGGACTCCCCAATATTGCACTATAGAAGCCTACACCTATGTGCCATTTAGCACCCAGACTTGCTTAATTGGAAGGCTCATGGGCCCTCCTATGAGGAGGACCCAGAGAAATTTGTGGATATGATAGAACGCATATTGGTAGCCCAGAACCCCATCTGGGGAGATATCCAACAACTAATGGCTTACTTAATGACGGCTGAACAGCAAATGCAGATTCAGACTAATTTGGAAGAGGAAGCCCGGTGGGTGACAAGAGATGATGGTGCTCATGACCCGGCTGGATATCTGACAAGGTATGCTCCTGTCACCAATCCTGGATGGGACATTCAGACTGTTGAAGGACGCCGGAGGATCAGGGAGTACCAAAATGCTTTCCTGGCTTCTGTCCGAAAAGGAAGGAGAAGAATGATGAACATGCAGAAGGTCCATGATGTCATCCAAGAGAAAAATGAGAGCCCTGGAATGTTTTTAGAAAGACTAATGAAAGCCTACCGCCGCTACACTCCCCTGGATCCTGAAGCCGAAAATAACCGCCAAACAGTAGCTGTTGCCTTTGTATCCCAGTCATCCCCTGATATTAGACGTAAGTTACAGAAGACAGAAGGTTTTGAAGGAATGACCTTGGCCCACTTAAAAGCCCTGGCAGACAAAGTTTATCTCAACCGTGAAGTGGAAGAGAAGCGAGAAGCAGCAAAAAAATGAAGGAGAAGGCTAACTTAATAGCTGCAGCTTTTCAGCAACCAACTCTAGCCACAGCTGCAACTTTTCAGCAACCAACTCCAGCCACAGTAGTCCCTGCTCAGAGTGGCCCAGGGTACCCCCCTCTGGGCTGAAACCAATGTGCCTACTCCAAACAAGAAGGCCACTGAAAAAAATCAGTGTCCAGAAAAAAAACCAAGCCGGCAGGGGACGAGGTTTCAGATGTCCCAATTCCAGGAGGAATTGTCCTGTTCACAGATGGAAGCAGCTCTGTCATCAATGGGAAAAGGTGTGCTGGCTATGCAGTAGTGACTGAGGATGAGATAATTAAAGCAGAGCCCCTTCCCGTGGGGACTTCAGCTCAGAAGGCAGAACTTACTGCAGTCATTAAAGCCCTCCGATGGGGTGAAGAGAAAGAGATCACCATTTACACTGATTCCAAATACGCCTTCCTGACAGTCCAAGTTCATGGAGCCTTGTACCGAGAAAGAGGATTCTTCACAGCTGAAAGGAAGGAAGTAGCACATGCCCAAGAAATCAAACAGCTCTTAACAGACATTTGGAAACCAGAGAAAGTAGCTGTTATCCATTGTAGAGCCCACACGGGAAAGTCTGACCCTATAGCCCGAGGCAATGCCCGGGCGGATAAGGCTGCCAAAGAAGCGGCTCTCCAACCCCCACCTGACTCAGTACCCCTGATGTTTATATCCATGCCTGAGGATATTGAGAAGCCCAACTATGCCAGAAGAGAAGAAGAGGAAGCTCAACACCAGGGTTATCATATGAATAAGGGATGGTATCTTCTCCCTGATGACCGAGTCTGGGTCCCAGCCTTTGTGTCCCAGACTATGGTCCATCACATGCACCATCAATGTCACCTGGGAGAAGAGGCCTTGCGTCATTTGATTGAAAAGACTATGTATATAGACAAATTGGCATCTCACTGTAAAGAAGCATCCCGTAGATGTGTAACTTGTGCCCAAAATAATCCAAGGAAAGGTCCTGTCTCTATACCTGGTAAAATCTTGAAAGGCTCCAGACCCTTCCAAGTAATCCAAATGGACTTTACTCATATGCCCCTGCTGGGGGATACAAGCTACTGTTGGTTGCAGTGTGTACATTCTCCCGCTGGATAGAGGCCTGGCCAGTTAAGATGGAGGGAGCCAAAGAAGTGATCAAACATCTATTAGAAGACATCATATCAAGATATGCCCTCCCCCAGCAAATTAACAGTGACAATGGAACAGCGTTCACTGCAGAAGTTACAGAAAAACTGAGTACAGCCCTTGGAATAGATTGGAAACATCATTGTGCCTGGCGACCGCAGAGTAGCGGGGCAGTAGAAAGGGCTAACCAGACTCTTAAGTTGCACCTGAGAAAATTATGTGAAGAAACCAAGACCAAGTGGACTGCCATGCTTCCAGTAGCCCTACTACACATGAGATGCACCCCTGGAGCCAATGGACTGACCCCCTACAAGATGATGTTCGGAAAACCTCCTCCCTTGCCAGCGGTGGTCGAGACCTTGGATCAAAGGGGGGAGCTGACTCTAAAACGAATCCTTAGGGAACTAAATCAAACTGTGTTAGAGATCAGCCAGTATACTGAACAGGCCCCTTCAGGGCTTACCACTCCTGTGCATGGGTTTAAACCCAGAGATGAAGTGTGGATAAAGAGCTATAGGGAAAATGTGATGGGAAAAACTTGGGACGGCCCACACACCGTGTTATTAACCAGTCCTACTTCTTTGAAGGTTGATGGGAACTCCTCATGGATCCACTGGAGCCGAGTCAAACCCACTGCAACAGCCGAGCCCCCGATATGGAGAATGGCCAAGTGCGAGGGTCTCCGGATGTCCCTGAGGTGCCCACCCCTGATGTCAACAGGCGAAGCCTCCTGGGGATCAAGGACTCCAGGAGCAAAGTCAGCGGAAGTGCCAGGAGAAGCCTCCTCGGGACTGGCAACCGAGTGAGCGAAGTTCAGAGGGGTGCTGTCACTGCTCTGGCCCAGGAACGAGGAGCTGGTCACCACCCGAGGCCCCAGATTTGCCCAGAATCAGCCCACCTGCCAGGATGCAAATTGTCCTACCTGCTTATCATTTTCTTGTTGGGCATAATTTTGTTGTTGCTGTTGTTCCCTCCCTATTGTGAAACTGACTCTGTTGATCCCTGTCAGAGCTGCATTAAGACTGTTAGGACTGGCAGTAAGATTAGCCAGACCTTGATTTATCAGAGTAAATATGCCTGTCAGGGGACCAAAAAGAATTGCCAGTTCCACAATGTGTCATATTCAGCTTGCCAGGAACAATCCAGAGTTATTTGTTTCAATCCAAAAGAAAATCCAGTTCAGTCGTGGCTAAATGTTTATCACACACATGGGAAAGGGGCATTAGTAACCCGAGCCCTGTTGAGATCCCCTTCCTCACGAGCCACTATTACTCTTGAACCTTGTGCCCTGGTGAGCTGGCCAACCTGTGGAGACTTGGCGTGGCAGCGAAGTTATGCCTTAGAACACAAATACATTTGTCCAGGGACACCCCAGAGGGGAAAGGCTGGCTGCAAAAATTTGCAGTATGCCCATTGTCCCTATTGGAGCTGTGTTGGGTGGGCAACCTGGCAAGGTCCAGGGAAGAGCGCACAGCTGACAAAGGTTTCAGTTAAAACTGATTGTACTGTCAAACAGTGCAACTATGTGAATTTCACCATATACAACCCACAGGAGTTTGTTCCAAAATTTGGGCCTCAGTTTGGTATAGGCATCTCTGGAAAGGGTTTTTCTACCTTAAAATTGCCCACTTAACTGAGCCTGGCCACACCCTGCAAGAGCACATCTTTTCAGAATTCTGGGAGGAAATGCAAATTCCTCTCCAGGTTCCTGAAATAGCCAAAAACTTGTTCATCACCTTTGCAGAAACAGTGGCAGAAAATTTAAACATCACCAATTGTTATGTGTGTGGGGGAACACAGGTGGGAGATCAATGGCCCTTGGAGGCAGTTGAGTTAAATGTCAGCACTCCGTATAATGAGACCAATGTGGTCAATCCACATAGTCAGTGGATGCTTAAGACCTCTATTGTTGGCCGGTGGTGTGTCCAGCGGACAGTCACAGGGGCACCTAGAATTGGACAAATGCCCTGTGAATCTATGACAGTTCTTAATGGCTCACAGATAACTCAGTGGCCCAACAGTTCTGCCATTCCCCCAAACAACCTGTGGCCCCAACAGTTAAAAGCTAGGTTGACTCAAACTGAACCCGACAACCAGGCCTGGAAGGCCCCACAGGGCCTATATTGGATTTGTGGTAAATATGCCTACTCTGAACTCCCTGAGCCATGGGAAGGCACCCGCACCCTGGGAGAAATCAGGCCATCTTTTTTCCTGATACCTCTCTTGGATGGAGAGAGGTTGGGCCACCCACTTTACACTAAGAAAAGACGGGCTATCAAGATAGGAGATTGAGAGGAAGATGAGTGGCCCCCAGAAAGAATAATTCATTATTATGGCCCAGCAACTTGGGCTGAGGGTGGAGCCTATGGTTATCACACTCCTATATATATATGCTGAATCGTATTATCCGCTTACAAGCTGTGTTAGAAATAATAACCAATGAAACTGCTAGAGCTTTGACTGCCCTGTCTAAAACCCAAACCCAACTTAGAAATGCTGTATACCAGAATCGCTTAGCTTTAGATTATTTGTTAGCTGCTGAAGGAGGGGTTTGTGGAAAGTTTAACTTGACTAACTGTTGCTTACACATTGATGATAATGGAAAGGTAGTAGAAGAAGTTGCTGACAAGATAATAAGGTTAGCCCATGTACCAGTGCAGACCTGGAAGGGATTTAAATGGGCTGAAGGATTGGGATTGGTGGATTGGTGGAATTAATGGAATGATTGGGATCATTACAGTAGGGGTTTTGCTGTGCTTGGTTCTGCCTTGCCTAGTACCCCTGCTCGTAAGTGGTCTCAGGAACATAATAATAATAATAATAATAAAATTTATTTATACCCCGCCCTCTGGAATACCAATCTGGGCGGCTTACAGATTAAAACATATCCATATCCATAAACAAATATATACAACAACCCCCCTCCCCCCCTTAAAACAGTATTAAGCAATGCCATTATGAGAGGAGAGGAATAGAATGATGGAATAGACAGCAGATCGAAGGTCTGCAGCTCACATAATGGCATTGCATGAATACAGAATGGTTCCTACTCAGGATAGTGACACTCCATAGGCCCTGAAAGGGGCTATTGAAGTGTCAAAGGGGGGAATGTTAGGGAACCAAAAGCAACGCCATTATGAGAGGAGAGGAATAGAATGTAGCCTTGAAAGGTAGACTATGCAGAGAAGAGGAGGGCACCGAAGGAAGATAGAGAAGCGAAACTTAACTGAGGGAAGTGAAGACTGGAGGTGTTGATAAAGGAGGAAACGAAACTTATGGGGAGAAATGAAACTTGAAAGTTGCTGAGTGTATAAAAAGACTGCACCCCAACTGCTAGGCGCGCAGTTTGGTGGATTCATCCCCCTGTGCCAATTGCATGCAAATAAAGCCATCTGATGAACCGAACATGGGCCTGAGACTCCGTTATTGACCTTAACATAACCTTGCAGTCACCCAGTACTCCCTTCATCCTTTTTAATTTCCCTTGAAGCTGTTTGGACAGTTTAGGGAGATGTGAAAAGCTTACTTGCAATTCTGCCATACCATGAACAGGAAAGAGATGCTTGGTTTTTTTTACTGAGTGATACCATCAAGAAGGTAACTATAGACATCCATAATAGATGTTTCCTTTAACCTGAATTCAGGCTGAGTATACCTGGCTTATCTGAAATGCTTAGGACCAGAAACATTTTGGATTATTATTTCTTTTTATTTCAGAATTCCATATACATACATGCAACCCAAGTCTAAACACAAAATTAATTTATGTTTCATATGCACCTTATATACATAGCCCAAAGGTAATTTTATACAATATTTTAAATAATTTTGTGTACAATACAAAGTTTTTCAGCCTACCCATGAAAAAAGTTTTGATTTTTGGAGTATATATATATATATATATATATATATTATTTGTTTAAAAAAAAACATAAAAAATCCACTTAAAATATATTCTTAGTCATCTTTACAGTACATTTACCCATAGTTCTAACTTCTCAATAGTTCTTTGAAAGTAAGTACATTTTTTTCACATTTTACATACATCATTTCTGTGTCTATTACTTCTATCTTCTATCATCATCTCAGATCCAGTTCATTTACACAATCTTAATAACTACTTTGCTGCTTTATTCCCATTTTCTATTTATATATTCTTCCACTGGAGCCCACTCTTCCTCAACCAATTCCACATTCTCATTATTCAATAACCTTGTCAATTTGTCCATTTCCTTTATCTCTAACAATTTCAATAGCCATTCATCTACCGTTGGAGTTGTCTCCTGTTTCCATTTGGAGGCTATTAGTATTCTTGCTGCCGAGACCATGTAAAGTATTAGTCTCCAATATTTTCTAGTTATATCTGCTTCTAGTTTGTATGTCATATTTAATAAATATAATTCTGGATATAATTCAAGTCTGTTTTTAAGTATGTCTTCCATCGTCATGTGTATTTTTTTCCAATACATTTTCATTTTGGGACATCTCCACCAAACATGATACCAAGATCCAACATTGCTTTTACATTTCCAACATTCGTTCGTTTGTAGTTTATAAATTTTTGCCATTCTAGCAGGGGTGAGATACCATCTTTGTTCCATTTTCCATTGATTTTCTCTTATGTCTTGAGAGCGAGTAAATTTTCTTGTCATTTTCCTTGCTTTCTCCCAGTGATCTACCATTATTGTCCTACCAACGTCTGGGCCTTTGCAGACTGCCAGAAATAGTGCACATTAAATTGAGGCACTGCCCTGGCTCAGTGCTAGGGAGTCATGGGAATTGTATTTTTTTCTGGGACATTGAGCCTTCTCTGTCAGAGAGCTCTGGTGCCACAATAAATTACAGTTCCCATGATTCCTTAGCCCTGAGCCAGGGCAGTGCCTCAATTTAATGTGCACTATTTCTGGCAGTCTGCAAAGGCCCGTCTGTTGCCCACTTAATCATATTGTCTGATATTATTTCTTTTTCCTGTCTCTGACACATTAATATTTTATATAATTTACTTATTCTCTTGTCTCTTGTCCCCAGCCAAATTTTATCTATGTCTTTCAATTCTTCTTCCACCCCTTGCAGCTTAATATCCATTTTAAATCTTTCCTTTATTTGGGTATATAATAACCAGTGCATTTTATCATCTAAATGTTGAATCTCAGACATAGCTTTAAGTTCCAATTGGTTTCCAATCTTCTCCAGTATCTCTTTATATTTTAACCAAATTCGAAGGGCTGTCCATCTTCCAAAAAAAGCTTCATGTGGTGAAGTCCATAAAGGGATTTTTGGAGTATTTCAGATTACTGAATTCTGGATATGAGAGATTCAATCTATAAAACCTTTAACATACAAGAGAACTGTGGTCTACTCATGTCACATTCAGAACAATAGCTGCTTTTGCAATGTCCTAGTGCAGCTGCCTTCCTGTTGATTTTTTTATTCAGTTAGTTACACTTGCCAGTAAGCTCTTCTTTAATTTAACAATAGATGTTGCCTTCAGGACAATATCTATTATATCAAGAACAAAAAATATATCTATTTGGTCCAGAGAAAGTAACATTTTAAATGATTTACGTATCTTTTACTCAAGGATACTTAGGACAGCCACATTTCATTAGTTTTAATTTAGATAGACATTGGCAGGAACTATTGCCAAGAGACATCTCAAGGCAACATCTCTCTTCCTCCCCTCCTTCCAGTTTTCTTGCACTTCCTTTATGTGATGAAAATATATTGATACTTCTGTCTGAACAGAAGAAGGTTATGCAGAAGCTACAAAGAATGTAAGACAGGCCATTTAAACCTTTCCCATGACAATATAGACAAAAAGAACCTACATTTGTATTCTTTATGAGAATGGAACCTTGTACCTCTGAAGATGAAATTGTAAAGAAACTATCAAAAATACACTGTTGGGTAGGTTTTGCCTGGCTAAGTCATCCATAAATCCTAGCTGATACCAGTGGGTTTCATTCATTTCAAGTGCCCCAAGAAACAATGAAACATGGAGACAACCTTGTAACTCTTTTCTCTGCTTTGAATGAAGACAAGATTTCTTGCTGAAATTCAGAGATAAAATAACTTTTGAAGTGAATATATTGAACTTCTTGATCAATAAATACCTGCTTTGGTATATATTTGTAACTTTAAAACATCTTTCTGAGATAAAAATGTATTTTCTTGAGAATAAAAGAAAGGAAAATATTGTATGCCATCTTATTTATTGTTCTTAGGAAGTTCCTTTCTTTGAAGAGATTTTTTTTTTCATTAGAGAGGACAAATGAAGAAAATGGGCTGTTTTGGAGGCTTCCCTTCAATAACATACCAGGGCAATCATTATTTGATTGAAAATACTTTCAAGCTTTGTTCATCTTTCAATTTAATAACGTTACTTATATAGCAAGCACCTTCACTATTAATGCTCCTTAATTTTCCAATAGGGCTTAAGGCTTTCATCTCTTTTTCTTTCTTTTTCTTTCTTTTTAAGCTATCATACTTCCACTTGCTGGTCACAAATCCAATAACTTATATATATCTTCTCTACATACACACACACACACTTTTCCCATTCTCTCATTTTCTTTTATTCAGTTTCTCCTTTACACCAGGAATATTCCATTTTCAGATAGGTTTTCAGATTTTCTTTAATTATCTCTGAGGTCAAACCAAATGCTATAGCAACAAATCTATGTTGATTTTGAACCCATTTACAATGCCACAGAAAGTTGGGGCTGAGGAAACTCTGATTTTATGAGCAAAGGGAGAGTGTGTGAGAAAACTGCATAGACATCGTCCTCCTAATCACACTTGATGTGACCTCCATTATCCAAGATTATTTTCTTCCTTGTGTGCTTCAGGACTGGAGGTGGACTGTAGACTAGGAAAACACGTTTAGAGATATGGAGGGTTCTTATGTAACCACCAAAAGCTTTCCCAAAAGGAAGGTCCCAGCATAAAGGTTCCTTGGTTTTTTACTTTGGCAGGGCTCCTTCTGGGCCTTTAATAGAGACCTAGCAACTGTTCTCAGAAATATTAATGCAAGCTGATAAGGCTTTTTTGGTTAGGAGTTAGCAAACTTTGCATGCCTATTGCAACTGCTAGTTTGCATGTTTTTTATTGTTTGTTTGTTTCCTTTTTCACACCAACTGTCTTCCTGACCCTCTTTGACTTGCAGCCATTTTTCTCTTCTCCCTACTCTCATCCATTGCACTATATTTCTAAGTGTGCACAAGTATTAGTAAAGTAACTTTTAGATTTTTTTTAAATGAAGATTAAGATCCCCCCCCCCCCCTTCTTCTCTTGTAGACCCTGTAGGAGGAGGATGGGACTGGTTGTACTCTGATTCTCTGGTTGATTTCTCTATTTGAAGAATCCATTATCTCAAATTGGGCAATGCAAGGGCATTTCTGACACAATATGGCATAATAACAGGGGAAGGGAGGTAGTCAGACATATCTAGAGGAGGCTCCTCGGACCATCTTTGAAGAACAGTTTTTAGGAGGTAATAATTAGCCTCCTTTAATAACTAGTACTCTGGGAAGAGATACCAGAATAGGGGCTTGAAAGAGGTTTGGAAGAAAACCTACTCTAAACAGAAAGTTGTGGATGCGGAGTATTCCCACAGAGTATTTCTACAGCAACAAGCTGAAGAATGGAGGGTTGCAAATACAAACTGCAAAGTAGCCAGCTGCGCTTTTGGATACTTTGGGAAACCAAGGCAGAACCTCACTGAGACAACACTTTATAGTAAAACTTCCAACTGAAGACTTGATGAGTGAGTACATATTTAAGATCCCACATCTACTCCAATTCCATTTAAAACAGGAAAGATTTCTTAAGAGACACTAAACATATGTGTAAGACACTGATCACCATTGCCCTGCCCCTCAAGAATACCAGCCAGCTAGGCAGAAGATGCTGAGCCTGCCAAGAAGCAGCCCTTTTTCTTCTCCCACTCCATTGGGGCCAAAAGGCAGCAGAAGCAAGACAGCGGTGAGAGGGGGCATGACCAGGAGTGGCTGGCTTAAGCACCACTCCTCCACCCCCACAGGAACACTGATTAACAGCTGAGATGTCGGGCTAGGAGCCAGGAGCCGAGCCTTCCCCATACTATCAGGACTGGAAAAGCAGCGGCGGCAAGGCACCTGGGTGAGGGGTGTGTGGCTGAAGTGGCAGGTTTAAAATGCCGCTCCTCCACCCCCACAGGAACACTGAATGCCAGTGGAGTACGCCAAGCCAGGAGCTGACTTTCTTTCCCATATCATCGGACTAGTTTTAAATAGCCAGCTCCTAGGGCCCTCCTAGACTGCTGGATGCTATTGTTATATAGCAGTAATTTGAGAGGGACTTTGAAGGTTTTGGGAATAAGGAACAAGCATGTGTGGCCGGATGCAATCTGATAGTGGAAATTGAGGTGGTGTGGGGAAAAGGAAGGTATGGCGGGAACAGGATGAAAGTTTGTTACAAAGGAAGGCAGGACTGATGTTTGAAAGCTATCCAGCCTTCAGTTCATTCTGTTTCCCAGAATGGATTGGAGAGCACACCAACCATACCACAGAACCTTGCCTTGCTCCTTTGCAATGCCAGGTCAGTCAAAAACAAGACCTTCTCCTAGATGAAGATGCCAACCTGACTTGCCTTACAGAGACCTGGCTGGGAGAAGACAGCACTATAACTTGGGGACAGGCCCTCCCAGCTGGGTACTCTGTCAGTGAGCAGGTAAGGGGATGTGGGCCCTCACAGAGTGGCTCTGGTTCATAAGAATAACCTTACCTTGACCAGGATGCCTGTCCAGAACACAGTCCACTTCGAGTGTATGTACCTGAGCCTGAGGACCAAGGATAGTTTGGGGATTCTGTTAGTATACCATCCACCCCGTTGTCTAACAGATTCCCTAATTGAGCTCACACAACTGGTCTCAGAGTTGATGTGTAGGCAGAGTTGGCATCCGGGTTTGTGGCAAGGTTTTGTACCATTGTCCACATTTGTATTGTGTGTCCTCCGGTAGGTAAGTACCTGTTTGAGATTTGAAGGCTGTCTGTGGATGAGTAAATGCTGCCAGCAAGAGTCCTTGAGAGGGCAACATTATTGTCCTGAATGGTTTGTAATTCATTGAAGATATGTTTGGTTGGTCTCAGTTGGGAGCTGTATGTAATGATTAGTGGGGTTCTGTCATTTTCAGTCTTCAGTCTGTTCTGTAATAGATTAGTCCTAGATACAAGGCTTACCTTGTTTATTTGTTTGGGTTTTAAAAAAATTCATATGGGGGTACTACAGCTTAAGGAATGCTTGATGCAATTCCATGAGTCTGACATCTCTGCTTGTGGGTCTGAACAGATGTGATTGTATCAGAGAGTTTGGTTGCAGGCTATGGATCTGGTAGTGTGTCCAGGGTGGAAACTGAAGAAATATAAGTGTGTGTAGTGATCAGTGGGTTTGTGACATAGGGTGGTACTTAGATGTCCATTTTTTAGCTCTATGATGGTGTTCAGAAAGTGAATTTGTTCTGTTGATAGTTCCAGGATGAGATTGATAGTGGGGTGGAAGTTGAAACTCTGGTAGAATGTCTTGAGTGAGTCCTCTCCATGAGTTTGAGTTATGAAGATATTGTCACTGTACCTCAGGCAGAGGAGCAGTTTCTGGATGCAGGAGTTAAGGAAGCATCGTTCTAGGTGCATATACATGGCAGTACCATTAACTTGAAGGAATATGTTATTACCAAAAGTGAAGTAATTGAGTGTGAGAACAAAGGTATAGTATCCATATATTTAGAGGCACCAAAGCTAGAGACAAAAGGTTGTCCAGGGTTGTCCTGTTTATGTATTTGGGGTAATAGACAGAATTAACCTGGTTGAGGCTGCCAGGATGTATCAGTTAGGATTTGATTCTGTACCTCCATGGGAAATTCCCTGACTACCCTGTGCAATTCCTTCTGGTATTCCTCAGTGGTATGGTTAGACAGGATTCTGTAAAATGTAATGTTGGACAGCTGTTTCTCAGGCTCCTGTTTGTACTCAGATTTATCCATGATGACTACAGCTTTTTCAGCCTCTTTGATGACAATATTAGGGTTATTCTTGAGGCTTTGCATGGCATCTTGTTCCTTGCAGCTGAGAGTCTGTGATAAATTGCAGCTCTTATTGAGTATTTCTTTCTAGTCATAGCAGCAGAGACATTCTGTGTAGAAGTCTAGTTCTGTGCACCCGTCACTATAAGTTGACAGGTGACTGGAAGGCACATAGGGGGGTTGCAGACTGCCAGAAATAGTGTGAATTCAGTCCACTTTTAGGGTTAGGGTTAGAGTTAGGGAACCATGGGAACTGTATTTTATTGTGGCATCAGAGTTGTCTGACAGAGAAGGCTCAATGTCTTAGAAAAATAACAGTTCCCATGATTCCCTAGCACTAACCCTAACCCTAAAAGTGGACTGAATTCACACTATTTCTGGCAGTCTGCAACCCCCCATAGACACACAAGGGGAAAACAGATATCAGCCATTTCCTTGAAATCAAGGCTGGTGATCAATACAGACGATTTTGAATAGGCCACGCTATTTCAGAGAATAGTAAGGCAAAACCAAACTTTTTCTAATAATCATGTAAAAACACTCACTGCCTTAAGACTAAAGCCATGCTGAATTCAAATAGAAAGACTCTCCCTCCCATATTATATGAGACTGATCCTGCATAATAGTAATAAGATGTTGAAAGAGCTAAAATTAATCATAATACAGATTAATTTAAAATTAAACTTTTATAGAATTATAGTTTTAGAGAAAAGATAGATGCAATATAGTATATTGATATACACTTCAGATAATATTCTCTTGGATTGTGAATTGAGACAACAGGGTCTACTGCAGTTTATAAGCAGAAACCTTTTAAGTAGTAGATGTTTGTATTCATCCTTATTTTTAAGCACTCAAAATCTATTACAGTTCTCACACTATTAGTTAAGAGAAAGTCTTCTGTCTTTCCCAAATATTCTGCTGAGCTGATCTTTGGGCCAACTGTGAAAATGATTTCATATGGTAACATTTACTCCTGTCTTTAATATGTAGCTGGATAGTTATATTATTAAATGAGCAAGACAGTACCTGTTTGCCATCATATTTTAATTCATCCTGTTCAATTTACCCCTATAGATGTTGAGAGTAACAAAATACCTCCGTTTAAATAAAGAATTGTCCTTGCAGTTTGAGAAAGAAAAAAATAATTAAACAATCTATAGATTATTGTTTCTCAAAGGGGAAAACCACTTCACTTGTACTCCATGCAATATTTGATCTTCTCACTATTATGGCAGCATATAAATGTCCAGGAAAACAGTGCCATGTCTATTTCATTTGCACACTACCATGGTACCATGTACTTATACCTGCCAATCTAGGAGGAATCTATCAAAAAAGGATGGGTGTTCAGTGGGGAAGGTGTAATATTACAGGCCAAGGATATTTTAGTTGCCAGTTTTAGAGGTCTGAAAGCATGCATACAGAATATAACATATAGAGCAGGGGTCCCCGGACTTTTTGATCTGGGGGCCTGTTCGCTGGCCCCCAGATCTTCTGGGGGGTGGAAGCATGCGCACCGGCATGCACGCACATGCGCACGACTCCGGGCGCCATTTTGGAAGCCAAAAAGGCGCCTGAGTAGTGTGCATGCGTGCACAACTCTGGATGCCATTTTGGCTTCCAAAATGGTGTCCAGCGGCAGGCACGAGCGGCAACGGCACAAACAGCAGTGGCAGCGGTAGTGGCGGGCCAATAGGAAGGCCTTGGTGGGCCGGGGCCAGGCCACGGGCCATAGTTTGGGGACCCCTGATATAGAGTATACATATACATTAGAAGATACAATGCAAAAAGCTGTGTATTACAATGTGTGAGAACAAAGAGCCAGGCTAAGAACACCAGGCACAATGCCCACTCAAATGTGAATGAAGAGATGAGAACATCTGCATTTATATCAGCATTGAGAAATGAGCAAATCTGCCTGCTAATAGCCCTCCTAACAGATGCAATGGCTGATGAAATCTGATAAAGCCAAGATCTAGCTCTACACTGTTTTTTAATATTATCTCCAACAGGACCTAAGCTGCATCCACACTGCAGAAATAATCCAGTTTGGCACCACTTTAATTGCTATCGTTCAATGCTATGGAATTCTGGGAACTGTAGTTTTGTGAAACATTTAACCTGTCAGAGAGCTCTCATTCCACAACAAACTACAATTCCCAGAACTCCATAGCATTGAGCCATGGCAGTTAAAGTGGTGTCAAACTTGATTGTTTCTGCAGTGTGGAAGCAGCTCTAGAGTGACATCATATTTAAAATCTTTGTTTTGATTGGAGCAGATAGGACAGCTGATAAGCTGGGCAAAAGCTAGGGAGAGAAGCCAAGAGCAGATAGCAATCATATGGTAGGCAGAACATACTGGCAGGATTAAAAATTTGCCCTTTTCCAAGGACCTTTACAAAAGTAGCTGGGAGAGATGCAACTCTCTTTGTTCTTGCCAAAGATAAAGTGTGTCAATATCACCTTTACAATGTGTATCTCTTTGCTCCTGCAGAGTGAACAAGGATGGAAAGACCAAGTCAGTCATGTGCTAACAAAGATGAGATGGGGGAATGAGCTTCATTCATGCTATTTTCAGGCCTTATCTTAATCATTGTCAAGAGAAGATTCAGAGTCCACTATTTTCTGTCTCAGGCTTTGTTATAAAAATGATGCTGCAGAAATTTAATCAGTACAGCTTTCTTTTAATGTTTATTGCTGGATGCTCCTGGAGCTATTAAAAGAAAAGCACAACTGGACAGAAACCAAAATAGCTATAAAACATAATTAGAAGAACTCAAGAAAGTATACATAGGGATGTCATTTTTGCAGCCAGATATAGAAACTTGCTGCATATGATAAAATAACTGTTGTTCAATTACACTAACTTGTAATTCAAATAATGTAGGGAGGCAGTTGTATGTAATGGGTTAGCAATTCAGAACAAAATCACAAGGTGAGTTTTTGTGAACTCCTTCCCCCAGTCCAATTTAGGGCAAGGCATCTATATTAGATACACACATCTCTGCTCACCTAGCAATTAAACCGTTACTGAGCTGAATGGGTGGCTCTGGATGTGAACACAGATCTACATATGAACAGTACTTGTGGGGCCCATTGCTCATGAGTGCAGATGGACCATAGTCACTGTAGCCCTGACTGCATAATACCAGGTGATGATTCCTGCTAAATTGTTTGTTTGCTTGCTTGTTTAAAAAGCAATTCCCTTAAAGTAGCATGCTTGAATCTATTGCTTTTGCTGTTGTAACTGTGCCCACTAAAGGCAAACACAAATAGAAATGTAATGAAGAAGATTTTATAGTAATGTGTTTTGAAGAGACATCCTTCGAAGCTTAAAATGCCTCAGGAGATTATTGTACAGCATTTAAATCAACTTACCCTAGTCACATTTAATTCTGAAGTCAGATTTTATCACATGCCAATTTTGAAAAGTTGTTGGCTAAGCATGGCTGGGGTCTGAGATGTAGCTGGGCTGCACTCGCCCAGCTCCCTGTGCATGCAATAAGATCTGGCTTCAGAATTAAACGTGATTGGGGTAAGTCGATTTAAAAGCTGTACAATAAATTCCTTAAGGAGAATGGTGGGAAAGGAGTTTATACTTCCCATCTTGTAAATTTGCTGGCACAGAAGATTATGTTTAACATGGAGAAACTGGAGCGTGTCAAAGGAGGGCAACTAAAATGGTGAAGGGTCTGGAAACCAAGCCCTATGAGGAACGACTTAGGGAGCTGGGGATGTTTAGCCTGGAGAAGAGAAGGCTGAGAGGTGATATGATAGCCATGTTTAAATATTTGAAGGGATGTCATATTGAGGAGGGAACCAGCTTGTTTTCTGCTGCTCCAGAGACTAGGACCCGAAACAATGGATGTAAGCTTCAGGAAAAGAGATTCCACCTCAACATTAGGGGGAACTTCCTGACAGTAAGGGCAGTTCGACAGTGGAACACACTCCCTCGGAGTGTGGTGGAGTCTCCTTCCTTGGAGGTCTTTAAGCAGAGGCTGGATGGCCATCTGTCAGGGATGCTTTGATTGGGAGTTCCTGCATGGCAGGGGTTGGACTGGATGGCCCTTGTGGTCTCTTCCAACTCTATGATTTTATGATTCTATGATTCTATGATTCTATGATTCTATGGAGGTTCACTGTCTCTAATAATAATAATAATAATAATAATAATAATAATAATAATATTTATTTATATCCCGCCCCTCTGCCAGGCAATCGGGGCGGCGTACAACATTACAAAACTTAAAAACAATACATCAAATTAAATCCCGTCCCTCCTTCACCAACCCGCCCATCCCCCCAAACATGCAAGCAAACTAAATAACAGTAATTAAAAATACAATTTAAAAGCATAATTTTCTTGTCAGCATGGTGCCGACGAAGATGTTCTGGGCAGCCCTATATAGCCTCCAGCGTCTGCGGGGGTGGAGCGGAGGAGGGGCAGCTCAGGCTGCACAGGTGCTCTCCCAGGGCTGGTCCTCCGGAGCTGGTAACTGGTCCTCCGCAGCCTGGAGGACGCTGCTGCTCGCCACCTGGTGCTGGCGAAGGTGTTCTGGGCAGCCCTATATAGCCTCCAGAGTCTGCGGGGGTGGAGCGGAGGAGGGGCAGCTCAGGCTGCACAGGTGCTCTCCCAGGGCTGGTCCTCCGGAGCTGGTAACTGGTCCTCCGCAGCCTGGAGGACGCTGCTGCTCGCCACCTGGTGCTGGCGAAGGTGTTCTGGGCAGCCCTATATAGCCTCCAGCGTCTGCGGGAGTGGAGCGGAGGAGGGGCAGCTCAGGCTGCACAGGTGTTCTCCCAGGGCTGGTCCTCCGGAGCTGGTAACTGGTCCTCCGCAGCCTGGAGGACGCTGCTGCTCACCACCTGGTGCTGGCGAAGGTGTTCTGGGCAGCCCTATATAGCCTCCAGTGTCTGCGGGGGTGGAGCGGAGGAGGGGCAGCTCAGGCTGCACAGGTGTTCTCCCAGGGCTGGTCCTCCGCAGCCTGGAGGATGCTGCTGCTCGCCACCTGGCCTTTTTTCTTTTCTTGTTTGACTCCTCATGGTTCTTCAATGGCTGTTAGGCATTGTTGGCATCATCATTGTCATTGTCAATGTGTCTGGAATGTGAAATCTTCAAGTTTGTAGATAAATGTTTGACCCATATCCCGAGAGATAAAGAACGCTAGCAAGTAAGCCATGCCTATCAAACCAGGCTTGCATATAGAATGAAAATCCCAATGGTCTGCCTGTGCTCCAGTATACAGCTTCCTTTGTCCACATTGTTCCATATAATATTCTTGAGAATGATAGTCTATACTTGGATTTAGTACCTGTCCAACCTAGTCCACTTTAGTGCATTTATGCCCTTCCTCAAATACCTACCATTTGTACTGGAAATAGTTAAATAATAAGATTTAAAATAATCTTAAGACACTCTTCTTCCTTGTGGATAGCAGTCCAGTGCAGAAAGAGCATGACCAGAACTAATCATACAAAAGTAAAATACACCATAAAAATATAAAAGAAAATCCTCAAAACATAATGCTCCCAATGAGAATTTTGATATTGCCCATGACAACTGCCTTAGGGTTTCCAGAATTATGCCTGATAGAACTTCATCCAGTTCAGACAGGAAGATTGATGGGCCTCAGGGTAATTTGATGCACCCACAGAATCCTAATCTGTCTCTGGCCTTACTCCAGATGCTTAGGTTCAGATCCAAGGCAGAACCTCATTTCCAAAGCCCCAGAATTGCAGATTTATCAGATTTCATGTCTAACAGTACAAAGTTAAGCGATCTGTAATAGCCACTACAATAAGAGAAGGAAGAACAGAGAAAATGTGGGGCTTTTCTCACCCCCACCCCCATCATCCTGATGCATATGTTGGGAAGGTAGGCATAAATAGAGTCCTAGAGGTGCAAAAAGATCCCTCAGCAGAACAGTCTAAGGTGTGTGTGTGTGTGTGTGTACACGTATGCACACATGCGTGCCAGCTCAGGCTGTCAGCACTGCAGAATTAATGCAGATCATCACTTTAACTGTCATGTCTCAATGCTATGAAATTCTGAGATTTGTAGTTTGGTGAGATATTTAGCCGCCTCTGTCAGAGAGCTCTGGTGCCATAACAAATGACAATCCTGGGATTCTATAGCATGAAGCCATGGCATTTAAAGTGGTGTCAAACTGCATTATTTCTGCAGTGCATATGCAGCCTCAATTGCTGGGAGGGGCAGATTTCTTCCATCAGAGGAAGATCCCATTGTCAATACTAGGAGTTTATTGCATTGGCTTTGCTCCCATGATAGACCCAGGATGTAACTTTAATGTGTATCTTATCACATTTCCTCATCTTGAAAATGGATTTTCCCATTCTTGAAAAGATGCGACAGGATCCTGGGTTGCAAACAGGCTGCATACTCCCCTGGGACAGGGAAATGTGATACAATCCGCGTCTAAAAGTTATATCCCGTGTTTATCATGGGAGCAAATCCAATGTGATAAATTCCCTAGTCTTTTATTACATTTCTATTGATCTTTTGCTTTCTCTTGTATTCAAATTTTTCAAAATCTTTTTTTTTTCTCCCAGAAAAATGTATGCGTTTGCAAATGTTGGCAAGCACTTGTTAGAAAACAAACTGAGTAAAAATTTCACTCATCCATACTACTTTATATTTTGTTTGGTCCTAATAAATGTATTTCCCCTCCTCCAGATTTTAGTGTTTTGCCTTTTCCTTCTGGACCAAGCTACATGGTTTTTCTGTGTTTCTTGGCTTGCAGATTAACTCTCAGGTTAGCTTTCAGACTTTATATTTATAAATATGGTTGCCTGGTGAAATAAGGGCCAAAGCTTCTGTCCCTTTAATGGTTATAGAGAAGACAGGATTTCTGCATAGCATGCAGATCCTGGTCTGATCCTCTGGTTCTCATCAAGAGCTCTGCAGATGGTTGCATTTGTCTCTGTTACAGTAGTTGAACCAGAGAGGCAGACAGCAAAATCCTACCCTGGCAAGTGCGTTGCCAAAAGGTGTAGCTGGTCCAATCTCACAGCAAAGAACAATGATTTCTCAGGGTAGGCTACTCTTTCATTGGGGGGGATCTCTCTCACCCCCAAAACACTATTCACTGTTATTTTAAACTTAAAGAAAGTACAGCTCATCCCCACTTTTATCAGCAGGCATGCCAGCTCCTCTATCATGGTTGAGAATAAAGGTTCAAATTGTGTGGCCCTCCAGACATTGGACTCAATTCTTCGCTTTTCTCTGCTAGCATGGTCTGATGGGAGCTATCATCCAATTACACATAAACCTCTAGAGATCATTCCCCTCTACAATTGTACATCTTGTGTGCACTTGTCCAAGCAGACTTTTGACCTCTTTAAATTGTTACTGTTCCCTATATGCTTATTGGATAAACCATTTGAACAACTAACTATGTGGGCATGATTTCTTTCCCTGAACTTGATCCATCCAAGGTTCTATTGTTGTCTAAACTGAAGACTAGGAAATTAGGAAGGGCAGAGTGTGCTTAATCATTATTCTTCCCTCTGTGACCTAACCAACAGCAAGCATTATTTGTCATATAGAATTACTTTTCTAGGAACAGTTTGTGTGGCTAAACCACAGAAAGAAAAAGAGAAGGACTTTGCAATGTTTTATTCAATCCTGTTAGAATTCCTGCAGCTCACCTCTTGCTAATCCTTCCTGTTCCATTTTCCAGCCAATTAACTCTATAAAAATTTAATATACCAGCATGCCACTGACTATCATATACTGGGCCTTCTTTACTCACCAGTTTACATGGGGGTGGGGGTGAGGGTAATTCTCTAGAACCCTTTCTGTTTAGCACAAAGAGCTGTCCAACATCATAAGATATTGCTGCTAACAGAGATAACTATCTGGGCCTTTCTTAAAATAAGCCTACAATTCTTGTAACTATTCTACTGACTATAAGGTTAAATAAAGTGACAGAACAAACTTACCTCCTCTGAACCGTACCATATTTCATAAACTCTTAGGTTTCTCTCTTAAAGTAGTGAGATGTTTCAGATTCTGAGAATCAGGGTCTAAATCAGGGGTAAGCAACCTTTCCCCTTTAAGGGCCAAGGGACTTCAGCTCCCAGAATCCCAGGAGCTATTGGCCAACATGGGACTATTGGCCAACATGGCTGAGGCTTCTGGGAGCTGAAGTCCCTCAGCCCTTAAAGGGGAAAGGTTGCCTACCCCTGGTCTAAATGTTAAGTTCAGAGTCATAATGCACTCTGTGTGTGCCCTCAAGTCACCTATCGACCCCATTAATTTCATAAGGTTTTCTTAGGCAAAGAATACTTGGCAGGGTTTTTGCTAGTTTCTTGTTCTGAAATATAGCCTACAGCACCTGGTATATGTCAGCAATCTCCATCTAAGTACTAACTAAGGGGCAATGCAGACCGGCACTTTAGGCCGGCCTGGGGGTGGAGTTGGGATGGGGCATCCGCATGCCAGCTGCCCCAGCTCCAGCCCAACTCCTCCCTGACACCCCCCCCAATGCTGTGCACCCATCCACATGACGTGTGGCATCAGGGCACCCTCTTGGCACAGCATGCATACATGCTGCGCCAAAGGGCTGCAAAAGAGCCACCACCATGGCTCAAAGGGTGGCTTTTTGCTACCCCCAAAAGGAGCAGCATTGCCCACTCTTTTGGAGGTAGCAAAAAGTAGGATCGGCACTGCAGGATGTGGTTGCCATGGCCCCGATCTACCACTCCCAGGGGCAACCCAGAGCTGCCCCTTACAGGCCGTCTGCATCAGACCTATATTTGATGTTGCTTGGGATCTGGTGTGTTTAGGGTAATTAAGTCCTAATGCACTCTAAACTCTAATTTTAATATATTTTCTAATGTCTGTCCTGTTTCCTTAATTTTATGCCAGTCCAAGAGACTTTTGTTACACTAAGCTTATAGCACAGAAGACTATTAGTGTGTGCCAATATATATTTGAAGGATCTAAGACACAATGATTATTCCTAGGGAAGAAAGAAAGCTACTGGAGTCAGGAGCCTGAGATATGAAATGAGTTCTTGTTTCACTTCTGATAAGAAGCAAAAAAGGATGTCTTTCCTAGAGGTCTATGAAATGATTACAAATCAAACCCACCATTTGGAAGCTACAGATATAAAGCACAAAGCTCTTCCATATATTTTGTAATCTATATTTTACCGTTCACAGTCATATTTTGATTACACAAGTCTGCCAAGATTGGCTATTGTTGTAATTGAAGTGTTTGTGTTTTAAAGCCATTCAAAAACATTTCAAGCATTCTAAAGATATTTTTATGTAAGAATTTTATTTATTTTGGTCAATTATCTCAGTTAAATTCCTCTTGGTTAAAAAGAAACAGTAATCTGAATGTCAACATGCCCCTGCTTTTTTAAAAAAAAAAGTTCCTTACTTTCACAACAACTTGTTACTTAATTGAGTAAAGGCCCTAATAGATGGGCCACTTGTGACCTTCCTGGTGGCAATGGACTGGAAATTCCATCACTCCTCACCTGTGGTGTCCCTACCCTGGGTGTCATCTGGTACAGGGGGCTATCAGGGGCAAATGGGGGACTGCAGCAGGTAAAAGGTTGTGCTCGTCCTTCTCCTTCATCACACTCTTCCAGGCTTTGCCATGGTGGCTCCCCTTGTCAAAAGGAGGCCTCCACCCTGATGAAGCCTGGAGGAGTGCACTTGCCCTCTCAGTAGGTAGAGGGACAACTGGGTGTCACCTCTCTTCTGGGGTATCTCCCAGTGCAACCCACACTCCCTTAGTGACAACACTGCCCCTCCACAATAGTTATGATGGTAGGAGTGATAAGAGTTGCAGTCCAACAACATCTAGCAAACCATAAACTGCCTTCTCTGTTTTATGTCTTCTGTGTTAAGACAGGCATTTTGTATAAAATGATAGGTTTTGAACCTTCTTTTCCATGTAAAATACAGCCAATTAAAAAGCTTTTTAAAATTGACATGAATAAGATGTAGTGCCACATAAAGTACATTCAATTAATACCTTTTAAAATTCACCTTGAATATGAAGTCGTAGGCTTTTATGGCCGGCATTCATAGTTTTTTGTGGGTTTTTCGGGCTGTGTGGCCATGTTCTAGAAGAGTTTCTTTCTGGCGTTTCACCAGCATCTGTGGCTGGCAAAACATCAGAAAGAAACTCTTCTAGAACATGGCCACACTCACCTTGAATACTTTGTTCACCTGTTGTATGGATTTGCTGCATTGTGGTAGAGGACCTTTAGTACTGCTAATCGAAAGGTCCTGTGGGATTTTTCTGTGTTTCCTTAACAGATTTTTTTCCCCCAGTAAAAGATGTGGAAGGAGTGGAGAAACATGAGAGGAAAAGATCATGACATCTGGCAGTTTGTCATAAAATTCTCTTTTTAACACAGGGCAGCTGCCAGATAAAAATCCACAAATGTCTTCAAAACAAAACAAATGAAATTAGAATCATATTTGTTTTCAATCTGTGCCAGATAATTCTCTCAGATCTTAAATATCTATGCTCAGGATCACTTGCTTCATTAAAATTCCATCAGGTACCTATAAGAACTGTTCCTACTTCTGTTCATGTATTCTAATACCTGATCTGAACTATGAACGCACATATATGTTCTTAAAGAAAGAAAAAGGTAAAAACATAGATTAGCATTAGAGCACATGTCTTTCATAAAAATGATCCTCAATTCAGTCCCTAGCTCTTCTTGAGATTAGAGAAAGGAGTGGGTTGTATACTGGGGATGAACACAGTGGAAGAGAACCTATTTTCTATGAAGAATATCCCACACCTGACACCTGATATCTCTAGTTAAAAGCAATACATTATGGAAAAGATCCCCAACAGCTGCTGTGGTCAGAGTAGACCATAAAGGTTGGATGAATGTAAAACCTGGACTGGCAAAAGGAGCACTTGGAACACCGTTCTAAAAAGCTGAAATTGATATGTTTGTGGGGAAATAATGTGTTAGGCATTGTGTGCTACACTTTTCTTTTAAAACAAACTTTCAGTTAATTGTTTTTAAATTCCTTAAACATAGAAAAAATACTTTTTTTAAAAAAAAACACCACATTTGCTGAAAAACAGTGTTTGGGATTAATGAGTACCAACATTATCCATTATTAACATTATTCTGGAAAAACAACATCACCATGCTCTTATTGCACATGACACAGACCAAAAGTAGTGTCACTCTCTCTCACACACACTTACAACACACATCCCTTCTCCTATCCGGTCCCAAATCTCACAGAAAGCAGGAATAGGGAAACAAAGGAAACAGTAATCTACTTTAGCAAAATGGTATCTCTTACATGAAGGACCCCCTCTTTTCAGGTATACTTAAAAGTTACAATAGCCTAGATCATATTCAACACAAAAATATGTTGAATCCCATTTGGGAGAAATTCCATAAATAAAGAAATAATTGTAAATAATGTATTTTAATAATTTAATTTAATGTAATTAATAATTTTTTTAAAAAAAAAACATAATTTGCCTAATGTATCCAGCTACAACATTCTACTGTTTTACTCATGATACAGATGTCCTTGGATCTTAGATGTCCCTGGGTGGCCAAGCATCCATAGGTACAGCAGAAACTCACCCACCCCCTTGTCCTTCTTCATTCTTTTCCCTTGCCTCATGGTAAACTCAGGCTTTCACAACTTCTGCTGGGAGTGATCTCAAACATGCAAACTTGTGCCCAACTGGCCATTCCCATGGTATCTCATTATCTCTGTGATGCTGACCCCACTAAATGCAACTTAACACCATCACCTCATTAACCCTTTGGTTACCTAGAAAGGAGACTATTTCTGAGCTGTATTGCTCAGATAATGGGAGGGCCCATTATTACACACATATTACAAATATTATTTTAGGTTGTAATAGGTTATTTCCAAGCTCTGGTATAAGGCAAACTCCTATTTTATACGTGAAGTAATAATCTTAGTCTTTGCAAGACAGTTCCTGATATCTAGTTCTCTCCTCTAGATTCAGTGAATGCTTATTTTTCCATTTAAATTTGTTTCTGTAAAAATAACTGCCGGAGTAAATCAGAAATAGTGTATCCTCCGGCTCTTTCTCAAAGTGTACCACTAGAGAAATTTGTGTACTACTGGGGATAGAATGTAGCTGATGCCACCAACTAAAATCCAAATTATGCTGCTTGAGAGGGCTGGGGAGCATTCAGAGTTGCTAATGCTGATGAGATGTGCAAAGAGAGGATATGATGGGCATAGAGGTTTTCATGAACATAGAGCAGATGCCAGCTCAGATGAACTATCAGCAGGTGAGTGATGGAGCATGAGCTACAGCTGTGTTTGCTTTAGCTTTCATTTTATTTTGAATTATTTATAAAAAGCACTAGCAGCAATTTGAAATTTATTCAATGGCATGCCCTATCAATGATTAGCTAATTTCTCTCCTGCAGACAAGTTTGATGGGAAGATGTGAACTAGTTAGGAGACAGGTGCTGAGTGCTGTTGTGTTAGCAACTGTCACTGCCTCAGCATTAATAGTAGGATGGAGGGATGTATTGCATGAAAACACCAACTGGGCTTTCTCTTTGTTTCTTGTAGCAAACTGCAGAGCATCACAGCACTTAAAGAAACCCCTCAGGCAGCACCACTGGGGCTAATGTTATAAAAAGATATCAAAAGAATTACTATAGAAAGAATATCAACATGAAGAGTGGGATTTGTTGTACTGTTCAAAACAGCCCTATTCCGTTTCTGCAGCCTTGGCTGATCCTACATTATACACCACTAAGGAATACCACCCACAGAATTTGAATTTTCTGTTTGGATCATGCCATGACACCATTTCATCAGTTGCACAGCCTTTTCATCCATAAATGGTATGCACAGAGATTAATCTGTGAAAAAGGACTGTTGTTGCCCTTGGAAACCAGGAGACTGACAATATGTCCAGTTCTGCTGTGTATTTATTGTGCCCTTGACCATATCAGTTTATCTCAGCTGCAGTTTCCTTTCAACAAATAAGAACAATGAAGACTTACCTCACACATTAAGTATGAGAACAAACTCAGTAAAGATAATTTGGTATTTGCAAATTCTAAAATAGAGTCAATACTTCTCATCCGCTGTTTGGCTTAAGAAGAGGGGGAAAATTGGTTGGATCCAAGGCTCTTTTCACACTGTACAACTATAGTGCTGCTATTCCACTTTAAATGCCATGATGTCATTGTATGGAATCTTGTGGTTTGTAGTTTGGTGAGCTACTAGATCTCTGTGGCTGAGAATTCTAAATGCCCTTCCGTATACTGCAAATCCAAAGATTTCATAAAATGGGACCATAGTTGTCCAAGTAGAATAGGGAACTATGGGCCTCTGAAAATGGGCAGCCATGGGCCGCCCTGAGAAGCTGTGAATTGGGGCCAAGGCTGGCGCACTCCTCGGGCCCAATCCACTCTTTTTCTGGCCCTGGAAGGAGCGCTAAAATAGCACTCCTTCCTCAAGGCATGGAAAGGGCACTGCAAGAGGCGTCGCACGCCTCTTCAGCATCTCTTCCAGCTCAGCGTGTCTGGACTCTGAGCTGGAAGGAGATAATCGGAGCGCCCGTCGTGTGCAATGACAGGCGCTCTGATTACGTCCTCAGGAAGGGGTTGGGGAGCCCAGCATGAGGCTGCCCCTCCCCTTCCTTGCCTCCAAGACGGTGTGCAAAGGGGCTATAACTGTGTAGTGTTGAAGGGCCCCAGGATCATACTGCTTTACCATTTGACCAAATAAGTCAACTATATCAAGTGGTGCATAATGATGAAATAATCACTGCTTCCCTCAGCTGTTCCTCCTAGGCCCATGGCTCTTCCACACTGTGGTAAGGCAGAGCTGCTCCCCTTCACAATGCACAATGCAAAGGAGAGATGTCAATTTTTCTCTGTAGTCCCTATAAAATGGTGTCAGGAAGTCATTTCCTGCTGCCATTTTGAGAAGGACTGCAGAGGAAAACAGCACTGGGGCGGGGGGGGGGGGTCTGAGGTACTTGCAAAGGATGAGGGGGATATTTTTTGTTTTCCCCCATGCATTTGAGTGATGGGCTTTGTGTGTTTTGGGGACAAAAGTTGACCCCCAAATTGTACCTTTTTAAAAGAGGCCACAAAAGTGGGTTTCAGGAGCTGAATGAACCATATGGGCTGTGCTATGCCTATCCCTATGGTAGAGTATCCTGAGCAGAATGAGTGTTTCTATGAGCAGAAGGAAATGTTAGGTTCTATGCCAATCTGCCCAGCAGCAATAGGAAAGCTATTCTTCAATCGACAGTAGGTTACCCCTCTATTTTGCCTTTGTTTTCTTCCCCTCGTCTGCTTTCAGGGTGAATTGGGACTCATCCATCCTTCCATATGACTTGGCTTATACCTTGTCAGTTTGCTTCATGAAAATTATGTGATGAGACTGTTGCCTACCAGAGCTCATGCCACATCAAAGGAGACGTCTTTAAAGGACCATACTGATTGCTGTCTTATTATGACTTGTTCCATTTATAGCAGCCTTTTTCCCCTTCCAATTGCCTTGTTGTGATTCTCACTTTCTCAGACATTGCAACTGTCATCTGTGATGCTATGTAAGCAGAATGCAATGTTAGACTAAATGTATGAGACAGACGGCTTAGTCACACTTTCTCCAATGAGAAACCTGTCTCCTCCAGATTTAGAACTGACTGAGAAAGAGGGAGAAAACAAAACAACAAAATAGCAACAAGAAAACATTAGAAGACATTTTAGAACGGAAATTTAAAAACATTTTGCACTCAAGATGTGTGATTTCCCTCAAACCTTAAATTCCCAAATACAAAAAACACTGAAGGGTTGAAACTATAATCTCTGCTTTGTTAGCCTCTGGCATCTGATGGCCTAAATGAGGAGTAGGAAACTTGTGATCCTATTGTTGGATCATAACTCCCAGCATCCAGCATCATTGGCTATGCAAGTTAGGACTTATGAAAGTTGCAGTGCACAACATCTGGTGGGCCACAAAATAATCCAGTCCTGTTCTGAATGCATATATCAGTTTCAGATACAACAGAGGAGATACTGAATTTCTACCAACAATAAAAAGAGAACTGGCTAATCCTCTCTTGCTTATCAGTGGGCTAACTAATGTCCCAAGTCTTTTTAAAAATGGGATATAAAATTTCAGCCTTTAAAAATATATACATGTTAGACCATTGATTATACATATTGTACAGATATAGGTATATTGGTATATTAGTCAGATATATATTTGATATGAGATTGTTTGAATATTAGAACTAGTGCGGGTTGTTTTGTTGTTGTTGTTGGGCATGTTTGATTTTATACAGAGAGCTATGAGTTCAAAGCTTGGTTAATTATTGGTTACAGATAATTAAGAGATCACACAATCACAAGGGGATTTCTACAAAATGAGTGAACAACAGGACTCACCTTTCAGCATACTAAACTATGTAGGGATGCACAGGTGAGGCTGTATGAACAATGCAAAGGAGAGATTGTAAAGACTTTCAACATGGAAACCATAGGTAGTAGGGAAAGATTTTCCACTATCCATCCTGGTAGTTGGTGGGGGTGGGGATGAGGTTCATGACAGGTAACAAAGATTTTGGATACACTCTGGGAGAGCAAAAAAGATTACTTTCTTTCCCAGTCTGTTCTAATGATCACAATTCTAACATGAATGGGAAATGGCATGCACCTAACTTATGCTCATTTCAACCTTTCAGCTGTAATCTTGTGTTCTGTTTTCAGTACTAAGAAGCATGTATTACTTTAGAGCAGGGTTACTTCAAGAGTAGTCCTGGATAGAAGAGGTCTCCTTGTTTTTGCACTGCCACAAATAAATTCAAATACTGTTTCCTCATGCATTCTCCCAAATGGACATTTCTGTTTTGTTTTCCCTTGCGCTAAAGCACCATATAACTTAAATTTAAATTATTGGCCTATTATTTAAAAGGCCATTTTAAAAATGCATTGCTCTGTTCTAAATGCACAAAACTAAACCAGTTGAGCTTTATCTACATTCTCATATAAACTTACTATAATCTATTTTTTTATCGTCATGCAACTTCATTTTTATCTGAGGATTGTGGCAGAGGCTTTGTATACATAGAGCCACACATACCTATCTATGTGTCTCAAAGAACATTCACCACAGCCTTTTCCCTCTTGTGTATAAACAACTCTTTTGTTAACAGTTCACAATTGTTTGCCTTAAATATCCAACCATCTAAGTTAAAAAACATAAAAACTGAGGGAGAGAGAAACCCTCTCCTAAGGCATCTAAGCCAAATGTAAAGCTTCAGGGTCTCATTTCTTACTGGTAGCTAGTGCAGGACAAAATGACATAAATGATTGATTATAGCCTAATATCTATTTGTCTTGGAAGGCTGGTATCTTTTATTCATATTAAAACCAACATGCATAATTTATGAAGCAATAGAAAGTCATCACCTATCCCCTAACAGAGTTTTGGTTCCATTATTTTTTATTATTTTTATTATTTTTATTATTATTACTATTCAAAGGATTCCAGATTTATTACAAAAGTAATTTAATCCCCCCTCTCCATGTTTAAACACAGTCCCTGTTCAATCTGTTTCAGGCTTCAGTAGGACATTTTGTAATATTAATGAACCTTTTAAATGTCAGTGTGCAAGAGGCTTAAAGAAAACTGGGGCAAAACATACAAAGATAAGTTGATGGCAAGAGGAGACTTGTTACTCTGACTGTAATCTAAAACACAATTACTATTAACATATAAAAAGATCCAAAATAGTAACCAGTATACCTAATTTCAGGTATAACAATTTATATTGTCCATAGACAGTTGATATGGCCCAGGTTTAGCTACTTTCTTTAATACAACATGTCTTTGTTTCTCTTTTAGTCTGAGTTTATTCATTCATTGAAAATTATGTACAAGGATATATGTAGAATGTGAGATGTTCAAGGAGTATCATTTTGTAATCTCTTTGTAAATATTCACTAGTTTCAGTGGTACAGGCCTCACCTGGAAGCAAAGAACTTTAATTTTCACTGTGGTACAATACAAAGTCATACCCACATTAGTCTGGATATATCAGTATGCAAATAGATCTTGTAACATCTTTGAGATTAACTGTTTAAAAGAAGTTGTAGCATAAACTTTTGGAGACTACAACTTTTTTTTGCACAGTTAGCCTCAAAGATGCTATCTAAATAAATGAACAATGGCTTCATATTAATGTTTTGTGCCTCTGTCCAATGTTTTTTGAAGCTCTTGAAAGCTTATGCTACCACATAAACTGCAAAGAGCTGCAAAAAGAACACAGTCTCAAAGGTGCTACAACATCCCTTTGCATATTAATGTTCACTGGAATGGGATCACTTGCTGGAAAAAAGAACTTGTCATTTGAGAAAGATGGCTAGTAACAGCCTGTGGAGTTAGAATGCTGATTTTGGACTATGGAGCAGACTGCTTAATGCAGACATGCAGGGATGAACAAAACACTTACTATCCATTTTTTCATGAATTCTGTCATAAGTTTGTTCCATCCAAATTCTGCTTCAATCTGGAATACTGATTAAAACTGCACAAATATTTGGCATTTGTTAATTCAGCAGAGTTTCCTAACCCTCAAAAGTTCACATATTTTTCTCTACTATACATATTTTTATATTCCATTTTATTGTTCAGAGAAGTGTGCACTATGAAAGATAACTGTGTTCCAATCTTCATATTAAGCCCGAAGTGCAAATGAGATTAATTTTCTTAAATATGTAGATGAATTCTGGTGAAACCCTGTGGGGACTTTGAATGAAGCCACTCATCACTTGAAAACTGAGGTAAAGTTGACAACAGTGCCAGCTGCTGAACATTTAAAAGGGCCCAATAATATTTTTGAACACAAGGAAAATACCAGAAATGTAATAACGAAATGTAACAAGACTCATAGACTCATAGAGTTGGAAGAGATCTCAAGAGCCATCCAGTCCAACCCCCCTGCCATGCAAGAATACACAAAGCACCCTGACAGATGATCATCCAGCCTCTCTTTAAAAATTTCCAAAGGAGACTCTACCACATTCTGAGGGAGTTGTGTTTCACTGTCAAACAACTCTTTTTGTCAGGAAGTTCTTCCTAATGTTGAGGTAGAATCTCTCTTCCTTTCATGATTCTGGAACTGTCAAATACAATTCTGACTATTATAACACTACAAAGTGTTTTATTTTTGATTTCTTTTCTTTTCTTTTCCTTTTTTTTTGGGGGGGGGAGGGGGCAAGAAAAGTTGGTCCAGAAAGTCTGGAAGAGTCACATGTGGATGCTGTCTTGCACAAAAAGAAGTGAACTTTGGATAGCTATTAAAAAAAAAAAATTGGACAGGGTCACAAAACATTGATATGAAGCATTCTATGTCAAAACATGGTGCTTTATTTGAGGATGAGGGTGTTTGGGGAAAAAAAACTAAGAGCCTGGGGGTGAAGTCGGGGTGAAGTCGGGGCATGCCTGGCCACTCTGACTCTGCCCTGATGCCGCCATCATGCCGTGCCCCCAATCGCATGGTGGGCAGTGTCAGGGCACTCCCTTGGTGCAGCGTACAGACACACTGCACCAAAGGAGTGCATAAAAGCTGCCGCCACCACAGCAAGAGCGGCTTTTTGCTGCTCCAAAAAAGAGCAGTATTTGCCAGCTCTTTTTGGAGAGGTAAAGCGGAGGATCGGGACTGCGGCATGTGGTTGCTGTGGGCCTGATCTGGTACTCCCACGGCCAGCACAGAGCCGCCCCTTAGGGGCTGTTTGTAGCGCCCCTAAGATATTGTTTAGATCACACATAGCCAGCATTCCAATGGGAAGATATACAAGTATAAGTATACCTTATGCACACTTGTGAATGTATTTTTTTTTTTTTGGTCATTGCATAAATGTATATTCTTTTCTTCCACCACAATGTTCAAGATCTCTTTCTCTCCCCTGCCCCCTGGGCTCACTTTAGCACTGTGATAGCTCTCTCCCCCAGCCCTTCTATTCCTGGTAGAGGGGATCAGAGAAGAATCTAATCATGTGCCCATAGCTGCATGCAAAACAATGTCATCATCCACTGAAACCACCAGAGGACCCTTGCAGATGTCCTCAGTCTGTATCGGGCTACAGGAACATAGCCAGCTTCTTCTCCAGACCCCTTCCACTATTTGCCTGTAATTGTGTGGCTGTGAAGGGCTATTGCAGAACCAGTGAGGGTACCTGGGGGTAGTGACATAGCTGCCTTACAGAACATAAAGAACTCTTATGCTAAACCCAACTATGTAGAGTCTCAGCCATAGTATCTTGATTATAGTGAATTGTTTCTCTTAACTCTTTCAGTTTAATTTAATGGCTATTTGTCATGTGAAACACTATGGGAGAAACCTACCAGATAGGAGTGAGCTGCTTTTTCTTCCTTATATTGTTTGCTTCAGTTCACAAACATCAGAAATAAGGAACACAATGCCATGCATGTGGAATCACAATTCTTCATGAAAATATAATTTATTAAAAAAAATTGACTGCAGATACTGTCATAGCTGGGAAATGATGGGTGGAGAAAGGATGTAGCAAAGCAGTTGCCTCAGCAAGTGATGCCTAAGCTGGTGCTGACTGAGCAGAGAATGGTGCTGTTCCAACTGATTTGCTCTCCTTCATATATGATGAAAGCACTACTATTCAAAATTGCCTTTTATCTGGTCAAATAGAAGTTAAGGCACTTTGAACCTTGGACATGCAATTGCAAACATACTAATACGTTTTAGCATATACCGTACAATGGTTTCACAAATATAGTTGTTGTTTTTAAAAACTTACATCAGGGATAGGCAACCTTTCCCCTTTAAGGGCCGAGGGACTTCAGCTCCCAGAAGCCTCAGCCATGTTGGCCAATAGTCCCATGTTGGCCAATAGCTCTTGGGATTCTGGGAGCTGAAGTCCTTCGGCCCTTAAAGGGGAAAGGTTGCCTACCCCTGACTTACATAATATTAGGAGTACGTAAAGTGATCTTTAGCACCATTGAGACTGACTAAAAGAAAGAAGTTGGTAGCATGATCTTTCTTTTTTAAAATAAATATTTCATAAAAGATAAAACATATATAATCTTCAGTTATTTACAATAAGGCAATTATTGCAGACTGCCAGAAATAGTGCAAATTGAGTCCACTTTAACTGCCCTGACTCAGTGCTAGGAAATCATGGTAACTGTAGTTTATTGTGGCACCAGAGCTCTCTGACAGAGAAGGCCCAATGTCTCAGAAAAAAATACAATTCCCATGATTCCCTAGCACTGAGCCAGGGCACTTAAAGTGGACTCAATTTGCACTATTTCTAGCAGTATGCAAAGGTGCTATATGATATATAATCCCAACATGAATTCTCATTGAACATTGACTTCCTCAGTTCCTCCAACAATGGGTCTCATTTTACCTTGTCATCTTCACAACATTATTTTAATCTATAATGTGATAACATACAATTTTTAAATGTTGTTTTAATAGAGCATATTCAAAATCTTATGATTCCTCCCTTATAATCACTTTATCTTCTAACCAAACTTTTATTCTTCCTGCACATTTCTCCATCTTGATTTACAATATGTCATAATCGGTGACTATTCCTCCTCTACTATCTCCATATCTTTCTGATGTATACAACAGGTTAATTTATCCATTTCAATCATTTCCAGAAACTTCATTAACCAATCCTCAATCCTAGGCATTTCCTGACTCTTCCAATGTAGGAATCAATATCATACTAGCCACTGTTATCAGGTATCAATCTGTAATGGAATCTTATTCAACATATTTAAAAGATATATTTCTGGTTTCATCTCGAATTTAATATGTAGCATTTGTTTGATCATTGTATTATCTGTTTCCAATAAGTTTTAAATTTTGGGCAGCACCACCAAACATGGAATCATGAACCAGTAGCTGCTCGACACTTCCAACATCTGTCTGAATCAGTCTTGTAAATCTTTGCAATTTTATTTGGGGTTAAGTACCACCTCTGTTCCATTTTCCAGGTTTGGGATTTAGTAAATTTCTTTGTTTTGTTTCTGGCATACTTCCAACTCTCTGTATTAATAATCTGGCCACAATCCAAAGCCCATTTAATAATCACTTCAGATATCAACTTGTCTTCCAGTTTGTAGCTTCTTAGGAATCCATATAATTTGGCTATTCTCTTACTTTCATTGTCAAATAAATTTTTGTCTAATTCCAATGTGTTTTCACTGAATTCTTCCATTTTCTGATCCATTTTAAATCTTTCTTTTAATTGTGTATATAAAAACCAATGCATTTTGATCTAGTTGAGTTAATTTTTCAATAGGTTCTGGTATATGTAAAATATCTCTATAAGTCAGCCACAAATCTAGTGATTTCCATTGACCAATAAATGCTTCATGTGGTGAAACCCAAAGAGGAATTTTTCTATAGATTTGTTCCTAATTTTCCCATATACATAGCAAAGATTTCTTTATAATATGATGCTAGAATTCACTTTATGCCACTGCTCTGCCATACCAAAAATACACATGCCATCCGAACCTGTTATTAAAGCTTTCTAAATTCAATAGTTTCTTATTTTCAAGTGTAATCCATTCCACAATCCAATTTAACATGTTAGCTTGATAATACAGGTTCATCTCCACTTTCTTCCTTCTGATGCATCATTGTTTTCCATTTTACCCATGGCTTTTTATTATTCCATACAAATTTTTATGTCTTTTTGCCATTCTTTCAGGGGCTTGTCACTGGTTAAGATTGGTATGGCTTGAAATAAGAAGTTAATCTTTGGAAAACCATCATTTTGATGGCTTTGATTCATCCGAATAGTGATAATTGTAATTTAGACCATGTATTCAATTCTTTTTTTATTTCCTTCCATTTGGTTTTATAGTTATTATCAAAGAGATCTATATTTTATTTGTCATCCAAATTCCTAAGTAATTAACTTTCTTTTTTATCTGACATTTAGTTATGTTTTCAATAATTTGCTCTTCGTTTTTTAGTAAGTTTTTTGTTAACGACACCATCTTGCTCCTGTTAATTTTAAAGCCAGAAACTTTTCCAAAGTCACCTATAATATTAAACAATTTTTTATTTGATTAATTGGTTCTTCCAAAATTATGACCAAATTGTTGGTGAAACAGTATTTACATAGTGACAGAGGATTCTAGCAAAGATAAGGAACACACCCACCCACAGTATCTATTCACATTTCACAAGGGTAAGTATAATCTACCACTCATCTACAGAACTAGCATGGTACACTTGATATAAAATGGTTTGCTGGTGTACACAGATTCTCTTTGCCACCCTATTGCATCTCTTATCATATTTCAAGATTCTAAAACCTTCAGCACAGGAACAAGATTTCTATTATCCGTTTTGCTGTGGACAATGAGTATGACTTCAAAGCTGTCATAATAATCTCAACCTTCCCATTCATAGTTTAGATTGAGAATTGCATTTTACCACATTGTTCACAACATCAAACTGTTTGTTGCATGAGGTTATTTGTTTCTGAAAGAATTTCTCTATCAAATGTATTGATTCTAAGGCAACAACCTTAAGATCTTATGATAAAGTACAAAAAAAATAACAATGTAATCAAATATAATATGCGGGAAATTATTAAATTTAAGGTGCAAAACAAAGAAGTATTTGCAAATATTGAAGTTTTTTAATGAAACTGAAATGCTCATTTTTTTCAGACAGGCTGTGGAAATTTAAGATGAAAACTGAATAGAAAACACATCTGTCATATCAATTAAAAATAACAATCTCTGGCAAATGCACTATTAGGCTCTTTTTAAAAGACCTAGTGTGATCACTTCAGCAGTATTGACACAGGTTGTGATTTACCACAGTCCGAAGCTGGACTTTGATATATGCATTCCACTTTGACACATGACTACTTGTTTGATGTATCCTTGACTTCTTTTTTCCTGTGCATGTTGGCCCTCCCAGCAAAAAGTCTGTCTCCTTTCCATTTACTTTCCTGGCACAATTCAAAGTGCTGGTTATGACCTATAAAGCCCTATATGGCTCAGGTCCAGGCTATTTGGCAGACTGTATCTCTCTGTATGAACCAGTCCAGGCTCTGAGATCCTCAGGAGAGGCCCTTCTCTCTTAGTCCCAGCCCCATCACATGTACAGTTGATGGGAATGTGAGAGAGGGCCTTCTCAGTGGCTGCTCCTAGACTTTGGCCAACAAACCTGAATTCCTTCATGTTCAGCAACCAAAATCCCCAATTCCCCCAACTTCTTGGCCATGGTTCTGTTCAACCAACAGCGAGCTGCGTTGATAGCCGAGTCCTTTCATGCACCCGCCCAAGTACAACGAGGCAAAAATTTGGTCCACAGAACAATAGTATGTGGTAGTCTTCGCTTAATGTCCTGCATGTCTCTCAAAATACGCTTGGCCAACTGCAAACAGGGACGCTTCACCAAGTCATTTTCGCCCAGGTGAAAAAGAAAAATCCTGGGGGGTGAAAAGTGGTTAATAACTCAATAACACGTGGAAGAAGAGCTCCCCACAGCATGCCTCTGTGTCCAAACCAATGTATGGAACCAAGCTCCCTCAGCCCCAAGTTCAGATCTCAGCAAGATTGTAGGATATGACGCTCGACCCAAAAGATGAGGCTATGACCTAGGAGCCATACATCACCCTGTTGCTGACCTGCTTGATAGGAAAAACAAGTTAACTGTAAATGCATAACTCCATCATTTTGTAAATGAAATTACAAGCAACCCCACTATGGACGAATATAAGATTTGAAAGCCCTGGAACGCCAACGCCCAATCCGTCGGATCGCAGTATCGCTTAAGCCCTGCGCCACTGCAGCAATTGCTGCTCCTATCCTAAAAGAATGAGAGGAGAATTGAGCCACTGGCAATCCCGCCCATCTCACAGTCTCCTGGAGCACAGTTCGAAATTGAAACTGCATCAGTGGAAGACCAGAGATATGCAGAAACAAATAACCAGGGACATTCGGTCACAATCTGAGGTAATCAGACAATGCCAAAACAGGGCAAATCTGACCCTCAGCCACTCTGGACAAAACTACAGTTTGGCCTCGAGCCATCTGATCAGTCTTAGTACGCCTGAAAGAGACATGAATGCCCTGCCCCAAAATTTGAACATCAGATAAGCAAAGTGCCCTGCCTGACTTATCAGAGCATGAGCTGGGAACAAGTTTGCTAATCCTAGAGGCTGCAAAAAAGGCCAAGGAAAATGCTGCCTGGAACAAAATAATTTCCTCAGGTGAGGAGCACACTATTTGGAGCAATTGCCAAATTTTGATAAGACTTGTACCTGTTATTGGCAAACGATTATCACGTGCCACAGGAAGCTCCCTGGACCATCCCTCTAAAGCCCTGTGAATTCTAAAGTCAACAGTAGGGTCAGTAAACCCCCCCACTCGAGAATAAAAGGCCAGGGCTGCCAACCTTCCCCTGATGGTAACCGGAGACAAACCAGACTGCCTAAGGTGAACTGCAAAACAGAGTACAATTTCTACCCCCAGGGGCCAAACTTCAACCACCCCAATATCAGACAAGAACTGTCTGAAAGCTCGGATTGCGAGCTGGTATGACTTGCGTGTAGAAGGAGCGATGGACTGAAGAATCGCCCTGTCGATCTCTACTCTCCAAGGCTCCATAGATGTGCTGGTACCTCCAGTGGTTGTGCCGCTGCCTCCGGAGCCAGTTGACGAAACCTGGAAAACTGAAAATGTGAAAGGGCGTCCACCAAATGATTTAGTAAACCTGGAACATGGTGAGCATGGAACAAAACATTGTACTTTAAACACTGCGCAACCATAGACCTAACTAGTGCCATCGCCCTAGGAGATTTGGAGCTCTGGGAGTTCACCACATGAGCCACTGCTTGGTTGTCACACCAAAACCAAACAGTTCTATTTGCAAATTGGGTTGGCCACAAATAAACTGATACCACAATAGGGAAGAGTTCAAGAAAAGTAAGATTTCTGGTCCAACCATCATTTACCCAAGACTGAGGCCAACTCTCAGCCACCCACTGACCCTTCCAATATACCCCAAAGCCATGGGCACCAGAAGCATCAGAGTGTACCTGAAAGTCCACCTTTAAAAGCATTTCAGACCTCCAAAATGAAACACCGTTAAATTGCTCCAAAAATGATTCCCAAATCTTCAAATCCTCCCTTATCCCACTCATAATTCGAATGTGGTGATGGGGGACAGTCACCCCTTTTGTGGCATTGTATAATCGAGCACAAAAGGCCTGTCCCGGGACTATAACCCTACAAGCAAAATTTAACAAACCTGTCAGGGATTGAAAGTCATGCAGTGTGGCCTTGTTTTTTCCCCTCATTACCCTGACCTGTTGTCTCATTGACTCCAGTTTTTTCAACTGGAAGGCAGGATAAATATTCAACACTGTCCAATTCAATGCCCAAAAAAGTAAGACAGGTGCTTGGGCCCTCCGTCTTTTCATCAGCCAAAGGAACACCCATTTCTGCCAGCAAAACCTGAAAAGCCAACAGAGTATCCACACATTTTGTTGTGCCGGGAGACCCCACAAACAAGAAGTCATCCAAATAGTGTGTAATTGCATGATTGCCTGACCTCTTAAGCATACACCAGTGCAAAAAGGTACTAAACTTTTCAAAAGCAGAGCGGGAAATGGAACACCCCATTGGCATTGCTTTATCAAAGTAGTACATCCCATCAAATTGAAAACCCAGCAAATCAAAATCATCAGGATGCACTGGAAGCAACCTAAAAGCAGATTTTATGTCGCATTTAGCCAAATGGGCTCCCTTGCCCAGTGCTATCACCATTTGCACCGCTGAGTCAAACAATGCATATTTTACAAATGCTAACACTGGGTCAATAGCATCATTCACAGAATCCCCTTTGGGACAAGACAGATTGTGGATTAAACGGTATTCACCAGATGCCTTCTTAGGGACAACACCCAAAGGTGACAATCTTAATGTCAGCATTGGCAGATGCTTATGGGGTCCAGATATCCTTCCCGCCCCTAGTTCTTTGGCCAGCTTATCTCTAACAATCCCTGGTAATTCCCTTACCG
Organism: Phrynosoma blainvillii; assembly: GCA_026167975.1. Lineage (NCBI taxonomy): Eukaryota > Metazoa > Chordata > Lepidosauria > Squamata > Phrynosomatidae > Phrynosoma > Phrynosoma blainvillii. The sequence goes on from JANUYF010000003.1 coordinate 252,675,435, forward strand.
AACGTGCATTAGGTGCAAATTGGTGAGTTCTCAAACCAGAATAAGGTATATGAAAACCAAATGAAAAACCTTCCAACAAATACTGTGCGGCATCCTGGTTAAGGTATATCCACAGCCATACAGCCAGAACTTCCAATTTAATTGGTGTTGATGCTTTTCCCTCCCACTGTGGTTGACTGAGAAGGGACCCCAACCCCAGACTTCTTACCTCTGAAACAGGAAGTGCCTGGGTCATTACCTCCGCAGGTGTTACATTTGTGATCAAACCTGAAGGACTGCCTCCTGCACTTACCTGAGCTGAAATCCCAAGAGAGTCCTGTTGTTTTCCTCTCCCCCATGCTAGGCCTCATATATTGCCCTCTCGGCTGCGTGACCATAGGCACAAAGCCATTGTCACACCTACTCAAAGGGGAGGCCCTCACTATAACATCCGCCCACAACTCTGACTGTACATGCCGCCATGACAAAGAACAGTCTGAACTGGTCATCATACTGGAGCCAAGCAGACCCCCTTTGGTTGAAATGGCAATTGGTGTATGCCTTAATCATTATCTCCTGATATTTCGAAAAATCAGGAGACCTTGCGGGCTCTTTCTCCTCAATAACCCCCCTGTAAATGGTAAAGTCCATCATCCAGTTTACAAAGTTCCTCTCAAGCTTAGGGCACATGAGAGCCTGGAATTCTTTTGGTAAATTAAACATGACCTCGTCCTTTACCATAATCCGAGGTTTGGGATCACGAAATGTGAGGGAAAACAAATCAATATATTCCCCTTCCAAATCCTTTCTTTTGTGGCCCACGAGAGTGGACATCCCTGCATAAGGGTTGCACTCAGCTGCTCTGTCCCCCCCAACTACAGCTAATGTTCCCACTGTCACCACCCCACTCGAGTCACCTACATTAGGGATCGAGGGCTGCTCAGCCTGTACCCTTAATTGAGGAACCTGAGATGTCCCAGGTGTTATTGAAGATGCACCAAGAGATACAGATGTTGAGCGTTCCGCTTGACCACTCTGACTAACCTGCCCACCTGGAGCCCATACCGAGGTGGGCCAAGAAGCCAATGAATTAGGAGAATGGGACAAACCTGGACTTGACAATTGCTGTGAAGCATCCCATGATGCTTGCGAAGCTCCCACCCAGTGTGCAACAACTGTAGCTCAGGTGCTCTGTTGAAGGGTGGAAGAAGCACTTCCCACATCCCTGTTTGATGCCTCCGATGTTTCAGGTGCCATTCCACTGCCTTGTCCTGAAACTACCGCCCTCCGGACAAAATTATACAAATCTGCCAGAGTGGGCTGTGCTGACACAGAGGCAGCTGCTCCCTGTTGTCCCACACCAGGTACTTTTCTCAACAATTCGATTACGTCAGCTATGGTTTGTTGCCCAACCTCCATAGCTGAGGTAGTCAGGGGACCACGTGACATGCCATCCAACAACATATCAGGTGAAGAAGCCAATTGCACCTGAGTAGTCTGTGGTCCCACAATTTGGTCGTCATTTTGAGATGTGGGAGCCTGGGATCCCGAACTAGGACCCTGCACCCCCATCTGAGCCAATTGCTCACAAACCACGACATAGGCCTGCATGGTCCATCCCAACCTTGCTAAGTGAGCCACAATTTCATCCTCTCTGCTCTGGGATTCAGAAGCCTGCTTAGGTGCTGAATGGCCAGCACTAGGCCCAGCAGACGCCGCATGCCATTTAGACTGCGCCTTGCTGCGAGGTATGATTGGTCAATACCCAGGTTAAACGAACAATGCTGTTTTTTGGGTATAGTGTTCCTTTAAGGGCTATACCCTTCAGATTAACCCCCCACAAAAGGAGCAGAGTGTAAAAAATGTCCCAAGCCGGGACTATACAGCACCCAAAAGCACAGGTCCCCAACCACACACATCTATCCCAAGCAGGAACACACACTAGGCCACGATGGCCTTATCAAATCGCAAGCAGGGAGACATAGACCAAGCCAGGATATTCCCAGCAAGTATATTAGTGAATGAAAAGCGGCCTTATCAGTAATCAAGGCCCGCCACACCAGGCCTTTCCTAATCCATGGAACCAGGTCACACTAGGATAGGCCAACCAGGCCACCGGCCTCCCAAAACACAGGGCCGCCCTCCCACAGGACTTGAAATGTCATCCCAAGGCCCCACTAGGCTTCTTAAGCTGGGCGCCCCCGCCCACACTGAACCTTGCTAGGCCCAAATCCGAGGCGAGCCTGTAAAAACAAGTCGCTCAGGCTTACAGGCCAGCCTAGGCCTTACCACCAGCTGCGCCAAATCCCATGGCGCAACAGGTCCTGCAGCCTGGGCTGTTCCCAACAGGCCTCTCCAGGCCGCACGAGGCCTTGCCCAGGCCCCAATGAAATCGCTGCCTCGGGGGAGCTTGACCACTCGGCTGCAGCCCTCTGTGTCCTCCAAGGCCTGGAACAGAGGCCGTGAGCCCAAAATTGGCTGTGTCAGGCCCAAACCACTCAAAGTAGTCGAAGCAACTCGCTTGACTGCTCTGTCAAAATGGCTCACGCCATGTGGCAACCGAGGAATTTATAGCACCCAAATCCTGCTGGTAATCTCGCGAGATCCACAGTCTCGTGAGATTACCAGTGTGCTGGGGATCTCGTGAGATCCCCCCTGATTGGCGGGGTGGTGCAGGAAGGGCGGGACTTCCTGCCCGCCCAGCCAATCACAGCGTCAGCATCTTAAAAGTGGCTGGTGCAATGGAGGAGAGAGCCAAGCAGCGCCGGAGCAGCAAGACAGCCTGGGACCCTCGCGGACTTGCTAAGTGCCATCAGCTGCGACAGAGCAGCAGGCTCTCTGGAGGCTTGGGCGGCTCCTTCAAAAAGCCGGCCCTGTTCCATCTCCTCCAGGAGAGAGCCAAGCAGCGCCGGAGCAGCAAGACAGCCCAGGACCCTCGTGGACTTGCTAAGTGCCATCAGCTGCGGCGGCGCAGCAGGCTCTCTGGAGGCTTGGGCGGCTCCTAAAAAAAGCCGGCCCTGTTCCATCTCCTCCAGGAGAGAGCCAAGCAGCGCCAGAGCAGCAAGACAGCCCGGGACCCTCGCGGACTTGCTAACTGCCATCAGCTGTGGTGGCGCAGCAGGCTCTCTGGAGGCTTGGGCGGCTCCTTCAAAAAGCCGGCCCTGTTCCATCTCCTCCAGGAGAGAGCCAAGCAGCACCGGAGCAGCAAGACAGCCCGGGACCCTCGCGGACTTGCTAAGTGCCATCAGCTGCGGCGGCGCAGCAGGCTCTCTGGAGGCTTGGGCGGCTCCTTCAAAAAGCTGGCCCTGTTCCATCTCCTCCAGGAGAGAGCCAAGCAGCGCCGGAGCAGCAAGACAGCCCGGGACCCTCGCGGACTTGCTAAGTGCCATCAGCTGCGGCGGCGCAGCAGGCTCTCTGGAGGCTTGGGCGGCTCCTTCAAAAAGCCGGCCCTGTTCCATCTCCTCCAGGAGAGAGCCAAGCAGCGCCGGAGCAGCAAGACAGCCCGGGACCCTCGCGGACTTGCTAAGTGCCATCAGCTGTGGCGGCGCAGCAGGCTCTCTGGAGGCTTGGGCGGCTCCTTCAAAAAGCTGGCCCTGTTCCATCCCCTCCAAGAGAGAGTTTCTTTCTCTCCTGTGGACTGACGGAGTTGACACTGCTCCTGTGGCGAGAAGCGGTGTTCCGGAGGCAACACTTACAACCTTAGCCCGGGACCAGCTGGAGCCTTGAGCTCAGCTGGGGACTGCAGCCGCCCCTCTCCCGCAGCTGCAGCTTGGAGCATCGGCGACTATAAAAATCGCCGCCTGAACATCGTTCTCCTCAGCCCCTGCGGCGAGTGGAGATAGTTTTTTGAGGCTGTGGAGCACTATCTTAACCCAGGAGATCAGTTGGTTGCTCCGAGTTGCCTGCTCGGTTTATTAATATGAGAGATTGTGGGATAAATTTAAAATCTATGTGAATTGTCATCTCCCCTTTGGTGATATTGAGGCCTTACTGATAGCCGCATATATATACTAGGGGTCACATATTAGTGGGCTCTTCCCAGGTTGTTTTGGGCTGATCCTAAGCTGGGGACAGATATTCAGGTGGTATGGGGGTGGGGAAGATATGGTGGCAACGGTCTCAACAAATGTTGCAAAAGAAGAAGGGATCGATGTTTACTATTTATCCCTCCTTCAGTTGATTCTGTTTCCCAATATAGGCTGGACTCACCATTCCACTGACCCTCAACCTGCTCCTTTGCAATGCCAGGTCGGTCAAGAATAAGACCCATATCATCCATGATTTATTAGTGGATGAGATGGCCGACCTGGCTTGTTTCACTGAGACCTGGCTGGGGGATGCTAGCTCTGCAATATGGGCACAAGCTCTCCCCACTGGGTACTCAGTTAGTGAGCAGGTGAGAGAAAGTGGGAGGGGGGGTGGCATAGCCTTGGTCCATAAAAACACTTTAACCTTGACCAGAAAACCTATCCAGAAAACGACACACATCGAGTGTATGTACCTTAGCCTGAAGACCAAGGATAGTTTGGGGATTCTGTTGGTATACCGGCCACCCCGTTGCTTAACAGACTCCCTAACCGAGCTGACAGCCCTGGTTTCTGAGTTGCTGTTGGAGTCGCCTAGACTTTTAGTTCTGGGCGACTTCAACATTCCTCTCGAAACCAGTTTACAGGATCTAACTGGAGCGGCTCGGGAGTTCATGGATACCATGACAAACATGGGCCTATCCCAGTTGGTTAACGGGCCCACACATTGTGCTGGTCTACCTTCGATGTGGTCTTTAGTACGGAGCAGGAATATCCGTGGGCGGGGGTTACAAAAACCTCCGCATTGTCATGGACGGATCATTTTCTGATCAAGGCAGAACTAAAGGCTATTGTTCGCCCTCCCGGGGGTGGTGGACCCATTAGAATGGTCCGCCCTCAAAGGCTAATGGAACCCATTGGTTTCCAGAAAGCCCTAGAGGGTTTAATGGTGAGTAATGCCGGTGATTCTGTCGAAGCTTTGGTTAACACGTGGAACACCGATATTACCAAAGCTATGGACACAATCGCTCCCAAGCGTCCTTTCCACCCCGCTTCAAATCAGAAGCCATGGTATACAGAAGAGCTCAGAAGGATGAAGCGGGTTGGACAACGACTGGAGTGCGAATGGCGAAAGACTCATCTCTTATCCGACAGAACTCGCCTTAGGAAGCATCTTGATTCCTATAGGGAGGCTTTACGTGCAGCGCAGAAAGCTTTCTGCTCTGCACGTATCGCATCTGCGGAGTCTCGCCCGGCAGTGTTGTTTAGGGTGGTAGGGGATCTGATGCGGATACCTCCTGCGTCGAATCCTCTGCTTAACCCAACGACAGCCTGCTGTGAGGCATTTAATATTCACTTTGCAGATAAAATCTCTCGGATAAGAGCCGACTTGGATACCAGCATTTTGGCAGAATCTGTAGACGAGGCGTCCAGTAACTCCGTTGATGGCAATTTACTGGATCAATTTCAATTTGTGAGTACCGAGGACGTGGACAAGTTGCTTGGAAGGATGAGGAAGACAACTTGCCCTCTTGATCCTTGTCCATCATGGCTGGTCGTCCAGGGTGGGGACGCGCTGAGGGTGTTCCTTTGGGACACGATCAACGCGTCCCTCAGGGAGGGCAGTGTAGCATCTTGTCTGAAGGAGGCGGCAGTAAGGCCACTCCTAAAAAAGCCTTCCCTGGATCCCCTGGACAGAAACAACTATAGACCAGTCTCTTTGCTGCCATTCTTAAGCAAGGTGATCGAGAGGGCAGTTGCCTCCCAGCTCCAAGCTATCTTGGATGAAACCGATTATCTCGATCCATTTCAAACTGGCTTTAGGACGGGATTTGGAGTTGAGACTGCCATGGTTGCTCTGACCGATGACCTCCGCTTGAGCATCGACAGGGGTAGTGTGACCCTGCTGGTGCTCTTGGACCTCTCAGTGGCCTTTGACACCATAGATCATGCCATTCTCTTGGATCGGCTAAGAGAGTTAGGAATTGGAGGCACTGTTCTACAGTGGTTCCGTTCCTTCCTCTCTGGCAGATCCCAGAGAGTGAGGCTCGGGGACAGTTGCTCTTCTAAAACAGAGCTTAATTGTGGCGTCCCTCAGGGCGCCATCCTGTCTCCAATGTTATTTAACATTTATATGAAGCCACTGGGAGAGATCATTCAGAGGCATGGAGCGTGGTGTCTTCAGTACGCTGACGACACCCAGATTTACTTCTCCATGACCAAATCATCGTCTGAGACCTCTAATGGCATCTCTCCTCTCAATGACTGTCTTAGAGCGGTAATGGACTGGATGAGGAAAAACAAATTGAAGTTGAATCCAGACAAAACGGAGGTGCTCATGGTTACAGGTCCGAATCCAGGTTCGGGATCACAGCCCCCAGTCCTGTATGGAGTCACACTCTCCTCCAAGGACCATGTGCGCAGTCTGGGGGTACTCCTTGACTCGTCGCTTCACATGACTAATCAGGTGAATGCGACAGTCAGGAGTGCCTGTTATCAGCTTCGGCTGATACGCCAGCTGCGCCCATACCTGGACAGGAAAGACCTGGAAACTGTGGTGCACGAGCTGGTAACCTCACGACTAGATTACTGCAATGCACTCTACATGGGGCTACCCTTGTGCCTAACCCAGAAACTTCAGTTGGTGCAAAATATGGCAGCCAGATTAATCACCGGTACATCTAGGAGGGAGCACATATCGCCAGTGCTGAAATCCCTCCACTGGCTACCAATTAGTTTCCAGGCGCAGTACAAGGTGTTGGTTTTGACCTTTAAAGCCCTACATGGCCTGGGTCCATCCTATCTTAGGGACTGCCTCTCCCCATATGATTCCCCCCGTGCCCTTCGTTCAGCAGGGAAAAATCTGCTTTCACAACCAAAAGCGAGGCTTATGCAGACTTCCCAAAGGGCATTTTCAGTCACTGCCCCCAAACTGTGGAATGGCCTGCCGGATCAGACACGTCTTATCACATCACTTACTACTTTCAAGAAAGCAGTCAAGACGGAGCTTTTCCGGCAGGCCTTCCCAGAATAACTTCTATAGGGATATGTAGATGGAAGCCACTTTATCCCCGGTCTCTCTACCGAGGGAGGCATCTTGTTGTTGTTTTTGATAATTATTTTATACTTGTTATATGTAGATTTTAATCTTATCAGGTTTAATACTGTTTTAAGGGGGAGGGCAGTGGGTGGAGGGAATAAGAATTTTGATTTTAATTGTTGTATTTTAACTTGTTGTACGCCGCCCCGATTGCTTTGCAGAGGGGCGGGTTACAAATAAAATTTATTATTATTATTATTATTATTATTATTATTATTATTATTCCAATGCGTCGGGGGGGTCCTTCTTAGGAATTTAGTCAGTATATCCATTTCAATTAAGTCGTAGAGCTTCATGGCCCATTCTTTCACACTTGGGATATTTTTAGTTTTCCATTTTTGTACTAGTGTTAATCGTGCACTGGTAATTAAATAAAAGAGGATTTTACCAAATTCCCTATTTAAATTCCTATCCCACATATTTAATAAATAAATTTTGGGATGAACCTATAAATTTTTTTAACATATAATTAATAGTCTCATTAATTTTTGTCCAATAGCTTTTAACTAATCTACATGACCATAAACAGTGATATAGGGTACCAGGTTCCTTACCATACTTCCAACATAAATTACTTCTCGTTTTATATATTTTTGAAATTGTGTCGGGAGTTAAGTACCACTGACAATAAACTCTATAAAAATTTCTTTCAATTTTTGTGAACATGTATATTTTAGACTTTTGGTCCATACTTGCTCCCACATTTCTAATTTAATTTGGTAACCGAAGTTTTTTGGCCATCTAACCATATTTTCTTTAATTACCTCATCTTCTAATTCCCATTTTAGTAATAATTTGTAAAAACACCCAATCCTTTTTTCATTATCTCCCAACCAAATTTTATCAAATTCATTCAATTTAAATTCAATACCTTGCTCCCTCATGTCCCTCTTAAAACATTCTGCAGTTTACCTATATCTAAACCAATCTAGAATGAATCCTTCTTCATTTAGTACTTCCTGTGTTTTCATTTTGTATTTCATCCCTTTTTAAAAGTTTATCATATATTATCCAATTTGTTCCTCGGCTCATTTCTTTCCATTGTGAGCTGCTGGGGGGGGGGGGGAACCATGCTGCATATTTAGGCATAATTCTTCGTCTGTATTTACTCCATATTCTACATATGATACATCTAATACAATGGTTATTCAAAGCTTTGTTCGCTTTTATTTTCCCATATCCCAAGTACACATGCCATCCATAGCCGAGGCCATCACTCTCTAATTCTAATAATTTATCATTCTCTAAAGTTATCCAATCTCTCAATCAAGTAAGACAGCTTGCTTCAAAATAAAGTTTTAGGCTAGGTACCCCCATTCCACCTCTCTCTATTGAGTCATATAAAATTTTGAGTCTGATTCTTGGCCTTTTATTTTGCCAGATGAAACTATTTATATCTTTATCCCAAATTTTTTAAAAAAATATCTTTGGCTATTATTGGATTCATTTGAAATAAAAAGATCATTTTTGGTAACACTAACATTTTAATAGTTGCTTTTCTTCCCAATAATGAAAGTTGTTTTTTATTCCATTGAGTAATTTTTCTCTTAATTTCTCCCCATGTTTTCTTATAGTTATCATCAAATAAGTCTAATGTTCTCTTTGTAATTGTTATACCTAAATATTTTATTGTGGATTGGATTTTCATACCTACCTTCTTGCTTAATTCGTTTTCTTTTTCTTTGGACATATTTTTAGTAAGGATTTTTTATTTTTCTTTATTTAGCTTACAACCCGTTATCTCACCAAACTTCTCTATAATCAAAATCAACTGATTTACATATTCATCTGGGTTATCCAAAATTATCACTATGTCATCAGCATATGCTCATATTTTATAACAGTATTTTCTAATCTTAACTCCTCGAATTAAAACTTGTTTTTTAATTTCTTTTATTAGTCTTTCAATTACTATCAGAAATAATAATGGGGACAGAGGGCATCTCTGTCTGGTCCCTCTTTGAATATTTATATGATCGGTTCACTCACCATTGATAATAATTTTGGCTTTTTGTTCTTTGTATATTTCTTTTATCCACTTTGTAAATTTGGGGCCTAATTTCATTTCTCCTATAAGTTCTAATAAAGTTTGCCAATTGACTGTATCAAAAGCTTTTTCCAAATCAATAAATAACATTCCTAAATTTTTGTCATTATGTCTATCATAATATTCTATCACTTCCAGAACTATTCTGATGTTTTCTTTCATTTGTCTGTGTGGCAGGAACCCTCTTTGCTCTTCATCAATCCAATTTCTTAAGGTAGTTTTTAAATCTATCAGCTAAAATTGATGAGAATGTCTTATAATCACTGTTTAATAGTGAGATCGGCCTATAATTCTTAACATCTGATTTTGGCTTTCCTTCTTTCGGTATAATCATAATTTCTGCTTTCTGCCAGGTAGGTGGCAATCCTTCCTCTAATATAGAGTTCATGACTTTTTGAAGTGGAACACATAATTCATTTGTGAATGTTTTATAAAAAGCTATTGTGAACCCATCTGGGCCTGGCGATTTCCCATCTTTGCTTCTTTTTATTGCATCCAAGACTTAGTAGTAGATATTGGTCTATTCATTTCCTCCAGTTGTTTTTGTGTTGGATTTTTTAAATTCTGGTTTGTTTAAATATTCTTGGACTTTATTTAGCTCTACCTTTTGGTTTTGGTATAAATATGAAAATAAACTGTAAAATGCCTCTTTTATTTCTTTATATTGTGTTATTATTTTCTCACCATCTTTTAACTCCATTATTGTCTTTTCTTCTCTTTTCTTTCAGCCAGCCATTTCTCTGTCTTATTAGAGAATTCAAAAAAAAACCTGTCTAAGAGCTTTTAACTTTTTTCCTAATTCAAGTGTATTCTTTCTGTTTTCTTGTTTTGTAATATTTTAATCTCATCAATGATATTTTTATTTCCTAGATTGTCTTTAAGTCCTTTCTCTTTTAAATTTATCAGATTATTTATTTCCTGATCTTTTTTCTTTTTTCTTTTTTGTACTTAGGCATCTTGGTTAATGGGGAAAAAAAACCTGACTACAGCCTTCCCTGCCTCCCATATCATTGTCATTTTAGTGTCATTTATCATATTCTCTTCAAAGAAAAATTTAATAATTTCTCTAGTTTTTTCTATCACACCTTGATTTTGGATTAATTCATCTTTTAATTTCCAATTGTATTGTTTTGGTTGCTCATAAAGTGTCATTATCAGTGGATTATGATCAGATAAATGTATTTAACACTATAGATGTCCAGAACATATCAATTCTGGAGAGCGAGCAATGTCAATTTGAGTAAAAAGTGAAGCCTTCTAAGTTTTTGTAAAGATATATCCAGGTATCATGCATTGAGAGTCAAGTCAAAAAAAGTTTTGGGAAGTTTCCCTTGAGTAGTTTTTGTATTTTCTTTAGATTTCCTATCTACATTTGGGTTAATCACACCATTGAAGTCTCCCAATAATATTATTTTTCCATATTCTAATTCTGTAATCTCTTTATGTAATTTATGATAAAATGTCCCCTTATTTTCCTGTGGTCCATAAATTCCTAACAGAACTAGTATTTCACCCTCCCAATTTATTTTCACTCCCACATAATGTCCCTTTGGGTCATTCAGGATCTCTGTTGCTTGTATTCACTTATCAGTGTAAATCACTACCCCTTTCTTTTTCTTTTTTTGTTTGCTGAGATAAATGCATTACCTAATTTATTATTTCTAATTAATCTCTTTTCTGTGCTTTTTATATGCATTTCCTGAAGACATATTATGTTGCATTTTTCTCTTTCTAAAAATCAGAAGATTTTGTTTCTTTTTACCAATGAATTGAAACCTTTTACATTAAATGTTAATATTTTCAAATTTAAGCTAGCATGTACTTTCAAATTTTTTTAAAAAAAAGATGTTCCAATATATATTTGGAGTTTAAATTTCTTCACAACATCAGAGTTATTTTATACTTCCTTTTTCTTCTTCTATACTGTCTTCTCTTCCTGTTTTGGTTAAATCATCTTTACTCTCTTCATCTCTTTCTGAGATTTCATCTTCATTCTTGTTTTCTTCATCTTCCTTATCAATTTCTGCTCCTTCTTCTTTATCTATCTCTTTGTTGTATGAATCTTCTTCTTCTTTTCTTTTATCTATCTTGTTATTTCCTTTCCCTTGCTTTGATTGTTTCTCAATTTCTTTCCGTAGTCTCTCCAGAAGTCTCTTGCTTTTTATATCAAATTTAATCTGTATCTTCTTTGATTCCAAGACACTGATAGTCCTTCGATTTCCTCCCATCTGAATGAGATCCTGTAATATTTAAGTTGTTCCATTAAAAATTGATAGTCTTTCCATCGCCTCAAAATTTGACTTGGAATGTCTTTGAAAACCTGTATTTCATTTCCTCGAATCACGAATCTAGTTTTGTAATTTTTTTGAAGAAATTCATCTTTTGTCCATTTCCTTGTCCAATATACCACTATGTCTCTAGGGAGTTTTTTTATTATTATTTTTAGTTATTCTTGAATTAATTCGATATATTCTATTGATTTCATTCTGTATTTCTTCAAGTGGTTTTTCCAAATATTTTGCTAGATATGGTATCAGGAATTCATAAATGTTCTCATTTAGATGTTCTGGCAATCCTCTAAGTTTTGTACATTTCTCTCTCTGTTGGATCTGTAGTTTTAAGATTGCTTCCTGGTCCTCTTGTTGGTTCCTATTTATATCTTCCATTTTACTTTTGAATTATTTTGTTTTTTGTTCCAATTTTTCCATTTTACCCACCATTTTCTCTATATACTTATTATTTTTTTCTAAATTCTGTCTTATCAGGTTGGATTCATATTTTAATTCTTTCTTTGTTTCCTCCCTTGACTCTCTAATTTCTCTTCTTGTCTCTTCCCTTGAATCTCTAATTTCATTTCTTAATTGTAAATGTAATCTTTCATCTCATCTATAAAGTTAGTATTTTGTTCGCTTCCTTTAGTTGTCATTTCTAATGAAGGTCTACGTTGATTCGACAGTGCTGCGGCTTGGGCCTGTCTGTCTCTTTCTTCCCTCAACATCATTTTTCATTATTTAACTCTTTATATCTTTATATCTTTATTTATTGTCTATTTATTTGTCTGTTATTGGTTTTTTGTTTATTTTTTAGTTTAATTTAATTTATTCCTATTATTATTATTATTATTATTATTATTATTATTATTATCATCTTTAGTCCACAATTCATCCAAGTTTTGGATTATCTTCAAATTTTATATTGATCTCACTCTACGGTTTATTTATTATGCCCTTAAGTTTCTTGTATTTGGTTACTTTACTTTACTTTACTCTTTATCTCTTGAGTGGTATGATCTAATTTTATTATTAAATTATTTCTTTAAATTAGTTTAGCTCTCTCTCTTTTTCTCTCTCTCTCTTTTTAAATCAGCTTATTTCCACTCTATTTCTAGATCAATTTTTATTATTACACTCAGTTGATTTTATCTAGTATACCTTATTAGATATTTTGTCTTCCAATATTTAAACAAACAATCAGTTGATCAATCTACACACTCACAAATATTCAACTACTATCCCTTATATATACCTATTGTCAAACAATTAATTCTCCTATAGAAATGGAAAGGTAAAGACAGATATATAAAAGTGAGAAGGATAACAACAATCAGTCCTGTCTAAGTATCAGTTTCTCTATCAGTATATACATATATATATATATATATATATATATATAAACTTAGAGTTATATAGTTATATTAGCTTGAATAAATTAATATCTATATGTCCCCTCTCTTAATCTTCTTATGTTAACAATAAAGAAAATTATTTAAGTTTATTCAAATTGTCAATAAGTCACTAATTATTCAATGTATCAATATTACACAGTTTAGTAGTAGTTTGTATTCTTTTCAATATATTGTACTCTCTATACTTCCCTCTTATAATACTTTTTCCTACTCTCCCCCACACTCCCTTAGTTTCTTAGATTTATCTCCAATTTGTATATATCCAATTTGTTACACACACAGTGATAAGGTCCTTTTAAATTGATTATATTTCCTTCTTTTTCAGCAATCCAATCTGCCGCTCAGAGAAACTGTAATTAATTCATTTCCTCTTTCATTATCATTAACCGCTGTACAGATAGTCCCAAGATAAAAATATACTGTATATCATTGTTTTACTCCTTCTTTTCTTCCTCATAAATAGAAGCATGCATCTGAGTGTCTTTTCTTCACTGTTACGATCAGCCTCAATCCCTTATCATCTCAGTTTTATTTTCTTTCCCGCACTTCAAAAGAGTTCTTTACTTTTAGATAAGTTTTTACTTTCTGTTTTCTTCCTTCTATTTTTAACTCTCAGTTCCACAGTTCCTTGTCTGCAACGTATCCCTTTTCTTATTTCTATATTTAAACACTGTCCGCCATGATCGTCATAATATGCAACATGTCCCCAATTCACAACAGTCTTGCAGATTCAGAAGCCTGTGTTCGGGTCCCACAATATTATTTTAGAAGGGTTTTTCCATTTTTCATAACATTCTCTTTCAGTTCTAATCACACAGACTCATTTCAGCACCAAGAGAAAGTAAAAGAAAGCTTTCTTTCATTTTAAATAGTCTTTTGTTTCATTTTAAATCATGTCCATGACAGGCTTCCTCCACTCCCTTTCTTCTTTCCCGTCACTTTCCCTTCTTTCAAGCCCTTCTTTTGGTCTTTGAAATGGTAAACTGGACAAAGAATTTTTATTGCCACAAATGGAGTTTACAGCAGAAGGTTTATTCCAGCTCTGACAAGCCTCAGATTTATCTTGTCAGCTAAAGAGTGGTGGCGGCACTTGTCAGCTAAAGAGTGGTGGCGGCACTTACACCACAATAAGCAGCTGCTCGATCGTGGACGTGGCCAGCTCAGACTTCCATGCCTGCCATGCTCTTACCAGCTCCTCTCCAATCTCTCCCTTTAGTCTCCATTCTGGTAGGATAGCCTGGCATTCCAGTCTTCAATGAGGCCCTCTGCTTCTTCTCTAACTGAGAAGACACCTTTTGCCCTCCGACACTCGTATCTAGAGGAACTTGTCCATGTGATTAGCAATCCTCCTCTCTGAGCAGTAAAATCTGGGAGGTTGTAGGCTTTCATGGCCGGCATCCATAGTTTCTTGTGGGTTTTTCGGGCTGTGTGGCCACGTTCTAGAAGAGTTTCTTTCTGATGATTCGCCAGCATCTGTGGCTGGCATCTTCTCTGAAGATGCCAGCCACAGATGCTGGCGAAACGTCAGAAAGAAACTCTTCTAGAACATGGCCACACAGCCCGAAAAACCCCTCAAGAAACTAAACTCTGGGAGGATTCCCGTACTGCCATACCACCGGAAGTCTTAGACAGGCTTTCAAAACAGAAAGGTTTTTTCCCAGTGTGGCCAGAATGGCACCCTCTTTGTTGTCCTTCCATCAACAGGCTAAAACCTTTTTATTCAGACAGGCTTTCAAAACAGAAAGTATTTTTAAAAAAAAAGTTGGGGGTACTATATTATTTTACCCGAACTACTTTTAAGATCTTTTTTATCTTTAAAATTGCATTTTATTCTTTTACTGAATGTGAATTGTTTAAATACTGTAAATAATTTAATTCTATTTGAATGTTCTCTTTTTCTATTTTTTTTTAATTTGCATTATTCTTTTAAATTCTGAGCTATTTTGAGATCCAATTTTGGGGGGGGGGGAGGAAGCAGGATATAAATTATTGTTGTTATTATTTATTATGTTTAATAGTAGCCTCACTTTATCATATAATTATTAATTGGCAAAACCGATTGCAATAGGCTACATCCTATTTTTAATTGCAATTAGAATATACCCACAGAATGAATGGGGCTTATTACCTAACATTAATGTAAGACTCACTGAGTTATTGAGTCTCTTCTACTTCTGTTTAGCCCACTACAGTGCTTAGCCATCATTTGATAGCATTTGCTATCAGACTTAAATTAACATTATTCTTTTGCATGTCAAAACATTCAGGAATGGATACCTCCTCAGTTCATTTTTTTCTTCTCAATTTGTTTTTCCCCCTCATATGTTATAAAAAACTGATATGCAAACATTTATCTTGATAATGGTTATGGGACAGAGATTGCATTTTATGTAATTCTCTCCAAGTTGTCTATTGGAATGAAGCATATGATCCTTGTGCATCCTAGGCTCTGCATGTCTCAATTCTAGGATATGTGTTCAACTATCAGTGGAACTAATGGAACAGTACATGAGTACATGAAATAAAGGAAATCTCTGGTTACAGCTGCAGAAATTCTATAGCTGTTGCTGAATCCTAGGAAGCCTAAATAAATATACCTTAGCAATATGATGTATCCAATTTATTTGTTTTTAAAAAAACCTGGACATAATACTTGTTTTTGCTTCTCAGACAGATCCATATTTTCAAGGTTAGCATATATTTTCTTGTACAGCTGTAACTACAGCAAGAAACCTACCTCAACTAGTTGTATATTATAGTGTGACAAATAAATCAAACCCAAAAGGGCTGGCTCCAAAGGAACCTGCAGAAATTAAACATTACCTCTGCCCACCAGGACCATGTACATCATCAAAATCCACATACCCATACCACCCATATTTCTTAGCATACAACTCTCAGTTCAATAGAAATGAGCTCATAAAAGCTCCACATTTCACCCTTCTAATAACATGATCTGTCAAAGAATAAGATCTCATTAGCTTAACCATTGATTTGTCTCAGAGATTGGCAAAGGAGGAGGTGGGGGCAAGAGAAAAAAGAGGAATCTTTTTTATGAATCTGAGCAAAGAAGATAAAAACAGAGTCTGCCTGAATTTTCAAAGTATTGATCAGCTCAAAAACTCATGTGCAGCACCATAATCAGTGGGAATGAAAACATATTCCCACTGGGTGCTGGAAGTAGTTTCTTCATTTTCACATTTTTCCTGCAGATAGATCTATTTTAGGCTTGTTTACACTTCACGAAGTGCAGAGATAGGCTCAGAAAGGAGCAAGGTTTTCCTAGCTGGAATGCATATAAGGCATCCAAATCCTGTTGTATCTTAGGAGTACTCTACATGTTTAAAATAATCTTCATTCCAGTTGGATATAATGTGATATGGCCCCAGGGAATTCATTGGATTCTGGACTTTTTGCACCATCACCCCACCCCTAAAAACTCCTTAAACAGGCTTTGCTTTTTTTTTTCCCCCTGGTGTATCTGGTGAAATCTGCAGAAATGCAAATTATTGCACGTGTGGCCATCCATGCACTTCTCATGCATTTAGATGCCTATGCATTTTTGGCAGAGAGAGGGCGTATAAATGGGAATAGATGTGAATTCGGCAGCAAAGTGAAGACAATTAGCAGTCAATGCAAATGAGCAAAAATGCACACCAATTTGCATAGTACACTTACGTGTAGACTAACCTAGATTTCTTTAAAGTATGCAGAGAAGATGTGATATTTCTGAATACCACAATATGATCATATTACCATATTTTATTAACAAGCATTCCATCTTTAAGGGTGAAAACATTCTTAATATTTTTTTTCATAATACATAACATAATTCTTCTGGTGAGAATCTCTATCCATAACAAACACATGTACAAAAATAAGCACTGGATATATATAATGGGATATTTAATGGTAATATTCTACAGGTAAGAGAAAAGACTGTTGCCGAATATGCTGATACTGAGTATACAATAATTTGTAGGATGCCGTGTTTCAAGCATTCTATTTGCATCATATATACTATCAACAAATTCAGTTCTCTAAGTGTGGACCCTTTAATTAGGATCATCTATGTGCAAAACAGAGGCATCAGGAAGCTTGGGGAAGCCCAAAGATTTGCAAAAGTTTACAAAAAGCTTTATTTTATTTTATTTTTTGATAAAGTTTATTAGAAAATTTAAAAACAAACAAAAAACAACATAAACAGCTTTACATCTACTTCTACATGCATACATATATACATCTACATACCGACTAACTATTGACTACTAAACATGACAACACACAACACACAAACACATAAACTTCCATAGCATTGGAAAGGATCAAAGTTTCCGTTATGTTTAAGACCTCTTAATTAATTAATACCTGTTACTGTTTATTGTATATCTTAGTCTACCTTATATCTTCGGTGCTTTCCTTCCCCATTATTATTCTTTTCCTTTGACATCTATTAGCAGAAAGGCTCAACCATTTATATATATTCTGTATCATCCCCAGACCCTCCCTAATACATCAAAAATTTACTACTCTACAATACTAATTTTAGTGTTGTTATTAAATCTACTCCCAATAATACATAATAATATCAATTCTCGTAGTTCTTATATCATTATACAAATATAATATATAAACATCCTAACTAGTATCAACATCAATCTCTATATGTCTTTATTTCTTATAAAGTTTAGGCTATCCTTCTATAATAATCACAAATAAAAGAAAGAAAGAAAAAAAACCACAAAATTTATTTACTCTATTAAAAACTGAATCGAGTATTTCACCCTTTCTTTCTCATATGTAAACCAGGGGTTCCAAATTCTATGAAATTCCTTTAAAGATTTATTTCGCAGCATCCATGTTAGTTTTTCTGATTCGTAAGTCTCATATAATTTTAATCTCCAGTCTTCAATCTTTGGGATATCACTTTTCCTCCAATGTTTAGCGAAGAGAATTCTTGCTGTAGTAATTAGAAAAAAAATTAGGTGTTCTTTTTCTTTTCCAATTTTTTTTTTCACCCCAAATATTTAAGAGATATATTTTTGGGTCAAGTCCTATATTTATTTTTACTATTTCAGTGATCTCTTTATTAATTGCTTGCCAATAGTTTTGCGAAACCCTGCATTTCCACCATGTGTGATAATAATAACCTATTTCTTCACCACATTTCCAACAAAAGGGATTAGATCCCTTATAAATTTTTGACAACATATATGGAGTGAGGTACCATCTGCTCATAACTGTATAAGCATTTTCTCTTTGGTCGATGTTAATTGCCCATTTTTTAACCTTTTCCTAACTTTTTGTCCAGTCATCTAAATTCACATTTTGATTTAAATCTTTTGCCCAGTTTAACATATACATCTTGACTGTGTTTTCTTCAGTTTCCCAATTTCTAATTAAGTTATAATATTTCGAAATCATCTTCTTATTTTCTCCAAATAACACCTTTTCAAAGTTTTTATCTGCCAGGGCAATCCTATCTGCTTTTATATCTGTCTTGAATTGCTCATATATTTGCATATATGTAAACCAACTCATATCCCATCCCAAATATTTTAATTCTTCCCTTGTTTTGATCCTTATTACGGTACCTTCACTCTCAATTAAATCCTTATAATTATAACATCTTGTATCTTTATAAACACTTTTCATCAAAACCGAATCCACCGGGGAAGCCCAGAGAGGCACTTTTGTGCACCATTTTGCCTTATACTTTAACCAAATCCGTAAACATGACTTACGAATATAATGATCTTTAAACCTCGCATCCTTCTTATATTTATCGTAAAACAGATAAGAATGAAATCCGTACAATAAATCCCCACCTTCCAATTCAAGCATTCTCTGATTTCTTAACAATAGCCAGTCTTGAAGCCAATCCAAAACACATGCTTCATAGTACCACACACAATTTGGTACGGCTAGCCCGCCTCTTTTAATGGTATCCTGTAAGTCCATAGCTTTTACTCTATGTCTCTTATTTTTCCAAATAAAATTTAGTATGGCCTTGTCCCAGGTTTTAAGAATTTTATCGTTATCAATTACCAGGATGTTTTGGAAATAATATATTAATTTTAGTATAATTGACATTTTAATCAGTGCTACCCTACCCATCCAGGATAACGCTAGTTGATCCCACTTTTTCATATTATCTTTAATCTCATTCCAGATTTTTTGATAATTATTTTTAAAGAGATCCGCATTTTTAGTGCTAATCCATATTCCCAGGTATTTAATTTTATCTTCAAATTTAAACCCAGTTATGTCTTTTAATTTATCAATCTCCATCTTGGTAACATTCATGGTCATCATAATAGATTTATTTCTGTTTATTCTATATCCTGAAACTTTCCCAAATTCAATTAAGAGATCCATTACGGGCTGGATGCTTTCTAATGGATTTGTGATTGTTAAAACTAAATCATCAGCGTAGGCACGGAGTTTATAGCTTTGTTTTCCAAATTCAACCCCTTGAATTTCCTTTTTACTTCTAATTTGAATAAGCAATATTTCAAGAGTCAAAATAAACAGTAGAGGGGCCAAAGGACATCCCTGCCGCACCCCTTTTCGAATTGTAAATTTGGAAGTTCTATCCCCATTTATTAATATAGAAGCATCCTGTTCTGAATATATTTTTTTGATCCATTGAGTGAAGACACTTCCTGCTCCAATTTTTTCCAGAACCCCAATCATGAAATTCCAGTTCACATTATCAAAGGCTTTCTCCGCGTCCAGGAAGATTAGTGCCAATTTTCTGTGTATATTTTTTTTGATGAAAATCAATTATATTTATCAAATTTCTAAAATTTTGTTTCGTCCCCCTGTGCGGGAGAAAGCCATTTTGATCTTCATGAATCCAATTCCCTAATATAGTTTTCAATTGGTTTGCCAAAATTGATGCCAACAATTTGTAATCAGTATTTAATAACGATATTGGTCTATAATTATTGGGGTCTAATCCATCCTTATCTTGTTTTAATATTAATGAAATATTTGCGGATTTCCATGATTGGGGAATATTTCCTTCAACAATTTCATTCACAGTAGCTAACAGAGGTGTCATTAATTCCGATTTAAATATTTTGTAATATTCGTTTGAGTAACCGTCCGGACCTGGAGATTTAGAAGATTTAGATTGCCCAATTGCTTGTTCCAATTCTTTACATGTAATAGGATGATTAAGTAAATCTTGTTGTTCCTTCGTTATTTTAAAGATTTTCATATTATCCAAATAATTTGAAATTTCAATATCTTGTGTTGGGTTTAATTTATATAAATTCTCAAAAAAATCCACAAAGACTTTCTTAATCTGAGTTTGCTTTGAGAGAGTTTCAGTGCCTTTTCTAATTTTGGTTATTGTTCTTTTGGCTCTTTCTTTCCTGACCATATATGATAGTAATCTCCCTGACTTATTTCCAAATTCATAATATTTTTGTCTAATGAATTTAATTTTATTTTCAATTTGTTCCATAGTAAAAATTGATAATTGTTTCTGAATGAGCCTAATTTTGTCTTTAATTTCATCCGAATTTGGGTCTTTCATCAATTTAACTTCCAATTCTCCCAACTCCTTGGTAAGGTTTTCTTCCTTTTGTCGCCTTTGTCTCTTCCATTCTACTGTTTTTTGTATGATAATCCCTCTTATTACCGCTTTATGTGCATCCCAAACAGAATGAATAGGTACATCCTTATTCAGATTCTCTTTGAAGTAATATGTTATTTGTTTTTTGATTTCTTCGCAGATGACATTATTTTTCAATATATTCACATTTAATTCCCAATAATAAGTCGGGTGACCAAATTTTAATTCTGTAATTATTGGGTTATGGTCTGACCAAATTCTTGACAGTGTTTTAATTTTTGATACCTTATTTAATAAATGATCAGACATCCAGACCATATCAATCCTAGAGTGCGTTTGATGTCTATTAGAATAAAAAGTATAATCTTTCTCTTTGCCTTTCTTTGCTCTGTACACGTCTCTCAATTGTAACATATCTGTCAGATTAAAAAATTCTTTGGGTAGTTTCCCCTGAGCTTTCCTGCTTGATTTTATTGTTGTTCGATCCATTACCGGATCAACTACCCCATTAAAGTCTCCCAACATAATTATATTTTCCTGATGCAGATCTAACACTCTTTCTTTCAACTTTTTATAAAATTTGCTTTTATTCTCCAGCGGACCATAAATTCCTATTAAAAGAAAAGCCTTATCCTCCACAGTAATCTCCACCATTAGACAAAACCCGTCCGGGTCACTATAAACCAATTTGGGTTCATAAATAGGATTTATATATAGGGCAACTCCTCTCTTCCTAAGTGAACACGCTGCTGTAAATTCCAGACCAAGTTTTAAATTCCGTAGATATTTTATATCTTTCTTTTTTATCCTACATTCCTGCAAACAGTAGATGTCTAGTTTTAATTTCTGGAGATAATGAAAAAAAAATTTCCATTTTTGTGGGGTATTTAGCCCTTGAACATTTAAAGATATTATTTTAAGTTGCTTGGAATATGCCATTTCCTTTAGTTCCAATTTCAATTACAATTACCGTTATTTCAAAATATTATTAATTCCGTCTCCTCAACAATTAGTTATCAAAGTATTCTTCAGGACCAATCAGAGAGGCTAGTGTTGAACAACTATTGTCCCCTTTATCCCGTTCCTCAATCGCGAATCTAAAATCCTCAATTTCTGGCAGGTTTTTAGAACTATCTTCGTCATCATTATCATCATCATCTTCATCTTCTTCTTCATCCTCTCCTCGTTGCAATTCGAGTCGAGTATCAAATGAGTCATAATCCAGATTGAAAGGGGCAGTCGCCCCAGCGCCCTCCTTTTTTTCCTGGGTATCCTCCGGGTTCCCAACAGTTCCAGTATCTTCAGAGTCCTCATCATTGTCCTTTTCCCCTGGTTTTTGTCCCTTTCTTTTATCCTTATCCTGTTTTCTCGCTCTGCCCATTGCTTGTTTTAGAAAATTTGCCGCTTGATCTGTGCTGTTTATTCTGATTCTTCTCCTCCCCCACCAGAACGTCAGTCCTTCAGGGGTCTCCCATCAATATTGAATCTTTTCCTTTCTCAAAAAATTGGTTAATGTGGTGTAGTTCCGTCGTTTTCTCAATATTCTCCCCGGCACATCTTTTAATATTCTTAAGCTTTGTCCTTCTATGTTAAACAATTCCTGATTGTGTTTAGCCAAAAAAGAGTCTCTGGCCTGCCTTCTAACAAAGTTAACCACTACGTCCCTTGGGAGTCCTTTTTGTTGTGCAACCACAGAGTTAACGCGGAACAACGTATCAATTTCCAAATACATTTCCTGTGTACTCTTTGCCATAAATTCTGCCATTTTTGGTATTATTCTTTCTGGCAGATTTTCATTTTTCTCCTCTGATAAGCCCCTGATTTTAATTGCTTTTTCTCTAATTTTTTGCTCCAGCGCGGCCAATTCGTCCAGATCTTGCTCTCTATTATTTTCCACTTTCGTTATTTGCCGCTCTGATCTCTCCGCTGTGTATTCTAAGATCTCGACTCTCTTCTTTATGTTCTGCATTTCCCCCAATAACACATCCACTTTTTGATTTATTTCCCGGAGGTCAGACCTGATCTCATGTCGGACCTCTTTTTTAAAGTCAATGAATTGGGAGGAAAATTTATTAGATAGAGAGTCTATTTTTTCTAAAATTAGCTGACTCATATCTATATTTTTAGGCTTGTCAGCAAAGGATCTCCTTTGAGCTTGTGAAGCCATTTTTTGCGTCTGAGACCTCGTTGTCATTTTGTCCTTGAGTTTATCAAGTCTCAGACAAGCGTAGTGAAGGCCAAATTTGTTGATGCAAGGTCAGTTCAATTTAATTTTACCTTGTCCCAAGGACAGCTAGAAAGAGTCCAGTATTCTCTTCCAATAACCTCTTCTATAATGAGTTGCACAGTCTGAATATACTTCTTTATGCAGCAGAACGAGGCTCTTTATATTGTAGAATCAGTGAAATCAATAATAAATCTAGCTCTTTATATAATTCAAGCCCTCATTTCCAATCCGGCTGGGGCTTAAACAGAAGAAACCGATGCAAGACGTCAAAAATCAAATCAAAGAAAATAATTAAACAGTCCACGTATTCAGAAATAGCTCAGAAATGAAGCTATAGCTCAAAAAAGCACAGGGATGAGGTGATCACTTATCATTCAAAGATAATAAAATATGAAGAGTTCTTAGAAGCAACACAAATATATTACTACAGTTTAATTTCTTCAATAATCTTTCTTTCCGCCGAGTCTTTTATGAGAGAGGATTCTACTTATAACTCCGTTTTACCTCAAATACTCAGGCGGAAAAGCGAGTCCCGTAACAAGGCAAAGGAGGTTCCTTCATTTATTTGTAAACTTTTTTAAGCCTATTCTCTCACACTTTCACTTTCCCTTCTGCTAATCATTGCACCAAGCTGATTGTAAAGACCGAACCAGATATCCTCACCTTCCAGGTCTCTTAAGTTTATCCGAACCAAAACTATTAACCGTCTTCGCCTTAAAACTGTAAAAAAAAAAAAAAAAATTAAAATTGGCGGCTCCCCTGCAGCTCTTCTGCGAAAAGACCGTTCTGCTGCGGGTCCGTGGCTTGCTCTTTTGTCCTTCTGATTCTCTTTCAAGCCGGGCGATTAAAGTTCTCAAAGTCGCCGTTCCGAATCAGGATGGACCTCCTCCGAGCCCCCTCTGAGCTCTCCAGTCTTGGAGAGCAATTTCTGGATCTCCAGATCCGAGATCCGAAATCCAGGGAACCCCACAGCATAGGACGGGCACCAAGAGCAATTGAATGCGCGTCCTAACGAGGAGCCATTGCCAACCGGTTTACAAAAAGCTTTACAAAAAGTTTACAAAAAGCTTTAGAAAAAAGAAATCAAAGGGTGTATTTCCTTAGAGTGGAGAAATGAGCCCAATATTTGGGGGGGGGGGCACAAAACAATATTCATTTGTATAAACCAATTTTTTTGGCAGACATCTCAAAATGCAAAAATTGCAAACCTCATTGCAGTCAATCATTTTCAATAAAGACAAGAAAACTTGAGAAACTTTTCATCTTTAGCCTAGGGTTTAACAGCAGGTTAAAACTATTTTATATTTCTTTGCAGTGTTCCCTTAGAGTGACCTTACTGATTTGTTCTTTTATACTGTGTTCTTTATTTGTATTGGGGATTTTTTTTACTAATCTTACATTTCATTGGTTTTCAAATCATGTTTTATTTTTAGAAGCCATCTTGTAAGCATCTTTGAAATTAGTAAGTACAGTGTAGCCAAAAGTCTATTATGGGGAATTTTATTTAGCTCAAATAGAGAGAGGGCCAGCTACAAGGACCCTGAGAGACCATCTCCCACATGTATACCAAGAGGCCAAAAGATCTAAGAATTGATTCAGAGACAGAGTTCTCCAATTAAAGTATTATTTATTAAAGGGGGAAATCACACAGCAATTTGCATGCATACATGCACTCATTCAAGACTCAGGAAGTCAGGGGTTAGTTTGGAAAAGATGTTGAGGCAACACTACAGGTGATACTACAGATGAGGCATTCTCTGAGATCCAATTGGGTGAAGTGTCATGAGGCACAACTATTCCGAGAGCATTGGTTTGAACAGAGGTGCCGGTAACTAGAGTAGAGAGCACAGTGACATAGTGTCCCCATGAACTCCAAACTAGAAACACTGAAGGGAGAAATCCAGGGGTTTTAAGGGTTAAAACTAGCTTCAGGGCAAAGCTGTGAGATTGTATGGGTGGGTAATCCAGTCTGACAATATTCAAGGTGAGTGGGAAAGAATTAAGTTGTTAGCTGGCCCATCAGGTGAGACAACTAGGCAATTATCACCCATTCTTCTGATTATGGAGTGATAATGGTCCATTTGCAACTCCCACACTGTCTGCCTGGTTTTGGGATGGGTTTTTTCCAGTCTTCCAAGTGACTTGGTATGACCTGCCTATCATTTCCTAGGTGGCACTTGGAGTCCATTGCAGTGTACATCTGGGGTTATGTGGAATTCATACACACACCAAAATTCAGAAAAATGCACTTTGGCTAACAAGGGTATAAATATGTTCAGTACATACATGCATGTAGGCACAGTGATATTCTGTGTTAAGGCATTAAGTTTTGCCCCCCACTTCCTTCTTTTCTTCTCTGGATGCAATACAAAATGTGGTTCTGAGTAGGCATGGTCAGTGTGTACCAGGAAAGACAGTCTTGCAAATTATAGCTCTACCTGTAGTTTTATATCTCTGATTACATTCACCCATGTGTTACTACAAGGAAGGTTACACGTATGCATGTGTGAACTACCAATTAGATGGTATTAGGCAAAAATTGAATTATCCTATTTGTGTAAATCATATAATCATAGAGTTGGAAGAGACCACAAATGCCAACCAGTCCATGCCACTGGCATGCAGAAATACACAATCAAAGCACTCTTGACAAATGGCCATCTAGCCTCTGTTTAAAAACCTCCAGAAAGGGAGATAGCATCACAATGGGGGGGGGGGGGGAAGCACACATAGTAGCATGTGCTTTATAGACTACAGCAATGCCTTTGACTGCATAGATCATGAAAGGCTATGGAATGCCCTTAAAGACATGGGAGTGCCAACATATCTAATAGTTCTGGTGAGGAATCTGTACTCAGGACAAGAGGCTACTGTCAGAACAGAACATGGGAAAACAGAATGGTTCCCAATTGGCAGAAGGGTCAGACAAGGTTGTATCGTTTCAACCTATTTGTTCAACTTGTATGCAGAACATATCATAAGAAAAGCAGGCTTGGACACAGAAGAAGGAGGAGTGAAAATTGGAGGAAGGAATATCAACAAGCTAAGATGTGCAGATGACACCATAGTACTAGCAGAAAACCTCACAGACCTGGAACACCTACTAAGGATGATCAAAGAAGAAGGTGCTAAGGCAGGCTTAATGTTGGACATAAAGAAAACAAAAATAATGACCACCAAGGACCTTCACAAGTTCAACCTAGACAATAAAGAAATAGAAATAGTAAAAGAATTCCCATACCTGGGATCAAACATGGATAGAAATGGGGACTGTAATCAGGAAATCAGAAGATGATTAAGAATGGGGAGGGTGTCTATGAAAGAACTAGAAAAGATTCTAAAATGCAAAAATATACAACTCAGAACAAAAGTTAGAATCATATAAGCCAGGGGTAGGCAATCTTTTTGAGCCGGGGGCCAGGTTTCTGTCCCTCAGACAATTGGGGGGGGGGGGGGGGAATGCAAAGCACAATAAATAAATAAATAAATAAATATTAAAATTAAAAATTAAAAAATATTTAAAAAATATGCATGCACACCCTCTCAGCCCCAGAAAAGCCATGGCAAAACCCCTCCGGAGATTTTACCAAGAAAACCCCAAGAACAAGTAATAACAACAATAATCATTATCATCATGGAAACGACTGGAAGGCAGGCCCACAAACAAGCAGGGATGCATGTACACTGTCTCAGCCCCAGAAAAGCCATGATGGCAAAACCCCTGTGGAGATTTTGCTAAGAAAACCCCAAGAACAAGTAATAACAACAATACTCAATATCATCATGGGGGGTGGCAGCGGGGGCAGGACCACCCTGCGGTCAGTCCAAAGGCCTCGGGGGGGCGTATCTGGCCCCCCGAGACTTAGGTTGCCTACCCCTGATATAAGCCATCATATTCCCTATTACCATGTATATATGTGAGAGGTGGACAGTCAAGAAAGATGATAGGAAGAAAATCAATTCATTTGAGATGTGGTGCTGGAGAAGAGTGCTGAGAATCCCATGGACAGCCAAAAGGACAATCAAATGGGCCCTAGAGCAGATCAAGCTGGAAACATCCCTGGAAGCCAAGATGACAAAACTGAGACTGTCATACTTCGGACACATCATGAGATGAGAAGCAAGGACTCATTGAAAAAGATGATAATGCTGGGAAAGGTGGAGGGAAGTAGGAAGAAATGAAGGCCACATGCCAGATAGATGGACTCTACTAAGGTGGTCATGGGTATAGGCTTGCAGTAATTAAACAGAGCAGTGGAGGACAGAGAGTCTTGGAGATGTCTCATCCATAGGGTCACCATGAGTCAAGATTGACTCGAGGGCAGTTAACAACAAACAAAACAACCACAATGAGGCAGTGGGCTACCCGCCTATTGTTTATACAACACAGCCCCCAAACCCCAAATTGAGTCTGGGTTGTTTATGCAATACCTGGACCAAATTCAGGATTTCCACCCCATGTCCTACATTTCAAAAACCTTCCTTTGACTCCAGGATTTCCAGAAAACTCAGCGCAAAATGCAGTGACAATAGGTGGCAACAGGCAGCTGTAGCATCCTTGTTGAGCCCATGGACATGAGTCACTCTTGACTTGTCTGAGGTCAGAACAAGGCTGGGCACCTCATTCTGACCTCGGGGTCACAGCAACTGGCTAGTGTCATTGCTATAGGTGGCACCCAGCCTTGTTCTGACCTCAGACAAACCCAAAGTCTGTAGAGCAACTTGAGGGGCTGACAGATAAGATGGGGGGAATTCAAGGGGAATGTGGGAGCCATAATACTCCAGGGGCAGCCTGTGGTATTCAGGCAAAGTGTAGACAAGCCCTAAGACTCCTAAATCAAATGTACTATAAGTCTCTGAATTGTACTATAAGAACATCAGTCCTGAAGCTCCAGAATAAATGAGCTGGCAGAAACTTTGCAGTTTTGACCTCCCTGAAACTACTTCCATGTCATTATATTCCAAGGGCAAGTGTCAGGCAAAATACCTTAACCAGCAGGAGAGAGAAAAACCACATAAAGGAAACATGTTACCTGAGATTTATCAGCAAAGATTTCCTCTTAATTTTACAGAATAAGGCCCAAGGTGCAATAACAGCAAGAAGAAAGCCCTCAACATCTCAGACGAAAACAAACATGATGTTATTGGATTTGTTGTTGCTGAATACATGTTGTAGGTTAGTGATTATGCAGTGTGACAAAAAACCATGTCAGATCTTTGAATATTTGGTTTGTCTCCTTTTCTCCCAGAAGCAGCTTTATAATTTTAGCTTCACAAAAGATGAAGATGCTTGAATGAAAGTTAGCTAGCTGATAGGGCTACACAATTATTCCATGTTGTTCTAAATCCATGTAAAAGGGATAACCTATTATTTATTTATTACATCTTTAACTGGACTGATAACAAAAGCGTGGTGTACAATACATTATACATATAAAATACTGACATTAACTGAAGACAGCACTAATCATAGTAATTAATACTAATCAGCATAATTACTACTACTTCCACTACTAATTAAACTAATTTATTCTTGGGAAGGCAAAAAAGAACTATAGTTTTTTAAAATTAGAACACAGAACAAAAAATATAAATTTTAAAAAAGAAAGGAGTTGTTATTTTTAGAGAAAAACAACAAGGAGAGGGAATATTCTACATAGTTCTTAGTAACCATTTGCTTTTAGTGGGGAAAGGTGACAACACAGTCATTTAGACAAAGCTTCACTGCTGCTCTTTCAGCTCTCCATCATGGTTACTCATATTCTGTGCCTAAATTTCTTTTCTGTTGTTCTATAAAAATGTGCCAAAAGCCTTAAAATTCTTACTTGCAGAAAGCATACCAAAGCCAAGGTACTCTGTTTCAAGCAAACATTGCCATTCCAAACACTTTCTAAATGAACTGTCACAGCTCCTATTGCTCTCGTTATTTTATTGCAGACCCAAAACAGCAGAGGCAAATTCCCTATGAGAACTATAAGAAGGTCTTCTGTACAGGAAGAATGAAATGCTAATGATCATTTAAAGGGTATTCATTAATAATGAATGACTACAACCTTGTGGTAAGAAGGCTCGAGTGTAGAGATGCATGCCAACCAAAGAAGCATTCCAGTAAGTCTATTAATGACTGAATAATCCTTATGGTGTTCTTTTTGGATCTGTTTAATAGGCAAGAATTAAGAGAAGTAAGATAAGAGAAAGTCTTTGAGAGATGTGATTGCCACAGCATGGAGCTTTCAAATATGTGGCTACAAACAATAGTGGTATTTTGTCTAATCATTAGTTGTCAGCTAAAGACCTCTCTAGGGAACCTTCTGAAGTAGAACCAGCTCTCCTGTTTATGTTTTAAAGTGCATAAGTTATTGAAATTGCCAGTCCAGGAGCTATGACCATGAACACAGGAAAGAAATTGCTAGATTGTGTGAACCAAGGATTTATAGGTATAGACTTATACTAATAAGAATGGGTGGAGGAGGAGCTGAACTGATCAGACCTTGGAAAAGTTAACTTTTGGGGAACTATAATTCCGAAGATCACCTCACCTCCAGTACCACTAGCTTTGCTGGCTGGAGACTGTGGAAGTCCAAAATAAAATTTCTAATCTCTAGGCAACAATTAGGTGGGGCAGAAATGTGGTTGGGCCCCAAAAAGAGATTCTTTAGAAGTGACCTTCTCAGGTTTATGTTGTTATTGTTTTGAGCCTTTCCCCTATAGCTGTGTTGGCAAACCTATGGCATGTGTGCCAAAGATGGCACACAAAGCCATTTTCCCTGGCACCCAGAGCGGGGAAGAGGAGGAAAAGGCAAGCTCCTTTTCCTCCTCCTCTCAGTCCTTCAGCTGCCTCCGAAGAGGCAGCTGAATGCCAGGGAGGGGGCTAGGGAGGACGACAAACAGGCATGCACCTGTTGCTCCTCCTCCTGGGCCTTCAGTTGCTTCTAGGTCTGGGGAATGTTCGGGGTGGAGGAGGAGGAACAAGCATGCACCTGTTCCTCCTCCTCCCAGGCCTTCAACTGCCTCCGGAGAGGCAGCTGAAGACCTGGAAAGGTGCACAGCGGAAGAAGTCCTGCCCTGGAAGTCCCACCCCCATGGGGTGGAAGTCCTGCCCCAGAAGTCCTGTTCCCCCTGGAAGTCCCGCCTCCAGCATGGGGTAACACCCAGTGCCAGAAGGCCATTTAGTTTGGGCACTTGGTGCCAAAAAAGTTCACCATCACTGCCCTATAATACCTTACTGATCAAACAGAGGACGATGGAGCCTGACAATAGTCTGATGTATTAGATTATTTCTGATTAGAT
The DNA here is from genome assembly GCA_026167975.1 of Phrynosoma blainvillii. Classification (NCBI taxonomy): domain Eukaryota; kingdom Metazoa; phylum Chordata; class Lepidosauria; order Squamata; family Phrynosomatidae; genus Phrynosoma; species Phrynosoma blainvillii. The sequence continues at coordinate 252,705,373 of JANUYF010000003.1, forward strand.
GGAAATTTTTCTCATTTAATTATCAGAAATATTCCATTGTTTCATTATTGGCCTTCTTTGAAATAACAAATTTGATTAGAAAATGAACTACCAAGATCACTCAGAAGCTAACTGGTACATTTTCACTTAGGCACAGGGAATAATTTCTGCTAGTCTGATGGTAGAGCATTCTTTTCTTCTACCAAAACAAATGGAAAAGATAATATTTCATTCTATCGTAAATGTTTTGAACACATTCCTAGCTTGAAACCAAAAAAGCTTCCTGATGAGTGGTATTTAAAAGTTTTCATTTTACCACCAGCTTCCTACACAATAATTTCAAGTGGTTGCAAAATACAAACCAAAACATACCTCAGGAACAATGGTGAGACTTTTGTTCCTGTGAGCAATGGTAGGACATCAGCTGTAGGCAAAGTATCTCTCTCAGGCTTCAATATTTGGCAATGTGATATTCAATTTTAAAGGCTGTCAAACAGAAGATCAGTCATTTCACACTATAACAAGAATAGACATTCCAAATTATGCTTCAGCATTGCTCTTTCTTCTAAGCTGAGAATTCTTAAATCACCTTTCAAATGAAGTCCCTCTCCTATTTCCAACTATTTCTCCAAATCTTCCAAGTTTTTGTTTAGAGAAGAGGAATAGGAATTATTTTGTTCAATAAGACCAGCAATCCATGCTTTTTTACTAAGGTAGGAAGCAAGTGAAAGAAAACATTCATTAACACAGAGAGAAACTTTAATATACCCATTCAAGGTACATGTTACATCAGTAGAACTTAACTGTTAATGATCCATCCCAGAAAGAAGCCCATACACAGGAAAGAGTGTGATAGAACATTTCCATTTCCATTTCATAACTGTTCTGAAATGTCAACATCTATTTGGTTTCTCCATTCCAGTTCAATTCTGTTTGGAATTCTGGATTTCAGAATATAGAAAAATTCTAAATGTTTTTCATTTCTTTAAAAGTTATTATATTTTTTACATTCCTGTCCCCACTATTGTGGTGGTGGTAGTGGTGGTGGTGGTGGTGGTGATGATGATGATGACTAAGATATTTATCCCCACTCTATACCAAAGATGTCAGGGCAGCTTACAAATACCATTAGAACATGTTAGACAGTTTAAAACAATAAAATAATTAAACATATTAAACTATCATAATAAGTTATAAACAGATTTTAAAGCTTTTAAAACTACATACAACCATATTTGGGATGAATTAATAAAGCCCAAAGACTGTTATGAACAGCCAGATTTTAGCATGGTGCCTAAATGGCATGAGTATTGGCAGCAGTCAGGCTTCTGGGGAGAGGGCATTCCACAGTTGGGATGCCACAGTGTATTGATCTCACTAGTAGGACATGGAAGACAGCCCCCCCCCCCCCCCCGTAGACCTCAGTCCTCAGCCAGGTACATATGGAGATAAGTGTTTCCTCAAGTATCAACGTCTCAAGCCATTTAGGGTTTTAAATGTCAGCACAAGCACCTTGAATTCAAACCAGAAATCTATTTGCAGCCTGTTCAATTCTTTTAAGATTGGCATGATATGCTGTCTATATGGTATATGAGTCAGTGGTTGACTGCATTTTGCACTAGCTGCAGCTTCCAAGTCTTCTTCAAGGGTAGTCCCAGGTAGTGTGCCTTACATTAGACCAATTAGAAGATTACCAGTGCATGGTCTACTGTGGCTAGGTTATCTCTCTCCAGGAAAGGTTGAAGCTGTTGCGCCAGTTGAAGCCATTTGGGCCTCCAGTGAAAGGGGTGGATCTAAGAGTATCCCAAACTGTACACTTGCTCCTTCAGAGAGACTACAACCCCATCCAAAGCATTCCTAAACCTGAGAACAACCAATCCAGAGAGACAACACCTTACAGGGATTCAACCTCAGTTTATGGGCCCATATCTAGCCCATTACAGCATCAAACACTGATCGAGCACATGCACAGCTGACTCCAATGACAAGGAGAAATAGAACTGAGTCTTATCAGCATACATATGGCACCCCACTCCAATGTAGTCATTGAACAGCATGGGAACCTGACTGAAATGGATCCAGATAATTTGTTTCCTCCAAAACCACCAGACGTTGCCCAACCATCACAGGCTCAGGGGATATTTGTACAGTTGTTCTCATACAGCTCTGGGTCTAAGGAGGTTGTCTTAAGGAGGGGGTGCACCATTGCCTCCTTCAAGGCAGCAGGCACCTCCATCTGGCATAACGATGCAACCCTCTGAACCCCCCCCCCCCGTCAATCCACCTATGCAAGAATTTATCAGCCAAGATGGTAAAAGGTCAAGCTTACATGTGGTGAGCTGAAGTACAGTGAGCCCGCTCCATACATGGGCTTGCCATCCACGAACTCAAGCTCACATGGATGGCAAGCCCTGGATATTAAAATGGTGTATGCCCATAGCAAACAATGTTTTTTTACCCACGTTTTTTTCCCATACGCGGGGGGTGGGGGTTCCAGAATGGATCCCCACATATACAAACTGTCCACTGTACTTGAAATGTCTTGTCTGTATAAACACGTCTTAATAACTGAAGGTGATAGCATGAAAAGTGACCAGACAGTGCACTGAACACCTCCCTGGACTCTGTAACAAGTGTGGTGTCAAGTTCTGTGTGAATATAAGCAACATTTTCCTCCTAGTACCTAGCATGTTTTTCACAGCAAGTAGCCATGGGTTGCATACCTGAGCTCTATGGATCTGAACCCAAAAGACTCCTCACTACTTGAAATAATCCTATTGGGTCAGAGGTTGAGAATGATGTCTTAGTGATGTAATATGATTTTTTGGCCCGTCCTACTGCTGAATAGTACACACTATAAAGAGATTTCCTGATTAATACTCAAGGAATACTCAGAAGTGGTTTTTCTAGCTTCTTCCTGTGAAATATAATCCACAGCAGCTGGTATTGGTTGATAGTCTTCCATTCAATTACTAAGCAGGGCTGACCTGCTTAGTTTCCAAGATCAGATTGGATCCGGTGCCTATTTAACTTTTTATGAAGTACATACTAAGCCCTTAAAAAAAAAAAAAAACTACCATGATTAGAAACCACTAACAGAATTCTGTAAGTTTATTGTGCAACTTATTTGTCCTTAATATTATCTTAATTGGTCCCATTGGATGTCCCTACACGTTTTAGTGTTTAGTAAAAAGGACAGAATAGCTAAGCAACTTTTACGTAACATTTCTATCTGGCTGATGAACTTTTTAAGCTCCTACTTACACATTTAAATTTATCGCTCATCATTTCCAGACTGATCTGGGCACAGGTTGGGAATGGGATGGAACGGGTGAGAATGGGTTTTACTGCTCAGGAAAATACTGCAGATGCCACCAGGAGTCCCCAAGCCATTTCCCAGCTGTTTCATGGCTGCTGATTTTGAAGAACGGAAAGCTACTGTTCTTCAATATTGGCTGCCATAGCAGAGATGGAGAATGGCTTGAGGACTCCCAGCAACATTGGTGATGTTTTCCTGAGTAGTAAAACCCATTCTTGCCCATTCTGCCCCATTCCCAGCCTGTGCCTGGATTTGTCTGGAAATGACAAGCCATAAACTTAATTATCTGCTCTGAGAGGTGGGACTTTATCTTGAACAACTGAAAACCAAATACTTCTACCACTGGGAAATCCAACCAAACAAAACAGGAGACACTTCTTGAGTTATCCTAAATGAATCATGCTAATAGGTTTTGTGAGAACCAGCGTGGTGTAGTGTTTTGGGCACTGGACTATAGCTCTGGAGACCAGGGTTCAGTTCCACAGTAAGCCACAGAAACCCACTCGGCAACCTTGGGTGAGTCACACACTCTCAGCCCCAGAATACACCATGATAGCTTTGCCTTAGGGTTGCCATAAGTCAGAAACAATTTGAAGGCGCACAGCGTCAACAACATGTTTTGCATTTTCTCCTGAACTCTTTCTTTGTTTAACAAGAATTCTATAAAGATAAGAAAAACAGAGACATAGGATAGACACAATATTCTTTTTTTTTCTTTTTTCTTTTTCTTTTTTTTAATTTCTTTTCTTTCTTTTCTTTTTTAATTTTTTGCTGAACATTGTTCATTCATTTTTGGATGTGAAATGCCATTTACCAAGGGCTCTATGTCAGGCTATTTGCATCTTAATTAGAATAGCCCACTCCTATTTGTTAATAAAAAAGCAGCAGGTTTCTCCACTAAGTGAACAGCAACCTGGGGTTGTATGAACATCTTTTTTATATTTGTATTGAACATTTGTGTCTGAAGTAGAATGTATAGTTAAAAAACTCAAAGTTGATGGCTAGGATCTAACAAAGTTAGTATTGAGTAACATTGTGAGAGAAACCATTATTTGTCTAAAGGATCAAGTAGAGAGACAGTCCAAAGGACTTTAGGGGCAACAATTCATTGTATAAAAAAGGAGATGTCATCTGAAAAGGAAACAAAAAACAAAACAAAATAAAAAAGGTTGGAAAACCCAGAACATGCTCCAATTATCAAATGAGAGAAAAATACATTATTTCTAATGTATTCTAATGAAAGTGGCTTGGATTTCAAGTGGCTCCTTTTTCATGGAAGATGTTTCCACCTACCGTATTTTCTGGCGTATAAGACGACCCCCAACTTTCCAGTTAAAATATAGAGTTTGGGATATACTCGTCATATAAGATGACCCCTCTTCCAATGCACACCAAATAAAAATTTAAAAAACATCAGATTTGATTTCAATATGGTAATTTTAATTCAAATGCTTATGACATGCAGGTACTTAGCAGGAAAACTGTCACTTATAAACACCACAAACTACAGCTCCCATGTTCCCTAGCATTTATTTGCACCGGCACAAAGGACACAAGATGCCTCTTTTGGGGTTTAAACAGGCCACATTTATTTTCTGCTGTACAGGGTCTAAATTACAAGATTTACAATTAAACTCCCAACACTTGGTCACATGTGTGTGTGAAGCTGTAACCCACCCAGATGGGTAGTCCTTCGCCACATGTGACAAAGTATGTAAACAAATAACAACAACAAATTTACAAACCCCTCCCCACTGGAAATGACATCATACGCCTTGGCAGCAGCTTAGTCCATAGCAGTAAAGTTCCAGGTGCAATTTTTCTAATTTCCTGCAGGTCTTTCACCATCTGCTTCGCTAGCTGAAGGCAAGGGACTTTCACTAAGTCATTGTTCCCCAAGTGTATGACCAAAACCCAGGGTTGAGGGTAAGACCTTGCCAGCTGGATAATCCAAGGAAACAGTGCTCACCACATCATTCCCCTGCAGCCAAACCATTGAATAGCACCGATGTATGCCAGGCCCAAATTAGTGTCACACCGGTGCTCAAGAAGGTGGCGTTCTGCCCAGAAGACTATACTGTGGCCCACAATCCAAATCTTGCCATGGAAAAAGCCAGCTGAAAAGCAAGTAAAGGAAATTAGCACAGTTGATTGGGATTCTTGTTTCCAGAAGGCCTAACATAGGACTCAAATGCTCTTGCCAATTCTGCAAATATCGGCATCACTTAAACCGTGTGTTGCTGCGCTGATGCGGAAGGAGTGAGAAGAAAAATAAACCTGGGGCAACTTAGCTCACCTCAGTGTCTCCTTCAACACTGTCCTAAATTGAAATTAAGTTAAGGGCATGCCAGATATGTGAATAAATAGATAACCTGCCACTTTTGGCCTAACCTTGAGGTAATTGGTCATTGCTAAAACCGGGCAAATTTTCCCACTAGGGACTTTGACTAAGGAGATAAACTGACCTTTCGCCAACTGATCAGTTTTGGAATGCTGCCTCATAGCCACCAGTTTGTCATTTGGTAATTGAGAAATACCGGCTACGGTGTCTATCTTGATGCCCAAAAAGGTAAGCCATGTGTCGGGCCCTTTAGTTTTTTCCTCAGCTAGAGGAACTCCCAACTCCGACATCAAATCTTGAAAATCAGCTAAAGTGTCCCTACATTGGGAGGAATTGGGACTTCCAGCAATCAAGAATTCATCTAAATAGTGGGTTATAGCCCTGTTACCTGAGCGTTTTACTGCACACCAATGAAGAAAGGTGTTGAAAGTCTCAAAGGCTGAACAAGAAATCGAGTACCCCATTGGCATGGCTTTATCAAAGTAATACTTTCCTTCAAACTGAAAACCCAGTATGTCAAAATCATCAGGGTGCACAGGGAGTAGCCTGAAGGCGGATTTTATGTCGCACTTCGCTAAGAGGGCTCCCTTGCCTACATTCCTGACCATCTTAACCACTGAGTCAAATGATGCATACTTAATAGACGTAAGCTCAGGGTCTATGGCATCATTCACAGAGTCACCCTTCGGGTAGGATAAATTGTGAATCAACCTTAATTCCCCAGGAGCTTTCTTGGGAACCACACCCAAGGGGGATAAACGAAGGGTGGCAATTGGCAGCTGATCATGAGGTCCTGAAATCCTTCCAGCAGCTATCTCTTTTGCTAGCTTGTCCCTCACAATAGTTGGTAATTCCCTCACAGAACGAGCATTGGACGCATAGCGATGTACCCTGGAACCTGTGTAAGGGATGCAAAAACCCAAGGAAAAACCATGAAATAAATAAGATGCAGCCTCCTTGTTTGGGTACGCCCTCAGCCACGCCACCATTGCATCTAACTTAATTGGTGACGGAGCCTTTACCTCCTGGTGAGACTGGCTGGGGGGCACCTCCCACTCCTGACTGCTTACCTCTGCTACAGGAAGCACCGGGGTGACCACCCCCGCAGGTGTTACACTTGTGATCAAACCTGCAGGGCTGCCTCTTGCACTTACCTGTGTTGAAATCCCAGCATATACCAAATTGCTTTCTTTCTCCTATGCCAGGCGTCGCATTCTGCCCTTTCAGCTGAGTAACCATAAGGACAAACCCATTGTCACATCTGCTAGAAGGGGAGGCCCCCACCATTACATCTGCCCATAATTCAGACTGCACATGTCTCCAAGACAGGAAACAATCTTGTGCAGCTCTCATCCTAAACTGCTCATTGTATTGCAGCCAGGCTGCACCCCTAGCGTTATGATGGCACTTAGTGTAAGCTTTTAACATGATCTCCTGGTATTTAGAAAAGTCAGGAGACCTAAGGGGCTCTTTTTCCTCTCTAACTCCCCTATAAATAGTAAAACCCATAATCCAATTCATGAAATTACGCTCCAGCGTAGGGTGTTTGAGCGCCTGAAACTCTTTTGGAAGGCTGAACACAATCCCATCCTTTACCATGATCCTTGGTTCAGGATTCCTAAAAGTAAGAGAAAATAAATCAATATAATCTCCCTTCCATATTCTTTCTTTAGTGGAGAGAGGAAGGTGTGAGCCAAGGGGTGTAGACATTCCAGCATAAGGAATGGATTCAGAATGCACAGTTACTCCCGATAGCACAGGAGCACCCAAAGAAGACACCATAGGGATGTCGCTAGTCAAAGCAATTGGCTGACCAGCCTGCACCCTAGAGTCAGGGACCTGTGTAACCACAGGTGCCTGCACAGGTGCACCCAAAGCTGCAGGGATGGGGTGTTCCAAACCCACACCCTGGCTAACCTGTCCACCTGAAGCCCATACCGAGGTGGGCCAATTTCCCAGTGAAGGATTAGTAGGAGACAAACCTGATATTGAAGCTTGCTGGGAAGCATCACCAGCCAACTGCACAGGTCCCCTGAAGTGTGGCCCTGCAACAGCTTGGGTGTTGGGCAGAGACGAAGCAGCAGCAGCCTGATCTCTCCTCTGCTTATCACGGGTTTGCTCCACTGCACCAGCACCTGGAAGAACCACTCCTCGCAAGAGGTTATATAGATTTGCCACAGTGGGCTGCTCAGAAACAGGGGCAGCCGCACCCTAAATCTCCACACCTGGAACCCTTTTCAGGAGTTCCCACACATCAGCTATAGTGGGTTGCCCCGGCTCTATAGCCGAAACCACCAAAGGACCTGGTGTAGCAGCAATTACCTGAGAGTCAGGTACAGAAGGAGGGAGCAGCACTTCTGTGTCCAGGTTGCCAGAAGTACTGGCAATAAGGCTGGTGGCTGTAGCCTGTAGACCCTTCTGGGCAAGCTGATTACAGACCACCACACAGGCCTGTACTGTCTTGCCCAGTTGTGCTAGCTGAGCAGCAATCTCGTCATCTCTGCTGGTAGACTGGGAAGGCATCTTCGAATCAGAGTGACTAGAGCCAGGCACAGCCAGAGCTGCGCACCTCTTAGATTGGGCCTTACTGCAAGGCATCACTCCCCCTGTGAGTGTAAATGTGGGTCCAAAGCACAGTCACCCAACCTTGGATGACTACCACCAGGCCATAGGCCGCCCTTCCCCAAGTCTCAACAAGAGACGCAAATAGCCAGGAAGTGTCACTGGCAACAACCACAGGGGGAAAAGGTGTCCCCAAGAGTCCTATTAGACACCCTGCACCACCAGGCCAAAGGCCACTCTTCCCCAAGTATCAACAAGAGATGCAAATAGCCAGGAAGCCTCACTGGCAACAACCAAACAGGGGGAAGGTGTCCACCAAGGGTCCTATTAGGCACCCTGCTGAAGACAAGTATTGCCTTCACACACTCACCACTGTGGAGAGGTGTAAGAAACCCTCCCAAACCAGCGATGGGGTCCCGACCTTACAAGACCGAGGTAGCCGGGGCATCGCTGGGCCTGAGATCAAGCGCTGGGTCCGCACACCTGGGAGAGAGGATGCCTGCCGCAGCACTGGCCTCGGACGAGTGTACAGCCCTTGGAGTGTTGGAGATGCGGAGGCCCCTTCCAGGCCCGAGGGGACTGGCCTGAAGGCCTCACTCAGCCTATTCCTCAAAGTACGCAGGGAGACTTTAAATTAAGAACTCCCACCGTGAAGAGGAATGAGTAAATGCCAGTCAATAACCAGTTGCAGCAAGCCAGAAGTTCACTAGGCCCAAAGCCAAGCAAGCAGCCAGAGCACACAGCAGAGCGATGTGACTCACTCAGTTCAAGCTCTAAAATGGCTGCACCATGTGACAGCAGCAGGGCTATAAAGAACAAACTCTCATGGGAAGTCTCGCGACAATACAATCACCGCGAGACTTCCTTAACTCAAACAAGCAACATGATTGGACCAAGCGTGCAGGTACCCAGAGGCCCCTGCACGCTTGTCCAATCAGGCCTCTTATGTCCTTATATGGCCGGCGCAACAAGAAACCCTTCCCGACATGTCGGGGGGTGTCTTTCTGCAGTGTGTTTTGGACCTTACTTTTTAAAAAATAGTCCAGATTTAAATGCTGCTTTAAAAATTATTTCCATCTCCCAGCTATGAGATGGTTGGGGGGAAATGAGAAAGTGTTGTTGGGGGAAGGACTGCCAATATACTAGGTGATGCATTCTGGGGTATGTACAATTTGCGGCCAAGTAAGTGACCCTGGGCATGTCACACACTCTCAGCCTCCAAGGATGGAAATGGCAACCCCCATTTGAAGAAACATGCCAAGGAAACCCCATGATAAGGTTGCCTTAGGGTAGCCATAAGTCGGAAAGGACTTGAAGACACACAAGAACAACACAAAAGTCTGCAAGTGTTTCATAGGTGTCATGAACTGAGGTTCTCTGTTGTTCTTTTGATCCAGAGAGAAATTTAGCCACCCTAGACCAGGGGTAGGCAACCTAAGGCCCGGGGGCCGGATGTGGCCCCCTAAGGCCTTTGGACCGGCCCCAGGCTGGTCCTGCCGCCGCTGCCACCACTGTCTGCCATGAAGATATTGATTATTGTTGTTATTACTTGTTCTTGGGGTTTTCTTGGCAAAATCTCCACAGGGGTTTTGCCATGGCTTTTCTGGGGCTGAGAGAGTGTGCTTGCCTATTTTTTTAATTTTTTTAATTTTTTAATTTGAATTTTTATTATTTATTTATTTATTTATTTATTTATTGGTGCTTCGGCCCCCCAATTGTCTGAGGGACAGCAACCCAGCCCCTGGCTCAAAAAGGTTGCCTACCCCTGCCCTAGACTATAGGATTTTCAACAAAGACACATAGGAAACCAGATCTGGGTTTAGACACTGTGCATGTAACATTTATTTAAGACAATCACTTAGGTATCAAGAGCTCTGGCACACACACATTCACTCAGACATACTCATAGGCCCCTTTGCTGGACAATTGATCAGGTTGTCCCTGAAGAGATGGGATGACACCTTGCCACGGTCGATGCCAACAAAGTGAGGCTGGTAGACCACTTCTTTTATACCTTGTTTATCTTTCTTTTGACAAAAACATGTTTTTCCTTGGTTTCCATAGTTTCAAAACATACCAGTGTCTTATCTTGATGAAATTAAAACATCCTGAACCTCACGCCAAGTTCTTATCAGTTGATGCAGCTCAGAGTGTCCAGCACACCTTGTTTGTACAAATTCCATCTGCTCCAGCCAACTCAACATTCCTTTTAATTTCTCGCTTTCAATGTCCAAATCCTTCCCACATCAATGCATTGCACGCAGCCATATTCTCTGATTTGGGACCATACAGTCAGCTCGGAACCCACTCATTCATTACATAGGTAGTACATGGGAATAGGAGCCAGCATGGTGTAGTGATTTGAGTGTTGGACTACCACTCTGGAGACCTGGGTTTGATTCCCCACTCTGCCATGAAACCCACTGGGTGAACTTGGACAAGACACACACTCTCAGCCTCAGGGGAAGGCAATAGCAAACCTCCTGTGCACCAGTCTTGCCAAGAAAACCCCAGGAGAGGATCGCCTTAGGGTTCTCTTCCTCCTCCTCCCGCCTCGCCACCCCTGTCCTCCTCCTCCTCCTCCTCCTCCTCTCTCCTGGTTTCTTCCTGCCTCGCCACCCCATCCTTCTTGTCCTCCATGTGCTCTTGCCTGGCTTCTCCCTCCTTTCTCCTGGCTTCTTCTCTCTTGGCTTCTTCCTTCCTCGCCAGCCCCATCCTCCTTGTCCTCCACATGCTCTTGCCTGGCTTCTCCCTCTTTTCTCCTGGCTTCTTCCTGCCTCACCACCCCTGTCCTCCTTGTCCTTCACGTGCTCTTGCTTGGCTTCTCCCTCCTTTCTCCTGGTTTCTTCCTGCCTCACCACCCCCGTCCTCCTTGTCCTCCATGTGCTCTTGCCTGGCTTCTTCCCTCCTTTCTCCTTTCTCCTGGCTTCTTCCCTCTTCTTTTTTGGCTTCTTCCTTCCTTGCCACCCCCTTCCTCCTTGTCCTCCACGTGCTCTTACCAGGCTTCTCCCTCCTTTCTCCTGGCTTCTTCCCTCTTCTTTTTTGGCTTCTTCCTTCCTTGCCACCCCCTTCCTCCTTGTCCTCCACGTGCTCTTACCAGGCTTCTCCCTCCTTTCTCCTGGCTTCTTCCCTCTTCTCTCCTGGCTTCTTCCTTCCTCACCACCCCCATCCTCCTTGTCCTCCACATGCTCTTGCCTGGCTTCTCCCTCCTTTCTCCTGGCTTCTTCCCTCTTCTCTCCTGGCTTCTTCCCTCTTCTTTTTTGGCTTCTTCCTTCCTTGCCACCCCCTTCCTCCTTGTCCTCCACGTGCTCTTACCAGGCTTCTCCCTCCTTTCTCCTGGCTTCTTCCCTCTTCTCTCCTGGCTTCTTCCTTCCTCACCACCCCCATCCTCCTTGTCCTCCACATGCTCTTGCCTGGCTTCTCCCTCTTTTCTCCTGGCTTCTTCCTGCCTCACCACCCCTGTCCTCCTTGTCCTTCATGTGCTCTTGCTTGGCTTCTCCCTCCTTTCTCCTGGTTTCTTCCTGCCTCACCACCCCCGTCCTCCTTGTCCTCCATGTGCTCTTGCCTGGCTTCTTCCCTCCTTTCTCCTTTCTCCTGGCTTCTTCCCTCTTCTTTTTTGGCTTCTTCCTTCCTTGCCACCCCCTTCCTCCTTGTCCTCCACGTGCTCTTACCAGGCTTCTCCCTCCTTTCTCCTGGCTTCTTCCCTCTTCTTTTTTGGCTTCTTCCTTCCTCACCACCCCCATCCTCCTTGTCCTCCACATGCTCTTGCCTGGCTTCTCCCTCCTTTCTCCTGGCTTCTTCCCTCTTCTCTCCTGGGTTCTTCCTTCCTCACCACCCCCATCCTCCTTGTCCTCCACGTGCTCTTACCAGGCTTCTCCCTCCTTTCTCCTGGCTTCTTCCCTCTTCTCTCCTGGCTTCTTCCTTCCTCACCACCCCCATCCTCCTTGTCCTCCACATGCTCTTGCCTGGCTTCTCCCTCTTTTCTCCTGGTTTCTTCCTGCCTCACCACCCCCATCCTCCTTGTCCTCCACGTTCTCTTGCCTGGCTTCTCCCTCCTTTCTTCTGGCTTCTTCTTGCCTCACCACCCCCGTCCTCCTTGTCTTCCACGTGCTCTTGCCTGGTTTCTTCCCTCCTCTCACCTCTGTCCTCCTCCTCATCTCTATACCCAGCATATAAGAGAACCCCCAACTTTAACCCAGATTTTCCTGGGTTTAAAAGTCATTTTATATGCCGGAAAATACAGTACTCTCTTTTCATGTGTATCACCACCCTCATGCCATATCCAACCCATGGGATTATTTAGTTTTTTGGAGACTCCCTAGAAGAACATTTTCAGGGGATGTTGAGGGTTAGAACTAAAGGAGACAGAAAAGCTATGTCCAGTGAATGGGAACTCTGTTCGATTCAGAGATACAATGTTAGGATCAAGATAGTGTGTATAATATACTATGACAGAGAGCAGAAGCAAATGATTTTTTTTTTAAAAAAAAATTAAATATAATTAACTGTTTCTGTACAAAAAACAGATGATTTAGTTGTATTTTAGAGAAATTAAATTATTCATACTTTGATATTTTAAGTGCCAGAATGGTTCCCAAGTGACTATTAGGTTGTGGATGAAGAAAGATTATGTTTATAAGATAAAGGTTAGCTAATGTTGCTGCCCCTGTGATTAATATCAGCTTCAGAAGTTGCTGAGCAAAAAGAGCATTCCCCTGAGTTGTGCAGAATGTTGGAAATGACCAACAACAAAATGTGAAACAAATTTGAAGATTTTTCTTCAGGTAAAGTATAGCAAGATATTTCTTGGTGATTCTACAGTCCTTGAGTCTCCTCTGTACATTCCCTCTCTACATGAAGCAGGGAAAGAGGGTAATGCTGCTGGTCTCACCTTTGAAACTGCACCAGTTTCTTAAAAGAGCAGTATTAACAGAGTCCTCATGTGGCTGGGGTGTTAACTAATGTTATGATATGTACAGTGTGCCAGGAGACTATTTGTCCTCCAACACCCATTTGTCCCCCAACAGACACGCAAGAGACAATGATTGGGTTAAAATGCCCACAACTCCATTGGTACGAGCAGTTTGAAACTTAGACACTGGGCACAGATCAGCATGAGGCATGAATCCAAGTATTAGACAACCAGCCTGCCTTTTACTGACACTCATCCCCAGCCTGCCTGCTAGGGTAAAGCTATAATGTGGCAGTAACTAGGATCCACATGGGTAGAAGCTCAGTGTTTTCCATTACCATCTGGAGGTGAGACAGTGGCGGTAGCCCCTTGAGCTGAATTTGCTCAGAATAACACAACTCTCAGCATCCCTTATGGGTAATTCTGAAGTGGCAAGGGAGGAGCATACAGACCTCACTTTCCCACCAAAATGGATCTAGCCTAATACTCAAACAAAGTTTTTTTGGGCTGTGAGGCCATGTTCTAGAAGAATGTATTCCTGGTGTTTCGCCTGCATCTGTGGCATCTGATTTCTCTGAAGATGCTAACCACAGATGCAGGTGAAACATCAGGAATACACTCTTCTAGAACACAGCCTCACAGCCCGATAAACCCACAAAAACATATGGATGCCAGCCATGAAAGCCTCCGAAATGCCACCCAAAAGTTGTGAAAACTATGTACAGAAATACATGGCTGATAGCCATGACAAAACATGGCTACCAGAATTTACCGCTCAAGCTGAGGAGGGGGAGAGGGAGAAGAGGGGAAGCTTTGAAGAAAGATTGTCTGAAGACTTAGCTGGAGTGCAGAGATCAAGGTTTCTAACATCTGTGCTAGGGAGTCCCACCTCCAGCCAACCAACCAGTTCTGATTGACTGGCCACTCCTGCCTTTTCTATGCTCAGGGATCGCTAGGATGAAGATGCACCATCAGGCACCAAAGATGGTTGCCCTTCATCTCCACCCTCTTGTAGCCAATAAAAGGGAGCTCTCAGAAGCCCATGCTTGTAAATTATGACACTAAAAAGTGAGCATTATCATAGCATAAAGTGAGCACATTATATTGCTAGTAAATATAAGAGTACATATAGTTGCCATTATGAATTATTTTTATGGTGCTTTGTGGTATACAAAGTGCATTATAATTTTTCTCACTGTTCATTGCACATACTTTGTGACAGATAGAATGAGACAAATCTGATGAGTTTCAGAACTGGAAGACATTTAAACCTGAAGCCTCCATAGTTTATCACTCTCAACACTCTCATGCTCTAATCTGACTAAAGGGATCTGTGTGCCTCTCATTTGCTGCCAGAGCATATATGCTTTTCCTACCTTGTAATGCAGTCCTGCTGTTTTTTCTTTTTCTTTTTACTTTTAAACAGGGGTAGGCAACCTAAGGCCCGGGGGCCGGATGCGGCCCCGTGAGGCCTTTGGACCGGCCCCAGGCCGGTCCTGCCGCCGCTGCCGCCGCTGCCTACCATAATGATATTGATTATTGTTGTTATTACTTGTTCTTGGGGTTTTCTTGGCAAAATCTCCACAGGGGTGTTGTCATTGCTTTTCTGGGGCTGAGAGAGTGTGCATGCATATTTTTTAATTTTTTAATTTTTTTAATTTTTTATGTTTATATTTGTTTGTTTGTTTGTTTATTTTTGGTTCTTCGGCCCCCCAATTGTCTGAGGGACAGCAACCCGGCCCCCAGCTCAAAAAGGTTGCCTACCCCTGCTTTTAAATATGTGTAAAATAGGACTTATGACTGATAACTAGTGCCCTGCAAAGAGTTCTTAATCTGTGTACTCATAGCTGAATGTCACTGTCTCACTCTAAATTCAATCTCTTCTGAGGAACTATTCAAGGATAAATTCAGTTCTTAAAGCAAAAGCCATCTTGATCAGAAAAGCTGCCTCCCCTCTTTCTATTTTGGTCAAGCAGAAAAGATGATCACAACATATTTACTGATATCTTTTACTGGAATTAAGCATTGCCATTGAAACAATATTGTCACTATCCAGATAGTAATGAGCAATAGCAATAGCAATAACATTTTGCATTTCTATACTGCTCCATAGTGAACTAAGCACTCTCAATGAAGTTTACAATATGTTAGCCAATTGCCCACAACAATCCAGATACTCATTTTACCAACCTACGAAAGGATGGAAGGCTGTCAACCTGAAGCCCTGCAGGTTCAAACTCTCAACCTTGTGGCTGCAGTTCCAGCATTTAACCACTGCACCACCAGGTCTCATGAGATTTAACTTGCAGACATACACCTACTTACCTATGATTAATCCAAGTAAAATTCAATAGGACTGATGTCCAAAAATGGAAATCAAAAGTTCCTCTCTTCATAATATGCAATGTAATATTGCAAAATGTTGTGTAGTTAAAATTTGTGGCCATCACCACATACTTTGATATCAAATTCTATAGTTTAACAATGTCCATCCTCAAAGTTACAATATTCTGTTACTCTTAGAACAATCATATGGTCAGTATGTTGGGTATGAATTTTAGGTGGAATTCAGAATTCAGTGCAAGCAACCAACAGCTCTAAAAAATAATTATATGTGCTTATAGACTGGTGAAAAAAAATGTTAAATTGCATATCTTCCTTAGTGTTTTTATTTAAAGTTATCTTCTCATTATTAAAAATTTAATGTTTTCATCACTGTGCTGGGGCATTGAAAAATTACATTTTCATCTTGACCCCTGTAATAATGTCAGCAGAATACTTCTATAACCACACAAGTTATGCAGAGGACTCCATGCATCAGTCTTAAGTGTTAGCTTAGATTTCGGTGCAATTCAAATTGACCTTAGCCTCCCTGGGATTGCAGACTTCCCTGTGTGTTGATGCAGAGCTAACATTTGGTCTTAATGGATTGTCACATCATCATTTATGGACCTTAAAATGATATAAACTGAGATTTTGATACTTGGCTGAAAAGGACATCCAGAACATGAGGGTAATTTTTAAAAAGTATCTTTATTCAAAAGTCTTTTTTGACATTCAAGTTGTTGGACTGCTCTGGTTTCCCCTGCTGGGCAAGTCTTGCACACTCTGTGGTCTTAAAATTGTAATGGCTAAGGTCAGGTGAATCATTTTCACCTCTTTTATGTTAGCTCTAAAAGAGATCAGGGGGTTAATGGTTGCTATGTTTTTATTTATGTTTCATCCTGGAACTTTTCTGTTGAAGATTTAATCCTGATAGAAACACTTCTGAGTACTGTACCATTGCTATTGATTTGGATGGAGCTTCAGACGAGAAAGGCACAGGAAGAAAAGGCATACAAGTTGTAATTGAGAAGGATCTGGGAGTTTTGATGGATAAACAGCGACTTTGTAGGTTTGTTAGGAGAATATAACTAGATAATGCATGTGAAGTGCTCTGAGTAAATGAAAGTGCTATAGAAATGTTAAGTGGTGTTATTGTTATAAATGCAAACAGAATTTGGCAGAAAGAATAAATTTTCAGACACATAAAGCACTCAAACCACACACATACACACACACTGCAAGTTCCAGAAAATAATAAGCAGATGATGCCAGGCATTCCGCCTGCATCTCTTTACCCTGGATAACCACTAGATAAGCAGAAGTGGTGGAAGAAACAAAAAAAAAATCATATTTGAACTCTTTATAATCTTACATGTAACATGATTTACATTGCCACACAACTAGAGAAGGAAAGAAACAGGGAGGCTCTCAATTCCCCATCCCCATAGTGGGGTAGGAAACAAGATTGAATGCCTCCATACTTTGGAATGATTTCTTGGCAATAAACCCAACTAGATATATGCAAAGGGATCATGCCTCAAAGGTGTTGCAAGATTCCTTTGCATGTTGATTTTCCAGATTAAGGAGATTATCACATTAATAAATAAAGTGATTTACCTCTTCCGAATTAGGGATGAATACTGGAGGCACCCAGGTATTACAGCATGGATTTTGCCACCGTTGCTGCATCCGTTTGCCACCGTTGCTGCCTCCCAACTGCATCCATGAAAAAACCTGACTAGAATCCACCCTCAGCTGGCCAATATGCAAAGCCAAAAAGTGATGGCACAGTTGTTAAATGCCTGTACTGTATCCACTCACTCTCAAACCATAAGGTTGTGAGTTGCATACCAGTCAAGGGCTCATGCTCGACTCAGGCGTGCATCCTTCTAAGGTTGCTAAAATGAGTACCCAGCTTGTTGGGGGCAATTAGCTTACACATTGTAAACTGCTTAGGGAGTGTTTAAGGGCACTGATAAGCAGTATAGAAATGTACTTGCTATTGCTGCTATTGCTACATATTCTTGTTTAGGACTAAAAAGTGTAAATTCCTGTTTTCATTTCCTTCAATCTGAGAAGCCAAAAACTAATTCAGCAAAAGCTTTGAGAATCTGTGTTCCCTGTACAGAGAAACTGCTAATGCTGCAGAATCCCCATCCTGTACCATGTTGATTATTCAAACTGAAATACTAGCATTCATATATCTCATCATTATTTTCTTTCGAAAAGGAAACTTTGGAGTCCTTTGATAACTGAGCTTATATACTTGGCCAGCTGAAGTTGTGCTAAATCTAAATCCCTTCAAGCCTAAATATGTTGGAAATTACTTAGGGATATCCTAGATCTGGGCTGACTGTATGAGCACAGTGGCTGTGTTCTCAGGCTGCAGGAGGTTTCTGAATGGCATGACATGGTTTCTCCCTTTTATCCCTTTCTTGGCTTTTGTGCCATCCACTCTTAGCCAGAAGACTAGTTGTATAGTCAGATCCTTCTGCTGGCTGATCTCTGAGAGGGGTTTTTGTTTGTTTTGTTTGGGTATTTTTTTTCCCTTGCATATCTACAAACTACAGATCTATGACATATGCTAGCTAATACTGTTGGAATAATGTTCCAGGGAAAATGCACAATGTGGTGAATGGCAGCAGCCATGATGACTAAGCATTTGGCCACTGCTGAGTCATACAGCATCAAGGTTGATGAAACAGGAGGTGACATAGTGACAGGGAGTCACCTGGTGCTGTAAAGCACAATAAATGCTGAAAAACATGATTTGTCATACTGATGATTGACAGGTGTCCAAAAGGAAGAGGCAGGGCCAGAAAACCATGTGGAACACTGGCTATATAAGGGACAAGTCTCTGGACACATGTGAGGGTTGATTGTGGAAGGTGGAGATTGTTGGAGAGTGCGTTGGTGTATCGTTGTACATAGCCTTTGTACATAGAACATCTGAAGATTAAAGGCCTCCTAGTGAGACATCTGCTGAGTCTCTCTCTGCTTTGTCTGGAGGGGAAAGGAGTTTTCCTGTAGCTGACAACGTTGCCTGCTTCATCGAAGACAGTCTGGATCCTGGTGATTCATGTTACATGGTTCCCACGCGCTGCGTCACCACGCTAACAAGTACTTCCCTTTTGTATATAGTGCAGCAATTTTGGCTTCAGACCACCCAGCAGAAAAAAGAAGACACAAATCTCTCTCTCTCTCTCTCTCTCATTCCCTCTGTGTGTATGTGTTCAGATGTAGTTCATGGACCAAGCAGAGACATGGTTGGTGGGGGGGGGGGGAGTTGGAATTACCCAAAAGTGGAGAACAGGTGTACCACTTTCTGGGTTCTATGGGGTCGATTATAATTGAATATTGCAAACACAAACAATTTAAATCCCAATATATTTTAGCAACAATTCAGCAAATCAGGCATTAACTTTAACACAAATGTCCCATAATTTTTATGCTTCCAATGTGGCACCATTGCAGGACCTGATTGCAGGACTCTTCTGCATGTGCCACTCAGTGAATGCAAGTCTACCGTCTTCTGAGGTAGTTGTGTCTATTGTCAAGCAGGCCTTACAGCCATGAGTTCTTCTTAATGTTTACCTAGAACTACCTTTCTTCTGATTTGAACCCACTGATTTGGGTCCTACCTGCTGGAAGAAAAGAAAACAAGCTTGTGGCCTATTCCATGTAACAGCCTTCACATATTTGAAAATGGCATTTATATTGTGTCTCCAGAGTGATGGTTAAATTATCTGTTTTATAATCTTTTCTGGCATCAACATGAAGCTTAATTTGGTTGGCAGTTGCCAGGGTCCTCCCCTTCCCCATCTTTTTGAAGATCGGGAATAAGACTGCCTCTGAAGGTTTCATTAGTACCCTTAGATGCAATCCCTTTGGCCATGGAGACCTGCATTAATTTAAAGCATCCCAGTATTCCCATATTATATCTTTACCTTTCTTGTTCTACAGCCTCCTCACTGTACCATTTATTCAGTTTTCATCAAATTTATCACTATTCTTACATTTTGGGAGAAGATGGAGGCAAGGTAGTTGTGTAGCAGTTCTGCCTTCTCTCATTTAGTCATTTGTATTTTGCTCATCTTCTCCACATGGAACTTCTTCATGTATTGGGAATCCAGGATTCCAGATCCCATGTGTGCTTTGTCCTAGAGAACATGCAAATGTCAGCAGAAAAAAGCCACAGCTCCAATCTTGTTCTGTCCACAGGTGTATTTGATTTCCTCTCCATGTAACCAGCCTATTAGTTAGAGAAAGCATGTTCTTCTTGGTGGTCTCGATTCCCAGAGTCAAATAACTAAGTACCAGCATCAGTAATTTCTGGCTTGAAGTGAATTATTATGGAAATTGATATTAGCCATACATAAGGCATAATTAATTAATTAATTAATTCATAATACATAAGTTTGCAACATAGACTCAAACCATACATGGAGAGAGAAATCCCATAGGTCCAAGCAGGGTTCAGGAAAGGATGAGGCACGAGGGACCACATTGCAAACATACGATGGCTAATGGAGCACACCGGAGAATTCCAAAAGAAAATCAGCCTGTGCTTTATAGACTATAGCAATGCCTTTGACTGCATAGATCATGAAAGGCTATGGGATGCTCTTAAAGACATGGGAGTGCCAACATACTTGACAGTCCTGATGAGGAATCTTAATTGCAGGAATTAAGCAGAACAGTCAAGGACAGAAGGTCTTGGAGATGTCTCATCCATAGGGCCACCATGAGTCAGGATTGACTTGAGGGCAGTTAACAACAACAACAAAGGCATGGGCATTTCGCTGTCACTTGAACATCTGCACTGAATTGTATCTCCACATTTTTCAGTGCTTTGTTAAGGTGCTATTTCTCTTTTCAACATAATTTTAATCTCCTGGGATTTAAAGGGTCATTTAGTGACCAGGTTTGCAATAGATTACTATGGGCATACAAAAATCTGATATTGCATCTTCATGAGGAATTCATTCACACAACAGTGGGATAATCAGAAGTTCAGAACAGACTGTGTTGAGTTCTCTTTGTTTAAATGTCAATGTACCTGGTTTTCTTTCTGGTGTGTTAAACAATCAGAGACTGATGCAATTTACACAGTGTTGTCAGAAGAGCAGTAAAACTCCTCCCTAGCTACTTGCAACCTTGTAGTTTATTGCATGTGTAATTAGGGTTATTATTTTAATTGCCAGCCTATTAAATTATCTCTTCTCAGTTGCTTGAATATTTTCCTTCTGGGATTTTCCATCTCAAGATAATGACAATAAGGAGTCACCTGAACATACCAACAGATGTACAGTAAAACTATTTGCTATAAAGTGACAGAAAGCATGGTTAGATGCTGTGAGAAGATGAAGAGAATGGATGTTGTTTCCAAAAGGAAACAAGCAAACAAACAAACCTGCCAGGTTAACTATAGTACTGAACATTAAAATAATTTGTTTCTATACACAGAGACAGGAGAAACCTTTGAGACTGATTTCATAATCAAGGTTATTATTTATATTTCATCCAAAAGAAATTTCTTGAGTCTGCCAATCCATTTGTGTATCTCAACTGTAGTCAGTAATCTATATGCGTAGGAAATTGTCTCACACCAAAACAGAACAGAGGAAAGAAATGTAGCTCCAGAGTGGCACCATCCCTCCAGAGAGAAAAAATCCACCCCAATGAAAGTTTTCCTTAAGTCTCCACATTTCTAGTGTTGCAAAGATTGAAGCAGTGAAAATTATTCACACTTAGAACTCATATTTGTTGTGTTGTCTTTCCTTTGCTAATTTGCCTGATCCTTTTCTTTGGATGCCTAAATTCTATTTCTAAATTCTCAAGTGAAGTTTTCAGTTATTTTAATGCTAGAAATATGGGCACTGAAGGAACATTTCAAAGAGAGGGCAGAATTCTTATTGGGGGAAATGTTCATTCTGCACCTCCTCCATGTAACTCCCCCCCCCCATGCATCCATGTTGCTTTATACTGTCTGTTACAGGCAGTGGGCCCCCAGGATTCTTTCTCAGCCCTAGATGGAAATAGCAGGGATTGACTGAAACTTTTGCATGCAGAGCTTTTGCTCCACTACTGAGTTACATCTCTTCCTGTCACAAGGCACTATGAAGATGCTCTGAGCACTATGAAGATGCTACACACTGAGGGGGGCAGGAATTAGGCTGCAAAATTTTATCTTGATTGGCCATACAGGTAAGCTTCTTTCAGTATCTCTCCCAGATACTGGGAGTAGAAATAACACTTAAATTGTTTCTCTGTTAACAGTAGAGGAAACCAGGGGGCTGACAGAAACACAACCAGAAGAATGTTTAATGCTGGTGGGGAAAAATGAGGAACAATCACGAGCTAGCTGTTATTTTCCCTGTTTCCCCCTTCATGTCAGCAGTAGATATGGGACAGGTCCCTTGTGCACACGTTCCATGCCCTGATTTCAAGCTTCAAGAGGTTCTGGTCTGCGTACCTTAGCTGTGGAAGGATAAATTCAGCTCATTGGGCTGTCACTATAATTGCTTCCTTTCCCACTTGTTCTACAATCTTTTTTTTTTTTTTTTTTTTTTTTTTTTTTTTTTTTTTTTTGCATATGAGGATCTTACTTCCTCTTGCAAATCCTGAAGACTTCACTGGAACTTATAATACCTATGATGCAATATTTAAGAGCACAGTTCCTGAGCTAAATACTCTGCTATAAATTGGTACTTCTCCTTGTCAATTTGATAGGTGGCCTTTAAAACACCTTCCAAAAGGATTGTAGTCTATTTTCACTGTGCTTTTTTTAAAACAAAAAAATCACACATTTCCCAGACTCTTTCTGCAATGTATGTAAAACTATTCATGGGAAACATTAGAAGATTTGCTCCTTTTTGTTATATAGCTTTTTCCAGCTACTTTGACTGATACTGGTGAACCATATAATTGGGCTATGAATGCTAATTGCTGCTGTTTAAAACAAAAGAGAGAAAAAGCAAGTGGACAATTGTTTAAAGGAAGCACAGCTAGCAGTCTGGTGTTATTTTAAGAGTCTTTTTCAGGAAAATGGGGTTGCCCAACTTACCAGTTAGCCTGGTTGCCATGGGGGGAGTTGCCTGGCTACCATGCTTCCTCTGGGCCCCTGGCACTCTCCCATCCAGCATTGAGGTGGGCTAGGGAGGCAAGGATTGGCTGCCAGGACTGGGGCAGACAGTACTTCTGGCTTGGAGTTGTGACTACAACTGTCAGCATGCAATGGGAGACAGAAGTGCTGCCCCATTAGCCAGCACCAGGGCAAGGAGGTGGTTGGATTGATTGGGAGGCTGGAAGGGGTGGGCTTTCCAGGCCTCTCTGGTTTTGATTGGTGTTTGGGCCTATAAAAGGCCATTGACAAGGAGAGATGATGCCATTACCAAGAGGCTCTCTCCAGGAGCAGACCACTTCTCTTTGGCTTGGCTCCAGCAGCAGGGGGGGGGGCAAGAGGAGGGCTAAGGCAAAAGTGGAGGGTGTGGCCTGAGAGGAATGGTGCAGCAGAGGCCTGAGAGGCTACTTCCTCAGGTGGCCAAGAGCCCAGCAGGCCTCACAGCGGTAGGTTAATGGGCTGCCTCCCCCCAAAAAAAAACATACACAGCAGGCCCTGGAGTCAAAGAAAGGGGCGAGGCCTGCCCCACCTACTACCAGAGGCCAGGCTAGCCAACCAAGAGAGTCTTGGGCTGATCTGGCCTCCAGAGGGAGATGGCAGCACCGTGAGGCACCAGCACAGTGCCCTGCTGGTGGCAGCACCCATGCCAGTCTCCCCCCAACTGCAGCAACAATGCCTGTTCCCCTCCCAACCATGGCAACAATTCATGTTCCCCTCCAACTGCTGCACCCATGCCTGTTTCTTCCCCAACTGTGGGTGGGGAAGTGTTGGTGGTTTTACCCACACCCTCACAGCCTTCATGGAGCAGGTTGGGCATGCCGGCACCTCACCTGCCTCTGGGCTGAACACTTTGACCACCCATTCAAGTCTGGGCCAGGTGAACTATGGAGAAGACAGAGATCATGGTTGGTCTAGGAGGCGTGCATGTCGGGAATTCTTTCCTGGCAGCTCTATCAGCAGCAGCTCATCCAGCAGTAGCAGCAGCTCCAGCAGCAGCTCTTCTACCAGTGGTTCTGGAGACAGTTCCAAATGCAAGGAGTGGAAACGCAGTCACAAGTCAAAACAGCAGCTCTTCTACCAGTGGTTCTGGAGACAGTTCCAAGTGCAAGGAGTGGAAACGCAGGCGCAAGTCAAAAAACAAGACCAAAAGGGCTTGTGACAGAGGAGCCAGGGGCACAAGGGATGAGGATGGTGAGTCAGCCGACCTGCCACTGGGCAAGTAGGACTACTGATGGGGGGGTTGGTTCTGGGGTTATCTTCTTGGGTCATACTGTGCAGGGCCAAATGCCCAGGGTTGGAGGGTGTGTGGATGGATCCACAGGCCTCCACCCTGCCCACGTTCACATGGGGTGAGAACCCCCTAGGCCTTCACCTGTCCAAAAAATCCACAAGAAGATATCCAGGAAATTTTCAGTTTGTTGGAGCCCACGGGGGAGGCCGGCAGTGTCATCACCTCTAAGAAAAAGGACAAGCGGGAGACTAAGGCTCACCTTTTGCCAATTGGACAGAGGGCTTTGCTGTTTTCTTGAGGGTGGTTTCCATGGCTTACCCAGAAAGGGCATGGCACCTGGCAAACCAAATGGTCAATCTCCAGAAGGCATGGACCATTGCGAGTGATGCTACAGCTATTGCCTATGACACTGCCTTCTGCCAGCAGACTTCCCAGAGTGACACTGACAGGTGGGATCTCATCAGCAGCAACATTTGGTTGCTGGAGGTTGGTCCCCATGTCAAAGGAAAGAGAGAATTCTCCAAATCTGCCAAGTTGGTGGGGAAAAAAGGACCCTCGCAGGCTCATGTGCCAGGAGTTCAAGCTGGGGAAATGTTTTTGGGCCCATTGCAAATTCAAGCACTGCTATGAGCTTTGCATGGGCCCACATGCCAAGCTGATGTATTCCTGACCTTCTAGTTCACAGAAGCCCTTTCAATTGGTACACTGCTCCCTGCAGCTTCCGGCAAAAAAGATGGAACCCCCAGTTCCAGGACTGGAGAGTTGGGGGGGTCCAAAGTGAGCATGACCAGACTGCCAACTGTGTTTTGGGCTTGCCCCAACACCTGTGTGCATGCTAGCTTTACTCCCACTCCTCAACAATTACTCTTTCAGAGAGGAGGCCAATTTCCTAGCAGAAAGCTTCACCAGAGGCTTCACGATCTCAGCTGTGGGCCTGCAGATGGCCTAGGATGCCCAAAATTTAAAATCAGCCCAGGACATGCCCCCGGTCCTCAAGGCCAAGATCCAAAAAGAATATGAGGCCAGCAGGGTAGCAGGCCCTTTCCCTGCTCCACCCATGCCAAACCTCAGGGTTTCACCACTCGGGGTGGTCCCCAAAAAGGATCTGAGAAAATATTGCCTCATTCACCACCTGTCCTACCCTCGGGGGGCATCAGTCAATGTTGCCTTCCCCCCAGAGCTTTGCTCTGTATGCTATGCCACCTTCAACTAGGCTGTCAGGCTACTCCAGGCATATGGTCGTGGAGCCCTTTTGGCCAAGTGTGACATCCAGTCAGCATTCCGTCTGCTGCTTCTCCACCTTGATGATTTTTGTCTGTTGGGTTTCTAATTTGAAGGATAGTGGTACTTTGACAAAGTCATCCCAATGGGTTGCTCTGTTAGCTGTGCAATGTTTGAGTCTTTCAGTTCCTTCCTGGGGTGGGAGGTCAGGGGCCGTGCCTTGTCCCGACTTGTCACCAATTATCTTGATGGTTTTTTGTTCATCGGTGAGGCTGGCAGTGAAAGTTGTGCCAAGCTGTTGTTCACACCCCAGACTTTGGCTGCTGAGCTGGGTGTCCCTCTTGCAGAGGGAAAGACTGAAGGCTCTTCCACATCCCTCATGTATTTAGCAATCCAGTTGGATTCTGTGGCTGACATCTCTTGCATGTTGGAAGACAAACTCCACACCCTCCTCACCATGATTTGGGCCACCCTGTCAGCTCACAAAGCAACCCTCAAAGAAATTCAAGCCATTTTGGGACACCTCCATTTTGCTTGCAGGGTGCTTTCCCTGGGTAGAGCTTTTAGTGTGTGGCTGACCAGGATTATGGCGGGGGTCAAAGTGCTACACCACCACATCTCATCCCAGGACCTTAGCCTGTGGGAGGGTTCCTCAATGATTACAATGGGGTCTCCCTGTGGCAGTGGCCCTGGAATTTAGGGCAGGGCCTCCAGGTTCATTCTGATGCAGCTGTAGCCTGTATTTAGTGAATTTTTTCAGGGACACTGGTGTGCCCAGTGCTGGCCTACCCATGGGGCTAAGGGGGGAGGATCCTCCAAGACCTCACCTTTCTGGAACTTTCCCCCATCATTGTAGCTGTCCATTTGTGGGGAAGTGTCTTTGCCAACAAAGCAGTTTGCTTCTGGTGTGACAGCCAGTCAGTAGTCAGGATCCTAAACACCAAATTTCCAAGTCCGAGTGGGTCATGCTCCTGGTTCGCCATTTTATTTTGATATGCCTCTGCAATAACATCACATTCAAGGCTCTCTCTCTCATTTTCAGGAGGCAAGGTTCAAGCAATTGGCAACCAGAGCAGACCCCTCACCCATGCCCTTCCCAGAGGTACTGTAGAAGGTTGTGAGTTTGCCATGATAAAGGGTGTCCTGGCTTCGTTGGCCCCGGCTATCCTTAGAGCCTACAGGAGAGCAGTCTCCAAGCTGTACACCTTCTTCGGGGTGATGGGCCAAAAAAGCAAATTTATGTCCTTTTAAAGAAACAAACAGAACAAAACAAAACAAAACAAACTTTCTACCAGTAGTATGTTGGTTCACAGCCACTGCTGACTCTTTCTTTTCTAGCCTAAACATCTTTTCATGTAAATTCTGTTTCAATATGTTACCTAAAAAGCTAAGCCACAATTCTCTCAATAGTCACACATTGCAAATAATGTTTTTACTTCTACTGGTCTGCCAAATTCATATAAGTTTTCCCTAGGCACAGTTATGTCACCAGAATGTGTTTGCTCATCTCTCAGGTCTGCCATGACATAAACATGTGTGGTTTTTACATAATGCAATATAACTATTTTATGCACCATTGTGTGGTGTTCTTTATGTAAATTGAACTTGCCTGCATAAACAGACTGTGCATTAGCCAGTCGCATATTTGGAACCAGGAAGCTCCTGTTTAAATACATCCATGACATGTGGGATCATGAATAGCAAAAGAACAGATGCCAAAAATAGTTTCCAAGAAGGAAAGAAGTGGAAGAGATCAGAAAGCATTAGGTTTATTTTTCTTTTGCAAGCAAAAGAACTCAGAGCCACTGGTAGTATTTCTCGAATTCTCTTAAAATTTTACAAATACAATTTGGGATGCTATATGTGACCTCTGCGCCTCAAATGACATTCTAGTATTAAATCATTTAATACCAGATGTAACATCCAATGAGCTATTCAATTGAATAATGTCTTTTCAAACAATGTTGTGCTGTAGAAGATGCCACTGTATTAGCTGCCCTTCCCCACCTGGATCATTCCAGATGTGTTGGACTGCAAAACTCCCATGAAACCACCTAGGACCCCATCCTGGGAGAAAGGCAGCACAATAAATAAATAAATAAATAAATACCCTGACTCACATTGGGATGGCTATTATAGAATAATAATATGTAAGAAATATAATTTACTTAATCAAGCCAACAGATGCTTTATTTCTACCTACCCCTTTCCCCCCAATGGGATGCAGTGGTTCAGTGGTTAAGACACCAATTCTAACTATTGTAAGGGTGAAAGGTTAGTAGTTTGAGGCCAAAGCACCACCTGACAGAGTGAGCTCCTGTCACTAGTCCCAGCTTCTGCCAACCTAGCAGTTCAAAAGCATGCAAATGCAAGTAGATAAATAGGTACCACTTCGGTGGGAAGATAACAGTGTTCTGTGCTGTTGGCCATATGACCACTGGAGTCTTTGGACAATTCTGGTTCTTCAGCTTAGTAATGGAGATGAGTACCACCTCCTACAGTCAGTTATGACTAGACATTCATGTCAAGGGAAAACCTTTACCTTTCCTCCCCAGTGAGGGACTTGAGGCAGCTTACAGAAAAAAAAAGAAAGTAAAATAAAACCACATATAGCTAAAAATGTCCCAAAAGGTACCACTTAAACTAATATTAAACTGTGTGTAGAAGTAAAATCACATAAGACATTCATTTAAAAGCATAGATTAAAAACTGTACATCACTAAAAGAAGAAAACCCATTAGATAAACAATTAGATCCTAAATGCCTGATGGAACAGAAATGTCTTCAACCAATACCAGAAAGACTGAAAGGGGTGTTAAGGAAAAAGCAACATGGGATATACAGTAATAGAAATAAAAATATGTATGTGAATGTCAAAGTGACTAAGCAGGAGCAATCAGGAAGATACACAGGTGAAAAAGATAATATAATTAAGAAGCCTTGAGAGCCAAGGACAAAGTTATAGAAGGTATATTGAGAACACCTGTGATAGATTGCAAACACCTGAGACTCATTAAGTGGTCAAGGTAAAGTGATGAAACACTTGGGTTGGTCTTAGGTATGGGATGATCTATGTGGACCAATCAAGATGTATGTACACACCCACTGGGTGGAAACTGACTGGTGGGTGGTGTCTAACAATGGCTATAAATTGCAATGTTTGCTAATGTACATTGTGGAGTAGTTTTGGAGATATTGTGAAGTGTAGAGATTATGTATATAGTAGAATAAAGTAGATCTTTTATATAAGACTACTGAGTTGTCTGGTGTCTTGAGGGAAGATACAAGAGCCAGAAGAATCCTGGAGAAGTTTGGAGACATCTCAGGAAGAAGAGTGAGAAGGCTTGGAGAGTTTATCAGGGTCTTCAGCCTATTCTCTGAAACTCTGCTGCTTGGGAAAGAAGCATCAACCACTGATCAAAGCTGGTCAGCTCTGCTGCATAACAAGGTGGAAAGTTAGAGCCAGAGGTGAAGAGCTACAACTCCCATCATCCCTGACAAGGGTTATGGGCCCAGATACTAGAGCAACCAGCATCCACAGAAGCTGAAAGTTCCAGAGTGTGGAAGAAGGTTTTGTGGAGCATTGTGAGTAAATCATTTTGTATTTTGTCTGCTGTGCATACTCAGAAGGACTGTGTCAAATTGAGTCACTGCACAAAATTAAAATGGAGATCCTAAAGTTTAGCAAATTAAATAGAAATAACTACTCTACCTGGAAGATATATGCCCATTCTCTACTCATAAAGGAGTCTCTGTGGTCTACAGTTGAAACAGGGCTGGCAGCTGATGCTAATGCAGCCACTCGAGAAAGAGAAGCTAAAGCAAAAGCATGTCTTTATCTCATGCTAGAAGAAGACTTGATTAACGACGTAAGAGATAAAGTGTCCGCCAAGGATGTGTGGGAGACCTTGCAGAGAATACACACTCCTTCAACTGCGTTTGCAAAAATGCTTTGGTCTAAAAGAATTTACAGACAAAAGATGACTAAAGGACAGTGTGTGATAGAACATTTAAAAACAATGCAAGATTTATTTGTGCAAGCTGAACTGAGAGGAGTGGAAATTAGCAAAGAGCAGCAGTGTTACATTTTACTGGAATCACTAGACTCTTCTTGGGACAACATTACAAATAGCTTGCAAAATTTGCCAGAAGCTGAGCTGAACAGAGACTTAATTGTTGCAAAAATATTGGAGGAAAATTTGAGAAGAAAGTCTGAGCAGAATGACTCAGCAAGTTTGAGGACTGTGCCAAAACAACAAACGACACCTGATCTACGAAAGCAGGAAGAAGCAGCTTATACCAGGGAGCAACGGAGGTGTTTTTATTGCAAGAAGATTGGTCATCTGCAGAGGCAATGTAAACAGTTCGCTGCTGAAAGAAGCAAGCAAAGAGAGAGCAGATGGCAGCCGCGGCAGTATCACAAGCAGTCCAGATCTCCATTTTTGAAGGACAGTGGTAACAAAAAGGGGTTTGCAACCATGATTAAGGAAAAACAAAATGCTAATTGTAAATGGTTAATTGACTCAGGAGCATCATCTTCAATGTGTAACAATATTAATTTGATAAGTAATAGAAAATCAGCTAATGTAAATGCTGTAGTTTTAGCTGATGGGAAAGAGCTCAGTACTGTAAATCAAATGGGTACAATTTTCATTCCAGGGCTAAAGGAAAACTTTAATGATGTGTTACATGTAAAGGAGTTAGAAAATAATTTGTTATCAGTAAGCAGATTAACAGACAGAGACTACACAGTCATTTTTGAAAAGAACATGTGTAAGATAAAACTGAATGGGGAATTGCGAGGCATAGGCTTGAAAAAGGATAAACTTTACTATTTGGAAGACAATATTGATAGCTACAGTGTTGAAAATGCTAATAACATAGACAATAGTCCAATTCACAAAGACTGTATACATGAACTCCATAGAAAATTTGGTCATGCTAGTTTCAAATGTTTAAAGAAGTTAATCAGTATGTGTCCAGATTTAAAAGTTGCTGAATGCAAAAATCACTTAGATTGTACTGTATGTAATCAGGTAAAGGTCCGAGCTTTTCCAGTAGCCAAGAAAACCAAAAGAATTGCTCAAAGACCATTTCAGTTTGTACATGCAGATGTTGCCCAAGCTAATTGTTTATCTTTAGGGGGAAGCAAATATTTTCTGCTAATTGTTGATAGGTTTACAAGGTTTGCTTTTGTAAGAATATTGAAAAACAAATCGGACGCTGGGCAAAGTTTAAAAGCATGGGTGAGAATGGTGGAAAGACAATTTGATATTAGAGTAGGCACCATTGTTACTGACCGAGGAGGAGAATTTCTAAGCAATCAATTGTTTCATTGGTTTCAAAAGGTGGGAATAAGGCATGAAACTACTAATCCCGCTTGTCCTAACGAAGATGGTTTAGCGGAGAAAAGAATACAAGATATAAAAAGGATAACTGCTTGTTTGATGGCAGATGCAGAGGTAAAAGATAGTTTCTGGGCAGAAGCAACTTTGACAGCAGTACATATTAGTAACAGACTGTATCATTCTGAAATTGAAGACATTCCCTACAGGGTATTGTATGGGAGAGTGCCAAATTACAAGTATTTGAGAGTCTTTGGACAGTTTGCTTATGTTTACATTCCAGCTTGTTTCAGGAAGAAAGGAGAACCCAAAAGTAGAAGGCTTAGGTTTTTGGGTTATTCTGGAAATAGCTACAAGTTTCATTTAGGTGGAAAAGAAGTGCAGTATTCTAGGTCTGCAAATTTCGAGAGACATGCCGGTTGGGACAAATTGCATGCCAATAAGGAAGTTTTCTTGAGGTTAGGAAGTTCAAATGAGCCAGAAACACAAACTGAACCAACTTCAGGAAACGGAGGGGTTTCAGTTAAGCCAGAAGCATCCACTAGCAGCAGTGATAGTTCTTCAGATAATGAGACACAATCTAGACCTATTACTACTAGAATGACTGAGGACAAGAGATTTAGCCATAGAACTATAACTCCCAGCACAGAAAGTGAGGATGAAAGAGGCAGATCAACAGAGTTTATTCCCAGACGTAGTCACAGAGTTAGAAAGCCTCCAGATAGGTTTGTTGTGACAAGTGCAAGAGCTTGTTTAGCAGTGGAAGAGCCTGAACGTTTTGAAGAGTTGGAAAGTTTGTCTAGAGAAGAACAGGAAAGATGGATTGATGCAATGGATGGTGAGTTTGGTTGTCTGGTAAATAAAGATGTTTTTGAAGTCGTTGATAGACCCAAGGACAAGAAAGTAATTGGTTGTAAGTGGGTGTACAAAAAGAAAGAAATGCCAGATGGAAGTATTAAGTATAAAGCTAGGTTAGTAGCTAAGGGTTTTGCACAACAGCAGTATGAGAACTATGATAAGACATATTCTCCAACTGCAAAGCCAGAAAGTCTGAGAATGGTTCTGGCTGTAGCAGCAAAAAGAAGTTTAGTTGTAGAGCATTTTGACTTTGAAACAGCCTACTTGAATGCTAGTTTAGATGAAGAGACCTTTATGGAACAGCCACAAGGTTTTGAAGAAAATAGTAGTCAGAAAGTTTATAAATTGAAAAAAGCATTGTATGGATTAAAACAAAGTGCCAGAGCATGGAATTTGTGCATTAATGATGAGTTAGTTAAGCTAGGATACAAAAGGAGCATTGCAGATGCTTGTGTCTATACAAAAGGAAACATAGTGTTAGTGATCTATGTAGATGATTTGTGCGTGGCAGCAAAGTCAAGACAGGAGATTGAATCAGTAAAAAAAGAGTTGTCTAAAAAGTTTGTTTTGAAGGATCTAGGTTTATTAAAGTCTTATTTAGGTATTGGTGTTGAGTGGACAGAAGAAGGACATTGTTTGTTAAGTCAGAGAAAGAAAATTGAAAATTTGATTGAAAAGTGTGGATTACAAAATGCTAAAATAGTAAGAGCTCCAATGACAACTGGTTTTGTATCTGAAAAAAACAACTAGAGATTTTGAAGACAAGACTTTATTCAGGAGCATAATAGGATCTTTACAATTCATATCTTGCCACACCAGACCAGACATTTCGTATGCTGTAAATGTATTGTCCAGAAGGGTTAATGATCCAAAAATTGAAGATTGGACAGCAGTAAAACACTTATTAAGATATTTGAAAGGAACTTTAGATAAGAAATTGGTAATTAGAAACAGTAATTCAGATTTAGATTGCTATGTAGACAGTTCTTTTGCATCAGAATTAGGAGACAAGAAGTCAGTTACAGGAATAATAATCAAGTACAGTGAAAGTCCAATAGTCTGGAGAAGTAGGAAACAAACAAATGTAGCGATAAGTACGACGGAAGCAGAATTCGCAGCTTTAAATGAGATAGTAAATGAGGTACAGTGGGTTGAGCAGTTATTGAATGATTTAAATGAAAGTTACAAGATACCAGTAGAAATTCTGGAAGATTCACAGTCATGCATAGCAATGGCTGAAGCTGAAAATTTGAAGAACAGAACAAAATATGTTGGAGTAAGATATCAAAATGTGCGAGACATGGTTCAGAAGGGTAAAATAGAATTGAGATATATAGAAACACAACACAACATAGCAGATTTGTTCGCAAAAGCATTGACGGTGGAAAAACATGAAAGACTGACACAAATGGTTGGAATGACATTGTAAGACACATACAATATTTTATTTCGGAGGGGATTGTTAAGGAAAAAGCAACATGGGATATACAGTAATAGAAATAAAAATATGTATGTGAATGTCAAAGTGACTAAGCAGGAGCAATCAGGAAGATACACAGGTGAAAAAGATAATATAATTAAGAAGCCTTGAGAGCCAAGGACAAAGTTATAGAAGGTATATTGAGAACACCTGTGATAGATTGCAAACACCTGAGACTCATTAAGTGGTCAAGGTAAAGTGATGAAACACTTGGGTTGGTCTTAGGTATGGGATGATCTATGTGGACCAATCAAGATGTATGTACACACCCACTGGGTGGAAACTGACTGGTGGGTGGTGTCTAACAATGGCTATAAATTGCAATGTTTGCTAATGTACATTGTGGAGTAGTGTGGAGTAGTTTTGGAGATATTGTGAAGTGTAGAGATTATGTATATAGTAGAATAAAGTAGATCTTTTATATAAGACTACTGAGTTGTCTGGTGTCTTGAGGGAAGATACAAGAGCCAGAAGAATCCTGGAGAAGTTTGGAGACATCTCAGGAAGAAGAGTGAGAAGGCTTGGAGAGTTTATCAGGGTCTTCAGCCTATTCTCTGAAACTCTGCTGCTTGGGAAAGAAGCATCAACCACTGATCAAAGCTGGTCAGCTCTGCTGCATAACAAGGTGGAGAGTTAGAGCCAGAGGTGAAGAGCTACAACTTCCATCATCCCTGACAAGGAGGGAGCCAGCCTAACCTCTTTAGGAAGGGAATTCCAGAATGAAGGAGCAGCCACGGAAAAGGTCTTCTCCCATGTTCCCATGAAATGTTCCTATGAAGGTGGTGGAATTGAGAGAAATGCCTCCTCTGAACATCTTAGAGCAGGGGTAGGCAACCTTTCCCCTTTAAGGGCCGAGGGACTTCAGCTCCCAGAAGCCTCAGCCATGTTGGCCAATAGTCCCATGTTGGCCAGTAGCTCCTGGGATTCTGGGAGCTGAAGTCCTTCGGCCCTTAAAGGAGAAAGGTTGCCTACCCCTGTCTTAGAGCAAGGGTAGGCAACCTTTCCCCTTTAAGAGCCGAGGGACTTCAGTTCCCAGAAGCCTCAGCCATGTTGGCCAATAGTCCCATGTTGGCCAATAGCTCCTGGGATTCTGGGAGCTGAAGTCCCTCGGCCCTTAAAGGGGAAAGGTTGCCTACCCCTGTCTTAGAGTTTGGGATGGCTCATATGGGAATGTACAGTCCTTCAGAGAGCCTGGGCCCAAGCCATATAGAGCTTTCTTCTGGAAAAAGTAAATCAGAAATTAATTTATTTGCTATACCATTTGGGCAGGGTACTGTATCTCTCTTGGAACTTTTATTATCAAACCAGTAGTTCATACATAAATTCCTAAATACTTGATGACTTTCAGCTAGCCATATGAAGGGCTGCACTGTAAAAGATGTGTGATGGAATTTCTGTATATGGTTCATGACTTGTGGTCATTCTTTATCATGACACTGTAGTGATGTGCATGTATCACAACTTACTGTAATGTGCATGTATGAATGTATAGTATATGTATCACAACTTATTGTGATGTGTATGTATGTGTGAGAGAAAAAACCAAGGCCAAGAACCCCTAGGAACTGAAATATCATTGAAGCAATATTGATTTTTATATATTTATTTGAATGATATTTATTTGCACAGTTTCTCCTAGAATGAGGCTAGATTAGATTAGCACTCTGAGTAAATTTCCTATCTTATAATAGAATTCCCATAATAACGCTTTTAATTTGTTTCTCCACACCATTTAATTTGTTTCTCCATGCCACTGGTGTTCTTGCTCTTTAATCAGGATCTCCAATTGGTGCACATACTCTCTATCAGGTTAAGGAGCCCAAATAACCTCTCTTTTAAAAAAAGAGAGAGAGAGAGAGATCTGTGAAAAGATTAAGGTAGATCAAAGAACCAGGTCAGATGTGAGAATGAAGAGGTATGATGACCTCCTGGAGTACTGAGCATACAGGAAAGCATGCATTTCCAAAATGCTTGAGCTAGAAAGATTCCAACTCCTGGATGTCTGCAAAGAACAGAGGCCAACAGATGCAGAAAGGTTCCCATCTTGGGAGACAAAAGACATTGACATAGCCAGTGCTCTTATTGAAGAGACATGCAAATATATTCAGAATGAGGAAACTGCTAAAGCAGTATCAGAAGATATTTTAAAAATGCACTAGAATCATATGCCAATCAGCCTCTTTTACTGCTAGAGCAATTAATTATATAGAATCTTGACCTAAGGTTACAATTCTATACTCACTTTCAGAGGGTTAGCTTCCTTAGATTCAGTGGTTGTTTATTTTTTGGATTGAATGTCCATAGGATTTCCACTGCTAAAGCACAGTCACAGACTCTAATGAAAACAGTCAGACTGAATTTTGAGCAAACATGCACAGGCTTATATTATGAGACTGTAGTCTTATACCTGTATATTTGAAAGTAAATCCCATTGAACGTGAAGTGTTTTCTAAAAAGATAGATACAAAAGAATCAGGAAATTACAATGTTTCTTCTGGAAAGGCTATGGGTGGGGGAGGGATGAGAAACATTGTTCAAATATATGAAATGCTAAAAAATATTAATGTTTCTGGAAGATAAGAAGCAGAAACTGATTCTGTTTAAGATTACAATTACTTCCTGCCACTCTGTAAATAAGCTAAATTTTAGACTTATGAGCTACTGGTGGCACAGTGATTAAATGTTGATACTGCAGCCCCCAAGGTTGTGAGTTTGATCCCAGGCAGGACTCCAAGATTGACTCAGCCTTTCATAGGTCAGTAAAATGAGTACCCAGCTTGCTGGGGGCAATTACCATACAGATTGTAAACCAATTAGAGAGTGCTGAGGTCACTGATAAGCAGTATAGAAATGTACATGCTATGTTATTATTACTTTAAAAATTACATTGTATTTTATAAATGCATTGCAAATTCAATTTTTTTCTGGTTATTTGCCCAGTGATCCAAATTTCACTATTAGAACCAGATGCACAAAAGAACAGTTATTGGAAAACATCTATTAAATGTTTCCTTTTAGGTCTTGCAAGATTTTCAGAATGGCTGCAGGAGGAACACCCAGACTTTTGATATGAAGCAACCAAATAAATACATATTAATCACAGAGCAAACACACAAATAAGGAGGCAAGCCACCTATACTGTCAGTCAATAGAAGTATAGTGTCTAGATCAAGGGAAGTAATGTTGCTACTCTGTCCTGCTTTGGTCAGGCTTCACCTGGAATACTGTGTCCAGTTCTGAGCAGCACAATTCAAAAAGGATGCTGACAAGCTGCAGCATGTCCAAAGGGGGGCAACTAAAATGATGAAGGGTCTGAAAGCCATGCCTTATGAGGAGAGAGTTAGGGAGCTGGGTATGTTTAGCCTGAAGAAGAGATAGTTAAGAGGTGATATGATAGCCCTGTTTAAGTATTTGAAGGGGTGTTATATTGAAGATGGAGCAAGCTTGTTTTCTGCTGCTCCATAGAATAGGACATGGAGAAATGGATTCAAGCTACAAGAAAAGAGATTCCACCTGAATATTAGGAAGAACTTCCTGACAGTAAGAGCTGTTTGACAGTGGAACACACTCCCCCAGAATGTGTGAAGTCTCCTTTGGAGGGTTTTAAACAGAGGCTGGATGGCATCTGTCGGGGGTGCTTTGATTGTGTGTTCCTGCATGGCAGAATGGGGTAGGACTGGATGGTCCTTGTGGTCTTTTCCAACTCTGTGATTCTATGATTCTATTATTCTATTCTGGAAATAGGCAAAGCCTCATAATATCAATCATATATTAATTCTTGCTATTTATATCCCACCTTTCCACCAAAAGTAGCTCTCAGGAGTACTAATAATAATAACATACAAATTAAAAACAAGATAGTAATTAAAAATAACATAAAAAGGAAGCACTGAGAACACAATACAAACAACTGTAAAAGACATAAGACAGTACCTGAATAATTAAAACCACTTTCAGCAACACACTAGTGTACATGCCAAATTGTAACATTAAGACTTCATTCATCAACATAATAATCTGTAATGTCATAAAAATATGGACCAAGAAGAACACGCCCTACATAAGATAGTGAATGGGCAAAAACTGAATACTGGTATCATGCAGAAATCAGTAGCAAATGAATACTTTGCTTGTGTGGACATTCTGTCCCCATCTCATCTAGATGGCTTCTGATAGTTATTAAAAGGTTCTTCTTCTTTCAGAAATATATTTACAGTATCACATGGATCTTTTTTTCAAATGCCACAATTACCCTGGAAAAGTGGAAAACAAACTAAAATAAATGTTATAGGACAGAAAGGGATTGCTTATTTGTTTTGTACAAAACAGAATGCCTTTTTTTATTTTGCAAGCATGAAATTAGAAAAGAATAGTAAAGGATGGAGGGAGACTGCAGGTTGAATATACAGAGAGAGCTGCTGTGCATTAATAATGGCTGTAAGTAGGCTAATCCCTTCCAACAAGCAATCATTCATCGCAAAGACATTTCTTAGCAAATGTTAGTTTCTAATAAAAATTGGTATGAATCAGTTCAATGGCTATTGAATCCAATTTGTATACCTGAATCAGTGGTCAGATCAGAATATTTCATTGTATGATCCACTGAAGGGAACTCCGTTGATGAATGATCCAACGAAACCTGTTTTCTTCTCTTCTAATTATCTAATACTGCCTGGGGGGGTTTTTAGCAACCCACATTTCCTCTCTTTACCTCTGTAGCATAGTGCTGGAAACAAACATTTTCATGACTACTCAAAGTTTTTCATAGTTCATTGTCTCACTAATGTTCTCAACAACCACTGTGAGAGAGATCACTGATACCATAGCTTTGCTAAAGATGGAAATCAGAAACACAGAACTGATCCGAGGTCTTCCTGCTACCTCCAAAGCAATTTTTTGGAGGAATCAAGTCTTTTCATTGTGAATCTCATAATGCAGACATTTCAGAAGGATTTGGGCCACATCTCTGGAAACAGACTTACAGAGATGGCCATGGAATTAAAAGACATAGACGTGTCAG
The DNA here is from genome assembly GCA_026167975.1 of Phrynosoma blainvillii. Taxonomy (NCBI): domain Eukaryota; kingdom Metazoa; phylum Chordata; class Lepidosauria; order Squamata; family Phrynosomatidae; genus Phrynosoma; species Phrynosoma blainvillii. The sequence goes on from JANUYF010000003.1 coordinate 252,743,089, forward strand.
TCTGAAAAAAACAGGATGCAAGGTATCTTGTAAATACACAGATTTACATGCTAATTCCCAGCAGACAGTGGACCATTAATTAAATAGACACTAATCCTCCTCACATATCCTCCCACCCGAGGCTTTGCCTCAACCAAATAATACACAGATTTACATTCTAATCCTCTCAACCAAGGGTCACACAGTATATATACCCCACATACCTCCATGCCACCATTCTCTGAAGATGCCAGCCACAGATGCAGATGAAACGTCAGTAATACATGCTTCTAGAACACAGCCTCACAGCCCGAAAAACTCACAAAAAACTATCTTGTAGCACATTTGAGACTGATTGAAAGAAAGAAATTGGTAGCATGAGCTTTTGTAAACTTTTACCTACTTTCTCAGATGCATACAGATAGCCATAATTATAATTAGCTTCTTGCTGTCTGCATACAGAGATACATATAGTTTTTCCAGGGACTCACATCTGCCCTGTAACTGGGCTATTGACCCTTGTGTTGAAGAGTCACTTCTGTACAAGAACACTCAGCATGCTAGTGGTACTGACTCACTATTAAGCAATGATAGTACTTCCATTACTTGTCACCCTGTGTTAAGTCACTGGGTCTGTATGCCTTTTAAACACTTCCCTGGATTCTGTTATCAATTACTTAGCCTAGTTGGAAGATATATGATTCTTGCAACTGTCTTGAAATGTCATGTAGGTTATGCTTTACTTTTTGAGAAAAAGAAAAGAATGGTAACATGACCAATGCAAGAATGAAGCCCTGACTGTATGACCTCCAACAGCTGAGTGTAGCACATCATGGGTGGCAGTGACATTTCTAAACAATGGAATCATTGTCAGACTGTTGATATGTCTGGGGGGAAAAAGGTCTATCTAAGCACAATGGAAAGCATTTTGTAGAATTACCTATCCATCCTGATAATTTATTAGGGAGGTTATCTACTGATAACAGGAATGCTGTGTCTCCTCAGCTTACAAATGTTGTGTAACCTGAGCCTTGGGGTTTAACTAAATCTGATTTAGTGAACTTGAATTTCAGAAGCAAGACATTAGAAATCTGCTTTTGTAGGACTCAAATCTTTAGTATTCTCCATTGAAGCTGATTGTCTTCAGATGTCATAGGAAGGAATTCTAACAAGCAAATTTTTAGAATGCTAAGGCTGAACTTGCTGAATTTCTATGCAAGCATGCAGGTCACAGTCTAAATGACTTGATAAGCATTCTGCATCTGTTACTTAGATGGAAATGATTTGTATTTCCCCTTGAATTTCACATACTGCTCTAGTTTTATTCTTGTCCTGCAATGATTACAGAAATTTCCTTCTCCCTATCCAGGGGTCTTTCCCCCTCCTTGTTGTTCTCAAATGATGGTTAGTCTTTGTTCCACAGAAGGATTGAACCAACATGCTGCATATGATGAAATAAGTAACATGACAGGGGGAAAATTAAAAGACTAAACATTGATAAATCCTCAGGGAAAGTGTATGTCTGCTGTGAAATATTCCCAGCAGATACATTAAAATGTGCAATACAAATCATTTATATGTTTTCCCGAAAGCCAGAATTCTTTCTCTTTAAAAAACCTAATGTGTTGTTAGATTAACATCTTATCTGCCTCATGGAAAATGTGTATAAAATAAAAGGAATTCTGGCCACTCAGTCCTAGACAGAGGTTTTGAGTATAAGGGGAGACAGAAAAATAGCAGGGACCCAATCCAAGTAAGCTTATTTATGAAGTGATAGGACATTTGTGACAAATATAGGTGAACACAGGGTAGAACAAAATGCTGGACTAGATGTGCATTTGGTGTAGGTTTTAAATTCTTAAGCATGGTCATTTAAGGTTGCCAGCCCTTCAAATACTATTGGCGAACATTTTAGGGGCCAAGTGCCCAAACTTAAAGTCCTTCGAGCACCAGGTGTTACCCTGTGCCAGAACTTCTGCCCTCCAGGGTGGGACTTTTGGGGCAGGACTTCTTCCCCCTGGCCTCCCGAGGGAAGGCTGGGGAGGGTCTGGAAGGAGGAAAAACAGGCACGTGCCTCTTCCTCCTCCTCCCTGCCCTCCGTGTGCCAGGGGAAATGGCTTCACGTGCCACCTCTGGCATGCATGCCATAGGTTCACCATCTATTGAGGTCCATGTGGCACTCCTTTCCATATCAGGTTATGTTACAATGCATTCAAGAAAGTGATATTATTTACATATTTATTATGGCCATGCTTCCAAGCTGCTTAATGGCTTATATTGAATCTAAGCAAGTAGCAGAAAGAAATGTATGTTCTGCTGCAAGCCGTCAGCTTTCATGAGATTTGATTGATATGATAACCATATGAATCATCCATGACATAAACAGCTTTCAGAAACAAATACAAAATTTCACTCATTTCTTGAAGTTAAAGAGTCACATACATTTTATGCTCTGCATGTACAGCATACCAATTTAATGTATTTATTATATTTATATATATCCTTTTCTCCATGATGCTCTTAGGGATTTTCCTCCACATCCAGTAAAGAGGGAAAAGAGATTGCCATTTATTCAATTTATTCAGTTTATGATCAGCAAGGCTGTAAATAAATCCATGTGTATATCATTCAGTTTTCCATCACCGGCAGAAAACACGAAGCATCAGAGACTATTTTTTCTTTTTGAATTATATGCAGATACACTTGCAACATTAAAAATCCATATTCTTGAAAAATGCACAAAAATGCTTTAATCTGTGTCCATTAAGAAAAATTGTGTGCAAAAGTAAATACATTAGGATACACGTCTACCAAAATATACATACATTTCCATATAAGAATTCAAAACAAATTGTCAAAAGCAGAAACAAAACAGAGTGGGGAATCTGTGTAGTTGGGCTGTGGAGAAAGGCAATATAATTGAGACTAAGAGTTCCACATCCCTACTCATTCATACTACCCCAGCTTTAGCCTATAATTATTCTGACAAGTCAGTTAGAATGGGGTCTAATTTGAACTGCAAAAATAATGCATTTTGACAACACTTTAACTGCCATGGCTCAATGCTTTGGAATTCTGGACTTTGTAGTTTTGTAAGAGATTTAACCTTCTCTGTCAGAGAGCTAAGATGCTGCAATAAAAAACAAATCCCAGAATTCCATAGCATTGAGCCATGACAAAGTGTTAAAGTGTGTCAAACTGCATTATTTCTGCAGTTCATATTAGACCTGAGGATTGGCAGAAGGTTATCCAGTAAGCTTCATGGCTCAGTGTCTGCTTGAATCCATCTCTCCCTAATTCTAGGAAAAGATTAGCTCTATTCCGGTGTTTACCTGATTGTGCGTAGGGAACATGAGTACACATATAAGTCTGACATCCCAAATATTGCCAGGCACCTAGAAGTAACTCAGACGAGGCCTCTGAGTCTCTGTTTGGCTGAAGACAAGAACTGGAACCCAGCCTATCCACAGAAGCTCTGTAACCATGTTCAGTAGATACAGAGGGCCAATGCATACCGGCCTAAAGGGCCGGCCTAGGGGTGGAGTTGGGGCAGGACATCCACACGCTGGCAGCCCTGACTCTACCCCGACTCCGTCCTGATGCCGTGCACCTGTTCGCATGGTGCGCAGCATCAGGATGCCCTCTTGGGGCAGTGTGCTCACACGTTGTGCCAAAAGGGCGCAAAAAAGCTGCTGCCATGGCTGAAAGGGTGGCCTTTTGCAGCCTCCAAAAGGAGCGGCATTTTGACACTCTTTTGGAGGGTAACAAAAAGGAGGATTGGGGCTGTGGCGTGCGGTTGCCACGGCCCCAATCCACCACTCCCATGGGAGGTGTCTGTATCGGCCCATAGTCCTTAAACTTTGTTTCACGATTGGTGCCCTGTTTCTCAGTTTCTTTTTATATTGTTTCTGTTGTTGTTGTTGTTGTTGTTGTTGTTGTTGTTGTTGTTGTTTTGGGGTTTTTAGAAATTGGAGATATCACAATACTAGGTTATACACATATTTCAGATTCATATGTCATTTTTTGTTTTTAGTGACAGGAGTGTGGATGGGGCCTACTTCTTTCCATATGCTTGACTTTTCAGATGAACAAGCATGCATCAGAGGAAGGAACTGGAAAAACTACTTCTGAGGATTCCACGCCTAACAAAGCCTCATGAAATTCATGGGATTGCTATAAGTCTACTGAATAGCAGTGGACAGGTACACAACATATAAAATAGAAATTATGTCATATGCAAAAGTAGCAGCACACTCAAACCATTTAGAATGGCATCAAGTGGTTTGAGCATGTTGCTATGTTGATGCAGGTATCATCTGTATTTGATTATAATATTGTAACTGAGGAAATCATAAGGGTGAAATTTTGTTTGTTGTTGTTAACTGCCCTTGAGTCGATCTCGACTCATGGCAACCCTATGGATGACATATCTCCAAGACCCTCTGTCCTCCACTGCTTTGTTTAATTCCTGCCACCTCACACCCATGACCTCTTTAATAGAGTCCATCCATCTAGCATGTGGCCTTCCTCTCTTCCTACTTCCCTCCACTTTTCCCAGCATTATTGTGTTGTTTTTTTCTAAAGAGTCCTCTCTTCTCATGATGTGTCCAAAGTACGACAGCCTAATTCTGGTCATTTTGGCTTCCTGGGAGGTTTCCAGCTTGATCTGTTCTAAGACCCTTTTGTTTGTCTTTTTGGCTGTCCATGAGCTCCTCAGCACTCTTCTCTAGCACCACATCTCAAATGCATTGATTTTCTTCCTATCATCTTTCTTAACTGTCCAGCTCTCACATCCATACATGGTAATAGAGAATACAATGGCTTGTATGATTCTAACTTTTGTTCTGAATTGTATATCTTTGCATTTTAGAATCTTTTCTAGTTCTTTCATAGCCACCCTCCCCATTCATAGTCTTCTTCTGATTTCCTGACTGCAGTCTCCATTTCTATTGATGTTTGATCCCAGGTATGGGAATTCTTTTACTATTTCTATTTCTTCATTGTCTAGGTGAAATGGAAAAGATGAAATGGAAGCTATAAATCCACAAGGAGGCCCATCCTATGACCTATGATCCTATAGTTTATGACTTCAACTATGACTTTTGACTCCATGGTCTACTACAAGTCCTTCAAATAAACAAATTTGAGTTACTACTATGACTTATACCACTGCTGTTGATCTGTGTTTCAGCAATTTTTTTCTCCAACAGGATAAAGAGTAAGGATGTTTGGTGAATTCCAGTGAAGTTGATTCAGTACGATACTGAAAATTAAGAACTGTTCTATGAACTTTTTAAAACATAATTTCTACTTTGTACATTGTGTAAGGTGTTTTTTTTATGGTTCCTAGTTATGGTCACCATAAATATGTTATGTGACTTGTGGTGACCTGAAGGCACATTTACACACACAGTTGATCCTTCATGATTCTTTGTTGAATGTGTGGACTGCTTAAACTGAAATATATTTTATTTGCTGTGCTAGGAAACCTCTCTTTCCAATTGTTGATCTGTGGCCAGTCTTTTTGCATATGAAAATCCACCTCCAAACCTGTATTCATGTATTTTGAAGTGAGTGAAACAAAAAACTGCAGTATATTTAGGAACAAAACAAAGAGTTCCACTACAATTACTTATGGGTATTTTATCAAAAAGAAATACAGTAGACATAGGCATCACTCTTTCATGCCAGATGGGAGAATATGTATGATAGCAGAGCAGGAAAAAAAAGAACAAGACATGAATAATTCAATAGGGGTAGAAGGAGGACAAGTAGCAATACCTGAAAATACCATAGGGTTTAAGTCAGGATTATATTTTACCCAGATACTCGACTTTCCATTTTTCCTAGAGCTAACTCAGCCAAGGCAATAAAAGGGGGGGGGGTTGAATTTTCATTTCTTTACAATTACAGCTGTTCTGTGAAATCAGCTATGGTATTGAGCTGGCAAAAATGATGTAGTAGAGCCAAGGTTTGGAGGGTTGAAGCTCTTCCGGCAGGCCTTCCCAGAATAACTCTGTACAGGGATATGCACAGCTGAGCCACTTATCTGGTCTCTCTACCGAGAGTGGCATTTTGTTTTATCTTTTATTATTTATTTTAGTTATATGTCTGTTTTTAACTCTATTATGTTTAATACTGTTTTAAGGGGGGAGGGTAGTGGGTGAAGGGCAAGAATGTGGATTTTAACTGTAATATTTTAATTGATGTACGCCGCCCCGATTGCCGAGCAGAGGGGCGGGTTACAAATAAAAATTTATTATTTATTATTATTATTATTATTTACTACTACTACTCTGGTCTTTGTTTTCACTCAAGGCTGTATTTTTCAAATTTCCCATTTTTCAAACTACTTCCCCTCCTTTCTTCTTAGTTTTATTAAAGTCTGTGTGCTGGCATGCTTTGTACTCATTCTGCATGAAAACTAAAGTCAATGCATTTGCAAATGTGTCCAGGTTGTTTATGCTAAAACCAAATAGAGCACCAGCAAGTGAAAAAGCATGTTGTTGTTGTTGTCATTGTTGTTGTTGTCATTGTTGTTGTTGTTAACCACCCTTGAGTCAATAGTGACACTGTGGATGAGATATGCCCAAGACCTCTTATCCTTCACTACTCTTCCCAGTTTCTACAGATTCATACCCATGACCTCCTTAATTGATTCCATCCATCTAACACCTGGTCTTCCTCTCTTCCTAGTTCCTTCCACTTTTCACAACATGATTGTCCTTTCTAATGAGTCATGTCTTCTCATTATGTGACCAAAGTATGACAGCCTCAATTTAGTCATCTTTGCCTCCAGGGAAATTTCAGGCTTGATCTGCTGTAGGACCCACCTATTTGTTCTTTTTCCTGTCCATGGTATCCTCAGCACTCTTCTCCAGCACCACATCTCAAATGAATTTATTTTCTTCCTGTCCATTTACTTAACTGTCCAGCTCTCACATCCATACATGGTAATGGGGAATGCAATTGCTTGTATGATTCTGACTTTCATGCTTAGTTGTGTATCTTTGCTCTTTAGGACCTTTTTCTAGTTCTTTCATAACTATCCTCCCCATTCTTAGTCTTCTTCTGATTTCTTGACTGCAGTCTCTGTTCTAGTCTATGTTTGATCCCAGGTATAGGAATTCTTTTACTATTTCTATTCCCTCTTTTCGTCTAGTTTGAATTTGTGAAGATCCTTCATGGTCATTATTTTTGTTGTCTTTATGTTCAACAGTAATCCTGCCTTTGCACTTTCTTCCTTGACCTTTATCAGTCAAGTTATTAGTTGCTCTAAGCCTGCAATGTTTTCTGCTAATAATATGGTATCATCTGCATATCTTAGATCAGGGGTAGGCAACCTTTTTGAGCCGGGGGCCGGGTTGCTGTCCCTCAGACAATTGGGGGGCCGAAGCATAATAACTAAATAAATACATAAATACATAAATAAAAATAAAAAATTTAAAACAAATGTAAAACAAATTTTAAAAATTTTAAAAAATATGCATGCACACTCTCTCAGCCCCAGAAAAGCCATGGCAAAACCCCTGTGGAGATTTTGCCAAGAAAACTCCAAGAACAAGTAATAACAACAATAATCATTATTATCATCGAAACGACTGGAAGGCAGGCCCACAAACAAGCAGGGATGCATGCACACTGTCTCAGCCACAGAAAAGCCATGATGGCAAAACCCCTGTGGAGATTTTGCCAAGAACAAGTAATAACAACAATAATCAATATCATCATGGCGGGTGGCGGTGGAGGAGGGTGGTTGGGTGGCGGTGGCGGTGGCGGTGGCGGTGGTGGTGGTGGAGGCGGAGGCGGCAGGACCGGCCTGGGGCCAGTCCAAAGGCCTCAGGGGGCCGCATCCAGCCCCCAGGCCTTAGGTTGCCTACCCCTGTCTTAGATTGTTGATGTTCCTTCCTCCTGTTTTCACTCCTCCTTCTTCTGTGTCCAAGCCTGCTCTTTGTATAATATATTCTGCATACAAATTGAAAAGACAGGGTGAAAAGATACATGACCCAGATCTAAAATAAGTACAACATTTAATCACCTAATTTGAAAAGTTGCACACATATTTGGGCCTATTCAAATGTTACTTTAATGACAATAATGTCAACATACAGCACCTGTTTGGGTCACACGTATTCCTGTTCTGGGCATACACTGTTAGTTCTCAAACCAAGTGGTACCTTGCTTAGTTTGTATCTTTGTAAGTAGGGTTGCCAGGTCAGAAGTATCCCATTTCTGACATTTCAGGGCCAAAAACATGAGAGCCTTATGATGTCACAGGAATGTGTTCCTGTGATGTCAGAAAGAGAGGCAAGCAATCATTAGGAACAGGCCAGCTGACTGTGGAAAAAAGGCGCATATGGAATCTAGGTAAATCAGCCCAGAATCTGATAAAAATCTGGCTAACCAGGTAATATGGTGGCTCAGAACCAGGAGGATAAATGTATTGTTTGATGGCCAAGCACATGGCAAAATGCACCCAGTGGCTGCAATTATGGTTGTCATTCCTGCTGGATCTACACCACCACCACCACAAAGCCTTACCTACAACATACATGCTATAGGAAGAGTTTTTCTGATTTGAGGATTTCTGGAGTGCTTAGTGCTGGTTTACACGGTGTTTCTCCTAGGCATTGTACCACTGCAGCCAAGGTGGGAACAATATGAGAGCTGACAAATTATGAACCTGCCCTTCCATTCCCTACCTTACTTGAAATGGCACAATGTGGTCTGGGTTAAGACACCCACTAGTCTCTTTCTCAGCCATGTCCTCTCACTGCTGGCTTTTGGGTGTGCCAGTATCCATGCAAGTCTAATACACATGTAAAACTACTCACACCAAGCCAGTGAGCTTTGGCACCAGATTGAAATGTGTGGAGATGAGTGCTCAGGCTTTGGAATTACCTCACGGGGGGGCGGGAGGGGGAGGAGAGATCAAACTTTCTCCTCTTCCAGTGATGCTCCCCTGAGCTTTGTCTCTCCACCTGTAGGGAAGTATAGCCATTCTCAGAAACTTCAGCCAGCATCCTAAGTCCTGGTAATCCTAGCCTTGAACCTGCAGTTCCTTATCCATGTTTTTCTTTTACCCTGGATCCAATACAAATCCAATATACTATGCCATCAAGTTTAAACACTGAGTTATAGGAACAGTAGCAGGGCCACTGTGGATTTGTTTCAATTCTGTTGGTCATGATAAGAAGGTCAGTTCACTTCTGCATAAATTGTGATCATTACAGCATTACAGTTGGCCACAATTAAACCCATAAAAGATTTAAAATCTATGCCTTTGTTTTCCTCTTTATTTTTTTTTCCTCCTTGTACTATTTTCCTTTTGTATAATGTCTTATAGGCTGCAATCCTGTATGGCCTAGTGTAACCATTACCTGACTCAACCACCATTGAACCTCTCTATTATATATGACTCCAAGGACTTATGGAGGAATATCAATCTTTCCTCACTATCCAGAATCTTTAAGTTCAGGAACTTGCATGTTCCAATGACTAGAAAGTCTTGCAAACTGGGCACTTATACATATCATCCTCAAAATGGGGTGGGGGGGGGAATGAAATGTTCCCAGAAAAAATGGACCTACCATAGAGTTGCTACAGCCTCCCCCCTCCATGGCTGTTCCATGCCTGGTGGAGGGCATGTGAAGCATCTGGCTATGTTTCTATAGCCAGGTACAAAATTAATACATCCTCTGCTGAGGTCCACCAGGGTTCTCCAGAGGTCTCAGCAGATGATGCAATCATTTTGTTTCTAGCTGCAGGGACATATCCAAACATTTTTCTGACCCTGCACCACTCTCACCAGGCATGGAATAACCATTTGAGAGGGGATGCAGTCACTCTATGGTAGAGAGGGGGGCTTTGGTCAGTGTGGAGGGAGGAAGGGAATACCAACCACATCAACTAGCCAAAAAAAGACACACATAGGTTGACCAATGCCTATGTATGTCAGTAACAGAATGCCATCCTTTGAGTGTTAGACTGTTATAGATATTATTGTTTGTGTTTTGCAGATATCTCAACCACCATTGAACCTCTTTTGTTAGGGGTTGGGAATATGAATGCTTTAAACAAAACAGAAAAAATAAGTTGCATGTTGTCAAGAACACAGAGAATACATAGGAAACTTCAGGCTTGTTTATTTTGAAGCTTTTAAAATATATTTTTCATATTTTCTTTGAACATATTTTTAGTTCAGCCTAGCTTTTGTCACTGAGCAAATAGCTTGCCTGTCAGCTCTTGATGAAAACCTTTTATCTTCTTAGATGAGGTCCCCAGGCCAGAACAAACAAGGCTGTGACAATGATCACAGATTTACAAAGCACTGTTTATCCATGAAGATGTCAAAGTAAATCATAAAACTGAAGCTTAGCACCAAGGTGTATGTGCTTCTCTAATATATACATGGTGTGATTCTCTATTATATATGACTCCAAGGACTTATGGAGGAATATCAATCTTTCCTCACTATCCAGAATCTTTAAGTTCAGGAACTTGCATGTTCCAATGACTAGAAAGTCTTGCAAACTGGGCACTTATACATATCATCCTCAAAATGGGGTGGGGGGGGGGAATGAAATGTTCCCAGAAAAAATTCCAGGGACCTAAAATCTGGGACATGGGAAGATAATTGGAAGTACAAGTGCTTGTAAGTATGAGTACTTCTGTTGGAGATAAAGTCCCAATTTAAAATAGCCACAGCCTTTTCTGACCTTGGCCCAACTCAAACTGGAACTAGCCCTATGCTTTTATCATTTGCAGCCACAGATTGTGGGGCTTGAAAACATCTCACTGTCTGAAAGTTACATTCTCATCCCTAACTTTCTGTTACTCCCCATTACCTCTGCAAAAATTCCCCATTTTGGGGACATGGGGAATTGGTAGGAGTACTTAAATTACATGAGGAATAAGAACTGACATGGCTTTCTTATCTTTTACAACAATTCCCTTTGCTGTTGTTAGATAGTTATAGGAATGATGATTTGGCTGAACTTGGCGGGTTGTGTCCAAAGGAGGGCAACTAAAATGGTGAAGGGTCTGGAAACCAAGCCCTATGAGGAACAACTTAGGGAGCTGGGGATGTTTAGCCTAAAGAAGAGAAGGTTAAGAGGTGATAGGATAGCCTTGTTTAAATATTTGAAGGGATATCATATTGAGGAGGGAACAAGCTTGTTTTCTGCTGCTCCAGAAACCCGGAACAATGGGTGCAAGCTCCAGGAACAGAGATTCCACCTCAACATTAGGAGGAACTTCCTGACAGTAAGGGCTGTTAGACAGTGGAACACACTCCCTCAGAGTGTGGCGGAGTCTCCTTCCTTGAAGGTCTTTAAGCAGAGGCTGGATGGCCATCTGTCGGGGATGCTTTAATCGGGAGTTCCTGCATGGCCGGGGGTTGGACTGGATGGCCCTTGTGGTCTCTTCCAACTCTATAATTTTATGATTCTATGATATGTGAAGTGCTGAAAAGCAGAATTTTTTACATTCCCCAGTCAAAACCTTGTAACAAGACAGAAGATTAATCAGCAGTATCCCTGCCAAATCTGGACAGTTAGAAGGTACATTAGTTTAACTACTGTTTTTTACAAAAATTACTGTAACCCATATCATGGTTTGTTTCTGTGATTCTTGTATTTTTCATAAGGGTATTTGGGATAGATGAATTCACAAAGGCTTTCCTTATATAGGAAAGTTATTTTGTATTAATCACCTCAATGGAGTTGCTTTTCCAGTAAGTATAAACTAATCTGATCTGTTTAGAAGCTACTCTGTTCTTTATTTTGATTTCTTTTCTCTAACTTTTATTTATTTTATTTCCACTAAATCAACAGCAACAACAAAATGCTCAAGCATTTCATTTCAAGTTATATCAGCTCCTGTAAACATTGATTCTTTGTTTTTGCATAGAGAAAGTATAGCAGTCTTTTCCCTATCATATTCTGTTCTTACCTTATTCACTGTATTATTTACTCAATCCTATCTACTTGGGATATGATTTAGGCCCATATTTTTGGAGGTATGAAACTGATTTTTTCCATGCTCATTTAAGAGATAAAAATTTAAAAATCCACCAGTAGACTCATCAATTACCCATTACTATTTTTTGCAGAATGTAACCATGTTAAAATTCAATTTCTTTAGGATTATATAAAAGCTTTAATTCTTTGGCCTTCAGAGAACACACACATATACATGCATATAAATAGAATTACATGTAGAGAGAATTTAAGACCCTGTTGTTTATTAGACTATCTGTAGAGCCTACAAATACCAGACAGATAAGCCTGCACAATAATGCCAAAATGTCTTGTCTTTCCTCCTGTCTTTTTTCTTTCTTCACACAAGAAACTCAACACATCAAAAGAAATCAAATATAGCCGTTAGTAGCCATGGCTTCTAGAAGCCTTGCTGGTGACATAAACTTATGGAGTTCAGACAAATGCAAACCATGTACTCCAATTTTGTGTGTGGGAAAGAGAAGATGCTCACCTTTCATTTTAATGGGGCTACTCCAGAGGTTTTCTAAATACCATATTAAAAATGACAAAGGGGGGTTGCAGACTGCCAGAAATAGTGTGAATTCAGTCCACTTTTAGGGTTAGGGTTAGTGCTAGGGAATCATGGGAACTGTTATTTTTCTTAGACATTGAGCCTTCTCTGTCAGACAACTCTGATGCCACAATAAAATACAGTTCCCATGGTTCCCTAACTCTAACCCTAACCCTAAAAGTGGACTGAATTCACACTATTTCTGGCAGTCTGCAACCCCCCAAAGTCCCCTTAAAAGGGGGTACTGAAGAACACACTGTGAACTAGAGCAGCTGTAAATCAAAATGGCTTTTAGTGCAGTCATATGTTCACTTGAGAATTTGGTGAATGATTAAAGATGTAAAAAACCCACAAAGATTATTGTACATTTGAGTTCTATTTTTCACAGGCTGAACAATGGATTCCCAAATAATTTCTTTCTAACCACTCACATTTTAGAAAGAGGCGATGTTCTGTCATGTTGTGAACTAATTTGTGTAATAGATAAATGCAAGATCAACCACAAAATCCATGGGGCCACCATACGTCAACAGGTGACTTGAAGGCACAGACACACACAGGGAAAGTATATCCAATGAAGCATAACTTGCTACTTAGACAGAAGTGCTGTAGATCTGAAAGACTCCCTGTTTTTGTAGGAAACACTATTCAAGTATACTGAAAATGAAACCTGAGATCTGCTCTGTTGTGTTTCCTGTCTGAAGTACAAAGAGGTAGTTTCCAGAGGAGAAATACTTTGGGGCCAGAACCTTAAACAATGACCACAGAAACACTGTGAGCTAGATGGTCCCCCAGTATATTAGACTATAGCCTCGTTCCCACTAGAATTTAACCTGAATTGCTAATCGGGTTATATGACCATCGTTCCCACTTGAAACCAGTTCCTATCTTAGTGTGCTCAGTTTAAATCACGCTGAAGTGAGGCAAATGCAAAAGAACCACTCTTTCTTGACACTAGTTTTTGGGCAGTTCTTTTCAAAAGACCCAAATCCAATCCATGTTCAATAAGTGGGAACGATGGGTCAGATTCGGTTTGGATTCGGTGTTCTGGGGCTGTGCCGACTCTTGCTGGCTTCTGTTTTAAGCCCTGGTGCCCTGGGGGCTGCGCTGTGTTGGGAAACACAAGCCTAATTTTGGGGAATTTATAATTAGCTCAAATGTGAGAGTGAAACACCCAACTTCGCTTCGGGGATCTTTTCCAATTGTATACCAGAGATGTAAGAGTTCTGGCAAGGAATGACACTGAAACGGACCAAACTCCAATTGAAGTCTAAAATATTTATTAATACAGTAAGCAAACATCCAAATGTGGCACACAAACACACACACTAGAGGACAAGTGGGAAAGAGCAAGAGTGGGGGAGATAAAGAGGGAAACCAGGATAGAGGGGGATATACTCACTCCCAGGAGACTCCTCTGGACTTCTGGCAGCGAATGAGGATGAGTTCCGTGGAAGGGGCACGACTGGCAAGAGAGGGGGTCATGGGAACTATCTCAGACAGCAGACCGACAGAGATGCAGCATGCACTTCCAAGGTAGCACAAGCTCTGCTAAAATCCAGGGGTTCTTATAAGGAATTTCTGCCTCCTGGCCATGAGTCAAACAATAGATGGACAAAGGCTTGATGGGTTTACTATTGTTTACCTAAGTCTGGGCATAGTCTAAACAATGCATTTGGTTTCAAAACTATCAAGGAAAAGAAGCTAGAGAAAGGGATGCAATCAAATCTGATCATTGTCCCATTAAGTGTGAGACTAAGGGCCTCGGCAGACAGCTAATAGAGCCATCTCTGAGGCAGGGAAGAGGAGGGGCAGCCGCACGCTCGGCCCCCCTTCCTCTTCCCGAGGTTGCCCTCGGAGCAGCCGGCCCTCTGCACGGCCGGCGCTCCCAGGGCAACCTCCCGCTGCAGCGTCCGCACACGCTGCGGCGGAAAAGTCAGTGAAAGTGCGCCCTACGCTTTTGAGGTGCACTTTCACTGACATCTGAAAGGAGCGCTGATTTAGCGCTCCTTTCAGGGGCGCCGACGGTGCACCGCGGTGCGGATGCCTCGCTCCCATGGCGCACCGTCCCGCGGCGTCCCGGACGCCCTCGTCTGCTTCCCCCCTAAGATAAACAAACACCATTGTGTATCTTTTCCAGTATAATGGGATATTCCCAAGGGCAACTCCCAAAACCTGCCTGTCCAGGAAATCTCTAATGGTCTTGAGCAATTTCAGCTTGCTTACCTGACCTTACATTTAGGGGATTATGGCTGCCATCTCCCAAGGGTCTGGCTGAGGTCATAGGGAACTCCACATGGCTAAAATATATATGAAAAATGGAGCACATTCGCTAACAGCTGGCTCTTGCCGGCTTCTTTCAGTCAGCCCCTCCTCTATTTGTTGTTGTTGTGTGCCTTCAAGCTCTCTTCATGGCGGCCATTCTCCTCAAGCGTGCATGACAAAGGGGAGTAAAAGAGGAGTAAATGGCTCCAGAGAGATTCGATCACAAAATAACCCAGTTTCTACACCAGTTTATTTTGTAGTGGGAATGAGCCCTATCTAGCACCAAAAACAAATTGCTCAGTAGATACACAACTTCAGTCAAAAGCACTTCCCATACAAACTTACCACATGCATTTGCAATAAACCAGGTTTTTTTAGTACTAGATAAATTGTTAAGAGCATCCAGCCTTTTACTCTGTATTAGCTTCATTTGCCCTCAATGGCATCATTACATAGCCAGTTCTTCCTTGGCCATATGACAAATTCACTGTTCTAGAAAGTGAAGAGCAATTTCAAAAGAAGAGAAACAAGAAAATGAACAGCCACAAAATAGGATAGCATGGAAGAGGACCTTCAGCAGTTTTTTCACTCCTTCAAAAGCCCCCCTTCATGTCAAAAAGTTTACTGTTGATTTTGCTTATATTTTTATTCCTGACTCCTTTGGTTGCTGAACAAGAATTAAACTTGAGAAATAAAACAGAGAAAAATGTTTCTCTGTGGACTATCATCTTTTTCCTTTCCTTTAAAACAGAGGTAGGCAACCTTTCCCCTTTAAGGGCTGAGGGACTTCAGGTCCCAGAATCCGAGGCGCTATTGGCCAAGATGGGACTATTGGCCAACATGGCTGAGGCTTCTGGGAGCTGAAGTCCCTTGGCCCTTAAAGGGGAAAGGTTGCCTACCCCTGCTTTAAAACATGGGGGGGGTGCAGACTGCCAGAAATAGTGCAAATTGCGTCCACTTTTAGGGTTAGGGTTAGTGCTAGGGAATAATGGGAATTTGTGTTGTTGTTTTTTCTGAGACATTGAGCCTTCTCTGTCAGAGAGCTCTGGTGCCACAATAAAATACAGTTCCCATGATTCCCTAACCCTCCTAACCCTAACAGTGGACTCAATTTGCACTATTTCTGGCACTCTGCAACCCCCCATGCTTCAAATGCCCCTGGGGCTTTTCTTCCTAGATACAGTAGTGGATCCATGACTGATAAGTCTTATACTAGTGATTATTTGGCTTAAATGTAAGAGAGTGGAGTAGCTCCCTCAGCCTGCTCTTCCCCCACCAACCATGTGTCTGGGGGTGATGGGAACTGTAGTCTACAAATCAGAAGTGTTTAAAAGCATGTATCTGTAAACATGAATTTATAATGGAATAAACATCAAACCACCAAAAGTGTCTATCTGTTTCTAATAAGGTAGCATATTAACAGGTGTAGGAATAGTTGCTCCCACTTCCTTTTGATCCTAGGAATCAGATGAGAACAGGTATACCAACCTTTGTAGCTATGTTATTAGTGGTCTATTATGTTTTATAACCATAATAATGAGGACCAGTGTGGTGTAGTGGTTTGACTACAATTCTGGAGACCAAGGTTCGAATCCCTGTTCGGCCATGGAAACATTCTTGGTGACACTGGGTAAGTTATGCACTCTCAGCCTCAGGGGAAAGCAATGACAAACTCCCTCTAAGCAAATCCTGCCAAGAAAACCCTATGATAGGGTCACCCTAGCCCTAAGCCAGAAATCACTTTAAGGCATACAATTACAACAACATAGGAAGCCCTGGTGGTGCAGTGGTCAAATGTCAGTACTGCATCCACAAGGCTGTGAGTTCACTCCCAAGCAGGGCTCCAAGGTCCACTCAGCCTTCCATCCTTTTGTAGGTCAGTAAAATGAGTACCCATCTTCTTGTGGAGTGCCAACAGAAAGGACTATAAGCTCTGCAGTTCGGTGGCTCCACTGTCATAAGGTTGGACTAGCCAGTCCGCTGCTTCACCTTCCAGCTGGTTTGTCACACGCCTCACCTTGGCTGCCTCATCGAGGAAGGTAGACCCCCCATTCACTCATGTGGCCCACCACCTGGGCCAAAAAATAGGGTTACTGCTGTGGGCACCCATCGAACCACACCCCCAGCCTTCTTGCCAGTAGATCCTGGATGTGCATTGGCGTGGGCTTTGCAGGGGGTAGTGCAGCAGATGGCACAACTGGGGCTGCCACTGGAGGGGCCCCACTGTGTCCCGGACCCACTGCCAAATCAGTCAAAGTTCATACCACCTCGACCAGTGTGTTTTGCATCTACTGCATCTCCTCACGCATTTGCAGCACCTGTTCGCCATAGTCCTCCCCTTCCTGGGGATCAGAGTCTAAGGGGTCAGCCACCCCAACGTCTACTCTACGGTCAGTTTGATAGGAAGGTCATCTGAATTCGAATGCCCCTGCACCATACCAGATCTAGAGCACTCTCAGCTTATTGTCAAAATCAGAGAACTCAGAACCTCTGTGCAATCAATGAGTCTTATATGATGAAACAGAGTATGTATATGTGTATACCATGGACTGCCTTTACTGAACTATACTGAACTTTAACTCCCCACCTACTATTCCCATGAGCTAATTCCCCCCCTCTACACTCCTCCTTTCTAGCTTCCACAGTACCAAGCTGTCCCATACCTCCCTATACATTCCAAGACATTGAGCACCCAAGGTTAAATTATGTGATAGCTGCTTCTAGCAAGACAAAGCAACCAAACAAAGCAATCAAACAACAAAAATATACATCAGCTACTACCCAAACAATAAAAAATGCATATGAATCAACTAGTACCCAAACTATACCTTTTTTGGTAGAATATCATGTTCTAACAGTTGCCATAAATTGAAGTTGACTTGATGTTGGTTAACAACAGCAAATGTTTTGTAAGGTGATTTAAAAGCAGAACCACATTAATTACAATTGCATTTTATTTTTTGAGTGTTATGGTTTTACTGCACGATACAAACAAGGGAATGTCCTATTACCATATAATCTTGAGGGCTAGCTTTGTCCATTTGTACTTAGTTTTGTTGTTAACTGCTCTTGAGTCGATCTCGACTCATGGCGTCCCTATAGATGAGACATCTCCAAGACCATCTGTCCTCCATAGCTCTGCTTAATTCCTGAGTACAGATTCCTCATCAAGACTATCAGATGCATTGGCACTCCCATGTCTTTAAGGGCATTCCATAGCCTTTCTACACAATCAAAGGCTTGCTATAGTCATGCTGTTTTTCTTTTGGAATTCCCTGGTGTGCTACATTAACCATTGTATTTTTGCAATGTGATCCCTAGGGCTTCTTCATTTCCTAAACCCTACTTGGACCTCTGGGATCTCTCTTTCCATGTATGGTTGAAGTCTAAGTTACAGAATTTTGAGCATGATTTTGCTTGTGTGTACTTAGTAATACTGACTAATTGTCTCCTTTTTATCATGTTTTCTGTGATGAATATTTATTGTAAATTCTATTAAATTCTGATATTATATTTCAATTTGTTTTATCAGAAGAAGAAAGTTGCTGTTGAATCTGAACAAGCATATACACAAAACAAGTCTTATGATAGTCTTGTTATTCCTATTCCTTTAAAAATGTGTATTTTGTTGTATTTTATATTATAAAACTGTTTACACCCCATATGACATTGATGTGATATTTATTCAGTGATGAACACATGTTTGAGGCTACATGCTTTTAGCTCCTCTGATTTGTTGATATAACCTTGTTCACGCTCATTTTGGGGAATGGAATCCAACATATCTGCAGGGTATCAGGAGGAAGACATCTGGAGTTAATCCATGCTTTTCTTCTTTGAAGTGTAGGAAAGTCAAGCTGAAACATGAAAGCTTCCTTACAATTTGTGATATTTCTGTTGTTCCAAATAAAATAATACTAGTTTTATGTTATTCTACCATTTGATTTGGCTATCTGAACAATAAAGTAGTTTACTGCTAGATCTTGAAAGAGTTGGTAGTAAAAAATACATCAATTTAAAAAGTGATTGTTGATTTTTTTTCAAGACAATATCACGGGCATTATTCATGACAGTTTAGCAATTGTCTTCTTTCCATCATAGCTGTATAATGTTTAATTCTTTTTATCACTTTAATAGTAATTACTGTATTTTATGTCATAGAGCCCAGGGTACTTTACTGCAACAAATGCCCAGCAAATTAAGCATGAAGAGGAGAGGGAGAGAAGGTAGCATTTACTATTTGAGTGATATTTTAGGGGACTGACTTCAAGGTTTTATAGCTCCAGGAACTTATTAATTTAGTAACTGGAAGAATTATAATATGATGTACACACTCATTAAGGCACATTTTAGTATTAAGTCAAAACAATTACTATGTATTGTCCAAAACAGACACCAGATTACTAGGTTAGTGTACTGATATGATTTTATTGACTCAAACTAAGCAGGCCTCTATTTGTTGTTGTTGTTTTTTTAAAAGAGAGAGACTGAGAAAGATAGTAGAATTAAAATGTGCCCAGAATTCCTGTCTCTGATCCTGGGTGTGTTGGTGGTAGGCTGAACTTTGTGTGTGCTTATCTATATTCTTTCTTATAACTGCATATGGCCTATATTTAAGCCTTGGCATTATCATCAGGGTCCAAATTTCATAAGGATTTATTTCATATTCTTTTATTATGAACACCAGTATATACATTGGGAAATCTTCTTATCTTCTATTCTAGCTATAAAAGAAATTCCCAGCTTCAAAATGGGGCCTTTATTTAAGTCTTGACATTAACATCAGGACACATATTTAGGATTTATTTTATATTTACTTATTTTGAACACTAGAAAAACATCTTGCCATCTATCCTAGCTGTAAAGAAACCCACAGTTTCAAAATGTTCATACAGTGAGAGCAAATGTCTACTCCCATGTCTCTCTTGTGGAAACAGTATTGTTCAGGCTTCAGCTTCAAAGGAGTTCTTTGTATACACTGATAGTTTACCAAGGTGGAAAAATCTGTAGGTAAAGTTTTCCACTCTGTCTGAAATGTGCCTGACTCTCTGACAGCAACACATGAAAATAAAAAAGAAACAAAAGTGGAAACATGATGCCACTTAGGGGGGTTGCAGACTGCCAGAAATAGTGTGAATTCAGTCCACTTTTAGGGTTAGGGTTAGTGCTAGGGAATCATGGGAACTGTTATTTTTCTGAGACATTGAGCCTTCTCTGTCAGACAACTCTGATGCCACAATAAAATACAGTTCCCATGGTTCCCTAACCCTAACCCTAACCCTAAAAGTGGACTGAATTCACACTATTTCTGGCAGTCTGCAACCCCCCTTAGTGACTTTACTTCAGTAGGCATGCTGAGAAATGCAGTGTTTCAACAAGCATAGCCTTAGGTAGAGTTCCAGATGCTGAAGTGCTGAAATGTCTCCCAAAATTCAGGGGATGTCAAGATTAGATCACAAAGAAATATAAGCATCTATGATGTACAGATGAATAGGCGCTATGATAGAGTCACAATTTTTAAAGGGCAGGGGTTTCTTGTAGTGAAGAAATGGGGGTAAAGTAGGACAATGGCTATGGAGAAGAGTAATGTAAGACTTCAGCCCAGACTAATTGCCAGGAAATTTCCATGTGTTCAATAAAACAGAAGCGTTAACATGAAAAAGACATACAAACTGGAGCAAAGGTGTAGATGATCGATCATGGAGTAAAGTACATATTGTACTATCTTCTTTGCAGAAGCTTAGTACATCCTATGAACATCAGCTAGTCCACCTTTGTTGCTAGCAGCAAATAGGGCTGCCTTTCCTCATTGGCTCCTTTGGGAATATATACATAACCTGCGAAGAGATTGCACAAAACAACAGAATGATGTCCATGTCCCTAGTGATGTTTGGTTGTTTAGTTCAAGCCCTAGGCTTTCTGATGTGGTCATGTTGATTTCTGACCTAGCAGTGGAAGAAAAAGGTTTCTAAACAGAATATCTGTCCAGTAATAATAATAATAATAATAATAATAATAATAATAATAATAACAACAATAATAATAATTTATTTGTATCCCACCCCTCTGACAAGCAATCGGGGCAGCTAACAACAGTTAAAATTCCATACCATGTATTAATACAATCCAAAAGCCCAGAAGCCACCTACCCCTTTAAAAAGTATTAAACCAATTTAACAATTAAAACATCATTAAATAAACTTGAATCACAAAGCAAGCTAGAACAGACAAATAATAGCAGACAGAGCAACAACAGACAAAGCAGCGACAGCAGCCAAAAGTGAGAGAGTGGGATAGGGTGAGATGGGGGGGGTCCTGAGGCTGGGAAATTTAGCCAGGGAAGACCTGCTGGAAGAGATCCATCTTGACAGCTTTTTTAAAGCTGCTTAAGGTTGTAATCTGACGGATCTCATCTGGCAGGCCATTCCATAGTCTGGAAGCGGTTGCCAAGAAGGTCCTCTGGGAGGTTGCCAACAGCCTTGTTTTTATCGGCTGCAGTAAATTCCTCCCAGAGGACCGGAGTGCACGGGGGGGGGGGGGGGGGTATGGGAGGAGGCAGTCCTGGAGATAGGATGGACCCAAGCCATTTAGGGCTTTAAAGGTCATAACCAACACCTTATACTAGGCCCGGAAACTAATAGGCAGCCAGTGGAGAGACTTTAATATTGTTCAGTAGGTTGTTATTGCCGTGTTAGCCATGATATATCACCATTGCACACATCTGATTCCTTGGTGCTTGCTCCTTTTGCATCACAATTGACTGTCAGATGGAAAGCTTCATACAGCTATGAATTTATTTTTTCCTGGCAATGAATCTTCAGTTGAAAAGGCAGCCTGAAATTTCTGTAGTAGCAGTGAATTTATGGGAGCTTTCAGCCACGGACAGTAGTTATGACAGCCATGCAATGGGCCTGAGCTTTTCATTCCTAAGCCTCATAGATGGGGTATTATACTATACAGCACTCACAGAAAATATTTTCAGGCAATTTTCAGGCAGGAGAAAGAATTATAAATGTTTGTTGCACGCAGAAGTCATCAGACAAAAGAGGCACCTGAATAGAGTGAATGAATATGTAGAGAGAATCAAGACAATGGCTATGAATAGTAAATAAGCATGTGCATCTTTATTGAAGAGTAACATATCGCTTAAATACTCTAACCAGTATGCAAAGTATGACCCAACTGGGAGGATGCCATTTAGATTCATTTCTGTCTTCGACAACATGCAACAATTCTATATCAAACAAGACCAGAAAAAAAAGGTTATAATGTTTTACTAGCATTTTTCTTTATTCACCACAGACATTTGATTACAAAAGAAAACAGTCTTGTTTTGTAGCCTCAATAGATTAAACAGACAGAAAGAACAAAGAAGAAAAGAGGGGACTGTGTAGAAAACTTAAATGCTTTGTCTGTGAATACGCACCAAGTCAAACTCTCTTCTATAACTAATGTGTGTTACTTTTGTTTTCTCCCACATTTGAATTGTTCACAGTTTGGTAAGTTCAAGTTTAAAATGACTTGTACGAAAACTTTCATACATTCCTAAATCCAGCATCAGGAAGTACAAGAATCCATTGTGCTCTTCCTTCTATATGGAAAATAAAAAGGAGGAGTGGTGTTGGAGAGAAGTATAGGCATACCACTGCTTTGGTAGACATGTTAGATGGTATTGTAAAGCATACAGAGCAAGAGAAGAACATGGGTAGTGGGTGTATGTTTCTGGTACAATAGCAGTGGACAACTATGACCAGGGGGCAGTTTTTCTAGAGTGTAAGAACAATGAGGCTCCAAGCCCAAGCCATGTATCATTTCCTGTCACCATTATACAGAGCAGAGGCATGACTAAAGAGGTGCAGGGAGTTCAGAATTCACCGGGTGATACCATCAGAGGGGATGACAATGAGCAGCAATGAGTCATCCCATCCCTAGAAATAAAGGGGAACCCTTCTTGGTATGCTGCTCCCTGCTGAGGGTGAGGACAGGGATAAAGCCTCAGACCTTTCTCTCTGCTCCCACTCCCACTTACTCCCCCTCTAGCTCTGTTTGGCTCCGTTCCAAAATTGTCTGGGGAGGGGGATTGCCTGCTGTGACTTCTTTCCCCAAGAGTGGAGATATTTTGTTATTAAAAATTTGTTCTTGGTCATCTTGTCTTTGCTGTCTCAGCTGGGATGAAGGGACAGCAACAAGTCATACACTGAGTCACCTAGACCAGTATTGTCAAGAAGAGCCACAGGCTCTCTGAGATTTTAGCAGGATTCTTGTCCTACTAGGACAGGGGTAGGCAACCTAAGGCCCGGGGGCCGGATGCGGCCCCGTGAGGCCTTTGGACCGGCCCCAGGCCGGTCCTGCCGCCGCTGCCGCTGCTGCCCACCATAATGATATTGATTATTGTTGTTATTACTTGTTCTTGGGGTTTTCTTGGCAAAATCTCCACAGGGGTGTTGTCATTGCTTTTCTGGGGCTGAGAGAGTGTGCATGCATATTTTTTAATTTTTTAAATTTTTTAATTTTTTATGTTTATGTTTGTTTGTTTGTTTATTTTTGGTTCTTCGGCCCCCCCAATTGTCTGAGGGACAGCAACCCGGCCCCCAGCTCAAAAAGGTTGCCTACCCCTGTACTAGGAGATGCCAGATTCTCCCAAGCTCCACCTGGAGATGCCTAGAATGCCCTGGTGGTTTCCCTTCCAGGTATCCACCAAGCCTAACCCTTTTAGATTCTGAAATTAGATGAAATCAACTATGTCCAAAGTAGTATAGTAATGTGTCAGCAAGTATTGACTTAGTCCAGGCATACCCTGGCTCAAGGAATACAGAATCAAGTCTGTAAGTCAAGGGTGGGCAACAATGGTTCTACAGATGTTGTTGGAGAGCTGATGACTAGTATGACTTGAAAGGAATAATCATCTACAGCATTTATTTATTTTTAAATGCACAAATGTGTTACTGTGTGACAGTTGCTAATGAAGTCTAATTTTGATGTTTTATATCCTTTATTCACTTGCACTGTATCAACTCCAACACATAAGCTGCTTAGCAACCCACCCGCAAGTCCTCCAGTAATCAGGATTCAATGAAGCTAACCTTAAGAAAGGTTTGCAGAACAGGTCCTTACATCTTATTTGTAAAAATAGGGACCACTGCAGTTCAAATTGACAACTACTTGACACTGGTAAGGCAAACAGCAAAATGATTTACAAAGCGTGATATATTTCAAGTGCAATTGATTGCATTAAATGTTTCATTGAACACTGTGGATGACAGGACATTCACAGTATCAGTTTTCAAATACCTATGGGTAGCAGGTCTGTAGTTTCTAGCATCAGATATAATGACATTGGTCAGAATACAAAAATAAGGAAATTATGCATGCATGAGTTACATGTTTGTGATTGATTCATGTTCCAATCCCTACATATTCAGCATGGAATACATGGGGACTTTGAAAGTCCCCCAATCCCTACTTACTAGGCAGCAGTTGCTGCAAGTCACAGGGGTCTGTTCTGCCATCCATCAAGAAACAATGTTTTCACCCTCCCTTCCATGAACAATCTCTGGCATGAGGGGAAATTGTAACAGAGAATTCCTCTGCATGTTGCACTGCTGATCACTCACAGGATGGGACAGGAATATTAGTCATCTGCTTTCCAACTGACAAGGGAACAGAACACTGTCATTCACAGTGGTTGCTGCCCTGAGAATTGGACTTTCACAATTCCTGAATTGTAAATGAATATCATGGAGTGGGGTTGTGCTGGGAGATACTACTTAACTATGTAACCAAGGTGGCTACATAGATAAATAGCTGACAGAGCATTCTGACAAATATTTTAAGGGAGTGGCTTTGGCAGCTGTGTTGACCATATGGAAAAATAAAATACAATCCAAAATCCACAAAAACAGTGATACCTTTATTGGGCAGTCAAAATGCAGAAAACACATCATGCAAGTGTTTGAAGTTATTTATTATTATTAGTAGTAGTAGTAGTAGTAGTAGTAGTATTTATATCCCACCCTTCTCCCAGGACTGGGACTCAGGGTGGCTTACAACATTTAAAAAAAAAACACCATACAGTTAAAAACATACAAAAATATTATATTAAAATATGATTAAATTACTACAATAATTAAAGCAAATTCAATGCTAAAATATCAAATACTTTTAAAAATAAAAATGCTTAAAATACATTGAAACAATATAGCACCCCAGACCATTCTTTAAAAGCATTCTGTTTTGAATGCCTGTCTGAAGAGGAAGGTTTTCACCTGTCAGTGGAAGGCCATCAAAAAGGGGGCCATTCTGGTCTCCTTGGACAGGGAATTCCAGAGTCTAGGAGCAGCCACAGAAAAAGCCCTGTCTTGTGTCCCTGCCAACCATGCTTGTGATGGTTGTGAAGTTCCACCAGCTTCTTCATCAGGCAAAATATGTTTTAAAAAATCATACAGGAGGAGGAGGAGGAGGAGGAGGAGGAGGAGGAGGAGGAGGAGGAGGAGATAATATTGGAGTCACAGGCCTACAATTTGTGGCATTATTTCTGTTGTTGTTCAGTTGGTTTGGAGGGACCTCAGTGCAGGTGGAGGCCAATCACTCTTGGCCATGTGGGGACTGAAACAAAGGACAGTAAAATTTTAATTTCATTGGTAATTCTAAGAGAATTTATTTTACTACTGCTAATGGAGTTTAATCATAACAATTTGGCAATGACAACAGAACTGTTTACAATGATTCTGTAGAGGATTCCACCCAGACTATGACTTTTAGCAGTTCATTTCCTCTAGACAATGGACAGTATTTCAATCTTGTACATTTATTAATAATGTTAAAATAAAGACTGGCCAAAGGGTACTGACTCCAGTCAATTTGGAAGAAGTGCCAATTTCAGTCACATTTGGGCATCAATATCTGTTGATTTAACATTTTTCATGCAGAACTGTGCAATTTGCTTGTAGTCTATTTTTGTTGCAAAGTGCTTGCACTCTGAGTAATGAGTTTGAAAGTACTTGCTCTGTACAAAAGCTATGGATAAAGTCAGACATCTGCCTTGGGCCCCAGCTGATCATTTGTAAAACCTCTCAACAGTGGTTCGTTTTTGTTCTCTGTGACAGTACCTCATCCCCTTTCATTTTGAGTCTTTGATCAAACTAGATGGAGAACATGTGTTGACAATCAGACATTCCTTTGACGCTGTCTGCTCCAGATAGTCTGAGTAAAAAGGTTTGTATTTTGGGGTTTTCTCCCCTTCCTTGCAACTGCAGGTTAATTCCTCAACTTGTTCTAAAAAAATGGAACTCAACAACAAAACTGTACCACCTACTCAGTGTATTGATAATCCATACTGTATTTCTTAGTAATTAGCTGTGACACCTGAGATTTACAAGCATAGTAGATGCTAGGAATTATGAGAAGAAACCTCTCTCATTGTAATTAAGCAAGCACTGTGATACAGACAAAACATTTGCTGATGATTTGTAACTGAAAGGTTTGACATAGAATGCTTGTTTCAACAGCTGATGTGAACATGTCCAGCCTACTATATAGCCATTGCAAGATAATGCTAGAAATTCTGGTTCAAATGCAGTAGCACAACCTTGATTATTTTAGTGCCCCCCATTAAGGATACACTATGACACCTATCATCCCCTACCTCCTAGAATCAATGGGAATTGTAATGAATTAAAACATTTCAATGTTAATATTAAAAAAATTATTGGTGCTGCCATTATTGTGACATTATTGCAATGAGAGCCAGCATAGTGTAGTGGTTTGAACACTGGACAGCAATTCTGGAGGTCAGGGTTCAAATTCCTGCTCAGCAATGGAAACCCACTAAGTGACCTTTGGCAAGTCATACTCTCTCCATCTCAGGAAAGGCAGAGTAACCCCCCCTTGAACAAATTCTGCCAAGAAACCTTGTCATAGCTTCACTTTATTGTCATCATAAATCAGAAATGACTTGGATGTACACAATAACAACAGTCATTGCTATATTGATAAGCATTTAATGGTTTTATATTGCTATACTTCCTTTATGCTCCAGTTTGGTCACATTGACCTAAGTCCTGTTCTTATGCCTGATGAAAGCAGACCCACTTAATCAAAAAGATTTACCTATGTGGTGTTTCACCATTCAAAAATTGTTTGAATGGGTCTACTCTAATTGGGATAAACCAACAGGATGTCAGTCACTGTGTGGAAAAGTAGAATCTAATTTAACAGTGGTGATGTTGGTAATGGTGACAAACATGATAACAAATGAACACAGTGGAGCCTGCCAGGTTGGAGAAGGTTACAGGTGTGCACTATCCAATCCATAATGGGTGGCAGGTACTGTGCATGCCCCTGTGCATAAAGAGTACTGTCAGTAGTCACATTTGTTTGTTCTCCTCCCCACAATTAAGATGTGGGAGTGGAGGTCTGTTATCACTTTGCCTGCTGATCCTGCCCAGGAACTTCTGCAGCAGAGAAGCCTGCTGAACATATGTAGCGAGTTGGGCCTCTGCCAGCATCACAGCCAAGTGTTAACAGCTGTCCAGTGCTGTGAAAGAGTCAACTTGTCTTAGTACCATGGCAGATACTTTTTGTGTTAGCTTTGAAATTGGAAGGATGGACAAGATGTAAAGGATGGGAACAGACCAGGGGAGTGAACTTTTCTCTGTTGTTAACCTGCTTGGACAGTTCTCATAGCTATCACATAGAGATGGGCCACACTTGCACACTTTGTTCCTGCACTGTGTAACCATTGGGAGCCCATCTTCTTTGGCATCTCTCTGAGGAGGAATGCACCCCAACCCAAGCATTCCACATATCCAGCAATGAAGAATGAATTTGATCACTAGCCAAGGGATAGTCTGGGTAGAATTAGTTTGGAGTTCCAATTCTAACATTGGCTGTGTGGGAACACTGAACCCCTCAGTGAAAGAGCTGGGATGCTTCTCTGCTGTGTACCAGCTGCTGCATCATTTACCACAAATAAAGCTTATCTATAGCAGTAACATGTGTCAATGTCTGGCACTGAAATAACTTTTGAAGCCATGTGCAGTTCTGGGGGGAAAAACAACATGTGTTTGTTCTTCCTGTGTCCTGGACCTCTGTGTGTTCAGCAAACATACTTTGATAGCAGAAGTGGGCAACCTTAGCCATGGGAGGAGGGCAATTGTCTGCTCTTGGGATTTTATGGGGGCTGCATGGTTGACTGAAGGGGCTAAAATTTGTTTCTGGTTTTGAAAAATGCGTATTCCTTAATCGTAAACTGTGATGAAGCAATTAACTCCTTTTTCCAGAAAAAAGGACAGTCTGAGAGAGCCTGAGAAGGGACTAGAGACTCATATTTAACTTAGGGACTGCATGTGGTCCTAGGGACACATTGTGCTCACCATGTTATTCAGGGATCCCCCTTCAAACAAGAGCTGAAAAGTGTATGCCCAGTAGGAGACAAGATGATGGGGGAAGGTAACTAGAAGAGCCTTCTGGGTTTCCCTTATTTTCCCTTTCTACATTATCTTAAGCAAGTGCAGCATAATGATGGAAAAGTGCCAGTGTGATTAATCTCCTGTCCCTTCATGAGGTGTGAATGGTATGCACTACAATATATAAGAATGGGGGATATCTGGCTTTTAAAGGGGTTTGGGAAGCCTACAACAGCTGGCTAATATCATCAAAGTCCTCTCAGATCTTTCTTTTTTATGTTTCTGCCCTAGGAAACTGGAAAAGGGCAACCATATCTCCAGCAACAAGTCTAGAAAAGAATCATAGGCCAGTTAATGTAATTAATCTCCTTGGGGGATTTACTACAACAAATCCTGAAACCACTGATTATATGTTATCTAAGCAAATCATTAGCAGTAGCAGCTATTATGGATTTCTAGCAAGCCTATGAAAATCATGTGCATTTATACACACATACAGACACACGCAGAGAGATCAGATCAGGAACACAGTTTATGCAATCCAGTACTTTTAGCTTCTTTCAGGCATTCATATTTGAACCTTTTTATCATTATATAGTAGGGATGTAATTTCTTGTTCACAAAGAAAACAACAAGTAGTTTTAGCTAGTTTAGCAAGAAAGTATTTGAAAATTGCTGTTTTTGAAAAGTATTTGCAATTTAGGACTTGTTCTGTGCAAATTTTGCACAAGTAACATCATTTTCTCCTCCAGAGATAATACTTTTGCACAAGATTTTCCATGCAGAAAATGCTGTTTTCTGTGCAGAAAAGCCATGTGTAAATTTTGTGCAGAATAAGTCCCAAACTGCCAAAATTCTCATCAGTCCAGGATTTTTCTTCTCAAGGTTTCCCAGCATTCAAGAAACATGTTTTTACTGTGGGTTTCCCCCTAGCATTAAACAGCAAGTTTATTGACCTACAAGTAAAATAAAGAGTTCCATATGAAAAGGGCTTCCTATGAAAAGTATTTTTATTCCTTTACTGTAAGAGCTGTTAAAGAGTGGAATAGACTGCCTCAAAGGATGCTGGACTCTCCTTCTTTGAAGGTCTTCAGAGGATTGATGGGCATCTTCCAAGAGTGCTGTAGTTGTGTATTCCTGTATTGCATTGAATTGAACTAGATGGACTTCTCACCCCTTTCCAGATCTAAGAGTCTATGGTTCTATCTATGGTTCTTTGCATGGAGAGGTGTATAATGCAGGATGAAAAATTAACAAAGGATCATGTTATCCCTCTGTAGGAAGAAACAGTAAGTGCTGGTTCCTTCTCCAGTGGAGCTGGTTCTGTTTTTCAGTTCTGTTGTCATATTTTGTATAACATTTGCTTCTTTCTGTGTCTGTTGTATTCTCTAAAAGTTTCAAGCCACTTTGAAGACTCTACTTGAAAAGTGGGGTGTACATCTAATTCTAACCAAAACCTACTTTCCATTTCTATCTTAGGGCCTAAGCAGACTGCCAGAAATAGTGCACATTAAATTGAGGCACTGCCCTGGCTCAGTGCTAGGGAATCATGGGAATTGTATTTTTTTCTGAGACACTGAACCTTCTCTGTCAGAGAGCTCTGGTGCCACAATAAATTACAGTTCCCATGATTCCCTAGCATCGAGCCAGGGCAGTGCCTCAATTTAATGTGCACTATTTCTGGCAGTCTGCTTAGGCCCTTAGTATTCCTATCCACATACATTTACTTACTAAATGTTTGTTTAACAGTAAAGGTATTCCCTGTTGACAAGGTTGTCAAGTCGTGTCTGACCTTAGAGGGTGGTGCTCATCTCCATTACTAAGCTGAAGAGCCAGCATTGTCCAAGGACTACTCTGTGATTATGTGGCCAGCATGATTGCACAGAACGCTGTTTACCTTCCCATTGAAGTGGCACCTGTTTATCTACTTGCATTTATATGCTTTTGAAGTGCTAGGTTGGCAGAAGCTGGGACTAGTGACAGGAGCTCACCCCATCATGCAGCACCCTGGCCTCGAACTGCCAACCTGCCAGTCTTGCAATCAACAGAGTCAATGTCTTAACCACTTGAGCCACTGCTTGTTTACTCAGCCTATTTGTATACTTTACATGAATGTTTAAGCCAACAAATGATTCCAGTGTGTTTCTGCCTTTCATAGTTTTTGCCTTTCATAATTTCATGTTCCTTTCATGAAACATATCCACCTTCATAAAAGATTATCATACCTTCCGACTGTCCCAGTTTGGCAGGGATTGAACCAGTTAATCCTCACTTGTCCCACTCTCTCAGCTGCCTTTGCAATGTCTTGATTCCAGTCTTCGCCTTCCATTTTCCCCCTTTGCCCCTAGCTTACTTAGGGGCATTGCAGACGGCGCTTTGTGCCTTCTTCAAGCCAAGGAAGGGGAGGTGCAGCCAGACGCTGGGCGCCCCATCCCCTTCCTGAGGACATCATCAGAGAGCCTGCCCTTCCACACGATGGGTGCTCTGATGATGTCTTTCCAGCTCAGTGTCCGGACACGCTGAGCCGAAAGAGATGGAAAAGAGCTGCATGGCAGCTCTTCGGGTGCCCATTTTGTGGCTTGTGGAAGGAGTGCTATTTTAGCTCTCCTTTCCCAGGCGGCGAAAGGGAGGATCAGGGCCAATCTGCCACTTCCATGGCTGCCCGTCTGCATCCCCCCCTTAGTTGTTGCAAACTGAGTTCAAAGTGTAAAAACAGTTTGCACTCAGTTAACTCAGCAGTGGGGAGAGGAGATGAAGAAGTGGAATTTTGCCCTTCCCAGTAGGTTCAGACAAAAGTGAACTGCTGCATCCTCTCCCAGCTGATATATTTTTCCTCATTAATAACTTTTGTCACTTGGCTGCACTCTGATGTTGTCTGGCCTTCAGTGTTCCAGTTTTCATCTGTAAAATGTTAGAGGGTATGTGCTATATATTTCTAAAGGTCAGCTCACATAGTGAATTAAGTGCTCAATAGATATAGGTATCCCTGCTTTCTTTTTTATTTGAGTGCAAGATGGTGTTTAGTTGGAGGTATCGGGTCTATGTCTTTGTTTTGGATTTGTTAGTGTGGTTGAATATGATGTGCAGCGAGTGTTTTAAAGCTGCCTTTGGCTGTGAATGATAAATCCAAAATGTATATCATGTTATTAAACAAATATGTTTTCATGGTTACTGCAATTGCAAGTGGATTTGGCTGCAAAACTGCATCTTAACTTCCAAACCTGTGCTGGGTTGTGCTGGCAGAATAGGGTTTGTGAAGGCGAGCAGACATAACTGTGCTAATGTTTTTTTTCCTCCTCCACAGTTCTAATTTTATTTATATATCTATAGATAGATACACACATGCATACACACGTGTGTGCATGCACACACACACACACATAGCCTAAATGAGCAGAAATATTTGAATGTTATGGAAAGATGTTTTTGATTTCTGCCTTCTTCAGCTATTCTGGATAAATGTAAGCTGCATTCAATTTTGGCAGTAAGTTGCCACCTTGAATATAGCTGAAGAAGGCAAAAGGTGAAAAATCTTGTCGTAACATTCAAATATTTATGTTTGGTGAGTCACTTTAAGAAATATTTTATGTGATTAGCTGCATCCTTCTGGGATCCACAACAAAATTGTCAAAAGTGCTCTTTGATGCTTTAAAAATTCTCTCTCTCTCTCTCTCTCTCTCTCTCTCTCTGTATATTATTGGATTCACACACACAGAGAGAGAGAGAGTTCTTCTGCCTTGATAGTAAAATGTGGAGCCTTCATAAATACAGTCTTGCTCCTGTGGAGCAGAAGTATAGCTATGGGTGATGGTGGTGAATGAAGGCATTGCCCACCAAACAAGAATTCTGCCCTCTTGCGAAATTTTCACATTTCTAGCATTTTAGTTGAGTATTCAGAAATAAAGTTTATGTAGTTAAAGAGCAGACAAAGATACCAATGAATTGCAAGCACAACAATAAGTGTAACCAATTTTCAGTATTTTATTCTTTACAATGCTAGAAGTTTGGGAGCTGAAGGAAAATTTCATTTGGGGGCAGAACATCACCAGCTATACCGAGGAGGAGGCTGAGAAGAGGAGTGGTGTGTGTGTGTGTGTGTTTGTTTGCCTGCCCTCCTCCCCCAGTGCAACACCTGGCCTCAGAGGGAACCTTCAAAAGGGGCTCCCCTCCTCTGCCCGACCACCAGCTACACCGAGGAGGAGGCTGAGAAGAGGAGTGGCGTGTGTGTGTGTTTGTTTGCCTGCCCTCCTCCCCCAGTGCAACACCTGGCCTCACAAGGAACCTTCAAAAGGGGCTCCCCTCCTCTGCCCGACCACCGGCTACACCGAGGAGGAGGCTGAGAAGAGGAGTGGCGTGTGTGTGTGTTTGCTGGCCTGCCCTCCTCCCCCAGTGCAACACCTGGCCTCAGAGAGAACCTTCAAAAGGCGCCCCCAGCATTTCCCAGCCCAACCACTGGCTACACTAGTGCGGCGGCGATGGTGAGGGCAGGCATGGCAAGAAAGCCAAGCCTAGGACATCATCTCCCTCCTCACCACCACCGTGAAAGGGTGTGTGCCCTATCCAGCTTTGATTCCATCCCCTTTGTGGCGGCGGTGGAAGAGAACATCCCTGGAGGCTATTTAGCCCATCCCTCCACCCATTTACCATCTGCAGTGGCAGCGGTGGAAGAAGACCTCTTTGGAGGCTATTTAGCCCATCCCCCAGCCATTTACCATCTGTAGTGGTTGTGGTGGAAGAGGGTCCCTCCAGAAGCTATCTAGCCCACCCCTTCACCCAGAGCAGCTGCGGCAATGCAATCATGTAATCATGTTTTTTATATTGTATACTGTATATTTTATATTGTATATTTCTAATAATTGTCTTTAATTTGTTTGGTTTGATTTGTTTTTGGGGGGTGAGTGGGGGTGGGAATGAGGGATGGGATCTGATTTGATGTGACTTGTTTTGATATTTTGAATACTGTACGCCGCCCCGATTGCTTGGCAGAGGGGCGGGATATAAATGAAAATTATTATTATTATTATTATTATTATTATTATTATTATTATTTATGGGTGGGGCAATGTCTTAATCCCTCCTCCTGGTAGTTACATCCTTGACTTTGGAGCTCTGTCGCATGTGTCTCAGATGGATTCCTTTTTTAAAATTGTGTATTGGGACTTCTCAGAATGTTTTTGGATAACAATCTATACAGTTCAGTGGAGTAAAATGCTCTGTTCTGATCATCTGAATCCCATGGAAACTAATTTCCCCATGACTCAAGCTGCTCTGTAATCAAAGTACTCTATCCTGCATGGTCTTGCAGATATATGAGCATTTAAATGCAGACCACACACTTATTCTCCAAGTTGTCTTAGGGCAAGAAGAAATGATAATTCTGAAGGAATATATGTCTTGGTCTGAGGGTTACATCAGATTTTCAAGATTCTTATGCATAAACCTTGGCATTTTTCTTCTGACTTGCCAAGCTAACCTGAAATGTAGCTTCGGCACATGAATGTAACATAAAGCTGCTTTTATTGTTCCCACTTTGAATGTGCCCTAGTCCAAGAGGTTCTTTTGGAATAATACAGTTCCTTGCCTGCAAAGGGATTGCTATTCTTTTCAATGAAGGGACAGACAGCAGTGGATGCAGACACTGTGTATCCTATAATGTGTCTACACTTAAACAATTCTAGCACTTTGAGATCACTTTAACTACCATGGCTCTGCTTTATTGAATTCTGGGGTTTGTAGTTTTGTAAGGGACTTAGAATCCTCTCACAGGGAGCACTGATATAGCAGTTGAACAGATTAGAAAATCCTAAATCATTCACCAAACTACAAGTCCTGGTACAGGTTAAAATCATGACAGTTAAAGTGGTATTAAGTGGTGGAATTGTACAGAATGGATATAACCCAGGTACTGCCACTTCTGCTGAAGAAAATAGGAAAATTTGTTTGCGCAGGAACTATTGGTGGGTGAGCTGAGCTGAGCTTTGGAAGGGTAGGCCTCATACCCCCCTCAACTATCCTGATTTGGCGAGGACAGCCCTGATTAATCCTTAGTTGTTCAGCCTCTCCTAGCTTGACTATTCTTCATCTTTAATATCTTTTGGCAACTTGATATCTCTTGCCCACACATGTCCTGATTTGCATCTATAAAATATTGGGGAATATAGGATCATCCTGGCTTTTAACCAAGTATTGATCTTTTCCCACCATCTAGAGTGAATCTGTATACTATTAGCAAAGCTATAAAGATACTGAGCTATCCAGTTTATAAATGAAGGAAATAGCCATTGATACCATGTATCTCTGGCATCCAAATTTTCAGGGAGCTGACCTAGGACTCAAAAACCTTAACTTCTAGAATCCTCAATTTCTGTAACCACATTGTGTGAGATTTCCTGGCACCATTTTAATTACGGTATGCTGTTCTGCTAGGTTGTATATCCTTTACAGTACAAGATTGTATATGTCTACTCAGAAATGCATCCCACTGAGTTCAGTGAGACTTACTCTCAGGTAATTGCTCATAAGATAACAGTCTGAGTGGTATTTTATGCATATTTTAATTCCGTTTTTATCAGCTCTAAGTTTTCAAGGGTAGAATAATCAAACAAAATCCATATGCTGAGGATGTTAAAAATAAATGGTAAAAGTAAAAACATAGCATCACCATTACAGCATGCTTTTAGGCCTATGTTTTTGAGAACAGGACATCATTCTGTCAAGGGAAAAGGAAAACAAGCAGATGTTTTCCTTACTCTGCTTCAACCAGAGATTGTGAGTTAATGGTAGCACCTTGCATGCACTTTAAACAGTCCCCAATGAATAAGTAGTAATGACCAAAAAAAGTGCTATGTTTTCCTTCCCCAGAAAGTAACTGAATGTTTTCATTAGGTTTTTTTCCATGCACAAGCCTTTGGCAGTTATTGATTAACACCAATTTTGTAATGATAGGCAATGAGATCATTAGTCTAGCAGCTGAAAAGCAACACTTCTGGACCCTCTTTCCCTTGAAAGTGTTGGCTGTCAATTCTGTCTGATGTCTGCATTTTCAGTAGCAGCAGGCGGTCCCAATGTTGGTGGGGTGTGAATTGACTCTGTCTACACAATAGCTTTAGATCATTGATATATTTTGTACTGTTCAGACTGAGACCCAGAATAGATTCACTGCTTCAGTGATATTAGATCCACTGGCCATGACTGGCCATATGTGTGAGGGTTTTCTTCTTTCTTACCCCCCCCCCCCCACATACACACACACATTTGTTGTTAATAACAGAGAAATGGTAGGCAACTTTAACAGAAGAGTATTGGAGATTCAGTCCAGTCTGCTGAGCTAAGCTAAGCTACTTTCTAATTTCTGGATGGTTTTAGAAGAAGAGATGGAGCAGCGTGCAGAGACCTGTGGCAATAGCACTACACATGCTGTGGGACTTGTGTTACTGAAGCAGCAATCCTCACTCCCTCTTGTGCCACATTATGCCCCCTCTCCTCCAGTGCTGAAACCTGAGGATGCTACAGCACCAGCAGCTAATGATATGATACAGAGTATCTTAAAGACACCAGATCCCGTCTGATCTTGAAAGCTAAACAAGATAGACCCTGATTGGTATTGGATGGGAGACCACTCAAGTGCTGTAGGCTATACTTTAGAGCAGGGGTAGGCAACCTTTCCCTTTTAAGGGCCGAGGGACTTCAGCTCCCAGAAGCCTCAGCCATGTTGGCCAATAGTCCCATGTTGGCCAATAGTCCCATGTTGGCCAATAGCTCCTGGGATTCTGGGAGCTGAAGTCCCTCGGCCCTTAAAGGGGAAAGGTTGCCTACCCCTGCTTTAGAGGAAGGAACTGGCAAAAGCACCTGTGAGCAAACCTTGCCTTAAAAACCTCCATGGGATTCATGGGGTCATCTTTAAGTTGACAGGAGACTTGAAGGTACATATAACTTGAAGGCACATACACACAGAGAGAATGCTTATAACTGACCATTGATTTTGCCTTTGTAAAAGGCTGAGGAAAGGAGCTGGTAGGATGAGAGGTAGGATATAGTATTCAGAGAAGATGGAACTGAAAGATCCTAACATCCATAGAACGGATCCTCTTCCATGTGCTGTCCATGTACCTGTTCACACTACACAATTATAGCACTATGTGTCTACCCTAACTGCCTTGGGTCCTTTTTATAGAATGCCAGGATTTACAGGTTAAGGAGGGGCATTTAGAATTCTCAGCCAGAGTGTTCTTATTCCTCTGATCAAACTACAAGCCACAGGAAATGATTTTAAAGATAGCTTATAGTTTAATTTGGTTTTAATGTTCCCTTTGATATGCTTTTAATTGTAATGTTTTAAACATGTAAGCCATCTTGAGTCCCAGTCTTGGGTAAAAAATGGGATATAAATGAAAGAAGAGGAAGAGGAAGAGGAAAAAGAGGAGGGTGTAGCAGCACAATGTCTACTGATGACTGCAGCCCAGCTACTTGGCTTGAAGGAGCTTCTTGCTAGTAGCTCAGATTGTGGAACTGCTTACTTTATGAAATCTGTTTGACATCACAGAAAGAGAGAGAGAGAGAGAGAAGTTTTCACAAGCTGGTTAAAACTTTTATTTTCTAACAGGTATTTGGCTTGCCAAGGAGACAATCATTTTTTGTGGCAGACCCTTAATAGAATTTCATTTTTTAAAAAATCTGCTGATCCTGTTTTCATTTTTATGCTCCAGTTTTCATCTCTTCAAAGGAATTGCTTTGTTTTTAATTCTTGTCCTAAGCTGTTCTGAGTGTTGTAAATTCAGTATAAGAGTGGAGTATCAGTTTTATAAATGCAAAGCTCTACTGAATATACAACAGCCCTCAGGTGAACATATATATTTTGCAATATGTTTATGAAGATACACTCTGCTTTCTATAAAGCTATTAAGTGATTTTTTTCTGATGTTTTGCTCAGTCCCCAAGAATTCTTAAGTAAAGCACTTAAGAATATTTCCATGTGAATTCGGCTGACAAATACATGCACATTTCAGCAATTGCTCTTAATAGCCTCAGAAGGGTAAGTATATTATTGCTGTACATGGAACTTGTTGTAGTTAGGGGCATTTTCAAGTTTAGTTCAGAGGTGGCTGATTTCCCATGCTGTGTTGACTAGCATTTTCTCTGACAAGATAATCATGTGGGGGAAAATAGGAAGCTATTTCCAAAAATTACTCCCTGTGTGAAAATAAGCACATGAAACTACCTCATGAGACATTTACCAACAAAAATAAAATGGCAAAATGGCCTTCAGATAAATAGTGAAGCAGATACTAAATGCCCCATTGAGCAGTTAAGTCATATTTAGCTGGCTTGAACCCAGATTACAGAGTGCCAAAGGAGGGGGGGGGGGAGAGAGAAAGAGAACTTGAAATAGGATTACTATAATCCTACATACTATCTTTTAGACAATGGAGGCTGGATTCTTTTTTTACTATTATTGTTTCAACATTAGTATTTGCCTGTGGCATGTGTAATTTTTTTTGTAATAATGGAAGCTGAGCTCCCAGCTAGAGGTTTTTAAATCCTATTAAGAAAGCTTGCTTGACAGAGATCAAATATTAGCATCACATCTGCATACAAGTATTGCGCTCTGGACAAAAACTAATATTTCTTTGTCACAGGCTTTTTCGAGGAACCTAGTCTTGCAAACTATAATTGGAAAGAGGGAAGGAATTTGCAACATCATATTTTCTTCTCGCAATAGATCTTCAGTAGCATGTTCATCTGGATGAAATAGGAATGGCAATGAAAGGTTTCCATCAGCACTGGTGTACCTTAAAAAAATCGGTGCACAAAGGACCTGCTCTTGTTCCAATGTTTGCCTGCCAGACAGGAAAATTGCTACGTAAGTGAAACAAACTCCCCTGAAGACTATTACATCAAGGCCTCCCTGTTTAAAGCAATACAACAGAAGCTGTTTCTTGTCTCAACAGCAGCTGAGACCTCCTGCCTTGCAAGGATAATTTCTCTTCCCATCACTTCTTCAGTCCAGATGATGTGCTTTGCTACTGTGCCAAGAAATGCCTGTTTCCCTTTCCAACTTTGTTCTAAGAGTGAATCTCAAGAATAGAATATTTCAAAGCTGGCAGAAATTAAACAAGAAGCTTTAGGTTTGTTTTTGTTTTGTAGCATGGTGGTGGTGGTGTGGAGGAGGAATGTGAATGAAGGCATTTCTGTAGAAACTATAAAAGCAGGGAAGTAAATATGGGAGGAGACAATATGAGGGAATTTCCCCCACAATAACCCCCCCTAAATTTTCCTTTAGTCCCTAAATTTCTAACATTGCAGGAAGTGAAACACTATAAATCATTCACACCCTTTACTTTACTTAGGGCCTCTGCAGATGGGCAGCTCTGGGCCACCCTGGGAAGTGGTGGATTGGGGCCATGGCTACCCCATGCTGCAGCCCTGATCCTCCCTTTTGCCACCCCCAAAAGAGCGGCAAAATGCTGCTCCTTTTAGGGGCAACAAAAGGCTGTCCTAAGAGCTGGCACGTGGCTCTTCCTCACCCTTTTGTCAGAACCCTGCACCAGGAGGGCGTCATGATGTCACCGGCATGGGGTCGGTCTGGTCTGCAGAGGCCCTTACTTAATTAACTTTACTTACCTTTCCTCCACTTTGGGTACATAAGAGATTTGACATAGTGTAGCGGTTAGTGTGTTAGACTGTGGAGATGAGAGTTTGAATCACTTCTCAGTCAAGGAAACACACTGGGTGACCTCGCAAAGTCATACTTTCTCAGTGTCAGACAAAGACAAAGGCAAACACTCTTTGAACAAACCTTGCCAAGAAAACCCCATGATAGCTTCACATTAGGGTGGTCATAAGTTGGAAATGACTTGAAGGCACACAACTACAACTACAATTTAAACTGTATCTCTAAATTCTCAGTTGAGGTAGGAACTGGCAAAACCACCTCTGAGATACTAGAAACAGTAGTGGCAACGGCTGCTCCTGACCATGGTCATGAAAAATGCTTCTCATGTTAGAAGCCTTAGCAGCACTTTGTCTTCTTTCATGTAATAGATGTCCCCCATCTATCTTATTTATTGCTCCTCCAAGTGAACCAGATTTCCAAGCATAAAAACTGAAATCTGGGGGTGGGGGGGAGAGATTGGAGTCTAGTAGCATCATTGAAATTAACTGATTTATTGAGGTTTTGTGGATATCAATTTTCTTCTTCAGACACAGTGATGGACCACAATATTTAAGTATTTAAACCCAGTTACATACTTGGGAAGTGGAATCAGAATGTAATAGGATATGTGTCATGGTTGCTGTTTGTCTTCAAGTTATTTCTAACTTATGCCGACCCTAGGGCGAACCTATAACTGGAATTTCTCAGGTTGAGATTGTGTAGCTTATTCAAGGTCAGCCAGTTGATTATAGAAAGATACAAATTGTTAAACATGACAATAAATCTTCAAAGAGTTGTGTAACATAGTTTAAGTACCTGATAATACAGATGCATGAAAGCAAATAAACCTGCTTACCAAAAGTCAGTTTCTTTGGAGTCAAAATGTTCCCTAAGGAGATTGCTTTTGTTCTAAGTGCAGTTGTGAGGAATCATATATTTATATATTAGTATACTGAGAAACCATTGTCTCTTTTCATCTCTGATAATGGATTGGAATTTGTTAATATAAATTAAATTCAGCTGTTTTTCTTTCCATTCTTGTTGTGGTGGTGGTGACTCAAGAACCACTGCTCATAAGTTACAAATTATAATTTCAGGAAAGTTGAAGTGCTCTACCAACTGGCTTTTGGGTACTATTGTTTTTATTGTCAGATTTGTATCCATTTATCATTTGATATAGAGACAGTCCTGTTACTACGGTCCTCCTCTCCCCTGTGTTTAACTTTATATTATCTGTCAGAATAATATTACTATTTCTTTGAAAACATCTTTTCAAACTTTCCTACAAAACTCTCAATATTTAGATAATTTCCCCCAGAATCAATAAATTAAAAAAAAACAGTACAAGTCAAAGGAGCTCACTCATCACTTGAAACAATATTGAAGTGTATGGAAAGTGATACATGTTGGAGGATGCTTCTGAACATAATTTTTGAATAAGCAAAATGGAAAAAAATGAAGTATACTCAAAACATCAAGCAAAACCACTAGTAAGGTCCTTCTAAAACAGTAATGCTTCAGAATGTAGATGTGGAATTGTATTTAGATTAAAAGACTTTGCTTATAGAAAGCTAAACTATGTGAGGGTTTTTTCCTTACTTTTTAACTGCTGCAATTTGACAGGAGTTGTCTAATATGCAAATCCTTGACTGATTCTTAAGTGAATCAGTGAGAGAACTGTACTGTACCACACTTCTGAATATTTGTACTGGCCTATTCTGTCTGTGTGTGTGTTTGTGTTGTGTGCATACACACATACATACAAAAATCTGACAGCTTTATTGTGCCATTTCTTAGAGATGAGACCTTTGGAGTAGCTACTAACTGTGTATGTACTCATTAACTGGTCTGCATCCATATTTGTCTGGATCCATATTTAGATGCACACATCTGTATGGGTTCCCTGCAACACAGCAATTCCTTTCAGTAGGATCCTGACTTTCGCAGTGGCATTTTCATCAAAGTATCATTGGGCAAGGAAAATTTGCTTCTATCACTCTAGTTTTGCACACCTAACTCCTGCACAGTCACACTGAAAGCAAACTATTCAAGCAATATTTTTAAAAATGTAAAAAAAAAAATCAAGAGATATTATGTGAAAAGAATATTGGGCATGTTGCTTATGTCTTGATTTAAGGGAAAACACTTATTTCCCCATATATAAATGATGATGCCCAGCAGATCCTTTGACTGGGTATCAGATGGCCTAGGTTATTTCTGAATTTATTTGACATTGCATCATCATAGTGATCTGGCTGATGTGGAACATGTGTCTTGCTGAGAGTCAACATGTACAGAAGCTTTTTGCCCTCTGGTAGTCATCCCACATCACATGCTATGATGGACAAAGGAATTTATCATATGGGGAAAATTGGAAGTTTAAACTGGACAGAACCCGGGGTTATCCAGGACAGAACCTGGGGTTATTAGGCACAATTATACAAATGGTTTTCAGCAATGCTGTGCACAAATTGTTTGGAATCAGAACAGAAAGTGACATGAATCAGGGAGTAGTCATTTTTTGGGAAATACCATGTTTTCATTTCCATTTCATTCATGAATTCACTTTCTTTGCACAATTGCTGTAGTGTGAAAGTTATTTGTGGGATTCTCCCCATTTTTGTGCTTGTTGAAAGATTTCCCATGGTTATTTGCTGCTTTATTGTGCCGAGAAGGACACAGCCAGGCTCCTAAGGCATCAGCAGTCACAGAGAGAGAGAGAGAGAGAGAGACTTGCTTCTCTCCCTTGTGGCTTGAATGTCTCCTCCTCCTCCAGCCTCAGCCTCAGCCTCAGCTGGTGAGGGAAGGAACAGAAGGGATGCAGCCAGAGAGAAGTTTTCTCTTTCCTTTCCTACTTCTTTTCTTTTCTTTTTACTTTGGGGTGTGTTTACTTCCTGGCTTCTGGGGCAAAGAGTGTTTTCCTCCCCATTTTCCCTTGTCTCTGGAGCATGTGTGTGTATGCACTTGGAAATGACAGTTTTAAGCATCACTTCTGGTGATGCAGCTACTACGTCTGTGCTCATGTGCAAAAGAGTTATTTCCAAACCATCAACGGGATTTGTCCACATGTGTCTGAAAACCAAATATGCTTTCTACCCACTTTCTCACATTAGTAATGTGCTTTTAACACTTGGTTGTGCTCTGGGTATGAAAATCAATTGTGCATTTGTGTGCTTTTTGAGGATGTGGCTTTAATCATTTTCGGGAAGGAAGCACATAGGTCCCTGTGTGATAAACTCCAAACACCAGTTCTAAGCTACAATGTAGAAGCATCTTAAAAACATCCAAGAATTAGACCACAATAGAAATCAGATAAATCATATAGAAGGAAAAGGTTTAGCTTGGCCTGTGTTTGTGATAATAGTCTAGCTGAAAGTTTCTGGTACCTCAATTAGAGTTACTTACATTTTTCTCTAGGAAAATTGTAGGAGTTTAGCTTACAATCCACAACACAGTTACCTGAAAGCAAGCCCTACTGAAAACACTAGAACCTCTGAGTAAATATGCATAGGCTTACTCTGTCAGCTGTCTGTGAAATCCTGTGTACAATTACTTAGGAATCAGTTCTATTGAACTGTGAGAGACTTCTTTGACTAAACATGCACAGAATGTGTCTCCTAAGAATGCTTGAGAGGTTTGTTTTTCCCATGCTTAACAGCAACTAGAAACTAGGGCAGAATGTGGAAACATTACATTTCGAAATGCAATTCCCAGAATCTGCCAGCCATCATGACGCTGGGAATCGAGGAGCTGTAATTTTAAAAAGAAATAAAGAGGAACTAGCAGATTCCTAAGACTAATTTATTTTAGCATTAGCTTTTGTGGATATCAGTCTACTTCTTTAGATGCACTGGTAGAGTGATATTAAAGTGTAGCTTTAATATCAATCTATCAGGGCATCTGAAGAAGTACATTTATATCCACAAAAGCCCTTGCTAAAATGAATCACTTAATTTTAAAGCTGCTGCTACATTCCTTTTTTCCTCTGTCACTTTCTTTCTTTTTATGCTGCAATAGGCTAACAAGGACATCTCTCTGGAAACTGCTACAATAGTGTGGGTTTTTTTAAAATAACGTTTTCAAGCTCTGAGCTAGGATGCAGCTATCATTAAGGCAATAAGCACCTAAACCTGGGAGGAATCTTCTAGAAGCCAGTGACATCTAGCCATGATTTTTAGGAAGTGCATTGCTTGAAACAAAGACCTGGAATTGCAGCATATTTTTTCCTGGCCCAGGAGGATGTTGCTAGTTCTTTTTTTGGTTGTAAACCACCATGACCAATGGTTGCAATCTTACTGATTCCTCCAGGGCCTAATTGCTGCCTATTGCTGTCAGCCTACTGCTAAAGATGGAGAAACAATCATGTTTCCCCTGTTCCTCATCCGTTTCTAAATCTGCAAACAATAAACAGCTCTAAGAAGATAAGCTGATGTGTTTCACTGCCAAGCTATAGTGACTGTGCCGTTTTGACCAAATTATTGTAAAAAGGCTAGGATGCCTTGAAGCAGCAGCAGGAGCAGCTTTCCCATCTGCTTCCCATTTAATTGTCATTTAATAGAGATTGAAAAGAAAGAGCTTGCAGTTCCAATACCTTTTTCACACTTAGAATCTGGCAGCCCCTCAGCCCTGGTGCCAGTTTTTCATACCTAACATGTCCCTCTCACCTTACTGCTGGGGAGTTAATGAATAGGAAGGGGGAACCACATGTTTCCAAGTGCCAGCCTGTGTAAGGCACACACGTAATTGACTTTGACTTTGATCTCCATGCCCAAGAAGGGCAGAAGGGAACGCTCACATCACATGTACATCCTGATTCTTTCACCAGGAATTCATTATTTCCAATGAAGGTGAAGATAGCATTCTTCTGTTTTGCAAAGATGCCACAAAGCCTTCTGATTACCTATAATGATCTTTTGTACCTTGAAACACAAATCACAAAGAGATATCTTTTCAGAAGAAAAAACCAACACACCAGCCTAGCTAGCTAGCTGTTTTGTATCATGATTGAATATTCCTGTACAGCACCATGTTTCTGGGTGTGGTCATTGTCTTGCATTGAGGTGGGCAACCTACAAGTGACATCTATACTCCTGGCCACTTTCTGTGGCCCCTACTGACAGCGGGCAACTGTCAGTGAGTTAGAAAGCCACATTAACAACCCATGAGGACCTTGAGGGGATGCAATACTTGTCAACATCCAATGCCCCAAAGTTCAAATTATTTTTGCCTCCAAATGCTTCCAATTACCTCTAGGAGGTGTGGGGGCAATTTTGCCACATTTTCAGCTTACCGGGAAGTTACGTTTGGCCCAGGAAAAGCGAGCTTTTCATAGAAAGTGACAAAAATGTTAGTTTTCGATTGGTGTCCTGTTGAAAGAAGATGTCTCTTGGGCCTTAAACATCCCTGGAAAACCCAAAACATGATGATTTTTTTAAAAAAAAATTCTTTGAACCCCTGCCCCCTTTTGGAGGGGTGCAAGGAGCCCTAGAGTGCACAACAATGGACTTGGGGGCACAAGGGCTGCATTTCCCCATCCTGTTCTATTCAATTAGTGCCAAAATAATGACTTTCTGTCCTGGCCTATACAAACACAACCCTTTGCTTTTAGAAAAGGTATTGTGTTTGTCCTCCCTTGATAGCATTGCTATAATTTACATGTAGTATAAGAAAATAACTCAAACATATGCTGTTAAAATGTACTGCGTCTTATACAATAAAGCCTTCAAACACTCCAGAGAAACATTTCCCTCTCAGGAACAGAAGTAGTTTAATCTTACATTAAGGCATGGGATCTATTTATAACATCTCCTATTGAAATGTTCATAAATAAAACTTTAGGAGTACAATTGTTCTGACCCTGTCAGAATATTTCCACAGCCTGTG
The DNA here is from genome assembly GCA_026167975.1 of Phrynosoma blainvillii. Taxonomy (NCBI): domain Eukaryota; kingdom Metazoa; phylum Chordata; class Lepidosauria; order Squamata; family Phrynosomatidae; genus Phrynosoma; species Phrynosoma blainvillii. Next base: position 252,787,825 of record JANUYF010000003.1, read on the forward strand.
GGCAGTGAAGGAGAGGAGGCATTATTAATTTGTACAAATCTATACTCTGGTTTGCCTTTTATTTGAAGGAAATATTGGACAACACATTGGCCACTGAGGAAGACTGCTAGTCAAAATGTCTCCAACTTCTGCTTCAATTAAGAATTAGATGAGACCTTGGCCATCTTTTTTTCTTCACCCAATGACTTATGCCGAATAGACCTTCTCCCTTATTGTTCTTCATTGTGTGGACTGTGGACTGCATATATGAATAACTGATTATTTTAGTGTTTATATATTTTAGTGTATATATATATATATAGGTATCATACATATATATATATATATATAGGTATCATATATATAGGTATCATATATATATATATATATATATATATATATATATATATGTGTGTGTGTGATAACTGTTCAACCTAGATGCAGAACATATTGTAAGAAAAGCAGGCTTGGACAAAGAAGAAGGAGGAGTGAAAATAGGAGGAAAGAATATCAGCAATCTAAGATATGCAGATGACACCATAATACTAGCTGAAAACCTCCCTAACCTGGAAAAACTATTAAGAAAGATCAAGGAAGTAAGTGCAAAGCAGGCCTCCTGTTGAACATAAAGAAAACAAAAATAATGTTCACAGAAAATCTACACAAATTTAACTTAGACAATGAAGAAATGAAAATAGTAAAAGAGTTCTCATACCTGGGATCAAACACTGATAGAAATGGGGACTGCAACCAGGAAATCAGAAGAAGATTAAGAATGGGGAGAGTGGCTATGAAAGAACTAGGAAAGATTCTAAAATGCAAAGATATGCAACTCAGCACAAAAGTTAGAATCATACAACCATCGTATTCCCTATTACCATGCATGGATTTGAGAGCTGGACAGTTAAGAAAGATGATAGGTAGAAAATCAATTCATTTGAGATGTGGTCTTGAGGCTACCATGGACAGCTAAAAAGACAAACGCATGGGTCCTAGAGCAGATCAAGCCAGAGATCTCCCTGGAAGCTAATATGACAAAACTGAGGCTGTCATACTTCAGACAAATGTGAAGGGAGGACTCACTGGAAAAAAACAACAATGCTAGGAAAGGTGGAGGGAGGTAGAAAGAGAGGAAGGCCACATGCTAGATGGATAGATTCTATTAAGGAGATCATGGATATGAGTTTACAGGACCTAAGCAGAGCAGTGGAGGACAGGGAGTCTTGGAGATGTTTCATCCACAGGGTCGCCATGGATTGAGATCAACTCAAAGGCAGTTAACAACAAAACATGGTACTGGGCAGTACTGTACTACAGTTTAAAATTGTTAATATTGTTTAGTGATCCTAGATCAGGCGCTTCTACAGTGTAGAAGCTACACCATCAGTTTCTAGTTCTACCACTGGTGGCTTTTATGGAGATTAGTGCACCAGCTTTTATTCCCACGCTAGGCACCAGATGTGAAAACACAGGGACGGATTCTATCGTGTAGCCTCGTCCCTGGGCAGTACTCATCGTGTACCTGACTGGGCTTCTCCCAGACCTTTTAAAGAAGAGGATTTTCCCGTGTGTTTTTTTAAGGTCCAGGAGAAGCCCAGATTGGGTACACGATGAGTACTGCCAGGGCTATGTGATAGAATCTGTCCTTGTGCATTTACCTCCTGTGCTTAGCATGGGAATAAAAGCCGGTACATTAATCTCCTATGTCAGTGAGGCAATGACATAGATGTTTTAGAACAAACATTTAAAAAGCAATCAATGGTCTTAAACCTTATCCCCAAGTAGCTTTAGCACCTTGGACAGTTCCTTCAAAGTAAAGAACAACAACACAGAATTGTTTCCCCACTCCTACTCACATAAAGCCTCTACATAATTAATATCTTACTTTCCTGAGCAGTATTTCTGTGATAACAAAACAAATAGAAGGAGTGAATGTGGAGTGAACGCAGAACTGTACCAGCCCTAGCAACAGCCAATAGTAAGCAAGCTGGTGGCAGCTGATCAAATCTAAGTCTGGAGATGAAAAATAGCCAGTTGGTGACTGTTGGATCAGATACGGTTGAATTAAGAGCAGAGAGGGTTACAGGAAAGATCTGAGAGGAACTGTTACAGTGAGGGTTCCAGAGAGGGACAGTTATTGTGAGATAGAAACTGAGTGCTAAAGTCCAGAAGTGAGGGACTTAATATCTGTGAAGAACTCCAGGTGAGGGAGTAATAGTGAAGAGATATCTTGAGGAATATAGATAGCCCTAGTGGCAGGTTTATTAATTAGATTCAGGGAAAGTAATCCAGAAGAAGGACTGTGTGAGGGTCCTGGGTAACAGTAACTCTTATTCTCTGAGAAGAGTGGTGTACAGGAAACTGTCATTGTAACAAAGTTGAAGCTAAGAAAGTAAAGCTCTCAAGTGAAACAAGTATAAGAAGGATGTGAATTTGAGGAATTACTAAAGTCCAAGTCTTCAATGAGATCTTTTATCCTATATTTACAGAGGTGGCTAGGGAATAGACTGATAGAGACAAAGCTTTCCAATGAACTGTAATTTATTTGGGGATTCAAACATACAAAGACACTCTACCATTCAATCATACACAAAAGAACTCCGGAATAAAGTTAGCTTTGAGAGGAAACACAGATGATAATTTCCTGAAGGAGGCTGCTTCAACGATGTATGAAGATGGATAGACTCAACCATTATGAAAGGGAAAGGACAATGGAAAGAGCTGGGACCCAAGTCAGAGTTCACAGTGGCGCAGTGTCACCATGAAATCTAACCAGATCCAATGTGCCTGAGATCTGGTTGAATCTTTTATACCCTTAAATCTAGCCTAAGGTGAAGAGTTGTTATTGTATATCAAAGGATTCCGGATTACTACTCTTTGAAGTAAAAAATTTCCAAGGTGAAGAGTTGTTATTGTATATCAAAGGATTCTGGATTACTACTCTTTGAAGTAAAAAATTTACTTTGAAGTAAAAAATTTCCAAGGAGAAGAGATGGGATGTTAATGTTATCTCATCTTCAGCTGGACACATCCTGACTGGTACCCATAAATCTTCTAGATGTGAATGTCCTGCTTTGCAGCTCCTAGGCTTGGCCCTTTTGATCTGCATATTGTTGTAAGTGCAGATGTGACCTTTCAGATACCTATGTGATGTGCTCACCTTGAGTCCATGGCGATTGAGCTCTTCCAATCCAGGGCCATGGCAGGGATCCACAAAAAGGGGCTTTTGATATATATTAAATCAATTATTGTAACACAAGTAACACAAATATATGAAGTAACAAATGTCTTATTCACCTATAACTAAGTATCTATTGTTTGATACTAAATAAATCTTCTAAATAAAGTTCTATTATTTTGCTGAAAGCTTGTCTGCAGCTTGATTGAATATCCACGTCACTAACAGTCAAAGTATTTTACACCATAATTAAAGTGCACCTCTGACATTTATACAAGAGTGAAGCAGCTTCAAAAATTGATTGGAAGTCATAAGAAAAGTAAAGTGACTTAAGTGAGGTAAACAATAAGAAAAGGCACCACAGTGAATACACAGGGAGTTTCAAATCTTAGTCTTGCAGAATGCTTTTTGACCTTTGGTCTTTCAGATGTTTTGTAATTCAGTGCCCAGAAGCCCTTGCCAGTTTTGCCAGTGGCTAGGGATTGTGGGAGTTGAAGTCAAAAACATCTGGACAACCATAGTTTGAGAACCACTGATGAGAGGTGATCCTTCACAGTTAATGATGCACTGTCCTCACTATTTAGTTAATATTTAGGTTATTCCTGCCTCACTATTCTTGCCTGGCTCATTGTTCTTGTTAACTGCCTTCAAGTCAACTTCAATTTATGGTGACCCATGAGAGGTCTCGGGCAGAGATAAAATCTCCAGCAGTGGCCCACCCCTACTTGACAGTGGAAGGAATGTGAAGGGAAGGCAGGCAAGGATCTGAAGCTTGTAGCCTTCCAGGATTCATTCCTGGCTCTCCCATCTATATTCACTATGTGACATCAGGAGATGGGACTATTCAAGGGCTGGAGGGGGAGAAACCCAGATTCTCCTCAAGGTTTTCAGACAGTTGGAAAGCCTCTGTCTCCATTTTTTCCCTCTTGAGCATTTGAATATTCCCTCCACTCCTACCAGCATGTATGCTCATGGACCTAGTTAATGATTTTTCTGTTAATTAAGAACCTTTGCTTCTATTGATGTTAACATGTCATTTCCTTTTTAAGCGAAGGAGACTAGAACTCTGGGGAAAAACAGATTGCAGAGCAGCTTTGTTTGGCTTTGCTGTAATTGTGGTAATTCTGTTAGGCCCTGCCAAGCAGTAGGAGAAGGGTTGTTTTTCCTTAGTAAAGTTGAACTTGTTTAAATATTGCTAGACTGTAATGTAACACAGTCAAGGGCTATGTAGTGCTATTCCAGTAATGAAAAAATTTGCATCAGTGATGCATTCAGTTTTTTCAAAGGTACATTATTAAGAGAAGGTTTTCTACTATCTCCTCACACCATTGCATGTTGGCAAGACATGCATTTATATGATGCAGTCATGCATTTACATGCATTTGCATCAGAAATCCCTAGGACATGAAAGGATGCTTTTGCTTCTTCTTAAGCACAACTTGCTGATCAGCAGATCCGATGGAAATTAAGAAACTATCTCAAAAAATATTGTTTAATTCCTCTCTCCCCAACAAGAATCCTAGACCTCCCTTATTTTGCTCCTGGATCCACCCTCTGCCTCACTAAATTTAATAGGAAAACCTGTTACTTAGTACATATTTAAATATATTTTTTCCAGGATCAATTGTAGAAATTGTGTTATAGGGTGACAGTATTCTGCCAGACATACTGATAATTTTGTCTTCCCTCTCAACATCTTTTTCAATCTAGAATATTCCAGACCAGCAAATTTTCCTCTTAAACCATTTGAATTACTATGTAAGTATCCAAGTAATACTTTGGGGTAGACATCTATCTTTAGGGATATTTACAAAATGTTTTTTCAGACTCTCCTTTCATTTAATTTCCAGCTCCTCTCTTATCCTTAGCTATACAAAGAGATCCCCATCTCTGATAGTAAGCATATCAGCAAATGTCTATGTCTGACCTTAGTGTCCTTTAGCACCAGCCAGCATTTCCTGTTCTCTTGATTAATCTCCTATAACCTTGACAATTATCTAATCCAGTTACTTCATAAAGCAGAGAAAACTAACATGATCCATCTATGTGCAGTGTCTGCATCTAGAGGATTCTGATACATTTTTGTGTGCATATCTTAGTCCATACCCTCCAAATGATACATTTTATCCATTTAACCATCTTGTCTAAATCTGCCACTGCTAAATCTGTGGGGAGAGGATAATTGGGCTAGAAGGAAAAGGTGGGGTATATGCTGTAGTTGCTGCACATGGTCTCATGAAATTTCAGATAATACCCAGTCTATAAAAGTTCTTTTTCTTTGTTCACTCTTCCTAGGAATTAAAAAAATAGGGATGGAAAGAAGACTGGTATCCTGTTAGTTAGTCCAAGCTAATATAAATTCTTTTATGTAGCTGTTGAATGGTGAGTATCCCATTTACCCAATGGGTCTACTTTAGTTAGGACTAACAGCATTTATACAATTACTAGCAATTATTCATTCCTAGTTGAAAAATATTGTGAAACTTTCTCCTGGCATCCAAATGGCCTGAAGTGTTGTGGATAAATTAATTTGAAGAGAAAAACACATAGGTCTGTGGGGTTTTTGTTTTGTTTTGTTTTGTTTTGTTTTTTGTGGGTTTTTTTTTAAAAGTAAACTGTTCTTGTTTTATTTATTTTTAAAAAATTGCATAGAAAATGCATTTCCTACACAGAAAACACCATGGCTGGAATCCCTTTAAGTATTTATGTCAGCATAAATTGACTTATAAGCACATAAAGGTGACTTGCAGTGATGCCCAATATTTGTATTGTCAGAAGAGGAGCAAAGAAGTAGCTGTACCTTCAGGCCATTGTTCAAGTGAAGCCAGCAGCATGCTGGATACACAGAGGCATCCTGTTATCCTATGGGCATCATGTGCTATTGTGCAATGGGGAAATGTGAAAAGAAACCCTCTTGTGTATCATTGCAGTTCACTAGAAGGGTTGAATCTTGTGTCGGGGATGTAGCTACAGAATCATAAAGTTACATGTTATAGCATCTGAAACAAACTCTTAGCTGCTGCAGTTTTCTCCACAGAATATTTCCTCTGCAACTCTTCAAACACAGGGAAAATACTGCAAAGGAATGTTTGTTTTCTCCCACAGTGGGGAGAAACCTAGTGCAGTTATTGGTCATTGTACACATGGATGTGTCCAATGGACTTTGGACACAATTATTGGTCATTGCACACAAGGATGAAATAGTCAAAGATTTACATCCTTCCAAAAAAAAAAAAAATTAGGGGGACTAAAGCAGATCAAACCATGATGGGATAGGCATTTATGTGGAATTTTGTTGGGACAAGGCATGTTTGCTCTTGTTGTGCTTGACAGGAAACATTGCGTTGTGGGTGTTCATTTATTCATAATAGGTTTCTGTCTACAAGTATATATCAGTTAAGAAAGTAGATGTTACTTCTTTAACAGAAAAGTTGGGTCCAGAAGCTGGAATAACACAGAAAAAGAGGGGCAGTTTCCTGCACCACCAAAAAAGAGCATGTCTCAGCAAACCTTTTATATGAAACTAACCACATGCATGTGTGAAATGAGACAACAAAGTCAGATGTGTCTTGTATAAATAAAAACAATTTGAATATTCTAGAGACCACCCGAAATCTTCCAATATGCAACCAGGAATATTTTCTTTCAGAAGCTTCCACTATACTAGTGATTTCCATTTTGATAGTCAAATTGATAGATATAGGTTTCTTTATCATGCTGGAGATGTTATGCAGGCTTATTTGCTTTCCCCTGTCTTGCTGTTCAAGCATGCTCAGTAAGGGATTCTGGGAGCAGCTGCTATTTACCTTAGCTATTGTAGGCAGGCACACCCAGCTACAGTAGGACTGGCTAAATTGGAATTCCATTCTTTCATACTCAACCTTTTATTGCATTGTTTACTGCAGACTTGCTGCTGCAAGCTGACACCATAGTTTGTGTTTCTCCAGCCCTCCTTCACCATCCTCCCAATGCTGAAGCTAAAAATCTTTGAGCTAGACCTAAGACAATGAGGAAAAGATGAGCATCAAATGGGCAAAAATAAAAGACTTGTCAGTGGCTTTGTTAACTGCAGTATGTCTGTTTTTATAACTCTAGGTTGCCTGAGTTTGAAGCCACTGCCATGATGTCAGAAGTGTGGTACCCATTAGTTTTGTACCAGGGCTGCCAATCACTATGGAAAGGATGGGGAAAAGGAGTCTTTTCCATGGCAAAGGTCCATACTGCATGTGGCAAAGGAAAAGGAAACAGACTCAAAAGGTGGAAGTTGGCAATTCATTACCTCTGAGGACCATAGGTTTTGTGGACACCAAAAGCAGTGATTTCCAGAGACTGCAGCAACTACTAACATTCAGTGGGTTGGGAGTATTCTTACAATTCAGTGAGACCTCCTGCTTCTCCATGAAAGACTCAAGACTGGAGCAGTTTATCTAGATGCTTGTAAGCCATCTTGGTGAAAACAGCCTTTACAAAGTATCTCGGTTTCTTGTTTGAAAGGATTTGGGATCCATTCAGAAGTTATTTTCCTAGGATCAAGAAAGTATGGCTATATGTAGAATCATAGAATAATAGAGTTGGAAGAGATTTCAAGGGCCATCCAGTCCAACCCCTTGCCATGCAGGAAGACACAGTCAAAGCACTGCCGACAGATAGCCATCCAGCCTCTGCTTTAAAACCTCCAAAGAAGGAGACTACCACACTCTGAGGCAGTATATTCCACAATCACTCATAGTGTCAAGACGTTCTTCCTCAGGTTGAGGTGGAGTCTCTTTTCCTGTAATTTGAATCCATTGCTCTGGGTCCTGTTCTCTGGAGCTGCAGAAAACAAATTTTCTCCATCTTGAGTATGACATCCTTTCAAATATTTAAATAGGTCTATCATATCCACTCTTAATCTTCTCTTCTCCAAGCTAAACATGCCCAACTCCTTAAGCCTCTCCACATATGGCATGGTTTCCAGACCTTTCACCATTTCTTCTGGACACACTTCAGTTTCTCAATATTCATTTTGAATTCTGACACCCAGAACTGGACACAGGGCCTATACAGACTGCCAGAAATAATGCAGATTGAGGTCACTTTAACTGTCCTGGCTCAGTGTTAGGGAATCATGGGAATTGTAATTTTTTTTCTGGGTCATTGAGCCTTCTCTGTTAGAGAGCTCTGGTGCCACAATAAATGACAGTTCCATGATTCCTTAGCACTGAGCAGGGCAGTTAAAGTGGCCTCAATCTGCATTATTTCTGACAGTCTGTAAAGGCCCACAGTATTTCAGGCCTGACCACAGCAGAATAGAGTGGCACTATTATTTCCCTCAATCTATACTTCTATTGATTCAGCCTAGAATTGCATTGGCTTTCTTAGCTGCTGCATCACACTGTTGACTCATGGTCAACTTGTGGTCTACTAGAACTCCAAGCCCCCTTTCACATGTGCTGTTGTTAAGCCAGTTGTCCTCCATCTTATATCTGTGAATTTCATTTTTTTTTCTGTCTAAAAATGTGTAGTATTTTATATTTCTCCCTGTTGCAGTTAATTTTGTTGAATATAAGTGTCATTTAACTTACCAATAGTTCGTAGTTCCTCACCTACAAGTGATTTGGGTCAAGGAAAAAAGTTAACAGGAATATGGGTGGAAGATTAAGTACAAGAATCCAGAGATCTGTGGGTGGGGTTGGTGGGTGCGCCCCCTAGACAAACTGGAAGTCATTCAGTCATAACATCTGAATAGGATTTCAGACTCTCAGGATTGAAAGGGTTTGGGATATTCAGACATAAATTGGCTCACATCTTTTTTGTCATTCCTTAAGTTAGTGGCTGAGAATATAACTATATCCCGCAGCATATCCTGGACAAAAAACTATGGTAAGTGATGTTTTTGTCCTCTGAAAATAGGATTCTTTCCTTCCAAAAAGGAACCTCATTCTATAAGAGGAATCTCAATGGCATTTCTCTCCTTTTTGTAAATGGCCTTTCCCTCCCCCATTCCTACAGATTTTACTGAAAGCCTTCATCACATAGTAGCCAGCTTCATAGATATATGGAGTGTGTGTAATTTTGTTGACTCTTATATTCTTCTCAGTAAGCCTATTAAAATGAGCTGACATTTAAGAGCTGTGGTAAGGTTTTCATCAAGGCTATTATGTAGCTCAGACAGACAGTAAGACTATTCCTCTACACTTTATTAATTTCTAGGGACAACTTCCATTCTTAAACACTAAGCAAAAGATGAGGAACACTGATTCTACCTTATACTCTTCCATTTCCTTGATGCTTGATAATAAATGCAATTACTCAGATTTCAGAATGACTCTTAATCATTCCAAAATAAAAAGCCTTCTTCCCAAGAACTGTATGAGGCTTTCTTGCTTTACACCTCTTCTCCCTGCTGTAAAAGTCTGTTTCTTCCAACTTCATTTCCCCCACCTACAAACTCTCCCCTTACCCCATCAAAATCTTTACTTTTAGAGCATTAAAAATGCTGAAATATCACTGAAATGGCTTCTCTTTTCTCATAGGTGCAAGAGCATCACCTCCTTTTCACCTTTTTGGACTCTGCAGTATATTTGTGTGCCAGAGTAAATTGCGCTCTGGGTAGAAAATGTCATAGATGTGGCTATGACATAAAACTGGAGCAAAGGCAAAAAGGTAACCTGAGTTCAGTTAGGAGACAAGATGACTCATCATTTGAAGAGTCTTGAGTCACAGGAAGCTGATGACAGAAGGGCAGGAGATGAAGTCAGCAAACTTCACTTCTGCAGAATCATGGCTATCAGATGACAGGAAACTGGGTGACATACTAGTAGTGGGCTGGACTCAAATCCCAGGGGGAGATATTGTATATAAGTGAGTGAGCTGAATGCTCAGGTTGGTTGCATTGTAAATAGGAGCCTGCCGTAGCACTTTGTTAGTCTGATGTATATAGCTGTACTCAAGAATAAAATCCTCTTCATGAGAACTCAGCAGTTCAGCAGTTTTTGTAAAGACCATGTGGCACCCTGGTCTGGAAAATGACATGGATGTGACCACTGAAAGGAACTGGAGCAATGGTAACAGGGTTACTATAGTTCAAGTGGCAGGTGCATGAGTCAGCATTTGGAAAGCTGTGCATCATGGGAGGTCTGATGCAACATGCACAGTGGGCGAGGCCATCCAGGTATGCATCATGGGAGGTCTGATGCAACAGGCACTGGGGATGAAACCAGCCAGGTTTCATTAGTGCATGGCTGTCACATGTTCCCAAGAAGACCACCTATATATGGGAGAGGGTCAGAATCTCCATTTTTGATTAGTTGTGGTTGATGGTTGGTGAAGCACTTTGTTGGTCTGTATAGCTGTGAGTATTCAAGAAGGATGTCTAGTACTCTATGTATCTTTGTAAATATTTGCAACAAAGATTAAAGCCCTCATTGAGTGAAGTTTTGCTGTCCAGCGATTCATTTTTCCAAGCTGAAAGCAGCAGCCTACGTATGGGAGGATTTTCCTGTGCTGTCTGGAGCAAGATTCTTCACAGAAGATCATCTTCTGGGCGTTCCTACCTGTGTGCATCAACTCTGTGTGTGTGTATGCTAGATCCTGCCTGTCTGTATACCCCAACATCTATGTGGGAGGATCTTTTTTCTGTGCTGCCTGCACCGAACTTCACAGTAGAGACTCTTCTGTGGCATCTGGTTCCTGTCGTAAGTCTTCTGCATGTTGATCCCAGATCACACATGCCCCAACATTCTAGTTATGTGATTTTAGTCCTGTAATTGCTGTAATTTTAGTCCTGTAAATGCTGTAATTTAACATTGTTAAATAATTAATCTAATTAATACCTGTTGAATGTGTGGTTTTAATTCAGCAAATGACATTTTCAAAAATATACCTCTGATTTCTGACTTCCTTACCTAGGTTTTTCAGTAATAATGAGTATCTATTACTAATATTAAGGGCCAAATGTCACTAAGGCAATTACAAATGTGTGTCTACAGCTCAAGAATTCTGATTGCCTGAAGAAAGTGTTGGACATAAGTTTCTCCCTTTAAATCTGCCTAAATCGTGCCCAATATTTTTTTGGTCGGATACTAGCTGACTATATCACTATTTGAGAATGCTGATGAAATTGGATCATTTGCAGTTTTAAGAGAAAATTTAATATCCTATAGCTGATTTAACTTCTTAACTGGTTTTAACATTTGGTTTTAGTTACTAATATGAGTAGTATGATATTCTATGTACCTTAAAGACTGATTATTTGATCAGTGCAAGTAGTCCTTCTACCTGTGAATATCACAGCTGTTTCACACTGCCATTGTGTTCATAGTTATTCATCATGTGGTAGCCATAACCTTAATATTATTGGTTATGAGTGATACTCTATAAAAATTGTACTATGATTTGTATTTGAAATGCTAAAAAATTAATCAGTATTTGGTAAATTATATTCAACATCTGTTATTAATATTCTATCTCATATTAATATTTAATACTGACTCTAATATGCCAAGAAATTCTCATTATTTCTTTGCAATATTTAGAGAAAGCTTATTTTTATGGGTGCTTGACTAGAATAGGGGTTACTTCAAATTCTGTAGGGTGATCAAATCTAGCATATTAAAATGCCAGAGTAAGAATGCAAAGTCACATAGCAATGTCATTGATCACAACTTTACATTTCATAGTTCTGCATTAACTTACTTCATGGCATTTTAGATAGCCCAGAATTTTTTGCCTTGTCTTAGCAGTTACTGCTTTTCCTGATAGAGACAATTCCTAGGATTCAAATATGTGGGTTGCATGGCTCAACTAAATTTTTATGAAGTGTGCAAAAGGATCCAAGACAACAACATATACCCCCCCCCAAAAAAAAAATAATTAAAAAATGGCAGCACTGATGTGCTTTCAGAGTGGGATAAGGTACTATCCTGGTAAGTTGTGGAGCAAAATCCAATGGCTCTCCAGAGGTATTTGCTGCCATGTTTCTAAGCCACCAGAAGACATGGAAAAACAGAACTCAACAGCACTCAAATTGTGCTTTGTTATAGCTGGTGAAACAAGATTCTCTCCATTAGTTCAACATGTCTTTCTACTGATACTATGGAAGGTGATTCTATATATGTTATAAGCACCAATTGGATATTGTTTGCAAAAAGATATGGATACTAATCCAAAGATACTGCCAGCAAAAATCATTGTATTGTATAGGAATGCCCCACTCTTAATTTCAAATGTGTTTTTTTTTTCTTTTTAAATGTAGACTTCTCTGCAGGGTTGCTTTTGCTCTTTCTTTTATGCTCATAGAAGTTTCAGCATAACCTTGCACCAAAAAAAAAAAAAAGTTTGTATAGGGAATATGTTTTCCATTTCACCTTCTGTAAAATACAATCTGTCCTTCACAGGTATCATCTGCCCTTTATGATGCTACTAACGTGTCCCAGTTTTACCATTAGAATGTCTTGTTACCAGCTGGTGTGCTGCTATTGGCATTACAATGCTTGGAGTAAAGTCAACTATGGAAGAATATGTTTTATGTCAGAGAAGACAAGAGAGCCAAGAGATGAACTGAATTCCTTTCTGATGAATCTTTTTATGGATCAGCAGATTTATTCAGAGTTATTTAAAAAGCAGTTAACATTACATTAGCAACAAACTGTGATCTGTGTCAGCACCAAGATACTGTTCAGTCATTTATTTTAGAGCAGGAAGTCACTGCAGGGATAAATGCAATATTAAATATCTTGCAGGCAGATAAATTCCAAGGCAGAGCTAGCAGGTTTATCTTTTATATTCTAAATGTTAGGTTTACATGTTACAATCTTACTGGAATGTTTGGATTTTTATTATTTTTCTTGCTTACATCAGACAAGAAAGCAAACAAACACAGTTCTCATTTTCTGGATCATTCAGACTTGCAGCCAATTTTTTTGTTTAAACTGCAGGAAAATGAGCAAATATAGGACTGAATCCTTTTGCATATTGTACTATGACAAAATTCATTGAGGGAAAGCCAGCATGATGTAGTAGTTTGAGTGCTGGACTAGGATTCTGAGATATTAGGGATCAAATCCCTGCTTGTCCATGAAAATCCACTGGGTAGTTTGGTTAAGTCACACTCCCTCAGCTCCAGAGGAAGACAATGACAAACCCCCTGTGAACAAATATTACCAAGAAAACCCTATGACAGTTTTGTCTTAGGGTCACCATATCTCAGAAATGACTTGAAGGTAGATAATAACAAAATCATTGTGCAAGTGGTTGTGCTTTCTAAGAGGTACATAAGTGAAAACCCTTGTGTAGTTGATTGTTTCACAAGCATACACACAAACCTCTCTCAGTTAGAAGACCCAATCAGCCATTTCACAAAGGGTGCCCTCAAGGCTGTGATAGCAGTTGGACAACTGGCTATACTGCTGTGGAATCCAGTGTAACTACAGTGGCATTTGTTTACACTGTGCTAAAAATATGCAGGATCTTGGCCATTTATTTTTTTTAAAGCTATGGTTTTATGCTGTTCAAGACTGCCTGTCATTATCTTTGTTCCTAAGCAAAACTGGAGAATCCCAAAGGTTTTCTGATTATTATTTCTTCCCCTAAAGAATAGCTCAAAGGCAGATATGGGTAGTTATGTGCAATAGGTGCTCACAAATATTAATTTTAGCAGAATTCAAAGCAACTACATTCAGAGTATATGCAAATGTTAACCTCTTATGAAGAAAGATGGTGAATGAAAATACAGAAGCAGATTCTAGATCAAGATGGGCAATTTTCAAGGGCATGAATGGGGGCTCCATTACCTCCCCCCAGACTTAGGAAGGCCTCCCCACCCCTGAAAAAAAAAACACCCAGAGGGTGCTGCTCGGGGACAGTAGCTCCAGTAAGAGGGAACTCACTTGTGGGGTCCCTCAGGGGGCTATTTTGTCCCCAATGTTATTTAACATCTATATGAAGCCGCTGGGTGAGATCATACGGAGTTATGGTGCTGGGTGTTATCAGTACGCTGATGACACCCAAATCTATTTTTCCGTGTCTCGTTCATCGGCCTCGAATTCCAATGACATCTCCTCTCTCAATGAATGTCTTCAGGCGGTAATGGGCTGGATGAGGAAAAACAGGTTGAAACTGAATCTAGACAAGACGGAGGTGCTCACGGTAGCGGCCCCGAAACCAAGAATTGGGTTGCAACCTCCAGTCCTGGATGGGGTCGCACTCTCCTCCAGTGACTGTGTTCGCAGTCTGGGGGTGCTTCTTGACTCATCACTCCTGATGACAAATCAGGTAAATGCGACAGTCAGGAGCGCCTGTTATCAGCTTCGGCTGATACGCCAGCTGCACCCTTTTCTGGAAGTAAGGGATCTCGAGACCATTGTGCATGCACTGGTAACCTCACGCCTCGACTTCTGTAATGCGCTCTACATGGGGCTACCCATGTGCTTGGTTCGGAAGCTTCAGTTGGTTCAAAACATGGCAGCCAGGCTCATTTCTGGAACATCTAGGAGGGACCACATCACCCCGGTTTTGAGGTCCCTCCACTGGTTGCCTATTAGCTTCTGGGCCCAGTACAAGGTGTTGGTTATTACCTTTAAAGCCCTAAATGGCTTGGGTCCAAGCTATCTCAGGGATCGCCTCCTTCCATACAATCCTCCCTGCGCTCTCCAGTCCTCTGGGAGGAATTTGCTGCAGCCTCAAAAATCTAGGCTTGCAGTGACCTCGCAGAGGGCTTTTTCTGTTGTCGCCCCCAAACTCTGGAACGGCCTGCCGGACGAGATCCGTCAGTTGACATCACTGGACAGCTTTAAAAAAGCTGTCAAGACGGATCTCTTTTGGCAGGCCTTCCCAGACTGATCACCCCGGCCTTGGGTTCCTTGACTCCTGCGTTCCTCTCGTGGCCCCATCAGTTGTTGATGGATGAGGAACGCAGTAGAGGTTGATTAGGGGGTGGGTTGGTTTTTCTTTGGAGATATTATTATTGTAAGCCGCTTGGATTGTCTGGCAATAAGCGGGATACAAATAAACTTTATTATTATTATTATTATTATTATTATTATTATTATTATTATTATTGAAAAAAGAATTAACAGTTCTGCCACTATATCCCACCCAGGACATAGCAACATTTTTTGCCAAGGTTCCCCTCCCCTCCATTTGTGAGCTATGTTAGACCTGTGTTGAAAAAGGGCCTCTCCTAGGCCTAAAATATCTTAGAGGAGACAAAAATGTGGGCAAAAATATCCCTATAACCCAGGGATCATTTAGGGCAGCACCCCTCCAAAAAAAAAAAATGTTGGGATTCTGAAAGCCACAAAAACTGCTCTTCAGGGTTGCACTTTTTACAGCCCTGTTCTAAGAGAAAGTCCAAATCAAGAGTGGCTGTTTCAGTCCAAGATCAGGGTAAACAACCAGAGGAAACACGAAATGTTAAATAAGGTAGATAAATGGGCCCCTCTAGATGTCCTTAGATTGCAATTCCCAGGATTCCTTGCCAGCAGCCATGCTAGACTAAAATATGGTGTAAGAAGGATAGAGCTTAAACCTTCCTGAGGAAGTCATTGTGGAATGAACCTGTATTTGAAGAAGGAACAGAACCAACTTGTAGGAAAATGCTAGAATGTCTGGATGACAATGCAGGAGAACTGGATGGCAAACACTACCTTGCCCAACATCTCTAACAAGTCCTAGCTTATCTGGCAATACACTGTTGTGATACTGTCTACATGAAAAGGTCTTGCCCTGACCCAAGCTTACTCTTTTATCAAAACTGCGCAGGAATGTTTTTATGGTATGGACAGAATAAATCATCTCTCTTATCTGGACTATTAGTCAGATTCTGCTAGAGACTGAAGTTTGCTGTTGTGTGCCTTCAAGTAGTTTCCAACTTATGGCAACCCTAAGGCAACCCTATCTGAGGTTTTCTTGGCAAGTTTCTTCAGAGGGTGGTTGCCATTGTTATCCTCTGAGGCTGAGAGAATGCAACTTGCCCAAGGTCACCCAGTGGGTTTCATGACTGAGCCAGGATTTGAACCCTGGTGTCCAGAGCCATAGTCCAACACTCAAACCACTACACCACACTAGTTCCATAGACTGAAGTACAGCATTAATATGATCCCTTCAAAACTCCCAGCATAGCCAGTTTGTTGATTTAGTGCTAAAACTGAAATGCTGGAAGGTGGGGACACTGTTTTCTTTCATATGAGTTTGTTCCCCTATATGGACTTCTGAACCTATACTTATCCTACAATTTGCTTGGACTGGCACGGTTAAGCACTGTTGTTGCTATGCTTCCAAGAGGGATCTGATCAAGTGAATGAGTGGACCTAGGCCCTTAAGGAAACCACAGTCAACATATAAGGCTTCATATCTCAGCCTTGGTGATTCCCCATACCACAAAATATGATACTTTTAGTGGCCAGCCAAAATGCACAAAACACATAATGTAAGCTTTTGAAGCTTCACTGACTTCTTCATCAACCAAAAGATGTTTTTTTTAAAAATCATACAGGAGGAAGAAAAGGTGACAATATTGGAGTTGCAGGCCAGCATTTTTTAAAATAGATTTTGTCTCTGCTTTAGTTCAGTTGGTTTGGAGCAATCTCAATGTAGGCCTCTCTTGGCCATGTGCGGACTGTAGATAAAGGACAGTAAAATTTAAACTCCATTAGCAGCAGTAAAACAATCCCTCTTGGCATCTAGAGTGATCCCTATTACTATGATGACTACATAAGGACATAGATCTATGTTTCACTGCATCCAAATACTGACCATTCATTCTAACAGTACTTGAACATCTTATAGTAAGGAACTGCCACTTGTTGAATGCTCTAATGTATGTTGGGAGCTGATCCAGATCACAATGGCCTTCATGACTGAATGAATATAAGTGTCTCTTATAGCATCTTTCTCAATTTCTCTGCCAAGTACAACTCAGCCAGAATTTGTCAGTTCTTGTGCTACTGATATAATTTTACTGCGCTCCTGCCAATGAAGCTGACACAGCAGAGACAATAAATCATAAGTCTCCACCAGTTCCACATCATCGGTGTTATAAATGCCTCCTGCAAGGCATGCAGTGCCAAGTGCCCTTGCTGTTTGCAATGTTTGAAACAACTTTGTAAAATTTGAAATTTTTAGAGATAGTTTACAAAAAGTAAAATTTATACAGGGAGCAAAAAAGCAGGGCTGGAATTCAGTATTGCAGTTCCAGATTCATAATCTGGAGTTATGGATCCTTAATTGTCCTGTATTCTCTAAGAGTACATATTTTTACTGTAAAACTATGCTTTACAGTCCCCAGTCCATCTTAACAGCCAACAGATGGATCAGGCAAAGGATGGCTACAGGCAACTGGAGTGAAAGGATGGACAGGTTACTTACCTGTGACTGTGGTTCTTCGAGTGGTCTGGGGAGTGAGGTTATGACAGTCATAACATCAGGTTATGACTGATGTTATGTATTTCTTGGTCTGTTAATCTATGGGGGAAAGTGGGTGAGAAATAAATATGATGATGATGATGATGACGATGACAAGGATTTACAACAGGGATCCTGTTTCTATTTGTTACAGCCTCACTTGCTGGTAGGAAGTATTTGGAAACATCCTCTTCCTTGTGCTTCGATTGCCACATGAGCAGACCTGCTTTGCCCAACCTGGTAACTGAGTGTTAATGTGAGACTGGGCAGGAGATGTTACTTTGTTACGCATACATAACTAAGTGGCTAATGTAGAATACTGGAGAGCATTTTTAGAAATTACCAAAATTATCAGTGTCTCACGAACAGAATCTTTAGAAATTTTTCATTTAGGGATAGAATAATACAATAAGAAAATTATTAAGGTGTTAAAAAAATAACCGTAGTGCTCTATGTCCTGCATTGTTGGACAAGTTTCAATTTGTGCAGCCTGAGGACAGGATCCTTGGAGCAGTGGGGGCCATCACGTGCATACTGGATCCTTGCCCTTCCTGGCTTCTGAAAGCAGCCAGAGAGGGACTGGCTGAGTGGGTAAGTGGAGTGACAATTGCCTCACTGCACTTAGGCAGATTTCCATCCTGTCTAAAGGAGGCTGTGGTGAGGCTTTTACTGAAAAAGACCACCTTGGATCCCACTATTTTGGATAACTATAGGCCAGTCTCCATTCTTGGGCAAGATTCTGGAGTGAGTGGTGGCCTCCCAGCTTCAAGGGTTTCTGGATGAAATGGATTATCTAGATACATTTCAATCTGGCTTCAGACCTGGATATAGGACAGAGACAGCTTTTGTTGCCTTGGTGGATGACCTACGTAGGGAACTGGACAGGGGGAGTGTGTCCCTGTTGGTCCTGCTGGATCTCTCAGTGACATTTGATACCATCAACCACGGTATCCTTCTCGCCTGCCTTTCTGGGATGGGACTTGGCATTGGCCCATGGGGTTCCTCAGGGTTCTGTTCTGTCTCCTATGTTATTCAGCATCTACATGAAAACACTGGGAGAGGTCATCCAGAGTTTGGGGGTATGGTGTCACCTGTATGCAGGTGACACCCAACTCTATCTCTCTTTCCCATCTGATTCCAAGGAAGCTGTCTCTGTGCTGAACCAGTGTCAGCTGTCAGTAATGGACTGGATGAGGGGAAACAAACTGAAGCTTAATCTAGTCAAGACAGATGTGCTCCTGGCCAGTCGTATGGCAGATCAGGAAATAGGATTCAGCCTATGCTGGATGGGGTTACACTCCCCCTGAAATCTCAGGTTCACAGCTTGTGTGTGCTCCTGGACTCCACTCTGAGCCTGGATGCCCACACGTTTCAGCAGTGGCCAAGGGTGCATTTGCACACCTTAAACTTGCGTGTCAGCTGCGCCTGTTACTTGAGATGTCAGTTCTGGCTACGGTGACACATGCCTTGATTGCCTCCCATTTGGACTACTGCAATGCACTCTATGTGGGGCTGCCTTTGAACTGTCAGTGGGTTCAAAATGCCAGTGTCAGAATGCTGACCAGGGCCAGTTACAGGGAGCAAATAACTCCCTTGTTAAAACAGCTCCACTGGCTATCTGTTCATTTCCAGGCACAATTCAAAGTGCTGGTCATGACCTATAAAGCCCTACATGGCTTGGGTCCAGACTATTTGAGAGACTGTATCTTCCCATACAACACTGCAAGAGCCCTAATATCTGCAGGATAAGGTCTCACCGAGATCAAAGGCTCACCTGATGAGGACACAAGAGAGAGACTTCTCGGTGGCTGCTCCTCTGGAATGCCCTTCCTTGAGAGGTTAGGCTGGGCCCTCTCTGCTGGCCTTTCTCCAGCAACTAAAAACAATTTTATGCAGTCAAGCATTTTGTATATAATGCATAGCAGGATGGTTTTTATGAAGCAGGTGGGTTTTTAGTTGTTTTTAACTTTTGTATATTTTATGTTATTTTTATATTGGATGTAGATGTTTTAATGGTTTTTAATTTTACTGAGATTTTAAATGTTTTATCTGTGAGCTGCTTTGGGTCCCTCAAGGGAGAAAGGTACCATATAAATGAATAATAATAATAATAATAACAACAACAACAACAACAATAATAATAACAAAAATAACAAAAATAATATGATTTGCATTGCATTAATATTCTGTGTTTAGCCATCTTGTTGCATTTTTATTGTTATTCTAAAAACAGATGCAGTATTATATTGATGTTAAGGCTCTGCAAGAATTTTTCAGCCACTTTGTTGTTGCCATCTGATGAAGAAGAAATAGAAAACATGGTGAAATTATTCACCATGTTCTCCCAAATAGAAGGAACAAAAAACTCTACATTGAATTGCTAACTAAATTGCTCTGGAATTTATTGTTTTACAATGTAGTCTATTGATAGATGTGTACATAGTACTTAGCTTGCACAAATATTGATAACACAAAATATATATTTTGTATAAAATAAAAGTATTGTAGTTTTATTTTCCTCTAAGCATGAGGGGAGCTCCTTTAATGGTGGATGACACACCCGTAGATAACAGCTTCATATTTTCACGTACATAGTTGCGTTGTTGCACTGTGGCTGATCTCATAAATGGACGGTGGCAATCAACTTTTGCTGATGAAGTTGGTGGCACAGTCTGGGGAGGCAGGCCATTGATTTCATACATCCACTGCATTGTTGCTGTCTGAAAACACAAACAAGTTTCAATAGAAGATGTGTTCATGGTCTATTACTGTGAAACGTATCTACCACAATCTGTGTAATTGGGTCATTGACTATTCTCCACAGAGGGGGTTCCTCAAAAAACTGCATTACTGGAATTGTACCAGTTGGGGGGGGGGGGACATTACCATGCATAATAAGCAAGGGAGAACATTTCATTTTATGAAGAGCAGCATGTTTGAAATATGTACACTGTCTAGCGCCCTAGGTAATCTCAACACTTGTTAATGTGCAACCATTTCAAAAGCAGTTTTGAGGGAATTATTTCACAGTAGGAAATAAACAAAAATAACAAATGGTCTACTGGCTTTATTTGTACCCAAGGGATTAATGGAGGTGCTTAAAATAAACAGCATCAACTTTTAGTGTCTTAATTTGGATGAAGCAAGTTTTTCTACCAATTTCATAAGATGACTCACTTGACCTCAGAGGTTCAGATAGTTTCATACTGTAACCTCTGTTTCTGGAGTTAATGTGACATATAGTTATGTCTTATAGGAACGAGTGTTACTGTGGACAGAAAAACAGCCATACTCTTCTCATTAACATAGCATAGTTTATCATACATTCTTGTATACATGAACAAGGCTCCTGTGCAAAGCTATTCTATCCCATGGGGTATATAAACAGCTCCCCTCCCACTTGTTTAAAAAATCCAAAGCCACTCTTAATTAGAAGCAGGATCACAATGTGTGTATTATAGAGATGACAATGATGATGGTAGTGTCTTTATTAAAGACTTTTAATTAAATTCAACAGTGACACACATCTTGTTTCAGAGTCACAAGAACTCACAAGAACATGCTAAAGATATCTTGCCAGCTCATTCAATAGAGGTGAATACATATTGAAGACGCCTTCTCTTCTGTTCCTCATAGCCTTATTCTCCAATAGTAAAAAGATTCATGAACAGCATCACACTCCAAACACAGCAGTTCTGAGCTGGAGTTTTTGTCAATTTATGTAGGCAACAGCCAGACATCTTCTTTATTGCTCTAGCTAATTGTAGCTGGCCAGCAGCAGTTCATTATTTTGGATGAATTGCTGGAACATGGTTAAGCTTTATGAGAAAAAGTTGCAAGAAAACTGTAAGTGCATTTGCTTCTCTACTCTTCTGGTGCAACCATGAAACTGGAAGATTCCACATATGCTTTGCTCTAACTCTTTTTGTTGTTAACTGCCCTCAGGTCGATCTCAAACCATGGTGACTCTATGGATGAGACATCTCCAAGACCCTCTGTCCTCCACTACTCTGCTCAATTCCTGCAAATTCACACCCATAAACTCCTTAATAGAGTCCATCCACCTGGCATGTGGCCTTCCTCTCTTCCTACTTCCCTCCACCTTTCCCAGCATTATTGTCTTTCCAATGAGTCCTCCCTTCTCATGATGTGTCCAAAGTACAACAGCCTCAGTTTGGTCATCTTGGCTTCCAGGGAGGTTTCTGGCTTGATCTGCTCTACGGCCCATTTCTTTGTCTTTTAGGCTGCCCATGGGATCCTCAACATTCTTCTGCAGCACCACATCTCAAATGCATTGATTTTCTTCCTATCATCTTTCTTAACTGTCCAGCTCTCACATCCATACATGGTAATAGGGAATACGATGGCTTGTATTCCCTAACTTTTGTGTTCAGTTGTATATCTTTGCATTTTAGAATCTTTTCTATTTTTTTCATAGCTACCCCCCCCCCCATTTTTAATCTTCTTCTGATTTCCTGACTGCAGTCCCAATTTCTATCAATGTTTGATCCCAGGTATAAGAAATCTTTTACTATTTCTATTTCTTCATTGTCTAGGTTGAACTTGTGAAGGTCCTTGATCATCATTATTTTTGTTTTCTTTTTATCTTCCTTAGTAGGTGTTCCAGGTCTGGGAGGTTTTCTGCTAGTATTATGGTGTCATCGGCATATCTTAAATTGCTGCTATTCCTTCCTCCTATTTTCACTCCTCCTCTTTCTGTGTCCAAGCCTGTTTTTCTTATGAACAGATAGGGTGAAAAGATACACCCTTGTCTGACTGCTTTACTAACTGGGAACCATTCTGTTTCTCTGTGTTCTGTTCTAACAGTAGCCTCTTGTCCTGAGCACAGACTCAAACTCTAAACTATGGTTAAACCTAACTCCTAGTGGTTGAAACAATCTAGTTTAGAATTTGGCCTGTATAAACTCATCATAGTGAAAAGTAACCAGTTCTGTGAGTTCAAACATTGTGACTATCTGCAGCTGATGTCAAACAGCATCAACTTTTAGTGTCTTAACATTTCAACTCTTCTGACAACAGTGCTGGGGGAAGGGGCAGTGAGAAGCTCAAGGTTCATTGCAGACCATTTTCATAAAGGCCTAATAGTGAGGTACACATGATTGTTGTCTCCATTCCTCTCTAATAAGACAGTCACAGAAGATTGTGGATGTGAAACTTTGCTTATTCACTCCTGCATACTTTTTGACCATTTTTCACATTTCAGGACACTTTTTTTGGGGGGGGGGGGAGATTTGTTTGCACCAGCATTTTGGACAGAAAACAATGTATGTTGGACAAGTCAGGAATCACCTAGGGCTGAATTAATGGCCCAGATCAGGCCAAGACCATGGCAACTGCACAGCCCGCTTCTGAAGCAGGCCACCTTCATGATCCCAAACAGGCCACCGGAAGGAACGGATTTCATCCACTCCTGAAAAGTCGGGCTCCTGCCACCTCAGCACAACCTCGAAGCAGCTTCCAGCTGCTTTGGGGGGCATGCATCATCTGAATACCATGCCCCTGAAGTGGCCAGAAGCCGCTCCTTTTTGGCCCATCTGTTTCATGCTCTAGTTAACCTAAATTTCAAATACACAGAGAATAGGAGAGGTACGCGAAGACTGGAGATATGAAACAGGTTCCCTCTCTTTAAAAAAGGGGGGGGGAAAGGGGGGGGAGATTCAGGAAACTACAGGCTAGTCAGCCTGATCTCAATACCAGGAAAAATATCAGAATGAAATATTCAGGATTCTGTTTGCTAGTATCTTGAGGACAATGCAGTGATTAGTAGGAGCCAGCATGGGTTTGCCAAAAACAAATCCTGCCAAACTAATCTTACATCTTTTTTTAAAAAAATCTTGTAACTAGTTTAATAGATGGTGGGAATGTTGTGGAGATCATTTATCTGGATTTCAGCAAAGCATTTGATAAGGTTCCCTATGATATTTTGATTAGCAAACTGACTAAATATGGAATAAAAGGGAAAAATGATAACATGGGTCCATAATTGGCTGGAAAACCATCCTGAAGTTCCACAGGGTTCTGTGCTGGGGCTGACACACTTCAGTGTTTTTATCAATGATTTAGATGATGTGGTGGAGGGAATTCTTATAAAATTTGTGGATGATACAAAACGGGAAGGGAAAGCTAACATATTGGAAGATAGAAACAGCATTCAAAAAGACCATGATAAAAAAAGAAACCTTACTTGAAATTAATAAAATGAAATTCAATAC
Organism: Phrynosoma blainvillii; assembly: GCA_026167975.1. Taxonomy (NCBI): domain Eukaryota; kingdom Metazoa; phylum Chordata; class Lepidosauria; order Squamata; family Phrynosomatidae; genus Phrynosoma; species Phrynosoma blainvillii. The sequence continues at coordinate 252,811,597 of JANUYF010000003.1, forward strand.
AAACGTCTTGACAAGAGTGGTTCAACAATAGAAACAATTGCCAAGCATAGTGGTGGATGTCTTTCAAAAGAGGCTGCAGCCACCTGCTGGGGATGCTGAAGAACCTACATTCACTTGATGGCCCATATTATTCTATTATTCTATATTTAGCTGGATACTTGTAATGTGCAAACCTATTATTCTATTATTCTATATTTAGCTGGATACTTGTAATGTGCAATAGTAGCTTCAACTGCATCAGTGCTTCAGTGGTTGACATTCCATGGATCGGGTTCTAGAGCAATAATTCCCAAACTTCTCCATGTGTTTTGGACTTCCACTCCCAGAAGCCTCAGCCAGCTTGGCCAACAGTCAGGAATTCTGGGAGTTGAAGTCCAAAACACCTGGAAGACCAAAATTTGAGAAACACTGTTCTAGAGACTTATAGGACTTTGGCTCACCATTCTGCCACTGACAGCCATTAAAATCTAAAACATTTTTTTAAGTTTTAACTATTCCTTGTTTTGTTGTTTTCTTATCATATGCTGTGAAACACCTGGGGAGACTTTCCTTCGAGAGCTACTACAGAAATATTTTAAATAAATGATAGTTATAAAGTTAGGACTAACCACAGTCTGAACACCATACTATATAAATAAGGCTTAGATAACATATGTTAAAGGCATAAGTAAAGCCTATAACAGCTGTAATTTATTGAGTGGACATGGAAAGTCCTTATGTGTTAGATATGTTAAACCAAAAAGGTGTGTGTGTGTGTGTGTTGAATGTAATAACATATACTGACAAACTTCATTTGATGTGAAATGAAATAAAATGCAAAGCAATGACATTGAGCATTAGTTCTTTATGCCCAAACTTAGTGCTAGCAAAAAGAAAAAGTGCTAGTAAAAGGGACGGGATCATTATGTAGAATGAACTAAATGCCTTATTAAATTGTTCGTATTGATTCATATATCTTTTATTAGGTTCAAAATAAATTTAACATCAGGTTTATAGTTAACTGTGAGCAGGATTCATTGAATATTATAAAGTCAAACAAAAGATCTGAGTAGCTGAAACAACTTGGAATGCAGCAGATACAGAAAACTACAAAGAAATCACGCTCATAAAACCTCTTTTTAAAATCACCCTCAGTCTTTTTTATCCATAGGACGTGGATTTAAGCTATAGCTGGCAATCAGTTATTGTTGACACCATCTAAACATAAACTGCATTGACTTCCTAGGTTTTAAATTTGACATGAATATTTATGAAATGTCTTATATATCACTGCCTTTGGCTATGCAAAAATATATTCAAATTTATAACTGCTGCTTTTAATCTGAAGACTGCAAGAAGAATAGAGTATTATTACATCTAAGATGGAAGAATACTTGTCTGAAACTCTATCTCAGATAGCTAAACTGCAATAGTATTTTAGACCAGAAAGAAAAGTATTTGCCCCTCAAGGCATTGCTATGCTATGACACCCATCATTCATTACCATTGCTTATGCTGGCTAGGCTTGAGGGGAGTTGTAGTTTTGCAGGTTGCCTGAGCTTGCTTTATAACCTTTAGTAGTAGTAGTAATAGTTGTTGGTAGCAGTAGTAGTATATTTACAAACTGTATTTACAACACACACACACACACACAATTAAAATAGAAATGTTAAATAATTAAATAAAATAATAGCCAATTAATCAATTCTAAAAAAAATATAGAATGTTGTTTGATGTTTTAATAATGTGGTTTGCTATATATTACTGCTTTGATTGTAAGCCACCTGTGTGCTATTGTTATCAAATGGCAAGATATAAAACAAAAAATAAATCAAATAAATAAAACAACACTTCACTGATATATCTGTGCCCTACCCCACTGGCTTATCCAGTGCTGAAGAATGTTGAATTTCTGAATGCCTATCTGCTTGAAAATACTGCCTGAAATTACATAAGCTGCTGCCCTTTTCCAGTATCAACATCATAAAATTGGAACAGAACCAGGATTTGGAGAGAGGGAAGTAAGGAAGAAATAGGCAGTAGGGATATTTGGCAGGGTTACAAACTGATGACGACATTTGGACCTCTCTAAAATTCTGCTAACAAAGCAGGATGAATGCACTAAAAAGCCTCAGTTGGAAGCACACCAGAATACTGTTACATTGCTCCTCTTTGCTAGACATACACACTGTAACGAGCAATGCTACCACTCCTTCCTTACCCCAGCAGAAATCACTTTTATGAACATTCTTCTGTTTTAAAAGTTATTCCAGTTCTTTAAATGCAGTACTTTCCCCGCTGCAATGCTGCTGATTTCTGTTGTGGGGGGATGGAATCAGACAAATGCCTTTTTGTTTTCTCATGCTTTTAAAATACAAATTCTGCTTATATTTAATTTTTTTATTCTTTTTTTTAATATACACTGAGAATATGATCAAAGGATATTATATAGCACTTATAATAGGAAATGAAATAAGAAATAAGAAATCCTCTAGGCTTTGCTCTGCTGAGTGCCTAATGAAATTATTGAAGACAACGAAACAGTAAACAAAAAATGAATGGTAGCTGGAAAAGAAAGAGCAAGTGTTTTACACTGATTTTGGAATCTGATAGCTGTCTAGGGAGAATGTCTTCTGTTCTGTTCCCAAAAATCGGTGAATCTTCTACATAGTGAGATACATATGTTCTGCTTGTGTCTGGAGTTTGCAAATCTCTGTGCAATGGATTTCAAATGGTGCACACAAAATATAGGTAGAATATTAATGCTTTCCATTCTTACATGGGCTTATAGACTGAGGGGGGTATGTCTTGACACTACCTCTAGTTGGGTTATAGACTACTTCTACATTCTTTCAAAGCATTATGCAATACCAGAATCACTGAACATTGTTCCGTGAGAGCTTTGTACTCCCTCCATTTAGTTACGGTCTGCTTCCCTAGAATCTAGAGCCTAGCCAACATTAAAGAATGCTTGGAGTTGATATACCAATGTCTGATCCTGGAAATGTATGCAGATGAATTGCCAGGTAGTCTTTCCTCATATATTTAAATGTAACCCTTCTACTGTAGTCCTAGAAAAAATGTCATTGTTCTAGGACTTCATTGGGAGCTTGAATGCAGATACTCCTGTCTGATGAATGCTTATAGTTAAATGCAGTATCTAAAATAATGTTCCCAAGTCAAAAGTACAGCACCTTAATATGCCTATTCTAACTCATAATTCTCAGGGTTAAACAGCTGGGTATTAGCAAAAAAATAATTAGAACAATGTCTGAGTTGTAAAACATAGGTTTTGCACCTAAAGGTCAATCTCTGACATCTCTGTTAAAACCATTACATTTAATGAACACTAAGACCTTAGGAAACAGGTGCCATTCAAAGTAAACAGTAGCGGGTTAGATGGGACTAGTGGTCTCATTCTTTATAAGATAGCTTCTTATGTTCAAACATTATTGCTGTGCTGAGCACTGGATGAAGGGATCATATATTGTGGATGAGGAAACTGTCAGGGAGGCATTTAATTGAGAAGTGTATCAAATTAGTTTAAAAGAAATATGGACACCAATAAAAGTGGGCTGCATAATGGATTAAGAAATGTCCAATTACTTCATTGGAAAACTTATTTATCCTGAAAGGACACACATAAGAATCATTGTAGCAACTGAAGAAAATCACTTGCTCGATGTGCACCTGGTTGATCTGCTTCCAGACCTGGGAAACAAATCCAGTCAAGACAGCTCCTGATAATTTCCAGAACTTCAAGGATCCTTCTTTTCCTCCTCCTGCCCTAGTTCATATGTTGCTAAAATGTACAACTGTTTTTCTTTTATTTGTTCCCAACTGCCTGAAACAATTATTCTTCTCACTATATCATATTCCCTTCACTGTAAGTATACCTGTTTATCTGTGCTCCCTAAACACTCCCCAAACACTTTAGTAGCAACTGAAAAACTAGACGACACAAGTAAACAAGGCAATATTATCACCATCCTATAAAAGGATGGATTTACCATCACTGAAAGAAACTGAGCCAACAACATGCTGAGCTCAAGTGATCTGAGAAGAAAAACATAGAAACTCAAAATCAAGAAAGAAAAAAGAAGCTCTGCAAGAAATAAAATTGATATAAAAATAATTAGGCAAGAAACCTTTGGCATCCCTTTCCCCATCCCCAACCCCACTCCAAATAATACAGTGAATGAACAGAAATATTCTCTGTACTAATTTGGAATTCTACATTTCTTTTCTGATGCACCAGAACACATTTCTTTTTAAATGCCCAGAGAAATAGCAAGAAATACTGATGGAAAAAGAAAGAAAAGTTTCAGGTACTTTCTTACAGTAAAATAGATCAATTTCACTAGCAAGAAAAAACAAGCCTCAGAAGGGATCATTTATAGCCTTTATTTAAGGAGGAAAGTCTGTAAGTCCACAAGCTTACTACAGTAAAACAGCCCATCAAGAATCCAATTGTTAGGGCTCACCTGTATTACCAATGTTGCTTTATGTTTCTTGCTGTACATACTGGGCTTGAACCCAACAGTTATGCAGGTTCCTGCTGTGTCAAGTGGAAGCAGTTCCCCAGCTTGAGGCCATACAACAAAATCTGGATCACTGCCTGGCAGAAAGTATGCTGTATAAGGGTCTGGATACCTAATAAAGAACATATGAGTAAAGTCAACATTTACTATTGTTCACTTTTTGTCCTATATAATAACATCCTGCTATTAAAGATCATCAGTTATACAATGCTGTCAAGTAGCTGTGTATCCCATTCTTCAGATTAATTAATTCATATTTTCTTAGTTGTGTTGACTTTCTGAAATACTTGGAAAATAGTGAAGTATATCAACAATGTGAAATGAACCAACAAAAGTCCCTACAGCCAGAAAACCCAAGACATATGATCAAAAAACCAAACTGAAGGGTTCTGCCAAAAAATATCCAGCATAAAATAATCCCACTTCCAATTACAAAAAGGCAACAATATGAAGAAATAAAAGAATAACTAAACCCTGGAGCAGAAAATCCAATAAAATTAAATTTCTGAAAGGGTAAAAATACCCCACTGAAAAGTATGCAAATCCTAAAAGTAAGTATTATAATGATAATAAAAATTTCAAAAATCAAGGCCAAAAAAAACATTGCTGCTTTTGAATTCAGCAGAGTCACATTTTGTGCGCTGAGGAGTTGTTATATTTATATATATCTTTTGAATGCTTGTAGGCCACTGAGGAAGACTGTTGTCGAAACGCGTCTGGCCTTGAGTTTTTATTATTATTATTTACTATTATTATATTATTTTATTTTTAGCATTTGCACACTTTTCAGTGGGGTATTGTTACCCTTTTAGAAATTTTACTGACTTATCTACTTCAGGGTTCAGGTTTTTTTGGCCTTGATTTTTTTTATTTTTTTTTATTTTTATTTTTATTTTTTGAGCAATGTGAAAGGATCATAACATTGTAAAGAAAATCTTGCATTGATGACTATCTTTTCCTGTAATAGTTCTCCACATTGCATGCCTAGGAAGATCCATTTCAAATAAAATAAAATTCTCAGTGAAAGTGACACTCTCAGACCCAGAAAACCCTGTGATAGGTCACCTTAGGGCTGCCATACATTGAAAATGACTTGAAGGCACACAAGAACAACAACAACAACAACAAATAACTACAGTAATGAAAGATTGGATGTGTTATACATATAGCGTCTCAAAGAAACAATGTATTACATTTTGGGTTCCACAATAGCCTTCTTGAATAGCTATTTCACTTTTAAAAACAAACACTATTTATTAAAAGCAGGTAGGTTGTTTTTAAAGGCCAGTTTAATATTGTTCAAAATGCACTCTTCAAGGAAGTCTTGTTATCAGGAGATCATTTATTGTGGTAAAGTTTCATATGACAAGCACAAGGTAGTTGATAGGCAGTTTTTTAAAAATGATGACATAACTATAGTGGTATAAAGGACCCATTATTTATTATCACTGATTACATTATTTACCTGTCCAAACAGAATTTAGCCTTAAACAACCATATTATAGGACATGAAATGTAGACACCTTGAGAGATTTCTGCACTATGGATGACCTCACTGCACCTTGGGAGACAAAGCTTGAAAGACTTTTTACACTGTTTGGTAGTCCAGCCAGGGGCTGATATTACATACAATACTTTTATGATTCCCTAGTGCTATTATTAAGGAATATATTTTAAACCTTGTTTCAGTGTTAAGGATATTTTACCATGCATGTGTAAATTCTCTTTCACAGCAGTTTCATTATGCAAAGAGATATTGTAGCACAAGAACTTCATTAGATGCAAGCAGTTTCATTACTATACATTGCTTTTACATTGGTCATACCTTGAACAACACATAGCTAAAACTGCAGTAAGGTTTTGAATTATCTTTCTTTAAAGAAGCCATTATCAGCATTAACGTTATTGTGATTGTGTAAAAAAAAAAAAAAGTCAGGTCTCTAATCTGTTCATTCTAATCTGTATTAGACTCCAATAAATTATGTTAATTCTCTCTCTGTATTGATGAGCAATTCTGTAATATTTATTCCATATTCAACTGAATGACATCACAGAACACTATATGTTAAGAACTAGCTTAATTAATATATTAGCTCATAATGTGTGTGATTTACTACACTGGTAATTTAAAATAATATGAACAAAAAAAGAAGAACAAGAAACTTCTCTCATAATATCAGTGAAATAAAAAGGAAATTCAGACCAAGGGCAGGAGTACTCTATGATCAACAGAGGAATACATGGTCAAGACAAAATAAAAAGATGATGGAAACAATACACAGAAGAGCTATACCAAAGCAATAAAAGAATGACAAATGAGAAGAAGAATCATGTGAAGATGAAGCCCAAATTTTGGAAAGTGAAAGCTGCACCAAGAGCAATTAAAATGAACCAAGAACAGATGAGAGAGAGCTACCAAGAGAGTTACAGCAATTTACAGAGACAGACTCTGCATTAGTTCTGACTAAAATTTGCCAGGAAATATGGAAGACAAACTGTGGCCCACAGATGGAAGATTATCAATATATACTCCTATCTCCCAAAAAGGGGACAGAAAAGATTGCAGCAGCTATAGGACTGTTGCACTGGCACGAAGGACACAAGACACCTCTTTTGGGTTTAAACAGGCCACAACTTTTATTAAGCTGTACAGGGTCTACTGTTAAACAATAAACAATAGCAAAATTTGTCATGTGTGCAAGTGAAGGTATAACCACCCAAGTGGGTGGTCCTTCACCGCACGTGACAAAGCAAGTAAACAAAAGCAACAACAAATATACAAACCCTCCCCCCGGAAATGACGTCATGCAATTTTATGACGTCATGCCTTAATTGCATACGTCATTTCCTTTCAATTTGTTTTATGCCAATTTTTCCCCAATTTTTAATTGGCCAAATTAAATTATTCTGTGGGGTGGGGGTCATTACCCACCACAAGAGGGGGCCAGCCTAGCTAGGCATCCCCTCTCCCCCGCCCCCCAGCAGATCGCTTTTGCAATTTGGTCAGAGAGTGCAGTTGCGTACATCTCTGACACCTCTGGAGAGAAGTGAACCCCATCCCCCCTGTACAGCTGCGGCTGGTCAAGCTTAATACCGTGCTCCACCAAGAAAATTCCCAGTTTAGCAAGGTGCTTAGCCACGTAGCAGTTCAGCCAGCGCCGAGCATTATTAATAGCTGAGTCCTTCTGCGCTCCAGGCCAGCAACGCCTTGGCATAAGTTTAGTCCACAGGATCACAGCACCCGACAAGATCTTTTGGACTTCCTCCATGTCCTTAACAATCTGCTTGGCCAATTGCAAACACGGAGTCCGAACAAGGTCGTTCTCCCCCAGGTGTATTACCAAAACCCGGGGTCGAGCACATGAGCATGCCAACTCCATGGTAAGTATCCAGCCACATTAGGACTAATTTCAAATAGTTGCCCATCGCTACCACTGGGCAAATTTGACTTTGCTGCACCTTAGCCAGGAAGATAGACTGACCTTTTGCAAACTAGTCAGTCTTAGAACACGTAATGTGAATTTGAATCCCCTGTTCTGTTAAGTTGATATCAGAGATTAATAGTGCCCTGCTAGATTTATCATTACCAGATCCAGGCATGATCTCACTGATTCTCAAAGCAGCAAAAAATGCTATGGCAAATACTGCTTTAAATAACGCCTCTTCCTCAGATGAATAACATGTTTGAGCTAAATGATCCCATAACTTAAGAAGGACAGGGCCAGTTATCAGCCTTCATGGATCCTTGGTGACAGGGGATTCTCTAGACCATCCCTCAACTGCTCTTTTGACCCTAAAATCATTAGTACGGTCAAAACAGCCCTTTGCCCTAGAGTAAAATGCCAGGGCGGCCAACCTGCCCTTATAGTGACAGGTGAAAGTCCTGATTGCTTAAGAGATACAATAAAGCAAAGGACCAAATCAACATCAATAGGCCATTTTAGAACCTCCCCAATTTCCTGCAAAAATTGGCTAAACGAATTTAAAGCTGTTTGGTAGGACTTGCGTGTTGATGGGGCAATGGAGTTTAATATTGCCCTATGAACTTCTAATCTCCAAGGTTCCAGAGTGACGCCAGTACCTCCAACGGGTGTGTTGAAGCCTCAGGAGCCAGCTGCCGGAACCTGGAAAACTGAAAATGAGAAAGGACGTCCGCCAAGGGGTTAAGCAAACCAGGAACATGCTGAGCTTTGAATAACACATTTTAATTCAAGCACTGTAACACCATTGCCCTTACCAAGCCCATAACTTTAGGAGACTTGGAGGACTGAGAGTTTACCACATACACGACTGCCTGGTTGTCGCAACAAAACCAGACAGTCCTATTAGCAAAGTGGCTTGCCCACAAGTGCACAGCCACCACAATTGGAAACAGTTCCAAGAATGTAAGGTCCCTAGTCAGACCGCTTTTAACCCATGCAGCAGGCCATGTCTCTGCAGCCCACTGGCCATTCCAATAAACACCGATGCCATGGGCATGAGCAGCATCAGAATGCACCTGAAAATCTGCCCAAAGCAGCATTTCAGATCTCCAGAACGATATGCCATTAAAATGCTCGAAAAAGGAGTACCAAACCTTCAAATCCTCATGAATGTCCCTTGTGATTCTAATGTGGTGATTCTGGGCCACTATCCCTGCAGTAGCCCTATACAGTCTTGCACAAAATGCTCGTCCAGGAACTACCACCCTACAGGCAAAATTCAAAAGACCTGTAAGTGATTGAAATTCATGAAGGGTAGCTTTTTGTTTCCCTAATATGATCCCAACTTGTTGCTTCATAGCCACTAGTTTCTCATTGGGCAAATGAGAAATTCCAGCTATGGTATCTATCTTGATGCCCAAAAAGGTAAGTTGAGTATGTGGCCCCTCTGTCTTTTCCTCCTCTAAAGGCACGCCAAGCTCCTGCATTAATTCCTGAAATTGCACTAAAGTATCCTGGCACTGTGAGGAATTAGGATTTCCAGCAATCAGAAAATCATCTAAATAATGAGCAATTGTTCTATTACCAGTTCTCTTAACAGCACACCAATGGAGAAAGGTACTGAATGTCTCGAAAGCTGAACAAGAAATCGAGCATCCCATTGGCATAGCTTTGTCAAAATAAATTTTTCCTTCAAACTGAAAACCAAGTAAGTCAAAATCATCTGGGTGTACAGGAAGGAGTCTAAATGCAGATTTAATATCACATTTAACCAACAGGGCTCCTGTGCCTAAGTTCCTAATCATCTTAACTGCTGAGTCGAACGATGTGTACCTGAGGTAAGCCCAGGACCAATGGCATCGTTCACTGACTCCCCTTTTGGGTATGACAAATTATGAATCAGCCTAAATTCCTCAGGGGCTTTTTTAGGAACTATGCCCAAAAAGGATAAGCGAAGTATGGGGATGGGCAGCTGATCATGGGGTCCCAAAATTCTCCCTGCTGCTATTTCCTTAACTAATTTATCCTTCACCACACTCGGCAAGTCCCTCACAGAACGAGCATTGGGAGCGAAACGATAAACCCTAGGGCCTGTATAGGGAATACGAAAGCCTACAGAAAAACCTTGAAATAAATATAAAGCAGCCTCTCTATTAGGGTAAACCTTTAACCATGCCACCATAATGTCCAATTTAATTGGTAACGGGGCCTTTCCCCCCAGGGCAAAACTGGCTGGGGGGCAGAACCCCCTCTTGTTCTTTTTCCTCTAACACAGGAAGTTCCAGGGTGGCCGCCCCCACAGGTGTTACATTTGTGATCAAACCTGCAGGGTTGTCTTTTACACTTCCCGGCATTAAAGTCCCAGCATAAGCCAAATTGCCTTCTCTCCCCCGTGGCAGGCCTCGCATTCAGCCCTCTCGGCAAGGTGACCATTGGGACAAACCCGTTATCACACCTGCTTGAGGGGGAGGCCCCCACCTTAACATCAGCCCAAAGCTCGGACTGAACATGCCTCCAAGATAAGGAGTGATCCTGTGCCGCTCTCATCCTTAACTGCTCATCATATTGTAGCCAAGCTGCACCCTTGAATTGTGGTGGCAATTGGTATATGCTTTTATCATGATCTCCTGATATTTAGAAAAATCAGGAGATCTGAGAGGCTCTTTTTCCTCTATGACACCTCTGTAAATGGTGAAGCCCATAATCCAACTGACAAAGTTGCGCTCTAGCTTAGGGCGTTTGAGTGCCTGAAACTTTTTGGGCAAACTAAAAATGATCCCATCCTTCACCATAATCCTTGGCTCGGGATCCCTAATAGTCAAAGTAAATAAATCAATATATTTGCCCTTCCAAATCCTTTCTTTAGTAGAGAGAGGAAGGTATGAACCAAGGGGTGTAGACATACCAGCATAAGGAATAGCCTCCACGTTCCCCACAGCTCCAGATAACAGAGGAGCCCCAGAAATAGACACCACAGATGTGGTGCTAGCAACAGCCAAAGGCTGACCACCCTGCACCTGAGTGTCAGGGACCTGTGAAGTTGCAGGTGCCTGCACGGATGCATTCAAAACCACAGGGTTGGGTTGATCCCAAGCCGCACCCTGACCAACCTGGCTACCTGGAGCCCATACTGAGGTAGGCCAATTAGCATGTACAATATTAGGAGACAAGCCTGAAGCTGAAGCTTACTGGGAAGCTTCACCAACTGACCGCAGTGGTCCTCCGAAGTGTGGCCCCGCAATAGCTCGGGTGTCCAAGGCAGCAGAGGCAGCAGCAACTTGATCACCTTTCTGTTCACCGCCGGTCTGCTCCATTGCACCACCTGGAAGAACCACCCCCTGTAAGAGGTTGTATAAATCAGCCATAGTAGGCTGCCCGGACACAGGTAGAACCACACCCTGTGTCCCCAAACCCGGGACTCTTTGTAGGAGATCCCACACATTGGCAATAGTGGGGTGCCCAAGCTCCACTGCCGAAACCACGACGGGCCCGATGTAGCTATAGCCCGAAGGGCTAGCACTCAAGGTGGAGGCTGTAGCTTATAGTTCCTTCTGTGCAAGTTGGTTGCAAAGCGCCACACAAGCCTGAACAGTTTTGCCCAGTTGTGCAACCTGGGCAACAATCTCTTCTTCTCTGCTGCTAGACTTCGAAGGCCTTTTTGAAACAGAGTGACCAAAAGCCAAGAGCGGAGTGATGTTACTCTCTCTGTCTCAACTCTAAAATGGCTGCCTCCACGTGGCAGCACAGAGCTATAAATAACAAACTCTCGCCCCAAGTCTCACAAAACCAGTAACACCGCGAGACTTGGTCCAAACATCAAAATGTATTGGGCAAGGCACTCAGGTGTGCTTATTCCCCCATGCGCCTTGACCAACCAGGCGTCTCCTGTCCTTATTTGGCCAGCACAACAAGAAACCCCTCCCAACTTGTCAGGGGGTATCTTTGTGTTGATTTCATGTGCCAGCAAGTTCATACTCAAGATTCTACAAGCAAAGACTTCTGTTTTATAGACTATAGCAAAGCTTTTGACTGCATAGATCACAAAAAGCTATGGATTGCACTGAAAGAGCTGGGTGTGCCAATACATTTGACTGTCCTGATGCCCAGTCTATACTCAAGACAAGAGGTGGAATATGAAAGAAACAGAGTGGTTCCCAACTGGAAAGGGAATTAAACAAGGATGCATCATTACCCTATATGCAGAAAATATCATATGAAAAGAAAGCTTAGATTCAGAGGAAGGAGGAGTAAAGACTGGAGTAAGGAATATTAACAACCTAAGATATGCAGATCACACCATAATACTAGCAGAAAATAACAAAGACTAAGAACAACCACTAAGAAAATTCAAAGAAGAAAGTGCAAAGGCAGTTTTAAGGTTGATCATTGAGAAAACTAAAATAATGACCACAGATGATGTTCACAAATTCAGCATGGATGATGAAGACACTGAAATCACCAAAGACTTCCCATATCTTGGATAAATCATTGACCAGAATAGAAATTGCAATCAAGTAATCAGAAGACTAGGACTAGGAAGGGCAGCTATGAAAGAACTAGCAAAGATCCTAAAGTGCAAAGATATACAATTAAACACTAAAGTGAGAATTGTTCATGCCATCATAATTCCCATCACTATGTATGGGTGCGAGATCTGGATAGTGAAGAAAGAAAATCAACTCATTTGAGATGTGGTGTTGGAGAAGAGTTCTGTGGATATTGTGGATGGCAGACAAATGGGTACAAAAGCAAATTGGATCTGTACTTTCTCTAGAAGCCAAGATGAGCAAATTGAGGCGGTCATGCTTTGGCCACATCGTGAGAAGACATGACTCACTAGAAAAGACAATAATGCTTGGAAAGACAGCAGGCAGTAGAAAGAGAGAAAGACCACACTCCAGATGGATAGACTCAGTCAAAGAGGACATGGTCCTACATCTGCAGGACCTGAGTTGGAATGTTGACAATAGGCCATCTTGGAAATGCCTCACTGGGTCACCAGCAGTTGAAGTCGACTCAAGGGAAGTTAACAACTAGAAATCAGATTTCACAAGTTAGATGCTGCTTTTTCACATCATTAAAAGCAAAAGAGGGCAAATGTTTTATTGAAGTACTTCATACAAATATACTGACATAGACCAGGAATCCAGGTGTAACTCGGGCATGGACAAAGAGAATGAGGAACCAGTGGTGCCCAGATGAACACTGGACTCTCAACAGTAGCTCCAGCACTGTAACAAGGTATCATTCTCCTTGTCTGGTAAGAGATCCTAGAGAGATGGAGAAGTCCTAGGCTTCAAGTCAAAGGCCTGGCCTTTTATAATGTCATATCTTGAGGGCCTAAGTGGAGCCTCGGCAGAGCAGTCCTTGCTGCCATGTTGCTCTTGCTACTGTGTCATGCTACATGACACATCAACACCAATCACTAGTTAGCAGGCAAATATTTCAACAGCTAAGATACTAACAGCTGTTGTTGCTAACAGGTCACTGTAATCTTGGTCTAGCTAAATCATATAGGCAAGGTTCTAATTATCCCTGATTGGTTGTTGATTTGATTGATTTGAATGATGAGAGAGCTGATCAAGCTGCTGTTCTTTCATTAGATGCTGCTGTCCTTTGAATAACTATATTGGTGATTCAAACTTTCCCACATTGACTAAATTTAATTTACCCTGAGAATTTTTAGGGTATTTTGAGGTATTAATGATCTTTTATTCTGTGCTGTTTTCCATGACAGTTGGAATCTTGGGCCTGTATTATGAGAAAAAAATAGTAATATTCATGGATTTGTGCATGATCCTTCAGAATGTAAATATATTCTTTATGCAGATGAGTTTTTACTCTACTGCTGAACTTTAGTCTTCCATTCTGGCATTAATGAAGATGATAATGCTTTTGGAGATTTCTTCAATTATTTGCTTAATTGGACCAAATCAGATTCCAGTGGCAGACAATGTAGCACACAATTATTGGCAGCTCTGGTAGCACCCAAATGTTATTACTTATCATGGAAAGTTAATTCCAAAGGATGTTTTCTGTATGATTATGTTATTACTCAATATGTCTTTGGATTTTCAGTTTCTTTCCCCCTGGAATCTCTTTTTCTATACCCTGCAAATATTTTCAAAAACTTAAGACTGCGTCTCAAATATTTATGTGAGATTCTTCACCACTTTGGATTCCTTTCAAGATGATGCAGTTTCTTTTTACTGAAAGTGGATTGGGCTTGCGTGGTCCTAATTTATATCACCAGTCCTATTTGTTGATTCCCCCCTCTGTTCTTTTGCCCTGGGCTGTTTTGGAATCTTCCTGTCTAATGCCTCTTTCTAAGTCAATAGCATTAGCATCTGCCCATGACAGAATAAATTTTAGAAAACTGTGGTATATAATGTCATTATAATTTCAAATTGAGCCATTTTTTCATGGTAAATTAACCATACAGGACAATCCTGATCTAAAAACAGGTAACAAGACTTTTTGCATGGAGGATGTGGACTGATTGGTTGGGGATCAATTGATTGGTCATGATTACTTCCTCTCATTTTTTTTTTTAGACTGAAGACTACATATGATTTGCCAATTTCTAGCATCATTTATTGGTATTTAAATATATCTCTATGGACCTGAGTATTTTAATGAGTTATAAATAATTGTTGTTCAGTAATAAATATGAATACAGGGTTTCAGGAATGAATAGAAAAATATTTTGGATACCACTGTCCTGTCTATCAATGGACTGTGGCCTTGGTTGCCTAAATAGCAAACTATATTCAGAGCAAGAGGTCGCTGGTAGTACAGCCCTCAAAGTAGACCCTGATCCATCCCATGTAGATCCTAGAAAACTGGAGTCAGAGATACTGCAAGGTTCTGAACAACTGAGACTTAAGGCAGCAGCAACTAAAGAGCAGGACATGCATTTGCTGTTGTGTACCTTCAAGTTTTTTTCCCAACTTACGGCAACCCTAAGGCTAATCTATCTTCCCCTCCCCCGGCAACATTTGTACAGAGGGCTTTTTGCAGTGCCTTCCTCTAAGGCTGAGAGAATGTGACTTGCCCAAGGTGACTTAGTGGGTTTTCACTACGTGGGGATTTAAATACTGGTCTCCAGTGGGCCTCATTGCATAAGCTCCTCTGCCACTACAACTGTGTTTCCTCTAAAAATGGTATGTAACTGAGATTGCAGTCTTCCCTCCTGCACCTCTGGACCCAGTTAGAGTGCCTGTTAGCACCAAAACCCTATCACACATAAATATTATAGTATATATTGCCTTTGGTGCTTCTGCTCCTCCACCCTCTCCTCGCTTCCATCCTCCATGTGGTCAACAACACTGCTTGTGATGGGACGGCAAGAGTGGGGAAGCTTTGGGAAGAAGGTGGACATGGGGAGAACGAGGGGGGAAAGGAGGAAGAGGGCTAATTCAGCTTTGCCCAAATCAATTAGATTGGGACTCTGGAGAAAGGAGATGCATGTGTGTAGGAGAGGGAAATGGGGAGGGAGGGAGAGGGAAAGAAAGCTCTGTAGTACCATTGCAGTAACAGAGTCTGAAAAGGGACTTGATCTCCCCTGATCATTATCACATCCTCACCTAAAATATACACACTGATCAACCAAAATTAGAAAAAAAAAAGCACTATTGCATTTTTACACTGAAAATCAAATGAGACAGAAGAGTTAAAGGAGATCACTGTTGGATTATTTTTGTAAGTTAAAAAGCTTATTTTACAATGGTATCTTATGCTACACTGATGGAACAGCACAGATGTCATGCAGGAGGGAGGAATTGAACATATTGTTATCCTGTTATCCTGCCACTTTACAACAAGCTCCTTAGTCCAGTGCTCAAACTGTTACAAGCTACTGGCTTTCCAGGACATGTCTTATTATGTGCCTTCAAGTCATTTCCAACTTATGACAGCACCAAAGGCAACCCTATCATGGGATCTTCTTGGCAAGATTTACTCAGAGGCATGAGTTGCTATTGCCTTCCTCTAGTGCTGACAGTATGTGATTAGCCCAAGGTCACCCAGTGGGTTTCTGTGACTGAGTGGGGATTCAAACCCTTATCTCCAGAGTCCTAGTTCAACACTCAAACCACTACATTGGCTCAGGACATGTCTAGCAGTACAATTGGCTTAATTGTTTCAACATTTCCTTTAGTCTGAACCTAGATGCTTACCAATGTTTAGGTGTGCTTTAAAAAGGAAATGCTGAAACAATTAACTCAACTGTACTGATTTGCAGCTAGGTATAAATTAGCACAGACAAGCACTATCTCTTTGCTGAAAGGTAAGCAATCTGCTCTGTCTGCCTGGCACTTCTTTTCTCTTATTTCCTGATCTTTGGATTGCTCCTTGGACTATTTTCTTCTTGTGACTCCCCGCCAACTTTGGATCCTTTCCAGACTTTTTATGCTCAGACTTTGGATTGCATTGACCATGTGTCTGCTCTTACAGAATCTCTATGTTTGACCCTATGTTGGTTTGGTTTCTCCATTCCTTTTCATAGATTCACTCTCCCGGGCATTCATCACTCTGAAATGATATTGGTTTCTATGCTCGCTTATGTTGAGATGTATTCAGCATTTATTTTTTAAATGGATACACTAGACATGACAGCATTTTAGCAAAGGTCTGAGTGTTGGGGACTGTAATTCACTTGATGCATCTTTTAGACTTCTGTTGTGGCTATGTTCACTTATGATCAAGCTATCACTTTTATTGTCTTTGCATTTTGCAGATGTTTATGTGCTTTTAAAGCATCTGCTGCCTCTCATAAGTTTAATAGTGGCCAGTAGAAATGGAGTCTCTGTTCTCACATTAAGGCCAAAAGACTTATACTGCAACATAAGAAAAAAGATAAATGCCCACTTCCTGTTATTCCATAGATTGAGGACCCTACATCTATTTGAATATTTGAAACAGTAGCATATAATTTATATGGATGTCATTTTGGACATCCGAACATCTTTCTTGAAATTCTCCCCATTATTATAATTCTAGTTTTCTTGTGTGTTTTAAGGGTTTTTATTTTATTTTCTGTCCTCATATGGTTTTTGCAAATATACAGTTGTTGTTGTTGTTGTTGAAAAAGACACTTGAATAAAAATAGCCTAGCACAATTCAACACAACAGAAATTAACTCCAGAGAGCTCTCAATTAAAACTGTTTAAACTGTAGCAGAGAAATATGAAAAAGCCCAGGTAAAAATGAGAATCAGCATGAACATGGAGGTTTGTTATTTCTCCCATTACTTATTTCTTGTCAAATTTATAGCTTGTCTCAACCACAAGGAGTTAATGACAGCATATTTTGTTCTATTCCAATCTTATTACTACAGTTAACATCTGAAGTAGCTATGGATGATTTTTATGGTTGAGTTTGGATTGAACCTGGATGCTACCAATCCCAGTCTGATATTCTTAAACCACTATAGCACACCAATATGTGTTCTTCAGCACTGATACAGATGTTAACATATTCTTTACTTGACATTTTTATTTCACCATTTTCTCCACATCTTCTCAAAGTCAGGGATAGAGCTGAGGTAACTACATGCCCACTTGGTAGCTGCTGGAGTTCTGGATGGATGTTATTAACAATGCTCTTATATAGAAGCTCTCTATAGAAAAATATTTTAATATACTTTAAAATCTCATTTGTTAAAGTATATTTGATTGAAATTTACAATATCCAATTTAAAACAAAGAAATATCAATGATTTTCAACACACATTCTCACTAACTCATTTGCACTAATTCAGTAGTTAACTTCCATCCTAACAGTTTTGAATAATCTGCCTATTATAAATGTCTTATCTCTCTATATTTATTTTATCAATAATTCTATCATACTTGTAAAGAAGAATTATACAGATCACATCTCAGTTTACAAAAACTTGTAAAAAGTATCAATTAAAAAAATCTTTTCTGTCACAATTTCATCCCATATATTACTTACATATCTCATAACTTTGTCCCACTCATATTTAACGTTGCCTAACCTCCCTTCTTTTAGTAGGTGAGTCAATTTATTTAACTCTTCCATGGTATATAATCTCATAAATCTCATTTTTAAAGCCCTAAAATTAAGATTAAATAGGACCTTTGGACCAGTATTAAAGGTAAAGGTAAAGGTAAAGGTAAAGGTAAAGGTAAAGGTATTCCCCATTGACAAGATTGTCAAGTCGTGTTTGACCTTAGGGTGGTGCTTATCTCTGTTACTAAGCTGAAGAGCCAGCATTGTCCAAGGACTACTCTGTGATCATGTGGCCAGCATGATTGCATAGAACACTGTTTACTTTCCCACTGAAGTGGTACCTATTTATCTACTTGCATTTGCATGCTTTTGAACTTCTAGGTTGGCAGAAGCTGGGACTAGTGACAGGAGCTCACCCCATCATGCAGCACCCAGGCCTCGAACTGCCAATCTTGCAGTCAACAGAGTCAGCATCTTAACTACTTGAGCCACTGCATCCCTCAAATAAGATGTCTGCAACAAGCATGGCACAATTGATTATTATGGATAGGATATTTCCACGATTGCACTTGTTAGTAATGAGTGCCACGTCTTACTATCAGTTTTCATGTGCTTACTGCACACACCAGGATGTTTCATCTTTTACTTCCTGATTTGGAGAGTTGAAAACCTGAGGTAGTAAAACAATTAAAATTCCACTCATCACATCAAAGAAAAACCTAGGTCTGAATCCATTTTCTTCTATGCTAAATATCCAATTGGTGAAGGTATAGAAGGACTCTTCATATGACGGCAGTGTGCTCTCAGGCAATCACCTAGTAATACTATAAAAAAGGTTGTATTAGCATTAGTGAACACCACTAAAACAACAACAATATGAGGTAGGAATTCCCTGGGACATAAATACAATAAATGGATGAGTCCAGTGTGTTCTGTTTGTTAAATGAATCAAGAAAGGAAAATCAGTCTCTAAAACATGATATATCATGTTAACACATGCACAGATAGACATCTAAATTCTCATCCCAAAGCTCCATTAACCATGCCAGAAACTTTGTGTACTTTAGAGTCCTAAACAGGAGGACAACATGACTAGAATTATCTTCCTGTATCTACTGAAAGCATACTATTTTCTACACAGAAATTATAAAAAAGGAGGGGGTTGAAAGGGTGGTGAGCTTTCAGGAAAATCGGCAGCATAATAAATTACCAGGTTCACTGAAAAGCAGGAGGAAATGAAGAAAGGAGGGGTAGAAATACTTCCCAAGTTTAATAAAGTTATTATTCTCTAGTTTCTTTGAAGCAAAGTCAAGCTTGCATCATGGGCCTTCCTTCTATATAACTGTAATGACTCACACTTTATTATATCTTTTCTGAGAACATTAGGTCTCTTCATTACTATCAAACACCTCCCTGAAGATTATAGCATTGCCAATGCAATTACTTGACTTTTGTGCTGTAAAACATCCTATTGTATTGAACAAGATAGCTTCATCATCATCACAGAAAGGTTTGCCATATTCTAAGAATCCTCTCCAGTGACAGCCATGAGACAGCTGTGATGACTGTCCATCTGAGAAACATAGATGCAAGAAGCTAGCTCTTTTCAGAAAATCAATAATGGCCAAGGACATCCTTTGAATGAGAAGAATTTAAGCTTTTGTTTCCAATCTCTCTCTATCTCTCCCTCTCTCATCCAAATACTTAAATGACTAGGCAATAAAATTCAATTTAAATTTATGAAACATTCCAGTTTTCAAAAATTATATATGGGCAATCTTCTCAAATCTTTTCTTTGATGAACAGGGCAATTACCTGGTTTAAAGAAAATTCACTCATGTAAATTCTGAACCAATCCAAAATTCTCCATATCCCTGGAGCTTTCCCCCCACCTTCATAGGAACTAATGATTACATCAGAGGCTGTGGGCATTAAAACTGGGGATAGTGGCTAAAAGTCCTTCCTATAAGTCATTAGTTGGGTGTGTTTCTGCTCCCATTCCTGATTTAATTCTTGCATTGTTCTCTCCACCACTGTTTCCCAGTTCAGTGTTTAGATCCTGTGGGGCAGGCAAATGCTTTGTAGATGAAGTAGTTTTTTCCAAGCCTTCAAAGTGTGGTAGTTTTTGACTCTTTCAGTTTAAAAGAGAATACTCTGGGGCAAAATTGTGAGTGGGCCTCAAAGCAGCTAACTGGTGGGTTCATGGGGAGCAACCCTTTCTCCCCACCCCAATTTGCCCTCATACCACTTAAAAACAGACTTGCACAACCTCACTAAACTAAACTGTACAGGGATAATTTAAGAAGGTAGTGAAGGTTTTGGTTGCTCTCTGACAAGTTTTGCTATGTGTAAAAACTCTGCCAGGGAAGCTAGTTGGATTCCCAAGTGTGAGAAGAATCTGGAAGCTTTAAAGGCTTGCTTCTCCTTTGAGGCTAGCCTTTCTGAAACCCTTTAAGTTCTTCTTTGAACTCTAGCTCTAGAGAATTTTGCCTATAGCTTTTTATTTTACATATTTCTTTATTGTATTAACTCATCTTTTGGAAAGCCCAAATCAGTGTATAGAGCAGGGGTGAACAGCTTCTGGCCCTCTAGATGTTTCTGAACTTCAACCACCATCAGCATTGCTAATGGTGAGGGAGGAATTACAATCCAGTAATATATGGGAAGGACATATGTTGTTCACCCATAGCATGAATCTTCTAGTGATCTTCTGTCTATGTACTGTTCACACCAGTTTAGTTTCAACTGAGTGTGATGAGTGCTAAGTATATGCCTGCATGTGCATGTATCTGTGTGTGCAGGGGCACCCTAACTGGCCCATTATTCTTAACATTTTAGGGGACCATTTGGAAACAATACTAACTCCTGACATGGGGCCTTCATTAGTGATGAAAGCTCACTCTTGTTTCCATCATTTACTGTTTAACATAACATGTAAACAGTTTCACTTTAATTGATTCACTTTCTGATAAAAGATACATGATGTGACCATGTTATCTTTTCAACTAATCATAATTTTGAGGGGTGCATTTTGTTTGATCAGTGGGAATGAATCTACAAGTCACTGCAGGATACTTAAAAAGCACCATCCCAAATATGCAACATATAAGGAACGACCAACATTATTATTTCATAATGAATATCCATAAACACATTCCTTCTCAATTTAGCATTATCACAATTAAAAAACTATAGACTTATTATGCTTTGTTGGCATACTAATCCAGCAATGTCCTTCAACTGATGCAACACCAACTGGCTACCCACCACCACATTTTAATTGTGTCATCACACTGGATTTTATTGGTAATAGTCTTCTACTTGCTTTCCTCCTGTGTTTTTTACACTTCTTTCATCAGTATAGTTGCTATGTTAAAAGACTACCAATGCTTGGGGCTCATTTGCTTGGAACCAAACTATTTAAATTGTTTAACCTATTTTAACTCGTTGAATTGTTTGATATGTTGTTTGCTTTTTAAAATAATTTTTATTATTGGTACTATTTTAAATTTGCCAGATTGGTTTTATTGTATGCCACCTTGAGATTTCTGAATGTCTATAAATACAGTATATGTGGGATTTCATAATGACTCTATAACCTTACAACCTCTATAAGTGTTAACCTGCTCATCTATCCTCAATAGCACATTATTTCCAGAAATGTCTTGATCTACTTGCACACTGGTGTTTGGATAAAATGGCAGGCAGATTGCCTTGTGAGCAAATTTGCCTCTGTGCAAGTGGTAAGCTGTCAATTTAGTTCTATGTTGCAATGTCCACTTCACTCCTAGACTCACTGGTTGGTCCATTTCATCCCAACAGCTCTCAGCCCCAGGAAAAAAAGGCCATAGATATTTCTCATTGAAAATTCTTACCTTGTTTGGCTTGTAAGTCTAAATCTAATTCCAGACTCCTTGTTTAAACCAACTGCTTCAATATTGATGACATCATCTACTTCTGGTTCAGTAGCAATGAATAGTATTGGAAACTTCCAGATGCCTCCTGCACTGCGCTGTACCACTAATGTTGCTGGATTCCTTCAAAATTGAGTTTAAAATATTCATTATAACAGAAGGCATAATGAAACATGTCAAATAAATCAATGTCCAAGGTATGAGGCATGCCTTTATTCCTGCAGAACTGCAATGTGTTTACACAGCTGACTCTAAATTAGATTGTAGATATTATTTTTAGTCAGGATAGATATTCATTCATACTTTGGAAGAAGCTGTCAGCTAAACATCACATTATTTTTCCTGTGTTTCTGTGAGGAATTGAAGAACCAAACTAACTGATAAAGTATAACTCCTATGCACTTATATATGAGCTACAGTCTTGATTTCTGTACCTTTATTTATCAGGCAGCTGAATGGGGAATTTTTTTCAATATGACAACAATATAACAGCCCTGAAATTGCGATTTAACTTCTAGTTTCTAAAGAAATATAAAATTCTATCACTAAGGTCACAGGCAACTCCAACAGGTTTCACTAGATATAGAACTGTGTTCCTTAAGAAGCTCCAGCTGCAAAGATTTATTATTTTCTTTGAACTGCTGCTATCTACTTAAAATGTTTTTCAGATAAAGTTCATCTTGACAAAACTGAAAAATATTGTGGAACTGAGGATGAGTGACAATGAGTTGAAAAAACCATCCAATAATTTCCAAACTGAGGAAAGATCTGTATCCAGGTTCAAACCCAAGCCTAACTTAATCCAAACTCTTTGATTTTCTTCACTAGGTTGCAGTGTGCCAGTGAAATGATGCCACCTGCAAATATGTTAGAAATGCTAGCAACTGTTTCATCTATTGAAAGACTGAATAGTTACAGAACAAATCATCTGTTCTTAAGATTGACTTTCACAGCTGAACTAGAATTATCCAATACCCACTCAAAATAGCCAACTTTTCTGATAAGGAACATTTTGCCTCATTTGTTAGTAATGCAGAGCCGTCAGCCATTTTAAAAGTCATGAAACTCTCGTGCAAGCAGGTTGCTGTAATCACAAATAGGCAGGGTAGTTGTGAATCTCCACAGTTGTCTTTGCATGACATGAATATGGGGGCCTTTGTGGATAGGATGTTCCATGTGCAAATTTAGATTCCTGTAGCAGAAGGAATTGCTAGATTTGAGAAAAGATTTTCAGAAATTCTGAGAGCTGATGTTGCTTTTTAGGATCCATGCATGGGAACCCTTTAACATGACCCATGGGTCCAGGAGTAGGGGCATGAAGCCAAGACTGCAAGCCCATTAATATTGGGGGGGGGGGGGGGGAACCTGAGAGAAAAATATTCTTTATTATTCTATAAAGTCTTTACAAACTAGGATTCATAGGATTTATGCATCCACATATATGGCATGTCTGTACCTTGCATAAAGTCATAGGATTTTCTGGGGACAATGAAAAGCAGAGATTAGAAAAGAAAAGGCAACATTCTGGAAGATAAGGACTTTAAATCATAGGGAGAATCTTTGCATCTCCATCAGGTTTGCCACCATGGGTAAGACCAAAAGACATAGCCCCACACACTCTCCATGATGGTAATAATAATAATAATAATAATAATAATAATAATAATAATAATAATTTATTTATATCCCGCCCCCCCTGTGAAGCAATCAGGGTGATTTACAGCATTAAAATTAAGCATAAGCTTACAGTACAGTATAATAAAATCACAATCCTAGATCCCAAATCCACCCACCCCTTAAAAATATTAAACAATCATAAATTAAAACAATCTTTGAAATAAATCACAAGTGCAATCAGTCTACAACAATAAACAATGACAACAATGGCGGCAGCAGGAAGGAAAAGACGAGAGGAAGGGCTAACTCCTGAGACTGGGAAATCTAGTCAGGAAAGGCCTGCTAGAAGAGATCAATCTTGACAGCCCTTTTAAATCTGTCTAAAGTCGTAATATGACAGATCTCATCTGGCAAGCTGTTCCATAGTCTGGGAGCGGTCGTTGAGAAGGCCCTCTGGGAGGTAGCAGACGGCCTCATTTTTATCGCCTGCAGCAAGTTCCCCCCAGAGGACCAAAGTGCATGGGGTGGATTATATGGGAGGAGGCGGTCTCAGATAGGTTGGACCCAAGCCATTTAGGGCTTCATAGGTAATAACCAACACCTTATACTGTGCCCAGAAACTAATAGGCAGCCAGTAAAGAGACTTTAGTACTGGTGTTATATGGACTCTTTTAGATGAACCCGAGACCAACCTAGCTGCTATATTCTGTACTACCTGGAGTTTCCAGACCAAGCACAAGGGTAGCTCCATGTAGAGCGCATTACAGAAATCAAGATGAGAGGTTACCAGCGCATGTACCATAGTTTCAAGTCCCTAATTTCCAGGAAAGGGCGTAGCTGGCATTTCAGCCAAAGCTGATAATATGCACTCCTGGCCGTCACATTCACTTGATTAGTCATCTGAAGCAACAAATCCAGGAGCAACCCCAGACTGCGAACACAGTCCTTAGTGGAGAGTGTGACCCCATTCAGGACTGGAGGTTGTATCCCAATACCTAGTTTCGGGGCCACTACTGTAAGTACCTCCATTTTGTCTGGATTCAGTTTCAATCTGTTTTTCCTCATCCAGTCCACTAGTGCTTTAAGACAGTCATTGAGAGGAGAGACGCCATCTGAAGTCGAAGCTGAAGACCGAAACACGGAGAAATATATCTGGGTGTCATCAGCGTACTGATAACACCCCACCCCATGATCTCTCCCAGAGGCTTCTTATAGATATTAAGTAACATCAGGGATAGGATGGCGCCTTGAGGGATGCCGCACTTAAGCTCCTTCCTAGCAGAGCTACTGTCCCCGAGCAACACCCTCTGGAATCTACCCAAGAGGAAGGAATGGACCCACTGCAATGCAGTGCCTCCATTTCCTAACCCTCTCAAGCGATCCAAGAGGATGTTGTGATCTATTCATACAGATACAAGGATCTATTGTATCAAAGGCCACTGAGAGGTCTAAAAGCACCAGGAGGGTCACACTACCCCTATCGATGCTCAAACAAATGTCATCAGTCAAGGCAACCATGGCAGTCTCAACCCCAAATCCTGTCCCAAAGCCCATTTGAAGTGGATCTAGATAATTGGTTTCATCCAAGACAGCTTGGAGTTGAAGAGCCACTGCCCTCTCGATCACTTTGCTCAAGAAAGGTAGTAACAAGACTGGCCTATAGCTATTCATACACAGGGGTTCTAGGGAAGGTTTTTTCAGAAGCGGCCTAACCACCGCTTCCTTTAAGCAAGATGGAACATAACCCTCCCTGAGGGATGCATTGATGATGTCCCGAAGGAACACCCTGAAGGCATCCCCCCCCCCCCGGATGGCCAGCTATGATGGGCAAGGATCACAAGGACAGGTAGTCTTCCTCACTCTACCAAGGAGCTTGTCCACGTCATCGGTACTCACAGATTGGAGCCGATCCAGCAAAATTTCATTAATGGAGTTGCTGGACACCTCATCTGTTGATTCTGTATCAATATTGACATCTAAGTCAGCTCTTATTGAGAGATTTTAGCTGCAAAGAAGTTGTTAAACGCATCACAGCAGGCTGTTGTCGGGTTAAGTAGTAGGTTCTGCGCAGGTGAGACCTGCATCAGCTCCCCTACCACCCTAAACAGCTCTGCTGGATGGGACTCTGCGCTGCACGTATTGCCTCTTGATAGGAACGAAGAAAGTTCCTATGATGAGTCTTATCAGATAAGAGTCAAGTTTTCCACCAGGTGCGCTTCAGTCATTGTCCAACCCACTTCATCCTTCTAAGCTCTTCCGTATACCAAGGCTTATGG
Organism: Phrynosoma blainvillii; assembly: GCA_026167975.1. Taxonomy (NCBI): domain Eukaryota; kingdom Metazoa; phylum Chordata; class Lepidosauria; order Squamata; family Phrynosomatidae; genus Phrynosoma; species Phrynosoma blainvillii. Next base: position 252,837,321 of record JANUYF010000003.1, read on the forward strand.
TTGGAATCGGGTTGGAAATGATGCTTGGGAGCGATTGTGTCGATAGCCTTGGCGAGATCGGTGTTCCAGGTGTTGATCAAAGCTTTGACAGAATCACCGGCATTACCAGTCATTAAACTCTGTAAGGCTTTCTGGAATCCCATTGGTTCTATTAGCCTTCAAGGGCATACCAATCTAATAGGTCCACCACCCCCAGGAGGGGGGTGGTGGACAGTGGCTCTTAGTTTGAATAGGAAATGATCCGTCCATGACAATTCAGAGGTTTTGATAACCTCTGCCCACGGATATTCCCGTTCCGTACTAAAGACTGCATCGAGAGTATGACCTGCACAATGACTAGGCCTGACGACCAATTGGGATAGGCTCATGTTTGTCATGGATTCCATGAACTCCCGAGCCGCACCTGTGAGATTTGACAAACTGGTCTCAAGAGGGGTGTTGAAGACACCCAAGACTAAAAGTCTGGGCAATTCCAGCAGCAACTCTGAGACCAGCTGAGTCAGCTCGGTTAGGGAGTCTGCTAGACAATGGGGTGGTCAGTATACTAGCAGGATCCCCAAACTATCCCTGGTCTGCAGCCTTAGGTACATACACTCGAAGTGGACTGTGTTCCAGACAGGCATCCTGGTGAAGATCAAGTTGTTTTTATGAACCAGAGGCATTCTGTTCCCCCGCCCACTTCCCCTTGTTCAATAGCGGAGTACCCAGCTGGGAGGGCCTGCATCCATGTTATGGCACTATCCTCTCCCAGCCAGGTCTCTATAAAGCAGGGGTCAGCAACGTTAGCTTACTTGGGGCCAGTTCCTGGTCCCCAGGTCTTCCGGCGGGCCAGGGGGGGGGAATGGCGACACGCGCACTCACGCACGGAGCCTCCGCCGCCACCACCGTGCTCATTGCGGCTGCCATTTTGTTTGTCACAATGGCAGCCGCGACTTGTTTGTGCATGCGCAGGAGTACTGCGCATGCGCAAATGAGTCGCGGCCATCATTTTGGCAAACAAAATGTCAGCCGCAACATGCGCAGCGCCTGCAGTGGGAGTCGGCGGGCCAGGCGCAGCTCGCGGGCCGTAGGTTACCAACCCCTGCTGTAAAGCAAGCCAGGTCGGCATCCTCATCTAGGAGGAGGTCATAAATAATGTGGGTCTTATTCTTAACTGACCTGGCATTGCAAAGGAGCAGAGTAAGGTTCTTTGGAATGACTGGTGCCCTCTCCAAACCATTCTAAGAAACAGAGTGAGCTGAAGGCAGTATAGCTTTCAAACATCGATCCCGCCTTCTTTTGTAACATCACCTCACTCTGTTCCCGCCATACCTCCCTTTCCCCCACACAACTTCAATTTCCACTCCCAAGTCATTCCCGGCCACTATCAGAGATAAAGATGTTATAATGGCTCGATAACCTACCTTCCCATATTTTCCCAACAGCTCAGGGAGAAGGTCCTTGATGACAGTGCTCGGAGAGATCTAGTCTGAAGACAGGAGGACTGGGCAGGCTAAAAAGCCTCAGCCAGACTCAGCTCCCCGCCCGGCTCTGGCCTCGCTGCAGTGGTGGAAGGGGCTGGTCCTACGCTCCCTGCTCGGCTCCTGGAGCCCGTGCTGCTTCCATTGCCACTGGGGAGGCTAATGGTGTTAAATAGCCTTCGCTTTGGCCACTCAGCTGTTGGAAAGGGAGGGGCTGGACCTACGCTCCCCACTTGGCTCCTGGAGCCCGCACCGCTACCATTGCTGCTGGGGAGGTTAATGGTGTTAAATAGCCTCCGCTCCAGCCGCTCAGCTGTTGGAAAGGGAGAGGTTGTTGGAAAGGGAGGGGCTAGTCCTACACTCCCCACTGCCACTGCCATTGATTAATAGATTAAAATCTATTATACTACCTAAAAAAACTGTGGGAAGCCAGTATTGATGATGGATTTACAAACTCCAGAATATAAATGAGTTAGGTCTTGCCTCTCTACCAAAAAAAGACAACTGACACTAGACCCCCCTCCCCCGAGTCAGGGAACAACATCTAAAGGGCTTTTGTCACTCATATAACTAATAAACATAAACACCATACTATAAATATGAATCTAGAGACATAAGATGTTTAAACCTAACAAAGCTAAAAGATATGAAACAGTTTTCTGATTTTTCAAAGAAGATGAGGGATTAGATGAGGGAAAGAAGGGTCCATGTTTCAAATTCATACCAGCTGCAAAGTACAAGCAGGCACTTTCTAATACAGATTACCTTATTGGTTTGCATGGTGCAAATACTATATTGAAGATCAAGGTCACAATTCCAGTTTTGAAATCCCGTTCTTTCTTCACTAAATTTATAGCAATTGCAGATTTGAGCTGAGATTTCACTGTTTCAGATTCAAATTCAATATCATACAAAAATTCATCTGCTGTAGAGAATCCTAAAAAAGACAAGGTCATTATAGACATGCATCTGACTTGACATTTTAAAGCTGCTTTTGCTACCAAAACTTAATGGTCAATGAAGAATAGCCTATCCACCAAACAGTGGCTGAGCACAGACAAGCTTTACAAGTGTAATCCTATGTACAGTTACTTATAAGTAAGTCCCACTGTGCCCAATGGAGTTCACTTCCTAGTAAAAATGTTTAGGATTGCTACTTTAACTTCATACCTTTAAAAAATGAAAAATGATATTTAATCATTTCCCCAGAGATATCAGTTACAGACACACTGTAGATCGCAATCTAAATACATCAAAGTCCAGTTTTGATATCATATAGAAGAGGTATAATTGCTGTGTTGTTGTTATTGTTTAACTGTTTAAACAGATTGTGAATTGGGATTGTGAAGTATCTCCAAGAGTGGGAAAGACAACATATAAATATTTTAAATACATAAAACCTTTTTTCTAATTTTGTGGTTTTGTTTTCCTACCATATTTTGCCATGTAACAGCATAATGTGTGGACATATAGCTCTTGCATAGATTATTGGTCCCTGACTACAAGATAAAAAATGATTACACGAGGTGACAGAAGGGCAGCTATGAATCAAGTATTAACACTATAATGTAAACAATATACATTTTCATTAAAGGTCAGGCTTCTATATACAGCAGAGCAGCTCTTTGTCTGTGATACAGTGAAAACTGGCTTGTGGTACTGTGAAGACTTCAGAGTTTTTATTCATAGTCAGTTACAGACTGTAAAATCTAGATTATTAGATTACAAAAAGGAACTAATTTAAAAACATACCCATGTATAATTGTGGGTATACAGGGTAATTGATAAAAGTACTGGTGTGTACAAGTACAATAATAAATGTGCCCCTATTTTATGCTTCCCCTCTCCCCATGTGAAGCTACCTTATTTTTTGTCCAATTTAAATAATTGTCCTTGTTAATTTCCAAAACAGCTTAGCACATTATTCAGATCAAGTAATTTGCAGTAAGTGTGGATGGCTCACTAGTGTTCTGTGGCTAATATGGCACTGAGAAATAATAGGCTATGCTTAATTGACAGGTTATGAAAAGGGACTAATTCTGTGGTTGAGATCTTAGGTCAAAGATTTAGGATCTACAGTTTTAGATCATATATGGAATCGCAGTCTTGTTCTCTCAATTATATGCATACTGTGTCATTAAGATATGAATACCATTTTCTGTGTTTGTCAAAGTGATCTGTTGCCAATTGTGTCCTAAAGTGCTGCACTCACAGTAGGACACATTTGAAGGCTCATAATTATTCCTCAGCACAAAATGTCACCACACAGAGAGTCTAACATAAAAATGAGCTTAGTGGGGAAAGGAAGGATGACATCACTTGAAACTTACCACAGAAACAAAATTGCTACTGCTGAGCAGATGCTTCCTTCTGCAATCAAATCATTGTATACAGCACAGAGAATGTATAAGTTCACACTGTTCAGATATACTGAATTGTGGCTGGCAATTGTGTTGTACATTCTGTCAGTGCACCTCTATATTAGCTTTGCTTCGTTCATATGTTAATAGCACCTGCTTTCATTCACTAATGATGAATATGTGTTTATTTTTACTGAGGGCTTTTTGTTTTATTAACTATATGATATATCTGATAAACATTCTCCTTGCATATCCTACCACCCTGAGGCCTTGCCCCAACAGAACAATACACAGATTTACACACTAATCCTCTCAACCAAGGGTCAAACAGTATATATACCCCACACACCTCCATGCCACCATTCTCTGAAGATGCCAGTCACAGATGCAGCTGAAATGTTAGGAATACATTCTTCTAGAACATGGCCTCACAGCCCGAAAAACCCAGAAAAACCGATTCTCAAAGAATTTCACAACTCTTGCAGATAAACAACATGTTTTTAAAATGTCAGTCTAGTGTATGTGAAACCAACTCTTTGGCAGTCCCATAGCTGTTCGTAATCTCCACTGCAAATCTAATATATGGCAGTTCAAAAACAAAAAATATAGATGATTAGATTTTCAGTAAGAGCTACAAACTCTGAAAATGATCACCATATAATGGAAACCCCACTGTGGATATGTTAATATTTCAGTTTTAGTATCTAGGCAGTTCCTTGTCACAGATGTTGCCTAAATGCAGTGATAACTGCTAGAAGCAACAACAAACAAAGGAAAAAAAGCTACATATCATCATCTCAAATGTAATTTCTAAGGCTATGTCTGAGTGTGAGTGAAATTAAATGATGAATGTTCCAGATGTTGCTAAAAGATCCCAGATTAGATGAAAATGGTAAAATCACTTAGAAAACATTACAAGTACGGCAAGTATTGCAAGATTGTAGCATCTCATGTTTCTACCCACCTAGAATTAACAATGGGTATGATGTAGTATACTTATGTAGCTAATGCATGCCATTGTTCTAAGGTTCTGATGTCAACTGTTTTAGACAGGGTGGCCCATGGTCATGGATAGAAAGAACACAGCAATACTGTAGTGGCTATGCAGTGCAGCCTGCAACTTATTTCTTATGTGGGAAGTACCTTAAACATATCAGGTGCAAACAAGTCTGCAAAATTTTGTTAGGAATTCTGTATATGGAAACCCTATTCAGATATCCACTTTTAGGGTTAACTGGACACACAAAGAGAGAAGCACGCTATTACGCCTTACCATTTCTATTGTCACTTCACTCATGTGAAAGTCAACAAGTTTGAAACAGCAGATCTCTTTGTGTGGAAACTCTACATTAGGCAGAATGATGGAAAATCAGAGTTTAGAATCACACAGAGTGTCTCTGTTCATACAGGTTCTCAGCTTCAGTCTAGCCAATTTTCACACAAACAAAGCAACAACTGGAAGATGGTCAAGGGCCAACATGTTCTCTGTCTTGCACTTTTAATTAACCCTAATTAAAAATATCTGAATGGTGCTTGAATCATATGAAATAACCACTCTTTAAATAAAGACTGGGGTTTGGGTATGAGAGAGAACTGTAGAGTTGTATTAGTGGCAAATGTAGATATAACACTTACAAGCATGTACATCATTTTTTATCTACAGATGTCTTTTTTATACAGAAAAAGAGATGTGTAGATTTAGTTTTCTTGAAGAGCAGATGAACTGGTAAAGTTATGTCTACATTTTTCCACTGAGGACTACAAAAGTGGATTCATATGACTCCAAGTTCCTTCACAGAAATCACTAAATGTGTGATAAAGTATCACTGGGAGCCATGGTTTTACTGCCACTATATCCTGTTTGTAAGAATAGGATGGTGTTTGTTTGAGGCTACCTCTCAGCCTCAGAGGAAAGTAAGGGCAGAACTCTTCTGAACAAATGCTGCCAAGAAAACTCCAAGATTGATTTGATTTAGGGTCGCCATAAGTCAGAAATGACTTGAAAGCAGACAATAATGGTCTCAAACATATGGCCCAAAAAGGCCACCATCAGGCTGATCCAGGGGCAGGGTGTGCACATGATGCACACCCCCGATCATGTGGAGGCTATGCTGGGGCCACCAAATGCATCTCAAAACTGACCGCAAAAGGAGAGGTTTCTTACCACTCCTTTTCACAGCCCATTCAGGACTGCAGTGGCAAGTGGCCTTGGGAACATGGCATATGACACTAACATCAAATGGAGCAAATGGAAAACCTGGGATTTAAAATAAAGCAGATGGAGATTTGTGTCATCTTGTAAAGTCTTTTTCAGCAAATGCATGATGTTCCAGTCCATGTTTTCATTTTGACTGATCAGTATGGGGAAGCTAGGACATGTGTGTGTCACATTGATACTTCATTCCTTGATAAACTTGCAAATAGTTCATAGTGGGAATGCCTTGAAAAGTCATGTTGGCCAAAAAATGCTGCTATCTTGGCCACAACAGGAAGGACTGATTTCTCAGGAATCTGAATAACTTGTGGACACTTTGAGTAGCAGCCCATTATCAGGAGGAAATACGATTAACCTTTGAGCTCAAAGAAAGCAGATACATCTCTCAAGTAAGGAAGATGAAAAATCCTACGGTGGTAATTGGATAGTTAGAAGGAATAGGAACAGAGGAAATATTCCTTTGATAAGGAATAATGTCCACTTTTTAGTCAACTCTCTAGTTTATACGTAGATTTGTTCAGCCTGAGTGAGGCCTGTAGAGGCACAGACATTTAGCTGCTTCTTCTGGCAAAGAAAGGTGCAGCTTCCAAAAACATTTGCTTCAGTTTCTACCTGCTCTTTGAGATATTATGACTTGAGGCTTGAGGTGAAAGAGCTCCCAATGCCATGCTTAATCCTGCTATGGGAGAACTCTACAGGGCAGACTGATTAGGCATGCATTTATAGAGAGATACTGTACCATCCCCAGAGCTCTTGGCACAATGTGTCTGTCTACATTGTTGTACATGTTGTCAGGCTAAACACCATCTTTTAAAAAGATAAGCCCTGTATACCTGATTTTGCACATACTACAGTAAGGATATATCTAAGGGTCTCCACCCATTGAAAAGGGAAGGAGCCCTCCCTTCAGAAGGAAAACTTACATTTGAATTAAAATAGTGTTCAGAATAGTTCACTGTAAAATTACATATATCCAGATTTGGGAGTGAATGACTACAACTTTGGAAAAGATAACAATGTGGCAAATATTCTTTAAAGAAGTTAGGAGAACTGAAGTTAATAAATCAGCCAAATACATGCACACAAAAAATATGAATAAATCTGCAGCTTTTTAGAATTATTATCATTCATAGTTTGCTGACCCAATTAATATATCATTTTAGTATACATTATCTAGGAAGAGGGACAAAATACTAATGAAATCTTCACTTTTCAATTTGGATTGAACAAAGTGGTTGCTGCTATAACCACTATAACAGTTGGCAGAGTCTTTCCTGAATCTTTCAGTGGGAAACTGCTAAACATGTGCAAACATAGCAAAATCTAAGTCAACATGGTGTAGTGGTTTGAGTGCTGGATGAGGACCCCAAGAGACTAGGATTCAAATCCCTCCTCATCAAAGGAAACCCACTCTCTTGGGCAAAGCACACCCTCTCGTCCTCAGAGGAAGACAATGGCAAACCTCCTCTGACTAAATTTTGCCAAGAAAATCCCATAACAGAGTCACTTTAAGTGAGAGTTGACTTGCAGGCATATAACAACCAATTGGGGACAAAGTTTTCTAAAGACACCTGATGCCATCTGATCTTGGAAGCTAAATAGGATTACCTCTGCTTAGTACTTGGATAGGAAACTGTCAATGAATAACAGGTGCTGCAGCTATATTTCAGAGGAAGGAAATATTAAAAGCACCTCTTGGGTATTCCTTGCCTAAGAAAACCCTATGACATTCATAGGGTCACCATAAGTTGACAGGCAACTTGAAGGCATATACACACACAACTTGAAATTACTTCAGGGTTAATTCAAGGGGCTGCCATTTCAGTCCAAAAGAAGTCTTAGGCAGTGGTTCTAAACAGAAGCTTCTAGGTGTGTACAAAAGCATGAAGGCTAAGGACTGGATCAAACAGCCAGTTAAAGCTTCCTTATGGGTATCTTAAGTGCAGCGTTTACATTCCACACACTCCTTAGATGCCTGGAAGCCAGCCAGAAGCTGGCCAGCCTCCCAGATGTGGGCAGCTTCAGGACACTCTGGCAGTGTGGTATTTACATGCCACACACCACTGGAGCATCCAGAGCTGGCCTGGGGTTGTGGCAGAGCTGCCAAATGCAGTGCTTTCCCAGCCCAAACAGCGGATCTTTTCTACTCCTATTTGGGCTGGGTTCAGGGCAGATTGGGGCCACAGTGTGTGTTTGCCATGGTCCCAATGCGTCTTTGGCAGGGGCAGATTCAAGTCAGCCCTTCATGACCATCTGTTTTGGCCCTAAGAATCTCCTTCAGAGATAAGCCATTATTTTCTCCACAACATTCTAAGTGAATAAATTCACATGTGAGATTATTTGTTCTTGTTCACTGCTGTTTGTTTTAAACACTGTAGAGATGCCTTGTATTATAATTCATAGCCCTCATTAACATTACTGGTGATAGGGAAAACAGTTAGAATATATAAATACATGTGGTGTCTTTAGAAGGCTACTTCAGCTAATGACAAAGAGTTTGTCTTTTTCAAACTGATTCTTAGTTATTCTGAAACTTGTCAGCTGTGTAAAAAGATCTATAACTTCAGATCTGACCGTTTCATTTTATACAATGAATAAATTATCATCTTTTAAAACATTTCCCTGCATAATTAATTTAAAATGTCAATTTTTAATATGAACATTATTTTACTGTAGATTGTATGACTCTCTCTAGTTTAAATACACAGTTCGGGTAAACCTATATGTTTTAGGCTATAAAAATACAACTTTTAAATGTGAAAAGACAGAGCTTTTATTCAAGTGTATAATGTATCATTCAGATAAATTATTTGGTAAAACACATGGCTGAAGATCTTTCAGAAGTGATTTAAATTCCTTCCCCTTTTCAGACAATATTGGATTTGTTCTAACTTCTGAACACTGGCAGAGACAGAGCTAAACATTATATGTTGGAATACAGGAAACAACTAATTTTAAATGCTTCAACATTTCAGGACGAGCATGCCTACCTATATAAGTTCTGGTGCAACCCACTGCATCCAGAAGTCATGTCTGTATTCAAATGCAGCTCACCCATGTGTAATTCCAGCACAATGGGCCAGAACAGACAGGCAGGAAAAAGCAGCTCCATCCTGCATTATCTGAAACTGAGTCAAAACCCCACTGTCTGCACCACCCAAACCAAAGGCAGCCCAAACACCCACGGCAGGAGATTTTTTTTTCTGCCTGCCCAGTTGTTTTTGTTTTGTGTGTCTTCAAGCCATTCAACTTATGGCAACTGTAACTCAGCCCTAACATAGGGTCTTTGGTAGCAATTACAGCTACAAGTCTTCTTGGGTAAGTATCTTTCAGCTTTGTACACTGTATCCTGAAAGTACTTATTCCACCTCTGTCATGTTAGATGGGGACTACTTCTGTACAGCAACTTTCATGTTTTGCCAGAGATTCTTAATTAGACTGAGGTCTGTGCTTTGAAACCAGTGTGGCATAATGGTTTTAGTGTTGGACTATGACTCTGGAGACCAGGGTTCAATTCCCACCTCAGCCATGAAATCCACTCGGTGACCTTGGGCAAGTCACATGTTCTCAGCCTCTGGAGAAGGCAATGACAAACCTCTGAACAAAACTTGCCAAGAAAACTACCTTAGGAACTTATTTATTATTTCTAAGTTCCTGGGCATATTGTTCAATAGAAGGAGACCACTTTAAACATTTCCCACATTATTCCCTCAGTCAAATCAAAAGGAGGATAGGACAAATAAGGAGCTAATATAAGGATATACAAAAGAACAGGTAAATGATCACTTTCTGATTGGTCTAAAATATTATAGGCCAATTTATCAGACAATAACTTTAAAGAAGAGAAGGTGTAATCAATAACACTACCTGCTTGACTATAAAGGAAAGTAAATTATCAGAATTATCCCACAGGGCATTAATTCAAATAATCTACCACCTTCTTTATTTACTAATTTGTTGAAAGAAAACCAGTCAGATAGAAAAGACTCATTGCATTCCAGGCCAAAAGCATTCTCCCTTTTGTTAGGACCAAACTCAACTTGATCATTAAAATCAAAACAAACCACTATAGTTGCTTCAGGGTTCTGTGATTCTCAAAGGTTCAGACCTCGATCTTTCATTGAAATTCCAGCTATAGATAATAGTTCAATATCATATCCATACTTTCTTTTCTTGAACCAATTTAATGGCAATTAAATAGAGAGATAAAGAAATCAGGCTTAGACTGATCTTCCTTACTTGGAAAGGACCTGATTAGATCTAAATCATTGCCTACATGATCGAAATTCACCCTCGAGTCCTTACATTTAGCTTCTAATTCATTCTGCCTTCTCCTATGCCTGCCCCATCAATTTCTAATACCCAGTCATTCAATACAATCAGACCAGGATAAGAAATTGTAAGCTCAAAAAATGTCCTGCATTTTTCCAAAATTGTTCTGCTTTATAAGGTCATGCCTTATCTTTCCCAATTCAGCAAGAAGTAATCTAACATGACCTCCAAAATCCTGATTATTACTGAGGGGAATATCAACTTGCAGGTCAGTTGAACTTAAATTGTTATCAGGTTCCCTTGTGTTGGCAAATGAGCTGTTGTCAAAATTCCAAGCTTGCTTAGACTCATTAAGATCTGAATATTGGCCTCAAGACCAGAAAGTTATTTCTTTAAACTATCCAGGCTCTGAAAAATTCTCTCCTTAGTTTGGGCTATAAGAAAGCATTGACATTCATATTCTTCTACAAGGGCTGCTTCCTCAATCTTTTCTGTACCCTTATCTTAGACTGAACCTGTTGTATTGGACTTGAACTAGAGTTAAGCAAAGGGAATTATAGAAAACGACATTAAATTCTAGATCTAGAAACAATTCCCTTGAATTCTTGATTATATAGATCTACAAGGGCTTTCAACTGAAGATCTTTGATTACATCATTATTCACCAAGGAAGCAAAATTCACTGCTACTGGTGCTGCAGTGGTGAAGTGAACCTTGCTTGAATTCACTTCAATAAATATTTTTCTGGTTTCCACTGGAAGATAATATTCCACAATTGACTTTTGTGCAATTACTGAGACAGGATCTTTAAGTAATAGTGCTATTGTATTCTGCTTTGGTCAGGCCCCACCTGAAATACTGTGTCCAGTTCTGGGCACCACAATTCAAAAAGGATGTTGAAAAACTGGAGCGTGTCCAGAGGAGGGCGACTAAAATGGTGAAGGGTCTGGAAACCATGCCCTATGGGGAAAGACTTAGGGAACTGGGTACGTTTAGCCTGGAGAAATGACGGTTAAGAGGTGATATGAGAGCCCTCTTTAAATATTTGAAGGGATGTCATATTGAGAAGGGTGCTAGCTTGTTTTCTGATGCTCCAGAGAACAGGATCTGGAACAATGGATGCAAGCTATAGGAAAAGAGATTTCACCTCAACATTAGGAGGAACTTCCTGACAGTGAGAGCTGTTCAACAGTGGAACACACACTCCCTCGGAGTGTGGTGGAGTCTTCTTTTTTGGAGGTCTTTAAACAGAGGCTGGATGGCCATCTGTTGGGGATGCTTTGATTTTGAGTTCCTTCACGGCAGGGGGGTTGGACTGGATGGCCCTTGTGGTCTCTTCCAACTCTATGGTTCTATGATTCTAAGTCTCTGCTGCCTTCTCTGGGTTCTGGCTGCAACCAACTAAAGTCACTCCAAAATTGAAAAGGGGCTGTTCAATAATGAAGGCTCCTTCAAAATATTGCCTTTCAAAAAGCCCAAACCTCACATACACTTACAAAGTCATTTCCTAATTACTGATACAAAAGGACATTAGCCATGACACAGTGAAGAAGGGGAAGATCTAGAGCAGGGGTAGGCAACCTTTCCCCTTTAAGGGCCGAGGGACTTCAGCTCCCAGAATCCCAGGAGCTATTGGCCAACATGGGACTATTGGCCAACATGGCTGAGGCTTCTGGGAGCTAAAGTCCCTCGGCCCTTAAAGGGGAAAGGTTGCCTACCCCTGATCTAGAGTAGTCATGTTTATGTGCACAATTCTCAGTCTACTTGTGTTGTTGCTTTGTCCATAGAACAGACATAAAACCACTGTTACCAAAATTCTGCAATATATTTGCTGTTTCCCCAAAAGATTTCTCATTGCTCAAAATAAATCCTTCTTCTCCTTCCTTTCTCCACCTATTTTAAATGGAGATGATGAGAATGATGAATGACCAGGGGTAGGCAACCTTTCCCCTTTAAGGGCTGTGGGACTTCAGCTCCCAGAAGCCTCAGCCATGTTGGCCAATAGTCCCATGTTGGCCAATAGCTCCTGGGATTCTGGGAGCTGAAGTCCCTCGGCCCTTAAAGGGGAAAGGCTGCCTACCCCTGGATGAATAAGTTCAAGAGGGTGGTGGAACAGTTTATTCAAGACCAGGGGTAGGCAACCTTTCCCCTTTAAGGGCTGAGGGACTTCAGCTCCCAGAATCCCAGGAGCTATTGGCCAACATAGGACTATTGGCCAACATGGCTGAGGCTTCTGGGAGCTGAAGTCCTTTGGCCCTTAAAGGGGAAAGGTTGCCTACCCCTGTTCAAGACCTTCATCAAAGCCACAGTTTACATCCTGAATGCTATGATATCATCATACTCTCTTTTTCTGTCACTGCAAGCATAAACACCAAACTGCTTCCTGAAAAGCATTTTTACCATCCATAGAAGCCTTTTTACTTTTCAAAGACTTCTGACAATGCCCCCCAAAATGATCCAACAAAGCCGTCATGCTAAATAACTGCAGGCAGATAACAAGTAACAAATATGAATGAGCTAGATTAAAACTCCACCAAACAAGAGATAAATTAAAATAAAATAGAACAAGTGAGGCAGGACTTGGAGAAGCAAGACAAAATAAAGCAGGAAGGTATGATAAAAAGTTTAAAATGCCAGATAAAAACATATTAAAAGAGGGAAAATGCTGAAGCCCTTTAGAGAATACTGTGCTGCTGCTATCTTTATTGCCCCTCGTACTGGCATCCAAAACAGGCAGTGTCATCGCTTAATTAATATTATTTGTTTGTATATTAACCTTTGCATACATACTGTGAGACACAGGCAGGATCAGAGCATTAACAGAAAGGGAGGGAGGGAGGGAGGGAGAAATAAAGGAATATCACATTTGCAAGATTAGCCAAGGGCATAAGAAAGATGCCAAGATAAATAGCAAACACTCTTAGAAAGGCAAATGGCATCCAAAACAGCATTACACATAAAATAGGTACTTGGAATGTGAGAAGCATGAGCCAAGGGATGCTGGAAGCTAGTGAAAATGGAAATGCAATGCATGAACATAGCAGTATTGGGAGTGAATGAGTTAAAATGGACAGGATTGGGCCACTTTGAACCAGACATTCTACTCAGGAAATGAAAAGACAAGAAGAAACAGGGTGGCTTACATACTAAGAAAAGATGTGGCAAAAGCAGTCAGAGGATACAATGGAAAAATCAGACCTAATCATTTCAGTAAGATCCATGGTAAATCTATGCATATTACCATAATTCGGGTATATGCACCAACCACAGAGGCAGAACAGGAAAAAAATTGATAAGATTCTATGAAGAAGTACAGGAAGAAATTGACAGCACAGTAACACAGGATGTCAAGCTGATCAATGGAGATTGGAATGCAAAAGTTGGAAGCAAAGAAGAATCAAAAACAGTAGACAGATTTGGATTGGGAAAAAGAAATGAAGCAGGTGAGCATCTGACAGATTTTTATGAAGCCAACAACCTACTCATTTCAAGGACAGGTTGCATACCTGTAACGGTATTTCTTTGGGTGGTCATCTGCAAATTCACACAAATGGGTTATATCTGCACATGTGCAGCAACTTCAGAAACTTCTGGAATTGCTAGGCAGAACTTTAATTGCAACCATTTGGCAGTAGCTCCACCCATCCCTATAAAGCCCCTAGCATTCCTGTTCTTTCTCAGTTCCATAAGTTCACCACCAAAGCAGCATATGAAAAACATGCTAAGTGAGCAGGACACGACTGCGGGATTTGTGTGAATTTGCAGGTGACCACTTCGTATTCTCTGTGAATCACACAAATGGGTTAGACTGACAAGCTTCAGTCAGTGGAGGAGGGAGTGTCCTGACACCAATTTGAAAGTTTAAACAAGTTGTGATTTATTAACAACAATAAACTCTAAACCTTAAGTGTACTTGTCAGTGTTATTTCATTGGCTTAAATGCATGAGAAAACATGCAATCCAATAACCTTTAGTGCAAACCAGAAAGCAACACTGCCCTCCCAAAGGCTGCATCCTGTCTGGCCCTTGTGTCCAGCCTATAATGTTTAATAAAAGTCAATGGCTGGGACCAGATGGCAGCCTTGCAAACATACTCCAGAGGCACACCAGTCAAAGAAGCGGAGGATGCAGCTACCGCCCTAGTTGAGTGTGCTCGCACCTGGGCTGGAAGGTCTCTACCCGACAGTTCGTAGCAGAGGTGAATGGTACTAGCCACCTATTTGGAAAACCTCTGAGCAGTCATGGGTAGTCCCTTAGCCTCCGGATAGCAAACAAATAACCTCTTAGAGTGTCTCAAACCTGATGTCCTGTCCAAATAAAAGGCAAGTGCCCTCCGGATATCAAGAGTGTAGATGGCGCTCGATGTTGGTGGTCAGGTTCAGGGTCAAGGTGGGTAGCACAATGTCCTAGTTGATGTGGAAGGCTGACACCACCTTCAGCAGAAAAGTAATGTTAGGACGGAGAACCATCTTGTCCTTATGGAAGCAGAGGTAGGGCTGGTTCATTCACAAAGCACAAAGTTCACCCGCACGATGGGCAGAGGTGATGGCCACTAAGAAAGCTGTTTTCCAGGTCAGCAATCTTAAGTTTATGATGGCTATAGGTTCAAAGAGCTTGGTGAAAAGGCATGAGAGCACTAGATCCAGCCTCCATGCTGGCACTGGTATCAAGGATGGAGGGTGAAGGTTATTAAAACCTTTGAGGAAGCCCTATACAAGAGGATCTTTAGAAAAGGAAGGTCTGCCCTGGAACTGGTAGTGAGAGCAGATGCAGACAGGTAGCACTTGATAGATGTGAGGCAAAGTCCCAAGTCTGCGAGGGTCATTAGGAACTCCAGAACTGTAGGGACTGAAACACGGGATGGAGAGAGGTCCCTGTTGTTGAGGAAATCTAGAAATTTCTTCCACTTAAACAGATAGGACCTCTGTGTCAAGGGTTTCTGAGCAGCCTGGATAATTGTCTGTACCGAGTCTGGAAGGGCTTCCAGGGATGGAGTCTCCATGCCACCAAGGAAAGCATTTCGATATCCGGATGGTGGACTCGACCTCCATGTAGGGATAGAAGATCGGGGGGGGAACTCGGGCCAGCAAAACTCTCCGATGTAGGAGTGGGGCGAACTATGGTTGTCTCGGCCACCATGGGGTGATGGGGATGGCGTCGGAGCAGTCCATTCTCATCTTGGCCACCACGTTTATGAGTGAAAAGGGTGGAAACATATAGACCATCTTTCCTGACTACTCGAATAGGAAGGCATCTCCTCGGGAGCCCAGAGCCCAGATCTGAGAACAGAACTGAGTACAGTGACTGCTGAGATGGGTAGCAAAGAGGTTGATCAATGGCTTTCCCCAAGCATGGAAGAGACCGGAGACCATCACAGGATGGAGGTGCCACTTGTGTCACAGGTTCAAAGACCTGCTGAGTTGGTCCGCAAACTCATTTTGTTCCCTGGGAAGATGGACGGCCTGCAGGAGAATCATTCTCAGGATGCACCAGTCCCAGATGCAAAGGATGTTCTCAAGCAGAGTCAGGGATCTTGTTCCCCCTTTTTTGTTTAGGTAGTACATGACTGTGGTATTGTCTGTCAATAGAAGTACCACCTTGTCTAGGAGAAGGGATTCAAAGGCACAAAGTGCTTTTTCTACTGCCAGCATCTCAAGTGCATTGATGTGGAAATGTTTCTCTGTTGTTTACCACTTGTCCTTGACTGTGAAGCCTATAGTGTGGGCGCCCCAGCCCTCCATGGATGCATCTGTCGTCAGGGTGATTTCAAGCTGGGGAGGCAAAAAGGGCATACCAGTGCAAACATTGTTGGGATTGAGCCATCAGCATAGGGACCGAGACACTGATCTTGGTACTGTGAGCCATCATGAGGGCAGATCCTGCATGGGATCGAACACAGACAGGAAAAAGATTGAAGTGGTATGAGGTGAAGTCGAGACCAAGGGGTGACAGACGTTGTTGAAGCCATATGTCCTAGTGCTATCTGAATGGTGTAGCCTTGATGTGCCTGTGAGATAGACAGTCTGAGATTGCCTTCAAGAGGGCCTGAAACCTGTCATCAGGAAGATATGCCGTGGACTGTACGGAATCGTGGATGGTTCAAATGAATCTGACCCGTTTGGTGGGAGACAGGTTGGATTTCTCCTCATGGACCATGAGGCCCAGCAACTTTAGCAAAGACAAGGTAAACTCGAGGTCCTTTAGGAGATCCTCTTCGGATGGAGCAATGAGGAGCCAGTTGTCCAGGTAAGGGAAGACTGTGATCGCTTGTTGATGGAGGTAGGCTACTACCGAGGCCAGGCACTTGGTGAATACCCCTGGTGCTATGGAGAGTCTGAAGAGAAACACTTTGTACTGGAACACATCGGGTCCCATGGCAAAGGCAAGGAACCTCCTGTGATCCTCTCGAATCCCAATGTGAAAGTAGGCATCCTTGAGATTGAGGGCCACAAACCAGTGGTCCTTCTGTAAAAGCAGCAAAATAGAGGCAAGAGTTACCATACAAAAGTGACAGTGAACTATAGCTCATTTAACTGGCATAAGTCCAGTATGGGCCACAGACTAGAGTCTCTGTTGGGACAGTAAAATAGTGGGAGAAAAAACAATAGTGGGCAATGGAGAGATTCACAGGCTCAATTGTGCTCTTCTCTAGTAATGTCGCACTTCATTGAGTAAGGTGTCTAAGGGGGTGGTGAAGATGAAGGCTCCAGTGGTAGGGAGCTACTGAACTTGAGGGCATAACCCCTACAGACGATCTCGAGGACCCACAAGTCCAAGGTTATCTGAGACCAGGTGTTTATAAAGGATCTCAGTCTATCTCCAAAGGGTTTGCAGACAAAGTGCACAGCCTCATGTCACAGCCTCTTCTTGGAGTGGTCTTCATCCTTCTTACGGTAACCCTCACAGTATCGGGGCTGAGAGGGTTGGCAATGGCCAGAGGAAGATGACGATTGGGATGGGTGACACTGTCTAGGTTGGTCTTGAGACTGGAACACCCTGTCGTGGGGGTAATAAGACCTTTGTTGGTGGGTAGGGTACTAGGGGCAGTGACCCCTGTACCGGCGGTGTTGGGGCTGGATAGAGGAGGAGGACATACCGTGCTTCCAAGCCACAGTCTTCATGCGGTATTGAAAGTTAAGCTTCTCATCCGTCTCTTTGCTAAAGAGGCCGCAGTCATTGAAGGGCATGTCCTCAATCATGATCTTCACCTGGAGAGTCAGATCCACGTGTAATGCCTGAGAGCCACAGAACTTGAAATGATTTTGGCAGCACAGTCTGCTGAGTGGCGGACCGAAATGATCTGCTGGCCACCTATGGAATGAGCCTCAGCTTGGAAAGCCAGCACCAGAGGTTTCTTGTCATTGGGCAGGTCATTCAGGAGAGGCAACATCCTTTCCATGATGTGCTGTTTGTAAGCACCCATGTACGCCAAGTAGTTAGCCACCTTCTTGTCCAGGACTGCTGAGGCAGAAATTTTTTTAGCCAGCCCATCAATCTTCTTGCTCTCCTTGTCCACCGGCGAGGTTGACATCTTTGGGGTGGACTGGAGTTGAGCCCCTTCAACAGTCGCAGAGTTGGGTCTTGGGTGCTCGAAGACCCAAGAAGATGATGAAGGTGCGATCCTGTACAGGTCCTTTCCCGACTAGACTTCCCGGCCTCAAGAGTTTACCCATCTTCTCTTCCCCACTCTCTCCTGCAGTTGCTGCAAGTGTTAGTTTTATGTTTGTGTTTGTTATTGTCTTGAAGAGACTATTTTAAATAGTTTTTAATGTATACTTTTGTTTAATAATTTTTTAAGGGGGGGTGGGTTTCGGGATTGTTGGGATGTTTTTATATTATAGTGCATTTTTTGTATGGTATTTTAATGTGTACGCCACCCTGATTGCTCTGCAGAGGGGCGGGATATAAATTATTATTATTATTATTATTATTATTATATGGAATAGTGTCTAGAGTGGATCAAGAACATTGAGCAATCTTCTCTAAGGAAGGAAGAAACCCCAAGGAGTTCAAGCAGGGTTCAGGAAAGGAAGAGGCACTAGGGACCACACTGCAAACATACAAAGGCTAATGGAGCACACCAGGGAACTCCAAAAGAAAATCAGCATGTGCTTTATAGACTATACCAAAGCCTTTGACTGCATAGATCATGGAAAGCTATGGAATGCCCTTAAAGATATGGAGTGGCAACACATCTGATAGTCCTGTTGAGGAAGTTGTACTCAGGACAAGAGGCTACTGTCACAACAGAACATGGAAAAACAATTGGCAAAGGGGTCAGACAAGACAGCATCCTATCACCCTGTCTGTTCAACTTGAATGCAGAACATATTATAAGAAAAGCAGGCTTGGACACAGAAGAAGGAGGAGTGAAAATATGAGGAAAGAATATCAACAATCTAAGATATGCAGATGACACCATAGTACTACCAGAAAACCTCACAGACCTGGAACACCTACTAAGGAAGATCAAAGAAGAAAGTGCAAAGGCAGGCCTACTCTTGAACATAAAGAAAATAAAAATAATGACCACTGAGGACCTTCACAAGTTCAAACTAGAAATAGAAATAGTAAAAGAATCCCCATACCTGGGATCAAACATTGATAGAAATGGGGACTGCAGCCAGGAAATCAGAAGAAGACTAAGAATGGCGAGGGTGGCTATGAAAGAACTAGAAAAAATATAAAATGCAAAGATATACAACTCAGCACAAAAGTTAGAATCATACAAGCCATTGAATTCCCTATTACTATGTATGGATGTGAGAGTTGGACAGTCAAGAAAGATGATAGGAAGAAAATCAATTGATTTGAGATGTGGTGCTGGAGAATAGTGCTGAGGATCCCACGGACAGCCAAAAGACAAACAAGTGGGTCCTAGAGCAAGTGCAGCTGGAAATCTTCCTGGAAGCCAAGATGACCAAATTGAGGCTGTTGTACTTCGGACACATCATGAGAGGAGAGGACTCAAAGACAATGGGAAAGGTGGATGGAAGTAGGAAGAGAGGAAGGCCACATGCCAGATGGATGGACTCTATTAAGGAGGTGATGGGTATGGGGTTGCAGGAATTAAGCAGAGCAGTGGAGGACAGAGGGTCTTGAAGATGTCTCATCCATAGGGTCACCATGAGTCAAGATTGACTCAAGGGCAGTTAACAACAAATACATACCGTTACACACATTTGCAGGCCAGCATTTCACCTTCCCCATCTCTACCAGCTGCACTTTACAGAAGCACAGGTGGGTACTCAAAATGAAGGGAAAACAAAGACTACTTTATTAAGCAGACCATGTGTGGCAAGAATAAAAAATCAAGAACCCAATGGCTGCTGTAATTGTGACCAGACATAAACTGGTAAGGAAAACATGTGCACACAGTAGAAACAGCCTCCTGACAACAATGTGGCTACGTAATGGGGGTCCAGTATGCCTTTTCAAGTTTCATTTTTAATTAAAACAGGTAAGTGTGGCAGTAAAGATGTCAAAATGGGTCAGGGATACTAAGCAATGGAGGTGGGACACAGTCCTTATGTAGATTCAGCCTCTCAGTTTTAATTCAATGGTTTTTTTCATGATTCCTCTCAAAAGGAATAGAAAACAATTCACTCCTAGTTTTTTGTGGGTTTTTCGGGCTGTGTGGCCATGTTCTAGAAGAGTTTCTTTCTGACGTTTCGCCAGCATCTGTGGCCTCTCTGAAGATGTCAGCCACAGATGCTGGCGAAATGTCAGAAAGAAACTCTTCTAGAACATGGCCACACAGCCCGAAAAACCCACAAAAAACTATGGATGCTGGCCATGAAAGCCTACGACTTCACAATTCACTCCTATTTTTATTTTATTTTTAAAAAGTTATTGGAGTAACTGTTTCCCCAAATTTATATTCTACTGTTTGTTTTTCAAAAATAGCTTAAGTATGAATATACTGTGGTACAGCAATTTCATCTAATGCCTGTGGTGTTTCTATAAAACTCATAGCCAGCTGCTTATCTTAAAATTTAATTGTTAGGTCCATCTGCAAAGCCTCAAATCAACTTGCTGTCATGGGTATCAGTACTGTAGATATGTGGCTGCTTTCATTTACAGGAATATAATTTTTATGTATATTTCGTAAACTGTTCTGAGCTTACTTTATATTTTTGTCATCTCTATGCATGCTGAGATCTCAGATGAGAATAAATTTTAGAAGAGAATAGTAAACAAAAGGGACCTCATCTTAACTAAAGGAAAATTCTTTTGAAAAAAATATGATTTCACAGGTTTGTTTCCAGTTTATCTTTCTATTTGGGAAATATCACATTATAAAGAATTATTGTGAATGAAACTGAAGCAAAAAAAAAAAAGAGAGAGAGAGATCCGTCTTCACAGCCTTTTTAAAGCTGCTTAAGGTTGTAATCTGATGGATCTCATCCGACAGGCCATTCCATAGTCTGGGAGTGGTTACCAAAAAGGCCCTCTGGGAGGTTGCCGACAGCCTTGTTTTCATCGGCTGCATCAGGTTCCTCCCAGAGGACCTGAGTGTGTGGGGTGGATTGTATGGGAGGAGGTGGTCCCAAAGGTAGGCTAGACCTAAGCCATTTAGGGCTTTAAAGGTAATAACCAACACCTTACACTGGGCTCGGAAACTAATAGGCAGCCAGTGAAGAGACTTTAATACCATTGTTATATGGTCTCTCCTTGATGTTCCTGAAACCAATCTGGTTGCCATATTCTGTACTGATTGAAGTTTCTGGACCAAGCATGAGGATAGCCCCACGTAGAGCATGTTGCAGAAATCAAGATGGGAGGTTACCAGCGCATGCACAACAGTCTCAAGGTCCCTTACTTCTAGGAAAAGGTGCAGCTGGCGTATCAGCCGAAGTGGATAACAGGCGCTCCTGACCATCGTATTTACCTGACTAGTCATCAGAAGCAACGGGTCCAGGAGCACCCCCAGACTGTGAACAGAGTGTGACCCCATCCAGGACTGGAAGTTTTATCCCTATTCCTGGTTTCAGGGCTGCTACTGTGAGCACTTCCATTTTGTCTGGATTCAATCTCAATCTGTTTTTCCTCATCCAATCCATTACTGCCTTAAGACAGTCATTGAGAGGAGAGATGCCATCTGAAGTCGAGGCTGAAGACCGAGACACGGAGAAATAGATCTAGGTGTCATCAGCGTACTGATAACACCCAGCCCCACGTCTCCGAATGATCTCTCCCAGTGGCTTCATATATATGTTAAACAGCATCGGGGAAAGAATGGCACCTTGAGGGACATCACAAGTAAGTTCCTTTTTTGCGGACCAATTGTCCCGAGCAACACCCTTTGGGATCTGCCCGAGAGGAAGGAACAAAACCACTGCAACGCAGTGCCTCCAATTCCTAAACCACTCAGGCGATCCAAGAGGATGCTATGATCTATCATATCGAAAGCTGCTGAGAGGTCTAAAAGCACCAACAGGGTCACACTACCCCTGTTGATGCTCAGACGAAGGTCATCGGCCAAGGCAACCATGGCAGCCTCCACTCCAAATCCTGTCCTAAAGCCAGTTTGAAATGGATCTAGATAATCGGTTTCATCCAAGACAGCTTGGAGTTGAAGAGCAACCGCCCTCTCGATTACCTTGCTGAAAAATGGTAGTAAAGAGACTGGCCTATAGGTGTTCATATACAGGGGGTCCAGGGAAGTTTTTTTCAGAAGCAGTCTAATTGCCACTTCCTTCAAACAAGATGGAATATCACCTTCCCTGAGGGATGTATTGATGATGTTCTTAAGGAACATCCTCAATGCATCCCCCCCCCCCCGGATGGCCATCCATGATGGGCAAGGATTGACAGGACAGGTCGTTTTCCTCACTCTACCAAGGAGCTTGTCAACGTCATTGGTACTCACAGATTGGAACTGATCCAGGATAATTTCATTAACGGAGTTGCTGGGCACTTTGTCAATTGATTCTGTCAAAACGTTGGCGTCTAAGTTGGCTCTTATCTGAGAGATTTTTTTGGGAATTTTTTTTATTATCATACATTTAAAACATAAGCATACAATTCACAATCATGTCATCACATAATATACATACAAATTTACATACATTCTGTCTTTCACACCTAAATACATATTTTCTACACATTGATTCTTCTTTCCTGCTATTTGTTTTGTCTAATAAATTCTGACTTCCTTGTCTTTACCCTTATTTTACATAATAAATCGAAAACCTTGTCATACGCCTCTAAATTTCTATTGTTTTTTATCTTATATCGTTGTAACCCCTCTTTTCAGCCTAATCCTATTTCTTTTCATTTTTTCCCCAAAATACTGTTTTATTTATAAATTCATATCTTATATTCAGTAGTTGTACATTTTCCAATATTCTTTGAACACCTCCCATTCTTTTTCTGCTTCTTCTTTTGGTTTGTCTTTCATCATTGCTGTCAGCATATCTAGTTTCATTGCTTCTTTCATTTTATCTTCCCATTCTTCCACTGTTGGGATATTAGTCTGTTTCCAATATCTTGCATAAGTGATTCTTGCTGTTGTTGCAATGTATAATATTATTCTTTTATATTTCCTTTCTGATTCAAGTTTAATCGCTTTTGTTATATTCAATAAAAAGAGTGTTGGATTGAGTGGAATTTGTATCTTTAATATCGCTACGCTTTTTTCTTGGATCATTCTCCAATTTGTTTGTTTGTGGGAGGTTGTGTTTGTTTGTTTGTTTGTTTTTGTTTTTGTTTTGCTAGTTTGCAGTCCCATCACTGGTGGTATAATGTTCCTATTGATTTTTTACACTTCCAGCACTTCTTGTTCCCCAATATATAGATTCTGTTAATTGTTACAGGAGTCATATACCAGCAATAAAGCATCTTTATATAATTTTGTTTATAATCTTGACATAAAGCGAATTTGTTAGTGTCTACCCATGATTTTTCCCACGTCTCTAATTCAATAGTCTTTCCGACGTCCTGAGCCCATCTAACCATCACTTGTTTTACACATTCATCTTCTAGTTCTCTCTCCTTTAATATTTTATAAAATTTAGAGATATGTTTGCCCTCTTTGTCGAATATCATCTTGTCTATGGTTGATTTATCCTTCATAAATCCCCTATTCCTTTTGTCTATTTTAAACCGTTCTTTTAGTTGTCTATATAAGAACCAATTTTTCCAATTATATTAATTAATTCTTCTTCTGTTTTCATCTCTATCTCATTTTCTTCTTTCCATTTTAGTAATTCTTTATACGTCGGCCATAGTTTCTTATATATTCTTGATTTTCCTAGAAAAGCCTCTTGGCTTGATACCCAGCTTGGGATCTGACTGTAATATTGTTTTCTGATTTTGATCCATACTTTAAATAACGCATTTCTTATAATGTGGTATGAAAAGTCTTTATTATCTTTTAATTTATTGTATCATAAAAAAGCATGGTACCCATATCTCATATTGGTTCTTTCGAGATCTAATAATCTTTTGTTGCTAAGTTTAATCCAATCTTCAATCCATGATAAACATGCAGCGTAATAGTAAAGTTTCAAGTTTGGTAAGCCACAGCCACCTTTTATTTTGTCCTTTGTCAGTAGTTTCCATTTTATTCTAGCTTTTTTCCCTAACCATATAAACTTTATCAATTATCTTTGCCATTCCTCGAGATATTTTTCTTTCATTACTATAGGTAAATTTTAGAATAAATATATAAATTTAGGCAATATATTCATTTTTATTACGGCTATCCTTCCATCTTTCCAAATTTCTCTTTATTTCTTCCCAAGTTTTTAACTAATTATTTTTAAATAATTCCATATTTCTCTTTGTTAGTTGTATTCCCAAGTATCTAACCTTTTTCTCAACTTTAAATCCAGTCAATGTTTTTAGTTCTTCCACTTCTTTTGTATTCAGGTTCATTGTCATTATTGAAGTTTTATCTCTGTTTAATTTAAATCCTGCTGCATTTCCATAGTCGTTGATCACTTCTAATAATCTTTCTATGCTTTCTCTTGGATTTTCTATGAAGCAAATAATATTGTCCGTGAATGCTTGTAGTTTAAAACTGTGTCCATTCGCCTTAACCCCTCTTATCCTCTCATCTTCTCTGATTATGTTATTTAGTATTTCCAATGTTATAATGAATAATAGCGGTGAGAGATTTTATCCGCAAAAAAGTTGTTAAACGTGTCACAGCAGGCCGTTGTCGGGTTAAGTAACAGGTTCTGCGCAGGTGAAACCTGCGTCAGCTCCCCTACCAACCCAAATAGCTCTGCTGCATGAGACTCTGCAGACACAATACATACAGAACAGAAAGGTTTCCTGATCCCCTCATTCCTCCCGTGGCCCCATCTTTAGTGATGGTTGAGGATCCCAAGAGGGACATCAGGGTTTTTGTTTGTTTTAATTATGGTTTTATGTTTTGATATTGTGTTTTTAATTTGTCATATTGTTTAATACTTTCTTAAGGGGGGAGGGATTATAATGTTTTAATGTTATATTTTACTCTTGTTATTTACTGTTGTCAACCGCCCGGATTGGTTCGCCATAGGGCGGTATACAAATTATTATTATTATTATTATTATTGCCTCTCGATAGGACCAAAGAAAGTTCCTATGATGAGTCTTGTCAGATAAGAGTTGGGTTTTCCGCCAGGTGCACTCTAGTCATTGTTCAACCCACTTCATTTTCCTAAGCTCTGTTGTATACCATGGCTTACAGTTTGAAGTGGGTTGGAAAGGACACTTGGGAGCGATCGTGTCAATAGCCTTGGTAAGGTCGGTATTCCAGATATTAATCAAAATTTTGACAAAATCACCGGCGTTACCAACCATTAAACCCTCCAAGGCTTTCTGGAATCCCATTGGTTCTATTAGCCTTCGAGGGCGGACCATTCTATTAGGTCCACCACCCCCGGTGGAGTAGACAGTGGCTCTTAGTTCAGTCTTGACCAGGAAATGATCCATCCATGACAATGCGGTGGTTTTAATAACATCCGCCCACTGATATTCCTGTTCCGTACTAAAGACCGCATCGAGGGTATGACCCACACAATGTGTGGGCCCAACGACCAACTGGGATAGGCCCATGTTTGTCATGGATTCCATGAACTCCTGAGCCGCATTTATTAAATTTGACAAACTGGTCTCAAGTGTAATGTTGAAGTCTCCCAAGATTAGAAGTCTCGGGGACTCCAACAGCAACTCTGAGACCAGTTGTGTCAGCTCGGTTAGAGAGTCTGCTAGACAACGGGGTTGTCGGTACTCTAGCAGAATCCCCACACTATCCTTGGTCCTCAGGCTTAGGTACATACACTCGAAGTGGACTGTGTTCCAGACAGGTATCCTGGTCAAGGTCAGGTTATTCTTATGAACCAGAGCCACTCCACCCACTTCCCCTTACCTGCTCACTGACAGAATACCTGGCTGGGAGGGCCTGCGTCCAGGTTATGGTGCTATCCTCTCCCAGCCAGGTTTCTGTAAAGCAAGCCAGTTTGGCATCCTCATCTAAGAGGAGATCATATATAATATCGGTCTTATTTTTAACCAACCTGGCATTGCAGAGGAGCAAGGTGAGGTTCTGTGGCATGGTTGGTACACTCTCCAAACCATTCCGGGGAAAAGAGTGAACTGAAGGCGAGATTGCTTCCAAGCAGCGATCCCACCTTCTTTTGTAACATCTGTTCACTCTGTTCCCACCATACCTCCCTTTCCCCCACACAACCCTAATTTCTGCTCTCAGGCCATTTCCAGCCTCTGGGTTATTTAGCTCCCCTGACTTAGTCAGAGGAGCTAAATAACCCAAATGCTAATACAAGTGTCCCAAATGCTAATACAAGGATGGCCCAGCACTCGGCCTCACCGCCACTGCTACTGGAGGAAGGAGGGTGTGGGTGGGTTAAATAAGTACATTTCCCCAACCTTTGGGGACAATACCAATCAACAGCAGAGGCAAAGTAAAGAAAATTGCCACTATGTAAACAGTGATTATTGACTTTAACTTTAATGTGATAACTTTGCCTGATTTTAACC
Organism: Phrynosoma blainvillii; assembly: GCA_026167975.1. Classification (NCBI taxonomy): domain Eukaryota; kingdom Metazoa; phylum Chordata; class Lepidosauria; order Squamata; family Phrynosomatidae; genus Phrynosoma; species Phrynosoma blainvillii. Next base: position 252,863,621 of record JANUYF010000003.1, read on the forward strand.
CAGAAAAGCTGACAAATATACACAAATGTCTTATTCAAATCCTTCAGCTCCAAATTCCTCTTGGTGTTTCTTTGAGGGGCAGCACCAAAGAGCTGCCACCACTGCCATTTTCCCACCCATGTACGTATTCTTATTCCTTAATCTTTACTCATCCTTTATTCTTCCTGTAATCACTTACTCTTCCCTTCCTCACTTACTCTTACCTTCATATGCTTCATCATACCCTTCATACACCTTTCATTCATTAATAATAATAATAATAATAATAATAATAATAATAAAATTTATTTATATCCCGCTTATTGAAAGAGACAATCCAAGCGGCTTACATAAAAAAAACCCATACAATATAACCCCTAAGACCAACCCACCCCCTTAAAACAATATTAAACACCTCATAATTAAAATAATAGTAGCCATAAAACAATTCATATAAGTAATAACAATAAAAACATTTATGAACCAACACAATATCTACTTTCTATCTATCAGTATATTTCTATTTTCTTATCTTCCGACTTTCTTTATATACATTCTTATTTTATTGAGCATCATCTATTATCATCTTAAGACATTCCTTTTTTATTGTTTCTTATAAATTTTCTATAACTATCCATATATATCCAATCTTCATATCCAATCTTACAAAGTATTCATCCTATTCCTATACATCTTTATATCTTAATATTCAATCTAAACCAAATCTAAACAACTCTAAAACAAACCAAAAAACCCCAATTATTTATAAAGATTAAATATCGCTATCTTTCCCCATTTCTCTTCCAGGTAATTTATTACTATTAACCATTTTTATTAAATTGATTCATCTAATTGTATCTCATTAAATGAGTTAATCTATCCATTTCAAATGTGTCATATAATTTAATTAACCATTCTTCATTTGTTGGTATGTCTAGATTTCTATTTTGGGGCATATGTTATTCTTGCTGTAGCTATCATGTACTATAGAATTTCCCCATATTTCCTTTCCAAGTTCTCTTCTAACATTCCTAACAGATACATTTCAGGTTTTAATTGTAATGTAATATTCAGAATATTACTTATTGTCTCAATTATTTCTTTACAATATCTCTTTGCCTATTCACATGTCCACCAGCAGTTCCCTGTCCTTCCCTGCATTTCCAGCATTTGTTATCCTTCAATTTATAATTTTTTTGCTAATATATCTGGGGTTAAATACCATTGGAAATACATTTTATAATAATTTTCTCTTAGATTTTGTAATATTGTATATCTAATCCCTTTTGTTCATGTTTTCCCATTGTTCCAATTGCAACAAATGTCCTATGTTTCATGCCCATTTAATCAGCAGATATTTGACAATTTCTTCTTCCATTTATAATGTTAAGAGATTTTTATAAATTAATCCAATAATTCTATATTGTTTCCCTGTTAAAAGCGTTCTCAAATCTGTTTTGTTTTGTTTGTTTTTTGTCCTCCATTTCAAATCCTTAGGATTTTCCATCCATTTTATATCTTTCCTCAAATTGTCTATAAGTGAACCAATTAATATTAAAATTCCTCTATTGTAATTCCTTCTGTGATCTCATATTCATATCTCCATCCTGTATTTTATATGTCACCCACCCATGTATTCAAGCAGATCAGAAGTGGCATCACTACAGAGAGAGCAGAGGGGGTTGGTACTTCTTTTAGGTGCTCCCAGGACAGACTAAACCCTCTCACCTTTCACCATTCTACACAGAGAAAGGAATGGTTCTCTTTTTATTATGAATTAAGGTGCAGTACTTACATAGGCCCATGAATTAGTTGACCCGGGTTTTTTGGGTCATTTTTTAAAATAAAATTTCTAGACTTATACATGAGTATATACAGTACTTGAATTTCAAATCATACTACCAGGACTGAATGAAAACCTGTTGTAAGAAAAAGAGGGAAAGTTTCATATTTCAAGATTTTATTCATGCCTAAATAATTCAAATACTAAACAATGGTGGAGGTTATTTAAATGTGAACACTGTAATCATTGTCATCTATCGTTGGGCATAAAAATTGGTTGCTGTACACCACATACACTGAGGATTGGGAGAGGGATGAAACTTGCCTGTGCACACTATTAATGTATAAATCTGACCTTGTATTTACATATTTATTTGTATGTGAAAAATCCTCCCCTTTGTCCAACCCCCCCCCCCCCCCCCGCTTTAAAGCCATTCAAGTTGGTGGCCATTACTACATTATGTAGTTGCAAATTCCACTTTAGGTATGTCTGAAGAAATACTTCCTTTTAACAATCCTGAATTTCCCACTACTCAGCTTTTCTGAAAACAGTATATTTTCCATCTCTGTGTTATTTTGTACACTCCTATCATTTCCCCCTTACTACACTTCTATGTGTTGCAACTTTTCCCCATGGGGGGAGCTGCTCCAACCCCTTGATCCTTTTAGTTGCACCATTCCATACTTTTTCCAAGTTTGCAAAATCATTTTTCAAATTCTCAGGCAGAACTGTACACAGTATTCCATGTGGTTACACCACATACTTGTACAGCAGTATCAGGATATTGGCATTTTGTCTTTTTTTCGCCCTTTCTAGTTATGTCAGAAAGAATTTTGTTTCTTTTCACAGCACAGAATTTACCTTTTTCACAGCATGCACACACTGGTCAACATTTTCAATGTATCCATCAGTTTCCAAAGAGCCCTTTCTTCATTAGCCATAGATTCAGTTCTCATCAGTGTATATGTGAACCCAGGACTTTTTGCAACAAAATGCATAAAATTACACTTGTTTACAACAAATGACATTTGTCATTTTAATATTCAGTTTGAAGAGATATTTGTGAAGTTATTCACAATCTGTCTTTGTTCTTCCTATCCTAAATATTTTTTTTTGTCATCAGCAAACATGGCCACCTCATTACTCACTCCTAGCTTCAGATCATGAACAAGTTTAAAACCCCTAATCACAATGAATAAACCCAAAACAGATTCCTGTGGAGCCCAGAGTTTGCATGCCTCCACCACAAGAACTGACCATTAATTGCTATTTTTAATTCCCTGTACTATAACCAATAATCATTCCATAAGATTTCCTTATACCTGACTTCTGTGATAGTGTGTTTGGTGGGGGACTTTGTAAAAAATAGTTCAGAAGCCCAAATATAGAACTTCTGCTATATCCTCCCTGCCCACATGAATTGATATTCTCAAATAATAGTAAAAGGATAATGAAATACGAACCACCTTAGCAGAAGGCATGTTGATCCTTTTTTAAGCAAGACCCTCCCTATGTACAGTCAGCCCTCTGTATCCACAGTTTTTTTTATCCACAGTTTGAAAATACTAGAAGAAATATACATTCCAAAACACAAACCTTCATTTTGCCATTTTATATAAGACACCAATTGACTATGACATTGTATTTAATGGAACTTCAGCATCCACAGATTTTGTTATCCATGGGGGAGGGGGGGTCCTGGAACCAAACCCCAGCAGATACCAAGGGCCTACTGTACTAAATAAGCTTATCTTTAATAGCACTTTCCACCAATATGTATAGAGATTTTGTAGCACCTTTGAGACTAACTGAAAAGAAAGAAAGAAAAAAAGAGGTTTGTAGCATGAGCTTTCATAGTCTACTTTCCACCAAGTTACCCAGAACAGATGTTGGGCTAATTTCCTGGTGTATATTTAGACCTGTGACAATTGTAGACATGCTGACATTTTCAGGATAAGGAATTTCTACTTTTCTCCCCTTACCTTCAGTGACTTGAACCCCATCATAAATGATATTGCTCTTAGAAGGAGATACAATTACAGAGTCTTGGCTTATGTGTGAACCAGATGCTCCAGGAACTACACCAGTTAATAGCACTTCCACTCTTTCTTCTAATCTACTGCGGGCTTGACAGCATACAACCACTAGGAAAAAATATTGTGCAATATTATTTCTTGATTTATATGACTCAGATGGAGATACATATCACAAAGATAACCACAGATCCATGTTAAAAGGCTGTATCTCCCATGTGCAATTGCTGACCATCTTGGTATCATTGCGAGACAGAACCTCCTCTGTGGTACTGGTGCTGCTACTCTGATTAAGATCCGACAATCCCATTTTCATAGTTTTCCATCAAAATTTGAATGTGCCAGTGCTTCAACAGCTGTTAATGTTTGCTGCTATAATTCTATAGCATGAATTCACAGGCTCCCCTTTAGAGGTCATGCTGTAACTTCAAGAAGAAGCCTAGTTTAGCATTAGCAAGCCCAACTTTGTGCCTATTGGTGGCCCCATGAATTTCATTGGGTTTTCTTAGGCAAGGAATACTCAAAGGTGGTTTTGCAGTTCCTCCCTCTGAAACAAAGTAGTGAAGCAGATGGGCAGGAAGGAGTGGTCAGAAGTCACTACTAGCCCAATTGCCTGGGTCAACACACACCACAGTCCTGAGGGTGCCTCCTGCCACGGTCCCAAAAGGAGTAGAAAGGATCTGTTCCTTCTGGGGCCAGCCTTGGGCTGCCTTAGAAGGCCCTGGGGCAGCTTCCAGGCACTCCGGAGGAATGCACCATTTAAATGCCATGCCATCGGAGAGGCCAGAAGCCACTCTTATCCAGTACTAACCAGGGCTGACCCTACTTAATTTCCAAGATCAGGCAAAATCTGGTGACTTTGTGATATTTAGGCCAACTTGCATCTTTAATTTAGGCAGGTTTGCCTATATCCAGGTTGACAGTAAGGGCTCTTGGAATTATGTAGGCCAATTTATTTAAATTGGCTGAAATGCACCAAAATTTACCATTGTATGAAGGCTCGCAGGGAAGTTACTGGTCTAAACATTGCTTTTCTTTGGGGAAGCCAGGCACAGTAAGGCTACTTCCCCCCCCCCACCCCCCACCCCATGTATGATACACAGATATATTGTCAGACAGTGAGTAAAAAGGCCATTCCAGTCTGTACAAGGGGGGGGGGGAAACTTTCCAGATGGCATTCATATTATGTTTTCCCCATTGCTTTATTAATGTTATTTATAAAAGTTACTTGTTAATGCACCAGATCTTTCCATGAATTTATATGAGAACCTAGTAGACTAAATTAATCTATATTGCTACCAGGGTAAGAGACAACAGATGCCAATTTCTATGTATGGTGGGACTGTTGAAATACCAGATGTATATTGTAGGCACATTTATAGTCACTTTCAAAACATCCATGTGTTTGTACCCAGGGGAGAGGGGGGAATACGTTTTGCACTGATGTCATTCTACAAATTATCCAAGTATTTCAAGTATACAAATAGAAATATAGTATTTGATATATAGTATTTGATGTGGGTGTTGTGCTATGTTAAAAATAAAAAATAAAAAATGATGGCAATATCTAGTATTCCATCTTTAATTAATTTAAGTGCAAATTAATGGAATTAAATCTGTAATTAACATCACATTGACTTTTTTCTTCAAACCAGAAGTCCTTAACAAACCTGAGCAATGACAATTAAAATATTACCTATTCCATTAAGTTCAATAATTTCATTATTCAATAAGCCATTCAATTACATTGAGATCACCAAGAAAATGTTTGATGAAAACATTTCTATATAATTGACTAGCACATTTTGAAGTGCCTTTAACAGCCCACATGGTGTGTTTTTATGAGGACATTAACTTATACACTCATTCTCAATGTTCTTAATAGTTACCTAAAGAAATAACAAATTAATTCTGTGATTGTGCTTAAGTTAAAACATAAATGCTTATACACTCATCCTGCCACATTTGCTGGGATTAGGGGCACAGGACCCCCATGAATGTGGGAAAACCGCAAATAACAAAAACGCTATGTTTTAACCTAAGAGAACACCTCTCTAGAAATCTCTAGGTTCTCCAGTGCAACTCTGTTGTCAACATCTGCCAGAGATTGACCATAGAATTGGGCTGGAGGAGCCACAAATGCCTAGTGGAATGCTCTCTCAAGGAATCTCTAGGTCCTTTAGTGCAACATTTGATTAAAGTTGACCACAGAGTTGTGCTGGAGGACCTAGACACTCGTAGAGAGAACATATTAATAAAATCTGTGACTAATCAGATCCGGAAAAAGCAAAGCCACAAATGTGGAGGGATGAGTGTATTAGGGAAAAAATACTTTGGCATATCATCCCCAATTTGAAATAAATTGAGAATTTATTAGAATATGAAGTGTAGACCAACTGCAAGACTGGGTTGGGATTTGATTTAGAGGTGTGGAGAACAGTCTACTTCAACGTGAACTGATGAACCAATCTGCTTCAACTCAGGTTTGAATCTGAATCTTTATTCAGAAACCCAGATCTTCATACCTATCATTCAGTCTCACCAAGGAAGCAATTGTTGTTGTGTGTCTTCAAATCATTTCCAACTTAAGGCAATCCTATCATGGAGTTTTCTGAGTGTGTGACTTGTCCAAGGTCAGTCAGTGGGTTTCCATGGCTAAGTGGGGATTCAAACCCTGGTCTCTCAAGACATAGTCCAATGCTGAAACCACTGTGTCTCACACTGGCTCCTCTAAGGACAACACTCTAATTTATTGAGGACAACTGCATAACAATGACATAAAAGAACAGGAAGGAGCCTAGATAGGAAATCTGTACAGTTTTGAAGGGACAATATTTTCTGTTAGTGTTAAGATTTCAAAGAGTATGATTTATTTCCCCTTACCCTCTCCATTATTTTTCCCCAATCTATATTATTACATATGTTATAAAGACATCTCCAGACAAAAATATTCATAGTTTCAGAAAGATGAGTATAGCACTAAGAAGTTATGTTGAATTCAAAAGAATTCAAAAAAACTCCATCTCCTACTGTCCCTTCCCCTTCTCCTCAGCCTAGCCTTTTCTTCATATGGAGAACCTGGAGAGAAAAGTATCAATTGTTAGAGTCACACTGCCATGCCTCTGTGCTCTTACAAATTAAAAAAGCTAACAAATCTTCATCACCATTCAGATTTAGGGCCTCTGCAGATAGGCGGCCGTGGGCTGCCCCGAGAAGCCATGGATTGGGACCGAGGCTACCCCACGCCTTGGCTTCAATCCACTCCTTTTCTGGCCCTGGAAAGAGTGCTAAAATAGCGCTCCTTCCGCAAGGCGTGGAAAGGCCACTGGAAGAGGCAGTGTGCGCCTCTTCTGCATCTCTTCCGGCTCAGCATGTCTGGATGTTGAGCCGAAAGGACATCATCAGAGTGCCCACCATGTGGAATGGCGGGCGCTCCAATGACATCCTCGGGAAGGGGTTGGGGTGCCCGGCGTGAGGCTGCCCCTCCCCTTTCTTGCCTCAAAGACGGGGCTTTGTGCTGTCTGCAAAGGCCCTTAGTCTACTTCAGAGGAACCTTATTTCAACTCAGACATCTTCCAAATCTTGGGAAATCAGCCCAATTTGGTATGGGATTTGTCCAAATGTGGATCAAGGAATACCAGGTCATGTTTATTACTTACTAACTCATTTGTTATGTACAAAGTCACCATTAAAAAGTAGGAAATATTATGAAAATTATTTCAATGCACTTTATATGTTAGATATCTTTCTTCTAATCTGGGGAGATTAAAATCTAAAGATTTTTAAAAACACAAATCATAATAGCAAAAATAATTTAATAAGCAATTAAATAAACAATGTCAGTTAGAAACAGCACTATTCTGAACCAATTTAAAACAATTTATACACCAGCCATAAGGATGGGGGGGACTGGCCACACACCATTGGCGACCCCTGATTTATACAGTACTATTGTTGAGATAAATCAATGGATCTGTCTCACTAAACATTTAGCAAAGCCTACTCTGCACCATACCCACCTTCTTCATCCTGGCCAGTATGTATGCTGGCAGGACTGAAAACAAGTCAGTAGATCCACCTTTTCGCTCTCCCCATGTGACACATAATATAGCTATTCTCTTTTTAAATTAATTACAAAAAGCATTGTGAACAATAGCATTTGAAAGAAATACTTGGTTTCTTGCTTCTTTGACTCATAGCAACCCATGAATGAGAGAACCTCCAAGTCACCCAATCATCAGGTGTTGTAGACTGAGGACCATGTCTTCCATGATTAAGTCTAACTATCTGTAATGCAGTCTTCATCTTTTACTACTGCCTTCTACCTTACCAAGCACTACAGTCTTTTCTAGTGAATTGTGTCTTCTCGTGATATATCCAAAATACGACAGTCTCAGTTTAATCAAGTTGGCTTCTAGGGAGAGTTCAGTCTTGATCTGCTGTAGGACACATTTATTTCCCTTTTCAGCAGTCCACAGCATCCATAGAACTCCAGCACCACATTTCAAATGGGTTAAATTTCTTCCTATCAGTTTTCTTGCTGTCCAGCTTTCACAACCATACATATAAATGGAAACTATGAAGGCATGGACAATCCTAATTTTAGTATTCAGTGATATACCAGGATCTTGTCTAGTTCCTTCATAGCTGCATTTCCAAGTCCTAGGCTTCTGGTTTCTTGACTGCAGTTTCCATTTTGATTAATGACTGAGTCCAGGTATGGAAAATCTTGAACTATTTCAATGCTTGCTTCATCTACTTTAAAGCTATGAAAATCAGCTATGGTCATTATTTTTGTTTACCTATTATTCAATAGTAAACCTGCCTTTGCACTTTTTTCATTCACTTTCTTCAGTAATTGTTCCAAGTCTTTGCTATTTTCTGCTAGTAGTATGGTGACTTCTGCATTTCTTATACTGTTGCTGTTCCTTCCCCCAATTTTCACCTCTTCTTCCTCCAACTCTAATCTTTACATATTATATTTTCAGTATACAAGTTAAACATATAGGATAATAAAATGTAGCCTTGCCTGACTGCCTTGCCTATTGGAAACCATTCAATTTCTCCGTATTTTGTCCTGATTGTAACCTCTTGTCTTCAGTACAGGTTGAGAATTACGACAATCAAATGTTGTGGCACACCCATTTCTTTGAGAGCAATCCATAGTTTTTCATTATCTACAATCAAAGGCTTTGCTATAATTTATAAATCACAAGTTAATTTCCTTCTGATTTTTTTAGTGTGCTTCATTATCTAATGTATGTTTGCAATATGACCCCCAAGTCCTCTTCCTTTCCTGAACCTAGCATGGACATCTTGCATGTCTCACTCCATATATGACAAAAGTCTTTATTGTAGCATTTTGAGGATCACTTTATTTGCATGGGAGATTAATGCACTGGTCCTGAGGTTACTACAATCCCTGATATCTCCTTTCTTTGGGATTAGAATTTATGTTGAGCATTTTCAATCTGTGAGCCATTCTTTTGTTTTTTATATTTGCTGACATTTTTTTAGTTAGATCTAAAGCAGATTCTGTCTCTATAGATTGAAGCAACTATGCCATCAGTTCCTGGTGATCTATTTTTTCCCAAGTTCGCTGAGTGCAGCTTCCATTTCACTTTCTATAATATGAGATTTGTCTTCATATGGTTCCTTTTCAAATGAATCTGTGACCATTTTATCTCCCATTGTTTTCTCAGATCTTGTGGAACAGATCTCTTCTTCTTCTTTTTTTGTTGTCACCTTCTATTTCTCTGCATTTAGTAGTTCTTCTTGTCCCTGTGCCCAAGTTGTTGAACAACTGCCTTCAGGGTTCTATTTCTATCACCTGTTACTTTTGCTTCTCATTTGTCCTTAACTGCTTGAAGAGTTTTATCTGTCATCCACTGAGACTTTTCTCTCTTTTTGGCTACTTAGTGCCTTTTTGGGTTTTTTTGTTTGTTTGTTTGTTTGCTTGTTTTCTTTTTGCATTTCTCTCTGACAAGTTCTTGGCTTCAGTCCAGAATTCTGCTTCCTGGTTAATTAGGCTTCATAGTGCAAATCTTTTTTCTATACTATCTTTAAATTTTATCTTTAAATTCTTCTTACACAATTCAAAATCCATCCAAGTAAGAGTGTAAAATAACATTGTATATGATACAAAGATATAGCCATGTTAGTCTGTAGAATAGTATGTAGAGAGATCTTGTAGCACCTTTGAGACTAACTAAAGAAAGAAGTTGGCAAGCTTTCGTGAACTTCCGCATCTGAGGAAGTAGACTTAAGTCTATGAAAACTCATGCTGCCAACTTCTTTCTCTAGTCTCAAAGGTGTTACAAGATCTCTCTACATAGCATATGACAGAGATATTATTTTGGTTTAGAACATGAATTTTCATAACTTAGAATGCTTTCTTTACACTTGAGGCAAGCATATCGACCTGTAAATTATTTTCCAGATTATATTTAATCCAAGTAAATAAATCAGGTTTTTCCTTTGGCCCACCTAGCTGCTTGCCTCAAACCTGCCCCTCCCCATAACATGCTGAGGCTCTAACAATAGTATGCAGAAATAAAAGAGAGTCTTTTTTTTCTCCTCCCAATCTTTCTGAATCATTGCCCTTGAAGCAAGAGTGCTCATCATTTCCCCTGACCACTGACAAACAGCAGCAAGATAAGCTGATGGGAAGGTGGCAAAGAGAAACAATGATGGGAGGCAAGATATCATACCAGGCCACAACTGGCACTGTTATTGAGCTTGGAACAACTGAGGTAAATAGTTCAGTTTGTCAAGACCGATTACAAATATAACAAGATTTGTATCCTCTTTGCTCGGTGTGTTGTAGTGATTTGAGTGTTGGACTTGGACCCTGGGAGACCAGAGTCCAAAACCCCACTCAACCATGGAAACCCAGTGGGTGACCTTGGGCAAGTCACATTCTCTCAGCCTCAGAGGAAGGTAATATTTCAAACCTCTTCTGAAAAAAAACTTGACAAGAAAACCCTATAATAGGTTCACTTTAAGGTCACCCTGAGTCAGAAACAAGTTAAAGGTGCACAATGATAACAAAAGGAAGGAAGTGGTAATACCAATACCAGTGATATTTGGAGAACAGAGATAGTTTTATTAAAACTTAGGTAATTTATTTGGACAACTAAATGTTCATGTTAAGGTCTCTAGGAAGTGTCACTCTATCTGAATACTTATTTATCTATTTTCATTTTCATCTCTCTGCTCATATTACCTGGTGCAGATTTATAAGGTGGTGCTTCAGGGATTCCATGAATTGGATAGATCCAGCGGAACCCCAAGATCTCTTCATCCTTGGTTATTACAGTGTTGCTGAGAAATGTAAGTAATGGGTACATTAATATGGTCATTCTGTAAAATTAATGGAACCAATATTGATCTAAAACAATGAAGTTTCCCAACATTACTTTGGGAGTTCCTGCATACCCACAATGAAATTCATTCACTTAAAAAAATCCACTGCTTCAGAGAATCCTGAATAGTCTTCTTAAAATTTATCATTAAAACAAATGATAAAAAGTTAAAGTAGCAATGTTTGAAATTAATACCACAGGCAGAATTTGTTTTAATGGAGCTGGACACAAATATATATTATCATGTTTCCAGCACAGTACTGGTCTTCTTTCCTCTTATGTATTTCTCAGCACCCTCGCCAATGATTCTGCATTATCACATCTCTGTAATTCAATAACATCAAGCCTGTATGCAGAAATGCAGAATTTTCTAATCTAAAAATTATGAACAATCCAAACACATGCTGTACCCAGTAAAATCTAACAAAGGAAGCATGTGTAGCAATATTTCAACTGTATATGTAGTTTGGGCAACATTGGCAAAGCTAGGGAACACTTTTGGGTTACTCCAGATATTTCTTTTGGTTTCTATTTTTAGTCTTTACAAAAAATTCTATTTTTAAAAAAACTTCATTTTAATCAGGGATGAATGTAACCAGTTTCAATAAGACACAGGGCCTTTGCAGACTACCAGAAATAGTGCACATTAAATTGAGGCACTGCCCCGGCTCAGTGCTAGGGAGTCATGGGAATTGTATTTTTTTTTCTGGGACATTAAGCCTTCTCTGTCAGAGAGCTCTGGTGCCACAATAAATTACAGTTCCCATGATTCCTTAGCACTGAGCCAGGGCGGTGCCTCAATTTAATGTGCACTATTTCTGGCAGTCTGCAAAGGCCCACAGTCTTATTGAATGTAACTAGTTGAATGTAACCAGTTTCAATAAGACACAGATGATGATGATGATGTCACAGTGGCATCATCATCATCATCATCATCATCATCATATCAGTAAAATTACCTGGTATCAGAGTCTTCTCTCTTTATTATTGTCAAAGTTAGGTTACCTTCGTAAAAATCTGTTACTGTATATACTCATGTATAAGTCTAGAAATTTTAGTAAAAAAACCAACCCCATAAAACTGGGTCAACTTATCCATGGGTCAATGTAAGTACAGTATCAAAATAGAATCATTCCCTTCTCTGAACAGAGTGGTGAAATGTGACAGCTTAGTCCATCTCAAGAGAAGCAAAAAGAAGCACTGGCCTTGTCTATTTTCTTAGCTGCAGCATTGCTTCTGATCTTTTTGAATGTCTGGGCAGGAAAACAGCAGTATTCTTTGGCATTGTTTTATTTGCTTCACCCTTTACATCCCCTCATTTTACCCTCAACACGCCCCTGCATTTTACTCTCAACATATTCATGGGTTACATCAAAATCCATAATTGTGGCCCTAAAAGCAGCCCTCAACTTATACATGAGGTCAACTTATATACAAGTATATATGGTAATTCTGGTCTGTGAGGAAAGCCCCCTCCCTACAAGTTTCCTCTTGACCCAAAATCATCATTAACAACTTTGCAGACTGCTAGAAATAGTGCAAATTGAGTCCACTTGAACTGCCCTGGCTCAGTGCTAGGGAATCATGGGAATTGTATTTTTTTCTGAGACATTGAGCCTTCTCTGTCAGAGAGCTCTGGTGCCACAATAAACTACAGTTCCCATGATTCCCTAGCACTGAGTCAGGGCAGTTAAAATGGACTCAATTTGCACTATTTCTGGCAGTCTGCAAAGGTAGCTCTATGATATACAGGTTCTGTCTTCAATGACAACAGTTCCCCCAGAGGACTCTGGCAAGATCATTCTCATATTCCAGAAGAGGAAGATTCCAAAGTCACTTCGAGTTCTCAGTTCATTTTCTGAGCCAGACATTGACAGATTTTTGCAAAACTACAGAGAAGGTGCTTTAAGATACAACACCATTCTAGGCAGCATTTTGAGGGAATTTATGAGTGTTTTTCATTCTTCCAGAATTATAATTTAGCTGATTGAGAAGCTTTGGGGAGTTCAGGAGGACTTTGGGTAGAAAAGGATTGAAGTACCCTTTCCTAACCTCTACTTATACCAAAAGTTCTTCTAAAACTATGAACTTAATTCATACAATAACTACCACTTATTAGAAAATCAGTAGATCTAGTCAATCTTATATGCCTAGTGTTTAATATAATTACCTGGTTAATATTTTGCTTAATTCAATGGCATCATCATAAGACCAGTTTCCATTATCTGCTTTCACAACTTTTACAACAAGCACAGCTTCATACAATTTCATGGAATAAGGTGCAAATAGCACTGGGATATCCAGCTTGCTTTTTGGAGGCAAAAAGATACCTTTAAAAAAAGAAAGTCATTTAAATATTTTATAGTAAAACAAATTATTTCTTACTATTCAGACAGAATGTTGTTGGTCATATATATTTAATATCAGCTTCATGGAAACACAACACTATGGCATGTAATATATTTTAAAACTGATTATAGGAATGTCTTAGTCTGCCACATACCAAAACCAATATGCCACAAAAAACAGTTAAAGATCATTTGTCATTTCTTGGACACAACGTAACAGCTTAAACATAAACGCTTAGTTTCTAAAAGTCAAAATAGTGACAACTAGGTAGACTTGATGTCACAAGTAAATTCTCTCATCTCTTAATGTTAATAGAAATGTCAATGCAGAATCATAGAAATAAAAGCAACATTTACTTTTTTTGGAGAATATTTCTGGTTGAAATATATTATTATATTTCTGGTCCAATTCAAAAGAAAACGTGTCTAGTAGGTGGTCCTTCAAATACAAGTCTGCAATGTTTTTTTCTTACTAGAATCAAAGAGTATAATTATCCATAGAGCATTTCCTGGTTATTGTTTGTGGATATTAATCCATTATCTAACACACTGATTTCCAGAAAAGGCCATGGGATTTACAGAGAATAGTATGGAGGTTGTCATTATTGAAACTAGAGGCACATATTGATATTAGCACTTTCAAAAGTGCTCTTTTGCCATTTTACCATTTCCTTTTCCTCTATTTAGGATTTCCTGTATTACTGGACCTGCCAATGGAACAGCCATAACAATCAACTAATTGAATCAACTTATTCAAATATAGGATTAACTTTAGTATTACTCAGCAAATCTAGTGAGTTAAACCATGTACTGGGTGAGGGGTAACACTGCCAGAACCAGCATGGTATAGTGTTTTCAGAGTTGGATTAGGACTCTGGAAGACCAGGACTGGAATACCTGCTCAGCCATAGAAACTCACTCAGTTGCAAGACCAGGTGCTCTTTTCCAACAGGCTATTATGTGCCTGTCCAAAATCCAATAGCATATAAGCATCATACTAGGTGCATGCCAGAATTTAAATGACTACATCATTAGTACAGCTACTATTCCCCAGCACAAGAAAACTAAGGGCCTTTACAGACTGCCAGAAATAATGCAGCTTGAGGCCACTTTAACTGCCCTGGCTCAGTGCTAAGGAATCATGGGAATTGTATTTTTTTTCTGAGACATTGGGGGGTTGCAGACTGCCAGAAATAGTGTGAATTCAGTCCACTTTTAGGGTTAGGGTTAGTGCTAGGGAATCATGGGAACTGTTATTTTTCTGAGACATTGAGCCTTCTCTGTCAGACAACTCTGATGCCACAATAAAATACAGTTCCCATGGTTCCCTAACTCTAACCCTAACCCTAAAAGTGGACTGAATTCACACTATTTCTGGCAGTCTGCAACCCCCCATTGAGCCTTCTCTGTCAGAGAGCTCTGGTGCCACAATAAACTACACTTCCCATGATTCCTTAGCACTGAGCCAGGACAGTTAAAGTGGCCTGAAGCTGCATTATTTCTGGCAGTCTGTAAAGGTCCTAAATTACTGATAATGTTATCCCATTCTTTGCTATTATTCTATAATTAGGAATTGAGAACCATAAAAATTAAAATGTGTAGTGATACACGTTCAGCTCATCATAATCCAGAACTAGTACTACTAAATAAAACAACCCACATAAGTTCCATTGCCCATAAATAACAGCCAACCAAACATTTACCATTCTAGCATTACCATTCTAACATTCCATCATTTGCATCAAAGTTACATTTTGAATTCCTAGATGGACTATGTTGCTCTTGTTTTATGTCTTCAAGTCATTTCCAACTTATGGTGACCCTAAGTCAGACCTATCATGGGGTTTTCTGGGTCTGAGAGGTTGTGACTCACCTAGGTGGGTTTCCATAGCTGAGGGGAGAATCAAATCCCATTCTCCAGGATCCTACACGCAAACCGCTATACCACGCTGGCTCTCAGATGGACTATAAGATGTCTATACTCAAATGCAGTGGTAAACAAATCACAGGTAAACTTGCCTTGACATTCAAACTATCACAGGGAAGTTGTAAGGACAATTACAGGGTAGAAGTTGTTAAAATTAAACTAAAGAAGACCACCAAATGATATTCTACATTGCTCTGGCTGCTCAGTTAAAAAGAAATTATATTAAACGAATGGTCAGAGGAAATATGCTTTGAGTAGGTCTCATATATCCATAAAGGACTATGGTCTCTCAAGAGTTGGAATTAAATCTTGTCCAAGCAAATGCACATTCACAGACAGGATTTATTTGTACAAACAGAAAAACATCAAAGGTAATGTTCTGTGATATCAGGGGCCCTCTTTTTCTCAAAAGTTCTACAGGCATAATAATGCTGGAAAATGTCCACTGCCCTGGCATTAGATGTTCAGTTGCTGGTGGTCAGATAGCCGCTTAGTTAGCATTAATTACATGCACACAGACAAAAAGGCACTATTTTTTGCCTAGCACTACAGAACAAACCTGAAGCAGTAACCTCCCTACTAAAAATTTCCATGCCATTGCTAGCATGCTGTTGCACACGTATAAATGCATGTGCTAGACTTGTGCATTCATAACTATTCAGTATTCATGTTGACTGTAAATGCCCCCCTTAACAGCCAGCAACCACACTAAGCAATGGAGGTATATTTGCTGGTCATTGGGACATGCAAGATGATGCTTCCAGCCCTCTCCCACTACTGAGCTGTAGTGTGAGGAGCTGCAACAGGAGCCCTGCTTCAGATTGTTGCACCACAGCTCACTCATGGGAAGGAGATGGAGGCATCATTCTGCAGCACCCCAAGCACCAGCAGAACATACTATCATAGTATGGTGGAGCTGCTAGCTGTTAAGATAGGTTTGAAGATATATAGTTACATGTTTGCAACTACAGGATGCAGGATCTGAGCTGGGAAAATGCACCCTAATTAACTTCAAACGGCAGTCAGAAAGAGCTGGAATAGTATAAGTCTTATTCCCTTTTTTTCCATTGCTACCCTTCAAAATCTTATCAAATTTGAGCTGTTCACACAATACACAGAAGAAGAACTGGCATGAGCATTTTAAGTATATTGCTGACTTGCTCATGTGCTGACCCGCAGCAACCTCAGATGCAATTCCACAAGTGAGGTTCTAAAAAGGCTCAAAGAAAACACAATAAAATTTTTATCTACTTCATAACATGACTGTCATAACTCAAGAAAGAATATTTACCAGAGATAGCATTTTTACAAGCTCTGTTTGCCATTTCATGAGGATCATGTTTCATAAAAATGTGAGCTGTTCCAACAGAGGCTTTGCGGGCTTTAATTCATTAAAAACTTGAATTTAAAAGCTGTCTGTGTGGTATTAAAGAAATACAAGTTAAACAGTTGCCATTTAGATTAGAACAAATGGATTGAAAACTGATTTCAGTAATAAAATATGTAGTTATATTGCAATTTATTATGTTTTGAAATGCAGACTGTTTAAAGATCAGCTCTTAATAATATAGCTGCTGTTAAAATAAAAATAACAGTAATACATTCTGGCAAATATTCATTTATCATAAAAGTGCACTTACAACTAACATCATCATGTACAGGATTAATGCCATGATTCTAAGTACATTTAGTTAGTATTATATTCCAGCAGAATCAAATGAACTTGCTCCCAGAAAAATTGACTTAGGATGGAGGTGTTTAAAGAACATATTGCCAAATAGTATAGCTCAAGGAATAAACTTAAAGAAAATTACATTTTTAGTATTTTGTTTATGAGACAATTTGCTATCCTAATATATTTTGAAAGTAAAAGCTTGTTAAGGAAAATGCAACATGGGACTTACAGTAATAAAAATAAAATGTGTATGTGAAAGTCACAGTGATTAAGCAGGAGCAATCATGAAGCTACACAGGTGAAAAGGATAATGTAATTTGGAAGCCTTGAGAGACAAGGACAAAGTTATAGAGTGTATATTGAAAACACCTGTTATAGATTGCAAACACCTGAGATTCATTAAGTAGTCAAGGTAGAATGATGAAATACTTGGGTTGGTCTTAAGTATGGGATGATCTATGTAAACCAATCAAAATGAATGTACACGCCCACTGGGTGGAAACTGACTAGTGGGTGGTGACTAACAATGGCTATAAGTGCAATGTTTGCCAATGCATAGTGTGGTGTGGAGATTGTGATTTGTAGGGCATATAGTATTTATGTATATAGTAGAATAAAGTAGATCTTTTATATAAGACTACTGAGTTGTCTGGTGTCTTGAGGGAAGATACAAGAGCCAGAAGAATCCTGGAGAAGTTTGGAGACATCTCAGGAAGAAGAGTGAGAAGGCTTGGAGAGTTTGTCAGGGTCTTCAGCCTATTCTCTGAAACTCTGCTGCTTGGGAAAGAAGCATCAACCACTGATCAAAGCTGGTCAGCTCTGCTGCATAACAAGGTGGTGAGTTAGAGCCAGAGGTGAAGAGCTACAACTCCCATCATCCCTGACAAAGCTGTCATGATATGTGACAGAGAAAGATGTAAACTGTCTCTGTCTCTGCTAAAGTATTATATCTGAACTATTACCTGAGCCAGCTTAAAATTAGAAGCGAGCGGCACCCCGATATTATCAGATGCATTTAGCCACCAAAATCGCTGCCCGGGTGCAGCCTGGTTCCATGGCTGCTCAGAGGGGCACGCCGGTGGCCATTTTTTCAAGCTGTAAAACTCCCGGCTTTGAAAAGAGGCACAAAGAGGACTCCTTCAAGCGGCGATGGAGCCGGGCTGCATCTGAGCAGCGATTTCGGTGGCTATATGTGTCTGATATCAGGATGCCGCCCACTTCCAATTTTAAGCTGGCTCAGGTAAGCCACTTTATATCATTATGCGATAGTCTCCTGAGTCTTTACACTGCTACAATTTATTCTACACATTTGCTCCCATTTATGTCAGTAATGCATCATATCTTTATATGAATAAGATTGTTAATAAATTGTATAAACTCCAATAGATGAATATTCTGCGTATTTATTTTAGTTTAGTTTATTGAATTTACATCCCACCTTTCTCCCAGGAAAGGATCTATATGTAGGTTTTAGAGCCAAATGTTCATAAAATTGCTAATGTATGTAATTCATTCAAATTCCAGGATTTGAATGTTACAATTTACATGGGGATCACTTCTCAGCCTTTTGGCTAAGATGAAGTGTAGTGTAATGTAATGTACATGGTGTTGTGAGCAAACACTAAATACTGCATGACATGTGAGTAAGAAAAACAAAGTTTAAGACAGAGTAATGGTTAAATAACAAAGGCCAAACTAGATGTGATGATAAATGGCATCAAAATATCTAATTCTCCTCTCCACATCATAATCTCTAGTACATCTAGCCTGCAGTTGCAATAATGATGTGCTGCATTTTCCAGCTACAAATATTGCCTGGTATGTGTCATGCCTTGATCCCCCTCAGATAATGTGTGAGAAGGCAAAGTGGACAAAAGAAACCATTTAAACAGCTCTTGTTTGATACTCTATGACATTATATTATGGAAGATATAGCTTCACCAGACTTGTTGGACTCAGAATACATACTCCCAGTACAGTTCTCATTTGAAGATTCTGTATCATTGGACAAGCAGCTCCTCAAAGATAGCTCTTCAAAGAAGAGGAGGTTAACATTATGGCCACAGCAGACTGATTGTATAAGGCATCTGATGGATGGCAGAAACAATTTTTTTAAAAAAGCAGAGTCTGGACAGAATAATGCTCTTGTCTGAATGAGAATGCTGCAACCATCACTTCCAACATTATTCTGTCCAGACTCTGCTTTTTTAAAAAATTTGTTTCTGCCATCAGATGATCAATAAGTCATATTATATGTTGCAGAATGGAGGTTTGTTTTGGGCAGTAAACATATAATTATTATAAAGCCTAGTGTTACAATGGCTGACTTAATATAAAGACCCCTTTTGGATCCCTGCCATGGCCCTAGACTGGGAAAAGCCCCAATCATCATCAACCCAAGGTGAGAACATCACGCAGGCACCTGAAAGGTCACATCTGCACTTACAACAATTTGCATATCAAAAGGGCCAAGCCTAGGAGCTGCAATGCAGGACATCCACACCTAGAAGATTTATGAGTGCCAGCCAGGATGTGTCTGGCTGAAGATGAGATAACATTAATATCCCATCTCCTCTCCTTAGAAATTGTGTACTTCAAAGAGAAGAAATCTGGAATCCTTTGATATACAATAGCAACTCTTTGCCTCAGACTAGGTTTAAGGGTATAAAAGAGCCCCAAAATCTCAGGCACATTGGGTCTGGTTAGATTTCATGGTGACACTGCGCCACTGTGAACTCTGACTTGGATCCCAGCTCTTTCCATTGTTTTTTTCCCTTTTCATAGTGGTTAAGTCTATCCATCATCATTCATCGTTGGAGCAGCCTCCTTCAGGTAACTATCACCCATTAGAAAGCCTTGTGTTTCCTCTCCAAGCTAACTACTTTATTCCTGAGTTCTTGTGTGTATGGGTATATAATAGAGTGTTTTTGTATGTCTGAACCCCCAAATAAATTACAGTTCATTAAAAAAGCTTTGCCTCTATCAGTCTATTCCCTAGCCACCTCCGTAAACATAGGACAGAAGACTTGGACTTTAGTAATTCCCCAAATTCAAGTCCTAGCTTGGGCCTCTGAAACTCATTGGGAAAAATTTGACAAATCTATTTTAAAAATAACAAACACATCATAGTATCCCAAAGCTGTTTCAGTTCTGCAAATATTGCCAACATATTTTTGAACCATATGCAGCAATAAGTGTCAGAAACCTGGAGGTGATGAGGAAGATGGGATTTTTGGGGTGGAGGGATGAATTTGGCACTAAATTATTTTTCTCATGCTGCACTAAGTATATGGTCATTTAAGATACAAACACTACAATAAATGTCACCTCATTTGTCACTGTTATCAAGTAATGTAAAATATTCAATAAACTTAATTTTATTGTGAAAAAATGGCCTAAATCCAATCAAGAGCTTCAGCTAGAGTAGACCTTTTGAATCAATAGAACTTTGCCCATCAACTGTTTCATTGATTTGTTGGGTCTGTTGTAGTCAGGATAAACAAATTTAGATTTAGATCTATATATTTTACACATACTGAATTTGATCTACAGAATACACAATTATTTTTATCACAAGTTATCTAATCTCACAAGCTGTCCAGCAGTGATTGAGAAGAATATCTATAATATACATATACCAGCATTTTCCCTCTTGTCGCCCATAATTCCTAATTTTACAGTCCATTCATACATACTTCAGCCATGGAATCAACAATTATAAACAGTGTAGGGAAAGCAACACTACAATATCATATTATATAATTCAAAGAGATTAAAGCCCAGTGTAAGAGAGTGCAAGGTAACAGAATTCATGCATAAAATAGTGTGAATATTAGGATCCAGCTTCTCTGCTGGACCTAATATTGTTCAACATCTTTGTAGAAGACTTGACTCAAGAAATATAGGGCGTGCTCATCAAATTTGTAAATAACAACAGGCTGGTAGGGGTAGTTAATACTTCAGCAGACAGAAGCAAGATTATGTTAACAGATTGTACAACTAGCCCACAAAAAACAAAATGACAGAAATCAAGGTACAGGACTACATTTAGGCAGGAAATATCAGGTGTAGCAATATAGAATGGATGACACTAAGGACATTATCACACGGGGAGTCGCAGGGAGAAAGTGGAAATAAACCAGACGAGCAGAAGACTTTAATTTACGGGATTTGTCCTGTTCCGCCTCATCTGATAACTAAATTCGAATTTAAAAGGGGGTTAATTTGAACAAAAACCTGATCTTTTCATTTCCTCAAAAATCCCGAAAATGAAAAGATCAGGCTTTCATTCAAATTAATACCCTTTTAAATTCGAATTTAGTTATCAGACAAGGTGGAATGGGACAAATCCCGTAAATTAAAGTCTTCCGCTCGTCCGGTTTATTTCCACTTTCTCCCCGCGACTCCCCGTGTGATAACATCCTAAGTTTCACAGCAATACCTATGCAAATTATCAAGGAGGTCTTATCAGACCATGAGCTAGCAATGAATGAACAGCATGTTGTGGTGGTAAAAAGATCTAAAGCAGTTCTATGCTGTATCAACAGAACTATAATATCCATATGAAGAGAAATTATAATACTATTCTATTGTGCTTTGGTCAGACCTCCCCTGTTGTACTGCACCAGGTTCAGGACACTAAAGTTTAAAAAGGATATTAGCATGCTGAAAAAATACCCATAGGAAGCCAGCCAAGGATCTGGTAAAGGATCTGGAAATCAAGCCCTGTAGGTATATGGAGCCCGAAGAACAGAAGACTGAGAGCTGATAATGATGGCCAGGTTTAAATAGATGAAGGGGAAATGGAGCAAACGTGTTTTCTGCTGTTCCATATGACAGGACCTATCTAGTACAAGAAACAAGATTCCAGCTAACCATTAGGAAGACCCCCCTGATGGTATAGGATGTTCAGTAATACATTAGAAGGTGGTTCTTTTGTTTTTAAACATTCTTTTGTGATTGCATTGTCACTGGATTGGAATGGGTTCCTTTCCAACTCTATGAATCCAAGTAAGTATTTGAGCAGTGAAACATTGCAAAGAAGGGAAACTGAAGATTTGAAAAACAAAATTAATGTAAAGCTTCCCAGTGACTCAAATTAAATAAATAAATTCTACAAAGGTAGTGCCAATTCATTAATATTTATGATTGTAAAATCCAACATGTGTAGTAGAATGTTATGAGTCAATGTGTGTCAGATGTAAATATTAATTTAATGTTAATAAATTAATGCTCAGGAAAATAAGATTTTGATATTTGTAAAATAATTAGTAAATATTATAGCATTTAACAAGTAACATAAAATTATTGGTTTTTTGAAGCTAATTGAAGAATGTTATTCAAAATTTAGAATCTTGGGGCAACTTCCAGTTCTGATTTGCACAGCATTCATAACTACTTCCTAGCAAACTGAACTTTTAAGCTAAATTCTGTTTTAATAAATTATTTTGTTTGACCGATATTTGAGAAGGATCATGACAATTCTGACTCCTGACTGCTCTTATATGTCTGCTTTAGATATTGTTGGCTCACCTTCCAGGCCGAATATACAAAAATTTTATTGCAGAAACCTGACATAACAGTACTCAACACACCTTTTGTATTGGAAAAGGAAAGCATATTCAAAGAATATAGAAAAAGTACCTCATCTCTCCAAGCCAAGAAGTGGTAGAAGTCATTTGAACTAGGAAGCAATGATTCATGTTACAGGAATGTGTTGAGACACTTAATGAACAGTTCAACAAACTCACATCCTAGTAAAATGCTTGCAAAATTCCCAGTTGAGACTAAAATAATTTCCTCATAATCCTGATGCTGTCAATTACTCTAAGTATGATGACAATTTTTTTCTCCAATCAGATAAATGAAAGGGAGATTTGTAGCTCAGTGTCAGAGCACATGCTGAGAATGTAGAACAGGGGTAGGCAACCTTTTTGAGCCGGGGGCCGGGTTGCTGTCCCTCAGACAATTGGGGGGCCGAAGCGCCAAAAATAAATAAATAAATAAAAATAAAAAAAATAAAAAAATATGCATGCACACTCTCTCAGCCCCAGAAAAGCCATGGCAAAACCCCTGTGGAGATTTTGCAAGAAAAACCCCAAGAACAAGTAAGAACAACAATAATCAATATCATCATGGTGGGCAGCGGTGGCGGCGGCAGGACCGGCTTGGGGCCGGTCCAAAGGCCTCGGGGGGCCGCATCCGGCCCACGGGCCTTAGGTTGCCTACCCCTGATGTAGAAGATCCCACATCCCATCAGCAGAATCTCCAAATAGGGCTAGAAAAGAATTCTAGCTGAAATGCTGGAGAGAGGCTGCCAGTCTACAATAGTACACTTGATAGACCAATAGTCTTTGACTCAGTATAAGGCAGCTTCTTAAGTACCTAAATGACAACTCCTATATTAAATTACATACATTTCTTGAAACACTTTGACAACTGCAATCTTCTGCACTGGGGTGGAGAATCTTTGGTTCAACCAGTGTTTTTACTTATAACTTCCACATGGCCATTCTGGGAGGTGCTAAAAGAAAGTTCAGATCAAAACATCAAAGGGGAGGGGAACTTGTTCGGTTTTGGTGGAGTAGTGTACTTGTAAATCCAGCAGAACCAGGGAGCAAAAAAATCCAAGTTTCTAAAAGTTGAGTTTTATTGTTATTGTTGAAAGAATAATAACAACATGCAAAGCAAAATACAGTCCATTATAGGATCACATCTTGTAGATGTGGCTAAACAAGAACAAAACTACAGATCCATGTTTCCAGATCTTAAGGCTACATTGTGAAGCAGTATAAACATATTATAGATCCATCGAGAAGTAAAGAGAAGAAAAAGTGCGATCCAAAGGAAGCAAATAATAACAATATCAATGCCAAACACAAAGTTTCTCAGTTCAGCCCCTCTCCACCTTTTTGGGTGTTAACCTTCAGGTTGATTGGATGATCTGTATGTGATGTATGCTAACCCAGCCTCTTGTTGTTCATCCTCCACCACGTCATCTACTTTCCCATAACAGCCTTTTATTATTGTTTCCTTATGTAAACAAGGATGATTTCCCACCTAGAGTTTTCTCTATTGTTTTGTCTCTCTAGCCATCTAGACTGAGTTGTTTGTGCTTTGCCTAGAAGCTGTTCTCAAGTGGAAAAATACAGACACACATATCTCTACATTTCACCTTTGACTGCATAGCCCATCTATACTCTGACAGAACTTTCCTAAGAATATGTCCCATTGAACTGACTGGCCTGACTTTCATGTAAATATACACAGGATGATGCAGACAGTGCAAAGTACTAGCCTTCTCTTAACATGGAAGTTTAATAATATGTAGTGATACAGACTTGTGGTGTGTGTCAATAAATCTAATTATATTTTTATATGACATGCAGTTTCAGCACCTTGCAATTTAATGCAAATGTAACCCTTCGATCCACAGCCTCCCAAAGAACACCATCCTAGTCACTGGATATGGAATTCCTATACACCAGTATCCCACACCAGGATGGACTACAGCACATCTAACCACCAAAATCTGCCACTTTGTACTAACTCATAACTACTTCACTTTTGGAAATAATATGTACCTCCATTTCAGTGGAACTGCCATGGGCAGCCACATGGCACCACAGTATGCAAACATGTCCATGGTTAACCTGGGACAACATTTCTTCCACACATACATCCCCAAACTTCTCTTCCATCTATGATTTCTTGATGACATCTAGGTAATTTGGCCTATCACTTGAGAAGTGCTACCAGGATTTCACAACTTCCACCCTGAGTGTGGAACAATCCACACAATTCACTTTCTTGACACCACTGTGCAACTTCACAATGGACTTCTAAGCACCACACTCTATTAAAAACCCACTGATCACTACATGTACTTACACACCTCCAGTTTCCACCCAGGACACACTAACAAATCTATTATTTACATCCAAGCCTTCCGATACAACCACATCTGCTCAGACTCTCAAGTCATTGACTCAAAATCCTTGGATTTACAACAGATATTTTTCAAATTACAATACCTACCTAAGGATATGAAAAAAACAAAAGGTATGGCAAGTTTAATACCATGGTACCATTTACTACAAGGCAGACCAAAAACACAAAACACCCCTGGTGTTCACCTACAGTCCTCAGCTGAGACCACTCAAATGCATCATGGAGCTACAACCAAATTTGGGGAATAACACAGCCTTCTCACAAGTTCTGGAAGGCAGGCATTCATTGGGTTACAGACAGCTTCCAGATCTTAATTACTCACTTACAACAGGATACATAACATGAATGTTAATAAGGGACAACACCCTGCCACAAACCAGATGTCAATTCTGTCCCCAAATATATTCTAGAAACAATATTACAGGGGCCAATAACATCACCCACAACATCAGAAGTACATTTACTTGTTCTTTCTCCAATGTGATATATGCCATTTTATGCCACCAATACCCTCTACCTCTATAACAAACAGAACAGTCTCTATGCAACAGGATTCATGGACATAAATCTGACATTGGAAATGACAATACCAACTTGAGAAAAGCAAGTTGCAGAACATTTCAATCTTTGTGAACACAAAGTAAGTGATTTACCGGCTGCAGTCCTTCAACAAGGAAATTACAAAGAAACATTAGAAAGAGAAATGGCTGAATTGAATTATATCCACAAATTCCAAACCATTAGCAGGGGTATGAACAAGGACAATGGCTTCATGGCACACTACACCTATTTACACAAGTGCCCTTGCTATTGCAGATATATCAAAAGGAATCTTCTCAGAGAGAGTTTTGAACCTGGGGAAGTTTGGTAAGAAGATTTATTGCTTTCATATATTAAAACTAACTGACCACTGTAAAGCTCTGAAAGACCTGTATCACCTTGCCCAGTGCTTTGGAAATTTAGAGCAAGAGACATGATTTGCATCTTTCTGTATCCTACTAAATTCCACTCCATTCCCACTAACATCCCACAACTGTGTAAATATACTTTATGTCTGAGGCCTTAATATTTTTTGGTACTGTATCCAAAGAAGTGAATTTATATCCATGAAAGCTCATGTGAAAATAAAAACCAGCTAGTCTTAAAGGTGCTGCCACATTTCTCTTCTCCCCCCCCCCCCCCCACTTCTTTCCTCTTTGGGTTTTTGTTTTTTTTACCCTCTACTTTATTTTCCTAAGTATTACTTCTTTGCAATGATACATCAGCAGAGTGGTATAGTATCTGTGGTTTAGTTATAATGGTCACACACAACACATTTTCAGATATTTGTTGTTTTAGAGAAATCAGATTAAACTAAACCAACAGCAAATTAAAGTGTTAAGTTATTTTACATTAAATACATATAATATTTTAGTATATTTAGAACACTGAGTCATATTCCTTTGCATTATCATTAAGGGGAGAAATATCACTTTTAAAATGAAGTAATCACTAAATACAAATTGAAGTGTAGTGGTAATAACAAATATTCCTTCTAAATTAACTCTGGTTCACCAAGGCAAATTCTGTATAATCCAAACAGGAAATTGGAAGATCTAAATTTCCTTTGATAATGACAAAGGATAGGTTTGTATTTGTGCTATGAATGATTTATTATCTGTACCATAATCATGTTTAGAACAATTTGTTGATCTCAGCAAATAAATGATAGAATATCAAAAAGAAGAGAATTGCATTGGTAAAATAGGGTAGATATATTCATTTTAATTGAATTGATCTTTCACTACAGCAAACAATTTAAACAACTTCATTTGTCAAGAACCAGAGTTATGATATCACTAGACTATGTAGAGGAATTATGAAGAAAATAAACAATATAATCAAAGTACCAGGAACCATAAGACATCATTATACTACAGTGGGTTGCTTCTGAGATTTTCTGCAACCTACAAATATAGAGCAGGAGCTGGCAACTTTGGGGCCCTCCTAATATGTTTGGACTGCAACTGTCACCATCCCTGACCACAGATTATGCTGGTTTAGGCTGGTGGAATTTACAGACCAACAGCAATTGGAGGATCATAAATTGCCCATCCCAATAAAGGGGTATTTGGAATAAATACACAGTGGAAACTTGCTGCCCCTGCCACAAATGTTTGCCCTTAAATATTGGAGCCCAGGGATAAAGTGGAATGTTGGGAAACAAGCCTAATTTGGGGGGAATTTATAATTAGCTCAAATGTGAGAGTGAAGCGCCCAACTTCGCTTCAGAGATCTTGTCCAAATCTATACCAGAGGTATAAGAGTTCTGGCAATGAGTAACAATGAAATGGACCAAACTCCAATTAAAGCCTAAAATGTTTATTTAGCAAAATAAGCAAACATCCAAATACGGCACACACACACACACACACACACACACACACTAGAAGTCAAGTGGGAAAGAGCGAGAGCGGGGGAGGCAAAGAGGGAAACCAGGATAGAGAGGTAGATCATGGCCATGGTGCAATATCACAGATTCCAGCGCATCAAACTAGCCTCTTGACCTGTAGAAGATGCCTGTCCATGCTTTAACCTCATGACAGATCTTAATCCCTGTTACCCAAGCAGGACTTCCAGAAGCAAAATGTGTAATAAAATAAAATGGTTATTTTTGTATAGAAAGTGTTCTACATAGATATACATTTTAAGAACTGTAAAAAGTATCTTGTAGAAAACCATATAAACCATGCAGCTGTGTACCTTGTTTTTCCTTGAGTGGAAGCCAGAAAACAGAGTCTTTACTGGAATTATGGGATACAGATGCATTGGGATGATGCATGACATGCTCCTGATCTAATGAAAAAGAAAAAAGAAGGAGAAAATTATCTTACGCTTCAATGTCACATTCAAGGAAAGGAATTCACTAAAGGTTGAAATGTGATCAAAGAACTATTCTAATGTAAGAACTGATGAATGCTCTTCAAAGTATACTTTGAAATAGAAGATGACAGTTTTTTAAGGTCTCTCTGCATTTTAATCTCTCTCCTTTGCATGCCAAAAAATGGCTATAGATACTTATAGAATCCTATTAAACATCTTTGGGATAAAATACAGATTATTTTCTCCCATTCTTAAGAGAAGGCAAAGTTTTGAGAAAGTGCTAAACTAAAAAGTTTGCATTGAAAAATAAGTTCATAACTGAAAGGAAATTATGTTCCATAGGAAAATTTAAATCCAAGTAATTAAGGTTTATTCCCTTAAATCAGCATTCTACCATTTCTTGCCACATTCTTGATAGAAATTTCTGAATACACATAATACACTCTTGATATTTTAAATGCAATTAGACACTGATTTTAGTTAAAATGATTACATGATAGAATACTCTCTCCAAAGAATAACACTTTATAACTTCATGCAACAACAGGAAAGTTTGGTTATCAGAAATATTTCTGATGGGACTCAAGGCAGCTAAAATTCATGATATTTGCACATTATCAGTAAATTGCTATCAGAATGGAATGGCAATTTTATTGTTCTGCATTTATTAAAAATTGTCACTATGCCTACATTGAAAATTAGTTTTGATATAAAAATGGCCTTGAACAACCTCGACTCCTGATTTTCCTAATAAAATTATATTTCATGACCCACCTCTAAATCTCCAAGAAAACTGTTGCCCTGTCCTGACACCAGATGGTATGCCATTTATGTATAATAATATAACTCACCAAGTTAAGGTAAGGATACAATTCTCTCTGTGAAATTTCTGTTTTATAGTATATTATTAAACATTTATCTAATGGAAAAATGCATTTTTAAAAACATCAGAGTAAGTTATATCTTTACTGCAGTTCAGTTCTGTTGCACTAACAAATTACAACAAAGAGGGAGCTACATTCTAGGCAGATGAAATACAGTAAGTTCATTATATACCAAGATTGCAATGTCAGTCTGGTCAGTCTAGAGGTGTAGTATGAATATAGAGTATTGCTAGTCAGAATGTGGCTTCTTGTGTACCTTCAAGTCACTTCTGACCGATAATGATCATAAAGCAAAGTTATCACATGGTTCAGAGGTAATTTGCCTTTGCCTTCATCTGAGGCTGAGAAAATGTGACTTGCTCAGGGTCATCCAGTGGGTTTCCATGGCTAAGTGGGGATTTGAACCCTGGTCTCCATAGTCACAGTCCAACATTCAAACCACCACATCTTGTGCTTAAGCGAAACCCTCACTGCGATGTATTTGGTCCTACATTTCAGATTTTCTGACTCTGCCATGCCAATGCATGTCTGTGAGTCCTCATTTACCATAGTTGCTGTACCACAGTTCTCTCCTAGGTCTTTCAACAACTGCCTAGCCCAATGTATTTCATTTGCAACCCCTGACAACACAGCAAACTCCGCCTCCATTGTACTAAGTGCTATGTAACCTTGCTTTCTGGACCTCCAGATGACAGGGCTATCTGCATAACTGATGATCAGTCCAGTTACTGACTTCCTATCAGCTGTCTCTGATGTGAAGGAACTGTCAGCAAAACCTTCCAGCTCAGACATCCCTCCTGTTATCACCAAACATCTGTCCTTTGTGCCTTTCAAATACCGCACAATGTGCTTCTCTGCCATCCTGTTCACTTGCCTGGGCTTCGCAGCTCTCCTGCTCAGTACCCCTACCACAAAGCTGATGTCTGGCCCGGTGTTATTTGCCAAAAACAACAGACTCCCTATCACAGAGTGATACAAGTCCGGCCTCTCAAACAACTCCTCTGACTCCAAGTTCTGATAGTCAGGTGTCATCGGGCTCTTAACAACCTTGGCTTCACTTAAGCCAATCCTCTCTACCAGCTTTTCTATTTTTCTTTTCTGGCACAATCTGAATCTGCCACTCTGGACCCTTTCTACCTCTATCCCTAGGTAGTTCCTCAGATGTCCAAGGTCCTTGATCTTAAACTTTTGTGCCAACTCTCGTTGCACCAGTCTGATCTCCTCTTGATCTCTGGCTGCAACACACAAATAATCAACATAAATGACTATGATTGTGCTACCCTTCGTGTATATACATGCATGGGCCACAATGCGCCAATAGCCTAGCCTCAATAGATCATTGTGTATGCACAAGTTCCAGCATCTGGCGCTTTGTTTGAGTACATACAAAGCCTTTCTCAGCCTTGACACTTCCACCTTACCAAGCATTATAATACAAAGATGAAAAACTGCATCATATAAAGCCCTTTTCTTAAAAAATCAGTTTTCTTAATGTCTTATCCTGCTACTAGAAAGACAACAAAGGAGGAGCATCCTACTTTCCCAAGGGAGGGAGTTCAAGTGTGGTAGAAGCTACAAAGAAGGCCTTTTCCAGCAACCAGCCTTGTGAAGGTGGCAGGATATAGAGAAGTGCCTCTTCTGCATATCTTAAAGCAGGGGTAGGCAACCTTTCCCCTTTAAGGACCGAGGGACTTCAGCTCCCAGAAGCCTCAGCCATGTTGGCCAATGGCCAATAGCTCCTGGGATTCTGGGAACTGAAGTCCCTCGGCCCTTAAAGGGGAAAGGTTGCCTACCCCTGTCTTAAAGCTTCACAGCCTCTTTTGAGAAGATGCAGTCCTTCAATCAGCTTGGGCATGAGTCATATAGGAGTTTATAAGTCAAAACCAGCACTTTGAATTGTGCCTGGAAACAGACCAGCAGCCAATGGAGCTATTGCAGCAATAGAGTAGTAAGCCAACCAGTACTCATTAACAATCTGGCTGTAGCTTTTTGAAGTTTCTGGATAATCTTCATAGGCATTCCCATATGGAGTGCATTATAGTAATCCAATCAGAATATAATTAAGGCATGTGTCCCCACAGCCAGGTCAGATGTCCCAAGGAAAGGGTGCAGCTTGGGTCAGAGGTGGATTTAGGAGTACACCCAAGCTGAAGACCCGCATCTTCAGGGAAGTGAAACTTCATCCCAGCACAGGTTGAATGCCTATTCCCTGATTGCCCTGACCAGGAGCACCTCTGTTTTGTATGGACTGAGTTTCAACTTGTTCACCCTCATCCATCACTGTTGATCAGCATTGGTTTAGAACAGAGACAATTTCCTTGAAGTGAAGTAGAAAAGAGAGAGCTGGGTGTTATCAGCATATTGGTGACACTTGAACTATAACTCTGGACAACCTTTCCAGTGACTCATATTAAATAGCATAGGGGACAAAACAGAGCCATGTGGGACCCTACAAACCAAGGAGTTGAACAAAAGTCCCCAATCATCACATTGTGAGTTCACCTCTCCCTTTTTGGAGAACCAATGCAAAATGTTGCCTCCCAGCCCAGAAGGATACCATGGACAATGGTATCAAATGCTGTTTCACAGGTCCAGCAGAACTGACAGGGACACACCCCCTCCATCTAGTTCCCAGAGAAGGCCATCCACCAAGGCAACCAAAGCTGTCTCTGTCCCACAACCAGGCCTGAAGCCAGACTGAACTATATCCAGATATTTTGTCTCATCCAGGGATACGTGGAGCTGGGAGGCCACCAGAGCTTGCCCAAAAATATATTAGAGACAGGACAAAAATTATCCCATAGAGTGGGATCTATGACATGTTCAAAGTACAATAGCCTTATACTAGGCCAGGGCATGGCTAAGAGAGACATGGTCCCCTACTATAGCCATTCAAGCAGCAAGTGAGTGGATGGTGGGGAGCTCTTCTTTGACTTCCATTAAGATGCAAGATGGAGATGAACTAAGGTGCCAAAAGGCTTAGCTTTTAATTCAAATAAAACATTAGGAGTTCTTGGAGTTTATGTCTCACATCAAATAATGTTTGACCTTTAATAATATCACTAATTTTAATATTTTCTATTCCCATATAGAGTATCAAAATACGTGTTTCATTTGATTGGCCATGATGCTTCAAAACTACTGCAGTCAGTCAAGCTAGCTAATGCAATCAGTCAAGCCAATTTTGGAAACGTGAACAACAGGCAACAGGGAAATTATGCAGTGTACCAAATCACCTTTCCTATCTTCTGTAGTTATTATGATTAATGAGCAGTCATGCAAAACAAATGTGTATACAGGTTAAAGCTATAGACTGCCATGCCCTCCATTATACTCTTTTTGTGTAAAAAAAAAAAAATCCTTTAAAAATCCCTCACAGTTTTGGCCTTTGCTGCAGCTGTTATCTCAAACTTGGAGTTGTGAAAGTGATCACAGAATCAACACATCGTTACCTAATTAGCAGAGCTGACACTTACAGTGATTGCCAAAAAAGAATATAATGGAAAACCAATTTCAGCAACTGTGTAGTGGGTATGGTGAATGACATGTGTGATAAAAAAATTACAGTGAGAGTGGGAAAATGGGCTATCAAGAATCAAATGATCTTACATCTGCACTGTTGTATCATCTAACAGATTGCTCTACAGAGCAATATTGGTAAAAAATTAATGTCATCTTGCAGGCGCAGGATAGCCCATTTGTGTGAAGCACAGAAGCCATACAAAAAAAAACTTCTGTTATCTGTTGCTGTTACTGTATTAATTCATGCATGCCCACTGGTATAAATAAAGGCCATAGAGCCACCTGACCTAATCCCTTAGGACTAGTGTAACATAATCCAGTAAAAGCGTGCATAGCAGCATTCACGCTGCTGCATTCTCCATCAACTGCTCTTTCCAAAGACTCTTCAAAAATAGCCCCCATGTGGAGTGTATTACAGTGTAACTAAGGCATATGTCATCATGCGAAGCCTGTACTAGTCAGAAACAGATGCAATTAGCACAGTAGCCCATGAAAGATAAAAGTATTCCTAACTACAGCTGCCACTTGACCATCCAGGTCTAAAACTGAAGATTGCAGCAAACACCCCACACACACACACACACACACACTGCAAATCCAGTTCTTCAGGGAGAGTACCATCCCATCCAAAACTAAGTAATTCTAATTTTCAAATCCATCTATCACTTTATGTGCCTTTGGCTCCAGTTAAACCTAACCACATGCTGGTCAGGGTGGATGGAAAATGGGAGTTAAGGAACATATGAAGGCCTTATATTCTCCACCTTGCTTTGAAAACAATAAAATATATGGGGAAATGTTATCCTGGGACTCTTAATTTATTAGAAAGATCACTGGGAATTATTCTTCCTGAATATTCCTATTGTAACAATTCATAACAATATTTACAACATTTCCTCTGTTCCAAACTTATTTTTGATATATAACTTAGATATAAGGGATGTGGTGGCATAGTGGTTAAGACACCAATTCTTATGATCAGAAGGTTGGCAGTTTGAGGCCAGAGTACTGCATGATGGAGTGAGCTCCTGTCACTAGTCCCAGCTTCTGCCAACCTAGCAGTTCGAAAGCATGCAAATGTAAGTAGATAAATAGGTACCACTTTAGTGGGAAGGTAACAGCATTTAGTGCAGTCATGCTGGCCGCATGACCACCAGCTTAGTAACAGAGATGAGCACTGCCCCCTACAGTCAGTTACGACTAGACATTCATGTCAAGGGACTACCTTTACCTTTACCCTTTTAATTTAGATAAATTCTGTTGATACAATTATTGTAGACTTTTTGCCATCATCCCACACAATCCTATGTATTGACTGAATCTAAATTTTGTCATGTTTAGAATAAAGCAACTGAAAATAAGTAAATTGATTTTAACTAAGATAAGTCTTTTATATTTCAATGTTCTAAGCATGACAGTAAGAGCTGTTTGACAGTGGAATACGCTACCTTAGAGAATGGTGAAGTCTCCTTTTTTAAGAGGTTTTTTAAGCAGAGGCCATATGTTGTGAGTGCTTTATCTGTGTGTACCTGGCAGGGGAGTGGACTGGATGGCCCTTGTGGTTTCTTTCAACTGTCTGATCCTGAGATTTTATTTCTGAGCCTGGATCCAATCCTGTGTTTACTCTGATGCAATCCTCAAAGTGTTCAATTTGGCTTATTCTTAATTAAGTACAGATTGCAGCCTTAAAAAAGGTCTATAATATTTTATGTTCTGTGTTAAAACAATGTGTTGCTATGTATTGGAATAACACATAGCAGAAAATGAAAATAATGATTAAATTCAGAGCTACACTGATGCTCAAAATCATTGTGTTAGTTATTGTCTTCAGTTAAATGTGAAAATAATTTAGTCCTAGATAAAATACATATTGAATTAAGTAGGTTTAGAAGTTTCAAATCACAATCAATCAATAAAAACAACAACAGAAGTTTGGATCAGACTACTGTGAATCCAGCATTTAGTTCTGCTCAATATTTTACCTAAATTAAAGGATGCTCAGAGAAGCAAAAGAGCAGTCAGAAAACATTTCTAAATTGACATTTAAGCAAAATGGCAATTTCACCATGGAAATAAAATCACTGGGTTACACTGTCTACAATTCCATCTTATAAATACTGGCAGTTTTAGTAATCCAAAGGATGGAGCAACAATTGTACTATGGCAGCGAACCATGCCAGCTAAATGCCATCTCAGATATTGCTAGAGCAATCAGTTTAGAGCTTAAGTTGCATACACAACTAGATAATGCCAGATCCCAAAGATGAAGCAATTACCACCCTCAGCTGATTAGTAATTGCACAGATACATTAATCTTTTAGTTCAGCATAGCTCTCTATTCATTTGCATAAATGCTAGCTCCACTTTTAAATTCATTTTCCCAGTGAGATTTTGTTAATATGTAAATCTAGCTTTATGCAGATAAACATATTTAAATGTTACTGTATAAATTGCTAACTTTTATTTGCACTGTACAATAAGAGGCACATAATTGTATATGAATAGAGTAAGAAGCTCCATGTGTCTGTTCTTGTTGGACACAAACAAGATCTTATCTAGCTTCCTGAGTGGTGTGTCTGAGTGGTAAGAGTTTTATGACATGGTGTCAGAAGTCAAGTATTAAACCAGCAGATTCCCAAAAAGACAAAGGAAACAGCACTGTTTACTCTGCGTCAGAAGCTTTCAGCTTTAGTAATCTTGAATTATGACCCTAATGGAAGAATATATTTGCTTGTTGTTGCTTGGCTGCAAAGTGAAAGGAAAAGTGCAAGTAAATTCACTTATTTATGTTATGGGAAAAGATTTCCAAAATGGTTAGTGCTAATACAAGCACCTATGGACTGTTTGAAATATTACTAGAGCTCATGACTCAGAATGGATGTCAACTGCATTCTGTTCCAGACCTCCTACTGGAGCAAAAGTAACAGTAGCAGTGACAACAAACCACTATGCACTCCAAAGAATATTTCCTTGCTAGTATTTCGGCATGGAAATCTTTTACAGATACTTTTGTATATCTTCTTTTTGACTCTTTATCCCTTTATCCCAAGTTCAGAAAGGGATTATCTCATAATCCCTTGATGAACTTGGTAAGAGGAAATGATTTGCACCAAGTACCATTGCAATGGAAAGCCAGTGTGGCGTAGTGGTTTGAGTGTTGGACTACAACTCTGGAGACCTGAGTTTGAATCCCTGCTCAGCCATGGAAACCCACTAGGGCAGGGGTAGGCAACCTTTCCCCTTTAAGGGCCAAGGGACTTCAGCTCCCAGAAGCCTCAGCCATGTTGGCCAATAGTCCCATGTTGGCCAATAGCTCCTGGGATTCTGGGAACTGAAGTCCCTCGGCCCTTAAAGGGGAAAGGTTGCCTACCCCTGCACTAGGGGATATTCAGCAAGTCACACTTTTAGCCTCAAAGAAATGAAAAGGCGAAGCGCTCTCTGAACAAATTTTGCCAAGAAAATCTCATGATAGGTTCACCTTAGAGTCTTTGTTGTTGTTATCCACCCTCGATTCAATCTCGATCCATGATGACCCTGTAGATGAAACATCTCCAAGACTCCTTGTCCTCCACGTTCTGCTCAGTTCCTGCAAATTCATACCTGTGACCTGTTTTAGACCTCCATCTGATATGTGGCCTTCCACTCTTTCTGCTTCCCTCCAACTTTCCTAGCATTATTGGTTTTTTTCAGTGAGTTGTGCCTTTTCATGATGTGGCCAAAGTATGACAGCCTTATTTTAGTCATCTTGACATCCAGAGTGATTTCTGGTTTGATCTGTTCTAGGTCCCATTTGTTTGACTTCTTGGCTGTCCATGGTATCCTCAGCACTCTTCTCTAGCACCACATTTTTAATGAATTTATTTTCTTCCTATCTGCTTTCTTAACTGTCCAGCTCCCACATCTGTACATGGTAATAGGGATTACAATGGCTTGTATGATTCTAACTTTCATGTTCAGTTGTATATCATTACATTTTAGGATCTTTTCTAGTTCTTTCATAGCTGAATTCCCCATTCTTAGTTTCTTATGATTTCTTGGCTGCAGTCCGCTCTGTGATTAATGTTTGATCTTGGTATGAGAACTCTTTTACTATTTCTATTTCCTCATTCTCTAGCTTGAATTTGTGTAAATTCTCCATGGTCATTATTTTTGTTTTCTTTATGTTCAAGAATAAGCTGTCTTCATATTGAGGATGGAGCAAGCTTGTTTTCTGCTGCTCAAAAGAACAGGACCAGGAGCAAGGGATGTAAACTTCAGGAAAAGAGATTCCAACTCAACATTAGGAGGCATTTCTTGACAGTAAGAGCTGTTTGACAGTGGAACACTCTCCCTCCAAGAGAGGTGGAGTCTCCTTCTTTTGATGTCTTTAAACAGAGGCTGGATGGCCATCTGTTGGATATGCTTTGATTGAGAATTCCTGCATGGCAGGGGTTGGACTGGATAGCCCCTGTGGTCTCCTCCAACTCTATGATTCTATGATTCTATGAAAATGACTTGAAGGCACACAACAACAATCATTACAATACCAATGCCTTCCAATTAGAACAATGAGATTCAGCCCAATAGATTAACTGATAAGTTCCAGGAAAAATGCTGATCATAGAAATCACCTTGTAAAGCTCTCCTCTATGCAAGTATATAGACAATAATAAGTTAGAAGATGATGATAAAGGCTGTGTGTGCTTCTTTAATAGCATCTGTTTAATCAAATTCAAGCAACTTCTCATTCAGACCAGAACTTCAACAAGTCTTAAAATTATTACCTAATGCCCTCATTCAAATGCATAGTACTCACGTTAAGAAGAACATATAAGCAGTGCTAGATTCTGCAGGGAACGTGAGATATACCTTGCATGTTCTCAATGGAAAGGAATCAGTGTTATCTTAGAGCAAAGCAGCTTTGCACAACACCCAATCACACTATAAAAATACATTTCTAGTGAATAGTGTTCTGATACACCAAAATGAAGGTGTATTGAATAGCTGTAAGCAAGTATTAGCAATTTATATTTAACAATCAAACAAGGTTCATTCTTTGATGAATACATTTTTAAGTGATGAGAATAATGTGTATAATATCCTTGTGTTCTAAGTGAATAAAATTTCTGGGTCTAGAGGTTAAGTCCTTACATTGGCTTTAAGAATGAATTTTGGGAAACGTTAGTGTTACAATGTAGAAAATAGCTACTTTTTTAAAAGTAGCTTGTCCTGGAACAAAATGTCCACTTTTACAATTCCCGATATAATACACAATTTTTTCTGATCAAGGAAATGGTCCTTGGAAAAAACCACCCCATTGTAACAAAAATTTTGTACAAACTTCACTTTTTCAGAATATGCAGAGACTATAAAATCAATACATTAAGTTTATGTCTCCCTAAAATCAGGTTTTTTGCTGCCACTGTACACTTTGAAGTTGTTATCTTATGGCAACCCTAACACCTGGGGATTTTCTTGGCAAGGTTTATTTAGAGGTTTGCCATTTCCTTCCTCTGAGGTGAGAGAGTGTGACTTGTCCAAAGACTCCTACTGAGATTCCATGGCTGAGCCAGGATTCAAACCCAAAGTGTCCCAAGGACCTAGTGCAATACTCAAACCACTACACAACAATGTATTTATTTATCAGGGATGTAACTGTGGGGAGAAGCCATGGGCAATGCTCTCTAGAAGAATTCTGTCCCCCTAAATGAATTTTTCCTTCGGTTCCCAAATTTCTAGCATTGCAGAGACTGAAACATCAAATAAGTATTTCATAGTAGAACTCATATTTTGCTGTGTTCACACTGCCTTGGTAATTCTGCCTGCCCCTTTTCTTTAGACGTCTAAACTGTATTTCTAAGTGTTTGCGGAAATTTTAACTTACTGCAATCCTAGAAATTTCATGGGGGTGGGAATTTTTATGGAGGGGACATGTCTCATCTCCCTTTGCATTTCAACCTTACCTTTTCTGTCATTTCTTTGCTCAAAACCACTTCCTTGGACACAAAGGGAGGGATATATGAACCACATATGATATCTTTTCTTTCCTCTAAAGGAGGAGGCCTGGAATTTTAGTTTAGGAGACAAATCTCAACTGTCCTGTTATTTTGTTACTTTTGTTAATCAAAATCAGTTTGAGCAGAGGAAGGGCAGGATGGAGAAGACCGTTGAAACCTTTCTCCTTCAAAGTGCCCAGCCCAAGCTGTTTTTCTTCACATGGAAAAAACTACTTTGGCCTATTATTATTATTATTATTATTATTATTATTATTATTATTCCATTCTTTCCCCAAAACTGGGACTCAAAGAAGTTTACAAGATTAAAAACAGTGCAATTAAAAACTTAGAAAAGATTTACACTAAAACAGAACTAAATTATTACAATATTAAAACAGAATTCATATAAAAGAACAAAATATAAAATTAAAAATTAAATTTATGTGTTGTTGTTTTTCCTTATGAAAAAGCCTACAGGAAAGTTAAACTTTTATTTGCTGGAGAAAGAAGATGAGAATGTACAGCCACAAATTTGAGAGAAGAGGGTGAATAAAGCCTTTGAACTTAAGACTTTTAACAAAGAGATACAAGTTTTAAACTTTACAGTGAAAGTTTTAAAATCTTATTAGTATGTATGTTTTCAATATGGTCAATAGCGTGAGTTTAATTTGGTTTAATGTTGCCTTTTTGTAAGTTCTTATTTGCAATCTCTGTGATGTATATGCTGCCTTGAGTCCCAGTCTTGGAGGAAAGTTGGTAAATAAATAAACTTCATCACTATCATCATAATCGTTGTCATCATCATCATCATTGGAGCCAGCAGTTACACAGGAACTAGCCATGGAAAATGTGGAAAAATAAGGAAAAGAAATGCACCAGTGCTCAGTATTCCTGAGAAATATATAATTCTAATGAACAGAGTTACCAGACAAGCTATTATTAATTTTAAAAGATAACACAAGCCAGCCTCACTTACTGTTCTGCTAGACTGTCTACTACATTGGCTAAAATTACAAGTCAATATAACTATCACAGCTATTAAAATAATAGCTACTGTAAATAATATCCTTACCAGAGTAACACTTGAACATTAAAAAAAAAAAAAAGCTGAGAAATGTTTTGTCCATGTAAACTAACATATCAAAAGTATCAAGGTGTGTACATTATTTCTTCAGGAGTTGTACTAAAGAATAGCTTGCTTTTCGATATTATTTCTTTGGAACTCTTTTAGGTAAGTACATTAAAAACAAATGCCCAATACCCTGGTACAAGGGTAGGCAACCTTTTTGAGCTGGGGATCAGGTTGCTGTCCCTCAGACAATTGGGGGGCCGAAGCACCCAAAATAAATAAATAAATAAATAAATTTTAAAAAATTAAAAGAATTTTAAAAATATTCATGCACACTCTCTCAGTCCCAGAAAAGCCATGGCAAAGCCCCTGTGGAGATTTTGCCAAGAAAACCCCAAGAACAAGTAATAACAACAATAATCAATATCATCATGGTGGCGGGGGGGGCGGCGGCAGGGGCAGCGGCAGGACCAGCCTGGGGCTGGTCCAAAGGCCTCGGAGGGCCGCATCTGGCCCCCAGGCCTTAGGTTGCCTACCCCTGCCCTGGTAGTATGCTATTTGGTATACTGTTTAGGCTCTTTGCTTCATGTAATAGTTTTGTTGCTATGAAAATTAGATGAAGTCCTGACTTGAATGATAAAATATAAAATATTCTGGTTTACAAAAATGTGGAAAAATAAGGAAAAGAAATGCACCAGTGCTCAGTATGTGGCAAGCATGAGAAAATGTAATACTAGGTCTCTTCTTAATAAAATGTGGTTATGTATACATGATAGAACTGAAACATAACTTCCCAACCATGTATTCTACAGCAGATCCCTCTCTACATGTTTTATTCTAAAGGTAACCTAAGTCATCAAAACTGCTACAGTCTAGCAAAGAATAATATACCTCACTACATAAAAAAAAATATATCCTCCAATACCTCGTCCCCAAGGAAGATTATTGACATCACACTGTGCCAACACAAG
This sequence comes from Phrynosoma blainvillii, assembly GCA_026167975.1. NCBI lineage: Eukaryota > Metazoa > Chordata > Lepidosauria > Squamata > Phrynosomatidae > Phrynosoma > Phrynosoma blainvillii. The sequence continues at coordinate 252,903,963 of JANUYF010000003.1, forward strand.
GCTGTTAAGGGGTACAGTAGAGGGAGAGAAGCTTTAGTGAGTCAGATTGTGTGTGTGTGTGTTGTTTGCATTTGAGTCATTTCCAACTTATGGCAATTCTAAGGTGAACCTATCATGGGTTTTTCTTGGCAAGATTTGTTCAGAGGCAGTTTGCCATTGCCATCTCCTGGGACTGAGAGAGTGTGACTTGCCCAAGGTCAGATAGGGACCATGGATCTTCCCTAGCTCACCCTTTGCTCATGCCATTCACAAGACTATATTATGCTGCACTGATAGTATTAACTCCTAAAAAGAATTTCCTGAGTCAAACTCCATCATCTTAACCAAAACAGCCTGCCCAATGAGTGTTCTCAATGTCCTCTTTTTAGATCCATATATCGGGGGGGGGGGGACTAAGTTTAGGCTCAAGAAATTCACCTATGTGAATGTATATGTTTTTTATTGTTTGATACTAGGAACTGTTGCCTTGCATGTTCCCTTATTTCCACTGGCAGCTAAGAAACAAGCAGCTGAATTTGTTGCTCCACTCTGAATTTCCTGTTTCTATGTCTTGTAGGCAAACAATAAAATTAACACTAGTACAATACAATAATCTGCAGAAACTGACATAAAGTAGAAGTATGAGTATTCAACTGCTGTATTCTAATTAAAGATATTAACTGTGCTCATTTTTTTCATTCTTGTTTGATGAATTCCATTAACATGCAGTAAAGTTTTGCCACTGAAATAGGTATACAAATATATTAGCACAGATAAGAATTCTTTTAAACTCAGATACATTGACTGTTTATTTGCAAGCTGTTAGTGAATTATACATTTAAAGGTGATTGGTTATTTTACTTTAGAGGGGGAAAAGATCAGCTATTAAGGAGGATCTGCCTGTAGTATTCCTGCTTACTGTGTTAGCTGCAATGTGTCTTTACAATGTCCGTACAGTATCTCACTTAAATGTCAGATCCCACAGTTCCATTCATAGCTTTCACTGAGTAGAATGTTATCCTTTGAGCTGCATATTGTAAGCATTCTTAATAAATCAACTTACTGAAATGTAAGGGCTGTCAATAACAGGGTCTCTTTGAGGCATCTAATTCATAAGGTCACCATACATCAAAGCCAATTTAACAGCACATAACAACAAAGAGGCAATACAGTCAGCACATCATATCCACAGATTCTGCATCCACAGATTCAACCATCAATGGCTTGAAAATATTTTTGAATTCTAAAAAGCAAACCTCAGTTTTGCCATTTTATGTAAGGGTCATCATTTTACTGCACCACTGTATATAATGGGACTTGAGTATCCATGGATTTTGGTGTCGATGGTGGATCCTGCAACCAAACTTCAGAGAATACCAAGGGCCCACTGCACTGAAAAATAATGATAGCTTTAAAAACTATTGCAGAATAGGCTACAACATGATCACTAGGCCCTCTACATTACCCTAGTGACTTGAGTACCAATTAGGGCATTAGGGCATATTTCAGTACTATTGCAGTAACACATAAAAGATCACACAAAAAGAGCTGATAATACTGATGTGTGTAAATGGGCAGTGGGTAGCTATGGCATTGTCTATTCTACACTTTACATATGATCTTGGGATGTCATGTTATGAATGGTGTAGAAAGGTGTCACATTATTAAGTAAAAAATCTGATCAAGCATGTGGAAATTAGATGAAGATAGAAATTGCATCTGTACTGGAATCTATACATGTTGTTGGAAATAATAATGCACACAGATGATATCAATATACAGTAATCTAGCCCTTAATAAAAAGCAACCAGTAGGTACTACAAAAATATGTGCATGCATGTTGCCATCACACAGTGAAAGACCTGAACTTCAGTTAGTCAAGTGATGACCCAATGTTAATCCATGTTGCTTTTCAGTCTCCAATGAATCAGTGGAAATGCAATTATCTTAGGCAGGTAAGCTAGAATTGAGGTACAAGATACAATATTCTACAAAAGACTCCAGATAGATGAGTGAGCATCTTCACAAATAGCAATTTGCATCTGGTTAAATCCTGGACATGGACATGGGACTCTTAAGTATGTCAGAGGCAGTGTGTTAAAGTTTCAACAAGGATACCCACATTTCTATTCATGGTATTCAGTATAATCTATTTCAATGTTGATGTCTTCCTGAGGACCCTTTTTGTTACAGGTTGAGTCTCCCTTATCTAGAATTCCGAAATCTGAAATATTCCAAAATCCAAAATTGTCCAAATGGGTGGCTGTGATACTGACACTTTTGCTTTCTATTGGTTCAGTGTACACAAACTTTGTTTCATGCACACAATTATTAAAAATATTGTGTGTATAAAGTTACTTTGAGGTTATGTGTATAAGGTGTATACAAAACATAAATGAATTTCACATTTAGGCTTGGGTCCCATCTGCATGATATCTCATGATGTATATGCAAATATTCCAAAATAAAATAAAAAATCCAAAACAATTCTGGTCCCAAGCATCTCAGATAAGGGATACTCAAACTGTATAATGTTTCTGCAGACTACTAAGGCATGCTCCAATGTACACCCTAAATGCAAGAAAGTGGCCAGGTTTACTAAGCTATGTAATATAACAAACTTTTATTGTTAATATATGATAGCTTTAAAAACTATCTTTAGGATGAGGTTATGTTAGTTTTTTATTGAGCCTAATCATTGCCCTGTGTGAACTGAGAGTGCATCAGATAGCACACTAAACATTATCCTGCTACTGTACATGGGAAAGCTTCTTCTCTGCCACTTTTGATGTTCTCATGAAGAAACCCTCAATAAGCTTCCAAACAACTCAAGATCTTTCACACAGCTCTTTCAACTTCACAAATTATTATTCAAGAAATACACTAGCTGAGGAGCTTTGTTACACAATGTGGAAACAAAAAGAACCAAGAACCCAGATGCACAGTGACATGAGCTTCCATCCCCAATTACTGGAGTAAATGGCATGACAAAAGAAAGCCAAGAAAGAATGGGAGAAAAGCAGCTTTCCCCTTGCCTGTCTGCATGACATCATAGCACTTCCATTCTGTTTCTGAGGGAGGTAGTCATAAAATGTACCTTTTGTCACACTGATGTTCTTCTTTGGAAAGAACAGAAGTGCTACAACAGCATGCAGAGAAGCAAGGAGAAACCTGCTTCCCTGCAGCTGCATTTCAGCTTTCATTTATTATATGATAAGGCTCTGTCCAAAGTGTACAAAGTGTATCTGTCCAAAGTGTACAATATATCTTAATTACTCTGTTCTGTAATAAATAATTCCTATGAGATACAAAATGGCTGCATGCAATGGTAATTTCAATCATTTCTCATGACAGCAACCAATGTGTTGGTAGCTGTAGACACATATTGAAGTGAGGAAAGAAAAAAGCTGTCTATATCCACCAGATAGAGTTGATTCTCTTGGTCATTCAATGAAGTAAAATTGATCTAGAACTACATTACCTAACTTATTTTGATGAATTCACACATGACATCCTCCAACTATCAGCAGAAGGTCAACTGAGTACTGTAATCATGACATCCCTCACTCAAGAGAACATTTAACTTACCTGATGTACCTGCTGATCCATCATTCCCTTCCTAAGGAACTAACTCCTCTGCCTGTAGAGAAATTGGCAGAAATCTCCATGCAGATATATATGCTGGATGCATTAATTTCTACTATTTAAGCAAATTAAATATGTGAATTATACAATAATAAAAATAAAACACTATACCTGTTAAAATGACATCTACCATCAGATCTTCATATGTGGGGTTCTTGAAGTTTATGATGATAGAAGAATGGTGACCGATGCAAGAACTTACACTAGCTGGCTCCATTGGCTGAGGAATCAGACCAACACCAGACAAGAAAAATACCCATTCCTTAAGCTGTAGAAAGAATAAAAAGTACTGGTATTTTAAGTAGCAACCACAGTTTAGTCCTTTTCCCATTCTCCTGGAAATTTGAAATTTAAATTAAAGAATGACAGCCCCAGCCAAGTGATATTGGTACACAAATGGAGCTCCACTGCAAATTCAGAGATAGAGGTAAGGCCATCTCTTAGCACTCTTAGAATCTTCTGCATGTATCATCAGACTGAAGTACCTGGCACTTTCCTTCATATCCATTATACAGGGTTCCATAAAATAATGCATAGAAATATTACAGCAATCATTTAATCCAATTTTGATGCTTACTCACTTGGATAGTATTTTTCCTAAGACAAGTATACCCACTTCCACTGTTGACGTAAGAAATACATGACACAGCTGCTCCATGCCAGCTGGATTTGTTCAACTCTTCCACATCAAAAGGTAGGAAATATTACCTCAATCAGATTTTGCTATGTCACATTGCATTATGAACATGGTGAAAAAAACAGCAATGCAACATGAAACCAACTAAATTATTCTCTGGATATGCTAAACTGCATATTATAAATGATAACTTTACTGTTGCTTGTCAAGATATTCATAACAGTAGGGGAGCCTACTGACCACAAGTTTTGATTTAAATAACAATCTGATGATTCAGAAAATAGCCTGATTAATCTCAGACTGATTCAAAAGCTTCCCAATATAATCTGGATCAAAATGCAAATAATCATATCGAAAACCAAGTTGTTTTGTTTGTTAGAATTGAAAGACATTAACAAGTACGATATTAAGAAAAGCAGAATTAGAATCAGAAAAAGGAGGAGTTAAGATAGGAAGAAACAACATTAACAACCTAAGATATGCAAACAACACCATATTATTAGCAGAAGACATTCAGGAATTGGAACAGTCAATAAAGAATACCAAAGATGAAAGTGCAAAGGCAGGTCTGATGCTGAACATAAAACAAAAATAATGACAACAGAAGAAATAGACAAATTCAATCTAGACAATGAGGAAATTGAAATAGTTAAAGAATTCCCATATCTAGGATCAAATATTCACCAGAATGGAGACTTCAGTCAAGAAAAAAGAAGAAGACTAGGAATGGGAAGGGCAGCTATGAAAGAACTGGAAAAGATACTGAACAGCAAAGATGTACAATTGAGCACTAAAGTCAGAATCGTCCAGGCCACTGTATTCCCAATTACTATGTATGGATGCGATAGCTAGATAGTGAAGGAAGCAGACAGAAAGAAAATCAACTTATTTGAAATGTGGTGCTGGGTAAGAGTACTTAGGATACCATGGACAGCCAAGAAGACAAACAAATGGGTTCTTGAACAGATCAGACCAGGGCTTTCCTTGGAAACAAAGATGATCAAGTTGAGAATATTGTACTTTGGCCACATAATGAGAAGGCGCAGATCACTAGAAAAAACAATAATGCTAGGAAAGGTAGAGGATAGAAGAAAGAGAGGAAGACCACAAACCAGACAGTATCTTAGAAGGTATCTTGGAAGGCAGGAGTACATCATGAGCTGGAGACAATAGTCAAAGTGTTATAGAGGGAACAAGGCAAATGATGCAAGGCCCCAACAGTGGGAGGCAAAAAACCTCACACAGGCAGCAAGTGGGGAGGACCCATGTTCTTAGATATCTCTACACTAATGCACAGAGCATGGGAATTAAACAAGATGAACTTTAACTCCTAGCACAATAAAGCAAATACGATATAGCAGGCATCACTGAAACCTGGTGGGGTGAGTCTCATGATTGGAATGTAGGAATAGAGGGGTATAACCTTTTTAAGAAAAATAAGCCAAACATGAAAGGAGGAGGAATAGCACTATATGTCATGGATGTTTACACCTGTTAAGAGATCCAGGACTTAAATACTAAAAATAAGGTGGAAAGCATCTGGATAAAAATTAAAGGGGAAGGAAACAACAGGGATGTTATTGTGGGAGTCTAATCCAGACCCCAAAGTATGACTGAGGAACTGGATGATGTCTTTCTAGAACAGATGACCACACACTCAGAAAGGAGAGATGTAATAGTGATGGGTGACTTCAACTTCAACTATCCTGATATTTGCTGGAAGTCAAACTCAGCCAACACTTCAAGGTCTAGCAAATTCCTCACTTGCCTCAAAGACAATTTCATTGTCCAAAAGGTGGAAGACGCAACAAAGGGATCAGCTATTTTAGAAGTGATCCTAACCAACAGGGATGACCTGATTAATGGGGTGCAAGTGGTGGGATCCTTATATGGGATGTTCTCCTGGAGTTTCTTATACAGTGGAAAGGAGAAGCTAGGCATAGTCAAACACTCATTATAGACTTTAGGAGAGCTGATTTCAGTAAACTTAGGGAAACACTGGGAGTGATCCCGTGGTCAGGAATATTAAAGGAGAAGGGAGTGCAGGATGGATGGGACTTTCTCAAAAGGGAGATACTGAAGGCACAATCTCACAATGTTCCAATGATAAGAAAAAATGGGAGGTGTCTCAAGAAACCAGGTTGGATGACAAAAAAAACTTTCAACTGAACTAAGTTTTAAATGGGAGATGTAGAAGAAATGGAAAGGGGGCAAAATCACCGAAGAGGAATTCAAACAAATAGCCAGCACATGTAGGGATAAAGTCAGGAAAGCCAAAGCACAGAATGAGTTCAGGCTTGCTAGGGGGGTTAAGAACAATCAAAATGTTTTTTGGGGGGTATGTCCATAGCAAAAGAAAGAAGAAGGAGCTGCACAGAGAAGATGGAGAAATTTTAACAGAAGACAGAGAAAAGGCAGAACTAATCAACATCTTCTTTGCCTCAGTCTTCTCAGAAAAGAAAAAGGGTGCTCAACCTGAGGAAATGGAGCAGAGGACACAATAGGGAAAATGCAGCACAGAATAAGTAAAGAGGAAGTAAAGGAATACCTGGTTAACCTAAATGAATTTAAGTCTCCAGGACCAGATGAACTACATCCAAGGATATTAAAAGAACTGGCAAAGGTAGTCTCAGAGCCACTGGCAATAATCTTTGAGAACTCATAGAGAACAGGAGAAGTCCCAGCAGACTGGGGGAGGGCAAACATTGTCCCCATCTTCAAAAAGGGAGGGAAAAGAGGATCCCAACAACTATCACCCAGTTAGTCTGACATCAATACCGGGAAAGATTCTAGAACACTTCATTAAACAGAGAGGCTGTGAACATTTAGAAGCGAATGCCATAATCACTAAAAGTCAACATGGGTTTCTCAAAAACAAGTCATGCCAAACTAATCTGATCTCTTCTTTTGATAAAATTATCAGCTTGCTAGATGAAGGAAATGCAGTAGACATAGCATATCTTGATTTCAGAAAGGCTTTTGACAAGATCCCCATGATATTCTTGCAAACAAGATAGTAAAATGTGGGCTAGACAATACAATGGTTAGGTGGAATAGTAATTGGTTGATTGACCGAACCCAAAGGGTGCTCAGCAATGGCTCCTCTTCATCCTGGAGGGAAGTGACCAGTGGGGTGCCACAGGGGTCTGTCCTAGGCCTAGTGCTATTCGACATCTTTATCAATGACTTTGATGAAAGAATAAGGGGCATGCTTATCAAATTTGCAGATGACACTAAATTAGAAGGAATAGCTAATACCCCAGAGGACAGGGTAAAAATTCAAAATGACCTTAATAGAATAGAAAGCTGGGCCAAAGCTAACAAAATGAATTTCAAAACAGAGAAATGCAAGGTACTGTACTTAGGGCAAAAAAAAATTGAAATGCATAGATATAAGATGGAGGACACTTGGTTTAATGAGACTACATGTGAAAGGGATCTAGGAGTCCTAGTAGACCATAAGTTGAACATGAGTCAACAATTTGATGTGGCAGCTACAAAGGCCAATGCGATTTTAGGTGCATCAATATTAGTATAGTATCTAGATCAAGGGAAGTAATAGTGCCACTGTATTCTTCTTTGGTCAGGCTCCACCTGGACACCACAATTCCAGATGGTGGGCACCACAATTCAAAAAGGATGTTGAGAAACTGGAGTGTATCCAGAGGAGGGCGACTAAAAGGTCTGAAAACCATGCCCTATAAGGAATGACTTAGGGAACTGGGTATGTTTAGCCTGGAGAAGAGACAGTTAAGAGGTTATATGATAGCCCTGTTTAAATATTTGAAGGGATGTCATATTGAGGAGGGAGCTAGCTTGTTTTATGCTGCTCCAAAGAACAGAACCCGGAACAACAGATACAAGCTACAAGAAAAGAGATTCCACCTCTACATTACGAGGAACTTCCTGACAGTGAGAGCTGTTCAGGAGTGGAACACACTCCCTCAGAGGGTGATGGAGTCTACTTCTTTGGAGGTCTTTAAACAGAGGCTGGATAGTCATCTGTCGGGGATGCTTTGATTTTGAGTTCTTGCTTGGCAGGGGTTGGATTGGATGGCCCTTGTGGTCTCTTCCAACTCTATGATTTTATGAAATATCAGACAAATAGGTGCAGGGAACTTTGTGCTACGTGCTGTTTATACTTTGATTTTTTTAAAAAAACAAAGTCAATATCAATCTTTTTTTTTATTTTGTAGAATTTAATAAAATTTTCTGGGATAACACCTTTTGTGAAAGAACAATCCTACAACTTTTCAGATGAAAAGACAGAGGGAGATTTCTGCAAAAGTCATCTTTACACTTTAATGGTATCCTATTTTTCACAAGATACATTGTCTGAGCCTCTATTCTCCTCTGACAATGAATCACTAAGAATGTTTTGGGAAGCCTTCTGATTCAAGATTCAATCCACTTTATAGAAGTTTGCTTCAATCCAGATATGTCCTAGATCTTTCTGAATCAGTACAATTAAATTTGGAATTTGACCAAATATGATGTATGATCCCACTAAATGTACATAATATAATTTCAATACTCATTTAAGAACTGTGCTTTTCTAGGTGATCCAGAGACACACATGTATCAATGAAATTCTAAAAGTTCTAAAATAATTTATTCAGCCTTATTTGAAAAACAACTAAATGTCTCATAACTGTTATTACTAACTGATAATAAGCCAATTATTTAAGTAACCAAACATTCATGAGGAGAAGACAATACGTGGCCAGCATGCTGACTAGTTCTGCTTACTTTTTTGGAGTTATTTTTGAGAAAATGAATTAGTCATATTAGCATATTAAGCAGGATAGTTTGGATAGAATCCAAATAAAGGATACATGACAAGATCTAATAACAGATCCTGCTCACTTCTAACTTTGCTCAGTACTATTAGTCTCAATCCATTACCTACTGATGTCACTGCTTTGCTGAGAAAGCTAGGCAATATCAGTACATTAACGTTTCAGGTAAATATTATATTCAACCTGGCATTTCAGTTGTGCTGTCCCAACAAAGTTAATTGGAGATATCAAACACAAGAGCAAATTGATTATAGTTTGAGTTCAAATTCTTATTGCAGAGAGTTCTTTGCACAGCTCAAAACCAGAAACAAATGAAGCAGATAATAACCCATAGTGGTTTCTCTGAATTCAGCAATGAAGCACAATCAGAAACAGTTAAAGCTTGTCCTATAAAGTGCTGCCATTACTTGATTTTAGATTAGTCAGCTACTCAGCTATGAAAAGACTTAAAGTGTCAGTTCAGAAGCATTTAATCAGTGAAATCAAGGAAAGAAAATCAATGTCATTTTTAAAGTTAAAGTTTTGTTGTGCTTTCTGCATGCTTTCCAAAGGACATTTCTGAAGGGCTTTGTCACAAATCTTAGTATCAGGTTGGTGCAAACAAGAAAATAGTGAAATATTCTGTAATTTTTATCAATGTGATCAGTCTGGTATCATTGCCTTTAGAAATGCAGTGGACAAGTCAATTCCAAATGATTTAAGGATGAAAAGAGCAAAGACAAGTCACAAAGGTTATAGCAAAACACTGAAAAGGTTGACAGGGCTGGACATAGCAAGTGAAAGGATGAGATATTGATTACAAGTGTTGCTGAGATAAAATCTTGGAGATTTGCCACTATTTGACAGAAAAGACAAGTCAACAAAAAAATGGGCATCAAGTGCCAAAAGACTCCATTTTAATCTGAAAGGGTTCAGTGAATTATTTATCTATTTCATTGGTTTGATATCTGACAGATGAACCAAACTTTTAAATTTATTGATCAAAGTTCTGTGAGCTATTATGGTTTTAGAGGGAGTAATAATGTTTTATTATCTCAAACATTATTTCTTATGCTGCTCCAAAGAATTTCTTGAAACATACAGATAGCCACAGATAGCCAAGGTCTTATTTTTGTTATACAGAAAATGAAATTCCTAAAAGATGTTCTCCCTATGCTATGGTAAGACTTTTCAAAGAGGGTAGACTATATATGCCAAAAATAGTAGTACCTTGCTTTTTTCTCAATACATATTCAAGGAGAAATAACAATCTTAATATTCAGCCTTACAAAGTGAGCTAACCTTCTATGCTTACATTTTAAGGCAAAATTAATAGCAAATAACAAAAATAAATTTAGGATCTAAGTCCTATCATGTTTTAAGAAATTGCTGGAGACCAAACAGATTTAAAGTAGTTTAAACATTTGATAGTTCCATATTCCCTTCTCACACTTTTGTGTCATTTTAACAGAAGCAAATAGAGCCTATTAAGGAAGTAGGTTAAAATAATTTTAAATAACTATGGGCCTAAGCAGATGGCGCAAAGCGCCATTTTCGAGGTCAGGAAGGGGAGGGGCAGCCTCACGCTGGGTGCCCCAACCCCTTCCCGAATACGTCATCGGAGCGCCCGTCGCTCCGCACAGCCGGCACTCCGACGACGCACTTCCGATGCAGCGTCCACACATGCTGCAGCGGAAGAGGCGCCGAAGGTGCGCCGGAAGCCTTTTATGGCGCACCTTCGGCGTCTTGTGCCTGGGACGTGGTGCATTGGGGCCGAGGAGTGCGGATACCTCGGCCCTGATTCGCAGCTTCCCGGAGCGGCCCCATGCTGCCCGTCTGCTTCCCCCCTATAAAAACTAAAATAGTTTTAAAATAGTTTTAAATAACTATAAGCAGATAGAACACTGCTGGACAACTGACTCCATTGGGTTGATAAATCCAAACTTACTATACATTGCACTGCAAAAAAACTTTGGTTATAGGACAATTTGTAACTGAAATAAATGGATTAATAAATAAATGAAGTGTTAAGTGATTTAGTTTGGTAACAGTTTTATAAACATTTCATGCCATTGCAACAATCAACAGCAACTTCGCTTTGCATGAAAATCAGTGAAACTAAACTAACAGTACAATCCTAACAGTACAATCCTAAATATTCTACTCTTTGGTAAGTCCTAACGAGTTCAATCAGAATTACTTCAAGGTAGGTGGCTACAGAATAGGCAATCTAGTTGAAACTGAATTGTGGATTGGGTTACAAGTCACATCTTACTTGGAAAAAAACCAACAACATTACTTTTTCATATTACAAGAAGGGATGCATTTCACCTGGTAATTGGACTGTTTTAGACTTTAGAAATCAGATGCACTAATAAGATATACATTTTAGAAACCAAATATCTCACTCAAGCAAACCCACTTGCTGACATTATGGCATCTGTGTAACAATATTAGTATTTGTGTTTCATTTTCGGATGAAGTTTCTTCCTAAAATGGCAAGTAAAGGAAATGAATTATATTCATTCAGTTATTTCACTTCCAAATGCAAATCATTAGAAAGTTCTTTTTATTAAAGGGTAATTTGTTTAGAACCATTAAAATGAAAACAGAGGTATTATTTTTAAGTATATTATGCTAGTATAGTATTTATATGCTGGACCATACCATAATTTGTTCCAATGTTAGATAACATTTCACACACCATAACTAACTGAATAGCCATACCTGTGGACAGATGAAGGTAATTCTTGCAGTATGATTGGTTCTTCCTAGAGAAGAAGGGCAAAACTGAACTGGTACTTCAGCAGTGGAATGAGGAGGTACAATAAGCTGTAGTAACATGAAGTTGGGGAGAGAAGAAACAAAGAAAAAATCAATGCTTTTTTTACAGCCCATTCTTTCCTTGTGCCTCATATTGACACTGCTGATGTTTACATGATTAATGTGTTCCACTATATGCCTTCTCCACTCTCAGCATGTAGGATCTGCTAAGACTGATAAAGTGCATTGCAGTAAACAGTGCTTAGTGGCAGTCACAGCACGCTTATTCCCTAGGAACTAAGAACATTGTGTTGCTAGCCACAAAGAAGGAAGTGGAGGTTGTTTTAATGTATGGATGAAAGAAACAAAGCTTCTGTTTTTCAGGTCATAAACATCTATTTCATCTTCGTTTCTCCCCACCCCTCAAAAAAAAATCACAGAGATGTTTTAATGTCTTATATGCTACACATTTTTAAAAAGCCAAAACCAAAGACTCGACTCTCATCTGACAGAACTCGCCATAGGAACTTTATTCGTTCCTATTGGGAGGCAATGCGTGCAGCGAAGGGAGCTTTCTCCTCTGCGTCTGCAGAGTCCCGTCCAGCAGAGCTGTTTAGAGTGGTGAGGGAGATGACGCAGGTGCCACCTGCGCCAAACCCCTTACTTAACCCTGTAACAGCCTGCTGTGATGCATTTAACAACTACTTTGCAGATAAAATCTCTCAGATAAGAGCCGACTTAGATGCCACTATTGAAACAGAGTCCATAGGCAAGGCGTCCAGCGACTCCGCCGATGTAGTTATACTGGATCAGCTCCAATCTGTGAGTACCGAGGACGTGGACAAGCTGCTTGGTAAGGTGAGGAAGACAACTTGCCCTCTCGACCCTTGCCTATCATGGCTGGCCATCTGGGGGGGGGGATGCATTGGTGAGATTCCTCACGGATATCATCAATGCATCCTTTAGGGAAGGACATGTTCCATCTTGTCTGAAGGAAGCAGCTGTTAGGCTGCTTCTGAAAAAACCTTCCCTTGACCCCCTGGATATGAGAAACTATAGGCCTGTGTCATTGCTGCCATTTTTGAGCAAGGTGATTGAGAGGGCGGTTGCTCTTCAGCTCCAAGCTGTCTTGGATGAAACCGATTATCTAGACCCATTTCAAACTGGCTTCAGGACAGACTTTGGGGTTGAGACTGCCATGGTTGTCTTGACCGACGATCTGCGTCTGAGCATCGACAGGGGTAGTGTGACCCTGTTGGTGCTCCTAGACCTCTCAGCGGCTTTCGACACGATAGATCACGGCATCCTCTTGGACCGCCTGTGGGGGATAGGTATCGGGGGCACTGCTCTTCAGTGGTTCCGTTCCTTCCTCTCGGGCAGATCCCAGAGGGTGCTGCTCAGGGACTGTAGTTCCTGCAAGAGGGACCTCACTTGTGGGGTCCCTCAGGGGGCTATTCTGTCCCCGATGTTATTTAACATCTATATGAAGCCGCTGGGTGAGATAATACGGAGTTATGGTGCTGGGTGTTATCAGTACACTAATGACACCTAAATCTATTTCTCCGTGTCTCATTCGTCGGCCTCGAATTCCAATGGCATCTCTTCTCTCAATGAATGTCTTCAGGCGGTAATGGGCTGGATGAGGAAAAATAGATTGAAACTGATTCCAGACAAGACGGAGGTGCTCACGGTAGCGGCCCCGAAACCAAGAATTGGGTTGCAACCTCCAGTCCTGGATGGGGTCACACTCTCCTCCAGTGACTGTGTTTGCAGTCTAGGGGTGCTCCTTGACTCGTCGCTCCTGATAACAAATCAGGTAAATGCGATGGTCAGGAGCGCCTATTATCAGCTTCGGCTGATACGCCAGCTGCGCCCTTTTCTGGAAGTAAGGGATCTCGAGACTGTTGTACATGCGCTGGTAACCTTACGCCTTGACTTCTGTAACGCGCTCTACATGGGGCTATCCCTGTGCTTAGTTCGGAAGCTTCAGTTGATTCAAAACATGGCAGCCAGGCTCATTTCTGGTACATCTAGGAGGGACCACATTACTCCTGTTTTGAGGTCCCTCCACTGGTTGCCTATTAGCTTCCGGGCACAGTACAAGGTGTTGGTTATCACCTTTAAAGCCCTAAATGGCTTGGGTCCAAGCTATCTGAGGGACCACCTCCTCCCATACAATCCTCTCCGCGCTCTCTGGTCCTCTGGGAGGAACCTGCTGCAGCCTCAAAAATTGAGGCTTGTGATGACCTCCCAGAGGGCTTTTTCTGCTGTCGCCCCCGAACTCTAGAATGACCTGCTGGACAAGAGCTGACATCCTTAGACAGCTTCAAAAAGGCTGTTAAGACGGATCTCTTCCGGCAGGCCTTTCCAGATTAATTATCCCAGCCTTGGGCTTCCTGGTCCCCTCGGGTTATCCAGCCCCCTTAGGTTACCCGGCCTCCTTTTTCCTCTTGTGGCCCCATCATTCTGATGGATGAGGAATGTTTTGTGAGGTTGGCTGGGTTTTGTTTTGTTTTGTTTTGTTTTGTTTTGTTTTGTTGGTCTACAAATGTTTTTATAAATGGTTTGATTATTTTAACTATGAGATGTTTAATACTGTTTTAAGGGGGGGGTTAGTCTATATTGTACGGGTTTTTTATGTAAGCCGCTTGGATTGTTTCTTTCAATAAGCGGGATATAAATAAATTTTATTATTATTATTGTTATTATTAAACTTTTAAGGGGCAATGGGCAGTATATTTTCACAAACCATTTTCTCTTGATTATTTTTTTACAGTTATACACAATCACCTGGATTCACAGATGTCCTGTGATGTTATTTACTCGCTCTAAATCACAAGGCAAAATGTCCAACTATATGGTGATAAAAATGTTTAAAGCTTTCTAAGGAAGGAACCAGTATCCAAATATCCTTGAAAATATCCTTGAAAACAAGTAACCAATCTTCTATTGGTTTGATCAATAAAACCACATTCCAACAAGTAACAAGCTATCAGATTCTTTCAAATGCCTATAAAGTTTGGACTCAGACTGCCAAAGCTTTGTTTTGCTGCTATTTACTGTTACCTTTATCAAATCCTAGCTTTGCCCCTACTCAGATATATTCTGACAACTGGCCACATTCTGGTCTGCCTTGACCCAATAGATCTGTGGCTTCCTCAGTTTCAGTAGCCTTCCTTGGCTCTGCCAGGAAAAAAAATTAAACTCTACTGTCTTACAAATAGTGCAGATATTTGGCATTTTTCATACACTCATTGCATGGTGTGTGATACTAGAGGAAGATATCAACCAACATAGACAAGCAATGCATTTCCATTTTTAAATAAATAAATCACATAATACATTTTAAAAGTAACAGAGGTCAAAGCACTGCATGATTTATTTATTGTTTGTTGCTTGTTTATATCCCACCTTTCTCCCAGTGTGGGACCCCAAGGCAGCTTATAAAATTCATTACTACAATAGTTGCATTATTAAAACATATGGAAATGAAAAAAACAGTCCATTCAAATACTCATCAGCAACAGTAGAATAGCAGCAGGTATCAGAAATGAATCATTAGAGCATCATTTAAACACACTAAACTTGGAATTGACAGAGAGGCCATGGTGTCAACCAGTATTAAGAGAATTGCAAGCAATTTTACCTTGCTATCCACACATTTATTTTTCTTAATTCTAACTGCTACTTGCAAATTTTTTTTCTGTTCAAGAAATAATACAGAACTAGGCCTATTTATAACACATTTGTACTTGGTGCTTAGTATGCTATTTGTTTGTGTTAAAATATTAAACAATATAATATACCGTAATATAAAGCAAACAGACAAATTAGTGTTTGCTAATTTCCAACAGGTTTTGGAAAAGCGGCCAGATAAGCGCAGCTGGGACCCAAGATGCAGCCGGGTTCCAGTCGCCTGGCAACAGTGGTAGTGATTTAAATGTAATAAAATCAGGGCTTAATCCGAAATGCTACTGTATCCCATTGGGGATAAGTCGCATTATTTGGTCATGAGATAATCTCCTAAATCAGGGGTAGGCAACCTTTTTGAGCCGGGGGCCGGGTTGCTGTCCCTCAGACAATTGGGGGGCCGAAGCACCAAAAATAAATAATTAAATAAATAAAAATATATTTTTTAAAAAAGTTTAAAAAAAATAAAATTAAAAATATATATGCATGCACACTCTTTCAGCCCCAGAAAAGCCATGGCAAAACCCCTGTGGAGATTTTGCCAAGAAAATCCCAACAACAAGTAATAACAACAATAATCAATATCATCATGGTTGGCGGCGGCAGCGGCGGCGGCAGGACTTGCCTGGGGCCGGTCCAAAGGCCTCGGCGGGCCGCATCCGGCCCCCGGGCCTTAGGTTGCCTACCCCTGTCCTAAATGAACCACCACATTGTAAAGCTGCGGTTTGGCCTATTTTCCAATTATATTCTCCCTGCATTTAAGAGATCACGCACTGAGCATATCCTAAAGGGGGTGAAAAGGGGTTGGGATGCATACTGCCCATGAGCTCCACCTCCTCTCTCCTGCATAACTATGTTCCATTTTTTTTTTTTTAACTGTAGTGTATATACCCATGTGTAACTCTAGACAGTATAGTCAAAATTGATCCAAGAAACCTGAATCAACTTATCCATGGATCAATGTAAGTACTAAACTTTAACTCTGTAAGTACTGTATTTTAACTCTTATTAAAAGGTACCTCCCATGGTGAAAGGCAAGAACATAATCTGTCATGGAAGCATCAACCCTCCTCTACTCTCTCAATCATCCAGCCTTTTGGGTGAGCACAAACAGCTAAGCCTGATGGAATGTTGCAAGTTCTTTGGCATTATTTTCCTTTGCTTCATCATTTAGAACCATTGTTACATGCCCCTAAGTTTTACCCTTGACTCAGGGGTAGGCAACCTTTCCCCTTTAAGGGCCGAGGACTTCAGCTCCCAGAATCCCAGGAGCTATTGGCCAACATGGGACTATTGGCCAACATGGCTGAGGCTTCTGGGAGCTGAAGTCCCTCGGCCCTTAAAGGGGAAAGGTTGCCTACTCCTGCCCTTGACTTATCCTCAGGTCATATTAAAATCCATAATTTTGACCTCAAAACTTGCCCCCAACTTATACATGAGGTTGGCTTGTAGTCAAGTATATACAGTGGTAGCATCTTACCATCAGCGTATTTGCAGGTAGATATGAAACAAAGGGGCAAAGCAGATTGGCGTCTTGGAGTGCCCTTTGGCCACTGCAGCCCCAATTGGCCCCTGATCATCCCAGGACCACGGCAATTGGATTCCGCAGTTCTGGAGCCAGCCACTACTGCAGCCCTAAATGGATCATGAGCAAGGAGTGCTTTTTCAGTGCTTCTTTTTTGGCCAGCTTCAGTCCCCTTAGGTGGCTACAGAGGAACTTCGAGTTGCAAGAGCATGCACACCCCATTCCCGAAGTAGCTGGAAGCCACTCTTTCCTGCCCCTCTGTTCCAGGCCAAAGATTACCATATTCACTTAGAGCAGCCTTTGCCAGCTCTAGATTTTTTTTGGACTTTTCTTCCATGATCCCACACCACTGAACATGTTACTTAGAGTTTATGGGAGTCGTAGTCCAAAATATCTGAAGAGCACCACTTTAGGAAAGATTGTATTAGACTATTGGGATTAGAACTCTCTGAGAACAATAAATGTTTAGAAAATTAACAGTTACTTGTCAAGGTGTTGTTAAAAGCTTGACAAATGCTCTCCTTTTATAATTAACAACATTTACCTTCCATAATAAAATTTGATGTGAATTCATAAGTATTGAATTTTGAAATGAAAATGAAAAACCATTGCTATATGGTTCCTTGATTCATTCTAGTTTGTACAAAACTGAATTTAACCCCAAGCATTTTCTATACAAAATGTATCAATCACAGATTCCTTTTTAATTTTTTAAAATAAACAATTAACTTTCTGCCCAAGAAGTGCTAAACATCACTAAAATCACTATCTAACCTAATGCAGACCAAAAGAAAATTTAAGCACATGCAAAACTTTAATGGATGCCCAGAAATAGTTAAGTTGCTCTGTCTGGTCTGGCTTCTTTGCTTTAGGAAAGTGCTATTCAAAATGGTGGTCCCCATACCAGCGTCAGTCCCTAAACCATTGGCTGGCAGTCTCTGGCAAGCTTTCAGGAAAGAAAAACAACAATTGTGTCCAATGGGCCCAATTTAGTGCCAGTCCTTGGCACAATGAAAAATAACATCTGTCAGTATGCATATCAGATAACCCAGGAAGCACTGAGAAGAAGGAAAGAGTCAATCTGTCATATAACTCACTGTTGAGAATCTGCTCTCCTGTGTTTTAGAGCAAGTCCAAGCCTGGATTTATGCCTTGTAAGATTAATTTATAGTCACTGAAAGAATGGTAGCAATCCTGCCAGTCAAAGTAAGATATGTCGTCTTTACTACGATTTCTTTCCTATGATTTCCTTGGAATCAAGTGGAATCATACTGTTACAACTCAAGGCTTTAACAGCTATTGGGTCTTTCACATGATAATCGTATACCATTTTCAAATAACATTTCTATACAGCAATACACATGCACACACCTGTAATGAATGCTAAAGAGATGGGTGTCATACAATTTCAATTAGTAACTGAAATCTTCTGCACTTTGAAGGTTCTTTTCAAGCAAAAGCTGTCAGCTGGCTGATTACTGAAAATACTCAAAGCCAAGTTACTTAAAGGAAGACGCAGAAGTGGTAGTGTTTTAAATTCACATGTTTAGTGTTGAAGACTAATGCATTTCAGAGTGAAGGCTTGCACAAAGTATTTAGGTAATTTATTTTTAATGTGCCTTTACAGATAATGTGCCATTAATAGTGGTGGCATGTTAGCATCTGGTAATGAATTAGAAAAGTTGAAAATGGGAAGGGTGTATTAAACCGCCAGGACAGATTGTATGAAGGCTACAGGAGTCAAAATTGATTATCATAAAGTTTAATCAATTTATCTGGTAATGATCTGACTGTATTATGTATGGACCTGTTAGAGCTCTCCCCAAAATCTATCTTCACTGAGCTAATAATATAATGAAATCAAAACCATATTACTATTTGCTATGAATGCAAATAGTAATTTGTGAAATTATTACTACCAGAACACCGAAACTGTTTGCTTATTTAATACTCTTTAATATATTTTATACAAATATTAAATAATGAATCAGAAAATGTACTCTACAGCAAATTAAAAATGTACAAAAAGGCATTTTCTGCAATTATGAAAATCTGAATTTTGACTATTATTACCCTAACGTTAGAATAACAGATTTACTGACATAAGCCAAGAAAGAGCAAATAACTTAATAGACAAGAATGAACTTAGCTTGTTTCAGAAAGTGTACATGTGTTGGAAGATTTCTGCATTCTCTTTCTCCTCCTTAGATAGATAGGGATTTCCTGCATGCAAACTCTCTCTCTCTCTCTCTCTCCTCTCTCTCTCATTCAAACACAGTTAGAAGCACAGTTAGACAATGGTACATTTCTGTTACTCTGCTGATTTAAAGCTAGACCCTAACAGGCTTGCCTTTGATATTTTTGACATTTCAATATTTTTGTTTCCTTACTAAAGCCTGAAACCTTAGGAAACTTAAATTACCCTACAACATATAACTTCCATATTGTATAAGACATTTCACACATTTATATGGTAAAGGTACATCCTTAGCTTATATTAACCTATAAATATGAGGCGCTGTCTACAAGGAAACAAGCATTTTAATACCAATATAGCCCAATTAAGAGAACAATATGCAGAAGTTACTTGTCACTAGTTGAACTTGAAGAACCCAGTAATAGAAAAGCTACAAAATTAAACATGATAATAGGGTGATGTTTCTAGCCCCCTCTACCAGCAATCTGCAGTGGGATCAAGAACTGAGACAGGAGTCCTGCTTCTGATGATCACATTACATATTGCATATTGCTGGTGCAAGAGGGCTGCAAACATCATCTTGCTGCATCCCAGCTGCCAGCAGAACATACTTGGTTGCTCAGTGCCCCTGCTGGCCGTTTGGGGGGGGGGCTGGATTTGCAATCATGGCAATAGCCACAATAGTAACAATGAATACAAAACAGTTACAAATGTCTAGTTTAGACTTTCGGGAGCTGCTCAACAGGATGCCAGCCAACACAGTTTCTATCTGAGTAGATCATGAATGTTATTGGAGGTAGAGCTTCTTTTACCAGACAATTAACTGAAACACTTAGGCCTGATAAATAAAATTGACTTGCTGTTAATAAAGATGCCCAGATCCACAGTTTATATATCCATACCCTGGAGCATGAATGACTATAAACCATTCCTAGAAGGGATCTGTCTGCCCATCATAAAATCCTGTTGGTTGGGATATTTGACTTAGTAACTGAGGACATTATCACATACGGCTTTAAAACTGCAATTCCCTTGGGAAGAAAGTGGCATCAGCAATGCTGATCACACAATGCCACTTCCCACCCATAGCAGCTCCATCCCACAACTGACCCCAAGTGCAAAAAGCCATTTTTAGAACACTTGTGTGATTGGCAGTCATGTGATGTCACTGTCCCCTCCTCCTCCCTTTCCCCCTTCCTATTTTTTTATTTTATTTTTCCCTCAGGTTTTCACAGAATTCCAAAGCTCTGCAGCCTCAAGTTTAAAAAAAAATAAAAGATTAAATTGGGGCTGCAGAGCTCCAGAACTGTGTGAGAAAAGTTGGGTGGGGAATTAAAAAAAAAAACCCTAAAGGGTAAGGCACAAGAAAAGGAGGTGGAGTTAAGGGAGAGGACAGGAAGGGAGCGCAATAGGGGCAGCAGCTCCAGTTGTACAAATGAAAAACAATACAATGATGGTTGCTATAAAATATAAAATTGGTATATTGCCATTTTATTTTTCTGGTATGATTGCAGCGAGAAAGGGGCTAGTGTGATAAAGCCCTGAGATCTAATACTTTAAACACTCCTGAACATTTGAACATTTGAAGCTGCTTTCAGACCCCTGGTTTATCTAGTCAACCATAGTCAACAGATGGGCACAATGAAGAAGTCATACTCTTTTTCCAGTTTTCCATGGGGGCAGAATTTAGAGCCATGTTAGTCTGGAATATCAGTATGCAAAGGGATCTTCCAACCTTTGAGATTCACTGTGCAAAAGAAGTTGTACCATGAGCTTTGGTAGACATAGGGGCGAAGCAGACTGCCCCTTTGCGCTGGCTTGGGGTGGCGTCTGAGCATGGTGTTTAGACAGTGCATGCTCTGACACCGCCCCCAAGCACCTGATCACACAGAAAGCAGCTTTTTGGTGCTCCAGGGGTATGGTGTTTAGATGGCGCATGCTGCAGGAGTACTGAAAAGCTGTGGTGGCGGTGGAAAAGCCAGCTTTTTTCCAGCACAAAAAGGAGCAGCATTTTGCCACTTCCTTTTACACCAGAAAAAAACTGGAGTGGGACTACGGTGTACAGTCACCATAGAGCCTACCCAGCTTTTTCAGGGACGAGGTGACGCTGCCCCTTTGGGGTGGTCTGCTTCACCTCTTCATCTACTTCCCCAGATGCATAATGGGGGAGAGGTGCCACAATATTTTCCCCAATACTTTATGAAGACTGTTTTTCTAATTTAAAAAAATAAAATAAATCAGGAAGTGATGAGAACAAAATCTGTTTTTGACATTTGTTGACTATGGTTCATTTCATCAGATGCAAGTAATATACCTCTGATCAAATGGACTCTAATCCATGAAAGCTTATGCCACCAAAAATGTATTAGACTTTAGGACATTACAGTACTATTGCAAGTTGGTTTTGCTCTACATATGAAAAGAATTAGTCCACTGTGAATATCATTGGCTCCTAACATGGTGGATGGACAATTCCAACACAACATAATGTCACATAGAAAGTTTCACTAGATGTTCTAGGAATATCCTTTTGGCAGTAGTACTATGTATGTTTTCCACAGCACCTAGTTCTGTTCTATATTTTCTGCCCCAACAGTTTCCAATGCTGATCTAGGGGGTTCTCCAGTGTCCCAGAGCAGCTTTTCAGATAGCATTTCAGATGTACAAAGGGGAGAAAGAATAACAAAAAATTACCTCTCCCCCATTATGTCCAGCTGAAGAATCCTGCACAAACAGATCTCCTCACAAAAACTCTGTATCCAAGTCAATAATTTCAATTCTAAGTTGTTCTGGGTTTTTCGGGCTGTGAGGCTGTGTTCTAAACCACATTATAAACCAACCTGGGCACAAAATGCTATTTGAAAACACTGAAATTCTGGACCATGCCAACAACTATTGGGTCAGAATGCACAGTGAAATCACTGAAATCCACAAACACCTGGATAATTTCAACAGTAAAGAAGAAACCTTGAAACTAAACAAGCAAAGTTTGGCCACCAATCCTCAAAAACACCAAAATCAGGACTCAGCAAATGCAAATGACCTTCACCCAAGGTCAGGAGGTTTCCCAGCAAACAATGGACCATTAATTAGACACTAATCCTTTTCGCATATCCTCCCACCCTGAGGCCTTGCCTCAACAGAACAATACACAGATTTACATGTTAATTCCCAGCAGACAATGGACCATTAATTAAATAGACACTAATCCTCCTCACTATCCTTCCATCCAGAGGCCTTGCCTCAACAGAACAATACACAGATTTACACAATAATCCTCTCAACCAAGTGTCACACAGTATATATATCCCCCACACCTCCATGCCACCATCCTCTGCAACCACAGATGCAGGCAAAACGTCAGGAATGCATTCTTCACAGACTGAAAAACTCACAAAAACCTATGGATGCTAGCAGTGAAAGCCTTCGACTTCAGAATTTCAATTTTCTCTTTTGTGGTCTTATTCTGTTCATCTCTGAAAAACTTTGAAGTACTTAATATTTCAGGATCATAAGACACAAAGCTAAGCAAATAAAATTGATTCCATTTACTTTTACAGTATTTTCAGTTTAGAGTATATTCATCATCTCATTATAACAGGGACCAGCAACCTACGGCCCCCGGGCCGGTTCCGGCCCAGGTTGCCGGACTTACCGGCCCAGGCAGACTCCTGCCGCCGCGCGCCGCCACCGCCATATGTTTTGCCATCCATGCAGGAGCGTGCGCCGTTCCCGCCATTTTGATTTCCAAAACGTCGGCCACAACGCGTTCGCGCATGCGCAGGAGTACTGCGCATGCGCAAACGAGTCGCGGCCGCCATTTTAGAAATCAAAATGGCGGCCACGAGTGGCGGCTGCCATTTTGTTCTCCAAAATGGCGGCCGCAACTCGTTTGCGCATGCGCAGTACTCCTGCGCATGCGCAAACGTGTTGTGGCCACCATTTTGGAAATCAAAATGGCAGGCGCAACATGTGCCGCAGCGGCTGTGCCCGTGCACGCGGTGATGGCACGTGCTGGAGGGGTCGCATGCGGCGGCAGAGGGTGAGCGCGCCCCCCGCCATTCCCCCCCCTCGGCCCAGCGGAGACCTGGACTTCGGGGGATCAGCCCAGGTCTCCAAAAGGTTGCCTACCCCTGCATTATAACATAAGCAAAAACTGACTTCTTTCTATTACTCATGTCACTAGTATTTGTGCAAGCAGCCAAGCTCTATACTCCTAACTCATTATATTATTTGCTGTAGAAAGATTCCGGAATTGCTTTAACAAGTTCATCCATATTATAGTCAGATCATTAGCCCCAAGATGGATTAGAGTTAATGATAATGAATGTAGACCTCTATAGATCACAGCCTGTCTCTGATTGTCTTCCTGTATTGAGCTTGTCCCATTTATTATTAGAAGCTTATAATCATTAATGATACAATATTGTAAAAATAAGCATTGAGTATAATTTAGCAATATTTAGTCGGAAAATTTTCAATGCAATTGTTTATTAAAATTGTTGGATAATGTTATTCTTATCTTTTAAGTTCATTGGATGTCATTGCTATGGCAACAAAAGACCCAAATCGGGTTTAAGTCCATCACATTTTGAATGACAAACAGATAAGATCTTCAATCACAAATCTCTCAGGATGTTGTGTTTTCCTTTTTCAGGAGCCATATTATGCTCTTACACATACATGCCATCTTTGCTTACATCTGTCTTTAAACATAAACATAGATTATTTTTTAATGATTTGTGGTCTCCAAAACACCTCTTCATTAATAGGCCAGAGGATCACCGCGGTCGGAGAACAACAACAGCGAGTTCGGTGAGAGGGGCCCCGCCAAAAAGAACCATCGGCTTTCCTTTGCTGTGTCCGGCGACGGTCGTTCCTGGTGCCAACGGCGTTTGATCCAACCAACGGGGTGAAGGACGTCCTGGGAGTGTGTGAGGCAAGTATAAGGGGTTGTGTGTGTGTTATAGAGGGAGGTGTGTGAAGTTTGTATGTGCCGCATCTCGTGTTTGCTGACCATTGTTTTGGCAAGCGAGTCGGGGTGTGTAGGCTTTGCCGCAGTTTTCGTATTTGACCATTTGTGCATCTGGGGAATACGAGTCGGCAAACCCAATGTGTCAAGTGATCATCATCCGCTCCTAAGGTGATCACGAATCCCTGTCTATCCTGAGTGAATGGTGTGTGACTTTAGTGGGGAAGGGTTTAGATAAAAATAAGTTGTAAAAAGGGACCTAGGTGAAAGGCTAGTGAGGTGCCCAAGATCTAGCCAACAGGAGTTAGGAACCTAGGTAGGAGGCTGGTGAGGTGCCCAAGATTCCAGCCTAAAGGAGGAATGGGAGGAAACAGTGGATCCAAGAGGGTGACTCCCTTGGACTGTATGTTAAATAATTGGTCAGAATTTAAGAAACACATTTCTTCAGGATCCCGCAGGCCGGGAAAGCTGAAAACTTATTGTGAACTAGAATGGCCAACTTTTCCAATAGATCCACAGTGGCCAGCTATAGGAACCTTAAACAAGAAGATAGTAAATCAGGTAGTAAATTTTTGTGCAAACCATCATCCAGATCAGTTTTATTACATTTCTGCATGGCAGACGGTGATAAGCATGTCCCCACCACCCAAATGGCTACAGGACTGTAAATGCATGCCTGTCAGGCCGGCCCCAACGGCCCCAATTCCGTTGCCGCCCTCGGGAACTCCCGAGGAAGATGAAGTCAGACCACCACCTTATCGACCCATATATCCACCGATTTTGCCCAAGTCCACTGGGGAGGAAGTGGATGGTCCGGAGGAAGTGCCCCCCCTAGGTGGGGAGGAGGAGGAGATGACCAAAGAGGAGAGGGAACTCCTAGAAATGATAGAAAAAGAGGAGAAAAAGAGGAAAATAGAGGAATATAGACAAAAGTTAAGAAAACCAACAACGGAGGATAAAGTATGCCCATTGCGGGAGGTTCCACAATTGGTGCCTGATGAAGAGAGAGGAGGGCTCCGCACTATGACTGTATTTCAGCATGTGCCCTTCACAAGCAGTGACCTCCTGAATTGGAAGGTTTCTACCAAAGGATGGAGTGAGGACCCTACCCAGATGGCCCAGTTGGTAGAGGGAATATTTAACACTCATAATCCCACTTGGCAGGACATCCAACAGCTGCTGAATGCTTTATTTACAGCAGAACAGAAGGGCCAAATACTCAGAATGGCAAGAGAGGAAGTGGAGAAGGATACTGGGCTATCAGGAGAAGAGTTAGTGAAGCAGCAAGAATTCCGGGTTCCCACTTACAATCCCAACTGGAACCCTAATATTGATGGAGCTAGAGAAAGTCTGAAGGGATACCAGCAGTATATCCATAGAGCCATCAGGAAAGGGCCACCTAGACCTGTGAACTTAAAGAAGATTTATGATATCCAACAAGGACAAGATGAAACGCCAGGTGCATTCCTAGAGAGACTCAAGGCTGCCTACAGACAGTATAGCCCATATGATATGGAGGATGAAAGTGATACTTCACAGGGCACACAAGCCTTAAAGCAAAGTTTCATAAGTCAGTGTGCTCCTGATATTCGGCGTAAGTTGCAAAAGCAGGCTGGATTAGCCCACATGAATTTACCCCGACTTTTAGAAGTGGCATCACAAGTGTATGTGGGGAGAGAAGGAGAGGAAGAGAAATTTAAGAAGAAAGCAAGTGTCATTGCAGCGGCTATGGGAGTTGGAGAAACCAGCCGAGGGAAAAGCGAAGGTAGAGGGATGGCGAGAGGAAGAGGAAGAGGGGCATTAGGAAGAAACCAGTGTGCGATATGTAAACAAGAGGGCCACTGGAAGAATGAATGCCCCAGGAAATCAGGTGGAGTGTCGGGAAGAGGAAGAGGAGAGAAAAATGGAGAAGGAAGAGGCAGAGGTCGTGGAAGGAGAGGAGGAGGAAATTGGCAAGGAAATGCTTCGTGGGAGGCGCGTGCAGCAGCAGCCACAGTAGCCATGGTAGGCGACTCTGAGTCGGAGGACTTTATTGGATTGGCAGGACAGGAAGGCTGGCCGCCGAATTACCAAGAATAGGACAGACCGGCTCCAGTGTTAGCAGAACCAACAACTGTAATTATCCCTGGTGGCCAGGAGCCGGTGGTCAATATAAAATTGGGCCACCATAACACCCCAGTCCTCCTAGATTCCGGAGCCACAACTTCCGTAACAAATATTCCAATTGGACCTTTAACCAAAGATGAATCACGTGTAGTGGGGCTTAGAGGAAAACCGGAGACATATAAATTTGTTTCAGAAAGACTGTGTAATTTGGGTCCCCATACTGTAACTCACAAGTTCTTGTATGTACCCGAATGCCCTATCCCTTTAATGGGAAGAGATCTTCTTTGCAAATTAAGAGCAAATCTAATGTTTGAGGATGATGGGTCCATTGAAGCTACTTTTAGAGGACCTAGGCAAGCTCATAAGATCATGCTGACATGCCCCATAGAAGAAGAATGGAGACTCTTTACCGTCCTAGAGGAAAGGACTGATTGGCAGACTTTCAATATTCCAACAGTATGGGCAGAAGATAATCCCCCAGGAATGGCAAGGGATATAGTTCCTGTGATAATAGATCTAAAACCATTTGCAGAACCGGTAGCTATTCCACAATATCCAATACCTCGAAAAGCCATAGAAGGAGTACATAAACATTTGTCCAGACTATATGAGTGGGGAATAATTACGGAATGCCAGTCCCCATGGAATACGCCCTTGCTACCAGTGGAGAAGCCGGATGGGTCTTACCGCCCAGTCCAAGACTTAAGAGCAGTAAATAAACGAGTAGTGCCCCTGCACCCAACTGTTCCCAATCCCTACACATTGTTAAGTATGTTGTCCCCTCTTTTGCATTGGTATTCAGTCCTGGACTTAAAGGATGCTTTCTTTTGCATAAGGGTTCATGAAAAAAGCCAACCCATTTTTGCTTTTCAATGGGAAAATCCAGAAACTGGCCAAAGAAAACAAATGACCATGTGTCGTCTATCTCAGGGATTTTGCAACTCGCCCACCATCTTTGGGCAAGCTCTGGCCCAAGATTTGGTCCCCATTACCCAGGGAGGGAATCCTTGGAATCTGTTGCAGTATGTGGATGACATTTTAATAGCAACTAAAACTAGAGAAGAGTGCCTTGAGGCTACAGAGAAATTACTACAATTTTTGGACAAAAAGGGATACAAAGTGTCCCGAAAGAAAGCACAGTTGGTGTTACAGGAAGTAAAATATTTGGGATTTGAGTTAAAGATGGGACAGAGGCGCCTGGGCCAAGAGAGAAAAGAAACAGTGTGTGCCTTGCAAACCCCAACCAGCAGAAAACAAGTGAGAGAATTCCTGGGGTCTGCAGGGTTCTGCCGAATTTGGATTCCTAATTTTGCCATCATGGCCAAACCCCTCTATGAGGCTACTAAAGGGAACAAAAAGGACCCCTTTATATGGACAGAAAAGCAGCAGACAGCATTCCAACAGATCAAGGAAGCCCTCATGGCTGCGCCAGCCCTAGGACTCCCTGATATGACCAAAGAGTTTGTTCTGTATGTTGGAGAAAGAGGTGGAATAGCTGTAGGAGTACTCACTCAGCAATTTGGATCATGGCCCAGACCAATAGCATACTTGTCAAAGCAAATGGGACCAGTAGTGAAAGGATGGCCGCCTTGCCTGCGAGCTGTAGCCGCCACGGCACTACTGGTAGAGGAGGCCAGTAAACTGACAATGGGATCTCCAATGATCCTGAAGACCCCTCATGCAGTAACTACTTTAATGGAACATAGAGGGGGACACTGGATGTCAAATGAAAGACTGTTAAAATATGAAAGCATTTTGGTAGACAATCCCAATATTAAAATCCAGACATGTACTACTTTGAATCCCGCAACTTTACTCCCTGTGTCAGAGGAAGACCTTTTGCAGCATGACTGCATACAAACAATGGATGAAATCTATTCCAGTAGACCAGATCTTAAGGATACGCCCCTATCAGATGCTGAATTGACTTTATACACAGATGGGAGTAGTTTTGTTAAAAATGGACAGAGAAAATCAGGCTATGCAGTAGTCACAGAACAAGGAGAGGTGTTAGAGAAACAATCCCTAGGATCAAATACGTCTGCCCAAAGAGCTGAACTCATTGCACTAGATAGGGCTTTGAGATTAGCAGAAGGAAAGAAAGTGAACATCTATACGGACTCTAAATATGCCTTTTTAACTGTTCAAGCCCATGGAGCAATGTATAAGGAGAGAGGATTGCTAAATGCAGGAGGAAAGTTACTCAGGAATGTTGAGGAGATTAAAAACTTACTTGACAGTGTATGGAAACCAGAAAAAGTAGCTGTGATGCACTGCAAAGGACACCAAACGGGAGAAGACAATGTAGCAAGAGGAAATAGGCTAGCAGATCAAATGGCTAGACAAGCCGCAGAGGAAGGAGGTGACAATGAGGTGTTACAAATGGCTTTACAGTTGACTGATTACATCCCTAAGCAAATACAATACACCAGGGAAGAGGTACAATGGGCACAAGGAGAAGGAGCTGAATGGGTGAAGGGATTATTGATGTTTCCAAATGGGAAAGTGTATATTCCGAAGGTATTGGCATGGCATTTGGTGCAAGAGTTGCACAAACAGTACCATCAGGGGGGAACAGCCATGCAACAATTGTTAGAAAGACAAGTATATTTCGAAGGGTTAACAGCTATCATCAGACAGGTAGCCAGAAGGTGTGAAATATGTGCAAAATCTAACCCTAGGGTGGGCCCCTTGCAACCTCCGGGGGTTCAGAGGGTTGGGTTTTCCCCATGGGAAACACTGGTTGTGGACTTTACTGAAATGCCAAAGTGCAAGAAGTTTCAATATTTGCTTGTATTTGTATGTACCTTTTCGGGATGGGTTGATGCTTTTCCTACAACTAATGAAAAAGCTGAACAGGTTGTAAAAGCTTTGTTAAGAGACATTATACCTCGCGCAGGTATCCCCTTATACTTAGAATCCGACAACGGACCGAGTTTCGTGCACCAGGTTGTTCAAAAGTTAGCCCAAGCCTTGGGAATAACCTGGAAGTTACATTGTGCTTACCATCCCCAAAGTTCAGCTAGAGTGGAACGAATGAATAGAACTCTTAAAGGGACAATTTCTAAAATGTGCCAAGAGACTGGACTTGATTGGGTGACTGTGTTGCCTATGGCACTTTTTAAAGTTCGCTGTACACCAACAAGATTTTTGGGACTTTCTCCTTATGAAGTTGTTTTTGGAAGACCACCACTGAATATACATAGAGTTGAGGGAGATGTAGAGCAGATAGGGAAAGTGGAGTTAGTAAAGGAAATACAACTATTGGGCAAGACTGTGGCCAAACTACAACAATATGTGCAGACTATCAGGTATCCTTTCCCCGTTACTGCTCTCCACCCTTTCTCTCCAGGTGATCGAGTGTGGCTGAAGGATTGGAAGAGTAATCCCTTGGGGCCAAAATATAAAGGGCCCTACGACGTCCTGTTGACAACGCCTACCGCAGCCAAACTGAGGGGAGTGAAACCCTGGATTCACTATACCAGGCTAAAGAAGGATCAGACCAGAGAGTGGCGAGCTGAGAGTGATCCAAACAACCCATTGAGTCTTCGGATCAAGCGGTCCAGGGAAGACAGGGCAGCGTCGCAACGTGAGCCCCCTGTCTGAGGTCAGGTGAACCAAGCACCGCCTCGAAGTTAAGGAGCCTGGCTGCCGGAGAGCCATGGCCAAAGAAAAGAAGGGACAGTTGTTAAAATCAGACACAAAAGTACACCTTGAATCATATGATCCAGCCCCCATGTGCCCCCCAAGTGCTAATTTACCATGTCTTAGGCTCCATCATTTGGTAATAATGCTCCTGCTGGGAATTATAGTAATGTTGTTCTTATATCCCCCAAACTGTGAAGGGAATTCATTCCTAAAGTTATATGATTTGACCCATGGGAAGCCCATAGATGGAAAACAGGTGGCGTGCTTCCCTTGGGGAGCAAAGTTAAGTGTGCGAAGTCTGTGGCAAGCGGTCCCCACATCACTGATGAATTATACAATCCTAAATCAGACAGAGTGGGACAAGGAGAGGCCAGTGACGGGATGGTATGGGTATGGATATCCAGGATCGTGTATAGGAAATGAGCCTGGATATGAAGGGTGTCCCCGATACACAGGTTGGGGATTTATAGTGAAAACCGAAGGGAGGCCCTCCTATTGTCCAAACACCACCTTTTGCCAACAGTGGGGAACCAGACTAGTCCACAGAAGGAGTCATCCTGAATGGGGATATAAAGAAGTATGGTGTAAACATGAGAGTGAGGTTATAAATCTTTGTGATGAATTTCCAGAGTTAGAATATACTGTGAGTTCTCAGACTTGGAGCTATGCAATTATAAACATGAGTGGATACCCGTGGGAAGACCCTTATGGCCTCACCCAACCCCAGGAATGGGTACAATATAGGAGCCAAGCTCATATATGCCCCTGCAAGATAGGGTGTAGGGCACATAAAGGGTTCTTCTTTTTAAAAAAGGATGGCAAGTTCTCAAATGTGCATAAGGGATGCAAGGAGGTTGGTTTGGGACAGATAAGGTTGGGATCTGTTCCTTGTACTGAAACATATGCTAAGCCCAGTCAAAGAAGATATGCACGTAACATCCCACAGGTATCTAAAGAGTTCTGTGAAGATAAGTCAATTGTGGTCCCAACAATGGGAGAATCGATAGGCTGGGGAATAATTTCTTTTGGCATATATAATCATGTGCAAGATGGACATTTTCAAGCAGGAGTGGCATGCGCTCTGGCTTATTTATCAAATGCTACCATACATGCCTTACATAAGTTAAATGTAGAAATGGAGAGCATGCGCCTTTTCACTCAACAAAATCGTGTAGCACTTGATTATATATTAGCTGCAAAAGGGGGAGCCTGTGCTGTAATTGGAGACAAGTGTATGACTGGAATAAATGCTAGTAGTTTAGAGGAAGACATTGATGAAATAAGAGGGGTTTTGGATCATATCAAAATAAGTGATGGATCATCTCTAGATTGGCTAACCTCATGGTTGCCCAACCTAAAAGGTATAAAAGAAATATTCTTGATGATAATATTAATTTTGCTTATTGGAATTATTATATGTACTTGTTTACCCTGTTTGCTTAAGTTTTTGCAAAATAGAGTTAGAGCTATGCTTCATGTAGAAAGAAAAATAATGTTGGCTTATAGAACTTGTCCAGCCTTACCAAAAGTGAACAACATCTATGCCTCGTATCATAACTTACAAGAAAAAGGGAGAAATGAGAGGGTCAGTCTAACTGATCCAGAGAGGTCCCTGGAATAGAACAGCATCCCACTTAGCACTTAGCTCAGGGCAGTGGAAAACTACAGGGAAGCAGCCTGAGTGGAAAGTGTATGTGTTTGAATAACAGGATATGTTTGTAAGTTATGAACAAGGCCAGGGCATGGTGACCCTAATATAGATAAGGAAGTGAACATTAGCAGATGCTTCTGCAACGGCTGATAAGGAAATATGTCTACGCAAATAGGGAACAGAAAACAGAATAACAGGAAAAAGGGGCTGAACTACTAGAATTGTTGTGCTGGCTAAAAAAAATAGTATAAATGTATGCTGAAAATATCTGAGGGTGTGACAGTTTCTTGCCGTGAGGCACCTGTCATCCCAGCTGGTTAATAAACCTACTTTGGTTGGAATCAACTGTTGGTCGTCCTCTTCTTTGTCCTCCAATCCCCGGGATATGTTTGGGAAATGCTCTTTCCCTTACAGTTGGATAATGTTATTCTTATCTTTTAAGTTCATTGGATGTCATTGCTATGGCAACAAAAGACCCAAATCGGGTTTAAGTCCATCACATTTTGAATGACAAACAGATAAGATCTTCAATCACAAATCTCTCAGGATGTTGTGTTTTCCTTTTTCAGGAGCCATATTATGCTCTTACACATACATGCCATCTTTGCTTACATCTGTCTTTAAACATAAACATAGATTATTTTTTAATGATTTGTGGTCTCCAAAACACCTCTTCATTAATAGGAAATATCTGGGTTATGTGTATCATGATTATGATAAAAGTAGAAGTTTATCTTATATCTCTAGTACTCCCTTCTCTCAAACCCTTGTTTCCAAGATGAAAACCTCCTCATTTCTAGCATCACTGGGTTTCATCCTTCTCGTTACTATTATAAACCATCTTTCTTGCCAAAACAGTTGTACAATCCTGTTGCTTCATATTTATGTTGTATCTTTTTTCATATCTTTCTCAAAGAATTTAGTTATTATTTATGCTCCACTGAGATACCTATGTTTATTTCCTTCTTCTATGTTTTTCTCAGGCTTTTGCCTTGACTGTTCAAAGCAAATGCTTACTGCATGCTTTTGAAACATCTAATGAGCAAGCTGTGTCTAGACAGCTATTTATTTCTCAAAAAGCTTTGAATTTGATCTCAGGTCTCAGTTATACTCTCTTTTCAACTGTATTAGAAAGTTTTCTTCCCTTTAATGCATAAAGTCAATAAAGCAAACATTTTTTAGGAACATTTGGATTCCAAAAGGGCACTCTCATACCTGAAGATGAAACAAAACTTACATGGGTTTTACCATCTATTTCCATGGAAAAATGACCTGGGTTGCTGTTCAAAGGTTTCAGTTCCAGAATTTCATGTGTAGGATTAACCAGAGGAATATACTGCCGAACCCATCTATTAGAAAACACAAACAAACTGCTTGTTATTATATCATAATAAAGTATCTGATTCTGGTGCTATGGAATATTTTGCTAAAATGGGTTTTGACTATCTGAAAAGCACTTTTTATAACAGTCACTGTAAGCCAATAATTTTTTCCCTTATTAGCATGGGCTCTCTCAATTAACTTTAGCAAATATATTTGAGATTTGCTACCTGAAATCTCATAAAATACATTAACATATCATCATTATCAACATAAGAGTATCTTCTTGACCAGGGGTAGGCAACCTTTCCCCTTTAAGGGCCGAGGGACTTCAGCTCCCAGAAGCCTCAGCCATGTTGGCCAATAGTCCCATGTTGGCCAATAGCTCCTGGGATTCTGGGAGCTGAAGTCCCTCGGCCCTTAAAGGGGAAAGGTTGCCTACCCCTGTTCTTGACAATGTAAATTATCATGGATTGATTGAGGCCATAAAAAAACAAAACAATTAATTCCCATTCCTCAAGCTACAGCTATATCAACATTTAATAGAATCATGAAGTTGGAGGAGACCTCAAGGGCCATCCATTCCAACCACCTGCCATGCAGGAATTCACAATCAAAGCACCCCCAACAGATGGCCATCCAGCCTCTACTTAAAAACCTCCAAAAAAGGAGACTCCATCACACTCCAAGGGAATATGTTCCTCTGTCCAACAGCTCTTACTGTCAGGAAGTTTTTCCTAATGTTGAGGTAGAATCTCTTTTCCTCTAGCTTGCCTCCATTGCTCCATGTTCTAGTCTCTGGAGCAACAGAAAACAAGCTTGCTCCATCCTCAATATGGCATCCCTTCAAATATTTAAACAGGGCTATCATCTTCAGGCTAAACATATCCAGCTCCATAAGTTGCTTCTCATAGAGCATGGTTTTCAGACCTTTCACCTTTTTGGTCACCCTCCTCTGGACACGCTTTAGCTTTTCAACAGCCTTTTTGAACTGTGGTGCCCTGAACTGGATGCAATATTCCAGGTGAGGTTTGATCAAAGCAGAATAGAGTGGTACTATTACTCCCCTCAATCTAGACACTATTTATATTGATGCAGCCTAGAACCACATTGTTTTTTTTAGCTGCTGAATCACACACTCAGCTTTGGGTGACCATTTGCTTCATTCTGTTAGAGATGAGATTTTGAGGTGAGAGTACATGGATGTCTTTTCCCTTCTCTGCAGGAGAGAAAGTTTTGTGATGCTACCTGTGGACAATGGCAGCCACACCATAAAATAAGGATCACACAAGGATTAAATAATTTGTAGGTGTGGTAAGAGTTTCTTCATGGTTTTAATTGAGTCTCCTTTTGCCAGGAGGAGCTGAAGATTAAAGATGTCCTTGCAGTTGATCAGATACTGTGGATTATTTAGGATTTGGACTTTATTTCTAGGATCGCTGGTGATCTGGGACTTGGCCAGAGGCCTGAGTTTGAACTGCAATTACAACCAACCTTCTCTTTTTGAATTTTTTTCTCAGTATGGTATCAGTCCCAGTTTGGGCAGAAGAGTTGGCAAACTCCTCTGAGCAATTCTAGTATGACAATATAGCATGGTGCAGACAATTAGTTCTTTGTCTTTTTGGCCTAGGTGGGTTACACATTTGTTAAGGGCTTTTACCATGGAATGTTTACAGTATAACATTTTGTTTATGGCACTCCACGGGGCAGAAATGAACAACGGCATCACCAACACTCTTTTACCTATACAGATGGAGTGCTTCAGGCAGCTCACCCTGGATACAGCACTTCTTCCAGACACAATGCCACCAGATCTCTAGAAGCTTGGAGGGGTGAAGTAGTGAGAACTATTACTCTTTCACTTGTCCCAGGCACAGGAAGAGTTATTTTAGGGCAGTGAGGGAACTTCCCTGTTTCAGACAGCAACAGGGACGGGACTTTGAGGTGATAGGTAGTACACGTTTTAGAGTTATGTGTAAAATGTTCTCTTTTCTCAGAGAAAAGAGGTTGTCACCACAATCCATTAGAAGTAGATTGTCAGCTCTAGCATTTTATGCTAAAGCTCTGGGGTTTTCAGATAGCACTGGTGATTTTAAGCTTCCTGGAGGGGTGGTCCAGGAAGAGGTAGACAGTAGTCAAAAGGTGAACCTCTCTGCAGCTGTATTGAGTGGAGTGAGTGGCCTCTATGCCTGTATCTACTCCTCACATTATGAGGTTTTGCTGTTTCATGCTGCTTCCCTTACAGTTTTTTCCCCCAGAACTCTGTCAATTAGTGAGTTAATGATAGTATCGGGGGGGGGGGGGGGAGGAACACAGACACTTCTGATGAAGTGCTTGAGCAGAGGGATGTTCAGCTGCTTAAGTGGCAGAAGGTCCTTACTATTCATTTCTCAAAGACAGACCATAGGGGAACTGGCACAGCTCTGTGATTGGGCCCATGCATTATGTCCCAATTTGGCATTGCAGGAGCTTTTGTGGGTTAGAAGCTCTCAGGCTCGTCCCATATGCTACCATGCAGATAATTCTCCTCTTACCGAATATCAAATTTGGGTGTTTACTGCTAATACATTGTCTGGTTTGGGCCTGAGTGGGGGTTTGGCCATTCACCTTGGGGATAATGACCTTGATTCCCTGAGGGGGGAAACTCTGATTCTCCAAGCAGTCCATGACTTTCCAATTATTCAACCCCAATGACATGGAGTGCATTTACTGTGGTTAGCCATTCTTCCCCACTAAGTTTGACAAGATGAGGGTGATCCACATTGGCTGGATAGGTCCTGCAGATTGGTCAATAAGAAGTTAAGAATGTACTGATAAAAGGGTTGGGCCATTTTTTAATGATATCCCCAAATAGTATTTCAGAGGCCTGAGCTTTACAGAGCTGATGGTGTTCACCTCTTCACCCCAAAATGAAATTTTGCCTTTCAGCAATGGGTGAGAGCCCCATTGGCTGGTCTAGTGGGGGAAGGGGGCTACACGAACAGTGCAGAGAGAAAAGGAAGATTCTGTGAACACCTATGGCACACATTTTGGTGAAGGGATGACCTCTAGAACTGCCTCTTTAGGTCATGGGATCAGCAAGGTGGGCAAGGAGTACTGTCCCAGGGACTGTGCCCTCACTTTAAGCCATGTGACTTGGGGAAATGATTTGCCTTCCTTTAGGGTTGATAGGGAGCAACCCAGTATTTGGGTTCTCCTTGGGGCTCTGGTGTTCATCCAGGGGAAGTTGAGAAGAGGGTCTGGTGGAGATCTACTGCCTCACCAGGTGGCTCCCTCCTGATGTTTATCACAGAGTTTAAATTAGTTTAAATAATTTAGTAAGTCAATAAAGTGGCCCTTATTCAACCCAGGTTCTAGTATCTGGCCTCTTTATTCCCATTCTGGGTCAGCACCACTGAAGAGAATTCATACAACAACTGTAAATGCTGAACAATATAAAGTATCGCAGTATTAATGACCACAGTTTCATCATGTGCCTCTAAACTGAAGCATGATAGATTTATAATCAAGGTAGTCCTCTTTCCAAGATTAAATTTATATGCCATGCTTCTTCTGGTGTGGGACCCAAGGCAGCTAGACAATAAATAATTTTAGCTATGCATCCACTGCAGAACTGTTAAAACAGAAATATCTACAAGAGAAATATCTACAAGGATTAAACATATTTTTAAAAATATATCCTTGAGAGTCCATAAAAGCAGTGGAGTTCACTATCAATAAAAGTGGACAAAAATTAATGATAGCCAAAGCATAAATGATGATACCTTGCTCTTCAATGCAAGTTGCTGCCAAGAGGAATTTGTAATTAACTAACTCCTCCAATGATATGTGATTTACTGCCAGAGAACTGTAATTTCTCTTGATCATCTTGCAACCTTGAGCACTCCCAAAAGATGACTGTTCTACACCTTCCATTTAAAAGAAGACTCTCCCTCTGCCTTCTACTCCCACCTTGTTCTCTATATGTATCAATTCTACATTGGGCAGCCTTAGCATTTATGATGAAAGCATAATGATTATTCTTTCAGATTTTGTATAACACAGGTACTTTGCTTCACTTTAAAAAAAAAACAAGAATAAAACCCTCTCAGTATGTTATGAAACTGGAGATATATTATTTGAACAGCCAGTGCAGAATCTGTACTTTTTAAAAAATGCTTTTGAACATTTGAAATTATGTGGCAAAAATGTAATCTTCGGGAGGGGGGGGATGGATTCCAAAGAAAAGGTCACGAAGGGGGAAGCAGACGGGCGGCACAGGGCCACCCTGGGAAGCTGCGGATCGGGGCCGAGGCATCCGCATTCCTCAGCCCCGCGGCACAGCGTCTCTGCTCCAGGAAGGAGCGCTAAAATAGCACTCCTTCCGCAAGATGCCGAATGTGTGCCGCAAAAGGCATCCGGCGCACCTTCAGTGCCTCTTCTGCTGCAGCGTGTGCGGACGCTGCAGCGGAAGTGCGGCGTCGGAGCGCCGGCTGTGCGGAGGCTCCGACAACGTTTTGGGGAAGGGGTTGGGGTGCCCAGCATGAGGCTGCCCCTCCCCTCCCTGGCCTCGAAGACGGCACTTTGCGCCGTCTGCTTAGGCCCCAAGTCTTGTAATGCTGGCTATATTGGGATTGTGCTATAATTTCATAATGATTTCAATGAGACCTGCATGAAGTGGCAGTAGGCGGGGCCCAAATTAAAATAGGTTAAATTTCTTTGGGCTGAAGATAGGTTTTAATTAAATAATAATTAAATAATTATATTAATTTATATTAGTTATCAATATTAATTTCATTCTCATCATCATCCTCTGTCTGGCCCCCTTCTCAGGGAAAGCAGAGCAGCTGTTCCTGTCCTTCGCCCCCTCCACCCAGACTTCTCCTTGGGAGAAGGCCGAATGATGGAGCAGCCTTTCTCTTCTTCCTCCACTTGTCTTTCTCCTCAGAAATCAGCCAAGCAGTGGATGAGCCTTGCAGTGTAGGCTTTCCCCCAACCTCCTCCACCACCACCATCTGGCCTTCTCCTCAGGACAAGGCACGGTAATGGAGGAGCCTTGCAGGGCAAGCATTTACCCATCCTCCTCCATCACTGCCTGGCCTTCTCCTTGGCAAAAAACCAGACAGCTGAGAAGCTTTGAGGGGCAAGCATTTGCTCATTCTCTTCCTCCTCCTCCTCCACCGCCGCCACCCAGCCTTCTCCTCAGGAGCCTTGCAGAGCAAGCGTTCACCCTTCCTCCTCCTCCTCTGCATGCCCTCTCCTCAAGAGGAGGCTGAGCAGCAGAGGAGCCTTGAAGTTGTTCCACATCCTCACGGGCCACCCAAAATCCTTTGGTGTAAATATTTTTATGTGCAAAATCCCATATGCTGTGCAGGCCTGATTTCAATGAATAAATATGTGTCTGTTGAGTCACATCCTGATTATAACACCAGGGACACAAAAGTAGCTGTAAAGATGGAACATGATAAGGAAAAAAATTATCGTAGGACAGCACAGTGCTGTACCTAACTGCATCTTCTTTGGCTTCACTTAAAAAAGCAATATATTTGAATTATCCATAGATGAGAAAAGGAAAGAATGAGTTTGCTGCAGATTCCTCATCTCTACCAGTGCATCATGAAAAAGGTCCAGGTAAACCGACTGAAAATCTATTGCTCACATGATTTCTGCTCCCCTGTTTTGCTGCTACCCATGAAATGTTGTAAGTTGTAACATAGTAGTGATCTTCATCATGTACGTTTGATCTCAATTGCTTCTCTTGCTTTCCTGTATATGGTATATTCACAACACAGCTGCTAGGAATTCATTTAATGTTCAAGGAAATGTCAAATAAGGACGATGCAGACCGGCACTATAGGCCAGCCTGGGGGTGGAGCTGGGGTGGGACAACCACATGCTGGCTGCCCCAACTCCACTCCGATTCCGCATACCCATTTGCAAAGCGTGCAGCGTCAGGGCTCCTTCTTGGTGCAGCGTGCATACACGCTGCGCCAAAAGGGCATGAAAGAGCTGCGGGAATGGCTCAAAGGGCGGCCTTTTGCCGCCCCAAAAAGGAGTGGCATTTTGCCACTCTTTGGGGGGTGACAAAAAGGAGGATCAGGGCCACAGCGCGTGGTTGCCACAGCCCCAATCTGCCGCTCCCAGGGATGGCCCAGAGCCGCCCCAAATGGGCCGTCTGCATCGGCCCTAAGTCTTTCTGAAATTGAGACATTGACCAGCACCTGAAGAAATTGAGATACCAAGCACCACCTCCCAAACTAGAATTTCTAAAATAAGCACTGCACAGATTAAGAGGGTGCATTCACACAGAGAAATGTACGTCTTTTTGGTAGTAAATGCTCCCCTTTAAAAAAAAATCCACCTTTATTTTAAACATATGTAGTAATTCACCTTGCTTACTGGAAAAGTTCCCTTAATTTCCGCAACATAGAGACTCTAATCTTTCAAATGTTCTTTGAACTGTTTCTGAATTGTTTCAGTTTCATCGAAGTGGGAGTAATTAGGGTGTAAATATTTTTATGTGCTGAGTCAGTGGTGCACCACTCTTGATATTACCTGCCCCCCACACACACACACTGTTATGGTATCCAAGCTGTACAATATTTCACAAGTCTGAAGCAATCCTTATTTTAGAATAATTTCCCCTCCATTTTACTTTTAAACGCTCATTTTTCAATGACTGTTAGAATTCTATAGCTTTATCAGTACAGTACAATATGGGTTTGCTCAGAGATGCATACCACTGATTTCAATGGAACAAACTGTCAGGTAAATGATTATAGGATTGCAATTTCAGTCTTAATCTTAAGGAGAGTAGGGCTAAAATATGGAAGTTAAGCCTCCACTGGTGATTGCAAAAATTATTTCTGTTTGGTACAGGAAAATGTCTCTTCTTTCTTCTGTCTCATTTTTTAGCACTTCCCAAGGCACAATCCAATACATATGTACTCAGAAGTAAGTCTCATTGACTTCAGGAGGGCTTACTCCTGTATTTAGAAGATATCCCTTCTATATTATCCAGAGGTAGAATGAAAGTGTACTGGTAATATAATTATACTACTGTTTAAACATTTTGTGTGAACTAAAGCAAAGAAAAGTCTTATGCTTACTTTCCAAGTTCACATTCTACTTCAGGCATTGTTGTTGGCTGAGGCTTCTGTGCTTTCAATTTCAGTGCATACCAAAACTCTCCAAATGTTTCTGACAGGAATATAACACTAAAATTGGAGATACAAAGGAAAATTATGGTTACAGTGGTTAAAACATTTTGTTATACACATTGGGCCTGTACAGACTGCCAGAAATAGTGCAAATTGAGGCCACTTTAACTGTCCTGGCTCAGTGCTAGGGAATCATGGGAATTGTATTTTTTTCTGGGACATTAAGCCTTCTCTGCCAGAGAGCTCTGGTGCCATAATAAACTACAGTCCCTATGATTCCTTAGCACTGAGCCAGGACAGTTAAAATGGCCTCAATTTGCACTATTTCTGGAAGTCAGTAAAGACTTATTGACTCCACTGTACTATACTACAGTAATAAAAGTTTTCAAGAAATGTAGAAGACAAAGGTGGTCTACAAAATAGATTTTTCTCTTACATTCCCAGTAACTTCTACACAATCTGCCACAGATGCACTTTCAGAGATTATTCTGCCATGTTAATACTTCCACGAGAATTAACTTCACAATTAAAAAAAAAAGTCTGCTGCATAAATGACTTTTGTACTAGGCACAATTTGTTAAATATGCAGCACTGTGTACTACTAAGGTATTTTCCACACATTTATCTCATTAAAGATGTGGCAGAATTAGAAGGAAGCACAGAGGGTCATCACACACTGTGATCACCATCTTCCATACAATTTTTAGAAGATCCAGGGATTGTCCACATGGGCCAAAGGTCCATGTTCCCCCCAGCCCTGCCTCAGCCAGTTCAGACTATGCAAGCCAAACCCTTGGGGCTAGGATCAGGCATGATCCTGCCAGACCAGACATAAATGTGATGGATCCAACCTGTTCCCAGAGTAAACAGCCTTTACCCCAGGTCAATTTGACTCCAGGAAACTCTGCAGCAACTCCTGGCTGCTTATGGCTCCCCACACTCCTTATTTTGCCCTGCTGTCACTGGCACTGAGAAGCTCCCAGTTGCTGCATCTGATGAGGACACAGTGTGCCTCAGTACCAGTGACAGCACAGCAAGGTAAGAAGCACAAAGCAATACCAGGTCCTGGGTCAAACTTTGTCCTAAGACTGATTCTGGTCTTAGTTCATGGCTCCTTAGTCTTGGCAGCATACTCTGCAAAGCATCCAAAAGAAAAAAAAAACACTGGCTTTCCCCCCTAAAAGTTATGAATTTTTAAAGCAACATTTATTTAACATATCATGCTTATGTTATTTTTCAAATTTTGTATGATTATTTTTAGAGACCTGGTATTTAGGAAGCACTCAGCTATTCTTTCTCCACTGGGCTGCCCATTCTTGCTTAAATCACATTATTGTTTTTCCATACAGTTTGCCTTGGTCACTTGTTGAACTTAAATACCAATCTTTCCCCACAGTTACACATGGTGTCCAGAAATTGTACATAGTGGAGATTGCAGCTGGGCCATTTACAAAAGTTAAGAGTGATGGACAGCCTCTCACAGAACCATTTTGTAATTCTTTCATTCAGCTACTGGCACAGTAGATGGAAAGCATAATAAAAAAAATGGGGTTCAAATGTAATGATCTGATTTTATTCCTCTATGATTTTCTGAAACTGACAGATTGGTAGAAACCTCACAACCAAGTATGACAGAAAGAAGTCTGCTTTTCACAAAAAGAGAGGCAGCAGAGTAATGGCATTTCAATCTGTTGACACATTCCTTCCTAATCAAAAGCAATGCAGAACCAAGAGCTGAGATCTTAAAATTTAAGTATATGTCTTTCTTATCTTTGTTATTCTTTAATTATATTGGCGTAAACCCAATGCAACATTAGCAGAGGAAAACACTGTGCTGGCAGAGATCTGTTGGCTTTTAGAGCTGCACATGCAGTACAGCTTTCTTCCATGGGCATATAGTTACTTGTGTACTTGCTTTGTGATTAGTTCCACAACTACTTGTGCAGCCAATTAAATGTGAAACCAATAGTGCAATGGACTGTGCAATGTGTTGCACACTTGGAAATGATTTAAATCCCCTTTTGCACCTAGTCCAGAAGAAAACACACTTTTGAGCAGCTGAATCTTCACTAGGCTAGGCCTGGTTAGTAGTGTCTTGCCATTATGTTCTTTCTGGAAAAGAGAAGGTGCAGGGGCATTCTGAGAAGTGAAAAAAGCTAGAATGTGGACTGCCAGAGCCCCAACCCTACATGCCCTTCCACCCTTGCCCTTCCACCCTACCTCCACATGCCCACGACTAATCCTCAAACCTCCTGGTGCCTACCTGCCCCTCCTTTGTATGGCCACCTCCTCAACCTGCACTCACCTTGTCATGCCCCTCCCCCTTTTCAGGCAAGATGCATGACAAAGGCCTAATGAAAGAGGGCCACTGCTCAAGGCTGAAAATGACCAACTTGCACGTGTGCCAGCTAATATAATCTGGCAAAGTCTTGTGGGGTTTCTGGTCCCATGAGATTTCCAGCAAGAATTAGGGTGAGATCTGCATGGAATTTCATCCTAACACTTGCAATGATGTTGCCATCACTAGGCCATAAATGGTGGACTCTGGTACTGGCTCAAAGTCCCCTGAAAACCCTTGGCACTGTCCCAGGGATGTCTGGTGCAACAGCACCCCTCCAGGCAGCATCAGGGTAAGCCTTCTAGGAAATGACAAAAGCTGGAACGTGGATTCCTTTGTCTCTACAACTGGCAGTTGAAGCAGAGAGTACCTTGTGGCAGGGTAAGCAATATCCCTGCAGCTGTTCCCTCTGTGGGCAGTGGAAGGAGAAACACTGGTCTTCCTTTTGCCATGATGTTGTTACCAGTAGTTATGGTGTTTAAATGAGTTTTAAATAATTATCTGGCCCTGTATGGCAGAATTCAGTGGTCTGTCCTTACTAGTTCAGCTTTGAAACACTGAAACCAAAAGGTCAACAATCGTGCTCATTAAGCAATAGCTTATTTTGGTTTATATAAATCATGAAACAAAAGATTTACATGTTTTATAGTAACTAACAAAGAGAAATGAAGTAGCCATCAGTTTAAAGTTCCTGTTTGAAAAAGTAGATGTTAACATTAATATTGGATACTATGAAAAAGAACAAGTAAAAAACTGTGTCTAAAAGTACCTAAAATCATTCATTCATAAGTCATGTATTCAACCAAATGTCAACTTTATGAAAATAATGTTTCATGGTTTTAAAAATGGTAGAAAGTAAACTATTTACATTTAATGTGTGTTTTATCAGCAAGGCTGTTTGATTTGTATTTTAATGGATACAATTCCTTGTATTTTTATTGTATCTTACTTTATTTGAACTAATAAATTGGATGGCAGCTTGCATCCAAACCACAGAAGAAAAGCAGATTATTAGTCTAATAAAAAATAAAGGACAGTCTTTAGGGGGTTGCAGACTGCCAGAAATAGTGCAAATTGAGTCCACTTTTAGGGTTAGGGTTAGGGTTAGGGAATCATGGGAACTGTATTTTTATTGTGGCACCAGAGCTCTCTGACAGAGGAGGCTCAATGTCTCAGGGGAAAAAAACAATTCCCATGATTCTCTAGCACTAACCCTAACCCTAAAAGTGGACTCAATTTGCACTATTTCTGGCAGTCTGCAACTCCCCTTTGTTTCTGTAGCTATAGTTCTGTAACTTTGTTCTGTAGCTAATATTAAAGTACAAAAGAGTTGATTAGGTCTAAAAGGGATAGGAAGAATATTCCATGATACTTGAAAAATGGTTGAAAACATGTTTCTCAAGCACTGGAAATCTTAATAAGAAGAATCCAGGACTCACAAGAATCTTCAATGTTCAGGACTTATTTTGCACAGTTTGCCATTATTTTTTGTACAGAAAGCAGCATTTCTGTGCAGGGAATAGCTTTCTTACCCACCCACCCACCTACCCCCAAAAAATACCATCTGGCAGTTTTGTGCAGAATAAACTCCAAACCACAAACAGTCTTTCAAAACTGTGCAGGTTTTGAAGACTTTCTCATAGTGGAAAGAGCATGGGTATTATTAATTGAGTCCTTTGAGAACAAAATTAGTGATGAATTAAATCCCTAAAATCAGCTGAATTTATTCACACTTTCAAGTGCAACAGCTGATCTTACCTTCCATCTGAGCTGCCAGTAACAGCTGGAGAGTACTTTACTTCATAGTGAAATGTTTCCTTTGGTTGAAGAACAAGCTTTTTCTCCCCACTAAGTACAGCAGCATCTATGAGTATCACATCTAGTGGCAGAACATCCACTGTGGGATTAGTTATAGGAATACCGATGACAATAGTATCCTAGAATAGAGAAAGACAAAAGATGTCAAAGAAATAATGTTTATTTGAATTGCTTTTTGGTATGTATGTAGAGAGATATTGTAACACCCTTGAGACTAACTGAAAGAAAGAAGTTGGCAAGATGAACTTTCATAGACTAAAGTGTACTTCCTCAGATGCA
Source organism: Phrynosoma blainvillii (assembly GCA_026167975.1). Classification (NCBI taxonomy): domain Eukaryota; kingdom Metazoa; phylum Chordata; class Lepidosauria; order Squamata; family Phrynosomatidae; genus Phrynosoma; species Phrynosoma blainvillii. The sequence continues at coordinate 252,948,448 of JANUYF010000003.1, forward strand.
TTTGGAAGCTAGGGGCAAACGTGTGTGTGTCATTGGTATGTGAGAATGTCAATTCAAATTCAAAATCCTTTGTGTATGGAAATGAAGTGGCAAGTCCAGTTTTAACAATGGTTGTTTCTGAACAAAGGAATTAGGAACTAGCCTTTGTGTGTGGAAATGAAGTGGCAAGTCCAGTTTGGCATTGGAAACTAGCCTGTAAGTGAAGAGAATAGATTAGTGTAGGACACCCCCATGAGGATGGGGTCAGATAGTTGAAATGTCTGTAGTGTGCCAGGAAGCCATTATGGTATGAACTTTTTTTGGTATGTACTTTGTGGACCATACCAAGTAATTCCAAAATCAATTCAAGACAATGAAAAAAAATAACCCTAAATGATAGAGGATTAGGATGCTTGAAATGATACTCCTCCTGTACATGCCTGTACAATTTTTTTTAGAGGCTCTGTTACATTTCCCATCATCTAAGTTGGTGTGGACATGTGGAGAAGCTATTTTGCTGCAGCAGCACCCCGTTTATGGAATTACCTGTCTGAGAACCTCAGTTTGGCTCCATCTTTGCGTAGCTGTACAAAGGCTGCAAAAACCATTTTTATTTAGGTTGGCTTTCAATGAGTTTTTAATAGTTTTGCTCCATAGTCTGGATAATTTCTGGACAGAAAGACCAATCATAAACATTTTGATTGATAATAAATGAGCAATCATCCTTGTGATGGGGACTTGCCCAAGCTACCCAGTGACCCTCAAGATTGAAAAGGGTTGAAGTTTCCCAAATTATGTGATGACTGATCACACAAGTGCTGTACTTTTACAAGAGGTACCGGGGCGGGGGGGGGATTCCAAGCAGGTTTGTTATACTGAAATAATCATCAGCAAGCCAGGATTCATTAACTTATCCACTTTAAGGATTTATGCCCTGCTATTTGCCTCAAGGCATCTAACAAATCACATATTAACAAAACTAGCAAAGATTACCTCACACAATGGAATAAACTATGTTGAGAGATCTTGTAGCACCTTTGAGACTAAGGGCCTTTACAGACTGCCAGAAATAGTGCAGCTTGAGGCCACTTTAACTGCCCTGGCTCAGTGCTAAGGAATCATAGGAACTGTAGTTTATTGTGGCACCAGAGCTCTCTGACAGAGAAGGCTCAATGTCCCAGAAAAAAATACAATTCCCATGATTCCCTAGCACTGAGCCAGGACAGTTAAAGTGGCCTCAAGCTGCACTATTTCTGGCAGTCTGTAAAGGCCCTAAGGGGGTCTACAGACCGCCCCTAACGGTTGGCTCCATGCCACCCCTGGGAGCACCGAATTGGGGCCGCAGCAACCCCGATCCAGCACTTTGCTACTCCAAAAAGACCTGGAAAATGCTGCTTCTTTTTGCAGCAGCAAAAAGCCGCCCTTGCTGCCGCCATGGCTTTTCTGAGCTCCTTTGGTGCGACATGTCTAAACACTGCAGCAAGGGAGCACCCTGACACCATCCACCTTCTGTTTGGGTGGGCAGCGTGAAGATGATGTGGGGGCAGAGTCAGGGAGGCCAGTGTGTGGTCACCACGCCCCGACTCCACCCCCAGGCCGGCCCTTGTGGCTGGTCTGTACAGCACCTACCTGAAAGAAGGAAATTGGCAGCATGAGCTTTCGTAGACTTTAGCCTACTTCCTCAGACTTTAGCCTCTTGCTTTGTATTAACAACAACAGCAAAATTAACAACAACAGCAAAATCTGCACTCCTTCAGCATCAATTTTTGAAATATAACTTTCAAATGGAAGGTGCAACCATTTCAGCGACACATAAAATGACACATTATAACTGCAATAACAGAGTCAAAGCTGGCTTTATGGCAAATATGAGCGATTTTACTTATGTAAAAGCCTTTGTATAAATAAATTAGAACAATAACAACAATGATGTTTATGCAGAAAATATATTGGACCACAAAGAGTACTGGATATGTTTGCCTACTTGCCTGCAAAAGACCCTTGCATTTTAAGAAAACCGCAGTTTGAGTTAACTACATACAAAACACATTTAATGTTTTACAGATGGCAGTTATATTCACCCAAATTCATCATCCAGTGGCCCTGAATCAGTAAGACACATTAAGTTTCATATAAAAAAAAATAAAGTTCAGATTAATCATTTAAATGCTGTAAACAAAATTTAAAAGTCCCTTTACCATTTCATCACTAAGGGCTTCATAACAAAGCCCCAGAAAGATAACATAAATTAAGAACAACCTCATTATATTTCTTACAAAATTCTGTTTATTAACAAGATGATTGCCAAGAGGCTAAAACATCTGCCAGCATCTAATATAAAATGCTTTCTTATAGGCTGATGAATTATTTTTGGATGAATATTTAAATTCTTTCAGCAAAGATAGCATGATTCATACTCTGGAATCAGAAGTGAACACGATTCATAACTGAATAACAGTCTTTTAAAAACCTTTTCATATGACATTTTATGCTAGCTCCGTGACAGAAGGAAACGGTTAAAGGATTCCAACCTAAGAAGGCAATTTATGAAGACTGCAAATGTGTATAAATATAACCTGCCCCAATAAAATATTCTCTAAAGTTTATTTCAAGCAAGTTCCTGCTTTAGCTGAAATGTGTTGGCAACATTAGATCTACATTTTACCAGTTTTGTCCATAGTTATCCTACCCCAGAGCTTCAGCCTTGAACAATTTAGCCTTCTACAACTGCATAACTGAGGGTGCTTCTACAGCTGGAGGAGTCAGCCACACTTAGGGGGGAAGCAGACCAGGGTGTCAGGGACGCCCAGGGATGGTGCGCCGCAGGACCGCGGCAGCCGCACCATGGCGCACAGTCAGCGCCTCTGAAAGGAGCGCAAAATCAGTGCTCCTTTCAGAAGACAGGGAAAGTGCACCCTAAACGCGTCGGGCGCACTTTCCCTGGCTTTTCCACCGCAGCATCTGAGGACGCTGCGGCGGGAGGTTGCCCTCGGCGCGCCAGCCATGCAGAGGGCTGGCAGCTCCGAGGGCAACCTCAGGAGGAGGAAGGGGCGCCGCTCGTGCGGCTGCCCCTCCTCTTCCTTGCCTTGGAGACGACCCTATTAGTCGTCTGCCGAGGCCCTTAATCAGTGTGGCTATATTCTAATCTGCAGCATAAATTGCAACCCTGTTTTCAGATATCTGAAAGGCACTAACATTTATAGCCAGGCAGACAGTCCATGTATTCACAGCCCAAACGATTGGTGCTGGTAGGAAATTACTTTTATTGTGACTATGGTCCAATCTACACTGCAGAAAAAATCAAGTTTGACGTCATTTTAACTGCCCTGGTTCAGTGCTAGGGAATCACAGGAATTGTAGTTTGTTATGGCACCAGAGCTCTCTGACAGAGAGGGCTCAATGTCTCACAAAACTACAGTTCCCAGAATTCCCTATCACTTAGCCAGGGCAGTTAAAGCAGTGTCAAACTTGATTATTTCTGCTGTGTGGATTGGACCCATGTTACAGTGGGGAAAGATCTGATATTCCCCTTGAGTAAACAAGCTGGCTTCATGTTGAGAATGGAGCAAGCTTGTTTTCTGCTGCTCCAGAGAACAGGACACAGAACGATGGATACAAGCTACAAGAAAAGAGATGCCACCTCAACATTAGGAGGAACTTCCTGGCAGTGAGAGCTGTTCGACTCTCTCCCTTGGAGAGTAGTGGAGTCTCCTTCTTTAGATGTTTTTAAACAGAGGCTGGATGACCATCTGTCCAGGGTCCTTTGGTTGCGTATTCCTGCATGGCAGGGGGTTGGACTGGATGGCCCTTGTGGTCTCTTGCAACTCTTGTGATTTTATGATTCCCTGGCTGCACTCCTAATCATGATCTCTTTCCCCAGCTGCAAGTAGGAGTAGAGATAATAGATATAAACATGACACTGTTTGGAAAGGTAAAGAGCAGATTGCATCTAGATCAATCTGTACAACTCATAATCTGCCAGAATTTAGAGAAACTATAAACAGTTGTGCAATGGGTCAAGTAGAACTCAGCTGTTCTAGAATGGCTTTTAAAAATAGCAGTTTTGAACTCTGGAAAGAAAGTAGAATAAGAAATAAAAAGAAGGATTTAAAAAAAAAACAGCACTGTGCCAATGCTTCCTTAAAAAGGAGTGAACTGTGTCTGTTTCACAGAAACTCTCCAGTACAGAAGTAGCCAGAGATATGTATCCATTTTCTGTAGTCTTGGATAAAGAAGAATCTGTCTTAGGTTTGTAACTTTTTCACTTATTGTTTTCAAACAAAAATGAAAATGTAACTGTAGTATTCTACACATGTTCTTATGTATATTTTCTCAGTATTTTTAACCCTCCTGCAATGCCACCACAAGTGGTACATAGTACCCATTTTATCTTTGCATTTCCAGCAGTTATTATTTTGTTTCTTCATTTTTGCTAATCTAGTGGGAGTCATATACCATCTATAAAAGATTTTATGAAAAATTTCCTTCAAAGCATTACATTTGGTAAATTTCATGTTATTTTTCCATGTATTCTCCCAACTTTGTAGAGGTATTGTATTCCCAATGTTTTGTATCCATCTAATCATGTTGTGTTTAACTTTCTTTCCCTAATTCTATTTCTAATACTATCTTATATGTTTTCCTTATCCAATGTTGTTCTCCTCCCTTTAGGATTTTTTCAAATGTCTGCATTTCCTTTTTTTATAACGAGAATTCCCGTCTTTTTTAAAGTCTTCTTTTATCTGTAGATATTTAAATCAGTTAATTTCCGAACCTTCATGTCTGAGTTTTTTGCACATTTTGATTTTTTTAACCCTCGTTTGAGTTTGTCAAAAGATTTTCATAAGTAAGCCAAATTCCTTTCAGAGGGCCTTCTTTCTTGTATAGTGCCTCTTGTGGGGACATCCAAATTAGTATTCTCGAGTAGAAATATCTTTTATATTTCTTCCACACAATGTATAATGTCTTCCTTATACAATGAGTATTAAACTCTTTATCTGACTTGGGCATTCCATAACATAAATAAGCATGCCATCCTGTTTCCAGTTCATTTCCTTCTATTTTTAAAAGTTTTAATGTTTTTAAGGATATCCAATCCTTTATCCAAAGTAATGCACATGCATTATAATACATTTCCAAATTTGGAAGTCCCAATCCTCCTTTTTCTTTCCTATCTTGCATCACTGTGGCTTTAATTCTAGGCTTCCTCCCTTGCCAAATGAATTTCACAATATCTGGTTTCCAGATTTGGAAAGGTTGTTTCGTTGTCAAGATGAAGATCGTTTGAAATAGGTACAACCATCAGAGAAAGTTGTTGTTTATCCCATGATTTGAGGTCTCTTTTAATATTATTCCATGTCATCACGTATTTTTTTTCTCGAAATCATTATTCCTAAATATTTTACTTTATTGATTATCTGATATTCTGTTTTCTTTTTTAGTTCTTCTTCTTCTTCAGAAAGATTTTTGGTTAGTATCCCACTCTTAGCTTTATTTATCCAGAAACCAGCTAGTATGCTAAACTGTTCTAGAATTTCTTTCAATCTGGTTATGCTCTTAACAGGATTTTCCAAGAATATTACAATGTCATTGGTGAAAGCACGAACTCTATAACTGTATTTATTTATTTCTGGGGCCTGTATTGCTTTATCATTCCTTATTTTCTTATTTAAAAATTCCGTTGTCATAATGAAGAGTAGGTGTGAGAGTGGGCATCCTTGTTGGGTTCCTTTATTTATCAAACAACTTTCTGTTCTTTCCCCATTTACTATTATTTGTGTTTTCTGACTTTTATATATATATTGGAACCAGTTTATAAATCTACCTTTTATTCCACTCTCTTCTAGAATTATAGCTAAAAAATCCCAGCTGACATTGTCAAACGCCTTCTCTAAATCAAGGAAGACCATCCCTAGTTTACCTTTCTTATGCAGCTCATAGTATTCTAAGACATTTATAACTATTCTAATATTATCTTTTATGTATCTTCTCGGGAGGAATCCCGGTTGATCTTCATGAATCCAATATGAAAGAGCTTTCTTTAATCGTCCTGCTGGTATCGATGTGTATATTTTATAGTCCAGGTTTAAGAGTGTGATTGGATCTCTTTAAAAAATGCGAAATTATTATATTTGGAAGGGATTGGTTTTGATGGAGGCTGGCATAGCCAAATAGGTTATGGGGAATCTAAGTTGAGGAGGAAGTTTAATAAACATTGTATAAGGAAAGCTTTATTTAAAATCTGGGAGAAGTCTAAAGGAAAATTATGGAGACGAATACCACAATGGGTATCCCCACAGGAGGCATATCATAGAGTGGAAGCTCCATTGAAGGAGACATGGTTAACATATGAAAGGATGATAAAGAGAACAAAAGAAGGACTTGAACTAAAATCAAAAGAAGCCCTTTGGGAAGAAGGAACCAAAATAAACTGATTGAATTATCTGCAAATTAAGCATTATTTTAATAAAGATATAGCCCAACAGGGTATAGAATGTGATTTGAATAATTTTGATATTTTATTTAGACAGTACGAAAGGAAATGGATAGGCAAAATGTATAATGCCTTAATAAACTTAGAGCTGCATGAGGAAACAATAAAAACAAATATGATCAAGTGGTCACAAAATATAGGAAATCCCATACCCTTACAATATTGGGAGGAATCATGGTGAGATACTTCAAAATTTACTAAATGTAATTTGTTAAAAGAAAATTATTATAAAAATTTTTATAGGTGGTATCTCTCCCCAACGAGGTTGGAAAAAATGAAGAAGAGAGGAAGTAATTTATGTTGGAAATGTAAGGCAAACCTGGGTACGATATATCACATGTGGTGGCAGTGTAAACAGGCTAGGAAATATTGGAAAAAGATCCATGGAAGTATGGAAAAAATGTTACACAAAACTCTACCTTTAAAACCGGAGTTATTTCTGTTAAATATTCTGGGGGATATTAAGAAAAATCTCAATAAAGATGAACAAAGCTTGGTTCTTTATATGCTGACGGCAGCAAGAATCATGTATGCACGTTATTGGAAACTTGATTCAATTCCAGATGTAAAAGAATGGTACGATAAGCTTAAAGAATTAGCTTTAATGGATAGTCTATCAATGTATGCTATGGGAAAGTCGTTACAGCAATATGAGGTAAAATGGAAAGAGATTATGAGAAATTGAGAGACTTTAATATACACATTATAGGAAATGGACTATTTATTTAGGAAGAAGGAAAGTGATGTAATATAGGAAAATTGAGCTATAATTGATGTAACATAGGTGAGACGGGTTTATATGTTAAACAAGTCTATATTAGGTATATAATGTGATACTATTGGTTGTATTTTCTTGCTTTGCGTTTATTTTGTGTTTTTCCTTTTCTCAATAAAAAAATAAAAAATATTTTTTTTAAAAAAAAAAGAGTGTGATTGGACGATAATTACTTATATTCTCAGGCTCTTTATTTTCTTTTCGTATTAAAGTGGTTAATGATTGCCCTCATGACTCTGGGTATTTGCCATAATCAATATCTTTGATTGTTTTATATAACATTTCAACTAGTTCTTTCTTAAATGTTTTATACTATTTGGCTGTCAAGCCATCTGGTCCCGGTGCTTTATGGTCTTTCTGATTTGTTATTGTCTGGTCTATCTCTGCTATGGTAATTGGTGAGCTTAAGCCTCCTATACATTGATCAGTGAATTTGATGAATTTCTCCTCCCTTATATATGCCCTCATCTTAACTCTTTTATCTCATGATGCTCCTTGCTTTGAAAATAAATCTTTGCAATATTCTTAGACTATTTGTTTTAATTCTTTTTGTTGTGTGAATTCTTTCCCGTTATTTCTAAGTTTTAGGATTACGTTTTTTTTTTCCTTTTCTTTCTTCAGCCTTTGAGCTAACCATCTTCCTACTTTCTTTGCACTCTCAAAATGGTAGTGTTTTACATATTTAATTTTGTTGGTTATTTCCTGCATTGTAATTTGATTTAATTGTTTTTTTATTATCTGTATTTCTTGATGTATCTTTAAGTCTTTCAGTCTTCTTTTATGTTCTTGTTCTTTAAGTTCTAGTTTTATTAATAAGACTTCTTTGTTCTCTTTCAATTTCCTTTTCCTGTTTCCTTGTTTTATTAACAAGTCCCTTACTACTGCCTTACTAGCATCCCATACAAGGTGCATCAGTGTTTCTTTGTTGATATTTTCCTGAAAGTACAACTTTAGATCTTGTCTTATCAACTATCTCCTCATCTGCCAGTAAAGACTCCTTTAGATGCCACCTATAGTCTCTTTTCCTTGCATTTATTGATACTACAATTGGGCTGTGATCCGATAAGGTCCTAGGAAGGATTTCAATATTTGAGATTTCTTTACAAATTATCTTAGATGTGAAGGCCATGTCTATCCTTGACCATGATTTGAACCTATCTGAAAAGAAAGTGTAATCTTTAACTCCTATATGTTGTAAATTCAAATATGGAAATTGGCAATTTTCCTTGGTATTTTTTGTTAAGATTATATGAAGATCTATCTTCATCTGGATTGATAACTCCATTCCAATCTCCTACTATTATTACTTGATCATAATCATAATTCCTTATTTTTCCTTTTAGATCTTTGAAAACCTTTGATTTATTTTCCTGTGGGGCATATGTATTAATTAATATTTTCCCAATGTGGATTTCTATTTCTATCACTATGTAATGTCCCTGATTATCTCTAGAAATTTATATTGCTTTCTGGTGATTTCTAACATATATTGCCACTCCTTTCTTCTTATATTGCTCATTTGAAGCTGTGAATGGTTATCCAGTTTTTTGTTTTCCAATATTCTTGTATCTTTATTTTTTTATATGAGTTTCTTGAATATAGATTATATCACTTATTCAAGTAGTGCAAGATTTTCCTATGTTTAAATTTAGAGCTCAGATCATTATGGTTCCAAGACATTATTTTATATAACACCTTGTGTTTATTAAGCAACTTTGTATTACACTTAGTATTTTATATTAGATTTTCCCTTTTTTTTGTCCTTGAAATAATTTGTATAGTTGCTTTTCTTCTTTAACCTTCCCCTTCCTTCTCTTATCCTCGTATATTGTTTCTTCTTCTAACCTTTCTCTTTCTTTTTCTTCTTTTTGTCTCTCTTCTTCTGGTTCCCTATCTTTCTGGTCTCCTCTTCCTCTTCTACTTCTTTTTCTTCCTCTGAATCATCTGTACCTGTTAACTGGGACTCTGATTCATCCAATTGTTCCTCCCTTTGTTTTTTGCAGTTTCATCCTCCAAATGCTTTCCTCAGCTCTTGTTCTCATTTTTCCCTCTTGTTTTCTTACCTTTGTTTTTATATCTTCCAATTCTTTGGATGACTGTCCTACTCTTAAGTTGTTTTTCTCTAGAAATTCCTTTGCTTTTTTTGCATATCTATCAGGAATTTTATTTTCCCTATCAAAAGGTGACGCCTTCTATTTTACCCCATTTGTATTTTATATTGTGCTGTTTTAGATATTGTATTAAATCAGAATAATCTTTTTTTGCCCATAGTATCTGTGTAGGGATATCTTTATATATTTGGAGTTTCCTCTATATAGCGTCTTTTTGGATAATTTGTCTCAATAATTAAATCTCGAACTCTTTGCATATAAAGTGAATTATTACATCTCTTTGTTTGTCGCTGCCCATGAGTTAATTCTATATATGCAAGATATTGGAAATCAGAGAAAATACCTTCGCTTCAGGAATGGGAAGCTAAATTATATGAACTTGCAACCATGGATAGACTATCTATGTATATTGCAGGGAAAATGGCACAACAATATGAAAGGAAATGGGGGGAAATGTATAAATATTATAGCCAAGATTAAGACAAGGAAGGAATATAAGACTAGATATTATCTCCAGAAAGAGAAAAAACTTGATTTGTTAAACTCTACATAACTCCCATAACTACAATAGAGGTAGACTCTCATATAAAAGATGCCTTTACCTCACTGAATCTTATTGTCATTTAGTTGAATCATGTACAGTTCTCCAAATCGTGTATAATATAGTATGTTAAATATGTATTTTTAAATATATATATTTTAAAAAATGAAAATTTAACAAAATGTTTCTTCCCAAAAAGTTACATTTGTATCTTTGAAGATTTTAAAATTATTTTTCACATCAGGATATTTTTGCCAAAAAATAAGCAAAAAACAAAACAAAACTCGTTTTTACAAAGAAAACACTGCATTTTGTATGTAATGTAAAACCATTGGGATTTGTACAAAGAAAGATCACATTTTTGTACAAAATCCAGTGAAAATTTTAAAAATAATGGTAATTTTATTCTCATTGTAGGAGGAAAGATTCTATGGCAGCTGCTTTTTTTTCCCCCCAGTGGGAAGTCTTGCATACTGAAATATATGTTCTTGATGTGAATGGTCCAAAACACAGTGCAGAAATAATGTAATTTGAAACCACTTAAACTGCCCTGACTCAATGCTAGGAAATTCTGGGATCTGTAGTTTTGTGGGACATGTAGCCTTCTCTGACAGAGAGCTCTGGTGCGACAATAAACTACAATTCCCTAGCACTGAACTAGGGCACTTAAAGTGGTCACAAACTGAATTATTTCTGCACTGTGTTTTGGACCAATGTGAGTGTTCACCAATTTTTTTTAGATCCCTAATCTGCTGTGAAATTTTCAAAGTCTTTATCAAAATACTTTGCTTCCACTGTAATTCCTAAGCACAAACTTGTGAAAACACTTCATATTTTGATTGCAGTAAATGTTTGCTGTAAACACAAATGACGCCTATAAAACTAAGTGAAAAAATAAAGTTTGGGGCTAAATTACAAATTTTAAACGGGCCAAAGCAGAAAAATATCAACTATGGAAATTATGATTCATGAGACCTAGCTGAGAAGCATACAGTTAAGGGTTGGGTAACGTGTGTGGGGCAGGAATCACAATATAACAGAGAATGTTATGACTTTTGATGAAAAGATAAGCAGTTATGTTTGTATTGCCTAAAATGAAGTCACACAGATAGAAAAATTGCCATTATCGCCCTTCTATTATCTTTTGTTAATTACCATTTCACTTTTCTCAATGGATCATATTTGAGAGGAGTAAGCTGTGTGTTGGCATGGAAGCACTGGGTGGTTGAGATAATGGTGGTTGGCACCTTTGCTTTCTGGTGGTTCAATGTATATAAACTTTGTTTCATGCACAAAATTATTGAAAATATTATGACTAACATTGCCTTCAGGCTATGTTTATAAGGTGTATACAAAACATAAATTAATTTTGTGTTTCGACTTGGGTCCCACCTCCAAGATATCTTATTATGTATATGCAAACATTCCAAAATTTAAAAAAAAAATCAGTCCAAAACACTTCCAGTCCCAAGAAGGGATGCTCAACCTGTACTGCTATGTTCAACACCATGTTGGAAATGCTTGGAAAACTCATCAGAAATAACAAAGGAATGAAGACTATGCAAACTAAACTTTTGAAAATATTTGCCAAAAGTAGTAGCTGTGTAGACCTCCTAAACAGGGAATTTGTTTCTCCTTTAAAACTTGCTCAAGACAAAAGATTTGCTTCTCATAACAACATTCTTTTGTCTCATACTAAATGCAATGCCAACCAATTTCACTAGGGTCAGTTCAGGATGGGGAGGGGAGTACTCTTTCACAGAACATATAATCAACTTACAAATTCACTGCCTCATTGATTCCCTATGGTCCAAAAAGAATTATAGGCAATTTCATGGAGGACAAGTTTCTCAGTGACTTATTTGGTATAACTAATGCCTCCAGATTTAGAAAAAAGCTGAATACTAGTTCCAGGACAAAGGCGCTGAAAGCTGGAAAATGTTGCTTTCATACTGTATTTGTGGGTTTCCAGGAAACATGCAGCCAACTATGTGGAAAACATCATGCAGAACTCCTATGTTTCTGCATAGCTTTGCCCTTTGGAGGTTTAAGCTGTATCCTTAGATTTAATATTTTCAAACTATCCATCCACCTAATGTTTATTTATACCTCACCCTTTCCCAAAAGATGTGAATCAAGGTAGCATATAAAAACAGAAAAGTACTAATTGTTATTTTATTTTATTTATATTCCACCTTTCTCCTTATGTGGGGCCCAAATAAAAAACACATGCCAAAAACGTATGCCACTAAAAACATTTAAAAAGTTATGATTAAAATATTATTAAACTGTCAACAGTATTAAAACCATTTAAAACACTGAATTGATATTAGAGAATAAAATTCATGCAGACACTAAAAAGCACTTTTCTTACAAAACAGTTCCCAAAAGCCTGCTAAAATAAAGAAGATCTTCAGCTGCTAATGAAAGAACAGCAAAGAGGGAGCCAGACTACCCTCCCTATCAATAAATAAACCAAGTTGGAGATAGTTGGCTCCAAATTACATGCCTGGGAAAGTAGCAAAGTATTTCACATTTTTTTCCATTTCTGAAGCAATTACATCATTCATATATAGTTTTCTGCATATATTAATTAAAAGATTGCTTCAAAGAGCTAGTGTGGTCTACACCTATTGCTAATATCCTCATATATGCCAGCACTCAGCTCCTTTATGAGTGCTTTTACCTGGCATGTTTAATTGAACTCCTATTTAATTTTCAATGGAATATTTTTCCAACATTTGGAAATCTTTTCTAACTTCTGTCCCTCAAGGGGCTTAACTACAAAGATTTAATGCAAAGATGTTACAGTGTTAATAATGTATTTTAATTCTCCTGATACACACTTCCAAGCTGGGATATTTTCCTGGAACAGATTACCAAATGTTTTCAAAAAGGAACGATACAGCAGTAGTAGACTTCAGCTACCCTGATATATCTTGAAAGACAAATTCTGCCAAGACTATAACATCTAACAAATTTCTCAATTGCCTTGCTGTCAATTTAATGTCCCAGAATGTAGAACATGTGACGGGGGATCAATTTTTCTTCAACCTGTTGCTCGCTGATGGGCAAGAATTAATCAACCAAGTGAATATAGTGGAAATGAAAGTGAAAACCTCTTCTTGAGAGTCATTATACATAGGAAAGGGAAAGCTAAGTATAGTTGGATCCATACTCTGGACATTTATTTTTTAAAGATGATTTCAGTAAATTTAAGGAAATACTGGATGATATCCCATCAGAGACACTTAAAACAGAAGCTTAGAAAAGAAAAGACTGAGCCATCTTCAAATAGCTGAAAGACTGTGACATGAAAATGCAAGATGCTGCTCCAGAGAGCAAGATCTGAATTAGTGGATTCAAATTACAAAAAGAATATTCTGACTAAATACTGGGAAGTACCCCTGGATGGTAAGAGCTATTTTGCAGTGGAACAGCCTATTCCAGAAAGTGGTGGGTTCTTCTTTGTTGGAAGTTTTTAGACAGAGTTTGGATAGCCATGCTTTAACTGTGGTTTTCTGCAAAGATAGAAGGCTACGCTATATGGGGTCCCTTCCAACTTTACATTTCTGTGATACTATGCTTCTGCTTAGCTTCACACAGTTTCACTCTTCCCATCAGTCCTATTACATATATAAAATAAAATATGTATTCATAGCAATGCTTTAAAAAAGACTTTCACAGTTAGTAAAGTAATATAGATTTATTTCATATAGATATCTGCATCCAGGCAATATAAGAGTCTTTGAATATTTTAATTGCTAAATATGCAAATATGTATGTTACATAAGTGTCTCACACTGTTGCTTTACCATTTGGTTACTGTCCAAAAGGAAAACCTGTAAAAGTATGTTAAGAAACCATAATTTTGTTCAGTAGAAAACTCTGTAAAAGAAGTCTTCATCTCTTTTTAAGAGTTTTAAGAGTTTATAATCATTTGATGACCAATGTGGTATTTTTAGGGAAAAGGAAAACATTGGTCCTTTACAGACTGCCAGAAATAGTGCAAATTGAGGCCACTTTAACTGTCCTGGCTCAGGGAATCATGAGAAAGACACCCCCTAGACGCGTCAGGAGGGGCCTTCTGTTGCGTCGGACCCATAAAAGGGCATCGACGCGTGATTGGGTGAGCAGCCCGGAAGGCCCGCCCTTCCCGGACTGCTCAGCCAATCAAATGTCAGTCTCACTCCTTGGTAACGCGAGAGTTCAACTCTCGCGTTGCTAGGAGCGAGATTTCAGGGGGCTATTTAGCCCCACGCTGCCACGTGTCGACAGCCATTTTAGAATTGCAGATGAGCAGCCCATCCCGCCCACCCTTAAGTAACTGGTAAACATGTTATTTACTATCAGGCTCCGGCTGGTCGCCTTTTGGGGCTGGGAGGGAATTTTCCCAGAGTGGCAATTTGGGTTTTTCGCCCTCCCTGAGAATAATAACATTACCAATTACAGGTGGAAAAAGAAAAAGTGTTGTTAATTTGCCAGTTAGAAGTTATTAGGTGTGAGGACACAATGAATAGTTTCAAATGCTCATGGTGAGAAATTCAGTTTGTTAAGTTATAATTTGTCACAACTTGAGGTTTTGGGTCTATTGGGTTTATTGTTATTGATAAATTTTGATAAAAGATGACTGTTAACCATAATTCCAATAAAGTTTTGTTGTTATTTAATTACAAGCTTGTCTGAACCTGGATTGAATTTCCATACTACTAAGAAATAAAGAAACCAAGTTTGGGGAGTAAACCCATAGATATAAATAAAAGTGGTCTGGTACATCACATATTGAGGAAGTGGCGGGATAATAATACCCAGGGGGTTGCCACATCAAGAAAAGCAAGGGGTGTTTGTGACAGTGTCTTTGTGGTAAAATGTCCAACATCTCATTGGCAGAGGAATGAAAACATTTACCCTGAGCTGAAATAACCCTGGAAGAATATGGATAGTGTCACTCCCCCTCCATAACCTCTCCCAAGATCTCTGGGAAGGGCACAGTAGGATTCTCCAATTTAAGCCACTTTTTCCTCATTTTCCTTAGAGCCTTTTCCCCCTGGGAGTAAGTTAAACACCACTTTCTTAAATTACAAAGGAAGTCCTCAGGGGGGAAAAAGTTTAACCTAAATAGCTTCCTTCAAGTTTCCTCTTTCTACAGACAGAGTTATCTCTTTCTCTGTCCAAAGGAATTGGGGAGACTGACACATCCTACTGACATTTAGAATCCTAATGTAGCCTGCCAGTGATGCTTCTTATCCTTTTCAGGAGGAGAAAAACCAGAAGGTCTTTTAGTTCCCTTATTCCATTTTGTGGCCAAAAGACCTGACATCAGGCAAGGAACCAGAGACGTAAGAGAACTGAATCCTCTGCACACACGTGGAATGTGGGTGCCCTCTGATAGACAATGGTAAAACAATCTCCTATCAAGTGTGGCCAAGAATATTTTGACAAGCATGCTTGACCTGGTTAAACAGGGTGAGAAGAACACTGCCATCACCAGTCTCTGCCCATTCCCTGAAAGTGCTACCATTGCTGCTGCCTGTTGAGCAATGTGATGGGAAATCTAGTGGCAGAATTCAAGATTCATAGTCTTGCCTTCAATAATGAGAAAGGAAGGGCAGCTATGTTTTGTACTCACCCTCAACTATAGAAGGACAGCATCCTTGACAACCCCCTTGATCAGCTCTGGCAAGCCAAGTGTCTCACCTGGCCGCAGCACTCTGGTTGCACCAATGGAAATGGAGTTCAACATACACAAGACAACAGGTAGTTTTGTTAGCTGTCAGAGTAGATCAATTGATGGAAGAACAAACTATAAGGTCCCCATTGTCCCCAATTCTATGAAGTTGTTGGCTATCCTTCTCCATACCCTAAGCAATAGGTTTTATCCTTCCTGCATCAGGGCAGGGTGGGGTGTGTGCGCTATCTCTACCACGTAGGGAGAAGGACAGGTTGAGTGGAAGCCCTGACTCTTGAATGAACAGGTGAAGTAAAACTGAGTCAAGGATGTCCTCCTCACACTGCAGGGAAACACTGGATTTAATCCAATTCTGAAGAGGTTCTTTTCCCGGTTAGGTATGTTCAATGGAGAACATACTTTTTGAGAATGACATTCTTATTGTGATAGAATTCATTTAGCTTAATTGTTCTGAACATTTAATAAAATAATTTATGAAGTTTATTCAAAAGTATTCTGCCCATTATGAAGGAGCTGACTCAGATGAGCTAAAATACTTAGCTTAAACTCTTCTGTCACAACTTCTCTTCTAATACAATTTCTAAGCTGATTTGGGAAAATATATTAGTATGCACCTATATTTTATGCACAGTTATTATATACAGCCTCAGAGAACACACACAAACATACACAATTTAGCTTTGAGACTTTATCCTTTCCTAAAATTACCCACAAAACCTCCCTCCCTCTCCCTCTCCCTCTCATGCATGTTCTCTCTCATACACACACACACACACACAACTATGAGGCACCTGTAAAGAATAATGCAAAGAATTTCATATTAAGAAAATAAATTAAGAAAATAATGTAAGAGGTGGAACAGATGGGCAGGAAAAAATAGCTGGAACTTGGCATTTTGCAGAAGTGGGTCAAAACCCCACTGTCCGCAACAGCCGCTCCCAAAGCAGCCTGAATGTTCATGGCCCAAAAGCACAGCACAGCATCAAGCTGTGTCGCTGGGTAAATTGTTTTGTCACCTCTTCACCATGCATGCATACCATCACATCAATACACCATCACTGACTGCCTGCTGCCTAGATGCCATCCCACTGGATAGCCGTTACTTTGATTGGCCACATAGTCGCACCTGAGATCCTCCACCAGTACAAGGCAGCAGAGCATCAGTGTACCCAGTAAAACACTGGCAGAGCACAATCATGCCCCCCTATTTGCCCCCTTCACCCTCCTTCACCCCATGCCCCATCCTCGACTATCTGGTGTGTGTGTGTTGTACTTATATCCATTGGAAGTGTCATACTTTCATTTTTTTTGCATTGCTGACCTGATCACTTGGGTACATCAGCTCCATCCTTTTTAAATGTGCATCTACACCAGTGCATTTATCTGCAGCTTTAGGGTTAGGGTTAGGGTTAGAATGGATCGCTCATGCAGAACTGCTGTCATGTCAGGGTGTTTATATGCAGGGTCGAAGGTGCACATTTTCTGGACTAAGTTGGAATATCCTGGGTTCTTTTGGCTCTGATTTTTAGCCCCAGAGCATGGCTTCAATTTGGTGTCCGCTCACTTTGGAGGTGTGCATCATCTAAACGCCCACCTTCAAAGCAGGTGGAAACCACTTTTTGCCATATCACTCTAGGGTTAATCACTATGTTTCAGAGGAAGAAACTGGAAAAACCACATCTGAGTATTTTTTTCCCTAAGAAAACTCTACAAAATTCATCATGAGTTGTCAGGCAAACTTGGAGGCTATGCAGACGGGCAAAAAGAAGTGCTTTGAGGGTGACTTGTAGGTGTGGTGTTTAGATGACGCATGCCTAAGTCACCAGGAAAGCGCCCTTTAGCTGTCGTATGCCAAGAAAAGCCGCTCCAAAAAGGAACCACTTTTTTCTGCTCCTTCAGTGAAGATGCGCACCTTTGCCTGTGTGTATGTATGCAGCAACACTGATGCACCAGAAAACATATAAATGTACTGTCGCATGTGTAGTGGAAATTGACTCAGCGATCCAGAGCACGCGCCCTACAATGCAAGCTTTAATTTAAAGCGCCCTATGCTTCCAGGTGCGGATGCACTGGCACAGGTGCACTTAAATATTAGAACCGTAACCCTAATTGTAACCCTACACATGCACCCTAGCAACTGTCATCTGTTATGACAATAAATGCATTCTGTTGCATGCACCTGCTGTCAGCATGCATAGCAGTTTGCATGAAAGAAGCTTTTGTGACCTCTTTTGTGCAGGTGTGCATAAGACCTGAACACCACTTCCTGGCATGATTGGGGGGAGCTCCTGGAGTAACATTTGTCCGTATGTCCTGTTGACCATGTTCCTTGCATGACCACCAGCTGCATGTATCAAGTCTGTCCACACAAACCTCCCTTGCATGTACCTCTGCCCTCCTCCCTGATCTGTGTGGGACATATTTTGTGGAGGACGATGGAATGTCTTTTCAGTTGACAAACCCATTCCTTCGCCCCAAAGGTGGCACAATCAGACAGTGGCACCTGTCTACTGCACCCACTCCAGAGGTCAGTGAATCCTTGCATGATATGTGGGTGTATGACAGGTCCTGTGCAGGTGCACAAGCATGCCGAACTTCAGTCAACTTTGTACACAGAGAGTGACAGACTGTATGCTAGCCTATGACAGGTCCTGTGCAGGTGCGCAGGTGTGGAGAGATGTCCCTGTGCACATGTGCATGCATTTGAAAAAAAAAAATTAAAGCTGCTGCTGCTGCCAGCCCATGCGGTTGCTCCGTCTCCCTTTCCAGCGTCCTTGGGGCTTGTGGTGCGGTTGCTGGGGCTTCAATACAGCTTCGGAAAAGCTGAATTGACTCCCCCCAGTGCGGTTGCTCCATCCCCATTTAGGGCATCTTTGGGGCAGGCAGGGCAGTTGCTGCAATTTACAGAAAAGGCAGCTTCAGGTCACCTTTTCCTGCCTGTGTGCATAGCCCCTTGGAGGCACATGCACACACAAAGCAACTTGGCTCCTATTTGGATCTAACTTTCTTCTTTCCAGTATTATGCTTAACAGAAATCAAAGGCAGTATTTTTAAATTATCACAGGGATTAACAAACAGACCTTTCTAAATGAAATATAACATTTTGTCTTCTGTCTTCTTCAGTTCTTAAAAATAAAAGTGAGTGGAATCTATGGTGGCACTTTAGAACACTACTTTGGATGACTGTTAAGCATGATGGTATACTTGAATGAAATTATTTGCATTTGATGTTTTTATACAGGTGCCTCATGGTCTCCAATTATATCATCTGATTCTAGCTAGAGCTTGTTTAGAAGTCCCATTCAATTACAAAGAGGGAACAAAAGTCAGAGAATAAGTGTGAAAGGGATGATGTGTTAATTTAAGGCAGGGATGGGCAACTGTGGCAGATTAGAGGGGCACAAAAGCCCTTGAGGAGACAGACCGTAGAGGGCCAAACACCCCCTGCAAAAAACAAATTATATATTTGCCCACAGTTGCCATCTAGAGGTTGTTGGCAGCATTTTCACCATGTTATCTCTCACACACACACTCTCTCTCTCTCTCTCTCTCTCACACACACACACACCTCAGAAAATACCGTTTTTTAAAACAATGGGAAGTAAGTGGAAGTCATGTCCTGCTTTGTTTGTTTGTTTGTTTGTTTGTTTGTTTGTTTGAAGGCCTCTCCTGGGCTGAAAATGGCATCAGGGTGGGGATCTTGGAGAAAATGCAAATAAAAGGGCATTTGGGGCAAAAACATCATTTTAAATAAAAGTTTGGAGGGGGGGGGACAGGGGAGCATATAAACCCATGTTTCTCACTCTTCATTTAAGGCCACCTAGATATCTAAAGCAGGATACTCTTTCCCTTTCTCTAATTGTTCTGCTAGTCAGCACTGTGAAGGCACCTGCATAATACTACAAAGACATTTTATAGTGCTTCAGTAATAGACTGCAAACTAATGTACAGAAATGTGGTAAAATGCCAAGTGACTTTGTGAAAAATAGTACATAAAATCTATTCCCAGCTACCCAAATTTGCTGAATATCTAAACTGTACAGAGTTGCTTCATTTTAAGAACGCAAATACAAGCAAACACAATGGTGTCCCCCCAACCTTTATTATCATGGTGTCATCTCCCATTCAGCCCTAGTAGTTTTAAACCTTATGATGCATTTAATTTAGTTCTCTGAAAGATATATATGCCTAGAGCAGTTTCAGTCATTGAAAGAGAGTTACTGCATATTTATACCAGCAAAACAACATTTCAACATCTTATTCAGCAAATTAGCTGTTGATTTTCACTGCTTCTTTCACCACAGCTGAAATGAGTTTTATGGAACAATCTTTGCTACTATTTAAAATCACCTTTCTTCTGTGCTTATTTATACACTTGACATTACATTTAGAATATTCAGTATGTCAAAAATAAGATGACTGATTGTATTTTTGCAAGATCCAGAAAGTATACTGCTAATGATAAATTCATTTTTAAAGAATCTTCCGGTATTCACAATGCTGCACCACTTTTAGCACTTTTAAGTCCTAAACTTGTATCTAACTATACCAATGAATAGCCTTCTGGTGATCATTTTTCTGTCTCGCTAGCTTGTCTTGAAAACAATAGGCATGTTAGCAATCCACACACACCTTCTAGTGATGCAACACAAAATTGATTAAAGCAAGTTTTTTCAGTCACTGTTCATTTATCACAGCCCTTTTCTGGACACAGCCTTTTGTTCTCTTTGATAGCTACTTCTTATTATCCACCAAAATGATCTAATGTCATTTATTTTCTGAACACAACTTATAAGAACCAATTATAGTCTGCATACTATCATGCTATTTGTTCAACTTGAATGCAGAAAATATCATTAGAAGAGCAGGTTTAGCTCAGCAGAAGGAGGAGTAAAGATAGAAGGAACATCAACAGCCTAAGATGACACCATAGAATTGACAGAAAACATCACAGATTTGGAACAGTTAATAAGGAAGGTCAAAGAAGAAAATGCAAAGACAAGCTTACTGCTGAACATAAAGAAAACAAAAATATTGACCATGAAAGAACTACATAAATTCAACCTAGGCAATGAGGAAATCAAAATAGTTCAAGATTTCCCATACCTTGGATCAAACACTGATCAGAATGGAGACTACAGTCAAGAAATCAGAAGAATAGGCATGGGAAGAGCAGCTATGAAAAGAACAAGACAAGATCCTAAAGAGTAAAGATATACAACTGAACATTACAGTTAGAATTATCCAAGCCATTGTATTCTCCTTCACTATGTATGGCTACAAGAGCTGAACAGTGAAGAAAGTGAATATGAAGAAAATCAACTCATTTGAGATGTGATGCTGGAGAAGAGTGCTCAGAATACTGTGGATGGGCAAAAAGACAAACAAATGGGTCCTTAAACAGATCAAGCCTGAACTCTCCTTGGAAGCCAAGATAATCACATTGAGGCTCTTATTGAGGCTCTCATCCACAACATGAGAAGGCATGACTCACTAGAAAAGACGATAATGCTAGGAAAGGTAGAGAGCAGTAGAAAGAGAGAAATACCACACACCAGATGGGATAGACTCAATCAGAGTGGTATGGGCCTGAATTTATAGGATCTAAGAGCAGCAGTGGGGGACAAGAAATCTTAGAGATGTCTCATCCATAGGGTCACCATGAGTGGGGGTCAACTTGAGGTCAGTTAATAACAACAAAGACAACCTTCTTAAAGTTCATATGCCTTTGTTAAGCATCCAAGCATTGGTCTTTTAGACAGTGCTGGTAGGTAATGTGAAATACACAACTCTGAAAGCAATCTTAAAATTTTCACATCTCACATTTAACAAAGATGATTTAAAGTCATCTCTGTTTACTGGCATTCACTTGATGAGAACATATTCATGAATTTAAAATAACCAAATAATAATTATTAGTACATAATTTAATTGTGTGTAGCAAATGAAAATACAATAGGTCCTTGGTATCACCTAGGGTTTGGTTCCAGGGCCCCCCATGGATAACAAAATCTATGGATGCTCAAGTCCCATTAAACACAATAGTGCAATAAAATGGTGTCCCTTACATAAAATAGCAAAATCAAGGTTTGCAAAGTTACATCCAATATACCAGTCATTAAGAAATATCCAAAATTTGTCTTGCCCTTCTCACCACCATCAGAGGAGGAGCCAGAGGCAGAGCTCCTGAGGGCAAGCCTGGGACCAACTGCCCTTCTCAACACCATCAGAGAAGGAGTGCACTGCTCTATTTTATATTGAAGAAGAAATTTAAAATGCACACTCTTGCATATTCAACACAAGATGAAAAGAGAGATGATATAAAACAGATCATTTGTTATTTTAATGTTGTAAGCCGCTCCGATTGCTCTGCAGAGGGGCGGGATACAAATAAATGTTGTTGTTGTTGTTGTTGTTTCTGTTCAAAAGCTGAGTTAGCCTATCTTTGATAGGAAACAAACTCTCTCAAATCATCTCTCAAATCAGTGGCTGTGGGAGGAACAGCCTTCCCTCTTGCTTTGTGTCTTGACTACGAATGCAGAAAAAATTGCTTAGGTTTTATTTTTAAGCAAATTCACATGACTGGCATTTAGAACTCCAATATGTGGAGCACTATTCATTTATCTTTTGACTTGCACAGGTTTTCAAATTTTGCACATATAGAAAAATGTGTACAATGGGATCTCAGTATCCACGGATGGCAAGCCCGCACTGTCCCCAATGGTGGCGTGTGCATGCAGCCACACTTGGAGATAATGGGACTGAAGTCTTCCCTCCCTCCTTCCCCCTACAAGGCTTCTGCCCAGGCGTGGCTTTGGGGGCAGTCCGGAGGTGGAGGCTGGAGCCCCTTTGGCTGGAGGGAGCCGTTGACAGGCCTTGGTTCTCACAGCTCCCCCCACCAGGCCCAACACCCAGGACAGAACCTGTAGGCTCCGAGACTCAAACCCTGGACCCAGCACAACCTCTGGCTCCCTCCACCCAAAGGGGCTCCAGCCTCTGCCCCCAAAGTCAGGTCCAGAGCAGAAGCCTCGGAGGGGGAGGGAGGGGGAGGAAGGAAGGAAGGAAGGAAAGTGGACTTCAGTCCCATTGTCCCAATGGTGACATAGCTGCATGGCCATGCCACCATTGGGGTCAATAGGACTTGAACATCTGGGGATTTTGGTTTCTGTGGTGAGGGGGGTCTGGAATGGATTCCCACAGATACCAAGGGATGACTCTGTTGGTGTGTGGATGATGAGTGTTGTAGTATGCCCTTTGGCACCCAGCAGAGTCTGCAGGACAAGCTGGCTGCTGTGATCCACAGCCACTGTGTAGATTTGCCATCAACTGGCTCAGCTTCTCTTCTCCAGGCAATCCTGTCTTCCTCAGTCAAGAAGACACATTGTAAAGTCCAAAAGCATAGCTTTATTAATGCATATAAAAAGTAAAAAATAAGATAACTAAGTAACATCCATTGTGATGAACTTGTCCAGTTCAGCCATACAAGATTACATCTTTAACAATCCCAAAAGCATTAGGATCCAACTTGTTGCAGTTAAAACCACTGCATCCAGCCACACACCCTCACATCTTGAACAATAAAACAATTCTTAGACAAAGGATTTTCTAAGCCCATCCCATACTCCACCTTCTAGGTGTTAACTTTATGTTAATTGGATAATGACAGTATGATGTATGCTAACCCAGCCTCTTGTTTGTCCATCATCTACCACGTGAGTAACTTTCCCAAGCCTAACGATGTTTAATATTTGATATCTCTTTGTTATCCATAACAAAGTCTGGTTCCATTAGTTCTACCTCTGGGAAAGTACATTGTTGATGTCTCTGTTACCACCTGGCGTTGATTCACCCTGTTTCTCTAAATATTGTTTGTGCCTTGCTCAAAAACTGTTCTCAAGTGGAAAATTACAGACACACACACATCTTTACATTTCACCTTTGACTATATATCCCATTCATATCCTAACAGACTCTATATTGAGGGAAATCATATTTTAAAAATATGTGTATTAGGGAACACTTTCTAAAAATAAATTCACATCTGTGGTTTTTTTTTTAAAAATGCAAAATGGTACAAAGATTTAATGAACTGATGATTTAAGATGCACAAAACTGAGATGGACCAGATAGGAACTGATTCATCAGTCCCTAGTCTTTCTGGCACACCTGCTTGAATCACTTGGTGCCATTTTGTTTTTGATGCAATGAATCATACATGAAATGTACTGTTAGAAGCTGATGGATGAGTAATCCTGCGTTGAATGTGTTGGGTGCATTTTCTTTGCTGTGTGTGTGTGTGTGTGTGTGTAGTCAGCTGCAACTATCTTTTTATGCTCCAAAGAGTCATAGTGCAAATATGAAAAATAGTAACAAAGGAAGTAATATCATGTCTCATCAATCCTCAAATGTTCCTTGAAAGCTTTTTGAGGTGTGAGAAGTGGAAAACATTCAGTGAATTATTTTGGAGGCAAGACAGTATTAGTAAAGTATTTGTAAGGATTAAATGCAATTTAAGTGTGCTGTAATAAATAATAAAAGAAAGGAAGTGGAGTTTGGACCTCTCATAGCCACTGTTCATCTTAACTACATCCCCAAGTTAACAAAGGGCCGAAGCAGACGACCTGGACGGAGCAGCCTCCAGCACTCTGGCACCAATCATGCTGTGACTACACAGCCCACTCTTGAAGCAGGCCACCTATGCAGTCCCAAACGGCTGCCAGCAGGAGCAGATTTAATCCACTCCTTTTGGGGCTGGCTCTTGCTGCCTCAGTGCGGCTTCCGAGCAGCTTCCAGCCGCTTTGGCCATACATCATGTAAATCACATCCATTTCTCTGAGAAAAGTTAATGGAGTATTTTATAGTATTTTATACTAGTTTAATCTCCTGTTGTTACAACCTATGGTCACACAATAAAATCTTACTACTAAAGATACAAAGAGAATATGGGGATGAATATTCAAATGTATTATCCTTCACTTCCTGGCCCCTTAGGAAAGATTCTGAAATAAGATCTCCTTGGCTATATACCACCATTGTCATTCTTACGGCTTTTTGCTCTGGCTCAGTTTCCCTGTCCAGATATCTCTCGCTTCACCTAAGGCTGGGCAAACTGTACATCTATTTGTTGTTGTTGTTAACTGTTTATCTATCTTTGTATTCCTGTTATGCTATACCAAGGGTGGGGATCATACAGTCCTCCTGATGGTAAACTATAACTCCCAGTATCCCTCATTATTACCTATGCTGGCTAAGGCTGCTGGATTTGCAGTCTAGCAACACTTCTGTTCTTACCTGTGTGCTACAGAAATCCACATACTTCATCAAAGGGTTAGCCAAACTTGGTGTTTTATCTAATAGGACCAAAACAGACTGCACTCAGGTTGTGAACCTGTGCTGTAAACTACTTTAGGTCCTCCAAAATCATATTTCAGATTTCTGTACTCTTCCCCACCATACCTGCAATCAATTATTAATCAGTCAGGGCTAAATCTGATATTTTGAGAGCCAGTGTGGTACAGTGGTTTCAATATTAGACTAGGACTCTGGAACCAGAGTTCAAATTCCTGCTGAACCATAAGTTGGAAATGACTTGCAGGCACACAAGAACAAACTTGATATTTAGCCTAAGGTTCAATGTTTTGAACATTGTCATGCAAATTCAACATTGAATAATAAGCTTCGTTTTTTTTCTCTCCAAATTGGAACTTGGTGCGAAATAAATTTTCTGGACTGTGTAAATTGTATGGATTGTACCATTCAAACCTTTGCTTCATTCAAATCAGAAAAGTTATCCAGATCAACCTGAGTAATACCAGCTAAATTTTCTCATGGCATGTGCACTGCAGCCTTCTCCAGATTCTCATGCACTTTCTTGACTATCTAACCTAAAAAAAATTAGGGTTTATCCAGACTGGCAAAATGTCTTGGAATGTTGTTCAGTTCATTGTTGTGTTTACTGACTTTATTTTCAAGATGCAAATACTATTTCTCTTTCTCTATTCTACTTCCTAGTAATTCTTTTCCATTACCACAACTTTATTCTTTAGATGTAAACTTTCCTGTCTTGGTACATTTTAGTTCATTTCAGCTTCTAAATCAAATGTGATCATCTTGTTACAGTTCATTTTAGTTTTGTTCAGTGCTTAATGAGATGGACTGTTTTCATACTTTTGCAGCCCTCAGTCTGTCCCTACTTCATTTTTTCCTTGCCCAGGATATTTCCAGGGAAACTAATATAGAACTTTAGCACTATTGTACTATTGATAGCACATGCCTGGCTTTTTCAGCCATTCCTCATAGTACTTGCTTTCACAACCTCCTACCATGTAGTTGCTTCATCTTGGCCAGCCCCACTGTCACTGTGCAACTTATAATATGTTGCTCACAGCCAGACATGCAGCACTCAAGATACAATCTCACCAAAGGAAACAGACTGCAATTTTATATGATTCGGACAATATGCCTCTGTCTATGATTGGTTTTGTTTTGTTTTGTTTTGCTTGTTTGTTTATTGCACCAATGTTACACTGTTGCCTTGAGTTCAGTTTGAAACCAACCAAGACATCAAGATGCTGGTTTCTTTTTCAAAAGATGACTCAATGCCTTTTTATTTATCTGCATTCAACACATCAGTCAAATTCTGAAGTACTTACTGTCTCCTTTCTTTGTATTTATAAAGGAAAAACTACAAACATTCCTTGATTAATTTTGTATTTCATCTTTAATTTAAGGAAGAGACATCACAGAAAGACTGTTCCATGTAGAGATTAAGCTTTCTTTGTCCTGCTGGGTTGCTGTTTTTCATTTCTGGATCCATAGCTTATTTTCTGAATGAGTTTTCCTATTTTAATATAAGAATAACTATTATCTTAGTACTTGTACTATACATGCAACAAGATTGTGTTTCTGTGTAGCCATATCCCTCCAAATTAGGACTGCACAGTGGCAGCAGATTCTGGTGAGATAATTGAGACAACTGTCCAGCTTTGATGATAAGTTTCATTTTCTTCAGCATGAGAATCTGAATAAGTTTTTAAATATAAAACACCTATCACATTTTCTCTTAGACCCCTGTGTGTTCTGGCTGATTTCAAAAAATGAGAAAAAGGCTGACCAATGGTGTTGTAAGGTTGGAGACACTTCTTCCCAAGGGGGGGGAGTCATCTTCCAATTTCTGCCTCAAATAAGTATACAAGACCTTTGTGGAAAAACTTTTCATCATTCCATCACTCCAAATACAATATATATCAATACAGTGTGCCCTTCCTATACACGGAGGATCCATTCCAGACCTCCTGTGAAAAGGAAAAAATGTGGGACCTCAAGTTCTGCTGTCTTTTATGGCGATGCACTCCTGCATGCCGCGCTGTACATGCGTCATTAAAAGTGCTGGGGCTCGCCGTTCACATGACCTTAAGTCTGTGTATGGTGAACCCATGTATGGCGCAGGCACATTGTATAATCATTCATTTTGAAAGATCTTACAACAGGATTCTAGAAGAGTTTCTTTCTGATGTTTTGCTGGCATCTGTGGTTGGCATCTTTCTCTGAAGATGCCAGGCACAGATGATGTCAAAATGTCAGAAAGAAACTCTTCCAGAACATGGCCACACAGCACAAAAAACCCACAAAAAACTATGGATCCCGGCCATGAAAGCCTTCGACTTCACCTTACAACAGGAGCTGAGCAGCTTTTGCACTGCGGGTATATTATCCCCATCTCACTAAGGGTAGTATTCTATCACTGTCACCAAACTGAGTGTGTGGAAGGCAAAAAAGCCACATGATATACAGAGATTGCACACCTTCTTTTCAATCTCAGATTGTCTTTTGGGAAGATTCTAAAAATGTTCTTCAGACTGAAACTAGGTGTATGAACAAGCTAGGGTTTTTCTGGAGGAGCATCCCAAACTATGGGGCCCTGTCCCTAGAAAGGTCAAGTTGGTTCCATATTTTACCATATCTTGGATGAGTAGTAAAAGTTCTATTCTTTTGATAGATTTTGTTGCATTGCTTTTTAAAACTGCATATCATTTTGAGAGACAGAAAGTAATCTGTAAATACTACTACTACTACTACTTACTATTATTATTATAGGTATGCTAATGAAATATATTTGTATTGATATCCCTATATTTTTCAAGGCATATGCAACCTGTCACATTTATGTGTATTTGTATGTATGAGCATTAAATGAAAATTGGCTTTACTAAAATTTGCACTCTTCATTTTCTAAAGTTTGTTGTTGTTGTTGTTAACTGCCTTCAAGTCGATCTCAACCCATTGCAACCCTATGGATGAGATATCTCCAAGACCCCTTGTCCTCCATTGCTCTGCTTAAATCCTGCAAACCATACCCATGACCTCCTTAATAGTGTCCATCCATCTGGCATGTGGCTTTCCTCTCTTCCTACTTCCCTCCACCTTTTTAAAGTTAAACATATTTCTAAAATTAAACACTTTTAAACAGCCTCCCAACAAACATAAAGATTTTATTTGCTTTTTCATGCACAAATGAGCTCACCAACTATTAATATTTTAACAGCACATTTCACACGGGCATATGTTTCTCAAAAACATGTTCAAAATTGCAGATGGAAAGTGCATATTTTTGTTTTGCCATTTCTTCCTGAACAGCTATATTATTTTCCCTGACTGCCAAAGAGAGGACTGTAGCTTGCATCTTAATGGGCCTTTGCAGACTGCCAGAAATAGTGCACATTAAATTGAGGCACTGCCCTGGCTCAGTGCTAGGGAGTCATGGGAACTGTAATTTATTGTGGCACCAGAGCTCTCTGACAGAGAAGGCTCAGTGTCTCAGAAAAAAATACAATTCCCATGATTCACTAGCACTGGGCCAGGGCAGTGCCTCAATTTAATGTGCACTATTTCTGGCAGTCTGCAAAGGCTCAATATCTTTCTGTTTCAGCTACAGAGGTAGCTGCTGACAAGCCCTTTTAAATATAGACTATGGTTTCATAATACATTAATGCTATGGGCCTATTGAAATGAAACTCTGATCAGAATACCCATAAAGCACTCAACCAAACAATTTGCTTATTTGGTGAAATTTGGCAGAAATCTGTTTTTTACTAAATCAAGATCTTGTTCTTCCAGGAAATAACTAATCAAGACTCTCTTTAAAAGCATGCCATCATTAGAGGCTTCTAAAATCCCATGATTTTATTTTGCAGGCTTACTAGTTTTATAATCTGAGCTTTTCTAGTTCTGAACATTATAGGTTCTGTTGTGAATTGAGATAAATCTAGATCTCATTTGATATCATTCTCATTAACAGTTTTTCCTTTATCTGTCTTCCCACTCTTTTCATAAAGAATCAGAGTATTTTTCTAAAGTCTGACATCTCTGATAAGAAAACATTTACTGCATGTGAAACTTCTGTGCCCAAGCCTCTTATCATATCTATATGGTACAAAATGTCCTCTGCCTTTTCTAAAACTTCTAAAAATCAGAATTGAGGAACAAAGCTGTGTAAAAGGAACTTTTAAAAGAAGCAAAAGAACAAGAGAGGATCAAAGAACGTTGGGAAATTTGTCATGGTGTTAGTGTTGTAAATGCCCAACTATCAAACTGAATACATCAACCTGAACAAATAAACCATATAATCATGAGCAATCACCAGTAAGGAAATCAAAATCTGAGTAATTGCTAGAACCACTGAAATGTCACTGCCTGGAGAAATAAGATCTGTGTAACAAGATTATCCATGTGATTTAACGAATCTGTGTCTGAGCTCTGAGATATTTGCTCTGAAATCACTTTTAGGGCCACCTACAGGTTTGTGTCACAGTCAAGGTCAGGATTGCGTTAACTGGTTTGTATTGACAAGATTTCTGACTAGGCAATGATTGTAAACCTTTGAGGAACATGGCATTCTGTCTGTCTAGGTTATTAAATAATAATGCTGTTTCATACAAAATTACTTCAGTACTATTAAAATAAGTATAATGAGTAATCTGATTCTAAATAGGTATACTGGGAAGCAATTTGCCCTGTATGCAATGAAATACATGCTTGAAAGCAACTTCTCTGTATGCAATGATACTCCTGATTATAATCTTTCAAGAGAAAAAATCCAAGTACTTCTTATTGTTTTTAGACCTATCTACTCCAGTATTCTCTTACCACAAATGCCTGTGGTAAGCCAACAACTAGGATACAAAATACACTCATCCTTCCATTTTTGCAGATTTCGAGTCTGCAGTTTCAGTCCTTTGTGGACTGGCAAGTGGGGAGGGTCATGGGCTTGAATATTTGTGGATTTCCATTTTCACGGGGGGGGGGGGGTCTGGAATGGATTCCCCTGAGAAAATGGAGGGATGGTTGTAGTAGAATATATAGTGGTCTGAAACAGATAGAAAGGTAGATTTGCCCTGTACTGCTATAGTTTAAAACTGGACTTTTGCTGCACAGAAATATTTTTTTTAAGAAAAACTTATCATAGCAGGTTGAATCTATGTAATAAAATGACACTTGGATAAAATCCAAACATCTCTATCCTCTTCCTTCTCGCACTCCCTCACAGCTACAATTAGACTAATTGCAAGCACTCTTTGCAATATATCTTGTTCTAGTGAAATAATTACACAACTAACACATGTTTCTTTGTACCATTAATGGAAGACTCCTTACCAGAACAGTACATTCCACACTCAGAGTTTTTTCTGGTGGTGCCGGTATACTATGTATCTCCAGTGAAAACCACACTTTGCAGCATGTTGAACTTTGCCCTAGAGAAGTTGAAGAAACAAGAAAATACTGAGTCTCAACTGATGACTTCTTCAAACATGGAAGCATTTCCTGTATGGAAAATATTCATAACCTTTAATATTCAAATTACCATGCCTTAGATCCAAATTGCTACTCAGATGCATGGATTACAAACATAACAATTGTCTTGCCAGACCATCTACTAGTCCAACTTTCTGTTCTCAGCTGTAGTCAGCCAGATTTTACATATTTATCAAGCAGACTAGTAAGCATACAACAAAACTCTCACAGCAGGGAACCAAAACAGTTTGTGAATGTAAATGTAATATCTTCCTTCATGGTATAGTACATCCCTTTAGATTCTGTCATTTTTCTCACACACACCTACCCTCACCCATCCCCATTTAGCAGCAACGACAATAGAAATTAGTTAATTGTTCGTGTGTCATATTGAACTTACAATTTGCCATGTGTTGTGAGGTCAATCACTAATGGCTTTAATATACTTTAGTATCAAAGAACATCCTCTTGTTGGTGAACGGTAATACTCTTTAGCCACAATCCTGTATAACACAAGTTCCATTTGCAAACTGGGCCTTAGGATTCTTTGAAAATGAAAGCACATGTTCCAGCATCATTCAATAGCACACAACAGCTTCCTGTGTAGGTTTACACTGGTTTGGAAAGTTTCAGCAGGAATCGGGTTAAAAAAAAGAAAGGTCTAACTTCCCACTGGATGGCAGAGTGCATTAGCACAGCCATGTTGCCTAGGGATGATGAGAATTTTACCTGATTTGGAGGGGGGGTTGCCCACATTAACCTCTGAGGTTACTGAGCCTTGGTTGGGTGATATTACCCTAATTTGTTCTAGTACTACAGTAACAGGAAAAACAAAGAAAATGGGAAGCAGGATTGTCAACACATATTTGGATGGTTTTATTTTGACGGGTTAACAAATCTCCCTTATCTCATTGTCTCTATGATCTCTTGGTTGCTGTTGAGCTCTCTTTCCTTTTGGTTCCCTCTGTAAAGGACAGGGCTCCATGTGTTATAAGAAATTAAGAATATAAGGGCGTTTTCACACACAGACGTCCAAAGCCGCCTGGAGCCATTCCGGAACGGATCCTTCAGCTCATTCCTGAATGGCTCCGGCGGCGGCAACTTAATTCCTTTTTAAAAAAGGAATTACAACTCCGGCGCTGATGCCGGAGTTAGCGCTAGATGGGGCGGGGCTTGCTGCGACGTCGTGTGAACACACGGAGCAAGACCCCGGACTGACGCCGGCTAGCGCCGGGGATGGCACTGGATGGGGTGGGGCTTGCTGCGACGTCGTGTGAAAAACTTTGCAAAGGAGCCGGACTGGGGCTGGATGGAGGTAGGCTAGCGTCCGCCTAAAGTCCCGTGTGAAAACGTCCTAAGAAGAGCCATGACTAATCAGACCAAAGGCCTTCCTAGTCCAAATTTCTGTTCACACAGTGGTCCACTAGTTGACAATGGAGGTTCAAGAGCAGGACAGGAGTGCAACTGCACCCTCCATCTCATTCTCCCCAATAACTAATATACAGAAAGATACTGATTGAAATACTAAAAACTAGCAGCACCATCCTCCTTTTAGCAGTGAATGCCAATTTAAGCATGCACTTGTGAAGAACTAGTTTCTTTTTCTTTCTAGAATCACCCACTATTTGATTTCAGCAGAAAGTCACAGGTTCTAGTATTATGATCGAGGGAAAAATCTTTATTAACATACTGTGCTTGATTTTATACATCTTTATCATAGTTCCCTTATTTGGCTTCCCCCACCCCCAGGATAGACAGCCCCAAGCTTCTGCCCACAGAGCAGCTGCCACACACAAGTGAGAGAGGGCATCTTTATAACTCTGTTTTTTGGATTTTATCACTTGAAACTGTTTTGACTGAAAACCTATGTGCTGCTTAGGGAAGTCTTCCACCTAGTGACTGAAGATGTCACTGCAGACTTCTAACATATAAACAAAATTAAAATTACAGGAATTAAAATTATGCATTAAGATTTAGGAGCCCATTGTTTTTAAACACATAGCTGTGTTAATCTCTTGCAGCATACAAAAGAGGAAGGAAGGGTGGGGGGGGGACAGAAAAGAAATGTGGCAGCACGTATAAGATTAATTGGCTTTTTATTTTGGCATGAGCTTCTTTAAAAGTCTAGAAACACACTGGAGCCTACAGTCCTCTTACTATGCATGCCAGGTTTCAGACATGTAGGTATCATAGGGGCTAAGCAGCCGAGCAGCCATGGGCTGCTCCAGGAAGCTGCGCCACGGGACCGAGGCATCCCCACACCTCGGTCCCGTGGCGCAGCTTCGCCACCCCTGAAAGGAGCGCTAAATCAGCGCTCCTTTCACAAGTCGCCAAAGGTGTGCCACAAAAGGCTGCGGCGCACCTTCGTCGACTCTTCCGCCGCAGCGTGTGCGAACGCTGCGGCAGGAGGTCCTCCTCGGAGCGCCGGCCGTGCAGAGGGCCAGCTGCTCCAAGGATGACCTGTGGAAGGGGTTGGAGTGCTGATCGTGCGGCTGCCCCTCCCCTTCCCTGCCCCCAAGACGGCCCAATAAGCCGTCTGCTTAGCCCCATAGTCTTGCAGCTTTTACTTTGACAAACACTATCCACTGATAGCAGTGGTGCCTGTTGTTATTGTTGTTTATTTCTATATTTTACTTTTTATGCAAGACTGGCCTCCAAAGCTGGTTACAAATGAAGTGCAACAAGGGTACAACATTTCAGGGTCATGTAGAGGTATATATGGCAGTGTCTGGTGCTAAGTGATGAATATTTGCACACATGAATATTCAGTACTGATGCTATTTGCACATTGATCGTAAGGTTGTTCCCATCCTTGAACATTTATCCAAAGATTGTTCCGACCTTTCCTCACATTATTCAATAGACATGCTTCCCATTATCTCTATGTCTTGTTTTCTCTCATTTTTAGTATAATATTTCCAGACAATGCTTGAAGCCACCTTGATGTAAATGCAGCATTTTACCTCAAGATATTTGTAAGTACTGGCTAGACCTAAAAACCCTTTGACAGAATGACAAAGGGCAATGCATACAGTGTTCAGAAAATCCATTTCATTTTTTAAAAAGACTGCATGAAAAATTAGAAGCTAGAAACAAATTTTAAACATAATTGTCTCTGAAGTTAGTTTAACATAAATATAAATATGCTGGTATTTTTTTAAAAAAAATGATGAAAAACTTTAAACTTTAGAATTTATTTATAAAGTGATAATTTATATCTTAAAATCATTATATATATGCACTGCTATTATAAATAGTGAATTCCACAGTAACTTTATCTGGATTATTTTAACATGTGACGCGGCTGTTTATTTTTCCACACTAAATATCAGATAATTCAAACAAACAAACAGCAGAACTTATAGTCTGAAAGCCAGACTCTTTACTATCCTTGCAAATGAAGAAGTGAGATAAATGATCTTAGTATCAGCCTTTTTTCTCATATATAAACATTCAAAAAATACAAAGTAATGTGGCCTCTATTTGTAACTCATAATGAAGGTAGAAGAAACCTAAGCTGAAATGCTGAACCTTTCAATCATTTTGCACTGAATGAGGCTTACTTCTGAGTAGACATCAAATAGGATTTAACTGTTAATTTAAAATAAAAGATGACAGGTGTTTCTGCAATACTTGCAAAATATGCAATCTGTTAAGAGATAAATGGAAGATTTAAACAAAGCATTGACATGGTTTGCTTCACATACAAAATAATTAATAGAAACATTTGACTGACATCTGTTAGAAATAGTGTAAGTATTGCTGTTCTGCATAAAAGTCAAAATGGGGTTGCCTTGATTATTTATACAGTATCTCAATTACTGAATTAATATGAATACCAACTTCTCTTGTATTAGGAAATTAATCATAACTTGGCAAGAAGTGATGAAAACATTTTGTAGAAAAGAGAATACTTTATAAAGGCCATTTATTTCATAACTACATTTGAATATAAATCCTCAGATAACCCTAGCAATGTGTGGGTTTTGAGCACAATGAAATGTTATATGTGCTTGATCTTTGGTAAAAACAATGGTCACACTGAACTTGTAATAAAGTTCATAAAACCCACAAAGCAGCAGTTAG
Source organism: Phrynosoma blainvillii (assembly GCA_026167975.1). NCBI lineage: Eukaryota > Metazoa > Chordata > Lepidosauria > Squamata > Phrynosomatidae > Phrynosoma > Phrynosoma blainvillii. Next base: position 252,982,912 of record JANUYF010000003.1, read on the forward strand.
CACTTGTTTGACATCCTTACACTGTATTATAGATTAAATCTGTCAGTTTAAAAATGTAGAAGTATTGTAAAAAATGACCTGCCTAAATACTCTAAAGGCACCAGATTCTGTCTGATCTTGGAAGCTAAGCAGGGTCAGCCCTGGTTAGTACTCTGATGGGAGGCCACTAATGAATACCATCTGCTGTAACCTATGTTTCAGAAGGAATTGGCAAACCATTTCAGGTTGACAGGTGACTTGAAGGCACATATACGCACACACACTGTAAAATCTCCTTACCATGTGTTTTTATTTATTAATTCATAGACAGAAGAAGTGAGGGGTAAAATGGTAAGGGAGAAGATATAGAAAAATAAAAGAAGATAAAATCTTTTAAAGTTCAGTATTATTGCTATGATTGGCAATCACATTTTTCCAGGAGCTTTTCATGTTTCCCTCTATTATTTGGAGGTATAAAAATCTGGTTATGTACATATTAGGGTATGTATGCTAGGAAATGAAGGCAATTAACAACAGACTACTAAAAAGACAAATAAATGGGTCCTATAGGAAATCATGCTTGAACTCTCCCTAGAAGCCAAAATGATTAAAATGAGACTGTTGTACTTTGGACATATCACGAGAAGACATGATTCACTAGAAAAGGCCATTTATTTCAAAACTACATTTGAAAATAGATCCTCAGAAATCCCTAGCAATGTGCAATATTTGAGCACAATGAAATGTTATATGTGTTTGATCTTTGGTAAAACAATGGCCACACTGAACTTGTAATACAGTTAATAAAAAACACAAAACAGCAGTTAGGCTTGTTTGACATCCTTACACTATATTACAAATTAAATCAGTTCTAAAATGTAGAAGCATTGTGAGCTAGGCTGCAATCATCTTAGGAGTACTGTGAATGGAGAATCTGGGGGAAAAACCTGTAGGCCCTGACCATATAAGGAGTTTGTGACCATATACAGAGTTTCTCATCATAAAGGAATTTGTTACTTTAAAAGAAAAAGAAAATTGTTGGCAGAAGGTGATAGGTAAACAGAACTCCTCTGGGTTCTTTAAAAACACTGGTAGATCCGGCAAAACACATCTGTGAACCCCACTTCTTGGAAGAGGAACTGAAGCACCTAGACCGGGCTCTACAGGCAAATGGTTACTCCAGCTCAGACATCAGAAGGGCTGCCAGACCCAGAAAAACCCAGAGGAGTGAAGACAAGCAATCACCCAAAGGGAAGGTATTTTTACCATACATCAAAGGAGTCGCAGACAAAATAGGGAAAGTGGTGAGGAAACACAACCTCCAAATGATTTACAAACCGACCAAGAAAATCCAACAAATGCTGCAGTCAGCGAAGGACAGGAGAGACCCTCTCATAGCCGCAGGAGTTCATCGCATACCATGCAGCTGCGGACAAGTTTACATAGGCACCACCAAACACAGTGTCCAAACATGAGTCAAAGAACATGAGAGACACTGCAGACTGGGCAAAGTTTGGCTACCAGTCCTGCAAAATAGGAAAATCAGCACTCAGCAAATGCAAATGGGAAACCACCCAGGAACAGGGGCTTTCCCAGCAGACAATGGACACCAATTACCAGACAATAATCCTTGTTTGCATATCCTCCTACCCTGAGGCCCTGCCATCAACACAGAACAATACACAATCAACAACAGAACAATACACAGTTTACATGGGAATCACTCCTCCCTACCCAGGGTCTTACAGTATATATATACCCACTCTCTTCCATTCCAGCATTCTCTGAAGATGCCAGCCACAGATGCTGGCGAAACGTCAGAATAAAACTCTTCTAGAACATGGCCACACAGTCCAAAAAATCCACAAAAAACTAAGGCAAGATTAGTTTTTGCAGAGACAAAATGTCTGTAGACCACAAGTGGGGGGTGCTATGCACTCAGATCGTGCTTGTGGGCTTCTCTCTCTCTCTCTCTTTCTCTTTCACTATCAGGTTTTTTCACAGAATTCTTTAGAAGTGGACTGTCCTCAATGTTTGGCCCTGTCAATGATATAAGAAAATCCAGTAGCTTTTACAAGTCCATAACTGTGAGATATAGGGTATATATCTCAGATGTTTAACCAGATAGTATTTGATTCTTGATGCCAAACCAGTGATTTCCTACTTCACATCAAAATTTTCCTCAGAAATCACTTTTGTAATATATTTTTCCTTTGTGTGTTTTTGCCTTGGTACTATTCAAAACACTTGAACGTACTCTATATCTTTATCTTTTTATTCCTCAGTCTGCTACAATTACCCCAACAAATTACCTCAGGGACTGTTATTAAGCTTCCTTTCCAGTATGGTCAGTTCCCAAGTAATCTCCTACAAATTACCCTTAACAATTACCTCAGAGATTACTCTCTCACTAACACTTGCACCTTTTAAATTTAAACCACTGAACTTTATACTTTCAAGTTCAGACAAAATCTTGGGTTTTCTGGTTCTTGTAACTCAAACTCAGAACCCTCTCCCACCAGGTTTTCCAAGCACACTTTCAGCCGCCAGATCTCTTGTATCCCAATGCTACTCAGCAATTTTGTGATGAGTCCCACTCACCCCACTATTTGCCTTATTGTGGCAGCCCAATGCCTGCTGCCACCAATTTTGTGATGTAGTACTTTACTTCTTTAAACTATTTTCTTCTGGATGGTAGCACTATAGGCCTTTTCATCCTGCCATCTACTTAAGTGTAAAACTGATTTACTACTGTACCATTCTTAAGGGACTTAACCCAAACTATCTTTTTAAAATGTTGGTAGTGGAGCCATTAGAAATAGAATTGAAGTAGGTGATGTCAAGAAAATTGAAAATCTCAACTTTAAACACCAAGGGCCTAGGTTCAGTGGTCAAACAAAGGAGAATTGGAGCATTATTGAAGAAAGACACGGCTGATATCATATTTCTTCAAGAACCACTTCAAAAAAAGATGGTGTAAATGAACTGAAATTGAATTGGGTAAGGATTTATGAGAAAGCATATGGAAATTACAAATCTAGGGGTGTAGTAAAAATAATTGCAAAAATGTAATTTTGTAATAAATGATGTATTAAGAGATGTTGACGGAAGATATATAATAATTCAGGGGAATTAGGGGAAAATAAATATGTAGTAGCAAATGTATATGCTCCAAATGAAAAGCAGGAAGAATTTTACCAGCAAGTATTAAAGGAAGTGGAAAATATACAAAAGCAATATGTGGTCCTTGCAGGTGACTTTAATATGCAGATGGACAAGATAAAAGATAAATCTAATCCATCAGTAAAGGATAGATGTAGTAATAACAAATTTTAAAAAAATAATGAATAAAAGGGAATTGAAAAATATATGGAGATTAGTAAAGGGGGATGAAAGAAAATATACATATTATTCTGTGGTACATAAGATATATACAAGAATAGATTATATTTTTGTATCAAAAAATATGCTAAATAAAATCCTGAATACTGAACCAGGGAACATAAGGGTAACAGACCATGCCTTGAAATTGTTGTAAAGAAGGATTATGAACAAGTAAAAAAGTGAAGGTTAAATACTAAGATATTGAATTATAAGGAAATTGTAGGAAAAAAATGGAAAGGAATGGCAGGAAACATGGAAATAAATGATAAAGATGTGTCGAAAGGGTTATTATAGGATACCATGAAGGCAGTTACAGGAGGAATATGTATAAAGGAAACATACATTTTTTTAAAAAAAAGACAAGAAGAAAGGAAGAAGAAATTAGAAATTACTATATTCTAACAATTCAGCAATAGTAATGGTAAATGATGGGGTACCAAATGAAATAAAGGTGACAAGAGGTACTAGACAAGGATGCCCATTATCACCAATACTATTTCCAATGGTGATAGAGATATTAGCAAATGTTATAAGAAAAGATAATAGCTTAGAAGAAATAGGGTTGAAAACATAAAATTAGCTTATTTGCTGATGACACATTGTTAACTATAAAAAAAAATTAATCGATAGATTTGGAAAAAATAAAGGAACATTTAAATGAATTTGGTGAGATGGCAGGGTTACAGATTAATTGGAAAAATTAGAAATGATGTTATTTAATTACACAAAAGAAGAGGAATGTGAATTCATAAAGCAAAGAAGTTTAGAGATACGACTAAAAAGTAGTATAAAATACTTAGGAATAACTATAACTAAAGATTTAAAGGAATTGAAAGAAAAGAATTTGGCAGTATTAAGGAAATAAGTGGAGAAAAAATAGTAGAACATAATAATATTCATTTATCGTGGTTTGGAATAATAGCATTAATTAAGATTAATATATTACCAAAAATATTTTTTATTATTTAGAATGCTACTATTGAAAGTTTTGGAGACCAAATTGAATAAATTGCAACAAAAATTGAATAAATATTGTAATGGAGGGGGAAAAAGTAGATTAAATAAACCATTTTGGTATAAATCAGAAAAAGAGATAGGGTTGGGTCTTCCCAATATAAGAGGATATTATGATGCTAATCAATCGAGACATGTTATGGAAAATATGTCAGATGTGGGAGACTTAGAATGGTCAGAGTTAGATACAAACGAAGTAGACATGAGAGTATGGAATATTTTCTTTAGGGAATTTACTAGGAAAGAAATTAAGATAATTGGAAACCAATTTATGGAAAATATATTAGAAATATGGAGTAAATATAAAAAAGAACTGAAGATTCAATTATAACACCAATAATAATGGAAAGGAAATTTCCAAAGAATCGGAGAGGAATGCTAGATAAGGAGTTTAAATAGAGGAAAATAGATAAAATAGAAAATTGGGTGGATTTAAGTTAGAGAAAGAGAGTATAAAAGAAAAACTTACAGGGATAAAGATTTCACGGTTCCAATGCATACAATTAGAACAATGGATTAAAAACTGGAAGAAAAGGAATATAGAAAGAAAAAAGTGCACACACTTTGAACAATTAATACAGAAAGAGAAAGAGAAGAGAAATTGAAGAAAATGAAAACTTGAAAGGAACAATTAGTAAAAATTATAAAATGTTGATGAAGAATAAAGGGGGGGAAACAAAGGAGAATTATTTCGAGAGGAATATGGGGGAAAGAATTAGGATGTAGAATATGTGATAAGGAATGGGATAGAATTTGGGAACAAAGACATTTGAAGAATCTATTGGTACGGATTAAAGAAAATTACTATAAATTGATATCGAAATGGTATTTGACACCGGTGAGATTACATAATATTGCTAAGAATAATTCGAAAAATTGCTGGAGAGGTTACCAAGAAGTAGGGACATCTATGCATATGTGGTGGCAATGCAAATATGTACAAAAAAATTGGGGAAAAGTGATTATAGAAATAGAAAATATGAATGTAAAAATAGATAGAAGCCTGAATATAGTATTGTTATCACTATATAATTCAGAGAAATGGAAAAAAGAAGAAAAAGACTTGATAACAAATCTGCTTACAGCAGCGAGAATAATTATAGCAAGATGTTGGAAAACAAAAATAAATGTACAATTAGAGTAATGGTATAAAGAGGTGTCAAAAATAGTGATCAATGATAAATTGACATGTAGAATGAAAGTAAAAAAGGGATTATGGAAAAAAGTGATTTTATTGGAATTTGAAAAGAATTCATTGAGAAAGTATTGTGAAAAGATGGAAATTTACCTCCACAGGAGGAATTGAGATTCTGGTCGGAATACAAAGGTGGAAATGGCTCCAGGGAAGGGGAGCACGGAGGTAGGATATAAAATATAAAATATATTTAGCTAAGCATTAATAGAATGGAGGAAATATAACTATGGAATTATGTATTGTATAAAACTTACATGTATGAATTTTAGTTTCAATTAAAAAAATAAAAATAAAAAAAAATAAAATGTTGGTAGCGTGTTTACTTATTAAGGTCCAGACCTTATTGTATTGTATTGTATTGTATTGAAACAATAATAAAAGTTTTAAAATTTATTAAAACAGCGTATAGTGAGATGATGACAATATTTGATACTTCATGGTCTTGCTTTACTCGTTTTGCTTAATTACAGTTATATTAACTTCGCCACACTTGGATTTAAACGCTTGTTTATGGTTTGTGCTTTTCTTCTTACTTTGAACACTTTACTTTAAACAATATTTACTTTTCCCCAGGACCCACACTAAACTTATTTCTAAATTAGCCACCAAGGCTATCTATATCCCTCAAGATTTCTCACAACAGTAACTCCCTCTTAGAGTTCTACTGTTGTACTGAGTCCCTCACAAACGGACTGTACCCCTCACTCTAACACTGCACCCCCAACTATAACTCTGTCACCCTATCTATCACTAATGGATTCTACCTGTCCTTTTATACTTTCCTAGCTTGACTCTGGTTGGAGCCTGCTCCATCCCTATCGGATGTTGCTAGGGCTGCCCCAACTCTGTCTTCCCTCCACAGTCACTTTGTAAATGCTTTAATAATTACACTTTAATAATTACACTACACGGTCATTGCTTTAGCAGTTATGCCTTAGCCACCACATGTCCCAGCAGTTTCATGTATACATTAAATAACATGGAGGACAGAACAACAGAACCCTAAAAGAAACAATGGCTAAGAGGTTGAAGTTCCACAGCACCAACTTCTGGGCTCATCCTCCCAAAAAGAAACAGAGCGACTGTAAAAAACAAACTACCTTTAAGTCCCATCCCATGATGGTGGCTCCGAACAATACAGTAGTTGATGGTATATAAAGGTACTGAAAGATCCAGCAGAACTAACAAGGACATGCCCACTGTCTAGTTCTCTGTAAAGGTAATCCACCAAGGCAACTAAAGGCAATCAGTCTCATGCCTGAAGGGAGACTGAAATTGATATGGATAATCTGTCTCATTCCTGGAGCTGCGAAGTCACAACATGCTTAAATGTCTTGCCAGAAATACAATATTGGAGATGAAAATTATTCAGTGAGGAGGAATTCAATGAGGTCTTCTTCACTATGATCTTACAACTGCCTCCTTTGGGCAAGTCAGAACCCTGCTTTGCTGGAGGGAGCTCCTTTTAATTGCTCCCTTTACCCACGTAACTAATCCCACTGTGACCTTTTTAATAAACCAGGAATGGGAACAATCTAGAACCAATGTCTGAGTGATTAAACAGAATTCATTATAATAGAACATACAGTAAACATCACACATGATTTCTACAAGCAAACAACCCATGGTAAAATTCAGATTGGCCACTGAATAAAATATGAAGGAAAAAGTGTCTACTACTATTTTTTCACAATGTTTACTCAAAAACCTCACTTTTATTTCTTAGAATGTTTCAAATATCAGGGGAGGGGCAGGGAGCTAAATCGAAATAAATGTGCTCCACAAGAGGGAAAGCCAGGCAGCATGAATTATTTAAAGAAGCACATGGCTTGGCATATAAAATATGCATTTCACTGAAAAATGAATGATGATAGGACATTTATAAAGACTGATAATCAAATTAGCCATAATAATAAACCTACCAGTGTTTGCTGCATTGACTGTTTGCAGTGCCTGTGTTGGTAATTTCTGAGAGGCCTGTACACCATCTGTCTTCTGCAGTACGTTGTTTTGTCGATGCTGCTGTTGTTCTCTATCTTCAGCAACAAATACAATTACACCTAAAATAAATAGTCACCAGATGTTTGCTTTATAAGACATTAGTTTCCATAGTTGGACTGTTACCTCATGCCAATGTTCATATAACCCTGCATATCACTAATTTTTAAACTCTAACTTAAAATTGACATTATATATTTTATTTTGGTTAAATATGGAAGGGAAGACTATAGATCCAATGATGTTAGCTTATATAAATATGTCACTGGAATTGGGGCTTCCTAATCAATAAATTCCTAAATAACTTTTCTTTAATAACAACATTGCTTTCTGGGTCAGTTTCAGGGGCAGAAATAATTCTGGTCCAAGGCCTAGTGGAGGTATATCACAAATATTCTCAAATCTGGCTATAAATTTGTCAGTTGGGCTTTACCCACCCTCTCTAAACTGAGTTGCATGCCTCCTTCCATAAGCTCAGTGTTACAGCTGCTAACTATACTAACAATGAGAAATGATAACCTGGTTTCCCATCTTAATAATATTTTTTCCTATTATAAGACTTAAAAATTCTACAAAAGACTATTCTATTAACCTTTCCAATACAGCAATAACAAATGAATACATTGGCTTTAGGAAATTCTGTTCTGAAATCCACGGATCACTATTGCCTCTCTCTTTGTAGGCAGCAGACTATGAAGATGGGCTATAAAGACTCATTTTCCTATGAAAGTGCTCTGTAGGTTAAAAAAAATCTACTCCAGCAGATAACTAGGAATGTTTCTAAAGGTATTTTAAAACATCAATAAGGCTGAATATTATCCCTTTTTAAAACACCATTGTTGTTGTTGTTCTGTTTATTTATATCCCGCCTTCCTCCCACTACAGAGACTCAAGGTGGCTAACAAATTAAAACAGTCTAAGTTTTACATTTACATACAGTTACATAAAAACTTAGAGAATTGGATTGTAATTTTAAATCTATGTAATCATGAATAACAAAAAAAGAAAAAATATAGAAAGAAACTATATTCATATTGTTTAGCACAAGCAAATTTAGACAAAATACTTGAAATTGGTATAATGTCCAGTCATTGCAAAATTGTGGCTTTGCTTGACGACAAATAGATAGCATAAAAATAAAACACATGGACCAAAAAACATCCTCCTAATAATTCTGATTCTGCTTTAATAAACTTTAATCCTCCTTGTTCTCCTTCCACCAGCAAAAAAAAAAAAAGCTTCCTATGTTGGGTTTTTTTATCTGTACTTGCCATTTTATCTTAATCTACTTGAGTCCCCAGCCGGAGAGATGAGATGAGATGAGATGAGATAGACAGACAGACAGGTATTTGATGAGTATGTTTAGTTTTGTTCAACACTGTATTAGCATGAAGGCCCACAAGGTTAATCAGTACTTTTCCTATTGTTTTTGCTAGAGATCCAGCAACCCATGTGGTTATTCCCTGTATTATTTAAGAAATGACTTGCATCTTTTACTGTGAGAAGTGCTTTAACCAAAACAGCAGAGAATGTCTTGTGAACATCCCTTCTTGCATCCCTCCACACAATTTTAAAGATGAACCATTCCTTTGGTTTGTTGTCAAAAGCAGATTGACATGAAGGACAGCTTTTAAGGCAATATTCCAAAAATAAGCAATGAGCTGAAAAAAGTCTTCAACTGACACACACTTCCTGAAGCCAAGAAAGTGAAGCCTCACACCACCTTTACTTGAAACCTTGAATGTTATGAAGTTTGATTGCTCAGGAGGCATATTAAACATTAAAAAAGGCTTTCCTAATTGATGCATTGGAAAATTGAGGCCGGATAAATTCATCAATGGTTAACTGATGATGGAATCCTTAGGCAATTGTGCCATACTTTAGTGTCCAGTTAATTTCTTTGAAAATATAGATACCTTTCAATTCTCCACGTTTCCAAGGTGATATATTCAGAGTATAAGCAGCTGTGTCACCTGGTTCTACAGTGAGAGTTGGGTCACCACCAACTATCAGAAGATCTGAAGACACCTAATAAGACAAAAGAAGAAAGTGACAAAAGTTCTTAGATGCAATAAAACTACGAAGAGATTGTACAGAAAGTAGCTTAAAAATGAGTTCAAGCACAAATATTATTACATTTCTCATAATCATTCCTACTGTGCTTAATTAAAGGTAAAGGTATTCCCTGTTGTCAAGTTGTGTCTGACTGTAGGAGGCAGTGCTCATCTCCATTACTAAGCCGAAGAGCCAGCATTGTCAGAGACTACTCTGTGATCATGTAGCCAGCATGATTGCACAGAATGCTGTTACCTTCCCACTGAAGTGAAGTGGTACTTATTTATCAACTTGCATTTACATGCTTTTGAACTGCTAGGTTGGCAGAAGCTGGGACAAGTAATGGGAGCTCACCCCATCATGCAGCACTTGGCCCTCGAACTGTCAAGCTGCCGATCTTGCAATCAACAGAGTCAGCATCTTAACCACTTGAGCCACCACATCCCTCTTACTGTGCTTAATTCACTGGAGAAAAAAGGGAAAACTTTCTGCTGTGCCCCTTGAAATGTATCAGTCAAATTTCAGTATAGTTAATCAGGATAAGGTGCATTAAATCCTTGAAATACATATCTTGGCCAACATCTGGCCACTAAAGCTTCCAAATTCAGAACTTCTGCTTTGTGTAAAGTTCCTGAGTCATGCATTAAGTGCAAAGAACAGGAAACACAAGATGTACTAAGACATATTTAAAGAGATTTCTCATCCATGTTGGAATCTTACAAATTATTTTAATTAGCATCATCATCATCATCACCATCATCATCACCATCACCATCATCATTCCTATCAGAGACACAGACTTTGTCAATTCCTGTATAAGAAAAATGTGCAAAGTATGATTCATAGGTCACATGTGGACTCGAAGGTCATTTTGCAGCTTGCCCAAGGTCCCCATACTTCATATTTCTCCAAAAACTGCAGGGGGGGATTTTTGCTTCAAATGGCCAGTTGTCCCCCAAGGCTCTAGGCAGAAGATGCAGATTTTCCATTCCCTTCCCCCAACATTTTTAGGTTTGTATTGACCACTTTTCAAAACAAAAAGTGACTTGACCAAGTCCATTCATTTCCTGGTTTGAAAAAATGGCCTGTACTGCTTTTTTTAAAAGTGAGAAGCTGGAAATGCCTGAAAACGTGGTGAAAAGGTTAGCACCCCACACATCCTGAAGCTTGGAGGGACTTGGGAGCAAAAATACCCCTACTCCCCATTTAGTGATGTAGTGATGGTGCTCCTGAACTCGTAGCATCCACAACCCCTAGCTTAAAATCAGCTTTCAGACAGAATGTATAATTTCCTTAATATGCATCATAGGTGGGAAGTAGGTCTAGTGTAGCCTCAACTGGCTCTCTGAGATATGAAAGCCTGTGTTTACAGACCTCCAGATTCTGGAGTCTTCACAATCCAGTTTCAGAATCCAAAGACAACAAGAATGGAGATCTATGTCTGAAGGTTTTCCCAACATGTGTCATATTTCATATAACTGAACAAGCAAAATATCATCATTGAAAGTTGGGGTTCTTGCAACCTGATTTCCATGCCCCCACAACCATTCTGTGGATAGATTTCAGGGAGTCAATGAACCTGGATTGTGGGGAATCTTTATTTTTATTAATCTCTCTAAATGAAATGTAGAGGTTGTTTTTAAGCATGTAGGTTGTTCAGGTTGCTTTTAAGCATTTGTTTTTACAATGCAAAGCCTTCTGAAAAACTTGATAAACAGTAATCTCCCTCTTTTTTTTTAACTCTTTATGCATGTTGCATACTGCCATATGATATGTCCCTACTTTGAAATATGAATAAAATACTTCCTAAAAAATTTATTGCACTTAAATTTGTCAATGGTATCAGAATGACTACCCCTTCATCAAAGCAGCAGTTATACCGAATGAGATTTACAAAAGATGCATGTGATTCAGTGGACAGGCTAATAGCTACAATGGAATGGGATGGGGATAATGCTCATAAAATTAAGGAATCAACTACTGCACCAGGACCAACCTCACCCAATATTAAGGTGTTCAATATCAGCTACACAAGAAATCAAGTAATTAGAGGGGCTGAAAATCTGCACATATCTTCTCCAATTTTCTTACAACTATTGACAGGAGAAGAAACTAGAGCTTACTTCTTCCAACAGGAAGCAATAAGGAAAGCAGCCAAAATCTCTCAGGTTCAGCCAAGAGCAGCTGCTGACAACAGGGAACTTTATCCTCATCACTGGTATCAGCTGTGCCCAGAGGCAGAAACAAATTTATTCCAAGAAATGTAAAAGTACCTAGTGAAATTGTTGTAATTTTATTATACACATTATTCCACAGTGTTTTCTAAAAGATTAGAATCTGCAGTCCAACTGAAACATTATCTATACTGTATTATCAACATCTGTTCTGGACAGACTGAACTTGGATGATATTCGCACCTCCCTTTTGCTAAATGAGTTATGCTTAAAAGAAAAAGAACTCTTCTAACCAATCATATTACTATTTCTAAAAAACGAGCTTATATATTAGTGATACAGTTCCCACACATTACCATTATCAAGCAAAAGGTACTTGAAAGCCTCAGTATGAAGTACATTAAATGATGTCAAAGAATAATATAATGAACTATAAGAGACATAATAGAGAGGCAATTTCATACAAACAATCCATTGAACATGATGGGTGGAAGGAAAGGGTTTGGCAAATGATGGGCAATGAATGGAAGAGGGACTAACAAATTAGCAATGAGGGTAGAATAGAGGAGAGGCAAACAATAAGTGGGTACAGGTGTGGCAACACGTCTGAATAATTACTGTTCAACAATTTGATCTTGGGGACAGGGAGCAGAGGGGTGTATGTATGTTCCAGGCACCTGGTCCATTGAAAGGCAGAACAGGGAACAGGGATTGAACCTGTGTGAGATGGGGTTACACTCCCCTTGAAATATCAGGATCACAGCCTGAGAATATTCCTGGGCTCATATCTGAACTCAGATGCTCAAGTTTGAGCACTGCCTAGGAACAGGTTTGCAGTTAAAATTAGTGAGACAGAAGTCAAATCTGGCTACGGTGACACATGTGTTGATTACATCCCATTTGATTACATCCCATTACTGTAGCTCACTTTACAAGATATAGCATAGTGTAGTGGTTTGAGTGCTTGAATAGGACTCTGGGGAACAGGATTTGAAACTGGGGTCATGGAGCCCCAGTGGGTAACCCCAGCCAAGTCACACTGCTTCAGCCTCACAGGAAGGCAACAGCAAACCCACCCTGAACAAATTCTGCCAAGAAACCCTCACAATAATTTTGTCTTAGGGTTGCTGTAAGTTGGAAACAACTTGAAGGCACACATCAAGAAATACCACTCTACGTGGGGCTGTATTTGGAAACTGTTCAGAAATTTCAGTGGATCCAGAACACTGCAGCAGGGCTAAACTTGTATCTTAGAATTTTGCAAGCTGTCTTGGGACCCATCTCAAGAAATATGAGGTATAAAATGAGCAAGCAAACAAATAGCATTTCAAAAGGCACTGAGACAGGAGGAGGAAAGAGGCTAAGGCCTAAGCAGACGGCGCAAAGTGCCGTTTTCGAGGCCAGGAAGGGGAGGGGCAGCCTCACGCTGGGCGCCCCAACCCCTTCCCAAATACGTCGTCGGAGCAGCCATCACTCCGCATGGCCGGCGCTCCGACGACACACTTACGCTGCAGCGTCCGCACACACTGCAGCGGAAGAGGCGCCGAAGGTGCGCCGGAGGCCTTTTGCAGCGCACCTTCAGCATCTTGTGGAAGGAGCACTATTTTAGCGCTCCTTCCTGGGCCTGGGACGCTGCACATTGGGGCTGAGGAGTGCGGATACCTCGGCCCCGATCCGCAGCTTCCCGGGGTGGCCCCGTGCCGCCCGTCTGCTTCCCCCCTAAATTAAGAGTAGGCTGAACTGTATGAAGTGAAGAGCTCTTTTTAATGACACTTTCAATGTCAGTACTGTCTAGGAGCAAGTGAGGCAAGAATATGTAAAAATATGTAATGACAAAGTAGCCTCTGGCACCACAAACAGAGGGCTAGTCTACAACTAAGTGTACTAGAAGAACTGCTAGGCATTTTCACACATTTGCACTGATGGTTAATTACTTATCATATGTATACTGATGACACTCAGCTGTAATTCTAGACTCCAGAATGTTTTTCATACTGAATATCATATTACAGCATGTATTTCAGGTATCTCAGCATGGTTGCTTTGCCACCTACAGCTTATAATAAGGCAAAGATAGAATTACTTATTTTTTTCAACATACATTTCACATCACTATTAACAATATTCCCATTTATCCTGTGAAGGAAGCACATAGTCTTCGTTTTATTTTTGATGCTTCCTTGTCTATTGTTCCTCACACTGAGGCTGCAGAAAAGGCATATCATTTTTTTTCTTTATAATATTGCCAGAATGATATATTTTCCAGCTGCTTCCTCTGCAAAGACGTTAGTTCATGCCTTGGTCATTCCCCACTTTGATTGCTGCAATCTCCTTTTGACTGGTCTTCCATTATTTCATCTTAGCCCCTCTTGTTTCCATTCAACATTCTGCTGTTAAGATTATCTTTTTGGCCTGCCATTTTGACCAGGTTACCCCACTTTTGATATCTCATCATTGGCTATTTCTTTTAAGATTCAGCAGAGTGGAAGGAACTGGCAATACTACCTGAATATTCTTTCCCTAAGAAAACCCTATAAAATTCATGAGGTCAGCCTAACTTGACAGGTGCCTTAGACTTAGGGGGGGTTGCAGACTGCCAGAAATAGTGCAAATTGAGTCCACTTTTAGGGTTGGGGTTAGTGCTAGGGAATCATGGGAATTGTTGTTTTTTTCCTGAGACATTGAGCCTTCTCTGTCAGAGAGCTCTGGTGCCACAATAAAATACAGTTCCCATGATTCCCTAGCACTAACCCTAACCCTAAAAGTGGACTCAATTTGCACTATTTCTGGTAGTCTGCAACCCCCCTTAGACACACACACACACACACATACACACACACACACCAGCTTCTTGCTTTAACTTTTAAAGCACTACACAACCTACTTCCCCCCTATTTTTAGTCTAATTTCTTTTTACCAGCCTGCTCAGAATCAGTGTTCTAGAATTCTACGCTTCTCACTCAACCAAAGGTTTCCTCTTCCTTAGCTCGGGGGGGAAGCAGACGGGCAGCCATGGGCCGCCCCAGGAAGCTGCGCCGCGGGGCCGAGGTATCCCCACACCTCGGCCCCGCGGTGCAGCTTCGCCGCCCCAGGAAGGAGCGCTAAAATAGCGCTCCTTCCACAAGTCGCCGAAGGTGTGCCGCAAAATGCTGGCGGCACACCTTCAGCGACTCTTCTGCCGCAGCGTGTGCGGACACTGCAGCGGGAAGACATCCTCGGAGCGCCGGCTGTGCAGAGGGGCCGGTGCTCCGACGATGCCTTCAGGAAGGGGTTGGGGTGCCCACCGTGCAGCTGCCCCTCCCCTTCCTTGCCCCCAAAACGGCACTTTGCGCCGTCTGCTTCCCCCATCAGCTTCATCCTTTTTCACTTCCTGCTCTATGTGCCTGAAATTGTCTCTCTCAACATCTACAGACTGCTCCTTTCCTCATTGTTTTTAAATCTCAATTAAAAACTTACTTGTTTTCCAATCTTTTTGGAATTTTAGCTTAACATTGTTTTCTAATCTTTTATATTGTGGTTATACATATATATATTTGTCAGTTTGCTTTATATTTACTGTATTTGTTTTTGTATTTTTATCTGGATAATTTGTTTTACAATTTTACTGCATAGTTTTGTATATGTATTGCTCCTTCTCCTGTGTATGGGAGGAGACAGGACTGGTGTTTTTGTTCTCCTTGTTCTTTTAATGATAAACCACCATGTACATTGATGTCACTAAATAAATAAATAACAAAAACTACACCTTCTCCCTAATGACCTTAGAGCATGGTGATACTAATGATAATGATACTTAATGATCTTAAAAGTATGGCTACATGTTACATGTATCATGTGAATAGTAGCCAAGCTCTTGTTACTGTTAATTCCAACAATTCCCATGGAGTGAGGTATAGAAAGTACAAGAAATTATAAGCAAACACAATGAAAGCAGATATGGTTGAGTGACTTTCCACGTCCACTGCTCAACCATTATTCATACTCTCTTGTTTTGTTTGGGGCTGATGCAAAATCTTCCCATTCCTCATATCATATTGCATTTGCAAGCAATGAAATGGTTACCATTTCAACTCATTTTCAGAAATGAATTGAATGCAATGGGACCAAACTCATCACAAATCATGGTTTCCAGGCTTGCCCCCTCCTCAAATTTTGGGGAGGAAGTGGGCGGGTCTTCTGCTTATCCATCCTACCTCTGTCACCACATGTGAGAATTTCCACTAACTCTTCACCAACTGTGTGGACCTCTATCCCTACTTCTGCCACCAATGTGTGGACTTTCTCCTGTCTCTCCACTGTGGCCATCAACTGTAGTGACCTCATAGATACCCTCATGTTTCCTATGCAATATGTTATTCATCTTATCTCCCCACCACCACCTTGTATTGGCTGTTGCTACAACAGACACCATGTCTGAAAGTAAGCTTTCCAATATGTAACATTCTCAGAGGGTCAAGCTGGGAGGCAATATAGAAATATTTTAAATGAATATAAATAAATAAATAATACAAAATAATTATTCATTAAACAGAAACTGAACATGACCATAGCTTACTTAATACATATTAATCCTGACTGACACTAACATCTCTCTCTCTCTCTCTCTCTCTCTCTCTCATATCCTAACTCCAACCCTGACTCTGAACTTTACTCTGTCTGTGACCCTGCCTAACTCTCCTTATCACTCAAACTCCTAATCCCTAAATTTGACAGGCCTCATTCTACCTCCTGTTCTAACCTTGTCAAAATCCCCTTCGGGATTTTTCTCTCCTTCATTCTCTCACCCTCTCCCAACAATTCCTTACCTTATAGCATCTAGTACACAGTGCATACATAACCACAGTATGTTATACCTTAGGTAAAGATAAAGGTATTCCCCGTTGACAAGGCTGTCAAGTCATGTCCGACCATAGGGGGCGGTGCTCATCTCCATTACTAAGCCAAAAAGCCAACATTGTCAGAGAGTACTCTGTGATCATGTGGCCAGCATGATTGCACAGAATGCTGTTTACCCTCCCACCGAAGCAGTACCTATTTATCTACTTGCATTTGTATGCTTTCAAACTGCTAGGTTGGCAGAAGCTGGGACTAGTGACAGGAATTCACCCCATCATGCAGCACCTGGGCCTCAAACTGCCAACCTGCCAATGTTGCAATCAATAGAGTCATCATCTTAACCACTTGAGCCACTGCATCCTGGCAGTGATAAGTGATAAGTAAGGCATTATACCTTACTTTCTAATAAATGCAACAACAGCATAAATCCAGAATATCACAGAGGACACAGCCAACCAAGATTCCTCCTTCTGATGAGTCACTGACCATCCCCATTCCGCTTTCCTCCTGGCCAGACCATATTCGTTTGTCAGACTCCTAAGAAGACTCACTCCCAGATAATGCTGCCATGTCACTCTCATGCTGTAGAAACTAACCAAGGAATAAAGGTATGACAAGGGCACAGATGTTTCTTTAAAAAACAGAGCTAACTGCTGGTGAGCCTTGCACCTACCTAAAACAAGATCTCTTTTTTCTTTTCTTTTTTGATAAATATTTTTATTTATTTCATACATCATTACAAATTTGTATAAGTCATTTTTAAAGTTGCTATGCCAAACAAATACAATTCTATGCTTTCTTAAATTGTCTACAGTTATTATATTTGCAAAAAATAAAACATAATACACTTCCCTTGTTCCTGTAACAATAGATACCTTCTATTGAATTAAAGTAATACTCCATTTTTGTCTTTTTCTTCCCTTTAGTTATTTAAAAGATTCTCTCAATATTAGTACAAACAATAAGTGTGAATTATTGTTATAAGTATTATTAATTCGTTTCCATTTGTGTACATCATTGTCATATTCCCAGTTATACTTGCTATTTTATTGCCATCTTCTTTTGCAATATTCTGTTACAAGAGACCATTCATCTTCATCTTTTCCATATCTTTTTGATTTAGCCAGGTAGTTAGTCTGTCCATTTCTATCATATCTAATAGCTTCAAAAGCCATTAATCTACTGTTGGTGAATCTTGTCTTTTCCATATTTGGGCTACCAATATTCTAGCTGCCAAAATCATGTATAATAAGTCTCTCCAGTATTTTCTCTCTAGTTGAGGGGGCATCTTGTTTAGCAAGACCTTTTCTTTCTGTGGGGAGAATATTTCCTTCATTCTGCTCACAGTGCACTGTTCAAGATCCTTGGAGGCTCTGGCTTGCCTAAACCTGGTTGCTATACCCTGGGCAGGACTTAACCTTTTCTGATCTAATGGCTGAAACTGCATGGCCTGAACCTAGTGCAAGGATTCCCAATCTGGGGTGCCAGATGGAATTTCAGGGGGTGTGGCAGATACTTGTGTATATCTAAATTCCATTCTCTTTTATCAGTCAAGACAAAAATCTAGGAATTGTGTTAATACACAGGGATACCTGCAGATCACAGACACCAAGAAAGTTCCATGTTTTGATAAAATCATGAATGAGAAGCAGGAACAAACTAATTGAATTTTATGTTCACAACTGGGATTGATTTTACTGTTTACAATTTTTTTGGAATAAATTAAAATCTATTTGCTCAATTTAGATTTGCATTTTATGCAAAAAGTTAAAAGCTTATTTTTTAAAGTTCAGTTTGTTCACCAGCAGTATATGTGGTTCGATTTGTGGTTCAAAAATTAGAAATTAAACTACTTCATCTTCAAATGTGATAGTACTAGGGGATGTGAACATTAATCAAACATTTCCTAGGGGTGTAAGGCATAGAAAAAGTAGGGAACCACTACCCTCATGGATGAGACTCCTGACTATCTAATGAGCAGTTACCAGTGATGTAGGACACTTCAAACTCAAAAGCAGAGGTAGGCAACCTTTCCCCTTTAAGGGCCGAGGGACTTCAGCTCCCATAATCCCAGGAGCTATTGGCCAACATGGGACTATTGGCCAACATGGCTGAGGCTTCTGGGAGCTAAAGTCCCTCGGCCCTTAAAGGGGAAAGGTTGCCTACCCCTGCTCAAAAGCTTAGCCAGGATCAGAAGCCACCTATCTATGTAATTTATTTTCCAGACATCACCAGATTTTCCTCACAAATGTCTACAACTATGTCATCACACAGTATCATTCTTGGAAACTTTAGAGAGGATGGAAAAACAGAATTTCTCCCCACTGCCATATACACACACATTGTTTTCCCCAACCCCTGGTATTTACTATGGCCTTTGGATACCTTTCCCCCTCTTTTCCCTCTACCAATGACACTTATTAGCTTGGCACTAGCTTGGGTATTACTTTCCCCCTTTTCTCTCTCCCTATTAGTGACTGAGGAGCTATGATAATCAACAAAGAGAGAAAGGCTTTTGCTTTCCTGTACACCTGCTGCAATCCTTTCCAGTTTTCTCTGCCAGTCTCCAGAGGTGCCTTCAGAATTCTCTGCTGTCAATGGTCTGAATCCTAGTGGTAATGCCAGGTACCCACTTAATCAATTGCAAATCCCACTGATTGAATGGCTCTATTCTAGTGGAATTACCAATGGGTTTTATCCCATAGTGTGGCTCTATGTGTGAGAGCCATACTATGGCTCTCACACATAGAGTGAGACAGGGGCGACTATAGAAGTAGCGTTGGGGAATGGGAGATGTGGCTGGAACAGAGTGGACAAATGTTACAAAAGAAGGCGGGATCACTGTTTAGTAGCTATCCCGCCTTCAGTCCCCTCTGTTTCCTGGAATGGTTTGGGGAGCAGACCATCCATTCCACAGAACCTCACTTTGCTCCTTTGCAATGCCAGGTCGGTGAAAAACAAGACTCATATTATCCAGGACCTCCTCCTGGATGAGAATGCCAACCTGGCTTGTTTTACAGAGACCTGGCTGGGAGAGGATAGCGCTACAACCTGGGCACAGGCCCTCCCAGCTGGGTACTCTGTTAGTGAGCAGGTGAGGGGAAGTGGGCGGGGAGGCGGTGTGGCTCTAGTCCATAAGAACACCTTGACCTTGACCAGGATACCTCTCCGGAACACGGCCCACATCGAATGTATGTACCTTAGCCTGAAGACCAGGGATAGTTTGGGGATTTTGCTAGTCTACCGACCACTCCGTTGTCTAGCTGACTCCCTAACCGAGCTGACACAACTGGTCTCTGAGCTTTTGCTGGAGTCTCCCAGACTTTTGGTTTTGGGAGACTTCAACATTCCGCTCGAGACCAGTTTAACAGGTGCGGCTTGGGAGTTCATGGAGACCATGACAAACATGGGCCTATCCCAATTGGTCAACGGGCCCACACATTGTGCGGGTCATACACTTGATGCAGTCTTCAGTACGGAGCAGGAATATCCGTGGGCGGAGGTTGTACATACCTCTGCATTGTCATGGACGGATCATTTCCTGGTCAAGATGGAACTTAGAGCCAGTATTCACCTCGCCGGGGGTGGTGGACCTACTAGAATGGTCCGCCCTCGAAGGCTAATGGAGCCAATAGGACTCCGGAAAGCCTTGGAGGGATTAATGGTTGGGGATGCCGGTGATCCTGTCGAGACTCTGGTAGACACTTGAAATAGTGATCTTACTAGGGCCATCGACACGATCGCTCCCAAAAGCCCTTGTCATCCCGCTCCTAATCGTAGGCCATGGTATACACCTGAGCTTAGGAGGATGAAGCGGTATGGACAACGGCTAGAGTGCAAGTGGCGGAAAACTCGACTCTTATCTGACAGAACTCGCCATAGGAATTTTCTTCATTCCTATCGGGAGGCGATACGTGCAGCGAAGAAAGCTTTCTCCTCTGCACGTATTGCGTCTGCAGAGTCTCGTCCGGCAGAGCTGTTTAAAGTGGTGAGGGAGATGACGCAGGTTCCCCCTGCGCCAAATCCCTTACTTAACCCGACGACGGCCTGCTGTGACGCATTTAATAACTTCTTTGCAGATAAAATCTCTCAGATAAGAGCCGAATTAGACACCACTATTGGGATAGAGTCTATAGGCGAGGTGTCCAACGACTCCGCCGATGTAATTTTACTGGATCAGTGGCAATCTGTGAGTACCGAGGACGTGGACAAGCTGCTTGGTAAGGTGAGGAAGACGACTTGCCCTCTCGACCCTTGCCCATCATGGCTGGCCGTCCGGGGGGGGGGGATGCATTGATGAGACTCTTCACTGATATCATCAATGCGTCCTTCAGGGAAGGACATGTTCCATCATGTTTAAAGGAAGCGGTGGTTAGGCCGCTCCTGAAAAAGCCTTCCCTGGACCCCCTGGATATGAAGAACTATAGGCCTGTGTCATTGCTGCCATTTCTGAGCAAGGTGATCGAGAGGGCGGTTGTTCTTCAACTCCAGGCAGTCTTGGATGAAACCGATTATCTAGACCCATTTCAAACCGGCTTCAGGACAGGCTTTGGGGTAGAGACTGCCATGGTTGCCTTGACCGACGATCTGCGTCTGAGCATCGACAGGGGTAATGTGACCCTGTTGGTGCTCTTAGACCTCTCAGCGGCTTTCGACACAATAGATCACGGCATCCTCTTGGACCGCCTGAGGGGGTTAGGTATTTGGGGCACTGCTTTGCAGTGGTTCCGGTCCTTCCTCTCGGGTCGGTCCCAGAGGGTGCTGCTCGGGGACTGTAGCTCCAGAAAGAGAGACCTCACTTGTGGGGTCCCTCAGGGAGCTATTTTGTCCCCGATATTATTTAACATCTATATGAAGCCGCTGGGTGAGATAATACGGAGTTATGGTGCTGGGCGTTATCAGTACGCTGATGACACCCAAATCTATTTCTCCGTGTCTCATTCGTCAGCCTCAAATTCCAATGGCAACTCTTCTCTCAATGAATGTCTTGCAGCGGTAATGGGCTGGATGAGGAAAAACAGATTGAAATTGAATCCAGACAAGACGGAGGTGCTCACGGTAGCGGCCCCGAAACTAAGAATTGGGTTACAACCTCCAGTCCTGGATGGAGTGACACTCTCCTCCAGTGACTGTGTTCGCAGTCTGGGGGTGCTCCTTGACTCGTCGCTCCTGATGGCTAATCAGGTGAATGCGATGGTCAGGAGCGCCTGTTATCAGCTTCGGCTGATACGCCAGCTGCGCCCTTTTCTGGAAGTAAGGGATCTCGAGACTGTGGTGCACGCGTTGGTAACCTCCCGCCTCGACTTCTGCAATGCACTCTACATGGGGCTACCCTCGTACCTGGTTCAGAAACTTCAATTAGTACAGAATATGGCGGCCAGGCTTGTATCAGGAACATCTCGGAGGGACCACATTACTCTGGTTCTGAGGTCCCTCCACTGGCTGCCTATGAGTTTCCGGACCCAGTACAAGGTGTTGGTTATCACCTTTAAAGCCCTAAATGGCTTGGGTCCAAACTATATCAGGGACCACCTTCTCCCATACAATCCTCCCCGTGCACTTCGGTCCTCCGGGAGAAACTTGCTGCAGCCTCAGAAATTGAGGCTTGCAGCTACCTCCCGGAGGGCTTTCTCAGTCGTCGCCCCTAGGCTCTGGAACGGCCTGCCGGACGAGATCCGTCTATTAACATCTTTAGACAGCTTTAAAAAGGCTGTCAAGACGGATCTCTTCTGGCAGGCCTTCCCGGACTAGTTACCTTTTTAAATCGAACCATCCTCTTCAGACAACCATCCCTGTATAATGGATGTTCCTTACGTGGCCCCATCATTGATGGAAGGAACACTGAATCAGGCTTAGTTAAGTTTGGTATTAGGTTTTAATTAATTAATATGTGATGTTTTTAAATCGAGTTGATTTAATATTGTTTTAAGGGGGGGGTGTTTTCTGTATTATATGTTTTATTGGATTACACTTTTAATCTGTAAGCCGCCCGGATTGGTTTACCATTGGGCGGGGTATAAATAATTTTTATTATTATTATTATTATTATTATTATTATTATTATTTGGTCACTTTTCACATGGTGAGGGTAACATGTAGCTAGATTCTTTGACACTTCAGACAAATTCCAGGTAATGGTGTCATATCACAAGACAATAATATTATAGTATCAATATTACTACTAATACTACTACATTTATATCCTATTTGACTACATATAGAGCACTTACAATGGCTTCAATCAATTAAAACACAATGCAACAATCACAAAACAGAATATTAAAAATATTGTGAGTCAAGAAAACAATACAATTCCATTGAGAAATCAATAGAAAAGCAGTTTTAAAACACTGAGAGAACATGTATTAGTAAAAACAAAACATTTTATACATGAAGACTTCCTGTCTCTGCCAAGTGTCTCAGAGGATATGCTCATTTTCAGCAAAGCATATCTACTTCAAGACTAGGGTACTTCATTATGGTCCTAGAGCATGGTTTTCAGACAGGATGAGCCCAGATATCTGTGATAAAAATGCTAATTAATTAATTACTGAGCGAAAAGTGCAAGGAACAAGGGATGTGCTAGATCTGAAAAGCTTTAAACTTAGAGCTGGAAGCTTGAAATTTATAGAGAGTAACAGGATGTCAGCTACAGGAGATAACTGGAAAAATATAAGTATCTGTACATTCACTAATGATTTCTTTTGCTCCCAGAGAAGGCTTTTATAGAAATACGCAAACAAAAATGGCAGGCATATTTCTGGCAGAAGATGAAAAGATTAGATTATATAATATTTCTATTCAATTCTACTGCTGCCTGGTAATATTAATATAATTTTAGAGCCACTACAATGCAATTATGCTGCAGAGATTAAGCCTGTATTAATTCAGAACTGGATAACAAACTGCTCTGTGGTTAGTATTCCAACACTTCTGACAGATTTGTGTATTTTATTACACAGAAGTACTATATCAGATAAAAAAAATATCCTTTATTAGTGCCATTTGTTTTGGTTTATCCTCATATGAGGGAAAGAGCTGAAATTTCTTCCTGAGAATATGCCTAAAACTAAGACTTTTATTATTGTATTACTAGTAAATTGCTATTGCATTGTTTCATATATCCAGAAATATTACACTCCACAAAGCTGAGAAAGTGATAAATTCTGCAGGTTGTTCAAGAGATTTAAATTCAACTGTATCTAGTTACACACAGGAACCTACATACTCTGAATCCAATTTGTGTGATAGCTAGCTTATGCTTTCTTGTATACATAGTAATGTTAACAGTGCAACTCAGCATAAAACATACTAGAAGCTACAATCATATCAGAGATACAAACTAGGAAACAAGATATCGTATTATACTATATAACTAGGTTGACACCTCAGCTAGGTTTACAATGTCAGAAGGTCTGGACAACATCAAATTCTTCCTCAAAAGCAAAATCTAGGAACTGGTAAAAATTCATTTGGAGTTTTTTAGAGTAAGAACATACTAAAATTTACAAATGTCTTCACAGATGAGACAGAGGCAACTTTTGTCTTTTAAAAGCTCAGTAAGGAAGAAATCAAAACTGCCAGATACCTCAATAGAAACTGGAGGCTTTTAACTCTTAAAAGTCTGGATTTAAATTCCTGTGTGCTCAACCATATTTATGGTGCTGAATTATGATTACCAGCCCTTTTCATTGTAAGGCATCTCAACTCTAGCAGCTGCTTGGTAAGCAGATACAACATGGTCCTTTCCATGCTCAGAATAAAATGCATTTGTTGAATTTAGTTGATGACTGTCAGTGAGAATTTGGTTTTAGTTTGAAGAATTTAAATACATTCACAAATATGTTTTCATAAACAGTATGAAAAGAATTTGAGACTTAAAAAATCAAGTGTGGTCAAAACTGAAACTGATATCTAACAGAAGCTTTTAGTCACACCATGTTAAAAAGCTATCTATTTGGGAAGATTTTCCTATGCAATTATTCCCAAACTTGGGCCTCTAAATGCTGCACTTTAGATTTCAGAAGGTCCAGACAGAATGGCCAGGGATCAGGGGGTCTAAGTGTTGTTGTCCAACCGTCTGGGGAACACTCTCCAAATACGATCCTACAAGCTGTAAGTCACTGTCATTTAAAGGAATTCATTCCTGATCACTGATGGGGAGGGAGCAGGGTTTTAGGTTCTAAGATTAAATCTAACCTCTGTAGGATTGGGACTGGAGAGCATAACAAAAGCAGAGGTGGTGGGAGGATGGTAACACAGGCATTCAATCATGTCTGGCTGTGGTGGATACTGTTATCTGAAGCAGCTTCAAGTGCTTAACATGAGATGAATAGTTGATAATGCTGTGTTGAAAAATGGACCACTTGTATATCCATGCACTGAGAAACCTAGAAAAATTAGATTTCTCCCTGTCCTCCTCCTTCTCCTCTGCACCTTTCCTTCATCACAACTTTCTTGAATTTTGCTTTTATGGATTGAGATTAAGGGACCTGGAATGAGTACCATATAACTACTAAAGTGTGTCAATCTTGAGACTATCAGCACAAAAAGTCTTTTTTTTTTCTGGAAAGTTCCTGGTTAGAAGCAACTGCAGCTGTTCTGTTAAAGAACAGATCTGGTCCCATCTGTAGATCCACTTCCAAAGTGAACTCCAACATCAAGAGATCTATGGAAATGATGTCTTGTGCA
Organism: Phrynosoma blainvillii; assembly: GCA_026167975.1. Lineage (NCBI taxonomy): Eukaryota > Metazoa > Chordata > Lepidosauria > Squamata > Phrynosomatidae > Phrynosoma > Phrynosoma blainvillii. Next base: position 253,008,238 of record JANUYF010000003.1, read on the forward strand.
ATAACCCTATGGAAATGATGTCTTGTGCAATAACTTTTCTTCAAGCACTGGCATCCTTATAGCATCCTTTAAAGCAGTGGTTCCCAAACTTTTCTATATCCCACACCTCTAGGAAATGTTTGATTAATGTTCACACCCACTATGAAAGTAATGCCACATTTTAAGATGAAGAAGTCAAATTTCTAATTTTAAACCACAAATTGAATCACATACAATACTGCTGATAAACAAACTGAACTTTAAAAAATAAATTTTTAGCTCAGTGCATAAGATGCAAATCTAAATTGAGGAATTAGATTCTAATTTTTGCAGGAAAAAAACAACAAGTGATGTTTATGACTAGTCCCTCAAGGACACAAGCCCCTTTTTGTTACACTCTCTGAAATTCCATCTTGCACCCCTTGGGAGTGTGGGCAGCCCAGGTTGGAAACCACTGTTCTAAGGCAAAAAGCCTTTAAGCGTACTGTCTGCTTCCTAAGTACCTGTCCATTGAATTTATGGCAGTGTGTGTACTTTCAAACTACCGGTATATTGGTCTCTCCCAGACAGATCAAATGACTAGAGCAGGGGTAGGCAACCTTTTTACTGTCTGGGCCGGTCCCCAGAAGTTCTCCTTTCCACTGGGCCGGGGGGGATGTCGGCGCGCGCACGCGCACCCCCGTTGCGCACAACCACCGCCGCCGCGCATGTCGCGGCTGCCATTTTGAAAATCAAAATGGTGGCCGCAACGCATTTGCGCATGCTCAGGAGTACTGTGCATGCGCAAACGAGTCGTGGCCACCATTTTTATTTTCAAAATGGCGGCGGCGCGTGCACCCGGACAGAGGGGAAAACGCGCTACCACAGCGGCGGCAACGGCAGGAGTCTGCCTGGGCCGGTAAGTCCGGCAACCTGGGCCGGAACCAGCCCGGGGGCAGTAGGTTGCCGACCCCTGGACTAGAGTGACCACCACATACTGGGATCATTCCCCAGAGTTGGTACATTTCTTGAATTATTGCATAGAGGTCATAAGCCCCGCAAGGAAAGGTAATGATCAGATAATTGGTAGATGATGAGACAGAGCAGGCAGTAGAGAGGAGAAAACAGAAAACAGATGCATGGAAATATATGACAAGAGAAAAGAGCAGATGAACAGGGACAAAAAAAGTAAATCACAGGCTAAAAGAAAGAGGTTGCTTTCTGACCTGCTGCTATAATGTTCAATAGAAAGGAAGTAAGCAGAACTGAAATATGTCTGCACTGTGCTAGCACTTGAAGAGAGTGGGTTTCCCTCCAAATTGGTAACATTAGCACTAGAATCATAGAGTTGGAAGAGACCACAAGGGCCATCCAATCTAACCCCCTGCCATGCAGATTGAGAAGGTCTCAACTAATTCTAGGTTGACACAGAACTGACTGTTAAAGACCCCATATATGTGAATCACAAAGACCACAAAGGAGAAATAAAAGTTACATTTATCACAAAAAGACTTACCACATGAAAATGCAAAGGTACCACTAAAGTGCAAAACTACCCTCCCTAACATGTAACCCAAAATTCTGTGTCAGATGATAGGAAAGGGTACTGTTTCAGTACTCTGGAGTCTAGTCAACAGAACAATTAAACAGGATAACTTTTCCTTCTGTTTTTCCTTTGCTTTCTGCAAGGATTGTGACTCCATGTTTTTCTATTTGACATTAGATGATGATAATAATGTTTACTTATAACACTCTTTCCACCAAAAAGGCAGACCATCTAACTTATCAAATCAGAGACAAAGACAATAAAACATAACACTATAAGCACAGGTAAAACCCCAGGAGCCCAAAAGCCACCGGCCACCCCATTGGGCCACCAAGGAAGTATTTCCTTCTTTTCTGAAAAGCACAACTAGAAAACTATGTTTTCTAAACAAAATTGTTGGTATTTAACAGAGTTGCAACAAAACACTACAAAAGTGTGTAAAATGCTAAGAAATGTTACAGTAAGGGTACTTGATTGAGTAAAGCATTGATTTTACAATTAGATAACTATTAAGATATGCTAATACATTTTACTATAGTAGAGTTTTCTTGAAAATAGTTCTTTGGATTCAGACTGATTCTTCTCTTATCCACCCCACCATGTTATTATGAACAGTCCAACAATCTGATATCATTTAAAAACTGGACTTCAGTTCAATATGATTTCTGAACTTCGGTTTCTGAAGTCTATTAACTATGCTTTTTGTGAATCACTTCTGCAGAGAGAGAGAGAGAGAGAGGCAGTAATGGAACCTTATTCATTCATTTATTTTAAAAAAAAACTATAGCAAGGCCGTGCACACTGGTGCATGTACAATCAAAAAGACTACAGGGAAGCAATGTATTTTATATTTCTCATCTAAGAATACACATATTAAGCACTGTATTTTATATTTTTCATTTAAGAATACATACATTAATTTAATTCTGCTCAACTAGAGCACAGATTTAGAACACTATTCCATATCTTTTGGTAGCTGAAGAAAACAGTGGCTTCCATCTTGCCCCACATCTCTCTTTTCCTGACCATAAGAATTCCTCCCTCCTAAAAAAAAAAAAAAGCTTGGACAACTGATACATAGCAACATAAAATCATTTCAGGGTGTCACCCTTGCCTCCTTAAGGGTGCAGCCTCAACCAGACTCGCATGCAGTGACCACACCTTTCTTGGTTCAAGAAAACAGATTTTAATAAGATTAAACTTGAGCACTCAAGGGTGCTGATGCCAGGCCCTAGATCCATGGCTGGTACAGACTTATAGACAACCTCAACCCCAATACAGTTCTTTTCCCCCCAATCAACACTTGCCAGCACACTCTTGTTTGCTTGTCACCATCTGCTAACATTTTCTTTCCTTTTATAGTATTTGGTCATAACTCCTTACATTGTCAGGGCCCTCAGGGGGTTCAGGACTCTCCACCCACAAGTACTACCATGATTGTTGTGGCCTAGTTCACTCACAAGGGCACAGGGGAAATGACAGCCATCAGCTGTCCAAAATAGGTTCTTCCTGCTAATGCTCCTACTGCTTCATCCTCTCCCTGATAAAACGAAGGAAGCTCTCAGTTGTACTACCCTTGCTGTCACAATAAGCATGCCTTCCTTCAACACAATGCTTCAAATGATTTTGATCCTCATTCCTTAAAATCAACAAAATGCCTGTCCCATTAGCCTCCTGCAAACGAGATGACAGATTTGGAGGGCCATTTTTGAAGCAGCGTTAAAGCAATTATTTTCTCACAAATTGTAGAGAACTGTTCAATGTTTAATTGAACAAATCACATGCAGAAAAATATGTTTTGAACAAACCTTGCCTCAATTTACAAAAGCCATTCCTCCACTAAGTAATTTACTTTCATAGCACTACTGTCACCCCTCCATTTTAGTGGACTTAAAATCTGCTGTCTTGATTACTCACAGAGGGGCGATCCCAATTGGGTAAAAATGGCACATGTGCCCATGGCACATGGGACTGTGTGCCTAGTCAAGCCAATGGGGCTTGAATATGCACAAGTTTTTGTTTTCGTGGGTGGTTCCAGAATGGATCCCCCACGAAAATGAAGGGGCAACTGTAGTTTGAGTTTATTAAAATAAACATGAAAATTCTGAGTATGAAGCACTTTTTAGAGAGCTCCAAAGTGAAGGGCAGAACAGAAATTGAGGTGAGTGGTTGGGATATGAAGGGAGGGCTGGATACTGTATTTCACTATGAATCCACCAAGAAATGAAATATTATAAATTAAATTAAATACCTGAGGGGTACGAGCAGTGAAAAAACCTGAAAGGAACTCTCACAGGGAAAAGTACATAGCAAATCTATGTACTAGGCAAGCATTAGACAAGTACAGCAACTGATGAGGAGAGCAAACACACTATTGTTATTACAAGTATAGTGGGTGAAATACTTTAAAGTAATTGAATCATTGGGACATACCATCATCTTTAAAATATTCAAACCAAACTCAGAGAATTCTCAAGGTATATAAAGAGATAGTTCCCTTACAAAATCAATGGTGTTGCCTAATACTGTGGAAACTGTGAAACTCTACATATGATCTAAGGAAACCTTGGACAACTCATAAACTAGGTAAAATTAATTAGCCAAAATTGTGATGAACATCTCTAATGTATTTAGGAAACTTTTAGAAATAAATGATTTGATAATTTTAAAAAAACAGTTGAAAACAGTCAGTCTCTCTCATTTTTAGTAGATTCTGCAGTAGCAAGTATTTCCATTTTAAATATGAAGTCATCAAATGAAGTGAGCAAAAGATGGTTCTAAGTATTATTTCCCATTCTGAGGCTGCAGGCTAACAAGAACATTTCTAAAGAAGATGGAGGAGGAATAGGTAGGGCAACTCTTATTCTGTGAAGTAATTACACTTTCCCACACAGACCTACATTGAAATCTCTACAGTTTTACCTTGTATTTCAATTCATTCTTGGTAAAATTAGGCACCATTATGACCTTCTCTGTAATCTGTCTAACTTGACATTCTATCTTTATATGATCCAGTGCCAATGGTTTTGTTGCAATCCCTTTCAGGAGAAAAACATGATCTGTGCCATCTGCTTTATTTTGTAAAATAAGCTTCCCCTATGAAAAACAAAAGAAGTGAAAATTCATTATCAGGGTGAAAACATTTTTGAAAAGACTAAGAGAAGGCTTGAAAAAGGTTGTGGTACTATGCCACAAGAAAAATGTCTTAGCTTTCATTTAAGGACTTAGACCAGATTTTCTAGCAACAAAGATGGTACAATGCAATACCAGCTTTATACAGCTCTAATCAAACTGGATGGTGGCAACTATTACACAACACTAAACACACTGCTATGAGCTCCTTGGAGGAAGAAAAGTGATAAAAATAAAACAAAGAGAAGGGATAAATATAAAACAAAGAGGTGGAAGCAGTGTGTGTGTGCGTGTAATTATTATTAATGAAATTGTGCCATTTGACAAATACTATCAACATAGAAGACAAGTCATACACTGCAGTATATACTATGCTAAAAAAAAAAAACACCCAGAAAATCATAAACAAGAATAAATCATGGTTGGCAAATCCAGATTGTGAGGAGTGCTACAAGCTAATTGACCCTATCCTCCACTCCTTTTACTCCTTTTCTTAAAATGCTTTTCATATACCTCCCCCTAAACCCTCGCCCTTTAAATTCTAACATTTATGTAGGTAAACAAATACCATCACTATCACAAGTTTCCCATCAGTTGTAAGTAGTACATTGTGCTAGTGAAATTTATACATTTATTTATAAATCTATAAATTTATAATAAATGCCAGATTTATGCCAGACAGAATTTAGTAGTGTACAATGAAAACCCAGTGACAGCTAGGCTTCTAATTCTGTTCTAAAGAACCAGAAGTCCTGAGTTTTGGAATAGTTTGTAAATTGGTACTTGCCCTTTTTACTTTGTCCCAACTCTTAGGACCTTCTTCCTCCAGATAAGTTAACACAGGTTTTATTGCATAGTGAAAGGGAGAGGCAGGGGCAGGAATACAGAGGGCAGTCTTATGTATGTCTTCTGAGAATGTACAGAGCAATGCTATCTGTGTTGGTCTTTTGGGGAAGAACAGAGCAATCCTATGTATTGTCCCAATGAGCTCAATAGGGCTTATTCCTAGGTAAATATATACAGGGATGCAGTATTATAAATGAAGGAAAGGACAGGAAATAGGAGTTTCCATTAATACAAAATGACAGGACCATTCCATTTCACTGATGTGAGAAGGCTGGGATGAGAGCGACATGTGTGATAATCTTTGCAGCAATCGTGCACTTAGGACAGGATAAGGATGGGAGCGATCCGCTTTGCTCCTGTCCTTCTCCGTGTGATACTCTCCTCTGTCTTGATCAATGTTTGATCTAAAGTATTGTGAAGTCTTTAACTACTTTGATTTCCTTGTTATCTAGGCTAAATTATGTAAATCCTCCATGGTCATTATTTTTGTTTTCTTGATGTTTAACATTAGGCCTGCCTTTGCACTTTCTTCTTTGACTTTCTTTAGCAATTGATCCAAGTCTATGATGCTTTCTGCTAGTAGTATGGTATCATCTGCATATCTTAGATTGTTGATGTTCCTTCCTCCTATCTTCACTCCATCTACCAATTCTAAGCCTACACTTTGTATGATATTTTCTGCATACAAGTTGAACAGATAGGATGATAAAATGCAGTCTTGCCTGACTCCTTTGTCAACTGGAAACCATTCTGTTTCTCCATGTTCTGTTCTAACCCTAGTGTCTTGTCCAAAATACAGATTTCTCATCAGGACTATCAAATGTAGTGGCACTCCAGTGTCTTTAAGAGCCAAACATAATTATGATACACGTGTTGATTTTTTCCCCCTAGAATTCCTTGTTATACTCTATAAGCCATTGTATGTTTGCAATGTGGTCCCTAGAGCTTTGCCTGAACCCAACGTGAATCAGGTATTTCTCTCTCCATATATGATTGGAGTCTAAGCGGCAAATTTTTAAGCATAATTTTGCTTGTGGGGGAAATTAATGCTATAGTCCTATCATTGCTGCATCTTTTGTGTCTCTTTTTTGTAGATGGGTATGTATATTGATTGTTTCCAGTCTGCTGGTCACCACTTTGTTTTTCAGATTTGTTGGCATATTTTAGTTAACACTGGAATTGTTTCTGTTTGTGTAGCTTGAAGTAGTTCAATTCAGATGTTGTCCATTCCTGATTATTTATTCTTTCCAATTTCTCTGAGTGTCGCTTCCACCTCACTTTCTAAAACCTACTATATTCATATAGTACATCCTTCCATGTAACAATCACTTTTTTCATCTCATTTATATAACTCCTCTGTGTACTGCTTCCATCATCTTTTTATTTTATCTGGATCGTGTAGTATGTCCCTCTTCTGAACACAGAGCATCCCTACTCTTGGTCTGAATCTCCCTTTGAGTTCAAGGATCTTATGGAAGAGGTCTTGTCTTTTTCCTTTTTAGTTGTTGTCTTCCATTTCTCTACATTGATTATTATAATACTTTTGTTTATCCTTGTGCACTATATCTTTGAACAGTTACATTCAGAGTTCTGGTTCTGTTCCTTTCTCCCTTTTCTTTTGCTTCTCTCCTTTCCTTTCTCCTTGAAGCATTTCTTCTCTTATCCATTGTTTCTTCTCTTTCTTTTTAAACAGAGATAGTGTCTTTCTGCATTTGTCCTTGATTGTGTCCTTGACATCTGACCATAGTCCTTCTGGTTCTCAGTCAATTATGCTTAATAGAGCAAATCTGTTCATCACTTTATCTGTAAATTCTTTAAATTCTTCAGATCATATTTCAGTACAATGACGGATTTTGTATTCTTCTTCAATTTTACTCTAATCTTTGATATAATTAGCTCATGATCTGTGCCACAGTCAGCACATGATCTAGTTTTAGCTGCAAAAATAGAGCTTCTCCATCTTCTGCTTCCAATTATATGTATATCTGCTTTTTCTATTGGCCATCTGGTGATGTCCATGGATATAGTCTCCTATCTGATTGTATGGTGATGTCCATATATATAGTCTCCTTTCTGATTGTATGAAGAAAGTATTTAGCTTTGATCTTGACACAATCTTTTGTGAGAATTACACTAAGATCTGTAATAAGTTTATTTTTCTTCTCAATGAAGGCAAGGGCCTCAGGAAATATCAGCTCCATGAAGAACTCGGAACCCAGTTGCCTTCCTAGGTTTCTGACCATATATCCAGACTAACTTGGAAGGGGCCCAAAATGTACTTTATACAGTATCCCACAACAAACTATGGCTGCCACTGTTTTGAAGTCACCACAAGGTGGTTTACAATGTCAGTTCTATATGGTGGATATGTTGAAGGATACTGGTGTGTCATAAGAGCTTATGGAGGTCATGCTAGACCTATAATTTTTTTCCTGTATGAAAGCTATTCTCAATCACAAAACATGACACTTGTGCTCTTACCTTGGTTTCACCTTCTGCAGTTGGCTTATACATGAGAGTGTAGGGAGTTGTTTCACCTGGGGCTACATAAATAAGAGGGGGCCCATAAAAACTGCATCCCTTTATAATAGCTTTAAGTTTCCAATCTTGCTGACTCATGTTAGTCTGAAACAAACAAACAAAAAACCAAGCATTCAAATGAAATTTCTAAAGGCACAACATTTTCATTTAAAGAATTCTGCACATCAATTGGTTAGCAAAAGAAACACATCTTTAAATGCAACATTGGGGTACCCATACTTTACAACATTTTCTTTTTTAAAAAGCCTGATATTTTATTATTATTGGGAGGCGATGGTCCTCCAACCTAGAAACGTGCCTTGCCTAGCGCAGCTGTGTTTTCAATAGCATGGCCTCAATGCTGGTGATCCCTGCTTGCTCAAGGACAGCAACATTTGTCACATAGTCAGTCCAGTGTATATTTAGGATTGTGCGTATACAGCGCTGATGAATGATTGTGCGTAAACAGCGCTGTTTCTTCTACTATTTTTAGTTTTGTAATTGTGTACACACAGCCAAAAGTAATATTAACTAAATGCAGAAAGAGCTCCCACCCACACCCACCCCATTTTTCACCTGTCTACACAAAGATATTCTGTTTTTTGCAAAAACAGCATTTTAAACCTAGTAGTAAACTAGGTTATGTAAGTTTCATGAAGCATAATGGACATACTATTGGAATGTCTTGAGTCACTGCATGATATGCTGGAGTTACAAATTCTAGCTCAGCTTCAGCAGTATCTGTATTCACCACACACTCTATTGTAAAGAGTCGGATGTCGTATTTGGACTGTAGAAGAATCTGACAAGGATATCGGCCAGGATACTGAGGTCTAAACATCATAGGAACATCAACAGCATCATTTTCTGTGGAGGGAAAATTACCAGTAAGTGATTTTTAAGATTATGTACACAGAATAAATGAATGCATTTGATTTCTCAACTTTTAAACAGAAGCAATTAGAATTCAGAAAAAAAATGCTGATAGGCTTTTGCTACTGCCCTCCGTCCCCAATATTTTTGTTTATACAGTTATTAAGTACACTAAAGCTAATACCATGATATCCTTGGGGGAAATGCATTCCTTTTTAGAACAGATCTTTGCAAACCTTATAAAGATGTTTATGCAGCTAAAACACACACACTGAGACTACTGGTTTACCATATCACCTGCAACAGAAGCACTTCTAAGTTTCCTGCAAATGAAGTGACACATTAGGAAGATGGAAGATTTGGATTTTACAAGTTAATTATCTCCCTCATAAACCTTACAGAGAATTCTTTAAATAAATGTTAGAAAAGTATTGTGATTTTAAGCCACCGAGTCCCTAAAATGAAACAGGAAGAGATGAGACATCTACTTCTAGTTTAGAGAGTGGGGGCACAACAAGGCTTGGAAAATCTCATTGTAAAGGATAATTGTAAAGGAGCTGCTCATGAAGGTTTTCAGGAGTAGTAATTCTCTTATATTTTGCTAAAATGAAGGAGAGGATGGAAGATTCCAAGGACACACAAAATAGGCAGACTTGCCTTTATAAATCTAGACATATCAATGAATGCAGGCTCAAACTAGATTGTTGAGGGCAACCAGAGATTAACAAGGTCTCCAGTTCTTTTTTAAAACTGAAAGCAGTGGTGGGGGTGGGAGGACTGTGGATAGTGGTGTTTAGTTTTTTACTCCATGTATTTACTTTCATGTATACCTCAGAAAAAAACTCTGACCTACAATGAAAAATATTTACATATCAAATTGTATTTGTGCCCATGGAACAGGTAACAGTGATGTTCTTTTTAGATTAGGAAAATTAAGAAAGCCAGCCCTACCTTCTCCAATACCATGGGCCCAGTATGAGCCTCTGCAACTGCTTTTAACTCTTTTGGAAAACTATATCACCATTCATGAATCACCACCTTCTTATCTACTGTAGCCTTCAGCTTCTCAGGTCTACCTGTTGAGCTATAGCAGGGCTATGCCATAATGAAGGTCTAGGCAGCTGGAAAGCATCATTAGTATTTTACAAGATAACATGACTAGGGCTGCAAATCAATAGGCACTTATGCGGAGCAAGTCTCACTGAATGCAATGGGACTTTTGAGACAACACAAAAAAGATAAATGTACTTCCCTCAAAAATTTGCTTATCCACTACTTTACTGGGAAATACAGTAATTAATACCCAATTACATTAGTTACCAGTTGTAACTGATAATTTGGTTCTTCTGTTATAAAATTGTTTTCAGTTGCATTAGTTGTAAACACACAGGTACTACAATTTCTGGACTTGGTATTTCTGTTGTTTAGACCCTCATGCCTTTTAAAAAGCTCATCTTCTGGAGAAAGAATAACACAACATTACATTATGTGCTTCCAAAATTACCAAGCTATCAAACAGATTATAGATTGCACCTCAGGTTCAACCTTCTCTGAAATGAATTAGCTTGTTCTTTCATAAAGGCAAGATTAATGATCTCCTAATTCATGACTTATTACCTCTTTTCTATTTTGTCATCAAGTTATTATCCCCACTGGCTATCTTCCACAAAAATGTCCCACATTTGCCAGTTATACAAGTAATAAAACTCACTCACTTATTCCTAGCTCATAAATATATTTCTCCTGAATTAGATTATAAGCGTCTCTTATCATTCACACAAGAGAACCAAGCACAGAAAATATTCAGATTAAAAGATATATAGTTTAAATACATTCAATATTTCAGTAGAAAACTCACTGTACACAGAAATTTTAGTAGCTTTTTTCACCTTTAATGAACTGTAACAATAGGGATATTCTTTTAGATGGCATGCCTTTACCAGAACCACCACTTGTAGTATGCTTGTGCATGATTTATGTACACATCAAGTTAGATGCACAATCTTCTTTTCATTAATGGAAAGCTCCATTCATGGAAGAGGCTTCCTCTAGTTTTTATTAATTATCTTTCCCCCCACAGCATACTTCACTTATTCAGTGGGGTCTCTCAGCCCTTTGTGTAGCATTTTCAGGGCATGGGAGGGGGGGATGCTGTGAGGGAGCAGCAGACAAGGAAGTCCAATTCCACCAGCTCAGGTGCATACTGCTAAATCTGGATTCAACTCATATTTTGCAGGATTTATGGCACATCAAATTACATTTGCATCTTCATTGATGGCTACTTTTCATAGTACACTTGTCTTCTTGTTTTTCTACTCAACTTTTAAGAACACTAAAAACAGAAATCCAAAAAGAATATGTAATGAACTCAAAAGTCAGAGCTTCCCTTTGGAAACAATTAATTTCCACTTCAGTGGACAGGAAGTATTTATCCTGCATTCATTGTATGTTAGGTTAAACAGTACAAGCAATGTTGATAGATCTCTGATAATTCGAGTGTAACAGCAGTTGTCTCCCAGCAAGAAAGATTTGCAAATATAAACACATGTAGTGGTGTAACTGTCACACATCTGAATGTGCATCCAAATATGGTTTTTGCTACAATATTGGAGGTAGGCATATGAAGGAATGCAGTAGCTTAGTGGTTAAGATGCCAGTTCTGATGATCGGAAGATCAGAAGGTTGGCAGATCGAGGCCCGAGTGCTGCATGGGGTGAGCTCCCATCACTAGTCCCAGTTTCTGCCAACCTAGCAGTTTGAAAGCATGCAAATGCAAGTAGACAAATAGATACTACTTTGGTGAGAAGGTAACAGTGTTTGGTGCAGTCATGCTGGCCACACAACCACCACAGCAGTCCTCAGATAACGTTGGCTCTTTGGCTTAGTAATGGAGCTAATCACCGCCCCCTACAGTTGGTTACGACTAGACATTCATGTCAAGGGACTACTTTTACCTTTATACCTATTTCTAAGGCCAATTGTGATACACGATTCCATAAGTACAGCTAGAATTATTGCTAATCTGTGATGTTGACACCAATATGTATTTCAGAATGTCTAGAAATTAGAACACATAAAAATTAGAAAAAAAATAAAAGTATATTACTAGAGCAAAATCAGATAAACTTGGGTGAGAACCTGCCCTTATATCACACTCTAAATATAAAATAAAATATGCCACCCTAGGGACCATTGCCAAACAAAAACACAAAAACAGGATCATGATAACACTGTATTGAAGAACATATCTGAAGCTCCAGGAAATTACTTTGAAATCAAAGATATTTCTGATTACATTTAACATTGAACAACTATGTGAGGAAAAATTCATAAGGAATATAGAGAGATGATAATCAGTTCTTGAAAATAATATGAAGTCATATTTTCACATAGTTGTTGTTGTTGTTGTTGTTGTTGCGTGCCTTCAATTCATTTCTGATCTATGACAAACCTAAGGCAAATGTAGCACAGGGCTTTCTTGGCAAGATTTGTTCAGAGGATCTTTGCCTTCCTCTGAGACTGAGAGAGTGTTACTTGCTCATGTCACCTAGTAGGTTTTTATGCCTCAGCAGGGATTTGAATCCCACTCTTCCAGTGTCCTACTTCAACATTCAAAGCACACTACAGCACACTGGCTTGAGGATTTTAGCATATAGCCTTAACAGAAATATTCAGGAAACTTCCCTCTAAATAATGTTGTTAAATATATAAATATTTCTTCTAGACTGAGCAGTGACAATAAATATATCAAAGTTAGTTTTAAGGACCATAAAAGTCAACATATTATGAATGATATGCTAGGTTAAGTAATAAATTAGAACACAATATTCAGCCCTTTTGCAGTACTTTACAATGAAAAGTTTAGTGGAGGATAGCTGGCTGGTTAATGTACCCATTGTATTTATTGCAAACTTTAATAAAGGGACTATCAACAATATATTACATTTTATTTAGGTTTTTAGCCTATTAATGTTCACAAATATATCTGGATAATCTTTATACTTCAAATCTGAGTCCATTCCTTAGATGTTGCCACTTGCTGCCAACTGCTCATGATACAACTGCATGGGCAGAGTGACACAAGCTGAATAGATAGTCACACATATGGTTGTATACTGAGTACTACTTCTTGGAGAATGAAACAAGGATTAGAAGAGACTTCTGCCCAACAACTACTGCTTTAGCATCTGTGAGATTCTCTTACTGTTCTAGCTCCTTAGATGTCCAATTTAAACTACATAGCATCTTTAACTCCAAAATTTATTATTCCAAATTTTCTGCATTGGCAAAATCCCTTGTTGAATACACATCTAACATTGAAAGGGCATTGGTTGAGAGAAATAGGATTATAAATATAAGTGGGGTGCACAAAAGTCGATGGATGCAAGACTTTTTAGCTGAAACATATATTGTTCCATTTTCAGAATCAATATGTTTTTGTAATTTTATGATCAAGTTTGTTTTTATTTATAACTGCAGTTTGGAGTTTTAGAAAAGATTATGCGTGTGAATTTAAAAATTAAAAATAAAGAATTGTATTTATTTATGTCTAATGTAGAATTGTAATGCTTTTGTTGCTAATTGCCATCAAGCTGTAATCATTTTATGAAGAGTTTATGAATGAGGAACCTCCAGGAAACCCTGTCATCAACAGCCCTCTTCAGATCCTGCATACTCAGGACTGTGGTTTCTTTGACTGAGTCTATCTACCTGTAGTGTGGTCTTTCTATTTTCTTTCTGCTTCCCACTTTGCCAAACATTATAGTCTTTTCAAATGAGTCTTGTTGTTTCAGGATATGCCCAAAATATGATAGCTTCGGTTTAGTTACTTTGACTACTAGGCAGAGTTCAGGCTTGATTTGCTCTTGGATCTGTTTAATAATCATTTTGGCAGTCCATGATATTCATAGTACTCTCATCCAGCACCATATTTCAAACAAAAGTTGAATTCCCTTCTTGTCCGCTTTCTTCACTTTTTACAACCTTTTACAACCAAACAGAAATCAAAATGGCATGAATGATCCTGACTTTGTGATTTAACCACATATATTTATGCTTGAGTATCTTATCTAATTCATACAGTCATAGAATCATAGAGGTGGATGAGACCACAAGGGCCATCTAGTCCAACCCCCTGCCATGTGGGAACTCACAATCAAGGCACCCCTGACAGATGGTCATCCAGACCATTTAAGACCTCCACAGAAAGAGACTCCACTACCCTTCAAAGGAGTGTGTTCCACTGTCAAATAGCTCTTACTCAGTGGCATCACTAGGGGATGTGGGGTGTGTGGACCGCTCTGGGTGACACACCAGAAGAGGGATGACACCTGGCCAAGCACCCTCCCCACATCTGTGCAATGCACCATGGCATGCTGCAGGGAGGAAGAGGGCCCAGCGCACTCCCACCTCCCTGCCTGGCACCATTTTACACACGAGTAAAGCGGCACCAGGGCTGGAGAGGCCCCAGAGCACCCCCACCTCCATGCCCAGTGCCGCTTTACTCACAAGTAAAGCATGGCAGGGCAGGGAGGAAGAGGGTGTGATCTTTTGGCCCTGCCCCATGGAGATCCAGCTCCCCCAAAGCCCCATCCTCCCCGCACCGGGTGACACCCCAACCTGGAATGCCGCTGCTCCTACTGTCAGGAAGTTCCTCCTAATGTTGAGGTGAAATCTCTTTTCCTGTATCTTGCATCCATTGTTCCGGGTCCTATTCTCTGGAGCAGCAGAAAACAAGCATGCTCCATCTTCAATATGACAATCCTTCAAATACTTAAACAGGGCTATGATATCACCTCTTAACTGTCTCTTCTCCAGACTAAACATGCCCAGTTCCCTAAGTCTTTCCTCATAAGACATGGTTTCCAGACCCTTCACCATTTTTGTCACCCTCCTCTGGACACGTTCCAGCATGTCAATTTCGTTTTTGAATTGTGGTGCCATGAAGCTGATGAAAGCAGAATAGAATGGCACTATTACCTCCCTTGATCTAGACACTATACTTCTGTTGATGCAGTCTGGAATCACATTGGCCTTTTTACCTGCCGCATCACACTGTTGACTCATGTTCAACTTGTCATCTCATTGACCCCTTTCGCATGTTGTCCTCTTAAGCCAGGTGTCCCCATCCCTATATCTATGCATTTAATTTTTTCTGCCTAAGTGCAGTACCTTACATTCCTCCCTGTTGAAATTCATTTTGTTAATTTTGGCCCAGCTTTCTAATCTATTATGGCCATTTTGAATTTTGATCCTCTCCTCTGGGGTATTAGCCACTTCTCCTAATTTGGTGTCACCTAAAATTTGATAAATATGCCTGCTGTTCTTTCATCCAACTCCTTGATAAAGATGTTGAATAGCACTGAACCCAGGACAGAACTCTATGGCACCCCACTGGTCACTTCTCTCCAAGATGAACAGGAGCCATCATTGAGCACCCTTTAGGTTCAGCTGGTCAACTAATTACAAATCCACCTAACAGTCGCATTGTGTAGCCCACATTTTATTAGCTTCTTTGCAAAAATATCATGAGGGACCTTGTCAAAGGTCTTACTGAAATCAAGATATGCTATAGCCACAGCAGGGATGCAGAAGCTCAAGTGGCTAAGGCACTGATTCTGTTGATTGAGATTTCAGCAGGTTGGCAGTTTGAGGCCTGGGTGCTGCATGATGGGGTGAGCTTCTGTCACTAGTCCCAGCTTCTGCCAACTAGCAGTTTGAAAGCATGGAAATGCAAGTAGATAAATAGGTATCACTTCGGTGGGAAGGTAAACAGTGTTCTGTGCAATCATGTCGGCCACATGATCACACAGTAGTCTCGGACAATGCTGGCTCTTCAGCTAAGTAATGGAGATGAGCACCGCCCCCTATGATCGTACATATATATATATATATATATATATATATATATATCTTTAAAAAAAGATAAGATTAGTCTGGCATGACTTGTTTTTCAGAAACCCATGTTGACTTTTTGTGATTATGACATTTGTGATTATGGCATTATGATTATGCTCCTTCCTTCATGTTAGCTCTTCCAAGTCCCAGTCTTCTTCCAATTTCTTGACCATGGTCTCCAACAGTAATGTTTAGAGACAGTTTTCTTTGTTGACCCAATACTGTTACCCACCCTAAATACTAGTAATAGGGTGGATATAATTAGATGGCAAACCATTAGGTGACAAATTATTTTGAGCCACAGAGAACCAATTTGTCTCCTAATGGCCAAATAGCTCTACTTAGCTAGCATAACTCCTTTCAGAAAGGTCACATTAAGTCTGCCACCAGGATCCTGCATGAAACATTACCAACTTAGTAGAATCTACCAGATACTGGGTTCTGCTAGCATACCTTTCAGAGTCCAGGGTCACCTCCACATGATAATGAGGTACCTAAGTCTAGATCTAATCCACTAGACAACTTATTAACAATGATAAAATTGTTGCCAACTAAAAAAAAGATAGATTTAATCTAAAGCTAATAACCATGCTTGGTTCAGCTACAGAGTATTGACCTACTATTGATTAAGGATGAAAACATACTACATTAAAATACAATAATTAGATGAAAGGTCATTTACATTATCCATGCAGAACACGAAAGAAAATAAAGCTGTAGAATTCCACAAACATTAGAACCATTCTATTTAATCAATCATTGGAATATTGTAGACAATACAGCTATCTATATACATTTATACCTCTGAAACCTAGCTATCATATTGCCAACTAAACAAAATATGCTCTCTCCTGCTCTCATACCTTTAACATGTGATGTTTATAAATCAACAAAAAACGTTTACAATATAAAGATATTACTAGTTAATTGCTGCATTGAAAAGCACAGAAGTAAGTGAATGATAAAAACACTGAAGAAGAATTTGTTTGGAGTAATTTGAATGGAAAATTAGTTTTTCTGTGAAATTCTAACTCTAGTAATTATTTCTAAATAATTCTAAATTCAAGTTGATCCTAAATATGATGACAATAATGACTGATAAAATGGAATTTCACAAGGAATTATGTAAAATATTTTACACTTTTGGTAGCATCATTTGCATTCTTCAAATGAAGACCTGCACCATTAAAAAAGGACACAAATTTGCACCAAATTTCCATATGATAACTGCCTGCATATGCTAGCTTATATCTACCAATTCAAATATATAATTTAGAATTATTTAGAAATAATTACAAAATTTTAAAATTTCACAGGCAACTTTAATTTCCCATTCAAATTACTCCAAATAAATTATTCAATTAATGTGCACCCCAAATATGCAATTATCCTAAATCAGTTAGCTGAATTCGTCTTCATTTTATTGGTACCCAGTTGTGGATACCTTCCACACAGGGAAGAGCATGTCATGCTAGTCTCCCTGCATGTAGCAATATGGATCATGTGATTCCAATAGCAGCAGCCAATGATACTTTATTTTGCAATAGAACAAGAAAATATCCACCAATTTGGGGAAGCAGCTTAGGGCTCTTGTTACAGCACATAGCCTGGACCTCAGTCCTTATTCT
Source organism: Phrynosoma blainvillii (assembly GCA_026167975.1). Taxonomy (NCBI): domain Eukaryota; kingdom Metazoa; phylum Chordata; class Lepidosauria; order Squamata; family Phrynosomatidae; genus Phrynosoma; species Phrynosoma blainvillii. The sequence goes on from JANUYF010000003.1 coordinate 253,025,638, forward strand.
AAGGAATTCTGGCTCCACCATGACAGGCGGCGGGTAGGTAAGGTGACTGATGGTTGAACATCCCCTGGAGACCACCCTTTCCCCTTGGTGAGTATTTGAGTCAAAAGAAGTGGTGCATATTTTGCAGGCAAATATGTACCAAAGGGATTTGTTCATCACAAGCAAGTGGTATCACCTACATCGGAACCAGCCAGTCATAAAGTGCACACAGGATCAGTGCAAAGGTAAGGAAGGCCTCAGACAGATAAGTGGTTGAAGGTTTGGTGTTGTAAGGCAAATTGACCCCAGATAAGTATTTACTGGGCAATTGGAAATAGTGGAACAAGTCTCATCTCACCATAAAGAAGGTAGTCTGACTTCTCAGCTGACAGGACTCCTTGTGGAGAGTACTGGATGCCCCATGTGTAGTGATCAGTCCCAGTACTAAATCACATTTACCAGACTGTTCCCCCCTCCCCGCTCTTTGAGGGTCTGCCATTGCAGTGTTTGGCTCTCTAGTTGTCCCAACCATAGCAATAGCTTGTAATTTCTTGTACCCCTACCCACCAGTTACCATGTTGTTAGGCAATTGGCTGCTGCTACCCTGCCTGCATATGTCAATTCCAGGCAATGCTACAGCCAGCTGCCCAACTGACAATGTAGCAATTACTAATACTGATCCACACCACTTAACTTTCCATCTAGATCTATCTGGTTCAAGATAGATCAATATCACTTCAATTAATAATTACTCCCATTAATTATTGCTGTACACTGAAATTAAATTCAGTTTAACCAGAGGGCATGAAATTTTGTTTGAGTAGGGAAGTGGCTTTTAGGGTAAGATGAATATCCAAGCGAGTACATAGTAAAATTCCCTCATTCATTTTTTAGTAGTTTGCTTAAATTAATATGAATCAGTGTAACTGTTCCTGCCACTATAAAATTATGAACATTTTCCAGGGTCAATATATGGAAAAAGAAGCATCCACCCATATGGGCAATCCATGAGTTAACCATGTCTTCTTTTGCAAAATGTCCCTGAAATCAGATAGGCTACACCTCATTTATTCCCAGCAGCTGTATCAAAGGTCCTCTGTTTGAATACAGTGCCATGGCAGGAGGCTGCTTGGGCTGACATTTAATACTGGAGGTTAATTATTTTGAATGAATTTCAAATTAATAGTTTTTAAAAGTTTAATTAATATGAGAAAAAAAATGAGTATTATATCTGAGTCATTTTAAAAAAATCCAAAAGTAACACTGGGCCTCTACAGACTGGCCCCAAGGGCCGGCCAGGAGGCAGAGATGGGGAGGGGCAGCCGCACGCTGGCAGCCCCACCCCACGCCGAGGATGTCCTGACCCCACGCGTCATTACACACAGCGCGCGGCATCAGGATGTCCTTCCAGCGCAGCGTTTTGAGACGCCGCGCCAGAAGGGGTGCTAACGAGCTGTGTGCCAGCTCTTAGGGTGGCCTTTTGCCACCCATAAAAGGAGCAGCATTTTGCCACTTTTCTGGGCGGCAAAAGGGAGGATCAGGGCTGCGCAGTTTGGCGGCCTGGGCCCCAATCCACCCACCCCACCCCCTTTGGGCCCGTCTGCAGAGGCCCCACTGTCACCACATTCTGCTCTTTCTCCTTGGCCTTCTTTTCCTTTTACTGTTATCGTGTTTTGTCTTTACCTTTAGATTAGTATAAGCTTTTGAATAGTGCCTTCATTATTCTTACATTTTTGTACAATACTTATCAACTTTTGTTTTGTTCATCAAGATCTAAAAAATTAGAACAGCTAACTTTAAATATCTGGAAATATAGCAATTATTGCTGCCACACTTACTGTTAAGTCTTAACATATAGGGTAGAATTGTGATAAAGTGAGGCTTGAAAATGGGGGTGGTGAACATGTGATCAGTGGCTCCCAAGGCCGACTCAGTTCACCCCAAAATCCTAAATGTATTTGTTTTGTTGATCAGATAATGTCTTTGATCACAGCATTAAACCTAGCAGATAGTGTGGAAAGAGTTTCACAGGATATTTTCACTGTTTAAATTTACTAATCAAATGCTTGTTACCTGATTTTTCTGTAGACTGCTGAACTTTAATTCCTGGCTGTGTAGAATTAACCCTGCTTGACGCCAATACAGGTATATTAATCTTTTCAGGAAATTCAAAACACTCAGGCATGCTTACTTCAATAGTGTACTCAATATGTTTTTCAGAGAAATTAGGACAGTTGGAGAGAACATCTTTCTGTAAAAAAATTGGAAAGTTCTTATTAAAATAATTTGTGCAACTGTAAGAAAACCAATCCATTTTAACAGACAAAACTCCAAAGAAAACATTAAGATAATGTATAACTCATTCAGCTTGGTCAGTTCTGAAGACATAATACTAATGGCTACTTTTTGAATACATCATGCTTTTCAAGACTTTTGTACCCCTACTGGCAAAGGGTACCTCAAGAGGAATGGAAACAATCCTCCAGGGGAATTACAAGGTATTTAAAAACAAAATATAACTATGCAAAAACAAACAAAATTAAAAACCAAAGGTTAAAAAAAAAAAACTCCAACCAAGAAAAGGCCAAATCCCTGTCAGAACAAGACACTGCTGCTTGCAGGACCTCACCTACCCTAATGGTCACACCGTAGAGCAGGGGTAGGCAACCTTTCCTCTTTAAGGGCCGAGGGACTTCAGCTCCCAGAATCCCAGGAGCTATTGGCCAACATGGGACTATTGGCCAACATGGCTGAGGCTTCTGGGAGCTGAAGTCCCTTGGCCCTTAAAGGGGAAAGGTTGCCTACCCCTGCCGTAGAGAATAAGACACATACTTTTCGCTCATTCAGAGAAAAGAGATACAGCTGAATCATTCAGACCAATGCATTAGAGCAGGGGTAGGCAACCTTTTTGAGCCGGGCCCAGGTTGCTGTCCCTCAGACAATTGGGGGGGGGGGGCACAAAGCACCAAAAATAAATAAATAAATAAATAAATAAATAAAGTTGTGCTGGAGAATATAGAGGTTCCTAGAGAAAACACTTCTCTAGAGATTTGTAGGTCCTCCAGCATGGGTCTATGATCAACCTCTGGTAGATGTTCAAAACAGAGTTGCACTGCAGGACCTAGAGATTCCTAGAGAGGTGTTCTCTTAGGTAAAAATAATAATTTGCGGTTTTTCCACGTTCACAGGGGTCCTTCACCCCTAACCCCCATGAATGTGGAGGGACCATTGTACTCACAAACCAGTCATAGACCTTTTCAGGCTTCCTAGACATTCTGTTTTTGTTCAACAACAACAACAACAAAACTGATCAAAGGAAGATTATGAAGAGAAACTGTTGAACTAAAATGTATTTTTCCATTTCAATCCATCACGAGAGGTATGAACAGAAACAAGGGTCTCTTGGCCCATGTCACATATGTTACACATGCAACCAAAGAGTTCTCCTCAGAATATTTTTCTATTTTAAGCAGATTAAGAAGAAGAAGAAGAAGAATTTATTTATATCCCACCCCTCTGCAGAGCAATCAAGGTGGTGTACAACATTAAGATTACCATAAAAATGTGATACAAATCACAACCCAACAATCCCCAAACCCACCCACCCCTTAGAAAAGTATTAAACAATTACATAATTAAAACATATATAAAAGAGGCTCAATAACTACAAACAATAACCAACAACTGCAGCAGAGAGTCGGAGAAGAAAGGATAGGCTAACTTTTTAATATTATTTTTATTGTTTTCTCACCTCAGGATTAACAAACCAGTCACTTAACAAACCTATATCCTCTTACACAACTCTTTGGAGGTTTATGGCCTGGGTTTGGATCTTTCTCTGTCTTATTACATCCTGTTCCACCAATACAACTGTGTAAATATACTGAAAGAGATGTGGCTTTAATATTACTCCATAAGTGCATCTGAAGGAATGGATTGAAATCCACAAAAGCTCATGGTGAAATAAATCAATTAAAGGTGTTGTTAGATTCCTTCTTCACCTCTTCTTTTCTTTGTTTTATATTTTAAACCCATAGTGTGTTTACCTCAACTCTCGAGAGCCCTAAAGCTGCAACTGCAACTCGAACACTGCTGCTCTCAAGGGTCCCTGTGACTTTTCTTCGTTCATACTCCAAAGTAGACATCTGTTGTTGTGCTGCAATAGCCAGAGCCTTCTCCCTGGCTTCATTGATTAGAGGGATCTTGAGAGTTTCCTGAAGGACATCAGTAAGGCAACATTTCAGATAAAGAACTGACTCCTCTTCACTTTGTCCTATAATGAAGAAAGCCATTTGTTAGCTCCTGACTTGCAACACTATTCAAACTACAAAATGAAAAGGTGAAAAATTCACTGAAAAAGTAGTGCCATATCACAGATTTCTCAGTGAGGTGCTCTGATGCTGGATAAGTAAGGGCTAGAACCAACCTTTTTTAAACTAAAAATCGAATTCCTTACACTGTAACTGTAACTTTATTGTTTATAGCCATGAGCTATCACAATTTAGTACACAGCAAATAAACATGAAAAAACAAAATTAGCTTTAACTAATTTATGAAACATTTATGAAACAGCAGACATGACTTAATTACTCAATGATTTATAATAAAACTCTTTTTTAATACAAAAGGCACACTAACCTCACTCCATAAAGGAACCTAGATAGAAGAAGCTTAGAAAGACAAGAAACCATTCTATTCATCTTAGGGCCTTTGCAGACTGCCAGAAATAGTGCACATTAAATTGAGGCACTGCCCTGGCTCAGTGCTAGGGAATCATGGGAACTGTAATTTATTGTGGCACCAGAGCTCTCTGATGGAGAAGGCTCAATGTCCCAGTAAAAAATACAGTTCCCATGACTCCCTAGCACTGAGCCAGGGCAGTGCCTCAATTTAATGTGCACTATTTCTGGCAGTCTGCAAAGGCCTTTACTTTTAAAAAAATGGCACCTGACTTAATTTTTGAGCAGCCAGAGCAAATTTTGCCACCAGCATAGTAAAAATACCACTGCCTCCCAGCAATGCACATATTGGGTGTGTGTGACAAAGAACAGAGGATATAGACAAGAAATTTGTGCCTTGGAGAAGTATAGATGTGCAGCTTAATAAATAGTGGAAGATACCCTCAATTTCACTAGTCTCTCAAATAAAAAATCTTTGATATGGTGGGGCAATACTATAAAACTTCCATCCAAAAAAGCAGTGGTATTACATTTAGGCCACAGGAGAGTAAATTAATAAGGTAGCTACAATGAGGAATGTAAAATATTGTCTACATCAAATGTCACTTTATATAATATTGAAAGAAGTTTGATTGAAATCCCACCATTTTGAATAAACAACTATTTCAAACAACTTTTAAATTTGTGAAGTCGTAGGCTTTCATGGCCGGTATCCATAGTTTTTTTTTTGTGAGTTTTTTCGGGCTGTGTGGCCATGTTCTAGAAGAGTTTCTTTCTGACGTTTCGCCAGCATCTGTGGCTAGCATCTTCAGAGAAAACTTTTAAATTGTTTTTGTTGATTTTTCGGCTATGTGGCTATGTTCTGGAAGAGTCTATTCCTGACATTTCACCAGCATCTGTGGTTAACATCTTCTGAGCATCTCTGAAGAGTTTATTCCTGATATTTCGTCAGCATCTGTGTCTGGCATCTTCAGAGATGCTCTGAAGATGCCAGCTACAGATGCTGGTGAAACATCAGGAATAAACTGTTCCAGAACATGGCCACATAGCCCAAAAAACCCACAAAAAGGATGGATGCTGGCCATGAAAGCCTTTGACATCACAACTTTTAAATTGTTTTAAATCTTTAAAATAACTGTTTGGTGGAGAAGGTGGACAGAACTTCACTATTAATTCCATAGGTGTGCAAAATAGTTTGGCATGTACCCAGGAGGTTTGCAATGAGATCTGCAAATGTTTTTTTTTTAAAAAATATTTTTTTGACCAGTGAGATTCACTGAAGCCAACTTCAGCCAGTATAAGGCAAGAACAACACAGATGCGGATTTCTGTAGAAAGCAACCTTGTTTAATTTCTCAGGAGAGATGTAAGTGTACTGTGTAGGTCAGTATGAATCCCATAAAAAAAACCTGCACAACTTCCATAGATGGGATCTTCTAACATTACCAACATATCTGCATCATACAATTATGGAACTATCTTCTTTGAAAATACATTCCTAATTGATACATCCAGAAACACACCTTAAAATTTAGGAATGTGAGGATTTCACCTTGACTGCATCCAGCTATGGTTTCCATGAAAGTTAAGCATCAAGCTAAAGTTCCAGAAATATATAATTATACTGCTGTTCAATGGGTTTTTGATCAGGTTTCACCTTATGAATTTTCTGCCTCTTTCCAAAGACACCATTTTAGTTTCAGCATGATCAATAATCAAATGTCCCTCTGTACAGTCTCCACATTCCTATTTGTGTAGTGAAAATCATAACTAAATCATCAGTATTTAAAAGAATTGCAAGCTTTACATCTAATGTTGAAACTGGAAAATATTCCATGCCATTATTTATTTATTTATTTACAATGCTGATATAGAGGAAAGAGACATTACTATTGTTGATTTGTGTGATGTGATTGTAAATGCAGCAGAGTTCAGAAGCCTGCTTCCTTTCACCAGCCATCCTGGAAATGCTGTTTCCATGAAGACACATTTGTAAATCCAAAGTAAAGCTTTATTGTTGCATAATAAAAACAGAAGAGAAATATATACAATCCATCATGCCGATGGCAAAGAGCACATCTTGTTGATGATGTTGTTGTAGTTGTATTGAAAAGACATATAGCAAGTATTTAACAAAGGTGAACAAAGGAACTCTTGGCCCATCCCATACTCCACCTCCTGGGTGTTAACCTATATGATGATTGGATGATCTGCTGTATCCCAGCCTCTAGAGCAGCCTCTAACTGTGTGTCATTCCCCATGTGACCTGGTTCTCATGAGAAACATATGAGCTCATGTGTTTACCTTTCAGCATCCTGTTTCCAGGCCCAAAGTGTTTTTGTTATTCTGTTCTGTGTGAAATTGTTTTGGCTTTAAACCACCTGCTGGCCGAGTCCTCTTTGTTTCCTCAAACACTTTTCCCATAAGAAATTTTTCACACACACATCTCTACATTTCACTTTGACTGTATATCCCATCCATATTCCAACAACTATCACACTCCTCTATTGCTTTGTAGGTTTTTCTTATGGCAGTACATTTGCTCCAAGTATGACTCTAGAAGTACTGGAATGGAGATGTCTAGAAATGTTGGTAGCAGCTAAACTTTGCCATAAAGGACATTTATAGTGTCGATGGCAAAGCTAAAGTGCACAAAGGCAACAGACAGCTCTTTTCAATCATTTCAGAAGTATTTTTGAATCAAATGTTGGAGAATAAAACATTGAACTAGTGTGGATTTGTCCTTTATGAAATCTGCCTACTTTTCAACTATGATCTGAATTTTCCAGCTCAAGACTACTGTTTACGTAATATATATTTAGAATACACTTTAGGGGCAACATCAAGCAGACTAATTGTTCTAAAGTTCTAAAATCTCCCTGGGCATTCTATCGCAGACCTCAGAACAGTAGTCCTTGAACAAAAGAGCAATCTACAAAGGTGGATTGGAAAGAGAATCAGCAGAAATGGAATTCATCCATAAACTACAGTCCCACAGCAATGGATTGAACAGGGACAATGGCTTCTTAACTCATTACACACATTTCAACACTATCCGACCCCATCCTCAGGGGGGTGTCCTAAACTCATCTATATTCTTCACTTACATGCTAGTTTGCAAAGCCAAACTGGTCTTGCCTCTTCATTTCCATATACATTGGCCAGTTCACAATGTATTTGTTCACTAATGACCATAATTGAAACTGGACTTGCTACTTCATTTCCAGGCACAAAGGATTTTAAATCTGAATTGACATTCTGACATTCTCACATACCAATGGCATATATATGTCTGTCCCTGTTCATTATGTATATGAACAATGCAGCCAGGAATCTATTCTGGATTATTCAGACAATAGGTTGTGGTACGCTAGCCCCCATGGCTACTGTTTCCCCAACAGCAGAGTTCAATGCTACAAAAAAGAGGCAAGATTAAAGGGAAAGACAAAGGGAGCCCAAAGATGCCAACATTCAGCAATCAACTTGAGTAAGATTAATGACATGGATATTCCCTGTTGGGCTTTCCAGCTTTGCTGGGAAGAAGGGAGAATAAAATCCAGATTGGCTATGACAGAGAAGGTGTATCAGCAAACTGAATTAGGAAAAATATTGTGTTAATAACTTTTCCTCCCTTCACCACCACCCCAATAACAACTGCTCACTGCTCTCCACAAACATCTGAGTGGGCCATGGCAAAAGTAGTCAGCTGGAGGAAGAGAAACTGTGGTCTGAATATTCCCCGCCTGTCATTCCCAGGTTTATCAGGATGATGATGATGATGATTTTATTTATTTATTTAATTTCTATGCCACCTTTCTTCCAGAAAGGCACCCAAGGCAGCTCACAAATAAATTATGGAATTTAGGATGGAAAAATAAAGCCTGGACTGGCTGAGAGATTGAGATGTTGGTGGCATACTCGCAAGGAAGTGATTCAAAAGTAGATCATTTCTTCAGGAGGCAACTTTGGGAAACAGAGATTAGCCTTGAGTGGGAATAGGGCAGACTATATTCCTGGGTAAAAGACTAGGATGGTAGAGAGACCTAGATGAGAGCTGGTAGGGGGCTGTAAATATGGAAGAGCACCTCTGAAAGATCAGACTTTGGTTAGGTGATAGCATGCTGCCATTGGAGTTAGAAAGGGCTGAAAGAAAGATGAAAGGAGTGAGTAGATTCTTGTGGATTGCTTTAGTATATCCCTGTGTTTATTTATTCCTGTGTGAGATACAGAGTTATTAGGTGGCTACATGGTACCGTACAATATTGTATGATCTTAGCTACAGTTGTATACATGCAAATTGCTGTATGCCTTTAGTTCTGAATACCTGAGGCATTCTCTAGTGGCAATCACCAGATTGTGCCAATTGTCCGTTGTACACAGTTGGTGGGAACTGTTGAGACTGTAGCTGTATATGGAAGCCCACTGTGGCTGTATGTGAGAGAACCCAGAGTGATCTGGGGTTTCTGTTTCCACAGGAAAGGGAAATATAGCTTAAGATAGAAGATGAGGGATCCAGGTGCTTACACATAGCTCCCTCTGTGCCCTTTCCCACAAGGCTCTCATTACTGGTTGCTCTTCCAACAAGCCCTATAACCTGACAGTGCTGCTGTTTAATGCCAGGTTGTTCATAATCACATTTTGTACATCCGTGACTTGATCAAGAATGAAGGAGCTGACCTGGTATGTATTAACAAGACCTGGGCAGCCAACTGGAAATGGTAGATCTGACAAGGGTCTTTCTGTTCAGGTACATGGGATAGCACCCTTTTAATTCAGCAAAATCATAGATAACAGTAAATTAGTAAATGTCTTGCAAATTTATTCAGCAAGAAGCCTTCTGTTCCTTTAACAGCCAAGATTAAACTTCTCATAGCATAGAAATAAAAGGAATGCAGACACATAATCTACTATTTCCCCTTGTCATACACCTGCTAAGACAAGGGGAAAAGCTGACACATTGAATTACTATTTGTTTTACAGACTGCCATTATGTATGAGGGGGTACTGTAAAGTAATAATTATCACCTGGAAGTTATTATGGTATAATGATGAAATTTTGTCAGTGTCATCATTGGTCCCTAAGTGCATGCATGATGTTGAGAAAATCAGCTCTTTGTGTCCTTTATTTTTGTTACAGGTTGTGCCAGAAGTGACTAAAGTGTAAGATGGAGAAGTACGAGGGAGTATTGTAAAGTAATAATTATCACCCGGAAATTATTATAGTATATTGATGAAATTTTGTCAGTGTCATCATCACTAAGTGACTTTTTCTTTTCTCAAAAATGAAAAATCCATTGCGGAGTTGCCGATTTGACAACACAGATGACGCCATTCATGAAGTGGAAGAGTGGTTTAAGGCGCAATCTGCAGATTTGTACAGTAAGGGTATTCGGAGGGTCAAGAAACACTGGGGAAAATGTGTAAATCTGGATGACTACATAGAGATAAGTTAACAACTAAAAGTCAAAACAAACTTTCTGTCAAAAAAATTTAAAGGTGATAATTAAAACTTTACGATACCCCCTCATAGAAGAACACTGGAGTGAGTTGATTTTCAAGCTACCATTTAAAGCAGGTAACTAACACCAAAGAAAGAAAGAAAGAAAGGATGAATTGCAATTCTACTAAAACTGACTAAGTATTTTCACTTCATTATATTATTATTTTATATTTTATATTGTATTATTATTATCTTATTATTTCACTTTCACTCTCTTTTTAAATGGTCATGTTAGAAACAAATCTTAATTTTCACTTCTTCATAGTACAGGAATAAAAAAAATTGCCAAAGGAAAACAAACTTCTACAAATAACTTCCACAAGTCATGAATATGTCAAAAAAAGTTCCATGGCTTAAACATTATAAAGAAAATAATATGAGGGCATGGTTGCTGATTGGTAAACAGCATAAACAGACCTAATGCCCAATATATATGTAAATGTGCAGTTGGATAAACTCATTTCCAGGATTGCAACTCAAATTGCTGCCTGTGTTCTGAAGCACCACATAAGAACAAATACTGAGAACATAAAATGGAATGCAATTAAACAGAGAGGGGTCAAGTGAATTGCTAAAAGGTTTTATGTGTCTTACTGTTGACACACTACATCTCTGAACCACTAGTACTAAACAACTGTAGCTATATGTCTCTTTAACACTATTATGCCAGCATGTGTCCTGTTCTGGAGACGCCTAATTAATACTGTCTCCATAAGCATCAATTCCTTGCTGGCAGGGCTGTTTGGCCCTCATTAAATGGACATACAGAAGCATGTTTGAATCACAACCCATGAAAGAAAGGTCACTTGTGCAGTAACTGTGGGTAATTTTCTGTATGGATCCATCCAAGGTAAACGAAAGCTCTACAAGCCATTATCTTCAAGAATTACAATTGCAATTGCAATTACCTTTCTTTCTCCTTTGACTATCTGTGGATTGGCAGCTTGTAGTCATTACCAACTAGCAATAAATTCAGATGGCAGTATGGCTAGATGATGCTAATTGTGCAATGGCTACAAATTTGATCTTCGTAAGCCAAATTAAATAAGTAGCACAACTATTTTGAAAATCCACTTTAAAACACTCAAACAGCTTTCCAATCCTGAAACATTTTCAAGAATTACTGCTTGAAACTTTTTGTACCTTCAAGGGGATCTCAGCTCATTTATAACCATTTATATAAATATAACTATATTTATCAAATTTGAATACCTTTGAATCTAGGAACATTCACTTGCAATAGTATTAGTACAAGCAGAACCATAACTATATGCTGCGAATTTTGGGGTATTTTGGATTTCAAATTTTCAGATAAAGGATATTTGGTATATTTAAAAATGAAAACAGACCTAGATTATTTGCACCAGAATACATGTGGGCAATAAATAAATTGTAAATCAAAATTTGTTATCAAAATTGTGCCTGCCACTAGCATAACTAGAAAAAAGAAACAGTAATATATATTTCATTGTATTCCTGTGATCTCTCACTATTGTAAAATATTTTATTTCTTTCTATGTTTATTGCACCCGAAAGTTTAATGCAGTTCAAAAGCAATTTTATCCACACACCCCTGCGTTCTTCCACTCTACCTTCTATCATACTGCTAATGCATAGAACATTTGGGCTATCCATCAGAAGAAAGCTTGAAGGCTTTGGTAAGCCACACGTCCCTTCCACCAGGTATACAAATTCCCCAATCTGAAACACAAGAACATATGCATTTCAGTTCTGAAAGCAATTCACGCACAACAAATTAGAAGGCTCTCAGATCACAAACGAAGTAAAATTCATTATACTAGCACTGGAATACTTGCAAGAGTATTTCATGGCTTGATTTTAAAGCATCTTAATTAAACCATAATGGAGGTACTATATAAGATATAATAGAATAACTTTAGTCCTTCTACTTTACAAAAAATATTATGAAAGTCTCTGTAATCTTTTAGTCCTTAACTTAACTTACTGCTTTAGCAATGACCTTGAAGTAACTTTTCCATCAACTACAGGTAATCGCAATGTAAGGAGTAAATAATGTAAGGAGTGATGTGACTGGCTCTGTACATGTGGAGCAGGTATTTAGATGCTAGTGTTCATGAGATGAACCAATAAAAATGTGGTTTCTGATTGCATTGAGGCATGAATGATCCAGGTAGCAACAGTTACCACTTTTTGGGGGGGGGGGGACATTTTGCCTTAATTAACTTTACTATGTTTTGTTTTGGGTTTTTTCCAGCATTTAGCAGAAAACATCAAGGACAAGAAGGTTTTGTTTTGTTTTGTTTTTCTCTCTGAAGATGCCAGCCACAGATGCTGGCGAAACGTCAGAAAGAAACTCTTCTAGAACATGGCCACACAGCCCGAAAAACCCATAAAAAACTATGGATGCCGGCCATGAAAGCCTACGACTTCACAAGAAAGCCAGTTGATCAGTCAGATACAACATTTTCACTCATGATACATTATTTGCTAACTGGAGTTAAAAAAAAAAAGACAGAACATATTGTTACTCAGATGTTTACACACATAAACAAAGATTAAGAAAAATGCCTACAGTGGAAGCCCACACAAGACTTCTAATTATTGTAAAATTAAAGCAATATTTCTGTCTTTGATAATCTGGCCCCTTTCATTAACTCTAAAATGCAGGTTTTGTTTAGTAGACCTTAAGAATTTATGGTTGCACCTGTAGGCAAACTTGAAACCTGCAAATGACAGTCAAATTATGTAAGACAGCAGTGCCATTTTCTCCTTCGTAGATTATTTGTTCTTGCAATAAAAAAATAAGCTTTAAAAAGCTTGAACTCTTCCATTGAGACTCCCATGAAATTGTATCTCTTAATAACTTGATGACTCTAAACTAGTTCTTGATTAAAGAGACCATTATCCTTTTAAAAAGAATAATAGAAAGATCTGTTCTGTTTTTTCCTGGAAATTCACAATTATGTCCCAGATAAAAAATCTCAACATAAAATAGAATTATAGCACAATCCTATAAATGCCTACTAAGAATGAAGCTCCACTAATTTCACTAATGCTCATTTTCAGCTAAATAGGTAGAGTGGGCCCTTAGTATCCCCTGGGGTTTGGCTCCAGGTCCCACAATGGATACCAAAATCCATGGATGTTCAAGTACTATTATATACAATGGCATAGCATAATGGTGTCCCTTATACAGAATAGCAAAATCAAGCTATGCTTTTTAGATTTTTTAAAAAATATATTTTCAAGCTGAGGATAGTTGAATTCATGGATACAGAGGTCAGCTGCATACAAAGTGATGGCGAACCTTTTAGAAACCAAGTGCCCAAACTGCAACCCAAAACCCACTTATTTATCACAAAGTGCACATCCCTCTAGCTTTCTAGTAACAAACTCTGGAGAACTCTGCGCTGGGGTGACAGTGCATGTGCCCACAGAGAAGGCTCTGAATGCCACCTATGACATGCGTGCCATAGGTTCGCCACCACTGGTATACAAATTCAGCTTTGAATTAATCATTTTAAAAGATAATTTAAAAGATAATGAATCAATTCACATGATGTTGCAGCATATTTTTTCATCCTGGTTGTTATCATACTGAATTTGGACCATAATTCATTATAGATTTAGATTTTGGATTATTTGGTAAAAACTCTATTTACCTGCTGATTAATCAAAATTATGGCACAGTAACGTTTTCCCATATTAAAAGGAAGATAGTGAAGGTCAAGGATTGTATAACTGTCTCTGTCCAGGAATATTATATCTGTTGGACTGAAGAACTCTTGTAAGCAGTTAGATCCATTCCCTGTCAGAATATGAATTATAGGTTCACGTACAGTATCAAAGCTAGGAAATATATCTGCTCCAATAAAGAAACGTTGCAAGCTATAATGCTACAATTGCAAGCATGATAAAAATAATACCTGGTGCTTCAAATCCTTACTTACCCTAAGAGATAAAATTGAATTTTTGCTATGAAAAACTACATAACTGCACCATTTAATTCATCTTTGCCATTTTTATCACTTCTAATTCTAACAAAGGAGACCTCTGCACCATGGTTAAGTTTAAAGCAGTTTACAACAGTCAGGAGGTGAAAGATAGTTGCGGTAGAGAGAAATAACACTTTTTTAGAGGGAGAAAAATAAAATCCTCTGGATACTTGCAAATATTTGAGAATGCAGATTGAAACTAGTTCTCTCTATTGCAAGAATGCATATCTATAACTATGTATTATATAAGGCTACTCAAAACAAAAATGTATATGTATGAGTTGAAGACAGAGTAAATAACTAGATTTTATTTTGATAAGTCAAATTTCTTTTGATTGGGATAAGGACAGGTTGCACACCTGTAACAGTATTTCTTTGAGTGGTCATCTGCGAATTCACACAAATGGGTTTTGTCTGCGCATGCGCAGCTAGCTCGGAACCTTCTGGAATCACTTAGGCAGAAACTGGATTGCAACTTTTTGGCGGTAGCTCCGCCCACCTCTATATATAGGCCCTCGCGTTCCCGCTCGTTCCTCAGTTCCAAGTACGCCGCTTACAAAGCGACAGCAAAGTTATCAACTAGAGCAGGACACGACTGAGGGGAGGTTGGGCGGGATTTGTGTGAATTCACAGATGACCACTCAAAGAAATACTGTTACAGGTGTGCAACCTGTCCTTCTTCTTCATGGTCTCTACGAATCACACAAATGGGTTATTTAGACTAGCAAGCTAAAGTCCCTGGAGGAGGAAGTGTCCTGACACAAGGTTTAGAGGTGCAAACAAGAAAGTTTATTGGCACAAACATCAGCCAAGGTAAATTGGGCACCTCAACATTCATATGCATCAAATTCAAGTACATCAGGAATTGATTGTAACCCAACAGTCAGTGAGTTTCAAAATGCAAATGGAATAATAGTAAACAATTGCATAAATTCAAGTCAGAATTCAAGAAGAACCCGTATTGGTATTCCATGAAGAATAAATAAACTTTCAATTCAGGCATCACTGTATGTACATTTGTACTGTAAACCAAATATTCAATATATTCACCTAAGTGAGTGCATAACAAAGTTAGTGCAAACATTCACAAGTACCTTCAATGAAGTCCAGATAATAATACTGCTTTCCCAAAAGCAGCCTCTTGTCTGGCCCGTGTGTCCAACCTATAGCGTTTAATAAAAGTCATTGGTTGGGACCAGACAACTGCCCTACATATATCTTCTAAAGGAATGCCAAACAGGAAAGCAGATGATGAAGCTACCGCCCTTGTGGAGTGCGCACACACCCGGCCCGGTGGAATCTTGCCTGCTAGTTTGTAGCATAAAATGGATGGCCGAAGTCACCCACTTGGACAGTCTTTGCGGAGTGACAGGCAGTCCTTTCTTGTGTTCAGAATAACACACAAAAAGTCTCTCCGAGCGCCTCAAGCCCGAGGTATGCTCCAGATAAAAGGACAAAGCCCTACGAACGTCCAGTGTATGTAGTCTTTGTTCGACCTCAGTGGTCGGGTTCGGGGCCAGGGTGGGTAGCACAATGTCCTAGTTGATATGGAAGGCAGACACCACTTTCGGTAAGAAGGTGATGTCGGTACGGAGGACCACCTTGTCTTTATGAAACCGGAGATATGGCTGGTCCATCCTCAGAGCACATAGCTCACCAGCCCAGCAAGCTGAAGTCAAAGCTACAAGGAACACTGTTTTCCATGTTAAGAGTCTAATGTCAGTAGTAGCCATGGACTCAAAGGGTTTAGTAAAGAGGTAAGACAGTACCAAGTCCAGACTCCAAGCCGGCATCGATACTGAGGATGGTGGGTGTAGGTTGTTGAGTCCTTTAAGAAATCTCTTGAGTAAGGGGTCAGAGAAGAAAGATGGTCTGCCCTCCAGCTGGTAATGAGAGCAAATAACTGAGAGGTAGCATTTGATAGAAGCAAGGCAAAGTCCTGATTCGGAAAGGGAAAGAAGAAACTTGAGTACTGTCGGTACCGAGATACGGGATGGAGGAATCCCTCTGGATGAAAGGAAGTCTCTGAACTTCTTCCACTTGTAAGAGTAGGACCTTCTGGTAGAAGGCTTCTGGGCTGCTTTAATTACTGTCTGTAGATGAACTGGAAGTGAGCTTAAGGTCAAATTCTCCACACTACCAGAGGTAGTGAGTCCAGGTCTGGGTGGCGGACTCTGCCCCCGTGCATCGTGAGGAGATCTGGACAGTACTCCAGTCGGCAGTAGGTTTCTTGAGAGAGGTGAAGAAGTGGAGCGAACCAAGGTTGTCTCGGCCACCACGGAGTGATCAAGATGGCATCTGACTTGTCCATTTGCATCTTGGTGAGTACTCTGGGTATGAGTGGAAACGGAGGAAACGCGTAAAATTTCCTTCCGTACCACACGAACTGGAAGGCATCGCCTCGAGAAGTCCGGGTCAGTATCCTCGAACAAAACTCTTCGCAATGAGTGTTGTCCCCTGTGGCAAACAGGTCGATGTCTCTGATCCCCCAGAGGGAGAAAAGATGGGAAACTGTCTCGGGGTGGAGACGCCACTCGTGACATGGGTTGGAGGACCTGCTGAGGCTGTCAGCAAGTTCGTTCTCCTGACCGGGGAGATGAATGGACTGGAGGAGAATGTTGTGGTTGATGCACCAGTCCCATATGCGAAGTGTGATGTTGAGCAAGGTTGAAGATCTGGTTCCGCCTTGCTTGTTCAGGTAATACATGACAGTGGTGTTGTCCGTCATGAGCAGAACTACTTTGCCCGACAAGTCTATTTGGAAAGCTTTGAGTGCTTTCTCCACAGCAAGCATCTCCAAAGCGTTGATATGTAGAGTCTTTTCGTCTCGGGACCACACTCCTCTCACTGTTAGTCCTCTGGAGTGGGCTCCCCAACCTTCCATTGATGCGTCTGTGGTGAGAGTGACTTCCGGCTGAGGAGGTACAAATGGCATCCCTGAACAAACGTTGTCAGGATGGAGCCACCAACGAAGAGACGTCGCAACTCGAGGCTGGATGGTGAGCCACTTTGAGGGGGAGTCGGAAGTGGCATCAAACGAGGACAGGAACCAGGATTGAACGGGTCTGAGGCAAAGCCTCGCCCATGGTGTCACAAAGGTTGTTGAGGCTAAATGCCCCATTACTGTCTGTACCAAATGGGCCTGAACCTTGCTGCGGTTGAGGCAAGTCCTGATGAAAGCGGTCAAGGCTGCAAACCTGTCCTCCGGGAGGAAGGCTTTCTCCAGGTCTGAGTCCAAGATTGCTCCAATGAACCTGACTCTCTTGGAAGGTGTGAGGTTGGACTTCTCCTCATTGACTTTGAGTCCCAGCGAGTCGAGCAGATCGAGATGTCGTTCAGAAGTTTCTCTCAGGACGGAGCTGTAAGAAGCCAGTCATTGAGATATGGGAAGACTGTTATCCCCTTGCGATGCAGGAAGGCAGCGACCGGGGCCATGCATTTGGTGAAGACTCTCGGTGCCGAAGACAGTCCAAATGGAAGGATTTTGTATTGATAGCAGTCAGTGCCCACTGGGAAGGCCAGGACTCTGCAATGTTCCTCTCAGATGCTGATGTGAAAATAAGTGATAGTGGCGAACCAAAGGTCTTTCTGTAAGAGAGGCAAAATAGAAGAAACGGTTGTCATGCGAAAGCATCTGTATTCAATGAAGGAATTCAGTGCTCTCAAGTCCAAAATGGGCCTAAGGCCCGAGTCTTTTCTGGGTACAATGAAGTAACGGGAAAAGAAACAGTATTGAGCCCAAGAATTGGGGACGGGTTCGATCGCTCCTTTACCTTTCAAGGCGCGCACTTCGTCAAGTAAGGTGTCAGAGGGGGTTGTGATGACAACAGCTCCAGTTGGTGGGAGCTCTTCGAATTCCAGGGCATAGCCCCTCTTGACATATCAAACACCCAAGAATCAGAAGTGATGGTGGCCCAGGTGTTAAGAAAGGGCCTTAGTTTGTCATCAAATCTGTAAATGGAGTGAGCGGCAACATATCTTTGTTTCCTCCTGGTTTCGAAGGGTTTCCTTTGGAATGTCTGCCTTTGTTATTGTTGGCGGCAGCCAGAAGAAGAAGATGGACATGGAGCTTGCCTCCTTCATGATTGATTTTGAGTTTGGGAAGTGTCTTGTTGGAAAGGACGCTGTGAGGATGGGTACCATGGTCTTGGTTGGTAATATCCGAACCTCTTCCTGAAGGGCTGGGACGGTTGGATGCCATGCTTGCGTGCAGCAATTTTCATTTTGTACTTTGTACTTAAGATTAAGTTTCTCGTCCGTGTCCTTGTGGAAGAGACCGGATTGATCAAAGGGTTAGTCCTCAATGGTTGATTTGGCTTGATTCATCAAATCAGCTGCTCGCAACCATGCATGTCTGCGAAGTAAAATTGCATTAAGCAACGTCTTTGAAGAGCATTCAGTGAGATTATGGGCCGTAACTATTTGTTGAGTCCCAACTGCATGTGTCTCTTGCTGAAGGGCAAGGGCATATGGTTTATGTTCCTCCGGCAAGTGCTCAAGGATTGGCGCAAGCTTTTCCATGAGGTGGTGAGTATAGGCACCCAAACATCCTACATGGTTTGTCACTTTGAGGCCTAGGACGGAATGAGTATAGGATTTCTTCACCAAGAAATTGATCTTCTTTCCTTCCTTGTCTGCTGGTGAGGTAGATGATTTTGATGTGGAGACATATTGTGCATCCTCCACTATGTCTGAGTTTTGGTGTGGATGATCTGTCATCCATGCAGGCTTCGGATAGGCTATCCGATATAAATTGTCCATTCGTTTTGAGATATGAGAGGTAGATGTTGGTATCTCCCAAGATCTTTTCAATATCTTGGCCAGGGAGGGCATGTAGGGGATGGCTGGCCTTTCAATCACTCTACTCTGAGCCCGTTTCTCAAGTTGGTCAGAGGGCTCGTCATCTCCAGGTTCGGTGACTGCAAGATCAAAGGCGTGAGCCATCCAAAGGATTTGGTCTGCGAAGGCATGAATATCATCGGAAGGAGAGGACGATTGGGTGTTCAAAGGCGGTCTAGCTTGGGTGGGAGACCAGTCCAGGTCATCATCGGATTCGGTCGATGGGCCCGGTGAAATGGAATGATACAACGGGCTAGAGTCGGGAGATGAAGGGTGGCATGGATTTTTTAACTCACTCTTCGACGTTGGCTTCTAGCTGGAGGCGAAGAACTAAAAGACGAGGAATGGTGTTTAGACTGCGAGGAACGACGGTGAGAAGAAGAAGGACGGCGAGAAACAGACAATCGGTGTGGAGGAGTCGAAGGCTGATGGGAATCACTAGAATGATAGCAACACCGGGATGGTCCCGGGGATGGAGATGAGAAGAATGGCGTGTCGGAACCAGAGAGGAAGGAGGCTGCTGCGCTGCAGGAAGGCGGTGAGACAACGGTATTGGAGAAGGAGGGGGCTGCTGTGTAGCAGAAATGGAGTATGGCTTCTGAGTTGAAACTGGGAGGGGCTGCTGGATAGCAGGAAAGGATTGGAACTGGTGTCTCTGCTCTTCCATGAGGAGCAATTGCTCGGGTTGAACCAGGAGCATGTAGCTGTTGGAAGCCTCGTTATAAACCAGCTGTGGAAACCTGGTGATCCATGGGTCCGAAGCTGGATTAATTGGAGCCTGCTGCTGCATTTGGCCCGAAACAGATGTAGGCGATGGGTTGTCCTCGGACCCGATATTACGGGCTGAAGATGGAGAAACGGTGGGAGGCATAACCACACGTGGCGTCGCAGCTGGAGGCTGAATTTCCGCCTCAGATTCGGTGTCGAGGCACACCATCGGAGAGGTCGGTTTCGAACCCGACAGGCCTGTAGAAGTTGATACAGACAACGCCGTTGATGGAGGCGCCGAGCGTGATAACAATGGGGTCTTGAGAGTATCCCCGGATCGAGACTTGCTCCTAGAGGGCATTGGTTGTTCCCCATTGGTGGAATGATGGTGAGACAACAAACGGGCTTTTTTGGAAGACAAGGGGGCTTCATCGATAGTCTCCAAGTGCTTACGTTTGGAGGACCTCTTTCCACCCCTTTCCAAGCCCTTAGGACTCACGCTCTCCTTACTCTTGGAAGACCTCTTGGATCTCTCCCTAGATCTTCCCCTTTGTTGAGGGGGGCCCGAGGAAGGCTTCCTGGTGGCTACGGTAGCCAAGGCCGAGGCTGGGGAATCGGCCTGCAAGGCCTTCTCCCAGAGTGCTGCCTTTAGTTTGATCATGCGGTTCTTCAAAGCTTGCGGGGTCATTTTTCTGCACATTTTGCAGGTTGTAGGATTATGCGTATCCCCGAGGCAGAAAATGCACTCATCGTGCTGATGTTTAAAGGAAACCATGTCGTTGAGTTGAGGATGAGGCGAAGACAGAGTCGAGAGGCACTCCGAGTCAGATCACAATCAGAAGCACCAAGTTGAAGGAGTAGACAAAGGCAAAATCGATAGACGATCCGAGGTCAAATTGTAAAATCTATAAGTCACAATCCGAAGAATAGTCAAGCCAAAAAAAAAGGGTCAAAGGCCGTTAGTAACTGCACTAGCGACAAGGTTCCTTGCAAGCTGCAAAAGCGGCGGACGAAAGGAAGTGAGGAACGAGTGGGAACGCGAGGGCCTATATAGAGGTGGGCGGAGCTACAGCCAAAAAGTTGCAATCCAACTTTTGCCTAGTGATTCCAGAAGGTTCCGGACATGCGCAGACAAAACCCATTTGTGTGATTCGCAGAGACCATGAAGAAGTGCATTTATATTTCAGAAAAGTCAAGATAGTGTCAAAGATCTTCTCTGAGATCCTGTCTGACAACCAAGGATAGGCAATATAGTGCCTTCCAGATGCGCTGACCTAAAAATCCCATAAGTCTCAGCCAACATAGCCAGTAGTTTGGAAGTTGTGATCCAAAATATCTAGAAAATACAAAATTGTCCAACACTACAATAAAATATTTGTTTTTCCTTTTTAAAATAAAATTCAATCTATTTTTCTTGGTCAATGAAGTAGGAAAAACACATATTTCCCTATCGAAAGAAGTAAGGGGTTATCTTCCAGTGAGATATTTAAATTAACTATTCATTAAGAACTCGGGAATCGTATCTATAATAATGGGCCATATGACTGGGGAGAAAAGAGGCTTCTTCAGAACTACCTCTAAAAACAATCTTTAATAGCTCCTCTGAAACCTGAACAAACAGATATGCAAAGAAATGGCTTCACTGAAATATATCTTAAGTGGGTCTTAAACAGTGCGGAGAGAGAAGGGAACAATTCATAATGCAGGGCCCATAATGGGTTTGCTTCCCCTTCCCCCATTGTGCAATACTTTGCTAAGTGCTTTAGGGCAGGTCCACATGGGCCAAATACGTCAATCTTCCCACATCTCCATGGCAGGGAGACCAGATGATGCATGGCCCAAACCCTGGTTCAGATGTCATCTGGTACACTCTGCATCAGAACCAGGGCATTTGATCCACTTATTGTGCATCAAAATAAGTCCCTCATTGCTTCAGTTCCTCCAGAGCTCTCCATCGCAGCGCCAGGTGGCTGTTAGCACTCACGGCTGCCACTGACAAGGGTATTGTGCTTTGAAGTCAGAATGAAACTGCCAGTCAAGTGATCAACACTGAGGTTCTGACCTCAGACCAGTGGTGACCATACCTGGTGGCCCAATGGGCTGCACATGCGAACAGCTACCTAGCACCACAATGGAGAGCCTTTGCAGCAGAAGACTGTTGGGGCAGCTCTAGGGCCAGGACACACCGTACTGATGCCTGCATATGCACATGCATCCTTGGACTACAACCATATAAATATTTACCTGGGATTAAGTCTTCCTGAAATCAGTAAGACTTAAGTGCACTACAATAATAATCAATTTTAAGGAATACATTTAGGGATTCTAAAAGCCATTCATAAATATTCTTAAAAACTAATAAATAGAAGACCAAAAAGAAACATGTGCTTAGCAAAAGTGCCTACCAGTGTTTGAGTTGTCCCCTTGACTGTAAAATCCATGCATACCTACCACTTCAGCAGTATTGTTCACAATGTCAGACTCAGTACTAACAAAAAAGAAAAGAAAAATAAAGTTGATGCATTCAAATTACATGCAAACCTGCTATTGTCTTAGTAAAACTGTTATATCAAGATACAATAACATCCAAATTCCACAAAACAGTGATATCTTTATTGGGCCAATCAAAACACACAAGAAACATGTTGCAAACTTTCAAAGCTCCACTGACTTCTTCATCAGACAAAAGTATTAAAAATCATACGGGGTGGGGGGAAGAGAAAGGAAAATATGACAACGTTAGTCATAGGCTGTATTTTGTCAAGCTGTTGTGATTGTTGTCCTCCATTCAGATGGTATGGAAGGGTATTCATGCAGGCAGGCCTCTCCTCCTTCTGGCCATGTGAGTTCTGGGAGATTCTTAAAGTCCAAGAAATAAAATTTAAATTCTATTAGCAAGACAAAAAAGATACTCACTTTGAGATCCAGTGTGTCTCCATTCTTTGTAAGCCTAACAAAGGGGCTTGTTTGAGTACCATTGTGAGATACCTCAAAGAACTTGCCATGTATGTCAGGCTTTCTCAAAACAGCAGTGGTCTATTTCTCCCTTAGGATTTTTCTTTCAAGAAACTTTCTTGCAAGTGTCTTGATTTGTGGGAGAAAGTTAGCACCACTGAAGTATTTATTTATTTCTATTTATTTCAAGGATTTATATCCCGCCTTTCTCCCACAAAGTATTTCCTTTGGTGGCATTGAGCTGTGGCCTCTTCAGAATTCCAGACCAACTGGCAACCAGTTAGTCTGTTAAACAGGTTGTATTCAGGGTGTAGATGAAGAGGGAAGAAAAATCACCATCACATTCAAATTTGTTTTCAAGTGAGCTGTAGAGATAGATTGCCAGGTCACTGTCTGATGGAATCCTGGTTACATGTTTTTAAACAACTTCCTTAAGGGAACTGGAAACAGTGGATTTTACAGTCCTGACAGGGCAAGTAAGGAGACAGAACATGTGGATGACGGTTGCAGTATTTCCTGAATCCCTATTTTTCCATGCCACTGAGCAATGTACAGAATATTATTAGTAATTCATTTAGGAAGACTGAGCCACTTCTTGAGGAGATCAGTGATAGCTCAGTTGACTCTATTAAAGACTGTTTTCTGAACCAACAATCCCCAAAGAGTAAAGTTGATCCTCAGATGAAGGAAAGTCTTAAGTGCATCAATCTTTTGGCACAGGGCTTTTAGAGTGACACATTGTTCTTCTTGGCATCTATCGCAATGACATGGAGAGTGGCCATGGGAGTCTGGCAACTTCAGAATCCATCAGTGTACCTATATGTTGCTAAGTATTTTCTTCTTTGAGATGGTTATGGGTCCCCCTTGGATGGTATGGATAGCTGGTAGAATCAGGTCTTTCAAACTCATTGGGATTTACCTCCTTGGGAGGACTGAAAGTTTACCTGAGGGGAGTTCCCCCTTGAGTGATATTTGAGGAGTCAGATTCCCACAAGGCATCTTCCTGGGGAGAGCCAACAGCTCTCCTCTGAGAAAAGTTTGTGGTACTTGAGTGATTTTTATTGCCAAGGCATTGCTATGCTGAAAAGAGGCTCAAAAGGCTATTGCCCTCTATAGGGAGGCCCTTTTTCACATATATTTGTTCTTATGAGGTAGAATCATGGAGGGATCTATCTGAGGGTGTCATTCTGCTTGGGAACCCAGTTTTGGATGTTCCCCTTTGAACAGCATTTTTTGGCAAGAGGGCTTCCCTGGTTAAGCCACCCCCTCTGAGGCTTGTGGGCAGCTCCAGCATATTAAAAATTCTTAATATTATTCCTTCTAGTTTGCTCATAGTTCCAATATACTTTTCTAAATATTCATATTGAATATTCTTTTCTGAAGTGAATATTGCAATATGTGTAACCAGGATGAGAGAATTGATCTTGACATCTTGAAATCTTGACAATTAATTGTCTTAATCCTAAAACAAAATGCCTAGATGTCTAAATTAGGTCACAAAGATGCCTATTTCATTAACTGTTACAATTAAGTAACCTTGAATATGAAATAATTCATCTGTAGTTTTTTGTGGGTTTTTCGGGCTGTGTGGCCATGTTCTAGAAGAGTTTCTTTCTGACGTTTCGCCAGCATCTGTGGCTGGCATCTGCCAGCCATGAATGCCTACGACTTCAATTCATCTGTAATTTCTAAAAATATTTGGACTCCCATAGGAATCCTGTAAGCCAACACTGAATTCAGTCACACAAATCCTCTCAATTACAATTTTATTAGTTAACTTGTTTATTTTATCTTGTAATTGAATATTCAGATTGTTCCCTTCAGAATATGACTTATCAACTCATGGTTAGTCATGTATCACCAAAGTTTCCTTCCTGGCTCAAGGCTAAATACAGTTGTAGGATGAAAAGCTTTGTAAATATTTTGTTTTACAGAAGTTGTTACTCTTCTATTTATTTTTATTTTCAATACAGTTTCTCAGGCTAACATCTCCTCACTAAAGAATATGATAAACATCAAACTGCAAATCATTCTTTGTTCCCTTCATTCTTTTATATCACTCTATTCTATATTGTGTCTTATATTGTTTTGTTGAAGATTTTGATCATGTAGTCAATTATCCTTCACAGGTCTAATTTACATAATATTAAATATCTATTAATCCACTGGAACTATATCAACTACAGAATCCAAGTCAGAATAGATCTGAGCAATTTTATCTGCAAAGTGCAATGGAAATTCTTCACATCAGGCTTTAAATTTAGATCATGTCCAATCTATAAAAATGTGAATCCAGATTTAAAATGGTGTAATGTACAAAACAGATTACATATTAAACATTCCATTTTCATTCTCATTTTAATAATTTCTTTGTTCATTAATAATTGGAGATAATAAGCCATTGAAAATGTAATGCACCTACCTGGTAGTAAACATCAATATATTTATCTATCACACATAAACATGTATTAAAAAGGGCCTTTACAGACTGCCAGAAATAATGCCGCTTGAGGCCACTAACTGTCCTGGCTCAGTGCTAAGGAATCATGGGAACTGTAGTTTATTGTGGCACCAGAGCTCTCTGACAGAGAAGGCTCAATGTCCCAGAAAAAATACAGTTCCCATGATTCCCTAGCACTGAGCCAGGACAGTTACAGTGGCCTCAAGCTGCATTATTTCTGGCAGTCTGTAAAAGCCCTAAGAGACTAAGGATCTCTGCAGACTGGCCCAAAGAGCCAGCCTGGAGGCAGAAATGGGGCAGGGCAGCCGCACACCATCTGCCCCAACCCCATGCCAATGCCGTCCTGACACCGCGTGCCATTATGCATGGCGTGCAGCATCAGGACACCCTCCCGGTGCAGCATTCTGACATGCTCTTTTCGGGGTGGCAAAAGGGAGGATCGGGGCTGTGGCGTGGGGGCCACCGCTTCCCGATCCACCACTTCCCAGGGTGGCTCAGAGCCGCCCACCTGCACCCCACTCAAGAATATAAGAAATTCAGTTATGCAGGACAGCAATAAATAAGAGATTAAAACAACATAAGTTAAATGTTTTTAAGTCTTGGATAAGACATCAACTTCTTGCAGAACACACATGTAATACCAATTTTCTGCTTATTATCTTTCTAACTGTGGAACAAAATTACATTTTCCATAATTAAACCTTGCAATCAAATAATGAAATTAGTACTGTTAGATTCAAACCAAGCTCCATCAACTGAAGCTATAAACAGGCATAACAACATTGACTCTAACAGAAAATAGGAAGGCTTTACTTTCAAATACTGGAAACCATGACAATGAATCTGTAATGGGTCCTAACAACAATCCTAAGACATTTTGTGCTTCATCCTCCCTTCCTCACCATTCCTTCATTTTGGAGAACCTAATCACATTCACACCAGTGGAATTCTTTTCATGCTTTGACTGCTTTCACAGAAAGTTCTTAAACACCTCTACAACCAAAAGCACAATGAAACCAGTTCAATTTACTCAGTACAATTTTATAGAGTTTTTCCCACTCAAAAAGTCTTTGTATCATTGCTAATGAGAGGTAAACATAAACAGTTAGGCTTGCAAAAAAGACACTTACAGCACACAGAGCAACAGTTATTAATACTGAAATGTATCTCAAGAAATTATAATTATTTCAGCTTCAGACTCATGATTAATTTTAACATCATATCTGTCACCTTTTCCTAGCAATGAACTTTAATGATCACATAATCATTCCATGGAATATTTATTAATTAATAGGTCTAGCTTATGTTGTCTTAAAATAAATAGCCATTTGTGACTGAAAAAGCATGCCAACTAAATGAAAATGAGTCACATAAACTCAGTCACAACATTACCTTTGAGATGTACTAACAGCAGTATTTAAATGCTCACCCTTCTCATCATTTTACAATAGGCATTGCCATAAAAAGCATTTGGGCAAAAAATGCTTCTATTCAACATAAAAGAAGCTGTTCAGTTAACTTTTAAAATAAATTGATTTGGCTACACATAAATGTTCAATGTAGACACAGCCTTTCTGAATTACAGAGCTTATTTCAGTAGGGAAATATACATAAGAGATAACTATAACAGAATGCAAACTCTAAACTAAAAAAAAAAAGTGTTAGCAGAGTCCAGTATATGTTGCATATTTCATAGGAAATCTAAATTTATATTCCATTTTTCAGGAAGGAAGTTATTGCCTTTAATGGCGAATATATACTAGAAAAGTCTTCCTCATTAAAAATAGCAGGAATGAAGCAAATCCTTCCTCCCAGCCTTTGATACTGAGTAGGTAATGCTATGCATATAAACTCAATCATGCAAACTCAAACCCACAGCATTCCTGTGTTTAATTATATTTTTATTGCATTTCTTAATATTAATTATTTTGTCATTATACCTGTCACAATGTTAAGGAGATATAAAGGTTATGCTTTAAATATCTCACTGAATCACTATGGCTAAATCCCTCTCCTGCTGTTCAAAGTCTGGCTCCACAGAGGTTTTTCAGCTCTCCAAAAAGGTTTCTGGGGGCACTTAAGGGCTGTATACATCTGTTGGATTCTGCTATTCTCTCTACAGAAGTCCACTATTGGATCCTTCCCTTGCAAACAAGTTAGAAAAAAACTTACCTTTTTATTTTTCCTTGCTTTATTTGGCTAATTTGATCTAACTTCTCAGGCTCAGTGATGTAGCTTGTTGATTCAACTAAAATGACCCTAAAAATATTAAAGACTTAGCAAAACGTAATGCAATAAAATAAAATGTCAAAATAAAAATAATATAACAATACTTATTTAGATTATAATGTGGCATCCACAATTGTGTTAGGGGAAAAGAGTCAGTGGAAACTTGACCTCCTCATTGCTCCTTCCCCCAGCAGCCCCCACAGGTGGTTGGGGCATATTGAACAAAGTGACCAGTGACAAAAAGGTCTGAGATAGGAAGGGGGGAAATCTCTAAAACCTGGTAGAAGTACCTGTCATGAACAGGATCTCCATCTGGTTTTGAGAGAGTCCCTTCTTGCCCCTCAGAGGCCTAAACCACATTCAAACACATTCAGGTGGGACACCCAACATCATGTACCAGTATTAGGGATTGCCAGCTGGAAAAAAAGAGAAGCAATATCTGACAGCATGGAACTGGATGCCATCCTTAGAACTGAGACTACCCATCATAAAGCAAATGATTTATTTTTATGAAATGCATATTTATTGCTCAAGTGCTGATCTGAGAACTCAGAACTGGTACATATATGAATACATAGGAAAATACTATTTCTGCCAGATGTGAAATCAGTCTGAAATATTAAATCTGATTTTCCTTTCCAGCATCAGTACAGCCTCCAGTTTCTTAAAAACAATAACAAGAGTATAGAAGTCTGCATCCAGAGCCATTTAGTGCTCAGGGACAAAGGAGATTATCGGCAAAACAGGCATGGATTACATGCGGTTTGTATCCGTCTTCAATTTTTCCCATTCTTGAAAAGCTTCCAGAGAAGCCCAGGATGTATATGGGCTGCTTACTACCTAGGCACAGGGCAGTGCGGTAAGATCCGTCACAGAGGGATACAAACCATATGTAATCCATGCCTGTTTTCCTGTGCAATAATCTCCAAATCAGCAGTTTGAGGGAGAAAAGCCAAAAGGCTACTTATTATATTTTGTTCATTAAATTATATCCTACCTTTCCAAAAAGGCAACCAAAATACCATTCAAATAAAATTAAAATACAATTAAAAGGTATTAAAATTATTTTATCAAAGTAATACCTAAGCCAGGGGGCAGGGAACTGTCTCTAATTAACAATTTGTAAGATGCTCTGAGAGCCTTTGTGGCAGAAGAGCGAGGTATAAAGACTCTAAATGAAATGAATTGAAACTAAGATCTTTAATATCCAAAGAAAAACAACCAAATTTCTAGAAAATTTAAGGAATTTCCTTATACACCCTAGTAAATGCTGACATGTAATGGTTTTTAATACCTAAAACAAGAACAGAAAGTTATTTAAATTAATATTGATTGCAGAATTAAGTGCAAGCCAAGAAATTTTTATTTAACAGCATACCTGAATGGTCCATCAATTTTGAAAGGGCTAGTAACTTGAAGACTAAGTTTTTTCAACTCATAACATGGAGATTTGCATTTTAATGTACCCTGCAAGTAAACAGAAAAAAGTGTTAGTCAGCAAATCCATCATTTGTAGTTCATAATATTTTATAGCAGGCTTTTTGGTCCCGAGTTCTAAAAATAAATATTTTACACCAATTATGGATCGCTTTCTGATTTTAAATTTGCCATGCTGTCAAAGTGGCTCCTTTAAATCACTTTGCAGCTGTCTTAGGCTTCTGCCAGTGATTTGGTTCCCTTTTACTCAGTGGGGCAGAGGTCAGGGGAGGGGGGTCCTGGGGGAGTAGGGTGTGTGTTGGATTTAAAAAAAAACAAAACTCTGACAGATCCTGCACACCTGCGCAGGGTCTCAGGAACATGGTTCAATGGGTGAGAGGATCATGGGCACAGTGGGGTGGGGGGGACTGCCATGGCTTGTCTAGATCTGTGGGTGCAGTTTTCCCCCCCTAGCATGCATGGATCCCATGGATCTAGGCATGCCAGGGCAGTTCCCCCCCCCCCACCTTCCACTGTGCCCATGTGTCCCCTCACCCATTTACCCACAGTCCTGAGGAGTGCAGGATCTGTCAAAGTTTTTTTTAAAACACACCACACTATGCCCCCCCCAAGGACCCCCCTCCCCGACTTTCCCAACCTCTGTTCCACTTGGGAAAAGAAAACCAAATCACCAACAGAAGCCTAAAACATCTGCAAAGTAATTTAAAGGGGCCATTCTGACACCAAGGGAAATTTAAAATCAGAAAGCGATCCACAGATTGGCACGAAATGAGAGGGGAGGAGGGGGGCAGTTTGGGAAGACTTTTGGGTGGGTAAGTACCAGCCCTCTGCCCACCCTCAGCCAATTGGCCCTCCCTCCCGGCTACCCAAATGGGATCCGCAGCTCATTCACATTTGAGGCTACCCGCATCTTTTGAAAAGATTCGCTAAAAGAACCTTTTCAAAAAGGCCAAGAGGGCTTATGCCACTTCACTCCGATTCACCCTGATACACTCGAGGGTGAAACTGGTTTCAGTGTAAACGAGGCACTTTTAACCCGGTTTTCAAACCGAGTTAAGTCATAGTGTGAATAAGCCCAAAAAACAATTATGCATCTTGTACTTGTGTATAAAGAAAGGAAAGGATCTGTTGTATTCCCATGAGTCCATCAAAATTTATTACCCAATTTAGTTCAAAAGATTAACTAAAAAGAACGGCTCTAAGAGCTTGGAGAGTTACATTTTTCAGAATGAGGTCTTCAATGGCTTTCAATGGCCACCACCAGTATCAGAGGCAGCAAGCCTCTATATATAATATCAGTTGCTGAAGAATGAGAGTTGGAAGGTACAGCGGTACTCATGTCCTGCTGACAGGCTACCCAGAATGCTGAACTAGATCAGACTTTGGTGTGATGTAACATGGTTCTTCTTATGGTCTTATGTGTGGCAGGATTCTATTTGTTGTAGTCTAGAAAGGAGCTTTTCCAAATTCTGCTCACTACTGTTTTACATGCCATGTTCAAGACACATGGTGTATATTCCCTTCTTACACAAGAAATTGGCTATATATATATATATATATATATTACAACGAAGAAAAATAAAGAACAGAATATTAAACATAAATTTATTATATTATTTCTTAAGAGTTGCCTCCTAGAATGCAATATCACTTATTATACTGAATGAAATGTAGAACTTACCACAGGTTTAACACTGGTAACCTTAGTCTTCAGGGAAAAAGTCATTGTGACTCCACCCACGCCAATTAAAGGCTTGGAAACAAGCAACAATATAGCTTCAGCAGGATATAGGAAACGGCTAGTAAATTCCACATTTACACGTATTTGGCTCCTACACAGAGAAACAGAACAACATATTCTGCAACAAAACTCTGGCAAAGGTAAAGTGCCATTGTTTGACACACCTGGCACTTTCTTGTGCCAAAAGCGAAAATAAAGGATTGCTGAAGATTGCTTGAAAATTTTGTTTGTGGCATGAACTGGGTCATATTTTATTTGAGAAAACAAATTTGAAAGTGATCTGGGTAGGATATTAATTAGAGATAATGAGAAAAAAAATCTTTAGCTAGTAATGATCAATGAGGACAGGGATGTATGGGGTACTGATTTGTATTAGGATCTGGTAGAAATTAATTGTAGTGATCTGGGTGGGTAATCAATAATCCATTTATTGAGAAGATTAATTTTGAAAGAAAAATAATTCATTTGCCTTCTGGGAAGTGGATGCTTTGTTAAAGTAACATATGGGTTCAGTGTAGGTTTGAATACATGGTTTGGTATTTGTTGCTCAGAAAAAACAAAAACAAATTCTGCCTTGCAGTTCAAACAACTGACTTGCCTTCATTTGTTCCAGAATTCTTACTTGTAATGGTGGCCAGCCAAAACCTTTCAGTAGCTTAACAGAAGCAGAGCAAAAGGACCAGAGCATTTCCCATCATGGTGATATGTATAAATTTATATTTAAATGTTCTGTATGCCCCTGCAGAACATTCCTATGGATTAATTAATTAATTAATTAACTAAAAATTTCACAGATGAATAAAAATTATTTTTCAGCCTGGCAAGGGCTAGAAAAGGGACCCCTAACCATGAAAACATGTGAACACTACACTAAATAAAACCAATGTGTGCTGTAATTGTTTATGTGGACTTTGGGATTCATCATTCATCTTGATTTTTTAAATTAGTTATTTATATGTATAACTATCTTGGATTACAAAACAAACTCTAATGAAATCTTGAAAGCACTTCTCTAACTCTGAAAAAACTGAAATAGAAGAAGCATGACATACTACAGTGAGACTGGGTCAGAGTTTTTCTGAATAGCTAATCTGAGCTATACTGTGGTATGTGGTTGTAATTCATGCATGTTACTGCAACACACCTGGGCATTTCCTGGGCATGTGTGCCCAGGGACATGAGTACAAGCCTTGTTGCTTGTTCCATTCCATGGTATTTAATAGTCTGCACGGTCGTCAGAACTTTAACATGGCAGCAGTATTAATGTAGACAAGTGTTATATTCAAATATTCCATAAAAGGCATAATCAAGTCCAGAAGAATGGTATTTTGAGTGGAAAAAATATTAAAACAAAACAAAAATCCCTAAGAACAAGATGAACACCACAGATCATGGTAAGAATATCATATTCATCTTTTTTGGCATTGCCACCCATACATCATAACTTCAACAATGTCACATGACATATGTGGTAAAGGGGTTCTAGATGTACTTTATCGTGGAAACACTGATGATCACTCAGTAGGTGTGGGGGAAATGGACATGCTTGATCTACTTGAGTTTTATGGGAATTTAACTACTG
Source organism: Phrynosoma blainvillii (assembly GCA_026167975.1). NCBI lineage: Eukaryota > Metazoa > Chordata > Lepidosauria > Squamata > Phrynosomatidae > Phrynosoma > Phrynosoma blainvillii. The sequence continues at coordinate 253,057,724 of JANUYF010000003.1, forward strand.
ACTTTATTTTCACTTCATTATGAATCACTTGATGCTAACATAGCACAGTATTTATATGTTCTGAACTTTTTAATGCACAAGAGTTCTTTCTGAACTGCACTTTTTTTTTTTCCTGATGTTACACATTTTATGATGAGTTGCTTATTTTTCTAAAGCCCTTATTAGGTGAATAAGGCTGGACTCCTATGCAGATTAACTAAAGAAAAATCAACTGAACTCAGTGGCACTTTTTTTTTAGCAAATACATATACAATTGTGTTATAAACCACTCAAGGAATAAAATCTAGGAATAAAGAGAAAACTGAAACATTAAAAATATTTTGAACAAATCAGCCTACAATCCAGTTTGACTATTTATTTTTGGTTGTTTTCTGAGATGTAGATTAATCAAATACTAATGAATGAAATGTATAGGAGGGTGTTATTTTTTGAAATAGCTGATACAATTCTCATATTTAAAATAATGCTTGTTATTTCTGTGAAAAAGTTAATTTCAAATCTTAAAGTCATATCCTGATCCATTTCTATCTATCTGCAAATATATTGATGGATTGCTGGAAAAAGAAGCATTTGTAGAAAATCATCAAGAAACATAACCTAGGCTACAAAAGAAATGGGGATTGATATGAAACAACTTTCAGTCTGTTGCAGCTACTAACATCTATTAATTATTTTCCATTATATATATATTTTTAAAAAAAACACACACACACAAAGACAATCAGAACTTACAGCCAAACTACATCATCACATCATCACAAAACCAATAGTATCTAAATGATAGTTTTTTAAAAAATATATTGTTGTATTTTATTGTATGTTTTAATTTATAATTGATTTAATATTTTTTAAGGAGGGGATTAGATTTTACATTTGTATCTATATTTTATTCTTGTTAGCTGCCCCGATTAATCTGAAAGGGGCGGGATATAAATAAACTTTATTATTAAACTTCATTATTATATTATCAAAGCATCACCTATCCATACAGTTTTGACTCACTCCTCACTCAATAGGTCTATGAGTTTTGTGCATGTGATGCATCTATATTCTAGGGCAGAAGGCTTAGGAAAGGGATGGGGAATATTCAGCCCTCCATATGCTGATGCTTATCATGTTCCGCCATTAGCCAGTTTGGCTAGAGGGGAAGTAGCTCAACAACATCATGAGAGATACAGATTCTCCAACTTTGAACTAGGAAATTCTAAGGAGAAGATAAATACACCAGCTTTAATGGATTTACCATTTGGGTTAAAGAGGGTCTAGACCAGCATACAGGTGAAACAGCTCTCCTCACTTTCCCCATAATTTCACTAATTCAGCAAGGGACTTTTAAAATCCTTACTGAATTTGAGTGCTTCAGACAAGGAAATATAATACTTGAGATTTGTAAACCATCTGATTTGCAAGCTTGAGTTCTTCTGAAGCAGAAAGCAACCCCTCGCCCTTCCCCAGCCACTTCCATTTATTTATTTATTTAGTGCCATCTGGAACTCAGTAGAAACAGGAGGACCCAGAGGCATTCTAGAAGCATTTATATTGTTTCTATGCAGAATCCACATGGATTAGCTCTTAGCCCTTCCCCAGTAAAAACTTAAAATGATCAGTGTAATAATAATAATAATAATAATAATAAATTTTATTTATAACCCGCCCCTCTGCTAGGCAATTGAGACAGCATACAAAGTTAAAATAGGACAACAGTTAAAACAAATTCCATCCCCCCCCCTCAATCCTTAACCCACCCACCCTATAAAAGTCGAATTAAACCAGTACAATAATTCAAAATACATCATATAATGATGTCTGTTAAACTATTTCACTGTTTGTCAACATCTTGGGAATATTTTTCAGTAAGTATGAAAGCAGAGACCCAGCATAGTGTAATGATTTGAGAACTGGATTACAACTCTGGAGGCCAGGATTCGAATACCTGCTCAGCCACTGAAACCCCCTGTGTGACTTTGGGCAAGTTACATTCTCTCAGCCTTAGAGAAAGGCAAAAGCAAATCCCCTCTTAAAAATCTTGCCACAAAAACCTATGATAGGTTCACATTAGGGTGCCCAAAAGCTAAAAATGATTTCAAGGCACACAACAACAATAATGCAAAATAGTGGCAGCATCGGGAGGAGGAGGAGGAGGGGCCGAGAGATGAGTGAGAGAAAAAGAGAGAGAGAGAGAAAGACAAGTGGCGGCAGAGGCCATAAAACCCTCCCGCTCACCACCGCCACCCCAGCACCTTTGGAAAGAAGGAGGAGGGGCTGAGAGAGGAGTGAGAGAGAGAGAGCAAGAGACAGACAAGTGGCGGCAGAGGCCGTAAAACCCTCCCGCTCACCACCGCCATGCCGGCAGCATTGGGAAGAAGGAGGAGGGGCCGAGAGAGGAGTAAGAAAGAGAGAGAAAGGCAAGTGGCGGTGGAGGCCATAAAACGCTCCCGCTCACCACCGCCACCCCAGCAGTGTCAGGAAGGAGGAGAAAGGATTACTCAATTTTAGCAAAAGTAGCAACAGCAATAACAAGAAGGGGTAAAGAGTAGAGGATTAAGAGCAAAGTGTAACCTGTACTTTCCAGATAACAACAAGTAGATTGGGTTATTAAGGTCCAAGCAAAGTAATATAAGCTCAGCGAGGAGTAACAACTAGAATACTATATAAGATTAGGAAAAAAATTCTAGTGTTCTGGGTTAAAAAAACCCACTAATCCAAACATATTAAAAGAATATAGACATTACAATCAATTTAAAAAAAAAACAGAAAAAACTAAAACATGGCCCAAACAAAGCAAAAGCACCAAACCAATAGGAAATAAAAGTTACCCCTCGAACAGAAACTTCAACAGATAGAGATCAACAAAAAGAGGCAAATACCAGTTCTTTTCTCTTAGAAGAATTTAGGAAAATAGGAATGGACTTAAAAATGGAGATAACAACAAACATCAAAGAAGAGATAAAAAGTTTGAGAGAAGAAATAAAAACAGATATCCAAAAAGAATTGAGCCTGTTTAAAGACACTATAACAAAAATTGCAGGAGAAGTGAAAGTATTAAATAAAAAAGTGACAGAAATTCAAGAAACAACTGAAGCATTGGGGGAAACAACTGGTATTATAGAAGGAAAACAACAATAAGATGAGCATTATAAAGCAAAATTAGAACTACATCTATAAAGGAAAGCATTGAAATTAAGAGGTGTAGGAGAACAATTGAACAAAAATCTAAATATAAGAATTATCCCTGTCCTAGCCCACTTTATTTATTTGTCAGGAGAACAACTTGATCTAGAAATAGACAACATGTATAGAATAGACTCCTGCATTCTCAAGAATCATAACTTACCAAGAGATATAATGATCTATTTTGTAAGAGACAGAGGGGGGTTGCAGACTGTCAAAAATAGTGTGAATTCAGTCCACTTTTAGGGTTAGGGTTAGTGCTAGGGAATCATGGGAATTGTTTTTTTTCTGAGACATTGAACCTTCTTTGTCAGAGAACTCTAGCGCCACACTAAAATACAGTCCCCATGATTCCCTAACCTTAACCCTAACCCTAAAAGTGGACTGAATTCACACTATTTCTGACAGTCTGCAACCCCCCAGAGTTAGAGATCTGATCCTTGAGATGAACTTCAGTAAAAAATTAGAGATAGAGGGAAAAGAGGGGAAAATATATAAAGCAATCCCAGTACAAATGTTAAGAAAAAGAAGAGACTAACAGAATTTCTAAGACAAAATAATATAAAGTACAAATGGGGAAAAAACAAAAGGAGTCTCCTTTACATACAGAAAAGAAAGATTTACAATAAATTCAGAAGAAAAAATGAAAACCTTCCTAAACAATTACAAAATAGACCAAGAAGCAGGGAAAACAAAGGAGAATAAAGAACAAACAAACAAAAAATGAAAATAGAATGACACAAATGGAAACTAGATTGGACAAAGAACTTAAAATGGGAAATTTAAAGGACAGGAAAGTAAGCTCAGAAGATTCAGATAGACAATCATCAGAGGACGAGACAGAAACAGAATCAGAGCAAGATTCAGATCTAAACTCAATAACTCTACTAGAAGGAAAACGTGAAAGTAAGAAGAATACGAGAAAACCAGCAAAGGCAGAAAATAAAAAAGGGGAAAAAAACAAAGAAACAAAGAAAGATCAAGTACTAAATAAAGGTAAGGAAAGAAGCTAAAAGAAATAATTGAAAAGAATATGACAATACAATTAATATCTTGGAACATAAATGGACTGAATTCAAAGTTTAAAAGGAGGAATTTTTTTCATTATTTAAACAAACAAAAAGCAGACCGATAGGGAGGGGGGGGAAAGAAAGGTGTAGTTATTTATGTTAGAACTAAAGGACAAGCTAAAGAAACATTGAAAGACCCAGATGGAAGATACATGGCAATTGAAATTATATACCAAGGAGAAAAAATACTGTTAGTAAACATTTATGCGCCACAATAAAATAAAGGAAAATTCTATAAGAATCTACACCAAGAAATTGAAAGACTGGAATATGAGAAAATCATAGTAACAGATGACTGGAATGGAGTTTGGGGTCCAGCATTAGATAGATCTAATTCAAATACCAAAAAGGGTTACCAAGGGAAACTACCACCATCAGCATTCACTCTTGTAGAAAACTTGAATTTAACAGATATGTGGAGGCTATGTCACAACAACTATAGGGACTACACATTTTATTCAAACAGATTTAAAACTTGGTCAAGAATCGATATAATTTGTCTTTCAAAACAGCTCAGTAAAGATACAGTTAGAATAGAGATCCTCCTGAGAACTTTGTCAGACCATAACGCCATTAAATTGGAATTTAAAACAAATAAAAGAGAATTCAATTGGAAATTTGAAGACTATTTACTAAGAGACAATGAATTTGTACAAAGGGTAAAACAAGAAATAAATTTCTACTTTAAAGAAACCACAAACACCAAGATGCCCACCCACAATATTTGGGATGCTAGCAAAGCCATCATAAGAGGACAACTCATTCAACAGGAAGTAAGAAAAAAAGGATAAAGCAACAAAAACAAAAGGAAATAATGGGGAAATTAAGGGAAAAGGAACAAGAATTTTTTTTTAAAAAAACAAAAAATAAGAAACTATATCAAGAATTACAAGTCTTAATGAATCAATTAAATCAAAAAATCACACAACAGATAGCAAATAAAATAAAATATTTAAAACAAAAACATTTTGAAAATGCTAATAAAATGGGCAAATGGCTGGCATACAAAATCAAAAAGCAAAACAAAAGAAGAATGATAGTAAAACTAAAAGAGAAAGAGAAAGAACATACTCATCAGAAAAAAATTAAACAAATAGCAACAGAATATTTTAAAAATTTATTCAAAGCAGATAGCGTAACCAAAAATAAAAAACAAGGATTCAAGAATTTATTAAAAATGAATGAATCCTCAATTTTCAGAAGAACAGAAAAAAGATCTAAACATGCCGATAACAAAAGAAGAAATACATAAAGCAATAAAGAAACTTAAAGATAATAAAGCCCTAGGGCCGGATGGCTTAACAGCCAAATACTACAAAATCTTTATAGACGAACTAATACATCCATTATACAAGACAATAAGTGAGATTGAAGAGGGCTTCTATCCTCAAACATGGTGTGAAGCGACAATAATACTAATACCAAAAGAAGATAGAGATACAAGCTTAATTGAAAATTATAGACCTATATCCCTGCTGAATCTTGATTATAAGATATACACTTAAATTATAGCAGACAGACTGAAAAAAGAATTAGCGCAGTGGATACATGAGGGTCAATCGGGCTTCCTACCAGGTCGCCAAATTTAAAATAACATTAGATCATTAGTGAACATCATAGAGCACTACAAAAGGAATAAAGAGAAAAAACTGGGTATTGCCCTAATTGATCTAGGAAAAGCTTTTGACAACGTTAATTGGTTTTTTATGAAAGAAGTGTTAAAACAAAACAAAATTGGTAATAAATTCCAAATATGGATTAACGCCATCTCCACACAACAATCTGCCCAAATAGATACAAATGGGGAGAAATCAGACAAGTGTACAATCAATAAAGGAACTTATCAAGGTTGTCTACTTTCGCCACTTCTATTCATAATGATGATAGAAATCTTAATGAGAAGAATAAGAAATGATAAACAAATTATAGGATTACAAATAGGAAACCAACAATTTAAAACAAAATATTTGCGGATGACTTAGCAATCATATTAGAAGACCAAAAAAAAAAAGCATTACAAAACGATGGTTAATATTAGAAGAAGTATGTAGTATGGCAGGCTTCAGAATTAATAAAAAAATGGAATATTGATAAAAACAATTCTCAAAATTAGATGAGGAAGAGCTAGCTTTGAAAACAGATTTAAGGATATTAACAAAAACAAAGTACTTAGGCATTACGATAGCAAACCAGAACCAGGATCTTCTATTAAACAATTATACCGTGATATGGAATAAAATAAGAGAAAACCTAAAAAAGTGGAAAACAATGCAGTTATCATTACTTGGTAGAATAGCATTAAGTCAATCGTATGTACTCCCAAAGATGCTATACCTATTTCAAACTATTCCAGTGAAAACATCTAAGAACATCTTCAAAACAGGGAAAAGAGATATTAGAGAATTTGTTTGGCAGGGGGGAAAAACAAGAAAAAAAAACAGCAGTGTTACAAGACAACAAAAAGAAGGGAGGTTTAGGCTTACCCAACCTCTAGTCTACTACAATGCAGCGTCCTTTACTTGGTTAAAAGATTGGATAGAGTTAAAGAACAAAAGGCTATTGACATTGGAAGGTGATAAAGAATGGATGGCATATGTACTTACACTATGAGAACACGACAACAGACAACAACTTCAATAACTATGTGATTAGGAAAGCTTTAATAAAAGTTTGGATCAAGTACAAGAATTTCTTTATACCAAAACCCCAAGATGGGTCTCATCACAGGAAGCGTTTTATAAGATAGGAAAATGCTATAAAGGAAAGTGGCTTACATACAAAGATATTCTAACAAAACAGAGAAAGGAGATAATATTAAACCATTAGAAGAGCTCCAAAAAGAAGGAATAGGAATACAGTGGTTAGGATACCTCCAAATAAAAGAAAAATTAAAAAAAGATAAGCAACTACCATATTTTTCGCCATATAAGACGCACTTTTTCTCCCCCAAAATGAGGGTGGGGAAGTTGGTGCGTCTTATAAGGTGAATGCCGAGGCCGAGGCTAAAAGGAGGCCTCCTTTCAGCCACAGCCTCGGTGGTTCAATGGGCTCCTCCCATCCCAGGAAGAGCCCATTGAACCACCCAGGATGGGGGTGGAAAGAGCCCCCCCCATCCTGGGTGGTTCAATGGGCTCCTCCCATTCCAGGAAGAGCCCACTGAACCACCCAGGACGGGGGTAGAAAGAGCCCCCCCCCCTTCCTGGGTGGTTCAATGGACTCCTCCCATCCCAGGAAGAGCCCATTGAACCACCCAGGACGAGGGGTGGAAAGAGCCCCCCCCCCCCGTCCTGGGTGGTTCAATGGGATCCTCCATTGAACTGGCTGGGTGTTATCAGTACGCTGATGACACCCAAATCTATTTCTCCATGTCCCGTTCGTCGGCCTCAAATTCCAATGGTATCTCTTCTCTCAATGAATGTCTTCAAGCGGTAATGGGCTGGATGAGGAAAAACAGATTGAAACTGAATCCAGACAAGACGGAGGTGCTCACGGTAGCGGCCCCGAAACCTAGAATTGGGTTGCAACCTCCAGTCCTGGATGGGGTCACACTCTCCTCCAGTGACTGTGTTCGCAGTCTGGGGGTGCTCCTTGACTTGTCGCTCCTGATGACAAATCAGGTTAATGCGACGGTCAGGAGCGCCTGTTAACAGCTTCGCTGATACGCCAGCTGCGCCCTTTTCTGGAAGTAAGGGATCTCGAGACTGTTGTGCACGCGTTGGTAACCTCACGCCTTGACTTCTGCAATGCACTCTACATGGGGCTACCCTTGTGCTTAGTTCGGAAATTACAGCTGGTGCAAAATATGGCAGCCAGATTGGATAGGAACATCTAGGAGGGACCACATTACTCCGGTTCTGAGGTCCCTCCACTGGCTGCCCATCAGCTTCCGGGCCCAGTACAAGGTGTTGGTTATCACCTTTAAAGCCCTAAATGGCTTGGACCCAAGCTATATCAGGGACCACCTCCTCCCATATAATCCTCCCCGCACTCTCCGGTCCTCTGGGAGGAATCTGCTACAGCCCCAAAAATCGAGGCTTGTGGCTACCTCCCAGAGGGCTTTCTCAGTCATCGCCCCCAGACTCTGGAACGACCTGCCGGACGAGATCCGTCTATTAACATCGTTAACCAGCTTTAAAAAGGTGGTCAAGACGGATCTCTTCCGGCAGGCCTTTCCAGATTAATGTCCCGGCCTCGGGTAATTCCCCCAATGTTGCTCACGTGGCCCCATCTAATGATGGATGAGCTCCATTGTGTAGGCCATAGATGGTCTGTAGTTGTTAGCAGTTGGTTTTTTGGTTTTAACTATTGAACTCGTTTAACTTTTATTGTAATTTTAATTCATCTAGATTTAATACTGTTTTAAGGGGGGAGGGAATAATTTTTGGATTTTATGTATTGTATACTGTTTTACTGTTGTAAGCCGCCCTGATTGGGTTTTCCCAAAGGGCGGGATAGAAATAAATTTTTATTATATTATTATTATTATTATTATTATTATTAATTATTATTATTATTATTATCCCAGGAAGAGCCCATTGAACCACCCAGGAAGGGGGTGGAAAGAGCCCCCCCATCCTGGGTGGTTCAATGGGATCCTCCTGGGGTCGGAGGACGTTCTCCCATCCCAGGAGGATCCCATTGAACCACCCAGGAAAAGGGGATGGAAAGAGGCCCCCCTTCCCTGGGTGCTTCAATGGGCTCCTCCTGGGGTCGGAGGACATCCTCCGATCCCAGGAGAAGCCCATTGAACCACCCAGGATGCGGCTAAAGGGAGGCCTCCTTCCACCCACAGAATGGATTAATTTCGTAAGTAGAGGTACCACTGTATTTGGTTAAGAATCTTTTTTTCCTAGATTTTCCTCCTTTAAAATTGGTTGTGAGTGTCTTATATGGCGAAAAATACGGTAATAAGAATAAAACCTGAAAAAAAGATTTAGGAAAAAAATTGGATAAGGGGGAAAAACATATGATATCCCATATATATATATAAGATGCTGCTTGATGTGGATCTAAAGGAAGAGTCTATCAAGGAGTGCATGATAAAATGGATGCAGGACATTGGAGAAAATATCTCACTAGATACCTGGGAAGAAGTATGGGTAAAAAACTTAAAATTCACTAAAAGCGCATACTTAATAGAAAATTATTACAAAACGTTTTATAGATGGCATATGTCATCCCAAAAATTGGCTAAGTTAAATAAAAACAACAAAGACAATTGTTGGAAATGCGGCCAGAACAATGCTAACTTATTCCACATGTGGTGGAAGTGTAAAATAGCAGTAGATTTCTGGAAAATGATTCACAAAAGAATACAGGAGACATTTCATATTTGCTTTGAAATGAACCCTAAAGTGTACTTATTGAACATAACAGGGGATTTAAAAAGCTAAGCAAGGATGAAATTGGGGTTGTTTTGTATATGATCACAGCAGCTCGAATAGTACTGGGAAAAGATAAATGATATTGGGAAAAGATAAATGATAATCTTGGGAAATATTGGGAAAAGATAAATGATAATTTAGAGGAGGAGTGGTTAGTAAAGGTAAATGATTTGATGACCATGGATAAATTAACAATGATGATTAAGAATAAATTGGATCAACATTTTTGGGCAAAATGGAAAAACAACAATGGAATTATGGAACTAGTCTCTTATTGATAAATAACATGAGAATATCTGGATCACACTATCAATAGAAGAAGTTTAAGTTTTATGTGCACTTTATTTTATATAAGCAAAGTTGGGTTATAAATATAACTGTATAGGATAAATTAACTATTATGTCACTGTAACCTCCTCATGAAAACAAGAGACTGCATGAAGCTTCATTTTAACACAATAAAAAAAACAATAATGCAAAATAGTAAATTATATCAACAAATAATAATATCCTTATCAATAAAAATATACGGAAAGTTAAACCACTTTCTGTTGTTCAACTGTCCTCCATATCTCCCATACAGTTTTTCATTTTAGCTACTGCAGTAGAAGCCTCTGCTTATAATGAAACATCTATACTCCAGGATAAAAATCAAAATACCAAAAAAGTTGTGATGTCATTATTTTTTGCCTTTTTAAGTTCATTTTTAAAATATACTACACAGTTCATCTGGATGTTGGATGATAACTGAAACAGCTGTTTTTCACATTCTGATGTGCATTATTGTTCAAGCTTTAAGGTGTGTTAACACTGCAAAATATAGCTAACAGTATTGCTAAAGCCCTGTTTCAGCAGTCCTTGACATAACTCCTGAACTGACAATTCTGTTAACAAGGTTTTTTTAATGAAAAGGGAACAAAGAAAAATACTGTAGCTCATCTGAAATGGTTTTTATTGACTCAAAGAGACCTACTATCTTAAATGTCAAGAAACAGAATTCACCTTGTGTGGAATTTTGCTGATTTTAACTAGAAATGAAAAGCTTTTCAGTACAGCTGATTTTGTGTCAGAGAAAACAGATCAGCATGAACAAAAGGAATAAGAACTTAAGCAAAACATCAGTTTCTTGCTGTGGTTCATCCTACATGCCCTCTTAGAACCTAGCAAACTTCCTTCTTTATTGAGTGTTTTTGCTTGAGATAATATCAGTTTAAGATAGTGACAAAACATTTTCATCTAAAAATAACACAATGTATACAATATACAGAGGCATCCAAGGAAGACTAACAGCTGTGTGACAGTACAAACATTCAAACCATACAATGGCTATACAACTGTGCGTACACAATAGCTATCACAGCATCCTATATGAAACAAGTCCAAGTAATCCATCATTTGAACCTATTCAATGATCATACACATTGGGAAACCTTTTACACAATACTGGAGACTAGCCCAAAGGTTGTGCCATGACAGCCTTCTAGTAAAAATTAGTTCAATACTGACTTAACATTAAGATATACTTTTCCATGAACTCACAGTTCCTCTTCCCCACTCTTTCTTTCACATAAGAGAGACACAGCAGAGAGGAAAGCACACAGCCCCACATGTTTACCAGCTATGGTATAGAGACAGGAAACGTCAAGTTTTAGGCATACATTGTTCTACAAAATCCCCAACAACAGAGGAAAAGGGATTAGAGATATTCTCATTCAGTAAACCAAATTCAAAGACTACTTACTTTGGGGGAACTGTGACAATATTTCCTTTAGGCAATGTAAAATCTGCAGATTCTCTTCCTAAAATTGAAGCATTGTATATCAGTGGCTTGATACTTGGGTTTTTTATTTGTATCTGTTGAAAAATACAATATTCTTTATTATTACTCTGTCTTTCAGGCAGCCCTTCAAAAGAGAGCTTACAATAAAAAGTTTAAAAATTGTGCTCTTATTCAACAAATAACTATGCAAAAAATAGAGTCTCAGATATATCTTAATAGTCAGTTCAAGTCAGCAATAAAAACCAGTAATAGCTTGTTCTCTTTTTTAAAAAAAAGGTTCTGCTTAAAGATTGTCTTAGGGCCCTTGCAGACTGCCAGGAATAGTGCAAATTGAGTCCACTTTAACTGTCTTGGCTCAGTGCTAAGGAATCATGAGAACTGTAGTTTATTGTGGCACCAGAGCTCTCTGGCAGAGAAGGATCAATGTCCCAGAAAAAATAAAATTCCCATGATTCCCTAGCACTGAGCCAGGACAGTTAAAGTGGCCTCAATTTGCACTATTTCTGGCAGTCTGCAAAGGCCCTTAGAGACAAGCCAGGAAAGTTCTCTCCAAGGTAGATGCCTGTCCCTCATACATACTAACATGACTAACATTACTAAAAGAGCAGAAACTCTAAAACTAGGGCAAGTTCATGTGGAACGTATGCAAAGTAATTGTATGATGGAGCACCCTCTTTTGCCACCACATTAATGCTATCTTAAATATATTCTATGGTCATCAGAACATAGCACAAGTGCTGGTGAAGTACTATGCTCACTGTCATCAGTGATGTCGCAAGCACTACCTAACAGATGCAACAAGGGGCTGTGATGTTTGAGCAGCCATGTTCCAGTAAGTACTCCAATAGCATTTGTCCCCTCATATCAAAATATTGTGCTGATATATGCAACACATAATAAGTATTCAACTAAGTGGTTTGTATTAAGTATTCCTAGAACATTATCTCAAGTATGTTTCAATTCTTTGTGTAAGGTAAGTCAAGACTGTTATCCTCATATTACAGAGAAGCTGAGGGTAAGACAGTAAGTTGGATAGGTCTGAGAAACTATGGGGGGTTGCAGACTGCCAGAAATAGTGTGAATTCAGTCCACTTTTAGGGTTAGGGTTAGAGTTAGGGAACCATGGGAACTGTATTTTATTGTGGCATCAGAGTTATCTGACAGAGAAGGCTCAATGTCTCAGAAAAATAACAGTTCCCATGATTCCCTAGCACTAACCCTAACCCTAAAAGTGGACTGAATTCACACTATTTCTGGCAGTCTGCAACCCCCCTCTATCTTTTTATATGTGAATTTAATTTGAGCTACAGTCAAGGGACTTCCAGGTTCATAGCCCGTGTTCCTAATGATTGTGTCTCAAAAGCTTACCTAGATACAGGTCAAATAATAAATTGTATAATTTCTAAAAGAATCAAGTAACAAAATATTAGGAAACATCCATATCCAAAAAGTATCCAGAGAGAAATTCTATACTGCTACATGTCACAGAGATCAGAGAACACTAGAGCAAGAAGACGATTCTCACTAACAGCTTTTTCTTGGGGAGGGGTGCTAATGTGCCCGGGAAAGATGTGACTGCCAGGGGCTGAGGTAAAAGTCATCAAGATTATCATAAAACCTCTAGAAAATTTCTGTATTCTGTTCTTTCTTTTTCCCATTCCATACAGCTGCCATAAAGATAAGATCAGAATTGTTGCAGGAGTATATGAACAGTGATGCTATACAAGTATAAAGCCCTTAGACAAACCAACATGTTATAAGGGTTACTGAACATATGAACAAAAAGATGAGAAAAAAGCATTTTAAAAGGTATAGAAGGTAATTGCAGTTTAATGAACTCCAGTAATGGGGAAAATCCAATTCTTTATTGTCTTTACACCTGCAAAACATGATTTTTGACAAGACAAGCCTTCATATTAAGCTTAAAGTTCAAGGACCATGTTTTTTAACCTCCTTTTTAAGTTGCCTTTTTCATTCCTTTTCCAACTTCAATTTAATTTTGAAATAAAATTATCTATTATGGTACATATTTGGATTGAGATGCTCATTGAATCTCACTGATCTGTAACCTCTGTTGCAGATTCTTGCCAAAAGATGACAATTCAATAAACGTTTTTGCCAGACCTATATTGCACTTTATCCTGTCAACAGCCATTCAAAACTTAAAGTAGAAATATCTGTACCTTTCTAAGTACAGTAGCATGCAGTGGACCAGGAAACTCAACAGACTTCTTTGGTAAATACTGAGGAAGCCGCTCATATAAATAGACACAAAGCATAAGCATCAGTATTGGATTTGGATCACAGATGTCAGTAGCCTAATGCAAGAACAAGAACAAAAGGGTAGAGGTTCATGCTATAGATCATTTTTAAAATATATGTAAGAGGAAGAATTGCCCTTCATGAAGTATCATTTATCTACTGATTTTCCATACAAAAAGCCACAAAAAGAACAGAGTGCAAATCCTAGATATATATGTAAATTAAAGCTTTCAAAAGCCAAGATACAAGCAGTATATAGACAAATTTTGTTGAGGAACTAATTTTACTTCCAAACTTGTACTGTACTACATGAAATAAAAGCAGTATGGAAAATTACTTAAAATATGAGTTAAATCTTTGCTAGCACAATTCAATACATTATTGACACTGTAAAAGACACTTCAAAACAAAAATTCTAAAAGATAATGGATAAAATTCTCAAGAGATTTTGATGTATGACTTCACATATCCGTTTCTTCATTACTTTATCCCACATCATTTCGGGTTCCTTGATATAGATATGGGATTAGAAATACTCAAAATAATTGTTGCATTAGTAATCTCAGAAAAATATGGTATGGCAATAAAAATACAATGCATCATTTTACAATGGGGGACTTTAATTTTATAGATTTAAGTTACATCATCCTATAAAATATTCTCTCCCATTTCTGATCTCACAATCCTACTTGCTCATCTGCTGTAATATTATAGTAAACCTGCAAAGGCAGAGATATCATAACTACTCTAACAGAACAGCTTTATTTTGGTTTTACTACCACAGTGTCACAAAAGACTAAAATAGCCTTGGCTAGGAAGATAAGACTTCCTAGGAAGATACATTAGAATTGGTATTCTACAGTTAATGTGCAACTTGTAAACTAAACCAAAAAAAAATGCCAATAAGGCCAGGTGACACAACAGGGTGCCTTGCTGGTGCAAAGTGACTGTGATCAATGACACTTGGTCATCATGGATGTGATATATAAAATGTCCATTTAAATTAAGCTGAAGTGTATTGATCAAATGGCAACCAAGCAATTCCTTGTTTATTTTTAAATTTTCTCACCTGCAACTTACTGTCATCCTTCACATAAGAAAAATAAAAACGGAGACAATCAAACTACAAAATTATAGACAGAAAACCAAAGTAAAACGCCTGTGGGGCCTATTCACACTACACAATTATAGTGCTATTATTATACTTTAACCACCATGATTTCATCCCATGGAATCCTGGGGACTGTAGCGTGGATAGGCACAAGAGCTCTCTGGTTGATCATTCTAAATGCCCCTCCCTAAACTGATAATCCCACCATATCATAGGACCAAAATCTTTTGGTGCCACACAAGAAAAAGCCTCTCCTTTGAATAAACAGACAAAATCCAATTACGAGTCCCAGCTAAACTACTAAACTACTGGAGAGGGGGGAGTGTCGGTGAGAGCGGCATTTACTAGAAGCTGGGCTTCAGTTAAGCCTCAAGTGGTGGTTGTTATAATAATCACGCTCGTTAACATCTGTGCTGGGAGGGGAGAAGGGGAGGTGACGTTGAGAGTGACACCTTTTAATAGCCAGTCTGTCTGGGAGGGAGACTATTGATTCAGGCGCCGGCTGTGGCAAGTCAACTGGAGCAGTGATCGATATTTGAAATCTATCCCATCTTCCTCTCACCCTGTTAACCCAAAGGAACCGAGGGTCGTCCCAACTATACCACAGACCCTTACCTTGCTCCTCTGCAACACCAGGTCAGTGAGGAACAAATCCCATATAATTTATGATTTGTTAGAAGAGGAGGATGCCGACCTGGCTTGTCTTACAGAAACCTGGCTGGGAGAGGATAGCAGTGTGACCTGGGTTAAGGCTCTCCCAGCCAGATATAAAGAAGCAGGTTAGGGAAAATGGGCGAGGGAGGGAATTGCCTTAGTCCATAAAAGTACTATCACTTTGACCAGGAGACCTATTTGGAAAATGAATCACATTGAGTGTATTTACTTGACCCTGAAGGTGAGGGTCAGTCTGGGGATTCTGTTAGTTTACCATCCACCCCGTTGCTTAACAGACTCCCTGGCTGAGCTGACACAGCTGGTCTCGGAGCTGGTGTTGGAGTCACCCAGACTCCGTGTTCTGGGGGACCTCAACATCTCCTTCGAGTCTGGCTCATTAGATCTAAAAGGTGCAGCTTGGGAGTTCATGACTTCCATGACAGCCATGGCCTGTCCCAACTAGTCTTGGGTCCAACACATTGTGCTGGTAATACACTCGATGTGGTCTTTAGTACGGATCAGGAATATCCGTGGGATGAGGTAATCCAGACTTCCACCCTGTCATGGACGGATCATTTCCTGGTCAAGGTGGGACTGAAGGCTACTACCCATATTCCTCTCAGGGGTGGGGGACCCATTAAAATGGTCCACTCTCGAAGGTTGATAGAACCCAAAAGGTTCCAGGAAGCCTTGGAGGGTTTTATGGTTGGGAATGACAGCAATTCTGTTAAAACCTTGGTTGATACTTGGAATAACGACCTTACGAGGGCTATAGACATTATCGCTCCCAAGCGTCCTTTTCAACCTGCTTCAGATAAAAAAAACTTTGGTACACAGGAAATCTTCGCCAAATGAAGCGGGCTGTACAATGACTAGAGCACTGCTGGCGGAAACATCAACATTTATCTGACATGATCCTATGATCATGTTGGATTCTTATCGAAGTGGCAAGAGATGCAGCAAAGAATTCTTTCTATGCTGCATGCATTGCATCTGCAAAGTCTCATCCAGCAGAGCTGTTCAGGGTGGTTAAAGAACTAACTCAATTGCCTTCTACTCTGAATTTGTTATTGGAACCTACTAAAGCCTGCTATGATGCCTTTAATGACTTTTTTTGTAGATAAAATCTCTCAGATATGGGTTGATCTGGATGTGGGCATTATAACAGAGCCAGTAAGAGAGATGTCCTGGGACTCTGTGGATTGTGTTAAACTGGATCATTTTGAGTTTGTTAATACTGATGAAGTGGACAAGCTTCTTGGAAGTGTAAGGAGGACAACATGCCCTCTTGATCCTTGCCCATCATGGTTGACCGTCCAGGGAGATGATGCAGTAAAAATATTATTACAACTTATAATTAATGCATCCCTCAGGGAGGGGGATTTCCATCTAGTTTGAAACTAGCGGTGGTTAAACTGCTCTTGAAAAAACCCTCCCTTGGTCCCCTGGTGAAAAATAATTACAGGCTGGTCTCCCTTCTACCATTTTTGGTAAGGTGATCAAGAGGGCAGTTGCCTTCCAGCTCCAAGCTGTCTTGGAAGAAGCCGATTATCTGGACCCATTTCAAAGTGGCTTCAGGGTGGGATATGGAGTTGAGACTGCCATGGTCGCCTTAGTCGATGATCTCAGCCTGGGCATTGACAGGGGAAGTGTGACCCTGTTGGTGTTCTTGGACATCTCGGTGGCATTCGATACCACAGACTATGGTATCCTTCTGGAATGCATGAGGGAGTTAGGCACTGGAGGCACTCGGGCAGATTCCAGATGGTGATGCTGGGGGATAGTAGCTCTTCTAAAAGAGAGTTGACATATGGCATCCCTCAGGGCGCCATTCTATCCCCCATGCTGTTTAACATGTACATGAAGCCACTGGGTGAGATCATCCGGAGACATGGAGTACGGTGTTATCAGTACGCTGATGACACCCAACTCTACTTCTCTATGTCTCTGACTGTTGCAGTGACTAAGGATGGCATTGCTCCTCTGGACACCTGTCTTGAATCAGTATTGGGCTGTATGAGGGAAAACAAACTCAATCTGAATCCAGAGAAAACAGAGGTACATGCGATAGGTACCCCAAGTCCGGGAAGGGAGCTTTGCCAACCAGTCCTGGAAAAGGGTCACATTTCCCCTAAAGGACAAAATATGCAGTTTGGGAGTACTCCTGGACTCATCTTTACAGGTGTCATCTCAAGTAGATTCGATGACCAAGAGTGCTTGGTATCAACTTCGGTTGATCTGCCAACTGCGTCCCTACCTGGACCGAAAGGACCTTGAAGCAGTAGTACTTTCCCTGGTAATCTCTCATTTGGATTTCTGTAATACGCTCTACATGGGGCTACCTCTGTACCAAGTTCGGAAGCTTCAATTGGTTCAAAATGTGGCAGCCAGACTGGTCACCGGAACATCTAGGTTGGACTATATAACACCTGTTTTAAAATCTCTTAATTGGCTGCTGATTAGTTTCCAGGCACAGTACAAAGCCGGGGTAGGCAACCTTTCCCCTTTAAGGGCCGAGGGACTTCAGCTCCCAGAATCCCAGGAGCTATTGGCCAACATGGGACTACTGGCCAACATGGCTAAGGCTTCTGGGAGCTGAAGTCCCTCGGCCCTTAAAGGGGAAAGGTTGCCTACCCCTGGTACAAAGTGTTGGTTATTACCTTTCAAGGCCTACATGGCTTGGGCCCGAGTTACTTGAAGGAACGCCTTTCCCCACATAATCCACCCTGCACTCTCAGAACGTCTGGGAAGAATTTATTAGATCATTACAAAACCAGACGGCCGCAGCCCCCAAGTTATGGAACAGCCTGCCGGAATCTGTCTTATCACTATGCTAGATGCCTTTAAGAAGGCACTTAAGACGGAGCTCTTCCGATGGGCCTATCCATCTGATCTTCTTAATGAACCTCCATAGTATTACTTCAAAATCGATTTTCTAGTTTGTAGTTTCTAGTTTCGATGATGATTGGCTATTTTATTTCATTTTATTTTATTTTTATTTTATTATATTGTATTCTATTTTTATAGAATTTATTATTGATGTTCTGATTTTATTGATTTTATTGCTCGTATTTTGTACACTATGTACATTTTATTGTATAATCCCACCTCGATCCACTGGGAGAGGTGGGAAATATAAATAAATATTATTATTTTTATTATTAAACCAGTGTGAATCTGGTGGGTCAATACCTATGTCATTTCCATTGGGACTTACAGTCAGACCTAAGCCATAGCATACTTCACCAACTGATGATGAGGGCTTCACTAACAAAAATAATTTTCATATACTAACAGGATGACATGGGAGTTGGCACTCCTTCAGCTACTTATCTCCATTATCATTTAGAACAATTTAGCACCAGTGTCAAGTTAATAAATTAAAATAATAGCATACTATTCCATGTAGTTAATCAATTCATTTCCCTATATATGATGTTGTACAGTAGAAAATTACAGTCAAAAAAGAAAATTATTAACACACCATTATTAACATCACTTACCAGTATATCTATGTCAAGGTTGATTGCATGAAAGGCATTTACAAGGATCAAGCAATTGTGAAAATATTGTTCTGAAGTTTTGGGATTTGTGTACATATTCACAAAGTGAGTTGAAATCTGCGGATGAGACAAAAATCAAAATCTTTCTAAATATCAAAGTAAACATACTATGGTCCAGAACTTTGAACAGAAGCCAAACAAGCACTTTTTAACAAAACTGCTTATATATCTAATTGATATCTGCTACTCATTTTCCTAACATTCACATTGTTCTACTCGAAATGATCTAATTGCTCTTTTTGTTTCTTTGAACACAGAAGCTCATGCTAATATCAATCTGTATGATACAGTTCTATATCTCTGTACTTCTTCACTGGGGTTCTTCAGCTCTTATCTTTTCAATTTGAAGAATCACTTCTCTCTTTGCCACTGTTATGATGTCAGAAAGTTACTTTATTCTGTGTGTGCATGTTCACAGCTGCATTTTCAAGTTACCTGTTGACCTATAGCAACCTCATGAACTTTATAGGATTTTCTTAGGCAAGGAATACTCAAAGGTGGTTTGCTATATTTTATACTACTCAGTCAAATGGCTCATTCAGTTATTTTTGCTCTGATCAGCAGCAACTCTCTTAAATCTCAGGTCAGAGCTCAAATTCAAAGGGGTCTTTCAAATGCAGATAATGACAAACGTCTATACACAAAACATATAATTCACCACTGAGCTAAGATCCCTTCTCATTTTTCTCTTTTGATCTCTACAAAAACAACATGATATAGACCTTCCTTTTCCTTTTGCTTCATGCCTGGCACCAATTAATTCTAATCATTATTGTGCATTTACATTTTCTCAGTGGCTTCATTTCCTAAAACAAGATTGACTAATGTGAAGTCATAGGCTTTCATGGCCAGCATCCATAGTTTTTTGTGGGTTTTTCAGGCTGCATGGCCATGTTCTAGAAGAGTTTCTTTCTGACATTTCGCCAGAGGATGCCAGCCACAGATGCTGGCTAAATGTCAGAAAGCAACTCTTCTAGAACATGACCACGCAGCCCAAAAAACCGACAAAAAACTATAGCTTGACTAAATTCATAGTGCATGGTGCAATGAGAACCTGGCATCAATGAGCTGGTTCCACTATGGAATTTTTTCACCATGGTCATGATACAAATAAAACAATTAAACAGAACCCATGGTAGGAATTGCAAATTAGGATATAGTGATACAATATTGACAATGAACAAGATGGGAACACAAAATGACAATGGGAGAAGTAAAATGAATTTAGCATGGTCAAGCTATATTAGGTAAGTGGGTCATCAGGAAGGTTCTAAAAGATAGAAGCCTTTTTTAGTAGAGATTAAAAAAATGATCCAGCCAAAAGGAATAGCATGGCAGAAGTTCTACAGGGTAGAAGCATCAGATAAAAAAGACAATTAAAAGAAGGTGAATACAATGAAGGAATGAGAGAGTGCAGAGAATAAATATATTGAAGATAAAAATTAACAGCTGAAAACCACTGATAACAAATCAGAGGTGTAGGTGGTACAGGTAGATGAGAAGGTAATTTTTCTTCTTCTGTTCAAGATGTATTAACCTATTACTACCAACTGTCTATTAATACACTGGAAAAAAGATGTTTCCTACAATAAAAACAAATGCTTCCATCAAAATGTTAGAAAACATTCTTACCAAATAAGGGCAATAACTTGCTAGTTGTGCAGCAAAGACAAGTCCATCAAGCAGGTCTCTATCGAAGTTGACTATCCATCTTGTGGATGGTATACCACCTGTTTGAAACAACATTTTAATGCTTAAGGATTTGTAGTTTTGTTCTGATAAACTTCTGCATTTTTCCTTTCAGGAAAATTACATCATGAACATGGCCCTTTATTTTAAGAATGCCTACACCATCACAAGTATATTAGCTGTTCATCACTGACTAGTAGTTTAATTTCCTTCTACAATGTTCCCTCACCAGATTATACTGGTAGGCTTTCTGTCATTAGATGTCTCCATTGTCCTGGTAGATAAACATCACATGATGTTCAATCATATTAGATTCTGTTGATGGATATAGAGACTGACATGATGTGTATTTAAGTCTATATAAATATTTATGGATGACAATTTTGGCATTAAAGGGCAAGGGATATACAGACGTTACAAGTCTTATGTTTTGAGTTTCTCCTGGATAGTAGTTCGAATGATTATATAAAATAAGTCAACTACATCTTACTTTTATGTATACACAGATTGCTTATTAGTTCTCAAAGTTTCCAGAAACACTCTTGCAAATTTGTAACGTGTTGAATTATTTGAAGCTACTTCTATAACAAATGAAACTGTATTTTATTATGTAAATGAAACAACAGATTCCATTCACTAACACACAGCTAAGCTGACTAGTTTTACTGCTGCTTTAATACGTGTTATCTCAAATCCTGAAAATTATTTGCATTCCTCATGCATTTGTGAAGAGTAAATCCTTTAATTAGAACTCCCCATATGTCTTAATTGACAATTATGTTACTCAGTCTTAATAATTAATACATTAGCACTTAGAATATTTACCAACCAACTCTGCATCAACAGCAGACTCATGGGTAAACACCATAATGAATTAAAATGTAACCCAATTTCAGAATATGACCTTGGAAAATTTTAATATTTAAAGTAATTAAAGAGTTTCAACTATACTAAAAGACTGAGACAAAGTCAAAGCAACAGTAACAAGTAAGGTAGAGATATCGCAAAGGTGTATTGTAATATCTTTGATACTGAGAGAAAATATGTAACATAAGATTCCATATCCACACTGCAGAAATAATCCAGTTTGACACCGCTTTAACTTCCCTGTCTCAGTGCTAGGGAATCCTGAGAATTGTAGGCCTCATTCCCACTTACAAATAAATCCAAATCGATGGATCAGTTCGACAGCGGAGCATGGTTCACATTACATTTGCCCCGATCGCATTTTCTTGTTGTAAAATAACCCAGCTGTCATTCACATTGACTAATTAATCAATTAAAAATGGATCCTCTTCATTGGATCACTGGATCACATCATAGGAAATCAGTTCCAATCCGCATCTTGTTCACACTTGCACTGAATCAATTTATTGCAAAAGACGCTGAGAAAATTAGCATCAAAAATGGGTCTAGCACAGGGCCCCTCCCACCAATCCGCTTCAGCACTTCAGTTTCAGTGTGAACAATGGTCATTTAAACCACTTCAAAACAGTTAGCAAACAGGTTTATAACGTAGTGGGAATGAGGCCATAGTTTATTGTGGCATCAGAGCTCTTCGACAAAGAAGACAAAGGGGCTCTACAGATGGCCCCTAAGGGGTGGCTCCATGCCACCCCTGTGAGCGCCAAATTGGGGCCGCCGCAACTGCATGCTGCAGCCCTGATCAGGAGCTTTGCCACTCCAAAAAGAGCCGGCAAATGCCACTCCTTTTTGGAGCGGCATAAAGCCACCCTTGCCACCACCATGGCAGCTTTTCTGCACTCCTTTGATACATCGTAGCATCCTGACACCACCCGCCATGCGGTGGAGTGCGCAGCATGATGGGCGGAGTCAGGGTAGATGACATGTTGTCACCACATGCTGGCCCTTATAGTCAGTCAGTACAGAGCGTAAATGTTTCACAAAATTAGTTTTCAGAATTCCCTAGCATTGAGCCACAGCAGTTAAAGTGGTGTCAAACTGGATTATTTCTGCAGTGTGGACTGGACCTGGGTCTACTTCATCAGATGCATGGACTGAAGTACCTATGGATATACATTTATACCCATGAATGTGCAGGGTGTATGTGAATAGTAATAGAGATGTAAAGCCTATGGTATAGTGTTGGGATGACAAATTCAAATGTCTCTCCAACCCTTTAACATGACAACTGATAGTCACTGTCAACCTAAAACTGCCCATGGGTTGTAACCTAACCCCTCTTATTTGCAGTCATCTAACCCTAAAAGACTTCCACAATTTAATAGCAATTTTATATGTTTTTGATTGATTTACTCTTAATTTATGTATACTGGCCTATTCTATAATTCTAGAGTTGTTTACACTTACTATAGTAGTACACTTACTACAATACTGTATTCATAAAAAACCTAAAATGAAATGAAAAGTCCATGGCCCATATTGAATGAATTTAGCAGTTTCCAAACCCAACAGAGTGGGATATAATTCTTGTGCTCTGTATATATTTGTATTGATCAAGACATACTATATTAAAATAACCAGACAAAGTGAGTGGAATCTTGGTCACTCAAAGTAACTCTTTGTTTCTCCTGTATATATTTTCCTGTGGCATAAGAAAAGATTCTAATCTGTAGTTCCTGCATGCCTTCAAGACACTGCTGACTTATGGCAGCCCTAAGGTGAACCTATGACAGAATTTCTTGACAAGATTTTTTCAGAGGAGGCTGCCTTTGCCTTCCTCTGAGCCTTAGAGTGTGTGACTTGTCCAGTGTCACCCAATGTGTTACTATGGCTGAGCAGGAATTCAAACCCTGGTCTCCAGAGTCATAGTCCAGTGCTCAAACCATTGTTGCACCACATTGGGTCTCCTACTTCAAGCAAAAGCTTCAGATAACCTAGAACAAAACAGCATGGAGACAACACCTTTTATACGCAGTCTTTGAGCTATGCAAGACATCTTACAGTTACTCAATGAATTTAAAAAGAGGCTTTATTGCACATTTTGTCCTAAGTCCAATTGCTAATCTATACAGAACAGACCCATTGACTCAATTACTGAATAGTAAGCCAATACTTATATTAGTCCCATTGATTGAATAGGATGTTCATTGGGACTAACTGAAGGCCCAGATCCAACAGAGATGATGCTGCAGGACTAGAGCAATGGACTTTCTTCCGCTTCGATCCTGCCTGCAGCCCTTGGTATCATACAAAAAACATCTGGGATGATGCTTTCTCAGCCATCTAAAGTAGGTTTTAGGAACACAGGAGAATGTAGAAGCAGTTCTACCAGCAGATTTCTCTCACTGGGTGCCTTACAACTTTACCTGCTCTTGGCCTGAGTTTTAGCAAACCCTTACTCAACTTAGAGATAGGTGGGGAACAGTAAATATGGATGATCACTTGAAAAGTGCTGCATAGTTCTGCCATGAACTGCCAGTTTGAGCATTGATAATTTATCTTTTGCTTTTAGTCAATTATCGATTGGTAAGGATAACTAGCATTGCCAAGTTCCTGCATAACCATGGCAATCATTTTTTCTATTATCTTCTCTGATACTCTTCCAAAATTCCACCAAAGTTAAAATAATTTAATCCTTATTTATTTCCCCTTTGGCTTTCTAGTTTAGAAAGTAAACCCAGAAGAGCTGAGTGTTTCAACCTGTGTTCTAAGGTAGCAGGGATCTTGTCCTTACTGTTGCCCAGAATAAGAGTGCCAGTGTATAGCAGGCTTCAGTCTGTGATAGGACCTTCAATTGTGCTGGAGTCTTGAATTACTCAAGGAATTCAAATTTTGTTTATCCCAGCTCCCTCCTATCAGAAATATTGTTATTTGATGTTGTTAACTGCCTTCGAGTCAACCCCAACTCATAGCGAGCCTGGGGATAAGACATCTCCAAGACAGCCTGTCTTCCACTGCTCTGCTTAAGTCCTGCAGATTCATACCCATGGCTTCCCTAATAGAGTCTATCCATGTAGTGTGTGGTCTTCCTCTCTTTCTGCTTCCCTCAATAACCATTTCATCTGAACAGTTGTCAACATACATTGATATATGTCTGAATGTTTGACCTCAAAGTCCATCCTAATACATTGAATATACAAAAATGGTAAATTATGGTTTCAATATGAGAGTTTTGGCAGTACTAAGTAACTCTCTACATCTGTCTGAAATTTGAGATTTTTTTATATACAAGTGGATGTGAGAATTCAGTGGTGTACCTCTGAATTTCCAGACATTCATATAAATTATTTAGAATAGTCAGCAAATTTTAAGGCATTCAAAATAAATGAATAACACATACACACATAATATATTATTTAAAATGATGTTAAATAGTTTTTACCTAGGTTATAGGGTTTTACATCTGTATACGATCTCTTCTATTGAATATAAAAATAACTACTACATTAATACACAAAGTAGTACATAATTTATGGCACAAATGTCACTTGTCACTTGATTATCTGTCTGTCTTTTGAAGTGCAATATGGTGAAGCCATAATTAAACCTTCAATTAGTAATCCAAGTATTTTATATAGTGTCTTCTGTAACAAAGTAACCAGTAAGCCATCAAAAAAAAGTATATACAAGATCAAACCTACAGCCTTTCCTTAACCTGGTTTCTCAATGGTGTTTAGTTCAAAGATTTTACTTCAATTTTAGGCTCATGCTTACTTCCTTGGAACCAAAAGTGCTGTTTGTTCCAACCAGTTAAACACCAAAGCATTTCTCTAAAATACCTGGATTTCAGGAAGAATTAATACCGAATTTGTTTTAAGGAGGTTCTACAGATGGCAGTTCTGTATATCTGTTATTCCCCTACACGAACACTTGTTCTCAAGTGTTAGGTAAAGAATAGTGAACAATACAGGGAAAACCAGTCACCATTGGAATCATCAAACTAGATTTGGAGGAAACCAGTGCCTGAAGGGAGGTTTGAAGGATTTCATACATTTAGAGGCTGCCAAAACTGCTTCCACATGATGATGGTTTCACCAAGGTCCTATCATCTAAGTGGTTAGGGCATGTTATATGGAAGTATGCATACCAGCATCAACCACCACACAGACATGCAGAGCTACATCTTCAAGCAGATTGTAACCTTATCTAGCACAGGCTGAATCCCTGTTCTCTGATCTTTCTCTATATTGTCTGGATTAAGTTCTAATCTGTTCACTTTCATCCAGCCCATGACTGGTGAGAGGCAGTGCACATGTGCGGCTGTGCCATCATTACATTCTGTTGTCCCCAGTGGTGGCACAACCACGTGCACACACCAGCATGGGAAAACAGGAGCTGTCCCTAATGGTGGCATGGCTGAGTGCATGTGCCACCACTGGGAACAGCATGGGCTTGAGCATCCATGGATTTTGGTGTCTGCTGGGAGGGGGAATGGATCCCCCATGGATACTGAGGGCTGACTGTAATAGAGTTGGGTGTCATCATATACTGATTGCACTGAACCTCAAAACTCCTGATGACCTCTGCCAGTGGTTTCATATACATGTTAAATAGCATGGGGAACAAAACCAAAACATAAGGCCAATGGCCAAGGGTTGAACAGTAGTCCCCCAGCACTATCTTCTGGATTTGCCACTACAGGAAAGAATGAAACCACTTTAAATCAGTGCCTCCATCCCATTCCAGCAAGGTGGCCCAGAAGGATACCATGGTCAATAGCATCAAATGCATTCCCTAGTTCCCAGCATAGGGCATCCACCAAGGTCACCAAAGCCATCTCTTTGGGACTATAACCAGGCCTAAAAATAGACTCAAATGAATCTAGATAATCCATCTCATCCTGAAACCAATGGAAATGCAAGGCCATTATATGCTTCATGAAGTACCTTGCCAAACTGGATGATAATTAACCAATATGGTACGAAAAGGGTGGGATTCTCAATAGTAGTTTTATAACTGTTTTTTTTTTTTAGGCATGCTGGAACTCTGGCTTGTTTTAGCAAGATATTGACTACTCCCTTTACCCATTCAGCCAGCCCCCCTCTGGCTTTTTAATAAGCCAGGAAGGGTAAGGATAACATACATATGGTGGGCCTCACCTCTCCAAGAAGCCTGACCACATCCTTGGGCTGCACAAAACAAAATGTACCCATTGCCACTGGACAAGCAGGGACCAAAGTTACATCCACTGGATCTGTATCAATTACAGCATCCAAGTCAGAGCATATCTGAGCAATTTTATTTGCAAGGTGCCAGGCAAAGTGTACAGTGGGGTGTCAAGTACACTGGATTCTCCTCTCATGAGCCCTCATGTAAAATACTCCTGTCCACTCAATACAGCTTTGCTGGCCAACTCTTTGCAGATGAAATGGTAGCAGAAAAGAAATGTGTATTTGTTCCCTCCACTGCTCCAGAGCAGGTTTTCCAATAAGCTTTAGCTAATATTCAATTGGTCCCACTCTTGAGTTTTCTTCCAGCATCACTTTAGTTGCAGTATCACTTGTTTCATTGCCAACAGCTCCTTGGAAAATCAAGGGGCTGCTTTGACTTCACTCTATGAGAATGCCAATAGGGTCCACTGCCCTAGTCATTTCTCTGTTTCAGAGGATGACTAAGACTTTGACAGACTGACCAGTCGAGGAAGCAGAAAGCTCCCCAAGAGCTATCATGAATCCATTCGGATCCATTAGTCTCTTGGGGCAGACTACTTTAATGGATCCTCCACTCCTGCAAAGCTCCAGCAAGTCTACACCCCACTGCACTGTTCATGACAATGAAACTATGGACAGTTTGTCCATTCCCAGATCACCAGCTCAGCAAAAAAAAAGAGGGGTCCAATGTATACCCAGCAGTATGAGTAGGGCCAGATACCACTTGTGATAGACTCACAGGAGTCATGGCAGACATGCCATCCTGAATCACTGCTGGCAGGGCAATCTCAGCATGGATGTTTAAGTGCCCCAGTACTACAAGCCGAGAGGACTCCAACAGCAGCCCTAAGACCACTCAGACTAGCTGAGCAGTGCAGTGGGCATTATACCAAAAGAACCTCTCATTTATCCTTGCCACCCAGTTTAGGTACACAAACTCTGTCTCTCAACTCATCATGAGAGAAAAAGAGAGAGGCTAGATTATTTGCATGAATGGCAAAGCAGAGGTCTAAGGAACATGTGAGATCTTTGTAATCAGCTGAGCTATGTCAGCTACGTCTATGCCACTTTAATTATGCAGTCTTTATTGACACAGTCATAGCATGCTATATATTAACAAAGCCTTTAAAATGCCAAGTGCCTAGATATGTATTACAGAAATCCAATCTGGAAGTTACCAAGGCATGAGAAATGTTAGCTAGAATCTCTCATCCAGCAGATAATGCAACTCATATACCAGTTGAAAAAGTGTACTTCAATTCACATTCGCAAATGGAGCAATCTAGTAGCAAGGTAAGGCCCACAGAACATTCTCAAATCTTCCTTAAGGGATAGTATGATCCCACCCAGCAAACATATATATATATATATATATATATATATATATATTGAAAAAAACTGAGTTACTGCCATGACTACCGTGGGTCTGCCCCAAGTGATATCTGGCCCTACTCATGCTGTTAACATTTTCATAAAATGTCAAAGAACATGGAATACAGTTCTGGATTTTGTAAAAGCCAGGCTAAGTTTTGATGTTGGCTTGTTTCATTAAAACACAGTTAAAACAAAACATGATTTGACTTTGTACATAATGATAACTGTGTATGTGTGTGTATATTGCCTTCATGTTGCCTGAGCACTTGTGATGACCCCATGAATTTCATAGGATCTTCTTAGGCCAGTACCTTCCTCTGAAACGTATCTTGCAACCCCTGGTATTCACTGCCAGTCTTCTCATCCAAATACTAACCAGGGCTGATCCTGCTTACTTCCAAGATCAATCAGGATTTAGTATTTAGTGTTTAGTATTTTGGCATATGATAACTGCTGTTGCTGCAGTGTTTCTTCATGTCATTTCCAACTTGGCCAAAGTCACCTAGAGGGTCTCCCTGACTGAACTGGGAACTGAACCCTAGTTGCCAGAGTCACAGTCCAACATTCACACAGGAACTTTTTGATCTCCTCATGGCTATGCTCAAAAGGTGTGAGTCCAAGCCCTTCCTAATCTCTTTCCTACAATGATAAACCAGTATGTCCAAATGGAACCAGTCTTAATATTGGTCTTTCTCACTGTCATTGAATAACACAGCTAATTTCTTTTGAGACTTGAGGTCAGTAAGAGATTATACCAATTACAGATTTTAGCATTTTTGATTTCTATGGATAATTGTAAAAACTGACAGTGAAGAAAGCTGATAGTAAATCAACTTGTTTGAAATGTGATGCTGGAGAAGAGTTCTACACATACCGTGAACTGCTAAAAAGGCAAGTAAGTGGGTCCTAGAGCAAATCAAGCCTGAACTCACCTTAGAAGACAAGATGACTAAACTGATACATGCTTTGAACATAACCCAAAAAGATATGATTCATTAGAAAAGACAATACTCTTCATAAGGTAGAAGGCAGTAGGAAAAGAAGTAGACTGCATTACAGGTGAATAGACTCAATCAAAGAAGCCACAGCCTCAAGATTGCAGGGTTTGAGAAGGACTGTTGGTGACAGGGTGTCTTGGAGTTCCCTCATTCAGAGGGAGTCACCATGAATCACCATGAGTCGAAACCAACTTGACAACAGTTAACAAGAATAATATATGAGTAAATGGTGTACAGCTCTTGTCTCCAGAATATACTAGATTTCAGGGGCATGGACCAATGTCAAAATGTCATTTGTTACTAAAATAAGTCATTGAGCAGAGATGTGGAAGAGGCAAGCCACTTTAGGCCTCCTATCAATCCTGTCTGCTGCTGTCTTCAGGAAAACCTCTCCCATGGCATAATTTGCATTAGGATCACTGCAGCCTATTTGTTATTTCTTTTTAAGGATGTTGATTCTGTTCCAACACTGTTCTTGATTAGCTCCAGCAAATTTCACTGGCCATCCCATTTAGATATATGAAAATAAGTGTACACAAGCATCCTTAAATATAATCTACATTTAAATGAATCACCCTCAAACACATACTCAAACTATTGGGGTTTAAACAGGTTAGTGTCTTCCATTCCTAGGCTTGAGTAGTATGTCCTCTTTCACCTCACCACACACTTAAACACTAGCCAGAGCTGTGGTCTGCTTGGGTCTCAAGACTGACAAAACATTGTGTGTTGTACATAGAATAGTTGAGAAGAGATATTTTAAATAATATTATGCTGAAGTTTAATTAAATAAAATAGCTGCCTTCAGAATTTAAAGTATAGTATATGTTTCTTTAAACAAGTAAACAATGAGAAATAGTAAGAACTAGATATGAAATCTCAAAACAGCCTGGAAAGTGACTCAATCATCTGTCCATCTTGATGTCATTTCCCATCAAGTCCACTTTGTCTTATGGCAACCTTATGAATGAGATGACCAAGAGCCCCGGCCATCAGTTATCCTGCTCAGGTCTCGTAAACTCAGGGCTGCTGTTTTCTTGATTGATCAAGTTCACCTGTAATGTGGCCTTGCGGTGTTCCTCTTTTCCTACTGTCTTCTGGTTTGCTCAACATTCTTTCTTTCCCAGTGAGTCGTGTTGTCTCATGATATGCCTAAAGTATGGTAGCCTCAGTTAGTCATCTCAGGGCCTTTACAGTCTGCCTGAAATAATGCAGCTTGAGTCCAATTTAACTGCTCTGGCTCAATGCTAGGGAATCATGGGAAGTGTAGTTTATTGTGCCACCAGAGCTCTTTCACAGAGAAGGCTCAGTGTCTCAGAAAAAACTACAGTACCCATGATTCCCTAGCACTGAGCCAGGGCAGTTAAAGTGGACTCAAGCTGCATTATTCTTGACAGTCTATAAAGGCCCTCAGTTTCTAGTGAGAGTTCATACCCAATTTTCTCTGGGACCTATTCATTTGTCTTTTTAGCAGTCCACAGTATCTGTAGAAGCACCATAGAAAGGCAATGCTAAGGAGGGTCAGTCCATCTGCTGTAATTTTAAAAACTGAAGCTGTTAATTAAAAATGGCATTTCAAAAGTTTCAAATACTAGCCATAATCATTCTGAAAAATTACTATATTCACGAACTGTGTGCTAATTCTGAATCATATATATCAAAGCTATATTATTTTCTTATGTATTCATTTTATGCCAGAAGAATATTTAACACATTATTTTAAATGTTAATACTCTTCTAACTCATACTATTTTAATATAACTACTAAAGGATCAAATTCAGCATTGCAGTCACAATCAGTTCCACAGGAAGAACTGCACTGGCATTCATAGCTTTTACATTTTCATTGGTGTAATAAAATAACTAAGATCTCAATAGTACATGGTACTTCTACGAAGGTGAATAAGTCCTGCAATTGACTTTAAATAGTTCTTTTCAGAGGATGCCATAGTTCTTTGAGAAGTTGAAAACCTTATTTTGGCAAAAGCCATTTGCTTCCTGCAGAAATGTCTAAACCATTCAATTTATAGTTGATATTAAAAATGATTTTTTTTCTGGAGAACTATTCAAAAATTATGGGAAAGCCATCCATCGCAGCTTCATATTTCAATATCTCAGCAAATTAAATTGTGTTATAACCAACACTAAACATTATAAAACTGTCTTAGGGGCTTTGCAGATGGGCAGCCATGGGCTGCCCTGAGAAGCGGAGGATTGGGACCAAAGCTGCCCCATGCCTCGGTCCCAATCCACCCTTTGGGCGGCCCTGGAAGGAGCGCCAAAGAGCCGGCAAAAAGGGCGCCGGAAGAGCTATCGCGTGGCTCTTCTGGTGCAGCGCGTGCAGAGACTGCGCTGGGAGGACAACATCAGGGAGCTCGCCATGTGTAACAGTACATGCTCTGATGATGTCCTCGGGAAGGGGTTGAGGCGACCACCGTGTGGCTGCCCCTCCTCTTCCCTGCCTCCAAGACAGCACTTTGCACCAGCTGCATCCCCCCTTAGAAGAGCAACAGGACCATTGCAACAGAAAAACCTTTACAGTAAAGTTTTCCATGCAAGGTTTGTAAGAAGAAGCTTAGGGGGGTTGCAGACTGTCAGAAATAGTGTGAATTCAGTCCACTTTTAGGGTTAGGGTTAGGGTTAGGGAATCATGGGGACTGTATTTTATTGTGGCACTAGGGTTCTCTGACAAAGAAGGTTCAATGTCTCAGAAAAATAACAGTTCCCATGATTCCTTAGCACTAACCCTAACCCTAAAAGTGGACTGAATTCACACTATTTTTGACAGTCTGCAACCCCCCTTAGTTAACAAATTTGTTGATTTTTCCTCACCTTTGTTGCACTCTTTCCACACAATTTTTCGCATCTTCTCAAAATGTCTATTCATCCAAGCAAGAAGAATTCTTTCAGATGAAGAATATATATTACTAGACAAAGGATCAGAACTAATTCTTGGTACATTTTCTGTGTATTCTGAATTTCTCTGGCTGTTGTTCTCAAGAGAAGAGACACGGTGGAGAACTAAAATCTGAAACAGACATTGTTTCTTCCATGAAAACAACATTTGAAAATGTAACATCCCAAATAAAGGGAGGTTTAACTAGAATCTTAGTGCGTTCAATAGTGGTTGTTCCCTAGACTCCTTAACATACTTCAAATTGATTGTCAGTTCTTTTAATATAAGAAGATCCATATTTCCTTCCCATTACTAATGTGTGATTCATAAGGAACCTATGCATTTCTATTAGTACTAGAGACAGAACTAAGTAATGGGAGGTGGGGTGTATTTTCATATTATATATACTGTTTCTTCTCTCCACTGGGCTTTGTACAGC
Organism: Phrynosoma blainvillii; assembly: GCA_026167975.1. Classification (NCBI taxonomy): domain Eukaryota; kingdom Metazoa; phylum Chordata; class Lepidosauria; order Squamata; family Phrynosomatidae; genus Phrynosoma; species Phrynosoma blainvillii. The sequence continues at coordinate 253,090,189 of JANUYF010000003.1, forward strand.
ATGAGGGTTTCTAGCATTTAAAACATTCTTACCTAGAAGTAAGGAAAGTATGGCCCATGGGATCCCATCAACTCCCGTCTATTTTTTGTGAGCCCTCAAAAGCCTCCGTGCCTACCCGCAATACTGAGCAACAAAAATTGCCCTAAAATGGCCAGTAGTGTTTCCAATAGTGGTGTCCCTGCTTCTGGTGTCACCTGGTGTAGTGGGCAGGGATTCCTAGTAGGGGCAGGGCTTCTGCAAGGAGGAGTGAGGGATAGGCTCAACCCTGGCAAAAAGCAAGGCCAGGCGCATGTGCGCATCCCCTGCCCCTCCTTGCCATGGCCTGGTTTACCTCAGAAGAGAACAGGGCTGCAGTAAGAAGCAAGGCCAAGTGTGCATACCCCCTCACACACATCTCAGAGAAGAGGGCCACAGCAAGGAGGTGGGGGACATTCGGCCTTGCTCCTTGCTATGTCCCCATTCTCTTCTGAGAAGAACCAGGCCATGACAAAGAGAGGTGGGGGGCAACCTGGAGTCACAATCTTCTGGGGTATCACCTGGTGCAGGTCGCACCCCCCACACCCCGCTAATGATGCCAGTGGTTTCCAAAAGCCCCTGGGAAGTGCTTTAGACAATTTTACTGCACTGAGAGCTCTTTTGCAACCCTTTGCCAATAATAACAACAACAACAACAACAACAACAACAACAACAACAATGCATTATATTTCTCTCCTGCCTCTCCTCAAGGTTTGAGGCAAGGAATGGCATGTTAAAATACAAAACACAATTTAAAATACATAAACTCACAGTTAAAATACAATACTATAAAACCATTAAAATACGCTCAAAGGTGGTGGTTGTGGTTGTTTTGTGCCTCCAAGTCATTTTTTACTTATGCAAATCAATCACGGGGTTTTCTAGGTAAGATTTTTCAGAGGGGGGAGTGTCTTCCTTTGAGGCTGTGAGAGTGTGACTTGCCCAAGGTCATCTAATAGATTTCCATGGTTGAGAACCCTGGTCTCCAGAATCACAGTCACTATCTGAAATATAGAAATTACTACACGGCACTGGCTCCCACATATACAAATTAAATAGCCGTGATTTAAAATTGACTGGGTAGGCCTGCCAAAAGAGATATGTATTTAATGCTGTTTTAAATGCAGTCAGCATTTTCAGCTGTCATATCTTCTCCCTGCTATATTTTCTCCGGCAGCACATTCCACAATCTGGGGGCAGCAGACGAAAAGGTCCTCTGGGAAACTGTTGCCCGTCTAGTCCTAGCCAACTGGAGCAAACATTTCCCAGAGGACCTTCTTTTTCTGTAGGATGGTGCAGAACATTTATGGACATTTAATGAAACTCCTATCTTGGTTAAAACCCAATGCATCAACACTCTTCTGCATTCCCTGGAATTTTGCTGAACTCCCTGAAAAGCTTCAGGTTACCCATACTGTCCTCCTGATAATCATGTCAAAACCTAGGGACTTTTACCAGGCTACAAGCAGCCTGACCTCTGGCAGAATAGAGACAGACCACTAAAAGAAAGAGACTCCCCAAAACAGAAGACTGAAATGATCTCAGGTGTCCACTGTTCTTAGGAGCTTACATCCAAAATACTGGAAATATGTAGAGATGCATGTCTGGAGCCAATGTGTCCAAACTACAGTGCAAGTTCTCTTCTATGGTTAGCATAAAACATGGCTTCCCCTTATGCCTGAACCCAGCAAAGCAAAGCAAGCACAAGACATATTCATCTTACCTTATATATCTGAAGTAGCACATCTGTCCATGCCCGCTTGCTCATGGCCTCAAATAGATAATCATCCAAAACACACATATAATTGTCATTGGAATCATATTTCTGAGCCTTCAGGACAAATTGAAACATTTGTGATTCATATTTTAATTTCATAGTAATATGTATTGTAGTAAAACTCTAGCTACTAATACTCAATGACCAACAGGTTAATTCAGAAAATCCTCTGTACAATCTTTTATATGCACAATCTGCCACAATTCAATCAATACATACTTCAACACTGATTGGTCTGTTACTAAATTCTCATCTAGGAACTGGCTAGTCTGTACTGTGTCTCCAACCAATCTTGTGCAATCTTGTCCATTATATCTCATTATTATTATCATTATTATTATTATTATGAATAAAAAAAAACATGAGGCATTAAATCATGATCATTTGTAAAGAACTCACAAGCAAGATAAGAAACTATAGCAGTTATAGCACATTTGACCCCACCCCAAAAGACAAGACAAACTGGACAACCAAGGGCCTTTACAGACTGCCAGAAATAATGCAGCTTGAGGCCACTTTAACTGTCCTGGCTCAGTGCTAAGGAATCATGGGAAGTGTAGTTTATTATGGCACCAGAGCTCCCTGACAGAGAAGGCTCAATGGCTCAGGAAAAAAACTACAATTCCCATGATTCCCTAGCACTAAGCCTGGACAGTTAAAGTGGCCTCAAGCTGCATTATTTCTGGCAGTCTGTAAAGGCTCCAAGATTAGTATGTAGTCAGGAATTATCAGAAGTGTACTAAATGATCATAGAGTACACTCATCCTTCCACATTTGCTGGGGTTAGGGGCATAGGACCCCCATGAATGTGGGAAAACTGCAATAACAAAAACACTATATTTTTACCTGAGAGAACACCTCTCTAGAAATTTCTAGGTCCTCCATTGCAACTCTGTGGTCAACATCTGCCAGATAACAGAATTGTGCTGGAGGAGGTACAAATGCCTAGTGTTCTCTCTAGGAATCTCTAGGTCCTTTAGTGTGAATTTTGGTTCAAGTTGACCACATAGTTGCGCTAGATATTCCTAGAGATGACATATTAATACAATCTGTGAATAATCAAATCTGCAAAAGTCAAAGCCACAAATGTGGAGGGACGAGTGTATAGTACAGCTGCTGAAGTCAAGCCATCCCATAAATAAAAAACGCTGTATGCAGTCTATCCTAAACAAACTTAGGGGGGAAGCAGACTGGCGGCACGGGGCCGCCCTGGGAAGGTGTGCCGCAGGACCGAGGCATCTCCACACCTCGATCCAGCGGCGCACCTTCCTCGTCCCTGAAAGGAGCGCTAAAATAGCGCTCCTTTCACAAGTCAGTGAAAGTGCGCCGCAAAAGCTTGCGGTGCACTTTCACTGACTTTTCTGCCGCAGCGTGTCCGGACGCTGCGGTGGGAGGTTGCCCTCGGAGCGCCGGCCGTGCGGAGGGCCAGCAGCTCCGAGGGCAACCTCGGGAGGAGGAAGGGGCGCCGAGCGTGCAGCTGCCCCTCCTCTTCCCTGCCTCCAGGATGGCTTTTTAAGCCGTCTGCCGAGGCCCTTAATTAGGAGTAAGCTCCACTGAACCCAGGAGACTACTTCTCACTACACATTGTATTTCTAAGAATCTTCATATTTAAGGATATTTGAGTGATAATGGATGAAAAAGTAACTTGTTCTCCCTCTGTCCATGCCCTACACTTGATTAACAATTGGCCTTTGCAGCCTACCAGAAATAGTGCAAATTGAGTCCACTTTAACTGTCCTGACTCAATGCTAGGGAATCATGGGAACTGTAGTTTATTGTGGCACCAGAGCTCTCTGACAGAGAAGGCTCAATGTCCCAGGAAAAAATACAGTTCCCATGATTCCCTAGCACTGAGCCAAGGCAGTTAAAGTGGACTCAATTTGCACTGTTTCTAGCAGTCTGCAAAGGCCCATATCTTAGACATGGCAGTATATATGCTTTGGCGTTTTCTTTTGAGAATATTATGATGTAACCCTGGATCTTTTAATATATCTCCATAGCTTTTTCTTATAAAATAATGAATTGGGGGGAGAGACAGGATATGAAATCTTATAGGCACCTTTGCAGTCACTTAATAGGGCCTTGCATATATTGTTTATTTACTTGATATATTTTTTTGTAACACTGATTTAGCATTTTGCCACTGTTTTCCTGGTAGTCAGATTGTTTTCTGCTTTGGTTGTTATTGGTCATTATTTTAATAATGTACCTAATAGCAGGCAGTGTTAATAATATCTACTGCCAATATTTAGCTCCCCACTGCAGTTTAGAAACACCTCTAGTATAGCTGCTGAAATTGAGCCATCCTATAAACAAAAAAGGCTAACGGTTTCAGGGTCTCTGGTGTCCTGAAATAATCCTTATGAAAAGGATAAATAAAAATAAAGTAGAGAAATTACCTTCACCATAATCTGTAGGTGTGTCCATTTCTTATAATCTTCAATGTCAAGAAGAAACTCTGGCAAAATGTGAGAAAGTGATGCACCTTGCCCTCTAAAATCAGTATAGAAACCATAAAAATAACAGGGAAATTATAAATAAAATCCTGGAAAGGAATGTTCTTTTCTCACAGTCTGTACTGAAGTGCTGTATTCATAATTGGATTTTTCTATTATTGTACATTTTAAATACACAGTATTACAATCTTCAAATGAAATACCTTAATAGTGGTATTTAGTAGTTGTCTGAAATTCTTAGATAATTACAAATGTAATAGCATACATGACTGGTTCGTATTCATAATCATTATGTATTCGCAAGTTAGATAGTCCCCCAATCCTCACTTACTGGGCAGCAGCAGATGCAGGGTTTGCTTCCCTATTGACTGGAAAGCAGGTGACTGGTGTTACCATCCATTCCTCTACAAACCAGTATAGGGAGGAAACTTAGACAGGGAGAATGCTTCTATCAATCATACCAGGGATTGCTCATAAAAAGGGTCAGAACATGAGTTGCTGCCTCCTGAACAACACAGGAAGAGAGCCTTGTTCACAGCTCCTGCTGCCCAGTAAGTGGGGATTGGGGAACTTATAAAATTGCTAATTCCATCCATTTGTTTTTTCCTATCTTCTCAAATGATCAGAAGAGGCACTGTTCCCTAACAGAGGCTATGAACAGGTTGACACAATAGCAATGGAACTCAAGACCCTGAAAGATTTGGTTGGCTCTTCCCTCGTTAGACACTAAGTGAAAACCTATATGAAAAACATAGAATTGTGTACATTTTTACTCAAAAGTAAGCCTTACTGACTTCAGTAGAACTTACTCTCAGGTAACTGATTATAGGATTGGAGATCATTAAAACAACATTCTGCCTATTTCTCTATGTTGTTCTCTTTTTTAAAAAAAATCTATTAAACACATCTGTACTTTTGTGGTGCAAATATTATATGTCTGTTTTTCAATAATTCTCATCTGAGCTGCCTTGAGTGTCTCAGTGATGTTGTTTATAAATAAAAGAGAATAAAGGATAAAAAGGGAAGATACAGAGCTTTGCAAAATGTGTTTGGTGCACACACGCGCACACACACACCACTTTAACTTTTTGTTATGTTATCAACTGGAATGTAGCATTTCATTATGTTAAAACCTGGAACTGAAATTGATTTAACTGTCATCATTACCATTTGAAGGAGACAACATTATGAAGGTGTAAAAGATTTTTATTGTGGCACAAGAGTGAAGTAAACAAAAACAAATGAGCACTTGTTGCTTGCATAGGTATTTACTAAATTTTCTGCAACATGCAGTCTCAGAAAGTGACACAGATTGTTGAATGAATTTCACATGTATGCAGTTTCAGTGCCACATATTTCAGATTAAGCACATCAGTTTCTGGAACATCCCAGAGTTTATTGGAAAGCATATCAAAACAAACAGCATCATGAAGACCAAGAAGCTATAAAAACAAGTTCAGAATAAAGTTGTGCAAAAATCCCAATCAGGGGTGGATTATTTAAAAAAATCCCAAAACATTAACATTCCTGGTTGTGATAAAATTGAAATAATACAACTCAACCACAGTTCTGGCTAGAGAAGACCATCACCAATGAGAAGAGAAGGGCAGCTGTCAGAGAACCAGAGGCCAGTGGTAAAATTGAAGGCGCTGGAGAGATCCACAGCTGAGACAATAAGACAATTGTCATCCATGGGACAATTACCACCCAGACACTTCATGAAGTTGGGCCTTATAAAAGAGTAGGGAGAAGAAAGTTGAAGGGCAGTAGGAAGAGATGAAGGCCCATGCTAGATGGATGGATCCTATTAAGGAGATCACGGGTATGGGGTCACAGGCATTAAGCAGAGCAATGGAGGACAGAGGGTCTTGGAGATGTCTCAACCATGCATCCATGAGTCGAGATCGACTCGAGGGTAGTTAACAACAACAAAAGGGAGTCAGTAGGGTGAATATTTATGCAACCAACAAGCACAAGTTTGCTTTTGTTTACTTAATTTTTGCACCACAATAAAAATCTTTTTGCACCTTCACAGTGTGGAGTACCTTATGCTCATTGTGTGGGAATAAAAGCAGATATATCCATTTCAGTTTCAGGTGACAGCACAATAAAATTTGGAAAAGTCAAAAGTGATGGGTGGGGATGAAGATTTCTGCAAGGCACCGTAAATATTTTAAATAATTATATTGTTTCTGCAACTCAGTTCAAGATTTACTTATATGGGTTCAAAAGCAGTCTTTCATGTAGAATCTCATTAGACTCTGACATGGTTACGTTCAGCAAATTTAGGTTATAAATTGCCTAGTCCAGGCTAAATCTAAACTAATCCAACAGCTTAGTCCAGGATAAGTGTAGACAAGATTACAACTATAAACAGATGAACAACACATTCTCAGTGTGTAGGACAAGTTTTCTGGCTGCTTTGTTTGTTGATGGTGTATTTGCAAACTGGTGTAAGAACTACAGTAGTAGATTTTATTGTAGAAAAATAGGTGAAAATCTTTTTTGAAAATTAGTCATTCCCTTTCCATCTCTCCCATGAACTCAGACACAGCTATTCATTAAACTAATCTCATGACAAATTTAAGAAATCACAACAGCTTTTAATTTATTTTACTAACTGTAGTAAGAAGTTACTCATTTTGCACATGCAGACTACTTTGTTTAACGAAGCAGATACATTATTCTTTCAAAAGGAATTATTTAAATGTCCTGTTCCTATGTCTTACCCAGTTAGCAGTCACAGTCAAAATTAAACATCCTTATCAGCACTTCCAGCTAGGGTCATTTTACAATCTAGTTCATGGCCAGTGGAATTTATATTTGAGTGAAACTCGAGGTAATGAGCCAATTTTATTAACTATATTGGGCAATTTCTATATCAAACGAGCTTCAATGTGAACCATAGTAGTCTATATTTAATGCTAGAAGTTTAGCATACTGCCTTCATGGCAAAACTGTACTTCCATATTTAGGATCAGAACAGCACAATACAGATCATACATAGCCATAGAAAGCAGTGGATTCGAAGACAAAAATAATGCTGCATATATCATGTTACTCGCAATTAAATATGCCATGATGCTGTAACCTGCCTGCAGCATTATTACGTTACAAATCTCTGATTAAAATGCTGGTCTGAAAGTTTTGCAGTCTTTTTAAAAACAGCTACCATTGCTAGAAAATATGTTTTATGTGGCTATATCTTGAAATGTAGTAATGTTTTACTATTAATTGATAATAGGTCAAAATCCCCATCCACTCTTTGTTCTAGGCATCTCCTGTCCCCGAGGTCTGAATGCCTCCTACCTACTGCTCTGTGGCTAATCTCAGAAATGCAATTAATGACCAGAGATTATTTTTAACATTAATATTTTTATTACTCCTCAACATAATCATGGGCTCATTCACACAATCCTTATTTTCCAACATCCATCCTACAATCTAAGCCATAGTAGAGTATCCTTCCATTCTCCTCTTCCCTTTAACAAACCAAGAAGCTTTGTGTTGCAGCCTTTTTCCTTTTTGAGCAGTTGAGTAAATCAGGCAAGTAATCTTATTTCCTCGGCCCCAATCCACCGCTCCTCAGGGAAGCCCACAGCCACCCATCTGCATCCCTTCGAAGTCATTTATTTCAGCATAAGCTTTTGTGAACTACAACTGTGAATAAATAGGCTGTAGTCCACAAAAGCATATGCTGAAATAAATTGGTCTGACTTAAAACAAGGGAGGAGAAAGTTACCCATGGGCAGCATGTAGCTTTTTCAGGGCCATTTGTGCTCCTAGAGCCTTTACCAGCCCACCCAAAATATTTTTTCCAAAACTACACCCAGTGTTGCGTGGGGGGCATGGGAAGCAATTTCACCATACTTCAACCCTGTCCTGGACTGTTTTAGGCCCAGGAGAGGCCTTTTTCCTAACAGGAAGGGGCAAGAAATTTACCTTCTGGTCATATTCTCTTGGGACCCCCTGGCCTAAAACTGCACAGGGCCCCTCTCAAAATGTGGTCATACACTCTAGGAACTCCCAATATCTAGGTTGTGAAACTTTTTAAAATATATTTTTATTTCTAGGATGGAAGCAGAGAGTGGGCAGCCCCTAAGGGCTTCTGGGGAACCAAAGTGGAGCCTCCTAATAATTGCACAACCTTGACCTAAGGTTCCACGAGACTATTATTTCCTTCCCTGTTTATGTCAACTTTATATCAGTTCATTAATGCATCATGCACTGTCTCCTAATCTATTCACATTCAGTATTCATCTCTCTAGAACAGTGATGGCAAACCTTTTAGGGGCCAAGTGCCCAAATTAAAAGGCATCCCAGCACAGGGTGTTACTCGGTGCCAGGGGGCAGGACCTCTGGGGAGGTGGAAGAACAGGACTTCTGGGGCAGGACTTCTGGCCTTTTGGGGGAGGGATTTCTGCCTTCCAGGGGCAGGATTTCCAGGGTAGGACTTCTTCCTCCTGTCCTCCTTGGCTTTTAGCTGCCTCTCCAGAGACAGTTGGAGGCCCGGGTGGGGGGTGGGGGGCTAAGAAGAGGAACAGGCGTAAACACCATACCTCTGAAATGCTATGACTGCCGTAAAGCTGCTGTGAAGCCACCTTACTGCCAATCTGTCCAGTGCTCAAACCACTACACCACACGTCTCTCATTTAATAGTACAGCAAATACTTAATAATATATAGGTCTACTCAAAGGCAGCTAAGAACAAAACAATAAGATTTTTTTTTATAAAAGTAACAGATTTAAGCATAGGACAGATTTGATTTAAAAACAAACAAACAGAATACTGCCATGGGGAAAATATTATCAAAACTTTTAAAGTACTTCAGGAAAATTCTAGGCAAAACATAAAAATTTTAAACACTTACTTGAGAAAAGTAATCATTGTAGCATGTTGCCAATGAAGCTGCACTACTCGCTGAATGGGATCAAATGGCAAGGACTGACTTGAACTAATTCCAGGCAGTAACTGCCCACTCAGATGGAGCAGCATGTCATAAATGGTCTTGATATCCTTACCAAGATTTAGTTTAAGTTTTTCATCTGAGGAAGTCATTTGAATTTTACAGACATCACTAGGTGGGGAATAAAAACAGTTTTATTTCACTACTGAAATAAAGCTAAGTTTAAATGCATTAATATCATTGCTCTCTTACTAGAGATCCAATTTAGAAATGCATGCATTCTATTACAGCAGTAGTGAAAATCACGTAGCCCTCCAGATGCTGTAGGATTGCAACTTGCAGCAGCCCTTACCAGGGCAACTAGTGAGGAACGCTGGGTGTTACAGTGCAACATGATTCCCTCTCAAGCATTATAGTGATTCTGGAATTATCTAAAGTCCTCAGCTCTGGATCAAGGACATAATATTAACAAACATTTTGTCTTCACAAGCATAATGAAGAAGCAAGCAACTCAAAATGCTATGTCAGTAAACCTATTATTCTTTTCCGAACTGAGCTTGAGGATCCTGTTTATTTAATCAATCCTTTGCTTACTCATTTTGTTCTATCCTGAAAGCAACTGATTCTTTTGGAAGCTATCCCTGCTTTGTTATTGTGTGCCTTCTACCCATTTCTGACTCCCATTGTCCTGGTGCAACACTCAAACCACTGCACCATGCTAGCTTTCTGTCTTGCTTAGTTCTTCAATAAATGTACTGAAATGGAAACTGGACTTTATCTGAATGTTCTTGTCTTCTGAGAGTTATTTAAGATTGCCAGATTAAAAACTGGAGATAGTTCCTGTACCTTTAATGTTTGTGCAGAAGAGGGAATGTCCAAAGAAATTGCTTGTCACACAACGAGGTAACAAGCAACACCTGCTGAAATCCCCTCTTCTATTCAACCATTAAAGATACAGGACCAGTCCTCAGTTTTCACTCTAACAACTTTAGTTACCATCACCCATGAGCTATACCACTGTCAAAAACATGCTAGTCCAGTAGTTAAAGAGTGTAAAGCTCTGAAAAGTAGTCCCTCCACTTCCATAAGCAAGGAAGTGTAGATTTTCCTGTATTCAGGATATAACCACTATTTAAAAGGTAAAGGTGCTTGCAGCTTGCCCTTACCTTCACAAGTTTGCTAGGCAGATACCTCAGTTTTTTGTCATGGCCTGTTAGACTATGGGCCAATGCAGACTGGCCTAAAGGGGCAGCACAGATCCGCCCGTGGGAGTGGTGGATTGGGGCCATGGCAACTGCATGCCACGACCCCGATCCTCCTTTTTGCCACTCCCAAAAAAGCAGCAAAATGCTACTCCTTTTGGGGGCAGCAAAATGCTGCCCTTTTAGCCGCGGCGGCAGCTTTTGTGCACTCTTTTGGCACAGCGTGTGTGCACGCTGTGCCAAAAGAGTCTCAGGACAGCATCGGGGTGGAGTCAGGGTGGCTGGCGTGTAGCTGCCCTGCCTCCACCCCCAGGCCAGCCCTTTGGGCCAGTCTGCAAAGCCCCTAAAGCAGCCTTCTCAAAAGGTTTTGGATTACAACTTGCATCAACCCAGCCAGTTAGCATAACTAGTGTTTAGAAATGATAGCAATAGCAATAGCAAATACATTTCTATACCACTTACTGATCTACTAAGCAATTTATAATGTAAACTAATTGTCCCCAACAAGCTGGGTACTCATTTTAGCAACCTCAGAAGGATGCCAGGCTGAGTCAACCCAGAGCCCCTGGCTGGTATTGAACTCACAACCTTATGGTTAGTGAATGAGTGGGTGAAGTACAGGCATTTAACCACTGCGCCACCAGGGCTTCAGGGCAGGGAGAGCTGGGAAATATTTATTATTATTATTATTATTATTATTATTATTATTATTATTCATAATGATATGAGTTAGAGTCAAAATATTAGAAGGTGCCATGCTCGTAAAAGGCTCAGCTATCTCCCAGTGATAAAGTTTAACACGAGCATGCAGAATTCAAGTCCTTCCATATTTATAACCAATAGGACAATTACGAGAAAAGAAGATACTGATATTCCCTGTATCTGTTCCAGTGTAGATTGTAATAATAATAATAATAATAATAATAATAATAATAATAATAATAATTTATTTATTTATAGCCCACCCCTCTGCGTGGCAATTGGGGTGGGTTACAGCGTGGCAATTGGGGTGGGTTACAGCAAACAAAGTTAAAACATTCTCTCATCCCACAATCCAGCCCTCCCATCCCCTTAAAACAGAATTAAACTAAGAAAAGTTAAAAATACTGCAAAACAATAAATGATAAAACAATAAAAAGGAATCAGTGATATAAAAACAAGATGAAAACTCATCTCCCTAAGGACAGCTATTATTCAAGGACGGCCTGCCGGAAAAGATCCGTCTTCACTGCCTTTTTAAAAGCAGCAAGGGTAGTAATAAGACGGATCTCATCCGGCACGCCATTCCAAAGTCAAAAATAACAAAAACAAAGTTATTGTTCCAGTTTGGTTTCTCTTGAGCCATATGTACCTCTTTTCATCCAACCTGGAATAAGGAGGATTTCACACAAGTTCTCCATCATGAAGCCAAGCTGACTTAAGGAGACAAATCTACTTTGGATGTGTTTTGACTGTTTCAAATTATTATACCCAAATGGCAATGGAACTTACAGCTGCTGGGTTTTCCCCCCCCTTCAGTTCCTCATCATATAAGCACACATTCATATACCAATAGGGGCTATTCAAAAACAAAAATCATACGGCTTACCTTAGTTTTGTTTTCTCACAATATGTCTCATGGACATATTGATAGATATCCACTTGTGGTCACCTGTGTGGCACTACTATCCCCTCCCACACACCGATCAACAATCTGCCTCGGCAGACAACCAATAGGGTCGTCTCCGAGGCAAGGAAGAGGAGGGGCAGCCGCACAAGTGGCGCCCCTTCCTCCTCTCGAGGTTGCCCTCGGAGCTGCCGGCCCTCCGCACGGCCGGCGCGCCGAGGGCAACCTCCCGCCACAGCGTCCTCACACGCTGCGGTGGAAAAGCCAGGGAAAGTGCGCCCGACGCATTTAGGGTGCACTTTCCCTGTCTTCTGAAAGGAGCGCTGATTTTGTGCTCCTTTCAGAGGCGCCGACAGTGCGCCGCGGTGTGGCTGTCGCGGTCCCACGGCGCACTGTCCCAGGGCGTCCCCGATGCCCTGGTCTGCTTCCCCCCAATGATGCTTTCCCCTACCCATTCACATTGTTGGCATTTCCCCCCACATATCCATAGAATTGCAGCCTTACCTAGCACAATCCTACAAATGTCTACTCATAAGTAAGTCCCAGGAAAGTGTGTATAGAAGTGAAAGCTCATGTACAAGTCTGTTTGGAACTAAGGGCCTTTTTCATATGCCACACGTCCTGAAGCCGCCCTGGTTGTTTACATGTGGCTGGTTTCAAGATGCTACAGCAATGTGGTGTTTATATGCTACATGCTGCTGGAGTGCCTTAAAGCTGGCTTCCAGTTACAGCGGGGCAGGAAAAGTCAGCTTTTTGCTGCCAAAAAAGGAATAGCTCTTTACCGCTCCTTTTTCAACCAGCTTCAAGGCAGATTGGGGCCTAAATTTCATTGAGCTCAATAAAGCTTACTCCCAGGGAAGTGGCTTATAGTGCTTACTTCATGAGATACCCCTCCCTGCCACCCTATTCAAAATGACATCTGCTATTCCTACAAACTCAGACGCCAAAACATAGGACCTTATCAAACGCTGGCCAGCAAGCGAACAGTAAGCGAAGTTTAACTGAGACAGATTCCGAAAGGAATCTGTTTCGCCTGCGCGGCCATGGCGAAATGTTTCCAGCCGTGGAGGAGGCGGCAGCAGAGGCTCCCTCCCACGCCTCGCCCTCCCTCCGGCACAACCAGCCCTCCAGCCAGCCCAAGGCACCGGCGGAGAGGCGGCTCCGGCCGCGGAGGAGGCGGCGGCGAAGGCTCCCTCCCGCGCCTCGCCCTCCCTCCGGCACTTGCCAGCCCTCCAGCCAGCCCAAGGCACCGGCAGAGAGGCGGCTCCGGCCGCGGAGGAGGCGGTGGCGGAGGCTCCCTCCCGCGCCTCGCCCTCCCTCCGGCACTTGCCAGCCCTCCAGCCAGCCCAAGGCACCGGCAGAGAAGCGGCTCCGGCCGTGGAGGAGGCGGTGGCGGAGGCTCCCTCCCGCGCCTCGCCCTTGTACTTCCCCAAAAATCCGAATGTCAAAAGATCCCCTTTGACTTCGGATCACGGGGAAAAAATACGTTTCAGCTTTGGATTGCCTTTGGATATGTGTAAACACACGGAAAAAAAATACGTTTCAGCTTTGGATTGCCTTTGGATATGTGTAAACACACGGGAGAAATATACGTATCAGCTTTGGATACCTTCTGCTTTGGACCCCCGTGTGATAACCCCCATACTGAAAACCAAAAAATTCTAAGCTTTGCATGTATTCAGAAAGCAAAGAAAAAAATGTTGCTGATCCTTCCAGGCTGCTGTAGTCATAACCAGTTTCCTGGCACACCCTTCCACATATATCACACACACACACACACAAACACAAAGTTTCACTCTGATCCCAATCCTGGCTGCAACACACACAGTAAAAAAAAAAAAAAAGAAAGGCATACTGGTTCTTTCCCAAAACCACAGTTGATAATTGAGGGGTTTTATGGCTAAAAACCTTCAGGTATGTAAAAGATCTGATTTCAAAATAGATAGGGAGGAACATCATGTGACCTACCAGGACTTAGATCTCAGTAAGGTGCTATTATTTTCCCTGTGTAGATTCAGCTTGAATCATATAGTGAACATTCTCTAACAGAAGCACTGTGACAGAACATAAGAGTTTCATCTCAGATTTTACCAGAGAGGAAGCAGCTTGTACAGAAATGTCCAAAACTCTCAACATTACACTCTGAGAAGTTTATACCAAGACAGCAATGTTGGGATGGACCCTCAGATCACAGAAAAAGAAAGAATGGAGCTATCAAATTTCAACAATTCTTTTTAAGTCCCATTGACCCAAGGGAAGCATAAAGGTGTGATAACATAAATATGGGATTGATTCACTCCCTCCAGTACTACTTTAATTACAGAAGTTCATATATGCCTGTAGTCAGTTGTTTTTTTCTGATTTTACAGACACATTATAAGTAGAAGCCATGTCCTTGACCAAAGCAAGGCATAGATAATAGCCCTCTTTCAGCTATTCATCATGCTTCTTTAGGCAGCCCTTATTCATTTTGCTTAAAACTACCATTTCATCCTGTGATTTCTTCCTTCTCCTGTGACCTGACAATTGTTACACCGGAATTATCATTAAAACTATTGCAAATATTGAACATTTCATCAAATTAACAGGGCACTTTTTTAAAAGTAATGTGAGAAAACAATCAACAAGTACCGTCTTAGAGAACGTGGAATGGAAATGGGGTTTGGTCCTTTAGACCAACCAAACAGAGTAAACCAGCTCTGGACTGCTGTAATCACTTTCTGGAAAAAGGCATACTCTTCTGTGCCTTCTGCAGGAATCAGTGATTGTTCAAGTGTGCTCCCAATCCGTTTACTCTGGCCAACAGAATATTTTGCTTTTAATCTTTCCTTTTCAAGCATTCTTTCCAATTCTGCACAAAAACAGCTGCATTTAGTTATAGTTCTGCCACCTTTTAGCATACAAACAAAAGAGTACTTATTTTCCTTTAATTTAACTTATACTGGAAAAGAAACCAAGCCCTTACAGCAGGTCCAAACACTGCTATGACCAGAGCACTAATCAGAGTTTTCAAATCTTTACCATGAAGAAATCATTAGCTATGATATAAAACCAAACAAAATTAATAGCTTTATACTGGAACTTCATAGATTAGACTAAATGTTAATGAATGTATTATCACTTCTACAGTGTAACCTTGCAATCACTGATGTATTAAATCCTCATCACAAAATTGATTCCATGCAATCTCTTTACTGCACATGTCTGGAAAACAAAATTTATGATGCTACAAAGTGGATCATGAAATATCTTTATCTCAACAGTTAATATTAAATATTACCTTATCACAACTGTTTTTCTTTTGATATATTAATTTCTATCCCATCTTTCCACACAGAAGAATCACACTGGCATATATATGAATATTCTGACACATTATCACAAGAATGTAAGAAAAACCCAGTTAATTGTTGAATCAGGCTAAGTATCCACCCAATTCAGCATTCCTGTTTCTAACAATGGCCAGCAAAATATATCCAGAAACCTCTTCAGCAGAGATGTGAGCTACAAACCATTCTCCACTATTACCCCTTAAAATGAATATTCATTAGCACAGTTTCTCTGAATCAGAAGCTTCTAGTTATTTATCATGACAGACAGTGAAAAACCTATCCTCCATGAATTTGTCTATTTGCCTTTCAGAGGAGATACAAGATGTCCTATATTAGTGCTTGGTGCCAGTAATGGGCTAGATGGCAAGACAGAAGTTCTGCTGATCCATAGGAGGTGTTTCAGTTTAGGTGTTTACCCACTCCCTCTGAAAACTTTGGTTTGCAACTTGAGGGTGCTCTTCGGCCTAATCTTAGAGACAGATTTTTAACCTTTACCTGTAGCCAGCGGTATATCTGCAAAACTGTGATTGGTGTGTCAACTTTGTCACTCTCTGGATAATTCTAATCTGGTCCCAGAAATCCATGCCTAGGGCCTCTACAGACAACCCTTTGGGCAGTCCTGGAAGCAGGGATGGGGACAGGCAACCGCACAGCAGCTGCCTCAACCCCTTCCCAAAGACGTCATCACGTCGTGCGCTGTTATGCACAGCACGCGCCATCAGGATGTCCCTCCGGTGCAGTGTCTTGACACGCTGTGTCAGAAGGAATGCAGAAGTGCCGCACAGCGGTTCTTCGGGCATCCTTTTTGCCAGCTCTGAAAGGACCAGCATTTTGCCACTCCTTTCAGGGCCAGGAAAAGGGTGGATTGGGGCCGAGGCGTGGGGCAGCCTCAGCCCCAATCCTCCACTTCCCAGGGCGACCCAGGGCCGCCCGTCTGCATCCCCACTAAGTCACCTCTTGTTTTGCACTTATGATGTGCCCTAATGTGCATTCTTTAAATAATGTTCAGAATAATCAATTAGTTCAAAATACTATTGGCAGATTTCTTAGGATAAAATAAAGTACCCCTTTATGGTACCCCTCTTCTTGAAAAATCATTTCCACCTTTCAATATGCTGGTTTTCTCAAACTAAGGGGGGTTGCAGATTGCCAGAAATAGTGCAAATTGAGTCCACTTTTAGGGTTAGGGTTAGTGCTAGGGAATCATGGGAATTTTTTTTCTGAGACATTGAGCCTTCTCTATCAGAGAGCTCTGGTGCCACAATAAAATGCAGTTCCCATGATTTCCTAACGCTAAAAGTGGACTCAATTTGCACCATTTCTGGCAGTCTGCAACCCCCCTAAATGGCTTGAGATCATATTGGTTCTACACGCAATTTATCACAGTTTTACGTTTGTATGAACAGTTTGTTTCTGTGACTTTTACATGTACAATATTTATTGTACTGGTTTTCTTTATGTTGCCTAGGAAATTAAGTTTGGGGGGCAACATAAACACTTAAATGTATCAGCAATCTTTTCTAAATGTTTCTTAATAAGTCTCACAGAATTTCACAAGTAGGATGGGTCACAGAGAATTTTCCTTTGCAAAACCTTGATGATTTTTAACTAGTCATGTGCTTATATGCATTTAATAACTTCAACTGTATTGCTTTATAGTAGGAAACAAGCTATTTTTAAAACAATCTTACCACCATAGCAAAATCTAAACTGGCCATAAAGATCTGGCTAATACTCTTACTCAACAACAACATCAGATAAGACCCTCTGACACTGTTTCTAAGGAATTAATATTTATGTTCCTAAGGAAGTAATATTTTGAACATTAAGAACAAGAATCGATCGGCTAGTTTAATTTTGTTTGCCGTATAACGAGGATTATATCTGTTATGCCAAGAACTTCTAGAAATATAAACACCTGTAACATAACACAGAATCTATTACCTTCACAGAACTCCTGAAAATTTCAAGTGCCTTTGTAATGAATGAGTGGGTTCTGAGCTGACTGTATGGTCCCAAACCAGAGAACATGGCTGCATGCAATGCATTGATGTGGGAAAGATTTGGACATTGAAAGCAAGAAATTAAAAGGAATGTTGAATTGGCCAGAGTAGATGGAGTTTGCAAAATAAGGAGGAAACAAGAAGGAATTGGTACAAACAAGGTGTGCTGGACACTCCGAGCTGCATCAACTGATAATAACTTGGTGTGATGGTTCAGGATGTTTTAATATTAACAAAGGTAAAACACAGGTATGTTTTGAAACTATGGAAACCAAGGAAAGACATGTTTTTTTCAAAAGAAAGATGAACAAGGTATAAAAGAAGTGGTCTACCCGACTCACTTTGTTGGCACCTATCCGGGCAAGTTGTCATCCCAACCTTCATGGATGCCTGATCAACATTCAGTGGAGGACCTTCGTCAGTATGTCTGAGTGAATGTGTGTGTGAAAGAGCTCTTGATACTTAAAATGATTGTCTTATTTGTTATTTGTTATTTCTTATTGTCTTATTTCTCTTTGTTTCATCCGTATGTTTTAATAAATGTTACATGCAAAGTGTCTAAACCCAGATCTGGTTTCCCATGTGTCTATATTGAAAATCCTAAAGTCTAGGGTGGCTAAATTTCTCTCTGGATCAAAAGAACAACAGAGAACCTCGGTTCATGACATGATTGGCGTAGTCGGAAGGATCCAAGAGAAATTTAGTTTTGCCTTGGTGAAGGATGAGTAAATAAGAGACACTGGGAATTGATTTGTGATTGAAAAGTCAAATTTGGTCTCTCCGTGCCTTTTTGCTTGTCATTTGTTCCAGGACCCTTGACACTCCCTGATGAAGGACATAGTCAGGGGAAAGTGTGGAGGTTTCTGCAGCATTTTGATGGGGTTGAGGTTGGAGAGTGGAATCAGAGGGACACCTCTGCTTAATTGGAGTCATAGGGCTCTTTTGGGAAAAGGAGCAAGAAGAGGATAGGTGAAGGTAGGGATTACCCTTAGGGATCCTGTCTTTAAAAACCCTTTTTACTCTTGAGGGGGAAACAGATCCTCCACAGATGTCCTTACGAAAGAAAGTAAAACGAAAATGTGTTGGAGAGATAAAATAGAAGACTGGGAAAATAAATCTGCCTAGGAATGTAAAAACTAACAAAGACTTGTAAAGGTAACAAAAAGATTGAGGAAGCATAGAAAAATCTTTGTAATATTTTAAGGAACAACTGAATAGAGATATGGAAAGGAAAAAAATCTGCCCAAAATCTGAACTGAGCTAAGGCATTGCTAAGTTCCCTGGAAAACAAAGTTTTAAAGAACGAAAGGTATTTTGTAACAGGAGGTTTATATTTGAGTTTTAAGGACCCGTTGCAAGGGTAAATGTTTATGTCATGAGGTTGCTTTTGTAAAGATCCTGCCCCAGAAAGCAAGTTAGACAACAGTCCTCAAAGAAAAGAGATTGTTAGGGCTGTGTTGGTTTATATGTTGGAAGATGGTCCTCCAGATGAAAAATATGTTAGAGAAGAAAAGTGCTGGAAATATATTTTGTGAGGTTAAAACATAGTAACAATCTGTACTTGGTGGTACTTAGTGAAAACTAAAGGCCTAAGCAGACTGGCAGAAATAGTGCACATTAAATTGAGGCACTGCCCTGGCTCAGTGCTAGGGAATCATGGGAACTGTATTTTTTTCTGGGACATTGAGCCTTCTCTGTCAGAGAGCTCTGGTGCCACAATAAATTACATTTCCCATGATTCCCTAGCACTGAGCCAGGGCAGTGCCTCAATTTAATGTGCACTATTTCTGCCAGTCTGCTTAGGCCCTAAGTTTCCAATGCAACTAGATTTTTTTCCTTGGGGCCAAGTAGTTGTTTCCTTTAAGCCACCAGCTAGAGAAACAGAAAAAGGGAGTTCCTTTGCTCAGGAATGTTGAAAATTCTCACTAGCTGCTGATAAGTGAAGCTGTCTCCTGGAATCCCTCTCTCCTGCTGAATACAGAACTCAAATTTGTTCAAGTTGTGTTAGGTTAGGGATCCCCCCCAGAAAACAGAGGAAAACTGCAGATTAAATGGAGACGGCCAAAAAAATAAAAAAATAAAGACGTAATAGATACAGTTTGTTATTTTCAGTATTTTTGCCAGGGAAATTATTAGTGACTTTTGAACATTTAAATAGTACACTGTATGCAAGCAGTAGTAAGACCTTGGAAGCTGTTTCTGAAGTTTTGTCATGTTTTATAACTCAGACCACTTTACTGGGATAGAGTTATACTGTTGTTAGTTCTATACAGAAATATACAGAAATTATGGAAATCTGTTAGTAAAAATAGGGAGACTAGAATGATGGATTCATACAGAGTTTCAATCATGGTATAAGACTTTGGATTATAAAATAGGAGAATCAATGTGGTAGATAAAATTGATTATTTAATATGTGGGGAAATTATTGGAAACCCTATTTGTTTGATAACCCCATGTAAATTAGATTAGGGTTTTTTCCATGTTGTTACACTTTTAGAAGAGCCTTTTCATCATGCACAGTCTACCTGAACATAAAAAAAGTTTTCCCTTATGCTCTTTTTTTCCTGACCCATTTCTCATTGTTTCATCCATGTTTTAATAAATGTTACAAGCATAGTGTATAAACCCAGATCTGGTTTCCCATGTGTCTATATTGAAAATCCTATAGTATAGGGTGGCTAAATTTCTCTCTGGATCAAAAGAACAACAGAGAACCTCGGTTCATGACACCTTTAATAAATATTACCAGTATTCTTACCTGCAACAGAATTTTCATGGGCAGAGTTTGTATCTGCATCAAAAGTACTGGAAGAAGTTTGTGAATATGCTCCTGGAATACAGCATGGATGTTGCACTGCTTCTCTAGTGCTATAAATTATTTCAGTAGAATCTATCCATTTGATAAAAACATAAACAGAAAACATAATATACGTTTCACTTTGCCATCTATAATAAAAAGAACAAAAAGTATCTTTTCTCTGATAATTGCATGCTCCCTATTAAGTAAATAATTACACAGAAATAAGTAAATCATTCATAATAACATAACCAATATAGCTAGTGCTAGTGGAAAAAATATGGCCTAAAACCAACTAAATGTTGGTGGAAAGAAAATCTCTCTAGTACGGTTGTACCAATTACACCTTTGTGGAACTGGTTCTACAACCATATTGTGCAACTGATTATTCAGCCAAAACTATATTGCAATGACTGCAGTAACTCTGAAAATCACAACTTCTAGTGAAATTGGTCTGAAACACTACAATGACATAATTAGACAGAGGCCATCAAATATCAATTTTGAAGTGTTAAACTGTAAAGAGAATAGCCCATTGCAACAAACATTTAATCTTTTATTTAAAGTTTTTGAAACTATTTCAACATTCCAGAATAATTTCTTTGATCAGTCAAATTACTGTTACAGTTACAAACTTGCTCTATGGAGATTATCAGATAGCTAAAAAGGATAGGAGAGAAGCGGGACGATCCTGTCTTTATTGGGCAATTGCAGAAAGATTACCAGACAACATCCTGTGGCATAACTCTCATCCCGTCCTTCTCCTCTCAGTGAAGTGGAATGGCCCCGTAACTTTTTATTGATGGGAAACTACCATCAATAAAAAGTTACAGGGCCATTCCACTTCACTGATAGGAGAAGGATGAGATAAGAGAGACACTGCAGGACGTCATCTGATAATCTTCCCGCAATTGCGCAATAAGGATGAGAGCATTCCGCTTCTCTCCCGTCTGTTCTCTGATAATCTACTTCAACTACTCTAAACTCAATCTATGGCAAACATAATTTAACCAGCTATGTCATTTCATCACTGCTTCTCACTTCCCATTACCCATCTACCTCTAAATCAGGGGTAGGGAAAGTGTGGCTCATGGTTTGCATATGGCTCATAGGACCACTAATGTGGCTCCTGAAGCCTACCAGAAGCCCCCAGGCTTCCAAAAATGTGAATTGAGGGCACTTTTCAGGCAATTCTTTGTCTGAAAATCTCCCAAAATGCTGTCAGAACTGCATGGAAATGTGGCACTTCGTGTCTCCTTACCCAGAGTCCACCAAACCTCCCCCCAAAAATGAAAAAATATATTTGAAAATTAGCCAAAATGGCAGCCAGATATGATGGTGCATCACTTCAGGTGTGCTGAAACTCGCTGGTGAAGTCCACCAGACAGACGGGAGGAAAGGCAATGACCCCCACCTCCTGCACAGTTGCCCGCTCATACTGAAACAGATATGGTTCCCCACTCCTACATCTATATAATTCTTCTTGTTCATTATCTAACAAAACTAACAAAATGAATTTCAACAGGGAGAAATGTAAGGTACTGCACTTAAACAGAAAAAATGAAATGTATAGATATAAGATGGGGAACACGTGGCTTAACATAAGTACATGTGAAAGGGATCTAGGAGTCCTAGAAACCACAAGTTGAACATGAGTTAACAATGTGATGTGGCAGCTAAAAAAGCCAATGTGATTCTAGGCTACAGCAATAGAAGTATAATATCTAGATCAAAGGAAATAATAGTGCCACTGTATTCTGCCTTGGTCAGGCCACACCTGGAATACTGTGTCCAGTTCTGGGCACCACAATTCAAAAAGGATGTTGAGAAGCTGGAGGTGGTGGCCGACTAATATGGTAAAGGGTCTGGAAATCATGTCCTGTGAAGAGAGACTTGGAGTGCTGAGTATATTTAGAATGGAGAAGAAACAATTAAGAGATTATATGATGGCCCTGTTTAAATATTTGAAAGGGTGTCATATTGAGAATGGAGTAAGCTTGTGCAATGGATACAAGCTGCAGGAAAAGAGATTCTACCTAAACATTAGGAGGTACTTCCTGACAGTAAGAGCTGTTTGACAGTGGAACACATTCACTTGGAGAGTGGTGGAGTCTCCTTCTTTGGAAGCCTTTAAACAGAGGCTGGATGGCCATCTGTCAGGTATGCTTTGATTGTGAGTTCCTCCATGGCAAGGGGTTGGACTGGATGGCCCTTGTGGTCCCTTCCAACTCTACAATTCTATGATTCTATCTGTTGGTTTCTAGGTGCACATTTAGATATTTGAAATTTGTATTTTTACAACTTCTCACCTAACCACCCAAAGAATTAACCTATAATGGTTGCACAAGCCAACAATAATGTAATGAACCAAGGCATTTTAAAGTACATCTGAATAAAATCTCAGTACATGTTGCACATGACAAATATCTGAAGATATTAGCTGTGTGCTATCCTGTGCAGGGAAACTACTATCACAGGAGCTGATGAACAGAAGAAAATATTCTGTGCTTACCACTTTTCAGGATAATTTGTTGGTCATTAAGATGGTATGCCAGGTATGGATACACAGTAAGGAGGCAGTTCTCTGCCGTTGCAGATACCTGCAGTGAGAATCTAAAAGCACATTAACTTTCACTGAAATTACTGTTCAGTATTTGCTAACCAAAAAGAGTATTTTTCCAATTTTCCAATCAACACCAACACCAAGAATCTCACACTGCACACATTTATTTATTTATTTAATATTTTTCTCCAGTATGTAGTAACAGTAGTTTATTGCTTAGTCCAAAGACCATTACAAACAAAACATTCAAGCTTTCATACAATTACAAGAGGATAATTAAAATTAACTAAATAAAATACATACCTAAGCTTAAGATAAATACCTTGTATTGTGCACAGATCACATTGCAGTAACAAGAAAAGAGCACTAATTAACCATTGGTGTCAAAACAAAAAGCATTTTATACACTCATATTCTCAGGTTTCTATGGCAGTTAAGATGGTCTCCAAAAACTTTCCTCTACATCCGGTAACCTTCTCTGCAAACACAGTGACCCTTTGAACCACATATTGATTTGTTGATTTTAACAAAAACTAAATTCTCCTTCACACTTCAGTATTTCATTTTCTTTAGGAAAGGCTCTAAATAACTTTCTCTGATATCAGTATATATCTGGCATTTAAATATATAATGAGCCAATCCTCCAAAGCTGGCTCTCCACAGACATGCAGCCTATCTTGAACTGGGATAACATAAAATCTTGTCTAAATGCCACACTCCCAAGTGGCCCAACAGCAGACCTTTTGGCCTGTCTGTTTCAGGCCAAGGTTGATTTAACATATTAAGCTGTTTGTTAAGGCACATAGTAGTCAGCTTCCGCTGGGAAAAATGTCAGTTTTTGAGAGGGGTTAACATCTCTAATATGGGCAATAAGAAGATCAAAATATCGAGTCCTCATCTCTAAATACAAAGGGCATTCCAGAAGAAAATTATTTTAAGTCTTCCATCTTTCTACAACCATGCAGACACCAGCTACCTACAGTGGGAATGCCTTTGCATCATCCTTTGACACCCATTAGGGCAGGATATTCAGTCTGCACCTAGAAAGAAGGGTCTTCTTCATGATTTTAACCCTTTGACTAAGATCAAGTGTAACAGCCTCTCTCTTTGCTTTGTTTTTACTCCTGTTTCTCCAGATGACAGAGGAAACAGAAAACACTGGAAGGGAAAGAAGAACTGACAACCCATTCATTCAATTATATGGATGATAGTAACTTTGCCCAGAGGTCACTAAATTCCTTTAGCCAGCACTGTGCCAAGCATTCTGTGAAATTTCCATAGAATATCAGCACTATTTTAAATATCAAAGATTCTGTGAGATTTTTCATAAAGTACAATTTGAATTGTACTATTCAAATTGAACATTTTATAGGCATTTCCTCTCTGCTAGATTATTAACTTTTAAACCATTACTTCAATACTTAGAAAACTTTTAATAGAAATACCTGTTTCTTTCTTCATCGACAAAGAACAAATTCTTCATAAAAGACAATGGTTTTGAAGAACTGAAATGGACTGTACAAGTAAATCCAATATTCTCTCCTTCTTCTGTAATTTTAATCACATTGCCATTTGGAAAGTCCACAGTTAAGGGATTAATCTCTTTTTGTTCCTCACCATCATCATCAATATCATCACCATCTCTTCCAGAATCCATCTCTGGAATTTCGACTTTTAAAACCGATGGCCTATAAAACCACATAAAATACATATTGCCAATCTCCCAGAGTAACAATACCAAAAAATATATGTTTTCAGAAAAATATATTGAGAAAAATATTTCTGAAGTATATGCCATCTGAAAATGTACTCACACAACTATATATCTAGCTAACACTTTGTACTGCAAATTAACAAACAATCAAGAGGATAAACATTTCACATTATATTTATTCATAATTTTCAAACTTTTATACTATTCAATTTTCTAATCAGTAAATATAAACACTATCACATTAACACCAAGTTGATCCTGATTATGCCTTTCTTGGGTCTATTTCAAGGCAACTTAAGTTTGCCTTAATGTCTGATCCAAACAACTATCTTTGGTATAGTCAAGTGCTCAAGCATCTCAAAAGGAATTCTGTGGCCTTTGAATGGCATAATCTCATGTCAAAAAACAGAATACCCCTTCAAAAAATAGCTTGTCATGTAGTGTGGTTATAAAACACACACAAACAAATTACAAATCCTCAAAAATATGCTAAATTAAACTCAAGATAATGTTTTAATTTTTTTTTATTCAACCAATAAATCCACCATTCTTAAATACATAAAGTAGGTTTTTTTCCATTATATCTTTAAAAAACAAACAAGAATTATCCACCAAAGAATAACAGAAATAATCTGCTATAATCATGTTATCTTATTTGCTCCTTACTATCTTGCTAAACTTAAATAGTTTATATCAAACCCTATAATTACTTTAAATGAAAAATAAGTTCTATGTAGTTAAATTACTTCCTTCTTTTTTTGTTGTTATTTTCCATATCACATAAAGCTTGTTCATTATATAATTTCCCAAGTCTATTACATTGTATGTTCTACCTATAAATAATTATTTTTCAGTATACTGATTAATTTCTCTGTTCATTTCTGTTTGTACCTCTTCAGGTACAAACTCAAAATAATTAAGGAACTGTCAAAAACTCGCAGAATCACTGCTAGATATAATATGACAAATATGTTATGAGACTTGAACCTCTATAGCATAAACACAGATCTAGACTACTGAAGTCAAAGCATCATCACAGGAATGCCAAATGACTTGCTACTGTTGAGTTTTATACAATTTGCTATGTAACAGGCCTAAAATGCTCCTTCCAAGTGAATTCTATGCCCAAACAAAAAAATCTAACATTGTTCTAACAATTTGGCATTTGGCATAGAAATCTCCTCTAAGTGATCAACAGCTATTTGTACTGCACAACGATATGTCTCATGCTAACAGAGATTGGACAGATTCCTTTTTTGGAATATAAAACAAAGCTAGCACAGATGAGGTGCTGGCTTAGCTATTTCTCATTTCCAGCTAATTCCAAAGAAGTTGTTTTGGATCTAAGCCAGTGTCTAGCATCAATAATAGATTGGATGAGGGCAAACAAATTGAAGCTCTATCCAGAGGTATTCCTGGTCATCTGAAAGGCAGGGCACAGAATAGGGATATGGACCATGTGTGATTGGGTCATACACTTGAAGATGCAAGCTCACAGTTTGGTTGTACTATAAGATTAATCTGCTTTTGCACACTAGAGGTTAATGAGCCAACTGTACCTGTTCCTGGAGGGAACACATACCTTAGTTACATTCTGTAATGCACTCTGCACATGATAGCTTTTAAAAAGTGTTCGGAAATTTCAGCTGATACAGAGCTGCCGCTAGAATGTTAACTTGAGCAGATTAATGGGGCCGTACTACAACAATTTCACCAGCTACTGTTCTGTTTCTCAGCACAATTCAAAGTGATGGTTATGAACTATAAAGCTTATACCACTTCAATCCAGACTATCTGATAGACCATATAACACCCATGAGCCTGCCTGGACCAAGAAAGCCACAGGAAAGGTCCTTCTTTCAGTATCACAACCTTCTCAGGTAAAGTTGGTAAGAACATGAAATAGGGCTATCTTGGTGGCTGGCCCCTAACATTGAAATTCCCACCCTAGGGAGGCTCAAATGGCCCCTTCCTTCAGTCCTTCCATTAGCAGAGAAATATTGTTTTATTCAGACAAGTTTTCAAAACAGAAGGCTTTCAAGGAAAGGGCTTGTAAGAGGGTGCAGTATTGTTTTAAACTGGACTGTTTCAATTTCATTTTATCCTTTTTTAGTGTGCATTTTAAATTGTTTTCATATTATTAATAGTTTAATTCTATTTTATTTTTGACTTTTTGTATGTTTTTAACTACAATTGGGATCCTAATATCCAATCTATGCCCTGTAGGGCCTCAAAATCATTTTTACACATGAGTACCTAATCTGCAGAAATGACCTTAAACAAAACTATCAGTATATAAGTATATTAGAGGTTAAACTGTAAAGAAATAACTCCTGAACCAAATCAGGTATTATCAGAAGACTAGGGAAAGGCAATTTCTCTTTTAGCCAAGCTCCTATCAGTGATAAAGTAGCTAACAGTTATCCTATAACTAAATTACTTTTTCCAATTGTTGTTTTTCTATTCCTTTATCAGTAGCACAAAATTATAACTTCTAAAAGAGTAGACAGAAAATAGTGATCTCTCACCTGTTAAGAATGCTGTTACTACAATGCATATTGCAGTTTAGAGTGGTGATTTACCTTAAATAATTTTGGGGAATTATGGAGACATTTGCCCCAGTTTTCACACTGAGAGGAACAGGAGTCAATATCAGCAGTTGAGGGTCAAAGCTGATCTTGGGTGACCTTAGAGCACCAGATAAACTGACAGTCTTGTACACAGACATCTCATCATTCAAGAACACTGGGACTTCACCTGTGTATTCTCCGGGACAACCTGGCAAAAAATGTTAAGAGTCACCCATATTACTAAAAATGCTATGTGTATTTTTAGGACACATATCGAACTTTAAAATGAAACACATATATTTGTTTTTGACAATAAGCTAAAATATAGCAACTAGTTACCAGGACTGTGCAATATTTCAGCAGATTTTTCTGTAAAACAGATTTTTCTATAAAATCATCATTAAGGAAGCAATCTACAAATCATTCAAACCTCCAATATGTGAAATCCAAAAGCCAAGTCACACATGCAGCATTTAAAACTATATCCCAGCTTATCTTCCTTTTTGAAGCTCACCAATAGAGATACTACACAACAGAACAATAGACATAGTAGTCTATGTGTCAAAAACACCTGAACTCCATAGGCTACATAACTGTATAGAAAAGAAATGTACTATTCTTTCCCTCTATGGAATTCATCTATACCATGAATGAGCCATATCTTGAGATATAGGGGCTGCAAAGTACTCCCTACCAGATCTCAAAGGTCCATAAATATTTCCATACTCCACTCACATGCTAAATTCTGTGTGCGTGTGCGTGCAAAGGAGCCCTAGTGGCACAGTAGTTAAATGCTGGTACTGCAGCCACAAGTTTGTGAGTTCAATCCCAGGGCTCCAAGGTTGACTAAGCCTTCCATCCTTTCATAGGTCAGTAAAATAAGTACCCAGATTGTTGGGAACAATTGTCTTACAGTTTGTAAACTGCTTGGAGAGTGCTGAGTTCACTATGAAGCGCTACAGAAATGTAAATGCTACTGCTATTGCTGTTGTGCGCACGCACACATGTATATCACATGCACACATACATATGGATGCATACATATATAGACACATTGTACCATCTTGGGCCTGGGGGTGAAAATGAGGCACTCAGTATCAGGTAGTATCTTATCTTCACACCTCTGATTTAATTCTGACCAAGAAATATTTTTTTTAAAAAACCAGATGACCAAAAAGTCACTTCTGGTTCTGACCATACACACACACAAACCAAAAAATCCTTTGGTTTAAAACAGGTGACAAGGAGATCATAAGAACATGGGAAGTTTTCCCCCAAGCCCCTGGGGAAACAAGGGGCCTTCATTAAGGTTCTTGGGGTATTGGGGGTTACATGTGCCACAGAGATTCAATAAACAAGACACTAAAAATAGTGACTGTGTCTTTCTGAATCAATAGCAACTCTTAGCATTGCTCCTGATGCTCTTCAGAATTCCCATGATTTCCATATCTTTTATTTATGTCAGTTTATTAAGCCAGGCATGTATCACAGACAGACATACAGATTTAAAACGCTGCCTCTTCTAGTGCTGCAGGAGCTGTACATTCATTGTATTGCCTTGACATTTTTTCCAGCAGTGCTAACATAACTAAAGATCCCAAATGCCCTATCTCAGTCTTCATTTCTTACATGTCAGAATTAAAATGCTTTGCTTAACCAAAAGCATGTTAACAATATGGAACATTTGATACTATATTGATCAAACCATAATCCAAACACAGAAACTGAAATTCCATTTCTAGCAAATCTACAATCTTAAAAGAAATTGTATGCTGCTTTTATTAGGACACCAACTCAAGAAGGACCATTCGTTCATATAAAAGGTGTTCACATTTACTTTATTATTAGTTTTGTGCAGCCACTTTTTTATAGCCAGTTTAAACCTTAACTTTAATTTATCAACGAATATCTCTTGCCAAATCATCAATACAGGTACAATAAACTTCTTTATAGATTCCTCATAAGATGTTACAAAACAGTCTATACTGTGCAGTTAGTCCACAACACTTTGTAGAAACTAATTCCTTTGTCACTCTGGTGCCAAAAAGTATCACCGTGTGTATGTATTTATATCCTTCTAGAAACCCAGTAACCAGTATTTCTTGGTGGCATAATGGTAAATTACAAGCAATTAAGAAATAATAAACAGTGATAGAACGGCATGAGAAGGCAGGGTAATTAAAAAGTGTGGATCATTATTTTTGTAATTACTGAATGACTGATTTAACGGGTAACTTGTTATAGACTGATCTCAACAGAGCATCTTCCATTCACAGTGCTCATACTTTCTCAAATTCTTCCCAGTACACTACCTTGTGATGTTATCTTCCTTTCTATTCCTAGCCCCTTTCATTATTGACCTTTCCAATATGAAGTAACAGAAAATCTTAAAAGTAAGCTCAGAAAAGTGCTAAGACCCTATTTCACTTTGTAGGATAGCTATCAAACATTCTACAGATACATTATGAGCAAGATTTTAGGCAGTCTGGCTTTGATGAAGTTTGGGAAGAAAGTGGGGTGCGTTCACAGGAATGTGTACAAAGTTGAATATAATTCAATCCATAACATAAACTTATTTCATTATAATATAATAATATGTCCTATTAGCAGGCAAACACTTTTTTATTCCAAAAGGCTCTTGAGAACAGAAGATCTTTAATTAAGGAAAGACTTTTAAGAAAGTGCTATTCTGTTTAAATGTTATGTTTTATAAACTTGATCTTAAACATTTTTAATTGCATGTCTGAAAATTGTGTGTTTATAATACAGTTAATAGTTTGACTATATTGTATTTGTTTTGGACTAGACTTTCTCTGTCCATAGGAGACAACAGTAAAGCAGCTCCAAGCAACTGAAGTTTCTTGGGCCTCTAGTATCAAAGCTGTCAAGAGGTTCTCCTAGATTAAGAAGCTGATAAATCAAGGGGAGTGAGACCTCATCCTTATGGGTGAAATGTGACTACTCTGCCTGCACATTCCACTTTTGGCTTATTGCTGAGTTTTGGGCCCAAAACACACAGGCCAAATAAGGTGGCTTCCAGCCACTTTGGGAGTGTGGCGTTTACATGACGCACACCCCCAAAATGGCCGGAAGCTGCTCCGAGGGGGGGAGAGGCGCAGCTTGCCAGAGGCTGGTTTAGGACTGTGGCAAGGCCCACTTCAGGAGTGGGCCATGCAGTCACCATGATTCCAGCCCAATCACAGCAAGAGCAGCCAGAGGCCGCTCCTTCTGGTCCATGTGCTTCAATCCATACTGAAAATTCCTGAGTAGTACAGGCTAAATATCCTTATCCAGAATTCCAAAATTCGAAATTGTACATATGGATGGCTGAGATAGTGACACCTCTGCTTTCTAATGGTTCTTGTAAACAAACTTTGTTTCATGCACAAAATTACTGAAAATAGTGTGTATAAGATTCCCTTCAGGTAATGTGCATTAGGTGGATACAAAACATCAATGAATTTCATGTTTAGACTTGGGTCCCATCTGCAAGATATCTCATTATGTATATGCCAACATTCCAAAATTCCCCCCAAAAAATGTGAAATCCAAAACACTTCTGGTCCTAGATAAGGGATATTCAGCCTGTAGTAAATTCTTCAATCAGTGGTTCAAAAACTACTCTTTGCTTTATTTCAGACTTTACAGACAGAGATTTGCTGGGCACTGTGCTTAATACAAGTTTTATAACAGAGACTGAAGTTTTACACTCGTACTTTGACAAAAGAACTATTTATTTCCCAAGATAAAAGTTGCCATGGGATTTGAATCCTATGGCTGTTTCAAATGCTATTTTTGGGGGGTTGCAGACTGCCAGAAATAGTGTGAATTCAGTCCACTTTTAGGGTTAGGGTTAGTGCTAGGGAATCATGGGAACTGTTATTTTTCTGAGACATTGAGCCTTCTCTGTCAGACAACTCTGATGCCACAATAAAATACAGTTCCCATGGTTCCCTAACTCTAACCCTAACCCTAAAAGTGGACTGAATTCACACTATTTCTGGCAGTCTGCAACCCCCCTTTTATCTCATTTAAATGTTTAAAGATAGCTTGTGACTCTAGACACACAACTCTAGCCCTCCCCCCATTCCATCCAATGTCATCTGGAGGAAAGACACTAGGCCGAGCACCATCAGGCCTAAAATAATAAGAAGAGCCCTCCCTCTATTACCATCCGATGTCATCTGGGGGAGAGACGCTAGGCTCAGCACCATCCAGCCTGGAATAAGAAGAACTCTTACTTCTTAAAGGACGGGTGGGATTTGGGATTTTTATGTTCTGTTTAGATTGTATTAATATATCTGAATGGAAATTTTAATGTTGTAAGCCACCCCGATTGCTCTGCAGAGGGGCAGGATATTATTATTATTATTATTATTATTATTATTATTATTATTATTAGATTCACAATCTGAATTCTAAATTTATTTTTGAAAATATATCTAATCTGTCCATACTGTCACATGAAAGTTAAATTTTTAAATGAAGCATTTTGAATAGATTATCAATATTCTGTCAAAGAATGTCTCAAAGAAAGTAGTAAAGGCAGTAACTAGAGGTTATCAAATTGTTACATCATACAGCATATCACAGAATAAGAAAAATCTATAACCAGACCATCATTTCCATAAAAAAAAAATAGTGATGGCTTCCCTCTATATATTCCAGCTTATTACAGATTCATAAGGGAACAGAAGTCAGATCTCTTTACTGAGAGACAGGTGAAAGTCTCACAGAACAATCTAGGTAGTTCTGAGTTCAGAGTCAGCAATCCTAAAAAGAAATGAAACCATGAAATTCTAATATATGTCCCTCACTGAGAAAGTCTTCATGATTTATATATATATATATATATATATATATATATATATATAGTCTTTTAAAAAGACACTAAAATATTGCTTTGCTATGATTGAATTATCATTGGAGCACTACAGTTAAAAATACCACTGGCTAACACATTGTAAACTGCTTACAGAGTGCTTAGCACTATAAAGCAGTATAGAAATATAAGTGCCATTGCTATTGCTACTTAAATTAATTAATTTCTAGTTATGTCTCACAGCACAATTCCAGAAATGCAAACTCGATTCTTACACAACCTTTCATTTAACAAGGTCCAGTCACTCACTCTGATAACAAACTTGCATGGTTACATGCCTATCAGTCCAGAAGCAAAGTGAATACTGATCAAAATAAGGCAGCATTACACCTTCAAAGCATTGCATGTATCTGTGAAGCAAAAGGATGAGAATGGACCAACATAAACGCCAGAGCCTCCATACATACAAAAAGGCTATAAAAGGGACCATGAGTTGGGAAGACTTCTTAATCAAGAATGTGCCAATTTAATCAGTGGTTGAGAGCAACTAAAAATAAAATGTTAAGAAGTTCATACCTAACTCTAGCCTGAAGAGCATTAGAAGGTTCCTCTTCCATTCTATTTAAATCCCTACACAAAAGCACTCATAAGGCATTGGACAAGATATATGTCATCATTTTGCTACAGGTTCTATTTGTTTTATTTTATTAATAAACCATATGGCAAATGTATTAAAGATTTCATATAGTAATCTGCCTAAGGCTTGTTAATTCTCATCCAGTATTTACAGGGAGTGGCATGTAATCTCTACAAACCAATTAAAAAGTGCACAGAGTATTTGTAGTGAGTACATTTGTGACTTCTACTTTATTTAACCACACAGTTTCAATTTTAAAATACACTTTATTGACTAAATAATATAGAATGCCATGCTGCTGGTTAATCACTAAATTTTATGATAGAAATTTTCATAATTTATTCATGAATTCTGTGAAAAAGTGCTTCCTTCTGTCTCTCCTGAATCTCATACCATGCAGCTTCATCGGACAGCACCACTGATCACATGTTCTATTGTGGGAAAGCTCCCCCTGTCCACCTCTTTTCCAAAATGCTTAATTTTATACACGATTACTATAACTTACATTACTTCTAATTTTTTCCACACTAAAAAACGCAAACATTGTAATCTTTCCTCACAGAGAAGTTGCTTCAGCACCATGATCATTTTAATTTCTCTTTGCTGCAGTTTTTCAATTCTACAACCAGGTAAATTCCATGAGGAGAGCCGACATACGTGTAGTATTTTGGGTACTGAACTCTGAAAACCAGGGTTCAAATCCCTGCTTGGCCACAGAAACCCAATGGGTGACTTTGGGCAGGTCACATTCTCTCAGCATTAGAGGAAGGCAATAGCAAACCCCTGTTAAATAAATCTTACAAAGAAAACTCAGTGACAGGATTGCCTTAGGGTCACTCTAAATCGGAAATGACTTGAAGGCACACAAAAACAATAAAATCCCATTTAATTCCAATTAATCTGCCTTAGTTGGGATGCATAATTGGATTTAGGCCACAAAATTAGCACAAAATTAAGTAAGAACAAAATACTTACATGGACAGAAAGAAATAGTAACAACTGTATATTGACCTGGACAGAGGACCCCAGTATGTAAACTAAATTTGAAGATACCATCATCCACTGCTTTGCCTGCAGCATCAAGATCAAATCTCCAATTAATCTCTTTCCTTGAGATATTTTTGATATGCAGTTTCTGAAAAAGATGTGGGGAAGATCAGGAGCATTACCAGTTTCATTACTGTAATAAGATGGGGTTTCTCTGCTTACAATTAAATCAAACTCTCCAAATTATTGGTCAATTGATTTATTGAATATAAACTCTAGGATTTACAGCTGTTTCCTTCTCCAGAAGCTAATAAGATGGGTGCAGGTCAAAAGTATTTTTCATGAAGAACTAGCTGGGTTTGGGAAAGGCCATACATAGTACATTGGACCAGATTTTTGTGTTACACTAGTGGTTTTTCCAATAGCTTTTCACTATGGTCACTGACTTTTCTTCAACCTTTGATATAATTAGTAAGAACAGTTTGTGGAATACACTTGCTGGGGCTAATATTGATAAGAGGCTGTTGCAACAAAGGTAAGGTTTAGGACAGATGGAAAACTGAAGAAATTCGTACAAGAAAAGGAGTCAGACAAGGCTGTTTTTTAGCACTCCTCCTGTTTAATCTTTATATTAATAATATTGTAACTAAGAGCCTCTACAGACGGCACTTTGCACCATCTTGGAGGCAGGGAAGGGGAAGGGCAGCCACACGTCGGGCACCCCAACCCCTTCCTGAGGACGTCATCACGGCGCACACCATTACACATGGCGTCCGCTGTCAAGAC
The DNA here is from genome assembly GCA_026167975.1 of Phrynosoma blainvillii. Classification (NCBI taxonomy): domain Eukaryota; kingdom Metazoa; phylum Chordata; class Lepidosauria; order Squamata; family Phrynosomatidae; genus Phrynosoma; species Phrynosoma blainvillii. The sequence goes on from JANUYF010000003.1 coordinate 253,124,367, forward strand.
ATCCTCTTGGTACAGCGTCTCAATGCGCTGCACTGGAAGGGATGCAGAAGAGCCGCACGGGCAGCTCTTCGAGCGCCTCTGGAAGGACTGGCATTTTAGCGCTCCTTTCAGGGCTGGCAAAAGGGTGGATTGGGGCCGAGGAGTGGGGCAGCCTCGGCCCCAATCCTCCACTTCCCAGGGCAGCCCAGGGCCGCCCGTCTGCATCCTCCCACAGTTAAATTGTCCTGATCCTTCCCTCAACAGCAAGTTGTAAAACTGAAGTCTTAACATATGCTGATGTCTTTGTTAACTGCCCTTAAGTTGACTTTGATTCATGGTGACACCATGGATGAGATACCACCAAGACCCCCTCTGCATAGTTCCTTCAGGCTCATAGCCAGAGCCTCCTTAATTGAGTCTATCCAACTGGTATGCAGTCTACCTCTTTTTCTCCTACTCTCTACCTTGGTAGACATTATTGTATTTTTTAGTGAGTCATTCCTTCTCATGATGTGACTGAGGTGCGACAGCCTCAGTTTGGTCATCCTGTCTTCTAGGATGATGACACTGTATAATGATCTATAAACAAAATCAGGCTGAAGAGAAATCTAAATAAACTTTGTGAGTTCTGTCAAACAGAACAACTTAAAATCAATTGTGCTGAAAATAAAGTAACTGTCTTTGGTAAATGGTCACCTAAATTTAGGTGGAATTTAGGTGGAAATAAGATGGAACAGGTCCCCTCTTTGAAATATTTGGGGGTATATTTTCATAAGAAAAATTCTTGGAAGTCTCAGTTACAAAACATCAAAACAACAGAAGAGAAGTCATCCTGTGTCATATTGAAATTTTTCTATTCTAGGGGTGGCTGACTACTAATTCTAGCATTGAAAGTGTTTTTAGGGAATGTAGTTGCTCACACGCAATATGGCATTGAGATCTGAGGGATAACTCATAATAACTTGAATGGCCTGGAGATCAGTGAGAAGAGGTTTTGAGGTAATTGTTGGCAGCACCTCCAGATATTCCAGTTGCATTTCTCAGGTAAGACACAGGTGTGGTATCTGTAAAACTATAGCTGACATGGCAGCCCTTTCATATTATATGAAAGTCTTGGATATGCCAGAGGGCTGCCTCGCTAAGCTTTGTTTAAGGAAATAATGGGAGAAAAGTGGCTGGGTAAGCTAGTTCAAAACTTATCAATCTCTAAAACCCTTTCAGCATATATTTTTGTCATTCCTGGAGTTGAAAACAAGCTGAGGGACTGGATCTATAGGTTGCATAATGATCAGGACTTAGTTTCAATTAAATCTTTGATTTAAACCCATTGGTATCACTTGTTGAAATCAAATCACAAAAGAGCTCAATATATACAAAACATGTGCCTTTGCCCCTCTGAGAACTATGTTTCCAAACCATGCCAACATCTGTTTTGGATGGCAAATATAGAAACATTTTGAGAAACTTAAGGGTCTGCATTTGGGTATGGGAAAGGTAGAGGATATTTCACACTATTTACTCTATTGTCAGCTTTATCAAAACTCCAGAAGAGATTCTTGGGACAGATGCTGGCATATTTACAGAGTGAGAGCTCTTATGTGAAACTATGTTGGTTGCTAATGAGGTGTGATCTATGTGGTACACATAAAATAGCCATATTTACTAAAGCTGTTAAAAGTATTAATACTATTTGCAAGATATTGGTATATAGACTGTGCAGGAATTCATTAATCTGATCTTTTTTTTTTTTGTATGGGTGTACATGTACAAGTATGTATTATGTATGTATGTATGCATGTATTTTTAATTGAATTTTATTGGACTTTCAGTCAAATGCAATAAATAAATGGCTGAGACTTACAATTAATAACCAATATTAGAGGGATGTGTGTTGTATGTCACAACCCCAAACTTCAAACTGACCAAGATCCTGCATCAGGAGGCATAGTTATAGCTTCATAGTTATGTCTCCCAATGCTTTTCTCCAAAACATACCTTTTCAACAGTTCAGCCTGCCACAAATATGGCAATTTCCACATTGCCAAACAGACTTACAACATCTTAACTATTGAATAGGATAGCAGCCATAAAACTTTAGAAGTGACACTGAAATATATTTAAGAGTATGACTAGAGAACTAGTGGCCTTCCAGATGTTGTTTCTTCCAATTCCTATCCAACTCAGCCAGGTAAACTAACGTTGATAGTGAAAGTTATACGTCATCATTACAGCCTCCCTGACTTTTTTTTTCTGGAGAAAGAATAATCTACCTAATATGGAAGAACCCAAGCATGGCAAATTAAAAAAATGTTTTTGTAGCAGTTTAGAGTAGAACTCAAATAAATGTACTGAAATTAGTACCAGGCAACACTTTGGTGGCAAGCAAAACCTAAACAATAAAATTTCAAAAACACTTTTTAATAAGAGACTCAGAACCTTTTCCAGTGGATACAATTTTGTTTTCCTGAGTATCAACCAACATTAATACATGATCCACGCTAGGATCAAGATCTTAGAAGTCATAGTGAAGATATGCAATAAACTGTAACTTATCAACCCTAGACCTTACAAAAATATCATTCTGAAGGTTTATTTGCATTGATAAAATCTTCAAATCACTATTTACTTTACTAGATAATAATGGAGGTGGAATGATGGTCTGGGAGACTTTTCCAGGGGAGGGGAAACATGTTTCTGCTGTTACATAACATAATTCCTTCAATATATAGAAAAGGGACAGTTATAAAGCATAATCTACCAGTCATTCTTAAAAAAATTAACTCCAGCAAAATTTTACCACAGATTTTGTCTTCTGGATTAGATAGACTGTTTACTGATGCAGCATTAATAAAAACAGATTTCATGATGTTGTATATGTTAGTATATAGGGAATTCTATATAGGGAATTTGTTAGTATATAGAGAATTTGCTTTCCTGTTTTTTTAATACAAGGAGCATGTCTGCACAGCAACAGGGTATTTTAACTTAATAACCTGATTTAGGGCCTTCAAAGACTGTCAGAAATAGTGCAGCTTGAGGTCACTTTAACTGTCCTGGCTCAGTGCAAAGGAATCATGGGAACTGTATTTTTTTTTCTGGGACACTGAGCCTTCTCTGTCAGAGAGCTCTGGTGCCACAATAAACTACAGTTCCCATGATTCTTTAGCACTGAGCCAGAACAGTTAAAGTGGCCTCAAGTTGCACTATTTCTTTCAGTCTGTAAAGGCCCTTAGACACAATTAGCAATGGTTTACCATAATATGATTTAACCTGGGGAAACCCTGAAGCCTAGTACTCCTTCCACCTACATGGTATCTATGAGGAGACTGGAAACCTGGTTGTATTTTAAATTAACCCCCATTTACCATTCCAAATCCTAAACTGTATTTAATCTTAAGCATGATTTACTGAAATAAGCTCACTTCATGAACTGGTTTATTGAAACAAGCTAACTTCATGAGCCACAATTAAGATTAGGCACAATTTGTTCTGGTCTAGATAAGACGATAAATGGTGGTTGTAAGAAAGAGAAGTGAAAGTATAATTGTGGCTGCACCAAAGGAGAGGTGGGGGAGAGGAAAAGTCAAAGGCTAGCACAGATTTGTTCATAGTTTCTCAGGCATCATCTCTATTCCCCCACTGTTGTTGGTTTTTTACTTTCTATTTCCTATGTTCTCCTCAGATATCTGTTTACTCACAATTCTGTTATATATTATATACTTCCTTGTTGTCATTTACTTGTTAATAAATGTTATTCTTATATGTCTATATTCTGCCCTTGCAGAAAATCAAATTAAATAATATATACAGATTTGAAAAGGAGAAAATGGGTGGCAAGCTGTGTGTCAGTATACTCATAAAATCTGTTATCAGCATTTTGAAATTCTTCTGTCTTGCCACAAGACTACTGAAGTGGAATGCAAGACGTAACAACTACTGAATAATAGTGAAAAAGAAATTGAGAAATCTGCTCATCTCCTTAATATACCTACCTTTATGTTACTGCTGTCACTTACAACACCCAAGTTGATAGTTCTCATACTATACTGAAATATGAGCTCTAAAGGAGAAACTTGCAGTGGTGGCTGTAATACTGCAGACAGAAGCATAAATACATATTTAAATTTAGAGTCTCAATAAATGCAATATGATCATCATCATTAACTATTGCCACTTCATTTGTTTCTGGAACTGACACATTTTGCTTTGAATAAATAAAAGCAATAATCATCCATCATAGGATTTAGAATCTATTCATGCAATGTATTTCATTTAGATTTCTTGTTTAATTGAAACTAAGGAGATATCGTGTGTGAAATATATGTCAGGTTACACGCAGATTGTAACCATCAGTGACAGATCTTATCGCATTGCTCCATGCCCAAGCAGTAGGCAGCCCGTATCCAACCCGGGCTTCTCCGGTAGCTATTCAACAACAGGAAAATCCCATTCTTAGAAAGGTACCAGAGAAGTCTGGGTTGGATACAGGCTGCCTACTGCCTGAGTACAGAGCAATGTGATAAGGTCTGTTGCTGACAGAAACAACTCACGTGTAACCTGGCACAGATTTCGCATGCAATTATCTCCTATGTCTAAGTCTGCTAGAGGTCAAAAATGGGATCCTCCAGGAGAATCTGGAGACTCAGAAAGTTGACATGATCCTTCTTCCCTTATCACCCATGGCTCCCATCTCCAATTCATATCCCTGAAATCACAATCTGCCATATTTTCTGAAACAATAACTTGAAATAAATTAGCAAATCATCAGTTCAAATCACTCCTAACTAGTGGCTTAGAGGGGTAGGCAACCTTTCCCCTTTAAGGGCCGAGGGACTTCAGCTCCCAGAATCTCAGGAGCTATTGGCCAACATGGGACTATTGGCCAACATGGCTGAGGCTTCTGGGAGCTGAAGTCCCTCGGCCCTTAAAGGGGAAAGGTTGCCTACCCCTGAGCCATGCAATCAAAGGCTTTGCTATAGTCTATAAAGCACATGCTGATTTTTTTTAATTCTTTGGTGCACTCCATTAGTATGTTTGCAACGTGGTCCCTGGTTCCTCTTCCTCTCCTGAAATCTGTCTGGACCTCTGGGATTTCTCTCTCAAGTATGGTTGGGGTCTATGTTGCAGAATTTTGAGCATAATTTTGCTTCCATGGGAGATCAGTGCTATGGTCCTATAGTTGCTTCAGTCACTTGTGTCTCCCTTTTTGTGGATGGGGATGTATATTGATCGCTTTCAATCTGCTGGCCATTGTTTTGTTTCCATATCTGTTGACATGTGTTGGTCAGCACTAAAGTTGACTCTGGGGGGAAGCAGACGGCACAAAGCGTCGTCTTCAGGGCAAGGAAGGGGAGGGGAAGCCACATGCTGGGTGCCCCAACCCCTTCCTGAAGACATCGTTGGAGCGCTGGACCCTCCGCACGGCCGGCGCTCCGAGGATGCTAGTCTGCCGCAGTGTCTGCACACGCTGCAGCAGAAGAGGTGCCAAAGGTGCGCCGGCACCTTTTGTGGTGCACCTTCAGCGTCTTGCAGAAGGAGCGGTATTTTAGCGCTCCTTCCTGGGGCTGGGACGCTGCGCTGTGGGGCCAAGGTGTGCGGATACCTCGGCCCCAATCCGCAGCTTCCCGGGGCCCATGGCCGCCCGTCTGCTTCCCCCCTCTGTCAATATGGATTGCAGTGGTTCAATTGGAATATCGTCTGTTCCTGGTGATTTATTTTTCACTATTTCTCTTATTGCAGTTTCCACCTTGGTTTTTTTAGAATTTGGGTTTCATCTTCATATGGCTCTTCATTTCATGTGTCCATTTTTTTTTCATCTCTTTTGTATAACTTTTCTGTGTATTGCCTCCAACGTTTTTTTATTCCTTCTTGGTCTTGAATTGTCTTATTTTTATTGTCATAGAGCATCCCAGTCCTAGGTTTGAACATCCTTTTAATTTTCTAGATCATGTGGAAAAGGTCTCTTCTTTTTTTGTTGTTATCTTCTATTTCTCTTCACTGGTCATTGTAGTAGTTGACTGTCTTTTTGCATTAGTTGTACTGTTGCATGCATGGTTCTGAATTTGTTCCTGTCTCCATTTTGTTTTGCTTCTCTTCTTTCCTTTACTGCTTGAAGAATTTTATATGACATTCATTGTTTCTTCTCTTTCTTTTTGACTACTGTAAGTGTACGTCTGCATTCATCCTTTAATACATCCCTAGCTTCTGCCCATAGCTCTTCTGATTCTCTGTTCTCAATTATGCTTAATAGTGCAAATCTGTTTCTTACATTGTCAAAAAATTCTGTTGAGATGCTATTTAGATCAAATGTTGGTATGATGACTTCAATTTTACTCTTTTTAAAAATATTCTTTATTATATATTTGCATAAAATACATTTAAACAATATCACACAAACACCTATTCACTCATATTGGTCATCCATACCCATTAACAAAAAAAAGAAAAACAAATATAAAAACGCTCCATGACATTTTTACTGTACTTCTATTCTGATTAATTTAATCTCTTTTCTCTTATTAATATGTTCTACCATAATATATTATTTGTATTAAACTCAGTCTACTCTATTCTGCTTGCTTTTGCTTCTTACATTATCTTATCTTTCCCCCCATTTAATTATTCATTCTGTAGAGTTGTCATTCGGCCAAATCACCTTCCAATATCTCTTCACCATTGCCCATTCTCTTTCTGATTTTTGTATTGATTTATCATTTAACAAGCTTGTCAAAAAGCATCATATCAACTAGTTTAATTAATCAGTCAGTATATGAAGGGATGAAGAGAGCCCTGGTGGCGCAGTGGTTAAATGTCTGTACTGCAGCCACTCACTCACAGACCACAAGGTTGTGAGTTCAGTACTAGCCAGACTTCAGGCTAGACTCAGGCCTGCATCCTTCCGAGGTCGCTAAAATGAGTACCCAACTGTTGGGGGGCAATGAGCTTACAGTTGTAAACCGCTTAGACATCCCATAGCGTGATATGAAGCGGGATATAAATGAAGCTGCTTTGCTTTTGCTTTGCTCGAGCTTCCTATTCATGGCTAAAATGATCCTTGCTGTCAAAACCATATGACTTCAATTTTACTCTTAATTTTGATATAAGTAGTTTGTAGTCTGTACCACAGTCAGCACCTGGTCTAGTCTTGGCTACCAGGATGGAGCTTCTCCATCTTTTGCTTCCGATTATGAAATCTATTTGGTTTTTGTGTTGGCTGTCTGATGATGTCCATGTGTGTAGCCTTCTTTCTGGTTGTATGAAGGTGTTTGCAATGAACAGGTTGTTGGCCTCACAAAAAACTATCAGACATTCACCTGCTTCATTTCTTTTGCCTAATCCGAATTTGCCTACTCTTTTTTATTCTTCTTTGCTTTCAACTTTTGCGCTCCAATCTCCTACTGTTAACTTGACATCCTGTGTTAATGTGTTATCTATTTCTTCCTGGACTCCTTCATAAAATCTTTCAATTTCTTCTTCCTTTGACTCTGTGGTATACTTGTATTGTGATATTTATAGGTTTTCCACAGAGCCTTATTGAATGATACTGTCTGATTTTGCATTGAAACTATGGACTGCTTTTGCCACATCTCTCCTTATTATGAAGACCACCCCTTTTCTTCGTGTCTTTTCATTTTCTGAGTAGAACCCTGTGTAGTTGTCTGAGTCAAAACAATCCATTCCTGTCCATTTTAGCCCACTTATCCCCACTAGTGCTATGTTCATGCACTCCATTTCTTTTTTTTTTACTATATCAACTTTCCTTGGCTTATGCTTCTTACATCCCTTGTTCCTATAATATGTGTGGTGCTGCTTCAGATAGCGTTTGCATTTTTGAGAGTGTTTACTACTTGTGTTCCCATCTCTGGGGGTTTTCTATCCCCTTGAGTCCTGTCTATGTCTCCCTTGGATTGTCTCATCTTAGGGTTTTCTAGGTAAGGGGATCGTGTAAAGATAGTCACCAAGCCTCCCTGTGTACAGTGCTAACAAGTGTTAGCTACGGCGTCACTGCTATTTTCGCAGCATCTGTGTCACCCATTGCTACTGCTGATGCCCAGTAGCTGTTTGCCCTTCTGTCATCCCTCCCATTCCTATTTGATTTTCTTCTTCCCTTCCCCTCCCCCCATGCCTCTCTCTCTCTGTGCCCTTCTCTCCTTGTGTCCTTTAGTTCTCATTTGTCTTGTCAGGACAGTGAAGGCCATCCTCTTTCTGGTGCAGATGTGGAGCTGCCAGATGATGCTCCCTTGGGATGAGGTGTTGCTTCTTCCTCCCTTCCTGCCACTGGATAGCACTCCTTTGGGATGGGGGCGTGAGGTGTTGCTTCTCCCTCCCTTCCTGCTGCCAGAAAACTGCTGAATATATATTCTAATCCATTAGAAGAGATATGAATATAGACAGTGGCTCCATGACACACTTCGTATCTCAGTACCTCAATATTCACTACTATACCATAGATCAGGGCTAGGCAACCTTTCCCCTTTAAGGGCCGAGGGACTTCAGCTCCCAGAATCCCAGGAGCTATTGGCCAACATGGGACTATTGGCCAACATGGCTGAGGCTTCTGGGAGCTGAAGTCCCTCGGCCCTTAAAGGGGAAAGGTTGCCTACCCCTGCCATAGATTATGAAACAACAACGTAATATGACTCTCAAAAGGTAAACTAAATAAGTTATAATATTAGGGAAGAGATTTCTAATAGTTGGGACGTTATCACACGGGGGAAATTTGTTGGTTAATCCACACAAATCCCAAACAAAAACTGAATTTGTGCCTCACGATTTCACATGACGTTGCACAGAAACTCGTCAGAAACTGGACAGAAACTGGTATTATCCGAGATCTTTTTAATTTCGGGAGTTGCGAAATTACAGTAATTTCGTATTTACTGTAATGTGAAAAGCAAATACGCACGGACAATTCTCTTTTAAAACCTGGAGGAGGGCCAAGAGGAGGAGGAGGAGGAGGGGCCTCCAGGGAGGGCAAGGCAAGGCAAGGCAAGGGAGGGATTGAGAGGGGGAAACTGGAGGTAGCTCCCATGCCCCCCCCAGGCTCCTGCCATGCAAGGAAGGCAAGGCAAGGAGAGGGAAGTTTGGGACGGAGGAGAAGTTTGGCATTTGGGATGGAGGGAAAAGGAGGGGAAAGAAGGCTTTCCTCGCAGCAGCAGCTGTGGGTGGATGTGGGTGCAAGTGTGGGGTGTGCTTGTGGAGCAACTTGGAAATCCATCTCACCATGAAGTTCTGCCCTGCAGGTCCTACAAAGGGGAAAGGCTTATGGGGGGGGCATGGGAGCTACCTCCAGTTTCCCCCTCTCAATCCCTCCCTTGCCTTGGCTTGCCTTGCCTTGCCTTGCCTTTCCAGCCTCCTCCTCCTCCGCCTCCTCTGCTCTCTTGAGAGGTCCTAACCCCAACGGAAGGGGGTTAGGACCTGTGCAGGAGGACATGATCCCAAATGTAGGACAGTCTGACATTTCCTCCTGGGAAATGCAGGACCTGCCCTGGAAAAAGGAGGAGTCTGGTCATGAAACACACCCATTTCCAGTACATGTACGGGTTCTTTTCACTTGTGTATGAAAGTTAAAAACGTCTTTTTTTTTTGCTTTTAACTTAATTCCGTTATTACTGTAATTACGTGTGAAAAGCTTTTGCGCAATTAAGCACTCCATGAGTAGAGCATACTGACATTTTCCTTCTATCCATGCTGTTTTCCAACTGGCAAGGATATTTTCTAAATATGCAAATTTACATTCTGAAGTAATATGATATAAGAAACAAATGTGATATGTGTATAATAGCAGGACTGGAAAATGTGATTCCACAAAAGATTGAGTATCTCTGCTTCATTCGGGGGCGGGCAGAGATAGGCTATTATATCTGATGGTACTCTAGATCAAAGGAAATAACAAACTGAACTGACTAAAATAATTTAGGTTAAAGATGACCCTGTTATAGAAGTATGAACATCTCTTACAAGTTTCCTTGGAGAAGCTAACACAAAAAATATCCATAATCCAATAGATGATTCAGATATGAGCAATTGAAATGAGGAAGGCATATTCCCTCACCCATAAGATTCTGCTCTGCTGTCTCAGCAATCAAGTGAACGATCTCTCAGACTGCATCCGCAGCACAGAAAAAATCCAGGTCAACACCGATTGCCAAGGCTCAATGTCATGGAATTCTGAGAATTCTAGTTTTGTGAAACATTTAGCCTTCTCTGTCAGAGAGCTCTGGTGCCATAATGACTACAATTCCCAGAATTCCACAGCATTGGACCATGCTAGTTAAAGTGATGTCAACTTGGATTATTTCTGCACTGCAGATACAACATCAGAGAGACCAAAGACTATGACAGTTCAAGATAAATGTTGGGTCATGAAAAACTATGAAACCAGCATAAAAACAAAAAGGGGTGGAGGAAGAATCTGGCAGCACCTTTAAGACTAATTGATCACCTTTTGTGGATTTCAATCCACTTCTCCAGATGCAGTGACTGAATACTATTAAAGCAACAGGGTTTTAAACATAGTAACAAAGTTGTGGAAGTGGGACAGAATGTAATAGGATACAGCAAGATGTAAATTGTGCCCATAGTCCTATTTGAAGAGTTGCATGTGATGATACATAGACTGTACACCTCTTTACATTGTATCCCTCTGACAGGACCCACTGTTTTTGACTGTTGTACCTGTTAAGTGCCATGTAAATTGATGGCTCTATATAAATAAACAATAATAGTAATAAAAATACAAGTCTTCGAGTATCTGGTAATAGTCTTTCAAACAATCTATTAATATTGACAGGTAGAAGCAATAAATCTGCTCGCCAAACTTTTCCTTGGAGTCTAAGGGGTGAGACAGACCAGCAGCTTCATCCAGCTTGGGGGCAGAGTGGGGGTGTGGCATTTGGACAATGCATGGCCCAACACTGCTCCCAAGCTGGCGTCACACCATCAGCCTGATCACACAGCAGGCAGCATTGAAGCACTCCAATGGTACGGTGTTTAGACACCACACACTGCAGGAACACCAAAAAGCTGCCGTTGGTGCAGAAAAGCTGGCAAGCAGCCGGGTTGGAGGCATGGTGTGCAGTTGCCATGGCCTTGACCTGGAGCTCAAAGGGGCAGCGTCAAGGAGCACCCCCAGACTGATCCCCCTAGCCATACCCAGTAACACTGTAATGTAACTGTCACAGTAAATGTAAGGACAGAGTGTGCATCTGGGTTTCTAGCAGAGTCTTGTCCCTTTCTGTATTATTGCAACTTGTGTTATGTATCCTGTTGTAGATGGATAGTTGTTTAAAGTTGGGAGACTGAATGAATGCCAGTAAAGGAAAACCACCTAGAGTATCTGAGACAATTGTAGCATTATCCAGAACAGGTTATATCTCATTGAAGATGCATTTGAGTGGTCTAATTATGGGGCAGTAGGTGACAACAAGTGGTGTTCTGACATTTTTTTGGTTTTGGTCTGCCTTGCAGTAGAGTGTTCCAAAGTGCTAGTCTTGCCTTGTTGATTTATTTTTCCAGTTCCTTGGGTGAGTATTATAGTTGGAAATGCCTGCTTCAAATACATGAATTTTGAGTCTGTGTTTTGTGGGTCTGAGAAGATACAACTGTATTGCAGGGGTTGTCTACAAACAATATATTTAGCAGTGTCCTCCGAGTGGAAGCAACATGCATGTAAGTATGTGTAGCAATGAGTGGTCTTTCGATATAAAATGGTGTTTAGTGTCAAGAATGTGAACTTGTGTAGATTGTTCCAGGTTCAGGACAGATGTTGTTGAAATCATCACAAAACTTTTCAAGTGATTCTTTTTCATGGGTCCAGATGGTAGAATGTAATTGTTGTACCTCGGACAGAGGAGAAATGTCTGGATACATGTGATGAGGAAGCATTGTTCCAGATTAGCCATGAAGAATTTTTCATATTGAGTTTCCATGGCCAAGCAGGGATTTGAACCCTGGTCTTCAGAATCATAATCCAACACTCACACCAGCACACCATGCTGGCTCCCATTACTTACAGAGTCCTTGGTCTAAAAGACACACCTGTTCCCCTTATCTTTCCAGTTTCCTTTTCTGTCTTTGTTTTCTGAGCATGCAATCTACTCCTATCCTTTCAGGGCAAGCAAAATGGATGGCAAGAACTGAATTGGAAGACAACTTGCCCTCTTGATTCTTGCCCTCCATAGCTGGCCATCCGGGGGGCAGGGATGCCTTGATGGTGTTTCTTAAGGACATCATCAATGCATCCCTCAGGGAAGGGTGTGTTCCATCCTGCTTAAAGGAGGCGGCGGTTAGGTAGCTTCTTAAAAAAAACCTTCCCTGGACCCCGTGGACATGAACAACTATACACCGGTCTGTGTGCTACCATTCCTAAGCAAAGTGATTGAGAGGGCGGTTGCCCTTCAACTCCAAGTGGTCTTGGATGAGACCGATCATCTAGACCCATTTCAAACTGGCTTTAGGACGGGATTTGGAGTTGAGACTGCCATGGTTGCCTTGACCGACGACCTGAGTCTGAGCATCGACAGGGGTAGTGTGACACTGTTGGTGCTTTTAGACCTCTCAGTGGCTTTTGACACAATAGATCATAGCATCCTCTTGGATCGCCTGAGTGGGTTAGGAATTGGAGGCACTGCATTGTAGTGGTTCCATTCCTTTCTCTCGGGCAGGTCCCAGAGGGTGCTGCTCGGGGACAGTCACTCCAGTAAAAAGGAGCTTATTTGCGGCATCCCGCAAGGCGCCAGTCTGTCCCCGATGTTGTTTAATATCTATATGAAGCTGCTGGGTGAGATTATTTGGAGTTATGGGACTGGGTGTTATCAGTACGCTGATGACACCCAGATCTATTTCTCCATGTCTCGATCGTCGGTCTCAAATTCCGATGGCGTCTCTCCTCTCAATGACTGTCTTAAGGCAGTAATGGGCTGGATGAGGAAAAACAGATTGAGATTAAATCCAGACAAAATGGAAGTGCTCACGGTAGTGGCCCCGAAACCAGGAATTGGGTTGCAACCTCCAGTCCTGTATGGGGTCATACTCTCCGCAAAGGACTGTGTTTGCAGTCTGGGGGTGCTCCTTGATTCGTCGCTTCAGATGACAAGTCAGGTGAATGCGACTGTCAGGAGTGCCTGTTATCAGCTTTGACTGATACGCCAGCTGCGCCCTTTCCTGGTAGTAAGGGATCTTGAGACTGTGGTGCACACACTGGTAACCTCACGCCTGGATTTCTGTAATGTGCTCTATGGGGCTACCCTCATGCTTGGTCCGGAAACTTCAGTTGGTACAAAATATGGCAGCCAGAGTGGTCTCAGGAACATCTCGGAGAGACTACATAACTCCAGTGTTAAAATCTCTCCACTGGCTGCCTATCAGTTTCCGGGCCCAGTATAAGGTGTTAGTAATTACCTTTAAAGCCCTAAATGGCTTAGGTCCAATTTATCTTCGGAACCGCCTCCTCCCATATAATCCTCCCTGCGCACTCTGATCCTCTGGGAGGAATCTGCTTCAGCCACAAAAATGTAGGCTGTATACTACCACCCAGAGGGCCTTTTCAGTAATCGCCCCCAGATTATGGAACGGCCTGCCAGACGAGATCCGTCAGATGACGAGCTTGAGTAGCTTCAAAAAGGCACTAAAGACAGATCTCTTTTGGCAGGCCTTTCCTGATTGATTCTGGCCTCAGGAGCTGCACCCTTGCCCTTTTGTGTCTCTGATTTGCCTGTTTATTGTTTATTCTATGTTATTTAAGATTTAGCTGGATTTTAATGGACGTTAGTTTAATATGTTTTTATGGGGGAGGGTTGGGGTTTGGGGGTTTTAGACTGTATTGATGTAATTTTTAACTGCTGTAAGCCGCCCCAATTGTTTTAACAGAGGGGCGGGGTATAAATACATTTATTATCATTATTATTATTATCATCATCATCATCATCATCATGGTCCTTGACAAGAAAACTGCACAACAATTTTGTTCTGATCTAAAAGTAGCTACTGCAATCTGTGTCCCTACTTCACACATTTATACCCTTTTTTGAAAGCCTTTGAATATAATGTTGACACAAACTCTTAGACAAACAAACAAAAACATACAAAATTATTGTCTGATTTTAAAAACTGCCATGTCATAATAAAGATCTATTATCTTAATTGTCAGCTGCCTTCCATACTTCTCTTTTTTAAAAGGTGGTGTTTCACAGGCTAGATTTATCTATTATTATTACTTCTAAATTTACATACCAGTTGCCTGAACTTTGCATATCCGAGTAGGTAGAGTCAATGATTGAGGCCGTGGGACAATGATATGTTTTGCTGAGCCACCAAGGTTTGTCTTGGTGTATGATGAAGGTGGAGTCTCACCAACATTAACACTTATTGGAAGACTGAAGTCATATGCTGCCACCTAGAGGGTGAATATAAAATTATCACTTTCTTAGTACTAGCAACAAAAGAATTTAATCATTTATAAAGTTTTATTTGAATGCCTGAAGGTAGAAAGCACTTGGTGCTTGGGCAAGAATCAGCTACTTTGTATACACAAAACACAGAAGGAGGGTCCATATAACAATGAAATCATAGGAAATGTACCATCTTTATAGAGTAAAGAGAGGAGAAATAAATACCCTACAATGGCCTTTTAATTTTAAAGAAATGAAAAACATCAGTCAGGATACACCTATCAAGTGAGGAAAAATATTCATTTAATACATTTGTACACGTTATAACCACCACTGAGATTGATGAAGCTTATGTTTACTTCTGCAGTCATGATATAAAAGAGTTAATCCACAAGATGCCACATGACTTTTTCCTTCATTTTGCTAATACCATTTCTTAGAAACTTAGAACAGGTGTCTTGCTAACAAAAAACATTATTCCGATGCACCATAACTGTTAGTGAAAATGTGCTTTAGTATTTGAACTTACATAAAACATAGGCGTATAAAAGACACACATGGAAAAGAAAAGTATCTAAAATTTGAAAGAAAAATAATGTCAAAATCTGTAGAATAAAACACAGGTTAACAAAAAGAAAACACGTCATGAGTTCACGAAAGCCTTAAGTTTCATTAGTCAATACTTGTATTGATAAATGCATACAGAATTATTGTTTTAACCTGGAGAGAATCAATTTCACAGCTGCCCAGTACAGAACTAAACCTTAGCTACCAAGCCTAGGCTTAGGTTCAGGCTATCTGAAAGCCTACACCAGGGGTAGGCAACCTAAGGCCCGGGGGCCGGATGCGGCCCAGTGAAGCCTTTAGACTGGCCCCAGGCCAGTCCTGCCGCCGCCGCCACCTCCCGCCATGATGATATTGATTATTGTTGTTATTATTTGTTCTTGGGGTTTTCTTGGCAAAATCTCCACAGGGGTTTTGCCATGGCTTTTCTGGGGCTGAGAGAGAGTGCATGCATATATTTTTTTTAATTTATTTAAAAAAAATATTTATTTATTTATTTATTTATTTATTTATTTATTTTTGGTGCTTCGGCCCCCCAGTTGTCTGGGGGACAGCAACCCGGCCCCCAGCTCAAAAAGGTTGCCTACCCCTGGCCTACACCTTCTCATATGAGTCTGCCAAGTCCTATCATCTTCAGGGGAATAGCTCTCTTCATCACCTTCATGGCTCATTTGGTGAGGACACAGAAGACAGCTTTCTCAGTAGGAGCGCCTAAGTTATGGAATTCCCTCCCAAGGGAGACTCAATGGACCAACCCTCTGTTCTCTTTCTGCTAGCAGGAAAAGACTGCTCCTAAATCCAAAAATGTCAAAAATGCCTCCAAATTCCCTACAGTATATTTAGGGGCATCCAGAGGCAAAACATTGATTTGGTGGTTTAGTAGGGATCTAGTACAGACCACTCAGCTCTCGTGGTTATTCTTTCCCCTGATTTGTCTTTCAGTTGATCAGGAGCCCTCTGTCTTATCTGGATTGTCAATTTATTCATCCTCATCTAGTGCATACTTGCCACAGGCACTGGTTTAACAACAAACAGTATCCTTAAATGAGAAGGAAAGGAGAAACAGAGTTGGATATCATCAACATACTTACTTTATTGTACGCAAAATAATGTAGGCAGATGGTCTTGTAAAGGGATGAGAAGAAGAGGTTGGCTCCCACAACAGGGATATGCAGCATACAAATAGGAGTGTAACAGACAGAGATTACAAATGTGGGGGGAGGACAGGCAGGGCTAGAGCACTTCCACCCTCCCCAGGTATGGCTAGGAAGCTGAACATCTCTATAGATGATCCCTCAAAAAAAGGATGTTGCAATTAAGACTAATTGATAAGTGGGAAAGACAGGATACATTTTCTAGGCAACAACAACTGACTGTTGCTTGCTGAGCTCTAAAAGCTTAGCTGAATTCCAATGTATGGAGAGACAAGGAAAAAGACCAGAGGTTGATAGTACAAAGGCCGGACCCTGAATTGTGAATTCCTAGTTTTACCATTTTATAGTATCCATGCACCTTGTCTTTTCAGCATAGCTGGAATTCTAAATTTAATTTTCCATTTAATAATGGTGTGCTTAATCTTAAAAATACTTCAAGACCCCTGGGAGAAGTTCACTTAAAAACAACCACTTAATGGCAAAAGTACTGTAGATGTGAATAAGTGCCAATCAGATTTTATTTATGCTTGATGAGCTGAGAACCAATAATAGAAAAGAAAGCTAAAATCAAGAATAGTCAAACTATATAGTGTACTCAATAGGGTGTGAAGCCAGAATTTCTACAGATTATGAAAGAATTTCAATTCTCTCTCTCTCTCTCTCTCTCACACACACACACACACACACCATTTTTCATTCTTTCACAAACTTAACAAAAAAAGGTATACACATTCAGAAGTATATTTATTTATGTTCCTTATTACGTTTTCATTTTGTAATGTTATTTTATATACTAAGTCAACATGACTTCCAACAGTCAGGCACTACACGATCTTCTCAGTGTTATTATTTTTAGACTTCTGACTACAGTAGGATTGATGGCTCTTATCAGAGCTTACTAGCTTACTTTTCACAGCCTATTTACTGGCTTCCATTGACTGCAATGATGCACCCCCACCCACCACCCACCCCCAAAAAGGTAACAAGCTCATAGTACAAAAATTTATCTTCCTTCCTGCAAAGCCTCCAAACCCCACAAATAAAAACATATTGAAAAGCCCCTCAAAGTGTACCGCACAGCCACTCCTTGTTCCATGGGGAGCAGGCAGGATCACAGAAGGATCTGACTACATCCCCATGGCCAGACATGAAATGATGACATCCACACTGAGATCCACAGGAGTTCTCCAAGTCAGGGGAAGGATATATGGCTCAGCCTAGCACAGGACTATATGAGGATTTTTGTGCTAGCACAGGACTATATGAGGATTTTTGTGCTAGTCTGAGAGGACGTTAAATTGTAGTCATAGTATTTAAAGGGGAAGACAACCAAACAATTGGGGTGGAGGGAGAAGGAAGAGCAGCATGTGGCAGACAAACCTGCAAATAATCAAATCCGTGAATGTTAAACCCACATAAGTAGAGGGCCAACTGCAGTGAGACTGGATTTTAAAATCAGATTTCTATATTGTATTTGCTATTTGTTTTATTGTAATGGCCTATAGCTGCAGTCAATAAATTAATAAGACTATTGTCAATTGTAAATAATGCTTAAAATAGTGAAGTAATGTGGATATGTAACCTATTGGGTGACCTTGAGTAATTCTTTCAGCCTTAGAAGAAAGCAATGGCAAATCACCTCTCAATAAATCTTGCCAAGAAAATCCTACAATAGGGCCATTACAGTTCAACTTCAAGACACATTACAAACATTAACAAAGGATTTGCAGCATGTTAAGAAAATTTTGTGTGGTTTGGATTTTTGGTGCAAAAGTTATTATACAAGAAGCAGCAAAATTCCTGCTTCCAAAATAAAATCCTTTTCAAACCAAACAATGCATACCACGGCACACTTCCCTTCACGTATCATGTGCTTACCAAAAGGAATTACACTACACATCCTAGTAAAGATCACCTTTACTTTAAAAGATGCACAGGGAATACAATGTAAAAAAAATATGCCTGCAATTAAGTGAAATCTAAATAAACAACTGCAGACAGCACTTTTCTGGTTTCCATTTTAATTAGCTTATTCTCATGGGGAAAACGCATTTGAAATAAGATTGCTGAATATTTATGATTATTTTAAATTGGAAAATTATATCCATGAAAAAGCTGTTCTAACTTAATGCTCTTGAAAACAAATAGTTTAACTCAAGGAATCTAACTAGAAAACAGTAGATGCACCTATTATTAAATTCAGTATTTTTGCTGCAGCTTATGCAGAATATATCTCTAAGTCTTTAAGAGTTCAATCTGCCAAGATTTTGCCTATTGTTTCAAATCATCACCAATTTCTACATTTTAAAAGAAATGTTAAACATTATGGCCTAATTCCAACAATTATTAGAACCAGTGCATTTCAAACAGTGCATTGCAACTCAGAGGTAGATCCCGAAATGTCTTCAAGTAGATAACACAAAGAAGCATTGCCCGCACCACCACTGAAACGACAACACACTATAGCAGTTCAATCCCTTTAATAAAGGGTCACTCCTGTCTTTTCTCCTTAGACGTCTTGTTTAAATCATTCTCGGATCCATATTGCCTATACATATGGCTACACTAACATTTAAAATGAGAATTAAAATATTAACTTCTAAATTCCCATCCTTTTCTTTTTCTTGTTATTGTTAAGGGTGAAAAGGAAAAGTTGCATTAGTCCACAAATGGGTCTTAACAAGATAAGTAATTTTACAAGTGGGACACACTTCAAAATGTCGGGGAAGCACTGATCTAAACCATGATTGAGACTGCAGCAGGCAACATGTAATCTGCGAGGTGCACACTGTCGCCAGTTCATTTTTTTTTTTTTTGTGCATGGGGTGGGGAAGAGAGATCACTCCCTCTCCCACTGGGGGAAAATAGTGTACAAAAAGGGGAACTGCAGTCCTGGAAGCCTCTAGAAAACATGGTTCACTTGAAAAGTGAAGTTTCCAAACAAGTAGCCATATTGGTATCTTGCAGCATAAAAAAGGAGGAAGGAAAGGGCCTCGGCAGACAGGGGGCCGTGGGCCGCCCTGGGAAGGTGCGCTGCAGGACCGAGGCATCCTCATGCCTTGATCCCGCGGCGCACCGTCAGCGCCCCTGGAAAGGAGCGCTAAAATAGCGCTCCTTTCATATGTCGCCGAAAGTGCACCGCAAAAGCTTGCGACGCACTTTCGGCGACCCTTCTGCCGCAGCATGTCCGGACGCTGCGGCGGGAGGTTGTCTTCGGAGCGCCAGCCGTGTGGAGGGCCGGCGGCTCCGAGGACGACCTCGGGAGGAGGAAGGGGCGCCAAGC
The DNA here is from genome assembly GCA_026167975.1 of Phrynosoma blainvillii. Taxonomy (NCBI): domain Eukaryota; kingdom Metazoa; phylum Chordata; class Lepidosauria; order Squamata; family Phrynosomatidae; genus Phrynosoma; species Phrynosoma blainvillii. Next base: position 253,143,737 of record JANUYF010000003.1, read on the forward strand.
GTGCAGCTGCCCCTCCCCTTCCTTGCGCCGAGGACGGCTTTTTTTTTGGCCGAGGCCCAAACTAGTTTTTATTTTTGCATGAGCTTTTGTAGATATAAACCCATTTCTTTGGATGCAGTACAAAGTGAAAATAAATACTCAGGTATAAAGCATATTTCCACAAGATGTCAGAAAATGCTTGATGGGACATGCAGTCAGACTGGAAATGTAAAGATGTATGGGGCAGACATTTCCTGTGGGAAGAGTTCAGAAAACAAAGGTTTGGCAGACAAACAACAGGTGCTAGACGATAACAAAGAAGCCAGCTCTAGTGTCTTTTGAGAATGAGGGACATTGTAATCAAAACACACTACGCAGACATTGATGTCACATGGACACAAACGACAGCAATATGGGTTGGGCTGGAGGCCTGGGAAAGTGGAACCCAACCAATCATCAAGGATGTACACACCCCAGTGGGTGGTAGCTTGAGCAAACAATAATAATGCTTTGCCCATGTGGGCGTGTGTGAGAGAGGGAGGTTTGGAAGGTTCAAACGTGTTCCACAGGGCTAATGTGTTGCAGGATCTATTTATGTAAATATTCAACCTATGTAAATATTCCTAGTTGTAGAATAAAGGTAGTGTTCTTAGACTACAACTGGTGTGTTTCTTGACTGCTGGTAATGCTGGAGAGCTGAGGCAGTATCATCTGGATCCAGAGGAAGAAGTCTGGAATTAAGCAGGAAAAGATTGTCAGCTTTTCCCAACAACTCTGCTGAATGGTAACTGCAACACACATCATCCACCACACACTGACAGTGTGAGTGGGACAGAATGTAATAGGATCCAGAAAGATGCATATCATGATCTTTGCGCTACATTTTCAGAGGGCTGCATAAGGTGATACAGGTACTTCAGATCTTTAGTATTAGTGCTGATGTGTGAAAGCAACAAATCTGCTTACCAAAAGTCAGTGTACAAAAAGGAGAACTGCAGTCCTGGAAGCCTCTAGAAAACATGGTTCACTTGAAAAGTGAAGTTTCCAAACAAGTAGCCATATTGGTCTCTTGCAGCATAAAAAAGGAGGAAGGAAAGGGCCTCGGCAGTTCAAAACTCTCTCTGAGAAGATTCCTTTCGTTATATGTTCAGTAGTGAGGACCCATGTATTAATATGTGTAGTGTGCCATGAAGACATTGTCCTGGTTCATACCTCTACTAAAGGACTAGAATCTGTCAATATAATCAATTCAGCAGTTTCTTGTTCTAGTCTTGCTCTGTAATTTTCTTGTTCAAGAACTGCTGCAACCTGTAAACCCCTTACTGAAGGGGGAAGCAGACGGGAGCTTCCCATGCGCCTCGGGACGGAGCGCCGCTGGACCGCGGCAGCCGCACCGCGGCGCACCGTCGGCGACTCTAAAAGGAGCACCAAATTGGCACTCCTTTTAGATTTCAGGGAAAGGGCGCCCTAAAAGCGGTGGGCGCACTTTCCCTGACTCAAACGCCGCGGCGCATGCGGTCGCCGTGGCGTGAGGTCATCCTCGGAGCGCCGGCCGTGCAGAGGGCCGGCGACTCCGAGGGCGACCTCTGGAAGAGGAAGGGGCGCCGCTCGTGCAGCTGCCCCTCCTCTTCCCTGCCCGGAAGACGACTCTATTAGTCGTCTGCCGAGGCCCTGTGTGTCCAGGATAGCTCATGTGAAAATAAAAACTGGTCAGTCTTAAAGGTGCTGCTGTATTTCTTTCTTTTTTCTTTCTATTTGTTCTTTTTTATGCTGTAAAGTGAAGTGTGTAGCCACACTTAGCAAAAATTTGTGTTGTTCATTTAAAACCAGGTGAAAAATTGTGGTTATTTCTGCTTCTGGAAAATCTTGGAGTATAAACATTTTCAGTGAGGCTTTGACCTGTGGTGGTTCCAGAAGAAGCTGCCCACACACACATATACACACAGACACTGACATTTCCCACTCAGTTTAACTGATTACAAACAATAGCCTGTGATTTGGGCTCATCTGCTCCCCCTTCCTGCTCTTTCACAAATGAAGAGGAGAAAAAGAAGGAAACCTTCCATTTTCACTTTAGAACAAACCATGGGAAAGCCTAACAGTGGTTGTTATCCTGATTTGTCAACTGGCTGCAACACATGGTTGTAGTTTGCTTGAAAGTGAAGCTTTTTCTCTTCTCTTACATATGAAGGAGGGAAGGGAAAGGAGAGAATGCAAGTTTAAAGATTACCCAGGCTAGCTCAGTAACATCTAAAACAGAATTTAGATAATAATCTGAATTAGGACAGTGTAGCCAGCCCTAGAAGAATCCATGTGATAGTACTGAACTACCCTAAAATAGTAATGAAAATTACCTGTATACTGCATAATAAAATATGCACTCAAACATTTGACAGAAAATAAAATATTCAACAAATTGAATATTTACATTAATTAGCATCCAGGATCAGTTTTCGGGACTAGAGTATCTGCAAATGAAAGCAAGAGCTTAACTTGAATGATATATACATATCTCAGTATTATATGGTGGGCTCATTTCATTTCCAAAGGCACACCACCTGAGTTCTCTGTTAAAAGTAATGACATTATGGAGAATGAGCAATCATGCTATACAGGCTATTTTGTGATAAGGGTGACATGCCAGTTTCTGTATGTAGGATAAAAACAAATCATTTTCCCAAATGACAAAAAAATTGGTGGGGATACTATTAAATTATATTTTACCTCTTTTGGTGTGAAATTCAGTGAACATTCCAAAGATGAATTTGCATCTATGATGGCAGAATATAAACAAGGAGAGTCTGTTGTACTGTATTCATCTACTGGAAAACAAAGTTATATTGGTTGTCAATTAGTTATGGCAAGAAGGGTGGAGGCACTAAAATAATCCAGGGAAATGTTGCAATGTCTGCTCCAAAACTGTGCATGACCCCATTTGGTGGTGAGGAAAAGTCACAATCAAAGAACAGGTCTCTAAATCTTATACCAGGTAAGCTGAATGCTGCTGCACTAATAATTTAATTCACTGGGATATATTCCCCAACATGTTTAGGATGATTCTTAACTGCCTTCATAGAATACACATTTTGTGAATAACTGCTACTGCTAATATTTGTGTGTATTGCTCAGCTATAACAGAACTGCTTCGGCCCTCAAAAAGAGAATAGGAATATTCCCAGTGGTGTATAAACAAGAATGCTCATTGGAGCAAACAATCTTAAGTGATCTTGACATAAACTGTACCTTAAAACACTTCCAAATTCACTAAAGCGAACAAAAAATGAATGATATATTTCTCTAAAATAGTGGAATGATTCTGAAGTTATTAATGCCTGCATACATAGGTACGGTTTCTAGGTAACCTGTCTCGTTCTGCATACTCTTCTGTTTGATGTTGCTCTACTGTGAGACAGAGGGAATTGAAAGTGGATGGACAGGGCTAATGCTGGTTCTCTCTTATTTTCACCACAATGAATAGCTTTAACCATCATAATTTTCTGAAGGTATAGTTACATAATGGCCAGTGACTGCACTAGTGATTGCACTTTTTCCAGGTTCATGCAGTGGCAGGGGAAGCCAGACAAATCTATTGGCTCTGAGGAGTCTAATTCTACATTGCCCAACTTCCTTCATAGCCATTGTATTTGTGGTCTTTTTCCTTCTGCCATCACCACCTAAGCCACTGGAATAATGCCCAAATATGATTCTAGCCAAAATGTCTAAAGCTGAACAAGTAACTGGAGAACTATTTCTTCAGTTGTTTCATTCATGAAATAGCTACCTGAAACTTTGGGTTTCTTTACTTAAAACTAAGGCTTTTTACTGTAGAAACACTCCTCTTCTTTTACCCAAGCAATCTATTTCAGGTAATTATAAAAGAGAGAAAAAATACCTGGTTGATGAGTAAAATGTAGTTTAAAGGAATCGTGTTTGGATAAATCCATTGTCACCATGGCTCGTGCCTTTCCTTTGTTCAAAATAAGAAATGGAATTCCTTGGGTAGAGCCAACATAAACACCAGGAAAGTTAAAGGATTGCTTTTAAAAAAAAAAAAGAAGATAGAAGTATCACTTAAATTACCAATGACAAAAGCAATTAGCTCTGCTAGCACAACTATACTGAGAAGGGAGAGTGGGATGAGGGCCCAAATATTCTGAGCAGAATATGTGCAAATTCTGAAAAATAACTACTCTATTCATTGCCTCATGTTACCAACAGTTTTGGGCCCCTTCACATCCAGAAGTATGTGTGAACCATTTATTAAGTAAACAATAGTGCTAAAAGATCATATTATGCTTTGCATTTGATTAGTTTTATGCCATTGAAAGAGAAGTTTCATAAACAGTCTTCCTTATCCAATTTATACATTATTATAAATCAGCTACAAGTCAGATGACACTGGACATTTTCTGAAGGTAACATAATGTAGCACATTTACTCAAACTAAACAGGTCTGGTATGAATACCCTGTGTACCCTGTGATTCCTTGAGAATCATGATGGAATTAAGACTGGAGACAGATAAATATGTTCATTTATATAAATACTGGTAATGCATCTGAGGAAGTAGTCTATGAAAGCTCACGCTGCCAACTTTTCTTTCAGTTAGTCTCAAAGGTCCTAGAAGATCTTTCTACATATATAAATACTGTCACGCTACGAGTCAGACTACTCAGTGTGTCTGTATCCAAAACTGTGGTGCTGGTCTCCCTTTTCTAGATTGCCCCACTCAACTTACAGAAACATCATATTCATTTCCTTTCCATTATTTCATAGAATCATAGAATCATGGATTTGGAAGAGACCACAAGGGCCATCCAGTCCAACCCCCTGCCATGCAGGAACTCAAAATCAAAGCATCCCCGACAGATGGCCATTCAGCCTCTGTTTAAAGACCTCCAATGAAGGAGACTCCACCACACTCTGAGGGAATGTATTCCACTGTCGAACAGCTCTCACTGTCAGGAAGTTCCTCCTAATGTTGAGGTAGAATCTCTTTTCCTGTAGCTTGCATCCGTTGTTCTGAGTCCTATTCTCTGAAGCAGCAGAAAACATGCTAGCGCCCTCCTCAATATGACATCCCTTCAAATATTTAAAGAGAGCTATCATATCCCCTCTCAACCATCTCTTCTCCAGGCTAAATATACCCAGTTCCCTAAGTTGTTCCTCATATGGCATGTTTCCAGAACCTTCACCATTTTAGTTGCCCTCCTCTGGACATGCTCCAGTTTTTCAACATCCTTTTTGAATTGTGGTGCCAAGAACTGGACACAGTATTCCAGGTGGAGCCTGACCAAAGTGGCACTATTACTTCCCTTGATCTAGATACTATACTTCTATTGATGCAACCTAAAATCACATTGACCTTTTTAGCTGCTGCATCACACTGTTGACTCATGTTCAATTTGTGGTCTACTAGGACTCCTAGATCCCTTTCACATGTAGTCTTGTTAAGCCAGGTATCCCCCAGCTTATATCTACGCATTTCATTTTTTTTGCCCTAAATGCAGTACCTTACATTTCTCCATGTTGAAATTCATTTTGTTAGCTTTGGCCTAGCTTTCTAATCTATTAAGGTCATTTTGAATTTTCATCCTGTCTTCTGGGGGATTAGCTATTCCTCCTAATTTGGTGTCATCTGCAAATTTGATAAGTATGCCCCCTATTCTTTCATCCAAGTCATTGATAAAGATGTTGAATAACATTGGGCCCACGGCCTTAGACACACATCCTCACTTGCTGCAGAAGGTTCTTTTAACTGGATGGTTACTATATTTTTCTTTTACTTTCTTTAAATTCTGTTTTAGAATTTGTGTGCTTTTTCCATTTGAAATTGTATTATTCAATTGTTTTATTTTATTGTGAGCTGCCTTGAGTACTGTTTGTGGAAGAAAGCAGGATATAATTCAAATAAAAAGCAAAAGCAGCTCTTTTTTTCAAAAGCAGCAAGCCTGGCCCAGCAGGGAGATTCCATGGTGGGGTCTCCAAGTATTATCCTATGAGGCTTTTGTAGGTGGGAAACGCATAATCTGACACAGTGAAGTTAAGTTGCTTTTTACAACCAAGGTCTATGGACACCTATAGCATGTGTTCTGCAGAATTGGCTTCTGAAGTAGTAATCATATCGTATATCAGTTTAATTTGTGGCAAATCAGTTGTGCAATGCCTTCTGATGCTCTTTCATACTGGCATCAAGATAACTTTTTTTTTTTTACTAAAGCCTTTTGTGGCCTAATGCTTTAATCCAAATATTCATAGTTTTAAATAGTTTTAACTTATTTAAATTGTTAAGTGAAGCTTTATAGAAAGCTTGTATTATTTTTACTGGTTTTTATTTTAAATTGTTTAAACATAGCTTACTGGAAGCCCCTCCAAGATCTGATGGCCATGATGGCAAACCTATGGCACGCTATGCTATGCCATTTCACCCAGCACGGCACAGCAGGGAGGAGGAGGAACGGGTGCATGTGTGCCCATCACCCCTCCTCCAAGATCTTTCCCGGCCTCCAGCTGTCTCTCACAAGGGGAGAAGTCGCACCCCAAAAGTCCCGCCCATAGAGGGCAGAAGTCTTACCTCCAGAGGGAGGAAGTTGTGCCCCCAATGCCAGAAAAACTTTTACTTGGGGCACACGGCCCCAAAAAGGTTCGCCATCACTGTTTTATGGTATGGGGTGGTTTAATAAAATAATGTGTTCAACTGCAATTATAGTTAACCCAGCAGTCTGGTTTGACTTCAGTTACATGGATTAAATGCACTGACAACACTATTAGTGTGATTGTTCTTCATTTATGAAGATGAATATACCTGCACAGGACACCCCAATAATCCTTCATAGCAGAAAGCTCCCCTTCACTTTCGTTCTCTCTCTTACAACACTGATATAGCTCCACCTAAAATTCTAATTGTTCATATTGTCTTATATGGATAAAATTCAGACCATTCACAACTTCTATAAGGCTCATGAGTTTTGTAGGTGTAGCTATGAGATGCAGCTCAAGAATGCAAGCCTCCCACAATTGTTAGCTATTTTTTCCAGCTTTGCCTAAGAGATGTCCTGGAGCCTTGGGCTTAATCAGGAGAATAATGCAATACCCTTAAAAGTTTGTCTCTCAACTGTCTCTCATCTTCTTGGATCCCAAGGTCAGAGAAGTTCACTTATATCTCTAAATATTATGATATGAGGTGGTTTTTTAACCATGAACACACACCTAAACCACCATTATCCATGTTTACCTATCATTCACTAGAATTAAAGGTTTGGATCCTATTGTGAGATCTAACTAGAGCAGAATCATTCAATTCAGAATCATCTTTTTGTTGACAATTGATTTTTTTAAAATTTGGAAACAATTTATTTCATATGTCTACTCCAGTTGAGACTAAACAATGAAATTCAGACTAATGTAATAGAACTGATGTGTGTTGATTGTGTAGAGGGGTGTGTGTGTGTGTTAAAGTCAAATTTTCTTTATAATCCCCCAAATGTATATGGCTTTACAAGAGATATAAAATCCACTATCTATTACTACAAATCTTGTAAACCTAAAATAGGTGTAATGAAGAATGTCACATATTTACCACACTGACATCAATGTCAGGAACCTCTACAGATCCACCAACCCTGAGTTCCAAAGATTTTGTGTGCCGCACTGCCACCTAATTAAAGGAAAGAAAGTGAAAACATTTATGAGATCTGCAAGTGCCTCATCCTTTAAAACTACGGTATCTGAAGTTCTTGCTTTAGTATATTACTATAAAGTATAAGTAATCAGACCACACTGTTTATGGCAAATTCATATATTATCTTTGATAATAATTAGGGAGAGGACACATACTGTAAATCATTTTGCCCAATTGTTATTTGGAACCTCTATACAATCATACATAGTACATACCATTATGAGATATAAGAATTTTCCAAATGAACATTATCAAAAATTATCAAACTGAAACTCCTAGCAGCAAAACAATTTAGTAAAAGATAGGTTTTGCCCCAATAGAGCCCTTTCACAAAAAGAAGCAAAAAAGGACCATTCTGATGATTTCTCCATTCAGATTCTTTCCCCAAAATTATTTCTGATACTATTTGGGACAAATTTCCCAGTCCTCTGGGGAAATTTTTCTAACAGTGGTAGGAAAAAAAACAATTTAAATTTACTCCCTCCCATTCCCCGTTCCCATTCATGGGAGAAGAAAACGTTCTGTTCTGTTGAGCTGAATTCTACTCACAAATCTCTAGTTTTTATTTCCCAAAGGGATTGGACCATTTCGCTATTGTATTGGTTCTGAAACTTCCTCCAAGCATATTCGGCTGTTTCAAGAAACTTTATTTCAAAGGGCTTTTTAAATAAGGTAGAGTGAATTGGTTCGAAACTGAAATGCTCCTTATGTATTATGTTAAGTTTTATTTTGATTTTTCCCTAATGATCGGGGTTTTTAATTATTGTTTTGTATTTGGTTGTTTCATGTGTAATTGTTGTTTCTTTTGTTAGCTTCTATATATGTTGCTGAAATAGGAAAGTGTGGTAGAATCATTTCGAAAGAAGTGCATAAACCATCTCCTGTAGGCTTTGGTGGAGATAAAGCATGCCTGATCCCTTTAAACAAGATTAAAATACAAAAAGTAGTTAGACTGTATGATTTTACTTCTTCAGTCCTTCCTCCTTTGTGAAACACATCCCATCCAGCAAGCCTGCATGGAAAGACACACCCCCGACATGTCGGGACGGGCCTTCTGTTGCCAATCAAATAGCCAATCAAATGGAAGTCTCGCTCCTGGGTCTCGCGAGACTTACAATCTCGCGAGATTACGAGCGAGATTTCAGGGGGCTATTTAGCCTCACGCTGCCACGTGTCGACAGCCATTTTGGATTTGCAGATGAGCAAGGTGCTCGTCTGCTTTGCTGGTTCCTGGTTGCCTCGTTGGCTCCTGGGCTTCTCGGCCTGCAAAGCAGCCTAGCCCCTGTGGGAGCAGGAAGAGCGGGGAGCGGAGCGGAGCGGAGTGTGGTTTGGAAGCAAGCTGCGGCACTCCGTTTCTCCCCAGGAAAAGGAATTGGGCCCGGCCTCAGCAGGGCAGCTTGGAAGGAGCCAAAGAGGGTGGCAGAGCAGAGCGCAGCTTGGGGAATCCAAGTTGCGGTGCGCTGTTTCACCACGAAGAGGGGGCGAGCGCGGCCTTGGCCTCCAGGGCGCGGCTCTTTTGGCTGCATTTCGCAGCCAGTTTGCGGCCTAGCCCTCCTCGGGGAAGCCTGAGGACAAGGGCAAGGGCCAGGAGTGGGGCGCGGCCTTGCCAAAGCAAGCCGCGGCTCCTTCTTTTTTATGGGGTTTTGGCTCCAACGCGGCCTGGACGGCTGTCTCCCAAAGAACTGAGCGGCCATTTGGGCCTTGGGTGTTACAACAATAGGCCCAATAATCAGTGAGAAGGCCGGAGGGCCAGGCCTTGGTGGTCCGGATGGGCCTATGGTGAAGGGTCCGCATCCCCCCCCCCCCATAGGGCGGTCTGGGAGGCACGATTGTCAGGCCCCTTGGAGGTGTTGGGAGTGCCACATACACCCCACACCCCTCCACACCCAAATATTGTTGAAGCCTCGGGGGAGGTCATTAGCAAACCTCTGAACAAATAAAACCCCCTTTGGGACCTTGTAATAAGATGTTCTTGGCAATTTAAAATATATAATAAATAAATAAATAAATAATAAAATAAAAATAAAAATAAAAAAGCCACTGGTTAGAGAGACAGTGTGGTGTAGTGGTTTAAGTGCTGTACTACCACTTTGGTGACCAAGGTTCCTTTCCCAGCATGGCCATAAAACCCACCGGGTGACCTTATTCACATTCTCTCAGCCTCAGGGGAATTCAAAGGCAAACCTCCGCTGATCAAGTTTTGATGTAATATAAAGCCAGTGGTTTATGGTACAGACTGGCTGTTTAGTCAAGGCCCGTTCCCCCCCCCCCCCCCTGTGTACAGTCGCATAAGGCGGCTCGGAGGGCCACACACACACACTGATGGCTTCATGAGCTCAGCCTGAGTCTTGGCATTGCTGAGAAACACAGGTCAGCTACTCCAACACTGGCCTGATTGGTCTTGGGGTTGGATACTGGTGTTCCCCCTTTTTTGGGGATGAGAGTGGGGGGGGGGCACTTTTGGCTTTGTGGCTAGCCTGTGCTTCAGGCGGCCTTTAAGTTTGTGACACATGTCTTTAGAGTGATTCCCATGTTTTGGGCTTTATCTGCATTTCCCCTCAGGGAGATGCCCCCCCCCCCCCCCCATATTATTAAATCTGGTTTCTGGCCTGGGCTTTGGCAGTTGCTGATGTGACACAGGCCAGACCTGGTAACAGTGGTATAGGCCACAGGCCTTGTTTTGCTGTCCCCGCTGGGGCGAAGTTGGGCTTAATGTGGCCTGGTGTTCTGCCTGCGGTGCAGATTACATTGGTTGGTAGGGACACGTGCCAGTCATTCTTATGCCCTGATTTGGGCTTCTCATTTGACCCCCACCTTTTTCCCTCCCATACAAGAATAGGAGTTGCCGGATGACAGAGATGTCATTTTATTTTAAAGCCAGAGTTTAATGACCCTAATGCTTAATTTAGAGTTCATAGGGCTTTCAAAGGATGGGCTAGGGAGTCCATGTATTACTGGATAACTGTTTGCCATTATCAGGTACAATACTGATTAAGATTTGGCAATATTTCCCATCAACATGTTTCACACCCGAAGATGTGACATTGCCTGGAGTGGCAATTTTATTGGTTTTTTCTGCTGCCTTGGTAATTAGTGAAATCGTCCCTGGTTCTATCCTGATGAATCTGGCTGGACTTTTTCATATTTGGATGTCCATATTTCTTAACAGGAGATTCATCTGACTGTTTGGCAGTCAAAGACTGATCAATTGGGGATTAGGACAATCTGTAATTTTGTTAGAGCACCTGACGGCCATATTGGTTTAGTGTTGTCAGTGTCAGAATGCCTCAGAATAAGGCCAAGAATAACGGGATATTTATTTTCACATTTCTCTGGCCTTCCGTTAACACAGTTTTAATTTGAGGCGGGAATGCAGGAGGCTTTGATACATGTTGGTTGTGCCAGCGGCACAATTTTTCTTTCATTCTTTTAGGATTTTGACAGCGGCGGCTGCTACAGTACTTGATTAAGCAATACTTCAAGTTGCAAACTTGGCTGAGGGCATTCTAGGACTGTTAAGTCTTATGTGGACACTTGAGACAAATTGCACTTTTATTTTACTGACAGGTTTACTATTCCATTTAGCAGATTTGAATGGCAGAGACATATCGATGCTTGGACGCAGCTTAGTGTCTGGGGCCGAACGGTACTTCATCGAAGATTCGAGCATGGGATTGAGAGATGTCAGAACTGTGAGGTTGTTGGGTCCTATATGAATGCTACCTAAAATTATTTAACTGTTGGCATCTTTTACACACCCCAAGATCTTACTATTTCAATTACAAATAACTGATTTTGAAAATGATGGCTTTACACTTAGCAAAAAAAGAATTGTTGCTGGATCGCAAGAGGTGAAGCGAAGGATCCCAATTAATTTGTCCACGTGGTCAAAGCTGTTACTTCGGTGATCTTGGTAGCATTTGATGTTGGCTGCTTAGAGCTGTGGACAAGACCTTGGGGGGATTGGGAGTTGTTATTGTTGATTATGAAGGAATTCAGGTTTTATGCCACACTTGTACAGGGCTGATGAAGTCTATCTCTCCCCGGTGGGAAATGAAGTATGGGACTTCTCTGGAATCATACATTAAAAGAACGATGGGGGGAGGGGGTGCCAAGCTAGGCTGGCCCCCTCCTGTGGTGGGCAGGGACACCCCCCCCTCGGGGAATAATTAGGTTAATTAGAAAATACTAATTGGGTTAATAAAAAATTCCTAAATTCGGTATATGTCACTAGGTTAACCAAATTTATATGACGCCATTTTAACCTTGGATGATGTCATAATGTTATGATATCATAAGAATTCTTATGATGTCATATCCGGCTGGGGGAGGGATTATTTAATGTTGTGAAATACTGCATAAATGAATGGACGACGCATGCCGGGTTAGAAGCAATTAATCCATAGCGCTTGCGCTTAACTACACGTACGCATGCGTCAAGAACGAATTATTGTTTAAGAAAACTGTTATTTAAATGTTGAATTGATTGATATCAAGACCCTGTACAAAATAAAAGTTGTGGCCAATGATTTACCCAAAATAATCGCGTTCGGTGTTCTTTGTGCTGGTGCAACAACTGGGTTTCTAGGTTACCACATTTCCTTCCCTGTTGGATTAATTTGGTTCTTATCAGTTCGTTAAATACAGTACACTTCTCCCTGTCTTGGGAAGGATTTTAATAATTTTGACTTCCTCCTGGTTTCCCATTCTAATTCCTATTTTATTCCCTTCATTTAAGCTAATCACTCTCCTTTGGGCTGCCTGTATTTTCATTCCTCTGTCTATTCAACTTTCAAACATCAGTCCTCTTCTAGAGCATGTTCATCTTATCCACTGAGAATGTTTTGAGACCCACCCCCTCAAATAAGCATCCCTTGTCATTATAGAAACTGAACTTTTCCAAAAATTCTACTGCTGTTTTATTCCCTCAACAGATTAAACAACAATTAATCTTGCATAGACACACAGAAGATCACCCAGCTGCGGCATTATACATGAACACAAAAAGGATTAGCATATTAAACTATAACTATTATTTCAAAGGTAATAACAAATTCTAGATATGTATTAAAATTTCAATACCTCTACTCTGGTATCAAATTTCATTATGGCATTGGGTCTAAAATGTATCTTGATTTCTGTGAGGCCTCCTACAGGTACTACCCCCTGAACAGGAGAGATAACCATTCCAGGAATAGGGGTGGCATCAAGGACCTGTCAATAAAAAAATGTATTATAAAAACTAGGTTCTAGAATTCTGCTGTAAAAGAATAAGCTTTCCATCATTGTTGATAAAATAAAGCTAAAATTTACAAATCTTTTTCATTTCCTTAAATTTTTTATACCATACTTTTAACACAAATTAACAAATATGCATACAGAAAGATACTGAGATAAATGGCTTATAAAACACATCAACACAAATATGAGTGTGAAGTTGAAGGCTTTCACAGCCAGCATCCATAGGTTTTTATGGGTTCTTCAGGCTGTGAGGCCGTGTTCTATAAGAATGTATTCCTGACAGTTCGCCTGCATCTGTGGCTGACATCTTCAGAGAATGGTGACATGGAGGTGTGTGGGCCACACAGTATATATGCCACCATTCTCTGAAGATGCCAGCCACAGATGCAGGCAAAATGTCAGAAATACATTCTTCTAGAACACAGCCTCACAGCCTGAAAAACCCACAAAAACCTACAAATATGAACATAAAAAAGAAAATAGAAGCAATTCTAAATATTTTTGGCACCAATCTAAAACATGATGGGAGAATTTTTATTTGTTTGATATCCTGCGTTTCCATGGCACAGGACCCAAGATGGCTTACAGCAAATTAAAATGAAGTAAAGTTAAAAGTTATTAATGCAAAAGCTAAAAAACAAGCAATTCTATTAAAAAACAAAGTCAAAACACATTTAAAACATTATAAAAAAGAGAAAAGCTCAGCACACCCCATTAAAAGCACTCTCTGCCACATGAATTAATAGCCAAAAAAACTACCTAGATAAAAAGATATTTGCTTGATAGCAGGAAGATGCCAGAGTTGGGGGCCAACAGAATCTCTGACTGGAGGAAATTCCAGAACCTGGGATCAACCACTGAGAAGGCTGTCTCCTATGTCCTCACCAAAAATGGTTGTGATGGTGATGGGACAATCAGAAAGTCCCCCTCTGAAGATCCTAAAACTCATGAAGGCTCAGATAGAGAAACTGTTGTTGTTGTTGTTAATTATTATTATTTTATTTGTATCCTGCTTTTCCCCCAGAACTGGGACTCAAAGTGACAATAAAGAAATAAGGTCTTTCATATAGTCTGGAGCCAGTTTGTTTAGGGTCCAGACTATCCAGACAAAACCTTGACAGATCTCACTGGAAAGAATTTCAAATGTTGTGCTACTACTAAGAAGGGCTGTTCTGGGCCAGCTACTAAAGATAGACCAGAAGGCAAGGCCTATGAGGCACATCAGGTAAAAAAAATAGCCCTTCAAGATGCCCTAAATGGCCAAGAATCAAGTTTTAAAAAATGTTAACTTGATTACTATATTTCATAGTTTTTACTGACTTTTTCACAAAAATATTTAAAACATATTGTACTGTATTTTCTGTTACATATTTGCTTATATCATAGTGTTATCATATCCCCCTACCCTAAGGCTTTTTTAATATTAAACTTACACATCCATTTTTTAAACATAATTTTTATCATATTCTTCTTCCATGATTACATAATGTAAAATACTTACAACACGTCTTATATATAGTTATCTTATCTATTTATCTTAAGAGTTCACACTCTCTCTTAACTATAACTATAACTTAACATAACTATCTTATATCTTATATTATCTAACACTGTGACATGACTGTTTAACTCATCCATCATAATATTAAAGCTTTTCTAAATTATTAATCCTTTCTTATTTCCTTCCAATACTGTTTACTCTCATTCTGTGTATGTATAGTTCTTTGTTTACTTATTATTTGGCCCATCTTTCTTTACAGTAATTCATTACTAAGTCCCAATTTTCATTCTTTTCATTGGTTATTTTATCCTTCAGCAAAGTTGTAAGTTTGTCCATTTCTAACATATCCAAGGTTTTATTTAGACAATCAACTATTGTGGGAATTTCTGGGTTCTCCATTTTTTTCTCCATCTTGGGTTCAGTGTTTCCCAGTTTAGTAGGTGTTGGTATCTCATCCAGTCACCTCCTTGACATTTGGAAGTTTTCATGAAAGCCTCATGTGGAGAAGTCCAATCTGGTATTTTTTTGTAAAATTTGTTTTTATATTTTAGCCACTCTCAAAAGGAAATGTCTGATTATATGGTCTATGAAGTCTCTGTTCACCTCTAATTTGTTATAGCACAAGGAAGTGTGCCATCCATATCTGGTGTTAAACTGTTTGAGGTTCAATCATTTCATGTCTTTTAGTTAACTTGATTACTAAAACTGTGCCCAGAAATAAACTGTCAATGTAATTGGTGTAATATGTTCTGACCACCTGGTTCCTTGCAGCATTCAGATGGCCACATTTTGTGCCAAGTATTGTTTCTAAAAAAATTTAAAGGCAATCTCAAACACAGCAGTGATTCTCAGACTATCTGATGTGGCAGACCAGCAGTTGGGGGGGGGGGGGTGCAATGTGTCATGGATTGGTAAAATGTATGTCCAAGCTGCTTCTTTCATTCTCAGCCTCATTCACAGTACAAAATAACATGGTTTCCACATTTGGGTGTCCTGCGCGATCCAAAACAATCCAATAGCTTATTCTCACTATCAGAGAGATTGTTGCAGTTCTTCAAAAAAGAACCGCTAAGAGATCTGGTGCCAAATGCACTGTTTTAAGTGGGCTTTTCACTTGCCCGCCCCTCAAAAACTGCACCAATTCCAGTCGGAGTGAGAGAGAATTCATTGAAATAAACTGGTTCCACGTTGGTTTATTTCCATTGTGTGAATGAGGCCTGAGAAACTAATCAGCTTACAAACTACCACTTTGAGTTGCACTGGCACAGAGAACATTTAAAGGCCCAGTCTGGATGTAATTTATCCATGAATGCCTAAGGCTCAGTTTGCATTCTCAGGTAGAGAATCTGACAGGTCAACTTGTGAAAAACACTCTTAGGGCTCATTCCCGCTTGCATTTAAACCAGTCTGTGAGTCGTATTGACACGCAGTTGCTGAATCGATTCATACTGATGCATAGTTCCCACTATCGGAAACGAATTATTTCATTATTCCATGCATTTGTGTCTTTCTAACATGATTGTTTTTCACATTAGATTTGTGCCACTACAAAATGCATGCTTTGTATCGAATGCAATCGATCCATCCTGGCCTTTTTTTATGTCAATCATGATACGCATCTACATGTCATTGGTGACGCAACCGGGAGACCCATTACTCACTCTAGAGAACCCACAAAAATGCAAGTCATCACAAAATCCATCATTTAATTTTTACAATAAAACACGCTAAACCCCCCTCCCCAAGGAAAGCACCCCCAGAGCTGTCTTACATCTAGAAAATATTCTGGCACAACCGGGGGGAAATGTGAAAACAACTGGATCAGGACCAGTGAGATTTACAGGGACCACTTGGCAGTGTTTAAAATCTAAAATCAAAAGCCCCCATGGTAGTCAAAAGCCAGCACCAAGGCAGCACTGAGAGGGAGGAAATGGTGGATTTCCCAAAACCTGAGGCAGGATGGATTATACCTCTCTGCCAACTCTCTGCCAGTCCCTCCACTCCAATGTGATTCAATTGAGATCCACACATCATTCACATTTGTTGAACATGCTTGCAAAATGATTCTTTTCAAAAGAACCACCAAAAGATCTGTCTTCAAATAATGTGATTCTTTTGCATTTGCCTCACTTTACCTCAATTCTCCACAATTCAGACCAAACGCAGTCAGGTCTGAAATTGTTTCCAGTGTGAACAAGGCACATATAAACCGATCAAAAATCAGTTTAAGTCATAGTGGGGATGAACCCTTAGCCACCAACATCACCTGGAAATCCAAGGACAATCTATCTATAATATGGGTCCTTTTTTGAAGAGTAAAATTAGTGTGGTAATAGCTAATACTAAGTCTGTCAGAGGCGTGGTTTCCCCCACCTCTAAATTGTTGTCTCACAAGGTTTACTGAGAGTGCTTAACTATGGACAAGTGTGATCTTCCCCTTTACTTTTTGCTGCAGGCAAGAGCAAAAGGTCCATAGTGTTGGTTAGAGAGTGTAAGATTATGACCTAATAGATTCTAGTGAGGTTCCCTGAAGGAAACATGCATCTTTGAACACTACTAGTAGTGCCTCCTTCCTCAGGGCAGAGTCTAGGATGCTGTCTCTCCTCATTATTCATGCCAAGAACTCCTGACTTGACAAGGGCTCACTAAAACTTTTCCAGTTGTAGTGCTTTCAAGTGGGCTGAAAATCTGGCTTGTAGGTTTCAGTTTCAAAAATTTGTTTGTGAATTTCTACTGGATAACAGAAGTGACTGTCAGATTTCCTTTTCTCTCTCTCTCTCTCTCTCTCTCACCGTCTTGCTGTAAAGCAGCTTGGAGACCACTCTTTGAATACAAAAGCAGTGTTTGGTTAGAACTCAGCAGTAAACCTGCCCAAATCCACTAACCACTTGGGGGTATGTCTCACCTGGAAGTATGCATGGTTATATCCCAAATTTTGAAGAATGGCAGTCCTGCAAGTTGTTAAGTATAGTGGAGCATGATTAAAGGTGATCCTCTGTTCTTTAAACTGAACACTAGTGGAACCAAGCTAAGATTGAGAAGAAAACAAACCAATGTATTACAATCAACCCACATATTCCAGCACACATTTAGGTTTTTTTTAAACTTCACAGATATCAGGCAAGAATATACGCATGAATAAAAACAGACTATATATGTGAAGTGAAAATGAATGTAAGAGAATGTACAGCATTTTTTTTAAAAAATGACTCAACAGTAAGCAGAGAAATATTTTTACTTCAGCTGAAGGCATGCACTCAATATATACATACTGACAATGTTAGTAATATGTAACTGACATTCACCACCTACTTGACATTTAAGTGGAAAAGAATCAGTTACGACTCATATATAGGATGGATGACCTCTGGCTTGACAGCATTTCATGCAAAAGGGATCTAGGAGTCTTAGTAGACCACAAGCTGAACATGAGTCAACAGTGTGATGGAACAGCTTTAAAAGCCAATACGATCCTAGACTGCATGAATAGGAGTATAGTGTCTACACTGAGGAAAGTAATAGTGCCACTCTATTCTGCTTTGTTCAGACTTCACTGGGAATACTGTGTTCAGTTCCGGGCACTACAATTCAAGAGTGATATTGTCAAGTTGGCCCATGTCCAGAGGAGGGTGACCAAAATGGTGAAAGGTCTGAAAACCGTGCCTTATGAGAAGCAGCTTAGGTCACTAGATATATTTAATCTAGTGAAGAAAAGGTTAAGAGGAGACATGAAAGCCATGTTTAAATATTGGAAAGGATGTCATGTGGAAGAAGCAGCAAGACTGGGGAGCTTATCGCATTCACAATTAAAACATCTTACCTGAGCCAGCTTAAAATTTAAGATGGGTGGCATCCTGATCTTATCACAAGGATTTAGCCACTAAATTTGCTGCCTGGGTCCAGCCTGGGTCCATCCCCACTCACGGGGCACTCCGGTGGCCATTTCCTTAAGCCAAAAACCTCCCGGCTTCAAAAAGAGGTGCGTTGAGCGCCCTGCGAGCAGGAATAGACTGGGGCTGGACCTGGGTGCCAAATTCAGTGGCTAAGAGCCTTTACAGACTGCCAGAAATAGTGCAGCTTAAGGCCACTTTAACTGTCCTGGCTCAGTGCTAGGGAATCATGGGAACTGTATATTTTTTCTGGGACATTGAGCCTTCTCTGTCAGAGAGCTCTGGTGCCACAATAAACTATAGTTCCCATGATTCCTTAGCACTGAGCCAGGACAGTTAAAGTGGACTCAAGCTGCACTATTTCTGGCAGTCTGTAAAGGCCCTAAATCCTTGTGATAAGATCAGGATGCCACCCATTTTAAATTTTAAGCCAGCTCAGGTAAGATGTTTTAATTATGAATGTGATAAGCTCCTATGACATGGAGCAATGAATTCAAACTACAAGTAAAGGGATTCCACCTAAACATTAGTAAAAATCTCCTGACAGTAAGAGCATTAGACAGTGGAATACATTGCTTTGGAGTCTAGTGGAGTCTCTTGCTTTGAGATTTTTAAACAGAGGCTGGATGGCCCTCTATCAGGAGTGCTTTGATTGCATATTCCTGCATGGTAGAGGAATGAATTTGATGACCCTTTTTGTCTCTTACAACTCTATGAATCTATGATTCTATGTATGCACCCATTACTTCATTTTAATTAAAACAGAACTCATAGGCCGCCACCTCACTGGTTGACTCTACTTTTTTCCTGGCAAAGTACCCAATAATCCAACTGAAAAATCTACTAGATATAGTGCTTTGGGTGTGTGAGTCAATTTGAGAAGCTACAACTCAGTTTGAAGAAGCAACAAAGAAGACTCATCCTGCAAGCTGTGGAAAAACCAGGCTGAGCAATGTCAGGCTCTTTCTGTATTAGTGTTTAAGCAAATCGAGATTTGCTGTCTACATCATGATTGTACACCATGGAAATGTTCCAACAAGTCATTCTAGAGACTAAATGTGCTAATGTGACAAAGGTAAAACACCAGCAGAGCCTGTCAAACATTCCTTCTCTTAGTTCACATCCTCCAAACAAAGTGCATGATACTAATTCTAAAGGTCCCACTCCCACAACAACTAGTCAAACAAAAGGAAGGTGGTGACTTCTGCTACATGGCAGTGGGTCAACAGCTATCTGAGGATTTCAACCCTTGATGACCATCAAGAACTTCAGAAGAACAAGAAGAACTAGAGCAGCTCCCTCACATTGCAGAACCCAACAGGGAAGTGCCAACAGCAAGACTCACTTGGCACATCCTTCTTAAATAAAGCATTTGCTCCCTTCCCATGGGTGACAATATTCCAGACAGCATTCTCTGTCCAAAACCTTGACTATTTGTCCTATCTAAACCAAATTCTGCCACACCTGTCTTGATATGACATCATCAAACATGATTTTTCCATTACCTTACCTTACCTTACTTTGTTGGTACGTGCTACTGTTGCATTCTCTTCTCCTGTGAATTCAGAACCTAGCCAAAACAGGATCTGTACCATCTAATGTTATATTTTAACAGTGAATGGTTCTTTTCTATGAAGCAGAGGTTAACACTGCTTAAAGTTGTCATTTTCAGCCAGGGTTAGTATCATAAGACAACATATCACCCAAGAAAAATCAGAAAGAGAAAAACCTTACAGTAGCATATATTATTATTACCTTTGCAAAGCATTTTAGTTTAAGTGTTTTTCCTTGATGCACACACAAGTCAAATTCTCCCACTGTTGGAGAAGAGAAACTTGGATGCCAGACTACTTCACATTCTAGGTCTTTACATGCTTCTACAGTTCCTAAATTAATACAGAAAGATAATAATATTATTGCTACTAACTCCATATATATTGTGGAGAACAAAAAGTGAAAAAAATTATTTTAAATCCTGCTCTCTAATTTCCAATTCATATATTTCATATCTACTTGCTAATCCTTTTTTTTTTTAAAGACCCATGACTATTTGCCATGTAAGGTTATGTGATTTTTGCAGTGATTGCAACTGGGAAGGGGAGATTTGGATCTCCTTGCATGTTGCAGTGCTGATTACAATTACCACTACCACCACCATCCCACATATTAGGGATTTTATATTTTTATGTGTAGAATACTCAGAGTAGAAATAAGAAATACATGTCATCATATCAGGCAGTGTGATGGAATTCATTTACACCACTCAGAGCTAATCTAAATTCCCCTCTGTGCTTGGGGACATGGTTAGCAGTTGAAAATGCTGTGATCCAGCAGCTACATGCCTCTCCATCTCCACACACCACCAATGTCTCTTTTCTTATCCTTGAGGACAGAGTTCTTTTTGCAATGCACCCTTCAGAGAAACCAGGTAACAGTTTAGAAAGGGTTTTTTTTAATTCTATGGTCCTTGAAATGATGTTCTTAGACTAAAGGAATGTCTTCTCATTCTTCTGTCCCCATTTTGAGAGATGGTCTAATCCACAGCCACACAGCTGATTGAATTTTTGAATTTTCCACCCCCTCTCATCCTGTTTCTGGTACTACATAGACTGATGAAGAGTTTGGGGAACTCAAAAGTTTGCATACTCTTTTGTGTCATTATCTTTGTTCCTAATAAATGCACTGTCCAATTTGGTTTTTTTCTCTCATGGATCAACCTAGTTTTGCTTCTCTTAGTATACTTTACCTTTCTCTGGGCATATGGAAAATGCTGTTCCTTTTTCTGTGATTACAGGTTTCCAGGTAAATTCTGCAGGGTGGTTTTTATAGTTGTATAGTGTCACTGTTGTTCTGAACCCTCTTTCTGCTAAGAAGCTGAAGGCAGGACTTAAAGTCACTTCTCTTGTAGATAGCTCTAAGGCAACTGGTACTATTTTTGCTACCACTAATACATGTCCTGTATGATGTTGATTTATTGTATATGTGAAAGATCTGTAATACAGAAAGTATTATCTTCATGACAGGATTCATTTCAATATCATCTACATAATTATAAAAATGTAAAATAAAAAATCTTTTTAAATCTATGTGAAATACTGTGGATGTTAGCCATGACCAGGATTTCTTTTTCTGTGTGGAAAGAACAAGCTTTGTAAAATACAGTGCTCTCTTTTTCCTGGGTGTTACTAGATTAATCTAGTTTTTAAAAAATGATTGACTTAATAGGCAACACATACAGAAAAGGGATGGGCAACTATGGTAAGGTCAGGGGCCAAATTTTATCCATTGCATCCTCCTCACTTCCCTATATGTTCCCAAAAATCTGACCAAGAATTGGCCACCGGCTACCAAAATCATATATGATGCATTGCCATCTTGCCACCCAACCGCACTGACAGCTGCAAGTGCATAGTTAGGTTGCCTTAATAGCAAGTTTTAGTTCAAATGAAGTTAGATACTGACTTGGTTCCTGGAATTCCTTTAAAAACACATCTTGAAACCTCATTTGTAGTGCATCTACACTGTAGAAATAATGCTGCTTGACACCACTTTAAATGCTGTAGAGCCATCTTTTAGAATCCTGGGATTTGCAGTTTTACAAGGTCTTTAGCCTCCTCTGCCAAACAGTGCTGGTGCCTCACAAATCTACAAATCTGAGGATTCTGTAGGGACCTTATCACACGAAGTCTAAAGCAGCTCTAATCCAAAGGGTATCCGTAGCTAATACATATTATTTCCCCGAGTGTACACACGACGTTGCACCCAAAACTCAACAGAACCTGGAGCTAATCCGTATTGTTTCCCCGCGTGTACACACGGCGCTGCCCCGAAACTCACAGAACCCGGAGCTAATCCATAAGAAATTGAGAGCTTTTGACATTCGGTTTTTTGGGGAAGTACAAGGGAGCCTTCGTATTCCTTGCGCAATGGTGGGTGGGGAGGGGAAGCAGGAGAGCTCTACATATCCCAAGCAGAAAATCCCAGCGAGGGGAAGGGATTGGCAAAAGGCAAACCAGATTGGCAGGGCTGGGTGAGAAAAGAAAGAGGAGGAGAAGGAGAGGAGGAGGGAAGAGGGAAGAGGGAAAAGGGAGGCGATCTCTCTCTCCATCTCTCTCGCATTTTTCCTCCCCGACACACGCCACTCGGAGCTCTCGCCAACCGGGGCTTGCTGGGCTGCCTTCCCTCCTCCAGTCCTCCAGTCCTCCTCCTCCTCCTCCTCGGTCTCCTTGGCTGCCTTTCCTCCCGACTCCTTCCTCCCATCCTTGCCATCCACAGAAGCGCCTTCTGCGACGCCGGCTTTTTGGGCGACGGTAGGGGACAAAGAAGGAAGAAGAGAGAGAGAGAGAGAGAGAAAGGGAGCCTTCGTATTCATTGCGCAATGGCCGCGCGGGCGAAATTCAGTTCGTTTCGGTATAGAACTGAATTTATTCTTACTTCGGTTACTTTTCGCTTACTTTCCGCTTCGTGGCCAGCGTTTGATAAGGTCCTAGGATGGAGCCATGGCAGTTGAAGTGGTGTCAAACTGCATTATTTCTATAATGCAGATGCACCGTTGGTTAGGACAACATATATCTGCATAATTAATTTACAGAGACATTGTACACATTCCACCTCTTCAACAGACCTAGCACCCAAGGCAGCTGACAACAATAGATTTTTTTAAAGGAAAAAATAATCAGGATAAAATCTGTTCAGCAACATATCAAAGGTATGTCCAGAGTCAGTCTGCAATGGAATGATTTATTTTCAGTATGTTTTTACTATTGTTCTGCAACAAGAGGCTTAAGTGTTCCTCTGACCTACCATGCTTTACTCAAATATTTATCTTCTATCAACTACAACTATCTATATCAAGCAATAAATGAGAAGTGTTACTTTTGAAAGTCTCCTAGTTTGTCATTCTCAAACACAACTGGAATATGAGTCTTCGTATAAGGTGGCACAACATGAGACAAAGGGCTGGTCTGCTGCAATTCTTCACTTTCAATTTCTACTTGTATCCAGACGTACACAGACAGATTATTTATGATATGCAGTTTCCTGGTAGAGGAAGAATGGACACAAACCTCTCCAAAATCAATGGTGGAGGGGCCTGGTAGGATCAGAAAAGAGACTGTTAGTAACAAAGAGAAAAAAACTAATTTCTAAAATAAGGGGGAAAATGTACCACTAATTGACTTTTGCATTAAGTGACAAACCACTGTGAATGCATACTATTCCTTTTTCTTTCCCTTCCCAATGTGAGAGGGGCAGAGATTTGTGAGTGGCTAATTAAAGAACAAGGTGAGGAGGAAACTGATGGTCTTGGCCAATGAAAAATCAATAGCTTGATTTTTTGATTTGAAATCCCAATTCACAGTGTAATTTCTCTTCTCTTTCATCACTTGCTGTCTGGGATACCTCAGCAAGGGCCAAACTGCCCATGGGGGAAAAGGCTTTGCCTACTCCATCGTGTAGCATCTGTGACCCATCCCTCAGATGTACTGAGGCAATAAATGAAAATAAGTAGACCATACCTGGCAGAGTGAATGTCAGAGAGAAAAGGACAAACTTTTATTTTAGTGAGCATATGTATGGTACATGGTCAAATAAGTTTTCCATATGGCTTTTAGCTAAAGAAAAACAGGAACCCAAACCTTTTGGGAATTTTATCCAGTCAGGGATCATTGCATGGGGATAACTTGGCCTCTTAATCGCCTGATTTGGCCATGGATCAAGGCCCAACCTATGCCAGCTCCAGGCTGGTACAGGTATTTCCTTATTCTTTTCAGTTGGAAATAATTTTTTAAAAGCAAAGTTATGACAGGAAAAAGACGTATAAAATAAATGCTTTCAACTTCAAGCAAGCCAGCAGGATTCTGGATGTGACAGAACATTTATCAAACAAAACTCCACATTCACATCACATCTCTCTGTCCATCACAAAAAGTAGGAACCTTATTATTACTTTTAATTTAAACTAATTCATGCTTTTTGTGCCAGCAAAATCAAGTGTTTTAAGGTAGGAGAAGTTGTATCAGAAGATCATAATCTTACCAATAAATATTTGATGAAGCTGCTTTGATGTCAGAATTAAACTACAGTCTTCAATCTCTTGTTGAGAAGAGGGTACTGGATTTAGCCCTTCACTAACCTACAAAAACATCCAAAACAATAACCACATACCAGGAGCCATTTGAACATCTTTGTTCAAATGTATAAACATCATATACAACTTATTCATTCACTATTGAAGCTCAGCAAACAAAGAGAAAGGGAGAAAGTAACCTTATCAGCACTGTCCTTGTTAACTGTAGACATTGCCAAAGGGAAAACTGCCCAAGCTTAAGATTCTGAGTAACTCCACCATGTGCTACCTTCCTCTCTCTGTCCTTTTATTCTGTGCGTCCCTTCTGTTTAGAAATGTATTTCTGGATTTCCTGAAATGTGACCCAAAAAGTTGCACTCTTTCAAGACCTGAATTCAAAACCTGCAAATAAAAGTCTGAGAGGCTCATTAAGTGCCTACCTCTGACTCTCACTTTCTCTGCTCAGCATGGCCTTGGAAATTTACTTGCAAGAACAAGAAAGGTAGCAGAGAGAGTAGCTGCCACTCCAACTCTATGGAGGATGAGCCATTTCCACCAAAAAGGAGACCCCAGGCCATCACATCTCCAACAGGAAATTTTACATTAATTTCTGCTGGCAAGTAGATCCAATTGCCCTTCCCCCAGACAGCAACAGATATGAATAACCTGAGCTGCCCCTCTGTAAAGTATGTCATGAAGCCCCTTGGAGAGCAAGGAAAGAGTTCATGAAGGCAGGTGCTCAAAATTCAAGTCTATTTACACTCAGGTCTCTTCACTAACTAGTGCATGAAAACAACTTAATATTCTCTTTAAACTCAAAACACATGCTGCTCCATGCAAGGAATCTCTTTCTGCCATACTATGCATTCACTCATCCTTTGTAACCCATTTACCTCTCTTTCTCACCCATTTGCACAGATATCCTCCCCAAATTATTTCTACCACTGTCCAATTTGCAATATTTCTCAACAAGTGCATTCAAATAAACAATATGAAATATATCCTAACACATATGCAAAGTGGAGTACATCTGGCATAAAGATATTGCATACAATTATATACAGTTAAAAATACTGTAAATGAGCCAGCATGGTGTAGTGGCTTGGGTATTGGTCTAGCATTCTGAGAGGCCAGGATTTGAATCATCAGTCAGCAATGAAAACCTATTAGGTGACCTTGAGAAAATCACACACTCTTAGCCTCAGAGGAAGGCAATGGCAAACCCCTTCTGACAAATCTTGCCAAGTAAACCCCATGATAGGTTCACCTTAGGATCACCATAGGTCACAAATAACTTGAAGACACACAACACCACAACAAATGCTGGAATTGTACACAGCCATAAACAGTACATTGTGTTCAACACTGTGCTCCTATAATCATAAAATGTAGTGGTATTTATCCAACAGATAATTTTAAGTCCATAAAATGCCACCAGAAGAGATTAGAAAAACAGAGTATTTAAGTGGACAATATTCATTTCTAGATGAAATAGTTGTACATCTTCGGTGATATTTCATTTTCCCCAAAGGAGAAAAAATGCTGTAATTAAGGCTCAAAGGAAGATATTTTTGAAAGTGAAACCCTGCATACAACCTTAACCCCACATCAGAAAAGCAACAACTAAATATTTAATCAACAAACAAACAAACCAAACTATCATATGCAAAGGTGTTCAGAAAAAAAAAGACAGTACAGGTTGATGCAAATTAACTCTAAGGCCCCAATCTTATCCTCACTTTCTGCAACTAAATCTCAATAACCACACATCATATCAGGGTAGTTTCATGCAGTAGGTGTGTTTTAACTTTTGAGTATTTGAATATAATTTTATACTGTTTTTAGATTATTATTTTTAAGTTTTATTGTATTTATTTATTTTTAACATTTTTATCTGTGAGCTGCCTTGGGTTCCTTCTGGGAGAAAGGTGGCATACAAATGAAATAAATAAAGAAATAGTCTTCAAGTATATATGAGAGAATAAGAGGAGTAAATTATATTGTGTGTGTGTGCATGCACACATGCCTTCAAGTCACCTGTTGACCCATGGTGACCCCCATGAATTTCAGAAAGTTTTCTTAGGCAAGGAATACTGAGGCAAGAGGCGGTTTTCCCAGTTCCTTCCTCTGAAATATAGCCTACAGCATCTGGTATCAATTATATAAGAGAAGCCCAATATATTTTCATCAGCTATAAGCAGGTCATATTCAAGCATATTTAACTTACCTCTTTATCTACAGATTTAGCTTTAATTTCCACTAGCTGTTGACTGGTCAGCAACTTAGTTCCGCTTACACAAGTAAAATCTTCATCCACTTTCCCTTGTGGTAAATCTTTTACCTTTGGAGACTTTAACCCAGATGCTGGTTTTAACCCTATGTCCACAGGATTATTAAGTATTTTAAAGATCCTATTCAGAGGGAGTATAGAAGGAAAAGTGACACTCAGGTATGAAGCTAACAAACTTAATTCAGTAAAATGTTGGACAGATGTCTGGATTAGCATTTCAAGAAGATATTTTAATGAAAGGTCGGTGAAAGCTCTCAAAATGAGCACTTTGCTAAGCCTACATTGAAAATACTCACAGGCACCCAATTTTCAGTGGTTCAATGATGCATGACATATATAGTCCACAAGCAACTTCCAGTAAGGACACTGTGGTGTGGAAAGCATGTCTATCACATGCTTATCATAAGAGCACATAGCTTGACCGAGGCTGTTCCTAACTTGGGAAACTTTCCTTTCATGAAGACTTTCCTTTCATGAATCAGCCCTGGTGGCGCAGTGGTTAAATGCCTGTACTGCATCCACTCACTCATAAACCACAAGGTTGCAAGTTCAATACCAGCCAGGGCTGAGGCTCGACTCAGACCTGCATCCTTCCGAGGTCGCTAAAATGAGTACCCAACTGTTGGGGGGCAATCAGCTCACAGTTGTAAACCGCTTAGACATCCCATAGCGTGATATGAAGCGGTATATAAATGAAGCTGCTTTGCTTTTACTAACACACATACACACCTAAAAACTCTCAGGCTTTCCTGCTTAAAATCCTTATATAGACTTGGACCAAAAGATTTCTTGCCTCCTTGTGAATAGTATCAGGAAATAGATGTGTGGGTCATCCAGGAGCCTGAATATACATGTCAAATTTATCCTCACAGTTCATAACTACACTGTACACATACTACACACATTGCAGTAATATCTGAAACTCTGAATGTCATCCACATAGGCTTCATTGTTCTCAACCTCATTCAGCTATTTAGAATTACTTTCTACACTCTTTATCACACCACACCATTATACCATCTTAGCAATGGTTTGGTCTCACTTTTGTCTCAGCCTTGCCACACAACATCATAGTGCTATCCCAGTGATATTGTGCTATACAGTCATTGGAAATGTGATGTTTTCTCATGCTGAAAATAATCCGTTATTGGCCGCCTTTCTTGCTATGATTCCATTTGAATGGAGGTGTCTCATTCCACTGCATTGGGAAGACGATCAATTAGTAAGTGCGGTGTGGATGTGGTCTGATTGTCCCTTCCTTGGGGATTCCCAAGGATATCTTCAGCAGGCAAACCTCAGACTTCTTCTAGTCCTTGAGTGAGGAGGACAACACATCCCACGAGAATAGCTGTGTTTCTGTGGCCTACACTCTTGAAGCTTTTTTCAGACTTTTGAATATAAGTAGTTTGCTCTTATAGTGCAATAACACTGCAATCCTGACCAGTTAAGTATTGAAAGTCACTATTATAGATGCATGGGTGTGTTTTCCAAAGATTTCTCCACAGCTTTTCTGCTGTATCATACACCAGTTACCACCACAGTGTTACTTTTTTAAAATATTATTATTAAAATAATAGTGTAATAGCACTATGGCATCATGCTGTAATAGCATTATTAAGACGTAATGAGTACAAGTGAAGAGAGTTTTTTTAACATAACAACCTAAAAAAACTGACTAGCATGATGAGCACTTTTGTTTTTCACAGGAGGGAATATCAAAAATGGAGGTGGATAGCGTAGTCTGTTTCTCTTCATGTGCCACCTCTCACAATGAGAAATTTGAGCAGTACTGGGTGTGCCATAATGACATAATACCACAACAGTCAATCACAAAACAGTTTGAAGCAAGTCAACCACGAAACACAAGGTGAAGCCAATGAGATGGTGATCTGAGTATTAGTGCAAATGAAAAAAACCTATACAAATCACACTATTGCAGTGCAAATGTGGCAAGGGTGTGATACACAGCATCAACAGTCAGCTAGCATGGTGAGTATAGCTGAAGCAGTTTTTGAATGGTGTAATCTGGCATAACAGTGTAGCGCAGTAAGGACCAGTTTTAAGCTATGTTTCAAATATGGGGCTGTACAGAAGGGCAGGAAAAGGTGACATGAAGTTGCCTTTTCCCTAAGCCGCAGCAACCGCACTGCCTGCCCTGAGGATGCCTTAAATGGGGATGGAGCAACCGCACTGGGGGACAGTCAATGCAGCTTTTCCGAGGCCGTATTGAAGTCCTGTCAACCGCACTGCTGGCCCTGAGGAATCCACATGGCTGGCAGCGGCTGCTTTAATTTTTTTTCCCTCTCAGACGCATGTGCACATGCACAGGAACACATCCCTGCACACCTACACACCTGCACAGAACACATCATAGGCTGGTATACAGTCTGTCACTCTCTGTGTACAAAGATGGCTGAAGTTCGGCATCCCTGCGCACCTGCACATAACGTGTCATAGGGTGGCATACAGTCTGCCATTTTGTCTATACAAAGGTGACTGATGTTCAGCACTCCTGTACATCTGTGCAGGACCTGTCATAAACCCACAGATCATGAAAGGATTCGCTGACCTCGGCTTCCCCCAAGTAGTGGGGGCCATAGACAGGTGCCACTCTCTGATTGTGCCACCCTTGGGGTGGAGGAATGAGTTTGTCAACTGAAAAGACGCCTACTCTGTTGTCCTCCACAAAACATATTCAACACAGATCAGGGGGGAGGGGAGAGGTACATGCAAAGGAGGTTTGTGTGGACAGACTGGATACATGCAGCTGATGGTCATGCAAGGGAAATGGTCAACAGGACACACAGACAAATGTTACTCCAGGAGGCCCCCCTGCCAAATCCTGCCAGGAAGTGGTGTGCAGGTCTTATGCACACCTGCACAGAAAAGGTTGCAAAAGCTTCTTTCGTGCAAACTAGTGTGCATGCTGACAGCAAGCGTACATGCAACAGAATGCATTTATTGTCATACTAGAGAACAGTTGCTAGGGCTCATGCGTAGGGCTACAATTAGGGTTAGGGTTCTAATATTCAAGCGAACCCGCAGTGGTGCATCCATACTTGGAAGCATAGGGCACTTTAAATTAACGCCTTCATCGTAGGGAGCATGCTCTGGATTGCCGACTCAATTTCCGCCACACGTGTGGCGGTGCATTTATACAGCCATTTTAAATTTCTGTTACCCTTTTTCTGATGCATCAGTGTTGCTGCATACATACATACATGCAAAGGTGCGCATCTTTCTGGAAGAAGCGGAAGAAGCGGCTCCTTTTTGGAGCAGCTTTTCCCGGCATGCGGCACCTAGAGGGCACTTTCCTGCCAGTTTTTAAGCATGCATTGTTTAAACACCACACCTCCAAGTCAGCCTGAAAGCACCTTTTTTTTGCCCATCTGTATAGCCCCAAAATTGGTCAATTACAATGTATAGCTCTTTTTAGAAGTTGAAAATGGGGAATGAAATTACCAAAATATGAATTTGCAAAATGTTCTGGAGTTGCACATTTAGACAGTTTAAAGGGAAGAAGCATTTACCGAGCAGCTTTTTTATGGAAACGACGCTGTCTTAAACTTTGGATATAATGTGCATAGTAATCCTTATTTGCTTGGTTTTCCAGTTCTTCATATACAGTGTAAGAAAATTCTGGATCCACATAACTGTATCTGGGAACCTTTGTGAAAATAGTCCTAAATATGTAAAATAAAATGCAGTTTCATTAATTAATGGATTATTTAAGTATGCACTGAACACAGAAGACTTTACAGTTTTTCCTATATGAAAAGAGTTTTCTATTACTTTCTCCACCAAGGTTAAGACAAAACACTGACAAGAATCAAGTAAGATATTTAACATTATAGACTATTTCCAGCTACAAGTTATATTTATATTACTACCTGTAATCCATATGTAACTCAGCAGGTCTTATGCTGGCTGCACGATCATTAGGGAGAGCAACTATTGTTTTCCTCATATTTCTATTGATTCGGTGAGCATGAATTTGGGTCTGATTCGATTTAAGTAGTGCTACTGGTGTGATATCACTGTGTTGATCCACCTTGTTAGCTATAAACACTCCCGTTGCATTGGAAATCAATGGCTTTAAACCTTGGTTAGGTTTTAAATAAAAAAAATACATTACTGGGGAGCAGCAAACAAGTAGCTATCATTTATTCCTTCAGCTTATACAATACTTGATCCTTAATTACAACATTCTTTTTTAAAAAGAAGGATAAATCAAATTCACATGCTAGTTATATAAATATTTTACAGGTCAAGAAAGAATATTCCTTAAAAAAGGTGTTGTTATGTGCGTTCGAGTCATTTCCTACTTATGGTGATGCTAAGGTGAACATATCACAGGGTTTTCTTGGCCAGATTTGTTCAGAGGGGGTTTGCTTTTGCCTTTCTCTGGGACTGAGAATGTGTGGCTTGCCCAAGATCATCAGTGAATTTCCATGATGGAGCAGAGATTCAAACCATGATCTTCAGAATCATACTCCAACAACGAAATCCCTGTAACACACTGGCTCCAAAAATGTGAGAATATATCAAAATGCATCCAGTCTCCAAAGATTTATATAGCAGACCAAATGAAACAAACAAACAAAAAAAAACCAAGAATGGAGTGTATGAAACAAAATCTCCAAACACCTGGGCAACCAAAATTATAGGAAAACTAGATTAAAATAAATGTACTGATTATGGCTACAAAATTATTGTATTTTGTCTATATTATAAATTTTATCCCATTTTAACCACCCAAATAGGGCCCCAAACTACTTATGGATGGAACATAACCAAGTTTTAATTATTTCATTAAACTGTCATAAATATATACAGCTATCAGAACTAATTAGTGTAATAAATAACAAAGCAAAGTTATCTGTGCTAAAGCAATAAGACTTTCACGTTTCTAAAATGTACTCTAAATGTTGAGGATAGAGCAGATACTAATTATATTGAATCTACACTGCTCAAATTTCTGACAACAATATTCAAAACTCAGAGCTAATATTCAGCATACCAAAGTACACTCAGCTCCCCATCTTTATGGGGTTAGCACACAGCTTCCTCCCAGTAAAAGTGCAAAAACTATGAATAGAAATAAAAATAACAAATGTTATTGTGCCAGGAAAAAGGTGCCTATGCCACCATGGTGGTGGCTTTTCAGCATTTCTGACACGGTGCATGTAAACACCGCACCGCAGAAATGGTGTAATGCTGCCCGCTGTGCAGTCAGCAGGGCAACGTGATGCCAGCTAAGGGGCAGTGTCAGGGCATGCATCATGCGTATACCACGCTCTCATGCCACCCTGAAGCCAGCATTTTTTGCCAGCATGTTTTGGCCCTTAGTATTTGCTGGAAAACCAACTTCAGCTGGAATCCTGTTGGTTAGTTCCAGTTAGAATAAATCCATTCAATCTGTTGTTCAATGGTGAATCAAGAGGTAGGGTCTTCTCTAGTCTGGAGTAGCAATAGCATTTATGATTATGATTTATGATTATCCTTATGATTAAAGAAATTAAACAGGGGTATTCGCATAGGTAAATTCCCCTGCTGATTTCTGCTGATTCAAGTTACAAGTACAGCCCACAACTCAAATGGGTTGAATCCATAATTCTGCTTACATATAATCTATCCACTACATAACCTAGCTCCCAGTTGTCTCAGTTTAGGAAAAAAGTTTGCCTAAGAGCAGATAGGACAGAAGGAAGCAAATATCTTCTGCACTTCAGTATAGACTGCTAATGTCAGCAGACAAAATGCCCCAGACAAGCTCATGATCAATAACTTGTTGTTCTGGAAAGGTATTTAATGGTGGGTGCTGCACTTTTTTCCTCTCTTTATGTTTTAAACACTTTTTAATTGTTTTAATTCAATTTAATTTAATTCACTTTTGGCTTAATATGAAAACTTGTTCCTTCAAAGTTATAAGTAACTGGTTTTATCTGCTTTAATCCATTTTGTATGCTACCTTGGATACTGTACTGGAGGAATGGTATTAATTTTTTTAAAAATGCTACTAATGTCAATTTCCTCCTAAAATTACAGGGTTTGACTGTAATTCATATGACCCCAAGCAGAAATATGGCCTTGAGTTGTCATTCTATCCCTATGATCTCAGTGTAGAAAGACAATAGGAATAGTAAAAGGATAACAACAGAAACACAATATTGGCACCATTAGTACTGTATTTTCCGACGTATAAGACGACTGGGCGCAAAAGATGACTCCCAACTTTTCCACTTAAAATATAGAGTTTAGGATATACTCGCTGTATAAGACTACCCCTCTTCTGAAGAGGAGCAGCCTCACCCCCACCGCCATCGCCGCCTCAACCTCCCCTCCTCCTCCTCCTCCCTTACTTCCTTCCCTTCCTTTTCCTTCCTTCCTTCCCCTCCTCAGCAGGCCGCCAATGCTGTGGTTGTCCCTGCCACGGAGGCACCTCAGTAAGGCAGGGGCTGGCAGCCAGGAACACACCCCACCCTCCTCCTCCTCCTCCTCCTCCTTCGGGAAGCAGAGGGAGAGCCATCCTCCCAGGCCCAGAAGGGAACGGAGGGTGCTGGGGCTGCTTCTTGAGGCATCTGCAGAGGGCTCCCCTATGAGGCTCCCTGCCACCCACTCCTTAGACTCCCTCCAGGGATATAACCAAGAGCCTAGCTCCCACTCTTCCTGCCCACCGGGACCCTCTAGCACACCTCACCTTGGCTGTTATTGTTCCCAGCTGGGTCTTTTCCCCTGGCCTCTCTCTCTCACTCTCTCTCTCTCTTGCACACACAGCCATCACCACAGCCGCCTTTGGCCCACCACAACAACGGCCACCCCTTCTTCCTCCACCCAGCGTATAAGACAACCCCTGACTTTGAAGAATATTTTCCAGGGTTTAAAAGTTGTCTTATACACCAGAAAATACAGTATCTCTCATTTGGATAAATGCTGAGATGCATAATATGCATGTCCCTCATATCTGGAAGCTGTGGTACATGCCCTGGTAACCTCACGTCCGGATTACTGCAATGCACTCTACATGGGGCTACCCTTGTGCCTAACCCGGAAACTTCAACTGGTACAGAATATGGCAGCCAGGCTAATTACCGGGACATCTAGAAGGGAGCACATAACACCAGTGCTTAAATCCCTCCACTGGCTGCCAATTAGTTTCCGGGCGCAGTACAAGGTGTTGGTTTTGACCTTTAAAGCCCTACATGGCTTGGGTCCATCTTATCTACGGGACCGCCTCTCCCCATATGAACCCCCCCCCCGCGCCCTGCGGTCCTCTGGGAGGAATCTGTTACAGCCAATAAAAACTAGGTTGTCCCAGACCTCCCGACTCTGGAATGGCCTGCTGGACGAGATCTGTCTTACCACCACTCTTGCTGCTTTCAAGAAAGCAGTAAAGACCGATCTCTTTCGGCAGGCCTTCCCGGAATAACAGTCGGCCCACAGTGGGGCCCCATTGTCTGACTCCTTATGCTATAATTTGCTTTTAATATTGTACTTTTAATCGATTTATGGTTTAATTCTATTTTAAGGGGATGGGGCGGGGGGGAGGGGTCCTGGGGAAAGGGAATGTTTTAATTATGTTTGTTTTAAATTTTGCTGTTCCCCGCCCCGATTGCTCAGCAGAGGGGCGGGTTATAAATAAAAATTTATTATTATAATTTATTATCTTCCAACAGCTAGTGGACCTACCAATTTCTACCATTTTCTGACATCCAAGATAAACATTTTCCTTGGAAACAGGCAAGTGAATGGACAGTCAGGTGGACTAGTTTCGCAAACAGTCCAACTGAACATTGAAAAATGGGTCCAAAACACACTGCAGAAATAATCCAGTTTGAGACTGCTTTAACTGTCCTGGCTCAATGCTAGGAAATTCTGGGAACTGTATTTTTGTGAGACATTTAGCCTTCTCTGTCAGAGAGCTCTGGATTCCCTAGCACTGAGCCAGGCAGTTAAAGCAGTCACAAACTGAATTATTTCTGTAGAGTGTTTTGGACCTTTCTCGCAAGTGGTACTGATGTTTGAATGACCTGCTCAAGGACCCCAACTCATTTTCATGTTGAGCAGAAGCGTATATCTGAAATTTCTCCCAAAAATGATAAAAATATTGTTTCAGAGACATTAAAAGTTTATTTTCTCAATAACTTACCAGGGTTGGTTTTGAGTACAACTTTATTAGCTATAGACTTGCAAAGGCCAAAAAAGGATAATTGTATCTGATGGAAAGGTTCCATTTTCAGAGTGAATAAGTTGTCTTTCACTACCACTGGACCAATGATATCTACCACCTGCTTTACTGAGAAGTTTCCTATGTGATGTGGGACAAATGAAAATATCACATCCTAAAGACAAAAACAAAGACATTCATTAAGATACTTCAGGCAAGGAAATGGAAGGCATTAACAGATTACTGACATTCTAAAAAGTGATATCATGCTTTGTCTTGCTTCTTTAAATCATAGCATGTGTAATTTCCAACTTTCAAATAATGACTTTTACTTTAAGAAGTGAAAACCTTCCATGTATGTTTAGCAGTTACAAAATGTAACCAAATGGAATTATACATTTTAATCCCACTGTTCAGCCTCACAGTCTGCTGACTGCCATATACAATATACACAAACATAGACCCTTACAATTACAGTAAAGAGAAGCTAATACTGAGGACAAGATAACTCAGAAGTAATAGAAACCAAACAACAAAAATTCAGGTGGCTGTAGGAATGGAGACTGCTGCTTCGATGGTTCAGTAAAAGCATTCTGTAAAGGTGGACTCTGGCAAAAGAATTAAAGAAAGTAGAGAAAGTTTCAGGGATATAGAAAAACAATGAAGAAAACATCATTAGGAAATAAGACTGGTAGCAGGTAAGCTGCATAGAATTAGAGGAAGAAGAAGAAGAAGACAGACAGACAGACAGAAGCACTCAACTTTATAAGCAAAGTTTGATGTGAAGCTCAACAAGAAACAACATAAGGAGAAGAATAATGACCAGTACACAGGAAATGAGTTATACTAGAGGTATTATCTTAATAGGTACTACTAGAGAGAATAGTAAAAATGGGTAGTCAGCATAGGGGTAAGAAAAAGAAGAATGAAATGCAAGTCACTTACTGTGAATGTTCAGAAGAGAAACCAACACAGCAAGGGTTATCCTAAATACCTCCCAAAGAAAGGCAGGAGTCACATGACCTAGCAGATTTCCCCCCCCTAAAGTCACCTTGGACCTTGTTTTCTGGTTCTTTAATGGCAGAATATAAGAACAAGATGCCTACAACTTACTGAGAAAGCACAATGAAAGAAAAATACAGCAATCTGCCTTCAAAGAAAGACAGCAACATCAGATCAAATGTAAAAATTCTCCTGCAATCACCTCCTTAGGCAAGTGTAGATTGCTCCTCTGTATTTTACAAGAACAGATAATAATGGCAAGTGACCAATATTCCATTCTCTGATTAATGTAAAGGACCAATCTACACAGAATAGACGTGCCCAGTCCCAGAAACCTTATGGTTGAGATGGCTCCTACTTATTCAGTAATTACACTCTGAAGCACCTTTCTCCCAGAAGCTGTCTCTGCTGACTTCAATTTATCTAATCTGTAACATCTGAGAAAGATGACAAGGGTACTCCAGACCAAATCCCGATAGACTGCTTGCAAAGTGGCATTCATTGAAAAAGTCACTGTAAATCTGGCTGAATAATGGGAACGCTGTAATTTTCACCATACCTCATGCCATCAAAATTCAGGCACTAATTCAACGTGCCAATAAAGATTTTATATAGTTGTTTGCCTTAATTATTTTATTTATAATTTTTCATATATATTCATTATGTATGTGCCATAATTTTGACAACTGTTTATCTAAAAAAAAGAAACTGGAACAAGGACAGCATCTGAATGTCCAAACTCTCAAGTCATTCTGTGCAGGACAGGAATAGGACAAAAGAAAATCAAACCACTATGAGAGATGTGAAAAGGAGAAAAGACTTTAAGAAAAAACATTAAATCTGATCTCAGCATCAACTGTTCTTTGAAGAAAATCCAAAGATACTTTGCACCTAAGAAACCAATCTCTCAGATACTGTTCTAGCAAATGCTATTGCCTCTAAAATGTTAAATGTCAAAAATCTGAGAAGGAAGCCAACGGTATCACAAGATTCAAGAGAAAGCCCCTCATAGAAAATACATGATATGCTGATGTAAGATGAAAAGCTTTTCTGGTACACAAAATCAACAAAAGAGTTACAGCCTGCTTCCTTAAGGTGCTGAGACACAGTCCCAAATCTGGTCCAGCCAGAAAGAAAAAGTTAAAAAAAATGAATCTCCTGACGTGCACCAATACTGTTATCAAAATCTTGGAACAGACTTTTGGAGCTGAGGCAAGGACAAATGAAAGTATTCTGCAATACAAATGCCTATGATTAATAGGTGCATCTCAGGGACCTTCAGAACTTTGGAGATGTCAGAAAGTGGAGCTAAAAGATAAGCTTCTGTTAAATTTGTTGAGGCTAAAATATCATTCCAGTGGAAGGCCATCTGAACAGCATGAAGAGTTTCCATATCAAAAAGATAGAACAAAAAGTATTCAGGAAATAAAGATTCAGAATGGAATAATGCATGTTCATGAATAATAATAAAAAAAATGAATAGACTACAAATAATAGTTCTGGAGAGGCCAATATCTTAATGGATTAGGTAAACAGAAGGTGCTGTGCTGCCTGCTCTACTGTCCTTTTCTCCACTCTTGACTCGGAGACTGGGGGCGGGGGGGATTTATTGGTTGGTGCCTGAGTATGTTAAATCATTTAATTATCAGTGAAAATCTGAATTACCCATCAATCTGTTGGTTTTGTGCTCCAGACACAAGCAAACACTAAGAGCCCCCCCCCCTTCCACAGGTGGAGTCTGACTGTCAATATTGTTGCCTGCCATGCCTCAAAGGCTGACTGGGCCCGCTTCTAACTGAAGGGAAACTGGATTTTCTATAATGGGATCTGAGTCTATCCTGGTTTAAATGATCTTAAATTTCTTGATCTTCCAAATTCTTTTGAAGAACAAAACAAAGATGAAAGCAATTTAAAGTGCTTGTTTTCTTTGCCTTCCTTTTTAATTGCTACTGACATGGCTGACTTTTTATCCTTTGTTTCTACTAATATCTTTGCAAGACATGATCCCTAAAGAAGAGGCTACCCTTGAGGTGTACTATAATCAGATTAGCCCAGATCTGATAATTCGTAAGTATCTGAAAACGGTGGACACTGTTACAAAACAGGATAGAAGTGAAACAGAATCTTGAGTAGCATCTGGAAGATACGTACTATGATACATACTAAGACAGACCCCCTAAATAAAGAGATATGCATCAAGTTCTCATTATTCAAAATGTTTTGGAGGACAGCAGCTCTAGCAAGGAACAATACTGATGTTCTTGCTCTAACTGTCAAAGCTAAAGCTTCAAGAGACTTCTTGAAATGTTTTTCAGTTTTCTGTTCTTCTCAATCTCTACAAGAATTATCCTCCTTTCGTGTGACAAAGAATCATCCTCCTCTCTTATTTACCACAAGAAACTTCAAGTCATCCATGGTTTTTTGCTCAATGTATATAAAACTTCTGCACAGCTGTGTGCAATTTTCTGCCATGAAGGGGTTTGCCCATTCTGATGATAGCAATGTTCGGACAATCATAGGAAAAGATATCTCTTCAGTAGAGAACAGAGCTTTTCTAAAGCTCCTCTCTCACTGGTATCCTATACAACTGTATCAAGCTGTTTGCCATCCTACTTAAGACTGAATGAGATAACAACAAGGGCAGCAATAACCTTAGACAGAAGAGGAACAAAATGACTATTATTAAATAGTCTACTGGAAGATGTATTCAGTTTTCCCAGAATCTAAACCTTCAATCTCTTCTTTTTTCTAGTTCAGGAGAGTGCAGAAGGCTATGCTGCCTTAACATTTCCTGAACATCAGTATCCTCAGAAGAATCAACCCTCACAGGCTTCCAAAGAATGCAAGGATGAAGAAGCTTTATGCTTCCTTTTCAATAAAAGTAAAATCCTCTCCTGTACACTTCAACATTTTTAATTCAAAAACATACATTTTCACCCTATCTTGAGGAGAAGCAGATGCCAAAAATGAACACTAAACATCAAGGCTCCCTCTTTCTGGATATTTAATAGAAGTAAATACTGCTGTTCTCCCTGCTACTGGGAGCCTTGCCCATTTGTGATTAAAACCGTGCTGCTAGTTCTGACACTATAGCCTCCTAAATGTTTTCTTTCAAAGAATAAACATCCACAGAATGTTTATAAACCAACTTGTAACATAAAATGTAGGGCAAATCTAGCAAACAAATTGAATGCAAATTGGTTAAGAACATCTGACCTTTGGGGCTGCCTAACTTACCATCCTGTTGGGAGTCAGAATATATATTCAACAAAAAAAATGTTGAAAATTAGGTTATAATTCATTAGGAACTAGGGGAAAAGCCCTCTGAAAAAGAGTGTTAACAAACTGTTTGTCATGCCTGAATAAATACAAGCGTGTTGTTTGATGAAACCATATTGGAAACTATTATATTTGTTTGCAGGGACAGAAAGAATAGAAAAGGTATAAAAAGCAGGTTGACACTGTTCAAAACAGTATCTGTGCCAAAATCCTGAAGGAAATCCTAATGGTAGGTGTTATGCCCTCCAAGGAAACCAACACTGCATTTTTCAAGAAAGACTTAGGATGTACATACACTGCACAAATAATGTAGTTTGACACCACTTTAACTGTCATGACTCCATCCTACAGAATCCTGGAATTTGTGGTTTTGTGAGGCACCAGCACTCTTTGGCAGAGAAGGCTAAAGACCCTGTAAAACTACAAACTCCAGGATTCCACAGGATGAAGCTACAGCCCTTAAAGTGGTGTCAAACTGCATTATTTCTACAGTGTAGATGCACCTCAGTAGGGAGATTTTAGCCAGGGCTTCATGGAAGAAGGAAAGAGCTCTGGGTTACTGAGAACATGACACTTCTTTTTTTAGTTAAATCTTTCAGTGGTTTCATTTCTTATTCCAGCTCTTGCTCATGCTACTGTTCATT
The DNA here is from genome assembly GCA_026167975.1 of Phrynosoma blainvillii. Taxonomy (NCBI): domain Eukaryota; kingdom Metazoa; phylum Chordata; class Lepidosauria; order Squamata; family Phrynosomatidae; genus Phrynosoma; species Phrynosoma blainvillii. The sequence goes on from JANUYF010000003.1 coordinate 253,183,477, forward strand.
CCTTGACTCTACTGGATCTGTGGAATTTCCTCAGGATTCCCTTCTTTGCTGTTATTACTGTTGTTAATGAAAATACTCTGTCTATTGCACCCACTTAAGATACAGGGAAGTGTGCACAGGTGGACATTTGAATGCCTCTGAATGCTCATCACTGGTCTGATGATGTAACTCAAGAACTCAAGAGTAGAACCATTTGTTTTCAAATTAGTCAATTGATCAAATTGGCTTCTTTGCTTTAGTGGGAAAATGCATTTGTTCTTACACAGATCCAGTCAAGAGGAAGAAAGAAAGAAGTAAGTATATACAGTAAACCAAGTGGGGTATTTTAAACAATTAAAGAGATATTAGTGGAGCAAAGTGTAGAGATAAGAAAAGAAGGAAAACTACAACAATAACAGCAGCTACTCTGGGACTAGATATATTTTTTTTTCTTTTTTCTAAAAAATTTTAAATTTTAATTTTTATTACAAATAACACACTACACTACAGTCTCATACAAACACATATAAGCATATCATACAAACACATATAAACAAAGAATACAAAAAATAAACAATTAAAAAACACGAACAAACAAAGGCACAAAAGAAAATTTTACTTTCACTCATCTCTAACTTACTCTATCTCTCTTATACTATCCCCTTATAACTGACCTCTTCTTCTTCTTCCACTTCCTTTACACTCTTCATTCTTGCTCTATTCTTATATTCCTTTCACCTACTCTTACCTTCCTTTCACTTACTCTAACCTTTTACACATCCTAAGTCCTTCTATTCTTGTTTCCTCTTCTATCTTTCCTTATTCTCTTATACTACAATAGTGTCTTCTCTCACATACAAAAATCTACACTCTACCACACTTACCGACTTCCTTGCTATCCCCCATGAATTATTCTTGTACTAAATTGACTTTCTACTATGTTTTATCCTCTTGTGGGTCCATATTTCCCACGATAATTACTGTCCAATTATTATCATATTTTCGATCTAATACAGTATTTATATTCAACTCACACTCACTCAAATTTCTAAATTAATATTTTACAAAATCAACATTGCAGATTTACCCCATTTTTTTTCATATATTCAATAACTTCCGACCAATCTTCTTTAACATAATCTTTCCCTTCATCCTTCATGGCCTGTGTTAATAAATCCATTTCTATACCTTCATATAATTTCATTATCCAATCATCAATCGTTGGGCATGTTTCACTTTTCCATTTTTGTGCATAACATATTCTTGCTAATGTAGTCATATAGTACATTACTTTCTCTTCTTTACCTTTAATTTTCTCATCAAAAATCCCTAATAAATAGTATTCAGACTTTAATTCAATATTTCTCTTTAAAATAATACTAATTTGGTCATTTATCTCTTTCCAATATTTTTTAGCAAATTTGCAGGTCCACCAGCAGTGATAGAAGGTTCCTATTTCTTTTTTACATTTCCAACAAAAATAGTTTTTATTTTTAAATATTTTTGCTATTTTAATAGGAGTAAGATACCATTGGAAGAACATTTTATAAAAGTTCTCCCTTAAATTTTGAGAAGCTGTAAATTTATATATACTAGTCCACAATTTTTCCCATTGTTCCATTTGTATATTATGACCAAACATCTTGGCCCACTTTATCATTGGTTCCTTGATAGTCTCATCCTCCATTTCGTACCTTAACAATACCTTGTATATTTTTCCAATCTGTTTTTCTTTTACATCTAATAGTATCTTTTCTATCTCCGATTTCTCTGAATCTAAATTAGATTCAGATTTAGATTCAGACTAGATATATTTTTTTAAAAAAAGAAGGATCTGCATTCTGGGCAAGGAAAGAGATAAACAACTGAAAAGCAGAGAAATTAGTCTTGCGGGAGAAGAAAAAATCTGCTAGGTTGTGTGACTCCTACATGGGTTACTGGAATTCTGGCTTATAGAGCATACACTCTGACCCTGAACTACACAATTATATTACTCTGAAAGAAAAGGAAAACACAAATGTGGCTAATGCTGTGTGCATCTGTGACAGAGAATAAATTCTCAGTTATGAAGGGGTAGATGGGTGAAGGAAAAACAGTATTAAGAAACTGTCTTCATCACATTCTGCTTAAGACATCAATAGCAAGTAAGATACTTGTGCATTAAGAAACAAAATGTAAAGTATCCTGCACTGAGTAAAATATATATCTCCTTTGCTTTAAAAGAAATTTATGTTTTTAAGTGACCCCTCCCCGTTAATTCATATTAATATTGTTACAGTAATATTACTTTAGATCAGAATTTAATTTATAATATAACATTGCACAATGGTTCCTAAGTACCACATATACTGGTGTACAAGCTGAAAATTTTTAGTCAAAAAACAACCCAAAAAAACCTAGGTCAAATTATCCATGAGTTAATGTAAATACAGTAGGCTCACTGTATCCACAGGCTCAGGATTCAACCAACCACAGATTCAAGGCAGAGGCATCCCCACCTCAGTCTTTTCTTGTGTCTAGCATGGCTTAGAGAATTCCTGTTCCTCTCCTCATGGGGCTCTTTTCTCTTTTTGGGTTCCTGTCGTTTAGAGGCGACAAACCCTGGCTGCATCTGGGCGGCTGGTACACTCCCCTGAGGTGAGGCAGCATGAAGAAATGGTAGCCAGGATTTGCTGCCACTGAGCCTTTTGCTCTGCAGGAACAGGTCCTGTCCCAACCACAATCTGCCTCCCCCCCACCCCTAGCAATTTTCTCCCACCGCCCCAGCACAGCTCTATATTGCCTATGACAAAGGCAGCCCAGTTCCCTCTTTGGGAGGGATGCAGCAGTCGCAGCAACAGCAAGGGATGTCTTTTGCCTTAACCCTGTTCAAGCTCTAAGAGTTCTCTATTTTGTTGAGCAAACTGGATTTTAACTCCTCTATCTTTTTACTCCCCAAAAAGAGAAAGGCTCCCCAGGACAAGAGGAACAGGTACTTACCAGGCCATTCCAGTCACAGCCTGCCTCCCTCCAGCACATTCTTTTCTCCAGCCACCCACTTTTGTTACATGCCCATAAGTTTAACTTATGATTTATCCATGGGTTGTGTCAAAATCTATAATTTTGGACCAAAAACCTGCCCTCGATTTATACATGAAGTCAACTTATACATGAGTGTATACAGTAAGTATTTGACAAGTTCTACAGAGAATGGAAGAAAAAGATATAGTACCTGGGTAGAATTTGGTTTTATTTTTCCCTTTTCGGGACAAATATTATAATGAGCAATCTTACGGAAAGTATATGACACTGGAAGATCAGCACATTCATTTTTGAGCGTACAAACAATATCTGTATGTTCACCCATGTAACACTCTGTAAAATTGACAACAGGTCCTGGGATGAATGTCAGCATGACTGGAAGTCCTGAGCCTCTCAAACCCAATTCAACTTGATGAGGATTATTGGCTGCAAAAGAGATTGAGACAAAAGACTATTGTCATGTCCTATGGGAAGCCTGTGACAATATAGTAGCATGTGTACACATTACTATATGCATAGAAAATGATAGTTTTCATACAACTTCCCTCTTTCATAAATGATTACAGATACAGAGAGTACATTAATATAAGCCTGTTACTTCCAGAAGGTTTAAAGCAGATAACAATGAATTATAATTCATGAATGCACATAAAATCCACAATTAGGAATGATCCAGACAAACAGGTAATACACCACATGCCAAAGGCAATTGAGCTCAGAAGTCCTCAGGAGGAAAAAGTTTGAATATTATAGGGCAGTGATCAAACATTAGAAATAGATGAAAGTCTCCAGAGAAAAGTATATTTTGTTGTTGTTGTTGTTGTTGTTGTTGTTGTTGTTAACTATCCTCGAGACAACCCTGTGAATGAGGCATCTCCAGGACCCCCTATCATCTGCAGTTCTACTCACGTCTTGCAGGCTCAGGCCCATGGCCTCTCTGATTGAGTCTAACCATCTGGCATGCAGTCTTCCTCTCTTTCTATTGCCTTCCACCTTTCCTAGCCCCATTGCCTTTTCTAATGAGTTATGCTTTCACATGATGTTACCAAAGTAAAACAGCCTCAATTTAGTTATCCTGGCTTCTAGGGAAAGTTCAGGCTTGATCTGCTCTAGGGCCCATTTGTTTGTCTTTGTGGCCATCCATGGCATCCTTAGCCTCTTCTCCAGCATCATATCTCAAATGAGTTGATTTTCTTTATATCGACTTTTTTGACTGTCCAGCTCTCATATCCATATTAATATAGATATTGATATTAATAGACCCCAAATTCACAGCCAAATACCTGCAAAATTATAAACTCTCCAGCCAAATTAGCCAGAAAGTGGGGGCACCAAAGCAAGAAAGGGGGAAATTTACCATATTCTGGAAGTCTGTCCTGTCATGATGAGCACAACCAGAAGACCTTAGGTATTAGCAAGAACTTATATCTGCAAAACATGCTGATATTAAGCTGCCACTCCAAATGACCTCAGTTGTGCTCTTTTAGTTATTTCTAAGGAATCAATGGAGAAAATACGATGGCTCTATTTACACATCACTTTAAACCAAGAAACCACAATGGGACCCTCCTCTTCTTTTCTTCCAGTTGCAAATAGCCAAAGCATGTATAAGGAGCCTTGTGAAACATTTGAAATGGGGATTATGACTTACTGTCCCCAAACAAGCAAATATTCATAAACTCATAAGAAACCTCTGATTTAAATGTGATTTGCAATTTCATTTTGAAAACCATAATCTTGGCTTCAGCAATAATACTAAGCTATCCATACTTGATCTATTTATCAGAATACATGTGTGAGCAAGATGTACTATACAGAGTTCCTTATTTAAAGTGTTGTACAAACAGGGCCAATACGAACAGCCTGATAATTGACACAATGGCCACAAAAGATGCTACAACCATGGTGCTCTAAAGTGTGTGCAATTCAACTGCAATTTCCAAGTATTTAGGACTCCCAGCAGCCCATTCTATCTGGATCAGCTAGTTTCCAAGAGACCTAGCCCATATGACATCCTATTACCATAATGCAATTTCAAAGCTACACTTTATTAATGGTCATTACATCCAAATCTGATTAATGTACTAGGAAGCTCAAGATGTGGTGCTTGATAGCAGCTATCTTTAAATCTGGAACTGCCACCTGGCTTCCGGGCATAATAGGAACATTCCCACGGCTGTTAAAATGAATGCCCATAGACAGTTATATCACCTTTGAAAGACATTCCTCTCTACACCCACTCATACACTGACAAAGCCTATAAATGGTTCTGTTCTCAAGCATGTTATAGTATATGTTTTCCAAAACTACACACTTCATCAATTAGATGTATGCATTTGTATGGCATTCAAAAAGTACTTCCCTTCACAGAAAATTAGGGGAATTCTTCAAGTATGAACGTTTGGATCTATAATAAAGCATATCACTGTGCATATGGTATATAAGCATACATTAGTTAACAAAGCATCTGAGAAAGAAGCTCTTTTTTACAAAGTGTTTTATGCTTGCCCATCCCCGCCCCATCCCCCAGCTTTTTCCTTGTTGACACATTTGGGAGAATGGTCAAAGAGGACTGGGGAAACATAGCAGCATGTCTTCAGTAAACAATGCTATAAAGCTTGAGCTGAGAAAGAATGGGATTATATTATAGTCAATGCTGCTATTGGTTGTGTGCCTGCCTGCAACAGGTACAGCAAACAGCAGCTAGCTTTGGAAGCCCTTACTGAATATGGGTGAACAGCAAAAATAGAAAAAAGGGTCAGCAGATAAATCTGCTTCACAAGCTACCCCCAGCAAGTTTAAAAGCACAGATCTCTATGGGCCTTTGCAGACTGCCAGAAATAGTGCAAATTGAGTCCACTTTAACTGCCCTGGCTCAGTGCTAGGGAATCATGGGAACTGTAGTTTTTTCTGAGACATTGAGACTTCTCTGTCAGAGAGCTCTGGTGCCACAATAAACTACAGTTCCCACGATTCCCTAGCACTGAGTCAGGGCAGTTAAAGTGGACTCAATATGCATTATTTCTGGCAGTTTGAAAAGGCCCTAAGTTTGGTCACCAACATGGAAATCATAAAGCAAGTGGAGGGTGGTGAAAGAAAGAAAAAACATCCCTGGATGCATTGTGGCAGAACTTTCAAGTGATTTCTAGAAGGTTGACGTTAGACCAGTTCAGCATTGAGTTGGCATGAGGGGATTGCCCATTTGTGTGGACTGTGCCTACAGTCTCACAGAAAATGTTTTTGTTTACTTAAGCAAGCAAGGCTTATATGACCTGGGCTGGGTCTATACATGCTAGAATATTCTGGGAGCATCCCAGAGTATTCTGGCCCCAGAAATGTCCTGACAATCTCCCATTACCTGCAACTCTCTGTAGCAGGAGGACAAGTGTGCAAACAGCCACCCAGTGCCAGAGCTGCCACAATGAGTTGATTTCTCTGAGGCAAGAACAAGGTGACCAGCATTGATTATAATGTACTGATTACAGTGACTCAATGCCATAGTTGCGGCATCAGATGGCACAGTGGGATACAATGTAAACAGACTCCCAGCATCACAAGCAAGAGCTTTGGGTTTTCTAGGATGATCCAGAGCAAAACATGAATTTCTGAAAAACATTATAAAGGTGGAATACAGCAAATTCAATGCTGAATTGGTCTAACGTCAACCATAACAAAGCAAAAGCAGCTTCATTTATATACCACTTCATATTGCGCTAGGGGATGTCTAAGCGGTTTACAACTGTAAGCTCATTGCCCCCCAACAGCTGGGTACTCATTTTAGCGACCTCGGAAGGATGCAGGCCTGAGTCGAGCCTGAGCCCCGGCTAGTATTGAACTCGCAACCTTGTGGTTTATGAGTGAGTGGCTGCAGTACAGGCATTTAACCACTGTGCCACCAGGGCTCCTAGTGTGAACTCATACAGTTCACACCAGAATGAGGGTTTGAGCCTTGCATCATCTGCAATCATCATTGTGGGAACACTGATGAGGCCATTTTATTTGGCCCATACAGACAGGGCCCTGGCTGTTTTCATTTCACATCTGTTTATTGTTAGTTTTGTTGGAGGGAGGGATGAGGGAGTTTGCTGATACATGTTAAGCAGCTTTTCTTTTTTGTGGTGTAGGGACATATCGTAGTCCCTCTGCTATTTCTGCTTCTGATACCAAATTTTCTGTTAAAGAAGTAACTCCTAGCAACACATCTGCTTTGTTAACTGAGGTATATCTGTACTGACTATAGGGGGTTCCAGACTGCCAGAAATAGTGCTAATTAAAGGCCTAAGCAGACTGCCAGAAATATTTTTTTCTGGGACATTGAGCCTTCTCTGTCAGAGAGCTCTGGTGCCACAATAAATTACAGTTCCCATGATTCCCTAGCACTGAGCCAGGGCAGTGCCTCAATTTAATGTGCACTATTTCTGGCAGTCTGCTTAGGCCCTGAGTCCACTTTTAGGGTTAGGGTTAGGGAATCATGGGAACTGTATTTTATTGTGGCACCAGAGCTCTCTGACAGAGAAGGCTCAATGTCTCAGAGAAAAAAACAATTCCCATGATTCCCTAGCACTAACCCTAACCCTAAAAGTGGACTCAATTTGCACTATTTCTGGCAGTCTGCAACCCCCCTAAATCTTATACGTTTGGCTATATTGTGTTTATATGCCACCATTCCAAGTTTGGATGAAGTAGGATTACATAACTCAAGGACAACAATTTTGTTTTATTATGATTCCAGCTGATCTCAAAAACAGGGGTATAAAAGCTTCCCTAGTGGTATTTTTCAGCTTTTAAAGTCTCTTCTACAAGACAGCACTCTGTTTCTTTCTTTGGTCTGCAATAAATTTCAGATTGTTACTTCATACAAGTATTTGTGACTGAAATGCACCAAGAAGTTCAACAGGCAAGAATAATAAGATTTAACTACATGTACATGTCTTTTGTTAAAATATTTTTCAAGTATATCAGAAGTCAAAGATTACTGTCAGACTATACTCAGAAGTCTGCCTTTTCCTATTATTGATATGTTCATAATATAGTGTTTTTGTATACAGCTTATTCAAATTTCATTATTCTTCTTTTAAAAATGTAAAGGCAGTTCTTTTTACTAGTGATGGAGATCCTACTGAACAAGATAAGAGCAAAGAAAGAGATTATAGGAACTAAATTCAAAGGCACTGAATATAAAGTTAAAGCTTATGCCGACGATCTGTTGGTCACATTAACTGAAAATATAGAGAGTTTGAAACAGTTGTTAGAGACACTGGAGGATTTCAGAAGAGTCTCAGGATTGCAAGTCAATAGAGAAAAAACAATGGTAATGACAATGAATTTAACAAATGAAGAAAAAAGACATATAAATGAAACCTCAGGTTTTAGAATCATAGAATCATAGAATCATAGAATCATAGAGTTGGAAGAGACCACAAGGGCCATCCAGTCCAACCCCCTGCTATGCAGGGACTCCCAATCAAAGCATCCCCAACAGATGGCCATCCAGCCTCTGCTTAAAGACCTCCAAGGAAGGAGACTCCACTACTCTCCGAGGGAGTGTGTTCCACTCTCGAACCGCCCTCACTGTCAGGAAGTTCCTCCTAATGTTGAGGTGGAATCTCTTTTCTTGCAGCTTGCATCCATTGTTTCAGGTCCTAGTCTCTGGAGCAGCAGAAAACAAGCTTGTTCCCTCCTCAATATGACATCCCTTCAAATATTTAAACATGGCTATCATATCACCTCTCAGCCTTCTCTTCTCCAGGCTAAACATCCCCAGCTCCCTAAGTCGTTCCTCATAGGGCTTGGTTTCCAGACCCTTCACCATTTTAGTTGCCCTCCTTTGGACACGCTCCAGTTTCTCCACACCTTTTTTGAATTGTGGTGCCCAGAACTGGACACAGTATTCCAGGTGAGGCCTGACCAAAGCAGAATAGAGTGGCACTATTACTTCTCTTGATCTAGACGCTATACTTCTACTGATGCAGCCTAAAACTGCATTGGCCTTTTTAGCTGCTGCATCGCACTGTTGACTCATGCTCAACCTGTGGTCTACATGGATTCCTAGATCCCTTTCACACGTAGTCTCATTCAGCCAGGTGTCCCCCATCGTATAGCTGTACTTTTCGTTTTTCCGCCCTAAGTGCAGTACCTTACATTTCTCCGTGTTGAATTTCATTTTGTTAGCTTTGGCCCAGCTTTCTAGTCTGTTCAAGTCATTTTGAATTTTGATCCTGTCTTCTGGGGTATTAGCTACTCCTCCTAATTTGGTGTCGTCTGCAAATTTGATAACTATGCCCCCAATACTGTCATCCAAGTCATTAATAAAGATATTGAATAGCACTGGGCCCAGGACAGAGCCCTGTGGCACCCCACTGGTCACTTCTTTCCAGGTTGAAAAGGAGCCATTGTTGAGCACCCTTTGGGTTCGACCAGTCAACCAATTACAAATCCATGTAACAGTTACTTTGTCTAGCCCACATTTTACCAATTTGCTTGCAAGAATGTCATGGGGAACCTTGTCAAAGGCCTATTTTCAAAGGCTATTTTCAAATAGCCAAAAAGGTTAAATATCTTGGAGTGACTTTAACAACAAGAAATATAAACTTGTTTAAAAATAATTATGAGAAAATAGATGAAGAAATAAAATGAGACCTCAGGAACTGGAGGAAGCTTAATTTATCTTGGCTTGGTAAAATATCAGTGATTAAAATGAAGATACTTCCTATGTTTATGTTTTTATTTCAAAACATACCTATAATCCCTAGTAATACAGCATTTAAAAAGTGAAACGCAGAGATAAGTAAGTTTCTCTGGAGTGAAAGGAAACCAAGAGTAAAGTTTAAAGTAATGCATGACTCTAAAAATAGAGGTGGTCTTTCTCTTCCCAATTTGCAATTATATTTTGAAGCCAACTGTTTAGAGTGGTTAATGGAATGGTTATTGCTGAAAAACCAAAAAGTCTTAAGTTTGGAGGGAGTAGATGTGCGGTTTGGTTGGCACGCATATCTCTTCTATGAGAAACAGAAGGTTCACAAGGATTTTCTTAATCACTCCATTAGGAATGCATTAATGAAAATATGGAATAAATATAAAGCTAGATTATGTCCAGAATTCCAACATGGGTATCAGTACATGAAGCTTTTCATGGTCGAGAGACAGTAACAACAGGAAACTGGTTAACATATAAAGAGTTGACAAACACATCTCATATAAATCAAACCTTAACATTTAAGAATTTAGAACAATTAACAGAAGAAGGCATAAATTTAGGATGGTTCTTTTATAGACAATTAAGGTTCCTTAAAGATAGCAAAATATCTGGTATAAGATCAGGAAAAACTACTTTCGAAGAGAATATGTTTTCTGAAAATACGCATAAAATAGCGCTCTACTATCAAATTTTATTAGAATTAGAGATGGAGGAAGTAGTCGTAAAAGAAGTAATGGTTAAATGGTCACAGGACTTGAAACAAAATATAAAACTAGAAAGTTGGGAGAGGATCTGGACTAAGACGCTAAAATACACCACCTGTTATAATTTAAAGGAAAATTATTACAAAATGCTATACAGGTGGCATTTGACCCCTGATAAATTGGCAAGAATATATAAAAGTCATTCTAATAAGTGTTGGAAGTGCAAGAAAGAGGTGGGCACGTATATTCATTTATAGTGGCACTGTAAAAAGACAAAAAAATTCTTGTACAAAATACATAAACTGGTAGAAGAGATGTTGCAACTTTGATTTAATATGGATCCAAAGCTATATTTGTTAAATATCTATGAAAATGATATAATGGAGCGTAAATATGGAAAATTCTTATTTTATATTACAACTTGCACTAGAATAGTTTTTGCAGCCAGATGGAAGCAGGAAGTACTTCCAACAGTGGAAGAATGGTTATATAAATTGATAGATTTTATTGAGCTGGATAAACGTACAAGCTGGATAAGAGGACAAGATTGGGAATTAAACAAAAAAAAAATGGGAGCCTCTATTTGATTATTTAGGTAAAAGGAAAATCTCAGGGCTATGAATAGAGTAATTATCAATTAGAAATTAGGAAGAGTAAATGTAAATAAAGAATCGAGATTATGATTTATTGACTTAGATAACAGGAAAACAGGACTTAATTTACTTTTTTCCCCTATAGGATATCTTCATGATTTGAAATAAAATAGAGAAAGTGTTAGAAATAAGATGTCGTAAAAGAACCTGGTAAAAGTTCAGGAAGTTACAACTTAGTGAGGAATGGATGAACTAGGATTTATGTTGAAAGAGAAGATTTATATGTAAATATATGTCTTGCATGTTTGTATGTTTCGATGTTCTGTAAGTTTTTGTATGGTTGTTTTGTGGGTTTTTTAACATTAATAAAGTTTCTTTAAAAGAAAAAAAAGAAAAAATGTAAAGGCAGTTCTAATTTCTTTATATTGATGTCATATTTAACAACACCATACCTTTAATGGGTATATCCTCACCAGACACTGCTTCTAAGAAGTCATCTTTACTTCCCACCATTTCAAACCTCAGAAAGATAGCATAATCTTGTCTTGGTGGCACTCTCTCAATATCCTGATCCATTTTCAGCTGCCTGTAAAATTCAGAGTTTTATCTTCCTATGGGTGAAAATACTCACAGACATATACATTAACAATGTCCGACAAGTATAATATAAAAATGTTAGGAATGGTAAGGAAGATCACACCCATGGGTTTTCCTCAAAGAATGATAGAATCATAGAGTTGGAAGAGACCACAAGGGCCATCCATGCAGGAATACACAATCAAAGCACCCCCGACAGATGTCCATCCAGCCTCTCTTTAAAAACCTCCAAAGAAGGAGACTGCACCATACTCCGAGGCAGCATATTCCACTGTCGAATAGCTCTTACTGTCAAGAAGTTCTTTCTAATGTTGAGGTGGAATTTCTTTTCCTGTAGCTTGCATCAATTGCTCCAGGTCCTATTCTCTGGAGCTGCAGAAAACAAGCTTGCTCCATCCTCAATATGACACCCCTTCAAATATTTAAACAGGGCTATCATATTACTTCTTAACCTTCTCTTCTCTGGGCTAAACATACTCAACTCCCTAAGCCGCTCCTCACAGGGCATGGTTTTCAGACCCTTCAACATTTTGTCCTCCTCTGGACATGCTCATGTGTCAACACTTCCTTTATTTGTGAAACCATGAGGCTAGTTCTGCTCGGTCATTTTTTTCATTCACTGGGTACATTTCAGGTGTCTTCCAGTATAACCAAATCTGACTATTAAATGGCTCCCAATGCTTTCTTTAAAAAAAAAAAACTTTTCAGGCTAAAAACAGACTACAGGGTTAACACCTTTCGGGCTCCTTCACATTTGGATCATGGAACATGAGCCACACCTCAGGGGGAAAGATTCATGTTGTAGCCCAGCCACTAGAGAGGAAGATTACTGTAGGACTGAACATAGAGGAACAGTCAGGCATTTCAGGATTTGACCCCTGGACATGGTGAATTGACTATGTACAATACTATTCTTAGTAAGTTAATATGTGATCTGACTCACAAACTGACCATGTTGTCACAAGATAATGTCCCAGCTGGTGGTACATGTTTGTGGGTTTCAAACTCTGGTTTAGGTAAGCCATCTTTGAGTAAGACCCCTCTGACAGGTAGGTGGTTTTAGGTCCAAGTCCAGGATTCAGTGAAGGGTTGGAGAACTGGTCACTTGGACTACGTGAGGGAACGCAGGCAATACTCTTGCTGAAGGACCTGGTATGACTGGATCAGGCCCCAAGGGTTGTCCTTGAGGAATGAGCCAACAAAGGCTATACACTGGTGTGGTACCAAGCTCAGACACAGCAAGAGTAAGCTGCTACCCCAGTATAGTCATCCTGCTTTTGAAAGTAGCCTGATAGGATTCCTTGGGCTGCACTTGCCTCCAAGGAGATAAGGTGGTCTATTTAGCCAAAGACTGACTGTGCAACCTTTACCCTATCAGGTTGTCCTATTAGTGATGGGCCTATTTCCTGTTCAATCTCTGTTGTAGGGAAGGAGGGGGGCTTTGGCTTATCTGCTGCCTTTCCAGACTTCCCAATCCCTCTCCCCAGAGGCACTTACCTGCCTGGCGTTTAGGCTACAGTGGAAGAATCCTCATTAAGCCCAGGCTCTAACAGTACCTAGTTGCACCACTATCTATCACAACCTTTGAGCCAGCATGGTCTTCAGTATTTTTAACCCCAGCAGCCATCATTTTGAGCTTACTAATAGAAGGCTCTGGCTTCAGCCAGATAACAAAAGGAAATAGAGTCCTTCCTCTTCCTCTCTCCTCCTGTGGCTTGGGGATGTATTGGAGGATGCATATCTATGCCATTAGTTTCTGAATACCAAATTTTCCTATAATCCTGAGAGAAATTGGCCGGAACAAGTTTATTATTAAGGTTATTTTCTGGACAACTATTTTACAACTTCTTTAAGATTATGAAGATAACAAATGCTGTCTCAAGGAAGTAGAGGCATAAACTTTTAGGGTCGTTTTAAAATAATTTATACCACATTTTATTACACTGATCATTGTAGTTAAATTTACATTACCCACTTACTTTGGACTAAAACAAAGAGTAACAACAATTTTTTGATAGGGTTGTAGCGTTCCTTCATTAGGAATACAGGCAATCAGAGTGGCAATATCCACTCTAGATTTTCCATCAGTGCGATGCAAGTCTTTCAAAACAGCATCTGTACTCTTCTGAATATCTGTGCCCTATAAGAAATTGTAAAATTCAAAATACAGTACACTGAATTTTGGTATTTCACCCAAAGGGAAAACAAACAAATGGAAACACAAACAAAGCTACAGTTATGTTACATACAAAAACAGCAAACAAAGAATAAGAAAATTCCAATATTGAAAGAATGGCTAATGAATATAAAAAAAAATTAGAGGAAACATACCCCTACAACAAGATTCCACCTAGTCTTGTGTTTATTACCATGTTTCCCCGAAAATAAGACACTGTCTTATATTTATTTTTCCCCAGGAAGACAAAGTATGGCTTATTTTCAGGGGATGTCTTATATGTCCTGACTCTGCTCTGACACCATGTGCCCATCTGCAGGACACATGGTGTCAGGGCACCCTCTTGGCACAGTGTGCATACACGCTGTGCCAAAAGGATGCAAAAGAGCCGCAGCAGCGGCTCAAAGGCCGGCTTTTTGCCGCCCCCAAAAGGAGCGGCCCTTTGAGCCGCTCTTTCAGGGGCAGCAAAAAGCAGGATCATGGCCGTGACCCTTTGAACTGCAGCGGTGGCTCTTTTCTGGGCTGCCCCTGGGAGCTGCAAGGCTGGGAAGGCACCACTTCAACTCCCCATTTCCTCCAAGTCCTGCAAGGCTGAGAAGGCAGCACCTCACCCAGGGGAGACTCCTCCATATGACACCCATGGCTGATGCATCCCAGGGGAGAGTCCTCCATTTGACACCCATGGCTGACGCATCCCAGGGGAGAGTCCTCCATTTGACACCCATGGCTGACGCATCCCAGGGGAGAGTCCTCCATATGACATCCATGGCTGCATGCATCCCAGGGGGCTTGGAGGACATGGGGACTTGAAGTGGTGCCTTTCCAGCCTTGCAGAACTTGGAAGACATGCTTCCTAGTCAAGCTCAGAATGGAAGGCGTTTTGAAATTCCTCCTGGACAGAAGGTTGGAATGTAGGATGGGTCCTGGGAAGGGAGAGGGGGGAAATGGTGGATTTCCCCAAAAACTAGTGAGGGATGGGATACTAATGAGGGATGGGATTCAGGCCACGGCACTCATGACTCCCTCCTGTGTTTTCTTGAATGTGTTGCCGGTTGCATCACTGATGACATGTAGATGATTGACAGGCAATTTGAAGGGGCACAAACTAGTGGGAATGACTATCATGCCAAAAAAGAAGTGAATAAAGAAAAGACCCACTTCCATAGTAGGAATGACGCATGGACTAGAATCGATTCACTAGCCCAGAGCGAAAGCGAATTGCAAACTGGGTTAAACGTAAGTGGGAATGAGCCCTTGATCTGTTCGAACTCAAACCTAGTCAAATCTGCACTTCAGATTCTATTTCTGGCTCACACTAGAACGTGACAGAAAATTAGGGTGGCAGTTGGCATTCAGGCAGTAACTTAGAATATAAACCCAAAGGGAAAAATCCAAATCTTATTACTCTTGGACTAGCCTCCAAATATGCTATATATGAGGAAGGAAAGACCTGCTTAAGAATAAATATGTATCAGAATGCAGGACTAAAGTAAACAGAGGCTTTCTTACCATCTCTGTGCCAACAGCATTATCCTGCAGAACAGCCACCCAATCCATGGGCTCTGGACTTTTATTGTGAAGAATAACTTCTTCAGTCTTGGATGTTCCAAAATAGACACATCCAAAATCCACACAACGTATTGTGTTTGAGTGAGGCACGCCCAAAAGCTCAAGAATTTGCTCCACTATGTTTGCTTTGATCATTACTTCAACACTAGGTTGCCCCTGCAGTTCCACACTTGGGTAAAAGCAAGAGATAAGAAGTTAGAATACAGTAGTAAATTTACTGAACTCAGTGCTTCATTGCAGCACTTAAACAATATACAAATGCCTAGCTGATACTTACAAAAGTAGCCCAAGCATTCCACAGCAAGAATGAAAAAGAGAAATTATTAGTGAGGAAGCACACCAGTGATAACATGTGCCAATGCCATAAACGTATTACTGTATATACTCATGTGTAAGTCTAGAAATTTTAGTCAAAAATTCAACCCCAAAAAATCTAAGTCAACTTATCTACAGATCAGTGTAAGTACTGTACCTTAACTCTTATCAAAATAGGAACCATCCCCTTCTCTGAGTAGAGTGGCAAAAAGTGAAATCTAAGCGGCTCTACAGATGGCCCCTAAGGGGCGGCTCCATGCTGCTCCTGAGAGCGCTGGATCAGGGTCACGGCAACCACATGCCATGGCCTTGATTCAGCTCTTTGCCACTCCAGAAAGAACTGGCAAATGCCACTCCTTTTTGGAGCAGCAAAAAGCCACCTTTGCCACCACGGCAGCGGCTTTTCTGTGCTCCTTTGGCTCAGTGTGTCTGTACACTGTGCCAAGCGAGAGCCCTGACGCTGCCCGCCATCTATTTGGGCAGGCGGCATGAAGACGATGTGGGGGTGGAGCTGGGGTGGCCATCATCCGGTTGCCACTCCCCGACTCCACCCCCAGGCTGGCCCTTGTGGCCAGTCTGTACAGGCCCTAAGTCTATCTTTGGGGGAACCTAAAAGAAGCACCAACCCCCTCTACTCTCTCTGCTGTTGCACAGCTTCTGGCCTTTTTGATGTCTGATTGGGGGGAAAACAGTGTGCTTTAGCATCATTTCCTTTATCCTTTACATCATTTGTTACATGCCCCTAAGTTCACCCTCAACTTATCCATGGTTAAATAAAAATCCATAATTTTGGCACCAAAACCTGCCTGCAACTTATACATGAGGTTGACTTATAGTTGAATATATATGGTAGTCACATTTAGGCTGCATCTGCACTGTAGAAATACTCCAGTTTGACTCCACTTTCAGTGTTGTAGCTCCATGCTACAGAATCATGGGATTTATAATTTTACAAGGAATTTAGCCTTCTCTGCCAAAGACTACTTGTGTCTCACAAAACTACAAATCTCCAGATTATGTAGGATGAAGCTATGGCAATTAAAGTGGTGTATTATTTCTACAACACAGATGCACCCTTAGATTCAGTGCTTCCCATCAGAGCAGATGTCACATAACTATTCTGGCAGAAGGAAGTTATTAATGTATTTATTTCTTTATACCCTGTTTGTAACATCAAGGGGCATGCCACATGCAAAATTAATAAAGTTTTCACTGAGAGTTGAATTGTTGCCGTTACATATTGGTTAAATTGAAGAGGGCACAAAATCCTATGCCTGCCAAATGCTTTGGCCTACACCTTTCACAATTTCCTACCACTGTCCATGCTGGATGGAGTTTCTAGGAACTGTATGACAAAATATCTGGATGTCCAAAAAAGTCCTGCACTAAATGAATCTAAAAACCTATGCATTCACCTAAGATAAGTAACTTATTTAAAGAGAGCCACCTTAGGACAAAAAGCTGAGCTACATCTTGTTAAAGTTTCTCCTTTTCAGCACAGGTTACCCTTCCTGAATAGATTACAACTGAGAATAACAATATTTCCACATTGGCACAGCTAGAAAGATTAACTAATTTAGTAAAAGGGAATTCAATAGTCTTTCTTAAAAATATAGAAACCTTTTGTAGAATTTGTAAATAAAAACAGGAGGGGATCCTAGTATGGAGTTTGAGACTTAGGGGGGATGCAGATGGGTGGCTGTGGGCCGCCCTCAGAAGCGGCGGATTGGGGCTGAGGCTGCCCCACGCCTCGGTCCCGATCCTCCCTTTCACCGCCTGGGAAAGGAGCATCCAATTCACTATGGAAAAAGAAAAGGAAGGAACACTGCCATTCCTAGATGTCCTAGTTATCCGCAAACCAAACCAACGTCTGGGACACAGAGTATACAGAAAACCCATACATACAGACAGATACCTGCACAAGAACTCCATCACCCAGGACAAAAAAGAAGCACAATAAAAACACTGGTAGACCTGGCAAAACGCATCTGTGAACCCCACTTCTTGGAAGAGGAATTGAAGCACCTAGACCGGGCTCTACAGGCAAATGGTTATTCCAGCTCAGACATCAGAAGGGCTGCCAGACCCAGAAAAACCCAGAGGACTGAAGACAAGCAGCCACCCAAAGGGAAGGTATTTTTACCATATATCAAAGGAGTCACAGACAGAATAGGGAAAGTAGTGAGGAAACACAACCTCCAAATGGTTTACAAACCAAGAAAATCCAACAAATGCTGCGCTCAGCAAAGGACAGGAGAGACCCTCTCACAGCCGCAGGAGTTTACCGCATACCATGCAGTTGCGGACAAGTCTACATAGGGACCACCAAATGCAGTGTACAAACACGAGTCAAGGAACATGAGAGACACTGCAGACTGGGCCAGCCAGAAAAATCAGCAGTAGCAGAACACATTATAACAAGGGTAGGCAACCTTTCCCCTTTAAGGGCCGAGGGACTTCAGCTCCCAGAATCCCAGGAGCTATTGGACAACATGGGACTATTGGCCAACATGGCTGAGGCTTCTGGGAGCTGAAGTCCCTCAGCCCTTAAAGGGGAAAGGTTGCCTACCCCTGCATTATAAACTATCTTGGGCATAAAATGCTGTTTGAAAACACTAAAATTCTGGACCATGCCAACAACTATCAGGTCAGAATGCACAGGGAAGCCATTGAAATCCACAAACGCTTGGACAACTTCAACAGGAAAGAAGAAACCCTTAAAGTAAACAAGATATGGCTACCAGTCCTACAAAATAAGAAAATCAGCACTCAGCAAATGCAAATGGGAAACCAACCAGGGTCAGGGGCTTTCCCAGCAGACAATAGCAGACAATCTCCTTGATTGCATATCCTCACCTGGAAGCCATGCCATTAACAACAGAACAATACCTATTCTACACAGAACAATACACAGTTTACATGGGATTAGCAGACAATAACCTTGAGTGCATTTCCTCCCACCCTGGAGCCATGCCATTAACAACAGAACAATACCTATTCAACACAGAACAACACACAGTTCACCTGGGAACCACTCCTCCCTACCCAGGGTCTCACAATATATATAGACCCATTCTCTTCTATTCCAGTTTTCTCTGAAGATGCCAGCCACAGATGCTGGCGAAATGTCAGAAAGAAGCTCTTCTAGAACATGGCCACACAGCCCAAAAACCCCACAAAAAACTAAGGATTGAATTTGTTGTTGTTGATATGTGTTTATGTTTCTGAATTCATGTGTATATGTTAGTTCTGAATACTGAATAAAAACTGTTTTACAAAAACAAAAAAATCCACATATCAGATTGATACCAGTTAGTACTCCTTTAATCTAATAATACCAAGAATGGAGATCACTATAAACTGTAAAGCACATACACTGAGAACCATCTAGAACAGTAGTCCCCAAACTTTTTCGGGCTACCATCCCCTTTCCTCTTGAGTGACAAACCTAGCATGTGTCCCCCAACATGTATTTCTTGATATTAGGTCTACTATTCTATTGCAAATTCAAAACAACCAGTCTCAGTCACTGCTCCCATTGCTCCCAATCACCCTGAGAGTAGCAACCAAGCAGCTGGCTGAGCCGTGACTAAGAAGCCTCTTGCCCATGCTGGCCTTGCAACAAGGGCCAATGCAAAGAACTCTTAGTTGCTGCTCCCAGGATGACTGGGTGCAAAAGGAGAAGCTTCTTGCTGGCAAGGAAGGACTCTCAATCCTTTGTCAGGATGGAGAGGGGCACAGCTGGTATGTGTAGGGGGCTTACAGAAGCTACGTGCTCTGGACTGGAGACTGGTGCAGATGAGGAAAGGGAGAGATATTAACTACAGATGTTACTCCAAGGTGAAGGACTCTTTCCAAGAATCAACCCTGAATACTCCTCCCTCTCCTTCCCCAGAGATATGACTTTGTCACAAAGCGTCAAGTGCCCCCCCCCCCATAACACTGTTTCTTCTACTACTTCTTCTCTTGGCCTGTCCAATGAAAGAAAGCAGGAGTAGCAGTGCAGATCCAACCTGCCAGCCAAGTCCCAGCAAAGCTCACAAAGCTTAAGCAGGATCCCAAATTTGAATGCTCCTTTTTGCCACCATTTCTCCCACACCTCCACAAGCGCCTTGCTCTAGTCAGCCAGTCTGTCCCAAAATGGACTGCTCCAAGCCACAGAAGTGATGTCCTGAGACCAAGCCTTGCCAGTTTCCCAAACACAATTGCAACTACTAGTGAAAGATGCAACTAAGGGAGATAGCTTATGTGGGCAAGCAAAGAGCAGAAGACATCACCTCACAAAGCGATCTGCAAAGATATGTGGTGGTTTTAGAAAATAAGATTCATGCAACCCTCATCCTCACAATGGTCTTAAAGGCCACTGGTTTCCCCGTCTTTCTTGCAGACCAATACTTTGACTGATGCCCCCTCTGCCACCCCCCTTTCCCCCTCACTGCCCCCCTGGATCTTTCCACTGCCCCTTGGGGGAGGAGCATACTGCCCTCTTTGAAAATTACTGATCTAGAATGATCAAGAAAATAAGATTTAAAAAATAAGAAGAAGAAAACTTCATTGTAGAAACAATAGACTTACATGGCTGGTTGATTAATTATTCTGGGTACATCTGTACAAATCTCCATTTTAACCACTTGTACTGCTTGAGGTTCCACCACTCCACTGGCTGGTTCTATAACAATGGGAATGCTTCCTTTATATTTTATGGCAAATGTACCTTTAAAAGAAAACATTTGATGCGCAGCATAATCAGAACATTTTTCAGCATTTTCTCACACTCCATCCACAAGCAGCCCACAGGCATCAGAAGAGATGGACAAAGATGCACAGCACTTCTTCCAAGGATGTCAGCTCCATAAGGACCTCATCCCCATCCATCTCCTCATAATGAAGGGTCTTTGAGTATTGCATATGTCAAAAATGATGAAAAGGAAAGAAACTATTCCTGAAAAGTTGCCAGTTCTAAAGTAAGAAGTGAGCACATATTTATTAAATTGATTCTCCATAAACTATCAGAATTTTATGAGTATGTGTTTTTTTCTGTTTGGTCACAAGAATTTAAAATCAATCTTTGACATTTCTGACACCATGTTCTTGCACATCTTCTGGCACTTGCCAGGCAAACATGGCCTCACACCAACAAAGATAATCAGAACACAATCCAGACTCCAACTGTACTTTCAAATTTATTGTTCATTTCAATTTACAGTTGACCCTCTGTTTTCACAGGGGGTCCGTTGCAGATCCCCCCCTGCGAAAATGGAGACTCAGCAATATTCAAGCATCATAGGCTTGAATGGGGTGCGCCCCGTGGGTGCGTACGGGCGCGTGCCTGCAGGGCTGTCCCTCGTTGATATTAGCGGAGGTCACCCCTCCATGAATATTCAAAACCACGGACCTCAAGTCCATGAGAATGGAGGGGCAACTGTATTCTGTTTCTTTTTAATGTATTTGATGTATTTGATATGCTTTGTTATTACTTAAAAGTTAGCTTGTAGGGGCTATGCCCTAAAAGGCAATCTTGAAATTCATAAATAAATCTGCAACAAGCAGGTAAGCAGTTTCAAAATGCTCATCAAATCATGTGCATAGCTGTAGACACACAGCATATTATTATGGAATGGAGCATGTAGAAACACTCTAAGAAAAATGGTGTCATTTAACAGAAAACTGCAAGGGAGAGACACACAGCAAATCCACTGCAGACAATTAAAAATGCAATGAATACAAGAAAGTGAGTTCAAGTCATGTCATAATAGGGAGGTCCAAGCTAAGAGAAAATGGCCATCTGCAAAAATGTGAATTGTATCCAGGGGTAAATAGACACATACTCACTTTTGGGTTTTCCCTTCCACAGTAAACATGCATACACAATTATACAGTCCCCATATTTTGGAAGCTAGTAGGGAAAAACATAAAGGGAGGTAAAAACTGGTTTTGCTTTTCTTGCCTAACAATGTGCTACGCAAGGAAGGTCCAATAACAGTAAGATAAATAAGATATACATTATACAGCAGTCACAAAATACATCAATATATTAGCTAAGTTTCAAATCAAATCACTAACTTGGGATAACTATGAGTTCTTACTATCATCACACAGCCCATTTACAGATGAATCACTACACCCTTCACATATGCGTCAAAGCAAATCAGCAAACAACAGTTAAGCATGGCTTCCCAAAATGTGTGAATTGGGAACTACAATTCCAAGCAAGCTAAATCACAAAGCCAGCCTTATGCCATCTGAAGTTAGCTTCCCAATCCAGGCTTATTTGGTAGCCATGAACCTTAGTTCCCAACCTGCAACTAATTAACTGTGGCTTCTTGGCTTCTTCATGCATGTTAACAGAGTGCAGCAGCAGCAAAGGAGCAGCCTGTAAATCCACAGAGCTGATGGTTTAGTAAATCAGGATTTTTTATTAAAACATTTTATAAAAAACACTCTTGTTCAGTCAGTCCAGTCAAAGTCAGCCAAGAAGCATCCTTCTGTAAGTATGACTAAAAAGGGAGCACAGTTGCCCAAAAAAGAAGCTTCCTTCTCATCCAAACCAGGCCAATACATCAAAAAATTAAATCTGATATAACTAACCACATAGGGAGTATTTACCTGGAGATGATCCACAGTTAGTAATTTTAAACTCTGTATTAATTACTTTACTGTTAGCAATCACTGTGCCAAAATTTATCTCTGGTTCAACTTCTAGGCAGCAGCATGGGATTAGTCTACAATAAACCACAGCTTTAATTAGTTTTATGTCATTTATTTTTGCGTTTATTTATTTATAAATGTTTTAGAAAGAAAAAAATGCTTCCCTCCCATTTTAAACAAATGTACAATTCAATTATGTAAACTAATTTAGCAGCAACATCTGCAAACAGAAGAGGTTTATTAAAATGTCACTGTGTTTTTGTCATTATGGTAATTTAAGGACAATTTAATCACACTGGATTACAACTACATTTTTAATTAGCTTGAAAAAGGTTTGCATCAAAAATAAGTTCTTAAAACACAGCTGATCTACTTGTGCTCAAAGTTCAACACAATATCCAATACACGGTCAACATAATTGTATATAATATAAACAAACTGGAATTTGCTTATAATATAATGGCCATTTTACAACTTTTAATGTAATATTCACAAGATTGGATACAAGAAATTCTAAGTACAATATAGACAGCTGCCACACTGCAGAAATAAAACAGATTGCTATCACTTTAATACTCATGGCTCAATGGAAATCTGGGACTAGTTTGGCAGAGAACTAGAGCTCTCTGATAGGGAAGTCTAAATATTTCACCAAACTACAAATCCTAGAATTCTATTGCATTGAGTCATAGCAGTTAAAGTAGTGTCAAACTGATTTATTTCTGCAGTGTGGATACATCCATAGTCAGGGTTAGACTACAGTTAAACTTCAAAATGATTTAGGCTATAGTCTGATACACTGATGTAGAAATTGTGGCCCTCCAGATTTTGCTGAATGTCAACACCCAACAGCTTCATCTAGCATTAGCTAATTATAAAGAATACTGGAGATGCAGTTCCACAACTCTTGAGAGACACCCAATTTCCATTCCATTGTTATACAATCTATCTGAGAGTAAGACCAACTATAAGATTGACTTCCTACTGTGCATTTTAATCCTCCATGGAGCTTACTTCTAAGTACTTGTAAAAAGTACTAGAATTATAATCTAAGTTTATCACACGGGAGGAAATTAGAAGTTTAAACAGTAATTAGCCTGTGAAAATCAAGCAACTGACATTAAAACACAATTAAAATGAGATTAACACAAGAGCCATTATCCCGTGAATAACCAAGGAATAACCAGACAAGAAACAGCAAAAAGTCATTCACAGGAAAATCCCGTGAATGATTCACTGCTGTTTCTTGCCTGGTTATTTACAGGATAGTGGCACTTTAATCACGTTTCATCTTGACGCTGTGTCAAAATCATTAGCACAATTGCAGGATTATCATGCGTTATTCATGGTATAATAGCACTTTGATGCAGTGGATGCAGTAGCTCAAGTGGTTAAGATGCTGACTCTGTTGATTGCAAGATCAGCAGGTTACCAGTTCGTAGGCGTGAGTGCTGTGTGCTGGGGTGAGCTCCTGGCACTAGTCCCAGCTTCTGCCAGTCTAGCAGTTCAAAAGCATGCAAATGCAAGTAGATAAATAGGTACCACTTCAGTGGAAAGGTAAACAGCGTTCTGTGCAATCATGCTGGCCACATAATCACAGAGTAGTCTCTGACAACGCTGGCTCTTCGGCTTAGTAACAGAGATGAGCACCGCCCCCTATGGTCAGACACAACAACCTTGTCAACAGGGAATACCTTTACCTTTTAATAGCACTTTGAACATGATGTCATTTGAAAACCATTAGCACAATTGTGGGATTATCACAGGTTAATCATCATTTATATTTCCAATTGTCCCCAATGTGATAAACTGGTCTGAAAAAAAATATCATTTGGAGGTGCAGTTTTCTTCTCTATCACAGAACACCTTCCAACAGTTTAATCCCATTCCTCCATTGTCTCTATACCTCAAGGTGGGTAAATGGACAGGGGACAAATTTCATCCCCATGAACCTCCCACAGGCGACACAGAGATATCTGGGCAGACCAGAAATAACTTTTGATTGATTTTCTTGGCTAGCTTTTGAGCAAAAAATGGTATGGAGATATTTCAGGATGGCTAATCAAGATAAACTGCTGCATTTGATGGAGGTTTTGTGATATTTAGAGCTATGGGGGGTGGGGCAAAATATCACTCAAAAGTCATTCTAATTTTATTTAATTTTTAGAAAAAGGGAGGATGGCAGCAGGCTTCTGAGAGACATCTGGGGACTGTAAAAGTGGGATGTAGAGTCAAATTTAGCCTGTGGGCCAGAATTTTCTAATCTTTGCTCTACTTGGACAAAATTCATCTGATGTCAGTGATCTACTGTCATTTATTTTATTCATTTATATCCCACCTTTTCTTCCATACTGGGATTCAAGGCAGTTGATCTATGCTCTAATCTCCAGGTTAGACTACTGTAAAGCACTATGTAGGGCTCTCTCTGAATATCATTCAGACATTCTACCTACTTCAGAATATGGCTGCAGGACTCCTACCTGATCAAGCATTATGTGTGGGACCCAGAGGTACTTTGGGGAAGTGACTATGGCAAATATATTTTTAATTATGTCTGACGTTGTCTGTACAATGTAAAGACAGCAAAGATAGAAATAACGTACCACAACACCACATCCTAATGAGGACAGTAAGCAGGAAAAAATGTTGTCACTTTTTCTTTCTTCTTCTTTTTTAATTTTTTTTTTTTTTACAGAGTCATTGTGTGTACTATACCCAAGAGTATTAAAAGAACTGGCAGAAGTAATCTCAGAACCACTAGCAATAATGTTTGAGAACTCCTGGAGAACAGGAGAAGTCCCAACAGACTGGAGGAGGACAAATGTTGTCCCCATCTCCAAAAAGGGAAAAAAGAGGATCCCCAGCAATTATCACCCTGTTAGCCTGACATCAATACCAGGAAAGAGTCTAGAGCAGATCATTAAACAGAGAGTCTGTGAACATTTGGAAGGGAATGCCATAGTCACAAAAAGTCAGCATGGGTTTCTCAATAAGAAGTCATGCCAAACTAATCTGATTTCGTTCTTTCTTTCTACCAGCTTGGTAGATGAAGGGAATGCTGTGGATAAAACATATCTTGATTTCAGTATGGCCTTTGACAAGGTCCCCCATTATATTCTTGCAAACAAGCTAGTAAAATGTGGGCTAGACCATGAAACTGTTAGGTGGATTTGTAATTGGTTGACTGGCCGGACCCAAAGGAGGCTCAGCAATGGCTCCTCTTCATCTTGGAGAGAAGTGACCAGTGGGGTGCCACAGGGTTCTGTCCTGGGCCCAATGATATTCAACATCTTTATCAACATCTTTATTGTCCAGATGAAAGAATACAGGGCATGATATCAAATTTGCAGATGATACCAAATTAGAAGGAGTAGCTAATACCCCAGAGGACAGGATCAAAATTCAAAATGACCTTAATAGATTAGAAAGCTGGGCCAAAACTAACAAAATGAATTTCAGCAGGGAGAAATGTAAGGTACTGCACTAAGGCAGAAAAAAATGAAATGAACAGATATAGGATGGGGGACACCTGGCTTAACAAGACTACATGAGAAAGGGATCTAGGAGTCCTAGTAGACCACAACAGTGAGTGTGATGTGGCAGCTAAAAAGACCTATGCAATTCTAGGCTGTATCAATATAAGTATAGTGTCTAGATCAAAGGACATATTAGTGCCACTCTATTCCACTTTGGTCGGGCCTCACATGGGCACCACAGTTCAAAAAGTATGTTGACAAGCTGGAATGTGTCCAGAGGAGGGCGACCAAAATGGTGAAGGATCTGGAAACCATGCCCTAGGAGAAGCGACTTAGAGAGCTGGGTATGTTGAGAAGAGATGGTTAAGAGGTGATATGATAGATAGTATCTGTGTGGTGGACTTTCCATCTTTGGAGATTTTTAAACAGAGGCTGGATGGCCATGTGTTAGGGGTGCTTTGAATGTGATTTCCTGCATGGCAGGGGGTTGGATTGTATGCCCCTTGTGGTCTCTTCCAACTCTATGAATCAACAATTCTATGATTCTATCCAGCAGAGAAGAAATCTGGGCACCTGTGGTCTTAGAATAGAAGGTGGGATATGTGATATTCTGCACTTATGTAAAAATGTTGTTATGTTTATTGGAGACAGTAAGGTATGGACATGTATGTAATGTATAATAAATTTTAAAAGGCAAAAGAGGGAATGAGAGTATGGAATGTTTGCAGTGACTGGTGAATGGCTGAATAACCATAAACTGTCTTGTTTTAAATCAGGGTGAAAATCATGCAGCTGTCCAGATTTGTTGGACTGCAGCTACCAGCATTTCTCATCTTTGGTTGTACTAGCTACTGAAATATGCAGTCCAACAAAATCTGGAGGAACACATGATTCTAATCCATTTTAAATCTTAATACTGTGGGATGCCCTTCAAGTCCTGCCTAGTCTTGTGAGCCAATACTTCTTTTTAAAAATAAAAAGTATTATTATCGGTAAAAAGGTAAAGGTTTTCCCTTTGACAAGGTTGTCAAATCATGTCTGTAGGGGGCAGTGCTCATCTCTGTGGCCAGCATGACTGCACAGAACACTGTATTATTATTATTATTATTATTATTATTATTATCAGTAGAAATTGCCAAAAGGAAACTAATAAAATTATATTTTGCAATGCCATACCCTGTTATGGGAATCTCAAATATCTTTTTTCCTACATGAAGAAGGAGCCTATCCTGAAGGTCTTCCTCACTGTCAGGACGATATTCCACCGTGGCCGTTATGTGAAGGCCAGAAGCAACAGGTTTCTTTGGATTTTCCACAATCAATCTGAACTACAAAACAAACAATGAAGAAATCAAATCATTCAATTCTTAAGTCAACAAGCAAAATCAGTTTCATTTCAGCAGGATAACATTAACAGTGTGTCTGATCAGTTATAAAGAGCAAAGAACTTTGACTGACACTACTACTCTGCAACTATGTAACTGTGGTAAATAAACATATTGTCTTAAAAAGAAATAATTGTTTCAGGTGTAGAGTTGTTGTTTTTAATGAGCGTGGGATTTTCTACTAGTTTGGGCAACAACTGAAGGAAAAAAGGAGAATGGAAGAAGAAGGAACTGCACTGGGATAACAACACCATGGAGTTTATCACACGGGGAAATCCCATGCGGAAACGGGGCTTTAAATAAAAAGTTTTTGACGAATTTCCGTTAACGGATTAATCTCATTTTAACTCCATTTTAATAGCGACGTCGTCTGAAAATCTAACCGCTTTTGTGGGTTTTTTCCAATTTAAAGCCCCGTTTCTGCACGGGATTTCCCCCGTGTGATAAACTCCTATGCGAATGGTTTTCAATGTCTCACTCTGTGGAATGCTAGAAATTTGGAGACTGAAGGAAAATGGGGGGGGGGTCTTATTTAGGGGTAATGCCCTCATTTGGCCCTAAGCTACTGTATTTTCCATCACCATGTACAGATGTGAGAGCTGGACAATGAAGAAACTGGGCAGAAAGAAAATCAACTCATTTGGGATGTGGTGCTGGAGAAGAGTACAGAGGACGGTCAAAAAGACAAAGAAATGGATCCTTGATCAGATCAAACTTGGACTCTCCCTGGAAGCCAAGATTACTAAACTAGGGCTGCCATGCTTTGGCCACATCGTGAGATGGCATGATTCATTAGAAAAGATAATAATGCTAGGAAAATTGGAAGGCAGTCAAAAGAGAGGAAAGCCATACATCAGATAGAACAGTGGAACACACTGGCTTGGAGAGTGGTGGCGTCTCCTTCTTTGGAGGTTTTTAACCAAAGGCTGGATGGTGATCTGTCAGGGTTGCTTTGATTCTGAGTTCCTGCATGGCAGAGGGTTGGACTGGATGGCCCCTGTGGTCTTTTCCAACTCTATGATTCTATGGTTAGACTGCATAGGGGAGGCCACAGGTATGAGACTGCAGGACCTAAGCAGACCAGTTGCGGACAGGGCTCTTGGAGGTGTCTCACTCACAGGATAGCCATGAGTCGAAGATGACTCGAAGGCTGTTAACAACAACAACAACAACCATAACTACACTCCTGGGAGCTTATCGCATTCACAATTAAAATGTCTTACCTGAGCCAGCTTAAAATTTAAAACAGGCAGCATCCTGATCTTATCACAAGGATTTAGCTGCCGAATTTGCTGCCCTGGTCCATCTTGGGTCCATCCCTGCTCACAGAGGTGCTCCGGCAGCCATTTCCTTAAGCCAGAAAACTCCCGGCTTCGAAAAGAGGCATGCTGAGCGGCCCTGCAAGCACCTGGGTGGCAAATTCAGCAGCTAAATCCTTGTGATAAGATCAGGATGCCGCCCGTTTTAAATTTTAAGCCAGCTCAGGTAAGACGTTTTAATTGTGAATGTGATAAGCTCCCGATAGGGCAGTTCACCTCTTGCAATTTTACTCTACATATTTTAAAGAAACTATAATGTACATGGTGCACTTTACATTAACAAAGGGCCTTTACAGAATGCCAGAAATATTCCAGCTTGAGACCACTTTAACTGCCTTGGCTCAATGCTAAGGAATCATGGGGACTGTAGTTTATTGCGGCACCAGAGCTCTCTGACAGAGAAGGCGCAATGTCTCAGAAAAAACTACAATTCCCATGATTCCCGAGCATTGAACCAGGACAGTTAAAGTGGCCTCAAGCTGGATTATTTTTGGCAGTCTGTATAGGCCCAAAGAAACAATGAGCAAGAGTATTACTGGCAGAGATCCTGGGACAGTTTTTGTGGTGGGGCAGCTCAGCCCTGGCAATCTGATCATAATTAACTTTGGCAAGTAACAGAGTATCATGAAAGCGATAGCAAAATAATGTTCACTAGTGCACTTCTGAATGATAATTCCTTAAGTGGCTTGACTATCTAGACCAGGGATAGGCAACCTTTCCCCTTTAAGGGCCGAGGGACTTCAGCTCCCAGAAGCCTCAGCCATGTTGGCCAATCGTCCCATGTTGGCCAATAGCTCCTGGGATTCTGGGAGCTGAAGTCCCTCGGCACTTAAAGGGGAAAGGTTGCCTATCCCTGATCTAGAACTATCTTGCCTGATGAGTGGCTGACCAGTCTTAGAGGGGTTTTCTGGGATTCATGATCACTGGTCTGTGTTTCTTTCCAACAGTTTACATTCACTGACGTCTTCTGGCTCCCTAATTTCATTGACATAAAGTTCTTGTTGTGGTGCTGTCATCTTACCCCACTGGTGTCAGTCTCATTCCAGATCACAACCAGCTATACACTGAAGGCACCAGATCCCACCACCTTTGGAAGCTAAGCAGAGTCAGCCTTGGTCAGTGCTTGGATGGGAGACCACCAATGAATACCAGGTGTTGTAGGCTGGATTTTAGAAAAGGGAATGGGGAGAACCAACTCTGAGTAATCCTTGCCTAAGGAACCCCAAGGAAAGGAAATTCATGGGGTCACCATAACTTGACAGGTGGCACAAAGGGAAACACACACACACTTTATCCTAAATAAATCTGAAAGAACCAAAACCATTCTCAAATATATTGAGGGACATGTCAGAGGCTGTGACCGCCCCACACTCCTTGCAAAGAGCATCCCAAGCGCTCCAAGCTGGAAGGATGTGCATGCAAAGCCTATTGCTAAATGGGATCCTGCTTGGAGCTGAGGTCCAAAACACACTACAGAAATAACCCAGTTTGACACCGCTTTAACTGCCATGGCTCAATGCTAGAGAATTCTGGGAACTGTAGTTTTTGTGAGGCGTTAAGCCTTCTCTGTAAGAGAGCTCTGGGGCCACCACAAACTACAGTTCCCAGAATTCCATAGCACTGAGCCAGGGCAGTTAAACCGGTGCCGAACCAGATTATCTCAGCAGTGTGGGCACAGCCTTAGCCTTCTGTGTCACAGAGCTCTGGTAATGCCACAAACTACAACTCCCAGGATCCCACAGCATTCAGTCATGGCAGTTAAAGCTGTATCAGACTGGATTATCTATGCAGTGCGGATACAGCCTTTGCCTTCTCTGTCAGAGAAAGCTCTGGTGGCATCACAAACTACAACTGTCAGGATCCCATAGCATTCAGACAGGGAACTTAAAGCAGCATCAAACTGGATTATCTCAGCAGTGCAGACGCATCCTTAGCCTTAGCCTTCTGTGTCAGAGAGCTCTGGTAGCACCATAAACTACAACTCCCAGGATCCCACAGCATTCAGCCATGGCAGTTAAAGCTGTATCAAACTGGAATATCTCTACAGTGCGGATACAGCCTTAGCCTTCTCTGTTAGAGAGAGCTCTGGTGACATCACAAACTACAATTCCCAGGACCCCATAGCATTCAGACAGGGAACTTAAAGCAGCATCAGACTGGATTATCTCAGCAGTGCGGACGCATCCTTAGCCTTAGCCTTCTGTGTCAGAGAGAGCTACAGATCCCAGGATTCCGCAGGAAGGAGCCAGGGCAGTGAAAGCGGTGTCGACCCGCGTTGTTTCCGCAGCGCAGACGCTCCCTCCCACCTGAGGCCGCTGCGGGGGCGAAAGGTGGAGGAAGCAGCTGTGGCTCTGGAGGTTCTGGACGCTCAGCGGCGCCCGGTAGCAGCCCCCGGGGCTGGCGTCCACGAAGCGGAGCTGGGGCGGCGTGACACGGACCCCGGCCACCTCCCAGGAGGACTCCATGGCGCAGGCCTCCCTGCCGCAGGAGCAGCGTCCCCGTCGCCATGGAGACGCAAACTCCGCCCTCCCAGGAGAGGAGGCCCGGGCACGGTCGCCTGGCAACGGAGCCTCCGGCCTCCTGATTGGAGGAGAAGCCACCCGAGAGCAGCGCGAGAACAGAGCCTTCGCAGGGAGGAGAGGAGCTGCTTCCTCCTTTTTGCAGGGCCTCTCCTGCGTTTTTCGGTTTCTGTCCAGGAGGAATCCCAAAAGGTCCTCCATTTTGAGCAGGACTGAAAAGCATGGATTTGCATTTAAAGGAGTGTTCCCAAAGTTGGGGGTTTTTTGGGGGTGGGTGTCATATTCCTTCCTCCTGTTTTCACTCCTCCTTCTTCTGTGTCCAAGCCTGCTTTTCCTATAATATGTTTTGCATACAAGTTCAAGAGATACGGTGAAAGGATGTAGACTTACTGACTCCTTTGCCAATTGGGAACCACTCTGTTTCTCCATGTTCTATTCTGACAGTAGCCTCTTGTCCTGAGTACAGATTCCTTATCAGGACTATCAGATGTGTTGGCACTCCCATGTCTTTAAGGGCATTCCATAGCCTTTCATGGTCTATGCAGTCAAAAGCTTTGCTATAGTCCAGAAAGCACATGCTGATTTTCTTTTGGAACTCCATGCTATGCCCCATTATCCATCGTATGTTTGCAATGTGATCCCTAGTGCCTCTTCCTTTCCTGACCCCTGTTTGGACCTCTGGGATCTCTCTTTCCATGTATGGTTGGAGCCTATGTTGCAGAATTTTGAGCATGGTTTTGCTCGTGTGGGAGATCAGTGCTATGGTCCTATAGTTGAACCATGAAGTTGGAGGATACTTCACAGAAAAGAGGTTCCTTCTAATGCTATGGATACTTGCCTGGAAGTAAGCCCTATTGAATTCAATGGGAATTCCTTCTAAGAAATGTCCTAAGGGCACTCGATTCCACCTGGTCTTGGAAGCCAAGCAGGGTCATGCCTGGTTAGTATTTGGATGGGGGTATCACCAAGGAATACCAGATAAAGGTAAAAGGTATCACTAGAGAATACCTGATGCTGTAGACCAGGAGTTGGTAACCTACGGCCCGTGGGCTGGTTCCGGCCCGCGGACTCCCGCTTACCGGCCCCCACCGACCCCCACCGCTGTCTGCCGCCGCCGCCACCATGTGTTTTGGTCGCTGTGCGGCCGTGCACATTGCGACCGCCATTTTGTTTTCCAAAATGGCAGCCACGACGCATTTGCGCATGTGCAGTATTCCTGCGCATGCACAAACGAGTAACAGCTGCCATTTTGGAAAACAAAATGGCAGCCGTGACACGCGCGGAGGTGGTGGCGGCGGCAGTGCGTACGGCGGTGGCAGCGCGCACGGGGGGGGTCGTGCGCGGCGGTGGGGGTCTTTGGGTGGATGATACTCTCATGCCTAATAGCACCTCATGGTATGGCTCAAACATGCACTTTAGAAACCACTAATCACTAGTCTTTTATCAATTGCACTATCTTCTGATCTCAATTTGAGGTGTTGATTTTGACGTACAAAGCACTAAGCAACATGACACCTGAAAGACTACATCCTCTGATATGAGCATCCACAGAACTGAAATCTTCGGTTAGGGGCCCTGTTGTATGTCGTGCCACTCCATGGGTCTCTGTTGGTGAGATGCAAATGCAAGGCTTTTTATGTAGCAGCATTTCAGCTGTAAAACTCCCTCCCAGGAGGGGTCAGGCTGCCCACATAACTACTGAGCTTCCCATAAGCAGCCATTGTTTCACAAAGTGTTTGGTCCTTAAAATTGGGGTTGCCTTAGAGGACACTTTTAATTGGGTTTTTGAAGCTTTTTTACAAGTGTTAATTATTTTTAAAGACTATTCTTGCCCATTTTTCTATATATCCTGCATCGCCGCTGGAGTTATGATGTGATGAGATGGAAATAATTTTAATTAATACTAATTAAATAATATGGTTCATTGTTTTCATGGAATATAGTCCTAATTTTTCTCAACTTTCTGCTGCAACAGTATATCTAGGTAACATTTTAACATGGTATTAAATTCCTACAATAAACAATCATGGAATTTTTCTATAGTTGCTTACTGGGTAGCTCCAGTTTGTGTGGGGGCATACCATACGTTATTAAAAAAAGAAAATTCGTACCAGCATTTTCTCAGTTTCTGTAAATTACTACTATTATTTTGGCTTTTTGGCCCAATGCTTATGCAGGACAGTTAGTTTATTTGAAGATATACCATTGTTTGTCTTAGTATTTACATACGTACTGGTAAATTGGCTTTTGGCTTCTATTACTGCTGGTGAAAGAGGTACATAATAAAAATGGAAGGGTAATATTTAATCAATGATAGGATTTAATCAATGAAATATCGAATGCTACAAAATATGGTTATGTTCCAGTATGGCATTGTTCAAAAGGAGTTAATTTTTTTTTTTTTTTTTTGTATTCAGGGACGCCAAACCACTGTAGGTCTGTAGTATAGATGCTTCTCATGTACAACGTCAGACACTGACTACAAATGATAATACATTGAAAACTCTACATAAATGCAGTCGTCCCTCCCGATTCACAGGGGATCCGTTCCGGAACTACCACCCCCGCAAATCCAGAAAAACGCAAATATTCAAGGCCCATTTGTTACAATGGCCATGCGCTCTCACATGCGGCACTGTGCATGCATGCCTTTTTGTCCCTTCCCACTTGCCATTCATGAAAGCCATTCAAGTCTGTGGGGAGGAAGAAGTGCATATAAAGTGAGCTGAAAGGTATAACAATGGTAGACAAAACTCTATTTGCATCTTGTTGAACCCACTTTACCCACCCCATTCAGAAACACTGTCACTATATAAATGGAACTCAGAAACAATTATTAAGGGGTTGTTAAACTGAGTATCATTCAGCTCTCATTGTAAGAGAGGTGAAGAAGGAACTGCTTGTGTGTCAAGTAACGAATATTGCTGGCTGGTTTGGTTGTCACAGTGATTCCTCTGAGACTATGGACCTTATCAAACGCTGGCCACGAAGCAAAGAAAAAGCGAAGACTAACCGAAGTAGGAATAAATTCGGTTCCATAGCGAAACGAAGGGAATATCGCCCTTTTGGCCATTTCGCAATTAATACCAAGGCTCCCTTCTCTCCCGTCACAAAAAGCCGGGAGGAAAGGCAGCCATGGGAACCGGGGAGGAGGAGGAGGGCTGGAGGACTGGAGAAGGGAAGGCAGCCCATGGAGAGAGAGAGATCGCCTCCCTCTTCCCTCTTCCCTCTTCCTCTCCTCCTCTTCTTTCCAATCCGGTTTGCCTTTTGCCAAGGCAATCCCTTCCCCTCGCTGGGATTTTCGCCCTGCCCACCAATTCGCAATGAATGCGAAGGCTCCCTAGGTACTTCCTCTACAAACCAAATGTCAAAATCTCCCTACTCCTTACGGATTAGCTCCGTATTCTGCCGAGTTCTGGGGCAGCGTCGTGTGTAAACACGGGGGAATAATATGTATTAGCTGTGGATGCCCTTTGGATTAGCTCTGCTTCAGACCCCATGTGATAAGGGCCATAGATAGTAAATAGTGTTTGCTTAAGCTGGAAACCTAAAAGTGGATGTAAGTCCCATTGAGTCCACTGGGACTTACTTCTGAGTACATATGTATGTATAAGATTGTAGTGGTCTGGATTACTAGAAAATTATGCTCTTGTAGATAACAGCAACATGAAGCTATAACAATCTGTGTGCTGTTTATGCTTTCTCTCTTCTATTTGCATCAGAAAGGTTTTCAAAAAACAGCATTTGGAGCCAAATCTTGTGTACAATTTCTATAATGGTTAGGTAATGTTTCTGAAATTAAAAGCTAAGGCTGTAATCCTATATGTTTGCAATCCTAGCTAACACTGCAGGAGTTCTGCAGTTGTCTGTGAGACAAAGGATAAATCAGAAATGCCTCTCTGAGGCTGAAGGCACAATTTGTAGGGGAAAGGAGATTAATCTTGGATTCCCCATGCCCTTCCTTATGGATTTCCCTCATTTACGAAGATGTAGTATGGGCAGAGCAGGGAAGGGGTCTGGATGTGTATCATTGATGTTGTTGTTCATGATGATGATGTTATATTTAACTTATTTTGCCAAGTTTGAAATTTCCTAGGGCAAAAGTGGGCCCTCCAGAAGTTATTGGGTTGCAATTCCCATCAGCCTTAGCCGACATAAATAACTG
The DNA here is from genome assembly GCA_026167975.1 of Phrynosoma blainvillii. NCBI lineage: Eukaryota > Metazoa > Chordata > Lepidosauria > Squamata > Phrynosomatidae > Phrynosoma > Phrynosoma blainvillii. The sequence goes on from JANUYF010000003.1 coordinate 253,218,640, forward strand.
TGCCCAGTAACAGCTAGGGGGCCAAAATGATATTAAACACAAATCTATATATGATTTTTAAATAATTTATAATTATATGATACTATCCGGTCAGTAAGTTTTAAAGTACATGTCAGTTTATCAACTGTAAAAAAAATATGCACTACAAAAATATAAAATATATTTAAATAAATAAAGTTAAAATACACCAGTACATTTAAAATATTATATTTACAGGTGTCTTGGGCCATAACACCATAAGAAAATGTTAAATATGAATACCTTTCTTAATATATAAAACACAGATTTTGCAAAGTGACCTATGTTCTTTTGAAATGTTGTATTTTAAAGAAATATTCTTCTAAGCACCAACTTCTGGGCACAATGAGAGTATACTTCAGGTGGCACAGACACATTTTTTTTTCTTCAATACTGCAACAGAAATGAGAATCTTTATATGCAAATGCTGTGAACTTTGGTTAATCGTTCCCACTATGATTTAATTTGAATTGCTGATTGGGTTATATGTGCCTCATCCCTTCTTCTGCTTCTCTCTACTCCATATCTGTAGGCTTTGGCTGTGTATGCACGCACTACCTGATCTAAAGGGACCCTATCTGTAAAGCTGCAATCTTATGTACATTTATTTTTCAGTAAACAGCATCAAATTCAAAAGGAATGATGTCCAAGTCAGTGTGAATAAGAGAGGATGGCACTTCTTTCTTTTCTTGTGAATTTAAGTTCTGACAATGTCAGTCTGCTAACATTTCATTATCAACCCATGTATTTGTAAAAAAAATAACAGTGGATATTTAACCTGAAACAATCAGGTCAGGTTAACAGATACTGGCCCTAGAAACTGAAATTGTAATGACAACTGCAGCATGAGCAACAGCAGCAGGCTATCTCTCTAATATAAAGCACTCAGCCAATGTCCTTGAGCCCAGTTTAAGAGGGATTATACTTAGGGAAGATAAGATTGGGGCCAGTGGTGCAGACTTTAGTTAGTGTCAGAGGTGGAGCAGCAAACTTCTCAGCTTTTCCCCCACCTTAAGGTATCCAAAGCCAGCCAGCGGCATGTGAAGCAAAAATAATAATAATAATGCTCAAACTCCCCACACCCACTTTACAATACAATAACATGTTGGAAGAGTAAGAATATGCTGTGCCCTGTCATGACGCTGAAATCCACTGACTCACTCTGTCCAATGACAGGGCCAACCTTACCTTGCTAAGGTAGTTCATATCACCTAGGCCAGGGGTAGGCAACCTTTTTGAGCCGGGGGCCGAGTTGCTCTCCCTCAGACAATTGGGGGGCTGAAGCACCATAAATAAATAAATAAATAAATAAATATTTTTTTAAAAAAATAAAAAAATATGCATGCACACTCTCTCAGCCCCAGAAAAGCCATGGCAAAACCCCTGTGGAGATTTTGCCAAGAAAACCCCAAAAACAAGTAATAACAACAATAATATCATCATAGCGGGTGGCGGCAGCGGCGGGGGGGGCGGTGGCGGCGGCAGGACCGGCCTGGGGCCAGTCCAAAGGCCTCGGGGGGGCGCATCCGGCCCCCGGGCCTTAGATTACCTACCCCTGACCTAGGCATTGTCCACACAGACAAAAAAAAATCAGCCTCACTTCTAATTTTCCTGGCCTGCAATGACCCTGCAGCAACCCTTAATGCCACACACTGTCAAACACGTTGACATCAGGCCTAATTTAGCCCCACTGTTTTTTGCCTTTTCAGCATGCATCACCCTATCAACCAGTCGCTGTTATTGTTTGCCTGTTAATCTAGCCCACCTTGCACTCTGATTAGACACTTCCTCTTCCAAGCCCCTTTCCCCTTTTTCCAGGGAGGGAATACACACAGACACATAACATATTATGGAAAAATGAAAATAACACTATATTTGACTTATATTTTATTTATGGAAATGTCCAGCCATGAGATCAGCAGTCAGAGATCACCTCCCCACCACCCATGTGTCACATTTGTTTTTACTCTTTGTAGTCTTCCCCTCTGTTACGGTTTTCTCTGCTTCCTACCCTGTTCCCCGCAGGGAATAAGACACAAGCAGAGGAACCCACTGTAACCATGCTATGGTTCTCTGGGGGCCTTTGCAGACTGCTAGAAATAGTGCAAATTGAGTCCACTTTAACTGCCCTGTCTCAGTGCTAGGGAATCATGGGAATTGTATTTTTTTCTGGGACATTGAGCCTTCTCTGTCAGAGAGCTCTGGTGCCACAATAAACTACAGTTCCCATGATTCCCCAGCACTGAGTCAGGGCAATTAAAGTGGACTCAATTTGCACTATTTCTGGCAGTCTGCAAAGGCCCTGAGCTGGACAGGACCTCTTGGGACCACCTTTTCAAACAGCTGCCACCACCTGTCAATTTACCCTTTCCCCCTTAGCAACACACCAGGACTTTGCTAAGTAATCTATCGATATTTTCCCTTGCCAACTTAGGCAACAACTAGCTGAGCCAAAGCCACATGAAAAGGAGTGCGATTGAGGCAAGGTATGTTAAAGAAAACTTTATTCTAACTAAGGAGTTCTAGAGCAAAGAATATCATTGCCATGTACAACCCTTTGTCCTACAGGCACAGAGAGTGCAAGTTACAGAATACAGTCATTTCAACCAAGCCAGTAAAATAACCAAAAATCCCAATGCCACTAACTAGTACATGTTCCTAATCTGAGTTTACCTACAGCTCAGATGGGATTTGTAGTCCTTGATGTTTCTGGACAGCTGGGGCCTGGACTCCATTGTCCAATCTCTTATGATCTACCTCAGGACAGACAGCCCCAAAAGGCAGACCAAGGAAGACCCAAGCCTCATGTTGCAAGGAGGCTTTTAAAAACCTTTTCTCAGAAGGATTTCAAAGATTTGCACTTCCCTCCCAGTTCTCCCATCTCATTAGTCAGTTGCAATCTCATCAGCTGTGATGTAAACCCTCATTAGAATGCACTTCCCCTCAACATTTAACCCTTTGTTGTCCGGGAGGGAGTCCTCTGATAAATGGAGGACCCCATTTATCACACCCTCACTTTGATCCTCTTCCCAACTGATCAGTATTGTGTAGTATTTGTTTTTACTTCATGCATTCTCTCCCTACGATCATTCACTTGCTTGCTTGTGCAGAGATCTCATGCACTCCTTTCCCCACACCTCCCATACATGCAATGCAGATCTCCACATGAGTGGGCAAGCAAATGATACAGGAATTGGGGGGAGGGAGTGCATGAGATCTCTGCACAGGTAAAGGAGCAAATGATTGGGGCAGGAAGATATTTTCACAAATAAAAACACAACACTGATCATGTGGAGGATGGATTGAAGTGGGAGAAGAGTACAAAGAGTAAATGCCAACTTGACCATTGGGCAGAAGAGAGGGAAGCCTCATCTAGTCCCTCACTGCTAATCTCATGGCTGAACCAATGGCATCACTAGGGGGGTGCGGACCATACCAGGTGATACCACTGCTCCTCAAACACCTACTTTTTGGCAGAAATGGGCTGTGGCATTCATCTGCCTCCCCTTAAAATGCTTTAAAAGATGATGGGAGTGGAGTAAAATTCAGTGGGAGGAGAAAGGACAGGCCCCAGAATTTTTAAAAATTCAACATTTTAAATTTTAATAAAATTGTTTTGTTTGTTCTTTTTTTGGATTTTTTAAAAAAATATATTCTTTTTACATTTTCTTTAAAAACATCACATTTTAACCAAACCCTCACTATGCATATGTAAATGCATGTAGCTTGCACATATGATATTATAATTTTAAGGTATATTTTAATTTTGCTATATGTTTATGTCACAACTAGGGGGTTGGACTGGATGGCCCTTGTGGTCTCTTCCAACTCTATGATTCTATGATTCTATGAACTATTGGCATCACACTCAGTGGTACATGGGAATTATGATTTATGGTTAACATTAGTGCAAAAAAGCATTGCTAAGGATTCTGTATAGTGTGAAACGGGAGGAGGTCAATAGGGGTGTGTGACACCATGAGTTTCAGCACTGGGTGACACCAGCCCTAGGGATTCCACTGGACTGAACATACCGTACATTAAGGTAGAAAAACATGACAACACACACCAGGTTTGCCAGCTCCAATCAGTCCCTTTCACAAAAACTTCTCCCAATCCTGGGTCACTACTAAAGCTGCCTTGGAGCACCAGCAACAAACAGGAAAATCTGGATTTTTACAAGTAATTCAGAGTAAAAGGTGACATTTAAGAAATAGGATTAAAGCCCTCTGAACCACATTCCCTGCAAATTCACAGCAACTTCCTTAAGAATCATCAAGAACATTGTGTGCCCGTTTTGTGGCCACTGCAAGGTCCGTCAGGTTTTTTCATCTGTGTAGACAAGCCCTAAATCCTTACCCATCTGCAGTACGAAATATCGAAATGCTTACCTGTGAAAGTTATTAGGTCCTTTGCCATTGACTCCAATATCTTACTGTTGAGCCTAAGCTGCCCTGCTGAAATTCCCCAGGATAGTAGTAAGCAAGACAGAGCAGCAGACACAGCTGCTGTCTTCTTTGCATGCAGGTGTCCCCCAGTTGCTTTCAGAAATTGTCTTGCTCAGAAGGCACCACTTCTGCGGGGGGAGTGTGACTTGGAGCCCCTCTGTTCTTTTCCAGCTTTTTCTGAAGGGGAAGGGTAAAGGAGGAGAGGTTGTTATTTCCTGCAGGTGTGGACAATTTAATGATCCTCAACCTGTTGCTGGATCACAACTCCAGCACTCTTCACTATCATAGCCAGCACATTGCGACGAATGATGGGAAATGCAACACTTGATTTACTGTAACAGTTATTTCTCTTCTTCCAGTGGGTTGCTTTCCTTCAAAATGCAAGTGGAAGTGTTAAGGAAACTGCAAAAAGTGAGAAATGTCCTTTGGTAAGAGGATGCTAAGTTAATCTTTAACTCCAGAGGACTTAAAAATGGGAGAGTATCGTTCAATACCTAACGTCAGTTTTAATTAATCCTGATGAGCCAGTATGGTGCAACAGTTTGAGTATTGGCCTAGGACTCCAGGACACAGAAGTATGAATCACTGGTCAGCCATGGAAACCTACAACCTACTGAGTGACTAGGGTTGCCACACTGAAAACTGGAGACAGTGGCAGTACAGTTACCCCAATGGCACCATGTGCATGCGGCCACGCCACCATTAAAACCAATGGGACTTGAGGTCCCATGGTTTTTGGCATCCATGGGGGTGACCCCCATGAATACAAAGGACCAATTGTACTTTTAATGGTGGTGTAGAAGAGAGAATTTCAGAAGGTGTTGCTTGTCACACAGGTAACAAGCAATAACTGTACTATATTTAACATACTTTATATCTCACTCTTCAGCCATAGAGGCTCTCAGAGTGGCTTAGGAATTCTTAATATGACAGTTCCCGCCCTGAAGTTTACAATCAACATGAGACACCACACACAATGTCAGTTGGAGAGAGATTAATTTTGAAAGACCCTGTCTCCCCATATGAATCTAAGATGTTCAGGGGAAGGCTTTGGGAGACTGCAGACGGGCGGCACAGAGCCGCCCCTAGAAGCGGTGGATCAGGGCCACTTCAATCCCACGCCGCAGCCCCAATCCTCCCTTTTGCCGCCCCAAAAAGAGCAGCAAAACACCGCCCTAAGAGCCAGCGTGCAGCTCTTCAGTGCTCTTTCTGGCACAGCACGTCAGAACACTGTGCCAGGAGGGCATCCTGACGCCATGCGGCCTGCATAACGGCGCGCAGCGTCAGGACAGTGTCGGCTTGGGGTTGGGGCCCTTTCTCTTGGTCCCACCACCATTGCAAGCTCACTTGGTGCAGACATGAGACAGAACCTTCTTGGTGGCTGCTCCCACTTTTTGAAACTCCCTTCCTCGGGAGACTAGACTGGGCCCTCTGTGGTGGTCGCCTTTCACAGGAGACAAAATTTTTCTCAAGACGGCTTTTAATACATAATTGCACCCAGGGTGGCTTCTTATTGGGATGTTTATTGGGCATGATTTTTATTGGTTTTATATTTCTTTAACTTACTATTTTTTAATGGATCTTACATTTTTTTAACTTGTATCTGGAAATGGTTTTATATTTTAACATATTTTTAAAGGCTTTTACATTTTCTACTTGCTATATTAAAGTGGTGTTTTGATTGCCTTTTGTTACTGTTTTTTAAAGCTTTTTTTTTGTGAGCTGGGAGAAAGGTGGTATAAAAATAAGGCTCAAAGATTCAGCAGATACTGCTGGTTGTTGCCTACCGAAATCTCCTCTTCCATACAACTATTAGAAGTACAGGGGCCCTTTTCAATTTCTGCTCTGACAGGGTGACTGAAGGCAAGCCTCTGAAGTCTTAAGAGGGAGGCAATGACAAAAAAACTTCCTTGGAATTAAAAAAAAAACAAACCTATGGCTGGGGTGCTGTGAATTGACTTGAGAAAACATAATACCAACCCCTTGTCAAACCGATGCTTAACATTAGGGCTATCAAGCCCAGCTCCCTGCCCTGCAGCTGGAACATCCAATGCAAGTGGTTGGCAGTTTGTTGTGGCACAAAGGCTAAAAGGCTTAGGGACTCATTCCAAATTACATTTAACCCGGTTTGCAATTTGTTTTCGCTCCGGGTCGGTGAATTGATTCCAGTCAATCCCACTATGGAAGTGGGTCTTTTCTTTATTCGCTTCTTTTTTGGCACGATTGTCGTTCCCACTAGTTCAGGGATTGGCAACCTACGGCCCGCGGGCCGGGTGCAGCCCACAGAGGCCTTGGGACCGACCCATGGAATGCCAAAATGGCACCCGTGCTCACACACGCTTGCACACGGCAGCGGGCACCATTTTGGAAGGCCAACGGCGCCGTTGGGCGTTCCAAAATAGCGCCCCCACGTGCACATGTGCACGGGGGAGCAAGTAAGCGCCAGCCCCCGGCGCCATTTCCCCCCCCCCAGCCCCTGGGGAAAAAAGTTGCCGACCCCTGCCCTAGTTTGTACCCCTTCTAAATGCCTGTCTATCATCTATGCATCATCGGTGATGCAACCAGCAACACATTCAAGAAAACACAGGAGGGAGTCATGGGTGCTGTGGCCAGAATTCTCCCCTGGGATGCACGCAGGACCTGGAGGACATGGAGAGTTGAGGTGGTGCCCTTACAGCCTTGTAGGACTTGGAGGACATGGGGAGTTGCTAATCACTTCTTTTCAAAAGAACCTAATCACTTCTTTTTAAAAAAACTAGTGTCAGGAAAGAGCAGTTCTTTTGCGTTTGCCTCACTTTGGGCCTTTGCAGACTGCCAGAAATAGTGCAAATTGAGTCCACTTTAACTGCCCTGGCTCAGTGCTAGGGAATCATGGGAATTGTATTTTTTTTCTGAGACATTGAGCCTTCTCTGTCAGAGAGCTCTGGTGCCACAATAAACTACAGTTCCCATGATTCCCTAGCACGGAGCCAGGACAGTTAAAGTGGCCTCAAGCTGCATTATTTTTGGCAGTCTGCAACGAGGCCCTAGAGATCCCGTGTGTGTTGAGCCCTGAGTGGCAGGGAAAGCGGTGTCGAACTGGATTTATTTTTTGCAGAACTCAGTGGTCACAATCTTGAGTGTCCTAGGCCTTTGTCTTTTTTCTTTTCCTTTCTTTTCTCTTTAGGCTCTCCATTCCTGCGCCTTGTCAACACAGAGCTGCCGCACTCTTAGGAGGCGTGGAGGGGATGAATGCCCAAAGAGCAGGAGAAGTCCAACAGAAAAGCTGGGGGGGGGGGGTTGAGCTTCATGGGGCGGTGCCTGCCTTGCCTTGCCTTGCCTGCCTTTCCTGCTGAGCTTTGGCATTCCTCTCTTTCTTTCTTCTTTTCTCTCTGGGAAGCTCTGCCTCCCTCTGTTTGTCTTTTCCCTCCCTCCAGCTCCAGGACTCCCAGGGGCAGGGACTGGGGAAGGAAGGAAGGAAGGAAGGAAGGAGGGCTCCAGAGACAGAGGGACCCCCCCCCCCAAAAAAACCCCCGCTGGGCCAGGTAAGTACAGAGAGCCCCAGGGACGCCTGCCCTGGACAGAGGAGGAGGAGGAGGGAAGCCGGGGCTGGCTTTGGGGTTGCTGCTCCTGCTGCTTGGTTGCTACTGTCGGACCTCTTTATTCATATATATCAGGGGTAGGCAACCTTTCCCCTTTAAGGGCCGAGGGACTTCAGCTCCCAGAATCCCAGGAGCTATTGGCCAACATGGGACTATTGGCCAACATGGCTGAGGCTTCTGGGAGCTAAAGTCCCTCGGCCCTTAAAGGGGAAAGGTTGCCTACCCTTGATATATATATATATAGAGAGAGAGAGAGAGAGAGAGAGAGAGAGAACGTCCTCCTTTTCCAAGGCATGTCCTCCATCTGCACCTCCTGTCCAGGAGGGGTTGCAATGTATATATTGCAACCCCTCCTGGACAGGAGGTGGAGATGGAGGGCATGCCCTGGAAAAGGAGGACGTGCCATATATATATATATATATATATATATATGAGAGAGAGAAAGAGAGAGAGATGTCTCTCTCTCTCTCTCTCTGTGGATATATTATCCACGGATTCAGGCATCCACGGCTTGGCACTATTTTAAAAACTACAAATTCCACCCTGGATTTGGGCCTTTTTTCTGATAAGGGACCCCGTTTTACTATGCCTCTGTGTTTGACGGGGCTTGTGCACCCACGGATTTGGGGATCCCCGGAGGGTCCTGGACCCAAACCCCAGTAGACCCCCCCCCGGCTCACTCTCCTCTTGCAGCGGTTGCTGGAAAGGGTGGGTTGCAGCTCAGAGGGTGGGGGTGGGACCTCCTTTTCGTCCTCCTTTTTCAGGGCATGCCCTCCATCTCCCCCTCCTGTCCGGAGAGGTTGCAAAATGCCCTCCCTTTGGAGCCTGATGTTGTGCTTCTAGGCGTGTTTTGAGCTTTTAGTCGCCCCTGTCCTGCATTCTTCTTGAGGGTCCTCCGTTTTTGTGGGGCCTCGTCCTCCTTGGCGATGAGGGCATCTGGTCCCCCTGACTGTTTTTGGTGTCCTCCTCTTTTGGGAGAGGTAGGGTTCGTCTCAACTGTGGAAGAAGGGGGTCTCTACGTTGCAGAATTAAAGCAGAAATTGAGCTCCTTGAAAGTGAACAGCAGAATTTGCCATCGCTTGAATTTGCTGCGGCTTCTAGCTAGCTTACAAACTCTTGGGATATGTAGTTTGCAGACCCAGCGTGGCGTCGGGGTTGGAGTTGGACTCGGACTCTGGAGGCCAGGGTTCAATTCCCAGATCATGAAACCCGTTGGGTGCACCTTGGGCAAGGCACAGGCTCTGGGGAGGGGGGGGGGGAAGGACTACATCTTAAATAAATACATCTTAAACCCCCCTTGAATCAGTCTTGCCGAGAGAACCCTATCAGCTTGGCCAAGTCACACTCTCTCAGCCTCAGAAGAAGAAAGCTGCCCAGAAAACCCCTTGATGGGTTCATCTCAGGGTCACCGTAAGTCTGAAAGGACCAGAAAGTGCACAGCAACAACAACAAGGCACCAATGGTTTCTGACAGACTTTGGACCAAACTAGAAATCCCAGGGTTCTGTAGGACAGAAGACAAGTGGTGTCTAAGGTGCTTGGATTCCTCAGTGTAGAAGATGCACCTGGAGGTTCCTTGGTGGGGTTCCCATGTTGAAGCTGTTGGGTGATTCCCTTTGGGTGCTTGGTAGGACATTGGGTTGACAGGGGCTGTAGTCTCCAGATTGAGTTTAATGTTAGGAAACCCAGGGGAAACTGGATGGAGCTGCCCAAGGGAGCAGATCAGGAAACGCTGCCTGCCTTCTTCTGTGGCTGCCACATTGCTAGCTGAGGGGGAGAAAGAATGTATCTGGCACTGATGCTGCAACTTTGCTCACTTTGCTTCGGCTGGAGCCCCTGGAACCCCAGAGGAATGTCAGTGGTGTTGAAATGAATCCAGAAATGGCAAGGTTTAAGGGAGGCACTTATCTTGAGTCCCAAATTTGTTTTTTGGGGGGCAGGGGGGAAGAGGGGTATAAATAAATATAAAATCATAATAGCATTTACTAATCAGACAGCCACCTCTTCCATTGAAATGATTTCTCTGCAAGGAGTGACCTTCGCAATCCCTGTTCTTTTCTCCCCCTTTCCTTGTCTTTCACAACCTTAAGAATGACTCTCCTTGCAAAATCTCAGCCCTGTTGAGTTTACCAGGAAATCGGCCTCCATTGTGTCTGGTTGGTCCTTGGCACTCCAAGCCTTGACCTCCTCCAGCCCTTTCTGTGTTGTCTTTGCCCTGAGCCCTCCCAGGGGGAAAAAGAAGGCATTGTACTTCTGTGTTCGCTGCAGAAAACATTTCCCTTGCCAAGTGGCAGCGGCGTTCAATTACTTAGTATCTGATATATCTCTCTGCTGACGATGCCTAGGCAAAATAATATCTGCTTTTCAAATGCTTTCAGCAGCCACCTTGAGATTTATTAGTTGATGTGTGGAGGCGCCTGGGAAGATAACCCCAATTGGTGCAAGTTGGCACCTTGTCATATTTGTGCAAATGTCAGAATACAGATTAATCCATCACAACAGACAGTAAGGGCATTTATTTGCATTCATTACTCATAAAAATAAACATAAGCATGCTTTGTGAGTTTTCAAGCACATTATTTATTTATTCATTTATTTATTTACTTCAAGGATTTATATCCTGCCTTTCTCCCACAATGAGATTCATATTTTAGTTTGAGATGGGGCTGAAATGCATGGATAATGTCTGTAACTTATACACAGCTCTAAGTATGTTGTCGTTGTGTGCCTTCAAGTCGTTTCCAACTTATGGCGGCTCTATCAGGGTTTTCTTGGTGAGATTTGTTCAGAAGAGATTTGCCCTTGTCTTCCTTCGAGACTGAGAGCATATGACTTGCCCAAGGCCCAGTGGGTTTCATGGCTGAGCAGGGAATCAAACCCTGGTCTCCAGAGTTTCCAAAACTCAAACCACTACGCCACACTGGCTTTCATGCAAGTACACAAATACTTGTAAGCATCAACCCTCATATCAGATGCAACTGCCAGAGATGTGTCTTGAATGAATTTCAGGAAGACCTGTTTTCAGAATGGTGTAGCTTTTTTTTAAGCAGTCATTCCGATGATTGATTGATGTGATAACCCGATCCATATCACAGATGTGATAACCAGAACCATATCCATAGTGTTCTTAGGTTTTCTCTTAAAATCCCAATGGGTGGGGGCTTTTAGAAAAGGTAGTTGAGAACTGAGATGTTCCTTCCCCTGACTGAATCTGCTATCTGAACTGGTCACCTGGCTGTGCTCTTGGTGTTCTTAGCCTTCAACACTATCCAGAGATAATGTACCTCTAAAAAAATATTTTTAAAAATAGATAAGATAATAAAACCTGTTTACATATGATATGGTGATTTCAGATTAGTAAATTACTAGAAGATCGGGACATCTAATCAGCTATGTCACTGTAAGAATTCCATTATTGTAGGTAAAAGATGAGCACACATCTTCTTCAGCATCATCTCTATTTTGTTTTTGAAAATGTTCATCGTATGAAAACTCTCACCTAACACAACACACAATCTACATGTCTAGCCAACATACTGTCCTCTTAACATACTGAAAAATACATTGGAATCTTCCAAAATATACATTGTTGTTGTTGTGTGCCTTCAAGTCGTTTCTAATTTATGGCAACCCTAAGGCAAAACCTATCATGAGGCTTTCTTGGCAATATTTGTTCAGAGGAGGTTTGCCTTGGGGCTGAGAGCACGTGACTTGCCCCAGGTCACCCAGTGGTTTTCATGCCCAAGCTGGGAATCAAACCTTGGTCTCTAGAGTCGTAGTCCAACTCTCAAACCACTATGCTACACTACAGATTTTTTTTTAAAAAAACTCAATTACATATGTAACATAATCCTACATTAAACTAAAAAAAAACAAAACCTAAACTAAATTATATTGCCCCCAAACCTCCTAATCCCAGCTGTAACCCCCTAACTCTTCCCCATACAAAACTATAACAATTTGCAATAAACACAAAACCACTTGACACAACTAATGCAAATTATGCTTGACTTCCCAGGCTTGAAAATATTAACACTCAGGATATATGATTTCTCAGTAATGCTATCTTATTTTTATATTACTTCTGACCTAACTAATTAAGCAAAATTGTTTCAAGCCGCAGTTTGTTTATTTGTAATTTGTTTTAAAATCTAATAAAATTTAATTTTTATAAACGAAAAGAAAAATACATTGGAATCTTTTAAACAAACCAAATTCCAGTAACTCAGCCTACAAACCATTTTCAACTTTGTAATTCTCCACTTCCTATTCATGGAAGAGCATCTCAGGAGCTTTATTTTCTATTATTACTATCATTGCCACCACCATCATCTTAAAATACCACATTTTCCCCACAGCAAAGATTCAGAGATGCTATTCCTCCCCCTCCCTCCCCCCCAAAAAAACAGGGATAAAAAGACACACACATTCATTGAGGATTGGTCTGTTTTTATTGATGATGGGCCTGTACAGGCTGCCAGATATAATAATCCAGTTTGAGACCACTTTAACTGTCCTGACTCAGTGCTAGGGAATCATGGGAATTGTAGTTTTTTTAGACATTGAGCCTTCTCTGTCAGAGAGCTCTGGTGCCATAATAAACTACAATTCCCATGATTCCCTAGCACTGAGCCAGGGCAGTTAAAGTGGTCTCAAACTGGATTATTTTTGGCAGTACAGGCCCTATATCAGAGATGCTGTTTATTCAAAGATTCAGATTCTACCTTACTTCTAAAGATCTCAGGGCATGGCACAGACAAAGAATTTACACTTGTAAAATAACTGAGAATAATTTTACAAGATAAAGAAATCTGTAATCCAGTAGGTGAGAACTGGGTCACGGTCACTAAACCCAAAAGCTTTGATGAAGAACAAAGTTTTAATATGGTGCCAAAATGAAGTTAGTGGTTGCACTAGATGGGTTTTGTGGAAGGGAGAGCATTCCACAACCACAGCATCATAGTAAAGGAGATACTCAATTGGATTTTTCAGATCTTCACTCCAAAGACAGGGAGTGGTTTATCTGAGAAAGAAGTCCAACAACCTCAAAAGCCTTCTAGCAATAATTGCAGAATATTCCTTTGAAGATGAAATTCACACAAGACTGAAAAAGTGTTCTAGAGGCTTTCTTTGAAGATTACTGATGCTTCCCATAATCCAAACCCCTTCCACATCCCTTGACATAGCACCAAAATGGGGAAACAATTCTACATTTGGCCCTCTCTAGACACAGATTCTTTGTACGCAGATTGAAGCATCCATGGCTTGAAAATATTTTTTTAAATATAACTTTCAGATATTGAAAGTTGAGTTTGCCATTTTGTATAAGGGACACCAATTTGCTACGCCACTGTATTTAATGGGATTTGAGCACCCACAGATTTTCGTATCCACAAAGGTCCTGGAACCAACCCCAGTGGATATAGGGCTGCCATAATTCTTTTCCACAAAACTGGAACAAAATGTAGGGCATTCAAGAAAAATGGAGGACACAATCAACTAAAAGCCAAAAACAGGGCTCCAGAAGGCCTGGCACTGCCTACTTGCCCTGGAAAAGGCGGCAGCAGCCTTAAGTGCCCTCCAAGCCCCCAGTGAATCCTTCCAGGTCTCCCAAAAGGCTTGGGAGACCAGGAAAGACGGTGGTGACAGCCTTAAGCCTCCCCCCAAGTCCCCAGTGGGGCCTTACCAGGCTCCCAGGCCTCCTGAAAGGCCTGCCTCCTGCCTGCCTGGCTGCCGTAGGAAAGGCGGCGGCAGCCTTAAACCCTCCCCAAGTCCCTAGCCAGGCCTTACCAGGCTCCTGGATCTCCCAAAAGGCCTGCCTGCTGCCTGCCTGCCCCAGGAAAGGCTGCAGTGGTGGCCTTAAGGCCCCCCAGCCCCCAGTGAGGCCTCCCAGGCCTCCCGAAGGGCCTGCCTGCCCCTCCGAAAGCATAGAAAAGGCAGCGGTGGAGGCAGCTGCAGTGTAGAGGGGGAGGTGTGGCCGGGGTGCCTGGAGGGATGTGCCAGTTCCTTCAAGGTTGTGGAGGAGCCAGCCTCACAGGAGCCTTAGCTGGTGGGCCAGCCCTCCGCTGCAGGCTCTGGGCCTCCTCTGCGGGCGGCGTCTCTTCCTCCTCTTCCTCCCGCAAACCTGGGCACATTTTGTCAATCTCCAGTCTGACTGGAGATTGACAAAATGTGGCCTGGAACCAAGGAATCAAGGATTGGAGGGTCTAAAATGCCCAACCAGGCTGGGACATTTTTTAGATCCTCCAATCTGGGATTGTCCCGCTTTTCTGGGACGTATGGCAACCCTAAGTGGATAACAAGGGCCCACTGTTCTGGTCTTGGAGCAGACATAGTTGATTTCTCTCTCCTTGGAATCAATAGCATGAAGAGAAGAAACTGTACAAGGGGAGAAGAAAAGGAATGCTGCTTCTTTCTCCTGTCCTGTAAATATGAGAGTGGCAGTGGCAGTTCCTGTGCCTTTAGATCCATCCCTTCTTATGCTGTCATGTGCTGATTCATTGGAATCCCAATTCTTTAGCGCTATATTGCATTTTTGAAGATTTCTCAAAAGCACTGTCAACTTCACTTGCAGTTCTTCCACAGCTTTCCTTATTAACTCTGTTTTGCTCGACCTTCTAAATTTCTGAGTTTTTGCAAACACACCTCTGGCTGTAGCAAGAAAGCATAAAACTTTCCCCCTGTTTATCATAGTATGTAAATACAGATGCAGTGTATGCTGGGATTTTCATTTAGTAAATGAACTTCCATTCTTCAATATATAATTGCTTTCTTACACTTCCACCACATAGTGGTGAGGAGAAGTGGCATCACTAGGGAGATGCGGACTGCACCAGATGACATCTCAGAGGAGGGAGGGGGATACTGCTGGCACCCATCCCTTCTTCTCTGCTGCTGTGTCTCTCTTGGCTTAGGGGGCCAAGGCAGCAAAGGAACAATGAGAACACTTGCCTCCCACCTTCCCTGGTGCCATGGCTTACTCAGCCAAGCCAGCCAAAGCACTGGCGAAGGGGACTGAGTGAGCACACCAGGAGAGTGACACGGGGGGGGGGGGGGGGGGGCTGATGCCATCATCATCATAATTTATGTTCCACCCTTTCCCCAAAAATGGGACTCAGAGCAGCTTACAATATTTAAAAAAACAACAACAGTACAATTAAAAACATACAGATGCCACCACCCTAGCAGCCCCAGTCCCCTATGCCCGGTGACACCAACACTAGGGTAGCCACTAGCGAAGGGCCCTTCAGTTATTGGCACATGCAATCCTTTCGTTCTTGTTTAAATGTGTTGGGGTTTTCCCCAAGCTAATAAGCACAATTGCATGCTCTTCCCCAGGTAAATTGTACTCAGCCTGACTTTTAAGAATCAATTTACCAGGTAAAAATTGAATTATATTTTCAGTCACATTCATTCACATGGGAGTAACCCTACTGTGCTGAAAGTGAGGAAGCTTCCCCCACCGCTTGAAATGTTTAATTGGAATATCACAATCTAAGGATGGCTGCCAGCCAGGAAACACCTGACAGATTAAGTCAGCACTCAGATCCCAAGTTTGTTACACCACCCTTCCCTGATACAGTGCCTTCCAGAGGTGTTGACTACAACTCCCTGTCAGCATAGCTGGGTGATTCTGGAAATTGTAGCCCAACACATCCGGGAGGCACCAGGTTGGAGGAAATTGGTATAAGATTAGATCTCACATTTTGTTTTAAAAGCTCAAGATGGCTAGCAAATAATAAAAACCAAATTAAGACTTACTAAAAGTAGTAGAATAAAAGTCCCCATTAAAACAAGCAAGCATATTCTAGGCATAACAACAGGAAAGAACCAAACTGATGCACAGTCTTCCCATTCGTGTCCCCAGTAGCCTCCTATAGTTTGTGTCTAGGAACAATGGAACATGTTGGATTCTGTCTCTGACACTTAACAGTAGGCATCAGGTTTTTTTCTGTCAACCATTTTAATATTTTCCTTCTTAGAACAGAAGAGTTTTCATTGCACTTCAGATTGTCTGTCTATACCATTCTGGTTTCATGTAAAGTCATTCCTAACAGGGACTGTCTTGCTCTTTAAAAAATGGATTTAAAATGTTCACTGCTCTTGACATAAAGAGTTAGACTGAATAGCAGCAGTGAAATTTGTTGGGCCTTTTCACTCTGTTCTTCTTCTGCTGAGATTTACAGCCACAAAAAATGTATTCATTGGAATCCCATTTGAAACTCTTCCTGGCAACTACAGATTGAAAAGTGAAGGAGATGAACTGAAAGGCTAAAGAGAGAACTTTGGAAACTTTGGCCCAGTACCTTGCAGATCTAAGCCAAGTTTTGTTTTTTTCAAATGCTTGTAACTTTTTGCAGATGCATGGATCTAAGAATAGGGAGGGGGCACAAGCCCCTCAGGACCTAATGGGGAAGGGGCTGAGCTCCTCACCTCTTAAGCCTAGAAGCGGGTTTTTGTTTTTTTTATGGATGGTTTTCAAAGTATTCTCCCTCACAGATGCTGAACAGGATTTGTATGGGGATGAACAACAAATAGCCCATGCAGTGTCTGAAATCATGGTTTTCAATTCTCCTTGCCAAAATGAATGCGTATATTGGGCTTTCCCATATGTGTGTTCCAGGAGAGGTTTGTAGATAACTGCCTTTAGTATGAGATGCAGAGTTCAAACAAACGTTTTCAAAAAAGGAGAGCAGATATGGAGATTCTCCTGCTGAGGCTAGGTGTGAGGCAACGGAAGCAATTTGGTGTACTTGAAGCCAGGTAATGTTAGTTTGTTGTAGGGAATTTTTTATGGTGGTGGTGAACTTTGGTAATCCCCCAGAGATCTAAGGCGTGGTGAGAAAGAGGATGCAAAAAATGGGGGGGGGGGGGGGTTAATGGGAGAGGGGTCCGGAGCTAATATGTGTTTCCATTTATGCCATATGAGTAGGGAGCTAGATAAAAATGGTTACTAAGTTTCTGTTTTGAAGTTTAATAATAATAATAATAATAATAATAATAATTTTTTTATATATATATCCCACCCCTCTGAGATCAATCGGGGCGGCTAACAACAATAAAATACACCATATAAAATGCAGGAAACTCGACTGCATAATTTGTGGTAGTTTGTGGTAGTTTTGGTATAGAAGTAAGTAAATTCAGTGGACTTCATATTATAAACTTCTAGATTTACCCATCTGGTAGCACTGTTGTCCTTAATTAATTGAATAGTTTGGCTATTCAATTAACACAGCATCAGCATAAAGCACAACCTTATGGTGTTGGTTGTTGATGCAAAGGCCAATGATATCAGCACTATGCCGAACCATGTTAGCCAAGGGCTCTATTGTCAGTGCAAATAGTAGGGGTGGCAATGAGTATCCTTGTCTGGCGTCCCGGAAAGTGCAAAAGATGTTGAGTCGAGGCCATTGACAAACACTGTCGCCTCTGCTTTCTCATAGATAAGGTGAACTGCTCCTATGACGCCATCACCAAAATCCATTCCTTAAAGGACCCCAAAAAGAAATGGCCATTCCAACCTGTCAAAGGGGGATTGCAGACTGCCAGAAATAGTACAAATTGAGTCCACTTTTAGGGTTAGGGTTAGTGCTAGGGAATCATGGGAATTGTTGTTGTTTTTCTGAGATATTGAACCTTCTCTGTCAGAGAGCTCTGGTGCCACAACAAAATACAGTTCCCATGATTCCCTAACCCTAACCCTAAAAGTGGACTCAATTTGCACTATTTCTGGCAGTCTGCAACCCCCCAAAGCAGGGGTAGGCAACCTTTCCCCTTTAAGGGCCGAGGGACTTCAGCTCCCAGAAGCCTCAGCCATGTTGGCCAATAGCTCCTGGGATTCTGGGAGCTGAAGTCCCTCGGCCCTTAAAGGGGAAAGGATGCCTACCCCTGCCCCAAAGGCTTTCAAAGCATCAAGTGAAAGTAAGTCTAGAGGAGAGAGGAGTCTTTGACTGGTTGGAATGGTGGATGATATTGAATATCCTGCTGACTGCTAGGCATCTGCCCAGCATGAAGCCCACCTGGTCAGGATCAATGTATTCTAAAATAAACTAAATAATTCTGGAGGCCATAATAGAGGTAAATATTTTTGGATCTTGATTAAGAAGTGCAATAGGACAGAAAGATTTAGTTTCTGGACATTCCTTTTCGGTTTTTGGGATTGGAATTATTCAAGTTCTATGCCAAGTTATCAGCACAGGAGCATTATTAAGAATGGAGTTTAAAAGAGCAATAAGATGGGGTGAAATGTAATCAAATTTTACAATTCGTAAAATTCACCTGAGAAGCCATCTGGGCCTGGACTCTTCAGTTTAAATATTGTCTTTTGAGTTCATCTGGGTGAATAGGTTAGTTTAACAGTAATTTATGAGAGTCTTTGAGCTTCTTCAGATTTAGAGATTGTATAAATTGGTCCATGTCCAAATTTTGTTGGCAGTTCAGAAGTATATAGTTTAGAATAAAAGTCTGAAATTCTTTCATAATTTTATCAGGAACTTTCACTATATTCCCTTCAGAAGAAGTGAGAGTGGATATGCTTTTCCTCCCTACCTTACACTTGACAGCTCTAGTGAAGAATCGAGAATTTTTGTTGTCAAATTCATAATAGTAATATTTAGTGTAATGTAAGGTTCTTTGAATCTTTTTGTTGTCAAGAGCTGCCAGCTCTGTTTTTTTTCCTCTGGAGTTGAATGAATACCTGTGAATCAAGCAATTTTTATGAGCTAATGATAGCTTTTCTATCTCTTGGAGGAGGCTTTGCCTCATGGCTCCTTTAAATCTCTTTTGGGTAGCCCTTTCCTTAATTAATAAACCTGAGGACCACCTTCAGGGTATCCCATAACAAGGCCACAGATGTCTCAGGTGATCTATTTTCAAGGTAAAATTGTTTAATTTCATCTTGAATCTGTTTTTTAAAACATTCATTCATAAGGAGATACAGATGGAATCTCCAGATACACGTTTTTGGTAGATCAGGCCCATGCTGCCAGGTTAATGTTGTGGCTGCATGGTCTGAATAAATGATAGACTATCTGTACATCAGCAATGTTAGGAAGGGATAATTTTGGAATGATGAAGTAGTCTATTCTAGAATAGGTGTGGTGTGTGTTTGAATAAAAAGTCTCTTCAGGATGGATGTAGAGCTCTCCAGGGGTCTATAAATCCATGGCTAATTGAGAGGTCAGATATTGGTGATGTTTTCTTTTTCATCTTTCTGGGGGGATGTGATTTGTCTAGTGTGTAATCTAGGACTTCGTTTGCATCACCCCCTATAATGATATTGCCCTCTGCAATCTCCCCTAGGAAGCCAGAAAGGTGTGTTGGTCATTGTTTGAGGAATAAGGGCCTTTGCAGACTGCCAGAAATAGTGCCGTTGAGTCCACTTTAAGGGTTAGGGTTAGGGTTAGTGCTAGGGAATCATGGGAATTGGGTTTTTTTCCTGAGACATTGAGCCTTCTCTGTGAGAGAGCTCTGGTGCCACAATAAAATACAGTTCCCATGATTCCCTAACCCTTAAAGTGGACTCAATTTGCACTTTTTCTTGCAGTCTGCAAAGGCCCTAAAATGTGAACAATGTGAAGATTTCATTGGCCAGGATACCTTTCAATATTAAATAATGACCCAAAGTGTCCTGGATTACATCAACCTAAAAAGGACATGTTTTATCAAACAATATCACAACACCTCTGGGTTTGTTAGAATGTCCAGTTGTATATTGCGAGTCAAAGGGAGATCATGCATGAACGTTTCCCATGCCCTTTCTGTGGATTTCTTGTAAAAAAAAAAAAAATGCTTGGTTTAAGTTTTTTCAAATAATTATTAACCTGGGTATGTTTGGGCAGAGGATCCAAGTCCTTTTACATTGAAAGAGACAATCTTAATTTTGTCCACGTTGCAATAATTAAACTCTGTAAGAAACGCTTAGGAGAGACTTCAAAGTTTGTCTCATGTACAGTTTGCAGTGCCCTTCAAACCCAGGCTTTTTTAAGCATGAGGGTGGAGGAAGGGGACTCAAGGCTCAAGCTTAAGAAATATACATCCTAGTGCCCCAATGTACAAACAGTTAACCATAACACAATACAAACAATAATTAACAAAAGCAAACCAAGAGGAGGAGTACATGCGGTGAGTCCCACGTCTCGATCGAGCCATTGAATGGCAATCCCCTCTAGGGTTAGGAGGGTGAGCATTATTGGCATACATTGTGGGGGGCAAGATTTCAGTAATCAAAGATAGAAAGAGGAAAAGGTGAACTGGAGGATATAAGAAGACCCATCTAAAAGATGAGAGGGATTAATTAACAATAGGCATGTGAAGATATTACCATTCATGAAGGCAATATGGACACCCCAGGAAAGCCAGCCAAGGTACCAGAGGAGTGAGAGCAGCACACACACGCGCACACATTTGCATTCAGGGGAGAGAAGGAGGGGATGATAGCACTTCAATAATAATTTTAGAGAAAGGAGTTGGGTGGGAGAGGATTATATAGGTATAAAGAGAGTTAAAACAATAAAAGTGAAGTTTAAAAAGCTCAAAAAGGTTGCCTACTCCTGCATTAGGATTTAGGCAGGAAAACAAGAGAAGAGGGAGAAAGTTGTGAAGAATAGATGAGTAAGACACCAGAGGTTAGAGCAAGGCAAGGTAGGGCCTTTGCAGACTGCCAGAAATAGTGCAAATTGAGTCCACTTTAAGGGTTGGGGTTAGTGCTAAGGAATAATGGGATTTTTTTTTCTGAGACATTGGACCTTATCCCATGCTGCTGTAAAAGTGGCAAGAAAGCGATATAAGCATCATCCCACTACTATAGCGCTAGCAATCCCCAGAGATGGCAATGGCCAGCACACGCAACTGGCATCATCGCGCTATTGACGATATCGCGATGATGCCCCCCCACAGAAAGCGCATTTGCAGAGCACACTACAGCATGGTATAGTGGGATGATTCCGGCAAGCATATTCTTGCACATGCACTAACTTTTTGCTTTGGCGTCAACACATCACCAAAAGTACTACAAAACATGTTATCATTCACCCCTATGCTCTGCCTGCACCCACAAGCCTGCACCCAACAAGCCTGCACCCTACAACCCAGCACCCACACGACAGGAAAATGTCCACCGGCTGTGTTTGTGTCCCTATGCAAAAAGGAAACACGTCATAGGATGCTGCCAGAAAGAACGATGGGAAATAGCGCTAGGAACGATGGGTTATGAAGTGGAAATGCTCACGGGGAGGGAATTGCTGACCATACCTACAGTGCTAGCGCTTTCATAGCGCTAAGAATCAGCTCACGCTATTGCAATGCCTGGTGAAACCGACATTCAAAAGAACGTGAATGATGCTGCATTCCGAGCGGTCTCTTGCCGGATTCTTAGCGGCGTCGTGGGATCAGCCGGAAAAATTTAGCGCTATAGCGCTGGATTCTTAGTGGCTTCTTAGCGACGTCGTGGGATCAGTCGGAAAAATTTAGCGCTATAGCGCCGGATTCTTGGTGGATTCTTGCTGCTTTTGGCCCCGTGGGATAACGTCCATTGAGCCTTCTCTGTCAGAGAGCTCTGGTGCCACAATAAAATACAGTTCCCATGATTCCCTAACCCTTAAAATGGACTCAATTTGCACTATTTTTAGCAGTCTGCAAAGACCCATAGTTACATATGCTTAACCATTTTTATGATGTCAAAAAAGTCAGGGAAGAGGTCTTCTGTGCTGGAAGTTGGTTAGAGTCAGTTTGGCTGTGTAGCTTTCAGCTGTGCAGGACCACCAAGCTGCTTCTGTTTTCTCTGTCTTGCTGCCATCCATGGTTCACCCTGTTGCCCTGATTTGGGTGCAGCTGAAGAGGAGACATTGTTCTTCCTCTCTTTCTCAAGGTCTTGGGGCACCTTAATATCTAAGGTTTCACATATGTGAAGAAGCTGAGTTTTAGTTGAGGCAGTCATGACAGAACCACTGTAAAAGACTTCGTTTAAAAGGGAAGCTCCATTTGTATTTTATTCTTGCTTGTTGGAGCAGAGAGGTGAAGGGTTTAAAATCACAGTGTTTCCTCAGTTTCAGGAAAGATGTCCTGGTATACTTGCATGGTGGAATCCTGGTAGGCGAAGTTTGGGGTACTGGAAAGCTTCTTCAGTACTTGTGCTTTTGGGGGGGGGGATAATATGCAAAACGAATAATTATGTCCCTGGGGGGCGCACCTTGTCTCCGGTTGAGAGACGATGTCCGGTGTGTTATCAGCTGAAAGGAGATCATGACCTGGGCAGGTGTTATTCAGCCAGGTAAGGAGGAATGAAATCATATCCTGACACTCCTCCCATTTTGGAATCCCATGACTTCTGATATTTAAGTGTCTATTTCTGTCCTCCATATCCTGCATTTTGTTTGTGAGATAGTCATTCATTTGTTCTAACTCCTGTATGCGGGCCCCATGAGAATGACCCTGTTCAAGAACTGCATTAGCTATATTTTCTATATCTCCAATGCAGACTGTCAGGGCAGTGAGCTTTGAGTTCAGTGGCTCAAGGGTGAGTGCTCAGTCTTTTTGTAAGTCCTGCACTAAATTTACACAAAGCCTTTCCAGGAGGCCTGAAAATGATGGTTCCAGTGTCAAGGGACTCTCACCTCTGCCTCCCTTCCCTCATGTCATCTCTGTGTCCTCCGTTTGAGTTTTTGGCTCTTTAAGAGATGAGCAGAAACCCAAAATTGCTTAATCTACTGACCTTTTAGTTCCTTGAGTCAGATAGGTATTTTTGATCTTGAAAGTTTGTCAAAGTTCACTCCAATTAATTTGTAAAAGCTGAGATCTTTTCCTGCTCAAGTTTTATGCATCCACCATGATCGATGGCTAGCCACGACCCACTTAATGTCAATTTTAAATGTCAATTTTAATTTAATTAAAATTTATTTTTAACTTTTAATTTATTTTCTTGCAAGGGGTGTGGCCCTCCAAGGGCTCCTGAGGGACCAGTGCACTCCTAGTCTGCTGCCCACCCCTGATCTAAGTAGTTGTTTCAGTGTGGTAAAGGTGGGCTTATGTTCTGGAGTAGGAGAAAAAGGTGAGGGAGATTCCACCAGCCATTTTTACATTGTGTTCTAGAGAAAAATCTGAAGAAAAAGGGTATAGTATACTGTTGTGACTCGGTCAGTGTATTCTGTTTTCATTATTATGTAAAAACGTACCTGGGATTGTCTTTGAGAGACAGTAGTTTTAGTTAGCTTGAAGCAGGAAATATCTGTTTCCATAGACTAATGCTATGGTGAGTTAGCTATTTTTTCAATTTGCTCTATTGACCTAAATGCCAAAGGAGGAATGCCAAAGAAGGAACAGAACTTGAAATGGCTGAAGTAAAGAAAACCAGTAACCATGTTGCCACATTGTTATAATCTACTATCTCTGGCTTAAGAAACCAAAACACATGGTCTGTGTAAAAATAAGATTCCCAATGCCCCAAACTGCTTATGTATTCTTTAGTGTTTTGTTTTGTTGAACAAAAGTAACTGTGTTTTTAAAAAGCACCCTCTATCTACTTCAATATTGTACAATACATCATGGGGCATGGTATATTGAGTGTGTTTCCAGGTAGACAGATATGATTAAGGGTCACCATGTACATCATGGATTTTCCACTATACAGTAGTAGATATGCGAGACATGCAGTTTCCTGTACTGAAACAATATTGTTTAGGAAATTCCTAATGTGGAATTGTGAAGTTTCCTAGTCCTCCATTTCCCTGTAACAGTCAATTTTTCCTATGATCCACGAATGAAGAGATATTTCACAGGCATGTAGCCTTTCCAGTTTCTTGGTGCGTAGGGGACACAGGCTGGGACAAATGTGGGAAAAGATAGGTGCTGACAAGTGTTTATAGCAATATCTCAGCTGCAGTGGTATCTCCCTGCAAACCCATTTTTATAGTTTGCTTTTGGGGTGGTAATTTTAATATCTGTAGCTATACACAGAACACTTCTCTAAAGAGGAGAATAAATGGACACAAACCTGACATTAAGGCAGAGAACATAGAAAAGCATGTAAAGAAGCATTTTAACCTTCTTGGGCATTCAATCATAGGAATTTTGTTTCATCTTAATTTGGAAGAGTGACTTAGTAATACGGAATTGACTAAGTTATTTGGTGAAGACATGATTGTAGTCTTTGAGCCATTACAGAATGTGAAACGGTCGTTGTGCGCTTAATCAGTTTCCGACCCATGTAGCAATCTTTTTTTTACTTCAGAGTTATAAGCAAGTGTCCTACAAGTTAGGGCAAGTGCATTGGGGTGCAATTCCTAACATGGTGAAGTGCATCATATAAGCCCCCCAAGCCATGCCCCCAAGAGAAATCCAAAGTCACACCTTGGGAGTTGTATATATCTTTCTTTTCTAACAAACTATTTAAAAACTCCACTTAAAAGCTCACAGGGATATTTCAGCTGCAAGACTGTTGATTGCTCAGAGGTGGAAAAAGCAAGAAATACCAACTATAGATGATTGGTTATTGAAGTTATATGAAATGAGAGAAATGGATAGGTTAACAGCTCTGTTGATCATAAGGATTTAGAAAAAGTAGATCAGGATTGGTCTCCTTTGGATGATTACTATAAGAGAAAACAGCTAGACTAGAGCAAGCTAAAATAGTAAAATTCATAGAACTATATATGGAAATGACAAGGAAATCAAAAGACATAATATATAAGCATTATAGTAAAGGACTTTATATAGCAAACTTATTATATAAATTTCGAGTTTGTTTGGGGGTTTTATTGTGTGTTTTTTAAAGAGAGCTAAAATTATATATGAGTAAAATAGAATAAAGAGCATGATGTTAAAAAAAGCATTTAAATTATAACTTTTTAATTGGATGGCAATCTACTTATCTACAATGTGTATATTTACAGAAGTAATTTGTTTGTAAATTGTATTGCAAATGGTACTTATTAAAATCTCTTAAAAATTAAAAAAAAATTAAAAAAAAAGCTCACAGGGATTCAGAAGTACTTCACTTCCTACACCATAACAGGCAGGAGAAATTATGTTCTAGCCACTTAGCAAGCAGTGCAATGATCATCTTGTACAGTGGTACCTCTACTTACAAATGCTTCTTCTACCGAAAAAATTCGACTTACGACGTGCCTCCTGAAAAAATTTGCTTCGACTTAAGAAAGCGTTCCAACTTACGAAATTGGCACGAACGAGCTGCTCTCCGAATTTCGTGGCATGCCATTGGTTAGCGAAATCTAGGAAAGCAGCACTGTATTGGCTAGCAAAAGAGGGAGTGTTTGCCTAGCGAAATTCAGCTAGGCAGCACTGTTTGGGCTTGCGAAAGAGGAGAGGAAGTGTGGCTAGCGAAATTGGTGGCTTGTGAGATCCAGGACTGATTTTTGGCTTGTGATATTTGTGGCTTCTGATCTCCAGGACTGTATTTTTGGCTTCTGATATTTTTGGTTTTTGATCTCCAGGACTGTATTTTTGGCTTCTGTGGCTTCTGATATTCAGGACTGTATTTTTGGCTTGTGATATTTTTGGCTTTTGATCTCCAGGATTGTATTTTTGGGTAATGTAACATGTTTGTATTAGAGGTACTTAACGAAATAACCCTGTATTGTACATTTGTATTGAGTTGTAGCTTGAATCTGGGGGCCTGGAACGGATTAGGGCATTTCAATGTTAAATTTGCTTCTACTTACGAAATTTTCTACTTACGAAATGGCTGTCGGAATGAATTAATTTTGTAAGTAGAGGTACCACTGTACTTTAAATTGAGTCCTAAAAGGACACTCCAGCTGTAACACAGATTTTATCTGGTTGCTGATATGTTGACATTGACCTTTCTATAATATTTTGCTGCAGCAAGTAAAAACTGATGTTCACATCAGTAAATCACGAACAACGATAAAAAAAAGACAGCCTCCACTTTAAAAACAGACATTCAAAACAAAGCAAATACTAACAAAATCTCAAAGTTTATTGCACATAACTGCAGTCTAGTGACTAGTTACCTGGAAATAAACACCATCAAACTGAGAGATGCTTATTTAGCTGGTTCCAACTTGTAATATATCCTGATTTTTGAGTCACAGCAGGAACTATAAGCTTTGAAGACTGTCCCTTCCCCTTAGCTAAGCTTCTTGCCAAGGGAGAATTAGGGGTAATTCCTCCTGGCCCTAAATCCAGGTCTTTGTTGAAATGTACTTTCACAATGGTAGTGATCTTGGTCTCTGCTACCAGATGGGTTTTAGTTATTAGTTATTCAGGGGTCCATTTCTCCAATTTGCTGCAAGGAGATGCTGGGTTTCATCAGTTATGAACCATCTGCTACTTTATTTACCACCATTGAAGCTCCTCTTTTAATCTTGATATATACCAGTTATGCTGTAGGAACTGAAGTACTTTTGAATCTCTGTGAATCTCTCCCAGTTTTCACAAACACTGGGTATCCATGTTGAACTGAGCACAATTTAAAGGAAAATATTTTCTCACTTCTACTGACTGGTATCAGAGATCAGTTAGCAAAAAGAATCTGCTGGCACAACTGTCTTGCCAGCTTATATCAACCAGAAGAGCCAAAAATGGAGTGGGGAAGGTTCACATCAAGGGAGGAGCTGAGTTATACCAGGTCTGCTGACATTTCTAGGCTGATAGTGGTTTGAAGTCAACACAGCTTCAACTGGCCTAATATTGGTTCTTCCAGAACTTTCATGAGGTGGGGATTGTTAGATACCTAACAGAAACATTTATCACCTTATGTGTCATTCATAAATAACATTAACAAATGTATGTATTTTTCTCTTTAGATTCTAGAAAATAAGATGATGGCAAAATCAGTTCACTTCACTGCAAACTTAAATTTAGGGTAACAAATAATATGTGAAATTATAGTACCTTAGAAAATTATGTTGTTGTTTTTTAATTATTTGGCCCAAATCCAGAAAATAGCCATGCTTCTGTCATGCTGAAATTATGAGTGTAAAGAAAATTTATGTCCTACTAATTTCTATCAATATTTTAAAAAGCTGGTAATGCAGCTCTTGCACTGGCAAAGAAAGTTTAGTACATGTACAGTTTTAAACACTTGAATAAAGCCTTTGTTTAATGAAAGGTATTTTTTTAACTTCTGGTTATTTTTGAATGGTGTAATCAACAAACATTGGTCAGAAAAAGATACAAAGTGTAAAATACAATGTTAAATAGCAAGCATTACTTATCTTACTGTTCTCCCTCAGCAATATGTTTCAGTGTTTAAGGTTGTATTTGCTATCCCTGATTTGTTTTTGTTTTTATTTCTGTCCCTGAAACAGGGAGTGGAAGAGAAAACAACAAAGAATAACTTTGATATCCCACAAGAATGTAAAGCAGTCCTCTAAACACCCTCAGATTGCTTCAAAAAAATAATGTGTCTTGTACATGAACAAAAGCCCATTTGTTATATTGGTAGAAAACATGCATCTTATCAGATGCAAAAAAATGTTATGAGCTTTTGTTTTATATTTTAAGAAAAATCATGTGGAGGTGGGATCTAACTGCCTTTTTTGGTACATTGTAATTGTAATGCACTTAGTAAGAGTCCTCAGGTTCTTTCTCATATCTTTCTAACACTTAATGTGTACTTACATAGGTTATAAGCCCCTGATAAGTAACACAAACATTACACAAAGAGCTGGGTGTAGGGAAAAGTGTACACAGTACCTTATTTAACTGTGATTGTGTTTGGTGCTACTCCCATTTATGCTTCTTTGTACATTATATGTGACAGTGAGTTAAAAGATACATTGCTGGCTTGGTAGTAGCAATATAATGGCTGTCACTTATCTACACATCAGTTGACACCATATAGTGTAATATTATTGGGTGTAGTAATAATGTTCCCAGGAGGGGCATAGTTGATACTAGATCTATCTCTGTTGAACAATGTGTGGATAATGGTGCATAGCAGTGATATGGGGCCAAAGAATTTCAAGTGATTCAATTTCAATAGTTATGACTTTGATGGAATAACATTCCATTAAAGGAAATTATTGTTTTGCTAGCCTCAGATTCAGTGCAGTAAGATACCACTGAGATCAAGAGTTGGTGAGAGGTCTAGGACATCAACAGGAATACACTTTCCCTCTCTTCCTCCTCAAACATCATCTAGTAGGGTGATCAATTCCATTTCCACACCAAACCTGGGTCTGAAGCCAGATTGAAGTGAGTCAAGATAATTTAGATAATGCACAAAATCAGATGAAAATTTGTTGAAGCCATCAGAAAGTTTCCCAGTTTAAAATGTTCAGGAGAATCCACATCACTGGTGACTATCCAGGCTCAGTTTCTCTCTTAACAGGGAAAGACAGTTGCTTATAGAAAGTTTATTGCCAGCCTTGGAATGTGTTACTTGCAAGAGCTCAATTGGCACAGTAGGACAGGGCATAAATTATGCCTGTTCTGCACAGTTCCATCTGAATGCTCCACTGGGAAGAGTTAAGCTACGTTCCTCAGCTTTTTGCTCCCTTTCATTGCTAGCTCTTATGTCTGGAAATGCCATCTGGAAATGACTGATAACAAGTAGCTCTGAGAAAGTTATACATGGTTTTCTTTAAACAGAAACAGCTCTTCATGAAACAACTCTTCATAAAACCAGTTTTTAAGGTAGGTCTGTGGTCCTTACAGTTTGTAAACCACCCTAGAGTTCTTTGTTGTCTAATCATGACAATAATTAGGAAAGGTGGAGGGAAGTAGAAAGAGAGGAAGGCCACATGCTAGATGGATGGACTTTATTAAGGAGACCATGAATATGAGTTTGCAGGAGTTGGGCAGAGCAGTAGAGGACAGGCGGGCCTGGAGATATCTCATCCATAGGGTTTCCATGGGTCAAGATCAACGCGAAGGCAGTTAACAAAAACAACAGCCATATTAAATTAGTAATCCTGGAAGATGATATTCACAAAAACCATCTTTAATTTTCAATGTAAACTTGTCTCTCCTGACACACACCCCAAAAAGAATCTCCTAAAAAGGGCTAACTAGCAAAACACAACATAAGTACACCAATATGCAAAGAGATTTTGTAGCACCTTTGAGACTGACTGAAAGAGAGATGCACACATCTAAGTAAGTCTATGAACGCTCATGCTACCAATTTCTCCCTTTCAGTTAGTCTTAAAGGTGCAACAAAATCTCTTTGCATACTGATATTGCAGACTAACATGGCTATGTCTTTGAATAAGTACATCAAGAATAACATTCAAGGTAAAAGCCAACTTAAAAAAAAGTAAACATTCAATGGGTAATGAACCTCCATACCTATTACAGAGTTTATGAATGATAGATACTATAATTCATAGATTGCACTTCATGGAGAGATTGGGCATGATCAGTTCTGGCAAATACTGATGTGTTTTTGTTTGTTTTTAAAAGATTATTTCACTTTTCACTGCTTTTCCTACCCGATATGTTAATACTTTGTAGTTAGCATGGAGTTTGAGAACATTAACAGGGTGGTTATAATTAATAGCAACAGAACCCCTTTGTCAGTATGTTTAGGAGGGGAAAATAACCATGGCAGTAGCATGGGTACACTGGTGTTCTCACAAATACCTCCCTTTTTTGGGGGGAGGGGGAGCAAAGTGTGGCCTTCACCCCTCCTGAAACTGTAAAAAGATATCTAAAACAGTGTTTAAAATTATTTATCCATTTATTACACACACCCTCTGTGGACTTCCAAGTACAGTTTTGCCACACGAGCGCTATCATGGAGTTTGTTGGATAAGGAGGCCTTCCTGTGGGTTTAAAGCAGATTAGGAGGCCCTCAAAACATGGAACAATTGTCAGTCACCTTTAAGACATTGTGGGGGCTCTTATCATCAAAAACAAATTTGGCCCTTCCAGGCCTGGTAAGTTGTGCTTGCTGCCTGAAACCTGGGTTGTCACCCCCAGCTGTATATGTCTGTCCTTCTAGGACATTTCTTTAGACTAGCTTAGCTTGGAACTTGGTAACACTTACCATCTTTAATATGCACCCTGACTGGGAGGTTTCCTCATATTAATGCTAGCTTACTTACTTCTTCTGTTCCAGGAAACTCCAGGAGACAGTGTTAAATATGGATAACGGTAAGTCTTTGTATGTATCTGTATATGCTTCATAGAGATTTCACTCAGTTTAGAGTGTGTGTAATGCTAGACCAAATGCATGTGTATTTTCCCCTCCACCCAGCCAATATTCTTGTTTGCCTAACTGGAATGAAGTTGTTACTCCAGTACTAGAATGATAACAAAGTGTCTGTGATGAGAAATTGCAAGCATATCTCTCCAAAGTGGAGCTAGTGATGTCCAGCTGGCACAGATGCCCTTCTCCAAATTGTCCACAAATTGCAGAGGATGCAGGAAAACACTCCTGAATACACTAGCTTTAGCACCAACATAAGCTTTTGCTATGTCAGAAAGTCAGCATGTGATATATTTGTCTCCTGACTTTTAGAACACAGGCAAAGGAGTAAGGGAAACAGAACAAGAAAGGAAAATAATTTCAGGGTGCCCAGATATCTTAGATAATAATGGATATGAATAATGGCGTGTGCCGCTGGGCACATTCTGGACCGTGTCTTCTGTACTGAATGATATTATGGTGACCCTGAGAGTGGAAAGACTTTCTATAATTTGGTTGTCATAGACAGATCATACCTGGTGGGCTTTAGATTTGCTGGGACTCAGAACTCAGTTGTCCCTCCCCGTTGGCAGACTTGGAGTCCATGGTTTGCTCTTCACAGGACGGCAAGCAGGGAGCAATAAAATGGTGGTGCATGCCATTATTTTCAATGGGGCTCCGATATTTGCAAGTTCCCATTTTTGCGAGGGGGGGTCCAGATTGGATCCCCCAATGATTTGGAAGGGGTAACTGTATATGAGTGGGGACCTATCAAAACTCCCAGGAGGCTTATGGATCAGAATGGATTCCTGATGGCTCTTGGGGAGTTTCCTACTTCCTAGACAAGCGATCCCGACTAATCTGGAACACATAAATAGCCAGGACAATGGACACAATTACGCCCAAGTGTACCTTCTCACAGAGTGGAGCCAAACCAGCCCCCTGGTTTTCCAGGGAGCTGGTGGCAATCAAACAAGTGAGAAAGCAGCTAGAATGATGTTGGCAGAAAACTCAGAGTAGGTCTGATCCAACACAGGGTAAATCTTATTTGAGGGTTTACTCTGGAACAATACAGGCAGCAAAGGCAAATTTCTTTTCTGCTGCTATTGTCTTATGTGTATGTTAATTCCTTCTTTGCAAGAAGCTGGCCAACAGAGCTGTTTCATGCAGAGCTGTTTCAAGTGGTCAGCATCTTTTACTCACAGGCCCAGGACCACTTGACAGCCCAATATGAACACTTTGCAGATAAAATTACTCAGATCTGCTCTGACTTGGATGCTATAATTGATACAGATCCAGAAGATGTAACTTTGACCCCTCCTTGTTCAGTGATAATGGATATTTCTCAATTTTAGCAATTTGAGAATATGCATGGGATTCTTGGACTGGTGAGGGCCACTACAGGTAGGTTAAATCCTAGCCCTTCCTGGCTTATTAAAAAAGGTAGGAGACTGGCTGAGTGGGTAGAGGGAATGATTAATGCCTCACTGAAACAAAGTAGAGTTCAGGCTTGCCTGAAAGAGGCTGTTATAAAACCATTACTTAAAAAACCATCACTGGATCCCATCATTCTGGATAATTATCAGCCAGTCTCTAACATTCATTTTTTGTGGCAAGGTTCTAGAGCATGTGGTGGGCTCCCACCTCCAGAAGTTTCTGGATGAGATGAATTATCTAGATCCAGTTCAATTTTGTTTTAGGCCTGATTATGGAACAGACATGGCTCTGGCCACCTTGGTGGATGATATACATCAGAACTAGTGTTCCTGCTGGTTCTGCTAAATCTTTTGGTGGCTTTCAGTACCATTGACCATGATTTCCTTCTGATCACCTTGCTTGATGGGACTTTCAGGCACCGTTTTATAGTGACTTCATTCCTTCCTGGAGGAGCAAACACAGAAGGTGGTTCTCACTGCCTCAGCCATTGGTCTGTGGGTCCTGCAAGGCTTGGTTCTTTACCCCATGCTATTTAACATATACATGAAACTGCTGGGAGAACTTGTCTGGAGTTTTGGGGTTCAGTGCCACCAGTATGCAGATAACACCCAAATGTATTATTCCTTTCCACCACAAACCGAGGCAGTTGTTTTGGTCCTAAGCTGGTACCTGACGTCAGTAATGGACTGAATAAGGGCAAACAAATTGAAACTTAATCCAGACAAAACGGATGTGCTCCTGGTCAGTCAAAAGGCAGATCAGGGACTCGGGATTTAGCCTATGCTGGTTGGGGTTATCCTCCCATTGAAGATGCAGGTCCGCAGCATGGGTGTACTCCTTCATTCAGCTCTGAGCCTAGAAGTCCAGTTTCAGCAGTGGCTAGGAGTGCCTTTGCACAGTTAAAGCTTGTGTTCTCACCACACCCATTCCTTGAGATATCAGATCTGGCCACGGTGACATTAGTTACATCCTGGTTGGATTACTATAAGCACTCTATGTGGGTCTGCCTTTCAAGAGTGTTCAGAAACTACAATTAGTCCAAAGAACTGTGCCGCATTGCTAATTGGAGACTGGCTGCAGGACACACATAACTCACTTGTTGCAACAGCCTCACTGGCTCCCGGTCTATTTCCAATTCAATGCACAGGTTTTGACCAGAGTGCAGGGGGTGGATTGGATGACCCTTGTGATCCCTTCCAACCCTATTATTCTAAGAGCTACAAAGCTTTATATGGCCCAGGTCCAGGTTATTTAAAGAATTATATTTTCTCTTACGAACAAACCCATGCTTTTTGATCTGCTTGAAAGATGCTTCTCTCTGCCCCACACCCTCACAGGTACATTGGTGGGAACACAGGAGAGGCCTTCTCAGTGGCTGCCCCCAGGTTCTGGAACTCTTTCCAGAGAAGTTAGACTGGTATCCTCTCTACTTTTGTAGGCAAGCGAAGACTTGTCTGTTTAGACAAGTATTTGATGATTGAATATAACGCCTGTTCCACCAAATAATGTGTTGGATCTTGCTAATTGTTGTACTGTGTTGTGTGTGTGTGTGTGTGTTTTAATTTTACAGTTGCCCTTCTGTTTTTGTGGGGGAATCCATTCCAGACCCCCCCTTAAAAACAAAATTGTGTATATTCGAGTCCCATAGGCTTGAATGGGCACATGCTCCCGTGCATAACCGTGCATGTGCGCCATGGGTGCACACACCATTTTAAGTCTCTTCTTGCTGGTCCACGTAAAGCACGGACTGCAGACTTCAAGTCTGTGAAAATGGAGGGCCGACTGCATGTGTATTTATCTGGTTTTAATATTCTGGTTGTTTAATCTCATTTTAACTTTCATATCCTGTAGATTTATAACACTACATTTTTTTAATTTGTTGTAAGCCTGTTTGAGTCCTAAACAGGGAAAAGACAGAAGTAGTAATAGTAGTAGTAGTAGTAGTAGTAATACATTAATTAATTAATTAATTCTCCTTGTGAAACTCATTCATGTTATAGTTATATAGAGAGTTAATCAGAATTTAGTTTGGTAATCTCCTGATTGAGAATGGAATCAGTATTTATAAAAAGAGAGAGAATAACAAACATCTTAAATAGATATGATAAGTTTTCTTGTTTGACAAAGCTTCAAATCTTTTAGCTTTGTGCAATGCTTGAAGCCGTAGGAATCCTGCCTTATTTACAATCATTTGCCAAATATTTTTTTAGGTTTTGTGGTTAGGCATATTTATATATAAACTAACTTGTTATTTGTAAAATAGTGCTTTGTTTTGCCACAAATATGCTAATAGATATGCTCCTGTTGTTATATTCCAATGTGAAAGCAAAATGTATCCATACACCTACTATATGAAAATGAATTGGCTATATGCATACAGTCCAACTGGTTCAAGCACTTACAGGTGTAGAATCAGGCTAGAATGTAAAATACCTAAAACACTTTTGGGTGTATGCCAACAAACTGTAGACTATTCCACCCTCTTCTTTTACTGCATTGAAAGAAACACTGCTTTTTATCTCACCAAATGAGATAGGACACTAGGTTTCCCACCCGTTTTTTCTTTGTAGAACTTTCAAGCTTGCATCTTTTGTCACAGTTCTTCCGGAAGCTTTCAAGTAGATTTTATAGAGAACATCTGTTTCAACTAGAAAACTTTTAACTAATGCCACCAAAATAAATCATCTATACTTTATAAAATTCAGTAATTTGGTTCATGGGGGAAAGACATGAGAAGAAACCACCATTAGAGACAACTTCATAGGGTGAATAAAATTAAGGCATATGTTTAAGAAGTAAGGGAATAATGGGTGGAATAGATTAAATCTACTTAAGCTTGTTTACCAGAAAAAAATTCTCCAGCTTTCAATAGTTTTTTCTCTAACCAAGTGTCTCCAACTTCTATCCCAGCCAGCCCTTCACAGTCAGGAATGTTCATCTGCTCCTGGTTCTTCTTGCTGTTTCTAAGATGTTTCAAGTTCCAGGCTCTACTTTCTGAAGATCCTGCTTGAATCCCTCTAGCACTATGCTTAAAATTTAAGGGCTATGCTTAAAATTTCAACATAAACATACAGCAGGGGTCGGCAACCTGTGGCCCGCAGAGGCCTTTGGACCGGCCCATGCTTGCGCATGCATGCGCACGGCGGCGGGCGCCATTTTGGAACGGCCAATGCACCAGCATCATGCACATGCGCATAATGCCGGCCCCATTGGGCATTCCAAAATGCACCCACTGTCGTGCGCATGCGTGCGCAAGCGCGGGTGCCATTTTGGATGCAAAAATGGCACTCGCACACGCATGCGCCCGCAAGCATGGGCGCACGGGCGGGGGGAGCCTTCCCTGGACCTTGGGAACTCCCCCTCATGCGTGTGCCATGCGAATTCACCCAGCGCATGTGCGGGGGGCGTTCCCAAGGCCCAGGGAAGGCCCCCCGCCCGTGCACCGGGCAAATTCGCATGCGCGGGGGAGCATTCCCAAGGTCCAGGGAACGCCCCCTGCTCGTGCGCCAGGCGTTCCCAAGGCCTCCCCGCCCCGCCCCCCCAGCAACTATGTTGCCGACCCGTGACTTACAGCATGGCTTCATGTTCTCCAAAATTACTGGCTCTGGTTTTCTGATCTTCCAGTAGAGTGTTCTCAAACTGGAAGGGTTGTCTCATTCTGAGCTCTGCTTCTTCTGTCCAATGCCTCTGTTCCAAACAACTATGCCAACCAGTTCCAACTATCACCAAATATCATTTTAAAAAAAAAGCCACTGTGTTAACCTCTGATCAGTCACGCTCTTTACAATTTTATAGACCTATTCAGTTGTGAGTCCCAGCTAGAGTGAGCTCACTGAATCAATAGAATTTATATAACTGCTGTCTTGTACCATTTAGTAATTGATTAATTGGGTTTGTTCTAGTTGCAAATAGCAATTGGATTTACACATCTGTTTTGCTTCATAGCATGCCCTGGAATGTTTTTCAGTGTTGCTGCATTCTCCTGACAGTTACAGTAGTGACAGTTAAAGATGATAAACAAAACCATTTGATTTTAACCATTGGTAGTATGTTAGTCAATCAACTTTATTTTAAGAATCAAATTTATTTTAGAATAAAAATTTTTATCTTCTTGCTCCAGAGTATTTGTTTTATGGTGAACTCCTTGAAAATCTCAATATAACATCTGTAAGATACAATTATGTCCTTGTTTTCTGCAGTGTTCCTCACAGAGGCTAATGCCAATTCTGTCTTAAAAAGATACCCACGGGCTAATGGACTTTTGGAAGAATTTAAGCAGGGAAACATTGAACGTGAATGCTATGAGGAACGCTGTGATAAAGAAGAGGCAAGAGAAGCTTTTGAAAATGATGAGAAGACAGTAAGTTAGCTACTGCATATTAAAAAGTATGTTATTTAAACAAGTATGGTACAAGTACAGAGTGATTCGTCCAACATGATGCCATATTAAGGAGTGTGGACAACTGTAAACATACTTTAATAATCAAAGTTTTACTACAGAAACAGAGCAGCTTAATATTTTGGGTGTGGATGATCTTTATTCTGAGTCAGCTGCTTTCTGCTAAAATGATAATCCACAAAAAATGAAATATTTCACTTTACTTCCCTGGTATAAATTTATTTCTGTAACCCTTGAATGTATGCACATTTGGTTAATACTCAACTGTCAAAACCTGTGGCTATAAATGCAAGTTGCAAGAAATGCAGATTTCAAATGAGAATTTTTGGGAATGTCCAAGCTGAGAGGCAACCATGTCAAGATGTTCACTGGGTGGAAACATTGCTTTTCTGAGACATTGCTCCACTCCATGTATGAAACAGAAAATATCTCAAGTTGTAGCAAATAATTTGTAGCAAATGCAGTCTTTTGGTGTAAATGACAGTACAAATCATCTTCATCGTTTAATCTGAAGACAAAGAAAACCATTTTCTTTCTTCTCACTTGTTTTTAGATGGAGTTTTGGAAAGAGTACACCCATGGATTCCATGGAGAAAATAATACAGGACATAACTGGTATCCATTTTACCTGGTCTTCCCATTAATCATTGGTCTTTTCATCATTCTTCTGATAATATTTCTCACATGGAGATGTTTGTTCAAAAAGAAAATGCGTCGAAGGTCCATGTATGCACATAGCAGAACCACTGGTGATACAACCATTGGTGATGGTAGAAGTTCCCTTCCTCAACCACTCAGCATACTTCATTCTCCCCAGGAAGAAATGTTTGAAGGTAATGGACACTCTCCAGGATATCTTAGCTATGTGGATGGGCATACAGATTCATTATCAATAAGGCTTTCAACCTGTGACCCACCTCCATCATATGAAGAAGTTGCTGGTGAAAATGGCATAAGAAGAAGCGAAACTGTAAATCCCTTGGATCCACCGCCTCAATATGAAGACATTGTGAATAGCATTTCAGTACCTCCAGTTACCATCAAATGAAGCAGGATGAATACCTTAAGAAGATTTTAAAAAACAAACAAACCTTAGGACTTGAGCATCTTATTGCAGCTTGATGTTTATACCTATAACGGTTCTTAATGCATTATACTACTCCCTCTTCTACTATCCCAATTTGATTTGCCTTGTGGAATTTTTCACCATCCCCCCCACCCCCTGAAAAAGAAAGTGGTCTGCTTTCAGTAATAATAATAATTGTATATAGTTCCAGAGATGCCATTTCAATCAGTTGGTATTTCTTTCTGTAATACTGAAAGTAGCTCTGTAGCAGACATAAAGGGCTGAATAATAACAAAGCTATAAAAAGGGATTTGAATCAAAAAGGCTATTTTTTGTCATGGCCAGAGTAAATCAGTTGGCTCAAAGGATGATACTGGTCTTAGCCAGTGAGCCAATGGCTATAAGTAAGGGTGATAAGTAAAGAAATAGGAAATGGTCTCCATTGTTGTGAAAAATACAATATATATTGGTCACTCAGTTGTATGTTCAAGCACAAAAAGTCTGTTGGGAAGTTGCTAAACATTTCAAACTTTAGGATGTGGGAAACACATACTGACAAGTCACAATTAATGCTATTCTCTTCCCTGCAGCTAGAACCCTACCTGTATACTGTAAGAATAGTTAAGAACACATAATAGACTTGAGAGTAGGGAAATGTAACCATATGTGACTGATACACAAAGAAACCATCACTGCACACAGGTTCCTATTTTCATTTTTGTAATGGATAAAGAATATGCAATGATTAAGTAGTTTTACTGGCTGGCTAAATGTTTTCCTTGATTTTCTGATAGAAACATAGCCCCAGTGTATTACTTACCCCAGGGTAAAATTGAAGTAAACCAATCCAATGTTAAGTTGAATCTCAGCAATCTGCCCCAATTGGTATTGGTTTCTTTCCTTACAAATTATGAAATGGTCCATTATTCTGGGCTGCAATACTGAGTTCTGACTTGGATGTTGTTGTTTTTTTTACTTCACCAAAGAGCTTCTTTTAAAGCTGGTTGTTCTCTGTGTGTTTTACATGTTAATTTTTAAAGGCAGATAAGACTATACCTATGGCAAGAATCTGAAAGTGAACTCTTTCAGGATTTGTTGATTGGTGTTAAGAATGTGAATTTAACCATCCATAGCTGGCAAGCCCCGTTGCTTTCAAAACTGTCAATGGGTTGTGTACACGTGGCCACATTGGTGGTTGTGTGCATGTCATGCCTGCCATTGAAATCAATAGAATCAATAGAACTCAGGGTCCTGCATCTTTCTTTATCTGCTGGGGGGGGGGGGGTCGGAAAAGATCCCCTGCAGATATGAAGGGCGGACTGTAGTTGTGAATACAGAACCAAGAAATAGCCACTTGAATCTGTTCATATATTATACAGGACTGTACCGCTGAGTGTTACTTCTTGAGTTCCACAAGGCACATCAATAGCTGCCATGGAATGAATAAATTTTATATTTATCAGGGGCCAACTATTCTTATGAAAAATCATCCTTTCCTTAACAGGGAAGTACGTAATTGTCTGATCATGACCACTTATTAATCTTATCCTTCTCCCACCAAAAAATAAGCCTAAAGAATCATTGCAAGCACTCAAGTACACATAGATAAGGAAGTTCGTTTTGGCAGAGTTGTTATCCAGCAAATTGCTTATGTTGGCTATAAATTAGTGCACATTGATGGATAATCTCTTAAAATTACTACTGCCAAAAAAGCTTGTTTTAATATGCACAGGAAAAATATGACAAGTGTGCACTATATGGTGTATGTCAGTGTCTTTTGGGTCACGTGCTTCTAAATGATAGGGAAGCTGCTAGATCCCAGTATGGGTAATCCAGATGCCTGTGTTTTTACTTTGCTACAAACCACTTTAAGGCCCAGCCAGAGTTGGGTCATTCCTCTGTTAAGGTGCCTCATATATATTCTACAAAAATTATTTGTGATGGAGGATAGAGATCTAGGGTTCTCTCCAATTATATGGTTGGTTTCTGTGTTGCTGCTCATTAAAGAACACAAACAGTGTCAGTTTTTAACTGAACTAAAATACAAGTATCTGCTTTTATAAAATACTTTGGTTCCTATCTATGTAGATATTTTTTTCTTGTGTTGCAGTGATTACAGTTCTATGAACTTTTGAAAGCGAATCTTCCTGTTAGCATATTTTTCTGCTTTGCCATTTTGATTTTATCAAATGTATTAACCCAACGTACAGCAATTTATACAGAGCTTTTATTTTTTCATTATATTCTTAACTATTTTTAAATAAAAATGTTGCCTTGCAATAAGTAATATAATAAGATGCATAACCTCACCTCTCAGTGTTCTAGATGTTTGAGTGTATTGTTTTTGGTTGACTATTAAAAGTGCATACATAGATAATAAAATGCTATTATCTTGTGAAGTTCTAAATATATCTAAGTTACTAAAGACCAGTAAGAATGTAGAAGTCATTGTTTTGTCAATAACTGTTCGACTCCTGTTTTCAAAATACATAACCTCAATTTGACTTCAGTATTAAATATTTTTATGTACAGTTTACATTTAAATTATGCTGTTTTAAAAATAATTTGGGGGCTCTTATGTTAAATAAAACCATTTTTTAAATTAGTGCCTTAGGGTTTTTATTTTAGTCTTGTTTTATTGTCTCAAACAGAAGGATATTGTGGGTTTGCTTTGTTAGCAGTATAATATTTAAAAAACCTTTAAATGTTTATTAGAACTTCTTTCAGAATATAATGATAAACTACGGTACATTGTTCAAATAACTTTTCAAAATAACACTGTTAATTTCTTATTGGGACTTGTACATGAATCCTTGTTAAATCTGAAAATACCACTGAATTTTTGCTGACATTAGTGTGAATAGAGTGATCAGAATAACATTACTTGTTAACCTCTCACCCAGAGGCCAAAGAGTTTATCTCAGGGGTAGGCAACCTTTTTGAGCCGGGGGCCGGGTTGCTGTCCCTCAGACAATTGAGGGGCCGAAGCACCATAAATAAATAAATAAATATTTAAAAAATTAAAAATATATGCATGCACACTCTCTCAGCCCCAGAAAAGCCATGATGGCAAAACCCCTGTGGAGATTTTGCCAAAAAAACCGCCAAGAACAAGTAATAACAACAATAATATCATGGCGGGGGGTGGCGGCGGCGGCAGGACCGGCCTCGGGCCGCTCCAAAGGCCTCGTGGGGCCGCATCCGGCCCCCGGGCCTTAGGTTGCCTACCCCTGGTTTATCTGAAAGAAACAGAGGTGTGGAGTGGGGGATGATCCTTTATTAAACACAAGTTACTTCAGGATTTTGAGCTGGTAATTATAAATCTATTAATTTATTGCTTATCAATTTCAGCTGGGCATCTTTGCTGAAATGAAAATTGAAAACATATTTGGAGGACAGTATATTTCTTAGGAATATATATGATGAAATGTATGGGGTTTTTTAAAAGTTTACAGTAACACAACTCCAATATGTTTAAAACAAAGGTTGCATGTAGATTAAGGCATGTGCAGCTAGATTAATGGGTGCCGAATTCCCTGAGCCGCTCTCTTGACATCAGCCCATTGAGTCTGTTGCAAATACTACATAAAAAAGGTAACCATCTGAACAGAGTGAGTTGTGGGGCAAGGGAGTCAGACTGCAAAATCAGTCAGAGGTACTTTGTGAATGGAGAAATTAGGACTACAGAAGGCAGAATCTGGATCTAGTTCTGTATGTGTACATTGGAAATCCTGTGTTATCAACTCAAGTTCAGAACTTTATTCTCATAGCATGCCTGTGAAACCAGACTTGTGTAGTAGATATTTTTGAAATGTAGGCCTGAAGCAGATGGGCCAAATTAAGCAGCTTCTGTCCACTTTGGGGGCATGGCACTTAGACAACATGCACCTCTAAAGTTGATGGAAGCCACGCCGAGGTCATCTAAGGTGGTCTGAAGCTGGCTGGGAAAGGGGTGGGGGAAAACTGTTCCTGCTGGCGGTGGCCCACTTTGGGAGCCAGCTGTCTAGTCACCGTGGTCCTGGAGCGATCGTGGCCAGAGCAGCCACAAATAGCTCCATTTTGCCCGTCTGCTTTGCCCCCTAGATTCATATTTACAGACCTGGCATATTTTATAGACTAAGGGGGGTTGCAGACTGCCAGAAATAGTGCATATTGAGTCCACTTTTAGGGTTAGGGTTAGTGCTAGAGAATCATGGGAATTGTTTTTTTTTTCTGATTCATTGAGCCTTCTCTGTCAGGGAGCTCTGGTGCCACAATAAACTACAGTTCCCATGATTCCCTAACTCTAACCCTAACCCTAAAAGTGGACTGAATTTGCACTATTTCTGGCAGTCTGCAACCCCCCTAAATTAAGAAAAAGACTAGAAGATAATATAATTATTGGATTGGATGTTTAAATATGATCCATTTCTGTGTTATGGAAAAGGTTGTTTATATAACTAGATAATTTTTAATGAGGAATTATATGTCTTGAGTGGAAGTCTGCAAAAGACTGGTAACTCAATATGGGATTTAGGGGTGGGGAGCTGGGTGGGAAAGTAACAGATAGATGGTTAGGGATTTTTGTTGGTCTGTTTTGCTTTGTGTATATGTCTATTTATTTTCTGGGAGGGGTAGTTTGCTTGTTTAACCTTTTGTTGGATTCTATCTGTTAGCTGTGGTGTGTGAGTCTTTTTAATGGTCTTTGCTTTACAAAAATAATAATAACCCTCCATAGAAGGAGACCACCACACATACTCCCAAGTCAGCATATTCCATTATCAAACAGCTCTTATCATCAGGAAGTTCTTCCTAATATTTAGGTGGAATCTTTTCATGTAATTTGAATCCAAAGGGGGGGGGGCATCATTTTGTGCCCCAGGACCCTATTTTCCTTGTGCTTTCTAGTTTTATCTCTAATTGTTCACCATGCTAGCATTGTATCAAGGCACATTACCATGTGTGCCCTTCCTAGTTTTAGCATAGTGCTTTGACACGTTTTTATTTGTTTCAAGCAGCTGTAGTACCAACACAATATATAGTGTTGTAGAGATCCTACACCAGTGATGGCAAATCTTTTATGGGCCAAGTGCTGGGGATGGGACTTCTGCCCTCCGGGATGGGACTTGCAGGGCAGGACTTCTTTCCCCTGCCCTCCCCAGCCTTCAGTTGCCTCTCCAGAGACAGCTGAAGGCCTGGTGGGTGAGGGGGGAAGAAGAGGAACATCTGTGTGCCTGTTCCTCCAGTACATGCTGTCCCTGGCCTTCAGCTGCCTCTGGAGAGGCAGCTGAAGGCCGGGGAGGGTCTGGAAGGAGGAGGAACAGGTGCACATCTCTTCCTCCACCTCCCTGCCTTCCACAGGCCAGGGGAAATGGCTTTGCATGCCATCTGTGGCACACATGTCATAGGTTCGCCATCATGGCCCTACACTTGATTGTAAGGTGCATTACTCTGGCAAAGCAGCTGATGTACCTTTTCTCTTGATCATCAAGTTACCACTGCCATCTGACTCCTCTGTGTATTACCAGATTTATGGCCCTTGTCAAAATAGCTAGGCCTGAAAGAGAATAATTGTGAACTGCATTTCTCTTGTAAATCGAATGAATGATGTGTCACTACTAAAAATAGTATCCTTTTCAGTGAGGGAAGCACATGAGATATGAGTCATGGATTTTATTTCATCAGGACTGCTGCTGCATCAGTATACACAGAGAAGTTGTGCCCTTCATTGTTGTTTTTGCTACTAGCTATTGTCTTCTCATATAAAGAATCCCACAAACAGCTTCCCACATTAACATTCTTGTTCACATATTTATTTTTCACAGTGACAATATATATAACGCACAGACAATGTTATGTGTTTCTAGGTCGGGGATAAAATGTGGTTGGTAAAGGCCTGGAGGGATCTTGCTTGTAGTTTGGAACAAATGACATCCCATGTGAAGACAGCTGGGAACTCACTCTTGTTGATTAAAAGCCTTCAGGGAGCCTTTACTAATTTGACCTTCCTGAATGACTCACATTATTGTGCACCACTTTGTTCATAGCTTATAAGTGAGAAATATTGCTTCCATTTCTCATGCATCAATATGTGGTGGTACATTGACATGTACCACTTCCTTGGCTGGAATCCTCTTGGTGGCTTACATTAGTGTAATTGGGGGATATGCTAGCTTAAGAATTTTTCAGGTGAAGTGCAAGGAGCTATCCAGCACCTCATTGCAATGACAGCTGAAAGGTGTTGAGGCACACCCTTTAGGGCAGGGGTAGGCAACCTTTCCCCTTTAAGGGCCGAGGGACTTCAGCTCCCAGAAGCCTCACCATGTTGGCCAATAGTCCCATGTTGGCCAATAGCTCCTGGGATTCTGGGAGCTGAAGTCCCTTGACCCTTAAAGGGGAAAGGTTGCCTACCCCTGCTTTAGGGAATCAGCAGCCAGAATCCAAAACTACATCTGGACACTCTCCAGCTGTATGCAACTGGGAAAGGACCAACCTTCACTCTGCCAAACCTCAGGAGGACAGCAGCTGTTCTTTCTGCAGGTGGCAAGAACTCTGTTCCTGACTTTTATATACCTAGTAAAGAAGGTGAAAGCCAACATAGTGTAATGGATTGAGTACAGACTAGGACTCAATTCCCCACTTGGCCATGGAAACCCACGGGGTGACTTTGGATGAGTCACACCCTTTCAGCCCCAGAAAACCCTGTGATAGGGTCGCCTTTGGGTTGCTATATGTCAGAAATGACTTGAAGTTACACAACAACAACAGCAACAAGGAAGAAGGCAATCTGGAGCTCCAGTACAACTTTGTACAGTGCCAGCACTAAAGGACCTTGGTCTCTCTATCTGATTGAAAATCCTGTTGTTTTCTTTGTTATGTTATGATAATAGATGAAAGCTGGGTAGTTCTCAAATGTTTATAAAAATAATAATGCTGATCATGGCTAACACTGAACAAGAATATGAGTATTAGGAAAGCATCTATAGCTATATATTATACTTTTGACTACATTTTCTGTTCCTTGATCCTTTAATGCTGCTGCAATTAACCGGAGAGTCTTATGCAACAGTGCACTCTTTTCTTAAGCCATAGCTGCTTGGCTTGTGATTAAAACCAATCAATATGATTTATTTAGCAGCAGCTATTAAGA
This sequence comes from Phrynosoma blainvillii, assembly GCA_026167975.1. Classification (NCBI taxonomy): domain Eukaryota; kingdom Metazoa; phylum Chordata; class Lepidosauria; order Squamata; family Phrynosomatidae; genus Phrynosoma; species Phrynosoma blainvillii. Next base: position 253,262,831 of record JANUYF010000003.1, read on the forward strand.
GGCTGGTCTTAAATTTCTAAACAGGATTGTGACTTCTCGGAAACACTGGGAAGCCTAACAGCTTTCAAAGAAAGCAGTTGGTTATTCCATGCATATTTTAAATTCCATCATACATTCGATCTTCAAAAAGAAATTACCCTCTTCAGTTGTAATAAGATAATAGGAAATAACATTAAGTCGGTTCATGCATCCAAATTGTTAATTGTTTCTCTAATTGAAACTGATTGAGGTTCACTGTTGTTTTACAGAAAGTATAGCACGTGGAAGTAACTAGCTACAAACAACACAATTAATTGTAACTCATTGCTTTTGGGGAGTTATAAGAGTGTAATGATACTACATTTGAAAAATGACATAAGAAAAGCAAAGTTGCTAGTAATTAGCAATTGCTTCTACTAACTTACATAAATTACTTTAAAGGGTATTTTAAGAGGTGTTGTAACAGAATTTTTAAAGATTTACGCAACTATATGTTCACTCCTAAGGATCTCCTTTTACACACACACACACACACACTAGAAAACAGAAAAAGTAATGAGCAGCATTGTAAGTAAAGTGAAGGTTGATTTTTTAGCAATATAATGAGTACTGGTAATGGCCTACCTCTGGAACACTATTGACTAGCAACCAGAATTAATTATTTTTAAAAAGTAATCTTCCAGGTTCAGAGAAGAGAATGAAAATTCAGCAGAAAGCACTTTCTTATATACAGAAAGTGATCCAAAATGGTGACATTGGAAATACCATTCTTGTCACTTCCTGCTTTGGTTCAGCTCTCCTGGGGTGAAATGTGTCATGTCCAGATGCAAAGAAAAGGAATATATGATCAAGCTTCCTTGTAGTATATAGAGCTAGCCACAAGTGAGCCACTAAAAATCTGTGAGTGTCATGAATACAAACTGTACTGAAGTAAAACACAGGACAGTGCACAAAAAAAGAACCAAACCATTGTTTCCATGTTTAAAAAAGGGAAAAAAATTCAAATAACTCAACATGAATGAATTGCTTTGTTGCAGGGACCAGCTTGAGCTCACTAGAAAAATTTGGATCATTTATTTACATCTGACATCTTTTATCTATCTGGCTAATAGTTCCTATTCTTTCTCCATTTATTACATCTTTAACTACTAAATGGAAATAAAATAGGATCAAGCAGGTGTAATATACAGGTTCTCAAGTATGTTGTCTGCTCCTGAAATGCTGAATGAAAACAAATGCATGATTTTTGATAAATGTCTGAATATTACAAAACACTTCATATTGTAGTAAAGCAACTGATAAGAAACAGTTGTAGACTATTTTCCTCACCTGCTTATGTTGTGGTGTAATGTGTAGACAGGAAATAGCTACAACATTGTAAATCCTCAAACTATATTTTATCCAATGTAAAGTCATCTTCCTGGCATCTTTCCATTTGTGTCAGATGGGTTCATACAAAGAAAAAAACATAAAGATGTTTGTTCTGAATTAGAACAATTAGAATTAGAATTAGTAGAATTAGAATTAGGAGGGGGACTGTCTTTATGTGGGCCCAGATGCCAGATCTTCACCTGACTGGTTAGTGGGGCTCAGTTTCTATACTTTGTCATTTCTGCTCAGGTAATGAAGTTCTCTATTTTTATTTGTGAAATGTTGGAACATACGCAAAGGGTGTCTTTGCAGTACTCAACTATATCAGTTTCATTCTACTTTAATTCTCATGACTCCATTCTAGCAGGCTGCTACCTAGAAGCGCCCATAGTCTTCACCATATAATGCAATTGTATTTTATACAACAGAATTATTGTGATACTACTTAATGGTTGTGGCTGTATTAGAAGGAATCTAGGGATCTGCACTTTGGTGAGGTTTCTGAGGTACTTAGAATCCCTTAATACAGAGGGCTGGTCAATTCCATGAGTTACACTTTCAACATACAGAGAGTAGAGAGAGGTTGAGAATTAAATCAATATAATTCTGTAGCTTGTGAAGTGTAATTCAGAGGCGTGAACTAGAACGCTAGCAGATAATACAATGTACCTTACAAAACTACAAATCCCATGATTCCTTAACATGGGGCCATGACAGTTAAAGTGGCATCAAACTGCTGTAATTGTGTCACATCAAAATACATCCAAAAAGTCTTGGCCCAGCAAAGACTAAAGATATTTCTAGATGGTAGCCTGCTAGTGCTTTCAAACAAATGAACAAAAATTGTATACCTATTTTATTTCCTTCCTGCATTTTTTTTTCTGATAAGGAAGAAAAAATGGAAGAAGCAGTGGGAAAACCTAGAGGGTTATAAGGTAATGGTGACATTGTCAGAACGCCTCATAAAATTCTATGTATTGTGTGATTGCACAGTACAAGCTTTGCCCAGAGGCACCTTAAGACATTTACTGACAAATATGCTGTTTGTCAGTTCAGGCCATTTGGTGACACTGCAAATATAGGCATAAATCCAATGCTAGCACCAGTTAGAGCAGACCTATTGAATTTGGATTTATGTAATAGTTGAACTCATCCCTAAAGAATTAACTCAGTGGATCTGCTCTAGTTTGAACTAGCAATTGGATTTAGGCCAGACATGGAAATAATGTGGCCCTCTGGATGATGATAGTCTGCAAGTCCCAATAATCCAAGACACATAGGCAATGGTGAGGAATGCTGGAAATTGCAGTCCAGCATCTGAAGGGCTCTTTCATTCCCACTAGGGGATGAAACCCTAAGCATAGGATTGCTGGGTCTCAGGGTCTGGTCTTGAGTCTCCAGTTTTCATGCATGGTTGCTAGGTCATTTTCAGTTTTGCTGGGCTCAGGTCCAGACAAGAGGAAAGGACTGTGTTCAGATATTCAGCTCAAATAAAGTAGCACCTTGCTACAATACGTAAGGCTTAATTGATCTATTGCAGCAGCTTGTGTTACCCCAAGGTCTAGCCCTCTGCACCTCTCCTCTGTGCCAATATCAAATTGATATCAAAGAGGATGTTTAGAGCATGTAGCCATGGGGTGCCCAAGTGTGGGAAATTGCCTTGCCATATAAGGAGATCCAGTAGGCTCAGCCTGAGGGAGCTCAAGAGCACATAGACAGGATAGATTGATCAAGATCAGAATCTGCTTAATCTCTGCACTGAGAGGAGTGCTGGTGGGTGATAGACCTGGTATTTACATATGAACAGAAATCTAAGTACACTCCCCTCTGTGAGTAAAACTCATTTGTCCAAGGACATTTGCTCTGATTGTCCAACCATTCTCAACTTTCTTGCTCATTCTTCCCTCCTGGAAATCCTTTCATATCCCAAAGCCATCCCCGGGATATGTTTTGCCTTATGAATATGCCTGTCCAGACACCTCCAATTCAGTCTTGTCTGAAGTCAGACAGACACTCCTAAGGGAGCTGCTGAGCCATTTCCATCTCACAGTGTCCCTCCGATTGGAGCTACACATCTGGAATTGGTACAGTATTGTCCTCTGCAAACCCCTTTACATCACTATCTGCTACCACCTTTTATATCATTCATTCAGTGAGTGTCTCTGTGTGAATAGTGAATTTATGTAATTACAAATAAAATTATGTTAAACCTGTACTCTGGAATTCTATTTCTCAGAACGATTATACACAGGCTTGATCCCCACTTTAGTTGCCTGAGCCCTCTCAGCTGCTGCTGTCATTTGGACTAATAACCCTCCCCCCTATTTGAATATTTATTGTGGCTGCCTCCTGAGGACCCTTGCAGTTTGGGTAACACTTGCAAAGACTCTTCGGGGGGAATGTCTATCTATTTACTTATTTAGCTTCTTCCTCCCCTTCCAGTGCTTATGGCACCAGGGCTCACCTTTCACCTGCTCTATATCTGCCTTCTGGCTAAACTGAAGTAGGCTGGATTAAATTTCCTTTCCCATCTCCCAAAATAAGTGAGAAGGCATAATCTCCTAATTTTACTTTAATTTGGGATCTGCTGCTTATCTAAGACTTCTGCAATAATTTCCAAACATGATAATATGTTTGTTCTCTCTCTCTCTCCTACTCTGTGTCTCCTAAATGACAAACCGTAAGAAACTGCAGCTGGCACTTAATGCATAACTCTTAATTACATTATCAGCAGCCATTCGTAGGTCTCAGATTTAGACCCAGAAACCTGAGGACAATCCTGAACCAATAACCCTATTCCTGGGTTTTTGTGGGCTTTTCAGGATGTGAGGCCATATTCTAGAAGAATTTCTTCCTGACGTTTCACCTGCATCTGTGGCTCGCATCTTCAGAAAATGGTGGCATGGAAGTGAGTGGGATATATATATATATATATATATATATATATATATATACACACTGTGTGACCCTTGATTGAGAGGATGTGATTTGCATGTTAACCTGTGTATTGGTCTGTTGTTAAATGGCAAGGCCTCAGGATGGGAGGATATGTGGGAAGGATTAGTGTCTGTTTAAATAGTGGTCCATTGTCGGCTGAAAAAACCCTGCCTCTGAGTGAAGTTCATTAGCATGTGCTGAGTCTTAATTTTGGTGTTTTTCAGGAATGGTAGCCAAACGTTTATTTTCAGAGTTTCTTCTTTCCTTTTGAAGTTGTCCAAGTGTTTCTGGATTTCAATTGCTTCCCTGTGCATTCTGACCTGATAGTTTTTGGCATGGTCCAGAATTTCAGTGTTTTCAAATAGCATTTTATGCCCAGGCCTCTTTAAGCATAGTTTTCAGTAAACATATTGTTGTGGTGTATCTGCAAGTCATTTCCAATGTATGGCACCCTTAAGGTGGACTTATCACAGGATTTTCTTGGCAAGATTTGTTCGGAGAGGGTTTGTTTTTGCCTTCCTCTGAAACTTAGGGAGTGTGACTTGCCCAAGGTGGGTTTCCATAGCCAAGCAGATTCAATAGGGTTCTCTCCACTAACCTTGCTAGCTCTCTCAGCAAAAATCTAGTGCCCATTTATTAATGAGTTAGCTCCACATAAGCCACTGGGTTTTACTGCGCTATAAATAGACTTGTATTATTGGTGACATTACTTTGTCCTGTCACCAGATGTCTCCCTTGCATTTCACTGTAATGCTTGCAGAATCACACTAGATCCAGTAGCTGACTCTGCTCAGTCATGACTCAAGAAACACACACAGTTGGCCAATCACGTTCTGTAAATGAATAGCTGTAGCTCAAAACACTGATGTCAGTGGGACAGCACACAATCTGAACTGGGTTCTAGTCTAAGCTTTTAACAAGCTATTCAATATCTTGAACTTATTTTGGGGAAAAGGTTCAGCAGATCTGCAAATTTACTTCCCTACTGATATTGGGGGTACTAGCCTCCACTAGCTGTGAGGATAAAATAGGTGTCAAACATGTCTGCCACCTTGAACTCTTTGGAGAATGATTAGGAAGTAATTTAATGCATCATAATCTTCATGGAATGAGAGAACCAGTCTTCATATCCTAGGGTTGATTTAGAGCAAGGGTGGGGAATATGCTACCTGCAAGCTTCATGCCACCCATGGGATCCCATTTTACTGCCCCTGAGACCACTGCAGATATCTAAAGCCTCCAGTCCCCCCCTTTTTTTAAAAAAATGACCAAATCTCCTCCTTCAAACACTTAAACTGTAATAAACCATCACAAAATCATGGTGGTTTAACTCCTATAATCCCCACTGGCCCTCTACCTCCCTCAAACGATGGAAATCAGCCATATTTCAGAGAATTCTCAGAATAGAACGTGACATGTTGGCACGTCTGGTTGTACTTGGAACAACTATACAGCCTGTGGGAGAACATAGAAAGGAATGGTATGTCCCTTCATAGGTGTCGCAGATGAAAGGTGATCCCAGCTGAGATGGTACAACCTTTTATGTAAGATTTATGCCAATATATATTAAAATATGTATGTCTTGATTATTGAGCCCTCAAAGGCATCTAAAGAGATTACTACACATGGCTTTTAAATTGCAATTAGACCCAGAAAAAAGCCTTTGGAAATATTTATTGTATTGCAACATCTCTAACCTATGTGTCCCCGAAGCATGGTTACGGTGTCCTTTTTCATTATGAGTTTGCAATCACACTAGTCCTCAGGTGTGAAATGTCGCTGCTGGGACAGCTGCAATACTGACAGTCATGTAGTATCAGTGTTTCTTCTTCTCCCCCTGTACCCCCTCCCCTTCACTGTTCCCAAGCAGCCCCATTGCCTTTAATTTTTCTCTATTTCTTTTCTTTTTGTTTTAAAAACTTAAACTGCATCAGCAGAATTCCAGAATTGTGAGAAAATGTGAAACAAAAATACAATAAATGTTTCTGCACAATGGCAGAAACAAAGGGCATGCTGGGTAGGGTATAGGGCAGGGTTTGGCAACCTTTTGGGGGGTGGGGCCAGTCCCCCTGTCCCCCGATGCCCCCCGCGCACTACCAGGAGGGCTCACTCAACCGCACCGGGCCTCCGAGAGGCCCAGCGGCTGCAGGGGCCCCCCAGGAGTGCCATTTTGGGCCTCCGAGAGGCCCAGTGGCTGCGGGGGTCCTCCAAGATGCCATTTTGGATTCCAAAATGGCTCCTGGAAACTTGCGCGACCTTTCCTGCGACGGGAGAGGTCACGTTGACACCTGTGGCTGCGAAAGGTGGCGGCGGCGGCAGCAGGGGCTGGTCCGAAGGCCTCCACGGGCTGCACTTGGCCCACGGGCCTTATGTTGGCGACCCCTGGTATGGTGCATGGTTAAAGAGGAGTGTTGAAGAGAGCTTGATGGCAGAAACAGCCTCCAGTTATACAATTGCAAAGAGATGCATTAATGGCTGAAAACAGCATGTTTCCATTTTTATTAACTGACACAATTGTGGAGAGAATGGGGTTCATATAGTAACATGCTAAATTATAAAAAAAATGTTAAAACAGTAATGTAATAGTAATATGATAACAGTAATATAACAGTAATAACAAACCTTCCAATAAGAACATTTAACAGTATTAGCAAAACCACTGTATTCAAGATATCAGAAAAAGACTAAGACTTGGAAGGGCATCTATGAAGGAACTAACTAAAATCCTCAAATATAAAGATACATCATTGAATGCCAAAGTCAAGATCATTAATACTGTCTTTCTCGTTTTTGTGTATGATTGTGAAAGCTATGGTTTACTCTTCGTCTTTGGACTAATTAAGTTTTGTGTGGTCATTTCATCACTACCAGGTGTTTCGTTGTTGTTGTTGTTGTTTTAAAAAATTCCAGCTGTGCTGTAATAAATGTTCTGGTTAAAGGAACAGGCATATATTTAGGGACCACCTAAAATGAGATTAATCGAGACTTGGTATTCATTAATACATCCAGACATTTGACTTCTAGCTGAAAAAGTACAGGATTTTCATTTACAGCTAGTCTGAATTGAAGTTGCCCTGAAAGAGTAGGATACGAAGTTTCACCTGTCAAGGTGACACATTTCCCTGTGAAAACTGATAGAACTTAAAATGTCAGGCAGAAAACTTTATAAAAGGAAATTTATAAAACTGTGCATAGTTTTATAAATTTTCTTCAAAGATAATACTGAAATCTGAATGCTGGAGGGCTGAGGGTAGAATAAGTATATTTCTTTACCCAATTTAACCAATTGTAGCCAAGGGGTCTCTCTAGGGGAATTTTTAATTAACTCAATTTAATCATTGGGTTACACTACAAAACAACTCTCCAAGACCACTTCCCATATTTATACAGAGGTTGCTGAGATAGAGTGATGCAGAGACAGAATTCTTCCAATGATTGTATTTTATTAAGGGGAAATCACACAGCAAACAAACACTCACTCACTCACAGATACAAGAGCTATAGAAATGATAGGAAAGGCTTCATTAAGGTATGGTTACCAAAACGAGGCTGCTCCTTCATAATGAAAATATGCTGGGAGATCTTGGAAGACAGAGCGAGTAATGGCAGCAGAATGAGGAAGACATAAAAGTCCCCCTGCTCTCTGGCTAGCTTGCTCTCCTTCCTCCTTCTCTTCTCTTCTCTTCTCTTCTCTTCTCTTCTCTTCTCTTACTTAACAAAGAAAAACAGAGACCTTTATAAGCCAAAACTGGCCTGAAGGCAAAGGAATTTGTCCTACGTCAAAGAGGCCGAATTTGCCTGAGAAAAGGATCACTCAAGCTGGCAGTTTCTGAGGAGTGTGTGTGAGATTAGAGTTGTAAATTAACCTCATCTTGTTTAGTTTTTTGTGGGTTTTTCAGGCTGTGTGGCCATGTTCTAGAAGAGTTTCTTTCTGACGTTTCGCCAGCATCTGTGGCTAGCATCATCTTGTTTGTCTGACAGAAATCTGAAATGTCTTCCTGCCTTGTAAATCATCCATCTTCCTGACTCTAGAGATGTTAATGACTTCCATTAGCAACTCCCCAAACCCATCTATCTGAAGTGTTTATGTGATGTCTACATGCTCCTTCACCTTGAGGATAATGGAGTCTAGAGTCCAGAGTCCGTTTTGGAGTCATAAGAAAAGACAGGCACCCATTTAAAATTAGGAAGAGTCCAGTGATGGTAACACAATTGTACTGCCACAAGATGTTGTGATGGTCACCAAGTTGGAAAACTTTAGAAAAGAAAGGATTGGACAAATTAATGGAGAATAAAGTTATCAGACAGAAGCTTAATCCAGACAAGACAAACGTGCTCCTGGTCAGTCGGAAAGCAGATCAGGGAATAGGGATCCAGCTTGTGTTAGATGGCGTTACATCCACCTGAAGATGCAGGTTCGCAGTTTGGGGGTTCTCCTGGACTCAGCTTTGAACCTAGAGGCCCAGGTCTCAGCATTGACCAGGATTGCTTTTACACATATAAAATTTGTGCGCCAACTGCGCCCATTCCTTAAGATGCTGGATCTGGCCACAGTGGTACATGCCTTGGTTACATCCCGTTTGGACTACTGTAATGCACTCTACTTGGGGCTGCTTTTGAAGAGTGTTCAGAAACTTCAGCTTGTCCAAAGAGCTGCAGCAGGCTGTTAACACGGGCAGGTTACAGAGATCACACAACACCCCTGTTGAAACAGCTCCACTGGCTGCCAGTTTGTTTCTGGGCACAATTCAAAGTGCTGGTTATAACCTACAAAGCCCTATATGACTCAGGTCCAAGCTATTTGATATCTCCCTATTTGAGCTGCCCTGGGCTCTGAGATCTTCAAGAGATGACCTTCTCTTTTTCTCAATACCATCACAAGCATGGTTGGTAGAGACATGAGAGAGGACCTTTTGCATGGCTGTCCCTAGACTGTGGAACCCCCTGCCCAGTGAAACCAGAATGGCCCCCTCCTTGGCTTTCCGCTAGCAGGTTAAAATCTACCTGTTTAGACAGGCTTTAAAGAAGAAGGTTTTTAAAGAATGGACTGGGTGTCATATTCTTTTAAAGTACAGTTGCCTCTCCCTATTCATGGGGGATCCGTTCTGGATCCCCCCACGAAAATGGCTGCTCACTAATATTCAAGCCCCATTGAAAGTAATGGCACGTCCCTCCCCGCGAAGAGCAAGATTCCAGACCTCAAGTCCATGAAAGTGGAGGGACAATTATATTTTAATCACTTTTATCTTTTTAACTACATTTTATTCTTTTATGCAATCTGTTTTAATATTGTAATTTAATATAATTAGAATAATATAATTTATAATATTTTAAGATATACAAAATAATAATAATAATAATAATAATAATAATAATAATAATAATAATTTTGTTATTGTATTATATCTAGTTTCAGTAATAAGGCATATTGGGAGAGAATGGAAAACTAGTACAAAATTGTGAATTCTCCTCCCTTTAATGTGGCCATCTGCCTTAAACTGTACTGGGCTTAATGAACTCCTGTTTTTGTGGATAACATCAGAGGCACTATATTTCTCAGTTTCTGGGAGTAAGGCGTTTGAGCGTGCTCTCACACTTGCGTTCTGCCTGTGGGTTGCCATAGGCAATCAGTTGGCCATTGTGTCAACAGATTGCTCTACAAGATAGACCTTGGGTCTGATTCAGCATGATCCTTCCTTTGTTATTGTTGTTGTGTGCCTTATGACAACTGTAAGCTGAACCAATCATGTGGGATTCTGAGACTGAGAGTATGTGACTCAACCAAGGTCACCCAATGGGTTTCAATGGCTGAATGGGAATTGAACCCTGGTCTCCAGAGTCGTAGCCCAACATTCAAATCACTACACCATGCTGGCTCTCACAAACTTTTCTGTGTTCCTTTTAAAAATTTATTACTTCCAAATTGTAATACAAGAAGTACAACTAATTTGCAACTTTATTTATTTATTTATTTATTTATTTGACAAATAAGGACAACACAATAGTTGGACTTAGCAAACACTTCCCTAAAATATAAATGCAACAAAGAGTGAGAAGTATTTCTGCATATACCAAAATATAGCATTTTAGCCTATAACATTACATTTTCAGATCTATTTTCATAAGACAGTTCACTTGACATAATACACAATCTGTCATGACACATCTATGTGGAGGGGAAAAAATCTGACATATTGCCTATGATGACAATAGAGTCTTTGCATTGTAGGGCTAATGGTAAATAGCAGTTTCTATTGTCAATGTAAGAAGAGCCTTCCTGGATTCAGTCAACCATCTTATTTCAAAGATTGCTCAAGGACTTACAATAACCAGCCAAATTCTTTTTTGGGGGCCAGCCATACCATTTGGCAGAGTTGGGGCAGCAGCTTCAAATGAAGCAGCAGTGCAGTCCTACAGCAGTGCATTCTCAGTGCCTTCACCAACTATTCCCCACTGAAGGACAGGGTTGTGCATGCACACATACCCAACTTTTCCCAGAAAAAAACTGGGACACGTGGTCAAGCAACATCAGGGTGTGGTCAAAATGGCAAGGGTTATTTATGAGAAAGAATACACAAGCTAGAAGAGGTTGTAGGAGTTTGGGGTTTTTTGCCTGAGTCTACTGGGAGAGAGAGGTTTCTGCAGCACAGAATACAATTGCTGCTACTGCCAGGACTGTAAACAGAAAGCAGCACTAGAGGTAAAGAAAGCTATTTTGTTGTTCCCAAAGCACCTTTTAGATACAGGATGAAATCACTCTGTATCACCTATATTCACCCTAGGCTTATGTTAGGATGACTGTTCGCTCTGACTTTGTTCACACATGCAGGTGAACCTACATCTGAAAATAAAACAAAAAGATATTGTCACACTGATACAAATATTTTGCGGAGATGTGCATGCACTATGCTAAGGCAAAGCAGGAAGAAGCCACTAAAAATAAAAATTCAATTTACAAATTTTGTTTTTACCATAAATGTTTAGAGAAAGGACGTGTCCTGGGCAAATGCCTAGGAAAATGCACCTCTGCTTCAAGATACAAGCCAGTCCAGGGTCATATAAGGAGGGCCCATAAGAGCAGAAGAGTGGGTAAAGCAATCCAGGAAGTACTGAATGGAGTGAATCCTCTCCTGACCCAAGGATAAAAGAGAAAAAAGCAAGCTAAGTTTTGTGTTACCTTTAACTCAAGACCCTTGAAAAATTGAACAAAATGCCCTAGACTTCCAGTTTGTCCCATGTGCAGAAAACCACAGAATTTAAAGCCCATAAACCTAACAAACTCATCATAATTCCTATGCCCAAGAGGGTAAGCCACTAAGGTAGATACCCCTGTGTGTATCTTAAGACAACCAAACAAGCTCCCAATGTAGGTAGGCACTCCTATAAAAATGGATGCAGAATGCATCAGTGGGTGCTTCACAGGATGTGAAGCTGTATCAAGGGCTACAAAAAAATTGATATTTTTCGACATATGTGATAGCAAGGTGCTACACCCTTCCTACCAGGTAAATGACATACTCCCAGATTAGCAGACACTGGATTGGAAGTGTATCACAATTTTGAGCAACTCTTTGTTAAGACATGAATCACATGGATTGATCTAAGTGTTTTACTGGATGACAGGCTGTTTGTACAAAGATTCTTTTAAATATCATATCTAAAGCTTTAAGTCACAGTTTGTGAACACTTTGCTGTAGTAATGGAGAACAAGATGTTTTCTTACATAATTCATGATGTTCTCTGAGTTATTTTTATTTTACCCTTTGACTTTCAAGGTATTAAGAAACAGAGCAGTGCACTTAGAAAATGAAAAGGTACAATACTTATTTTTATACCATTTGAAGCCCAGATGATATTTATATACCATCTGCCAATTCTACCATACTCCAATACTGAGATGGAACTCACTGCTATAAATATACAGGCACAGTGATTGAATTGAAAATAAAGTACCCAGAAATGCAATTTATTACAAACAAAGCAAAGCAAAAGACAGACCTGACAATGTCTGCTAAAACATAATTATGCTATTTATTTATATACATATATATTTATATTTGACAAACTAAAATGCTAGACTAATAAAAGCATCCATTGCCATTGCAAAGTATGTTGCACAGTAAGAATGTTGTTAGGCTTCCTTTGAACATTGAATAAATGAAACAAACAACATGAACTGTCATTATTTCATGCTAGTCAGTTCCCAGTCTTTGAAAATTTCTATACACCATTTTGACTTGCAACAACAAAATATCAGAGTACTAAGTACAAGAATGGAAATTGATTAATAAAAACTTCTTTAGAAATGTTCTTGACATATATCCATATACATACTTCTGTCAACTTAAAATAAACTATCTTTAAAGATATTTTGGGATATGTATACTTCAAGGATCAAACACTGATAGGCATGGGGACTGCAGCCAGGAAATCAGAAGAAGATTAATAGTTGGGAAAGTGGTTATGAAAGAACTACAAAAGATCCTAAAATGCAGATATACAACTCAGCACAAAAGTTAGAATCATACAAGCCATTGTATTCCCTATCACCATGTATGGATGTGAGAGCTGCAAAGTTAAGAAAGAAGATAGAAAGAAAATCAATTCATTTGAGATGTGATGCTGGAGAAGAGTGCTAAGGCTACCATGGACAGCCAAAAAGACAAACAGATGGGTCCTAGAGCAGATCAAGCCAGAAATCTCCCTGGAAGCCAAGGTAGCAAAACTGAGGCTGTCATACTTTGGAGATATCATGAGAAGGCACAGCTCATTGGAAAAAATAATGCTCGGAAAGGTGGAGGGAAGTAGAAAGAGAGGAAGGCTGCATGCTAGATGGATGGACTCTATTAAGGAGGTTGCGGGTATGAGTTTGCAGGAACTAAGCAGAACAGTGGAGGACAGGGAATCTTGGCGATGTCTCATCCACAGGGTTGCCATGAGTTGAGATTGACTGGAAGGCAGTTAACAACAACAACAACAAACAATTCAAGGAGACCTGAGACAATGCTACCTTTTCAAGATACCGTGGCGTATAAGACGACCCACGTATAAGACGACCCCCCCATTTTTCCAGTCAAAATATAGAGTTTTAGCACCTCTACCCTCATATCCGGCGTATAAGACGACCCCCCACTTTAGCCACAGATTATGCAGGTAAAAAAGTAGTCTTATACGCAGGAAAATAAGGGTACTATGTTTTACCATAGATAATGCTGATGGAGAAAATCTTATGGATTCCTCAACCTTTCCAGTCATACTAACATTTAGATTTTGGGTTTATGTTAACATTCTGGATTTTTATTAAATTAAGTCAAAGTCCCTCAGCTTCACTTTGATGTGAAATTCCAAAATGTCCTCCATTTTGAGCATGACTAAAAAGATTGAATTTGTATTTATATTAGTGTTTTTAGTTTTTCTTTTGTAGTATCCTACATTTATCTTGAATGTTTTACATTTTGTAATGCTTGTCGTCATTTCTAGTTAGGACATCTGGTCACCTTGTACCACCTCAAAGCAGTAGGAAAATATTTTATTCTGTTAATGATATGAGTGATTATGGCCTTATCTGAGTACCATTTTCAATCCTTCTAGGATTGCCCTAAGAGCACATGACATCTCCAAGAATATGCCCCAACCCACCTGAGAATTTGGAAAACCTATGCCTTTTGGGTAGGCCAGGACTGACCTGGTAGGGCATGGCATAGGTAAAGTCTGTAGGCAACAAACAGATGTAAGATTTCCATTATGTAATAAAAGCCAGAAGTACCCTACCATTCAAATAATAGCAATATTTATTAGAGGTTGTTTAAATAAGCATCTATACACAATTTCTACAAAAGGCAGCATGGTGTAAGTGGTTTGAATGTTGAACTAGGACACTGAGAAAACAGGGTTCAAATGCCCTCTGGCTGACCCTGGGCAAGTCACAGTCTCTCAACCAATGAAGAAGACAATGGTAACCCTTCTATAAATAAATCTTGCCTGGAATAGAGTTGCTGTTGCTGTAAGTCAGAATTTACTTTAACAATACATTTTTCTTCTCAACTCTTAAAAACATCTTCTTCTTCCCCCCCCCCCCCACAAGCATACACACAACCAGTCCCTACCCTACCTATCCCTATTTCTATTTTTTTCCTATATTTTCTATATATATATATATATATATATATATTCAGTGGGTTTGGACACAGTAGTTTTCGCTGGTAAAAAGATGTAATGAGTGGGCATTTAGAAAGGTTTACACTGAAATTCTTAATGCCAAACATGTCTTAACACCTGCAGGAGATTTAGTGTTGTCTGATTTCAGAGTGAGGAGAATGCTCAACTGGAAGCTCATTTGAAATTAATCACTAATGTCAGATCCAGCTCTCTGGCTGCAAATAAGACTTAGGAAGGAAAAATTAATATATATCTGTCTCAATACATGACTGTTTTAAACAGAACTTGTTTTACTGCCAGAACAGGAAGAATAATTTAATGGTCTCTAGTCATTCCGTGTATAAGATGGGAAAATATGTTAGAGTAGTATATTTTCTGCCCATTCTGATCTATTTTTAGTGCCAGTTCTGTATCACTTTGCTTGAAGTGAGCATATCAGCTCTGAATTCCACTGCAGATTTTGTAAAATGAGACTTACAAGATCACTGTTTCCTGAGACAATGCCCAAGGATACCATGTAAGATATATAGACTATTTTAAAAGCCTGACATTTCCTATCCCGGGGACTGCAGTTGGGGGGGGGGAGTCAAGGTAAACATTTGAAATAAAAAGGCCTTCCTTCTCAATTCTGATTAATTTGAAATGTCTGAAAATAATTAAAAATAAATAATTAAAAAGATTTGTTTTAAAAGTAGTTTTCCCCCAAGTTTCTGTTTTTGTTCCAAGCTATTCCTATTCCCTCCCAGTTCAAATTTTATTTCATGGAGAAAACAAATCAACAGCTTTATTTTTGCAAGTAAATTAATTTTATTTCCTAAAAATTGCCGATATATGAAATCTAAGCATGGAAGTTTTGCCATATTATTTTGTGGCATTTCAGTTAATCCAAGCTACCCAGCTCATCAAGAGATTTACCTCTATACTTTGGGTAGAATTAGAATAAAACATAGAAAAACCTCAATCGGTCAGCCCCTTTTTTTCTGACATCTCAGCTAGAACCCTGAATAGTATAGAAAATCCTTTTCTTCAAACATCATTTTCTGTTTGGAGGAAATGGGGTCATCTCATGGCTCCTAGCCCTTCCCCAATTAGACCATTTCTACTTCACCCTTTCTTTCTTAGCCCAGATCATACAATTTAAAGGGTGGGAAGATAAGGGCATCTATACCATACAGGGCTTATTCCAGAATTCTTGACCTAAAAATACAGAAAGCATCTTAAATGTGTTGTCACCCCTTAGGCCCTCCTGGCACCAAATTCAATAAATTACCTCACTTGTGTCCCAACTAGCACAGTCAGGAGAAACCCTTAGATCAGGGGTAGGCAACCTTTCCCCTTTAAGGGCCGAGGGACATCAGCTCCCAGAAGCCTCAGCCATGTTGGCCAATAGTCCCATGTTGGCCAATAGCTCCTGGGATTCTGGGAGCTGAAGTCCCTCGGCCCTTAAAGGGGAAAGGTTGCCTACCCCTGCCTTAGATCCTTGACCATACTTGGACAAATGTGCACAGTCCCAGGTCAACTAGTAAAGGGAGGGTCAGCTGCATTGTATAACTGGATGGTTGAAGACTCCTATGGGAGAGGTACTTTTTATAAAACAGGGTGGAAGTTGGATGTACATTCAGTTATTTCAGATGTAGAATGGCAACATATGGGGTCATGTCCTCTTTATAAATCCAAGCCATCTGCCCTATGGGAAAACACATTGAAGGTGGTATAAGATGGTACCTGACCTCTGTTCAGCTAGCATGAATGACAAGGAAGATATCTCCTTTGTGCTGGAGGGGTTGTGGGGCAAGAGGTACATATCTACACATATGGTTGGAGTGCCCACATGTCCAACAATGCTGGACATAGATTGTTCAGTTGATTTTAGATATTACTAAACAAAAGATTCAACCCATCCCAAAGTTGCTTCTCTTGTCAGTATTCCAATCTAATAATAAATCTCTCCATCACAAAGAAAATACCTTTTTAGCTAGACTAATCATTGCCAGAAACTGGAAACTAGGTCATCTGTCCATAGATCAATGGTGGAAGAAGTACTGGGTAGGATGTTTAATGGAGGAGCTTACAGATGATGTCAGGAGGACCTCTGAGACAAGGAACTGTAACCAATTCAAGGAAAAGTGGCTGCCTCTTATAGAATATATAAACTCCAACTCTCATGCTCATGTCCCACCACAGTATCACAGGAGATTTTGGTCTGAAGTTTTGAATGAGACCTCAGCTTTGTAAATTTGTATTTTAGCTTGTGTTTTTAAAGCAGAATGGTGATGCAATTGTGTTTTACCTGTTATAAACAATAAAATTATTTTAAAGTAGTTTTATTTAAAGAAATAATAGCATATAGGGTATATTGTTGTGAGGCAAGCTTTTTTATTCATAAATGAAAAATTTATCATCATATTGCTGCCAAAATAAATAGAAAAGTGGCATCAATATGTTAATGATTTGCTAATAATTTCACTTAAAAGGAAAATAGATATCAAAGTCAGAATGTAGCATTTTAAATTTTTTCACATTTTATAGCAGAGTGGGCAAACATAGACCACCCAAGGGCCAATTTTTAACCCTTCTTCAAGCCTTTTTTTTTTAATTTTTAACCCTTCTTCAAGCCAATTTTTAACCCTTCTTCAAGGCCCACTGTGGCATTTTACAGCTAAAAACAAAAACAAAACAAAACAAAACATTCAAATATTGCAACCAAAAGTCATTCCGCTCTGCAATTTCCTGGTTAGTTGTGATCTGCCATTCCAGCCAATTGGATGTGATATGCCATTGGTATTCCTGGAAATGTCACAACCAATTTGTGGGTGGAAAACAAAACCATAGGGCTGGGGGGAAAAAGGGTTTGGGGGCCACATTCAGTCCACATAGTTGCCCTGTTGTCTAAATAAAATTCTAATTAAAAACAGCAACACAGGAGTATAGCTGCATTGTAGAAATAAAGTAGTTTGACACCACTTTAGCTGCCATGACTCTATTCTTCAGAGATTTGTAGTTTGGTGAGCTCTCTGACAGACCAGGCTGAATACGTCACCAAACTACAAATCCTAAGATTCCACAGGATGTAGCCATGACAGTTATCACAGGATGTAACCATGACAGGCATCCTACTGCTTTATTTCTGCAGTGTGGAAGAACTGACAAATAATGTATGTCAAGAGAAGCGAGACACAAAAAAGTATATATCAAGAGAACACATGTGCAGTGTAAGAAGACAAAAGTTCAGATGGGACTACATAAAGAGATCATGCCCGAGAGATAACTGAGTATTTTACCTTGTATTAGAGGATTATAAGATGGAACTATTACTCCTTTAGGCATAACTTCTACAGAATATACTTAATGTAGGAAAGAGTGTTACAAAAGAAGGTGGGATCGTTATTTGAAAGCTATCCCACCTTCAGTTCACTCTGTTTCCCAGAATGGTCTGGAGAGCGTACCAATCATTCCACAGAACCTTACCTTGCTCCTTTGCAATGCCAGGTCAGTTAAAAATAAGACCCATATTATCTATGACCTCCTGTTAGAGGAGGATGCTGACCTGGCTTGCTTTATAGAGACCTGGCTGGGAGAGGATAGCGCCATAACTTGGATGCAAGCCCTCCCAGCTGGGTACTCTGTTAGTGAGCAGGTAAGGGGAAGTGGGCGGGGGGGTGGAGTGGCTCTGGTTCATAAGAACAACCTCATCTTGACCAGAATACCTGTCTGGAAAACAGTCCACTTCAAGTGTATGTACCTAAGCCTGAGGACTAAGGATAGTTTGGGGATTCTGCTAGTATACCGTCCACCCCGTTCTCTAAGACTCCCTAACCGAGTTGACACAGCTGGTCTCAGAGTTGCTGTTGGAGTCGCCCAGACTTCTAATTTTGGGCAGTTTCAACATTCCACTTGAGACCAGTCTGTTGAATCTAACAGGTGCAGCTCGGGAGTTTATGGAATCCATGACAAACATGGGCCTATCCCAATTGGTCATTGGGCCCACTCATTGTGAAGGTCATACCCTCAATGCGGTCTTCAGTACAGAACAGGAATATCCATGGGCGGAGGTTATTAAAACCACCACATTGTCATGGATGCATCATTTCCTGATCAAGGCTGAATTAAGAGCCACTGTCCACCCTGCCAGGGGTGGAGGGCCCAATAGAATGGTCCGCCCTCAAAGGCTAATGGAACCACCCTCAAAGGCTAATGGAACTCAAAGGCTAATGGATTCCAGAAAGCCTTAGTGGGTCTAATGGTTGGTAACGCCGGTGATTCTGTCAAAGCTTTGGTTAATACCTGGAACACTGATCTCACCGAGGCTATTGACACAATCGCTCCCAAGTGTCCTTTCCAACACGCTTCAAATCGTAAACCATGGTATACCGAAGAGCTTAGGAAGATGAAGCAGGCTGGACAATGATTAGTGTGCATCTGGTGGAAAACTCGACACTTATCTGACAGGACTTGTCATAGGAAATTTCTTTGTTCCTATAAAGAGGCGATACGTGCAGCAGAGAAATCCTTCTCCTCTGCACGTATTGCGTCTGCAGAGTCCCGTCCAGCAGACTATTTAGGGTGGTAAGGGAACTGACACAGGTTCCACCTGTGCAGAACCCATTACTTAACCCGACAATGGCCTGCTGTGATGTGTTTAACAACTTCTTTACAGATAAAATCTCTCAAATAAGAGCCGCCTTAGATGCCAGCGTTGTAACAGAATCAATTGACGAGGTGTCCAGTAACTCCGATGATGAAATTATACTGGTTCAGTTTCAATCCATGAGTACTGATGACGTGGACAAGATACTTGGTAGTGAGGAAAACAACCTGCCCTCTTGATCCTTGCCCTTCGTGGGGCAGTAGGGAGAAAAACAGATTGAAACTGAATCCAGACAAAACGGAGGTACTTACAGTAGCAGCCCCCGAACCCAGGTAGTGGGTTGCAACCAGGGTGCTCCTGGATCCGTTGCTTCAGATAATAAATCAGGTAAATGTGACGGTCAGGAGTGCCTGTTATCAGCTTCGGCTGATACGCCAACTGTGTCCTTTCCTGGAAGTTAGGGACCTTGAAACTGTGGTACATGCGCTGGTAACCTCTTGTCTTGATTTCTGTAATGTGCTCTACATGGGGCTACCCTCGTACCTGGTCCGGAAACTTCAACTAGTACAGAATATGGCAGCCAGGTTGGCCTCAGGAACAACGAGAAGAGACCATATAACACCGATCTTAAGATCACTTC
Source organism: Phrynosoma blainvillii (assembly GCA_026167975.1). Lineage (NCBI taxonomy): Eukaryota > Metazoa > Chordata > Lepidosauria > Squamata > Phrynosomatidae > Phrynosoma > Phrynosoma blainvillii. Next base: position 253,282,504 of record JANUYF010000003.1, read on the forward strand.
ACTGGCTGCCCATTAGTTTCCAGGCCCAGTACAAGGTGTTGTTATCACCTTTAAAGCCCTAAATGGCTTGGGTCCAACCTATCTTCGAGACCGCCTCCTCCTGTATAACCCACCCCGCACACTCAGGTTCTCTGGGAGGAATCTGCTGCAGCCTATAAAAGCTAGGCTGTCTGCAACTGCCCAGAGGACCTTTTTGGCAACCGCTCCCAGATTATGGAATGGCCTGCTGGATGAGATCTGTCATATTACCACCTTGAACAGCTTTAAAAAGGCTGTTAAGATGGATCTCTTCTGGCAGGCCTTTCCTAAATAGATACTCCGGCCATCAAGAGATAGCCCAACCTGCTCCCCTGATTCTGCTGCAGTTATAGTTATTGTTATTTGGTTATTTTGTATTTTATTTTAAGTGTATTTTAAATTGTTATTGTTTAATAGTATTTTAAGGGGTGGGTGGGATTGTGGGATATAAGATGTATATTTTTAATGTTGTAAGCCACCCAGTTTGCATTACGCAGAGGGAATGGGATTAAAAAAATTATTATTATTATTATTATTATTATTATTATTATTATGTGTGCATGCTGTTTCACCTTGCCTTGAGTTACTATAGTTTCATAGATATGAAAAAGTGAACTGGAAAGGAAGCCACTTAAAAGTATAATAATCTCATTTTATATATATATGTCAATGGTTTAAATGGGAAATGTCCCAACAGAACTGGTCATAGATGGATGAGAAAACTAAATAAATGAATGCATTTGTTTTAAAAATAGTTTTGTTGAAAGAAAAAAATAGCATGTAAGTATATTGTAGTGATGCAAGCCTTGTATTCATAAGTGAAAGATCATCATTTTGCTGTAGAAATAAAGTGACAAATCAATTTAAATAGCAAAACTGCATAGACATTTCAACATTTTGTTAATTTAACTTAAAAGTAAAATAGATATCGATTTCAGAATGCAGAATGTATCTTTTTCACTCTGTATGCAAATGTCAAGGTAGAAAAGGGCTCCTGAAGGTGATTGTTTTACCTCCAGATGCAGTAGAGGTTAAGAGTTTCTTCAAAACACTGACTGAAAGTGAATTCACACAACCATTTTGACATTGGTCTGCATCCAATGTGCAGGATAAGGCATGCTTAACTCTGTTGTTTTCAGTGGGGTAAAACAGTCCTGTGCCGGCTTGGGGTAGTGGTAATGACAAGGTAAGATCAACACAAGTTAATACAGTGGGCCCTTGTTATTCGCTGGGGTTTGGTTCCAGGACCTCCTGTGGATAACAAAATTCGCTGATGCTCAAGTGGCATAGCAAAATAGTGTCCCTTATATAAAATGGCAAATCAAGGTTTGCTATTTGGAATTTATACTTAAAAAAAACTATTTTCAAGCTGTGGATAAGGAGGGCCGACTGTATTTTTGTCTTTGGAGTGCTTTCTCTCTCTCTCTCTCCCCCCCCCCTTTTTTTTTTTTTTTTTTTTTTTTTTTTGCAGTCAACCAAAAATCAAAACAATCCATTTGTGCTAATACAAATATAGAATCAATGTTAAAAAGACACTTTTAGCATATCTATTGATATTTTGTAAGCACATGGCTCAATCTGTCCTAGATTTCACACTTCTCCCAGATAAGTAAAAAGATTCACAGGATTGGACAAACCTATGGTTAATTTGCATTGTATCTTCATAGCAACTCAAATGTGTTAATTTGACCTGGTAGAAACAGGCAGGGTATTCTTTGGCTGTCATCAAGAGCCATCCAAATTGTGATTGGAACATCTGATGAGAAGACTAGCTAATCATTACAACAACTATTTAGGTGTGTTGGAGGGAAAGGTCTAGAAAATGTGGCATAGTATATAATAATGAGAAGAAACAGTCAAGGAATTACTGTACAGAAAATTCTGTACAGTACTTTCTATTTTCAAGCAAATGGAAAGGACCCAAAATAAGACCAATTAGAGCTGAGTTTTACTTTGGAGATGAATGCTTGGTGGCAGAGATTTGTGAATCTCATGAAGTAATGGTCCAAGTTGATCCAAATATTTCCTAAACAAGACTTTTGGCTTGCCCTTCATGGACAGTCTGTTTGTTTTTCTGCCTTGAAGTGTGCCCAAAATTGTTTCTGCGACTATTTTGAATAATAGCCTTTTCTGCATTAAGCTATGTATGTAATTTTTAGAGAAGCACAGTTAATCAGGTCTCAAATACATTCTGAATTGGTTCACTTGCATCACACTCGCCACAGGGCGGTATATAAATAAAAATTTATTATTATTATTATTATTATTATTAATTAAAATCAAATTCATAACAGTTTTTAAAATGAAAGATGAAATTTCCCATAAATTTTCAGGATTTCCTCCAGCACTTTCACAATCAACATTTAGTGGATGGCTTTCTTCTTCTTTTGAATTTATTTGAATTTGCTATCTTCTCTCATTTAAATTAATATATTAAAAAATGTAGAATCATAGAATCGTAGAATTGGAAGAGATCTCAAGGGCTATCCAGTCCAACCCCTACCATGCAGGAAATCACAATCAAAGCATCCCCAACAGATGTCCATCCAGCCTCTGTTTAAAGACCTCCAAAGAAGGAGACTCCACCACATTCTGAGGGAGTCTGTTCCACTGTCAAACAGCTCTTACTGTCAGGAAGTTCCTTCTAATGTTGAGTTAGTCTCTTTTCCTGTAGCTTCCATCCATTGTTCTGTGTTCTAGTCTCTGGAGCAGCAGAAAACAACCTTGCTCCATCCTCAATGTGACACCCCTTCAAATACTTAAACAGGGTTATCATATCACTCCTTAATCGTCTCTTCTCCAAGCTAAACATACCCAACTCCCCAAGTCTTTCCTCATAAGGCATGGTTTCCAGACCCTTCACCATTTTGGCCACCCTCCTCTCGACACGCTCCAATTTAACATTCTTTTTGAATTGTGGTGCCCAGAATTGGAGACAGTATTCCAGGTGAAGTCTGACCAAAGCAGAATAGAGTGGCACTATTACTTCCCTTAGACACTATACTTCCATTGATGCAGCCTAAAATTGCACTGGCCTTTTCAGTTGCCTCACCACACTGTTGACTCATGTTCATATAAAATGCTATGATAAATATTTTGTCATGACTTGCCAGGTCTGGCTCAGCTTAAGGGAGAAGGATTAGCCATAAAGCACTTGGACAAAAAATTAACATTCCTAATGAATTATTCATGTTCGTCATGTTAATAATATGTTTAAAAGTACTGACTGAGCCACAACTGCATTTAATTATAATACAGTTTCAGCTGAAGAAACATTGCATTAAATAAAATCTTCTTCTGGCCTGTGGTGCCTCAAAGACTAACAAATTTATTATAGAATGAGCTGTAGAGCTATAAGTCAGCTGGTGACTTCCATTCAGTGGAATGGTCAATATCAGGGGTAGGCAACCTTTTTGAGCCGGGGGCTTGGTTGCTGTCCCTCAGACAATTGGGGGGCCAAAGCACACTCTCTCAGCCCCTAAAAAGCCATGGCAAAACCCCTGTGGAGATTTTGTCAAGAAAACCCCAAGAACACATAATAACAACAATAATCATTATCATCATGGAAACGACTGGAAGGCAGGCCCACAAACAAACAGGGATGCATGCACACTGTCTCAGCCCCAGAAAAGCCATGATGGCAAAACCCCTGTGGAGATTTTGCCAAAAAAAAACCCAAGAACAAGTAATAACAACAATAATCAATATCATCATGGCGGGCGGCGGGGGGCGGCGGTGGCAGGACCGGCCTGGGGCCGGTCCAAAGGCCTCGGAGGGGCGCATCCGGGCCCCAGGCCTTAGGTTGTCTACCCCTGGTCAATATGCTCTGGCTTTCAATTTTAACAGAGTTGTCATAGATGCTCAATCTCATCTCCAAAGTAAATCCAGTACCTTGAATAGCTTCTTTAAAAATTGGACTCAAACCCAGAATGGTATCACTGCTTCAGTGACAGGGACCTGTTACCCAAAGTGGGGAGAGTGGGAGGTCCCCATAAACTGTGTCAGCTTCAGGTTAAATGTTGGGGGAAATAGCTTTAGCTTGCAAAAGGCTGGGTAACTTCAGGATCATTGGCACCTGTCAAAGTAGAAAAGGGCTCACTGAGGAGGTCTCCATGTTTGGATGAATTAAGCTTTTATTTATAAATATGCAAGAGTGCAATCAAATGCAGGATAGTAACTCAAACAGACCCACCATTCAGAGCTAACCAAAATGGAAACATAGAAATTGGACAGCAGAGTTTGAAGGGTGCAAAGAAGCTGTCTGAAGAGTAGACCATGGAAAATGGGAGCGGTTCAGACTGGGGTCTGAGGATGACACAATTCCTACACAGAGTACAGAAGGGGGGGGGGGACTAACTGTATGCGTACTATGTGTGTGTGCACATTCTGGGTGCCAGCTGTGTTCAAAGAGACTAGATTTTGGGGAATATCTGAAATCCTAGCCTCAAGGGGTGTGCTATCTTGTAAGGTAACAAAGACATTATGTTCTTTTCAGGAATCAGCAATGGGATTCTGGATTAGTTGATGGCTTTAATGCTAGGGTTACAAAAATGGTGACTGGATGAGGACAAGCTCAGGTTGAAGGGATAGGGAAGTTGGCTGGGAGCATAGCAGGGGGTAGGGAGAAAGTGCTGGCTTACTCCTTCGGTGCAATGAGACCTCCTTTGTCTCTGGGTGGAAGAGGAAATACAAAAGGGCCTGAGGTGAGAAGTATTCTGTACACCCATTTAGCTTTGGCCTGCACTCCTTATGGGAAACCCACCTGGTATTCCAAAAGTCACCATGACCTCTTAAGAACATGCTGGCTTCCAATATGAAATATGAAAACATGGAGACCCCAAATAAAATGCAGGGTATGCAGTGTGTACTAACAGACCATATGGCTTGAAAAGTTCCTTTAACCATTGTCACTGCTTCACAGAAGTGAGTAAAGGCCTTTGCAGAGTGCCAGAAATAGTGCAAATTGAGTCCACTTTAACTGCCCTGACTCAGTGCTAGGGAATCATGGGAACTGTAGTTTATTGTGGCACCAGAGCTCTCTGACAGAGAAGGCTCAATGTCTCAGAAAAAAATACAATTCCCATCATTCTCTAGCACTGAGCCAGGGCAGTTAAAGTGGACTCAATTTGCACTATTTCTAGCAGTCTGCAAAGGCCCATTTCTATGTATATCAAATTACATATGAAGGCTCTGTTAAAGACTACTCTGGGAACCAAATAAATATCTCCTATTTGCTTATTGGTTCCCTGAATGGTTTGTGGATAAATAAAATTATCCACAAACCATTCAGGGAACCAAATAAATATCTCCTATTTGCTTATTTCAGTATTCCACTTTTGCAGAAGTCAGCTTGATGATTCCTTTTTAACACAACGAGACCCACTTCTGGGTATACAGGAATAGGGTTGCTCTTTTGAAACATTCCCAAGAACAAATTTTAGGACATGATAAGTCCTAAATTAATTAGATAACTAAATAAGAGTGCTAAATATGAGTGCCAAGTGACTAATAAACAAGGCTTAGAACTGAGGGACAGTGTTCAAAATCCAAATATTTCAGAAATGCAAATAACATATTCCCAAAGTATCTATAACAATGCATGAATCAGATAATTCTGGTAGCAACTGCAAATATATAAACTATATAGTACATTGAGTAGATTTACAGAGGGTTAGGAACATCACAGGGCACTTGATGCCAAATCAGCTTCTTTGTCCAGCTGGCTTAGTTGTCAACTCACAGCAAGCCAGGATCTCATCACCTGCTCCCAACCCCTTTTAACTAGAGATGACAAAGACCAAATCTGGGATGTCCTCCTCTCACTTTTGCAGGACATCACTGGCCTATAGTTCTGTATCACTGATTCCCTCTTTTATTACAGGGCAATATACGACTTTCAGCAAATTGATCTCTAGGAAATATAGTACCTGCCATCATGAATTTTAAGGGAGATCTGATTCCACTTCAGCAGTATCTCAGCATTTTGCTGTGACACCTGGCAAATGCATTGAATATCTACCTCAGCAAAAGAAGAGTCAGATAATTAAAAAAAACTCCAATTACTTCCAGCTGGCTGAAGGTCAAATGCTAGTAGCACTGTGTTTTTAGCTATGATTATAATGATGTGTAGTAACTAGGGGAAAGACACAAAGAAAACAAATATAGTGTGAATCTGTGACACCACCTAGTCACAAACAAGCTATCCAAAATGGATTTAATGGATTTATAACGGATGACTAGCATTGGGTCTTTACAGACTGCCAGAAATAATGCAGCTTGAGTCCACTTTAATTGCCCTGGTTCAATGCTAGGGAATTCTTGGAACTCTAGTTTTGTGAGACATTTAGCCTTCTCTGTCAGAGAGCTCTGGGGTCACAATAAACTACAGTTCCCATGGGGGGTTGCAGACTGCCAGAAATAGTGCAAATTGAGTCCACTTTTAGGGTTAGGGTTAGGGAATCATGGAAATTGTAGTTTATTGTGGCACCAGAGCTCTCTGATAGAGAAGGCTCAATGTCCCAGAAAAAAAACAATTCCCATGAGTCCCTAGCACTAACCCTAACCCTTAAAGTGGACTCAATTTGCACTATTTCTGGCAGGGTCTGCAACCCCCCCATGATTCCATAGAACTGATCCAGGGCAGTTAAAGTGGTCTTAAACTGGATTATTTCTGCAGGGTGCTTTGGACCTATGAGGGCCAGCATTGTATAGTGGTTTGAATGTTGGACTAGGATACTGGGAGACCGGGGTCTGAATCCTTGCTTGGTCATGAAAACATACTGTGTGACTTTAGCCAAATCACACTCTCTCAGCCTTAGAGGAAGGCAAGGGTAAACCCACTCTGAACAAATTCTGCAAAGAAAATCCCATGATCAAGTTAACTTTAGGGTCATCATAACTCAGAAATGACTTGAAAACACACAACACCATCAACATCATTGACTATCTGCAGTGAAAAGTTTACTCTGACTTTACTGTTTTTTTAAAACAGGATTGAGGACATTGTTACTGCATCTATCAAAGGTACTGCCTAGTGTAGCAGTTTCCCAAGAAAAAGCCCATATGGCAGATAATGGAAATTCTCTGTATGCACCACTCAAGGCAAGCAGAACAAGGAGTTTCGAGTATATGCTGTGCTCTCCCTCAGGAGAAAGCAATGGCAAACCTCTGAATAAATCTTGCCAAGAAAACCCCATGATAAGTTGGAAACAATTTGAAGGCACACAACAACAACAAACTGTGCTTTAACAGTAGTGGAGATGCAAGGCAGCACAACTAGTAACATCAAAAGAGTTTTGTTCATCATTCAGGACCTTTAGCAAAATTGTAAGTATTTTCTTTTCAAAATAAAATCCCAAAATAATTTCTATTTAAAAAAACAACAACACCCATCATAAAAACTATTCATGTTTTATATATGCATTGACATACAGAGAGAGAGAGAGATCTTGGTGAAAGAGATTTGTGAATCCCATGAAGTGATTATCCAAGTTGATGCAAATCTTTCCTAGGACCTTATCCCACGCTGCTCTCAAGTGGCAAGAAAGCGATATGAGCATCATTGCAGTACTATAGCGCTAGTATAAATATGGCACTAGCGCTATAATAGTGCTATGGATAAGCTCGCGCCATTGCAATGCCCGCTGAAACCGACATTCAAAAGAATGCGAATGATGTTGCATTCTGAGCGGTTTCTTGCTGGATTCTGAGCGACGTCGTGTAATCACACGGAAAACTATAGCGCTATAGCGCCTGATTCTTAGCGGATTCTGAGCGACGTCGTGTAATCACTCGGGAAGATATAGCGCTATAGCGCCTGATTCTTAGTGGATTCTTGCTGCTTTTGGCCCCGTGGGATAAGGTCCCTTAACAAGGTTCTTGGTTTGCCTTTCATGGGACCATCTGTTTCTTTATTTTTCTGCCTTTAAATGAAGCTGCTTTGAAATGTGCCCAAAATTCTTTCTGCAACTTTTTTGGGCTCGTTCGCACTATGATTTAAAGCGAATTGCTGATCGGGTTATATGACCATCGTTCCCACTTGAAATTGGTTCCAATCCTACTGTGCTCAGTTTCAATCGCAATGAAGTGAGGCAAATGCAAAAAAACCTGCTGTTTCCTGACACTAGTTTTTTGGCAGCTCTTTTAAAAAGAATTGATTCCGATGTGTGTTCAACAAGTGGGAATGACGGATCTGAATTGCATAATTCTGGAGGGAAGGGACTGATGGCAGAGAGGTGTTTACCATCCCTCCTCAGTTTTTGGGAAATCAGCCACCCCACCCCCCAGCGCTGCTTTTATCATGTGCCCACAAGCACAAAAGCAGCATATATAATTTGCAACTACTTGCAATTATGGGCAGACTACAGCTCAGTGAGGCAAGTATTGTAGTTCCAAAATGGATCACATATTCTGTCAAATATATATCCCAAGCTGGGCTGCTCAAAGGGGAAATGATGTGCTTGAGAAGCCTGGGTTGCTGAGGGGCAGAGGAAGGTAGTTGCTAAAGTTGCCCCGCTTGGCACCTGAAACAGCCCCATCCTCACCATGTTGCTGCTTGCATCACTGATGATGTGCAGATGATTGACATGCATTTTGAAGTGGCGCAAACTAGTGGGAACAACAATCATGCCCAAAAAGAAGTGATTACAAGTGAATAATGAAAAGATTCGCTTCCATAATGGGAATGACAGACTTTTTGGAATCAATTCACTGACACAGAGCAAAGGCGAATTGCAAACTGGTTTAAATGTAAGTGGGAGCGAGCCCTTTGAATAGTATCTATCTCATATATCAAGTGAGCCAGTGTGGCATAGTGGTTTGAGTGTTGGACGAGGGCCCTAGAGACCAGGGTTCGATTCCCCACTCAGACATGAAACCCACTGGGGGAATTTGGGCAAGTCACACTCTTTCAGCCTCAGATGATGTCACTGGCAAACCTCCTCTGAACAAATCTTGCCAAGAAAACTCTAGGATAGGTTGCCTTAGGCTTGCCATAAGTCAGAAATACAACAAACATATCTCACCTCTCTTTCTCATGCACACACACACCTCATATGTATAGCATATATCATATCTATCTAATATGTGGATATATATATATATATATGTCTCATACACACACACCTGTGTGTGAGAGAGAATGAGAATGATGGCTCCTCACCCTGTTTGCTCAAAATGTGCATTTTCTCTTTTGTTTTTGGATTAATGTCTGCCCTGTATCCGAAAATGTCTCTCATCCCACACTATGCTTTTAGCTGACTGCATATCGCGCCCTTTGAAAAAAAGAGATCTCCATCCAGCTGCAAGAATCAAAAACCTGCAAACTCATGGGGGGGGGGGCGAGGAAGAGGAGGAGGAGGTGAGACTCAAGAAGCAAAGCTTCAGGAAAGCGACTCCTTTGAGGCCTGAAAAGAATGGCGTCCTCCCTTGAGAGCCCCTGACCTCTGCCTCCTCCTCTGTCCATCCCAAGGATGTCCTCCTCGCCGCCAAGGAGGACCAGGCACTGCAAAATGGAGGGCATTCCAGACAAAAAAAACAAAAACAAAACCAGAGGAGATGCCAAAATGAAAGCTAACAACACTTCTATATAAATCTAAATGCAGGCTTCTTTTCCATGCTCAAAACGGAGGACCTTTGGGGATCCCTCCTGGATGGAAGGTTGAAATGGAGGACAGGTCCCGGAAAAGGAGGACACCTGGTCACCCTGAATGTAGGACATTCAAAGAAAACGGAGGGGATGACCAAATAAAACCTGAACACACTCCTATATTGATATTGATATTGATAAACCCATGCTTCTGAGTCCTGCTGCTCCAAATGGGGGGAACCTTTGGGATCCCTCCTGGACAGAAGGCGGGAAAGGAGGGCAGATCCTGGAAAAGGAGGACACCTGGTCACCCTGAATGTAGGACATTCAAAGAAAACGGAGGGGATGACTAAATAAAACCTGAACACTCTCCTATATTGATATTGATAAACCCATGCTTCTGAGTCCTGCTGCTCCAAATGAGGGGAACCTTTGGGATCCCTCCTGGACAGAAGGCGGGAAAGGAGGACACTTGGTCAACCTGAATGTAGGGCATTCAAGGAAAATGGAAGACACCTGGTCACCCTGAATGTAGGACGTTCATGGAAAACTAAATAAAAGCTGCACACACTCCTATATTGATAGTGATACCCATGCTTCTGAGTCCTGCTGCTCTAAATGGGGGACCTTTGGGATCCCTCCTGGACAGAAGGCGGGAAAGGAGGGCAGGTCCTGGAAAAGGAGGACACCTGGTCACCCTGAATGTAGGACGTTCAAGGGAAATGGAGGGATGGCTAAATAAAAGCTGGACACACACCTGTCAATATAAACCCATGCTTCTGAGTCCTGCTGCTCCATGTGGGGGGAACCTTTGGGATCCCTCCTGGACAGAAGGCGGGAAAGGAGGACGTGTGGGGTCCCAAGAAGGGGCAAAAACGGGGCGGTCCATCCTCCCTCCCTCCTCCTTTTCCTCCTCTTTCCCTGATGCTGGGGCTGCTGCGCCTTGGCAGAGGAGGAGGCGGGCAAGGCTCTCTGGTTGCCGGCGAGACAGCTGCGGCCGCCTCTTCTCAGTCTCCACAGAAGGAGGAGAAGGAGGAGGAGAAGGTGGCGATAATAGCACTGGCTCCTGGGCTTCTTCTGCGGACCTTTCCACCGTCGGAGGCGAGGAAAGGAGAGGAGAGGCAATGCGAGAGGGAGCCTGGATGAGGGAAGCAAGAGCTAAGGACCTGGGAGCACCTTGCCCTGCTCTGTGTCTGTGGGCGCCCATTTCCTCGCCTTGAGAGGAGGAGAGGAGAGAAGAAGAGAGAAAACCTTCTTCTTCTGGGGCCCCTTCCCTTCCCTTCCTTCCTTTCCTCAAGGAGGCTTCGTCCCTCTCTCCCCTCCCTGAGGACAAAGGCCAAAAAGGCCAAGCGCGGGGACCCCAAGAGGCGCATCCTCCTCCTCCTCCTCCTCTCCTCGGAGCATCCTCCCTCCTGAGGCCGCTCTTTGGTCCCTTCCTCCCTCATGGAGAGCCAGCGCTGCTTCCCCAACCGCTTCGACGACTACAAGGGCAGCCTTCTGGCCGGACAGTGCCAGGAGGCGGTGGCGCCCTTGGTGACCGCCACCGTCGACCGCATCCTCCAAGCGGTGCCTGAGCTGCGGGAGCCGGAGCCGGAGGACGCGGCGGCGGCGGCGGCGTCTGCCCAGAAGGCCTCCGGGGGCCTCTGCCAAGGCGGGCTCTACGGGGGTCCGGCCGGGGTGGCCTACATGCTCTACCACGTCGCCCAGTGCCCGCTCTTCGCCGCCGCCAGAGAGGGCTACCTGCGGGCGGCCAAGCGGCTGGTGGACGCCTCGGTCCGGCACGAGGAGGAGGAGGCGGCGGAGGAGGAGCAGCGGCGGACGGAGGCGATGGCGGAGCGGCGCGGGGAGGCCGGGGACACCCGGGCGGCCTTCCTCCTGGGCGGCGCCGGCGTCTACGCGGCCGCCACGCTGGTCTACCACGCCCTGGGCCTCCCCGAGTGGGAGCGGGCCCTGGGCAAGCTCCGCCGGCTCTGCCGCCTCTGCGCCCCCATTTCCTTCCTCGAGTGCGGCTCCGACGAGCTCTTCGTCGGCAGGGCAGGCTACCTCTGCGCCGCCCTCCTCCTCAAGCAGAAGCTCGGCCTGGAGGTAGGCAGGCAGGCAGCAGGCACCCACACCAACGCCCCCGGCGACACCACCACCATCCACACACACCACACACCACACCTGCCCTGCCTACCTGACCACCACCACCGCCACCGTCCTTCAATGACATAGCCAGCCACCCCTGCGACCCACACCTGCCCTGGCCCATCATCATCACCACCATCAACATTCAAAGACATAGGCAGACCCCCACACCTGCCCTGACCACCACCACCATCCTTCAGAAACATAGCCAGCCACCCACACGACCCACACCTGCCCTGACCCATCATCATCATCACCACCACCACCATCATCATTCAGAGACATAGCCAGCCACCTCAGCAACCCTCACACCTGCCCTAACCCATCATCATCAACAACAACATTCAGAGACATAGGCAGACCCCCACACCTGTCCTAACCCATCATCATCATCATCATCATCATCATCCTTCAAAGACATAGCCAGCCAGCCACCCTACACTTGCTCTAACCCATCATCATCATCAACATCAATATTCAAAGACATAGGCAGACCCCCACACCTGCCCTGACCCACCACTCCCATCATCACCATCCTTCAAAGACATAGCCAGCCACCCCCACGACCTACACCCGCCCTGACCCATCATCATCATCATCATCACCACCACCACCATCATTCAAAGACATAGCCAGCCACCTCAGCAACCCCCACACCTGCCCTAACCCATCATCATCATCATCATCACCATCCTTCAAAGACATAGCCACCCACCCCCACAACCGACACCTGCTCTGACTCATCATCATCACCACCACCATCATTATTATTCAAAGAGATTGCTGTGTTAGTCTGGAAAATCAGTAGTATTGTCACACCTTTTAAACAGAGAGAAAGAAACTGATAGCATGATAGACTTGAGCCTACTTCCTCAGATGTCTGAGATGGAGTGGAGAGTCCAGCTTTGGTGGACTTTGGTAGACTTGAGCCTACTTTCCCAGATGCATGAGGGGGAGTGGAGAGCAGTGGCATCATTGGTGGTGGAGTGGTGCAGCCTACACCAGGTGACACCCCAGAAGGGGGTGACTCCTGGTCAGGTCCTCCCCACCACACTTCCCCGCACACTGTCCCCTTCCTTCCCCCATGCACCATCCCCATACTTTCCTCCATGTGCCATCCCCATACACCATCTCCTTACCTCCCCTCTGTGCTGTCTCCTCACCTCCCTTGCACGTTATCCCCATGCTACCCATGTGCTATCCCCACGCATGCTTCCCCACATTTTCCTTCATGCACCATCCCCACACTCCTCAATGCACCATCCCTGTGCACTCCCCCCCCCCCCGTGTGCCAACCTATTCTTTTCCTCATCAGGCACAAGGGTGGGAGTGTGCGCCACCTTGAAGCCCCACCCCCTGCACCAGGTGACAACTGTGCAGGAACACCAGTGGTGGAGAGTCCAGAGCTTTCCTAGACTTGAGCCTCAGAAGTCCTCAGATACATGAGGCGGAGTGGAGAATCTAGAGCAGGGGTAGGCAACCTTTCCCCTTTAAGGGCCGAGGGACTTCAGCTCCCAGAAGCCTCAGCCATGTTGGCCAATAGTCCCATGTTGGCCAATAGCTCCTGGGATTCTGGGAGCTGACGTCCCTCGGCCCTTAAAGGGGAAAGGTTGCCTACCCCTGATCTAGAGCTTTCTGAGACTTGAGCCTACGCCCTGCCCCAGGTGCACAGGTGGAGAGTCCAGAGGTTTGGTAGACTTGAGCCTGCTTCCTCAGATGCATGAAGTGGAGTGGAGAGTCCAGAGACAGACCATAGTCCACTCCACCTCATGAATCTGATAAAGTAGGCTCAAGTCTACCAAATCTCATGCTACTAACTTGTTTCTTTCATTTCATCTCAAAGGTGCTACAAGATCCCTTTGCATACTTTTTTCATCATTATAGTTTTGCTTTCTCCTGCTGGTCCCTTTTTTTCTCTCCTACCCTTCCTTCCTTCTTTCCTTGTGTTCATTCTTCCTTGCATCCTGCCTACCATCCTTCTTTTCTTTCTTTCCTTTTCTGAAATTCTAGAGGGGTTGCAATGTTAGGTTTGTGGAGCCACAGAAATGAACTCTTATACATTTTAAAAGACATTGCTTTGTGCACAAGCTTTCATGCAGCACCATCCTCTTTGTTATATCTGATGAACTTTGATTGTAATAGGGGAATACTTAAAGGCATGATAAATCAATAATAATAATAATAATAATAATAATAATAATAATAATAATAATTCCCACCTCTCCCTACGGATCGAGGCGGGATTACACCAATAAAATGAACAACAGTATACAAAATTATAATCAAGTAAAATAAATTCAATAAATACAATAAAAACATTATAAAAATCAAGAAGCAACAAATTATAAAGTTAATAAAACAAGCTAATCAACATCCACTACCAAGCCATATAGTCATACCAATTTAACTTAAGTTAACTTAAGGCCCGTTAAGGAGGTCAGGTGGATAGGCCCGCCGGAAGAGCTCCGTCTTGAGTGCCTTCTTGAAGGCCTCTAGGGTGGTAATAAGACGGATCTCCTCCAGCAGGCTGTTCCACAACTTGGGATCTGCGCCCATAAACGATCTTTGGGAAGTTGTAGTAAGTCTAGTTTTTTGGTATTCTAGTAGATTCTTCCCTGATGTTCTGAGAGTGCAGGGCGGATTGTGTGGGGAGAGGCATTCCTTCATGTAACTCGGGCCCAAGCCATATAGGACTTTAATGGTAATAACCAACACTTTGTACTGCGCTCAGAAGCTAATCAGCAGCCAATGTAGAGCTTTTAAGACAGGTCAGACCTAGGTGTTCTGGTGACCAATCTGGCTGCCGCATTTTGAACAAGTTGAAGCTTCCAAACTTGGTACAGAGGTAGCCCCATGTAGAGCGCATTACAGAAATCCAAATGAGAGATTACCTGGGCAAGTACTACAGCTTCAAGGTCCTTCCGGTCCAGGTAGGGATGCAGTTGGCGAATCAACCGAAGTTGATAACAAGCACTCCTGGCCATTGCATCCACCTGAGATGACAATTGTAGAGATAAATCCAGGAGTACTCCCAGACTGCAAACTTTGTCCTTTAAGGGAAGTGTGACCCCATCCAGGACAAGGTGACAAAGCTCCCTCCCCGGACTAGGGGTACCTATCACAAGCACCTCTGTTTTTTCTGGATTCACCTTGGACGTTTTCACACGGGGCTTTAGGAGGACGCATTCCTACCTCCGTCCGGCCCCACTCCGGCTCCATTTCCAGGTTGTTCACACACGCGCGGCAGCAAACCCCGCCCCTTCCGGTGCCATCCCTGCGTCCGTCCGGCTCGTCGCTCCATGTGTTCAAACACACGGAGCCCTAAGTCCGGCCTCACTCCAGCAGAAAGGCCTCTAATTCCGGCTTCAGCGGCGGAAAGGTAATTCCGGGTGGCAAAAGGAATTAGCCTGCCGCCGCCGGAGCCATTCCAGAATCAGCGGCACGAGCCGTTCCGGAATGGCTCCAGCCGGCTTTAGGGACCCCCATGTGAAAACGTCCCTTGAGTTTGTTTTCCCTCATCCAGCCCATTACCGACTCTAGGCAGGCATCCAGAGGAGAGATGCCATCCTTAGCCACTGCAACAGTCGGAGACAAAGAGAAATAGAGTTGGGTGTCATCAGCGTACTGGTAACACCACACCCCATGTCTCAGGATGATCTCACCCTGTGGCTTCATGTAAATGTTAAACAGCATGGGGGATAGGATAAGATAGTAACTTAGCGAAGTTACTTTTTGAACTATAACCCACTAGCCAGCATGAGATGCTGGGAGTTGTAGTCCCAAAAAGTTTTTTTTTTTTAATCAGTGCTTCAATAAGTGTGTCTTTAAAGTGTCACAGGATTTTTTGGTGTAACCAGAGAGATTTGTCTGAAAACACAGGAAGGTGTGGGCTCTGTCTGTGTCTGCCAGAGAGCCTTATTCTCTTGAGGTGTGCTTGGATGTTACCTGTGGTTCTGGACACCAGACTTAATCTTTTTTTTCATAAAGAAAGGCTGTCTCCATACCTTTATTTGTGTAGAAATGCACTTATTAAAGTGCTGTAGGGGTATTTTCATGCCCAGGGGGGCTGTATCTTTCTAGCCCAACTATCTTTTCTCAGGATGTTCTATCAATGTAGAATGAATGTGTCTGTTACAAAAGTAGATGTCCCTCAGACTTCTTTTGAATGTGAAAGGCAAGTCATTCCTTCTGTCATTCAAAGACATGCATGTTGGTTGGGCACAAAACATGCTACTCAAAATGCTGTCTCCCTACACGTATACATGTTGCTAGAGGTTATGTAGAGGGCTTGGGAATGTGTACACACCGTGCTTGTGTCAGCTTTTATCATGGATTTTGATGAAAATGGAGAAGTTGGGGGAGGATTAGTGAACTCTGTTCTTGCACTCTCCATTTGCTCATTTCTGACATAAAAATGCCTGAAAAGAGGGTTTTCGCTCATATTACAGGCATTCCAAAAGCCCATTCACACTACAGAATTATAACACTATGATTCCGCTTTGGCTGCCATGGCAACATCCTGTGGAATCCTGGGTTTTGTAGTTTGGTGAGGGACTATAGCTTTCTAGCTGAGAATTCTAAATACCCTCCATAAACTCCAGATCCTAGGATTCCATTGGACTGTACCATGGCAGTTAAAGTGAAATCATAATCTATATGATTAAGAAGTTTGCAAGTAGATAGTTTGGTGTGTTCAAGCTTAAAGCCACTTTTCTTCCTTAAGTTATGGTTTGCTCCTGTTCCAGTATTTTGCATACAAGGAAGCAACAGCTGTTTTCTTTTTGAGGTGACCTTCAAGAACTCGAAAAAGCATGCACAGTGGCAACTGGTGGCTCTAATGCTGGCAAGGCAGTAAATCCTCCTGTGTGTGTGTCTGTGCCTTCAAGTCGCCTGTTGATGCATGGCAACCCAATGAATTTCCTTGGGTTTTCTTAAGCAAAGAATACTCGGAAATGGTTTTGCCAGTTTCTTTCTCTGAAATATAGCCTACAGTACAGTGGTACCTCTACTTACGAATGCTTCTTCTACCGAAAAATTCGGCTTACGAAGCGTGCCTCCCAAAAAAAATTGCTTCGACTTAAGAAAGCGTTCCAACTTATGAAATTGGCGCGAACGAGCTGCTCTCTGAATTTCGTGGCATGCCATTGGTTAGCGAAATCTAGCAAAGCAGCACTGTATTGGCTAGCGAAAGAGGAAGTGTTTGGCTAGCGAAATTCAGCTAGGCAGCACTGTTTGGGCTTGCAAAAGAGGAGAGGAAGTGTGGCTAGTGAAATTGGTGGCTTCTGAGATCCAGGAAGATAGGACTTGTGGCTTGTATTGATGAGTTGATTTAGGAGCACAATGAGGAGCTTTCTACAGAGAGCTGAAGGAGTTGGAGGAGATGCAACACATGGCAGTGCAGGAGGAGTTCCGTAAGGACCAGGAGGAGGAGGAGGAGGCCGCCATTCTGGCATCTGAAATCAAAGACATTTTACGACAATTCCATAGAGTTGTGGAATTTGTCGAAAAGAAGCACCCAGAAAAAGTGTTCACCAGTCAGGCTATCGCTCACTTTGATGATGCTTGCCTTTCGCATTTTAGACAAATTGTTAAAAGCCGACAAAAGCAGTCATCCTTAGATCGGTTCTTTACGAAACAGAGTGAACCTAAATCGAAGAAGGCGAAAGGTGTCGACAGCAGTTAAAAAACAAACAAAAAACAAACAAAACCCCCCCCCAAAAAACAAAAAAAAGTTAAACGTTAAAATTTGTTAATTTCTTTTAAATTGGGTGTGTTTGGATGCCTCCTCCTCCTCCTCCTCTGTCGTCTCCTCTCTCACTCACTCTTGCCATTGCACAGCCGGCCAACCCGAAAGGTAAATGAAACTCTTTTTTATTCTTTACATTAGTCCTGCAACTCATTTTTATGCTTTTTTGATCCTTAAGGGTAATGTAACATGTTTGTATTAGAGGTACTTAACGAAATAACCCTGTACATTTGTATTGAGTTGTAGCTTGAATCTGGGGACCTGGAACGGATTAGGGCATTTCAATGTTAAATTTGCTTCTACTTACAAATTTTTTTACATACGAAATGGCTGTCGGAACGAATTAATTTAGTAAGTAGAGGTACCACTGTACTTGGTCTTATTTGGCAATTTCTCATCCAAGTACTAACCTACTTAGCTTCCAAGATCAGATGGGATCTGATCCCTTTTAGGGTATTTAGGCTTAGTGAATTCTCCAGGTTTGAATTTGAATTTGAAGGTCCTGAATCTTTTTTAAGGATACAGCTCATAACCATAGACAGAAACCCCACCACAGTGGATTAATCTCTGTTCCACTGACATGGGAAACCACCAGTTGATGGTGCAAGGGACAAGAGGCTGGAATTGGGATAACTAAAATCCCCACATACCGGGCAGCAGCTACTGTGATCAATGGAGACCTATTCCCCTCTTATTCAGGAAGCAGCTGACTGCTATTTTCACACCCTCCTGTAGGTGATCTCTGTTGTGACAGACAGGGGAACAGACCCCAGTCGATCACAGCAACTGCTTCTTAGTAAGTGCAGTTTGGGGAACTTTCAGATCCCTATATAGTCACTTAAACTCAGGGCTATAAAGGGATCATTAATATGTGACAATCTGCATTACTCTGCATTCATAATTGCCATAAAAGATTTCAACTATTATTTAAGATCATTTATAATATCATTGCTCATTACTTTAAAATTTTTTAATGAACATGACAGCTGAATATTTTAGCAAATTCTTTTCCCTTTGGTCTCTTTTGTGTGTACATACCTTTGATGTAAATCTGATTGCTAGTCCCACCTAAAGTAGGCCTATTGAATCAATGACATCTACACAAATACTGACTTCACATTTAGCAACTGATGAATGGGTCTACTCTAGATGAGATCAGCAATTGGATTTGAGCCCACTAAATCAATTGTGGAATGATGAATCAAATACTGTTGATTCAATTTGGCTCCTCTAATTGAGACTACTAGTATTCAAGTTTGACTCTCCTGCCACATAAGTCCATGTGCCTTTGTGGAAGTATGTTGTGGTACCGTAGTTGCTTCCACAGAAATAAGGTTAAGTCACAGCCATATGACGAATGAGGTTTCAAGAGATTTGATTTCTCCTTCTGAGAAAGATAAGCATGGGGGATTTTGTCTTATGAATCACTTTGCACATGTCATAATGGATTTTTTAAAAAAATGATTCTAATATTCCAGAATGGTGCCCCGGAGTCTCGCGCGACCTTTCCCACAATGGGAAAGGTCGTGAGAGACTCCAGGCGCCATTTTGGATTCCAAAATGGCACCCCGGAGGACCCCCGCAGCCACGAAAGGCAGCAGCAGTGGCAAGACCAGGCAGGGGCCAGTCTGAAGGCCTCTGCGGGCCGCACCCAGCTCACGGGCCGTAGGTTGCCGACCCCTGCTCTAAGCCATAATAGCATTAAGATAGCATTTGGACATCTGTGACTAGTTTATGTTCTTATACTGTTTACAGAATAATATATTTTTTATAATTGCAGCATTTTGTGTTTGAGAACTTCAAGCCAAGGGATTAAACAGTAGGTGAATGATGGACAGTGTACATCTTTGGGGTCATAGGTACAGTTATTTTGTCCTTTGGCTGATAAGGGACAGGTTTCAGAGTACTGGCTAAGAGAGCAAGCTGTAGTTTCTAGTGCAAATCTAATCTCAATGGAAGTGTGGACTCGGGGATTCTGAGAGTTGTAGTCCGAAAAAGTAACTTTCCTGAGCTCTGGTTTTGACAATATGACTACATTATAGGGGCATGGTTCCCTTGTCCTTTATATAGAATCAGACAGTAGGATTTTCTCAGGCAGACAATAGGATTTTCTCAGACACACATTGATGTGCGATTTTATAATATAATAAACATACATAGGGAGTGATCAACACGGCTAGTTATACATTTTCTTTATTTTACACATGTATGTATTTTCACACATATATGTACATACACACATATAAAATCATGATAGCACTGGTATATTAGACATACCACTCAAGCATACAGGACATAGTGGGAAGGAGGTCCAAGTAACAGCATAGTATTCCCATGATTTCAATACCCTCACCTCTGACTTTTTTTTTTTACATACACTGAAGGGATTGGGACTGTTATTTGAGATGATAGATTGGGGTAGGAAAGAAGACTTTCCTAAACCCTTCTGTTCATGTTTGCCCATTCATAGGGAAGGATGGGTACCTGAGTTATTTTGTATGTGTTACTTGTGGCAACTCTGTATGTGTGAGAGAGAGAGACAGACAGACAGAGACAAGGTAAGGGAGGAGGAGAGAGATTTAGATCAGAAAATGGTAATTAAATATTTGTTCATTCAATTAATATAATTAATTAATCAATAAAAAGATTTTTATATCTTGTAGGATTTCCCAGATAGTCTAATCTCACCTCTTTTCATGTTGCTGCTCCAATCAAATTGGGATTATCCAGACTGTTTTAAAGTAAACAATAAAACTCCAGTGAACATATCTCATATAGTGCCCATATAATGCATAACTAGGTCCAGAGTGTGAGAGTTTTCAGGTTACACAGGTGTTTGTGTGGATTAGTGGAGGATTAGGATAGTCTCAGGACTGTAGAAATTACAAGTAAAGAAATAAATAATCCACCACCATCACCAGTGCAACAACTCAGCCTATTCTGGGTTCTCCTTATGCATTAACAAAGACATTTGTTAAGAATACAGTAACCAGAATAGGTCTGATTGTTGGCTGCTGATTATCAACATGAGATGGCCTTTTCAAGCTCATGGTGGGGATGGAAACTGGCAGCAAGGTTATAGGGGTCAAAGCTATGTGTGCTACAAGGCCTGCTTTGCCACCTCTTATCTAGCCTACTGATCTCAAGTGGGGTGGAGGATGCTTTCCCATAGCCAGCACTTGCTGTGAGGAAGGCATTCTTAAGAACACATACATACACACACACACAAAGCAATTTAAAACTTTTTAAACATACACAAAACAAATGTTGTGGTTTTAATGACCAAAGTTCATATGAAACAAAGTCCATGTTGCCTGCCAGACTTTAGCACATCACACACTCTCAGCCTAAGAGGAAGCCTAATAAATCTTGCCAAGAAAATCCCATATTAAGGTTGCCATAAATTGTACTTGACTTTAAGTATATAACAACAACTGAATGGCTGCCATGATGATCTGTGGATAGATCTGTGGTGTGAATCAGTAGGATTCTTACATCCTTGTGTGAGTTGAACACATGCCTATTACTACTTTGCTTTCTGGATCCAGACCTTGAGAGAGTTCCTGTAAGAGATGCAGGTGAATGTTAAGAAAACACCTGCCAGACCAGACTATCTAGTCCAGCATTCTGTTAGTACTCACCAGCAGGACATGAATGCAACATATTCCTTCTCCATCAGCTGCAGCTTCTTTAATCATTGCAGCTCTGCAGTGGGCAAAACTGCAGTTCCATTATTTTGCAAGATATAACGGCACTTCACAAGGCCTCAATCTAAACATTTCTGGTACTATAGCACAGGTGAATCAAACATCCAGTTTAGTTTCCTGACAATTAAACCTGTAGAAGTTTGAGTGATATTTATAAATTAAAATGTTTTATCATGTCCATCTCACAAGGTGTAGTTTATTAAGTAATATTACTGTGCAGCCTTACTTATAAAAGTATTAAAATACTGTAAAAGAGCTGGGGGGGAGCTATGATGTGGTTTTATAATTCCTACCAGGCTTACATGTTCTTTAAAAAAATACTTTGCACTCTCTATACTTTTGAGCTGTAATAATAATAATAATAATAATAATAATAATAATAATTTTTTATTTATAGCCCGCCCCTCTGCGCGGCAATCGGAGCGGGGTACAACAATTTTAAAACAGACAAATTAAAACATTCCCTCATCCCATAATCCACCCTCCCATCCCCTTAAAACAGAATTAAACTAGAAGACAGTTAAAAATACAACAATAAAATAAGAACATCCTTAATAACACAAGGAATCAGTATAAACAAATTTAAAAACTCATCTATCACCAGACCACGGTTATTCCGGGAAGGCCTGCCAAAAGAGAGTGTTTAATCTTTGTTCTTTTCTTTAAAATTTATCGACATCATCATTACTTCTCTAACTGTGACATTTATAATGGTGCCTCTATATTGAAGACACAGGGCTCAGAGTGCTAAATTAAAACTACTGTCTTTCAGTAGCATCGAGATCTCTACTCTGATTTCTTTAGGCTCTTCTCTTGTGATGCAAATCAGGATTGCCAATGTTACCTTTGAGGGCATGTGAACAGTTAATCTTTCAGTCTGATGCTCAGTTAAGTAGAATATAAGAGGTGCTTCAGCATTATAGAAATTGGTTGACTGGGCTGCACACATCATTAAGGAACTCTGAAATGGTAATACAATATTTTAAACTCTACTGACTACAGTAGTTCTCATGTAGTTACCAAAATTAAAAAATTTATCCATTGCCATCTTCTGGAATAGAAGGCCTTCATTCAAAAGCCTCAAGTCATCTACTTAGACTAGTGTTTTAAAATTTATTGCCCTTTTTTAATCTGGACTTCACTAATTTCTTGCATAGGGAAATGTGGGAGGTGTTTGTATTGAGGGAGAAAGCATTTCTACTCTGTTGTCATGCAAGGAACTTACAGGCTAGGAGAGACTGCAGTAGTGGCTGGGTTCTCTGTAAGAAGGTTTTGTCTCCATTTTGCTCTATCAATCTCTCTCTCTCACACACACACACATCACTGCATTGGTATTCCATTCTCATTCCCCAAGAAGCAAAAACACACCTTGGTAGGTATAGAATAGAGAATAGGTAGGTAGGTAGAACAGAGAACCACCACATCCCCAGTTGGTTTTCAGATCTCCCCTTTTCAAGATAAACATTTGGATGGCGAGCCTAGGGAGGAGAGTGGCATGCACATGTGTACTTAATTAAGAGTCTGCAGCTTTCCACAGAGTTGGGGCCTCTACAGATGGCGCTTTGCACCATCTTGGAGGCAGGGAAGGGGAGGGGCAGCCAGACGCCTCAACCGTTTCCCAAGGACATCATCAGAGCACCTGCGAGCACTCCAGTGACATCCTTCCATTGCAGCGTCTGGACACGCTGCAACGGAATTGACGTGTAAGAGGCGCGCACCGCCTCTTCCGGCACCCTTTCTGCACTTTGAGGAAGGAGCACTATTTTAGCGCTCCTTCCTGGGCCGGCAGAAGAGTGGATTGGGGCCGAGGCATGGAGCAGCCTTGGCCCCAATCCACCGCTTCTCAGGGTGGCCCACAGCTGCCCATCTGCATCCCCCCAGCTCAACTTAATCCAGACAAGACAGAGGTGCTCCTGGTCAGTCAGAAGGCAGTTCAGGGAATAGGGATACAGCCAGTGTTAGATGGGGTTACACTCCCCCTGAAGACACAGGTTTGCGGTTTGGAGATACTCCTGGATTCAACTTTGAACCTGGAGGCCCAGGTTTTTGCAGTGACCAGAAGTGCTTTTGCACATTTAAAGCTTGTGCGCCAATAGCACCCATTCCTTGAGATTTCAGATATGGGCATGGTGATACATGCTTTGATTATATCCCATTTGGACTACTGTAACACACTCTACTTGGGGCTGCCTTTGAAGAGTGGAAATTTCAGTTGGTCCAAAGAGCTGCAGCCAGGCTGCTAAGGGGGGCAGGTTGCAGAGACCACACAATACCCTGTTGAAATATCTCCATTGGCTGCCAGTTTATTTCCTGGCACAATTTAAAGTGCTGATTATGACCTATAAATCCCTATATGAATCAGGTCCAGGCTATTTGGCAAACCGTATCTCCCTGTATGAGCTGGCCCGGGCTCTGAGATCATCAGGAGAGGCCCTTCCCTCAGTCCCACCCCCATCACAAGCATAGGACACAAGAGAGGGCCTTTTTTGTGGCTGCTCCTAGATTCTGGAACTCCCTTCCCAGGGAGGCCAGAATGGCCCCTTTCTTGTTGGCCTTCCACCGGCAGGCTAAGACCTTTCTGTTTAGATAGGCATTTGAAACAGAATGTTTTTAGAGAATGGGCAATGGTGTTACATTGTTTTAAAGTGTTTTAAACATTTTTACCTTTTTAACTGTATTTTATTCTTTTAACTTGTAATTTGTTTTAATAATGTAATAATTTAATTTTATTTTAATGTACCTTTTTGGTGTTCTTTAATTGTACTATTTTTTAATATTGTAAGCTGCCCTGAGTCCCAGTTTTGAGAAAAGGGTGGGAATAATAATAATAATAATAATAATAATAATAATAATAGCTCAGAAATGGTTCACAGGGTTCCCTAGTCAGCTTACAGTCTATGCTAACTAGGGGAGCCTACAAATTCTAGTCCAAAAAAAATCTCTTAAAATAATCTGTTACAGTTACATTCAGATTGTATGAGTGAATGAGGTTACACAACATCAGAGTGAATCAGATGGCCAACTTGGAGCAGCCAGAGGCCACTCCAGCCCCGATCAGCCCCCCAATTGGTGCAGTAACGCAGCAACTGGATGCCACAGTCCTGAGGCCAGCCACTGCCGTGGTCCCAAATGGGCCGGGGGGGGGGAGACGTGCATGCACATGACTCATGCCCCCTGGAGCACTCCCCAAAGCGGCCTCAGGTTGGCTTCTGGCTGTTCTGGGGGGCATGCGTCATGTGCACACCCCACCGCTGAAACAGTCAGAAGCTGCTCTATCTTGCCTGTGTGTTTCAGGCCAAAGTCTCAAATTGCCATTCATGCACTAAACTAGCCTGCAGTAGAACCATACGGAGTTAGGAAATGGCTAAGGGAGTCTGGCTAAGAATTAGCCAAAGACGCATTTGGAAATCATGATAGATATGATCTGTTAAAATAAAAAGTACTTAGAAGCTTAGTTTAGGTAGAAAGCTACCTGAATGAAACCTCTGCCTCTTATACCATAGTGGTGTTTATGTGTATGTTGCTTCCCAGCCTTTTCTCTCCAAAGTGGGAGATTTCAAAGACCCAAACCTCTGTTCTGTCAGCTTCTGTAGCTGGGAGGCTAAACAGATGGTCTCTGCAGTGGGAAATGTCATTTCTGTTGCAGTTCCATTTCTCCTTTTCTGTGTAAAATTACTGTTTCTATTATCTGCACAGACTCTGCGAGTCAGAGAACAAATGATTATAAGATTCACTAAATGCAGGAATCATTCAAACTAAACTCATTATATATTTGTTTCCCACTATTTTTAGAGCAGGGGTGGGAATCATACAGCCTTCCAAATGTTTTTTGATTGCAAACCCTAGCATTCCTCACCATTTGTTATGCTGGTTAGGGCTGTTGTTGCAGTTAAATAATATCTGGAGGGTTGTATGATTTCATTTGATTCCTGAATTGTAGTTTGAGAGCTTCATACTCAAACCTTTCTTTGAAACCTTTCTGGTCAAAGTATGGTGGCTTTTAAGCCCATTAGCAGACTAAGGGGGGTTGCAGACTGCCAGAAATAGTGTGAATTCAGTCCACTTTTAGGGTTAGGGTTAGAGTTAGGGAACCATGGGAACTGTATTTTATTGTGGCATCAGAGTTGTCTGACAGAGAAGGCTCAATGTCTCAGAAAAATAACAGTTCCCATGATTCCCTAGCACTAATCCTAACCCTAAAAGTGGACTGAATTCACACTATTTCTGGCAGTCTGCAACCCCCCTAAAATGCTTTCCTACTCTTTTCTGAATGTTGCCATGTTCACTGGCTGATTTGTGACAGCTTGCATGCGGTTTTATGAAGAAATTGACCTATTAGGCTTTTTTAAACAGCAGAAGGATACTTTTCACAAGCAGTGACAATGGCTTATATCACACTGAGGATGTGCAGCTGAATGAATCCTTGATAGTACAGTTGATGTTATTTGGTCTAATCAGAGTGTTGCCTAAAGAGACAGAAGGACAGTAAAGGAGCCTTCACTGTGTGGACTCAGACTATTTTTGACCCAGAATATTTCTGTATAAGAGGCCAGGATTATATTTCCTTCTTTTTAATGAATTAGCATCCCTGAATTCTCAATATGAATATATTAATATATTTTGCTGAGGCATAATACATTGTGAATAAGATTAACTGAATGTCAGCAAGCATTTAGATGACCACAACAATGAAAATAATTTTATCACGGTTGAAAATATACCTCCTAGGTACTGAAGACATTTGGCTGATTCTTCTCCAAAACTTTTCATATTTCACAAGGAGAGTAGATTTGTGTTATCACACCAAAACATTTATCTTGTATTCTTTTAAGGACAATTATCCAGTCTTTTCTAAAGTTTTCAGCACTCATGTCAAGAAAATGCAAGCACGGCCACACATTAGCATCCATGTATGCAGAATAAAAGCTGTTTTAAGTAATATTGGACTGAGGTAGAAAAAGCATGTGGGGATTGAACAGATTCAAGTCAGTGCATAAAATAGCCACTGATTTTATGTTCTGCCTGTTGTATGTGTGGGTGTACACACCTTCAAGTCACCTCTTGACTTATGGTGACTCTAAGAAGTGGTGCCAGTTTCATCTTCTGAGATATAGCCTACAGCACCTGGTTATTTGTTGGTGGTCTCTCATCCAAGTATAAACCAGGACTGACCCTGGTTAGCTTCCAAGATCAGACGGTATCTGATGTGTTTAGGTTATTTAAGCATTTAATATTTATATAGTGGAAATACTGGACTACAACATCTAGAATCTCCAGACTAGGTGGCCAATAGCTGTTGGATTATGGGAACTGTAGTCCAACAGAAATATGTTTCTAAACTCTGGAATACTGGTACTGTGAAACCTGCCTTCTTACAGCCAGTGGCTCAGGAACTGGTACTGGTCCAAGTAATACCACTTTGAGTAACATTGCTTTAAGGCTCATAGTAACCAGAAGAATTCTGTTCTAGTCAATTGTTCCTGTTAGGTTTTAGTGTTGTAGCGTGCTTGTAGAACCAGCAGAACCAGGGAACAAAACAAACAAACAAACAAAAAAAAATCCAAGCTTCTAAAAGTTGAGCTTTTATTGTTATTGTTGCAGAAAAATAATAACAACAAGCAAAGTAAAATACAGTCCACTATAGAATCACATCTTGCTGATGTGGCTAAACAAAAACAAAACTACAGATCCATGTTTCCAGATCCTAAGGCTACATTGTAAAGCAATATAAACATATTATAGATCCATTGCGAGAAGTAAAGAGGAAGAAGTAGCAATCCAAAAGAGGCAAATAATAATATCAATGCCAAACACAGAGTTTCTCAGTCCTGCCCCCTCTCCGCCTTTTTGGGTGTTAACCTTCAAGTTGATTGGATGTTCTGTATATGATGCTTGTTAACCTAGCCTCTTGCTGTCCATCATTCACCACGTGATCTACTTTCCCATCCTAGCTTTTTATTATTAGTTCTGTTATCAAAACAAGCCTGTTTTCCCAGCTAGAACCTCCTATTGTTATGATTCTCTGGCCATCTGGACTGAGTTGTTTGTGTTTGCCTAGATGCTGTTCTCAAGAGGAAAATTACAGACACACACATCTCTACATTTCACCTTTGACTATATAGCCCATCCATATTCTAACAATCCCCTCCTGAAATGTATAGATGTGTGTATGAATTCCAGATGTCCATTTGTCTTCTGTTTGTTTGTTTTTTACACCTTTGTCTAAGACAGCAATCTTGTAAGGAGGCTTGGGTTATACTTTTGTAATTTATTTATTGTACTTTATTACATTTATAAGTGTTCTAATTTATATTTAAAGGCAAATTTGTAATTGGCTTGTAGAGCCATTTGGCCATGGACAAAAAGGCACAATAAAAAGTATTTCAATAAAGACATTAATTATTAAAAATAATAATAATTAATCCAGCAGATCTAGGCTTTTGTCTATCAGCTAAGTGACATGGGAAAATGATATTTCTTGGTATACTTGGTGCTTGTAAGAGGAAACGGAGGGAGAGGACAGAAGATAAAATGTCAGGGAAAGATGATTAAGGGCCTTTACAGATTGCCAGAAATAATGAAGCTTGAGGCCACTTTAACTGTGCTGACTCAGTGCTAGGGAATCATGGGAATTGTATTTTTTTCTGGGACATTGAGCCTTCTCTGTCAGAGAGCTCTGGTGCCACAATAAACTGCAGTTCCCATGATTCCTTAGCACTGAGCCAGGGCAGTTAAAGTGGCCTCAAGCTGCATTATTTCTGTAAAGGCCCTAAGTCAGTAAGTTTGTTGTTGCTGCTGTATGCCTTCAAGTCCTTCTTATTTATAGCGACCCTAAGGTGAAGCAATCATGGGGTTTTCTTGGCAAGATTTATTCAGAGAAGGTTTGCCATTGCCATAAGGCTGAGAGCATATGACTTGCCCAAGGTCACCCAGTGGTTTTTGTGACTGTTATTTGACTAAGAGGGTAGTCAAATAACATTTGGACTGGGGGAATGATGGGAGGTGGGATACAGCTAGATTTACTTTGTGAGTGTTACTGATTGATATTCCAAACCAAGTCAGTTCATTCTAAATTCAACAATTATAGTTGATCCTCTATATCCACAGATTCTTTATCCATGGATTCAATCATCCATGGCTTGAAAATATTCCAAAAATGTATACAGTTGGCCCTCCACATTTGCAACTTTGACTTTTGCAGATTTGATTATTTGTGGGTTTCATTAATACGTTCTCTCTAGGAATCTCTAGGTCTTCCAGCACAACTCTGCCAGAAGCTGACCATAGAGTTGTGCTGGAGAACTGAGATCCATGGTGACGAACCTATGGCATGCATGCCAGAGATGGCATGCAAAGCCATTTTGTTTGACACGTGAAGGTGGGGTAGAGGAGGAACAGGTGTGCACCTGTTCCTCCTTTTCCAAGTCGTCCTGGACCTTCAGCTGCCTCTGGAGAAGCAGCTGAAGGCCGAGGGAGGAGGAGGAACAGGCACACACCGGTTCCTCCTCCTCCTGGGCCTTCAGCTGCCTCCACAGAGGCAGCTGAGGGCCTGGGAGGGTGCGTCCCAGCCCTCACAAAGGGCAAAAGGCTTTTTATTTTGGGCACTCAGTGCCTAAAAGTTTTGCCATCACTGACCTAGATGTTCCTAGATAAAACACTTCTCTAGGCATTTGTAGGTCCTCCAGCATGATTCTGTGATCAACATCTGGCAGATGCTGACCACAGAGTTGTACTGGAGGACCTGGAAATTCCTAGAGAGGTGTTCTCTTAGCTAAAAAGTATTCTTTTATTTGCAGTTTTTCCACATTCACAGGGGTCCTTCACCCCTAACCCCAGCAAATGTGGAGGGGCCACTGTTTATATTCTAAAAAGCAAGCCTTGATTTTTTTCCATTTTATAGATGGGAGACCATTTTACTAGACTGCTGTGTTTAATGGGACATGAGCATCCATGGATTTTGGTATCCACGTGGGGTCCTGGAACCAAACTCCAGCGGATACCACAGGCCTACAGTGTTATTTCCTCTTTACTCAGCAAAATCAGATTATTTCATTTCCTCTTGTTTTAATGTTAAATCATCCCATGTGCAATAAAATATCTTTCAAATCATTAATTTATTCATTCTTCAGTACTCTGAATATTTTCTGGTAACTTTATTGGTAAATGATTGGGAAAACAAATCATAGGCTTTAAACACCCCCCCCCCCCAAAAAAAATCACTTGTTCTTGAGATGTACCAGTAAAAGGGTTGAGACACAAGGTCTCTTTTTCAGAGTCTTCATCATGGCACATCCCTCAAAACAAATAATGCTAATAACAATGAAATGCAGTTATTTACTGATAATTTCTGTTGAAAATGAGTATTTGTCAGAATTGTTTGAAGTCATGGGATTGTTTTTGTGATTTATAAACTGACCATGATGAATAATTAAACTAAAATTAAAATAACAATTTACCAAATATACTTGGTTGGGTTTTAAGTCAATGAATGAATGTTAGACTCATCCATCCTTTCTTGATTGCATATTATGATTACATCAATACAGCAGTTTAAATTATGCACATCTATAGCAGTTGTTTGAGACTTGAATTATGCAGAGGTAACTGCCTCTTAAATTTTGTGTCATCTTAGCACATGATCCAACCAAAGTCAAACTCTTTTAGTTTCATTGCTTACAGTGAGCATGGTTTGCTTAATTTACGAATAGAAACTGTTGTTGTTGTTGTTGTTAAAAAAACAACCCATAACTTTTGGTGAATCATTCCCTTACTTATTTAGACTAAATTGGATCAGTCCATATGTTTGGCTTCAGTGGGATGAGGATATTTCAGGCGTTGGTGAGCAGCTAAGTAAGTATGACAAAAAGATAACTAATATTTGGGGAGGTAAGACTTCTGTGGATGTGAAAAACAGTGGCTGTCAAATGAACTGGTTTCTTTTTGTTTGCTAAGATTGCAAATATTCAAATTTTCTTTTCATTTTTTTAAATGCAACTGTTCTGCTAGAAAATATACAATTGCATTATTCTGCTTTTCTACAGCATTTGCTTTCCAGTTCTTTCTGGTCTTATCCTGTTGTGTCTATATTTGCTCTATATTCTCCCCCCTTCCCCACCTGAGCTTTCCTTCTTGCTCTTCTCTTCTAGCTTTCCTTCTCCAGTGCCCTGGGCATCATCCATCTGGTATCACCTCAGTGTGCCTCCTTTCCATTTGCAATCTATTTTCACATTCTGTTTTTCTATGCTGCTCGAGTATTATGCTGACAGAGCAGCAGGCCTGCACAGTAAAATTAAACAGGCTCTTTTGTAAGTGTCCCTTTGCAGATACAGGCAATAATATGTGTGCAGAAGAGGAAAGCAGATCACTAGACAAATTATCATTGGGGTTTCCTTCTCCCCCTCCTTCCCTGATCTATTCATGAGCTACCTTCCACAAAGTGAAAATGGGTATTTCTAATTTTTACTCCATAATTGGTTTATTAAAATGCGGAATTAGATTCCGCTTACATTATTGCACAAAGCACTGGCAATGAATTTTAATTTACCAATTGACCAATTACTTTTTGAAGAGCAACAGGCAAGTTTACAGCTAGAGTTTGCCTTTTGGGGAAAAAAATAATGTTAGGAAAGTTGGAGGGAAGCAGAAAGAGAGGAAGACCATATGCTAGATGGATGGACTCTATTAAGGAAGCCATGGAAACTAAACAGAGCAGTGGAGAACAGGGGTTTTTGGAGATGTCTCATCCACAGGGTCCCCATGGTTTGAAATCAACTCAAGGGCGGTTAACAACAATAGCATGATAAGCATTGTAGAAGTTTCTATTATGTAATTTGCTCCCTTCTTGGGAGATTGTCCCAATTCTCTGCGCTTTTGCCAGAGCTTATAAATCAAGATAAGTCATTGACGATCCTCTAAGATGAGCAGAAGGTAAACTGGACTAATTGCTTGAGGTGTGTACATCCAGCTATGTATGAAATATATGGACAGCAACTAACAGTGCAGTCCAAGTTACATCTCAAATTGGCAAATTAACTCTTGAATAAAAACATAGTAATTGAAAGTAAGGGCCTTTACAGACTGCCAGAAATAATACAGCTTGAGGCCACTTTAACTGCCTTGGCTCAGTGCTAGGGAATCATGGGAACTGTGTATTTTTCTGTGACATCAAGCCTTCTCTGTCAGAGAGCTCTGGTGACACAATAAACTACAGTTCCCATGATTCCTTAGCACTGAGCCAGAATAGTTAAAGTGACCTCAAGCTGCATTATTTCTGCCAGTCTGTAAAGGCCCTAAGGGCCTTATCAAACGCTGGCCAGGAAGGGAAGACTAACCGAAGACTAACAGAAGTTAGAAGAAATCCGAAAGGAACTTTTTCACCTGCGCAGTCTTTCCGGGGCCTTTCCGGAGGAGGCAGAGGCAGAGGCGGTGGTTCCCTCCCGCACCCCGCCCTCTAGCACTTACCAGCCCTCCAGGCAGCCCTCAAAACTGGCGGAGAAGCGGCTCCGGCCTCGGAGGAGGCCGAGGCGGCGGTTCCCTCCTGCACCTCGCCCTCCCTCCGGCACCAGCCCTCCAGCCAGCCCTCAACACCGGCGGAGAGGCGGCTCCGGCCTCGGAGGTGGCCGAGGCGGCGGCGGCGGTTCAAACTGAGCTGAGCCGCTAAGGGGACTCTGCAGCATGGGGCTTTGAGCAGGCAGAGTGGTTTGTTTCTCTCCATATATAAAATGACTTTCACTGATTCCTGATTTGTGTTGTGTCCATAAGCATGTACAGAGTGCCGAGAATGCTAGAGGTCTTGTGTTGGGATGCCATTCAGTAAGGAGCTCTAGCAAGTCCTCATTATTCCGAAAGCTCCCTTTACTTCCCCAAAAAACCGAATGTCAAAAGATCCCCTTTGACTTCGGATCACGGGGAAAAAATACGTTTTAGCTTTGGATTGCCTTTGGATATGTGTGGACACAAGGAAAGGAAAAACGTTTTAGCTTTGGATTGCCTTTGGATATGTGTGGACACAAGGAAAGGAAAAACATTTTAGCTTTGGATTGCCTTTGGATATGTGTGGACACAAGGAAAGGAAAAACGTTTTAGCTTTGGATTGCCTTTGGATACCTTCTGCTTGGGACCCCGTGTGATAAGGTCCTTAGTCTTGTCAACTTCAATGGAACTAGTAACATCTTTGTGATCAGAGTGCCAGAAGTGAAATGTTGTTTAATTAATTCTCCCTGAATCATAAAATAGAGATGATTTACGTGCCAGCACAATTTTGTTCTGTTGTTGACCTCAGTACCTAAATCCTATAGAAAGGAACATAGAGCACTTATACTGAGAATCAAACTGTTTTAGATGGGAATAATCTTTGCCCTTTGATCCATGCCTTAAAATACTGCTTAGAAACTCAGTTTTGAAAGAAGTTTGATCCCATTGATCCTCTTCAGCCAGTGTTCTTCCAACTGCTGCATTTGTGTTAATGAGTAGATAAGTGTAGGAAATTGATGTTTCTCCATCTAACATGTAATTTTGAACTCTGTCCCTTCTCCTTTTATTCTCCTTCTCTCTTTACTTTCTGTGACCTCTATTACCAGCTCATTACCCTTTAATACTCCTCCACTTCCCTGTTCCTGGAACAGCTCCCCCAGTAAACCTTACTCTGTCTCCTTCTTTCAGTTTTCTCTTCAGAGATCTCTTGTACAAAGATTTCACGGACCACATTTTTGCATCTCCCAGCACTATCTTGTTTCCAGACACCTTGAGGACAAACTCATGTGTTCCATAAAAGACAGATTCCTGTACTATAGATCAGTTTTGCCCTTTCTATAATGTTTTAAAAATACATCTTGGACAATGTTCAGCTCACAGCTGAGGTATCATATGTATACTTACCACATGGCCCCAAATATTAGAAATTTAGACTTTTAAATGCCTCAACTCTTCTGCTTTATGCTATGGTGGTGGCTCATAACTCCCATGTGATTGAAGTGGTGAATCCACTCTAAGGTTTAGCCTGAAGTTGAAAGAAGATCTCCAGTGTGCTGAACCCCATCCTCAAAATAGGGGCAGCACCTCAGGTAGCTGCTTAAAATTCAGACTGACAGAGTTGATTCATTGTCCTACTGACACCATAGCCATCAGCTGTCACTGATATGATGCAATGTCTTAAGAGAATCTGAGCTGCCAATATTAGAACAATCTTAGTGTTTTACACTTAGATGTAGATGGGATTAAAGCATCATGGTAATTATTAAAAATCTAAAACCAAATAGCAGTGGTTGCTTTTCTACTGAAGATTGGATGTTTTGGCTTCTAGTGTTGCTCTGGGCTGTCTTTTATATGGAAGAAATGTTTTCTTCTCCACTGAGATTTTTTTATATACATACACATATATAGTGCACCGAATCATATTTTCTGGCAAAGCGACATCTTTTCCCCCAAGGAATGCTTGTTTTATATGCAGTGATGGCTGAAAAGGAGGTGCAGGAAGACAAGACTAACATAGCTTTAACCTTGCCAGTATCTAAGACTCAAATGTTAAATGTTTAATGAGGAGAATTTACCTTCCTACTCTCTCCCTGCATTTTAAATGAGAGGAATATGTTGCTTGCTTCCACTCTTCTTCTACAGTACTTGTTACACACACACTCTCTCCATCTCTTATTTGTCCTTGGAACATGACAATATCAAGCTATATGTGACATCTGCATTTAAAATATGACTTGAACTGTACTAGTTCCAGGCAATGACTAGCACTATCTAGTCTCTTTTTGCCACAAGAGATTCTCTTGTTTTCCTTTAAGGTTGGGGTGGATAGGGGTTGTAAGTGAAAGCATCTTATACAAGATATCATTATGGTTCTGACACAGGGACTATTAGGTCAAAATTATTATTGCTTGTTTTAGGACAGATGACATAGAATTAAATTCAAGTGCCTTAGCAAATTTCATCACCTTCATTTGATCTTTCTCTCTTTCACCTTTCAGCATTCTTCTATGGCCTAAGCTAGTGATTCCATTTGTTGGACAGGGTATGCACCACAAATTGCAAATCAGTAGGCAAAATAAAAGTGGCTGTTTGCCAGCCTGGAGACCTTGTGCTTGCTTGTTAGCACCCGTGGAAGTTTAAGAATGCTGACAGTATGTAGAAATAGATCAACGTGGGTGTGTTTTTTTTAAATAGCATTTTGTAAGTGAGCCTTTTATGTGACTTGCTTCATTTAATCATAGATTTTCTACACATGTGTTTTAATGAATAGACTTCTCCAAAAGTCAGAGCTACTTTTGGATGTCACATGTTCTCTGACTATTCTGCCCTATTTCTAGGCTCAATACAATATGCTGGTTTTAAATTCCAAAACCTCAACTGGCTTGGGGACTCAGGGTTAAATCTTTCCACACCTCCCAGGTTTCCATCTTCAGAGCTCTTGTGCCAGTTCCTGAACCATCTATGGCATTTTGAAGTGTGATCTGGGATAAGGAAATTTTTGTGGTGGTGTCCTGCCTTGGTATTCAGGGTTAAAATAACCTACATCTTATTTTAAAACAAAGCAAGTAGCCATGCCTTGCTTTCCTTACTGGAAGGTAAGCATGAGGTAACTAATCAGGATCAGAAATATAGCATAATGTAGGATGGGCTGAAAATTGACTGAAAATCATATGATTTTCCAATCTGGAATTGACCCATTCAGTGTCTGGATTTTGGAAGAGAGGACTGGCATTTAGTGGCTTAGGGCCTTTGCAGACTGCCAGAAATAGTGCAAATTGAGTCCACTTTAAAGGTTAGGGTTAGGAAACCATGGGAACTGTATTTTATTGTGGCACCAGAGCTCTCTGACAGAGAAGGCTCAATGTCTCAGAAAAAAAAAACAATTCCCATGACTCCCTAGCACTAACCCTAACCTTTAAAGTGGACTCAATTTGCACTATTTCTGGCACTCTGCAAAGTCCCTTAGGCAGTCTGTGGCACCAGAGCTCTCTGACAGAGAAGGCTCAATGTCTCAGAAAAAAAAATCAATTCCCATGACTCCCTAGCACTAACCCTAACCCTTAAAGTGGACTCAATTTGCACTATTTCTGGCAGCCTGCAAAGGCCCTTAGTGAATTTAAAATGTAATCTGCTACTCCTGGAGACATTCAATATCAGAAACCTACCTTGTGATTATTTTTTACCCAAATTTATTTTGGGGAAAAGAGGACCCCAAGGAGGTTTAGAGGAGATGGAAAAATGAGGACCACAGGCCATAGTTCCTCCGGTTTTGCCTTACATTGCAAAAAGAAGCAAGAAGCCTGTGTTAGGAAAGTTAGGAAAATGAAGGCTAAGAAGGAGCTGTAATCAGAGTTTAAAACTTGGGAATAATGATTAAAACTATATACAAATCACACAAATTTGGAAGATAAATTCCTTCTTGACAAAGATGTGATACATATGAGGTTTTAATAATCAGATTCCAGTTTCATCTTTGATTACCACAGCTTATTTTTAGCCTCAATTTTCCCCACTTTTAAAACTCACAACCTTCCTTTCTCTTCTTATGATTCAAAGCTTGCACCAAAGAGTTCAGGCCACCATTTGGTGCTTCTTGGGAGACAAAATCCATCATTCAAGGTCATCATCATTCAAGGTCATGTATCATTCAAGCTTATCTTAATTCTCTGTGGATGTTATCACACAGGGGAAATCTGTTGGTTAATCCACACAAATCCCAAACAAAAAGCGAATTTGTGCCTGACGATTTCACACGACGTCGCACAGAAACTGGACAGAAAGTGGTATTATCCGAGATCTTTTTAATTTCGGGAGTTTAGAGGAAATGCATTGGTGAAATTACAGTAATTTCGCATTTACTGTAATATGAAAAGCAAATACGCATGGACAATTCTCTTTTAAAAGCTGGAGGAGGGCCAAGAGGAGAAGGAGGAGGGGCCTCCAGGGAGGGAGAGTCCCAGGCTCTTCCTCAGTGCCATGCAGGGAAGGGAAGGGAAGGCAGCCCAGGAGAGGGAAGTTTGGGATGGAGGAGAAGTTTGGCATTTGGGATGGAGGGAAAAGGAGGGGAAAGAAGGCTTCCCTCGCAGCAGCTGTGGGTGGATGTGGGTGCAAGTGTGGGGTGTGCTTGTGGAACAACGTGGAGATCCATCTCACCATGACATTCTACCCTGCAGGTCCTACAAAGGGGAAAGGCTTATGGGGGGGCATGGGAGCTACTTCCAGTTTCCCCCTCTCCTGGGCATCATTCAAGGCTCTGGCTCTCCCTAGGGAACACCCAGCCCTTCCTTCCTTCCTTCCTTCCTTCCTTCCTTCCTTCCTTCCTTCCCTTTCCTCCCCCTCCTCCTTCCCTGCCAGCTCTGCCTGTGATCCTGCCCTCCTTGCCCATCTCCCCAGCAGCTGACAGCCTCCAATGCCAGGAAAGGAGAGAGAGAAAAGGGAGAGTGAGCCATCCCAATCCCTCCTTTGCCTCGGCTTGACTTGCCTTGCCTTTCCAGCTTCCTCCTCCTCCTCCTCTGCTCTCTTGAGAGGTCCTAACCTCAACGGAAGGGGGTTAGGACCTGTGCAGGAGGACATGACCCCAAATGTAGGACAGTCTGACATTTCTTCCTGGGAAATGCAGGACCCGCCCTGGAAAAGGAGGAGTCTTGTCACAAAACACACCCATTTCCAGTATATGAACAGGTTCTTTTCACTCATGTATGAAAGTTAAAAACGTCTTTTTTTCGCTTTTAACTTAATTCTGTTATTACTGTAATTACGTGATCTCCAGGGGCTCTTTAGTTTCTTTAGGTAAAAGGTGTGGGAATGTGTTCATTTTGCTTTCATAACCAGCACAATGTCAGTAGAGAATTCATCCTAGAAGCTCTGTTTGGGGACTTCTTGATAAATTGACTAAACTGAATTTCTTATTTAAATTGATGCTTTTTGCTTTTCAATGCCTAATGTATACAAAGGTCAGAGGTATGTTTAATGTTTCATGTAAAAACGCAAAGGTGAATGACGTTTTGGTTTGTTTGTGAAAGCGCCAGATCCCATCTGATTTTAGGAGCTAAGCAGGACCAGCCCTGGTTAGTACTTGGATGGGAGAATGCCAACAAATATATTTCAGAGGAAGGAACTGGCAAAACCACCTATAAGTATTCCTTGCCAAGGAAAACCCTATGAATAGTTTTAGTGGGTTTTTTCGGCTATGTAGCCATGTTCTAGAAGAGTTTCTTTCTGACATTTCACCAGCATCTGTGGCTGGCATCTTCAGAGAATACTGGAATGTCTGTATGTGTAGGTTTTCTATATACTGTGTGACCCAGACGTTGGTTTGGTTTGCAGATGACTAGGACATCCAGGAATGGCATACAGACAGATACCTGCACAAGAACTCCAACCATTACCCAGGACAAAAAAAAGCACAATAAATACACTGGTAGACCAGGCAAAATGCATCTGTGAACACCACTTCTTGGAAGAGGAATAGAAACACCTAGACCGTGCTCTACAGGTGAATGGTTACTCCAGCTCAGACATCAGCAGGGCTGCCAGATCCAGAAAAAAACAGAGGAGTGAAGACAAGCAATCACCCAAAGGGAAGGTATTTTTACCATACATCAAAGTAGTCACAGACAAAATAGGGAAAGTGGTGAGGAAACACAACATCCAAATGGTTTACAAACTGGCCAAGAAAATCCAACAAATGCTGCGCTCAGCGAAGGACAGGAGAGACCCTCTCATAGCCGCAGGAGTTTACCGCATACTATGCAGTAAAGCTGCGGATAAGTCTACATAGGGACCACCAAATGTAGTGTCCAAACACGAATCAAGGAACATGAGAGGCACTGCAGACTGGGTCAGCCAGAAAAATCAGCAGTAGCAGAACACATTATAAACCATCCTGGGCATAAAATGCTGTTTGTAAACACTGAAATTCTGGACCATGCCAACAACTATCAGGTCAGAATGCACAGGGAAGCCATCAAAATCCACAAACACTTGGATAACTTCAACAGGAAAGAAGAAACCCTTAAAGTAAACAAAGTTTGGCTACCAGTCCTGCAAAATAGAAAAATCAGCACTCAGCAAATGCAAATGAGAAATCACCCAGGGTCAGGGGCTTTCCCAGCAGAAAATGATCACCAATTAGCTGACACTAATCCTCGTTTGCATATCCTCCGTCCCTGAGGCCCTGCCATGAACAACAGAACAATACGCAGTTTACATGGGGATCACTCCTCCCTACCCAGGGTCTCACGGTATATATATACCCACTCTCTTCCATTCCAGTATTCTCTGAAGATGCCAGCCACAGATGCTGGTGAAACATCAGAAAGAAACTCTTCTAGAACATGGCCACACAGCCCGAAAAACCCACAAAAAACCATGGATGCCAGCCATGAAAGCCTTTGACAAAACCCTATGAAATTCATAATTTATGGTCAACTTCAGGGCACATACTTTACTTTTACTTTTCTGTTTGTTCCACTTCAGCAGGATAGTTCTCCCCTTGGACCACTCATTCTAACAGTTATTTACAATTCAAATGTATGCTTCAGTAATATTTTCCCAGAATATGTTTGTTTCAAAGGCTGAACACCTTGGCTAGTCAAGTGAAAGTTGGTTATTTAAGTGGGATGGGATTTGGTTTGTTTCCATACCATTAAAATAAAAAGGCCAGTACAGCAAGGGATGGTGTTTTTTTTAATTATTATTTCAGAGAAGTATTATATATTTCTGTAAATATGCAACACTTAAAACTGATAAATGTTGACTATTTGCATGGTCTATTAAAAAGTAATAAGTAGGACTGGACAAGGAATAATTTGTGGAAAATAACAACCTAGTACTTCTCCCTCATGCTGTACTCCCTAAGACCTTTCACAGGGGTTGGGGACTGCTTGACAGGCTTGTTTGAGATACTAGAGGATCTGTTTCAGTCCACATCTCACAACTGTGAGATACTTTCACAACTCTGCATTTAATTTCTGTTTTCTTCTCATTCTAAGCAATGTGGGATTAATGGAACTTTTATGGCACATTAACAGCTAAATACGTTCATCTGTAATCTGATTTGTCAGAATAAAAGGAGCCTGATTCATATTTGAACTTGTATTGTTTGCATGACAGCCAGTGTGATGTAGTAGTTTGGGCGTTGGACTAAGGCACCATGGTTTGAACCCTGCTCAATCATGGAAATCTACTGCATTATCTTAGCTAAGTCACACACTCTCAGCCTCAGAAGACAAAGGTAACCCCCCTTGAATAACTTCTGCCAAGAAAACCTCATGATAGGGTTATTTTGTTGTTGTTATGTGCCTTCAAGTCATTTCCGACTTCTGATACCTTTAAGGTGAACCTATTACAGGATTTCTTGGCAAGTTTCTCCAGAGGACCTTTGCCATTGCTTTAGGGTCACCATAAGTCAGAAATGACTTGAATGCATGCAACAGCAACAACTTGTTTGCATAATGCCATATAGCACAACCTAAAAAAAGGCAGCAGGCAGGCTTCTCAGTAATTTAAAGTGGTGTTAATATATAACATGGGGTCATGGGGTTTTGTTAATTTCAGTCAGAGATATCTGATAGTTGGCCAGCTCTAATAAGACACAACAAACCAGGAATAATATCTTCTGAAGAGGCTGTAATAGTGAGTATCCTGATCTTTAAATATCTGCATTGGTTTAACTATAATTAGTACTGATAGACTAACTACCACTCTTGTGGAGTACATCTCTGCTGTAACAAATCCTTTGGTTAAAATCACAGCAAAGAAACCACTGTTGTAAGGATGTGTGTGCTTTAAATCACCACATAGTGGCAAGGTGATCATTTTTCTCTCTTGATGTGGCTCTTTTGACATCTGCCTTACATTGTTTAACACAGAAATAGAATATTGGTTGGTGCTTACCATACTAAGCATTTAGAACCATAGAATTCATAGAAGCATAGAGTTAGAAGAGACCTCAAGGACCGTGCAGTCCAGCCTGCTGCTATGCAGGAACTCACAATCAAAGCATCCCCAACAGATGGCCATCCGGTCTCTCTCTGTTTAAAAACCTCCAAAGAAGGAGACTCCACCACTCTCCCAGGGAGTGTGTTATACTGTTGAACAGCTCTTATCATCAGGAAGGTCTTCCTAATGTTGAGGTGGAATCTCTTTTCCTCTTGTTTGCATCCATTGCTCCATGTCCTAGTAGTCTCTGGAGCAGCAGAAAACAAGCTCCATCCTCAGTGTAACACCCTTTCAAATATTTAAACTGGGGTATCATATCACCTCTTAACCTTCTCTTCTCCAGGTGAAACATACCCAACTCCTTAAGTCACTCCTCATAGGGCATAGGTGCTGAAACAGGTTAGTATAAGATTGAACCCATCTATTGTGTTAATTATATCAACTATAGCTGCATCCACATGCAGAAATAATCCAGTTTGACACCACTTTAACTGACATAGCTCAGTGCTATGGAATTCTGGGAACTGTAGTTTTATGAGACATAGCCTTCTCTTTCAGAGAGCTCTGGTGCCACAACAAACTCTAGAATTCCATAGCGCTGAGCTATGGCTGTTAGTCTTTTCAAACTGGATTATTTGTGCAGTGTGCAACATGTAGTTGAGGAATGATGGAGGTTGTGATGCAATACAAATGCATCTGTTGAAAGATTAATCCAGAATCAAGTAGCTAAAATGCTTGTTGCAATTTCTGTTTCCTCTTCAGAAACAGAAAGCATCGTATACAATAATAAACAATAAACAAATAATAAAGTCTTGGATGATATCACAACCAGTGTAGGCTGTATCAAGGAATAAAGTGACTAGATGGTACTTGAAACCTATTCTGTGATGTGCTGCAGTGCAGCAAACTGATAGAATTCTATTGGGTTTATCCAAGCCCCTTTGTATGCTGGAGTACGTTACCCTGTTGAATACAAACTACTGTATGTTATTCTCTTTATGCACACACTGCAGTTACTGCTAAAGCTCCCTCTGCTGTCTTTCCTAGAAGCTACAGCATGAAACATAAAAGTTTGTCAGCATTGTTAAAAAGCATCCTTCCTGAATTTCAAGATGTGTTGGACTCCAGTTCTTGTGCTGGCTGGTGATAATGGAAGCTGCAGACCAACACGTCTAGAGGGCATCAGGTTTGGGAAAGCAGATTGTGTAGTTGTTCCATCACATGGATGGGTGAATTTTTGCAGGTGTGTGTGTGTCCAGAATGGATCCCCTGCGAAAATGGAGGGGGCGACTGTATTACTTAAATATGATTGTGAAAGAATATAAATATAAGAAATGTACATTCAAAATATTTCCTTTGAATACAGTGAAACTGTTTTGACAGTAGACAAGACTGGCTGGACAACATAAGTGCTACCTTTTTCCTAGAAAATTATATATATATATATATATTTTAAAATTACTGGAAGTTAATATTTTAGAAATTTCTTTCTACAAGTTTCTTATTGGCTTTAATCTATACACCCATTTTACACTACAGCTTCAGAGAAATAATACCCTTTCTAGAGAAAGTTGTTTGGTTAACATACTTGGATGATTCATTATAGGTGTTCAGGTAGTCTTGTCTATTTCTATTGTCTATTAGACCAATTGAATCTTTGGGATTTATATATGTGTTTACTCACCATATAGCAATTTATTCAATGGGTCTAGTTGAGATTAACCAACAGAATTCTAGTTGTAGTATTATCATTGTTTATCAATAATATTACCCATTTTATTTCTTCCCTACAGTTCACTAATGTTGTGTATTTGTAGTTGTTTGATCACTCTTGGAGTGGGAGACCTGTTCCCTTGTGAATATCAGGTCACAAGTGATGGCCCTGCCCTTTTGAAGCCAATTAATTTTGTTCCATTGAACTTAAATTAATGTCACTGAAAATCAGTCCCATTCTTGTTTACATAGCATAGCCTTTGCTAATTTTTGGTTATACTAGGACACAAGAAGTTTCGTAGCTGGGTTTTAATATGTTTTAAAATTAATTATTTTGTGCTATAATTATGAAGTACAATACCCAACATTATCTATGGGTCTGATTCTTGAAGGGGAAAGATCAGACATGGAATATTGCTCTTATGATTCAGAAAGGCACAGGTGGTTATTTTGAATAGGAAGCATGCTTTGACCTTCTCAGCAAAACCCTCCAAATACATATTTATAAAATACAAGTTGAGTCTCCCTTATTCAGATTTTCAAAATCCAGAATATTCTAAAATCCAAAATTATCCACAAGGGTGGCTGAGCTACTGACACCTTTGTTTTCTGATGGTTCTTTATTAGACACACTTTATTTTCTGATGGTTCTTTATTAGACACACTTTATTTTGTGCACAACATTATTAAAAATATTGTGTATAAAATTACCTTTAGGCTATGTGAATATGGTGTATTTGGAATATAAATAAATTTCATGTTTAGACTAGGTCTCGTCTCCAAGTTTGGGTCCCCTCTCCAAGATATTTCATTATGTATATGTAAATATTACAAAATCTGAAAAACTTTGAAATACAAAACACTTTTGGTCCCAAGTATTTTGGATAAGGGAGACTCAAAATATATTTATCAAATACATTGAGGTATTTTATCATGGTTATATAAGAATGAGAGATATTTTTGTGACAATATCCAGTGAAATATGAGTAGAACACCATTCCTGCAACAAGGCCCTCTGGTTGTCTTGTGGCTGCTGTAGTTCCTTGAAATCTGCTCCTGAGGGCAGCCCTATCTCATGTATGAGAAGGGATATACAGGCGGCTGCTGCAGGAAAGGTACCGCAGGAAGACACCTGCAGAAGACATTTCCACATGCACAACAAGCTCTCTCAACCACAGCCAGTCATTTTTATTCTACTATATTTCCCCCTCTCTATATGGGATGAACAAAATATCATATGAAACTATTTCCTAGGCAAACCTAGGGGGGGAAAGAGGGAAATTATTAAATGCTCTTTATATAGTGTGCAAAGAAGACTTATTGAAAGAATGGTTGAGGAACTGAAGTATGTCAGAAGTCTAATTAAGAATATTCAATCAACAAATCAAAGAATATTCTTCACTATGTATGCGTTATATAAATGTATAAAAATAACTTCAGACAAATTAACTTGCAGCTCCTTTAATTCCTTCCTTCTCTCTCTTACTCTCTCACTTTTGTGCAGCCATTTCAACGTTCTGTGTAAAAAATTCCCTCTAATGTGTTATGCATCCTCCCACTATTTGTATGTTTGTATGTCTTACCACTAAAAAATTATCTTTCCTGTTTTCATTGACATTATCTTTAGCAAAACAATTATCCGCTGTCTACACAAATTTGCAAATCCTTCCCACCTTGTTTTCAGTAGTTTTTCAGAGGTAAGAAGCACCTCACTGGACTTTGAGATGCCTTATTTCTTAGCCCAGTGGTACTTATCACTGCTTACCTAATGCTGTCTGACTACTTAATATTATGTTGAAGGGGATGCCCACATCATATCATTGGCATGTTTATGAAAACTTCAAGGAATGACTTTCATATGTGAGTAAACCATTACAGATGAAACATTTGGGACCAATTCTGTATCACAGTATAGATCATTCACTCATCCAGCAACAAACCATTAAGTGATGTACTGCTTGTTTCATAATACACTCTGTCAACAAACTAAAATGCTAGTTTGTGTACTTTACCCCCTCTGCTCCATCGTAAATCAAGAGTGTGAATTTGTTTCACCAGAATTAACACTTCCTCACATACATCTGTTTGGGACCTTAGGTTGAGAAAAAGCAGGAATTGTAACTTTCTAGGGCACTGGGTTTACTTCTGTAAATGAGAAAA
The DNA here is from genome assembly GCA_026167975.1 of Phrynosoma blainvillii. Classification (NCBI taxonomy): domain Eukaryota; kingdom Metazoa; phylum Chordata; class Lepidosauria; order Squamata; family Phrynosomatidae; genus Phrynosoma; species Phrynosoma blainvillii. Next base: position 253,326,476 of record JANUYF010000003.1, read on the forward strand.
TGAAATTATGAGTCAAATGCTGGATTTAATTCCATTTCTGTCTTTTCTTTTCATCTCCCTCCAAGTGAAAAAAAAATAACCTAATTCTGTCACTTTAAAAAAAATCCTAGAATATGTACTTTCAGCCCAGAGCATTACAGATGTAAAAGGAAAGGATTTCATTCTGTTCCAAATAATTTATGACTATTCATAAATCAAGTCCTCATCTAATCCCTTGGATTTTGTCTGGATTCAGAAATGCTCTTGACATGCTGAAGTAACTTGTTTTTCTGAAGATTTATTCCATAACATGAGACACATGTCTTTAAGCATTAACTCATGGTGTCAAAAAGCATTCTCATCTCTGGTTCTGAGTGGCATATGTTTGCCCGATACCAAGTGTTTAACTAGAAGACATAATACACTTTTTAAAAATGTGGAGTCAGCCTAATAAATTACTGTTTCTCCTGATATGAGCCTGCCTGGTTTTAAGATCCCCAAGGAAGGCTTTCTTTCAATCCTACCACTATCCAGGTGAGAAAGGTTTCTCAGTAGCTGCCCTCAGTCTAATTCTCTCCCATAGAAAACCTGGGTCACTAAGGGGCATGATGTGGGGTGAGGACCACACCGAGTAATGCTGTAAGTTGGGGGACACCATGGCCACCACCTTAGCAATGACACTGTTGCTTCCTAAATGTCTGCCTTTTGGAAGAAACAGGGTGTAGCATCAGCATGCCTTGTAAGACACAAGGAACTCAGCATAAGAGAAGGTGTGACCAGCAAGTGCAACAAAAAAGGTCTCTCCTTTCTCCAGCCACGAAGCTTCAACGCCATCTGGGACAGGGCAGGACTTTCTGGATTCCTCCCTCCTCCTGGTATGGCCTGGCCCATATGTGAGAGAGGGAGAAGCAGGCAGGAGAAGCAGAGAGCCAGTGAGTGTGAGGAAGGCTTCTGTCAGCCATTGACACCAGAGCTTCAAGATTTGGGAGTGTGGTGCAGAAAGAATCCAGGGATTCTTCCTCCTCTTAATTCCCAAAGCAGAAGGCTGTTGTTAGAATGGAAGACAGCTGCCTCCAGCTCCAGGAATGGAGTGCAAGAAGAATCCAGGGATTCTGCTTCAGGAATCAGTCTGTCTCAAAATGGCACCACTCCAAGTCACAGAAGTGTGACCTGCATCCAAGTCATGTAAGAATTTCCCAGCCACCGCTACTAGTGCAAAACAGGGGGGATGCAGACGGCAAAAAACGCCATCTTCAATCCCACAAAGGAGAGAGGCAGCCGGACGCTGGGCGCCCCATCCCCTTCCTGAGGACGTCATCGGAGCGACGGCCCGTCCGCACGACAGGCACTCCAATGATGTCCTTCCGGTTCAGCGTCTGGACACGCTGAGCCGGAAGAGATGCCAAACAGGTGCACCACGGCTCTTGCGGCGCCCCTTTTGCGGCTTGCAGGCGGGAAAGGGAGGATCAGGGCCTAGGTGTCCGACAGCCTTGGCCTCGATCCTCCACTTCCGGTGGCGGTCCAGGGCCGCCTGTCTGCATCCCCCCACAGTTAAAGGAGTGAGCTCGTGTGGGGGGGTGAAGAGCAGGAGACACCACCACATGAAGCAATCAGCACAGTTGTGTGGTATTTTTAGGAGACCCTGAAAAGAAGTTTCATGCAACCCTCATTCCCACCATGGTCCTAACGCTGGTTCCCCTCATCTTTCTTGTACACCAATACTTTGACTGAAAGACTCCCCCTTTTCCCTCACTGCCCCCTTTTTCCCTCACTGCTCCCTGGATTTTTCACCACCTCCAGGGAGACATTCCGCCCACTTTGGGAATCACTGGTTTAAACAGTTGAGATGTAAATGTTTAAATGCAGGTACTCTATCATGTGAACCCCTGGAGCTGTTTCCCTAATGAATATCCTAAAAAGCAGCACATTATAGTGATCTATATTTTTCTCTTTGTAGAGAAAAATATAAGTCACAGTATATTGTTTTGTCACAGATTAACCTAACATAACTAACTCAAAAACTGGTGGCAGTGGCATGTAGCATCAATCTTCTTGCTAATTAAAAAGTCATAGCGCTTTGACCTTGTGACTCTTGGCTCCACTACAACAATTTGCCAAATGTTAACTTTGTAATAGTTTTCATGGAAAAGTCCACATCACACAGGTAGGTATGCCTATATGGATTTGAAGAATCATTTACGTTACAAGGGGTAGCTCGGGGGGAAAGATAAGAAGTTATAATAAATGCCTATCAGCTTTGATGAGTCTTCCCCCCCCCCCCCAGGTATTGACTCCAGCACAAATCAAGTCAATTTGCCATGCAATGTTAGAATCTGGGAAACAGTATGCATTGAGGAAGAGGAAGCCAGTCCCCCTCATGTACTCTTACTATGGAACTGAATATCTTGGTGAGTATGATTTAAAGTCTAGGCTCTTCCATCTGATTTACTCTCATATTTTTGTTATCATTAAATGATTCAGGGGTAGCTGTAACCCCTTATCATGAAACAACATGACTCATCACAAAAGACCATGATACTCCAGACCACATTACAGGTGGATTGATTCGGTCAAGGAAGCCCTGGTCCTGAGTTTGCAAGAAAAGGGCTATTATTAACAGGGTTTCTTGGTTTTTTTTTTCCTTGATAGGGTCACCATAAGTCAAAACCTCCTTAATAACACAACAATGACAAAGAATTGGATTACATAATTGGATCATCCCAGATCTTGATTGTTCAGTTAGAATTTCTGTCTTTGGGGTTGTCTACATGATTTAAATACTCCTCATTCTATTTGAATAGAATGTGATCCCTCCACAGACAATTTGGAGGAATTTGGGCTTTTTGTGCTCCCCCTGAAAAACTCCTCAGATTCCACAGAAAAAGGAATCTTTGTTGTTATTGGAGTATCCATGAGTATCTGCATGGATGCGCATTATTGGACGAGTAGCCATCTGTCCATTTCACATTGATTCACATGGCTGCGCATTTTCGGCAGAGGGAGAGCAAATAAATGTGAAGATAATTAAGTCTTGATACAGATGTGCAAAAATCCATAGCAATTCACACAATATACTTATGGACATTGATATTAGGAAGTCACTTTTGTTTTCTTTGTTGCTTTACCTTTGGGTGGCTGTCAAAGGGTCAAGAACACTCTGAGCTATTTTTTGTTATTGTTAATTGTCATCAAATGGACTTTGATTTATAGCAAACTTGTGAATGTTATGGAGTATCAGTCCAACCATCCAACTTGTAATTGGTTTGGAGGATTAAATAAAGTTTAGTTAGCTGATTTTATGTTTCATTTTATTTTTAAAAGCTCAGCTTAACCATCTCTGAACTTCTTCTGCTTGGGTTTTGGAAACTACTGTTATTTTAGTTCTTTTGCGCAGAGGGCTTTTTCAGTCGTCGCCCCCAGGCTCTGGAACGACCTGCCGGATGAGATCCATCTATTAACATCTTTGGACAGCTTTAAAAAGGCTGTCAAGACGGATCTCTTCCGGCAGGCCTTTCCGGACTAGTTACCCCCACCCCGGACACAAATAGCCGTGCTAATGATGCTCCTACATGGCCCCATCAATAGATGGAGGGGATCATCTAGTCAGGCTTTTTAGTTGTTTTCTGTGTTGGATTTTAGATTTAATTATATTCATCTTTTAACTTGTTTGATTTAATACTGTTTTAAGGGGGGGGTATCTTGTATTATATGTTTTATCTGGATTATGCTTTTAAACTTGTAAGCAGCCCTGATTGGACTACCACTGGGCTGGGTATAAATAAATTTTATTATTATTATTATTATTTATTAAAGATTGGCCTTAAATGTGAACTGGACTATTTGACAAGTACATTGACCTGGAAAGATTCAATGACATAGCTCTGTTAGTCTGGAAAATCAGTATGCAAAGGATTTTACTGCACAAGAAAAGAATGGTGAAACCAATTGGGAGATTAGTAGCTTTCTCTATGCCACTCCACATGACATTATAACACTTACATTCTCTTCCCAAGGGGAAATAATCATCAAAGTATGCCTTTTTCTGAACAGGAAAAATCCATCCAGCAAAAGGCATGTAACACCTGACAGTCGTCAGATTGTCTGTCGTCAGGAAGAGAACAGAAGTGCTATGAGGTCATATGGAGCAGCACAGAAGAAAGCCACTGCTCTCCTGATTGGTTTTGCTTTGCTTTTCTTGTGCAGTAAAATCCATACTGAAATAAAGAAGCTGGTAGCATGAGTTACAATTTGGATTGTACTGGTCACACAAACAGAGAACAGGTGCACTATAATTAAAGATGTCTGATGAATAAAGAGCTTGCTTGCTCTCTTTTCCCTTCCCCCTTCCTTCCTCCTTTTTAGGTTGAACACAGAATCACTTAAATTTTGGCACTGCTTGTTTTGTAAATTGATTTACACTACTCTTGCCTTCCCACACACCCTCCTCTACCCCCCCCCCCAAGCCACCATGAAGACCCTGGCTGTTCTTTTCAGTTAGTTCCCTATCTTTAAGAGAGAGCAAACCATTTAAAACTTTCCAGTGATAGTACTGCATTTCAAGGGCAATTGTTTTTATTTGGTCAAATCTAAAATGCACAGTTTCTTAACAGTTATGGACTTTATCACATGGGGACAACTGGAAGTATAAATGGGATTATCCTGTGAAAATTGCACATTCGCAATTAAGATTTTCCCATGACGTCATGATTATACTGCCATTATCCTGGGAATATCGTGTGAAAACCACACAATTGCAATAAAGAGTTTCACACAATGTTGTGTTGAAAGTGATTAAAGTAACATTAACCTGTGAATAACCAAGCAATAAACAGCAACAAGTCATTCATGGGAAAATCCCATGCAATTATTCCCTGGTTAATCCCAGGATAATGACTCTTGTGTGTGAAAATCTTAATCATTTTTTATTCGCGATTGTGTGATTTTCACAGGATAATCCCCATTTAAACTTCCAATTTCCCCCATGTGATAAACTCCTGTGTTGGACAATATATCTACTCCATTTTTGGATTCTCTCCTTGCTTTTTTCCTTTCTACTGTAATAGATACTACTACCATTTACCACTAGTCCATGTCTGAATCAAGGCTGACTCTCAGGCACAATAGGTCTCATGTAGAGATTACAGTACATGAAAACAGTTTCAAGGGGTGCTATTCCATGTATCAGCCATAATGTTTGTTATGTGCTTAATATGTAGATCCATTTGATCTTGTGAAGAGCCTCTACAAATGTATTCAGGCTCACATTTTAAAGGCATCTTATAAACATTACACCTCTCAAGTATATTAAAGAATGCAGAATTAGTTTTGAGCCAGTGTAGCATAGTGGTTTGAGTGTTGGACTATGACTATGATTCTGGAGACCAAGGTTCAATTCCCAACTTGGCCATGAAACCCATTGGGTGACCTTGGGCAAGTCACACTGTCTTAGCCTCAAGGGAAAGCAAGGGCAAACCTCCTCTGAACAAATCTTGTCAAGAAAACCCTGTGATAGGTCACTATAAGTTGAAAATGACTTGAAGCCATACAATAATAACAAGAATTAGATTAATGTCTGGTACATAAGGGTTATGAGGCTTGGATAAGCCTTCAAAGAGGCTTTGTCTTCAACAGCCTAATCAACATAACGATTTTGCTTTAAACTATAAATGTGCTTTAAACTTTGGTAAATGATTGAGGTCTACCTGGAAATCAGTAAAACAATTTTACTCACCTATTTGTTTCAGTTGTATTTTGAGAGGGAGATGGCATTCATTTGGGGAAGAAAGAACTAGACTGGATTCAATTTTGATTTTTGCAGAAATCCTTTTTCTTGTATCCTCCTTCCTGGAGGGCACATAGAAAGAAGTTGAATCTTCCTTTCTTCATATTAGGGAGACAGAACCAGAGATTAAGCTCTCTAGAATGAAGACTAAAGGATGAGGTTAGAGGATTCAAGGTGACAACAGTAATTTAGGACATCAACAGAGAGGAGCGTGAGATAAAGGGAACCTACCAAAGAACAACTTAAATAGCAAGTCAGCAACCATAGCACTTTTAAGTTTTGAATTTTGAAGGCTATAGGATATCTTTTAAACAAAGCCTGCACATATTTCCTGGGTGACAGCCAACAAAACAGAACAAGAAACAAAACTATAAAGTAATCAACAGGTGAAGATGAGACACTAAAATAATGAACTCTAGAAACATTCACTTGAATTTTGGGTCTGAGAATTAATGGAGTTTATCACACGGAGAGCTCCTTGCAGAAACTGTGCTTTAAAGAGAGAAAAAACGCAAAAGCGGAAGCAATTTATCAATGGGTTTTCCCCATGTGATAAACTTCAGCACAGTTAAAAGGAGGTTAATCTGAACGGAAATTAGACAAAGACTGCTTCTTTTTACTTTCGGGATCCCGAAAGTAAAAAGAAGCAGTTTTTGTCTAATTTCCGTTCAGAACAGCGATGTCGTCTGAAAAAACACCTGCTTTTTTGGGTTTTGTTTAATTTAAAGCCCCGTTTCCGCACGGGATTTCCCCCGTGTGATAAACTCCATAGTGAAAGATACTGCATGGACTGGTGGGCGGAAGCTTGGGAGATTATTGCACTCAGTTGTAACGCAGCTTACCTGAGCCGGCTTAAAGCGGGCGGCATCCTGATAGTATCACACACATTTAGCTGCCAAAATTGCCACGCAGCTGCATCCCGGCTCCATCACCACTCAGAGGAGCGCTCCAGTAGCCATTTTTTCAAGTCAGAAAACTCCCGGCTTCAAAAAGAGGCATGAGGAGCGCCCCTTGGAGCAGTGATGGAGCTGGGATGCAGCCTGGCAGTGATTTTGGTGGCTAAATGTGTGTGATACTATCAGGATGCCACCTGCTTCTAATTTTAAGCCAGCTCAGGTAAACTGCATATAACTGGGTGAGATAATCTCCAAAATTGGAGCCTAGTGGGCAAAACTTTTCATCTTCAGCCATTAGTGAGGTCCTACAAGAACAGAGGTGGAAATATTTGTGCCATTTCAGGGGAGGTTGTTTTCAGCATGATCCATATCCCTTGGCTTTCTCCTAGTTTCCCAAGTGAAAGGGGCAGAGAAGTCAGGAATTATGTGCATTGACTGTCACAACAATAACTTTTTTTCCACAGAGGGCTTCTTTTCAAGTGGAAGCCCTAAATCGGGGGGGGGGGGGGGAATGTGTGACCCTCCAGATGTTGTAGGACTGCAACTTCCAGAAGCTCTATCCCATATAGCCAAAGGCGAGGCATACTGGAGATTGCAGTCCAACAATTTGTGGAGGACTTCATGATTCCCTCTTAGAGCATAACAAGAAGAGCCCCTTCCACATGATACTGCCAGAACTCTTAAGATCTTCAGGGAAAACCCTTCTATCAATCCCACCACTTTCACACACATGTTTCATGGGAACACAGAAGAGGGCATTCTCCATGGCTGCTCCCACATTCTGAAACTCCCTTAGGGAAGCTAGCCTTGCTTCCTTCTTGCTGTCCTTTCACCAGCAAGTAAAACTTTTCTATTCTGGTAGGTGTTTGGGAACTAACTTGTTTTATATAATGGATTTTCTGCATTTTTTTCTATCCTGTTTTTAAGCTGTGGCTTTAAATTAATATTTGATGCGATTTTAATACTATAAACATGGTAATGTTATTTTAATCTTAACTTTTTGTATGTTTTTAGCTATATGTGGTTTTACTTGTATCTGTTTTTATTTCTGTAAACCACCTTGGTTCTCACTTTTGGGGAGAAGGTGGGAAATAAATAAATTGACTGGTTGGTTGATTAATTGACTGCTCTTTTACACTTTAGCCACCTAAATGCCCAGGAGAGTGGGGGCTCCACTAGTACATGGCTCATGAGTAGATTGTTGTTTTCAAGCAACTAATAATCAGAGGAATGCTGATCCTGTGGGTTGTATTGAGCCATCATGACTAGTAGCCAGCTGCTGATATCCCTTATCTTCCATGAATTTATGTATACAGTCAGCCCTCCTTATCCACGGATTCTTTTATCCATGAATTTAAGCATCTACAGCTTGAAAATATTTTTAAAAAGTATAAATTCCAAAGCTTGATTTTGCCATTTTATATAAAGGAGCCCATTTTACTATGCCATTGTATCTAATGGGACTTGTGCATCTACAGATTTTGGTATCCACAGGGTGGCCTTGAACCAAACCTCAGCGGATAACAAGGGCTCACTGTACAAAGGGATCTCGCAGCATCTTTGCAACTAATTGTGTGAAAGACGCTATGCCATGCATCTGAGGAAGTAGGCCAAGTCTACGAAAGCGCATACTACAACAGCACACAGTTAGTCTCAAAGGTGTCACAAAATCCCTTTGCATACTAATTTTCCATACAAACATAGTTATGTCTCTGAATTCTATCTCCATGAATTTCTTCACTCTCTTTCAAAAGTTGGTGAGCATCATGACATCTTGTAATAGCAAATTATATAATTCAGCTACACGCTGTGTGAAGAATTTCTTCTTCATCTCATCTTCTACTTTTTGGTCTATCTTAACTATTCAATTTTATTGTACATTCCTGGATTCTAGTATTATATTCCATTGAATAGCAATGCCCTTTAAAAACAACAGAAAATTCAATGCAGCACTTCTTAACTTCAATTATTTCTGTTCTTCACAGGGGCTGCTCATGGACTTTCATCCATCTTACAGATGCTGCTCTCCTATTATGAATACCTCCCAGCTGCTGATCAGGAACTAGTATGGCAAAGCGTTGACTTTCTCATGGATCAAGAGCAGAATTGCAACTGGCCTCCAGAACTAGGAGAGATGATTGAGCGGGAAAATGAACTTGTACACTGGTGTCATGGAGCTCCAGGTTCTTCTCATGTAGATGCTGTAAAGTAAAGCCAGGAATTAGTAATTAAAACAGCTTGTCACACAGTGTCACTTTGCTGATGAACGGGGCCTGATTTTATCTGATCAACATATGATGTCAGGCTGCCATGTTTTTCTTGTTATGCTTTTTCCATCCATGTTTATGTTATTGCTCAAAGCGAATAAAAGATTAGGCAGTGGGCAGTTGTTGGAGGTACCACTACTACCCCAATCATTAAAAATCCAAATGCACCACACTGTGGCCTCCTCATATACTATAAAATAGCTTCCTTGCATAACAGCAATCCAAAGCTGGTCTCAGAAGATTTCTTTGCTGTGTTTAAATCTACCTGCAAAGATGAAAGTGAATCTACCAGCTTTTATGAATTTTATGAATCTACCAGCCCTCCTTCTTCCCCCCGGCCTCAGTCTTTCAATGGGCTGGTGCCGGGATCGCTTCGATCCCGGCACCAGCCGATTCCAAGACTGAGGCCGGGGGGGAAGGAGGGCTCCTTCTCCCCCCGGCCTCAGTCTTTCAATGGGCTGGTGCCGGGATCGCTTCGATCCCGGCACCAGCCGATTCCAAGACTGAGGCCGGGGGGGAAGGAGGGCTCCTTCTCCCCCCGGCCTCAGTCTTTCAATGGGCTGGTGCCGGGATCGCTTCGATCCCGGCACCAGCCGATTCCAAGACTGAGGCCGGGGGGGAAGGAGGGCTCCTTCTCCCCCCGGCCTCAGTCTTTCAATGGGCTGGTGCCGGGATCGCTTCGATCCCGGCACCAGCCGATTCCAAGACTGAGGCCGCGGGGAGAAGGAGCCCTCCTTCTCCCCGTGGCCTCAGTCTTTCAATGGGCTGGTGCCGGGATCGCTTCGATCCCAGCACCAGTCCATTCAAAGACTGAGGTCGCGGGGGGAAGGAGGGCTCCTCCCCGCGGCCTCGGCCCTTCGCCCTATAGGGCGCACTCACTTCCCCACGCACATTTAGGGGAAGAAAAAGTGCGTGTTATAGGGCGAAAAATACGGTACTTTCACTTTTTACATATTCACATTCTGCAGGAGTAATTATAAGAGTCTTTAATTAGGCAACAAGGGATTGAACTGAAAAAATTAGTGACAATAGCAGGGTCATTGGAGTGCTTGGATTATCTCATTACTGTACTGTGATGAGTTTGCAGAAGGATTAATAATCTTTTTCAGTTTTAGCAGCCTATTAACTTTCACATCACACAACAAATATAAAAGGAAGAATTTTTACCTTTTTATGAAGCAATTGTTGTGCACTTTATTACTTTGAAGATATTTAGACCATTTCTTTGCTCTTTCCCTAGGCATTGCATATATGTTTGCAAAAGCATACTTAGTTTCAAAGAAGCCCCAATATCTAGATAGTTGTATTCGCTGTGGAGAACTAACTTGGCAGAAGGGACTACTGAAGAAAGGACCTGGAATATGTCATGGAGTGGCTGGCAGTGCTTATGTGTTCCTGCTCCTCTACAGACTTACAGGAAATTCTAAATACATATATAGAGCGCAAAGGTTAGTGCTAGTAGTTGGTATTAAAAAACAGCATGTGTAGTACACAGCATATTGCAGGAAAGTTCAGACTGTACAAAGTAAAAAGCTTAGTATTATGGCAGATTTAATTAGAAGTATCAGTTTTCCAAAGACCTTTGTGAAACAGGACATCTTTGTATTTTTATTTGGTGCTACCATCCTAATGGAAATATTATTGGCTTTGTTTTCTCCTCAATTCTAATAGAGCAGGGTGGGTTTTGTTGAGATAAAGTAGGAGGGGAGAGAGCAAAAGTCTTTCCTAGCAGCTGTGATCCTAATCCTATTACCCACTAACTATCATAGCTATTTACCCTTTGAAAATCCGTGTGAGTTAAATACAGTGCTACACAGTTAATGTCACCTGAACTCTGATTCCCGTGCTTTGAGAAGTGGAGAGTTCCAGGAACAGTTCTGTGTGTTTTGATTTCCTTTCTAGCGATCTGATGTCTGGTAGTGGCTCTGTCACCTTGTATGATTGCCTGTTTACCTCCACTACCATTCTATTTGGAAGTAAAGCAAATATTACAAAATTGCTGTAGCAAAGACTTAGAGGGTAAGAGATCCATTGCTATTTTCCAAATGCCTTGAAAGAGACCTTGCACCTCAAAAACAACAATAATCCAGTGGCACCCTAAAGACTAATAATTTATTATAGCATGCATTTTCATTGCCTCTAGCCCACATCCAACATATGTAGGTTAGAGGTAAAGTTGTAGACAGTAAAATCAAAGATAAATCGTTGCATATGATACTTACAGTGGCAATCATTTTATTGATATTGGGCATCCACAAAATGATTGCTAACTACACAATAAGGCATGCGTAATGTGATAAGAATCTATCATCGTAGTTCAGACTTCTGCTGGTAATCTGGAACTTTCTGATGGATTTTAAGTTCATTTGCTCCAAAGCTGTAGCAAAGTGTTTAAGTAATTAAGAGGCTATGCAGATGGGCAGGAAGAGGTGACCTGAAATTAGTTGCCTTTTCCCTAAGCTGCAGCAACCTCACTGCCTGCCCTGAGGTTGCCCTAAATGGGGATGGAGCAACCACACTGGGGGGAGTCAATGCAGCTTTTCCGAGGTTATATTGAAGCCCCAGCAACCGTACTGCTAGCCCCAAGGACGCCACAAAGGGAGATGGAGCAACCGCATGGGCTGCATTATTATTTTTGTTGTTGTTGTTCTCTCTCAAATGCATGTGCAGGAACATCTCTCCACACCTGTGCATCTGCGCAGGGAAACATCCCTGTGCACCTGCACAAGACCTGTCATAGGCTAGTATACAGTCTGTCACTCTCTGTGTAGAAAGGTGTCTGAAGTTCGGCATCCCTGTCCTATACCCACATATCATGCAAGGATTTGCTGACCTCTGCTTCCCCCCAAGGAGTGGGTGCAGTAAACAGGTGCCACTGTCTGATTGTGCCACCTTTGGGGTGAAGGAACAGGTTTGTCAACTGAAAAGACACTCCATCGTCCTCCACAAAACATGTTCAACACAGATCAAGAGGGAGGGCAGAGGTACATGCAAGGGAGGTTTGTATGGACAGACTTGATACATGCAGCTGATGGTCATGCAAAGGACATGGTTAACAGGACACATGGACAAATGTTACTCCAGGAGCTCCCCCCAATCATGCCAGGAAGTGGTGTTCAGGTCTTATGCATACTTGCACAGAAGAGGTCACAAAAGCTTCTTTCATGCAAACTGCTGTGCATGCTGACAGCAGGTGTACATGCATAAGGTTACAATTAGGATTAGGGTTCTAATATTCAAGTGCACCTGTGCCAGCGCATCCACACCTGGAAGCATGAGGCGCTTTAAATTAAAGCTTGCATTGTAGGGCGCATGCTCTGGATTGCCGAGTCAATTTCCACCACATGTGCGACAGTGCATTTATATGTTTTCTGGTACATCAGTGTTGCTGCATACATACACACAGGTGAAGGTGCACATCTTCACCGAAGGAGCGGAAAAAAGCAGCTCCTTTTTGGAGTGGCTTTTCTCGGGATACGACAGCTAGAGGGTGCTTTCCTGGAGACTTTTAGGTGTGAGCCGTCTAAAGGCCACACCTACAAGTCACCCTCAAAGCACTCCTTTTTGTCTGTCTGCAAAGCCCCTAAGTTGCTTCGATGGCTACTTTACCTGTTTATGTGCCTTCAAGTTGACTCTTGACCTATGGTAACCCCAAGAAAGAATAGAGGGCATGCCTATCAAATTTACAGGTGACACCAAATTAGGAGGAGTAGCTAATACCCCAGAGGAGAGGATCAAAATTCAAAATGACCTTAATAGATTAGAAAGCTGGGCCAAAACTAACAAAATGAATTTCAACAGGGAGAAATGTAAGGGGGCTGCCCCGAGAAGCAGAGTATTTGGGCCGCTGCTAACATGCAGTGGCCCCAATACACCCTTCTGCCGGCCCTAGAAGGAGCGCTGAAATGCCGCTCCTTCCAGAGCGGGCAGAAGGGGCGCCGTAAGAGGCGCCATGTGCCTCTTCCGCGCTCCTTCTGGCTCAGCCCATGCAGAGGCTGCGCCGGAAGGACGTCAGCGCTTACCATGTGCAACGGCGCCCGCGCTGATGACGTCCTCGGGAAGGGGTTGGGGCGTCCAGTGTCCGGCTGCTCCTCCCCTTCTCTGGCTCCAAGACGGCGCTTTGCGCCATCTGCAGAACCCCTAACTTACTGCACTTAGGCAGAAAAAGTGAAATGCATAGATATAGGATGGGGGACACCTGGCTTAACAAGATGACATGCGAAAGGGATCTAGGACTCCTAGTAGACCACAAGTTGAATATGAGTCAACATAATGATGTGGCAGCTAATAGAAGTATAGTGTCTAGATCAAGGGAAGTAATAGTGCCACTCTGTTCTGCTTTGGTCAGGCCTCACTTGGCACCACAAATCAAACAGGATATTGAGAAACTGGAGTGTGTCCAAAGGTAGATGATCAAAATGGTGAAGGGTCTGGAAAATATGTCATGAAAAGAGTCTTAGGGAGCTGGGTATGCTTAGCCTGGACAAGAAGATTAAGAAGTGATATGATAGCCCTGTTTAAATATTTGAAGGGATGTCATATTGAGGCTGGAGCAGGCTTCTTTTCTGCTCCTCCAGAGACTAGGACCCGGAGCAATGGATTCAAACTACTGGAAAGGACATTTCACCTCAACATTATTAAGAACTTCCTAACAGTTATGGCTGTTTGACAGTGAAACAACACTCCCTTGGAGTGTGGAAGAGTCTCCTTCTTTGGAAGTTTTTAAACAGGCTGGATAGCCATCTGTCAGGGGTGCTTTGATTGTGTCTTCTTGCAAGTTAGGGAGTTGGGCTGGATGGCCCTTGAGGTCTCTTCCAACTTTATGATTCTATGATTTTAAGAATGATTCTAAAATGTCATAGGCAAGAAATACTCTGAGGATGTGGTTTGCCATTGCCTTCCTCTACAATACAGTCCACAGCACATGGTGTTCCTTGGTGGTCCCCATCCAAGTTCTAATCAAGCCTAACCCTGATTTTAGCTTCTAAGATCAGATGGGATCTGGTGCCTTCAGGATATTTAGTGCTCTTAGGGGCTACTTTACCTTCCACCAAAATTCATACATGGTTGATTTGCAGACAAAACAGCATTTTCTACAAAGGAAGACAGCTTTTCTCTGCATGTAAAATACGTGCAGAAAATGCAGTTTTCCATAGAAAACAAACACATGTACATTTTGTACAGAAGGATATTGGGAGACCAGTGTTCAAATCTTTGGTCAGCCATGGCAACCTACTAGGTGACAAGTAGGGCAAGTCATACTTCTGGATACTTTCACACACACTCGGCTACTCCCCTTTTAATAAATTATGCCAAGAAAACCCATGACAGGGCCTTAGGGTTTTCATAAGTCAGAAATAACTTTAAGGCACAACAAACTGAATAGAGACACCATGGTGTAGTAGCTTGAGTATTGGACTAGGATACTGGGAGACCAAGGTTCAAATCCCTGCTCAGCCATGGAAGCCCACTAGGTAACCTTGGTCAAGTCATGTACTCCCAGCCTCAGAGGAAGACAATCCCCTATGAATGAATTCTGCCAAGAACCCACCACCACCACCACCAAGGTTCATCTTAGGGTGCCCATAAATCAGAAATGGCACACAACACACAACAACAACAAATTGTTTCTCAGAATCTTGTTCTAAAGGTGAATGGGTCATTCAGGAAACATCCATAGTCATTAAGAAAGTTAACATTCATTCTTTTTGGCTCCTTGTTACTGTAGGCAAATAGTCCCATTTACGTAGAGATCTTGTAGCACCTTTGAGAAAGAAATTGGCAGCATGAGCTTTCATAGATTTCAGTCTACTTCCTCAGATGTATTTACAGTTATTGTAGTGCAAATTCATAGAAATACAGCAGCTCTTCCAGGAGGCTGTTGGAGCTCTCTGATCCCTGTGATCAAGCAGCAAGATAGAGAAAACTGGGTAAGCCTGAAGAAATAGAGCAAGAAGTATTACCTTCATTTTGGTTTCTTATCTTTCTACTTCTGAACTATTTTTTTTTTTTTCAATTTAAGATAACGTTAGCTTCAGCAAGGAGGTACAGATTTTAATAATTCGATCAGGGATAGGTTTTTTCATTACAGAACACATCCATTGCTATTTGTAAGTTCAGATAAGAGTACAAGTCTTTATTCATTCCTGCATCAAATTAAAGACCACGACAGTTGCCCCACACTTGTGGAATCATTTTAGGGAAGAAATTTTATCCTGTGGAGGAGATTCACAGTGGCAATTGAAAGTTTGCTCCTGGATACTTTCAAGAATAACTTGCAAAATAATATCTCACTAGTTTTTCAGGTGCCATTGGATTCTCCATTGTTTTAGGTATGACAGACTGATACAGCTGCTTACCCCACCCCAACATATTTGTTCAGACTTTTGAATGCTGTAATGCATTCTGTTGTTCATGTATCCAAAGGGATCTTATATAAAAATCAAGTACTTTTTAAAACCAGCCTCAGAACACCTTGCAAAAATACTTGTGAATTTTGTATTTATGATGGCTTTTGCTAACCAGGTATGGGAATGAACTGTTATACTTGTTAGACTATTTTATGAAGTATCTAGCTGTGTTTTTCCTTTTTTACTCTCTTGATTCATCAGGAGGACAAGAAATTCAGTCAGTTTATAAAATAAAAGTATTACAAATTAACTTCTTTATATTTTCCCTCTTGTAGCAAAAATTATTCATTTATCTACAACTACAGCCACTTGCGAGTATTTTATTCACACTCTGTATGCAACACCCAATTTATTATATTTCTGAAGAAGTTTAAAATTTAAAAAAAGATACTGAATCAGTTGGGGAATTATGGATGCCAAACAAATGTCAAGATTTGAAATGGAACTAAAGATCTGGTTTTGATGGGAAGCTTGCCACGATAGACCGAAGACAGGTCCCTGTAAGAAATGGGGCCATACGTGGGAGCCAGGCATAACTAAAGCCAGTAATGTAAGATGGAAAAAACCTGGGACCAGACCCAGAAAAGTTCAAATAATATGGTAGGAGATGAAATAAGATTTTGGACCAAGGCTGTGCTCATCACAGTAACATCAGTAGGGGGAAAACTGTAGAACTCTTAGTCATCAGCTTCTTTCTGATATGGCTGTAGGCAATTTGGAGCCAATTAGAGCTGGACAGCAATGAGACCACTTTTGATAGTAGAATACAGAGATACAGTAGGGCAGGGTTATGCTGAAGCCAGTCAGAGAAGAATACAAATTGGTACAAATGTGTTGGGGAGAATAGTGAAACTATGCATAAAAGTATATTTTCTGTTAAGAAAATAGTTTGAAATAGGAGATAGTCAATAATTGCTTTTTTTGTCTATCTTCCTTGTTTCTTAGGTTTGCTGAATTTTTGTTTACTGAAGAATTCAAGGCTGGATCCAGAACACTGGAAAATGTTTATAGCCTTTTTGAGGGTTTCTCAGGGACTGTCTGTTTCCTTGTTGATTTACTGCAACCTAACCAGGCTGAGTTCCCTCTTTTTAGTGTCTTTGTGTAAAGTTGAACATGTTTCAGAGCTGTGTCAGGTCAGCCATTCCTGAGGTACAATTCATGTTCATGATAAAGGAAGGCTATTTTAAAATAATACATCCATTTCAGCATTACCACTAATGAGATAGCCTTAATGTTCTGGGACAGCAGGATTGGGTAGAGAGAAGCCTTATACATACATGTGTGTGTGTGTGTGTGTGTGTGTGTGTGTATATATATATATATATATACATATATATATATATATATATTAGATAGCAATTCTGAACAAAGGAACAAGAAGTGTCCATATTTTTCCCAAACTTAAAGAAAAGGGAATTCTGCTGAACTCTGAAAAGTTATAATGATTGCTTCAGAAGGGTCAACAGCTGTTTGCCTTTAAAAGGTGTGTTTTATGAAGGAACAAAATCAACGTGAATTATAGGAATCTACAAATGAGGAACAGCTTGTTAATTGTTAATGAGTACATGCAAAGATAAGCATTCTGGTAAGCTCTTTTGAAAGGGCAGACAATAGAAATTTGAAACATCAAACATATGTAATATACAACTCTTCCGTATGTTTTGATTGGATTAATAAAATTCTTACACCATGATTGGAGAACTGTTGGCCCTCTGGATGTTTGACTCCACTCCCACAGTTCTTTCTTGTTAATGCTTGGTGAGATTGTTGGGAACTATACACCATAACATTTGGAAGTTCAAAAGCTCCCCACTCCTTTACTATGATGCTTATATTGATTTTGGAACCATGTGCCTGAGCCTTACCATTTTTCACTGACATACATAAATACATCAGGCTTGCCTTCAGCATAATGGTTCTTAGTATGTAAAATGGGCCCATCTAGAAAAGATGCAAGCAAACTATTGAAATCTCTGTCCTCTCCTGTTCCATTTCTCTTCAAAGGTCCATGAGAAAAGAGTGTTTGGATGTTGATAATCATGGATTAGCGGATGCTAAACTATTTACAGTGGAACCTTGGTATCCGCAGACTTGCCATCCACATATTTGAGCATCTGCAGATGAAAAGTCTGCGCTGTTTCCAATGGTGGCGTAGGCACACAGATATGCTGCCACTGGGGACAATGGGACAGGTACCCCCTCCCTCTCTTCCTCCCCACTTCTTTCCATCCTTCCTTCTCCCTCTCTCTCTCCCTCCCTCCCTCCTTCCCTCCCTCCTTTCTTTTCTCCTTCCTTCCTTCCCTCCCTCCTTCCTTCCTTATCTCATTCCTTCCATCCTTCCTTCTCTCTTTCCCTCCCTCTTTCCTTACCTACTTCCTTCCCCTGCAAGGCTTCTGCCCTAGACATGGCTTCGGGGGCAGAGGCTGGAGCCCCGTCAGCCACAGCAAGCCAGTGCCTGCATAGGGGCTTGTGGTGTTGGACCTGGGAGCAGAGGCTCCAAGACCTAAGACCCTGCACCAGCTTCCTGCAGCCAACAGCCAACCCCCCCAAAGCCAAGCCTAGGGTAGAAGCCTGACAGGGGGAGGAAGGAGGAAAGGAAAGATAGAAGGAGGGAGGGAGGTGAGAGAGGAAAGGAAGGAAGGAAGGAAGGAAGGAAGGAAGGAAGGAAGAATGGAGGGAGGGAGGGCTTATCTCATTGTTTCCGATGAGACTTGAACATCCGCAGATTTTGGTATCCACGGGAGAGGTCCAGAATGGATCCCTGCAGATACTGAGGGCCAACTGTACAAGCTCAAGATACATATGCATAAATAGAGCATATTTATTTTAAAAAATAAGTTACAGTCAAAGCTACAAATCCCACTATTCAGAACAATTAGTTACCATAATTACTTACAATTAGTTACCATAATTACTTCCTGACAGTAAGAGCTGTTTTACAGTAGAACACACTTCCTGGGAGACTGGTGGAGTCTCTTTCTTCAGAAGTTTTTAAGCAGAGGCTGGATGGTCATCTGTTGGGGGTGCTTTGATTGTGTGTTCCTACATGACAGAGGTTGGGCTGGATGGCTCTTGAAGTCTCTTCCAGCTCTATGATTCTATCATAGTAACAATCTCTTAAAAAGTAAATGGTTACTTTCCTATTTCTCAGAAGTAGGGAAAATATACTTTTCAGTTTGTAGGAGCAGAATCCTCAGTGCCACAACCACAACCTTCTAGTATTAAACACACACTCTTCCCACCTTCCTTGTCACCACAACAGCAAGTAGCAGCACAAAGCACAGTAAAAGTCAGAACTTGAGCCATGTGGTATTTCTTATCCACCATTTTGTGAGGCCACATACCTCTGACTATAAAAATAAATAAAAAGCTAGTTATTTCCTGTAGAAAGGTTTTGGCTAGATCTTGTGAATTTACTCTTAGAAAAGACAGAGAAGACAGACACACCAACCTGGAGATAAGATTAACTAAATGTGTAGTTGGAAATTTAGTGGTGCTTATTCCCAGGGTAAATGAATATAGTATCCTTAATTCTGGAAAACCCAATATGACAAAATATGAGTACAGGTATTTAATACATATCTTTCTCATCTCTATGAGACTTCATATACCATGTAACTATGGAAATTTTCTCATGGACAAAAGTGACAGGAGCATATCATGCAATTGTGTGAAAATTATCAGGTGACGTCATGTGACGTCGCAATAATCGCATGGGACTTTCCCATTAATGAAAAGTGGCACTAGAATTCCTCTTTATTCATGGGATAATGACACGATTATCACGATATCGCATGACATCATCTGATAATCTTCTCACAATTGCATGATAGTGAAGGGAGCATCCTGTTATGCTCCCATCACTTTTGCCTATGTGAAAATCTCCATAATTACATGGTATATGAACTCTCATAAAGTTGAGGAAGATACATATTAAATACCTGTACTCATATTTTTTAAGACTCCTTATCAAATCAATATACAAACCAAAACATTTTCCAAAACTCCTTATCATACCAATATCTTGGTGCAATGAGAGTATGAAGAGTGTCTTTCCCCATTATTTAAGAAAATAATATAAGCATCAATGTAGGAGTGATAAAAAAAATAGTATTAGAAATAATATTACCATAGCAGTATTAGTACATAAACTGCTTAAATCACAACAAAAATGCACAGGTTATTGTTAAACCTGGTCCGAACATTTTAACTTCTAAACATTTTAAATAAGTATTACCATGCAGAGGGATACTAAATGAACTAAGAAATGTCTACTATTAAGATAAAAGCTCCTCTGTGATGAACAAGATAATGCTTTTCACTGTAATAACCTAAGAATTATTTGACTGGTCTTGTAACTGACATTTGTGGTCTAGTCTGAATTGTCTTAGTACTTTAGTGTGATTGGACCTGGATCTTCTCTCTCCCTTCCACATTCATTCACTCTTTCTCTCTCATACATGCTACTTGTAAAATCAACTTACTGATGATTTCAGACCAGGACTTAAATTGTATTGAGTTTAATTACATTTTTAAGGGGGGAGGGGGAGGTACTTGTTCTTAACTACTGTTGAATTTTTATGATGTAAGCCGCCCCGATTGTGCTCAGAGGGGCAGGGTATTAAATAAAAATTATTATTATTATTATTATTATTATTATTATTATTATTATTATTATTATTATTATTATTATTGGACTTCCATGCCTTCTGCCCCCGGAGACCCTGTGATTTCCTGAAAATGACTTAATGCCACCAGATACAAAATAGTAATGTAGGGGCAGAGCCAGTTACAAAATGGCAGGAGGTGGAATTGAAATTATGTCAATTGCTGATACAACATAGTATGAGGAGGTATCATAAAGTTTTAATTATTACCATTAAAAAGCTTTGACAGAAGGTTTGTTTTCATTTGTAGTTGTTAACTTATCTCTACGTAGTCACCATCCAGATTTACACATTTTGACCCTCCACATACCATTATTGTAGAAGTCTGCAGTTTGCTCCTTACAAGGATTTTATGTCAGTCATATCTGGCACAACCTGTCACAAAAATAAATGACACAATGAACTGATTTTCTCAACATCATGCACTTAGGGACCAATGATGACACTGACAAAATTTCATCAATATGCCATAATAACTTCTAGGTGATAATTATTACTTTATGATACCCCCTCATAAAATGCAGACTTCTACAATATCAGGTATTCAGAGGGTCAAGAAACATTGGGGGAAATGTGTAAATCTGGATACTGACTATATAGAAATAAATTAACAACTACAAATAAAAACAAACTTTCTGTCAAATATTTTTAAAAGTGATACCATAATTAAAACTTTATGATACCCTGTTTGGAAATTGTTAAATTTGTTGTCATAGTTATTTCTTTGTAATGGGGAATTTAATTCAGCTTCCCTTAAGTTAAGTACAGATAATTGGCTCTGGAGGTTTCATCCTCCCCATTTTAAACTGAATTTACTGACAGAATCCAACTAGAGAGGACTTTTCCTTTGTATTGTATCTCCCTACATGCTTCTCAAATTATTCTAATTCATCCCCTCTGATTTCTTCTTTCTGGCTCATTCACCACACACTTCACTTCTGTTCCACCTGTTTCTTTCTCCTTTCTCCCCTCAGCTTACACTCAGAATACACCACTGACTTTGAGTAAGTCACAAAGTCCTTCATTTGTAGTTTTCTACTGATCACAGTGTTACAACAGAGTAGTGTTCAAACCCCTGCTCTGAAACTTTGGGACATAATATTCTGTAAAACAGACAGTACAATTGTATATGTGTATGTCTATACAGAAGTAAGCCCTAGTAAGTTCAATTGTACTTTTTTCCGGGTAATCATAGTAATAGTCCACCTAAAGAATCTAGGGTTACACATTCCCTTGACAATTACCATTACTTTCTCTTCAATAAAACTCATTGCTTTGAGGACACTGGGACAGTGTGGGTCATTAATAACTCCTTAGTACTCATGGAGTTTTCATGGAGTTGTGCTGTAATCTGCTGCTTCCACTTTTAAAAAATGAGGCACATTTTGCTACTAGTTCTTACATAAAGATCAAACTGCCAGTTAATTGCACTGTGATAGATATTCAAGTACAGCTGTCTTTATTTTAGTACTTCTGCTATATACTTTATAAATGCTTTTGTTTTGATGGTACATTTTTTAGTCTACCTTACAAATAAAACTGGTGATTCAAAAGAAGAAATTCACTGTTGTCTCTTCAGAGTCATCCATACTAAACAGTAAGACAGTTAAAGGCTTTCTCATTACTGATAAACTTAGTAAATGATTTGGTATATCTTCCATTAGATTATGCTATGCAGTAGTTGTTCCAGTTGTAAAACACACTTCCTTGACAGGCAGCTCTGTTGATTTCCATGTATGTTACTCATATAAATTGTTTTGCTCCGAAAATTTTTTGAGACCTGTTGACCACTGATTTGCAATAGATCTGTTATTCAAAGGTCTTTTGGAGATCTCTTCAGGCCAAAGAAGAAATTCCGTCTTCCCTTCCATTATGCAAAGGGATCTTGTAGCACCTTTGAGACTAAAAGAAGTTGGTAGCATGAGCTATCGTAGACTTGAGCCTACTTCCTCAGATGCAAGATGTCATGCAAGATGTCCCCATGCATCTGAGGAAGTAGGCTCAAGTCTACAAAAACTCATACTACCAGCTTCTTTCTTTCAGTTAGGCTTAAAGGTGCTACAAGATCCCTTTGCATGCTCCAAAATCTCATCAAAATTACTGCACATCTATTGTTATATAGACATGATACTGTCATATCTGTTCCCTGATTTCTGATGTGGAAACTGTATTTATTTTTTGCAGATCTAGAGCATCACTGTTAGAAACAATTTAGTATACATTATGCTTGGCTACTATTTTAGTTTAGTAGCACTCTTAAGTGTGCAATCCAGTTAAATTCTTAAATGTGGTAGGTGGCTTATATGTGTAGTTAAATAGCAATTTAAGTAGTGGAGTGGAGTGCTTTCTGAAAGAAAAGAGTTTATTAATCTTTGCCATACATTGTGTGCCTATCTGTGATGAACAGTACATGCCTTCTATGTTAGTAAGTTAGACATTAGATTTCACCCTAAGTGGCTATTACTACTTGTGACTCATGAGCAGCAATATTCAAATCATAGTAAAGTTATTTCAGCTAGAGTTTTATATAAAAATATTGAAGTTCAATAATGGTACTATTATTTGTATTATTATTGTCTTACTGTTATTTATTAGAGATGAGGTATTTACCTGATTTGTACATATTGGCAATTGCTTTTAGTGTAAACTTGCCAGATGTTAGGGAAATTGTGGTTTTTGGTCTGCTTATGGTTCTATGCCCCAGCCTATTTTTAGCCTTGCCTATATTCTGGTGGAAGCTTGAAGAGCAACTGATCCCATTAGATCTCTCTACATTTTAATATTGTGCCATGTAACTTATTTGAGGGGGAAAGGGAACTGTCCACCCATTTGCAACATGCTGTTTCAAGATTTCTTGTCTCTGTGTGAATTCTGACTTCTCCACTTCCTACAAGAATAATTACTATTATATGATACTTACATCACTGAACAGAGCAGGAGGGAAAATCATTTATGGGATATATGTCACATTCAAGTGGATCTCACATCTCTGGAGATAATTACAAGTAAATGACTAATAAATAAATGTAAGTGGCCTGTAAATGAAACCCAAAGTGTATGTTCAATTGAAGGTGGGTGCTACATCATTCTGCTGTGAAAAGCATGGGTTTTTTTGCACACACAATCATCCTTTTTCAGAAGGTGGTTAGGGACCTGTCTATTATGCTTCATAAGTTTTGAATGCAGATAGCAGATTTACCCTAATATAAAATAGTGTACATACTTCTCAGATCCTTGACATAAAGGAAGAGAGGGAGGGAATCTGTTAGACTTCTAGAAAACCTCAGGATCCATTAGGTTTTTAAAAATGAATATTTTTGCAACACAGAGAGATACATATACATCAGGGGTAGGCAACCTTTCCCCTTTAAGGGCCGAGGGACTTCAGCTCCCAGAATCCCAGGAGCTATTGGCCAACATGGGACTATTGGCCAACATGGCTGAGGCTTCTGGGAGCTGAAGTCCCTCGGCTCTTAAAGGGGAAAGGTTGCCTACCCCTGATATACATACACACAACAGAATGACTGTTTGCCATTTAAAATATAATGGGGAGAAATAACAGCTTTGATTTAAATATGCTATGTCTTCATCTTAATGATAACTAAGCCAACAAGTAAATGCTTATGATGAAATATATCAATTCTTAGCACAGTCTAGAATCATAGTCTATGACATTAACCTAATCTTGCAGAGATAGGATGGGTAAGAGGTAAGAGTAAGAAGCAAGTTCCACTGAGCTCAATGAGACTTATTCACAAATAATTGTGTAGGATTGCAGCTTTACAGCCCAATCCTTAGCATATTTACTCATAAGTAAATCCCACTAAGTTCAACATGCTTAGGATTGTAACCTTTGAAAATGACAAAAAACCCACCTAAAGGAAAACAACATGTATAATGCAAAGCCATAAGCCTGCAATACTCAGGGCCCTTGAAACAATACAGCATTATAGGGATGTGAGTAGACATATTCTGACAAAGTAGCACATGATTCTTAAACTACATAAACTACATTTAAGAGTGAAATTTCCTTGTTGATGTCAGTTATAGACTTCCATCATTGTGTGTGTGTGTGCATGTACTGATGAAGATTTTTTCTTCATACTGAATTTGCTGCTATCTATACCTAGTGCCATCATTTTCTTCATAGTACTTAACTATATAGTCTCACTGAACAATCTTATGATAAAAAGATTGAATTACTGTGAATATTTAGAAACTATAGTTAAGAGAGAGCTAAGGTATCAGACATAATCTTATTTTCTGGTAGAAGTATATACTTTTGGAAGATTTAGCTATTTGTGTCCATTTTGTCAGATGTAAAAAAAAAAAAACAAGCCAAGAACATAGATCCATATCTAACAATAATTCTTTAGAATAAAAGTTAAAAGTTGTCAGTTTTAAAATTAAAGGAGCCCTATTTTTCACATGCTAACTCTGATACAACTTGATTATCAACTATATTCAACTACAGCAATATAATACAGCAGATTAAGAGGCTGAATTAACATTTATTTTGCAAAGCAAAATTGCTGCTTGCAGAAATGTTTTCTAATGCAGATGTATTCTTAAATAATACTGTATAATGATAAACCAAAAATATTTTCTATACATTTATTGTATAATACATACAATGGAAATGAATTTGTTAAACCCTTCAGTTTCATATAGAAGGAAACTAATCTTGAACATTAAGTTCCATGTTTAATCTTTGTTGCTATGCTGACAGGGAGAAGTGTTATAATCTTGGGCTTGGTTCTATACTTTCATAATTCTACTCCCTGTGAGATCCAGTCTCAGAAGTACTGATGATCTCACCCTCATATTACGAACCAGAATATATAGTCCAGAAGTATCTTGGTGACCAGAGTCTACACCAGTGTAACTACTTTCTAAAGCATTGCACAAGGAAGACATCAGTACCTCTTTGTACAACACCTTTCCCCCAGCTATACAATAGGTGCTTAACCCCCAACAAAAACAATGATTGGCTGTGAAGGTGCACTCTGATATCATTCAGCTGCTCTTGTGGTGCTCCATGAAAGAGAGCAGCCATTGCCTCGATCTCCAGCCAAGTTTTATGCTCCCCTAAGATCTGGGCCATAATGACTGACTTGTGGTAGGAGGTGATACATCAGAGACCACTTGTTTGAAGTTAAGCACACCTTTGTATACCCTGATTTTTCAGCACTGTGGAGAATCATGAGGATCAGATAATACTGCACCACCAGTGTCACTAATATTTTTGTCATTGTCTGAAGTAGATGTAGAATCAAGTCCAAGGTCTCACTGAAGATCAGGGGGCTGCTTGTGATATGATTAAATCCATACACTAGCAAAAGCTCACAAGGTACACAAGGTTGTCCTAAAATAATTTTTGTTATATAAGAAAGAGCATAACAGAGCAGAGAAAGAAATATTTTGCATTGCTGTTTTATATCCAGTCTTTGTAATCTCTGTTCATTTGTATTCATATCATAAATAAGAAATTATATATTCTCAGCTTTGATACCTGCTCACTGCCATAAAGTAGTATGATCTCGTTAGTATCATTGATGAATTTACTCTTGTAGACTTGTACCTAAAGGTTAAATAAAAAACAAACCTTGCTGCTCTTTTAAATGCTGTGATATTTCAAAATGTGTTTATTGTATTAGTTTTGTATTGCTGGCTAAAGAGGCATAAGAAATGGAGTGGGCTAGTTTTGTTTTTTTAAGTGGTGATCAAAATATTGGCTTAGCAATGACAGAACACTCCATCTATCCATGTTCTTTATATATCACCTGTGTAATATTTTGCCTTAATTCAAATAAAGCTAAACTATATGTTTTGTGGTTATTTGTATTTATTAAACAATGATCTGGTTTATACATAATGCCACCCTATGGCTTTGTGCAATCCTTCCCAATCTGATGCTCTTCAATTGTGTTGGACTACAACATCCAGAATCTGTCAGTCAGGTGAAGTCTGATTTAGTGTTTTGTGCTTTTACCTCTGAATTCAATTATTACATCCTAGTCTTAAGTGATGGTTAAATTTAATTATGGCTTATGGAAACAAGCCAACTTGAGAAACCATGGTTTGAAGAGGCTTGTTTTAATAAAAACATAATTAACACTAACTACACTTCTTCCAGGTTCAGCCACTGTACAGTGAGGTTAATTGAAAACTAAAATGAAATATCCTTATCCCTGTGATACTTGCTTTCTGCTATAAAGTACAGTGGGCCCTTGGTATTCACTGGGGTTTGGTTCCAGAACTGTGGATGCTCAAATCCCATTAAATGGTAAAATGGTGCCCCTTATATAAAATGGCAAAATCAAGGTTTGTTTGTTGGAATTTATATATTTTTTTAATATTTTCAAGCCATAGATGGTTGAATCTGTGGATAAAAGCTCTGTAGATACCTAGTGATGACTGTAGCACAATTTCTTTTACCGTCATTTTTTAATTTGCTTACACCTTGGTTCAAATATTGTTCAGAACAGAAGCTACAGCCAAGAAATCAGAAGACTAGGCTTGGGAATGGCAGCTATGGAAGAACTTGACAAGATAATAAAATGTAAAGACATAACCCTGGATATTAAAGTGAAGATAGTCCATTGTATTTCCCATTACCATGTACAGATAGAGAGATCTTGTTGTAGCACCTTTGAGATTAACTGAAAGAAAGAAGTTGACAGCATGAGCTTTCGTAAACTCCAGTTATCTTTCCATTATCTTTGAATTCTACCACCATGTACAGATGTGCAGATGTGAGGACTGGACAATAGAGAGAGAAAGAGGGAGAGAGGGAGGATGCCGACAGGAAGAAAATCAACTCATTTGAGATGTGGTGCTGAAGAAAAGTACTGAATACATGGACCTCCAAGAAGACAAACAAATGGGTTCTAGAACAGATCAAGCCTAGATCTTTGGAAGCCAAGATGACTAAACTGAGGCTGTCACACTTAGGCCATATGATGAGGAAAAATGAATCATTAGAAAAGACAATGATGCTAAGAAAGGAGGAAGGCAGTAGAAAGAGAGGAAGACTGCACACCAGATGGTTAGACTCTTTGCAGGACCTAAGCAGAGAGGCAGAGGACAGGGAGTCATGGAGGGTTACCATGAGTTGAAA
The DNA here is from genome assembly GCA_026167975.1 of Phrynosoma blainvillii. Taxonomy (NCBI): domain Eukaryota; kingdom Metazoa; phylum Chordata; class Lepidosauria; order Squamata; family Phrynosomatidae; genus Phrynosoma; species Phrynosoma blainvillii. The sequence continues at coordinate 253,353,597 of JANUYF010000003.1, forward strand.
TCAACTTGGAGGCAGTTAACAACAACAAATGTATTTGCTCTTGTAAATTTGCATCTTAAGATTCAATAAAAATTTGCTGCTATGTCTTAAATGCTCTGATATTTGAACACATACAGCTACCTGTACCTGTATACAGCCATATACAGCCAGGTAGGGCCACCTATCCCCCTGCCAAAGGGATAAAAGCTGGGTACCTGCTAGGACTGAGGGGAGTCAGCACATGGGAGGAGGAAGAGGTCACCTCGCCACCCCAAGAAGAGCTACACTGCCTGCCTGCCTGCTGCTTGCAGCCTTTTCTGGAGGACTGCTGCCTCCTCAGAGACTGGTCCCTTCAGGACCAGGCTCCAGACACCCAGCCAAGCTCTGGCTAAACAGCCAGGTAGGACCACCTGTCCCCCTGCCAAGGGGATAAAAGCTGGGTGCCTGCTGTGGCAGGCCCACTGCCAGTGGGGTCGCCACTGAAGAGCAAGGTTGAGGCTAGTCTCTCTGGTTTGTTGGGGAGGGGTTATTGGTTTGAGTTGTAAACCTCAAACAACTGGCCTGCCAGCATACAGTATGTGCTACAAGGAGGGCAAGGGAAGGGAAACAGTCCAGGGAGCAGACATTACAACAGTAATGGGCAGGGGGAAATACAGTAGGAGGAGTCAGTTCTATCATTCTGGTAGAAGGGAGACACATAGGGTACTAGTTACACCCAAACTGACCCCCAATTCAAATAACCTTAATAGTCTTGGCAGCAGGCCCCCTGGGCTGAAAATGCTGCTACTCAATGCCAGGTTGGTAATTGTAAAACACCACTAATCCAGGGCTTGATCTTGGGTGAGCATGCTGACCTGGCTGGTATTACGGAGACCTGACTGGATGAAGCTGAGGGGAGGGGGGGCCTAATCTCTCCCAGCTTTGTCCACCTGGGTTGTCCTTTCAGCAGCAGGTGAGGCCAGGGGGGGTGGGAAAGCAGAGTTGCAGTGGTCTATCGGGATTCCATCTCCCTTACCAGATGCCCTGTCCCACAGTCTACTGGGTATGAGTGTGTTTACTTAAAGGAGGGTGGCTGGGACAGAATAGGAATTCTGTTGGTGTACCAACCATCCCACTGCACACCAGTCTCCCTTCCTGAGCTGACAGAGTTGGTCTCTGCAGTGGCGTTGGAGTCTCCCGCCTTGTTGTGCTGGGGGACTTCAACATCCATACAGAGACTACACTGTCAGGAGCAGCTTGGGACTTCATGTCTGCCATGACAACCATGGGGCTGTCCCAAGAAATATCTGGGGCCACCCATGTAGTGGGACACACTCTGGACCTGTTTTTCTGTTCAGAGCAGGATGACTGATCTGAGAGTGGAGGAACTCTGTAGTTCTGTTGTCATGGACTGATCACAGATTGATAGGGTTTAGACTCACTGGGACTCAGAGCCTCTGCAGGGGTGGGAGAGCCGTTAAGATCCGGATGGATTCCTGGTGGCTCTTGTGGAGTTTCCTGCTGCCTTGGCAGGTGATCCTGTCAAAGCCCTGGCTGATCTCTGGAATAGAGAAATGGCCAGGGCGGTGGACGTGATTGCCCCTAAGCATCCCCTCCCACAAAGTGGAGCCAGGCCTACCCCCTGGTCTACCATGGAGCTGATGGCGATGAAATGAGTGGGACACCAACTAGAGCAATGATGGCAGAAGACATGGGAGTGAATTGACTGAACACAAGCTAGAGGTCAATGGAAAGCCTATGCTGTAGGTGTGGTAGCAGCAAAGAAACTATACTTCTCTGCCTCCATTGCATCTGCACAGTGTCATCCAGCGAAGATGTTTCGAATTGTCAGGGACCTTTTACATTCTGGCCCTCAAGAAGGAAATAAAGACCACTCAACAGCTCGCTGTGAGGAATTCGTAAGACACTGCAGACAAAATCACTCAGATTCACTCTGACTTGGATGCTGTAGTTGAGACAGGTCCAGTGGATGTAATCTTAGTGCCTGCTTGTCCCATATTATTGGAGAAGTTTCAATTTGTGCAGCCTGAAAATGTGGATAGGATCCTTGGAGAAGTGAGGGCCACCATGTGCACACTGGATCCTTGCCCTTCCTGGCTTCTGAAATCAGCTAGAGGAGGACTGGCCAAGTGGGTAAAGGGAGTGGTGAATGTTTCACTGCAGCAAGGCAAATTTCCATCCTGCCTAAAGGAAGCTGTGGTGAAGCCGTTACTGAAAAAGACCTCCCTGGATCCCATCATTCTAGATAACTATTGACCAGTCTCTAACATTCCATTTTTGGGCAAGGTTCTGGAGCGAGTGGTGGCCTCCCAGCTCCAGGGATTTCTGGATGAAATGGATTATCTAAATCCATTTCAATCTGGCTTCAGACCTGGCTATGGCACAGAGACAGCTTTGGTAGTCTTGGTGGATGACCTACACAGGGAACTGGACAGGGAGAATGTGTCCCTGTTGGTCCTGGTAGATCTCTCAGTGGCTTTCGATACCATCAACCATGTTATCCTTCAGAGCAGCCTTTCTGGGATGGGACTTGGGTGCACTGCTATGCAGTGGTTCCGGTCTTTCTTGAAGGGGCGGACCCAGAAGGTGGTGCTAGGCGACTCCTGTTTGACTCCTTGGCTGCTGGTCTGTGGGGTCCCACAGGGTTCTGTGTTGTCCTCCATGTTGTTTAACATTCAGAGTTTTGGGGTGTGATGTCATCAGTATGCGGATGACACCCAACTCTATCTCTCCTTTCCATTTGACACCAAGGAAGCTGTCTCTGTGCTGCATCGGTGTCTGCTGTCAGTAATGGACTGGATGAGGGAAAACAAACTGAAGCATATCCAGATAAGACAGAAGTGCTCCTGGTCAGTCGTAAGGCAGATCAGGGAATTGGGGCTTTGCCTGAGCTGGATGGGGTTACACTCCCCCTGAAATCTCAGGCTCACAGCTTATGTGTGCTCCTGGACTCAACTCTGAGCCTGGATGCCCAAGTTTCAGCAGTGGCCAGGAGCACATTTGCACAGTTAAAACTACTGCGCCAGCTGTGCCCATTCCTTGAGACATCAAATCTAGTTACAGTGACACATGCCTTGATTACATCCCATTTGGACTACTGTAATGCACTCTACATGGGGCTGCCTTTGGAAACTGTTTGGAAACTTCAGCGGGTCCAAAACACCGCAGCTAGAACACTGGCTGGAGCCAGTTATAGGGAGCATATAACTCCTGTATTGAAACAGCTTCACTGGCTACCGGTTCATTTCCGAGCACAACTCAAAGTGCTGGTCATGACCTATAAAGCCCTACATGGCTTAGGTCCAGACTATTTGAGAGACGGTATCTCCCCATACGAAACACTTAGAGCCCTGGGATCCTCAGGAGAAGGCTTTCTCTTGGTCCCACCACCATCCCACGCTCGCTTGGTGAGGACACAAGAGAGAGCCTTCTCTGTGCTGCTCCCACTCTCTGGAACTCCCTTCCATGGGGGGCTAGGATGGCCCCCTCCCTGCTGGCCTTTCTCTGGCAAGCAAAAACATTTTTATTCCAGCAAGCTTTTTAAAATCATGCAGCTCTGGTTTTATTGGGGGGGGGTTGGTTTATATTATTTTTAAACCTTTGTTTTAAATTTGTATGTTTAAAAATGTTAACTTTTTACTGTTCTAATTAGGCTATTTTAATCGTTTTTTAAAATGCTGTTTTAATGTGTTTTTATATTGTGAGCCGCCTTTTTGGGAGAAAGGTGGGATAAAAATAAAATAAATTAAATAATAAATAATAAACATATGCTATAAGACAAGAAGTGAAACAAGAACACACGAGCTTGCAACTTATTCACACAATACTACAACATAGTTCAGTGTTACATCTGAACAAAGCCAATTACTTTCAGCATGGTTCTGAATCATGACCACTGTTTCTTCTGTGTTATGATTTCATGACTTGGTCCACATGCTGTCCATTCCCCTAAAACAGTACAAACTTTACAGATTGTTTTTCAGGGTCCCTTCAAGTTGTCTGCTCAGAAATCTGCCACAGTGGTTTCAATGGGTTTTAACCCTGCAGCCTAAATCTTCGTAATAGTCACAACTAGAATAAATCCACTCAATCAATTAAACTTAAATAAATGTTAATTTATCAAGTTCCCATTGATTCAATGGGCCTACTCTGCTTTGGACCAATTACTTGGTTTTCTTTAAGACAAAAAAACATTTCATGATGGTATTGAAGTTCTACAGCACATTTCACACTAGGGGAGATGTTCCCTGCTTGGCCATGAAACCCATTGGGTGACCTTGGGTAAGTCACATGCTCTCAGGAGAAGGTAAAGGCAAAGGCCCTTGGAACAAAGCTTGCCATCCCATTGTATATAATGGGACTTGAGCATCCACAGATTTTGGTAAGGGGGAGGGGGCTGGAACCAAATCCCAGGGGATACCAAGGGCCTACTCTACGGTGAAAGGGGAATCCAGCTCTTCACCATAGGATCGCAGGGCGGAGTAAAATAAAATGACGGGGCTAAATTGGATGGCCCTGAGATCCTAAGATATAGTTGTTGTTGGGTGCCTTCAAGTTGCTTCTTATGTAGACCCTAAGGTGAACGTATCATGGATTTTTCTTGGCAAGATTTCCCAGTGTCAAGACCATGTGGCACCCTGGTCTGGAAATTGACATGGATGTGGCCACTGAAAAGAACTGGAGCAATGGTAACAGGGTTACTACAGTTCAAGTGGCAGGTACATGAGTCAGCATTAGGTAAGCTGTGCATCATGGGAGATCTGATGCAACATGCACAGTGGACGAGGCCAGTCAGGTATGCATCATGGGAGGCCTGATGCAACAGGCCTGATGCAACAGGCACTGGGGATGAAACCAGCCAAGTTTCATTAGTGCATGGCTGTCACGTTCCCAAGAAGACCACCTATGTATGAGAGAGGTTTAGAATCTCCGTTGTTGGTTAGTTGTGGTTGGTGGTTGGTGGTTGGTGAAGCACTTTGTTGGCCTGTATAGCTGTGAGTATTCAAGTCAGATGTCTGGTACGCTATGTATCTTTGTAAATATTTGCAACAAAGATTAAAGCCCTCATTGAGTGAAGTCTCGCTGTCCAGCGATTCATTTTTCCAAGCTGAAAGCAGCAGCCTGCGTGTGGGAGGATTTTTCCTGTGCTGTCTGGAGCAAGATTCTTCACAGAAGACTATCATCTGGGCGTTCCTGCCTACGTGCATCAACACTGTGTGTGTGTATGCTAGATCCTGCCTGCCTGCATACCCCAACATAATTAATGTTTTATTTATTAACAGAGTTTTCCTTTCTGATGTTAGGCTTCTGCCCATGTATTTCTTTGTATGAAACTTGACCAGTTTTCTCTTATGTAGGAAGCAGATGTGGAATGCAGTGGCCAGTGGTCAAGGTGCCAGTTCTGACAATCCGAAGATTGGAAGGTTGGTGGTTCAAGGCCTGAGTGCTGCATGATGGGAGTGAGCTCCTGTCACTAGTCCCAGACTCTGCCAACCTAGCAGTGTGAAATCATGCAAATGCAAGTAGATAAATACTGTATAGTAACCCTATAAGTCTAGAAATTTTAGTCAAAAAATTGACCCAAAAAAACTAGGATGACTTATCCATGGGCCAGTGTAAGTACTGTATGTTAACTCTTATCAAAAAAGGGATCATCCCCTTCTCTGAGTAGAATGGCAAAAGGTGAGAGCATAGTCCATATTGTAAGAACCTAAAGGAAGCACCAACCCCCTCTACTTTCTCCACTGTGACACCACTTCTGTCTGGAAAATGGTGGCGGTAGTTTCCAGGATCCAGCCTTTAGGGCAGGAGTAGGCAACCTTTCCCCTTTAAGGGCTGAGGGACTTCAGCTCCCAGAATCCCAGGAGCTATTGGCCAACATGGGACTATTGGCCAACATGGCTGAGGCTTCTGGGAGCTGAAGTCCCTCGGCCCTTAAAGGGGAAAGGTTGCCTACCCCTACTTTAGGGTAAGCAGAAACATTTAAGCCTGCTGGGATGTTGTAAGGTCTTTGGCATTGTTTTCCTTGGCTTCATCCTTTACAGCCTACCTGTCTTTAAATGTTACTCTCGACTTATCCATGACCCCCAAACCTTCCCTTGACTTACGCATGAGGTTGACTTATAGTTGAGTATATAGCAGGGGTAGGCAACCTTTCTCCTTTAAGGGCCGAGGGACTTCATCTCCCAGAATCCCAGGAGCTATTGTCCAACATGGAACTATTGGCCAACACGGCTGAGGCTTCTGGGAGCTGAAGTCCCTCGGCCCTTAAAGGGGAAAGGTTGCCTACCCCTGGTATATAGGGTAGGTACCTCTTCAGCATTTGGTGCAGTCATGGTGGCCAGATGACCACTACAGTAGTCCTCGGACCACGCTGGCTCTTTGGCTTAGTAACGGAGATGGGCACCCTACGTTCGGTTACAACTAGATATTCATGTCAAGGGACTATCTGTATCTTTACCTTTTTTTTAGATAGCAGAAAGGCAGCTTGCTTGTCACCTGTGCCACCCCGGGGCAAAGATCAGCAGATGGATGGACCTGAGATGACATTGCTGAGTTAACTGAATACAAACTACTTTTGGACTTTCGATGGAAGTAAGCTGAGGACAAAGAGGGAGCGTGGGGGAGATGGTGAGAAACCTGGACATTTAAAAAAAACCATCAGAAAGTGAGATGGAAGAGGATTAGTCCCTGTCAAACTGGAATCATTGATTCATTCATTGATGAATTGGGGAGAGGGGAGTATCTGGGCAGGGAACCAGTGGTCCACCGAGGAGGAGGAGGAGGAGGCGAGGGGCTTCTAAGGGGAGGGGAGGGTGCCAAAGCCCTTGCCCAGGTGCCATTGGGCAGCCGGTGCCGCATCTTCCTGCCCCCTAGCGGCAGTCTTTCTCTCTCTTGGCCCTGGCCCTGAAGAGGAGGCAGAGGCAGAGGCAGAGGGATGGGCGCCTGGGGCCGGGTCTCCTTGGCTGCTCCTGGGCGGCGGAGGGGAGGATGAAGTTCCCGGGCTCGGTGCTGGCCTCGCTCTTCCTCTTCGCGGCGGAGACGGCCAGCGCGCTCTACCTGAGCAGCACCTACCGCTCGGCGGGGGACCGGATCTGGCAGGCGCTGACGCTGCTCTTCGCCCTCCTGCCCTGCGCCCTCGTCCAGGGCAGCCTCCTCTTCGTCCACCGGGACCTCAGCCGCGACAGGCCCCTGGTCCTCCTCCTCCACCTCCTCCAGCTCGGACCCTTCGTCAGGTCGGAGGGCAGAGGGTCCCCGGTCACCTCCTCCTCCTCCTCCTCCTTGGCCAGGGCAGGCCCGCATTGCATCCCCTTCTGCCCAGGAAGGAGGGATGCCCAAAACGCTTTCCCCTTTTACGCACGGCGAAGAGGCATGCCTGCCTATATGAGATGGGGGGTTGTGGGGTTTTGGTTTTTTTTTGTTTGTTTTTTGTAGCTTTTATTTTGGTCCTGAAGGGCCCACAGTCAGGGTGACCAGACCCGTCCTCCTTTTCCAGGACGCGTCCTCTCCATTTCCACCTTGTGTCCAGGAGGGATGCCCAAAACGCCTTCCCTTTTGCGCACGGCGAAGAAGCATGCATTTCTATATGATTTTAAAAAAAAAAGCTTTTCTTTTGGTCACCTGCCATATTTTTCCCCCTGAATGTCCTACATTCAGGTGACCTCGGCGTCCTCCTTTTCCAGGGCGCGTCCTCTCCATTTCCACCTTTTGTCCAGGAGGGATGCCCAAAACCCTTTCCCCTTTTACGCATGGCGAAGAAGCTTGACTGTCTATAATATATGAAATGGGTGGCTGTTGTGCTTGTTTTGTTTCGTTTTTCTAGCTTTTATTTTGGTCTTGAAGGGCTCACAGTCAGGGTGACCAGACCCGTCCTCTTTTTCCAGGACGCGTCCTCCACGTCCACATTCTATCCAGGAGGGCTTCTAAAACGCCTTCCATTTTGCGCCTCCCTAAGAAGCATGCATTTATTATTGTAGGAGTGTTTTCCTATTTAGCTTTTATTTTGGTCTGGAGGGTGCCACCGTCAGGGTGACCAGAGGCGTCCTCCTTTTTTCTTGGGCACATCCTCCCTTGCCCCCTTTTGTCCACAATGCCTTCCCTTCTGAGCCTGACTCGGAAGCATGGCTTTATATTTCTAGGCGTGTCGTGTACTAAAACAGACGGTACAGCTCCATAGGGAAACCATACTTGCCCATAGAGAATCCCAGGGAAATACCTAGTATTCCCCAATGATTCCCTAGGGGCAAGTATGGCTTCCCTATGGGCAAGTACCGTCATTTGTTTTAGTACGTCCGGTTGTGGAGCTGCTCTTTGGTCATGGCCTCCTCCCTTTTTGTGGAAGGCCCTCCATTTTGCAGTGACAGGTCCTCCTTGGCAGTGAGGGGGGGGGGAGTCTGGTCACCTTGCCTGTGCCTTGGAGGGAGGGAGGGAAGGAGGAGGGTGGCAGCGGTGGGCATTGACCCTCCTGGGGTGTGTGAAGGGGGGTCTTCCCGAGGGGAGGCTCCTGCTCCGAATGGGAGAGTCCTTCCTCTGGAAAGGGGGTCCCTTTTGGCCCTAGACTGAGGAGTCCCTTCCAGAAAGGCGCCCTTTTTGTTGGCCTCACCCGCAATGGCGGAGACCAGCCCATCCTTATTTGTGCAGAAGGCACTTCTTTCCCTTCAGTAGAGTCTCTTTCTGAGAGCTTTTTTTCCAAAGGGATAATTTATTACGGGGGGGGGGGGGGGGGTAGGCAGATGTCCTCACCGCCCAGGAGGACCAGGCCCCGCAAAATGGTAGGGCATTCCAGAAAAAGGAAAATGTAGGGGATTGCAAACCAAAAGCTAGAAACACTCCCACAAATATAAATGCATGCCCAACAAAATGGAGGGCGTTTTGAGCATCCCTCCTGGACAGAAGGTGGAAATGGAGGACGTGTCCAGGAAAAGGAGGACGGCTGGTCACCCTGAATCTATACCACTGTGTGACCTGTGAGAAAAAGAACCCCTTGAAAAAGAAAAGGGGGAAGAGGGACACAAAGCACCAGCCCTTGGCTGCCTCCCAGCCTTTCTTGAAATCTTGATTTTCCTTTAACACATGAGCTGGCCCTCTATATCCACAGATTTGACCTCCACAGATTCAACCATCCATGGCTTGAAAATATTAAATAATAATAATAATAATAATAATAATAATAATAATAATAATTCAAACTAGCAAGCATTGATTTTGTCATTTTATATAAGGATACCATTTTACTATGCCATTGTGTTTAATGGGACTTGAGCATCCACGGATTTTGGTGTCCACAGGGGGTCCTGGAACCGAAACCCAGCAGATACCAAGGGCCCACCGTGTTGTATGCCAAAACTACTAGAAAATGTGTGTGGTCAGTTGTTTGCACAGTTGCCTGCAAGGTGGAACTGTGGCAAGGAAACCTGGGTGTATATTTGTGCAAAAGAGACACCCATCAGCAGAGAGTGTTACTGGGAGAACTAAAAAAAAAAAGGGATAATCCATACCACTCAAATCCTTTGGTTTTTATCCAAATAGCTGAAATGAATAAACAGTGATTTAAAAGAAAATAGAGGCTGCAATTATACTGTATAGCCATAACCTGGGAGTATGCCTCACTAAATGGGTCTTATTTATAAATAAATATGTATGGGATTATGCTGTGTGGGTTGGTTGTGTGTGTATGGACCACACATGCTTATTTCAAATTGAAACAAAAGGCATTGGACCTTTGCAGACTGCCAGAAATAGTGCAAATTGAGTCCACTTTAACTGCCCTGGCTCAGTGCTAGGGAATCATGGGAACTGTATTTTTTTCTGAGACATTGAGCCTTCTCTATCAGAGAGCTCTGGTGCCACAATAAACTACAGTTCCCTACGCTGTTGCCACAATAAACTACAGTACCCTAGCACTGAGGGCAGTTAAAGTGGCCTCAATTTGCACTATTTCTGGCAGTATTATTTCCTTTGCATTTGGATCTTTATGATGCTGAGAAGCACATTGGGGCATGTTGTTATTTTTCCCCTTACAGTAATGCTTTATTCTTCATGAATGTTTGAACAATCATAATAATGTTGATACTGAAGGAATTTCTTTGCTTTTCCTTCCTATTCAAAATACCCAGGTGCTTCATCGTTTTCAGGAAAATGGTATAGAGGGCCAGATTGGCAGTTTATTACTTTCAAGGCTCATACTCTTTTTTTTTTTTTTATAACCCTTGCTGTTTGTTTCAAGGCTCACACACTTTTTATAACTCTGAGATAAATAGGCTGCGAAATCTTGTCAGACAGGTGGGATTTAAAGCAAAGCTCAAAATATTTTGAGGCCATTTTAAGGGGACAAAAGTTGCAAAATGCTCTTTAGTCCATGGGATCCAGTTGCTACAAAGAATGTTCTGTGTCCATTTGCCACTAACTAAAGAGACATTACCAATATGATCTGCACCCTTCTCTGTGTCCTGATATGTAGCTCCCATCATGGTGTAGTGGTTTGAGAGTTGAACTATGACTCTGGAGAACAGGGTTTGAATCTCCACTCCACCACAGAAATCTACAGGGTGACCTTGGGCAAGTCATGCTCTCTCAGCCTCAGAGAAAGGCAAAGGCAAACCCCCTTGTGAACAAATCTTGCTAGGACAAACCAGGATAGGTTTGCCTTAGGGTCAACATCACTCGTAAGTCTGAAATGACTTGAAGACACACAACAGCAATGTGTTCCCAAATTAGTACCTAGTGTACTAGTGGAGTGGAGAGTGTTTTTTCCAGTTTTATTTAAACTTCACTGTCTGACCATTTCTTTTCAAGCTCACTTTGAGATGTAGGCAGTAGCCCTTAAAGCCAGCAATAGTGTGGGGCCAGGCTAAGTCATTGCCTTCTTTTCATAACAGTCCTCTTAAAAGTAATGCTTTGCCTCTGGGGGTCTCCTTCTCAAAGGAATACTGGCACCCTTGTTGTTTGTTTCTAAGCAGGCATTCAAAATTTCAGGGTGTCAGGAATGGAGGCTTATTCTCTTAAAAATAATATTTTGCTCTTCTGTTACTAGTTTTTATACTTCTTTTTATCGCTTCTATCATAGCTTACTGTGTTTTGTTTTATGACATTGCAAACCTTATTGATTGGAAGGGGGTTTTTTTGCCTAGAAAGGTGGGCTATAAGTCAATCAATCATAGGATGTTGCAACATTCTCTTTCTGGGTCAAGAAGTCTAACTATATAAGCTCTTAGTTTGTTAATGTGTAGCTTAAGATGCAAGTCAAATACCATACTGGGAAGGAAGGAAGAAAAAAGAGAGAGAAAAACTGAGGTCTGATCTCTACTGCAGAAATAATGGAGTCTGACACTGTTTCAACTGCCATGGCTCAATGCTGTGGAATTCTGGGATTTGTAAAATTGTGAGCTATTTAGCCATCTCCAACAGAGAGGTGTGGTGCCACAAGAAACTACAAATCCCATAATTCCATAACATTGAGCCACCCTGACGATATCACACAATGACACTATTCCTATGCTTTAATCCAGGGGTAGGCAACCTTTTTAAGCTTGGGGCCGGTCCCGCGAAGTCCCTCCTGCCGCTGGGCCGAGGGGGGGGGGGAAATGACGGCGCGCGTGCACGCATGTGCACGTGCGCGCACCCCTGCGTGTGCTGCCGCCGCCATTTTGGAAATCAAAATGGCAGTCGTGACACGTCTGCGCATGCGCAGTACTCCTGCGCATGCGCAAACGAGTCGTCGGCTGCCATTTTAATTTTCAAAATGGTGGCTGCCACTCACGGCCGCCATTTTAATTTTCAAAATTTCCAAAATGGCGGTTGTGGCGCGCGCAGTCGCACGGTGGCAAAAACGCACGGCGGCACATGGCGGCGGCGGCAACCTTCCGCCTGGGCTGGTAAGTCCAGGGACCTGGGCCTTAACTGGCCCCCTGGCTGTAGGTTGCCAGTCCCTGCTTTAATCCCTTCTTGAGCCTTATATTCTAACAACAGACTCATTTTCAAAGTCTGGATCTTTGTGCAACCAAAGAGGGATGTGTACCCACAAATGTGGAGGACTGCTAAGCCCAAATCAAATTTCTAGTTCCAGTTAGATTACACCTGTTTGGTCAGTTAGATTTACATGTGTTGATTTGCCATTCGCCAGTTGGTTCAGTGGCTCAGCCGTAGTTGTGGTTAGAGCAATTGGAATTAGTCCCAGGAGAATTAGGATCAACACAAAAATGTAAAAGGGAAAGAATAAGGGAGGTAACATAAAAAGAACCCAGTGAGGGAAACTGAACCTACTCGATGCTAACTGTGTGGAAATGGAAAGTCGGTAGATGTAAGAATTCATTTTCTATGCTTTCTCTCACAGTCCCTTCTGTGACTAGATGATATTTGTTTGACCTGCTCTTGCAGATTTAATGACATCAGATCACCATGGAGCATAAAATAAGTTCTTTTGATGGTGATAACAACTTGCAGTCATATTCTGTGAGGCAGTAATCCTCCGTCTACCCTACTCTTCTGGTTAATTTGTCTTTCTAAAATGAAATCAGGTATTATCTCAGTAATTAGGCCAGCATCCCTGATCTGTCTGGTCTAAATCTAGTCTTTGTGGCAAGTCTAGCAGAAGAGGAATTTGAAAAGCCTTCCAGCTCTAGTAGACAAAGTAGTTTAAGATCACTGGGGACCATCTGGTATTATTGTGGCAGGTCATGCGTGGGGTTCTGTTAAAGAATGCAGCAGTTCTTCAAGTACTTTGAAAATATTCTAATTGTCATCTATGGTTAAACAGATATTCATGCACAGCATGTATTTTTTAACAGTGGTTGAGATCATAATCACATACCTCTAAATTTCACTGAATTCAACTGGAGTTACATGCATAGTTTGGAAAGTTGCTTTTATGGACTACAGATTACTGAACTCACCCACTCCCAGACAGTATAGGGATTTGGAGTCCCAAAATGACTTTTCTAAGCTTAGTCCCTGTAGGTATGTATAGTGCTGTGGAATGTATCTCCCTGCATAAGCCTACCTATGTTCTGAGATGCTCAGGAGAATCTCTTATCTCAGTTAATACCACCTTCTCAGGCACAGTTTGTGGGAATGGGTCTTTTTGGTGTCTGCCTCAAGCTCTGGAAATCCTTTCCTTGCACCCTCCGTGCTGTTCTTCCACTGACAGGCTTTAGACGATTTTAAAGAAATATCTTTTAAGAGGATGCTGTATTGTTTTTGAATACCTTTTTATCCTTTTAATTGTCTATTTTATATAGATTTGAATTTTGTTCACATTCTAGTTCTGTTTTAATGCCAGTCTTCTGTATGTTTTAGCTAATGTATTTATTTTATTTTTTTAATCTGGAAACAGATGTAAATAAAGTTGGTGATGGTAAACACATGGGCCAAATAAAGCAGCTGTTTTGGAGGCATGGTGTTTACATGACACACATCCCCAGAATGGCTAGAAGCTGCACAGAGGCCATGCTCCAATCCAAAGGGCCAGATTTAAAAGGAGCCAATGGTGCAAAGCAGACAGTCAATAGAGATTGAAGCAAACTAGCCTTGATCATGCTGGGACCATGGTGACTGCATGGCCTGCTTCCAAAGCGGGCCACCACCACAGTCTCAAACTGGCTGCTTCCAGGAGCCAGATTATCTCTGCTCCTTTTTGGTCCAGCTTTTAGCCCCCTAGTGTGGCCTTGGCACAGTTTCTGGCCACTTTGGGGGCATGTGTCATGTAACCACCAAGCCTCCAAAGTGCCCGGAAGCTGTTTTATTTGGCCCATGAATTTTGGGCCGATTAAAACTAACTCCTGGGCAGCACAACTTGGGACCTGTGGTGGCCCGCTTTGGGTGTGTGCCATGTGGTCACCACAGTCCCGGCCTGATTGTGGCTAGAGAGGCCAGAGGCCACTCTTTATCAGCCATCTGCCTCACCCCATAATGTTGCAGCTTAAGATACATTGTGATCTGTTCTGAATGCAGTAAATAGCCTGAGGCAAGCTGCTTTCTCGTGGCTCCACCTCTTCCTCCCCCATCTGTAATAGAAGAATAAGAAAGGCCAAATAACCACCTATATGTTCACTCCCTCTATATTTACAGTGGGAAAGATTTGTCAGAGAGTGAGAGTCACTGTGACATAGGACGTTATCACACGGAGGCAAATCTGCTGGTTAATCCAAACAAAATCCAGACCGAAACTGGATTAGTGTCCCATGTTTTCACACGACGTCACACAGAAACTGGACAGAAAGTGGACAGAAACTGGTGTTATCCGAGATCTTTTGTAATTCGGTTCTTTGGAGGAAATGCAAATGCGCAATTAAGGTAATTTCGAATTTGCCGTAATGTGATAACCAAATGCGCATTTGGGAGCATTTCCCTGCTGTTGCCATGGTTCCAGCGAGCATTCTTCTATCTGCACATGTGCAAGAGGCTCATTTCTAGTACATTTACGGGCTTTTTTCGCTTGTGTGTAGACGTTTAATGCGATTACTGTAAATTCGCAATTAAGGTAATGACGTTTGCGGAATTAAGGTTTATTTCCCATTTATTTTCGGAATGCCTCATTTCCATTTTATTTTCGCTTTCTGGCCCACGTGTGATAACGGCCCTTGTGGTGTGAGTGTTGGACTATGACGCAGGAGACCAGGGTTTTATTCCCAGCTCAACTTTGAAACCCACTGGATGACCTTGGGCAAGTCACATGCTCTCAGCCTCAGGGGGAGGTAATGACAAAACTCCCCTGCACAAATCTTGCCAAGCAAACCCCACAACAGGGTTGCCTTAGATTAGCCATAAACATCTTGAAGGCACACAACAACAACCATAATTAGGGAGAGTTTACACTAATCAGTTATAGCTATTCTAACTGCCATGTCTCTGTCCTAATGAATCCTCAGAATCCTATTGGAAAGGTACCTATAAATCACTGCTAGGGAGCTGTAGTGTGCTACCCTGAACTAGATCACTAGAACACTAATTGGGAATTCTAAATACCCTGCCAATTATAAATCCTGGGATTTTGTAGGATGGAGCCATGGCATTTCAGAGTAGTATGAAACTGTCATAACTGTGTAGTGTAAATGCATGTGGAGTCTGTTGCAACAAAACAGACAGACTGCCAAAAAAAGAGTATTTTAAAAATAATGCCTTTAATTATGGCATAGGATATTGTAGAGTAGCAGAAAATATGTATCTTTCCTCCTATTATGGAAAAGCAGCCAGAGAATCAATCTGCTGTCTTTAGATATGGTAGATGATGCTGGGAGGGGGTACCATTTTGTTCTTTGCCTCAGGCAAGAAAATGTCTTGGGTAATGTGCTCTGCATAGTCTATATATCTACAGCCAATGGAGCTGAGCCATGCCTAAATTGTAGTTGGAGAGACAGCATAGAGTGACTATGCAGTTTAAAAACAATTCATGTGCTATGACTTCTTTTGTTTATTTTCCTCCAGATGCGTGGAAGTCTTCTGCATTTACTTTCGTGCAGGCCGAGTGGAAGAGCCTTATGTCAGCATCACCAAGAAAAGGCAGATGCCAAAAGATGGACACTCGGAAGAAATTGAAAAGGAAGTGGGCCAGGCAGAGGGCAAGCTATTTACACACAGATCTGCATTTAGTCGAGCATCAGTGATCCAAGCTTTCCTAGGCTCTGCGCCTCAATTGACGCTTCAACTGTACATATGTGTCCTCCAGCAAGAAATCACTGCAGCCAGAAGTATGTATAATTGATATGTTGTTCACTATTTCTGTCGGCATGAGAAGTTTTAAGAATGGGATGGAATAATTGGGATTATAAGGAAACCAGATGCTGGAGAAATGGTTAGCCTTCGTCCATCACTTCAGGCTGCCATTTTGGCTGATTTAGAGTTGATTTTTTTTTTATGGTTTGGGGGATTCAAAGGAATAGGGGAACCAAACTCCTACATTTCCTGATGGTTTTGGATGATTTTGGCCAGTTTAGGGTAAAAAAAATCAGCCCAATGTTTTAAAAATGTTTTTTGCATGGAGATTCTGAGGTTATTGGGTGGGGAGGTCCTGCGGGATCTCCAGGGCTGCACGTCGTCCACGGCTGCACTTTGCCAGCCTCTATTTAAGTCTCAATTTTTTGATCCAGAATCCATGCAATACTAGGCCTATAATGTAGGCATTCCATGGCATCCTCACCTAATACTACCCTAGATTTTTTTAACAAATAAAACAATCAGGACAGTAAAAAGAGCCTTAATTTTAACTGTTGGGTTAATTTGGCATGCAAAGGTAGCACAATTGTAGTTCAATTTATATCATTGTATTTTTACTCCCATTTAAAAATATTTGTAGACTTTTCTGTTTCAGGTGCCAGAATAACTTGGCTAGCTTTAGGTACTATGCACTTTTTCTTGAGCAGATGCTATCCTGTCTTAGGTGGCAAAATGTCCGGGGTTGGCCCTAGTTATTAAGTCAACTCACCGGAAATAGTTCAGAAACATTTCTTAGGCAGAATATTGGCCCTCTTGCTTCTTTGCTTGATCAGTGCCTGTTCCCCTCCATGGAGATTATCACACGTCTTTAAAAAGGGTCTTACCCCTCCTGAATTGAAATCTAATTGAAGCTTAATTAGGCTGCATCCTTGTTTTATTGCATGGTTTTTGGCCCAAAAACCACCATCCGATTACATCCCCACTCTAATACGGGTTCCTTAAAAGTCATTCCTATTTTTGAAAAATGGCCTCAGAAGTGAGTTAAGGGACATGCATTGGAGTGGGGATATACTCGAATGGCAGTTTTGGGGCCAAAAGCTGTGTGATAAAATGAGGATGCAGCCCGAATTAAGCTTCAATTAGACTTCAATTTGGGAGGGATAAGACCCTTTTAGAGATGTGCAATAATCTCTCATGTCTCCAGAGGAGTATATAACCCTGTTTTGTTTCAGGACCAGAAGTTAACAAACCAGAAGGTGAGTATAGTTACATCAGAGGTCAGGTCTCATTAAGAATGTTTAATAACAACTCATCAAAAGGAAAGGACAGCAGTCTAAAATTCAGGAAATCCAGGGTTAGCAAAGGAAGGATAGCAAATAGACTTTCTGAATCAAATGGAAGAGAACAAGGCTGAAGGTGATTTCTAACCAGAACTTGGGAAAAAAACCTTTTCTTGCTATAACTCCTAGAATCCCCCTGTTACTGGGAAAATGCTAACTTTTTCTAAGCTCTGGTTCTGCCAAACACAGCTTTTAATTAAATTGAGATTGTTTTTTTTTTTTATTTGTCCATGCAAATGGTTTCCTATTCACCACACACAAAATGGCAATTCCAAATTTCCTGCAAAGAAAGTGAGGTAATAAGAGCAGGAAATATTATTGTCACAATTAATTCACAGGGTATGATGTTTCAGAAATTCTCTTGCTGAGATATTTGCCAAGGAGATACTAAAAATGCTGTTGTACACAGCAAAGTGAATAATACATCTTGTGCATGTAGTGCTCTGTCTGCTCAGCAGTTCTAGGTATTTATACTGGGGAACTGAATATACAAACAACTTCTTTATCACACATTGTTGGTGAAAATTAAGACAAAGGAGCAGCTTGAAGGCACCCATGGCTACAGGAAATATTCATGGGGAATCCTATTTATTAGTAGATTAGTTAGAGGTTCTAAATGAGCCCTCACACTTTCAGGCTCATGCCCAGAGATTAATTGCTTTAAATAATTATTTAAAAATCTTGTGAGTATAGTGGAATAGCCTATAATGTATCTGGGAAAATGACCTTGAATAGGGATGATGAACCCAGTTTACTGAAGAATCACAGACAAGTGAATGGTTGCTAAGGACTGAGTTAAAATTCATGGAACAACAGTAGTGAGCTAACTGCTTCACAGGTGTCATTCCTATGTCTCACAAGACAGTGAGATTCAGTGTACATTAAGTGGATGTACATGTGGCTCATCCACAGTTTTTCTCTTCTTTTCTCATATCCAGAATGGGAATTTGTGTGCATCTCTCTTGTGCCAAGGTGAAGGAGTTCTGTACACATTTGAATACATTTGTAACTTCCATATCTTGCTGATAGGGCCTGGGGACATGCCCATATCCTTTCTCCATAGTATACTTAGAAGCTTTGAATATTCTTCCTCCTTATGGTAACCTAGAAATGAGCCATTCTCAGCTCCACTGTTTGGCACCTCTGAGTAATGTGCAAAATCATTCTCCACTATTAATGCCTAAAATGGACCTTTCTCTGCAGAATGATTAATCTGGCTTCTAGAAAACATCAGAAACATATATTTAATAACTAAATTATTTTCTGTTTTCATTTTTTGACTGGTTCACGCTTTTAAGCATTACCTACTGCATGCATGCACGCGTGCACACACATACACACAAACACAACATTGTTGGGATTATCATTTTGTGCTATAGCCCTTTAAAGCTAGTCTTCTGATTCCTTCATATCAGTATAGTAGTATCATATCTGAATGTCATTGGCTGGTGAGAGATGTGTGCTGGTCTCAGGCCATGGTCTGAAGGCATATATTGTAGTCTAGCTCAGGATAAACACTTTCACTACCTGTGACTAATTCATCAACCATGGTTGTTTCTGGACAGAGTAGTTTGCCACATTGTGATCTATGCTCTGATAACCTTGTGGCTGGAAACACATATTATAGTCTAGCTCAGGCTAAGCAGTTTCACTACCTATAGTTAGTGCATCAGCTGTGATTGTTTCTGGACAGAGTAGTCTAGCCACATTATGATCTATGCCAGTGATGGCGAACTTTTAGGCACTGATTGCCCAAACTAAATGGCCTTTCCCACACCAGATGTTACCCTGTGCTGAAGGTGGGACTTCTGGGGGAAATGAGACTTCCAGGGTGGAACATTTGCCCTATGGAGGTGAGAATTCCAGGGTGGGTCTTCTTCACCACCACCACCTTCCTGGGCCTTCAGCTGCCTCTCCATTTTCCGCGTGCCAGGGAAAATGGCTTCATGTGCCATCTATGGCACGTGTACCATAGGTTCACAAACATGGGATGGGCAACTGAGAAGGTGACCCTTTCTCACACCTGTAGGTTCCCTGGTGGGTCACACCAGCCCACCTGACAGAAGCGGAAATGATGCTACACTCTTTCATATTTAGCTAATGGAGGAAGGTATGGGGGAAATGGGAAGCTTGGAGGGTTTCAGGGCAAGAGTGCTGAATTTTGCAGTAGTATTAGCCTATTTGGAGTGGGTTTGTTAAAAAATGAGGGTTTGGGTTCTTCAAAAGTTGCAAATTGCAGACTCAGGAGCCACATATAGACTATAGGCCACAATTTGTCCACCTCTGATATACTAATAGAAGTATACAAATATTCTTTATCTTTGCAGCAGCTTCAGAGACTTCAAGTCACACCTGGCAGGTTGCCATGGTCCTGTTTTCAGAACAAAATGGATTCTAAAATAGAGGTGTCAGGGTAACAGCAGTGCCAAGTACCAAACCCAACAAAGACATATAGAGAGAGCCAGCATATCTGAGCTGCTGTGTAACTATGTAAATCTAGATGTATAAATCTAGAAACTTATTTTCTGGTCAGTCTTGCACATATTATGTTTTTTCCCCTCTATAGAAAGTAAAATATTCATACAAATAGAAAATGAGCAGTGGGTATAAATGGCTACAATCAGCATAGAGGTGTAGTTTCATTTATTGCAACAGGATAATTGAAAGAAAGCACATTCAGAATTACAGGGAGTGTTAATTAATGAGTTTGTGTTTAGCTTGCAATAAAGCTGGTGTGATAATTAAACTGAATAATTTATAAATATCAGATCTTATTCCTTGGCATAAAATTGTACTTTGTGCTATTCTTTGTTCAGTAGAATGGCATAATTGTCATGTCTAATGCCACTAAGGCCTACCAATGGCACTACCATTGAAGGTGGAAGGTGGAATTGCATACTCCCTTAGGCAAGAGGCTGTGCTGACAACAACAGTGTTGCTAGTAGGGTCTCTCATGTCAGACACTTTTGCTGAGGAACCAGACTAGATGGGCCAAACAGCTATTAGGCAGCAGCAGCAGTAATGGGGTGTGACTCTGGCAGAAGTTCTCTCATAGACAACAGCAGTAGCACCATAGCTGACACTTGTACTGCACAGAAGAAGGCACACTAAGCCCCTTTGAATGTCTTTTACGATGAAAACTCTATGATGGGACAGTCCAAAATGAAACAAGTAATAGTGCCAGAAGATGACTCCCAGGTCAGTAAGCTACTGGGTACAGCAGAGGTCAACTATGAATAGTTCTGTGGCTAAGGATGCAACTGGACTCAAACCAACAGGATGTTCAGCTGATCATGTGAAAGGAAAGTCCAAAGCTGCACAACACATATTATAAGAGAGGATGAACCAGGGGAAACTAGACATAACAAAATAAGAAATGGAATGTATAAACATTGAGATGCTTGGGGTGAGTGGGACATTTTGAGTCTGATAAAAAAGTGTTTTGCTTAGGAAATGAAAATCTAAAAAGAAATGGGGTGGCATTAATTGTGAGGAGAGATGTAGCAAAAGCAGTCAGAGGATAAAAAATGAAGTCTGACCAAATAATATCAATGAGACTTCAAGGAAAATCCATCAGTATAACCATAATCTAAATCTATGCCCCAACTACAGAGGCAGAAGAAGAAATTGAAAGATTCTGTGCTGCAGTCCAGGAGGACGTTGATCACACACCAACATAGGACTTCTTGTTAATCCTAGGTAATTAAAATGCCAAAAGTAGGAAACAGAGCAGAATCAAAGATTGTAGGAAAAAGTGGCCTAGGATCAAGAAATGAAGCAGGAGAGTCACAGACTGAATCAGAAATACATTTTTCAAGCAACCAAGGAGCCAATTGTACACATGGCCATCACCTGAGGACCAGTATAGGAATCAAACAGACAGCAGAAGCAGAAGATGGAGACGGTTCATCCTCTCAGGAAAAACAAGACAGGAGCAGATTGTACACAGACCATGAACTTCCAGAACTGGTACTGCACTCTGGTCTGTCTTTGAGATGTGTGGCTCTGGAACCTCCTCCTGCTCTGGTTCAGCAGCAGGTCCACTGCTTCAGTCTCTGAGTCAGTCCACATCCATGTTCTGGAAGCAGGGCATTATTGCTTTAATAGATGTACCATTTGGTTAACAAGGGTGTGTTAATCACACTTTGTTCTTTTTTATTCAATATATATATTTATTTAAAGATGGTCAAAATGCAAAAATATATCAGCAAAACAATAAAGTTAATTGGTTGATAGGTGCTGAGTATATAATGACATACAGCATGGTGTAATAGCTTGGGTGCTGGATTATGACTGGAGAGCAGGGTTCAAATCTCCGCCATGAAAGCCACCTGAGTGGTCTTGGGCAAGTCACACTCTCACTCCCAGGCAAAGGCAAACTCCCTCTGAACAAATCTTGCCAAGAAAACACCATGATGGGGTCTTAGTGTTGTCATAAGTCAGAAATGACTTGAAGGCATACAGACTTGAAGGGGAAAGGAGAGAATTGTGGAGGATTTTCTTCTGGGACCACTCTGGAGTCATGTGGCTGTCAAAAGTGCCTCCACAAGTCCCACCAGCAGTTTATTTCTACCTTTAAAATATTTCTACTTTAAAAAGTGGATACTTTTCAATGTTTAAACAGTAGAAGGAGGCCCCACAATCTGTTTAAAGGATGGCAGTCCAGCCTCTGTTTTGCTAGAAAAGGGGAGAGCTGGAACCATGAAAGAGAGTTAAGAGGATTGAGTTCAAGCCTCAGATCATACTTTCCCCACCTCATTTTAACCCAACATATCATACTGTAGGCTTGCATGGCATGTAGGGATTGGATGATGATGATTGTTGTTGTTGTTGCTGCTGTTTGCATGTCAAATGAGATGATGGCAAACTTGAACTATTTTACCACTGTGTCTTTAATTATTTCTAAGATGGTGAACATATGGACATAGGTTTTCCATGAGCACAATATGCATGATCTATTTTTCCAGTAGGTTAAAGAGTTCATTGTTCTTTTTCCAGTTTAGTGCAGTCTTCAACCTGGCATTCGTACAAGCAAAACTGATTAGTTCTTTAGCAACAAGGGCTTATTAAAACTAATGAATTCTGCACTGGAGACATTTCAATTGATTGGTTGGTGATCTATTTCAGAGAAAAACTGTCAGAATCATTGCACCTTAGGGCAAGACCACTACATGTGGATGTAGGTGTCCCTTCTTGAGCTCTGTTTCTAAACTACATCTGAAACATTCTTCTTGTTTAAAACTTTCCCTGTCACATAATTAGTAATAATATGTAATATCACAGATTGTGTTTGCTTCCAGCTACTTTTGATGCACCCACACATTGGTCCAAATCCAGATGGGGAGGATTGTATTCCTTTGTCCTGTGTCCATTGAATATAATTCCTAGGGGAGGTTATTGAAAATGAATATCTGTTTGGATGGGTTATCTGTGGAATAATAATTGGAAGATCGGAATCCACATATTACTAGGCTAATGGCCAGTTTTCTGGTGCAGGCAACAAGATTATGGCTTAAATTTTATAATAACATACTGAAGTTTTATTGTAAATGTATTTTATTTTATTTTACTTTATTGTAAATTTTATTGTAAATTTCATTGTTGTATGCCTAATAAAAGTTGAATGAATAAATGAAAATGAGTGCCTGGGACCAGGAAAGATCCCCATCCTTTATCCTGGTGTAGTATTGCTTTATGAAGTGTCCAAATCTTATCAGAGGGATCTTCCTTTGAGAAAGCTGTGCCTGTTTAGAGCTTATGTGAGCAGCTGCCAGGAAGGGGTAAACAGGCTGAAGGGAGTCTCTTCTCCATCTTTGTAAGTGGTTCAGTGTAAGGAATGTTTTTATAGCACTATAGTAAGACTGAATGACACGTCCGTTAAAAAAAGAGGAAAATCTATAGAAGTTAACGTTAGACCAAAAAAGTAGACTACCAGTATTTTATCATTCCTGATTCATTCTGGGAATATCCACACCTTCAGGGAAATGTGTGTTTTCATTATCACAGAATTCCTTATAATTTTCTTGCAGCTTGTTGAGTAAGACTTGATAATGCATTGAGAACCTGAGAAAAACCCTCCACTCACTCACATGGGAAGCATTTTTCAATTACTACAGGGAGCAGGTTCAGTGAGTAGGGGACAAGCTGATCAAGAAAATGTCATGGATTTGCAGGTCATTTGAAATAAAACTTGGTTCACTTAATATTCTCTAACTGGAATTCTTCCACTCAAAGCTAAACAATATACATAATATGCTATTGGCCTTACACTATAAACCTATAAATAAAAGCATCATGTCCAGTCTATATTTGGACTCTAATGGGGCAGGAAGTGAAGTTTAAACTTCTGCCAGATTTTCTCCTAAATTCTTCCACCCCACTCCCACTATTCACATAGGAACTTAAAAAAAAAAAAACAACCTTCAATTTGTGCTCAATATTATTAGCCTCCATATTCAGGGGTGAGGGGGTTTATCTGGGGGGGATGGCCAAGGTAGAGCTACATCTCCTCTCCCTGTGTTAAATAATGATTAACGAGAAGCTTCAGTATAAGGTGAAGACCATGCATATGCATGCATTTCAGTTCTAGAGCTTATTTCTCAGCATTTTGCCATGGAAGACTTTAGACACTTGGAACTAGGAAAATGTTGTCTGAGGTACTTAAGACAGTATAAACCATATCAATTTAGTGCTACTTGAAGAGCCCCAAGTGCTGCATCTTCATGGATCTTCTTGTTATCTAAACCGTACTGCTTTCAGAAAGCTCTGCTTGTGTTTTCTTTCTTCAGGCATCTTCATGACCCTTTCTCTCCTGTCGATTGTATATGGAGCACTGCGATGTAACATCCTGGCCATTAAGATCAAGTATGACGACTACGATGTGAGCGTCAAACCAGCTGCTTATCTCTGCATCTTCCTCTGGAGGAGCTTTGAGATAGCTACGAGAGTGATAGTCCTTGTCCTCTTCAGTTCTGTCCTTCAGATCTGGACCCTTCCTGTTGTGCTTGTGAACTTCTTTGCCTTTTTCTTTCATCCATGGATTCTCTTCTGGCAAAGTAAGTGTACTTTGCCAGAAAATATAGAGAAGGCTTTGAGTAAGGTGGGCACCACCATTGTCTTATGCCTTCTCACTTTTCTGTATGCTGGTATCAATATGTTTTGCTGGTCAGCTGTTCAGCTGAAGCTTAACGATGCTGATTTAATTGACAAATCTCAAAATTGGTGTAGATTGGCTTTGTATTACCTACTGAGGTTCCTTGAGAATGCTTTTCTCTTGTTGATGTGGTATATGTACAAGACGGATGTCTACACTTATGTATGCGCCCCAATGCTGTTCCTGCAGCTACTTATTGGCTATTGCATAGCTGTCCTTTTTATGCTTGTGTTCTACCAGTTTTGCCACCCATGTAAAAAACTTTTCTCCTCCAATATTTCAGAAGGATTGGTGCTATGCTTCAAGTTCTTTTGTTACGTCTGCAAACCTCTTGCATCTAGCTCTTCAGTGGAAAAGGCAGACTTGAAATCTGCAGAGAATACTGAAAATGACACACTTGCCAGTTACAAAGCAAATGAAACTAAGAATGGAAATTTCCACCAAGGTGTTTCTTCTAATGCCTAGATCAGGTATCTGATGTTCAAGAAGTGACACGTATGAGGTAAACATTACATAGCCATAGATCACTGCCTCCAAGCCATGTGTCTCTCACTCTGAGGAAGTGAGAATGTCCATTTAGTTATGTGCCATTGGATATGTTTAAGCAGATAGTCGTAGATTTATCTTACATAGTGGTTTTGCATGGAAGCATGTCTTCTGATTACACTTTGGCTTATCATGGTAGAAGGCATGTGGTGTTGCTGCAATACAGGTTTAGCTGTTCACTCTATATGAAGATAAAATGGAGTACTAGTCATTATTGGTCACACCTGGACAGTTTGCTATATGAAGCGCTGAATTTAGATCAGAAGGGGATTTAAATGTCCTTTTATTGTTTTGGAATAGATAATACAATTACAAAGTGGCTGACCAAAGGAACTCTTTTTCGTGCAAAAAGATAAACCCGTCAATGGAAAAGAGAAGGAGAGAAGACTCATGAGTTTTCTTTAAATATTTGTATGGACTTAGCCCTCCTCCACCCTTCCCCATGCCAGATTTTCTTCTGTGATGTATGGTATGATTTTATCTCATTTATGCTGAACTGGGTGCAGAATGGAAGATGCAAGAAGAACTTAACTGCTTAATTTAAGCCTGTGGGGTAATTTAAGTTTCCTAAGGCTCAAAAATATGAAAGCCAAGCCTGTTAGAGTCTGGCTTTAAAACAGCAAAGTAGCAGAAGTGTAACTTTGCCTAACTATGGGCCTAAGCAGACTGCCAGAAATAGTGCACATTAAATTGAGGCACTGCCCTGGCTCAGTGCTAGGGAATCATGGGAACTGTATTTTTTTCTGGGACATTGAGCCTTCTCTGTCAGAGAGCTCTGGTGCCACAATAAACTACAGTTCCCATGATTCCCTAGCACTGAGCCAGGGCAGTGCCTCAATTTAATGTGCACTATTTCTGGCAGTCTGCTTAGGCCCTATGTTTCCCTAAAGAAATAAGGCTGACTCGTAAACAACAAACATGTAGCTTGTAGTTTAAACAATGGTGGGGGAGAATGCAAAGATCTTCCAACAATCCCCTTCTCATTCTTTTGGACTAATGTCAAGGATCTTAATCCCTTTGTTTAGTCTCTGGAACCAATCTCTTAGTAGAGGCTTGGGGGGGGTTGCAGACTGCCAGAAATAGTGCAAATTGAGTCCACTTTTAGGGTTAGGGTTAGTGCTAGGGAATCATGGGAACTGTATTTTATTGTGGCACCAGAGCTCTCTGACAGAGAAGGCTCAATGTCTCAGAAAAAAAACAATTCCCATGATTTCCTAGCACTAACCCTAACCCTAAAAGTGGACTCAATTTGCACTATTTCTGGCAGTCTGCAACCCCCCTTGGTAAGGATGTCTGCAATCATCACTTCAGTGTTAACAGCACTCTAACTGGGCAAGTCCAAATTGACATATCTCTTGCACTTTGTGGAAGACAATGCCAGTATTCTTTTTGAGTGGCTTTTCACTCTCAGAAATCTTGGTGCAGCTTTGATTATCTTGCATCAAAATGGTTAGTTTGGGCTCTGTTATCCCAAAGTCCAGAAATAGGTTGTGCAGCTATTTGATTTCATCATATGCTGCCTTTTCTGAAACACACTCAGCACCTGTAGAAGAATATGTAATTGTAGATTGCTTCTTACTTGTCCAACTTACAACTCCTCCACTATAGAAGATCAGATATCCAGTGGTTGACTTGCTGTCTGCCAGATCTGCAGCCCCATCTGCATCTGCATAAGTGATCAGATGTAGTTGGTTACAGGCTAGCAGCATCAGTTTGTAATCTGCAGTTCCTTTTAAGTATCTGGCAACTCTCTTCACCGCAATGAAATCTCTTTCAGTAGGAGAGTTGACCATTCTGCATAAGATACCAACAGTATTTGCAATGTCAGTTCTGGTGACATTGACTATGTATAGGAATTTTCCAACTGCAGTCCTATACTTGTCTCAATTTTTCAAAGGTTTGGATTTCTTATTGTCCTTTAAGAATCCTGTTTCTGTTGGAGTTGGCATAGCTTTTGAATCTTTCAGACCAAAACAGTCCAGAAAATCCAGTATCTTCTGCTTTTGATTTAGAAAGAAACTTACATCACTGTATTTGCACTCCAAGATAGTGTGAGATGTCTCCCAAATTCTTGATATCAATCTCTTTCTTGAGATTGTGGATTATCTCATCACTATCTGCTTTGTCCTTACTGCACAGGATCATATTATCTACATAACTTGTGATGTAAGTCTATCTATTGTTTTTGAAGCTCTTGTACACACCTTTTTCAACAGTGCCTGGAGTGAATCCTTCTTTGATAAGAAGCTGGTTCATTTTCTCACTCCATGCTCTGGCAGCCTGTTTTAAACCATAGATGCTGTTTTGAAATTTGCATACAAGATGTTCTTTTTGGGTACTTGAAATCCTGGAGGTTGTTCCATATATAGTTGTTCAGACAGATCACCATAAAGAAAGCTGTCCAGACGTCCAGATGTTGAACATTCATTGTCTTGTAGGCTGAAACTGCTAGGAGAGTTTTGATGGTTGTATGTGTGACTACTCCAGCAAAAGTTTCATTGTAGTCCTCACCATACTTTTGACTGTAGCCTTTAGCCACAAGTCTTGCTTTGTATTTCTGAATCTCCCCTTCTGCATCTTACTTTGTGATAAGACCCATCCACAGCCAATTGCTCTTTTTTCTTCTGGCAATTCTGACAAAGTCCATGTCCTGTTTTTATATAAAGATTGCATTTCTCAGAATCTGTCTTTAGCAGTCCCTTGATCATTTTCCAGCCAGGGGTTTGGAATTCTTTCATCTGTGGCTTGATAAGAGAATCTGTTTTGGACTAATTCTTTTGGACTAATGTCAATTTTTTTTTTTTATTGGAGCGTTCTGACCTTCTCACCTGGCTCTGCTTCTTGTGCACCGTTCAGTTCCTCATCGTTAGGCAGGTCCACTGAAGGTGTAGCCTCTTCTGGATGCAGGACCTCAGGAGGACAAAAGAGCCCTACATGCTCTGGGAGTCTTCTCCTACTGCAAATAAATCCAGATAGACATCTTGGTTTGGATTAGATTTGGGCTGTAGTCTTTCATCAACATAAACAGCACTTGTTAATTTTATTGTGCATCCATCTGGATTTAGAATTCTGTAACCATCTCTAGCATAACCAACAAAAATTCCCTCTTCACTTCTGCAGTCAAGTTTGCCTCTTTTCTGTTTGTTTATATAGGTAAATGCTTTGCTTCCAAAAGCCTTTAGATGGTTTAATTTAGGCTTAACTCCATGCCATAATTGGAATGGGGTTACATCTTTAGATTTAGTTGGCAGTCGGTTACACAGATATGTAGCAGTCATGATGGCTTCAGACCAATAGCATTTAGGCATATTGGCTTCCAAAAGCATGGTGACTGCCATCTCCTTGAGAGTTCTGTTCATTCTCTCTACCATGCCATTTTGTTCTAAAGAACAATCCTGTGTGGATTGCTGCTCAATGCCATGTTCCTTTAAAAATTCATTAAATTCAGCATTGACAAATTCAGTGCCATTGTCTGTGTGCAGGCTCTTTGGTTTATAGCCAAATTTGTTAGAGACTCAATTAAAGTATTCTTTGAATTTTTGAAAGGCTTGACTCCTCTCTGAAAAGGTAAGTGTATGTGTATCTATTGAAATCATCAATAGTCATAAAGTAAGAATTGCCACCTGCTGACTTTTGATTCATTGGTCCAGAAAGATCAGCATGTAAAAGATCCAATGCCTTGTTGGATTGTCTCTCAGTAACTGAAGGATGTGCAGCTCTTATGATCTTTGCTTTCAAGCATTCTACACATTTTTCCATTATTGGAGCATACTTTGAATTTAAAGTCTCTTGCAAGTTCTTGATTGGCCAATCTTTTAATATTTCCCATACTTTGATAAGCAAATCTAAGTGCCATAAAGTTGAACAGTCTTTGTGATTGCATTGGGTCACATTGTTTGCAGATGAATGCAAAATCTGCATCTGATAGCCATGAGATCCTAAGTCTGCTTTAAAAATCAAATGTTTGCCATGAAAACCAAAACAGGACTGCTTCTGAAACTGACACAGTTGCCTCTTAATGTTGTGATTTGCACACTGTAAAGGGAGGCTTGCAAATCTGGTACATAGTAAGCATCAGGGATTTGTAAGGTTCCTATTCTGTCAGGACCAAGTTTTGTTTGCAAAATAACAGTCCTTTTTCCCCTGCACAAAAACTTCTTGACCATTAGCAAGATAGACAGGAAAAGTTACATTTCCATCAAAATCAACAAACCATTCTTTGCTGTTGAAATAATGTGCAGTTGCTCCAAAATCAATGAAAACTTGGTTTTTATATTTATCTCCAGCAATTTGAAATAATTGTTCATGAGTCAAACCAATATCAACATGACTAGAAGATTTCTGTTTAGTATTAAAAGCTGTTTTCTTAAAGTTACTTTTGGTGTTCAGCCTCTGGCTTTGCAGCTTTTGCAGCTCAGCTCTTGGTTTTGACTTGTTAACATTGTTTCTATTTGACCTGGGAGAAAAGGAGGCCTTTTGCAAATCCTCTGCAGCAAATTGAGCTAATTCTCTGTCTGTTGTTTTTGTATTATAGTTGCTTTCCATCAAGTTTTGCCTATTTTGAAATTCAACAACTTGAGCAATAGTATCTTGCAAAAAAAAATCTCCTTTAACTTGCAAAGCATTAATTATTGGAGAGTAATATTTTGGAAGGCTAACCAAAAATAGTCCAAGTTATGCATGTTCTGGAAAGGATTCTTCATGTGCTGTAACTCCAGACAAAGTTGTCATAATTAACATGCTGATTCAAAAACTGAGGATGATACAACTTTGGGCCTTTACAGACTGGCAGAAATAATGCAGGCCACTTTAACTGTCCTAGCTCAGTGCTAAGGAATCATGGGAACTATAGTTTATTGTGGCACCAGAGCTCTGTGACAGGGAAGGCTCAATATCGCAGAAAAAAATTCAAACTTTATTCAAGCCTTATTCTTTTAAAACAATGTTAGGTCCTAAAAATACAAGCCAAATTGGCAGTCAGTTTTAGATGCTGGACTTCAGCAATAGGAAAACCTAGTGCAATTTCCAGTTATCTTTGAAAAAGCCATTGTCTTTTACTGTTCCTACATTTTGCATCTCAATTTTCTTCCAAGGTGCTCAGAGTGTTGGCTTGTACTGCATCCTGTATGTGTTTGTTCAGAAGCCGATTTCCCTTATGTTCAGTTGGGCATTCAATCACAGCTTTAGTGATTAGACCCAATAGCCCTGCAGGAATTTGAACACATTCTCAGAGTGCCATAGCTTGGAAACATTTTCTTTAGAACTATACCTCCCAGATTTGCTAAGCCAATATGGCCAGTTACCATGCTGACTAGGGGATTCTGAGGTAAATTTTGCTAACTTTGATTGGAGTTTTGTACTTTCACTTCCATGAACCATGAAAAACAATTATTTGCCAATCAGTAAGAAAGATCTATTATTGTTACTGAAGTGCTGGCAATAGTTTGCACCATAGTTGCTAAATCCAAAGTGGTTCTAAACTGGTGCAGGGTTGCATCATCCTATTGAGCCTCCATTAAAAAACAACAACAACAACCCTGAAACATGCATCACCTTCAGCCCAGTTCTCAAGTCAGTGCCATTAGCCTTATCTAAGGACGTTATCACACGTAGGCCAGAAATCGAAAATAAAAGTGGAAATGAGGCATTACGAAAATAAACCGAAAATAAACTTGTTTCCACAAACGTCATTACCTTAATTGCGAATTTACAGCAAGTGCAAAGAACGTCCACACATAAGCGAAAATATCCCGTAAATGTAGTAGAAATGAGCCTCTTGCACATGCGCAGATAGAGGAATGCTTGCGGGAACCATGGGTAATGACGGGGAAATGCTCCCCAATACGTATTTGGCAATCACATTTGCGGTAAATGCGGAATCACCCTCATCGTGCACTTGCATTTCCTGAAGAAACCGAAATTCAAAAGATCTCGGATCTTTCCACTTTCTGTCGGGGTTCGTCGGGGTTCTGTGCGATGTCGTGTGAAAACACGGGCCAATAATCCGGTATCGTTCAGGATTTCGTGTGGATTTTGTTTGGATTGGGCCCCATGTGATAACGTCCTAAGTGTGCTAGAAGAGTACCATCCAGTATAGCAGGTGGGACCAGCAGTCAACCATTAGGGTTACAAATATGTATGCCATTTTATCTTTTTACCTGACCTTGGCATTTCAAGTGTGAGAACATTTCTTCTGTAACTCTAATTTATTTTAGTGGAGCAAACTTCTGAATTGCAATGTATAGCCCATTTTTCTTCCAAACCACTCTACCATGACTGTTCCAGAGCAAATGAAATTTCTTACTCAATTTACAATTGTTTTTATAAATTCCCATTTTAAGGCCACTATTGCAAGGAAGAAGGAAATAATTAAAACATGCTTGGTTGGATAGCTATTTGATGTAAGTCTGTAAGACTATAACAGGGCATGTGTTGTTTTAAAGCAGTTGCTAGCCATTTTAAATTCTCTGGAAGGGAAGGAGAGGTCGTACCGCATAAGATTGTCAAGTTAGTTCAAGAGAACATTCTAAAGTTGTCTAAAATTGAATTATATTTTTAGCTGGCAGCTTAGTTTTGGACACCTGGGTTTAATTTCCCACCTTTATGACATTTAAATCTATTCCCCTAAGGGTATGCTGGTCAGAAAGAAAACACAAACGTCACTGTAATGATGACACACAACTGCACACAGTAAGGCAAAATTAGGGGAAAATAGAGCTGTTCTGCATAAAAGCAGAACTCTTTTCTACAATGGGAAAGTTCTGTCCTTTTTGAGCGTAACACTGAACTCATACTGCTTTGTGCTTTCAGTATACACCAGAAGAGGGCAGCAAAAAGTAAATAAATGGATAAAATGATGAGTCAAGATGGTATTCAGTGCAGTAAGAAATGTGGTGATGTCTCAAAATACCATCATGTGTTAATAGTGTCCTTGTACTCATTAATCATATAAGTGAAAATAATAACTACTAACACTACTAGTATACAGTGAATATTTCACATACATTATCTTAGAAACCCTTACAAATAATCTGCCCTTTGTGTGTGTTGTGTGCCTTCAAGTCATTTCTGATTTATGGCAATTCTAAGGGGTTTTCTTGTCAATATTTTTTCAGCAGAGGGTTGCTATTGCTTTCCTTTGAATCCGAGAGCATGTGACTTGCCCACGGTCACCTAGTGGGTTTCATAGCCAAGCAGGAATCAAACTCTGGTCTCCAGAGTCATAGTCCAATGCCCAAACCACTACGTCATGCTGGCTGTCTAGTGTTATATTAATGAAGTCTGTGTTGATGAGAGCCAGATGACAGCCAGCGTGGTGTAGAGGTTTGAGTGGTGGAAATGTCTACTCTGGAGACCAGAATATGAATCCTTGCTCAGCCATAAAACCTATTGGGTGACCTTGGGCAAGTCACACTCTTTCAGCCTCAGAAGAAGCCAATGGCAAAGCCCTTTTGAATCAGTCTCACCAAGAAACCCCATGATAGGTTTGTCATAGGTTGGAAATGACTTTGAGGCACGCAACAACTGTCACAGATGTGAGGGGAGAGGATGAGGGTAGTGGCTTGTTAAAAGCAGTAGTTTTCTGACCCAGATGTAAATTGCAGCAGCTCCTACCTCATGCTTTATCCATTATTCTAGCTCTTTTGATAGTATTGCACTCATTGTTTACATGGGCCAAATACAGGAGTTAATCTGTTTACTCACTTCATATATCTGCCTCTTATTGAAAAGATCTTCATTTGGTGCCAACACAACCGTAAATGTGGTACCTGGCAAAATTCTCTGGGAAAACTGTTAAAAATCTGGCAGAAACTACCAAAAGGCCCTCTTCCTATTCGTCTCACAGTGGACTTCATTTAGTGGGGCCCTAAGAGGAGGCCTCTGAAGACAGTTTTAAGATTTAGATAAGTATATATAGGAGAAAGTGAACTTCTAGCTAACTAGGCTCAACTGTTATAGCTTGCGCCAGCTATTCTACAATTTTGCTATAATGGGTATCAGCCTCAATTTCTGTGGGAAATCCCAATATAGTATTGAAAACTGGTGGTGCACCAACACCAGCAATTACCATTCAGCAGTGGCATGAAGTCAAGGGGGAGGGGGTCCTCAAGGGCATTTTTGTAGCCTCTGGGGATCCTTAGGGGGACAAAAAGTTTCCAAATGCCCTCAGGAGCATGTGGACACCATTTCCACTACATTTGGAAACCCCTTATGGTCCTGGGGTCAAAAACCAATTTTTGAGCTGAATTGCTGGACTGATAAAAAAATTGTTTATCCAGAAATATCTGCTGCTAATTTCATATATTGTCCCTAAAGAAGGCCATTTAAATAATTACATATACCAAAACAATGGGCTTGTTTCAAAATAAAAAAATTAAGAACATCTATATACAGAGCCTTTGGAGACAATTTCCTGCGGGAGAAAATACAGAATTTATATAAATAAACAAACAAAAATGCTACATGGTACAAAATTGACATAAATGGTTGCTGAGAAGCATAGAAAATAATCCCATATTCAGGTATTGTCACACACACTTGTTGTTGATGCGTCCCTTCAAGCTGTTTTTGACTTATGGTAACCCTAATGCAAACCTATCATAGGGTTTTCTTGGCAAGTTTCTTCAGAGGACGTTTGCCATTGCAATGCTCTGAAGCTGAGTGTGTGTGACTTGCCCAAAGTCACCTTGTGGGTCTTTATTATCGATTGGGGATTTGAATCCTGGTCTCCAAAATAGTCAAACTACTACACCGCATACACTGCAGTTTAATTAACAAAGAAGAACATTGGTAGCTTTCTGTACTATTGACAGAAATGTGCAATTGGCAACCCCTTTGTTATGGTACTTCATCAGTTAATGCAGAGGATCAATTTTTTTTTATAAAGCAGGCAATGAATATTTTCTTTCAATCCCCAAATGTCTAGCACTTCAGAGAGCAAGATGCTGCAAATTATTCACACCTAAGAGTTTATCACATGGGGACCTATGTGCTTCCATCCCAAAAATGATTATAGTGTCCGCATCTCGGAAAAGTGCACAAATGTGTGAATGATTTTCACATGCAAAGAACAATAATGCATTAAAAGCACATTACTAATGCAAGAAAGTGGGTAGAAAGCACATTTGGTTTTCACACAGATGTGGACAAATCCCATTAATGGTTTGGAAGTAAACAGTAGTTGCATCACCAGAAATCACCCAGAGAAATAAACAATTCCAAGAAATGGTATCAAACCTAAGTAAAAAGGAAAAAAAATATACCCAAAAGAAGTAGGAAAGCTAGAAAAACAGCATAAAAGGCTGTGTCCCTCTCGGCAACTGGGCATGATAAAGCAGCACTGGAAGTAAACTTCTCTCTTGCTCTTACTGTGTGCCTGCCTTCCCTCAGCAGCTGTTCCTTTAAGACTCCTGGCTATGGGGGAAGGCTGGGGGAGAAGAGACATTCACAGAGAGAGAGTCGCCTGAGTGAGAGAAGCAAGCTTTTTCTGTGTGTGTGTCCCTGCCTTTGCCTCAGCAGCTGTTCCTTTAAGAGCCCTGGCAGAAGCATAAAAGGCTGCATCCCTCTCAGCTCAACAAAGCAGCACTGGAAGTAAACTCACCCCAAAGAACCATAGGAAATCCGGCAACAAGTACAAAAATTGGGAGAATCCCACAAATAGCTTTTTCACTATAGCAACAAAAAAGTGATATTGTGAATGAAACAGAAATGAATTCACAATATTTTCCTGAAAATGCCTAATTGCTGGTTCATGTCACTTTCTTGTTGGATTCTATGTGGTTTGCACACAACGTTGTGTGAAAACCATTTGCACAATTAGGCTAATATACTGGATAACCACGGGTTCTAAACTGTTTAAACTTCAAATTTCCCCATGTCATAACAAGACAAGAATTCACATTAGCTAAGTTCATATTCACTTGGTAAGTTTGCCTGCCCTTTTCTTTGGATGCCTAAACTCTATTTCTGAATATTTGACTGATGTTTTAAGTTACCACAATTCTGAATGAAAATTTCATGAGGGGGAGGAGAACTTTTACTTGGAGGACAATGCTTTTATTTTGTCCCCTTCCCATAGCTACACCACTGCATTGCCCCCTTGCTTCCAAAACCCCTTGTGCCCCCTTCATCTAATCCTCACAGTTAGTGAAGTATATAGTGCAAGAAATTGACAGTGCCAGGAGAGTTGGTGGAAAGAGCCCTCTTCGTCCATTAAGGATGCAGACCACTGACTACAGAAGAAGTAAACCCATTTGTTTCTACAATTCCATTCATTTTACTATGGATTATTGTTGAGGCTCACAGACACATGGAGAAGCTGAAATTAAAAACAGGTTAAGTGTATGAATAGCTATTTACATGCACACTGAAAAGAGGAAACAAGCTGTTGCAAGCTTGTCATAGCTTTCACTTCCTTTCACTGGAATTTAAAAAAAAGACACACCTCACAATAAGCAACACCAGTTCAATCTGTCTCACACAGTCATCATCATGGGCAATTGGGTGGAAAACGAGGGACTCTCCATATTTGTCATAGTAAGTACAACAACATTTGAAGTCATTTTCAGAATTTGTAATTGATTAATTTCATAAAAACCTTTCTACCCCAGAACATTTAAATAAATTCTTAACATCTGATTGTGAAATGTCTTACAACCTTTTAAAGGGTCCTATTAATGACAGAAGTGTTCTTACTGGGAAAGTCATGCATTAGAAAGTATTATTCATTGTAAGTGGTTTTTGAATAAATTGATTGCCCTCTTAAAAAATGTATATTGCTTTGATTTAGCAAATTTGGTCCCAAATGCTTCAGTGAAGGGCAAAAGTATTGGATTCTGAGATAGGCAGGAAATGAAATGGACACAGAGATCATGGCATATAGAAGTATCACCTGAGTTCTCAGTCTTTCTTATTATACATTAGAGTTGAGGTTGTCTCTAAAACTGAGTAGCCATTTATGTCACTAAAAAAACAATGACAGGTAACATATGAGGCTCATTATGAATAATTTTTGATTATCTGTGTTACATGCCACACAAGAGCCATCCTCTCACATAATCCATATAATCCACTATATTATTTTAAAAATTGCATATTAATAATACAAAATCTGTTATGCCTATTCATTTATTGTTTATGAAGCTGATAATTATCAGACCGTTTGATAACTATCACATTTAATGAAATGGCACAATGTACAACTCATGAAATTTTCAATCTGTTTGACAAATCTCTCAAAAAGCTAAGATCTTTTTGAGTATATGTATGTACATGTAAATACATATATAACTTTAAAATCCACCTTTGATGGATTTAGCAGGACTTTATAAATACTGCATTACTCATGACATGAAGAAGGGTCCAGGAAGATTTGATTGTTAAAAATGGCTGAATAAACCCAAATGGACAAATTAACATGGGTTCCAATTGAAGACTTTTTGAAAGATTGGAAACTTTTTATGGACGTTTTGAGCAATAAGAAATCTAATGATGTAATAATCTGTGGGTATGGTTCTTTGTAATTTTAGCAAGATTATTTCGGGGGGTTGCAGACTGCCAGAAATAGTGCAAATTGAGTCCACTTTTAGGGTTAGGGTTAGTGCTAGGGAATCATGGGAATTGGTTTTTTTCTGAGACATTGAGCCTTCTCTGTCAGAGAGCTCTGGTGCCACAATAAAATACAGTTCCCATGATTCCCTAGCACTAACCCTAACCCTAAAAGTGGACTCAATTTGCACTATTTCTGGCAGTCTGCAACCCCCCTTCGTTATCTAATTGTAACTGTAATTAGACTAGACTAATGGTTCCCAAACTTTTGGTTCTCCAGATGTTTTGGACCTCAGCTCCAAGAATTCCTGACTGTTGGTCAAGCTGGCAAGGGGTTCTGGGAGTCAGCATTCAAAACACCTGGAGGACTAAAGTTTGGGAATCACTGGACTAGAGGTTTTGTGTTTTAGCTAGTTAGTTTTTAGTATTTTAATTAGTATATAGTGTTCTAGTTAGTATTGTATTTGTTTTAGTTTAATTTAGTTAGATCTGTGTATTTTGCTTCATTTTCATTTTCTCCTCTCTATATTTTTATCTATAGTTTTCGCTCCCCCCCCCCCATGTGTGTGTGTGTGTGTGGTTTTGGTTGTGAATGGTGTCAAAATTTAGATAGATGGATGGATAGACAGACAGACAGGTCCAGGATCAAGAAAGGCTCCATGTTTGAGGAGATTCTCACTCAAGAGTTATCTCCGTGAGACGTCTTTCCATGTCAGTTCACTTTCCTAGAGTAGCATGGCCAGGGATTCCTGAAGTCATTATTCTAAGTTCTGTTCCCTTCTAATTTAGTAAGGCATTGTGACTTAGTAGCAATGGCCGCAACATGTGGCTGCAGTGGTTCTACTGTCACAGTTGGCTGGCTTGAGGAATTATCTTCAGTTGCCCCCAGTGTAACATGATCTGTTGCAGACCCTGGACGTTTTCACACTGGGCTTTACACGGAGGCAAACCTACCTCCGTCCGGCCCCACTCCGGCTCCAGAACCTAAAAGTTCAGACGACATCGCAGCAAGCCCCTCCTCATCCTGCGCCATCCCTGCCTCACTCCGGGGTCTTGCTCGTCGTGTTCAAATGATGTCGCAGCAAGCCCCGCCCCATCTTGCGCAATCTCTGCGCCATCCCTGCGCCCTCCCGGCTTTAGCCCCATATTTCTAATTCCTCTTCTAAAAAGGAATTAGAGGGGCTGCTGCCGGAGGCAATCAGGAGCCCTTCCGGCGGCTGCTGTTTTCGCCGCCGGAGCGGCTCTTGATTGCTTCCAGGGGGCTTCCAGGCGGCTTTAGAGCCGCCTGTGTGAAAACGCCCCCTGTTGAAAATTCCAGAAGCTGCATTTAGATCCAGGTGGGACAAGGTAACAGTGCAGTGATGGCCCATGTTGAATAAATGGGACCCTAGGAAGAAAAGTGTGGACTGCTTCCAGCCCTAGGGATAATTGCGACATACTGTTACATAATGCTGAAGATTTGCATGCATTGCACCTAGTATGGAGAACTTGCTATCAGGAAAGTGTTATGGTCCATGGGCACCATAAACTGAGATCTTACATCTGTGCTTAGCTCCACATATGCATTTATGTGTCCTCTCGCTACCTGCCAGCTGTCAAGTCCTAGGAGTGATTCTTTGCTGCTGTTGCTTACCAATGGGGAGAGAAGTGGGAAGGCAGTTCAGGTCATGGAGAAGCAGCTGGTCTCAGCTTGATTGTGAGGAAACCAGAGTGCATGTTCAAATGGAGTACATCCACCTTCCCCTTCCCCTGGGAACCCAGAGCAGCCAGACTTGGATGGTCTGAATTATCTCCTCCATCAGAAAATGACAGCAGCAGTGGCCCCTTGCACGGCATGATACTTCCCAGTCAGTGGGAAATGCAGAAGGGCAAGTGAATAGGCTCCACACCCTGTCCAAAAAGGCACTTAAGTGGGGGTAAACTGCACTTACATGCACAAATAGGATGGTGGCACTATTATTTGAAAGTACTTTGGGGGGTTGCAGACTGCCAGAAATAGTGTGAATTCAGTCCACTTTTAGGGTTAGGGTTAGAGTTAGGGAACCATGGGAACTGTATTTTATTGTGGCATCAGAGTTGTCTGACAGAGAAGGCTCAATGTCTCAGAAAAATAACAGTTCCCATGATTCCCTAGCACTAACCCTAACCCTAAAAGTGGACTGAATTCACACTATTTCTGGCAGTCTGCAACCCCCCTTTGTTAATTCAATTCAATTTTTACTTAAGCATGATAAACATCAGAGAAATCAATAGAAATGAATTGGTTTAAATATCAAATAAAATGGTGCAGACATTCAGTTGATTGTGTCTTTTCGTTCCTTCTGTGTTTTCATGTCAGGATTATCTTATGCAAATAACCCACCTGATCGGTTCTGAGTACCTCAGACATCCACTAGAGTAGGGAAGGTTGCATACAAAGGGTTGAGGGGCATTCTTGGCCCATCTCAGTCCCACATCTGCTGCACCATCCCTGTTTTTAGGAACTAGAAATTACATTCCAGTCACTCTTAGTCTTTGCTTTAAAAAAAAAAAAAAAAGTTAATCACTCCTTTGCTTCTCCTCCTCCTCCCTGCAGCTGAGGGAAGGACAGTGTGGGGAAAAGGGGGGGCAGTGCTGCTAGGGGACATGGCAAAACCATACTTCTCTGAACGATTTTTGCCCACAACATTTTAAATTTAATTTCAGGGTTTGAGGTGTTTGGAAATTATGGGGTCCAGGGGCCACTTGATTCCCACTCTCACCCCACTAAGTGCAAACCCTTCCCATTAATTTCATTTCAGAGATGCATGAATCACATGGAACAAAGCTCAAAAGTGTCCTAGGATCAACGGCAAAACACCCGTGTAGAGCTAGCATACCCCAAAGAGTTGGTATAATCTAAACCTCTCTTCCTTAAATTACAATCCTGTTGATGGGTTCCAGCTACATTAAACCTATTGAATCAATTTCTAATTGGTTAGTCAACACATAGGTAAATCCAACTGACTCAATGGTTCTACTTTAGTAAGGACTAACAATAGGATTTAGATCTTAGACTTTGACAAACTGCAGAAATAATGCAGTTTAACACCACTTTAACTGCCATGGCTCAATGCTATGGAATCCTAGGATGTGTAGTTTGCTGTGGCAACAGAGGTCTCTGACAGAGAAGTCTAAATATCTCACAAAACCACAAATCCTATAAATTCCATAGCACTGAGCCATGGCAATTAAAGCGGTGTCAAACTGCATTATTTGTGCAGTGCAGATGCAGCCTTTGTCATGGAGCGCCACTAGATGTGGGTTTGTTTACAGAAGAAATGTTGTTCACAGGAACAGACAGCAGGTTGAAATGTACCACTAGATCTGGGTGATTTGTAGTAGATCAACAAAGTGGTCTGCCATTTCTGATCATGTGCTGTTTGCTTTTCCCTTATCCTCAAGGTTCCTCACCTGTAAAAAATAAGTCTTAATTGGTTGTCTTCAATTTGGTCTGAATGCAGATCTGCTTTGTTGTTGTTGTTGTTGTTGTTGTTGTTGTGTACCTTCAAGTCATTTCTGACTTATGGTGACTCTAAGGCAAGCCTATCAGTGGGGGTTTGCCCTTGCCATCATCTGAGGCTGAGAGTAAAGGCCTAAGCAGACTGCCAGAAATAGTGCACATTAAATTGAGGCACTGCCCTGGCTCAGTGCTAGGGAATCATGGGAACTGTATTTTTTTCTGGGACATTGAGCCTTCTCTGTCAGAGAGCTCTGGTGCCACAATAAATGACAGTTCCCATGATTCCCTAGCACTGAGCCAGGGCAGTGCCTCAATTTAATGTGCACTATTTCTGGCAGTCTGCAAAGGCCCTTAGTATGTGACTTGCACAAAGTCACCAAGTGGGTTTCTCTGGCTGAGCAAGAATTTGAATCCTGCTCCCCAGAGTCTCTATGTCCAGTGCTCAAACCACTGCACTATGCTGGCTCTCCATAGTGAAAGTTCTGTATTGGGCTTCCTCATGTATAGTTGTTCAAATGTAGAGTTGTACAGTCTGTGGCTCATGGAGTATAGTAGGTACTATTTTGTACCTTGCTCTATTTAGTGGATGTTGGTGTTGCTGTAAAGAACAAACCAAGATCTCCCAAGCATGATATCTGTCCTTTTGTAAAGGCCTGAAAATAATCTCAGATAATATATTTCTTCCTGCAGTTAGTGTGGCTGGGTTTAAATGCCTTCCTCTTCTGGTGGTACTACCTAGTATATGACCTTGGGCCACAGTTCTACTATACAAGAGAACTTCTTGGGGTAAGTACTAGATGTCTGTTTTCTCTATAATGTAGAGAGACAAGATTAATTTTATTTGTCAAAAGAGGAGAACCCCTACTTAACAAAAATTCCATGTTTTTGAAATGTTGTAACTTGGTTTCAGCCTGTTATAAAATGCAGCTTTCCAGTTATGTCCCCTTCTGTTCACTTTTAAGCAATCCTAAAATTTCCTGTTGGGTTGACTTCCTCTCAGTGTTTGCATTTCCCTTTTTCATCTCCCACTTCTTATCAGATTCAGCTGTCTAGTCAGTCACTTGAAAAGCTGTTATTTGAAAAATGGTGGTGGCACTTTGTGGCTGAAGCCACAGAAATCCCACCCCACTCTACTTCCTGCCATTTGGCTGGGTTCTTGAGACAAGGGGCCATTAGAATCCAAAAGAGTGGGTGACCCGGAAAGACCCACACATTTTTAAAATATGTAAAACATTTCCTCTATTAAAATGTAATACTTTCCAGTGTGTGGAGCTAAAACAGCATTGCAGCAATGAGGGGGAAACAGGGCAAAGGAGGGAAATGCGGAAAGTAGTATCCATTTAACACTATGGCAAAAACACAGAGTGAAAATAGGTCTGATTTAAGCCTAAATCCTATTGTTAGTCCTGACTAGAGTAGAGCCATTGAATCAGTTGGATTTGCCTATGTGTTGACTCATTATTTGACAATTGATTCAATAGGTGTATTTCAGGCTAACCAACAGTATGCCATCCATACAGCAGGGTAGGGCATAGAGCAGAGATTGATAACATATGACTCTCCAGATGCTGTTGGACTATAGTTGCCATAATCCTTGACAAATGCCTTGCTGGAAGGCAGAGGATGATGGGAGATGGAGGCCCCCGATATCTGGACGACCATAGGTGTCTACAGTTGGACTATAGTTCCCATCACTTCCCAGCCAGTATAAGGATTTTAGTCCAGCACATCTAATGTGGAGCCTGTTAGGTAAGGCTACTATGTAAGTCCAATGTGGATTCCTTGGTACATGAAATTCAGTCCATTAATCTTCTAATTCTGTTCCATTCATTCTTCAGCTAATGCTTTTTGCTGAATTATGATCCCATATTCTTATGTTTAGCCATACCTGGCATTGGCCCGGGCACCTGCAGCATGCCTGAATTTCAACTGCATGTTGGTTCTACTTCCAGTATGTCGAAATCTACTTTCCTTCCTCAGAGGCTCAAGTGCGGTAAGATGCACATTTTCCTCTTACATCTTAGTGAAAGGCAGTAGCCATTCTATGCAGATAGTGTTTGGGCAGAATTATCTTAATCTACATTGGGTTTATTTGGTGCAAGTTCTGTTCTAGTGAAGCTTCTCAGAAGGTATTCGGTCACAATCTTCCCATTTCAAACATATATGCCAACATTCATGATCATAGCATTCAAAGACATAGCCATGTTAATCTTGAAAATCGGCACGCAAAGGGATTTTGCAGAACCTTTGAGACTGACTGAAAGAGAGATGGCAGTAGCTTTCATAGACTTGAGCCTATTCATACATATTTTCCCCTCCTGCTTCCACAAAAAACAGAAGAACTTTCAAAATGTGGTCATTACTTGTCAAGAACAGTATTCCTTACCTAAAATGAGTCCATATTACACAGCCGTCAACCTTTGTATTGTATTGGGGAGGTAAACCACTGGCCCTAATCTGTCCGACCAGAGGTCTGTATCCCAGCCCTGCCTTTCTTAAGCTTTGCCCTTTCCCAGCCAGGAAAAGCAATCGCTACTGTTTCCAGTCACTGATCAGAGATAAGGACTCCTATTCCTGCTGTCAACGAGTCCATTCACAAGTTTACAGAGGCTCTGAAACTGAGTATTTTTCTCCTGTCCTCTAACTTGCCCGGGAAGGGGAAAGAAATAAAGACATCAGGGATCCAAAAAACACTGAATGAGAGAGAGCTCTTTGTTCTCCTGCTTTCCCACTCTGTTGGGGCAAGATGGCAGGGAAGTGAAATCTGTACTAAGCACGGAGTAGAAAAGCTCACCTATAATATTATCTAATCAATGGTGGGCTATGGATGGGAGAATCCACTCCTTATTCCAATGTTTTGCCATACGCCTACAGTACACACTCGAGAGCTTCACCAAGCATACCTCCCTGACTATTCTCGATATAACTGTATGTTGTTTACACAATTTAAATGTCTAAATACAAGTTTAAAAACATTATTCTTGTACTTAGATATGTAATACATGTGTAAATTTAGAGGCTCCCAGTTGGATACTGTTACATATAATGGCAGCTTCAGTTACATATCAGCTCCAGTTACATGGAAGCCATGCATCTGTTTCAGTGAAGAGACAAATCTGGCACATAGGTTCACCAGTGAGAGCCATCCATCTCAAAAGTAATGATGAAGCAGGAACTAACCACAGCATAGGATATCAGTGTTGCTGCTGCTGTTTGCCTTCAAGTCATTTCTGACTTATGGTGACCCTAAGGTGAAACTATCATGGGGTTTTCTTGGCAAGATTTGATCAGAGGAAGTTTGCCTTTACCTTCATCTGAAGCTGAGAGATTGTGACTTGCCCAAAGTCACCTAATGGGTTTCCATGGCTAAATGGGAATTCAAACTCTGGTCTCCAAAGTCCTAGTCCAATGCTTAAACATTACACTGAGCTGGCTTTCATAGGATATGCTACCATGTCTATAGTAACATATTTTTTTAAAGCATGTCCCAAAAGAGGTGCAATTTCTGAGATGTTGTAACTTGAGTGAACATAAAATGGCATTAATAGAATGTGGTAAACTGGAAGGGTTTTGGTTTGGTTTTTTATCAGTTTAATAAATAACAGTTTTCTTTTTACTAAATCTAGACTGATGTTTTTTTAAATTATTTTCACACTATTGAGTACATAAGCATCTGTATCTAGGCACACTTTACTAGGCATGTTGCCATGGAAAGTGGCTGAGATTTCCTAAGGTTGATGGAGACAGAGACAAGTCTTGCTATTTTTATGTTGGATGTTTTGTGAAGTGAGACAAGGATCTAATCACACAGGGCTCTGAAAACTACTGAGCTGAGGCAAGTGTTCCTTGGCTGTTTGTATGTATTTTTGGCAAGATATTATAGCAAAGAAAGAGGAAGTGATGTGCCATGTGAAGTTTTCTTCTTAGCTTCCACATTTTGAATGTAATTGAGTTCAAAGGAGCAATTTACACTATTGAATTAGTAGAGCTGCAGGAGAAAAAAAATCCCTTTTGGTCTGAAAAGTAGATTATAATACTTGATTCCAATGTGGCTTCACAGGCAGACTAATTTAGGCTGTATTCATCCAAGCTAAATATGAAGCTTTCTTATGGTTGGGGAACAGGGCAAATAGACATCTTTCTGTTATTTTATTTCAAGTCTGTAATTTCACTTCTCCTTTCACAGATAACGTGTACTGCTTCTGATATGTTTCTGAACAAAGCAGAAGCAGGGATAATGACCTGAGTCAACAGTAAAGATCTTTCCCCCCATTTCAAATACAGAGATTAATGAATTATGTGTTAATCACATTCATTCATTCATTCATTCATTCATACACACATAAAATCACCCATCAACTGAGTTGAAGGGAAGAATTAGAAAAATACATTAAAAAACAGACACAGAGGTGCTCCTGGTCACCCTTAAGGCAGATCAGGGAACAGGGACTTTGCCTGTGCTGGATG
Organism: Phrynosoma blainvillii; assembly: GCA_026167975.1. Taxonomy (NCBI): domain Eukaryota; kingdom Metazoa; phylum Chordata; class Lepidosauria; order Squamata; family Phrynosomatidae; genus Phrynosoma; species Phrynosoma blainvillii. The sequence continues at coordinate 253,397,758 of JANUYF010000003.1, forward strand.
AGGTTACACTGAAATCTTGGGCTTACAGTGTGGGTGTTCTCCTGGACGCAACTTGGATCCAGGATGCCCAGGTTTCAGCTAAACTAGTGCACCAGCTGTGCCTGTTCCTTGAGATGTCAGAGCTCTCTACAGTGACACATGCCTTGATTACATCCTGTTTGTATTATTGTAATGCACTTGACATGGAGCTGCTTTTGGAAACTGTTCAGAAACTTCAGAGGATCCAAAATGCTGCAGTCAGAATGTTGACTGGGGCCAGTTATAGGGAGCATATAATTCCCTTGTTAAAACAGTTTCACTGGCTAGCAGTTCATTTCTGGGTACAATCCAAAGTGCAGTTGTATTAACTAGCTTTCTCTGGCAGTCGCCTTGGTCTTACTCTTGGAGAAAGGCGGAATACAAATGAACTAAATAAATAATAAACAAACCACAACCCAAGCCATAGAGCAGAAATAAAAAATGAACATTAAGCACACTTTTAAACCCATTTTAATTGCCTGACACTAAAGAACAGAAGACTCTATGCCTGGAACCAAAGAAGATAAAAGTGTTGTTGCCATACGGGCCTCTCTGAAAGGAAGGTACTACACATGAGAAACCACAATTCAGGAAATCCATTCCTGGTCTTCTGCCTTCCTTGAGATATGGTTTTGGGATCAAATTACACACTATATTAATCACATTGTATGTAGCTTTTTACTTAGAAGTAAATGTGGAGTACCCAAAAAATGTAGGAATGAAGAACCCCACTTCCCAAATGGGTGGGGTAGGAAGAGAAAGTTTTCACTTCCTTTCATAGCATCCAATGCCACATTCCACAATGTTCAGTAGAGCCCCCACTTTTCTGTAACACATTTTTAGAGATTCAGGAGTTCATTCTTGCATTGGAGAGGGAAGGGGAAGCTGGGTCCTATGGAATCATGGGATTTGCAGTTTTGGGAGGGATATTTAGAATTGTCAGCCAGAGAGCTCTTCTAGTGCCTTATTAAACTACAAGTGCCAGAGTTTCAGTTGATGGAACCATAACAGTTAAAGTGGAATCAAAGTACCATAATTGTGTGGTGTGAAAGTGTGTTCCTGTCTCCTACCCCTCTCCAGACAGTTTTGCATAGTCCCACTTGGAGAGGAGCACAATTACTATGGATATTTTAATAGAAGTACTATATATTTTGACTCTTTCTCAGACATTGGGAAATCACAATTATTCTCCAAATCTCTCAAGCCAGGATGTTATCTTTTTGGCTATAACTTTGGGAATCCTCTAACTAGCATGGCCAGTAGCCATAGCATCGCCAAGATTTTTTTGGGGGAACTCCAAAATAGTGTCCTTCCTAAGCTCTTTCTTTTCTATAGCTTGTAGATATGTTGCTTGAGATATGTTAAACAAATGGCACTGCTACTTGCAACAACAGTCAAAGAGTTAGAATTAGTCATTTTAAAAGCACATGTGGCCAACAACAATTGTAAGTTGTATTTGAGCTCCACCAACACTGCCCCCCTTGAGTGTGCATGCAAATACAAAGTTAAAACAGAATGGGTTGTCCTTCTAAACTGAAAATCTGTTTTGTGCAGCTGTCACTTCCTGCTTGTGCGTACCCTCATCTCACATTATTTTACCTGAGACATCTTACTGAATCTGTTGAAATATTCCTGCATCAAAATAAGCAATGTGAAACTGGCATCAGATCATTAGTCTGCCTGTCCTTTCAAAATGGGCAGCTTTGAGAATATTATCTATAATATTTATACAGAGAAGCAAGCAAGAAGGGTGTGCTTTATCTTTGGGTGCATTTCCACTCCATTACCTTGTAAAACACACAAGAACTGGAAGAGTAATCTTTTATGTCAATATCTTTACAGTAAAAATCAGTGGAGATGTATTTTTACAGGCTGGGGAGGATAACTGAATAAACTTTAGTAAAACAGCTAAATAGGAGATCATTTATGTTATTTCAATATATTCTTGGTCCTATGAACCATGGGCTCAATTCCAGACAAAGTGTCATTATATCCAATAACTTGTAAAATTTATTGCTCTACATTTTAAATTGTTCAGCTGATTTTATTTAAGCATTTTGGTGATCATATGGTATCAGGGAGGGTATAAATACTGTAAATAAATCCAACCTGATCATAGGAAAAGGCCCAGATCATTTCCAAGGCTAGAGAATTCCCATTGACAGCATCTCCTAATGCAATCTAAGGACATGATGTCTACATCCAGAATCTCCATTCCATTTTTATCCACTGCCAGACACTATATGGACTAAATCTACCATTAATTTAATATTGAAAAACTAAAATATCTCAAGTTCTTCATAATTCGTTTTCTCACAGTTTAGGCACGATATATTACAAGACAGAAGTTCAACAACTTTATAGTTACTGATACTATTAATTGTTGTTTGAAGCTGCCATGGCTTCTTGCTTATGAATAAGGTTTAAGGAAAACTTAGACAATGATCAGCAGAGACTATATATTCTTCTCCCATCTATGATCTGAGAGATGGAGAAGCAACAAAATGTTGAAGAAGAAATAGCAGTGTGTCATGAGGCTTTCTCTAACCTCCACTCCAGCCTGCTCCAGCCTACCTGCTTTTAGGTGGTAGAATGGCAATGTTTTGCTCATCTCAGGAGATGAAATATCTTGGACCTTCCCTCATTTAGCAATGATTAAGTCTCACAATTTCTCCGTGAAATACAGCAAGAGAATTAGAGCACTGCATGTGCAGAAAATGTTCAGAGCTGAGCATGCCTGTAGTGCAGACTCCATCTCCATGCCAAAGGTAACAAAGTAGAAAGAACACTTGCTGTGATGGATCTGCAGAGCTCTCAGTTATTTTTGAACCACAGCTATCAAATCAATGTTTAATGTACAACAAAGATTCTTAAATATTACAGTCCTAAATTGGTTTACATGCCATGACTACCCCTCAAACTCTAAAGGAATCATAAGAACGGTATTTCTGTGAGGTAACAACTAGACATTTATAACAGTAAGATTTCTGAATCCTCTCAAAATTACAACATCCAAGATTCCTTCAGAGGACATCTTACCTGCCAAAATGGGGTAAAGTTGCTTCACAGTGATAATTCAACCTATGTCCACATGGTGCTCAGGATATTGGGTGCCTTGGTTAATGAGTGACTCTACCTTGGTTCACCATAGTTAGCCTTATATGTCAAAGCCTCAGGCTCTAGCATTTCCTCTTCTACCTCTGATTCCTTTCCTTTTGCAGCGAACTATTGTGAACCAGAATTGTAAATCACAATTTCACTAGAAAAGAAAGGGTGAGAAAGGGTGAGAAGAGATGAGGGAAAGGAAGAAAGAACTGCCCAACACAACTTTAAATTGTGAAATTCTTTATTCTCTTGCATACTCTCTCCAGACAGACCCTGTGTGTAACAGTCACAGGTTTTCACCTTGTACATTTTAAACATAATGTTTGTTAATAGCTATTTTGAATGAATTTCTTAGCACAACAAGGTTTAACTTCTGCAGTATGTTATGGGCTTGGCTGGGTACTGGCTGGGTATGAAAATCAAAGTCATGCTGCATGCCATCAAGTTTCAGCACATCTGGCACATAATCAGTTATATTGTTTTATTCATATCTGTATCTGTATTTGTATCATCTTTGGTAAAACACATCCATTCAGACTTCCTCTTTTCAATCAACAGTGCTGTTCAGTGCGTGTCAGAAGACAGCTGGACAGGAACCTCACATTTCACAAACTGGTGGCCTGGATGATTGCACTCCACACTAGTAAGTGTTTTGAAAGTTTACATCAGGGGTAGGCAACCTTTCTCCTTTAAGGGCCGAGGGACTTCAGCTCCCAGAAAAAAGCAGCTTCATTTATATACCGCTTCATATTGCACATGGGATGTCTAAGCGGTTTACAACTGCAAGCTGATTGCCCCCCAACAATCTGGGTACTCATTTTAGCGACATCGAAAGGATGCAGGCCTGAGTCGAGCCTTAGCCCTGGCTGGTATTGAACTCGCAACCTTGTGGTCTATGAGTGAGTGGCTGCAGTACAGGCATTTAACCACTGCGCCACCAGAAGCCTCAGCCATGTTGGCCAATAGTCCCATGTTGGCCAATAGCTCCTGGGATTCTGGGAGCTGAAGTCCCTCGGCCCTTAAAGGGGAAAGGTTGCCTACCCCTAGTTTACATTATTATGCAGTCTCATTGCTTTCTGAGAGCACCAGCATCATTTCAGTGTATGTGGGGGAATTCTAGAGGTACAAAAAGTGACAAACAATCTATATTTGGAGTAGATTCTAAATGGTGATAACAATGGCGATGGTGATGGCAAATGGGTATCTGGAACAGAATAGGATTTTTTTGGCGATCAGACCACCCTACTGCATTACTGCCTTGCTTCCTGAGCTAGCTGGAGTTATCTTAGAGGTAGTATTGGAGTCTTCCTGGCTTGTTGTGCTTATATAGTTCTGTTGTCATCACTGCTGGAATTTAAACTTGCTGAGACTTAGAGGAGCTGAAGGGGTGGGAGCCTGATTAAGGAGCCTAATGGATCTGGATGGTTTTGTATTGCCTTGGCAAGTGATTCTGTCTAAACCTTGATTGATTAATTGAATGAAGAAATGCTGAGGGTTACACACATTATCACTAGTAAGCATCCTCTCTCATATAGTGGAGCCAAAGTCAGTCGCTTGATTTTCTAGGGAGTTGGTAGTGATGAAACAAATGAAGTGGGGACTGGAAAGATATTGATGGAAAATTCAGAGCCAGGATGGACATAGACTAGAGCCTATCTGAAGGCCAACTCTGTGTTTGCAAAGAGCCATCCAGCAGAACTGTTTGAAGAGCCAGAAGCTTACTATACCCTGGCCCACGAGAAAAGAATGCAGAACACTCAACATCCACTGTGAAGAATTTCCACAGCATATTGCATATAAAATTGCTCACATCTGTTCTAGCTTGGATGCTACAGCTGATACATTTCTAGTGGATCTAACTTTGGCCACAGCTATACAGAATATGCCATTCAAATGAAAACACAAAGGCTAGCAAATCTCTTTTCTCTTCTCTCTCTCTCTTCTCTCTCTCTCTCTCTCACAGACACACAAATACACACACATTTCAAGGCAGCTCTCTTACTCTAAGATTCCTCCCTTTGCTCTGAGTACTGGAGAAGAAAGGCCCTGAGGATGGGAAACCCAAGCACTAACTCAGTCTTTTCCAAGGAAACTGTCTTGCTTATATACTAGTGTCTGGTATCAGTAATAGTGTGAATAATGGTGAATAAATTGAAACTCAGTCCAAACAAGTCAAATGTGTTCATCACCAATCAAAAGACAAATCAGGGAATAGGGATTCAGCCTGTGACCAATATCTCCCTCTGAATATGCAGGCTTGCAGTTTGAATGTACTCCTGTACTCATCCTTGACACCCAGGTTTCAGAAGTATATTGTAGGACATTTCCACAGTTAACAACTAGTGTATCAACTGCACTTGTTCCTGGAGATATCTGATGTGTCCATCATCACAAATATCTTAATTATTGTAATTATTTTATGTGGAGGTGCCTTTAAAAAGTGCTAAGAAACTTTAGCTGGGCCAAATAGCTGCAGCCAAGCTCTGATTATGAGGAGCCCCTGACTCCCTTTTTTCCAATTGTTCCACTAGCTACCAGATTATTTCCAAGCAGAATTCAATTGACCTACAAAGCTCTGTATGGATTAGGTCCAGGTTTTTTGATTGAGATAATATTCTCCCATATAAGCCTGCCTGTGGACGTTATCACACGGGGGAAATCTGTTGGCTAATCCACACAAATCCCAAACAAAAACTGAATTTGTACCTCACGATTTCACACGACGTCACACAGAAACTGGTATTATCCGAGATCTTTTTAATTTCGGGAGTTTAGAGGAAATGCATTTGCGAAATTACAGTAATTTCGCATTTACTGTAATGTGAAAAGCAAATACGCACGGACAATTCTCTTTTAAAACCTGGAGGAGGGCCAAGAGGAGGAGGAGGAGGGGCCTCCAGGGAGGGAGAGTCCTGGGCTCCTTCTCAGTGCCAGGGAAGGGAAGGGAAGGGAAGGGAAGGGAAGGCAGCCCAGGAGAGGGAAGTTTGGGATGGAGGAGAAGTTTGGCATTTGGGATGGAGGGAAAAGGAGGGGAAAGAAGGCTTCCCTTGCAACAGCGGTGGGTGGATGTGGGTGCAAGTGTGGGGCGTGCTTGTGGAGCAAGTTGGAGATCCATCTCACCATGACATTCTGCCCTGCAGGTCCTACAAAGAGGAAATGCTTATGGGGGGGGGCATGGGAGCTACCTCCAGTTTCCCCCTCTCAATCCCTCCCTTGCCTTGGCTTGCCTTGCCTTGCCTTTCCAGCCTCCTCCTCCTCCTCCTCCTCTGCTCTCTTGAGAGGTCCTAACCCCAACGGAAGGGGATTAGGACCTGTGCAGGAGGACATGACCCCAAATGTAGGACAGTCTGACATTTCGTCCTGGGAAATGCAGGACTCGCCCTGGAAAAGGAGGAGTCTTGTCACAAAACACACCCATTTCCAGTACATGTATGGGTTCTTTTCACTTGTGTATGAAAGTTAAAAACGTCTTTTTTTCACTTTTAACTTAATTCCGTTATTACTGTAATTACGTGTGAAAAGCTTTTGCGTAATTAAGCTCTATTTTCTCTTTCTTTTCGGGATGCTTCATTTCCACTTTATTATCTCTTTAACAATGAAACTAGCCCACGTGTGATAACGTCCTTAAGTCATGAGATCTTCAGAAGAGGCCCTTCTCTCTGTCACACCATCCTCAGACTCATCTGGAGGGCCCTCTTATAGGCAGTTTTTAATTTGGTCTTGTTAATGCATATTTTAAATTATTTTAAATATTGCTGAGAATTTAACTACATTTTAATGATAATTTATCAAATGTTTTGATATTGTATTTGTTTTAAATTAAATAAATTAACATTTTAATTAAATAAATTTGATCTAAATAAAGTGAATGAATTAATATGTACTGATGATGATATTTATTTCTTAAGTGTGTCAAGTCACTGGGGCTTGTATAGAAGAACTATATGCCTTAATATAAGCCCAAGTAAATTACTAAACTTAAAGTACACTTAAATTAAAAAGGTAAAAGGAAACTGCTAGGTTGGCAGAAGCTGGGACTAGTGTCAGGAGCTGACCCATCATGCAACACCAGGGCCTCAAACTGCCCTCTCCCAAGAAAAGAAGGCACCCTCAATAAAGGTCATAACCAGCTGCAGGTTTCCTGTTTCAGACATCTGTTTCCCAATCTACATTTGTTTTGATTCCCCCCTCTATATCTATCACACTTTGCTGTCAGATCTCTATGAGAATCATAGGATCATGACACAGATCACGCCAGAAATCTCACTAGAAGCCAAGATGACAAAACTGAGGCTGGTCTGCTTTGGACACATCATGAGAAGAGAGGACTCATTGGAAAAAACAATAATGCTGAGGAAGGTGGAAGGAAGTAGGAAGAGAGGAAGGCCACATGCCAGATGGATGGACTCTATTAAAGACATCATGGATGTTATCACATGGGGGCAAATCTGCTGGTTAATCCACACAAATCCCAAACAGAAACTGGATTTGTGCCTCGCGTTTTCACATGACGTCGCACAGAAACTGGACAGAAAGTGGATAGAAACTGGTGTTATCTGGGATCTTTTGAAATTTGGTAGTTTTGAGGAAATGCAAATGTGAAATTAAGTTAATTTTGCATTTATCGTAATGTGAAAAGCAAATGCGCATTTGGAAGCATTTCCCCGTATTTTCCCATGGTTCCGCGAGGTTTCCCATGGGTCATCGAGGCAGTGTCTCCTTATTACGTTTACTTCCGGTTTTGCTTGGGCGACAAACTTGCCAGCCAGACATGAGCCTCTCTGCCTCGTCTTTCTAAATATACTGTCTTTTACAAGAGATATCGGGCCGTGGTTGATGTGGGGTTTGTGAAGGAACACAATTGGGGCCAAAACACATGGCCAAAGCAATGATGAAATGGGGAAAAGGAAGTGACGAAAACAACATCCGCCAGCCGCAGCGACGGCTTTTCTCACTTGTGTGTGAACGTTAAATGCGCTTACTGTAATTTCGCATTTAAGGTAATTACGTGTGAAAGCCATTTGCGGAATCAAGGTTTATTTTCGATTTATTTTCGGGATTTCTCATTTCCACTTTATTATCGCTTTGTGGCCCCCGTGTGATAATGTCCCATGAGTATGAGTTTGCAGGAGTTGGGCAGAGCAGTGGAGGACTGGTGGTCTTGGAGATGTCTCATTAGCAGGGTCGCCATGGGCCAAGATCAATGTGAGGGCAGTTAAAACAACAAACCAAAGAAATTAAGCTGGGGATAAAGGGTAAACATAGAGGACTGAGAGAAACTTGGACATTTTAAAAACAGCTAAAGAGGGTCAAGAGACGATTAATCAGGACTGTCCTTGCAAAATTGGGACAGTTGGAGGTTATGGGGTAGTCTCAAAAAAAGTAATTTTCACAAGACCTGAGACTACAGTCAAAGGAATAGATTTGACTACAGCTAAAGCCTTTGCTGACCACTGTGGCTAACAATACAAGCTGAGTCTTCCTTATCCAAAATGCTTGGGACCAGAAGTGTTTTGGATTGGTTGTTATTGGATTTTGCAATAGCTGCATTTGCATATACATACAGAATGAGATATCTTGAAGATGGGACCCAGGTCTAAACACAAAATTTATTTATGTTTCATATACACCTTAAAAACATAACTTGAAGATAATTTGATACAATATTTTAAATACTTTTGTGCATGAAACAAAGGTTGTGTACATTGCAACATCAGAAACCAAAGGTGTCATGATCTCAGCCACCCAAGAAAAATGTTTTGGTTTTTTGAGTATTTTAGGTTTTTGAATTCCAGATAAGGGAGACTCAATCTGTAGATCCAAATGAAATAATGAATTATACAAGTTAAAAGCCAAAGAATGCTAAGCTGTGTCTGCATGCCTTGTGTGTCAACAAAGTTGCTGTACAGTGTTTTGTACAGTAATCAAAAGGAATTAGGGAGGTAGGGTTCTAAGCGGGAAAGGAATTTTAGGTGTGATTTTCTACACTACTTTAACATCTTTTCTGTTCTTCTTTTGCTTTAGCAATCCACACAATTGCACACTTATTTAATGTTGAAAGGTTGGTTGATGCACGTAATGAAAAGAAACAGACTATCCAGGCTGTGCTGTCTGATTTGGGTGATCATGAAGGAGAATCCTACCTGAATTTTGCCCGAAAGAAACTTATGGTAAGGGACCTTTTTTCTTGGACAAGTAGTTGGTTAGTGATTGTTCAATTCATTGCTGCTCCACCTAGTCCTTACTCCTACCCCACCCCCGCCTTATGGGATGCTATTGCCTTAGCTCAGGTGTAATGAACTTATGACCTTTGTTGGGTATTGTTGGGCTCTTCAGTATCCATCAACCACAATCAGTGTGGTCAATGATGTTGAGAGTGGTGGTCAATCACATCTAGAGGATGCACAGATGCCCCTGTCTTGCTTTAGCTGTTTTGAAAAATGAGAAAATATGTAATGTAGTTGTGTTAGGTTTGCTTATGTTGCCATTCTTTTTCTTTCACAGAACCCTGAGGGTGGGCTCTATGTAGCATTTACAACCTTGGCAGGACTTACTGGTGTCATCATCACACTGTGTCTCATATTAATTATAACATCATCTACTAAAACAATTCGAAGGTCATACTTTGAAGTATTTTGGTTCACCCACCATCTGTTTGTTATCTTTTTTGTTGGTCTTGTCATCCATGGAGCTGGGTAAGTATATGAATTTATTCAGAGCCACAATTAAATGATTACATTGAGACAGTATCATAATATCTTCATTAGAAACAAGAGAAGATCTAGAACAATGAATTAGCTTTCAAGTATCATAAAACTCTTCTACAGATTACTTATTTATCTATTACAAGAAGAAATAAATTTTGGGAATTGTGAGCATACTGGATCTCTCAAATAGTGTAATCAAACTGACAAGACAAAACTGAACAACCAGTTCCATGCCCATATATCACAGGTCTGGGAAAGAAAATAAATGGCTTTGTTCTCTTTGTAAAACATATGAAAGCAGCATCATTTACTCCAAGTTGAGTCTCCCTTATCTGGAATTCCAAAATCTGAAATATTCCAAAAACCAAACTGCTTTTCATGGATGGCTGAGATAGTGAAACCTTTGGTATCTAATAGTTCAATGTACACAAACTTTGTTTCATGCTCAAAATTATTTTAAAATATTGTATAAAATTACCTTCGGGCTATGTCTGTAAGGTATATATGAAACATAAATAAATTTTGTGTTTAGATTTCGGTTCCATCTCCATGTTATCTCATTATGTATGTATATGTAAATACAGGTATTAAAAAAACCCCAAAAAACCCTGAAATCTAAAGCATCTCTGGTCCCAAGCATTTTGAATAAGGAATACTCAACCTGTAATTACTTTAGCATAATTCAACATATTATCTAATGGAGAAGAGAGAGAGAAGAGAATAAAATGGGTACAGTTTAGAGTGATGCATGAAGAGAATGGGTGTGAAAAAGCAAACATGTAAACAATAAGTGAATATATGCAAGGGTTGCTAATTCTAAAAATAAATGGGAAGACTGCTCACTCATTATTCCAAAGCATAAAGGACAAAAGAGTTTCCATTGTTCCTTGGTACTGTTATGCTTTTCTGTAACCAATTATTTGTCCCTGTAATTTTTGTTTTGTTTTTTAATTGTCTTTGTGTCGATCTCGACCCATGGCGACCTTATGGATGAGACATCTCCAGGGGCCCCTATCCTCTACTCCTCTGCCCAGCTCCTGCAAACTCATATCCATGATCTCTTTAATAAAGTCCATCCATCTAGCATATGGCCTTCCTCTCTTTCTACTTCCCTCCACCTTTTCTAACATTATTGTCTTTTCCAATGATTCATGCCTTCTCATGATGTGTCCAAAGTATGACAGTCTAAGTCTTGTCATTTTGGCTTCTAGGGATATCTCTGCCTTGATCTGTTCTAGGACCCATTTGTTTGTCCTTTTGGCTGTCCATGGGATCCTCAGCACTCTTCTCCAGCACCACATCTCAAATGCATTGATTTTCCTCCTATCTTCTTTTTTGACTGTCTAGCTCTCACATCCATACATGGTAATAGGGAATACAATGACATGTATGATTCTGACTTTTGCGCTGAGTTGTATGTCTTTGTGGGCTTATTGATCAATGGAACTTTTATAAATTCAGATTAATCAGGTTCTTAGGATTTAGCTGGTTTACTCTAGTCAGGATTAAAAATTGGATTTAGGCCTAAATCTATAGTCCATTTTTTCCCCAAGTGAAGCTTCTATGATGATCTTCCTCAACTGAACACACTTTCTATTTTCTTTTGAATGAATGCTATTCATGTAAAACTCTAAAAATTTCTGATTGCATAGGTTGAGAAAAGGCTGCTCTAAACAGTACAGAATGAGCAGAAGATTCCTAATGCCAAATTAATTGCAATGAATTTTATTGTACATTATAATGTTATTGATATTTAATGCAAAGGAATCTTGTAACACCTTTGAGACATACCCCCTCTGCAGACCAGGGCGTCAGGGACGCCCTGGTCCGGAGCGCCGGCGGAGCTCAGCCTCCACACCGCGGCGCTCCTCCGGCGACTCTAAAAGGAGCACCAAATTGGCGCTCCTTTTATATGTCAGGGAAAGTGCGCCCTAAAAGCGGTGGGCGCACTTTCCCTGACTCAAACGCCGTGGCGCGTCCGGTCGCCGTGGCGTGAGGTCATCCCCGGAGCGCCAGCCGTGCAGAGGGCCGACGACTCTGAGGGCGACCTCAGGAAGAGGAAGGGGCGCCGCTCGTGCGGCTGCCCCTCCTCTTCCGGGCCTGGAAGACGGCTCAATTAGCCGTCTGCCGAGGCCCTAAGGGGTGTTGCAGACCAGCCTAAAGAGCCACCCTGGGGGTGGAGTTGGGGTGGGGCAGCCGCACACAGGCTGCCCCAACCCCAGTCCGACTTTATCCTGATGCCGCGCACCCATATGCATGGCGCATGGTGTCAGGACGCCCTCCCAGCACAACATGTAGACATGCTGCACTGAAAGGGCGTGGAAGAGCTGTGGCACCAGCTCTTAGGGCGGCCTTTCCCGCCCCTAAAAGGAGCGGCATTTTACCACTCTTTTAAGGACAGCAAAAGGGAGCATCGGGGTGGCGGTGTGGGGTTGCCATGGCCTCGATCTGCTTCTAGCAGGGGTAGCCCAAAGCCACCTGTCTACATAACCCCTAAGTATGCAAAAGACATTGTAGCATAAGCTTTCCTAGACTTGGCCTATTTCCTCAGATTCACAGGAAAGCTTATGCTACAACTTCTTTTGCACACTTGGGGTGAATCAGACTGGCATAAAAAGCCAGCTTCCTGGTGGCTTGGGGTGTGGTTTACACAAAATGCACACCCTCAAGATGCCCGGGTGTGGTTTACACAAAATGCACACCACCCCGCTGCCCACACGTGGGCTGGCTTCCCGCAGGAGCACCGTAAAGCGCCAGCAAAAAGGCGGATTGGTGCTACAATGTGCAGTTACCACAGCCCCAATCCAACATCAGCAGAGACAGCGTGACATCGCCCCTTTGGGGTGGTCTGTTTCATCCCTTAGTCTCAAAGGTGCTACAGGGTCCCTTTGTACACTGATATTCCAGACTATATTGATATTGGTATTGGCTGTTATTCTCAGACGAATTGTACGTGGACAGACAAGGAATAGTCTGAGGATGCATGATCCAGTAATTTGTGCCAGGAATTACACCAACTGGGGGACATTGGATTATTGTCCTATACCACAGTTTGCTGGAAATCCTCCTATGGTAAGATCTATGGTTTATTTGTTCATTTGTTTTTTAAAAATACAGCTATTAAGACCACATATAATCTTAATATTAATTATCAGCAACCAGATTACTGTTAAAAAGGATAGAACAATTTCAACAACATAGGGCCTTTGCAGGCTTCCAGAAACAGTGCAAACTGAGTCCACTTTAACTGCCCAGACTCAGTGCTAGGGAATCATGGGAACTGTGGTTTATTGTGGCACCAGAGCTCTCTGACAGAGAAGGCTCAATGTCTCAGAAAAAAATACAATTCCCATGATTCCCTAGCACTGAGCCAGGGCAGTTAAAGTGGACTCAATTTGCACAATTTCTGGCAGTCTGCAAAGGACCTGACTCTCCATAGCCAAATGAAGACTTACTTTAAAGTGGTTTTTAAGTCCTTTTATCTTTTTAAAATCGTATTCTATTTTTAAACAAATTGTTTTAATATTGTAATAGTTTAATTCCATTTTAATTGTTACTTTTGTAAGTTTTTAATTGTACTGTGTTTTTAGACTAAGCCACTTGGAGTCCCAATTTTGGGGGGAAAGCGGAGTACAAATAAATATAATTATTTATTATTTTTGCCTCATGCATACATCAGTAAAATACTGCTTGGTGAAATAAAATAAATAAATAAATGCTATGCATGTATTTCCAATAGTTAGATGAAGAGAAGGGCAAGATCACTCTTCTTAGGAGTAGACTTTAGAAATTAGTTCATTGTGAATGAAGTAATTTCCTAAATAGACAAAAAAAACATCTTGCAAAATAAGAAGTTCTGTTCTGAACATTTGGGGTGGTGTACTAAACCTACTGAGCTGTGTGAAGGCTGTTGTAACCTTATTGTGACTACAAATGCAGCCGTATGTTCATTTAACATATGCTCTGTTCTGGCATTTGAACATGTTTCAGAGTAAACCTGGGGACATGGCTGATGCATAAGCCCTGCCTTCCCCAACCCCAAACACCTGGGTCTTGCAGGTTGAGCATGAAGTTCTGATGTTACAAAGCTCCCATTAGCAAGAAGCCAACCTTAGTGAGGTTTCCAATCGTGGGAGCTTTATAACCATTAACAGGTACAGAGCCCTTGTTGGACCTTCACACTCGACATTTGTAGGCCTAGCTTACTTCTGAATGTTCAGAGAACATGGGGCAGGAGGGACTGGGCTTTTGTGGACACTCACATCCCTGTCCTCAATTTTAGCTCTACACATGTTCAGGCAAACACTTGTCATTAATGTGTTTTTTGCTCCTTTTTTGCTTAATCTTCGTCTTCTGTTGACAGACATGGAAATGGGTGGTGGGCCCTATGATTCTGTATGTGTTGGAGAGGGTGGTGCGCTTTTGGCGATCACAGCAAAAGGTTGTTATCACAAAGGTAAGAGTTCAAAAGTTTATATGTTTATCATATAATATTTGTAGGATGTTTCTTATATTACAGTTACCTTGTCATCTGTTATTCTTGGGGTAGAGGGTGTATTCACGTTGCAGAATTAAACAGTTTTATACCACTTTAACTGCCATAACTCTATCCCACAGAATCCTGGAATTTGTAGCTTGGTGAGGTATTGGTCTATCAGAGAGCTCTAGTGGTCGCCAAACTGCAAATCCCAGGATTTTGTAGGATAGAGTCATGGCAGATAAAGTAGTGTCAAATTGTTTTGATTCTGTGGATACACCAGAGATTGCAACATCAGTTTCTAATTACTTTCCAAGCATTCTTTCTAGTTAATGCTTTCCTTTTGCCAGCAAAGACCCTTTTGTTCAAGCAGACTTTTAATTAGTAATTGCTTACAGGGAGCCCTCTTATGAGAGTGGGCTTTATTTATTTTTTAACTTTGTATGTTTTTGAATGATTTCATACTGTTTATAACTATGGTTTTATTGTGATTAATTAATTAAAATTATGTTTTAAATATTATTGTCAATTTTTTAGCTGATTATTTTTGTGCTCCACTTTGGGTCCCACTCTGGGAGAAAGGTGACATAAAAAGTAAATAAATAAATAAATACTTTTGAAGCATTGTGGCTGGAGGATTGTGGCTGTTGTAGTCCAAAACAGGTATCTTTCCCAAGCTCTGTCCTAGAGGAATTGAGCCCCAGTGCTACAGAGAAAAAGCATCATAAAATGTCAAGGTAGCTTAAAGTTAATAACCCCATTTAGAATTTCCCCTAAAATCCATGTAGCATTTTGCTTAAAACATGTTCCTCTAAACATTTTCTTTCAAGAACAACTTTTTCAAAGAAAGAAAACTAAACCCACTTTCACCAAACTTTGTCCATACTAAATGGTTCCATGTGGTGTTCTGAGAGCCTTTCTATTTGTTTCATAGGTTGTCACTCATCCTTTCCAAACTTTTGAACTCCAGATGAAGAAAAGGGGCTTTAAGATGGAAGTGGGGCAATACATTTTTGTCAAATGCCCTGCAGTGTCCATGCTGGAATGGCATCCTTTCACATTGACATCTGCTCCTGAAGAGGATTATTTCAGCATTCACATACGTGTTGTAGGGGACTGGACAGATGGGTTGTGTAAAGCTTGTGGATGTGACAAGGAACAATTCCAAGATGCCTGGAAACTCCCCAAGTATGTACCTAATGGAAAGTCTATATTGGAAGGGTGAGGGGGATCAAATGTTTTACTGTTGACTTTGCAAACTAGCTTATGATCACTTGCTGCAGGGACAGGCATAGGCTTGTCTTTTAGAATATAAATGAAAGTTACTAGGTTTCCCCTCCCCCCCCCCCCAAAAAAGGTACACATGGGCTTAGGACAGAGCCTGAGATCAAACACAATTCATTCCCTGAACTAAACGTAGGTGGGGGGTGGTTCTATCTGTTGCTGCTTTTCCCATTCTTCATGCACCCTATTTCATCCCTGTCTCACTCACCCCATTCACACTGCCACCATGGGAGTCAAAACTAGAATCTTGGCACTGGGAACTGCACAGCAGGATACACCCAAAGTGTTTGAGGAAATGGTGGGGGCTGCAGCACAAAGGAATAGGGCTTTTGTGGTAGGAGCCAGTGCAGACAGACAGAGGTGGATGGGGAGGGAGGCAGGCAGGTAGGCAGGCAGTGGGCACAGCAGCATGTGGCAGATGGAGCCAGTCTTGGCCTTTCGCTGACTGATGGAGAGGCAGACCTGAGCATGTTGGGTCCTCTTAGGGCATGGTAAAACATGGCATAGATGGAATGGGGCTAGGAGGAGAGGAGAGATGTCACATAGCAACTGAGATGTGTCTTCTCCCTCTTTGTCCCCTCTCATGCCAGAGACTGGGGGTGAGGCACATGACAGCAGGTAGACACAAGTTTCTGCCTCCTAGGAGAAATATCACTCCCAGTCCAATCCATCTATGCCTTTGAACAGGGGCCCATGCAATGGAGAAGAAGTGGGTCTTGCATAATTCTTACCAGCTGCCCACAGCTATTAGAATGGTACAGTCAGCATATGACCTGTTGTCATGGTCAGCCTGTCCTCATAATTTGACTGAGTTCTAACCACGGTCAAAAAAAGATGACTGCTAAAATCCTTATATCATAATTCACAGTATCACTACAAAAACCTGTCAAAGGGGACTAGCAGGTTGTCTATACTCAATGTGTAGGTCTGCTTACCTTTGAACTGTACATTGCACTGTACACTGATGTTTTAGTACTTCCTTGTTCATAAAAGGACATTGTTGCAAAGTTGCTTCAGTCTGGCAGTCTAGAACCTGCTTAACATAAGGTTAAGTTTATAGGCACTCAAACACCTTGTCCAGTTACCCCTAGAAGCGGATTACTCCATTCTGCCATCTTGTTGGAATCAGCATGATCATGGACGTTCCAGATATTCACAGGTCAGGACCATTAAGTGGAATCGTCCCTGAATGCATACTGTGGACACTAACCTTTGTGACTGTTGGACCAGCACAGTATGTATGGACCAATCACAGTTACTGTTGTCAACTATACCTTTACTGTTGCAGAATAGCTGTAGATGGCCCCTTCGGTACTGCTAGTGAAGATGTATTCAGTTATGAAACCGTGATGTTGGTTGGAGCTGGCATTGGGGTCACCCCTTTTGCATCAGTCCTCAAGTCTGTGTGGTACAAATATTGCAATGATGCCATTAACCTCAAACTCAAAAAGGTAAGTTCTCAACATATTACTAGTCTACAGGTATCATTTCTTAGCACTTAACAGTGTGGTCAAAGAGGAACTGCAGAGTATATAAAGAGAAACTTGGCTTGATTTAGATCTGTCTATGAAAAAGGGGCTCTTGAACAACGAACAATTTATGTTCTCATTTAATGTGGATGTAGCTTCATACCTACTTCCAGGAGTAGGAAATGGAAAGCTGAGAGTTAGCAACTTGTGTACTCCATCTCCTAGTGTGCAATGTGTTTGTCCCAAGTGTTCACACACTGTGGCTTCTAGTATTCTTGAACATACAGAGGGATGATCTCTGAAGCAGCAAGATCTTTCAGTATGTGCACCAGTACTGGATTGAGGTGAAAGCCAACATAGTTTCATATTTGTCAACATATTTGTTAAGTAAAATATTTAAGTTATTTTATACTTATACCCAAAAGTTAAACTTATTCCTGCAATCTGTAATTGCATTTACCAATGGTCATTCCCATCTATTGTTTCCATAAAGCAAATTGCATAGCTTTCACTTTGCACAGAATTACTTCAGAGGGGAAAAAAAGATAGTTTGGGTGAGTGAAGAGTACCAAAGTAAAGATTTAATCCATCTTATAGAGGACTTTGGTATAGTGTGACTGAAGGGTGGACAAACAAGCAGGGATAGCGTAAAATAGCTGGAAAATTCTTTTTAGTCTCATGGAACCAGTTTCCCAGAGCCTGGGAGTTATCCTTCATGCTGCAGAAGAGGGTATGTTTCCTCACCACACTTCCAATGTGGATATGAACTCATTTGAAATATTTCCATATCTGTCACTCCTAGGCAATGAATGTTTTCTGGGCTGTTACTGCAACCTTTTGAAAGTCACAAGTAATCCAGAGTATTGCCATAGATGTCTTCTTTAGGAAGAAAATGAGAAAAATGAAATTACCTACCTAAATATAAAATATACTGTGGTCATGGTTTGCCTTCTAGATCTATTTTTATTGGCTCTGCAGAGACACTCATGCCTTTGAATGGTTTGCTGATCTCTTGCAATCACTGGAGACTCAAATGCAGGAAAAGAATAATGCAGACTTTCTCAGCTACAACATCTATCTTACTGGCTGGGATGAATCTCAGGTAACCCACTTGCTGGAGCCTTTTCAAAGCAGTTAAGTCTTTGGGAAGAGAAAGTGATATTTGCATCTTGTTTGTTTTCACAATTTCTTCCACACAGAAATAATATTTAATCCAACTTGCCTCTGGCTCATGGTGAGCAGGATAGTTTCACTGGATGCCATATGCTGGGTTCTAGTTTTGAGATGCCACCACAGATATTTGAAAGGGATTTTTATAGCAGTACATAAAACGCTTCAAACAGTAATAGGAAGAAGAGAAGCAAAACGCTTCAAACAGTAATAGAAAGAAAAGAACCATGAATGCAACTGTACAATGACAAGTTGAAAAGAGAGACACAACTACTACAATGATCAAGGCAGAGAAACAGAAGACAACAGCAAAAAAGGAAGAACGAGAGATCTCTTCCACAAAATCGAGGTGTCAGATGAGTAGACTCAATTGTGGAGACCATGGGCATGAATCTACAGGGCTTAAGCAGAACAGTGAAGAATAGAGGGGCTTGGAGATGTCTCATCCACAGGGTCACCATGAGTTGGGGACAACTCAAGGGCAATTAGCAACAACAAACCCATAAAAGCTGAATCATGAATGTGGAAGCAGGTTGTGAGACCAACTTCTTACAGCCTAAAGGCTTCAGCAGACTGGCATTGTCCCACAGTCATTTGTATGTATGTCTTTTAAACCTTTGTTATTCAGAATAAAAGGCAGATGTCATTGCCATTAGTGAAGATAGGTTAGCATAGGGGTGAAACAGATAGGCGGCTTGGAGTGGCCTTTGGTAGCTCCAGCCATGATCAGCCAGAGATGGTGGAAACCAGACAGCCCACTCTGAAAGTTAGCCACCACACTCTGAAAGTTAGCAACTGCTGTGGTCCCAAATGAGCCACTAGCAAAGAGTGGATTTTTGCTACTCCTTTTACCAGCAGCTTTGGGCTGCCTTAGGCAGCCTCAGAGCAGCTTCCATCCAATCCAGAGGCATGAGTCTCTGCACACCACAAATGATGACACTTCAGTGTTAGCTAGAAGCCACACTTTTTGGCCTGTCTGTTCTGGGCAATTGTTATTCTGTACAATGAGCTGTCCATATTTTTGGATTGTATATATTGTCAGAAAAAGAAAGAGAAATAGGTATTTCCATATCTCCAAGGGAACATGCTCTCCTCTCTTTTCATCTCTCCTATTAAACCTTCTTCTTTCAGAGGAAAAAACAGAAATGGCACATTTTAACTGGGATGGTTATTAATTTTATCTTTCTTAAAATTATGACACTTCAATGTTTCAATTTTGCATATTTAGTAATATTAAATATTTTGGGTGATAATGTATGACACTTCCTTCTGAATACTGTAGTGAGGCTTCTTTTTCACAAGAAAAGAAATCTACAGTTTATGGTGCACAGAGCTATGCAGTGCAGCTGTGAGATAATTGTGAAAAGTACAGTTCACAAAAGAAAGGTGAAATTTTTCCTTTTTAAAAGAAATCTCAGCAGACCATGGCCATAGTCATCATAGTTTCAGGCCATTCTTTAGTGGTCATAGAGTGGAGAGAGTAAACTGAAAAGGATTGTTATGATGGTGACTGAGAGACAAATATATCATTGTGGTTACTGGCCACTTCTTCAATTTTTCCTGTCCCATTGAGTATATTGGCTGCAGCTCTGTTGTTCTGCTGTGTTCACTCTATTGTGTGTGTGTGTGTGTGCGCGCGCGCACGCGCACATATGTGTGCCTTCACCTTGCCTGTTGACTTATTGTGACCCCATGAATTTCGTTCTGAGGCAAGAATACTCAGAGGTGGTTTTGCCACTTCCTTCCTCTGAAATGTAGCCTATAGCCCTTGGTCTTTATTGGTGGGCTTTCATCCAAATACTAACCAGAGCTGACCTTGCTTAGCTTCTGACATCTGGTACCTTTAGGCTATTTAGGCTGTGCTCATCTGTTAGATATTTCTGTATCATTTTGGAAGTACCTCTGAGAACTTGCTTCCATCAACTTCTGCCTACTCTCATTCACTGCCATCTACCTCAGCTGCACCCTATAGTATAGGTATAGAAGGTCCTATACCTTTCTAATAAGGGCCTTTCCTTTTTTCTCTCAGGCTACTCATTTCACAGTACATCATGAGGAAGAGAAAGATGTGATTACAGGCTTGAAACAGAAAACCTTGTATGGAAGACCAAACTGGGAAAATGAGTTCAAAACAATTGGAAGTCAGCATGCAAGGTAAATTTGTTCTATAGTGTCTGCAGAATAGTGACTCTTTTGTGTGTGACTATTTGTGTCTCATCTTCTGTCCAGTAATGGACAAGTACAATTGCTATTTGATTCTTTGGACACTACACTGCTTGCAAGCCTGAAAATTTAAGCATGAGACTGTGTCAGACCTCACCTCTCCTTGCAGTGTCACAGAATCTATAGATTCAGAGGGAGGGAAAGAATGGTAGGTTGTAAATGAATATGGAGACACTGAATCTTCTGAATTTTCACCTTCACAGTATGATCAACAGTCTAGTAAAGTCAAAGGATATGTTTTAAAAGCACTTCAGAGTAACATTGGCTTTAGTGAGAAACAGATAAGCATGTGCTTGATTTTTGCAGTGAAAACAATTGGACTGTAATAGGAAACCAAAGTGTTTAACTCAAGCTGGATGATAACCAAACTAATGTTAGTTTTTGGCTTTAACTGATATAAATGTACATAAATAGATTTGTGTCATTTAAATGAACTGTGATTCTGCTGTGTATTTTCCATGAAACGTAAGTATATTTGCATGCCACATTAATTTCAGTGGGAGTTACTTCTAAATAAATATGTTCAAGTATTGTACTGTAACATTGTCAGTGGTCTTAAACATATAGCATTTCAAAAATACAGATTAAAAATATACTAGGAACAAATCTTAATTTGCATGGTATTTCTAAATCTATTTAGATTCTTAAACCTGTCATTTAAAAATTGCTAAAAACATTAGGTATTAGGATGAATTCAAATATGTATATTCATCACATGATGACTACAACATCATATGATGGCCTACATGCTTGAAACAGTATGTTTTCCTGTTACAGAATTGCCTAAAACTTACCAGTTAAGATAATTCACACATATAGTGTTGTGAGTCATAAATGACTTATTGGATACTGTAATAGGATACTGCATTATGTATGTGCATATGTGAATAAGTTCTTAAGTTTTCAAGTTTTACTTAATCATATCCTTCTTTCATTGAAGACTACTTGTTGTTGATCCTCTCTTTTTTTTTACTGTAAATTATGATAGTACTATGAGTGCAATCTGACACAAAAATGCACATAGGGGATTAGGATTAGGATTCTCTCTCCCAAGAGAAATCATCCGCTACCAGCAGAACCTTCTTCTGCTAGCTAATATCAGCAATGTGCTGATAGAAAAACCAAACAAGGAATTGAGAAGTGGTAGGGTAAGGGAGGAGACAAGTTACACTTTCTCAAGTGGAACCACATATCCATAGTGTCAGCACAAATTGAGACCAGGATGAGAACTGCCATAGTTAATTTCTAACACTTTTAGTCTGGAAGCAATTTGGGTCACTTTAGCACAGTGTTGACTCAACTGACCCATGGCCACCTTAGGCAGTTAGGATTGCAATCCAACAGTGTATCTGCACTTCAGAAATAAAGCAGTTTGATACCATTTAATGGCTATGATTCCATGCTATGGAATTCTGGGAGTTATAGTTCTGTTAAATATTTAGCCTTCCCTTTCAGCGAGGTCTGGTGCCATGAAACTACAAATCCCAGAATTCCATAGCATTGTACCATGGAAGTTAAAGTAGTGTCAAACTGTTTTATTTTTGCAGAGTGGCAGCAGTCTAATTCTACTTTTTGATGTATCTCACGAGAGTCTTTGATAAGCAAATTAATAGGTTGTTTTTCTAGTCCAGTTAAACTCCCCCATTATCTTTACTTATATTATAATTCATATAAGGTACCTGCAACACTGTAATTTCTTTTGTCATCAGTTCCAGGATTGGTGTTTTCCTGTGTGGACCTGAAGCCTTGGCTGATACCTTAAATAAAATGTGTATTAGCAACTCAGATGCCGACCCACGAGGAGTACACTTCATATTCAACAAAGAAAATTTCTGAACTTACCTGTGCATAGGCGGGAAAGAAAAGCTACATTTTATGTGTGTGTGTGCACGCACTTGCACATGTAGAGTTTGAGCACAACAAAGCTTACATTTGCTATAGTAACACCCTCTGTACTAGAATCTTAAAATGTTCCAGATATGCTTGCATTGCTTCTGCATTTGGTACAGCTCTGCCAAAAAATTTTTTTAAACTTTCTTCAATTTAAATTGTTTTGGATTGCATATATAACTCAATTGAACTTCTGAGCAAAAACACACAGGTTACATGTTTAATTTGACATTTCTGTCACTCATCATGAACTCTTTGGGGTGTACAAAACTATCAGTTAAATCTGAGGACACTTCTATCTGGTTATGCAGATGATCCTTAAGAGGCCAAAATCTGACACTCATTTTCAAATGCTTTAATGATCATTTTGAAAACTCCCCTGCACTTTTAGTTTCACCACACGCTTTTCAGCTAGAATAGAAGATGCCATTCCTTCATTGGCCTGCCTCCAGCAGTGGTCCAAACCCGGATTGCCAGGTCAGGTTTGTTCCAGACCCCGAGATTTCATCACCAAAAATTGAGCTGAAGGTATGACCTCCCCCTGGGGAGTCATGAGAGATCCAGTATGGAAGATGTTATAAGGAGGTAATGTCATTAAGCTTCAGAGCACAATAGAAACATGTTTTATATATTTTTGAAAACTACAGTAACAAATACTGCAACTTCATGAACAGCCTTACCTGTCTGCTGCAATGCTATTAAAGAAAACAGTTCTAAGATAAAATATGTCTTAAACAACAGGCTTTTATCTTGTTTCAAAGAAGGGAAGAAGGAAGGAAGAGACAGATTTAGGGAAAATCAGGCCCACTCCATCTAGCAAGGTAATGACAATGCTAGCAACTTTGTGCCCAGGCAATTTCACCCTCTCCCTATAACACCCCAATTTCTTGTGTGTGTGTGTGTACTTTCAAGTCACCTGTCGACTTATGGTGACCCCATGAGTACATAGGGTTTCTTAGGCAAGCAATACTCAGAAATATAGTTCCTTCCTCAGAAAGGAACCAGAAAGCCAGTTTCTTCCTCAGAAATATAACCAACAGCACCTGGTATTTGTTGGCTGTCACCTATCCAAGTACTAACCAGGACTAACCCCACTTAGTTTCCAAGATAATTTTCCAGCTCTTTGGTTGTTCAGAAAGAAAGAAAGAAAATGATTGCTGTAATGTGATATATGATGCTTTGATTATAAGTGCATTAAATCAGAATACAAACATTTTGACTCTGAGTCAGTGTTTACCCTTCTGGTTATATAATAATCTCATCCTAATAGTCTTTATAATTATTGCTTTATTGCTTTTACATGAGTTCCTTAATCTTAGTAAGCAGTGCCAGCACAAGGAATGAAGGAGTCCTTCAGCGCAGCAAAGTCTTTTCTGGTGGGCCCTTTCTACAAAGCTAGGCTCCATTGTTGAGCATTTAAACACAACACAGCTCTCCGCTGCCACTTCACACACATACCCCTTCTCCTCTCCATCTCCTTCTCCACCAATGGACCCATATCCCCCTTACCTGCCTTGGCACCATGATCACCACTTCAGGGGAGCAGAGTTCAGTCCACTCCAGCCTCAGAATGGACTGAATAGCAACACACAGACTCAGCCAGCCTTTGCCTTGGCTCCTGTCATATGGCTGCTCCACTGTCACTCAGCTTGCCTCTTCCCCAGAGCAGAGCAGCCACATGACAAAGGCCAAGGCAAAGGCCATCTAGCTGGCTGGGCCTGTGTGTTGCCATTCAATCCACTCCAGTTGCAAACTGGCAGGAAGAAGTAGGAGAAAAGTTGTCCCTCCTCCTCTTGCACATCTTGGGAAGGTTTAATGGATGGTGTACTGTTGGCCCTCCACATTTGCAGATTTGATTTTTGTGAATTTGACTAATATGCTCTCTCTAGGAATCTCTAAGTCAGGGAAAGGCAACCTTTCCCCTTTAAGGGCCGAGGGACTTCAGCTCCCAGAATCCCAGGAGCTATTGGCCAACATGGGACTATTGGCCAACATGGCTGAGGCTTCTGGGAGCTGAAGTCCCCCGGCCCTTAAAGGGGAAAGGTTGCCTACCACTGCTCTAGGTCCTTTAGCACAACTCTGCCAGACGTTGACCATAGAGTTGTGCTGGAGAACCTAGAAGTTCCTAGAGAAAAAAAACCTCCCTAGGCATTTGTAGGTCCTCCAGCATGATTATAAGGGGAAGCAGACGGCGCAAAGTGCCATTTTGGGGGCAAGGAAGGGGAGGGGCAGCTGCACGGTGGGCGCCCCAACCCCTTCCCGAAGACATCGTCGGAGTGCCGGACACTCCGCACGTCCGGGGCTCCGAGGATGTCTTTCTGCCGCAGCTTCCACACACGCTGCGGCGGAAAAGCCGCCGAAGGTGCGCCAGCAGCCTTTTGTGGCGCACCTTCAGTGACTTGTGGAAGGAGCGCTATTTTAGCGCTCCTTCCAGGGGCGGCGAAGCTGCGCCGCGAGGCCAAGGTGTGCGGATACCTCAGCCCCGCAGCGCAGCTTCCTGGGGCGGCCCCGTGCCGCCCGTCTGCTTCCCCTCAATATGATCAGTGTCTAGCAGATGTTCTCCCTTGCACTGGAGGACCTGGAGATTCCTAGAGAGGTATTGTTTTAAGTAAAAAGAATTTTGGTTTTTTTATTTGTGGTTTTTTGTTGTTGTTTTGCACATTCACAGGGGTCTTTCACCCCTAACCCCAGCGAATGGGGAGAGGCCGCTGTAGTTATTAATGGTTCAGTGTTCAGGTTTTTGTTGTTGTTGTTGATAATTGTTATTTTAAATCTTGAGTAGGAGTCCTCAGCACAAAATATATTTAAAGGGGGTGCCTGATAAAGAAAAGATTAGTAACCACTGGCCTAAAAAAACAAGAGCAAACCTGGTCATTCTCATATAAATAACTTGAGATTAGGCTTGCCATTTGTCATAGAAAACTGGGGAAAATCCCAGATTGAAGGGTCCGAAAAATGTCCCAGCTGGCTGGGCCGGTTGAAGCAGCAGAACCCAGATTCCTCATGGTAGGCGTGAAACCTCACGAGAAGACTCATCATCTCATCCTTGAGGCCCCGGATGATACTGTGCAAGTGTGCCAGACCCAGAATCCAGAAGGTGGGAAGGGAAAGGAAAGGAGGAGAGCAAAGACTCCAAGCAGAGGAGGGCTTGTGTTGTGCCTGGTAAGTGTGTGGTGCTGCTGCTTGAGGTGCTAATAATAATAATAATAATAATAATAATAATAATAATAATTATTATTATTATTATTATTATTATTATTTTTAACCCGCCCCTCTGCTCGGCAACCAGGGCGGCATACAGCAAGTTAAAACAACAACAGTTAAAAACAATCCTTCAACCCAATCCCTAACCCTCCCACCCCTTAAAAATAAATTAAACTAGAGCAATATCATAATAACAATTCAAACGACATACATACATACATACAATACAATAAAGAAGGCAACTTCTAGAGAAGCAGAACAATGGGGGCAAGGAAACAGGGAGCAATCCAGACTCTTAATTTGGTCGGGAAATTATTCCGGGAAGGCCTGCCGGAAGAAATCTGTCTTTACTGCTTTTTTGAAGCAATCAAGGGTGGTGATAAGACAGATCTCATCCGGCAGGCCATTCCATAGTCTGGGAGCGGTAGCAGAGAAAGCCCTCTGGGAGGTCTGCGAAAGCCTGGTCTTCATGGGTTGGAGCAGGTTCCTCCCAGAGGACCGAAGTGCGCGGGGGGGATCAGACGGGGAGAGGCGGTCCCGGAGATAAGATGGACCCAAGCCATGTAGGGCTTTAAAGGTTAAAACCAACACCTTGTACTGTGCCCGGAAACTAATTGGCAGCCAGTGGAGAGATTTAAGCACAGGTGTTATATGCTCCCTCCTAGATGTTCCAGTAATTACCCTGGCTGCCATGTTTTGTACCAGTTGAAGTTTCCGGGTTAGGCACAAGGGTAGCCCCATGTAGAGTGTGTTACAGTAATCCAGACGTGAGGTTACCAGAGCATGCACCACAGTTTCCAGATCTCTCATGTCCAGATAAGGGTGCAGCTGGCGTATCAGCCGAAGCTGATAACAGGCACTCCTGACCGTTGCATTCACCTAACTAGTCATGTGAAGCGACGAATCTAGGAGTACCCCCAAGCTGCGAACACAGTCCTTGGAGGAGAGTGTGACTCCATCCAGGACTGGAGACTGTATTCCCAGATCTGGTTTCGGGCCCGTAACTGTCAGTACCTCCGTTTTGTCTGGATTCAGTTTCAATCTGTTTTTCCTCATCCAATCCATTACCGCTCTTAGAACTTCACTTCCAAGCAGTTGCCAGAGTAAGAGTCTCCCTTACTCTGGTGACTGTTTGGGAGCTTCTCTCCACCCCATCGTAAGAATGAAAAGAAAAAAGAAAACCTTTGCTAAGCTCCCTTCCAAGCAGCTAGAATACAGAGGCATAGATTTGATTTGCAATGCAGAAACAATGCAGTTTGACACACTCTGCTATGGAATTCTGGGATTTGTAGTTTTGTGAGCTTTGTAACCTCTGTCAGAGAGCTCTGGTGTCCCAACAACAAATCCCAGAATGTAAATTGATGGCAATATATAAATAAACAACCACCATCAACAATGAAATATGCAATAAAACAATGTTAAATGTCAAAATGTGGTGTTGGTGTTTGTTTGTTTTTGAGGGGAGGGAATGTCAATAAGCCACCAAACCAGTCTTTTTGTAGGAAAGAATTATGGCAACCCTACTTGAGATCCCAAGACTTAAGAGTGCTTAAATGGAGTGTTGATGGTTACTCTGCCTATTTGAACTTTATCATGGTTCATGAGATGGAAGTCCAGGCAACTAGATGTTGAGACCTCCACGCAGATACAGATTTAGCTGACAAACAGCAAAAAGCCCTCAGTTCCTCCGCCTAAACAAATGGGATGGGGGAACCATTCCTGTTTCAATGTTCCTCCTTTTAGTTCTCCTTTCAATCATACTTTAATCTGTACTTTAATCTGTATACAAAATTCTCATATGAGCAAGCTCTAATGGACAGGCATATGACAAGTGAACAGGCACAATTAGGAATTAAGGAAGGGCAAAATTCTTTTTCTTGACAGAGAGTACTTTAAGTACTGGGGCCATTATAAAGATAAGATACAAAGTCAAAATGTATATCATAGAGTTTCAGCCAGCAAACAATAACAGAAATCAGAAACATCAGTTGTCTTATACCAATTAAGAACAAACCTTTGACTATTTTGCTTATAAGTTAAATGCCACCATGATCCTAACATTGTAGTTCCAGCCCCGTTGAACTCAATGGAATTTAACTCTCAAGAAATGCATAGGATTATAGTTAATATGCTGCAGAGACGACACTCTATAACTCTTGTTTGGGTCAACTCACATTCAGCTTTCACAGAAATTGAAGTCTCCTCCCCTTTATAATGTTGGATATGAAGCAACTTTTAACCATTCTGATTAAAAAGTATCATTTCAGCAAAAAAGCAAATTAAATTCATTTGTTTTGGGTTAATGCAGTGGTCTGAGCTGGTGTGTGCAGTAACTCATGTGTAGTTTTGCATCCAAAATAAACTGCTATCCAAGTCTATTTGTTACCTCTAAAACCACAGATAATGGCACTAAGCACCCTGAAGAATACTAAGGACTATTGAACAACCAGTCTAAGCTTTGGCATAATGGATTGGGCTTGGATTGGAGAACGATCTCACTTCACAACACAGAAGGGTGTCTTGCCATGGAGCTTTTCTGTGAATCTTGATGCTTGTAAAGTGGGAAGGATTGCAATAAGAATGTACAATGCAATGTGACCCTTCATGCAACTTCCTTCTTCGTGTGAAGTGTGATTAACTCATGAAACTGATTGTTACAAAATAAAATAAAAATATCAGGGCTTGTAGAAGTTACTTTTGGGACAACATTTCCAGAATCCCCCAAGGGGAGCCACTTTTCCATGGTCTGAAAATGGAGGGGGCTACCAGTCTAGGACTGGACTGGATGTGATGGAAGGGTTTGCATTTGTCTACAAATAGGTCTATTCCACTCAGGTAAAGTCAGAGTGAGCTGCTGAGTGTCTTAGGATAAAGATGCTATGTGGGAGAAGGAAACTGAGCCTTCCAGGTGGTCTCTACTTAACTCCCCCTAGTTTTCTCTATCCACATCCTCCCCATCCCCTTCTGCCAGAAATTTTGTCTTAGGGCCTTTGCAAACTGCCAGAAATAGTGCAAATTGGGAAAAAAATCTGGGGAATAGACTACACAGGGCTTAAGGAGGTATCTGAGGAAGTAGGCTCAAGTCTATGAACATTCATGCTACCAGCTTCTTGTCTTGAAGATGTTACAATTTGCATAGTTATTTTCCAGACTAACACAGCTATGTCTTTGAATTAAATGAATTAAGTCAGTTTTCCCGTCGCTGCAATGACATCAAACTGAAACTAGAATGGAACATCCATGTATTTTGATTTCTATCACTCTTGTGTCCTGCTTTTGACTTCTTAAATAGAAGCAAAGGCTGAGTACAATATCACACCACACTGTTATCTAACACTATTATTCCACTTTAACTGCTATGTCTACCTGTTGTGGAATCCTGGGATTTGTAGTTTAGGAAGGGGGGGGGTTCAGAATTTTCAGCCAGAGATCTTTTAGGCCTCACGAAACTACAAACCCAAGCATTCCATAGGAGGCAGCCATAGCAGTTGAATAATAGCACTTTTGACATTGTAGTGTGATATTGTGCTGAGATTCTGCTGAACACTGATGAAATATAACTCTCTGTGTAGTTCTGCCTGGTTTCTGGTTCTATGGGGCTGTTTCTAGTAGCACAATGCAGCTTTCTGCTGCTGGGGTGCACCTCCATGGCAAAAAACAAAAACACAAATGCTTGGGGCAGGCTGGATGATCCTGGTGATCCTCAGTATACAATTTTGCATCTAGGAGAAAGGAAAAGACTTCGTCCTTCTGGACTGCAGGCTCTTTCTTTCTACTGGCTGCGAAAGTGGAGTTGCATGGTGCCTAGGAACCTCCCTATCTTCCAGCTGTTGTTTTTAATTTGATGCTTGTTTAATGATTGTTTAACTTGATGCTTCTTTAATGATTGTTTAATCTGATGATTGTTTAATGATTTTTTTTAAGGGGTGGGAGGGTTGGGTTTGGGTTTGATTTTTACTGTACTGTAATTTATGCTGGAAGCCGCCCTGATTGCTATGCAGAGGGGCGGGGTACAAATATATTATTATTATTATTATTATTATTATTATTATTATTAATGTTTTGTTCATGAAGTGCACCCCAGTACCAGCAAACTAGGATTCACAGAGGGTCATTGCACAAAGTGGACAAAAAAGCTCATAGGCTGGTATAATATACACCAATGTATATCATAGCTCTGTCCTCCAACATGCCAGGAACTATTGTTGTGAAATTACTATCTCACTTTGCTATGTTTGAACCCCTGAGGGAAGCTGGAGGCTGGCCTCCATTGAAATTTTGGACTTATTCTTATGCATGGGCACTTTGTATGAAGTGGAGACTTGATGTAACTCTTCATTCTTGCTTATCACTTTACATATATATAGCCACCCTATATGTAGCCAGCATGGCATAGTGGTTTGAGTGTTGGACTATGACTTTGGAAACTAGGGTTCAAATTTCAATTGAGCCATGAAACCCACTGGGTTACCTTGGGCAAGTTACACTCTCTCAGCCTCAGAGAATGGCAATGGCAAAGTCCCTCTGAAGAAACTTGCCGAGAAAACCTCAGGATAGGTTTGCCTTAGGGTCTCCATAAGTTAGAAATGACTTGAAGGCACACAACAACAATAATATATAGGCAGCAGGAAACAATCAATAAAAACAGTTGCAGATTGACAGGTTGGACTGAATTGCCTGCCTCTTAGAATGATTAAACCAGAATAAAAGGTTACAACCCAGCTATAAAACCAAGAACCAAAAGCTTGCCCAGATGGGCATCTACGCTGAAGGTACTGTTGGTTTACTGCCTCTTTCCCCTTGCAGGAATTAGCGATGAAACCAAGCAGGTGATGAAAGATCCTCTGTTGGTGTGATAATTTCCAAACTGTAATTACATGAAACAACCACTTCCCTAAAGAAGAATCAGCAGGTGTTTCCTTGCTTTGTGGGTGAGAGTACACTTTCTAGAGTTCACTTTGCTTATTACTAGAGCATTTCTTCACTGGGCCTTTATTGGTGTGTGTGTGTTCCTTAAAATTCCTTTAAATTTTTCATTTCCTGCAAGGATTTCATACATCACTGGGGGGTGTTCATAGCTCCTGTGGAGGGAGAGCAATAATTTAAACCCTGGAGTAAAGCCATTCTGAGGAACTGTTTGTATTATGGGAGTATGTTGTTGCCAAAAGCAAGGAGGGAGAAGGTGGCGATTCTTGATTGTTTTCTCAATAATCTCCTGAGTTGTTGCTCATCTAAGCAGTGAGACAAGACAGCCCTAAAACCCTCCAGTGATTGTCAGCACTGACATCCTGCACTGCCTTATTTCCTCAGAGTTGGAAGTGGTTGTAGTGTAGTGGAAAAACCAAGTGTTGCAAATTAACTCCCAGCATCCACGGTTCTTTGCAGAGCTTGAAGCAGAACAGGGGACCACAAAACAGTTTTAAAACGGAGCTTTATTGCCAGCAAGTCCCAACGGAATTAGCATTCACATCATTGGGCAAAAGACAAGCCAAGATGGCCGTAGTTTTATGCACTTACAAAGACATTCAAAGCTGACATTCAATTGGATGCTCTAAACTTTAAACATATAGAATCCTGAGCAATGAGAATACAGATTTCACAATACATTATAATATGCTTAAGTTACCATGTTGCCATGCCAACCACATACCAACATCTCTTATCAGCAAATGAACTGGTGCGTACCAGGCAGAAGGCCCCTTTGCACAAACAAGAGTAGCTGCCAATGATTGTTTATGGCTATCTGGCCCACGCTGGCTCCTAATGAAGGTCTTTAAGGCATCAGGTTACCAGGCCTGGGGTCAAGCTGTCTAGACAACCCTCTAGCATTCTTTGAGTTTAAACCTTCCAGCATCTTCCTTAGAGGCCCACATCCCAGAATCCCCTTCGCATGGCTGCTTGACCATTATTTTCTACACATAATAGCACACATCTCTAATTTAGGCATATAAAACATTAATTAAAGAAAATCTAGATCCAGTAGAGGATCTAGATTATTCCTTATCGGCCTCTGGCCCTAGAGCAGCACTAGGAAAAGTGGTTTTAAAAATCCGGCTCCCAGAATTTCCCAGTCAGTAACTTGCCCAGCTTTGCTCTGGAGAAGATCAGGACCGATTACCCCAGTTCAGCCTTGATTACTAAAAGGAAGAATTCGGCAGCATTCTAACTCAGAGTCAGACAACACTGGAAACCCTCAGAACAGCTTTCTGGATTAAATAAAGTTAAATCAGGCAATGCGGTGCAGTAGTTAGAGCAAAGGTGGGAAACCATTGCCCCTCCAGATGTTTTGGTCTGCAACCAGGGGTGTCACTGGGAGCTGCAGGGAGTTCAGACACCTCGGAGGGGATTGTCACCCGGTGCACTAGTGGGAACGGGTGTTGAAGTTCCACAGCACCCCAAAGAGACGAGTATTAGCGGTAGCAGCAGCAGCACCAATGTGAACTTAGCCTACTACTGCTTCTTTTGGGGGGCCACAGTGACCCAAACAGAGTACCATTGGCAGTGGGAGTAGGGCTGGTGAGCCAAGTCTTCCATTTTCCTGCCACTGTTGCTGCTAATGTTCATCTCTATAGGGTGCCACAGCCTCCCAAAGAAATGAGCATTGGTGGCAGCAACTGCAGGAATGTGAAGGTCTCAACTGGCACATTTCTTCTGGACACCCCAAAGAGATGGGCTATTAGTAGTAGTGGCAGTGGCAGTGGTGGCAGCAATGGAGAATGCAGAAATTTTTTAATACACCCCCCCCCCCATTTTGTTGTGTTGTTAAAAATTATCCACGCTGGGTGTTAAATATGCCAGGTATACCCCTGGCTGCAACTCCCATTGCCTCAAGCCACCATGGCTAATAGTAAAGGATTAGAGGAATTATAGTCCAAAGCATGAGAAGCATTCAATTCCGCACTACACCATGAATCTTCCCCAGGGTTGTGAGAGCAAAATAAAATGGAAAGAATCATGTGTGTTCCTTGAAGGAAAGGTGTATTTGATAAATCATTTACTGAGATAGGGCCCTTGACTCTTGCAAACAACCATATAATTTTACTCAATATGATTTAGGTTTATAAAATGCTCTAAGGAGTACAGACATGGAAAGCAAAATGTTTCCACTTCAGAACAGATGCATTGTTCTTATGCAATTTAAAAATAGCTTTTTCCACATTTATGATGGATTTTTTGCTTGCTAAGGTCCTAGTATTAACTGACACAGTATTAACTTGTTTTAAGAGCTGATGCCACCTACTGGTTAAATCATGTTGATGTGCTCGAAGCATCCAAATAGCAATTCTTTCCAAAATGCCATCACTGGAAACAAAAATGCAAATTGTAATGAGTAATTTTGCTAATTTTAGATGCTAATTTAAATAAAATAAACAGTGTTATGTCTCTCTCTCTCTATAAATCTGCATCACTCAAAATAACTA
The DNA here is from genome assembly GCA_026167975.1 of Phrynosoma blainvillii. Taxonomy (NCBI): domain Eukaryota; kingdom Metazoa; phylum Chordata; class Lepidosauria; order Squamata; family Phrynosomatidae; genus Phrynosoma; species Phrynosoma blainvillii. Next base: position 253,430,726 of record JANUYF010000003.1, read on the forward strand.
AATTCACTGAGAAAACAAGATCCCATTTGATTTTTGAAGCTAAGATGTGTCCAGCCTGGTTAATACTTGGAAGGGAAACTGCAAGAGAATACCAGGTACTGTAGGCTTTATTTCAGAGGATGGTAATGGCAAACCAACCTTGAGTAAGCACTGTATGAAACTCTTGGGGTCACCATAAATCCAACAAGTGAACTGAAGACACATATCCTTTTAATCACACAGTTGAAGAAAAGATACATGCTTGACCAAGGTTTCTATCTGTCTAGGCAAGTTTAATGAATTGAAGATTTTTCTGAGTGATTATTATTTTCATTTTTCTGAAAGTTGGCTACCAATATTCAGACAAAATATCTGACACTGAACCAAATCAGTAATTTATTCTTGTTGTGTGCCTTCATTTCCAGCTTATGACAACCCTATCATGGGTTTTCTTGGCAAGATTTGTTCAGAGGTTTGCCATTGCCTTCTCCTGAGGCTGAGAGCATGTAATTTACATGAGGTCACCCAGTGAGTTTCATGGCTGAGCTGGGAATCAAATCCTGGTCTCGAGTCATAGTCCAACACCCTATTCCACATTGGCTTTATTGGTTACTTTTTACCCAATTTGCCCAGATTTTATTTACCCTCCTGGTCATCAAACTGTACACGTTTGCACAGCTTCAGAAGCACAGCAAAGCATGTTTTATTTCTTATATTCTACACTAAGTACCATATTTTACATAAGCTGAATCCCTATATGCACTTACCCATCTCACTGAACTCATTGGAGCTCATTTTTTGTTATTAATTATTAATTGTTGTAATTGTCTTTGTTTTAATTTTTTATTATTTTACTCATTGTTTTACTTAGATTGTACGCCTCTGGCAGGTTTTATTCTGTTTTATCCTTGATTGTCTTTTGTACAGCGCTGTGTACACCGACAGCACTCTAGAAATAAACTTTAATAATAAAATAATAATAATAATAATAATAATAATAATAATAATAATAATAATAATTTTTTTAGTATACATTCACAGGATTTTGTTGTCAAATCCTTTTAATTAAACCTGGATTTAATTTCTTTTTTGAAGTCATGTATGTTTCTTAAAGTGCTCCACAAGATATTTGTGGTATTGTGCATTTTAATGTGTTATTAACTGCTGTTGTTGAGCAACTTACATTGACCCTGTTAATGAGAGACCCCAAGTCCCCCTGCTGTCAACATCCCTGCTCAGTTCATGCCAATTCAGGGCCATGGTTTCCAGAAGTGCATCTATCCACTTGTAACATGGTCTCCCTCTTTTCCTACTGCTTTGTACCTTAGCAAGCATTATAATCTTTTCTAGTGAATCATGTCTTCTCATGACACAACAGTCTTAGTTTAATCATCTTGGCTTCAAGGAAGAATTCACGCTTAACTTGCTCTTGTACCCATTTACTTGTCTTTTTGGCAATCCATAGTATTTGCAGAACAATCCTCCAGTACAGATGATTCTCTTCCTATCATCTTATTTCACTGTCCAAATTTCACAACCTTAAATCAGAAATATAACAGCATAGAGAGTAAACTTTAATATTCAGTGATAGATCTTTACACTTGAGGACCTTTTCTAGTTTTTCTCCTGCACGCCAGACCATACTTTCATTGTGCTACTCATGTTGACCAAGAGGGAGGTAAGGAAAAAACAGGCTAAGCCTATTAAGTAAATTAGGTAAAGTAGTTACCTCTGGTAGTTGCCTATCTTCCGGGGTGGATATTAACCTATTAACTCTTAAAGAGTTCCTCTACCTGAGGAGTTATGATGAAGTGAGAGGCAGTGGCAGATATGATGGGATGTTCTCAGGAAAAGCAGTTTCCAAATAGACAATTTTCCAAACAGTAAGTTAAGGTAAGATACCAGTGAGCCTTCCCATCAAAGGAGAAGGGCCTTTTCAACAAAGCAAATGATGCTCTGGGCATCAAACCTGGTGGCAATGTTCAGCAGTAGTGATGTGTGTGACAATGTTTTATTGCTAGTGAGAAACGTATTTCAGTAAAAGCATAATTCTGTTTCATTATGTTTTGCCTTCTGACACACTGTATTTTCGATCAGCTGATCTGGATGCAAAAAATGAGTGTTGCTTGGGAAAGAATTTATTACAGTTAGAGTCACCTATTGAGAGGGAAACAGTTGTTGATTTTCATCCTTAGGGATGCTTATGACAACGCTGAAGGCTTCTTATCTTCTAACCAAACAGTAAAGAATCCTGTGGTCCCTTTAAGATTTAACACATATATGTTGGCAAGAGCTTTAACAAATTACAAATTATTAGATTTTCAGGTATACATGCAGTGGTCTCTTCTGGTTTTGTTCATTTTATTATTATTTTTTTATTCCCCTTTTTATGGAACAGGAAAAAAATCGGGTAAGCATGGAAGCCACACCCATTTCAGAAAGTCTGAAAGAATGGTTATTTGTTCTTGCACTAAGCACAACAAAGTCTAAAGCAATACAAGCTGGATATCCCTTATCAGGAATTCCAAAATCCAAAATACCCCAAAATCTAAAAATGAGTGATTAAGGGCCTTTGCACACTGCCAGAAATAGTGCAAATTGAGTCCACTTTTAGGGTTAGGGTTAGTGCTAGGGAATCATGGGAATTGTGGTTCTTTTTCCTGAGACATTGAGCTTTCTCTGTCAGAGAGCTCTGGTGCCACAATAAAATACAGTTCCCATGATTCCCTAACCCTAACCCTAACCCTTAAAGTGGACTCAATCTGCACTATTTCTAGTAGTCTGCAAGGGCAGTTAGTGACAACTTTGCTTTCTGATGGTTCAATGTACACAAACTTTGTTTCATGAACCATTTTTTTAAAAAAAATTGTGTATAAAATTACCTTCGGGCTATCTGTATATGAAACATAAATGAATTTCAGGTTTAGACTTGAGTCCCATCACTAAGGTAACTCATTATGTATATGCAAATATTCCAAAATCCAAAATAATAATAACAATAATAATAATCCCAAATCCCAAACAATTCTGGTCCCAAACATTTTGGATAAGGGATATTCAATCTGTATATGGAATATGTGCTAAATATATAGGGTTCAACTGACTGAGACATTTTCCTCTGAAACTCTACAGCAATGAATGAGAGATCTTTAGTTCTCCAGCAGTGATTTGATAGTAATCACACTTCAGTGAGGTAACTATGCAAGCGAACTTCCTGGGGGATTGTGTCTAAAAATGCTTAGCATCATGGGAATATGTTAAGTGCAGATTTGTTTGAATAGAGACAAATGACAAGGAAAGCCTGTTTTGTTTGTTTTTTTAAAAAATAACAAATAACTGACAAGTAAAAATACCACATACAAGCCAGCAATCATTCTTTTAATTGATATAAAAGGCAAAGAGTATAGCTAAGGCAGATTTAATTAAAAGTAAAAACAAAGTTTAGCTATTTTAAAATAAATACCAGCATAAAGTCTAGTGCAATCTTGCCACAGTGGCACTTTTTCAAGCTTCTACATTTCAGCATTATGTTTCTTCAAGTATATTTTAGAAACCTGAAGTACAATGGCTAATAAAACAGCTATTCTCAAGTAAGGTGACAATGGTTTAGCAAATAAAAAGAGGTTGTACCTATGTCTATGCTTTCTGGTGAGAGACTTCACTAGTAAGCACTTCTGAAAATTACATTTCTCTGATTCTGTCCTTCATGCAAATATTCCACTAGCTCCCCTCCAGCCATAAAATGTTCTGCCCCAAGATTGTCTTTTGTTGTTTCATTAAAAGAGGAAAATAGTTTATATCAAGAAAAGAAAATCCGAACCAGAGTATAATAAAACTTTGAATTGAATGATTCTAACTCTCTTGCTGCAGATATGTATATATTCATTTCAGGAATACATAATTGTAATTGTTTATATTATTTTTTTTTAAATATGCTCCCTATTTGGTTAAATATGAAACAATTACAAAAAAACCCTAAACCTTTGGTGCTTTAAGTATTATAATATTGCAGTAAATCAAAGCAAATCAATTGCAACAGCTAAAACTTATTCCTAAATATATATATATATATATGCAACTCAGAAGAGTTTCTAGTAGTTTCTTACCAATCTTGATGGTTACAAAGGGCCAAAACTTGGTAACAAAAATAACTGCAAAGTGAAAAAATAAGTGAGAAATCTAAATACACTTTCAATTATGATTCAATGTCTTTGAATACTTTTTCAGGTTAATCAACTTGACTGAAATTTTATAGTTTTTTTCTGTGTCTTGGAAGAATATTAACTGCTGCTTCTATGCATGCTTACTAAAAATAAGAGCTGTTATGCTCAGTTACTACAGAGTTCCATGTAACTGTGGCTTGTAGACTGTAGTCAGCCCTCCCTATCCATGGATTCTTTATCCCAGGATTCAAGCATCCATGGCTTGAAAATATTCAAAACAAGTATACATTCCAAATAGCAAACCATCATTTTGCCATTTTATATGAATGAGATACCATATTACTTTACCACTGTATTTAATGGGACTTGAGCACCCATAGATTTTCATATCCACAGCAGTTCTGGTACCAAATCCCAGTGCATAACAAAGGCCCACTGGGTTTTAATTAACAGTACATATTGAAACCTTCAGATATACATGATAAGTAGATATAATTTGTTGTTGTTGCTGTGTCCTGTGAAATTGTTTCCAATTTATGGCAACCCTAAAGCAAATCTATCACGAGGTTTTCTTGGCAAGATTTGTTCAGAGGGGGCTTGTCTTTGCTTTCCTCTGAGGATGAGAGAGAGCGTGACTTGCCCAAGTTCATCCAGTAGATTTCCATGGCCAAACAGGGATTTGAACCCTGATCTCCTGAGTTATAGTCCAATGCTTAAAACACTAAAATAAGTCCCAATGAATGCAGCAGGTTGGACCTTGACTACCGACAAGTGCAAAAAATAAAATTAAATAAATGCATATTATTATGTAAATAACACATATCTGAATAAGTGCACCTTCAGATGTAGATAAGATTTTCCCCCCAATGGCTAGATAGGAGGCATTCTTTTATATCGTTTTGAATATCTAAGGCACAATCCAGCTAAAGAATCTGAAAAATCAAAGGCTGGCCCTTAATAAGAAATGCTCACCTTGTGGATATTTAACAACTAATATTAGGCAAACTTTCCTAAACTTTTATATCCCAATCCTGAATGTCTGGATACATGTATCTGCTTGTAAGGGAGCCATATTATGATGAAAGTGCTTTCTTGGTTTGTGATTTTGCACTGAAACAGTAGGAAGTACTGCATATCTATTGCCATTTATGTTTTAGTGCATCACATTTTAGGATTGAGTTGCCAATCACTGAACCAAAAGTTGCACACTGGGTTCTGTTACTTTTCCAACTGATGGGCAGCAGATTCAAATCATCTAGTATGCTGAGGATCGCTGGAGCCCATTCATCTTGGGATATGCTCCAGAGCGTTTAATCAGATCAGATGAGGCACTACTGAATGCCTCAGCTGACCCTCACCATCAACCAGAACCAACTAAATGCCTATCTTGGAAAAACAAACAACACTCCCTTGTAACCCCAAATTTTAGGGAGAACGATCAAGCTTATCTGCCATTATCTTGAGGAACTGTTGACACGCTACCAAGGAATCCAACAGTTCTATAACATATAGTATGTTCCACTGTTTTAAAGCATCAGCTTCTGGTTATTGAATGCAAAATGTCTCGCGAGGTGCTTATATATTATAAAGAACATTGTCTCTCCCTTACTTATTATTTTTCTCTTAATTCCCTATGTATGAAGTGCCAGTGTCAATTTGGTACAAATATGTGTATATTATTTAACTGCTATATAATCCCTTCCAGGTCAAGAGATGAAAAAGAGAGGCCTCATTTGGCCTCCAGACCAAAATGGATATATAGAAGGGTAGCAATTGCTCTTTAGCAAGCTGCAGCTGGATAAACTGAAAGATTAGGCTCTGCTCTAATATGTACATGTTGTGCAGAAACTTTTGAAAAGCACATTTCTTCCCCCTTTTGAGTCTAGTTGATAACTATGTTATCTAATCATTCTTACAGTGTGTTCTGAGTATATATGAACTTAAAGGCTTTGGCGTAACTTAGCGTGGCTTCTCATCTGCTACAGGATAATGGCTACAGCAAAGACGCTGACAACGCAGTTCATGGTTCGGTTTTCCCATCTGACTGTGCAGGCACCTGTAAAAGATTTAAAGGGAAAGGATAGGCAGGCTCTCTTTTAATCCTTCAGCCAGCAACTATTGACAAGAATTAATTTTAAAAAATACCCACCAGATAAAGATCCCTTATGTTTGATCAAACCAACAAATATAAAGAGGAAAGGGTCTCAAATACAAAAAATCCTATCAAAAACAAAAACAAACTGAAACAAATTATGTAAACAATATATAATATAACAAGCATATATAATAAATGTAAATACCAACAGCCTGCTGGAATTTTATTCAGGCCTGCATTTCTGTACTTAACTTTCTTCACTTGTAGTCTACCTGGGCTATTACTATTTACAAATTTTATGTCTGTCTGTAATATTATATGTTAATTTGGCAGCAGATGTGGGCTACAATCTGATGTATAATGCCTGTTGCTGCGTTGTTCGCGTAGCTTCAGATTTATGGTGACTCTAAGGTAAGCCTACCACACAAAACACTTTTTGTCTTTGTGCTAATGACTGTTACCATGCAGGTACTTGGGAGTACACCAAAACTCTGTTTCACTTCTAGGCTTGTTTAAGTTGTTGTTCTGCCTTTTCCCATTTGTGTGCTGCCTTGAGTTTGACTTACCCCTAGAAAAGCATGATCTAAATGCTTGGGAGGGTGGATGAAAATGGGGGGGGGGGGGGGGAAACACCACTAATGCTGAAATCTCTGTCATAATCCAGTATTGTATTATGACCACATAGCAGAGCACAAAATTAGTGCTAATCTCATTATATTAAATGATGCCAGTTTTGAATATGCAATTTACTGAGTACAAATATAAACCACCACAATGAGGGAAACGGCCCCATTTGGATTTGGTGCCAGGACTAGTACATCTTCTTGTAGTACCTGTACACACGGTTAGTCAAAGAAAAGAAATTCTGTCTTGTTACAACAGGTCGTTCTTCTCTTTCAGTTCTCCAACTGTGGATTTGTAATAGACATGCTGAGAAGTGAAGCATCACAGAGAAGAGTTGAGTACTTTGAACAGTTTCTGCCCTCATGAACCAGCACTACCTATCCAGGTGAACAGCCTCTATCCTTCATTGTGACTTAGAACTAAATGGATTTCACAAAGAGAGTACACGTGTTTTTTTCAAGCTTAGCTATCAAAAATGATTCCCTATCTGATTTAAACTCTTCTAAAGAAACTGTCCTTGACTTTTTGACAAATAATTTTCTCCCTGCATGCCACAAAGGAGTATCGCACCTACTCTATTCTCTTCAGCAGTCTAAAACTGCAGTGCTATGTACACCTACTTGAGAATTTGCCTTCTAAACAAAAGCAAACATGTGTTGAATTTGATTGTACTACTACTGCCTGTCAGTATCAAGAACCTTCTCCAAAACTTATCAGAATTGAATTGTACTGCACTTACAACAGCAGCACATAATTGCTCAGAAAACAATCATGCCCGTTTTACTTGGATGTCATGACAATCTGATGCTTAGCTGAATGCTGAACCACTATAAAATCAATTTTTATTATTATTAATTTTTCTCACCTTCAAAACAAGAATGGCAAATTGAAAATATCTATGATGTGTCCTTTTGACCTCTGTGGGGCACCAGGCACCTAGTATCAGAACCACTAACCTAACCCATAACCATAAATTCAATCAGTTCAACTAATACTGGCTGAGTATCCCTTATCTGGAATTCCAAAATGTGAAATGCTCCAAAATCCAAAACTGTCTATATGGATCGCTGAGAGAGATACACTTCTGCTTTCTGATAGTTCAATGTACACAATTCTTGTTTCATGCACAAAATTATTACAAATATTGTGTATAAAACTGCCCTCAAGCTATGTGTATATGGTAGATATGAAAAATAAATGAATGTTATGTTTAGATTGGGTCGCATTCCCAAGATATCTCATTATGTATGTGCAAATACTGTATTTGAAAATACTTCTAGTCCTAAGCATTTCACATCAGGGATACGCAATCTATAATATAAAAATCACAAGGGGTAACACTATGTTGGCAATCAAAAAAATGACTGAGCAAACAAGTAAGTCTTCAGCTGATAGCAGAAATACCCTCCTGCACTGGAAGCCCACCTGATTTCAACAGGAAATGCAGAGGGTGCCGTAATAGAGAGGCTCTCCTCTATACTACAACCAAATAGACATTACTACACTGTAGTACAGTAAGATACTCTCACTCCAGAGCAAAAGGACCAAATTAGCCTAAATGGGAAAAGGTAGTATCTCAGAAAAGCTGGTTCTGGGCTGCTTCCAGATGGAAATTATCTTGGTAGTGCAGGGCTTTCACTAACTGGGATTGTATATATAGGATTGCTGCTGTGTGCCTTCAGGTTATTTCTGACTTATGCCAACCCTAAGGCAAACCTATCAAGGGGTCTTCCTGGCAATATTTGTTCAGAGGGGATTTGCCATTGCTCTCCTCTGAGGCTGAGACAATGTGACTTGCTCAAGATCACCCAGTGTGTTTCCATGGCCAAACAGTCTCCAGAGTCCAACATCCCACCATGTGGCTCATGTGTAGGATAGAGAACCCCTAATAAGTACTCAAACTGCAGCACTGTATCAGGCACTATAATCTCTGAACGAGGCCTGAGGATAGCCCTACATGAAGTAGTCCAGCCCTGATGTTACCTCCATTTCTTCTACTCCCAGCTACCGTCTCCTGTATCTGCTTTTCATTTCAAAAGTAGAGGTCTGAGGAAACATACAACTGATATGCCTAATGTGTTTTTTTAGCCCGAATTACCCTGATTTCAGGCAGCACCAATTGCACCCTGACTGCCAAGTAAAACAGGCTTTGAATGGTTACACCATGTTTTGCAATAATCAGTGAGGTGTTGCTTTTTGTAATGAAAAGAACCCACACTTCAATTCCATGGGTGGGCACTTACCATCAGTTGTAGTATCCCAAAAACATGAACTTGCTGTATGTAGACCAGCTCCACACTTCTGCATCACTGCACAGGTCACTAAAGGATGAAAGTGCAGCTAGTGTTCATTAATGAAGGAAGAAGCAGATAAATCACTCCTACCTACACACATTTCTAATAAAGGTTTTGTAGAACTGTCTAGTAACTAGAAAGAGACAGACAAGCCACAGTCTGAATCTTCCTTTGACACCTTCTCCCAACAGCTGCTTCTACTGAACTATGTCAAAATGTTCAGGCTGTAAACATCAACATCACTGTTACCCTACTAAAACACTAATGTACAAAACTTAAAAAGGAATTCAACATTATTGAAAACATGATTAAAAACAGCCCAAACATTAAAATCACATAAAACATATTTAAAACACAGTTTCAATAAAAGATTGAAATATACAGCATACCACTTCACACACTGCAACTCCCTAATTAAAATTCAAAAGGCTACCTAAATAAAAATGTCTTCACCTGTCGGTGGAAAAACAGTAGGGAGGAGCCCAAGCAGACCTCTTTAACTTTAAAGTTTTCCTTCTTTTTTTAATGTGGTTTTTAGCATCCCAGGGATTCTAGGTTGGGATGGCCAACTTCCAGGTGTCTGGCTACCAAGCATGCTTCCCTTGGATCTCAGAGGGTTGCTCATGTCTGACTTTAAAAGGAGGTATGGTGACCCATTTTGTCATGTAGGCCTACAGAGGTATTTTATTTAACACCAAAATAACTATCACTTCCAGTTATGAAAAATAACAGTATTGATAAAATTAGTTAAGCTTCTTTCAACTTCCACATGCCCCTCTGTCCCCCCTACAATCTCCTTGAAGTGTAAATAAGAGTTTGGCATCTTGGTCATAAGTCTGTTGCTTGGACTCCCCTTGATTTCAACTGAATTTATTTCTGGATTTTTTTCAAAATTATTCTATCAGATGCTAAAGAACATCCATTAGAAACTATCAGAAACTGAAATACAAGATGTAGGCTTCAGGAGGATAAAAACAACCCACTGTATCCCATTTTAATACAGAAAAAAACCCAATAGATCAGAGCAAAGGTTTCTTCTGTGCTATAAGGGAGAACCAACATGTTTTATTATTTAGAACTTACTTCATTATATCATGTAGAAGAAAGCCTGGCAATAATTTCTCCCATCTCTTATATCGAAATTTAACCAAAAAATAACAATAGAACTGATATGTATGTTGATTCTTACCAATGTACTTGTATGTTTTCCCCAGTTTTACCAGATGTGATAAAGACTGTTCTACAATAGCTGCAGTCCACTGATTGACGCTGTCATGATTGTAATCTGCCTTGCCCAGGACTCCTTCTATGCACTGAAAAGGAGGAGGAAGGATTAAAAATGTCAATAAATAAATGCAGGAAAATTTAAATAAAGAACTGTTAATTAACATTCTAACTCAGCCTCAGAATGGGTTGCAAGGCAACCTGGATGTAAGAGATAAGTTCTCATTTGGCTATCTTTCTAGTTTGGAGCTCCAAAATTGGGGGACATCATTCAGTAACTTTGAACCTTCTACACAGCTCCCATCTCAGTTGTAACAATTAAGTAGTAAATGGAAGAAGAGGCTGTAGAACAGAATCAGTTAGTTGTTACAATACAACTAAAGTATCCAACTGCAGTGGTTATGCTGTTGTTAATGCTACAATTCTATTGTCTCAGTATGCTGGGCAGCTGCTTTGCAAAGACTACTGCCATACAATGTACTTTCAATCCAATGCTTAAACAGCTGCAGGAAAAAAAATCCTATTAACTTCAAAGAGGCTTAAATAGTTGGACTGCGCACGGCTGCAGCTTCAGCCTCCATTTAAACTGTGTAGTTTCCAGAGCTGAATTCTAGAACATTTGCTTTTGCTTAGCATTACAGGAGTGTTAAGGGTGCTTCCCAATGCTAGCTGTAGCACTAGCAGTTGAAAAGAATTATTCTGGTATCCCTTTTTCCCCCTTCTTCTATGGCTGCATCCACACTGCAGGAATAATCCAATCTGACACAACTTTAACTGCAATACCTCAATGCTAAGGAATTCTGGGAACTGCAGTTTGTTGTGGCACCAGAGCTCTCAGACAGAGAAAGCTAAATGTTTCACGAAACTACAGTTCTCACAATTCTATAGCATTGAGCCATGGCAGTTAAAGTGGTGTCAAACTGGATTAATGCTCCAATGCGGATGCAGTCTATATCTATCTATCTATCTATCTATCTCTCTGTCTACACACAGTAGTTAGAAGAATGACAGAAGTATAATACTGTGGTCCCTCCGCATTTGCTGGGGTTAGGGGTGAAGGACCCCCATGAATGTGGAAAACTGCAAATAAAAAAATACTATTCTTTAACTAAGGGTACACATCTCTAGGAACCTCCAGGTCCTCCAGTGCAACTCTGTGGTCAACATCTGCCAGAGGCTGATCACAGAATCATGCTGGAGGACCTACAAATGGCTAGAGAAGTGTCTTCTTTAGGAACTTCTAGGTTCTCCAGTACAACTCTATGGTCAACTTCCAGCAGAATTGCGCTGGAGGATTTATTTTAAGAGATTCCTAGAGAGAATGTATTAATCAAAACCACAAATAATCAAATCCGCAAGTCAAAGCCGCAAATGTAGAGGGCCAACTGTAATAGAATCATAGAATTGAAAGAGACCACAAGGGTCATCCAGTCTAACCCCATGTTATGCAGTGATAAAGAGACACGAGGCAGCTACAAATAGATGACAATCGGCCTTTGCAGACTGCCAGAAATAGTGCACATTAAATTAAGGCACTGCCCTGGCTCAGTGCTAGGGAGTCATGGGAATTGTATTTTTTTCTGAAACATTGAGCCTTCTCTGTCAGAGAGCTCTGGTGCCACAATAAATTACAGTTCCCATGATTCCCTAGCACTGAGCCAGGGCAGTGCCTCAATTTAATGTGCACTATTTCTGGCAGTCTGCAAAGGCCCTATATTGTCTGGATTGTCCCAAAAATTCCATAAATAGGGCAGCATAATTACGCCATATTAGTCTTGCCTGGAAATAGTTACTGACACAGGTTTCTGTTCAGTGTTGTTCTTCTGTGAACAGAAGGCATCACAGTTCAAAGGAACCCCTTGCTAGCAGATGCAAGTCTTTTCAGCAGTATGTTCCATTAATTTCAATGAGACTTGTTTCCAGGTAACTCTATACAAGACTACAGCCAAAGTTGTTCAGGGGTACTTTAAATATGGGAACACAAAACAGCTAAGAAATGCATTCTGTCAGCGAAATATATAAAAAAATACACAAAATACAAATATACTAAAAGAAATAACTTACATCTTTAATAATATTGTGGGCTTCTTCAGTGTTAAAGGTCATCTGAAATCATAATATCAACAATTAAAAAATAAGTTTTTATTTAAATGTTTGATATCAACTATCATTAAATTTGATTCCAGAACAATATGTAAAATAAAAATGAACCAAGAGAACTAAAGATATGTAGACCACCACATGCATAAAAGCCAAATAAAAACACATTCTCCAAATGCATATTTTAGGATTGCATCCTAAAAATCATACATTGGACTCCAGGGCATACATCCAACATAACACATTGCATTCTCCTAGTGAACACCTAAGTTTTGTGGGTTTTATAGCATTATATCAACAACAGGAACAACAACAAAAGGGCCAAGAGGACAGGCAGATTTAAGGAACAGATGGAGGCTGCCCTGCATAGAAATTAGGCTCAGTTTATATATGCAACAGAATCAAGAAGGTAGTTTTGTGAGATATTTAGCCTCCTCTGTCAAAGAGCTTTGGTGCCACAATAAACTAGAATTCCCAGGATTCTCTAGCACTGAGCCAGGGCAAAGTGGATTATTTCTGCTGTGTGTTTTGGACCTAAGTCAACTAACAGACCAAGGCTTCATCCACACTACAGAAATATTCCAGTCTTGACACCACTTTAACTGCCAAAGGAGGACGCCTGGGATTTGTAGTTTGTTGTGGCACCAGAGGTCTCTGACAAGAGAAAGCTAAGGCTGGAACCGCACTGCAGAGATAACCCTGTTTGAGACCTCTTTCACTGCCCTGGCTCAATGCTAGAGAATTCTGGGAACTGTAGTTTTGGGAGACATTTAGCCACCTCTGGTGCTACAATAAACTACAATTCCCAAAATTCCCTAGTATTGATCCATGGCAGCTAAAGTGGTGTCAACTTGGATTATTTCTGCAGTGTGGATGCAGCCTCAATATCTCACAAAACTACAATCCCTAGAATCCCATAGCACTGATCCATGGCAGTTAGATGTGGCACCAACCTGGATTATTTCTGCAGTGCGGATGCAACCTAAGTGCTACTGTTTCCCCAGTGGAGAGCTTTACCATATCTCTACTGCGCATATAAACCAATAACACTGAAAAATAATGGCAGCCTCTTTTTATCAGATACAAAAAAATTCCCCTTTATGCTTGGGAAGCACATTTACAAAGCCTTTACTTTCCTCACAAAAAAAAGATTATTAAAACAAAATGACAGCATTGTGGAGGGATTTTAAAGAAGGACAGGCTCAGGGCCAGCTATGACTGGCGCCTCAAATAAATAAATAAAATTTCTTTTTTTAATGGAGGCCCCACACAAAGGTGAGCCAGATGTCCTCACTGCCAAGGAGGACGAGACATCACAAAATGTAGGACCCTCATGAACAAAAATGTAGATCACTATAAAAGATAAAAACACTGATGTAAAATATAAATGCATGCTTCTTAGTCATGGAAGATGTTTTGTAATCCCTCCTGGACAGAAGAAGGCTGAAATGTAGGACAGGCCCTGAAAAAGGAGGACGGTTGGTCACCCTGACTAGAAATGGAGGACATTCTGGAATTCCTCCTGGACAAAGAGCTGAAATGGAGGACAGGCCCTGGAAAAGGAGGGCGGCTGGTCACCCTGGCTCTAAATGGAGGACATTCTGGAATCCCTCCTGGACAGTAGGAGGCTAAAATATAGGGCAGGCCATGGAAAAGGAGGGCGCTAGTCACCCTGGCTAGAAACGGAGGACATTCTGGAATTCTTCCTGACAGAAGGCTACAATGGAGGACGTGTCCTGGAAAAAACGGAGGACGTGCCTGGCCGCCCTGAATATAGGGCATTCAAGAAAAATGGAGAGGATGAAATATAAATTCACGCTCACAGAAAATGGAGGGCGTTTTGCAACTCCTCCTGGGCGAGAAATAAAAGCTAAAAACACTCATCTAGAAATATATAAACCCATGCTCAAAATGGAGAGCATTATGGAATCCCTCCTGGGCAGAAGGAAGTGGAAATGGAGGGCCTGTCCTGGAAAATGAGGACACCTGGTCACCATGGCTCGAATTGGAGGGCATTAGGGAATCCCTCCTGGGCAGAAGGAGGAGGAAATGGAAGGCCTGTCCTGGAAAAGGAGGACGTGTCGGGCCACCCTGGCGCTGCTGCTGCTACTACTACTACCTCGTCGTTGTGGGGGTGAAACTCCTCCATGGCCCCCGGCGGCTGCAAATCCCGGCGGCGTCCCTCGGCCTGGTCCTTCGCTGCCTTCGAGGGCCTCCTCCTTCTCCGGCTCCAGGGAAAAGGAGGAGGAGAAAGAGGGCGCCTCCATTTTGGGAGCTCCCTCTGCCGGCACAAAGGCCCATAAACACACTGCAGAAACCATCCCCTTTGAGAGGCCGTACTAAAACAAACGACAGTACTTGCCCATAAGGAAACCATACTAATTAACCATTTGTAAGCCGCTCTGATAGCATTTTGGCTGAAGAGCGGGGTATAAATACTACTACTACTACTACTAATAATAATAATAATGTGGCCCATGGGGAAACATTGGGCAAGTATTCCTTGTTTCCACATTGACAGGCAGGTATTCTATCTCCAATGATTCTCTATGGACAGGTATGGTTTCCCCATGGGGACGTACTGTCACTTGTTTTAGTATTTATTATTCATTTTATTTATTTGGAGTATTTATACCCCGCTCTTCATCCCTGAAGGCTCTCAGGGAGGCTTAGAAATGATTAATTAGGGCCTTTACAGACTGCCAGAAATAGTGCAGCTTGAGGCCACTTTAACTGTCCTGGCTTAGTGCTAAGGAATCATGGGAACTGTAGTTTATTGTGGCACCAGAGCTCTGTGACAGAGAAGGCTCAGTGTCCCAGAAAAAAATACAATTCCCATGATTCCCTAGCACTGAGCCAGGACAGTTAAAGTGACCTCAAACTGCCTTCCCTCAGGTTTACAATCTAAAAAGGAATGACACAAATGGAGAAGGCAATGGCGGTGGGGAAGGAGGCCATGTTCAGTGGTTTTTATCTCCCTCTGAGGCCTGGACCATGGCAGATGGACTGGAGAGGGAGGGCCTCTTATTTTGGGCTAGGCCCAATGGAACTGCCCTTCTCTCCCTCTGAGGCCTGGACCAGTGCAGATGGACTTGAGGGAGGGCCTTCTTATTCTGGGCTAGGCCCGATGGAGGCGACCTGCCTTTCTCTCCCTCTGAGGACTTTTATCACATGGGGAAAATTGGGGGCCCAAACAGCAACCATCACACAAAAGTTGCGTGGTCACAATGAACATCCCCACACGAAGTTGAGACCAAAGTGCCGCCATCCCAGGAACAAACAGACAATACGTCCCCAGTTTAAGTCTACTTTTTCTGAGGCAGCAATTAGGATCAGAGAACAGCTAACTTCTGTACAAGGGGAAATGTCCGAAATTAGCTCTCTCTGTATGAATTGACATTTGTAGAAATAATCCAGTTTGACACCACTGTAGCTCTGCTGCAGCTCCAGCTGACAAAAGCCATGGGATTTGAGAAAGCTAAATTAGCCCTTGTAAAACAACATATCCCAGGACTCCATAGGATGGAGCTCTACAGAAAGTGGTGTCAAACTTCATTATTTCTACAGTGTAGATGCACCTTCCTATGTGACAGTGCCTCTCCTGATTCATCATCCTCTTTGGTACCAAGGAGCATTTGAAGTAACAAGAAGAGCCCCTCTGATATGGCCAGAATGTCTTCACACTGTGGCCAGCCCAAGACATTTTGCTGCCTGAGGCAAAGGACAAGATGGCGTTCCCAAGCCCATTTCACATACAGAGGATGACTGAACTGGCAAATGCATCTCTCTCCAATACTTGTGACAAGAGACTATCACCTACTGTGTCTGAGGCTTTATGAAAGCAAGTTGTGTGACACACAATTCTGCCCAATGCCTAGTCATTGCTCTTGTTACTTGTCACCAGAGGAGGCTGCCTGTTGTTGTTGTTGTTATGTGCCTTCAAGTCATTTCCAACTTACGACAATCCTATCATGGGGTTTGCTTGACAAGTTTCTTCAGAGGGGGGTTGCCATTTCCATCCTCTGAGGCTGAGAAAGTGTGACTTGCCCAAGGTCACCCAGTGGGTTTCACGGCTCAGTGGAGATTCAAACCCAGGTCTCCAGAGTCCAGTACTCAAACCTACTCTGCCACACTGGCTCCCAGGCTACTTAACTTTGCCTCATTGTTTGTTTGATTATTATTAGTGTTTATAACTGCTTAGATCTGAAGATTTCAAAACAGTTGCTACAAAATGAAACATAGTTTCAATATGCAAAATTAAAATACAACATTTTACCAGAAGTGTTTTACTGCCCTATAAAACATAAACATGCAAAAAGAAAATACAGTAGTTATGTATCTGTGAAATAGATGGTCTGTTGGATTAGACATGGAAGGCTTGCCAAACTTTTCAACATATCTTTAAGCATAAAAATGGTCAGAATGTGAAATATCAGATACAATAGTGCTGATAATGTAGTTTTACACAGATTTTAGTTTGTGCTCTTTTTAAAAGAGACTGATTATCCTACTTGATTGATCAGGATTAAATGTATGATGTATATTTGTTTATTGCGAAAAACAATATGTGTAAAGGGCCTTAGGCAACGTTTCCCCTTTAACCTTTCCCCTTTAAGGGCCGAGGGACTTCAGTTCCCAGAAGCCTCAGCCATGTTGGGCATAGTCCCATGTTGGCCAATAGCTCCTGGGATTCTGGGAGCTGAAGTTCCTCGGCCCTTAAAGGGGAAAGGTTGCCTACCAAATGTCACAGCAGGCACCATCTTGAAAGATCTCAAACTGGCAGCTACCTGCCACAGCACTTTCTTTCTATTCCTGCAGTGTTAGGTCCAAAACACACTATAAAAATAATCCAGTTTGAGACCACTTTAACTGCCCTGGCTCAATGCTAGGGAATTCTGGGAACTGTAGTTTTTGTGAGACATTTAGTTGTCTCTGTCAGAGGCTTCTGGTGCCACAATAAACTACAATTCCCAGGTTTCCCTAGCACTGAGCCAGGACAGTTAAAGTGGTCTCAAACTGGATTATT
Source organism: Phrynosoma blainvillii (assembly GCA_026167975.1). Lineage (NCBI taxonomy): Eukaryota > Metazoa > Chordata > Lepidosauria > Squamata > Phrynosomatidae > Phrynosoma > Phrynosoma blainvillii. The sequence continues at coordinate 253,448,231 of JANUYF010000003.1, forward strand.
TCTGTCTCCAAACATGACATTACTTGTTCAGTGACAGGTGCTTTACTAATAACACAGAACTCTCCAAATGTTCCTAAAGGTTGTGCATAAGCTGTCTGATCTGGCAATCATACAAAAGCTAACTAAGCAAGACTGTACCAGAAAATGCCTTTTTTAAAAAATGGAATTAAACAGTGATCTATAACCATAATAATAACTGTCCCCAAAGGCTGTGCACTGAATTTATAAGCCATCATACAAAAGCAAGACAGTACCAGAAAATAACATTTTTGATGGAATTAAACACTGATCTGTAACCAGAATAATATGTTACTACAGCGTAGTGGTTTTAGTGTTGGACTATATGACTCTGGAGAGCAGGGTTCAAATTGCAGCATAACCATGTCATGCTGTCTCAGCCTCAGGGGAAGGCAATGGCAAAACCTCCTCTGAACAATTCTTAACAATAAACCCCTGTGATAGGTCAGAAACTACTTGAAGGCACAACAACAGAAACGACAGCATAGCCCACATGCACTTAGACTAGTGAAGAATCAGAAAAGAACAACCAGAACATAAAAGGAGTGAAGCAAGTCCGCTATAAAGATAGAATACAACTTTTGGGTTTAACTCCACAAAAACAGTTTAAGTGAGAAAAAAAGATTATTATTAAAAAGGGAGGCATGGAAAATTTTATGCATGGTATAGAGCAGGGGTAGGCAACCTTTTTGAGCCGGGGGCCGAAGCACCAAAAATAAATAAATAAATAAATAAATAAACAAATATTAAAAAATTAAAAATGTTTTTTTTAAAAATTAACAAATACACTCTCTCAGCCCCAGAAAAGCCATGGCAAAACCCCTGTGGAGATTTTGCCAAGAAAACCCCAAGAACAAGTAATAACAACAATAATCAATATCATCATGGCGGGCAGCAGAGGCAGGACCGGCCTGGGGCCGGTCCAAAGGCCTCGGGGGGCCGCATCCAGCACCCGGGCCTTAGGTTGCTTACCCCTGGTATAGAGAAAATAGATAGAGATTTTTTTAAAATCAATTTCCCATAATACCAAAGTCAGTAATTATTGATTGAACACGTATGGTGGGAAAATCAGAACAGAAAAAAGGATGTGCTTCCTCGTGCAATGCTTGGTAGTTAAATTATGGAATTTGTCACCACAAGTTATACTGATAATTGCTAACATGAACAGCTTTAAAAAGAGATTAAATGACTCTAAGGAGGATAAGGCTGTGTCATTGGATGGCTACGTGTCATGATGCCTATATAATATTACCTTCAGTACCTGGACTCACCAGGCAAGATACATGGTCTCAAGAAAATTAGATCAGTCCTTCTCAAAGCATAGTCTGTAGACCAGTGCCAGTACATGAGCCACCAGCTATCAGTCTGCAGCGAATTCCCAGAAATTAAAGAAACAGTTGTTGCCAATGGGTACAAGCCTGGCAGCGATTCCTGACACATGGCGGGGGGGGGGGAAATACCCCTGCATGGCTAATAATATGGTTTATTTATATATCCCGCCTCTCACTGCAATATTAGAGCAATAAAATATATAGAGCCATCCCTCCTAATTCACGGACTTCCCATTTGCGGTCATGAATTTCCTCAGACAGGAAGCCAGGAGGGACAAAATGGCGCGCGTGCCTGCGGTGCACATGTGGGGCCGCACGCACATGGCCATTCTATCCAATGGGGCTTGGATATTTGTGGTTTTTCCGATTCGTGGGTGGTGGTGGTGGTCCGAAACAAATTCCCTGCGAATTGGGAGGGATGAGTGTATAAGTGAGTCATCTTCTGAAAAAAACAGAAATGAGAAACAAATAGGACAGGCATACCTCAGTTAACAAAGCGCCTGATAAAGAAGCTCCTTTTTACACAGTCTTTTTCATTGGAGACTGTTGCATTTTGGAAGAAGCTTTGAAGTGGTGTCTAGAAAGTTCAGAATTTTTTTATTTATGCAAGGTTTACCTGACTTTTCACATGTGTATATTGTGAATTTGGAACAAAACAGTTGCTGAAACATGTTGACCTGCTCTTTTTTTTTTGTGTTGTAGGAACCTCTCCATATTCTTTCCATGTTATTTCTACCTCTTGTACCAAAGTTTCTGTTAAAGAAGTAATGCCCAGAAACACTTTGTTACCTGAAGTACTGTATACCCATGCTTTTATATTTTTGAAGATGTTGCTTGTTATTTCTTCTCCAGATGGGAAATAATCTCATTTAAAATGTAGAAAAATGTTGGAACCATTATCCTTTATTATGCAAGTGTTACGGGTTAAGAAGACTGATACACAGTAATAATGAAAATCCTAGTATGTAATCTATTTCAATTATACTTTAAAATCTTCAAACACAATTGCTTTTCTGTATTCAATCTTGGTACTGTCGTTTTCCAAATACAGTGCTTCAACAAAACTCATGCATTATATTTAAGCCATACCAAATTCAATAAACTTATTTAAAAAATGTCAATAGCCTTTAAGCAAATTGCAGCCCATGGTAGACAGTGCCATCATAACATCCCTAAAATCAAGGGTTTCCTCACACTTCATAGGCTTTGGGCAAGTTCTCAGTGTGTCTAGTACTTTTTGTACAGTGATCAATCCTTTAAGTTTTGAAAGATATATACAATGGCCAGAATGCTGTTGGGGCATTGCCTGCTCATAAGCGAACATGCATCTGGGAAACAGAATTGCGAATATGCACAATGTCCGTATCCCATAGAGGGCTGTTGTAACTACTTAGCAGAGCCAGCAAAGGAACAGATACACAACAGGACCTGTCAGAGAGGCCACAGGCTCAGGCCACACAGCCATGTAAAAGCTTGCTTAGTGGCTATGGAACCATGTTGGAATGGGTCTGGTGAATTGCAGAGGGTTGGGGGGGGGGTAAGCATGTGCTGGAGGATATTCGTGGGATTCAAGGTTGTTTAGCTGCTTGGGACTGTGTGGGAAAGTATGCAGGCCTCTGGAAAGGGACAATGAGTTGCAGGGGATTCTTAAAAGTGAAACCTAAGTTGCACCTGAGATCTGGCAATAGAAAGAAGCTGGTAGTGTGAACATTCATAGACTTCAGCCTACTTCCTAGATCAGGCCTGCACAACATATGTCCTGGGGACCGCATGCAGCCCACCAGAGGATTTCAGGTGGCCTGCAAGGATGTGGAACAACTTCAGCTGAGCAGATTCCATGTGAGTAGACTTTGCAGCAAAATAATGGTTGATGGAGCAGATTGTCCCATTCTTCTCTTCACCCTAGCAGGACAAAGGGGGAGGCATGCATGCCAAAAACTATGAACAACTGCAGGTATCCACTTGGGCCACTGATGCATTTTTCTAGCTGTGTGTGATCTTAACAAATAGATCTTACTGGGAGAACAATGAGATGGATGAGTAAATGTACCTTTATAGATATGCACCTGGCTTTGCATGCTAGAATATTTGCAATGTGGTCACAAAGTAACAAATCCATTTACTCTACAAAGTGTGGAGCACTCCTCAAATGGTATGACACAGGGGATGAAGAATTCTTAACCATTGTAGTAAAAGTTCATAAACTTCAGAACATCCTTTAGATCACCAAAATCTGAGATAAAAGACTTCATGATCAAGAGTTTCTGAAAAGCTAATTCCCACTTTGTTCAGTTTGGATAGCTCCCTGGTTAAGTATATTTAGTATTGCAGGCTAAATATAAAGTTGTCCCTCCCCGTTCACAGACTTTGGGTTTGCGGTCTAGCTCTTCATGGGGAGGGACAAAGGGCTATACATAAAATGGTGGGTGTGCCCGCGTGCGGCTCCTCACTCGTGCCAGAGGCGCGCACATCATTAGTTTCAATGGGGCTTGAATGTTTGCGAGCCACCATTTTTGCGGGGGGGGGGGGGGCAAGAATGGATCCCCTGTGAATTGGGAGGGGCAACTGTACTTCCAAGCAAGTAAGACCCAGTGAATTCTCATAGTTGGATCCATTATAAAATAAATGGCTTCAGGATCAGGTTAAGATATGTAGATACAACCATTGTCAGAATTTTGTATAGTGAAGAGAGGCAGATCTGGAAATTCCTCTGTCCCTTCCATGCTAACAGCTCCAAAGAATGTGAAGAAATTTCTTGTTTGTCATTTATACCTGTATTATTAATAACAGAATTGTTGCAGTTACCACTGTCAAAGAGAACCAAAAGCAAGAGGACATATACACATAGAGTATTTTTATTAACTTCTATAGGAACTGCGCTGTATCTCAAAAAGACCTGGTTCTCAGAATCACCTTTTACCTGCCAAAATCAACAGACATTCAAGTGGGTGGAACCACCATTACCCACACATCTTTTAAACAACAACTTTCCAAAATTAGTTTAATCACATAAGAATAGGACCCGGAATAATGGATGCAAACTACAGGAAAAAGATTCTACCTAAACATTAGGAGGAACTTCCTGACAGTAAGAGCTATTCAACAGTGGAATACTGTTCCATCAGAGAGTGGTTGAGTCTCCTTCTTTGGAAGTTTTTAAACAGAGGCTGGATAGCCATCTATTGGGAGTGCTTTGATTGTGAATTCCTGCATGGCAGGGGGTTGAACTGGATGGCCCTTGTGGTCTCTTCCAACTCTATGATTCTGTGAAAAAGCAACCATGTAAAGATGCTGGTTTTTACAAAGGCATGAATATTATCCTGCTGTTTACCATCACCTTTTGGTTTGATGCCCCCTTACCACCACTCAGAAGAAGTGAAGGCATAAAGGGCAAATGCTAAACTCTGAGCTAGTCCAACCAAAAGGGAGAATAAGAAAGCCTCCTCAGAAAACTGATTTGGTAGCCCAAATGGCAGCAAACAGCCATTTAAGCCATGGCAACAATGGCAGTAATGGTGATTTTGACTGTATTTTTAGCACCCTGATAAGATCCTTGTGAGATTTTCCAAATCAGGTGTTCAAATAACTTGGTAGTCTTGCCAGCGTGCCGTTTGCTCTTATACCTCAGATACATAAAGTTTAGGCTGCTCCTGGCTAAGCCTGGTTTTAAGACAGCCTAGAACAGGCAACTTTTGACTTCAGACTTTTACACAAGGATGGGACCACTTTGGCCTTTCATTATCCCTAGACATTGGATACTTTGAAATCTTCCACTTTGAATACCCCCAAATTGGCAAACCAGGGTTGTATATTCTTACACCCATTTTCTTAGCCTTCACTGATAGCTTCTACTCCCATCAGATACAGGGAGACACCTGCAAGGAAACAGCCACTTTACAAATTGTTGTTATGTGCCTTCAAGTCATGTCTGATTTATGGTGACCCTAAAATGAACCTATAACATGGTTTTCTTGGTAAGAATTGGGTTTTTTTTCCTTTGCCTGTCTCTGAAGTTGAGAGAATTCAAAGATATAGCTATGTAAGTCTGTAGAATCAGTATGTAGAGAGATCTTGTAGCACCTTAAAGACAAACTGAAAAAAAGAAATTGGCAGCATGAGCTTTCCTAGACTTATGACTACTTCCTCAGATGCCACCAAATGTACCAGAGGAAATAGACTTAAGTCTAGGAAAGCTCATGCTACTGACTTCTTTATTTCAGTTAGTCCCAAAGGTGCTACAAGATCTCTCTACATACTGATAGTGTGACTTGCCTAAGGTCACCCAGTGGGTTTCTGTGGCTGAACAGGGATTTGAACTCTTATCTCTAGAGTCCTGGTCTAATACTCAACCCGCTGCACCACACTGACTCTCATCTTGCACACAGAGGGCAAGATAAAATGGCAATATAGTATTTTAAAAGTTCTGGAGTTGCTTGCCATTTTGGGTGCAACACCAGCTCTCATTTGTCCTACTTATTTACAGTGCAAAGACATACAAGCTGGATGGGCCTCCTTGCCCAGTCTTTTCCATCCTTCTTCCTCTTGTTGTTGATCGCCTTCAAGTCATTTCCAGCTTATGGTGACCCTAAGGCAGCCCTGAGCGCCAGCATGGTGTAGAGGTTTGAGCACTGCACTATGACTCTGAAGACCAGGGTTCAATTCCCCTCTCAGCCATCAAACCCATTGGGTGACTTTGGGCAAGTCACATTCTCTCAGCCTCAGGGGAAGGCAATGGCAAACCTCTAAACAAATCTTGCCAATAAAACCCACCACCCTCGAGTTGATCTTGACTCACGACGACCCTGTGGATGAGACATTTCCAAGAGGCCCTATCCTCCACTATTCTTCTAAGCTCTTGCAGATTCATACTCCTTAACAGAGTTCATCCATCCAGCATATGGCCTTCCTCTCTTTCTACTTTCCTCCACCTTTCCTAGCGTTATTGTCTTTTCCTGTGAGTCCTGCCTTCTCATGATGTGTCTGAAGTATGATAGCCTCAGTTTAGTCATCTTTGCCTCCAGGGAAATTTCAGGCTTGAGCTGTTCTAGGACCCATTCATTTGTTCTTTTTGCTGCCCACAGTATCCTCAGCACTATTCTCCAGCACCGCATCTCAAATGAATTTATTCCCTTTTGGTCCATTTTCTTAACTGTCCAGCTCTTCTTGCATCTATACATGGCAATGGGGAATACAATGGTTTGCTAGTAGGATTCTTAACTTTACTGCTTAGTTTTGTGTGTGTGTATGTGTGTGTGTGTGAGAGAGAGAGAGCAAAGATAGATGATAGATTTACAAAGATATAGATAGATAGATAGATAGATAGATAGATACATACATACATACATATATCTTTGTGTATCTATCTATCTTTGCTGTTAAGGAGCTTTTCTAGTTTGTCTGAGGGTCGCTATAAGAACAAGGGTAGCCGTATCACAGGGTTTTCTGAACTAGATTTGTTCAGAGGAGCTTTGCCCTTGCCTTCCCCTGAGGCTGAGAGAGTGTGACTTGCCCCAGGGCACCCAGTGGGTCGCATATCCGAGCGGGGGGGAATCGAACCCTGGTCTCCGGAGGAGTCGTAGTCCAGCACTCACACCACCCTACCTTGAACCCCCTCCCAATCCATCCTCCTGCGTCCTTTCCAAAAGCCTGGGAAAGCACCCTCTCCTTGCAGGAAGGAGCCTTTTCCTCCTCCTCCTCCTCCTCCTCCATGGCGCTCCCGCAGCGCCTCCCCAGCAGGACCACCAGGGGGCGTTGGCGGAAGGGGATGCAATGGCAGCAGAGCAAGGGGGCTGCCTGGGCCAGGCTGCAGTGCCTGCCTTCCCGCCGCGTGGGTTGCTCCACGTTCACGCAGGAGCCAGGAAAGCAGGCAGAAGGAGAAGGAGAAGGAGCCCCAAGCAGAGAGAGCACAGCAGCGCAAAGAACAGCCTCAAGCAGCAAGCACCTTGCAAGCAGCAGGTGAGAGGGGAAGAAGAAGGGGGGGGGAGAGAGAGAGAAAGAAAACAGCTGTCCTCCTTTTCCAGGACACGTCCTCCATTTCATTCCCTTCCGCCCAGGAGGAATGCCAAAAGGTCCTCCATTCGGAGCCTGGGTTTCTATGGATAAGAGTGTTTGTGAGCACCAGACACGTCCTCCTTTTCCAGGGCGTGTCCTCCATTTCAACACCTTCCGCCCAGGAGGAATGCCAAAAGGTCCTCCATTTGGAGCCTGGGTTGCTATAGATAAGAGTGTTTTTGAGCTTTTATTTGGTCAGCTCCATTCTCCCCCCCCCCCGCCCTTGGAATGTCCTACATTCAGGGTGACCAAACATATCCTCCTTTTCCAGGAGGACGTGGTAATTCCAGGTAATTTCCTGACCTTCTCTTCAGGAGGAATGCCAAAGGGTCCTCCATTGGGAGCCTGGCTTTATATTTCTATGAGTGTTTTTGAGCTTTTCTTTGGTCATTTCCATTTTTCCCCCCCTTGGAATGTCCTACATTCAGGGCGACCAGGCGCGTCCTCCTTTTCCAGGAGGACGTGGTCATTCCAGGTAATTTCCTGACCTTCTCTTCAGAAGGAATGCCAAAAGGTCCTCCATTCTGAGCCTAAGAAGCACGAATGTATTTTTCTAGGAGTGTGTTTGTGTTTGTGTTTTAAAAAAGCTTTTCTTTCCCTTTTCTTCCCCCTGGAAGGTCCTCCATTTGGTGGTGCTTGGTCTTCCTTGGCAGTGAGGACACCCTGAGAGAGAGAGAGAAAGACACACACACACACACACACACACACACATATATATATAGAGAGAGAGAGAGAGAGAGAGAATGAGGACTTTGAGAAGGGCTGCTGGAAGCAGTTTCCCGCCTCAGCCAGGAAAGGTGGCCAGGTAGCCTCTTTGCAAGCCAGCCCTGGCTGTGGGAGCCCAGGGGAGCTGAGGGAAGAGATGTCTCCTGAGGGGGGCACAGGGGTGGCCCTCCTTCCCCAGGCTCCCTGGCAGGGCTTGGGAGTCTTTCCCCAACTGGCTGCTTCCACCTGAGCTTTCCAAACCCAGCTGCAGCAAAGGTGCCAGGTGTGGCTTCCATTTCCCAGTGCCAATCCTCTTCCCCTTGGAGGCAAGGCAGGACTGGGAAGGAGGAGAGGGGTCAAGGTGGGGAGGGAAGGACCTCCCCCCCCCCCTTCAAGACCTTCTGTCCTCCACTGCTTTGCAGGTTCTGGGCTGTGATGTGTGTCACCAACAGCACACTGGGTGTTGTTGTGTGTCTCCCCAAAGGCACTGCTGCACCTTCTGGGGAGGGAAGGAGGCAGCTGGTTCTTGGTCTGCCCAAATGGGAATGCGGAGGAGGAGGAGGAGGTTGGAGGTAGGGAGTTTTGCTTGCCAACCTCCACCTCCAAAATTGGAGTTCACCCCAGTCGATTCCAGGCTGGGAGAAAGAGGAGGATGTCCTTCGGTTAAGGGAGCGAGTAAGTACTGGATCTACTCATATGTAAGCCTAGAAATTTTAGTCCAAAAAATGGACTCCACACACCTGAGTCCATGGGTCAGTGTAAATACTGTATGGCAGGGGTTTGAATTTGATGGCCCCTGTGGTCTCTTCCAACTCAATCATTCTTTGATTCTACAATTCTATGAAACTTTGTTCCTTCATGTGTTTTGGACTTCCACTCCCAGAAGCCTAAACAGCTTGGCCAACAGTCATGAATACTGGGAGCTGAAATCCAAAATGCCTGGAAGACCAAAGTTTGGGAACTGCTGCTCTAGAATGATAGAATCATAGATTCATACAGTTGGAAGAGACCCCAGGAGACATCCAGTCCAACCCCCTTCCTTGCAGGAACTCACGATCAAAGCACCCCAACATGGCCATCCAGCTTCTGCTTAAAAACTCCAAAGAAGGTGAAATGCAAGAGCGTAATCTGTCGTGGAAGCACTGACCCCAGCCCCACTCTTTCATTCATTCAGCCTTTAGGGTGAGCACAAGCAGTTTAACCTGCTGGGATTCTACAAGTTCTTTGGCATTGTTTTCCTTTGCTTTGTCCTTTAGACCCTTTGTTACATGACCTTAAGCTTTACTCTCAACTCATCCATGTGTCATATAAAAATCCATCATTTTGGCCCCAAAGCCTGCCCTCGACTTATACATGAGGTTGACTTATAGTTGAGTACATACAATAATCAGGTAGGAGAATTTGAATGTTGAACATCACATTGGCAGAAAGTAAGGAGGGGAAAGGCTTGGGCTTTGTTTCTCCAAAGGATTTTCCCCTAGGCAAGTGTCTTTCTTGCCTTGGCCATTGGAGGTGAGATAATGGTGACACCTTCCAAGTCTCTTTGGAGCAGCAGCTGTTGTTGTTAGCTGTCCTCATGGAGACTCAGGAGTGAGACACTTCCAAGATCCCCTGTCCTCCACTGCTCTGCTCAAGTCCTGCAGGTTCTGGGCTGTGTCCTCCTGGATTGAGTCTATCCATCTGATATGCCATCTTCCTCTCTTTCTACTTTCCTCCACCTTTCCTAGCATTGTCTTTTCCAATGAGTCCTGCCTTCTCATGATGTGGCCAAAGTAGAACAGGCTCAGTTTTGTTTTTGTAGGGGGGTTGCAGACTGCCAGAAATAGTGCAAATTGAGTCCACTTTTAGGGTTAGGGTTAGGGTTAGGAAATCATGGGAACTGTAGTTTATTGTGGCACCAGAGCTCTCTGACAGAGAAGGCTCAATGTCTCAGAAAAAAAACAATTCCCATGATTCCCTAGCACTAACCCTAACCCTTAAAGTGGACTCAATTTGCACTATTTCTGGCAGTCTGCAACCCCCCTTAGTTTCCACAGAGAGTTCAGGATTGATCTCTTCTAGGACCCATTCTGCTTTTTACATGCTGTAGTTTGGAGTCTGGCTGAGGAAAGGATGGAAGGCAGGGTGATGATGGGAGTCCAATGTACTTTTTGCCATTCTGGTGTTAATGTAGGTTATGTATTTACCAAACTGGATACTTAAAAATGATGAATGGCTCAGATAAATTATTTCATTTTCCAGATTCATGAGATGTGTGTCTTTGTGTGTACACACCTTCAAGTCTTCTGTCAATTTTATGGTGACTCCATGAATTTCATAGGGTTTCTCAGGCAAGGAATGCAAGGTGGTTTTGCCAGATCCCTCCTCTGAAATGTAGCCTACGGCACTTGCTATTCATTGATGATCTCTTATCTAAATCATGGCCGACCCTGCTTAGCTTCCTAGAACAGAGGGGCTCTTGTGCCTGTTACAGTACCCATATATATCCTTAATGGAAGAAATCCCAAGCTCAGTTTATATTTAATACTCTCAGGATTTAATCCAAGAGATTTGGATGCTTTGCCTCCCGTGTGATAAACTCCTAAGAAATGTTGTTACAAACATGCAGGTAGCATAACAATTTTCCTACTCTAGAATTATGTGATACCTAAAGGTTAATTTCATCCTGTGGTTTAGCTGATCTTGAAATCCTAATCTCCCAGGTGAAAGTGCAATAACACATTGGACTATATTGGCACTTGGCTGAGTTATATTTATAGGAAGTTTATTACAAGTTTAATTTCTCATTGTTCTTTACTGCTGAAAGGAGAGGTCCAGTTAGTAAGAATGAGGGACTGGTGTATGAATGGTGCAAAATTAACCAAAAAGCTATTACAAGCAAGAGGATAAGGGGAACAAGAAGGGTGAGAACAATTTCTCTGTTCATACAGAAGGGTCATTATGGATGGTCAACACCAAGAAATCTGAAAGAACTCACTTGGATGATAGATTGGTCATGTTTCCTCTGGTATTTATTTATTTATTTTTATATTGACAAGCTATGAAGAAATTGACTTTTAACAAATAGCCTTTTAGTTCAGTTGAAGAATCCTGTACAGGCGGATCCTTAATCTGACAAAATGTGAAAAAAATCAATTTTGAAATAGATCTTTCCCATTAGACACTGAAGGTATGGAATATATATATTTCTTGTTGGCATCTTGTAATGCCTTATAAATTGTGTTTGAGAACCAAAGGACCTTGGATGTAACAAGCTGGTGTCAAAAGAGATACTCCAGCCATGCATAAACCAACAGGCATGGTAGAATTATATCTTTTCCTCCTTTCTTTTGAATAGCAGACCACCAGATAATAAACTACTTGAGGAACCTCCCAGTTGGCACCATGGAGCAGCATGGTGCCGATCAAGAAACACAGTTCTGAACTTTGCTTGTCTGCTAACACAAATAGCTGGACAGTTTCTTGGTCAAGCTTGTCCAGTCCTTCTGTTCCTGTGTAAGGCATTAATAAAGCTCAGTGTAATTTCATTTATAGATCAGGAGGAAAAAGCAGGAACATACAGCTCATAGTCTAGTTCCATGCTAGGAGATGTCCATTATAGAGAGTGCAGTTTAATCCCATGTAAATGTGTACAGGATGCAGTTTGATGGGCACAGTTAAATTGTACGAATCAATTTACATGTATTTCTATAAGGAAGGTAATTTATTTATTTTCCTTTAAAGAGTCAGCAGGATCCTGAAAGCATGGATGAAGTATGAGGTGGGGTGGAATTGGTAATAGGTAACTCCCTAGCTTTTCAGCTGTATCCCCAGTCACAGGAGTGTATAACAAACATTTACTCATAGCTGAGGTGTCCACTAATCCTAATCCCTGCTTTTTATGGCCAAAGTCATTGAGAAGCAAACTTGCTAACGCATTTGTTGAGCCCATTTTGGCTTCTTTTCATAGTCACATTGGAATGTGATATATATGTAACAGGATGGTAGAAAGAGAAATAAAATCTCCTATGAGCTCTGTGTGTGTATGTGTTAGTTGTCCTTGAGTCAGCCCCAACTCATGGCGACCCTGTGGATACGACATCTCCAAGACCCCCTGATCTCCACTGCTTTGCTTAGGTCCTGTAAATTCAGGCCCATGTCTTCCCTGATTGAGTCTTTCCATTTGATATGCAGTTGTCTTCTCTTTCTGCTGCCTTCTACTTTTCCTAGCTTTATTATATTTTCTAATGAGTCATACCTTCTCATGATATGGCCAAAGTATGTCAGCCTCACCTTGGCTTCCAGGGAATATTCAGGCCTGTTTTGATCAAGGATCCATTTGTTGGTCTTTTTGGCTGTCCACGGTGTATCCTCAGTACCCTTCTCCAGCACTACATCCCAAATTAGGGAACAAGCGTGTTTTCTGCTGCTCCAGAGACTAGGACCCGGAACAATGGGTGCAAGCTCCAGGAAAAGAGATTACACCCCAACATTAGGAGGAACTTCCTGACAGTAAGGGCTGATCAACAGTGGAACACACTCCCTCGGAGTTTGGTGGAGTCTCCTTCCTTGGAGGTCTTTAAGCAGAGGCTGGATGGCCATCTGTTGGGGATGCTTTGATTGGGAGTTCCTGCATGGCAGGGGTTGGACTGGATGGCCTTTGTTGTCTCTTCCAACTCTATAATTCTATGATTCTATGAAATGAGGTCGTCCCCCCCCCCCGGTCAGCTTTCTTCACTGTCCAGCTCTCATATCCATACATAGTAATGGGGAATACAATGGCAAGTACTCTAAAACTAAAAGCAGCTAGACTGTGATTAGCTGTATGAAGAAAACCCTTCATACCTGACTGCTTCCAGATTGGATTTGATAAGCACATCGCCAAAGTGTATTCATTTTATATTACATGCATAGCACTCCCTACCCTCTGTAGTAAAAATATGTATGCTATACGGCTGCAATATTTAATAAAATGTGAAGGTTGCACTGGGATTGGGAAGTGTTGGCTGAAATTGTGTAAGCCAGTTTGTGACTTCCAGTTTTGAAGGAATGGGGGAGGGAAGGACAAGTAAAAAGCAGCTTAAATGGAGTGTGCTTTAGAAATGTACTTGCAACAACCTCCATTCCTGTTTAACTGAACAGAGAAGGCGACCGAACTGCAGTCCAGTCCAGGGAGTGATGTCAGCAGAGCTCATGAGTCATGGTGTCTGAAAAGGAAGAAGATAAACCCATTGGGGCTCTTGGGACACAAAGCAGGACTTGTATGAGCAAGGTGTAGATCTGATTAAGTTTTGCTTGGTGTTTATAGCTATGACTCTAACCTTGGGCATACAATATATCTAAGGTGACATTCTAAGGAACTAAAATGGTTAGAATATGACAGGACAGGAAGAAAGCAAAGGAGAAATGTTCCAGCCCAAACTAGCTGCATGAGTATTAAAACAAACATATTTGGGGCGGGGGAGGACACATTACTACAGGTACTGTTATAGCACTGTTCAAATATCAAATGTTGAGAAAAGGTGCTAACAATTCAAGAGATAAACATGATGTTTCTCATTAGCTTGCACGATCCTTCCCTGTAGGTATTTATTTTATTTATTTCATTTTTATGCCTCCTTCCTCCCAAAAAGGCACCCAAGGCAGCTCACAAGATTAAAAACACTTTAAAAACAAAATTTTAAGAACAATTAAAATAACCTAGTTAAAACAGCATAGCAGTATAACATTAAGATTAAAAGCATACAAACGTTTTAAAAAAACAATCTAAAACCATACTCCATAGTTACTCTCACGTTACCCTTTTCTTCCATGGAAGAAGCACTACTGGGGTCAGTCCTGCAGGGCTAGAGTCTGTGACCTTTGTGATATATGGTTTGATATTTGAAGGAAGGATAAAGTCTTTGGCAATGATATTTCCAAACCAGAGGCAGGGGAGATGCATCATCATCCAGCAGAACCTGAAGAAATCCCAGTTCCAAGCCCTTATCAGTGTAGGAATCTACAGCTCATATCTTCCTGAAAGGTAGCCATTTAACCTCTGTTTTTAAAATCCTTCCAATAAAGAAGAGTCCACTATCTTCTGAGGAAGTCTATTCCCCTGCTGAGCAGATCCCAAAGCCTATTTGCTTTTGCTACTTATGCTCCCATTAGTTAAAATGTCTGTTAAAACAATTTACTCTTATTACCAAGTATCTGGTTGTTGGTTTTTTTTTAAAACCTTTAAGAAATTCAGTGTAGCTATATAGGCTAAGAGAATGTAAAATTTTGAGAGCCACTGTGGTTTAGTGGTTTTAGTGATGGACTGCAGCTCTGAAGATCAGGGTTTGATTCCCCACTCAGCCACGGAAAACCCACTGGGTGACTTCGAGTGAGTCACACACTCTCATCCTCAGAAAATCCCATGATAATTTCACGTTAGAGTCAGCATAAGTTGGAAATTACTTGACCACCATTCACAACTTTCTTCCTATTCTTAAGGTTTTTAAGTTATATATGGTGGGCATTCACCTGCTTAGCTATTTGAGCAAGGAGTTTACTATTACTTTAAGAAAATTCTTCATCAAGGTCCCTTCTGTTCATAGCAGCAACATTTCAGCACTTCATGAGTGGTTGACTTCTGTTTCACTGCTTCAGCCTGATGAACTCTTATTGTCCAGGGCTGAAACACAACATAATGTGCACAGAGGTTATTGCACTGCTCTCATGGAACGAATTAACAAAGGCTGTAGCCCAAATGACACATTATATGTAAATGCAAGAAGCATAGCCTCAACAATTTCCCTGTTTGATGAAGAAAATCCACTTTTGATATGGATGAAGTCCAACTATCCTTAATGTTGGGCTTTTTGTTGTTTTGTTGTTTTGTTGTTGTTTTTTTGGTTACCTGACAATTTTTCTACCTCAGATTGCTACAAAAGTGGCTTCCCTGTTTTAGTTCATGAGTGGGCAAGGTGCATTCTCCCCAACAGTGTTTTTGTGACCATGGTGTCATGGTTTGAATGTTGGACTATGATTTTGGAGACTAGGGTTCAAATCCCAGCTTGGCCATATAAACCCACTGGGTGATCTTGGGCAAGTCACACTCTGTCAGCCTCAGAAAATGGCTATGGCAAACCCTCTCTGAAGAAACTTGCCAAGAAAACCCGTGATAGGTTTGCCTTAGTTTTGTCATTAAGTTAGAAAGAACTTGAAGGTACACAGAAACATCCCCTTCACATTCCACAGATTTAACCCTCTTCTGCCCCCCACAAAAGGAAAATTGTTTCTCCTAGAGGTTTCCTAAAGGAGCAATGCACCTTTTAAAAAGAATGCTTGTTCTCCACTATTAACATAAAAAGATAGCCATTTTCAAAATCAGAGGTTGACTTTGTAGATACTTTTAGTTGAGGAACCTTTTGGTAATTTATGTAGTACCCAGAGTGTCTTGGGACAGATTTTTTTTTCTTAGACTTACCATGACTTCTTATCTGTAGTTGTAGAATTTAGGGGCAGAGAAATGGAAGGCAGAAGCTTAAAATTATTGTTTGTTCATGAATACCCTTATACCCCTGTCTGTTCCTGATTGATAGTGTTTTCTATTCAGGAAAGTTTTGTACAAGAGACTGAGAAATTGCAGTCTAGAGAATGATGTGCACAGAGAGTATGAGTCACGAAGTTTGATTAGGAAGAAGATAACAGTGGCTGGCTGCTGAACAATTTAGAGCTGGTAAGAAAGAGATAGGTCTGAATTCCACTTGATGGGAATGGATTTGACTTCACAGGCTTATTCTGGTTGTGGCTGCTCTTTGCAGTCTTCTCTTGTCAGAGTCCAACATATTTGAATAGAAGTTTGGAAAGCAGCTGCAGACATCATCAACCATAATTAGAACCCATGGGCAACTTTGTGTACACATATGTATGTGTATGGGAATAAGATAATTAACTCTCTTCCCACTTGCTCCAAAACACTTCATAACTGCTGTGGAATTCTTATCCATAGGATTGTATAATGTACAGTTAACTTCTCATTAACACAGCCTAAAGAAACAGTGATAACAAACAAAAAAATTACAATATAGTTGGCCCTCTGTATCTATGGCAGGGGTCGGCAACCTTTTTTGCCGACGGGCCGGGGGGGGGAATGGCGCTGGGGGCCGGTGCATGTGCGCGTGCGCTGCCATTTTGAAAAACAAAATGGTGGCTGCTACCCCCCCGTGTCCAAGAGGCCCAGCGCCGCCACGGAGGCCCCCTGGGAGGCTTCCCTCGGCAGCGCCAGGCCTCCGAGAGGCCCAGCGCCGCCATGGAATCCAAAATGGCGCCCCGAAGGAGCCCCGCGGCCGCGAAAGGCAGCAAGACCAGGCAGGGGCCGGTCCGAAGGCCTCTGCAGGCTGCATCCAGCCCACGGGCCGTAGGTTGCCGACCCCTGATCTATAGATTCAACCATCCACAGCTTGAAAATATTCAAAAATAATATAAATTCTAAAAACAAACTTTGATGTTGCCACTCACTCTATGGAAGGGACACCATTTCATCATGCCACGGTATTTAATGGTACTTGAGCATCCATGGATTTCAGTATTCCCAGGGGGGTTGTGGAACCAAACCCCAGGGGATACCAAGGGCCCACTATACTTCTAATTTTTCAAGTTCAATAAAAGCCTTTTTAGTGTGGTTTTTTTCCTGTGAAGTACTGCTAGACTTCATAAAATGGGAATTCAGATGCCCATGTATGGGAACACTGTCTCCTTAAAACTGCATTTGGAAGATCATTCTATCTGAAAGCAGTCCATCTGCCATCCAGTTCTTTGTGTAATAGTGCTATTAATGCTTGCAGGGTGACAGAACTTGTCTTACTGCTACAATGCAGCAAACTGCTGATAAAGCCATTAAAAAAAAAAGGCAATCCAAAAACTGTTAGGAGCTGTCACTGTACCAGTGAGGGGTGGGAACACAACATGTCAGTGGAACAATTTATTCAAATTTACATGCTATCCTTCATTCAAATTATTAGGGAGGAGTGCAATTTTATGTTAAAGTAACATAATTGAATACAGAGTAGAACAACACACATTTCAATTGTTCAGTTACTTTCCTCCAGATTTTTCCTTCTGTAGTTTGGCAAGTGCTGGATCAGTGATAGAAATAATGATGAAAATATGAATTCTTATTCCTCCCCCAGCTCTTTTTAGCACAACTCTTAAGAGTTTTGTGAATTTCACCAGATGGCACTGTTACATGCCCTGAACAGTCAGATTTCTCTTAGCAAATGTTTGATTGTTGCTGAACAGATCTGCTTTTGTTTTGTTTAAATTATGGTTCAAAAATGGGAACTTTCAGCAGTTGTGAAGTTTGTTTTATTCCCTTATAAACTTTAGGAAGTCAGTTTCTAACTGCAAACTCCATGTTGAAATATGGATTAGACTCATGTTTGATGAAAGTTACTGCTCTTGTCTTAGTAAAAACAGATTTATATAGTGGTCTTTTAGATTAGCAAATGGTCACAGATACCTTCTGTGTTGGAGCCTAAGCGTGGACAGTTTGTGGGCATCAAAATATTTGATAGACTACCATCTCTCATTATCCCTCTCCATTGGTTCTGCTGGCTAACACTGGTGGGAGCTACAGACCAACACCATCAACTAGGATATTGTAAGGCAGCTTTATGGCATCATAATGATTGAACAGGATGCTAGCCATATTCTTTATGTTATTTGCCTTGTATCTCTGAAGTTATGGTTTTCTCATGGTTTGTTTGTTTGTTTGTTTGTTTAATATCCCACCTTTTTCTCAAACCAGGGTGACTTGAAGCATAGATCAAAACAGAATAAAATAGCTCAAACAAAAACTTTCAGTTAAAATAGTTATCAGATTAAAACAATTTAACAATATTTTAACTTGAAATCTTTTAAAATTAACAGATGAAGAAGAGTACATCTAAAGAAGTATAGCAGATTTTTCATGTTATCTATTTCTGCTTTAAGACTGCACAACTTTTATTATTAATAGTCTAATCCCATATTTGAAACAATTCATATGAAAGCTTTTTAAAAGGTCATATTGAACATGTAGACCATGCTGCTGAATCATTTAAATCTAATAAATACTACGCTGAGACATGGTTCATTAGCATTATCCTGGCATGCTTAAAGGCCAATAATTCTAGAAAGATAACTTGTTGTTCTTCTTTGGCTGATTATTATTCAAGCAGACATTAATAAGTGGATGTTGCATCTGGCATTAAAAATGTGAGTTTGTTTTCATCCATGATTTGTTTCTGGCATTTTAAGAGAGCTGCACATTTTAAAATTCCTCCTCACAAAGATAAACGGCTGATCTTTTCTTCATAATTGTAAGCTATTGAAAGTGAGGTTCCAGCATCACATCCAGAGCTACAGGGAAGACAAATGAAAAATACTGCACAGGGATGAGAAGAACACCTTTGAAAATGTTTTTTCCATATATTTGTATGGGTGTTTCCACCACTTGGGATTCCTTCTTTCCATCCTTTTAAAATGCTGTGTTCTGCAGCTGGCTACCAGATATTATTGACATTTTAAAATCATCAGTAAGAGGATGCAGGATTTAAGTATTTTAAATACTGGACTTCAATGTGTTGATGGTGGAATTCTTGTTGATGTTCTAATATTTCTCCAGTGACAAACGTGAGACTATAACCTAAGATGAGTAATTGTGACCCTCCAGATGTTGTTGGACCAAAATCCTCAACATTTCTCACCAGTGACTAGGAATGGTGGAAACTGCAGTCAAATAAACATCTGGAATGCCACTGTTTGCTTATCCCTGCTGTGTCCTATTCTGATAACAGATACTTTGTAATTGAATTTATAAACCAATAGAAGACTGTAGTGTAATGTAATGTAATGTAGTGAAGAATGCAGGCTAGAGAAATTAGCAGAAACAACAACTACTGTGGCAGAAACTAACAAAGACTTGGAACAATTACTGAAGAAGGTCAAGGAGGAAAGTTTCATGGCAGGCTTAAGATTGAACAATACGAAAACAAAAATAACGATTACAGAAGATCTACAAGAATTCATTTTAGATAATGGAAACTTTGAAATAATCAACGACCCCATACCTTGGATCAAATATTGCTAAGAATGGACACTTCAATCAAGAAATTAGAAGAAGACTAGGGATGGGAAGGGCAGCTATGAAAGAATTGGACAAGATCCTAAAGTGTAAAGATAACTCTGAACCCTAAAGCAAGATCGTCCAAGACATTGTATTCCCCATGACCATGTACGGATGCAAGAGTTGAATTGTGAAGAAAGGCGATAGAAAGAAAATCAACTCATTTGAGATATGGTGCTGCAGAAGAGTGCTGAGGATACTGTGGACAGCCAAAAATACTAACAAATTTTTAGAATAGATCATGCCTGAACTCTCCCTGGAAGTCAGGATCACAATTGAGGTTGTCATTCTTCGACCATCATAAGAAGGCATGAATTACTATTAAAAAGACTGATATGTTGTGGGAGGGATTCTGAACATATCAGTCTTTTTTCCTCTCAAATGGGGCTTCAACAGAGGAAAGGAAGTTGTATGTGCCGTACACAGAAGCATGGTCCTTCATTCTCAGGTGATCACCCTCTTCATTTCCTGTTTTATGTGGGCCCTTGCCCTTGCTGCTCTGTTTGCAAAGGCAGAGTTGTTGAATTCTTGATTGGCCTCTGCAGTCCTAAGGGACAGAATTCATTAGGTTTATGAGAAGTCAAGAACTACTCCTGTTTAGTAGCATCATTGGGGTGTGTGTGCAGGGATGTAACTACTTGGGGGGCAAAATGAGAACATTGGCCCCTAAATAAGAATTCTGCCTCCTGTGAAATTTTCCTAGTCTCCAAATCTCTTTAATGGCAGAGAGTGAGATGTTGGAAATCATTCACACCTAGAATTTTTATTTGCTGTGTTCACTTTCCATTGGGAACTTTACCTGATCATTTTCTTTAGAAGCCTAAACTGAATTTTGAAATGCTCAACTGAAGCTTTAAGTTAACTCCAATGCTTCCAAAATTTTATGGGGGGGGGCAGAATTCTTATTGGGGGCAATTGTCTCATTTTGTACCCACCCCCAATTCTGAAATGTCCATGGCCACAGAGCCATGTTAGTGAACCTATGGCACATGTGCCATCTCTGGCATGCAAAGCCATTTTGGAGGGCACGCAGAGAGACAGGAGGGCAGGGGAAGAGGAGGAACAGGTGCGAGCCTTTTCCTCCTCTTCCCCCACCCTCCTATTGCTTCAACTGCTCTCTTAAAAGCTCACACCTGTTCCTCCTCTTTCCTCCACCCTTCCGGGCCTTCAGCTGCCTCTCCGGAGACAGCTGAAGGCCCAGGATGGCAGGGAAGAGCAATAACAGGTGCAAGCCTTTTCCTCCTCTTCCCCAGGATGGCAGGGAAGAGCAATAACAGGTGTGTGCCTGTTCCTCCTCTTCCCCCTGCCCAGGCCCTCAGCTGCCTCTGGAGAGGCAGCTGAAGACCCGGGCACGGGGAAGAGGAGGTCCCACCCCCTGGAAGGTAGAAGTCCTGCCCCAGAAGTTGGAAGTCCCACCCCTAGAAGGTGGAAGTACTGTCTCTGGAAGGCAGAGTTCCTGTCTCCCCAGAAGTCCCGTGCCCCGGCACCTGGTAACCCCCGGTGCCGGAACACCTTTAAGTTTGGGCAGTCTCTAAAAGGTTTGCCACCACTGCCATAGAATGTCTCCTAGCTCTACTATGTTATGAGGGGGAGCACCTAAACCAGGGGTAGGCTACCTTTCCCCTTTAAGGGCCGAGGGACTTCAGCTCCCAGAAGCCTCAGCCATGTTGGCCAATAGTCCCATGTTGGCCAATAGCTCCTGGGATTCTGGGAGCTGAAGTCCCTCGGCCCTTAAAGGGGAAAGGTTGCCTACCCCTGACCTAAACCCTTTCTTACTCAACAGGTGGTAATAATACCTCCCATACACAGGACACAAATTTCATAATTTACAGCAAACATGTAAGATTGTCTAGATTTTTTTATATGTGTGCATGTACACACACAAAAACAAACATTTTTGTGTGTGTGTGTATTAAATGCTTTTTTAAAAAAAAGCCCACAATGAAAGCAAGCTCCCAATGTGAAATTGTGCGGGGACTTGGGACCACAACCATTTTTGTTGTTAATTGTCAGATGCTTCTTTCCACCACCTGGCATCACTGTCCAAACATTCATGTTTATGTTCAGGTTGTATAAGACATGCCACATGGAGCCAAAACACCAGAGTGTTTCAGTGAATGGTTGAGTGTGGTAGTTACTTTATTCCCCCCTAAATTAGGGGTTCAATTAGAGTAACAAGGGAATTGCCAACAGAAGTCTGGGAAACTAGGCTGAAGTGACTAGAATGGAAGAGCTGGGAATAGCACTCTTTCTCATTTAAGTTCACTCAACCCACACTTTGATCTGGAAATTACATAACATCTGTTGCAGCTGCTACCCATTATGTACCACCACTTCTGTGTTCTTTTGCCTCCCTTAGAAAGAGGGAAATTTGGAATCCATTTCTATCAGAAATGAGAACTAGTTGAGGAATGCAAAACCTACCCAGTGCCTGCTTTTTCTTTTCCCCTCAGTCTGTCTCCCCAACCCAAGTGCTTTTACTGGAGCCAAGCATTCCTTTTTAGGATTAGAACTCAGTTGCGGGAGGTATCTATAAAGAGATATGCTGCCAGTTGCAGGGAAGAGTTCTGTGTTACTTGCCTGTGCTCACTCCATTGTTCTTAAAAAGAGCCCTCACTTTTCTACATTTTGTGTGTGTGTGTGTGTTGGGGGGGAGAGACCTTTCTTTTTAAATACATAGATCTGCCGATACCATGGATATTTTGGCCCTTATTTTCCATATGTGCAGTACTTGGTAGGCAATAAAGTTGAATTTTCTGTTGGTTTCTAGAAAGTATAATCTTCCCATGGAAACATTAATATAACTTTTTGTGTGGTCATTACTCCCCCCCACCCACCCAGCAGTTATGCTGGTTTCTATCCCCATTCTCCATTAATTTTCATAGCACAAGGCTACTGAATATAAGTGTATTTGAACAGCAAAATTTTATATAGCTTCATATCCCATTGGGCAAATGAAAGGAGGTCAACAAGAACTAATAACTTGCTGTGGTCTGCAGTCTAGAAAGAATCTTCTAATAGCTGAATAGTTCTCATGATTCCCTAGCACTGAGCCAGGGCAGTTAAAGTGGACTCAAGTTCCATTATTTCTGGCAGTCTGTAAAGGCCCTAAGACTAGTTATGTTTCCAAACCTCACAATGCTTTCCTGCTCATTGTGTTTTATAGTCTTCTAGGTGGTTTGTTGGTTTGGTAATTAATGTCTCTCCCAAAACTGGGATCAAGGAGACTTACATCAAAATAAAAGACACAGGAAGTTATAATATTAAAATGTAATTAAGCAAGTTATATTATTAAAAGATAGCTGAATTAACAAACAATTTAAATGTACATAAGTGAAAAATGTTCAGTATCCACCTGCTAAAAGCCAGTAGAAAACATGATGGTAGAAAGAAATGCTGTTGATCAGCCAAGCCTCCCTGGGAAGGGAGTTATACAGCCTGGGTACAGCCACAAGCGAATCCCCTTACCCTTTCCCTGTCAACTGTGCCTGTGAAGATGCCAGGAATATGACACTGGCCTCTCTTGAAGACCTCTGAGCCCAGGCAGGTTCATACAGGAGTATTGTACATGGTCCTTCAGATCAGTAACAGATTGAATTTACCAACAGATTGAATTAAAGTATACTTTAATCCCTTCTGAATTCGTTGAAGCTTCTTTTCACACGAGTGTCCATTGTACACTTAGTGTCTCATGATTTTTATTATGGATTTGAAACATATGTAGTGCCTTTAAAGCAGCACTCTTGCTTCTGGCATTCTTTCCTGCTAGAACAATTCCTGTTTCCCTTCTACCAGGAAGAACCTAATAGAGTAGAGACACTGTGATATGCAAACACAGCAGTATGTCCTGGGGTCTTTCTGCAAATGTTTGGATTCACACTGTGTTTGACCTATGAGCTGATATAGTTCATTGTGAAGTTGTATCATCAAACAAGTTGCTAAAAAATCCTAAATTAAAATGAGGAGAAAGCACTCACTTGAACTTTGTAAACAAATAAAATAAATTAAATTAAAATCATTTCCAGTCACATACAAATCTGAGGCAAATATAATTAAAATTTTAATTTGGATAGGTTGTAGGAATGAAAGGGCCTAAACAAATGGAAAAATAATTATTAGCCTACATTATCGTAGTGATCTGTGAAATGTCAGGAACTTGTAATAAAATTTGTTTCAATGTGGAGCCTAGTACAGAGTGATTGTAATGCCTGCTCAGATCTACCAGTGGCATTTTCTCGAGAAACATTAATCAGAACAAAATCCACAGCTGAATTAAACTTACATTACAGCAATGGGGACCATGCAGCCCTCAAGATGCTAGTAGAGTATCATCCTTTGCTATTGGCTATAATGTATAGGGCTGATGTGATTGGCAGGACAATGGCATCACGAGAGTTACATGTTCTCCACTCTTTGTTTTTTTGTTTGTTTGTTGTGTGCCTTCAAGTCATTTCCTACTTATGGCAACCCTAAGGTGGTAAACCTATCATGGGGTTTTCTTGGCAAAATTTATTCAGAGGAGGTTTGCCATTTTTCTCCAGAACTCTTCATGAGGCTAAAACAAACAAACAAACAAACAACAGCACCAAGAATGAAAGATTGAGGGAAGAAAAAGAAAAAATGAAAATAGATAGATTAGTAGTTTAAAGATGGAGACTGCAGTCTGAATGAGTCATGGATGGGTATTTAAGTATCAGATTGTGCCTAGCAATGTATAGTGGGACAAAGAAGGCAAGAACTAAACCTCATTTCTGAAAACAGAAAGGCCACCTTCATATTCAAGATGTGCTTTTTGTCCTGGGTGATGCACACAGGCTTCTGAGTTGTCATAGAGCAGGACAGAGAAACATGAGAATTATGTCCATAAAGATGGAGATTAGGAAATGTGCTAGACAGGAAAGTCATTTGAAGTAACATTTGAAAGTGTTACTTATAACTTGGAAGCAGTTGTCATCATTTGGGTTCCTACTGCTAGTACCAGGAGCCTGTAGTTGCTACAGTGTCCAAAGACACTTATCTACCAGGCTGCAGTTTTGGCAAACATGTCACTGGAAAAATATATAGTTCACTCATTTTGTTGGCTGAGCTGTACCTGCCACTAGTAATGACAAGTCTGTTCTGTCCATTGCATATATGTGCAGTAAAAATTGGCAGTTATATTAGGTAATATACTTTCACAGCTGTTCAGAGGTCTTGAGAAATTGCAGGGGGAGGGCATATGTGTGGAATCTGTGTAATTGAACTCTGTTTATAATTTAGTCAATATATGTTGTTACCTGATTAAAAAAAAAACATCACCACTCAGCACAACTAAAATGCTTGTTACAGGATGAGCCCAAACTACTCTGTACAATTTAAATTGTTCACACTTGCTCCAAATGTAACCAGTATGTGTTAGTCTGAACAGAATGCTGTCCCCAAAAACCTGTGAGAGAATGTTTTAAAATCCATTCTGCAGCTCTTTGCAGCGTACTAGTTAAGAGGGAATGCCATGGCAATGCTGAAACATAGATTATAGCATAGCTTATCCATAACATGACAAGCTTTAGCACAAGTACTGCAAGTAAGCTGATAAAACTGAGGTGACTCATGCCCAAGTCATTTTCTTTACAGGTGGTTTAGCACTATAGCTGTGCTTTTGTTCTGAAGCAAAACATGAAAAACACTTGTTACACATTTTGTTTCTTTTGATCGTTTTTGCTTGTATGCTTAATTTTTTTTAGACTGCCATGCAATAATTTCTCCCATGAAAGAACCATGACAGCTATTTATATGCAGCATGTAAATTTTAGTCTTAATACTGCTAATATCCCAATTCTGTAAAATGTACCAGTGAAAAGATTCTTTGCATCCCTTTATAAGTGGAGTTTATGAATTAAGGAATTACATTGTTTAGAAAATAAGTCAAGCTACAAGTTGGTGACATATTTTTACTCTCTGCTTAATTTATTGGTTTTGTTCTTGAAGGCTGAAATCCTTGTGGAAATTTATGTGGAAATTAATTTCATATGCTAACACAGTCAAACTTTTTAATAAACATGAATAGAACTGTGCTGTTACTCACACATGGCACTTGACAGAGTAACTAGGACTGAATCTGCACTGCAGAAATAATGCTGTTTGACACTGCTTTAACTGCCATGGCTCTATGATGTGTAATCCTAGTTTGTTGTGGCACCAGATCTCTCTAACAGAAAAGTCTCATGAACTACAAATCCCAGAATTCCATAGCATTGAGGCATGGCAGTTAAGGCTGTGTCAGACTGCATTATTTCTGCAGTGTACATTCAGCCTGGGTTGCTGTGGAAAGGACTTCTCCATCACCACCTCACAGGAGTTTGGCAAAGTTACTTTTTTGGCCTCTTGAGGAACATGGTCACTGACCAGGCTGGCATGGGAGATTCCGGGAGTTAGAACTCAAGAAAGGAGCTTTTCAGAGCTCTGCTAATTGGCACTGTTACAGGGGAAGAGGGAGAAGCCAACAGCCTTTTTGATGAGAAGACCCACCTCTCTAATCATGAAAGTTTCTCCCTCCATACTTAGACGGGCTGATTTTGGTAAGGTTGTTTAGAATAGGAAAAGTCTTTGGTTGGTCCTTCTCTACTCTTCTGACAAGAGCAGTGAATGTTGGTGCCTGTGTGACAATTGCACAGAATTCGAGAATGTCTAGTGGTACCTTCTAGAGCTTTTTAATTGCAATTATAATCAGCCCAAGATTATCACACGGGAGACGGGATGTCACTCTCTTGTCCCTGTCCTATCCTTCCTGCCTAGTCACGGGAAGGACTTTCACGCATAACCTGTACTTGACCCAGCAGGAAAGCGCAAGTGAAAGTGATCGTGTGAATCACTTTCACATGAAAGCCAGCTGAAAAGCACTTTCAGCCGTCATTTGGAGCTTTCTGCTGTCAATTTATTAACGGAAGAACCTGTTAATACAATGATGGCTGAAAGTGCTTTTCAGCCAGCTTTCATGTGAAAGTGATTTGCACAATCACTTTCACTTTGGTCATGGATGGGAAAAGGATGGGGGAGCAATCCTGTCCCTATTCCGTCCCCCGTGTGATAATCTCCTAAGAGCTAGTGTTAGTTGTCAGGCATTATGGGAATTGTTCAGTTTTTCACAATTTGGAAAGGCTTCTTTCAGAGATTGTAGTCTCTGACAATGCTGGCTCTTTGGCTTAGTAATGGAGATGAGCACTGTCGCCTATGGTTGGACACGACTTGACAACCTTGCCCACGGGGAATACTTTTACCTTTACCTTTACAAAATAATATTTGCAAATTATTTAACAAGAATTGTTGTTATTTAATTGCTGTTATTTATTTATGTGTGCTGGAATTTATAAGATCAGTTAATATCTTTAACATGTGGTTTTAAATCTTATTTAAGTGTTAGAACCAGACTTTGTTGTTGTTTGCCTTCATGTTGTTTCCAACTTATGGCAACCCCAAGGCAAACCTATCATGGGGTTTTCTTGGCAAGATTTGTTCAGAGGAGGTTTGCTGTTGCCTCCCTCTGAGGCTGAGAGCATATGACTTTCCTAAGGTCACCCAGTGGGTTTCTAGGCTGAGTGGAGAATTGAACCCTGGTCTCCAGATTCCTAGTCTAACACTCAAACCACTATGCAATACTGGCTCTCTGTTAGCATTTTAAATGCATATCTGGAGCTTCTTGACATTTGTCTATTAGAAGTTCTGGAAGGGATGAAGACACTTTAATCAAAGTAATAATAATACTTAAAGCACATGAAGTAAATGTGAGTGAGCTGGTGTCTTAAAAAGGAAAGGATGACTCCCAACCTCTCTTTTAGCATGGGCTCTCTTGCTCCAATATATTTACTGTTGATAGATAACTTCCAGGGAGATTTAAATGCAACACTTCATTTAAAATGAATGAACCTTCTGAAAAAGTGACACAGATGGTTACTGAATTATATAAGTATATGTTGATTATTTACATAGGACATCAAGCCACAATTGTGCAGTATAAGCCAAACATAGTCATACTTACTTCCATGTAAGTCCACTTGTGTTCCAAGAACCTTGTACAGGTGTCACGTTTTGAAACTGTGCTATTAGAGCTTATCCATCAGAGGACATCTAAATGGAGCTACAGAGGTAGTCTTACACTGCACACTAGGTCATTTTGGATAAAAATGTATGCAAAATAAGATTTTCAGGCTTATTTCTGTCTCTCTCTATGTGTGTGTTAAATTCAGTTTTCTCCCTCTAAAACAACAAAAACAAATCTGGTCTAAGTGAAAATAAATGTATCTGGATTTACAAAACAGGAAACCATGCCAGAGTGAATCAGTTTTAATCAGTTTATTTTGCTAAAGTACAACTGTGAACTTTAATTTAGTTAGTGGGTGGTTTATTTATTTACTATTTTTATGCTTTTTCTGTGTATCATCATTTTGAGTGCCCTTTTAAGCAGAGAAACAATCTGTTGGTATTATATTTCACTCACAATAAGACATCCCCAAAACAGTCTTACCATAGTAAAGTGCCTTGGGTGACTATACAACATCAGGCCTCAGGGCCATAGGCCTGTATTTCAAGGATATACTTTGCTTGCAAGGATTCAGAGTTCATTTCCCACCATCTCCAGGTAGGGCTGGGAAGGATTCCACTCTGAAATTCTGGAGAGCTGCTGCCAGTCATGTAGACAATACTAAACTAGATAGTCGAAGGGCCTTTGCAGACTGCTAGAAATAGTGCAAATTGAGTCCACTTTAAGGGTTAGGGAATCATGGGAACTGTATTTTATTGTGGCGCCAGAGCTCTCTGATAGAGAAGGCTCAATGTCTCAGAAAAAAACAATTCCCATGATTCCCTAGCACTAACCCTAACCCTTAAAGTTGACTCAATTTGCACTATTTCTGGCAGTCTGCAAAGGCCCGAAGTTGATTGGTGTAAGGATAATTCCTAAACTGACATTTGTTTTTTTAAAAAATGGCTATCAGTAATTTTCTTTGAAAGATTGGTACTCTTCACCTTTTTGCTTCAGTGTTTGCCAAATATGGGTGCCAGCTCAGCAGTATCCCAGGCCATGAGATTTCAGCATCAAGACCCACCAAGTTTTGAGGATGGCCTGATATATTTATCGTCAACCACATTGCCCAGAACATTTCTCTTTAAAAATGAACAAGTGTTTACCTAGTTACCAATTATGTTGTTCCAGATGTGCACAGAATGGAAGAAGCTCTGTTTTTTCCACCTATTTTCCACTTCTTTTAAGAACATATGGGAGCTGTACTCCAACAAAAGGGAGCCAGCATGTGTTGTGTTTTGAGTGTATGACTCTGGAAACCAGGATTTGAATTCCGGCTTGATCATAAAACCCATTGGATGACCTTGGACAAGTCACGCACTCTCAGCCTCAGAGGATGACAATGGAAAAACCTCTCTGAAGAAACTTACCAAGAAAACTTACCAAGAAAACCCTCAGGGGCACCATAAGATGGAAACAACTTGAAGTCACACACAACAACAAACAACAAGTCCAACCAAACAAATGTTATTTTATTTTATTTGTATTTCACTTTTCTTCTGTATTAAGCCCTAAGTGGCTGTTCCTCCAAGCTCTGCTTTAAGGAGAAAACCATTCAAGGTACCCACTCCGAAAAAGCTTGCAGTAACAGGGCCAAGAACTCATAGTATAATGTACCAGTAATTTTCAAGTCAGTGCTCTCACCCTGAGATTCTACCTCCATCCCCTGAAAATTGGAGAAAAAGGCCAGTCTGGCCCTGAAATCTGAATATCCTACTTCCAAAGGCAGCATGCCTTTTCCTCTTTCTTTGAAAATTAAATGGATTGGTGCTAAAGGTACTTCCTTGTTCTTTGATAACAGACTGCTAGTGGTAAATATTGCATCATACTTCTGGGTGTGTGCATAGTGTAAACAGGTTGCAGATGGAAGAACAGCTGGTTTTTCTAGTTACTAAACTGTATAGAGCTCTCTGGAGCAATCCAGTGTAAGTGGATTAGAAGAGCAGTTAAATTCTGGACATGGTAAGGTCTATGTATCTGGAATGCCAGTTTTAAGATTATTTTCATGTAAACCAATTCAGACGCCCCATCCCATTAATTTCTCTGTCATACTGTCTTGGTGAATAAGAGCAAGAAACCACCTTTGCTTAAGGAAGTTTATCTGTAACTTTAGTGTTCTTTTGGGGAGTGTACTAGCTGCTATTTTTGTTTTGCTTTCTGATAAAGGGCGTTTCCAGAATAATATGTGATAACCTTAAAATACAGCATTGGAAAGGCTTTGTTGTCTGATTACATTGGATCAGGAAAGTATTCAAGAATAGATCATGCAGTTCACAAACCACCATCTTCCATTTACAAAAGGGTATCTTTGAAATTCTTTAAACAAGATTGTAATGACATGTTTTCCCAAGGTGTTTATGTCATATCTTAAATTTGTTGAGACAGTACCTTGACATCATGTTGGAGCCTGACTAAGGAGACTTTACACCTTGGGGCCAGATCTGATCCTCCTAGGATCTGGATCTAGCCATTTAGATTTCCTTAGATGGCTACACCCCCTGCCCCATGACATTACTGTTGGTTAATTTTCCAGCATGAAGAAGATCAGGAATGGGAAGGGCAGCTATGAAAGAACTAGACAGAATCCTAAGTGTAAAGATATACAACTGAACACTAACATTACAATCATCCATACCATTGTATTCCCTGTTACCATGTGCAGATGTAAGAGCTGGACAGTGAAGAAATCAGATAGGAAGAAAATTCATTCATTTGAGATGTGGTTCTGAGAGTGCTGAGAATACCATGGATGGCCAAAAAGACAAAAAATTGGGTTGTAGAACAAATCAAGCCTGAAAGAGACTACACTGAGGTTGTCATACTTTGGCCACATGATGAGAAGGCATGACTCATTAGAAAATACAATGATGCTGGGGAAAATGATATGCCAGATGACTAAAGTCAATCAGGGAAGACATAAGCCTGAGCTTACAGGATCTGAGCAGAGAGGTAGAGACTGGAGAGGCTTGGGGATGGTTCATTCACAGTGTTACCATGAGTTGAGGTCAACTTGAAGGCAGCTAACAACAACAACAGATATTTTACCATTCTTAAAAGTTGAAGTGTCTGTCCTAAAGCTTAGTCATACCCTCCAATGCTTCACAGATGAAAATCAGGACATGTGGCCAAGCAATGTCAGAGTGTGCTTAAGATGGTTTTTTGGGGGGGGGGTGGTCTGGAACGGATCCCCCACAAAAACAGAGGTCCGACTGTACTTTTAGCCCTGGAAAGTGGCCCTGAAGAACTTTTAAACTGATTTTGGCTCTGCAGTTGGAAAAAAGTTCCCCATTCTTGGTGGAGACTGAGAAAAATAAGATGGAAGTTTTAAGTACTCAGATCATATCATTTTCACTTGTTTTATTTGTCAGTTATATTGACCAGAAATCAGCCTGTTTCTTTCTTGACCATTCTATTCATGAGAAATTTCTGATTATATTTCATAACATAGCACAGTTTAGCTTATTTCAGAGATTAAAATGTCCCCGTATGGTCATATTGCAGCAAGGGACATATCTTATCTTGGAAGTACTGTATATAGATGACTATAAATCCACCTCATGTATAAGTTGAGGGTAGGTTTTGTGGCCAAAATTGGGGATTTTAATATGAACCGTGGGTAAATCGTGGGTAGAACATAGGGGCATGTAACAGGGATCTAAATGATGAAGCAAAAGAAAACAGTGCCAAAGAATTTATATTATTCCAGCAGGCATAACTGCTTGGCTCATACTAAGGGTCGAAAGGCTGGATGGATTAAAGAGTAGAGGAGGGATCAGAGCTTCCAAGACAGATTATGCTTTTGCCTTTCACCAGGGGTGGTTCCTTTTTATATATAAGAGTTAAAGTACTGCACTTACATTGACCCATGGATAAGTTGACTCAGGTTTTTTCGGTCATTTTTTCATTAATTTTTTTTAGACTTATACGTGAGTATATCCTGTATCTAGGAATTGGTTGGATGCTGAGGAAGGGTTTTTAATGAATGCTTGCTATACATTCTTTGCCAGTGTGCTTTTAATTCCATTATATTTTAATATTATAATTTGTTTATTTGTGTGTTAGATAGATAGACAGACAGACTGACAGATAGACAGATAGTGGATAGAATGTGAAGCCTAAGAATTATGTTCTTGATAGGTATCTGATGAATATTCATTGGAAAGTGGTTTGGAATACAGCTCTGAGATAAATATTTTCTGTCTGAAATTATTAATCAAATCAAACAGATGCAACAAAAATGTATCACTTCTTATGTAATCTAACTAATTCTATTGCTAATAAAAATAAGTTTTTCTTTAAAAAAGAAAATATAAATAAAACCAAAAAACATCTTATCTATAGTGTATGTCTTTTCCCAAATGAATAGGAAATACCAGCCAATAAACAAGAAAAACTAGATTGGATAATTTCAGAAATATAAGAAAGATGGATGGCATTTTTAATCTTAAGTGAAACTGTACTTTCTTTGTTCATTGCCAAATGAAGGATTGTATAATTAATTACTACACACTAAAAGCAGCTCTAGTCAGATAACAAAATAATTACCTAAATAAAGATGAATGTATGCTCTGCAAATTGTTTTGGCCATGTGTTGGAACAAATCAGATTACTTTTTTTTGCTTTTAGTTCCAGTTGTAATGCAAATTGAACTCACCACATACCTAGCAAACATCTGTTTTCGTGATGGCAATCCCATGACATTCAGCTAACTACCTTGAGTTGGAAAAGCAGAGCTTGCTCCTACTGTGTGTTGGGCATAAATTGAGTTACCATAATACAGTCATTCCTCCTTATTCGCGGAGGATCCCTTCCATGACCCACCCCCCACGAATCAGGAAAATTGCTAATATCCAAGCCCGATTGATTTTAGTGGTGCGCCATTTTGTCCCTCCCCACTTGCTGTCTGTGAAGGACCAAGACCGCAGACTCCAAGTCCGCAAACAGGGAGGGACAAGTGTATTTGTATGTCAGACATGAGCTGAGATAGTAAATGTCACATATATCTAAACTAAAAGCCCTGAATGTGAAGACAATTAGCTGTTGATCACTCTTTTGAAAACATTAAACTGCTGTTTGATTTATACTTAAGTAAAATGCTGTTCATGTTAAAATAATTCTTTGTCCTTATCATTTTTCAGGTAATAGAATAAAAGGATTTGGAAAAATTATTAGTGTGAAGATCATCTATGAATGAGGAACTGCAGCATGTTCAGGAATTTCAGCAAAATTGTAATGGACAGTAAAGTTATTAAAATTATAAAATGTCCCCCTCTATATAAATGGGTTTGCTCCTCTCAGGAGATCTTCTAACTTTTTAATGCTTGGTAGTGTACAATGAGGTGCCTTTAAATTCTACATCACTCCTGGAAGATACATATAACACACAACAATACAGTAGAAGCAACATGTCTAAAAATTTGGATATCATCAACTTGTCATTTTTACTGGAACATGAAAGAGAAACTATATTGGGAGTACTGAAGAGAGATGAATACTTGAAAAAAATTGAAGATAAAAGGATCAGGTAATATTGTATAATCTGTAACCCTTAGCATTTTTTAACACAGTACTCCAATACACATGCCCAGGCATTTGAGAAAATATGTCTGTATTGACATTTTCATTAGATATAATACCACAGTGTATCATATCTGGATATACATTTTGAAGTGTTTTTTGTGAATCTGTGGGTTATATGTGGCTAGAATAAATCATGTTATTTCAAATGTCTGCATGTATGTACGTCTGTCAGAACTTTCTAAAACTTACAATTGTGTAATTGTTAAAAACTATTTTGGTGGTATTTGTGATTCTTGTGCGAATCCTCTATGTATGATTTCTTGAGACAATATTTTACCAGCATTGTTGTCTCATGGTTATAATCTGGTTCATAACCTGTGTTCTCTGACTTATAGATCAAACTTGCTGTCGACTAAGCAGATAGCCTTGCTGTTGAATATTTTATTGAGGGCATGTTGATTAATCTTTATGTGCTACTTAGAAATTTAGTTTCTAAACAGTATAGTGCAGTTTGATGTGTATGTATATACACATATGTAAAGTATACTGGCTCAAGTTAACATACATCCTCTGTGTTAACATAAAAGCTATTCTTTAGTTTTAAGAACTTGTTGGCTAGTATGCAACTGCTAATGTGTGGTAAAAAGTAATGCTTAGAAGAAATCAATATGCTTCTTGTTCTCTCAATATAACAGGAAGATTTTTATTAATTCAGGGAAAGGAACACTATACTTTAGTAAAGAGGAGATGATAATTGCAAAACAGCAAACTATTTTTTTATAGATTGCTTGTATTTCTTTGCCTCTTTTGGTAACAAGCTATGTATATTTGCACTCCTTAAAATCACTGTTCTCATGAAGAGAGCAGAAATGGATATCTAATAGAGTGAAGCTCTATTCACTCTATTCACTGCATGTGAAGCTGAGAAATTCTCAGCTCAAAACTCTCTCATTGATTCTTCAGAAATGAGAACTGTATGGCTGAAAAAAAGAAAAGTACAAGCAGCAAACGATAAAAATTCTAAGGGTTGATGAACATATATACTACAGTAGGCACCAAGAGAACAATCAACTATATGAACATGGATTGGGGACCTTGTCTCCACACATGTTCAGTATATATAGTGACTACATTTGTTACTGTCTCTTAACACTGAAATCTAATACAGATGTAAAGGATACCATTATATGTCTCTGGTATTCCCTTTTCTCCCAACCTGTGGTTGAGCAAAGATATAAAATGCATCATTCAGTATGTACGTTCATCAGAAGATATAGAATAGAAACTGCTGTACATGCTCAGAACAAATTGTAAATTTGGGGGCAAAACTCCAGTTCAACCCAATAAGATATAGGCTGCAATCCTGTACAGTTCAGCCTACCATTGTTGTTAACTTCTGTCAAGTCAACTTTGACTTATGGTGACCCTATGAATAAGAGGCCTCCAAGTCACCCTTTCAGGGCCATGGCTTCCTTGATTGAATCTATCTGTCTAGAATGTGGTCTTCCTCTTTCCTGCTGTCTTCTATCTTACTAAGCATTATTGTCTTTTCTTGGGACTTGTATCTTCTCATGACATGTCCAAAGTAGGACAACTACAGTTCAGTCATCATGGCTTCTAGGAAGAGTTCAGGACCTTTTGCCTTTTGGCATTCCACGGTATCTGCAGAACTCTTCTCTAGCACCACATTCAAATGAGTTGATTTTTGTCCTGTCTGCTTTCTTCACTGTCCAGCATTCACAACCATACATAAAAATGGGAAGTATGATGACATGGAGAATCCTAACTTTAGCATTCAATTATATATTTTTACACTTGAGGCTCTTGCCCAGTTCCTTCATAGCTGCCCTTCTAAGTCCTAATCATCTTCTGATTTCTTAACTATAGTCTCCATTCTGATTAATGATTGATCCAAGGTATGAGAAATCTTGAACTATTTCATTGTCTTCATGGTCTACTTTAAATTTACGTAAGTCATCTGGTCTGTGGTCATTATTTTTGTTTTCTTAATGTTCAACTATGCTCAGCATAGCATAGTAGGTCCACATATTGAACAGCCTCTGAAGCCCCTCATGGCCCTAGAGAGCATTCAGGATTGCAGAACATCTGGCTGTGTCCCTATAGCCAGACATGAAATGATTACAGCAGTGTTGTGACCTCTGGGGACCCAGTGAATCTCAGTGCAAATGTCATTATTTCATGTCCAAGTATGAGGAGATGCTTCTGCAAGCCTGTCTGTTCCCCACAAAGCAAGGAAAATATAGGGAAGACTTTGGGTGTAGTGAGAGGCATGAAGGGAATACTAACCCATTCAGTATTCAAAAAAAGAAAAAAAATAGGTGAATGTACATATATTTATAACAGGATGCCAGCCTGCATGTAATGTCATGATCATTTTCAACGGGAAGAGAAGAAAGATATAAAATCCATGTTAATGGGATTTGGGATACTGAGATAAATATCTGTACTAGTGAATTACACTGTTCCAGAACTTTACTTCTGGCTTTAGTCAAAAAATGTTTTTAGTTTACTAATGCAATAGTAACTGAGTGCCTAGTGAATCTATTTTACTGATGCACAATATTTTATTTTTGCTTAGCATTTAACACAGTTTGACAGTGGTTGTCTAAAAGCTTCGTGGTTGGTAGATTAAAGTCTGATGACTCATTTGCTTCGTCCATCTCCTGCAATCTTGGAACACTTAATTCTTCCAATTTTGAAATCAGCGCATTGTCATGGTAGTTTAATGATTCACTCTTGAAGCCACTGCAAGCAAATAGGGGAGGAAATTCATGTCAAACACAGCTGTTTGAATTTATCGTAATCTAAAGCACTGGTAAAGTTGAACATCTTTATTTGGTTATGCTTGTGTCTTCCTGTTTCTTTAAGGACGTTCAAACTGCTTTCCTGGAGTTCCCAGATTGTTTTTTCCATACCAATACCTGCCTCACGTGAACCCAACTGGCTTCACAGAGGATTGTGCCTTAGGTGACTTCACAAGATTCAGTAAGCCCACTTGTGGTAATCTTCAAGACTCCCTCCTTGAAATCATGCCACATAGTTCAGGTGGATATGAATATTTTAGCCAGTGCTTTCAGCAAGTAGTTGCAAATAATTAATTCAGATAAACCGTGGCTTGCTTTTGGCAGGGAGGGGAACCCCAGGTAGGTCCACATATAGAAGGCACCAGGTTGGGAAAAGCATCTCATGAGCAGAGCATCAGGGCAATGGTCAATTCCCAGTTTATTGCTTGCTCTGTATTGTTATTGCGTGCCTTCAAATCATTTCCAAGTTAAGGCAACCCTAAGGTGAACCTGTCATGGAGTTTGCTTGGCAAGATTTATTGAGAGGCTTGCCCAAGGGCACCCAGTGTTTGAGTCCAGCACTCAAACCACCACAGCATGCTGGCTCCAGGTTGCTCTGTATAGTTAAGAGGTATATTGTCTCTGAAGGGGACAGTTCACTGTAATTTTAAACAAGTTTAATTGACCTCTAGAATGAGACAGAATTACTCATGATAGATCATCAGTTGAACTTTGGTAAAGTTAGTTTTTGCACCATACTTCCCAGAATTCTCTAGCCAGAGTTTTCCAGACCTTGGTTACTGTTGTATCTGCTTGAATTCTAAGAGGTTATTGCTATAAGACATGCACAATCCTTGTCTCTATACATCTTGCCTGGGCCACAAGTCTTGACGGAAGTTCATTGTGCTGCTTGGCCAGATCTGGTGGAATCAAAATAATTGTACAGTATAGTTCTGCACAAGAAGTATTAAGCTTATAGAGGAGGTGGGGGGAGAGAGCAGCATAGAAATTATTTTATCATTATCCTTCTTGAAATATACTACTTACATTTTTGCAGCAAGTCTCATGAATTTTTATAGCTGACAGAAGTTTTGCTCTTCTGGGATATTCAGTCTCTAGAGAAAATGCATGAGTTCACTATTTTTACTTCAAGTGTTTTGTCAACCAGAAACTACTTTCCTATCTGAACTATTGCAGCTCTGAAAAATTTGCATAATTGAACTGAGAAAAGCCCATGGAAGATGGCAGGATGCTTAGTTAAAGCCATATTATGATATCTAGGGTACAGCAGCTTCAGAAGACCTTCCCAGTCATCAGTGAGGTGTAAATGTGAACTTTGTGGGGTACTGAAACAAACAGGACACACCTGTGCCTTTTGTTATAGTGCTGTCAATGACACATAGTGGTACAGTCGTCCCTCCGTATCCACGGACTTGCCATTCAAAGTTTCAATTACTCGCAAATGGCAAGCATGCAGCTCCCTCCGTTCCTTCCCTTCCTTCCTGCCCTCTTTCTTACTGTGGGGTTTACCTTTGCCTCGGGGGTCAGGAGGGGGTCTTTCTTAAGTCCAGGGAGGGCAGTCTCGGCCTTCCCTAAGCCGTGCTAGCCTTCTCCAGGCTGCACAGCCTTCTGTGGGCTGGCTGCCGTGACCAGTGTGGCCTTCTCTTGGAGGTAAGTAGGTGAGGGAGGGAGGTAAGGAAGAGGTAAGGAGGGAGGAAGAGAAGGGAGGAAGGAAAGAAAGAGGGAAGGGAAGGGGAGGGGGAGGGGAGGGGAGGGGAGGGGAGGGGAGGGGAGGGGAGGGGAGGGGGGAAATAGTCAGTTCCTATTGTACTCAATGGTGCTGCCATTAGGGACAATGGGAATTGAATAGTTGCGAAATTTCGTATTCGCGCAGGGGGAGTCCGGAATAGATCGCCCGCAAATCTGGAGGGATGACTGTATATTAATGCACATACTCCAGCCTTGTTATATAATGTGTAAGGTAGCACTTTTAACAGGCAGCAATTCTTTTTTATGTGCTTTGTTTTCCTTTGAGCACATTGCTTCATCTTGTATGATGAGTTGCATAACTCTTTGCCACTTCAAAAAAAAAATTAGCTTGCCTAAACATTTCAGTATGTCTTCCCTTATCTGGAGGGGTGATTACAAAGGCTTTATTTTCCAAGTCTTAGATTATTCAATCATCTTTGACAATATTTATATTTACTAAAAAATTGTCTGTATGTGTCTCTAAATAGACTAGAACATTCTGTAAAAGTAATAACCCCTTTCTAAAACTCTCCCCACACTTACAGTTAGCATTAAACTCAAGTGTGTATCTTAGATTCTAAAATAATATACCTTAAAGCCTCTTGTATAGTAACTGGAAGTGTCTCTCAACCCCAGTGACATGTGGTTGGTATTGAAAGATGGCAATTAGAAGAATACTTGGGTTAGTCCATGAGGACTGAAATCATAGCCAATGTGATAGAAGAAAGGACTGGAATCACATTTGAATAAATTGTGCCCTAGTTATATACTGAGATGTTCTGTAAAGCCTGTTCATTTAATTTTCTTGAATACATACAAACAGTCTTTTCAATAGGATTTCATTAATAATCCTTTGAAGAGAGTAATATAATGTTAATTAATGAAGCATGTACATAGGCTGGAATTGAAATAAGGCCAGTGTGTTCCTTAGTAGTATTGATTTTTTTCCCCTCTTTGTTGCCCTGACTGGATTTAATAGTTCATTACCATGAATGTTTGTTCCCAGTGGAAGAGAAATTGCAGTCCCTTTCAATTCACAGGGGATCTGTTCTGGACCCCCTCCCCCAAGAATCAGAAGAAGCGCAAATATTGGAGCCCCATTGTATTTAATGGCTGTGTGGCCCCGCACACGCACTGCAAATGCCATTTTGTCCCGCCTGGCTTCCCATCCGTGGAAATTCAAAACTGCAAATGGGGAGTCAGCGAATCTGAAGGGACAACTGTATAATGATTTCAGAATTACCTGTAGCCTTCATCCATTCTTTGCTCTTTTCTGCCTTCCTCTGGGTTATCTGCCTGCCAGACGAGATCCGTCTTATTACCACCCTTGCTGCTTTTAAGAAAGCAGTAAAGACAGATCTCTTTCGGCAGGCCTTCCCGGAATAACTGTGGTCTGGTGATAGATGAGTTTTTAAATTTGTTTTAAGGGGATGGGAGGGTGGATTATGGGATGAGGGAATGTTTTAATTTGTTTTGAAATTGTTGTACCCCGCTCCGATTGCCGCGCAGAGGGGCGGGCTATAAATAAATAATTATTATTACATTATTATTCCTCTCTTCATGCTAATGATTTATTCTTGAAACTGCAGCTTCTAAAGCTAGCTCTGGTCCTTCACACAAATTTGTTTTTTGTTGGAAATGGAGAGTAGTTCCCTGTATGGTGGTCATCCTGTTGCTGAAGATAGTCTGAACTATAGTTTTTTGGTGGGGGGTTTTTGGCTATGAGGCCGTGTTCTAGAAGAGTTTATTCCTGACATTCACCAGCAGCTGTGCTGGCATCTTCAGAGAAAGATGCCAGCCACAGCTGCTGGCAAAATATCAGCAATAAACTCTTCTAGAACACGGCCTCATAGCCAGAAAAACCCACAAAAAACTATGGACACTGTCTGTAAAAGCCTTCAACTTTACATAGTCTGAACTACTTGTTGGGCTAGTTCTATGTCTTACTATACTGCAAAACATGATTCTGGGAGTTTAAAATACCCCATCTGCCTGGATGAGGGTTAAACATTGTGTTAAACACTGTGTGTGTGTACAAATGACAGTGCTATTTAGGGATTCCATGGACTCCCACCTTAGGTGCCGTCTTAATCTCATGAAAGCTATGAGATGAGTATACCTGTGAAATGACCAGAGTGCTTTGATTGTGTGTTCCTATATGCCAGGGGGCTAGATAGCCCTTGTAGTCTCTTCCAATTCCAATTCTATGATTCTTTGATTTTATATTGTATATAACAGGGGTAGGCAACCTTTCCCCTTTAAGAGCCGAGGGACTTCAGCTCCCAGAATCCCAGGAGCTATTGGCCAACATGGGACTATTGGCCAACATGGCTGAGGCTTCTGGGAGCTGAAGTCCCTCAGCCTTTAAAGGGGAAAGGTTGCCTACCCCTGGTATATAACAAAATGCCCAAGATTAGCCAATGAGTCTCATAGAAACAAAGGAAATTGGCTTTAAATCTCAGTTTATCATTCATGATGGAGCAAGGTGCCTTATACCATTTTTCTTATGTTATATCTCTATATACAGAAAAGATTTTACCTGTTTATAAAACAACTCTGATTGTGAATGTTCTTCATTCTGGTGGCGCAGTGGTTAAATGCCTGTACTGCAGCCACTCACTCATAGACCACAAGGTTGCGAGTTCAGTACTAGCCAGGGCTCAGGCTAGACTCAGGCCTGCATCCTTCTGAGGTCGCTAAATGATTACCTAACTGTTGGGGGGGCAATGAGCTTACAGTTGTAAACCGCTTAGACATCCCATAGCACGATATGAAGCGGTATATAAATGAAGCTGCTTTGCTTTCTTATTCATTATTTGCCTATGTTCCAAAGTATTTGCATGAGCCATTCCGCATCTTCTGACTCAGTCATTTCTTATTGCGGAATTATTCACACTGTTAAAAATAGTTCCACTATTTGAAAGTAGATGATAAGCTACATTCAGAAATTGCCATATATTTTCCAGTTTATATGTTAACACAGCTTAGAGTGATTGGAATTCATTTTATTTAATGTAATGCTCAGCACTTGACATTTTGAATCCACACATGTGAGCTTACTCCAATAAAAAGTGTTCTGGTGTTAAAATTCTGAAAGGAGGCTTGATTTGTGATGGCTCGTTCACCTATGTATGAGTTTTAAATATGCTTTCATGAAGTAGAGACAACATATGAACCATTTTATGAAGTGACAAATTATGCCTGTTTGAAACCTTTTTTTCAAAATGAAACTTCTGTTCTTTCTTCAAGGAAGTTGAAGAATGAGTTATTGGAAGTGAAACGGAAAGGTGGACGGCATCAGCAACATCAGCTTGACAACAGCAGGGTCTGCATTCGTTGTCAGAAAAATTTGGGCTTAATCTTTGATAGAGGAGATCTCTGCCCAACATGTGGACTCAGAGTTTGTAGTAAATGCCGTGTTGAAGGGATGGAGGGCAACTGGAAATGCACTGTGTGTGATAAGATTGCGTAAGTGTTGTGTTTTTTTTAAGTGGAGACATTTTGGTAATTCATATTTACTGACCTCATGTTATATCATTGGTGACCGGCATTAAAATGTAAGCAGTGAAGAGGGCTGAGATAGTAAAAACATACTCGGACTTACTTTGAGCTAAGGAGATCTGAAACCTATAAAATGGGATACAGTCGTAACTTGGGAAACAAAACCTCTAACAAACAAGTTTCTTTTTACAAACTCTTTTTATACCTATGTAATCCCCCCCTTTCTTCTTCATCCTCTATCACTGGAGAGTTTTTTGTAGTTCCATCAGTCTTGAGAGGATGGTGAAGGAGGATTGGAGAAACACAGATTGCCAATATTAAGCTGCAGCAGAATCACTGCAGTAAACAAAGGAATAAAGCTTGAGCTAGGAAAGAATGGTCTTGTACTCTAGCTGATCCTGCTGTAAATGTGTGTGCTCACCTACAGCAGGCAAGGTAAACAGCAGCTGCCTCCTGAAACCATTACTAAGCATGTGTGAACAGCAAAACAGAGAGAAAGGGGTAAGCCAGATAAGCCTACCTTACTAGCTCCTTCCACAATGTTAAAAAAGCATAGATCTAAATGGCCAGCAAATCATAAGAAAAGTGGAGTTTGGTAACAGAAAAAATTATCCCTGAATACATTTGGAAAAAGCCTTCAGGTAGTCTGTAGAAGGTTCAAAATGTTTTTGTTTGTTTATGCAAGGCTTGAAGGATCTGGTTGTTTCATTTTACATGTGTATATTGTTAGTTTTGGATAAAACGTTCTTCTGGAACACTTTCATGTTCTTTTTTGTGTGGTGTAGGACCATAATCCTATTTTTTTTATATATGTTATTTCTGCTTCTGGTACTGAATTTTCTGTTAAAGATGCAATGCTCAGGAACACATCTGCTTCATTGATTAAGTATATCTGTATTAAACATTTTCATTTGGTCCCATACTACCATTTATGTCCCCTGTCAATATTATCATTATTTCATTAACCTATATATTGCAGAGAGGTTGTAAAACTTCTTTTTAAAACTAACACCCAGCATTGCTAAAGCATACCCAGACCAGCCGGTAGCTGTTAGTTTCCATATCAGTAGGATGATGAAACCACTCCAGGTTTTAGAGCAGACTTTAAAGGAACCATCCACATTGCTAAACCCAATTCCCAAAATAGATGCAGCACCCCATATAGCTCATTTATAGTTCAGAATAAAATCCCATGCATATTCACTGGCCCATTACCATAGAACTTGGCCACTGCCACTCTATTCTCTGGTTGGCCCTCTAGATGACTTAGATATACTTCCAGTGATGAAATGTCAAAACTGAGCATATTAGTTCACTTGTCTGCAAATAGGTATAAACAGCTCTCTTTTCTCCAAGTCATATTTCTGCCCTTGCAAGCAAGCAAGCAAGCAGCTTGGGATTGGTGGTGGTATAACTCTTAAGAGTTTGAGAATGCAAAGAGATCTTGCAGCACCTTAGGGAGTAGCTGAAAGAAAAGTTCGTAGCATAAATTTTCATAGACTTAAATCTGTTTGTTCACATGCATCAATATGCAAAGGGATCCTTTTGCATACTGATCCAGACTAACATGGCCGTGTCTTTAAATTCTTAAGAGTTTTAGTTCATGATATGATTGACTTTACTGAAACAAACCATTCTCAGCTGATGCTAGCAGAAGCAGCTGTACATAACGCACATAATTGATAATTTGGGATGGGTTGGTTTCTTACTGCTTAAAATTGGTGAGTGGTTGGCAAATAAAAGGAACTTTATGTGCCTTTTGTTCCATGGCATGAAATGAGAAGTGGAGGGCGGGATTGCTAATAAATAACACCTTGTGGATTTTTTTGTGGGCAGAACCTGTCATGGGCTTCAATTGTAATGTTTGCCACATGTTGTGATCTGTAAAAATAGCCTTTGTGAGAGCAGCATAATGGCTGCCAGCACCATAAAAAATGGTCAAATGAAAGATAGAGAATTTTGCTTAGATCTCCTGGTACATTCTGATTAATAAGTCATTTCAGTTGCTTGTTAGTCATATCTCAAGAATAAAAAGCTTCTTGAATTTCAGAACATGCAGAAGTAAAATTATAATCATGAAGCACTTCATTATGTTGTGTAGGTTGGCAATTAAATATGAAATGATGGAAAATTTCTAAGCATTGTTTAACAAAGTATAAAGAGTGAAAGACATGAAAGAGAAAATGCTAAGCATAAGAGCTTACCAGTCCATAAGCTTTTTTATTTCTAGTGCAGTGTTTCTTTTTAACTAGTTAAAGGCAAAGTGCAGATGACTTTAAAAGATGTTTAAGGTACCTGTGTATGGTAACTGTGAAATGTAATATAATGGTTTAAATATTGCTACAGTCAATCAGCTTATGTGCAGTTTAAAAACTTGTTGGTGCTAAAACCTTCACTATTAACCTTCACTGTTAAGTTGTCACCATGTAGTTTCAACTTTTTTTTAAAAGTGCTGTTCTGCAGAGCTTCTAAGCACCGTATTGCATAAGACCATCCCATCCCTTGTTCA
This sequence comes from Phrynosoma blainvillii, assembly GCA_026167975.1. NCBI lineage: Eukaryota > Metazoa > Chordata > Lepidosauria > Squamata > Phrynosomatidae > Phrynosoma > Phrynosoma blainvillii. The sequence goes on from JANUYF010000003.1 coordinate 253,491,591, forward strand.
AGGGCGCCTTCTGCATTTATGTGGGGACTGGTTTGGCAATGGTAGGTTCACATTTTAGTAGTTTAGTATGGTTGCTCTTCTTATTGAAGAGCTCCTTGAGTTCATCAACAGACAGTTGTGACAACCATCTTTTACCACACAGCACCAAGATATGACAGGTGCAGATCTAACTGTTTAAGCCCAGATCTGCTCTGATCATGTAGAAACCAAAATGTCCAATTAAAGAGCACATTGTGCACAGGAGATTGTGTTTATGTAGAAAATCCCCCCTCTTTACTTTTACTATCCTACTTTCCTCAAGGTATTTTTTCCCTTTTGCCTGGTGGAGGGGGGAAGACTTGCACATGCACTTTTAGATCTTTATATCTGACCTCTTGTTTTTTACGTATTCAGAGGCAGATTTAGGTTTAAATGCATGGATCTACAACCATCTACTGTGAGCCCTAAACAATGCAAAGTAGAATATGCTTAGTGGACTATCAAAAGAATGTTAGGCTACTAAGTGTTCCATACCTAATAAATTCATATTATTCCAAAAATTAGATTATCACAGTACTTCTGTTTTGCTTTAAATTTTTTGCAAATTGATTAAACATTCAAGATTTTCAGAAAATACTAGGCCATTTATTTGTTGAATTCATGTCTACACTTCAACATTTTAAAGAAGCAACCAAAGGTTTTTCTTTTGTGTGAAAACAAATTAAAAACTTTGGCTTCTAATCTTGTGAAATGCCTTTCTATTTAGTAAAGAAAGATAACACTAATTACAGCAGACAGTTGCACATTCAATAAGATGTACATTTGGATTTAGGCAGCAGCTTAAGAAGGATTAATGATTATTCAGAAGGCAAATATATATCTCATACAATTCCAATACACTGATTTGTCTGAGTCAAAGGAATTCTACAGTGTTAAATTGTTAAATTTGGGAGGTGAGGAAGAGTCCCTTAAGTTGTGTTCTTCATATCATTTTTTTTCTTTATTAAATGTGATGCTGACAGTTGGCCAGATATTTCACAGAATCAAATCCCATTCCCATGCTGGTGAGGGAGTCAGGCTGGAAGACTAGACATTTTATGTGTTTTTATTTCCATAATGATGATAGTTATTTAGAGCACAGTTTGACCACAAATTTAAGTACAAAAAGTTACTGGGGGAGGGGAGAGGACAAAGAAGATTATATCACAAAACCCTCTTTTCACTGCATGATGTGTAACTACTCATTACTAAAAAAATTATATATACGGGTTGAGATTCCCTTCTCCAAAATTCAAAATACCTCATTTTCCTGCGTATAAGACTACTTTTTTACCTGCAAAATCTGTGGCTAAAGTGGGGGGGGGTCATCTTATACGCCGGATATAAGGATAATGAGGATAGAGGTGCTAAAACTCTATATTTTGACTGGAAAAATTGGGGGGTCATCTTATACGTGGGTCGTCTTATACGCCGGAAAATACGGTACTCCAAAATTGTCCACATGGGTTGCTGAAATTGTGACACCTTTGCTTTCTGATGCTTCAGTGTACACATATTTTGTTTCATGCACAAAATTATTTAAAATATTATGTGTAAAATTACCTTCAGCTATGTATAAGGCATTTACAAAACATAAATGATTTTCATGTTTAGATTTGGGTCCCATCTCCAAAATAATTCATTATATATATGCAAATATTAAAATCTAAAACACTTCTGGTCTCAAGCATTTTGGATAAAAGGGATTCAACCTGCACTGTGCCTAGCATATTTACTCACTCCATCTCCCCACTTTGATTTTTACAACCTGGAGTTTTACAGCTTAGAATTAAAATGTATTTAATTGACATTGTTTCCATTTGATGTAAACAGTATACTTAGCATTGTGATGGTGTAAACTATTTTATTGTAGCAAAAATGTTACGCAAACAGAAATGTACGGATAGTTGGTAGTTGCATAAGTATTTATCCCCCTGTGTCAGTGCAGGATAGAAGCACCTTTGGTAGCAATCACAGCTACAAGTCTTCTTGGGTAAGTCTCTATTAGCTTTGAGCAGGTGGATCCCACAATAATATTTTTCTGCTTCACAATGCTGAGTATCTTGTGTACATTAAGTGGTAACAATGCCAATTATATCCATTTCAATTCTAGGCTGTAATGCAACATAATATGGATAAGTCAAAGAATGTGTGTGTATACTTTTGAAAGGCACTTATGCAAGGCACTGCAAGTTTTTATACTTTAGAATATTTAGAACCCACCATTTAGGAGAATCAGCATGGTATAGTGGCTGGAATTGGATCTGGTAGCAAATAGGCTGGAAATGGAAATGTTAAAAATCTTGGCATTAGCTTCTTTGGACTACTGTCCACCTCATCAAATGCATCTGATGACATGGACTGGAGCCTATGAAACCTTATACTAAATAAAACTTTAGTCTGTAAGGTTCCACAAGACCCTTCATATTAGTTGTACAAAACTAGTATGGCTATTGGAATCATTAAAAATGATGGAAGTTCACTAGGCCACACCATTCAGAATCCTAACAATTAGATTTTATATTAATTGAAGGCTTCTGAACAATCTTCAAGGGAACACTTGCTTAGAATGTTGGATTACTTGGATTACTGCAACGCACTCTACATGGGGCTACCCTTGTGCCTAACTCGGAAACTTCAGCTGGTACAAAATATGGCAGCCAGGTTAATTACCGGTACATCTAGGAGGGAGCACATTACACCTGTGCTTAAATCCCTCCATTGGCTGCCAATTAGTTTCCGGGCGCAGTACAAGGTGTTGGTTTTGACCTTTAAAGCCCTACATGGCTTGGGTCCAACTTATCTTAGGGACCGCCTCTCCCCATATGAGCCCCCCCGTGCCCTTCGGTCAGCCGGGAAGAACCTACTCCAACAACTGAAATCCAAATCTAAACAGACCTCGCAGAGGGCATTTTCCATCATTGCCCCTAAACTATGGAATGGCCTGCCGGATGAGATCCGTCTCATTACAACACTCACTGCTTTTAAGAAAGCAGTTAAGACGGATCTCTTCCGACAGGCCTTCCCAGACTGATCCCCTTTTGAGGAACGAATACTGAATCTCCCCCAGGCTCTCTGTTGTCTTGCCACCATTATTTTATAGTTTTATTCTTTTATTGATTCTTGTTTTAAATCTTTATAGTTTAATTTTGTCTTAAGGGGGGGAGGGATGGGGGGAGGGATTGGGATACCTGAATGTATTTTAATTATTGTATTTTAACTGCTGTGAGCCGCCCCGATTGCTATGCAGAGGGGTGGGATAAAAATAAAATTTATTATTATTATTATTATTTGTGGTAATCCAACTGAGAACCTGGATCAACATGGCCAGATTGTCTCTGCAGCAGTAGATGATAAAAAACATACCATGCCACAGAAGCCACTTTGTCTAGGTGTATCTGCCCCCTCCAATACATACATATTGTGACCTTTCTTGGAGGTTTCTCTGTCTTAGGAGATGATGTTCAAATGCTTCTGGAAAAAGTTTCTCTCTTAACACCCACAGAAACACAGAATAATTTGAACACCATATTCCCTGACATATACTTAGGACACTCATGTACCCTATCTTTTCAGCATTTAGATAGAATTTATTGACTTTCATTTATCTCATTATCAGAACTAGGTTCAGCTCTTCCTTACCTTCAGAAACAAAAAGGTAGAACTGAGTGTCATCAGTTTGCTTGTTGGCACATTATTCCAAATGTCTTAGTATGTTAAGTCCCTTCAGCCAGTGACTTGATATGTTAAAAAAGGCATATGCAGGCTGGAGCATTTTGGGAGCCATAGTGCATATGTGTATACCTATAAATCATCATGTGTTTTATAGACTATAGCAAAGCCTTTAACTGCATAGATCATGAAAAGCTATGGAATGCCCTTAAAGACATGGGAGTGCCAACACATCTGATAGTCCTAATGAGGAATCTGTACTTGGGACAAGAGGCTACGTCAGAACAGAACATGGAGAAACAGAATGGTTCCCAATTGGCAAAGGGGTCAGACAAGGCTGCATCCTCTCACTCTATCTGTTCAACTTGTATGCAGAACATATTATAAGAAAAGCAGGCTTGGCCATAAAAGAAGAAAGAGTGAAAATAGGAGGAAGGAATATCGACAATCTAAGATATGTAGATGACACCATAATTCTAGCAGAAAACCTCACAGACCTGGAGCACCTACTAAGGAAGATGAAAGAAGAAAGTGCAAAGGCAGGCTTAATGTTGAACATGCAGAAAACAAAAATAATGATCTCCGAGGACCTTCACAAGTTCAACCTAGACAATGAAGAAATAGAAATAGTAAGAGAATTCTCAGACCTCGGATCAAACATTGATAGAAATGGGGACTGCAGTCAGGAAATCAGAAGAAGACTAAGAATGGGGAGGGTGGCTTTGAAAGAACTAGAAAAGATAAAATGCAAAGATATACAATTGAGCACAACAGTTAGAATCATACAAGCCATTGTATTCCCTATTACCATATATGGATGTGAGAGCTGGACAGTTAAGAAAGATGACAGGAAGAAAACCAATTGATTTGAGATGTGATACTGGAGAAGAGTGCTGAGGATCCCATGGACAGCCGAAAGGACAAACAAATGGGTCCTAGAGCAGATCAAGCCGGAAACCTCCCTGGAAGCCAAGATGACCAAACTGAGGCTGTCGTACTTCAGACACATCATGAGAAGGGAGGACTCATTGGAAAAGACAATAATGATGGGAAAGGTGGAGGGAAGTAGGAAGAGAGGATGGCCGCATGCCAGATGGATGGACTGAATTAAGGAGGTCATTAGTATGAGGTTGCAGGAATTAAGTAGAGCAGTGGAGGACAGAGGGTCTTGGAGACGTTTCATCCATAGAGTCACCATGAGTCGAGAACGACTCTAGGGCACTTAACAACAATAAAACAAAAGTGCATATGTTATGGGGTCCCGTAGAAATCCTACCAATACCATCCTCTGGTATCAACACTGCTAGTAGGAATGGAACCACTGTTAACATCTTGCCTCCCCCCCCCCCCCCCGCCATGTACCTATTAGTGTATAATAACTATTATTCCGTGGAGGTGTTTATAAATTAATAACTAAAAGCAGGAAGTTTTGGCCAAATGCATCACAGATATGTTCTTCAATATGAAGAACCACTAGAAAATAAGCAGAATTTCAGTTGAAGATGAACCCTGGAAAAGCTGTGTAGGAATTAAGAACCTTTTCTTGTCAAAAATATGAATTTCTTTACCTTATATAATTTAGATCAGGGGCTGGCAACCTACGGCCCACGGGCCGGTTCCAGCCCAGGGTCCCACACTTACCGGCCCAGGCAGACCCCTGCCGCCGCCGCACGTTTTGGTCTTTGCGCGGCCGCGTGCTCTGTGACTGCCATTTTGTTTTCCAAAATGGCCACTGTGACGCATTTGCGCATGCGCAGGAGTACTGCGCATGCGCAAACGAGTCGTGGCTGCCATTTTGTTCTCCAAAATGGCAGCCGCGACTCGTTTGCACATGCTCAGTACTCCTGCACATGCGCAAATGCATCGCGGCGGCCATTTTGGAGAACAAAATGGCAGCCGCGACATGTGCAGAGCGGCGACAGCAGTGTGCGTAGCGGTGGCGGCGGCAGCTCGCATGGCGGTGGGGGTTACACGCATGCCGCCATTCCCCTCCCTCGGCCTGCCGGAAGGGACGACTTCGGGGGACCGGCCCCCGGCTCAAAAAGGTTGCCTACCCCTGGTTTAGATGAATGCAGTGTCATACACTGAGGCAACATCCCATTTAGCATGGTATTCAAAGACAAGAGAAAGATATAGTCATGAACATCACCAGTCTTACCTGGTGCTTATCTGTAAAGAACTGAGAATGGTACAGTACTTGAAAAATGCCTCCTACTCCGAATAAAACAGAAGCATGCCCAGTCTCCTTGCTTGTTTGTGTATAATAGTTGGACTGCAAATCCTGTTGAGTTCCAAGAAAAAATCAACATCCTGGAGATTAATAGTACTGATAAGTTCTCTGGTCAGGAATATTTGTCAGGTTTCTAATATAAACATTTGTTATCAAGAAGAACAGATATCAGAACATTGCCGCATGGTAAACCTGGAAAAAAATTACAAACATTTACTCAGGTTATTTATGTTTTTATCAAATTTAAAATAAAAAACAAATAAATGGGGTGGAGAAGGGAGGGGAGAAAGTTCAAAGTGTAGTAAGAATGACTTTCAAAATGTCATGGCACACTTGGATTCAAAATCAATTGTATTTTGACATCAAAGGACCAATTTTTATACTTGGTTTGCATCTCTTTCCCAGGAGTGGCAACACCCTTGACTTCTGAACTTCTGATTTCACCTCTCCCTGTTTGGTCTCAATTAATGTTATTTGTGTAATTGATATAACCCCAGCCTTCTGAGACAGAACATGAATACTCTCAGGAAAGGCTAGCATCATGTATTGGCCTCAGTGGTATTTAGTTGAGGCCCATTTCTGACCCCCAGTAAGCACAAAGTGAAGCAAGGGTGGGTAACTACTATGGAGCCATGGGGTTCTTTCCATCTTGATCAAGTGATGGAGAGCTGCACTAATTTTCTTTCTTTCTTTTAAATAAAGTTTTCCACTTAAAACTATATAACAGTTGTTACTTTTATGTAAGATTAAAATTTGAAATTAATTAAAAACAACACCTCATTGAATTAGTAAATTCTTTAAAAATCTTCCCATGCATTAACAGGCCTGTAGTGAAAAAAACCTTTTTTTCAATATTGTAGCTGTATTTAATATATTTTGGTTGCTAAATTAAAAAAAAAAAACAACCCACAATAAAAATGTCGTACCACACACAGTTGTTTTCACATATTGATTTTTTATCAATTCACTTGTTACTCAGCTTTGATTAAGTGATTGATTAACATTGCTGATGTTCCAATATGATTTTTTTCAGACTTTTTGAATGGATTTTAGTATTTCATATCAGTGAATTAGTGTTTTGAAAGTTTATTAGGATGCTTTAGCCCTTTTTAAACCTTTGCAGAATAATTCTTTGCAGGCTAATTTCATTTAGTCACATATTACAACATAGAAACATCAGAGCAAGCTGTGAAAAAATGTATGTAATGGAGGAAATCTGAGGTCACTTTTGGATTTAGAACGCCAAATTCCTATAAAACTAGCATACCTTTAAAATAAGGTTTTTATGATCCCAAGTTCTGCAGGCCTGTGTTATTAACACAAATCCCCATGAATACTTGATTATTAAATTTGTATTTTTGCATAAGTGAAACTTAAATACACTTAATTTGACATTAATATGATATAGTCTATTGTTGATAGAAAAGGAACTAAGGGGCTGTACAGATGGCCCCTAAGGGGCGGCTCCATGCTGCCCTTTGGAGCACTGGATTGGGGCTGCGGCAACCGCACACCGTGGCCTCGATCCATCACTTTGCTATTCCAAAAAGATCTGGCAAATACCGCTCCTTTTTGGAGTGGCAAAAAGTCACCCTTGTTGTAGCAGTGGCGGCAGCTCTTCTGATCTCCTTTGGCACAGCGTGTCTAAACGCTGCGCCAAGGGAGCGCCCTGATGCCGCCCACCATCTGTTTGGGTGGGCGGCGTGAGGATGACATGGGGGCAGAGTCAGGGTGTGCAATTGCCTGGTCTGTACTGGCCCTAAGTTGACTGTGACATTGGTTGACATTGACTGTAGCACATTGAGCTCCTTTTCCCATTGACTATAATGTTTGGCAGTAAACTGCAGTATAATTTTTTTAAGAATTGTGGAGAGCATTTGGGATGTAAAAAGGGTTTGGTGATCATACATGATCCACAAGCCACACACTGCTCACATAAAGATAAAGCATTTTCCTCCTCTTGTCTTTTCCTCTGCATTGTTGTGTGGGCTGAACTTACAGACAGAAGCCCAAGTGAATGAATGGTGGTAGAAGTAGTGAGGAGATGGTGATCCCATGGTGGAGAGGTGAAGCATAGGCAGCCTCTTGCTCAAGAGTCAGAAGACACACAAGAGCTGCCACTGCTCATAGGTTGAGTGACTATTGCATGTGTCAGATGATTTATGAGATTCAGCTAGCTCTGAGATACCAGGGGCTATCTTCCTGTATCATGTAAAACAATGCTATTCAAAGTGGAGGTCCCTGGGCAGATATTGTTTCATGAGGTATCAGCTGCTGGTCCCTGGATAGTTTCCAGGGAAGAAAGAAAGAGTTGAAGCCAATGGGTTACATGCACATGGGGGGGGGGGGATTGCTGGTCTTCCCATGATTCCCTAACCCTAACCCTAAAAGTGGACTCAATTTGCACTATTTCTGGCAGTCTGCAACCCCCCTGTGTTGTTCTACTTGTTCTGGGAAAATTATTTGCAAGATAATTTCCTCCAAAGTAGACCTACTGGAATGATTTACAAAATGTAACTTTAGTGGCACTTAAAATCAGAGGAATGATATAATGAATTTGGGAACATCTTGCTTGTATTCCACCCCATATGTTAGGATTGTGTTCATTAAAGCTGGAGAACCCTTCATTCACAAACATCATTAACTTGCATCCCTTTTGATCTTCCTTTTTATAACTTTCTGTGTGCCATATTTATAATTGATCACCATATATCAGCCTTAATCTCTCTCTCTCTTCCTCTCCATAAAATGGAGAGAGATTAAGGCTGATCTCTGATATCTCCTTGGTTTCTCCCTTGCTTTCTTTGAGTTGTAGTCTGCAATTTAAAAACAGTAATAAGTGCACACATATTTCCTACAAAGATTAGGGTAAATAGTTAAACACTTTTATAAACTCACCAGAGAAATAGGGCTGGGAGTGGGGAACTGCTTAGGGAGATCTAATTTGGAACAGAAAAATTGCAGATGCAGAAAGTGTTACATGTTCTCCTTATCCCTTCCTCTTATTTTTCTCTTCTAAATTGTCTTTATATCCACTTTATTACCACCCCAAAAGTACTTTATTAAATGTTAAAAACAAAATGATGCTGAAATTGCTGTATTGCCTTAATTCCAGCAAAACATATTATTGGCATGTACTGGTATAATAGTCCTGTGACACTCTCCTTATCTTCTAATATTTGCTAAAGCAATATAGATTTCTTGGGCAAATGAGGAAAGCAAATGACTAACTCACATTTATTGTAAGAATTTGTACCATTTTAGGTTTATTTATTTCTGGCAGGCATCTTAGGATAGTAACAGGAGAATGGTTCTTCGAAGAGAGAGCAAAGCGCTTCAAACAGTCCAAGCTCCTTGGAACTGATATTGTTAGACGATCCATCCTACGCAAAGTCCCAGGTAAAAATAAGAGCAAAAGGAGTTTGCTTTCCCTATGTATATTTATAGCCTTGCTATTTTCTCATTTTTTGTTTTATAAAAAACTGGCATGTTCTGACCTGTTTTTTTCTCATGTTTTTAAAATCCTCTTATGTTGAATACCCAATGACCTCTTGTCCATGGAACTAAGGTCAACACCTGTTTAGTTTCAGCAGTACTGCAGCACCAAGTACTTCTTCCCCAAGGTGGAAACAGATGGACAGACTACAGAAGTGAGAATTGTGTGGCACTCCAGATGTTGTTGAATTGCAACTCCCAGCATTCCTCACTTATTGACTGAAGCTGGGGGGTGATATAATCCAACATTTGCTGAGCCACACATTTCTTACCTCTGAAGTCTGTCGTTCTGCCTTTGTCTTGAGGAAGAATTGTTACCAGTTTTATCTTGTAGCAGACCTTTGATTTTTTTTAAGCATCTGGATTATGTTTCTTATGTGCAGTTGCTTTGGGGACGGTTGCCCTTTTTCCCCTTGCCTTTATTACCCCCTCATTGTTTTGCTCATGCTAGCTGTTGCAGGAGTTTTACTTTAAAAGGTGGGGTATAACTACCTTAAAAAAGAAATGCTGTGGCAGCTGGTGGACTGCAGAACAAAAAGTGTTTTGCTGCACCCCGGCTAGGTGTTGTGAAGAGTTAGCTGGCCTGCTGTGCTCATTTTAGAGTGGGATCAGTTGTCTTAACATTGAATTACCTGATAATTATGCATTTGAATTCCTTTTACAGTTTTTAAAAGTGCCTTTCTTTTCTTTTAAAGATACTTCTTCTGAACAGGTAGAAGGGGGCAAAACCAAAGATGATTTGCCAGGGAGCTCGGAGGACACCTCAAAGCAAGATATGTTAGCTTCCCTCTCTAGTGGGACAAAATTAGTATTCAGTGGGCCCAGAAAAATTGGGTAAGGCATCATTTTATAATATGTGATAGATATCTGTTACTGACTCCAGCATAGTCAATCACTTGAATGTAAAACCTCAAGAAAAAAAGACTGCTTTTATTGTTATTGAAGCATGTGTTTTACAAGCATGGAGGTAATATGTATAAGTACAGAAAGGGGTTAACTGTTAGTGCTTTCTTAGTCCACTAAGGATTTACAATTAGATTTACTTATATTTTGAGCATTTTAAAAGAACAATTCAGAACGTACATTCTGCTCCATAAAGGACACAGTGGCATTTTAAGGCTTGATTTTATTCTTCTCCACTACTTCCCCGTACAAATTGCTCAGCTTAAAAATAAAATGTTTTCACTCTCTTGCTGATCTGCATCACACAATAAGCAATTGTTGTTGGGTTTTTTTAAAAGTATTATTTCCCCATTTCCCACAATACTAAAAAGTTGTGGAGGGAGGGGGTGTTGTAGAGTAAAACTGATCAACAAGATACTCAGGACAACAAAACCTTGCACCTCTTAACATGATTAATTGTACCTCTTAGCATGGTTAATTGGTTGACTTTGCTGCTACAGGATGTTGTAACAGCTATTAACACAGATGTCTTTAAAAGGGACTTGGACAAATTTGTGCAGAATAAGTCTGTGAATGTCTTCTAGTAATTCTGGGTATATTATTTCTGAGGTCAGAGGCAGCAGTGCTCTGACTACCAGTTGCTGGGAATCAGTAGTAGGAGAGTGCTAGTTTTCTTCTTGTGAGCTTCTAAGAGACAGGTGGTTACTGTTGGAAATTAAATGCCTAGATATGCCCATGGGCTGGTTCATCCAGGCTCATATATTCCTAAATCATTGGAGATGCAGTTGTGTCCTCATGGCAGCTCTGTCTCCAGTACCTTCTTTCATAATATTGCTTAGTAATGCGTGAGACAAATGGGCCAATGGTTCTGAAGGTCATGCACCATTGTCTCATTTCATCATGGAGAATGTTACTTCAAGAAAATGAAAAGACCCGGGCAGTGTCTTCTACGGGTCCTAGAGAATATTTAATGGTTTGATAGTTAATAAATTACAGGTAAAGATGATCTCATATCTTTTGCCTTTAAGGAATCTGCATATTAATGTCTATCTTTTAATCTTTGCTCAGCAAAAAAGTTTTCAAGGGAATTTCTAAAGGAGAAATTGCAAATGTGAAAGCAGAAGATGGAAGAAGCATTAGCTCAGATGCTGATATCCAGAGTATGAACAGTTCTGAGAGGTAAGAGAAATAGAATCATCTTTACACATCTTTATTTCTTCACTGTGTCCCCAGCCCTATCGCCACTACTGACTACAGTCCATGGGGTTTGTGAAGGAGAGTTTTGTTGGGACTGTAGCTGGGGAGGAAATGCTTAAACCTTCATTCTCCAGGCACTGTAATCCTGTTCAAAATCCACCTGATTAAAAATTTAAAAAACCATATCTGATATGATTGCAAGCAACACAGTTCACATCTATGTTCTGGGCTGAATGTGATGCATTTAGTTTCCTAAAGAATGTGAGCTGTCATTGTCAATAGTATTATTTCACTGTCCCACTGATTCTCTAATAAGCTTTCACTGTTGTAAAGAAAGGCTTTTCATAGCAGTTAATCACAACAGCGATATGACAAGATCAGCCAAGCAAAGGTGTAATTCAGCTTCCTTATCTAGCATGAAAGGAATTGCCAGAAAACCAAGAAGAATGCTTAGACAATGAAGTGACGTGTTTTCAAGTAAAAATATTAACTGAGTTAGAAAATTATTAGAAATCCCACTGCTGAATATTAAACACTTTCTGTTGCTCTGATCATGAATATAGGCAAGTATGAATAACTGAATGAAAGGGGAGAGGTCAAAATTGTGAATGCTGAAAATGTTGTAAGAAATTGACACTGGGTGTATATTGGATTGGATGGCAGCTCAGGTTGGGAATGTTTCACCTGAGGTACATTGGACAGATGGAACATTTTTTATCTTGGGGAAAGAGCGAACAGATGGAGGTAGCTGGAGCAGCTGAACAGCCCTTTGAGATCTCAAGCATCCCCAAATGGCAGCTGTTCCTGAAGGAGTCTATGAAAAGGGTCAGAACAAGTATGGCACACCATGTAGCCCTCATATGTCGAACAGTTGCACATCCCATATCCCTTAGTTTGGCATACGTGTTTATCAGCTGTGAATAATACTAAGGGTCCACAAGAATGGAACATTCATATCTGCTTATGGGTATGTATGTGCATATGTGCATGCATAACATGTTGATTCTGAAAGGTGAGGAGGATTGAGTTTGTTGAACATGTTAGGTGACGGGGCTGCACTTTCAATTTTTCTTTGACTTTAGAAATACTTAATTGGATAGGCTAAAAAGATGGCCCTTCAGATGTTGATGTATTGCAATCTAGCCAGCATAAGAGTCGAAAGATTATGGGAGCTACAGTACAACATCTGGAGGATCACATGTTCCATACTTCTTGACTAGAAGCATATCATGATTTGATATGAATGTTTGTTTATTAATTTATTTAATTTAGAGCATTTATGCCCTGCTCTTCAGCCACAGAGGCTCTCAGAGCAGCTTAGAGATGGTTAATTTGACAGTTTCCTGCCCTCAGGTTTACAATCTAAATAAACATGACACAAAAGGAGAAGGGAATGGCAGTGGGAAGGGGGTCAAGTCCAGCAGATACTGTGGTTCTTCTCTCCCTCCGAGGCCAGGATGGTAGCAGTTAAGATGGAGGGAGGGTCTTTAATCTGCTTCTGGGACTAGGCATGGTGGAGCTGTGCCTGCCTCTTCTGTGCAAACTTATTACATATTGGCATATTCATATGTTAATGAATCTGTCATGATAAAGAATATGAGGGAATAGAAAGTTTATGGATCTGTCATAATAAAGAATATAAAGAAATGGGGATAAATGATATGGTGAAATAGCGCTTCAGGGGAATAAAGAGAGATCTGGAAAGAGAGGGCTATAGTCTGAATAAATGCAAACTGGGGACAGATGGACAATGGCAGGGGAGAATTATGGTTTATGGCTCTGTTGATTTCTTGAGGATAGACTTTGATGGTAAACATGACAACACCTTCTTTCCTTAGGGAGGTGGATTGATACAGGAGATGGGGAGTTAGAGGAAATGCAGCAAGTTTAAAGAACCCTTTGATGTGGTTGAAAGCGCACAGACTGCAGGCTGAGATGGGGGGGGGGGGGCTGGATAGAGAACCCTTAAAGGTTGGATGACTTTAGGGACAATTCAGATTTGGCACTACCATGTCTCTGGCAAACCTCTGTTTGGAAATCCAAAATAAAGCTTTAGTCTTCTACACTACAATGCTCACTTGGTTTCTGAAGTCTGAGTCTGCTAAATCTGACACATATATGTACTTGTTGAGCATGTAAGTTTTTAAACTAATGGGAAGTCATCTTCTTTAAGTTGCTTGCTGCTTTTTCCTGTGGGGTGTGAGTGGCACTAAGCGGATAGGTTTTTTTGTACTGTTTCCTTAGGGGGAGCACCGGTTCACTAGCTAGCAATGGTCTGGATGATACGTCTGGTAGCCTGAAAGGTGCAGTAAGTTCTGTAAACCAAAGCAATGCCTCCACTCCGCTTCGTCCAAGGTCACCAGCATTGAGTACACACAGCATGACTGTAGACTACAGCATGGTAAGTTTACTGATGCAAGAAGAGTTATCTTGAGTTTCCAGTGCCTCCAGAAAAGTAAGCAACATAAGAGTAATCAGATGGGTCAGGTTTTCACTAAAACAGTTTGGTTTGTGGCACTTCAAATTTGGTCTTGTATGAGCTGGTGCTTCCTCCCATGCAAAAGAGGTCCTGATCATAGAAAACAAACATTTTTTTTAATGCAGTGCAGGATTAAAGTATGGGAGTTCCCATCTGCAGTCTGAACTGTTATAACATAGACATGAGTGCATGGCCTTGGTGAAACCTAGACCTTAGTCACACCATCTGTATATTTCAGTGGTAAGCAAAATGTAGGCCTCCAAGGTTGTTTTTGCAGCCCTTGAATGCCTCCTACTCCCCTTTTCTGGATAAAAGCAGTTGAATTCCTTCTCCTACAGAAGCAATTTATGTTTTACCAATCTGAGCAGCTTCTAGATTCCAGAAGTTCTAGGGGCAGAAAATTGGCCCCTGGAGCAACCACAGTGGTGGACTCTAGTATTTACAGTGTTTCATAGGGAAATGCTGTTTAGTCTTGAAACATACTGGCATAAGAAGTCTCATTTTAATAAGGAGGGGACAGTAGAAAATGTTGTTGTTTTCCTTCAAGTTGCTTCCGACTTATGGTGCCCCTATCACGGGTTTTCTTGGCAAAATTTGTTCAGAGGAGGTTTGCCATTGCCTTCCCCTGAGGCTGAGAGCATGTGACATGCCCAGGGTTACACAGTGGGTTTCATGGCCAAGTGGGGAATCGAACCCTGGTCTCCAGAGTTGTAATCCAGCACCCAAACCACTATGCCATGCTGGCTCTCAATAGGAATAGTTATCTTGCTAGATGGTTTAATCTGAGAGAGACCACCAAGTAAGCTTCATGGCTTAGCAAGGTCTTGAATCCAGGTCTTCTTGTTCTAAGTCTTAATATTTTGCCCACTAAATGACATTAGTTCAGGATAAGCTTGGAAGAATCCAGGGCCACTTTCTGCCCCCTGGGGAATCTGCTGTGGGAAACACTGTCCCCCCCAACTTTTTTCACTTTCAAAGAATACTAGAAATGCTACCTTTTACACCCTCAAACACACTTAAAAGGAGCCCTGGTGGCGCATTAGTTAAATGCCTGTGCTGTAGCCACTCACTTACAAACCACAAGGTTGCGAGTTCAATACCAGCCAGGGCTCAAGCGTGACTCAGTTTTGCATCCTTCCGAGGTCATTAAAATGAGTACTCAGCTTGTTGGGGGCAATTAGCTTACAATTGTAAACCACTTAGAGACTGCATAGCACAGTATGAAGTGGTATATAAATGAAGCTGCTATTGCTTTTGCTAAAAGTAGGGTCCACTGTCTTCCCTTAGAGGGGAATTGCTGATCCTGGAAGCTTCTAGAAGTAGTGGTTCTCCTTTTTCATTGGCTTGCAAATGCCATTGTACCTCATCACTGTCTGTATGATGGGCAGTTCTTCGTCAGCTTTGGAAACCATTTAGAAAATTAGTTTAGTTCTCTAAGTAAATTGGCATTTGTAAGGAGATTTGTCTAGAAACAGAGATATCAAATATCAAAAAGTAATATCATTCCTGTTTTAAAGATGGGAGCCCTGATTGTTGTGGAGGCATTAGTTTGCATGTTAGCAGGCATAATAAATGCTTAGAAAAAACTGGGCACATTTGCAAAACTATTTTGCAGGTGACATTTTTTCTCCCAGCTGCCCGAATCTTACAGACTTCCCACAAATGGTCATATTAACTGTACTTGTATAGTGCGCCTGTGCCTTACGTGGGCTTGCCACCCACGGCTTTAAGCTTACACGGATGGCAAGCTTTGCATGTTTTAATGGCGTGCGTGCCTGTGGCCATTAACAACAACAGGACTTGAGATCCTGTGTTTTTTTGCATATGCGAGGTGGGTGGGTCTGGAACGGACCCCCCCACGTTTACAAAGGGCCCACTGTATTACGAGTATAAATTTTATAAATATGGCAATTACCATATAATGTCTTGTTTTTTGCTTCAATGTGATCATTTTTTATTTATTTTTTGCCATAATGCTGCAGTATGCTTCTCATTTCTGGGACACAGCAATTTGCTTACATTTATTGTCTCAGTTAAATAAATGGAATATTTTGTCAGGATTATTAATACGAATAAGCAGTGACATTCTAATGTTCTCTTAGATATAGATGTAAATAAACAGATGGAAAGTAGAACAAGTTGTGTTATTAGCATGATGTTTTGTATGGTATTACAAACAAATCAAACTACATTAGGAGAGTTTTAGTGGATTAAAAACTAGTTTTTGCACATAAGCTTCTAATAATGTGTTCTGTTAATATATTCATCCCATTTATTCATTGTCTTTGGGCAGGATCCTCAATTAGAAAATGGCACTACTTTGCTTGCAAGTGAAAGTATGCCTGCGGATTTAGCAAAAAGGCATTGTGGGAAAGTATCTCGAACACCCTCAGTAGCAGTTTCAAGGACATCTCTATCATCAGGTAAGTTTTACCTGAGTTTACCAAGTACACACTCAATTCAGTTCTTTATTACGGTCATTTGGCCAGCATAAAATAAAAATAAAATAAATAGAAAATACAACTTAAAAAGAAACTCTATAAATAATAATATACAATAACTTCTTACAAGAGCATACCAGTAACTGCAAACATCTCTCCAGTCTCTCAATTTATACAGTTAGTCCACATAACATAACCATATAGTTATCTAGTCACAATGATGTTCAGATAAAATTTTCAATGGATTTAATTGCAAATATTGTACAATATAATGATTTCAAAGATATATTAAATATAATCTATTATATAAATCAATAATTTTGATCTGTTATACAATCAAATCAATAAAATAGATTCCAATCTATCCTAATAGTAAGAAAACCTTAATTAATTAAAATAACATATCACATTCTTTATCCTCAATTAGGCTAGTTGAGATATGTTGAGTCCAAGCTCAGCAAGAGCTATTTAGGTGGAATTTTCTTCGGATGGATTTCAGATTTCTATTTAAGATGGAAATTACCATCACAATCCATCATTTAGACCAATTACAAAACCAGTCAAGAATAAAGTTCAAAACAAACAAACAAACAAACAAAATACAATCCACCCCCAGTAAATTCAATGGGAAAGGGGATGTACCACAATAAACTACAGTTTCCAGGGCTCCAGGCCATGCTCTCAGCCTCCCAGCATGACTAACACTGCTATGACAACAGAGGCAAAACAGTCCGTGAGCCCTCAGAGATGGCTTCTCATGTCCTCTCTGGCACAAGTGCCATGCATTCACCAATACAGCTTTAAGGGTTTCTTCTTTCCTGTTGAAGTTGTCCATGTTTATGGATTTCAATGGCTTCCCTGTGCATTCCAACCTGATAGTTGTTGTCATGGTCTAGAATTTCAGTGTTTTCAAACAGCATTTCCTTTCCCTTTGTTTTACAGATCGCAGCAGATCAGAGATAGATCTCAGTGTGTCTTTTTCTGAAGGCAATGATGATACTTTAAGTATAAGAAGTAAATCTGTACCTGGAGCATTAGACCAGGAACTGGTAAGTTAAAACCACACCAAAGCCTATAAAACAGATGGTCATATTTTACAATGGCTTGCAAATTGATTTGGAACAGAAGCCAATATGCCACAATCTATGTTGAGTACAGATGTAACAAGAGAAATTTCATAGAAGGAGCAAGTACGTTAGCTATGGATGGGTGGCTGGCAGTGTGTGCTGTTTACTTTACTCCCATGTGATATGCCACATATACATATACTATACTTACCCTTTCTCTGTGTTGCATCTGTCACAGTGGACCATGGTGCAGCCACAGCAGTTGACAAAAGTAGCTACTTCTGCCTGCTCACAAGATTTGAATAAGTAAATGTTTAGGGCATGACTTACAAGACAGAATTCAAACATTGCCTTACAGATCATACCCTTTGGCAAAGTGTAGCCCATGGGCCATATGCAGACTTCAGAGCTTACTTTGTGGTCCCCAGGCACCTCCCCCAGGTGTCAATTTCTTTTTTTAGAAAACATTTTTAATTAATTAATTATTATTCAAACCTCCCCCATGCCCTCTTTGGCTGTAGGGAGAGGTTTTCACTTTCCCTTGGGCATTTTAGGCCAGGAGAGCATGTTTTTAAAAACAAAGTGAACAGGAGGGGACTTCTGAGTTGTAAAAAAGGTCTCTCCTATGGCCCCACACACTCTAAAGGATATTTGGAGGCATTTCGGTAGAAGTAAAAATTATTTTTTTTCCAGGGGGTGCTTAATCCCTTTTTCTAGTCTTCCCCTGTCCTAAACACTCCTGGAAATGTTTTTAATTATAAGCCTTTAGTTTTCTCATTACCTGTGTGCTTCAGAGGAGGGATCTGGACACAGATAAAGATCAGAGAATAATGGCTCCTGCAATTATCTTTCTCTTAGATTGTGAATTGACAGAAAATGTCTATTCTACCCTGTACCACCTCAGCTCAGGAATATTTGTGCTGCAGCAATTGTATATGCTATTGTAGTTCATATGATTTTCAAAATTAAAGCAGCTTCATTTATATACCGCTTCATATCGCGCTATGGGATGTCTAAGTGGTTTACAACTGTAAGCTCATTGCCCCCCAACAGTTGGGTACTCATTTTAGTGACCTCAGAAGGATGCAGGCCTGAGTCTAGCCTGAGCCCTGGCTGGTATTGAACTTGCAACCTTGTGATCTATGAGTGAGTGGCTGCAGTACAGGTATTAAACCACTGCGCCACCAGGGCTCCTGCTATCTTCAGAGCCTGGTGGACAGGCTTTTACTTTTTTTTACAAAAATTCTCCTCTGCTTATTAGGATTACCTGGGTGAGGCAGAGGAAGATATTGATGTCATTGTGACCTCTGGTTCTTCAAAAAGGCGGGCCAATTTGGCAAGTGGATTATCAACAGTAAGGATTCCTTTTTCTCTTATGTGTTTTCCTTGCAAAGTTTCTTCCTGTGGAATTTGTTAGGTTGTTGCCATACATCTTTCTCATTCCTCTTTTTAAAATAAATTCTTATTTTATTCTGTTCTTTTTTCCTTCTGACTTTCAACTTAATCTGTATTATTTTTTAGTAGCAGTTTTAAAATGTCACTTTCTACCATTTGTAGTTTTTATATTCTCATGTATTAACAGAATTAGCCATTCTCTATGGTGCAATTGAACTGTTCCTCTTGTCTAATAATACTTCCTTGTCACAATCTAATGCAATCTAATTTCAGAATATGCTGATCTCTCCTTCCAAGTAGAGTAGAATTTGAGGGGAACTAAAGCATGCAGGAAAGGAATGTAAACTAGTTTTTGTTGTGCATATGACTAAAGCTCCAAAAACATCAAATGAATCTGGGAATTCTGTCTGTGTACAAAATAAGGGTGGCTGGCTCAGTCTGGTATGTATAATGCAGCTTTGTATGTAACAATGTATATTGATGGCTGAACGAATATAATTGGTTGCTAGATGCTGCTGAAAATCTGGATTATGCAAATAAACACATTTTCCTGGTCTCTGAGGGTAGCAGATGCCCTGGTTGAATCTATAATTGTCTCATACACATGACCATGTTGGAGGAAAACTGTGTGTATAACTAATTTGTGATGAAGGAAGATTATTGCAGGATGTAGTAGTAGTGCTAGGATCTTAAAAGAAAGAGAAAGTTAACAGTGATATTTTTACTTGGTTAGGATTAGTGATAAAATATAACAGATAAAGAAAGGTAGCTGTTTGGCATGGTAAGGCAATGGGAATACATGTGCTGATTTCATTATTTGATAGTGGGTACAGTTCCCCCATAATTTCTGTTTTTGTTTTCTTTTAAAATGTCTTTTAGGACCAAACAGAGAACTTCAAAAGTGTGTAGGCAGTGCCTGATAAACACTCAGGCAAATGGTTGAATAAGATTTTCATTCCTTGGAAGGAGCAGGTCTCCTCTTGTGATTAGCAAAATCAGAATGTACCGTATTAGGTAAAATAATTGTGAAAATGTTGTTTTATTTGGATAATTTATATAGCTTGCAGAATTCAGCTTTCTTTTTCTCAGTGTCTGTTTTCCCTGGGTTCAGGATGCTATTTTTTTTAAAAATGATCTGAATGTGATGTCCCTTTTCATGGAAGTAGAGATGTAAATGCTCTCATGTAAATGCCTTGGGGCTTGTTCAGACTAGCTGAGAACAAAACTACTAAATGAACTGTTTCTACAGAGTTATACAATCTCACCTGCATTAGGAATCTCTCTAGAACAGTGGAGTCACTAGAGGGGCGTGGACCTCACTGGGACCATTCTGGACCCCCCTGTAGATTACAAAAAACACGGGACCTCATCCCATTGTTTCCTATGGTGTTACGGCCATGTGCAAGCACCTCCATTAAAAACAACAGGGCTTGCCATCAACAGAAGCTCAGATCCCCGGATGGCAAGCCTGGGGATATGAAGTATTGATTTGTGAAATGCAAGGTGAACTAAGGTAACAGGGAGAGGCAGTGAAATGGGAAAAATGTTCCCCTTTCTTTCTGCCAAAGTGCTGCTTTGTCCCATAGACCTGCATGCTGAGGATGATGAAAATAACAGGGAAACCAGCCTCAGAAGTAATCTTTTGGCAGGAGGTGGGAGACAGGACTGCTGATTGGGACAGCAGTTCCTCCATATTGCAGAAGCCTGAAGTGCAAGCATAAGCTAACTTCTAACTTAATGTTTTGTTTCCTTAATACATGCTCTTTGTAATTGAGTTTAGGTTCAATGACTAGTGACTGTATGGCTGAAAGACTCTGCTCTGTTAATGAGACTACAGTTTGTGTATAGTGGCACAGAATTACAAGACAGACTTATGATGAACTTGGGCAACTAGATGAGGGAATCTAGAGAAGCCATCAGCCGCATGCTTTGCCTTTTAGATTAAAGGGTGCGGAACTTAGCAAAAGTAAGTTCTGACTAAGTAATATTATTTTCCATTGAAGATAACATTATCTTTTTTATTAAAAAAAAGTGGTCAGCATTATGGTAAAAACATGCATTCTTAAATACAAGGAGTAGTCAAAATGTCATAACATTGTCATTCCATTATTAATAGAGCAGTGGTGTCCCAGCCCAGGGTGTCACCTAGTGCGAGGGGGGCTCCAGGGGGCAGGGCCAAAAAGGTGCACCCTCTTTCTCCCTGCCTGGCACCATGTTACTTTTGAGTAAAATGGTGCCAGACTGGGAGATGTGGTTTGTTGGGCCCCCTTTCTCCCTGCCTGCACATGAATAAAGCAGCTCTGGGCAGGAAGATGGGTGGGGTGGTTGGATGGGTTTCACCCCTCTTCTGGGGTGTCACCTGGTGCGGGCTGCACCTCCAACACCCTCTGCACCCCCCTAGTGACACCACTTCTAGAGAGATTCCCAATACTGGTGAGCCTGTTTATGTTCCTTCAGTTGAAATCATTAAGTGCTTTACAATTTATAGTTCTATCTGGATCTGCAGATTGTGGTGGCAGCAAATAATACCTATTTTCTGATGAGGAGGACCTATTTAAACCAGTGGTCCAGCTTCTACATGAGTTCTATTAACTTCTGAGCTATATTCAAATATTAAATTTCATGTCTTGGCTTTGGCCCAGCACAGATTTCTTTCACTTTGACCAAGATGTAATCTGGGTTCCAGCTGTGAGGCCCACTGGTAGTTGTTTTGTTGTTCATATAACCTGCAGTAGGAAAAAGAGTTTGCCAGAGCAAGAAGAAGGCCCACCCTCCATCCACCATCATCCGGTCTCAGAAGGGAGAGCGGCAGGCCAGCTCCATCAGGCCTAGCCTAGATTAAGAAGTAGATCCCTCCCTCCACTCCATCTGCCATGGTCCAGGCCTCAGAGGGAAAGAAGAAATGCTGGACTGGATCTCCTTCCCCACTGCCATTCCCTTCTTTTTTTGTGTCATGTCTTTTTAGATTGTCAGCCTGAGGGCAGGAAAATGTCTAATTAACTATTTGTAAGCTGCTCTGGGAGTCTTTTGGCTGAAAAGCAGGGTATAAATACTCCAAATAAATAAATAAATAAATAAATAAATAAAGCCACAAATAATATGTAAAATAGATTAAAATGTCAAAAGTGATGAATGGATATATCACTTTCAAGGAAAGACCACATCTGTCACTGTTTAGTGAGTGCATTGTTTTCTGTTTAAAACCAGCAAATAGTAAAACAGCAGCAGTGTTAACATAATTTGTAACTTTGAGCGAATTATTTTTTAAAAAATGTTAAAATATGTGAATTGCAGTAGTTATTAAATAGGTTGTACAGACAACACTCTCACAGTAAATAAAATTTTTAATCAACATCTTCCTGTAGTGTTACAAGAGGAGAGTTGGTGGTTTTTAAAATCAATCCTGTTTTCATGTTACAAGATAAAAATACTATCCATGAATGTATCAGCAGACTTTTCTGGTAACAGTGTATCATTTTCATATTACTGATACTTTGGCCTTTGGTTTCTTTTATCCCTTCTATTTTTTAAAGCCCTTCCTTTAATGCTAGCCTTTCTATGCCTTTCCTTTCCTTTCTTTTCTTAAAGAATTCTCCTTCAAGTTCTGACAGGAAATGGACCTATTTAAATGTTCCAGAAGCAGATGGTGATACAGTAAGTTCATCTGTTTTTCTGACACATTCAGGGGGCCTTTTTTTTGTTCTCTTGTATTGCTGTTTTCTTTTCTATCTCTATAAATATATTTATGTTAATTGGTATTAATTGCCTCATTAAAATGTAAAATTAGCAAAGTGGTCTCCCCCAAACATAGTTATTTTAGCCTTGAAAATGGATAGTGAACTCCCAGTAAAATTATGGATTGCAACAGTTATGATTGTGAGATACTGGAGGTAATGTAAGGGGAAGACTGATGGCAAGCAAATATTACTGTCTCCAAGGGGGGTGGGGTGAATAGGTTTATGACTGGTCAGCCTAATATTGATATTAGGAAGAACTCAACACTTATTAAACATACAGTCTAGTCATCACTCCATTTTAGTGGACTTGAAATACATGATCTTGATTACTCATGGATCAATGCACCCGTGGCACAAGAGTATGCACCCATTCAAGCCAATGGGGTTTGAATATGGCAAGGTTTTGTTTTAGGGGGGATCTGGAACGGATCCCCTGTGAAAACGAAGGGGCGACTGTATTCACAAATTAAAAAAAAATTCATTGACTACTAAGACCCATGAGTTTATCAAAAGTAAGTCCAGAAGATTAGCCTTATTTCCTTTGATAATTACTAGTCCAATAAATCATGGGGAAACATGGACATAGTATGTCTTGATTTTAGCAAAGTAAAAACTTTGCATACTCTTGTTGACAAGATGGCAAAAGATAGATTGGGTAATACTACTGATTGGGTAGACTCACCGTTGATTGAACAGCCATATGTTCACTGTTCACTTGCTCCGCTCTGGTGCGACAACTTAAACTACAATCCCCAGAATTCCATAGCATTGAGCCATGGCATTTAAAGTTGTGTCAAATTGGATTATTTCTATACTGCAGTTCTAGTGGGTTTCCATGGCTGAGCAGGATTTGAACCCTGGTCTCCCTGAGCCCTAGTCCAGCACTACAACACATTTGTTCTCATAGTGAATGATATGCTTTGTAGTTATTCATAAAATTTAATACTTGAATACTAGGAAGTGAATACTTTTTTAAGATTTAAGGTGCTGTTGTGAGTAAGAGTTGACTGTACTGAGATAAATGGACCAGTGGTATGATGCAATATTTTCCACTTTCCTGTATTTCTGTGGTATAATGCCTAATTTGCTCATTCTGTTCCTCTTTATTCATGTCTTTCAAAGGCAAAGGAAAAGCATTGAGTAGCATTAAAAATCTGTCTCTTAAAAGATATGACTAAGTTTGATGGATTTCTTCTTTTTCTTTCTTCTTTTTTCAGACTAGCATTAATAGTATGATGAGTGTCTATAGCGAAACTGGGGACTATGGTAACGTGAAGATCAGTGGTGAAATTTGTCTCCAAATTAGCTACAGCTATAAAACAGGCGCCCTCAACATTCTTGTAAAAAAATGCAAGAACTTGGCCATAGCAGATGAAAAGAAGCAAAGAACAGATCCGTAAGCTAAAAAGGATTCTCCTTTAACCTTGTATTTGTCATTTCAATCATGTTTGCTTTGTAAGACAGTACATGGGAATATAGGAAATATAGATATCCACATACTCATTTACCTAAGACAAACATTCTTGAGTCTCTAGCAAGGTGAACATCCAGTAGCCTCCACAGGCTTTTAAATGTGTTCATTGTTTTGTGCAGAAGATGAGAAATAGCAGAAATCTCTACCTCTTCCTTACTTTTTACAAGCCTCACTTGGAGTGAGATAAGAGTGATATCTCCCAGCCTGTTTACCTGATAGTGGACTTAAGTGGTGCATTTTTCTCATTTGTGCAGCAGATTGGCAGAAATAAGGACAAGGAAGAGTCTCTCCAAGTCCATTATTCTGCACTGAAAGTTAGAGAGAACTCTGTAGTAGTTCTGAAACTAGGTTAGAACTTGTCTTCTTCCATGCAGAGGGATATATATATATATATATATGAGAAAGATCAGTCACTTAAATAAATATTCACCTGGAATCTGAAATGATGCAACCTATACAAATGTTAATCATCTCATGAGAACAGGGCCTAAACTGCAATACATGAGAGAGTGAATAATACTATTTCGCTTTCCCATGCGTCACAAATTGCTTGTTTTGTTTCTAGGATTACAGTCATGCTGCAAGCATTTCCTGTGTGCATACAGCATTGGGGCATTTTCTAGATTCTGTTAATTATTTACTACTTTCATTACAGCTATGTCAAAGTATACCTTCTGCCAGACAAATCTCGCCAAAGCAAGCGCAAGACAAAAATTAAAAGCAACTCCACTAATCCAGAATTCAATGAAATACTGAAGGTGAGATCTAGGACAGACTCATATAACGCACTTCCTTCTTTCCTTTGTGAACTGATTTAGTAGCAAATGAAATGCTTCTTTGAAAAATGAAAGATTGTTGAGTTAAAACAGTTGTCATCTTTGGTACATGGAGTGCAGGGGGCCCATCACTGATTTAGAGAAGGAATTAACTCTTTCTATTCAGCCTCTCCTGCTCCCTTTGCTTTTTTCTTCCTCCTCACACACTTTTTTGGACAGCTTATTTTCTCTCCTTTTTAGGCAGTGAACTATCAAGAATTGGATTGATATTTATAGACCAAAACACACTGCAGAAATAGTCCAGTTTAGGACCACTTTAACTGCCCTGGCTCAGTCCTGGGGAATCCTGGGAATTGTAGTTTGTAGTGGCACCAGAGCTCTCTGACAGAGAAGGCTGAATGTCTCACAAAACTACAGTTCCCAGAATTCCCTGGCATTGAGCCAAGGCAGTTGAAGCAGTCTCAAACTGGATTATTTCTGCAATGTGGTTTGGCCCTATGACTTTCTCTACAAAACACACAGTGGATTGGTTATTTGGACTGATGCTGGGCCTAAAACATATTACAGTGTCCCATTTTCTAACTTTTCAGTGTGGAGCTTTCAGAGATTCTTTTTTCATTCCCTTGTGATGGAAACCCTAGAAAAATCTTAATACTGTATTACAGTCAAGGTCCCCAATATCAGAATTTTTAGAGAACTCTTTCGTCATTTCTTGGGTTTTATTGTTAAATAAAAATAATAGCAAAAAAAAAAGAGAGAAAAATCCACAACATAAATCCAGCTGACGCTGAAGTGCTGGGTTTCAGCAGGAAGGCTTGTGAAGCTCTTGAGAACTCCTTTTGCATTCTGTTGGCTTGGAAATCCATTCTTGGGTGCCTTGCAATCATGTGGCTTCCTGGAGCAGGGATAGGCACATCCACCATCATGCAATTGCATGTGGACTGCAGCAGCTCTTCCTGGAGAAACTGGAAGGCACTGGGGGTTGTATGTAGCCATAAGCCAAGTGATTCTCATTTTGCCCTGCCCTTGAGTTTTCTGGTGCTCTACAACATTCTTAGCCTACTTTAAAGAAAGAGTAACCTTTTAGACTCCATGATCCAAATAATGTTTTTTCAAAAATGCATATCGGAAATTAAGGGACAAAGTCATCAATATTTTATCTTAATTTTTGGAGAATTCAACATTACTTTTTGTTTTTTCTTCTTTTTTTAAAAGTGTGGAGAAAAATGAAGGGTCAGTGTCATCATCTGTATAAATGGCAATAACAAAATAATTTGAAAGTGTCTTTTTTAAAAGAAACTCCATCTGTGGAAATAATAGTTTGATACAGAAACAGGTAGCATCAAGAAAAATAGGCCTTTACAAAGAGAATTGCACTGTATAAATCTCTCCCTAAGAAGAATCTTCACTGATTGATTAGGTCTGCCCTAGCAGAGAGGGAAAATGTTTCTTTTGTACCTTGTTTATCAGCTGCTTGCACCTTCCTTAGTAAAAAGTTCTAAGAGCTCCAGTCCTCTTAGTTTATGGGGCATTAAATCCTTACCATGCAAACATGTTCCTTTTTGTCCTTTGTTATTTGATAGTATGTCATCAGCCATACACAGCTTGAGACTCGAACCCTACAGCTTTCTGTCTGGCATTATGACAGATTTGGGCATAACAGCTTTCTTGGAGAAGTGGAGATACCTTTGGACTCCTGGAACTTTGAAAATCAGCTAGATGAGTGGTTTATGCTTCAGCCCAAGGTAAGCATGTCTCAATTCACTGTTACCTGAACGAGATGTTTAGGTTTTATATGGAGCAACTTGTTTTATGTGGGAAATATGCTTTATGAATTGCAATTTGAGCTTGCCTGTTAACCAGAATACAAATATTTACAAATAGTAGGCTGCTGGAAAGAAGAACCAGAGAAATCACTGCATATTGGCTCATTGGCTCTGTGTGTAGCTAGCCACTGCAAGAGAGACAGCTTAGATGTACTATGGGTCTGGCCCAGCAAGGCTATTGAGGTTGAAATAAAATCAATTGCTGCAAAAACAGGGAAGTTGAGGATGTGTTATGTGTACCATGCTAGCCTTGGAAGAGCACCAAATGCCTCTCAAGCTGCCTGAGCCAGCCAGCTTCTTTTGCAGCTGCACCAGATTTTGTTACTCTTGTGATTGCTAACATTTAAATGCATAAACAGGTTGAGCTTCTCAAGATAGCTTGAGAGCCATGCTTGACAATACAGGTTTTGCAATGTCTTCGCTTTTTGCCACATTCTGCAGGTTTTGAACTTGTCCTGTACATTTCAGATTTATCTAAACTTTGCACAATAGAAACAGGACCACATTTTGTTATTTCATGGACAGAGGTTATAGCTAGACATTAAATTTAATGATAATTTAGTAGTCTGCAGAAAGTCAGAGTCTGGAGTTTCAACAAGAGGCCCACATTGTAACTGGGCACTGTTATCGTTTACTTCCCTATGCTTTGTTGTTGTTAACTGCCCTCAAGTCGATCTTGACTCATGGCGACCCTATGGATGTAACGTCTCCAAGACCCTCTGTCCTTCACTGCTCTGGTTAATTCCTACAACCCCTTAATACCCGTGACCTCCTTAATAGAGTCTGTCCATCTAGCTTGTGGCCTTCCTCTCTTCCTACTTCACCTTCCCCAGCATTCCAAAAAGTCCTCTCTTCTCATGATGTGTCCAAAGTATGGCAGCCTTAGTTTGGTCATTTTGACTTCCAGGGAGGTTTCCAGTTTGATTTGCTCAAGGATGCATTTGTTTGTCTTTTTGGTTGTCCATGGGATCCTCAGCACTCTTCTCCAGCACCACATCTCAAATTAATTGATTTTCTTCCTATCATCTTTCTTAACTGTTCAGCTCTCACATCCATACATGGTAATAGATGGCTTGTATGATTCTAACTTTTGTGCTGAGTTGTATATCTTTGCATTTAAGAATCTTTTCTAGTTCTTTCATAGCCACCCTCCCCATTTTTAGTCTTCTGATTTCCTGACTGCAGTCCCCATTTCTATCAATGTTTGATCCCAGGTATGAGAATTCATTTACTATTTCTATTTCTTTATTGTCTAGGCTGAACTTGGGAAGATCCTTGGTGGTCATTATTTTTGTTTTCTTTATGTTCAGTATTAAGCCTGTCTTTGCACTTTCTTGTTTGATCTTCCTTAGTAGGTGTTCCAGGTCTGTGTGCTTTTCTACTAATACTATGGTGTCATCTGAATATCTTAGATTGTTGATATTCCTTCCTCCTATTTTCATTTCTTCTGTGTCCAAGCCTGCTTTTCTTATACTATGTCCTGCATACACATTGAACAGATAGGATTTTGTTTTCCATATCTGTTGACATATGTTGGTTAGCGCTAGAGTTGACTGTCAGTGTGGATTGCAGTAGTTCAATCGGAATATTGTCTGTTCCTGGTGATTTGTTTTTCACTATTTCTCTTATTGCAATTTCCACCTCACTTTTTAGAATTTGGGGTTCATCTTCATATGGCTCTTCATTCCGTGTCCTTCATTTTGTCATTTCTTTTGTATAATTCTTCTGTGCATTGCATCCAACGTCTTTTTATTCCTTCCTGGGCTTGAATTATGTTATTTTTATTTTCATAGATCATCCTAGTACTTGAATTGAATTTTCCTTTGATTTCCCGGATCTTGTGAAATAGATCTCTTTCTTCCCTTTTTGTTGTTGACTTCTATTTCTTGGTCGTTATAGTAATTTTCTTTATCTTTCCTTACAAGCTGTTGTACTGTTGCATTCATAATTCTTAGTTTGTTCCTATCTCCCTTTTGTTTTTCTTCTCTTCTTTATTGTTTGTAGTGTTTTTTCTGTCATCCATGGTTTTTTCTCTTTCTCTTTCTCTTTCCCTATGCTGCCAGGAGGGAAAGGTTCAAGGAGGAAGGAAACAGCTGCAAGACCAAAAATCCCTCACTTTCCATTGTGCTAACAGACTGTAGAAAATAGTGATTTGTAGGCTATGAATCTTTATCCTGCACCCACTCACAACAGTCCACATGATTTTATTATACATTGTAAATAGCTAGAAGGAAAAGCTACATTAACTCCAGCAAGACATTTTTCTGTTTGTTTCATTCTTTCAGAGAGAGCTTGCTGCTGACGCTGGCCTTCAGTATAAGGGAGAGTTGATAGTTGTCTTACGATACATCCCTCCTGAGAGGAACCTAACACTTCCATTAGGAGAGAGTCAAGGTAAAATAAACATTGATCCCAGCATCCAGCACTTTCTCTAGATAATTGAAATTCACCATATTGCACTACAGACATAAGGCATAAAATTACTAGACTGTAGAAGATTGGAATTGCTGAGCACTCAATTAGTTACCAATCTCAAAAGGAATTTCAAACCACAGATGGTTTTATTTTTCTGAATGCTGAGGCCCCAGCTATACCCCTTGAGGGAGCATGTAGGATCCATCAATTTTCCTAAACAAATCTAACCTGATTTATCAGCTGTCAGTTCTGCAGCCTTTTGTTATAATTTAATTTTGTTGTTGGCTGAGGAGGCTTGACATTTTCATTGTACACAGAATATTACAGAAACATGCTAATAATATCTACATAAAATTTTATATAAGCAGGTGCATCTACGTTTTGGGGGGAGCATCCCATTTTGTGCATGAATTGTTGCAGATTTTATTCAAGTGGTACAGTCTGCATTATACCCTGTGCTATTACTGGTTTTGTTACAATTTATCTCTTTCTCATCCATCCTCAATCATCACATACAGGTTTCTAAGCTTTTGGATGGTTTAGTTTGTTCAGAGCTCTTATGCTGTCCCTTTTCAGGGCTTTTGTCCAGCCGCTTTTTATTAATTCTTTTTAAAATGTATGTCCTTAAACCACTACTATCAGCCACCTTTTAGAAGAAGCTAACATTAGGCTTCTTGGTACATGTCAAATCATCCCCATTTTTGGGAAGCTACATTGTATTTACTGGGGTGTGTTTGGGCACATTGGCCTTTTCACAAGAAGATATGCTATGTTTAAGAAGGTGTGTGAGAAAGAGGAAAGAACAAAGCTTAGGGCCTTTACAGACTGCCAGAAATAATCCAGTTTGAGACCACTTTAACTGTCCTGGCTCAATGCTAGGGAATCATGGGAACTGTAGGGTTTTTTGTTTTGTTTTGGTGTTTGTTTGTTTTTTGAGACATTGAGACTTATCTGTAAGAGAGCTCTTGTGCCACAATAAACTACAGTTCCCATGATTCCCTAGCCCTGAGCCAGGGCAGTTAAAGTGATCTCAAACTGGATTATTTCTGGCAATCTGTACATGCCCTTAGTTTAACTGTGAATGATTGATCAGTGCTGAATTATTTGGGTGCAGGAAAACCTTTTATGGACAAGAGACAGAAGGTATGTGTACATTTTTCTGGTCCCCAGCAAGTATGTGGTGTGAGCTATGGGTATCCATCTGGGTGAGATGTGAGAGGCATGCAGATGGGTATGCATGATATACAAATCTGTAATACAAAATACTGAAGGAATTAAAGTTTATCAAACCATTGTTGAAGTTGATAAGTATTTACTTGTCATGATTTTATTCAAGGCAAGAAGAGTTATAAGAAAGGAAAGAAGTCAAACTCACAGTTACCATCAGGAGGCATATTAGAAGTTGTCATCAAGGAAGCCAAGAATTTAATGGCTGTGAAGTCAGGAGGAACCTCTGACACATTTGTGAAAGGGTAATTTCTTACATCTTGTTTTCTGATTAAAATGCCAGTAGATGTTGGATATTTTTGCACTGAATTATTTATTTGACCATCCTCCCCACTGTGCACATCTGCTTTGTTGGGGGCAGACAGAAAGGGTGAAACAGATAGCTTAGTCCTTCACTTCCTCCTGCTACTTTTCAATATATTATATATGAAAACTACTTTTTAAACCACCTATTTATGAAAACACATAATTGTGACGTGACTGCCTCTTTAAAAAATCATTGGCTAATGTAATTAATGCTTTCATTTGGTATGATTGGTACAGGGTCATGATTCTTCCTGTACCAGATTCGCAGCTCACAGTGTGAAAAAAAGAGTTACCACACATCATTTTATAGAGCTCCTCAGTTCTGTTGCAGTCACTCTCTTAGTTGCCTCATTTTTAATACAGATACACACACACATTTTTAATATAAAAGCTTCAAATGTGAGCTATCTGCTAAAACCATAAGATCTTTTCCCCTCTCTTGATTAGTCTCCAGTGCAAATTCCATTACTGGTTATATAAAGTTACTTTTTCGTGGGTTTTTTGTTTGTTTCTTTGTTGTTGTTGTTTTGCCCCAGTAGGTATCACTATACAGTTGCATACACTGCTCTTGATTTGCCATTTTGCTGTCCATTCGTGTAGTTCTAAAAAAACATTTTGGAGCTCTTTGTAATCTGCTTAGGTTGTTAATCTAAAATATTTTGGTATCTAAAAACTGGCTATATTTATTACTCACACCTAGTCCAGGAAATTGATGAATAAATTAAATAGTACCAGGCCCCCCAAAAATCCTTGGAAAACCCTTCACTTGTGTCCCTTTAATTTGTTAATTGTCCAGTTTACTCTAATCCTCTACTTTTCAGTCCTTTCTCGATGCAAATATCCTGATAGTATAGGCCTCTGTCCTAGCTTCTATTAAGAAGACTGGTTTTAAGTGACTTAATATTTCTTTCATAACTTTTGGTTGTATATATATGGATTAATCTGTCATGTAAATGCTTGAGCTTAACTCCATGCCACTTCTGGCCCTGTTTGGGTAACAGTAATCTAGTTAAAGCAAACACATGAAGAACACACCAGCCCCACTTTCCATTGTCATGGCTCTCCTCACATCGACATCTGGAGAGACTTCTCACATCTGGATAACCTCTACATCTGAAGCTCTGGATAAAAAATGAAAAATCAGTGTTTTCCACATGGAAAATAACTCATGTGGAAGCAGCTCTGATCTTCGGACTGTTAGGCTTAGTATCAGGAAAGTGATGATGGCAGGAGCCTAAAGTGACAACTAATGGAAAGAATTCATTCAACTTTTCTACAGTCTCTGTCCTCTTTCAACCTATTCACTCCTTCATCAGTCTTGGGACTTTATCACAAACAATTTTTAAACCACGATTTTAGAAAAAGAATGGCATCTTTGGCATTATCTATCACACAACACTGGGCCTTTAAAGACTGCCAGAAATAGTGCAAATTGAGTCCACTTTAAGGGTTAGGGTTAGGGTTAGGGAATCATGGGAACTGTATTTTATTGTGGCACCAGAGCTCTCTGACAGAGAAGGCTCAATGTCTCAGGAAAAAAACAACACCAATTCCCATGATTCCCTAGCACTAACCCTAACCCTTAAAGTGGACTCAATTTGCACTATTTCTGGCAGTCTGCAAAGGCCCATTGCCTCCAACCCATTGCTGCTGTGCTTCTGGAGTGCTGTTATAGTGCATCTTTTCATTGATGGGAAATCCCATAAATAAGTAGCCCATTGTACTGCCACCTCAATACTCCACATGTGCCATATGTTGTTCCTGCGGCAGCCCTGATATGTGGCGTCCAACTCTTCCTTTCTCCCTCACTGCCACACTCTGTATTTCCAAGCAGGCTGTTTTCTTCCCCCCCACCCACCCCCCACACACATTCCCCCTCTTTCTTTCTTTCTTTCTTTCTTTCTTTCTTTCTTTCTTTCTTCTTTTATTAAGTTGCATTCCTGTAACTTCAAAATTGCATTACAGACTTAAAAACAAATGAAAGGCATGCTGGGTAGGGCATAGGACAGGAAGGCAGGTAAAGAACGTAGAAGGAAGTGCACAGGACCATGGATGGCACAAAAGCTCCAGTTCCATTTTTGAAGAGAGATGGAATACTAAAAGCTCCAAACCCAGTATATTTCCATTCTCCTTGAATAATGTGATTGCAGCAAAACTGAGGTAAGACCAAGGCTTGTGTGATAAAGTCCTTACTGACTAGTTTGCTGTCTTTTTTTAAAATACAAACGCCCTCCTCTCACCAGTAATTAGTTGATCTAGTATAGTCAGCAATCATAGTTACTACACATTTTCCACCTATCATAGGCTAGTTTGCTGTCTTGGTGGTCTGTCTTGCTGACTAGTTTCCTGGTCCTAATATATTTACATAATTATTTGTCTCAATATTTGTAACTTGTCAATTTCTGTTTCATGTGCACCTCATTAATTAGTTTTGCCATACTCTGTGATCCTCTTATTCTCAATTTCGGCAAGGCACCCTTCAATTTAAAGGATGTCTTTAAATTTTTTAAAACTCCAGTCCTTTATAGCTTTTAGTTCCATAGAAAAAAGATGAGTAGAAGAGGGGAGCAACCTGGTTATGAACAACACCAAACTATCTGAGACTGACTTTTGGGCCCTTTCCAGGTATTGTCATCTCAGGAAACTGAAAGTTGTACATATAGTGGCATTATGGTTTTTTCAGACTTCAGGAATGTAATTTTGTATTGGGAATGTGTATTTTACCAACACATTTCCAGGGCAAACCAGAGAATGAATTTGTACAGTGAGAAATTTGTCACCAGGGGTGGGATTAGACCAAGATATCTGCACTAGGTTGTAAACTTAAGTGCTATTTTTGCCTGCATAACATGCTTTTCCTTATTAGTAGAATGTGTTGTACTAATATTTTCTTTTCTCCCACCATATATTAATCTTGTCTCATTAGGCTCTTTGTAGTTATAATTGTTGTGACATTTATAACAACATAATCTCCTCATCCCCCCCCTTCTGTTTTAGGTACCTCCTTCCAGACAACAATAAAGCATCTAAACACAAAACCCATGTAATAAAAAAGAGTGTTAATCCCCACTGGAATCATACTTTCACTTTTAGTGGCCTGAATCCAAGAGATATACACAATGTCTGTGTAGAACTCACTGTCTGGGACAAGGAGTCTCTTTCCAGCAATATCTTCCTGGGAGGTGTTCGCTTGAGTACTGGA
The DNA here is from genome assembly GCA_026167975.1 of Phrynosoma blainvillii. Classification (NCBI taxonomy): domain Eukaryota; kingdom Metazoa; phylum Chordata; class Lepidosauria; order Squamata; family Phrynosomatidae; genus Phrynosoma; species Phrynosoma blainvillii. The sequence continues at coordinate 253,525,451 of JANUYF010000003.1, forward strand.
AGTGGTAAGAGTTGTAGAAATGACTGGACAGGAGTTGCTGCTTGCCTTTGCCTGGTGTTGTTGCTTGTTTCCGACTAATTGTCCCAATTTTTTTTTATTGTATCTGGTGCTTTTTTTGTTTCTACATAATGTTTTATTTTAATGCTATATTGGCTTTAACCATTTTATTGTAAGTTGCTTTGTAAAGGCTTGTCCTAAAAAGTAGGGTAACAAGAATAAATAGAATATAGAAATCTGAAACCAGCTTGAAACTTGGCCTTATTAGTCATCAGAGTTTGGAAGTATTGCAAAGAAATTCTGCTAAAAATGTATTCCTTCTACTATTACTTTTTTTGCAAATTTTTGGTATGCAGAAACTGATATACAAAGCAGACTACTCGTCTGCCTTAGATCTGCCTCCTGGTGATGTAAATCAGGATCCCATGTGGTTTTCATTTTTACTTCCTATAATGCACATGCAAGGATAGGTTTACATTAGGAATGGACAACTACACTGTAGTGAAGGTCTTTTTGCCTCCTATGTGCCCCTACCCTGTTCGTGCCATGATCAAAAGTGACATAACAGCAGTTCTAATGGCTTTAGTTAGAAAAATAGCCATGTTTTGTGATGGTTTGAGGGGTGTAGATTTGGGTAATTTTTAAAAACTGGAGCTTGGTGAACTCACATGGTCTTGTAATATAGGAGCCCAAGACCTCATGTGCACTGTAGGCCAGAATTCCCCACCCCTTATTTACGGAAATGGGAGAAGAGGAGGTATGAATAATTGTGCGAATTAAATTATTTCATTCTTCTGGTATTGAAGGAACTTGTCAGTGCTAGTGGATTAATGATCGTTTTCACACCAGAATTCACCAGAAGCAGAAACAGGAATAGCATTTCTCTCTCATTGAGTCTTTGTAACTTGAAGAATGCTTAAAGAATTCTTCTTTTAGGCTTAATTTATAAAGTTAAATATAAATCAGCTATAGTTTTCAAGCCATTTCTAAACACAAATAATTGATTCTCTGTCACACCATCTTTGCATGAATTAAATGCAAGAGTCTTTTTTATTTAAAACAAAGGTCAACTTATTTCTAGTTAAGTGCTTCTAAGGGCTCATTCCCACTTACATTTAACCCAGTTTGCGATTCACTTTCACTCCTGGTTGGTGAATCAATTCCAGTCCATGCGTCGTTCCCACTATAGAAGCGGATCTTTTCTTTATTCGCTTCTTTTTTGGCATGATTGTTGTTCCCACTAGCTTGTGCCCCTTCAAAATGCCTGTCAATAATCTACACGTCATCGGTGACACAACCGGCAACACATCCAAGGAAAAACAGGAGGGAGTCATGGGTGTCGTGGCCAGAATCCCATCCCTCACTAGTTTTTGAGGAAATCCACCATTTCCCTCCCTCTCCTTTCCCAGGACCTGTCCTACATTCCAACCTTCTGTCCAGGAGGAATTCCAAAATGCCCTCCATTCTAAGCTTGATAGGAAGCATGTCCTCCAAGTTCTGCAAAGCTGGGAGGGCACTACTTCAACTCCACATGTCCTCCAAGTCCCCTGGGATGCCTCAGCCATGGGTGTCATTTGGAGGACTCTCTCCTGGGTGTGGTGCTGGGTGTGGTGCTCTCAGCCTAGCAGACTTGGAGGACATGCTTCCTAGTCAAACTCAGAATGGAGGGCATTTTGGAATTCCTCCTGGACAGAAGGTTAGAATTAGGATGGGTCCTGGGAAAGGGAAAGGGGATTTCCCCCAAAACTGGTGAGGGATGTGCCAACCAACCCTCTGCCACAGTAATCCTTCCCCTTCATTTTGATGTGATTCAGGTCCTTCGTTCCCACTTGCTGAACATGCTTGCTAATCACTTCTTTTCAAAAGAACCACCAAAAAAACTAGTGTCAGGAAAGAATGGTTCTTTTGCATTTGCCTTGCTTCATCACAATTGAAACCGAACACAGTCAGTTCAGAACCGGTTTCAAGTGGGAGAGACAGACATATAACCCAATCAGCAATTTGTTTTAAATCATAGTGGGAATGAGGCCTTAATTTGTCACTATCAAATGTGGAGGCAAACCGTAAAGGCCAGCCTGAATTTAAAAGGGCACTCTGCCCTTTTGGAACCTGTTTCTGCAAAAGTTGCAAACATAAATATGAAACACACATTTTCATTAATAATTTCAAACTTTTTTTTTTTTTTACTTTAATCAAATAGTGAGAGCACGAGACTTAAGAGCATTGCCATTCTCAATGTATTTGCTACTTTTCATATTCTTTATTTTGATTTTTGAACCTTTTTTTCCTTTAATAGAAAGTGCACTTTTTTTTAGTAGCTGGACCTAAGTGTATTGTAGATTAATATTGGTTTTCTTATTCCCTTAATGGAAAGAAAAATCACAGGTTTCAAATGTTATAGGATGGAATATACTTGGTATTTTTCTCTGATTGCAACAATATGCTGATCATCACCATTTTACAATTTCCAGGTTTTAGTAATGGAAAAGAAGTAGACTGGATGGATTCTCAAGGGGAAGAGCAGCTTCTTTGGCAAAGAATGATTGATTGTCCTGGAGATTCTGTGGAAGGAGTTTTAATGCTGAGATCTAGCATGGGAAAACGCAGACTCTGAAAGAAATTGTTTGCACAGGATTTACTCCAGGTATATTGTGTAATTACACAATAGTGTCATGGAGTCTGGTCTGCTGTGGAGCGCCTTCTGTAATAATTTGCACATGTAAAATAGAAAAGACAAAGACTCTTCTTCAACCCAGACTTTAAAGCTTCTACAATGAACTATAAAAGCATTTGGCACTTTCCTACATACATATTTTACCACTGTTCTGCCTTGCCTAGCAGAATTTGGCAAAGCCACTTCAGATACTGGATTTCCCAGGTATGATTCAGTAGCTGGAATAAAACCCTCTAAAATCCTCTACAAAATATAATTTAAACTTTTTAAAGTTAAGATTATTTTAACATGTATTTTCTCAGAAAAAGTGTGATTAATAAATTAGTTACAAAGCTAAGAAGTGAGGTGGGTTTTTGATTGCAGGCAAACTGCAAGTACAATTACTTCTTGCAGTAATTATTTCCATCTTCCATGTCCTAGCTTCTGCAGCCTCATTTCTATGAATGGTTCCCGATGTGGGCTTGCTAATGAGCAATTCAAGAGTCTCCATTTACCAACTCACAAGCAAAACAATTATGTGAGAGGTTTTTATGGACCAGCAGACATTGCTGATATAGAAATGACAAGAGTCCCCTAAATCTTTTTAGTGGTGCAGTGCATCCACTGAATTTAAAAACATGTTATAAAAACATGGGTTGCAAGCTACCAAACAAATCAGATAAAGAAATAGTTGCTGATATGTTACAATATCTTATTCTGATGATGTGTGTGTGTTGTTTGTCTTCAAGTTGTTTCCAACTTATGGCAACCCTAAGGTGAACCTATCATAGGGTTTTCTTGGCATGTTTCTTCAGAGGGGGGTTACTGAGGGAGGTTGAATGTGATTTGCCCAAAGTCACGCAGTGTGTTTTGAAAACCATGGCTGAGTGCAGATTCGAACCCTGCTTTCCAGAGTCAAACCACTGCACCACATTGGCGCTCTAAGTTTAATTCATTGGACGATTATAACTGAGATCCCACATTGCCCAACATGGCATATGAGTTCTGCAGGCAGAACTCTGCTATGGTTTCCTATTCATCACCCCAGGACACACAGTTTTGCTGCGATAGCCCTCCTACACCATCATTCTGTGGCTGGGGGAGAGCAGAGTGTGGATGAGAGAGACTGGAGAATTATCTGGCTATATTCCATAGCCAGATGCAGATTGATAACTTTTGCAGAGATCTGCCAGAGTCCCAGGATCCATGTACACTGTAGAAATAATGCAGTTTTACTGTGCTTTAAGTGCTGTAACTTCATCCTATGGAAATCTTGGATTTGTAATTTTACAAGGTCTTTAGACCTTGCCAAAGTATTGGTGCCTCTCAAAACTATAGATCCCAGGATTCTGTGGGATGGAGCCATGGCAGTCAAAGTGGTGTTAAATTGCATTATTTCTACTGTGTAGATACACCCTCAGTGGATATCGTCTCTGTGTGTCTGGCAAGGAACCCAGCCAGACATTTCTGATTCCCTGTGCTATCCACCAGCAACAGAATGGCTGTTCAGGAGGGCTTTCATAGTAAAACTGTGATGGGGGGCATTGGTAACTTCAGATGATGGAAGAAAACACTACAACAGGGGTAGGCAACCTTTCCCCTTTAAGGGCCGAGGGACTTCAGCTCCCAGAATCCCAGGAGCTATTGGCCAACATGGGACTATTGCCCAACATGGCTGAGGCTTCTGGGAGCTGAAGTCCCTCGGCCCTTAAAGGGGAAAGGTTGCCTACCCCTGGACTACAATAAAAAAAAACATGCAGGTGTAAGGTGGACTTATGCTTGTATATATCAAAAACAGGATGGCAGCCTTTATGTAATTGATGAGGATGGTTGTGAAGTATTGAGCAAATAATATATTCTCTGCCCTAAGACAGGGTTACATAGTGTCTCTCCAGCTCTTTCAGAAGAACTCCGAAGATGGGAGATTCTTCAATCTCACTGTGGATGATTAAATTGCACTAAGAGTTGATTTTCCTAATAATTAAACTAAATCTACCTCCTGATTATATGAAAATATGGATGGAGTGAACAAATACATCCTTATGTTAAATTATTTTTGAGCCCTTGGAAAATGTAATAATATCACTGTAACCATCCTTATCCCCTTCCCAGATTGTCATTTCAGACTTTTCTGATTGGACTTGTCTTTTATATAGGTTTTTAAGTACGTGTACTCCATAGTCAGAATGAAACATGGAAGGATCTGAAGTATAGCCTTAAATTGACCTAATCTCTATTCATAAACCTCTGATTTAGGCATGAGAAGAACCAATGTGTAGTATTAATCTTGTTATGCATTTATTACTACCATGCTCCTTTGTCATTGGAATTCAAACAGTCTGTAGGCACAGCTCCTCCTGAGTAACCTGAGGCAGCACACTGGTGTAGTGCTTTCCTGATTCAGCTTTACTCAAGAAGGAAGAATATTCAGTTTGAGCTCTGGTGGAAGTCAGTTTTCTTACTTGTGTCCTGAAGTCTATTTTGAATTGCTTGTGCCTACAAGCTATTCATCGCAGTAGCCGCTAAGGTCTTTTCCTAGTCCTTTCAGTCAGATGTTATTGGTGCTACACTAGATTTTGCCACTGAAGCCACTCACAGAGCGGTGAATCACAGTTGTAGCACAGACAGCGCAATATCTCTCAATGATTCTTAAAGCACTGTCTTATTTCAGATAAACAGCAAGTGGCCAGATGTCTTTGAGCCTAAAGAAAAGCCCAACTTGCTGTTTGCACTGGTGAAGCTAAAGCTGACTCCTCTGAAAGTAAGCATTAGCCTCTGCGAAACTTGGGATACCGTTCATATTGCTAAACTTTATACATTTGTGAATATGAGAAACTATCTTGCATTCTGTCTTTCTAGCTCAGCAGAGGCTGTGCCAGCCAGCAAGAGCTCTCAATTATCTTAAGAAGAGGGCTTGTACCAGTTGAGCTACCTGGGAGCGTTGTTTACCACCTCCCAGAACTACTGAGAGCCACTGAAGTCCTTTATCTGTGGATATTTGTGCCTGGTAGAGTAGGGAGGATCACAGAAGAATCTGGATATGTCTTCATAGCCAGACACAAAGAAATTGCATCAACCTCTGAGGTCCACCAGGATCATCTGGAAGTTTCATCTGTTGTTGTAAAAGCCGTGTGTCTTTCTACAGGGAGATAACCAGATGCTTCTGCAACTTTGGCCTCTCTTTCAGATTCAGCAGCTATTGGATAGATTTGGGTAGGCAGCTTTAATAATTGTAGAGGTAGGTAGGTAATACCAACCTCTATAGCCATCAAAAATAGTTGACTTACAGATGAGTATGCTGAAAACAGGATGTCAGTTTTGTGACTTAAATGATATAACCTTGCACAGTTACTCTAGAGATGTTCATTAAAATGGCCAGCACTAAGGTAATATGCACATGATACGATGACCCTTAAAAATGAATCAAGTATAGTTGAACTAATTCATACATTAAATGGGCCAAATTTGTTGACTATCTATATCATGATTTTTAAAAATGCTCTTTGAAAATATTATTTTATTTCTAATAACACTGCCAAAGCAAAACAACATGAAAAACAAAAGTGGAGGGAAATATCAGAAAAGCAGGCCTAATGAACATGCACAGATATATTTGTAACAGGGAGCCACAGCTGTCCCTGTCAACAATAGTCTTTATGAATTTCTGAAATTCATACAATGGTAAAAAGGTAGTTATTGTGCTGTACTATTGTCATTTTTGAGACAAATATAGCCCGGATTATTTGGAAATATTTACAATGGTTGGCTGAAGTTATGAATGAGGTAACCTAGAGTGTTATGTATTCATAACTGATTTGTATTCACAACCGCTGTATAGTCAATAGTGTAGGAAATATGTGGGAATTGTAAACATTCCCCAGCTCTGACTTACTAACCAGCAACTACTGTGAGTGACAGAGGTCTGTTCTCCTGTTAATCAATAATCCTGCTTCCTTGTCTGTGTGTGTGTGTGGGAGGGGCCTCAATCTACTAAACCCTGATTGACAGGAAAAACAGACCTTCATCACTTGGAGCAGTTGCTGCCCAGCAAATGAGGATATGGGGTGAGCCTGGCCAGGCCAAGTGACTCTACTTAGTATATTTAACTAAGAGCCTTTGCAGACTGCTAGAAATAGTGCAAAGTGACTCTACTTACCCCCTCTGCAGACCAGGGCGTCGGGGACGCCCTGGTCCGGAGCACCGGCGGAGCTCAGCCTCCACACCGCGGCGCTCCTCCGGCGACTCTAAAAGGAGCACCAAATTGGCGCTCCTTTTAGATGTCAGGGAAAGTGCGCCCTAAAAGCGGCGGGCGCACTTTCCCTGACTCAAACGCCGCGGCACGTCCGGTCGCCGCGGCGTGAGGTCATCCCCGGAGTGCCGGCTGTGCGGAGGGCCGGCGATGCCGAGGGCGACCTCAGGAAGAGGAAGGGGCGCCGCTCGTGCAGCTGCCCCTCCTCTTCCGGGCCCGGCAGACGGCTCAATTAGCCGTCTGCCGAGGCCCATAGTATATTTAACTAAGAGCCTTTGCAGACTGCTAGAAATAGTGCAAATTGAGTCCACTTTAAGGGTTGGGGTTAGGGTTAGGGAATCATAGGGTTAGGGTTAGGGAATGGGAATTGTATTTTATTGTGGCACCAGAGCTCTGACAGAGAAGGCTCAATGAGGAAAAAAAAAATTCCCATGATTCCCTAGCACTAACCCTAACCCTTAAAGTGGACTCAATTTGCACTATTTCTGGCAGTCTGCAAAGGCCCTAAATGTCTGATGTAGAATCTCAGCCTAAGAAATCAAAGGGATAATTTGGGGAGAATTACATGGATATACTGGAACTTATTGTGGAGAGAAGACAGAACTGCACCAGCCCTAGCTTAGCCAAAAGAACACAAGCAGGCAGCAGCTGATCAAATCTAAGGTTGGAGATGATAAGTGGTCGGTTGAAAACTGTTGGAGTTCAGTTAGGGGTTTCAGTTTAGAGTAGACAGGGACAGTTACAGTGAGGGTTCCAGAGATGGACAGTTTGTGAGATTTCCATATAGAGACTGAGGGGTAAAGTCCAGGATTGAGTTACAGGACTTTATACCTGTGCAGAACCCCAAGTGAGGGAGTAATAGGGAAGAAATATCCTGTGGGATATAGATAGCCATAGTGGCATATTTATTAATTGGGTTTAAGGAAACTAAACCAAGTGAAGGACTGTGATGGTCCCGGGTAACTTTAAAACTTATTGTTTTTTGTGGGTTTTTCGGACTGTGTGGCCATGTTCTAGAAGAGTTCCTTTCTGTAAGTAAATCTTATTCTTTAAGGAAAGTGGTATAAAGGAAGCTGTCTTTGTAACAAAATGGAAACTAAGAAAGTGAAACAAGTAACACAAATACATTAAGTAACAATAGTCTTTTTCATCTATAACTACATATCTATTGTACAATTCTACTTTCAAATAAACTTGTTATTGTTTCAAGAAATACTTGGCCGGGGTTTTAAAACAGAAACATGCTACTAAATCTTATACTGTATAAGTCTTACCCAAGGGTTAATGATAAAGGTGACAGGAGTGGGTGGAAAAGGCCCATGGTGCTGTCTTCAAAAATATATAGTGTGGTTAAACAAAGTCGTTGTAGCAAATTGGTGGCAGCGTCAGGATACGTGAAATCCTGTGGCTGGAGGTGTGCTTAAAAGTGTGCTTGGGAAACTTGGTGTGGCAGGGTTCTGAGCTCGAGGTTCAAATACCCAAGATTTGATCTGAGTTTGAAGGGAAAAAATTCAGAGGTTTGAGTTTAAAGTTAAAAAGGCGTTAATGTCAGTGGGAATAATCTCTGAGATAAATGTTAAAGCTAATTTGTAAGAGATTACTTGGGAACTGACCATGCTGAAAAAGTGAATAAGTGCCAGTCCCTAAGGTGGTTGTTTTTGGTAATTCTAGGGGACTGAAGAGAAAAAAGTAACCAAGAAAGAGCATACTGAGAGAATATCTTAGAAAGGTGATTTCTGAGGTAAAAATTTGGAGTAAAGTAGGAAATCACTGGTTTGCCATCAAGAAACAAGTGCTACCTTAATAAACATCTGATAAAAAGACACCTAAGAGTATTTCCTGACGTAAAAGTTTTGGGTATTAATAAAGAAATATTGTACAGATGCCTCCTAAGAAAGCAAACTCCACTGTGACAGAAATAGAAGTGGTTGGTGAAAAAATATGCCTCACTATCTGAATCTCCTGAGAGTGTGGAGATCAGAAAAATAAAAGAGAGGATTGAAATGGCCAGGATTGAAAATGAAAATGAGAGGCTTTTGAGAGAAAAAGAACTATAAAAAGAGCTTGAAAAGGAAAGAATAAGATTAAGACAAACAGAACTGGAAAAAGAAGAAAGAGATATGGAAAGTGAGAAAAGAGAAAGGGAAAGAGGGAATTTGAGAGGGGGAAATGGATCACCAGTTGAGACTGAGGCAAATGGGAGAGCCAGTATTTCAAATACAAACTATTACTGAGGTAAATAGGTTACCTCAAATTGACATGAAAAGACTCCCAAGATATTATAAAGGATATAACATTGACTCCTTCTTCACAAACTTTGAGAGAACTTGTGGAGAATTAAAGATAAAGACTGAGGAAAGAATGAGTTATTTAAGATCACAAATCTGTGGAGGATTATCAGAAATATATGCTGAAATGAGGGTAGAGGAATCTCAAAACTATGATCTATTTAAAGAGATGGTTAAACAGAGATTTTGATTAACTCCAGAACTCCACAGGAGGGAATTTAGGAGTTTAAAGAAAAGAGGAGATGAGACATATGCTCAATTAGGATGCCGATTAGACTTATTTATTAAAGAGTTGGATTAATGGCTCCAAAATAAGTTCAAAAGAAGAATTACAGAATTTAATAGGTTTGGAACAATTTTATGATATCATCCCTCAAGAGTTGAAATGGTTGGTACGAGAGTGAAAACATCAGACAGATGCTCAAGCAGCCCAGAGGATGGACACTTTAGTTTTGATAAGAGAGGAAGGGTACAAGAAAATGTCATCAAGACCTGAGATAAAATCTCACTATAATGTCAAAAAAAGTATCAGAATTGGCAATCTTAATAGGGTAGATCTGATAAGGGTAAAAGTTTTAAGCCCTGGCAACAGGATAGAGTGAATGAAGCTGAGAGGAAAAAGTTTGGGCCAAGAGAGTATGACTCTGAGGCAAAAAGGAGAAGTAACTGGATTAGAGAAAGTTATCCAGATGTGAGATACAGAACATGTTATGCATGTGATAAACAAGGACATTTAAAATATAATTGCCTCAAGTTAAATAATAAAGAAATAAAGTCAGGTTCAAAAGCAGCTTATTATGTGGAAAAACTGTTACCACAAGAAGGAAACTTCACAGGGAGCCAGAGAATCAAATGAAACAGTTACCTTGACAAAGCCTGGTTGATACAACAAGAAAGCTAGAACAGATAGAGAATATAAAGAGTTTAATCCAAGAGAAAGACCTTTTAAATAAAGGCTTAAATAAAAAGCTTTTACGAACTGATCAGAAGCTGGATGATTCTCTAAAGAAGTACAGTAACTTAAAAAAAAATGGATGTTTTAAAATAAACGGTTATGAAGTTATAAAGTGATTGTGACACTGATACTATTGGATCGAGACTTGGTGATTTACAGTATACTCTCAATGGATGTTAGTCCCATTGATTCAAAATGATCTACTACAAGTATGACTAATCTATAGATTCAGTTCTGCATTTCAGTAGACTGAAGCTATAAAAGCTTTTGGCCTTGTCTATCTGAGGGGAGTTTTATTTAATATATAATGTGATAAAATACAGTATGTGAATCAGACTGTATCTGTGAAGCAGTTCTTTAGTGCAGGGAACTGCATTAGTAAATGGAAAAGGAAGAACGGTGATTCAGGAACAGCACATCAGTAGCTTGGGACCACTTCAGTGTTCAAATTGTGCTCATTATGTTTATATCCTGAAATTCATGCTGCAAATGGCCTTGGTGAAAATGGACCCTCTGTAATACCAGCTACTACCCAGAAGTACAGAGTTGTTTATTGTGTATGTGCACAATAAATCTGTTGGGTTTTTTTTCTTATATCCCTCTATAAACAAATATGAGAGGCCAGTGAAGATGATTTTTGCTACTTATCTGACTTTTCTTTTTCCAATTATTTTGACTAATGTGTTGAGTCAGGATGTGTTGAGTGGTATTCTGAGTGCTTTGTATAGTGTTCAATAATGTCTAGGTTAAAAAACCTTTGTTTTGCTGCACAATAAACCCCAGAAATCTGATAAACATTGATTCTGTCATTTCAGCTAGCTGATTCATGTACATATGAGTAAACACAGAGCCCAGGTATTGTGGTAACTTTCAAAACATTCCTCTGCAGTTATTTTTCACATTTTTGACATATAACCACACAAGATTATGGGAATTAAATAGTACTGATATTTCTAGTAACTTATATAATCAAAATACCAGCTTTTCTAGACATTTATTACAACAGTTTTATCATTTGCCTGTTAAGTTACCTTTTTATAAACCTAAAGCCCAATAAGCCTAATGTTCTAGTGCAATACTTAAAAAATTCAGTGTGAAATTCTGAAATTGGTAGTATTCCAAAAATATACAGGCTTGTTTTGCTGTTGGAAATGGGAGAAAATGGTGGCTGCAATCCTATACCCACTTAGCTGGGAGGAAAACCCATTAAGTGCATTTGTGCTTATTTCTTAGTTGATATAATAGTGATACAAAGCTCCAGGGCAGGAAAGAAGGGAAAAGTTAATCCATTTTCCTCAAAGTCTTTTTTCCTGGAAAAAAATAAGTATGGTATATTTTCTTTTAGAATGATAAATAAAATGTGTAAGATAAGTACTGCCCCAAAATGGTTTCTAAAAACTATGTAAGAGGAAGACTTTTATGTGAGACTATGTACAGTATCAGATGATTACAATTCCTGATCTTTTCTTAATTGGTTTTATGGCACAGTGTCATGTCTGCTTGACACTATTAAGAACTTGTGGTGACAAAATGCTCTTCTACTAGTTGATGGTATCTGCTGTTAGTATTGGGGGTTTCGCCTGCTCCAAAAACAGACAAAACCAAACAGGGTTTTTTAAAATATATAGTTCAGGTGAACCTTGTAGCTCTGTTTGTAACAAAAATAAAATCAGGTTCCATTTATATTTATAAATTCTGAATAAACTCAACTTTTAATATATCAAATTTGATAATTTTATGCCAAACCAATTTATATATAATGCATTTTATTTTCCAAAATAAGAAATTGATTTTCAATCTGTAAAGGGTGCTACTATTGCATTTTTCAGTTTTTCTGCAAATTTCCATTTATGTGAATGCCTGGGGTGCATATGGTATTTAAAGATAGATCCCCTGTATCACACAGGGCAAGGTATACTCTTAAGTCATTGATGGACGCCTGTGACTTTCTTGATGTATATCATCCCTAAGCAGCATAATTAATGGTGAGGAGTTGTGGGAGTTACAGTCAAAGAGAATCTAGAACACCACAATGAGAATGACTGAGTTTGCACTAATTGTCCATGGGGCTCTCTAGCATTATGTGGACTAATTGCCTTGTCCCCGCTGATGATGCAACCACATATAAACTTCAGATTTTAAAAAGATTATGGGATTGTTCCTTCCCATATTTCATGCCTAAAGGAGGTTGATTAGGACAATTCATTATGTGGCAATAAATTATATTGACTGCATGCATTGCCTGCCATCCTGCAAAATTCGATCCTGTCTTGTCTTGGGATAGATTGAAAAGTTGTATTAGAAGAAATGTGTATTTTATTTTTATTAACAAAAAGATTGGAGTGTGTTTGCCAAATATGATCAGATGTCTTTCTAATGTATTTATTTCTGTTATGGCTGCGCATTTGGAACACTTATGCTGGGCAGAAAGAGTATCAAATGATAATGTAATGCAGTTCCATTTTAAGTGATGCCAAAAATCAGATAGTACCTTTTCTCCCCACTGTCTCCCCCAAGCTTGTTCTGTTTCCCTCTGTATTTGGATGCTCCTTGTGGAACAACATCTAGGTTCATTTATAGTTATGGTAAAGTAAAGTCTTATTTTGTGTACAATTAAATCTTTTTTGCCATGTAAACATTTCAATACTTGTCTCAGAAGAATTTGTAAACATGGAAACTGGATGATATAATTTCTAGAACTGATGCCTGAGATTCACTTTGTTTTTCAAATAAAATCAGAGGAACACATTACACACTTTTAACAATAAAATATTATGTAGGGATCGGGAACATGTGGCTCTCTAGATACTGCATCCCTCATCCGCTAGCTGTGCTTCTGAGGGCTAGTGCTGTTCAACGTCTTCAGTGCATCCATACATTTCCTTCCCCAACCAAAATGTCTGAGGATAGGTACAACCTACCTGCTGAGCATACATCTAGATCACTAATCATAAAAGCCCTGCTGGACCAGAGGGTCCTCCTAATACAGTAGTTCATTTCTTACAGAACAAGCCAAGTGCCTCATGAGCTTTGTAAAATGTAATTTTAAATAGACACATCTCCACAGTCCAAGACCTAAATCCTGTTTGCGCTCTCTAGAGTAGACTCATCGAATGAATGGGATTTACCTATGTATTGGCTCACCAGTCAACAGTTGATTAAATGTTTCTTCTATAGTTGGGATTAACCAACAAGAAGCCAGCTTAGGACTGTGAATGTCTTACTTTCTAGCAGTTCTCATGGTGGACTCACATACCACATTTATGGATAACCATCAATGAATACTTGATACTGCCTGTGTCAGGAAAAAAGAGTGAGGTGTGATTTCAGCATTATAATCTTAAAGCAATCATCCCCTCTTCGGTACCATTCACTGAAATATACATAAAATTAAACAGTATGGCCTCATTTTATATCAGCCTTCCCTCCTCCCATCTCCCAGGTGATCATTTGCTTGTGGTAGAGCAGCACTGCTCTCAGCGACATTCAAGTGAAGGATTTTTCTTGCTCCTACCCAGCAGTAATTATCTTTTTGGAAGTTGTTTTTTCCTTTATACTACACTCCTCATTTATAGAAAATGGCAAGGTACAATAGTCTGGAAGTGTTGCTTATAGGAGAGGAAGAAAAAGCTAGCTCAGCAGACCAAAAAGATTTGAGATGTAGCTACTAGCATGCTCCATCTCCTCCATCTACACGAGAAAAGGTGACAAACCTAAACTGCTGCAGGAAAGGGGAAAACATTTCTACCGTACTATTAAATACTGGAGCTGTATCTACATTTAGGTGCATGCAACTGAGCAGGCAAAAGCAGCTTCTCTAGCCCCTGATGGGGGTGCAGAGGTAAAGGAGGTATCAAAAATTAGGCAGGTATATCCTAAATCCAGCCTTCATAAATTACTCAGGCAAATGATTACTTAGAGTGGAGGTAATATTTTCTTTTTCATATAAAAGCAGTAACACTATTTCAGTTAATCTATCTTGACGAAACTTTAAATTCAGGATGTGGAACCTCTTGCCCTGAAGATGGTTTGGCCTACAACTTCCATGATTACTCATCATTGGCCATGCCAACTGTGTCTCTTGGGGATGTGAAATCCAAAACATCTGGAGGACTTGTCCATAAAAAGTGGTAAAGCCACAAGCTACTATTCCTCCAGACAGATACTAGTTAGAAACTTTCTGCTGATTTAAAAAAAAAAAAAAGTTTTGCCACTTTCCTTAGTAATAGCCAATGCTATTTATTTCATACCTAAATAAGTGAGGCTAGAACAATAAAAATGCAAAACAATATTTTTTTATTAATAAAAGATCTGTAAAAAGAAGAACATTTACACATGAACTAATGTTTAAAGGTATTCTGAACATTCTTAAAGCAATTCAATACCTTCACAAGGATTTTCACAGAAGGAAATAAATCTCCTAAAATAAAGGGGCCCTATATGTAAATGAAAAGAAAATATTTGTTGTTAATAAAAGATATGTAAAAAGAACATTTACACATGAACTAATGTTTGAAAGTATTCTGAAAATTCTTAAGGCAATTCAATACCTGCACAAGGCTTTTCACAGAAGGAAATAAATCTTCTAAAATAAAGGGGCCCTATATGTAAATGAAAAGAAGTTTCACAACTCATGAAAGGTTTAACTCATACATATTTTAAAGACATCTGTACAACAGTAATTTCCATACTTCCAGGCTCTGCATAGCACCAGAAAAATTTAGGCAGCAAAAGTACTGGCATGTGGTTGGCTGGAATCCAGAATCATGGACAAGACTGGCCTGATTCCGCTTGTAATTTCATCTCTTCTTTTCTCAGCGGGAAAGTGTCAATGAGAGTAAAGAGCTCAGCAGGAGTAGCTGGGAAAGGATATCGCTCTTTGTCCACACCATGTTTGTCAATGATGACCATATTGAAGTTATAGTGAGGAATACGAAGTAACAGCCTGAGGATGGGAAAAAAGAATTAATTTGTTTGTGTCTAATGAAACAGCTA
Source organism: Phrynosoma blainvillii (assembly GCA_026167975.1). Taxonomy (NCBI): domain Eukaryota; kingdom Metazoa; phylum Chordata; class Lepidosauria; order Squamata; family Phrynosomatidae; genus Phrynosoma; species Phrynosoma blainvillii. Next base: position 253,540,588 of record JANUYF010000003.1, read on the forward strand.
CAGCTGTGTCTAATGAAACAGCTACAGCAGGAATGTACATTTATCCCCCCCACCTACCCACTGATTTCTTAATTATTTGCCTTTAATGAATTTGTCAACATAAGGAAAGGAATATTGCCCCCTTTTGCACATGGAATAAAAGCAAAGAGAGGTTAGGCCATAACAAACATTACCTAGATTCCAGTGTCTAATATTGACAACAAATATTTTTAAACACATTAAGAAATTACTTTTTTTTTTTTAGAATTTACAAGGAAAACAAACTGTACAAGAATTTTGCCTGCTTGTTACTTTTACAAGAAGCAGGCTGAGGTTGTATGATAAAGAAACCTTTATGTATACACTGGCCAGGCTCTACACATCACAACAAGCCAGAATTCCTCTTGTTGCCTGATTACTATTACTTATAGCAAGAGTATCCAAACAAACCACAAACCTTTGGTTCATGGTATACTTAGTATGAGATCTCAACTTGGCAATAGCTGTCTCTGCCTTGTTTCTCCCCCATCAAGCCCCAGAAATAGCCCTAGAATAAACCAGAGAAGTAACTCATGGTTCAACAGATGAGGAAAAAAAAAAAAGCCAGGAAGAAAGCTGTTGCCAGATGACACACTAAACAAACCTGTAGACTGCATCTTGTTACTAACTTATGATTGGATAACTCCACCATAAGTCACTTTTGGAGTGGTTGTGCTGATCCAACCTTGCACAATAACTCCATCACCCAATCCCACCTTTTAACTGCAGGAGGTAAAAGACCCCTAGAAATCTCCATGATGATGGCTTGTTCTGTTTCTCGCTATAGGGACATAGCTGGATGCTTTCCCAGCAGCTGCTGTTCTCCACTACTCACTAGATAGCCATGGAGAGGAGGATCCTGGAGCTAAAAGGTGGATTGGGGGCTGGGAAGGGAGACATAGTGTTGTTCTGAATGTGGGGTTGTTACACTACATCTCCATGATGCAAGATCTCGACTCTAGACTGTTGATGTGATGTGTTGTTGTAAATGGAAGCCAGAACTCTGGCTGGTTCACACTAAGACAAGAGTTCCTGCAGAAGCCTGGCTTATTAGATTAAGATGGAGAATAAGGCCAACAACCAGACTAAAGGTAGCTAAGAACTCCATTCCCTTTTGACTCTGGTTATGTTCTTTCATATTTTTTAATGTATTAATTTATTATACAAATTATAACAGTACAGCACAAACCCACAATACAAAGAGTTACTTCACAATCATCATATTAACCACTATGGAAAGGGGAGAATATCAATTGTGTCTCTCCAAAAAACTTGTCCACATGGGGGTTGCAATTGTCCTTGTTGTTTGCGGATATATTCAACAAAAAGCTGCCATTCTTCCTGGAATGTTTCCTTGGTTTTATGTCCTTTGTTGATTTTCATTTGAAATGAAAGTTTTTCAAATAGCCAATTGTCCCACATCCTTGTCCACCAATCAGCCAAAGATAAGTTTTCCCATCTTCCAGTTCTTGGCCACTTCCATCCTGGCTGCTGATATTAGAAAAGCAATCAAAGCCCTACATTTCAACCTACTGTTATAAAGATAGCAATAAAAAAAGAGCCGGAGAGAGGTCAATTTTCTTGCTGTTATACTAGATATAATATCCAAGACCTCTGTCCAAAATCTTTTTATCTTAGGGCATTCTATCCACATATGTAGGTATGCGCCCACCTCTTTATAGCCCACCTCTTTATAGCCTCTCCAGCATCAGGTGATGAGAATTTTGTTATTCTAGATAATTGAACTGGTGTCAGGAACCATTTATGCAGGCTATTTTTAGTGAGATCTCTTTTGCACTGGCTGATCTAGAAGTATAATGAGGGGATCTCCAAACTGAGGCCCACATTGCATCTGTTGTATTTATATCTAATTCCAATTGGCAAGCTATTTTAGCCGAAAGCCCATCTCCATATTCACAATCTACCAATAATTTGTATAACATTGAGGTCAGCCCTTTAGTTGATGGACTGCCTCCTTCACATATTGATTCAAAAAAAGTCAATCCTCTCAGTATTTCTCCAATTGTATACAATAGGGTGGCAAAGGGTGTAATCTGTCTTACGTGCAGCCAGTTGCTTTTAGCAGGTCCCAATCTATCCATTATTTCTTGTTCAGTAGATGAGCCCCCTTGATTAAAAAGATCTTTAACATGATAAAGACCTTTTCTTTCCAACTTCTAAATTGTTTATAATATTTATCTGTATGTTTAAATCTTGAGTGTTGGAGGAAGGGCTGTAGAGGTGAAGGGGGAGGTGCCAGCACATGCCTCCATTTGGACACATAAGCATAGAGTCATGTAAAAAAAGGGTTCCCTAGTCCTCTGGTTTTAGTTTTAGAGACCTGTGTATACAGACATAAAATGAAGAATTTTTTAGAATTTTAAATTTCTTCTAATTCAGAGGTCACCCAGTTGGTATTAGGAGATTCAGCAACAAAATTAGCTACCTGTCTCAACTGAAAAGTTTGAAAGTATAACCAAAGTTCTGGTATTGCTAATCCCCCCCTCCTTTTTAGAGTTATGAATCCTGGTACTCCTTTGAAATCTGGATCTTTTTGAATCAAATATGAATTGATGGATCATATTTTGCCATTTTTTAAACCTTGCCATTGGCGGGGTCAAGTTATGTACTTGCATATGAGGAAAATGAAAACAGCCCTTGTATGGTACAATTGTACTGACAGAAGAGTGCAGGTGTTTCCTTTGCAGGGAGTAAGAGCAGGAGTTGTGCTCAACACTACTATGAGGATGCCAGTTACAGCCTTTTACAGACACAGAGACAAAATATTCAATCTTGGGAGGAAGGAGGTGACCACTTTATCTTTTGTAGTCCAATCGAGACACTAATGAGTAATTATAAGAGTGGAGTTCTCACTATTAAATAATTTACCTGAGTTGCAAAGCAAGGGTAGGAGGCATCAGTCTTAATCCTATTCTTCCCACTTGCGCTGGATAAACTCCAACCAACTCGATCACTGTAACATGACGGAGATCTAACCCACACTGCGCTGGCTGAAATAAATAAGATAAAAAATGAAAAAGTATGTCAAGCTAACTCATAACATAAATCTTCTCTACAAAATTGTTGTATTTTATGGTGTGGAAAAGAGATATTCTGCATCTTTTGTTACTTTACAGTAGGGTTCATCCAAGACTGCATGTATTTCAGGACTACACTATGCAAGTGTGCCAATTCACCACTGGATTGTAACATGAGAATCACAGCTTTCTTTTTAAAAAGCACGATCCTTTTAAAAGATGTGAAAATAGGGTTAAAGAGGAGCCGGATACCTGCTTTTAAAAGACATAACTGCATATAAGTAGATTTCTCTTGTTATTAATATTGATACCAAATTGGATGGTGCATGGAACAAAACAATAATTTTGAGCCATCTCTTAGATTTAAAAGCAAAGGCCCAGCTCCATAGGAGTTGTCAGGAGCATTTAGTTACCTTCTGAAGAAAGATATGTGTTCATTCTCTAGTTCAGTTGGCACAATGCTTATGCAGTGGGCCCTTGCTATCTAATGGGGGTCTGGTTCTAGGACCCAGCCCAGCCTCCCAGATACCAAAATCCATGGATGCTCAAGTCCCATTAAATACAGTGGCATATTAAAATGGTGTCCCTTATATAAAATGGCAAAAACAAGTTTGCTTTTTGAAAATTATATTTTTTGGTAAATTTTGAAGCCATGGATGCTTGAACTTGTGGATAAAGAATCCATGGATACAGAGGACCAATTGTATCTACAGAGTTGAATCCAGAGCTCTTGTGACCTGAATTCTTTTTGAGTCTTGGAGGGGGAAAGAGATTATTTTTGCTGATTCCCATCAACTCTGAAAGATTACAGAATGCAGAATAGAAGGAAGAAATTTGCCTTCCTCTCCAATCAGCTGGAAAACTATAATTTATATTAAACTGAATGGGGAAAGCAACATTAGTGGCCCTAGGTCATCTGCATTGCTTCTGGAGCAGAATTAACCTCCACTCATACTGAAGGGGTTTGTGCCTCACCTGCAGCATTCCTAGTTGCAATCTGTAAAAGTAATTGGCTGCAGTAGGGGCAGATAAGATGAGCAGCCTCCGTTTCTCATAAAACTGGTCCAAAAGGGCGGCTGCTGTCCTCACACCAACATTAATGTTCATGGCTGAAATTACAAGCACAAAGATTATATTCACTAAAGATTTGTTTTCCCATGTAGAATAATTGCCAATCAAACTTATTTAGAATTGAGTTAGAGCAAATTGTGGTCCATCAGACATTGCTGGACTGCCCTACCATAGCCAACAGAGATGATGAGATTTGCAGTCCAGCAGGTATTCCTGGGTAGCTAGACATTGTCCACATCTGATTTAAAATGGTCATATTAGGTAGAAATAAACACCGAGAGTCAAAATACTCTAAGCCTGTAACAGGGTTTGAAATGCTAGCTCTATTCTAAACAGTGGAGAGCTAGCATAGTCTAGTCAGTGGTTTGAGTGTTGGACTATGAGACCAGGGTTCGAATCCCTGCTCACCTATTGGGTGACCTTGGGCAAGTCACACTCTCTCAGCCTCAGAGGGAGGTAAAGACAATCCCTCTCTGGCACAAATCTTGCCAAGAAAACTAATTTCACTTTAGGATTGCCGTAAGTTGGAAATGATTTGAAGGCACACAACAACTCTATAGCAACAAAAAAAATCTACAGCTTCTTCTATTTAAAAATTGCAATCTGATTTTATGCATGTTTACTCAGAAGAAAATCTTACTAAGTTTCAAAAGGATTACTCCCAAGTAAGCCATACTCCCAAGGTTGTAGACTCAGGCTATAATTCTAGTGCTCCTGGAATGGACTGCCAAGGACCAAAAGGTAAATTTGATCTCTTTCTCCCTCTCCCTATGTTGTAGACGAGAAAGCTCAGACCTTGGAGGAGGAGATCAAGCCTCAGATCCCATCATCCCTGCCCCCAGGATACCTGTACCAAGATGGAGCCAGTTGTTCCCTTGAACCATTCCAAAATTTGAATGCAAAGCAACTGTGTATTTAGTTACATCACATCTGAAAATACACTGTATTGAGTTGGACTATTCAGGCATACCTCTTGTTAACAAGGCCTTTGACAAAGCAAGTCCTTTTTGCAAAGTCTTTTTATGCCTATCCAGCCCCCATTATCTCCTTGTCCTTTGTATAGCTGGACACTTTTTAGCAACATCAGCACTGGGAGGAGGGTGAAGGAGGACTGGGGAAACACAGACTTTCAGGGTCAGGTTACATGTCCGCAAGTCTGCTGTAAACAATGCAATCAAGTGTGTGCACAGAAAGACTGATCCTGCTATAGTCATGTGTGCCTGCCTACAACAGGCAGCTGTATCCAGAATTACTTGCTGAGCATGTGTGGATAGCAAAACAGGAAGACAGAGGGAGATCAGATTAGCATGTCTCATGAGCTCCCCCCAGGATGTCTGGCCACCAAAATGGCAATCACAGGAAAAGTGGAAGCTGGTGGTGGTGGGGAAATCACTCCTCGGTGCATTTTGAAAGAAGCCTTTAAATCACCTCTAGAAGGTTCAAAAGGTTTTTGCTTACTTGTGCAAGGCTTACTTGACCTGGTTGCTTCATTTCACATGTGTGTTGCTAGTCTGGGAAAAAATGTTTTGCTGAACGGTATTAAGCTGCTCTTCGTTTTTTGATGTAGGAACCTATCCTTACTCTTTCCCTGTTATTTCTACCTCTGGTACCAAAATTTTTGTTAAAGACGTCATGGTCAGGAACAAATTGACTTTGTAAACTGAGGTATATCTGTAGTTCTACCCCAGTATTTTCTGCTCTGACTGATAGCAGTTGGGAACCCTTGCAGAACACAGAACGTATGGCTGCAAAGTACCAGAAGTAGTATAGTAGTAAATTCTAAAATGCAGTCTCTCAACTTGAGAGTCTCCACACCTGGCTCTATAAGGGAAGTTTAATAATAGAGGCAGCAGCATTTTTCCACATCAATTTTGTTTGTGTTTTAAACACATACATAATTTTAAAGGAGTTCCTTTAAGAGGGGGAAACTAGAGCAGGAGCAGACCTTTTATAAATTTAATTGTTCTCAATTGCCATTCAAGACCAAGACCAAAATATTTTGATTTACAATAGGGACAACTCACAATAACATACTTAGGCTTAGAAAATCTATTGTCTTCTCCTCCCCTACTAATGTGAGGATTACAACTAAAGTCAGAGATGGCAGGGCAGACTGAGAAAATGGCAGATGATACATTTTTTTGGTAATCCAAAAGTACAGGCATTTCAGCCTGGCAAATCTTGGCATGGCTACAGTACTGTCCACTATTGAACTTAGGCTCCTCAACCTGAAAGCTATTAATAATAGCATGTAAATTCTTGGTGTGCACATACTGGTAAATATCTTGGATTTAGTGACCAGAATAGGAGAGAGAAATATGCTTCAATCTTTTCATTTACAAACTGTAACAAATTACTTTTTCTTACCGATGCTAAATGGTATTTAGTTTGCAAAATTTGTCAATATTTATGATATAGCAGAAGAGTGTAGGTGGTTGCTTGGTAGTTAATTTCTGTCAATAGATTATGGATAATGAAGTGCAAATAAATTCCAAGTTACAGTGAAAAAATCCATACATAATGGCTGTAGTCCAGACAACCATTGATTATAGTATACAAAGAAAGCAGAATATTTTATCTACAAGCCGAACTCTAAAACCAAAACATTCCCTGCAAGACTATACTGCAAACTTCTTTTAAATGTGAGAAGAGTTTAAAAAACAGCTTGCAATGGGAAATGGGAAACTGCCCCCTTTGTGGAATTTTCCTTAAGTTTCTGTGGCTCAGTATCATTGCATGAGAAGACTAAACTACTTGACTTAGACACAATATGCTTCTCTTTTACTGGCATTATTCCTTAATTCGTGCAATTATTCATTACTCACGTACGTGTACAAGTTGGCTCTGTTCCTGACCAGCCCAAATTGTACTGGCAAACTCTTGCTGGGCTTCCCTGCATGTCATACCCGCCAATGCAGGAAAATTCACAGGTTGCTCCATAATTATTGCCATCACCAGAACATTTTATGTAGCCATTTTCTGGAGCATTCAGTTTTCCACAGCGCCTGACTTTAAACACAAAATGACAGGGGTTGTTCAGTGTGAAAGAAATGAATACAAAGTATAGTAATACAGGATTGTTATCAGATTTCAAAAATACCTGCACCCTTTGATTTATAATTTAATATACATAGGGTAGGATCTAGTAGTGACCTTCTGCTTACAGTGAAATTCAACAGAATCAGAAAGGAAGCAATCCCTCCCAACTACAGCTCCCTGTGACCAGCTCTGGAAGGCTGAGAAAACCCTTGGAGTTACTTTCCAGGTGCAGCAAAGAGCCGCATGAAAAGGAATGAAATTTATGTTGTGACTAGAGATGCAAAATGTCAGAAAAATTTAAAGCCAACAAGGGAAACCCCTTGATTTTTCCCCTCTGGGAAAAATACGGAATTTGGGTTAAAACCTGAAAAACTATGATACCTTTTACATATTGAAAGTTGCTTTGGACATTAGGAACATAAAATGTATTACAGATTGAGTCTCATTTATCTGAAAAGCCTGGGAGCAAAACCGTTTTGGATTTTGGATTTTTTCAGATTTTGGAATATTTGCATATACAATGAGTTGTCCTGGAGATGGGCAGCAATTATAAACGTAAAATTCATTTATGTTTCATACATATCTTATACACATAGCCTGAAGGTAATTTTATACCTAATATTTTTAATCCCATTGTGGAGAAATCCCAGAAAATAAATAAATAAATAAATAAATATTTTAAAAATAATTTTGTGCATGCAATAAAGTTTGTTTACACTGAATGATCAGACAGCAAAGGTGTCACAATGTCAGCCACACATCTGGGCAATTTTGAATTTTGGAATGTTTCAGATTTCCAGGTAAGGGAGACTTAAATTGTAGGCATAATTTTGTTTGGCATAAAACTATCATGCTGCATATATTAAAACTACAGTTTAATCAGACAATAATTCCAAATCACTTTTCCTTTATAAAATTGTTAATTTTTGTAACAAAATTCCCATATATACATTGACTTATGAAACAAGAAATGAATGATCAACAACTATCTTATGGAGGTCCAGTATGAAATTGCGAGAGCAAGGGTGGCACATCTTGTGACACATGGCTCATATGTACCCTGAAAAGCCATTTGTGACACTTCAACATCTGAGAAAAAAAATAAAATAAAACCAAGCAGGAAGGAAGGAATATAATCTCTGGAATCCACTAGAGCAGTGTGGGGAAAAGTGGCTCCCCAGGCCATTTTTGTCCCAAGGTCTTCGTCCAACATCCAAAAAAAATGTTTTGGCCAAAATATCCCCCAACATCCTCTAGGGCAGACCTGCACAACTTGGCAGTAGGAAGGGGCCAAAATTAAAATAGGTTAACTTCTTCAGGCCACAGAGAAGTTTAAATTAAAAATTAATTAATTAATTAATAATATTTATTATTAATATTAATTCCATCCTCGTCTTCCTCTGCCTGGCCCTTTCCTCAAGAGAAAGCCAAGCAGTGGAGGAGCATTGTGAGTGTTCACCAGTCCTCATCCTCCACCTGGCCTTCTCCTTAGGAGGAAGTCAAACAGTGGAGGAACCTTGTAGGGCAAGTATTTGCCCATCCTCCGCCGCCTGGCCGCCTCCTCAGGAGAAAGCCAGATGGAGGAAGAGCCTTGCTCAGCAAACATTTGCCCATCCTCCTTCTCTGCTGCCTGGCCTTCTCCTCAGGAGAAGGCCGAGCAGCGAAGGAGCCTTGAAGTTGTTCCACATCCTTACGAGCCACCCAAAATCCTTTGGCGGGCTACATGCGGCCTCCGGGCCATATGTTGTGCAAGCCTGCCCTAGGGTGTATTTTGAATCATTTTCCTATGCCATTGGTACTTCAAGCACTCTAGGTACAGGGGAAGACTTTTTTCTCTTAAGTTGTGACCCAGAAATTGATCTTCCAGTCACTTCCCATTAAAAAGAACAAAAAAAGACAGTCCTGGGCGTAAGGGAAGGAGGGATGACTCCCCAAGCACTCTGGGGAGTGCTGTGGGGGCATTTTGGTGCAAAGAAATCCAGTATTCAGTTCCATTTGCCATTCAGTCATTGGCCTGGACATTGTGTGTTACATGTAAAGGTCATTAAAAAAACAGCTCTACTACACACCAAAATGGAGGGTCTGTTAATGGGGACACATCTTAGTAGAAATAAGTCTGGTAGCATCACCCACTGTTTTTCCTTGCAGACACTTCTCACTCTTCTGTCTTGAGACACTGGAACACAGCTTGCTAGCTCTGGTAAGGATTTAGCAAAGGTAAACAGTGGCTTGTCACTTTAAACATTTATGTGACGCAGAGCTGCAAGCACTAGCATACATAAAACAACTACGAGTCTTTAATAATCTAAGGCCATGTGTGTGTGATCTAAAATTGTCTGATTGTTGCCATCTCCATGGTGTTCAATTTTCAGGAAATATGTAGCTAGGATCTAAGTTCAATGCCTCTGCTTTTTCCAGAAACCAAGTGTTCTTCTTACCTTTGACTTTAACCAAGAATTTGCAAGTTCCCTTATTCCCAGCTCTGTCAAATACAGTGTACTGGATTTTGTGATCTCCTTCCGAAAAATGTGATCCTGGTGGATGTCCCTTCAAAATAACACTAAAAAATAAAGCAAAGACAGACCACATAATGGGAAATGAAGCTGTAAAGACAGGGCCTTTTAGGGAACACATGCCTAAATGATTAGTGATCAAACTGATCATGCTTACACAATTCACTCTTTTCCAAAACCATCCCATTGGCAGCCATATATAACCAAGAAGAATGTAATTGAAGTTAATCCGGGATCTACTCATAGTTCACAAATTTCCTGTGCATCCAGATTTATTTTGCCTCTATTTAGGACAAACTAGGAACAAATGCAACATAAACTTGTTGGCATATATTTAGTATATATATTACAGGGGTTGGATACATACTAAATTTACTTCTAGCCCCTATTCATTGCCTATGGGATGTAGGAAAAACTGTGCTGGATCAAATCAATTGCCTATCTGGTCAAGACTTCTGCTCACACGAGAAATCTAAGTATTCACTATTTTTTTTTAAAAAAAAATAGGAACAAGTAATTTTAGCAATTTTCCTCTTGCTGAGAGAACATCTTTGAAAACTGTGCAGCCTCATTGCTGTTTCCTGCCCAGAAAATGCTGTTTTATGTGCAAAACAACCATGTGCAAAAATTGTGAAGAATAAGTCCTCAACTCTAGCATTTTCTGTACAGGAAATCACATTTTTTACAAAGAAAAATTACATTTCTGTGCTGTTTAGAAAATGCTATTTTCTACACAAAACAACCACATGCAAATTAAAGAAGAGTAAGTTGTGAACTACAAAAATTCCTATCACTTTCTTATCAGGGACTCTCATCTCTTGAACATTTTAAAATAATTTTTAAATATTTTTGAATATTCTCCCCAACCAAGAAGTTGCTTATGGAAAGCTCTCAAATGGGATGCAAATATAACCATACCCTCTTAATAGTTTACTGTAATTTCACCTCTTCACTTACTCTGTCAAAATGCCATCAGCAGTGTCCCGTCCCTCTGGGGTATCCCAAAACACACGGGCTGTCAATTTATTGGGCTCTGCTATTTTCTCCTTTATACTTGGACACTGAATTCTAGGAGGCTCTGTGTCTATAAACACATACGAACAAACATTACTGTTTGGTTTAAACTGGTACTACTAAAAAAAAATACAAACATAGTACAATAAGTACATAAATAATTTTAAACAAATCCATTATCAAGCCACTAGAAGCTTACTTAAACTTGACTAATTAAAATCGCCAAATTGGAAAGTGATAGATTAGTTGATAGAAGACTGAGATTAAGGGCAACATCTCAGAAAACAATACTGAAATGTTCATATGCAAACTGATTTCTGTTTTCCTGTTCTGTTCTTCTGTTTTGACTGCATACACAGTTGTAAACTATGCTGATCTCTAAAACGATCACCATTTTGCCAATTCTTTCAACAAGAAGCTCTTATCCAGTCACCCTTCTGTTTATTGATTTATTCTATTTGTCAAAGCATTTCCTTTTCTAGAAACAATCTTTTTACAAAAATTTCCTTCAGACATTTAAAATTTCATATCTAAATCCTAGTAATTTATTCCCTCCTTTTTTCTTTAATAGTGAAAAGGGAACAAATAGTAGACAGAAACTGAACTCTTTGTAAAGATGCTTACAGACAAGAGCACCTGCCAAATCGAACTGTATTAAAATATTTCATACTCCCCAGCAGAAGAACTGTGTAGGGTGTTTTGGTTTGTTTTTTACATGAATAAATGTGTGCTATGTGTTTTGATTTCTATGTTTTGGTGGCACAAATGAGAGAGTTTTTGAAGAATTTTAGAAATGTAAAAGAAAGTTCGCGTTATGCAGTTGTTTGGAAAAACAGGTGCACTGGACAGGATGACAGAAGTGTTTTGAACATTAGCATGACAAGAGGATCAAGAAATGAAGCAGGAGAGCGACTGATAAAGTGGGCAATAATCTATTCATAGTAAACACTTTATACATACAACGAGAGGAGGCTGTACACAAAAACATCGCTAGATGGCCAAGAGAAAAATGAGATAGACTACATAATTGGAAACAATGGATGGAGAAGCTCTATACTTGTGGCAAAAATGAAACCAGGTACGGACTGCAGCACAATAATAAATTACTAATATCAAAAGCTTTCATAAAGCTAAAGAAGAAAACTAAACCAACCAATTTGCTGAAAAATGATCAGAGGAACATCCCAGCTGAATTCAAAGAGAATGTGAAAAATAGATTTGCTCTATTAAACCTAATTGACCTAATTGAACCAGATTAACTATGGATAGAAGCAAGGGACATAGTCAAGGAGCAATGTAGAAAAATGCTACCTGTATCTAAAAAGAAAGAGAAGGATCAATAGGTAACAGACAAAATGTTTCAAAGCAGTAAAGGACAGGCGAGAAAAAAAAGAAAAGGGGGACAGGAATAGAGCCAGAACCATGAATACTTCTGTTCAATGATTAATGTGTAAGAATAAAGAGAATTACTATAGCAATCATTGGAGAGAGATAGAAGCTCACAATAAAAAGACTAGCAAAGATTTAGGGGGGTTGCAGACTGCCAGAAATAGTGCAAATTGAGTCCACTTTTAGGGTTAGGGTTAGGGAATCATGGGAACTGTATTTTATTGTGGCACCAGAGCTCTCTGACAGAGAAGGCTCAATGTCTCAGGAAAAATAAAAAACATAAAAACAATTCCCATGATTCCCTAGCACTAACCCTAACCCTAAAAGTGGACTCAATTTGCACTATTTCTGGCAGTCTGCAACCCCCCTTAGAATAATTACCATACTAAAGAAAGTCAAAGAAGAAAGTGCTAAAGCAGGCTTACTGCTGAACAGTAAGAAAATAAATACAATGACCATGGAGGATTTATATTTATTCAATGTAGATAATGAGGAAATTTAAATAATTAAAGATTTCCCATACCTTGGCCCAATCACTGATCAGAATGGAGATTACAATCAAGAAATCAGAGGAAGACTAGGACTGAGAAGGGCAGCTACAAAAGAACTATACAAATTCCTGAGGTGCAAAGATATACAATTGAACATTAAATTTAAGATTGTCCATGCTATCGTATTTCCCATCACTATGGACGGATGAATGGTAAAACTGATCTGCTGGAGAAGAGTTCTGCAGATATCATGGACAGCTAAAAAGACAAACAAGTGATTCCTAGAACAAATCAGGCCTGAACTCTCCCTAGAAGCCAGGATGACTAAACTGAAGCTGTCATACTTCAGCTGCAGCATGAGAAGGCATGACACATTAGAAAAGACAATAATGCTAGGAAAGGGAAAAGGCAATAGGAGAAGAAGAAGACCACATATCATAAGACAAACTTAATCAAGGAGGACACACTCCTGAGTCTGCAGGACTGGAGTCTGTAGGACTTGTTAAGGATAGGGTGTCTTGGAGATGTCTCACTCATAGAGTCATCATGAGCCAAGGTCCACTTGAAGCTAGTTAACAACAACAATGACTAGAGGCAACTTAAACAGGACATGTCTAAACATTCTGCATGGATTTTGGCATATAATTGTGACTTTGTAACTGTTAACTTTGTTCTATAGTCAAGTGCTGTCTCTTGCTGTGTGACAGATTTCCCATACCAGTATATAATTAAGAGCCCCAGGTAAAAGTAAATTCTTGAAACTCAGCAAGTGTTATTTATTGTAAGGACTACATTTTAAGTTTTCAGCATGTAATGTGTAAAGCGATCTGAAAGGCTACAGTACATGATTGATTACTCTACTCCTAGAGTTATGTTTAAAGAAAATCTTTGTACCATGGTATGTAAGGCAAACAAGTAATCTGATGTTCTCCATAAAGAGAAGCTGGTGATTCTGCATATTAGTGCATTTCTTTTCAATGAAGACTGAGAAAAAGACATGCAGAATTACAGGTTTTGCTGGTGCAAAACTGCTTGAGGTACTCAGTTTAGAATTCAAGGAAGAACCATGAATACAAGCAGTTCCTGTGAGTAAGGAAGTTATGTTCATGAATCCAAATTCCCAGTGTTTAAACATTATCTAAACATATGTATACTGCAATTAATGGAAAAAAGGAACAGAGATGTTTCCAAAGCATTCAGCATTTCTTATGTATAAATACCAGAATCTCATCATGAAGCAGCATAGAACCATAGTTTCCACAGTATACTATGAATTTTTGATACATCAAGACAACAACCTTGTGTTACTATAGGAACTGCATCCTCAGACACTCACGGATCACTGAACTCTTCTTGCTGGACAAGAGTGCTTTAAACCACTTTAACTGCATAAAGACAATCACTAGATAAACACAATTCCCATCTCTCTCTGTTAATTTGTAATTACATAGTGGAGGGGTAGCAATCTGTGAACTCATGTGAAACTGAAATTTCCTCAGCTGGGATTTCTTCCTTGCAGCAATGGAGAGTCTCCATGCAAACAGGAATTTCTATTCTTCATATGTGTCTCTCTCATTCTTCTGTGTCATCTGTGTCATCTCTCATTCTTCATGAGAGGAAAGCCACAGTGGAGGGGATAAGGCTAGGCACCTCCCCCATGTTGAGGAAAGCATGGTGAGTAACATCTGAACAGAGATGATTTCTTCCTAGGAACTACCACATTTGTTGAACCAACCAAAGCAGTACAGCTGGCCTTTCAAAGACAATGCAACCTTCTTTAAAATAGGTTACACAACCAATTTTCACACATAAGAATCCCTTCTCCCAGGGCTGATTAGGATTCAGTTTATTTATTTGTTGGCCCTCATGATGTCCATTATTGAAATGAAACTCAAATTCAACACATGTATGGACTCACCTTTCTCTGATGATAAAAAGAAACAGAACTGGGTGTCATTAGCCTATTAGGACACCTCAGCCCAGATTATAACTTTACTTTAATACAGATATGCCAGAATACATGGGACAAGAAAGACCGGCAAGATACCTCTCGACTCAAATGCTGTGAGAACAAATGGAACTGGCCATGCTGTGTTCTCAAACTGATCCTGCAGGAAGAAGCATACTTACCATGCATCTACCCAAACTATAGCGCCGTAATAGAATAGTATGTTTGTCTGTACCAAAACTACTGAGAGGTGAAATGGTATCAAAAGGGTTGCAATCATTTTTGTCTCTCTCCAGAAGTCATCTATACCAGTGACTACACCTGTTTCTCGACCTAAACCAAGCCCGAAGCCTGAAATGATTCTAGATCACAGGTGGACATGCACAAACTGTGAGCAGGTTGTTCTTCTTTCTTTCCACCCCCACATGGTCCACACTGCCAGCACTTCGGAAACCAGAAGTGGTATTATGGTCTTTTTCCTTCTTCTGTTTTTCTGTTTTGCGGTCACTGCCCCCAATAACATTAGAATTGTCCCAGAGTAATTTTTGGCTCAAAGTTACAAGGGTTATGGCTATACTTTTTACATTATGCAGTTGGAAGACAGCAGCCCAGTGCAGCCCACAGGCTACACAATTCCCACATCCAGTTTAGATAGTGTGCTTTTTCTAAGATTTCACTCTCCAAGGTCATGGCCTCAAATAGACATTCAAGACTTGGTGATAGTTGACACAATCTCCTGGATCCAAAGGGGCTTTATTAAGGAGCAGAAACATGACGATCTCTTTAAGTCATCTGGTACCATTCCTTTTTACAAGGAGGCTTCAACCATCTCTTGGACCCACCCAGTCAATCCCCTCCAGATAACTGTTAAATTGTCAGGATGGGTAAAAATCAAGCATTCAAGTTCACTCAAGCACTCTGTCCACAACCTCATGGCGACAAGAGTCATGCATCATCTGAAACTCATCCCATACAACCTGACTAGACAAGGCTCTCAACATCTCTACTGTAAAGATGAGAATAATGTGGCTAGGATCAGTATGAACATGAGAAATTTTATACTCAAAATAAGTCACAAACATGGTACAACTTGCCACCTCATTGCTATTCAAGTCAGATTTTAACAATTTGCTTACCATCCAGAAAAATTCTTCTCAATGCAAAGCAAAAGGGGTAAAAAAGGTACAAATATTTGCCGCTTAATACTGTCACAAAGTAGTTGCTATAATGTGTTCTCACATTTGTGTTCAGTCATACTATTTATTTATGCACCATCGGCATTGCAGTCATCATCATATATCTTTCACATTTTATATATCTTCGGGTAAATCTGGCCATTGGTTAGGTTTCATGGTGCTAGAAAGGACGGCTGAGTCTCCTTACTGTAGAACAGGGGTCGGCAACCTTTTTTGCCGACGGGCCGAGGGGGGGGGAATGGCGCTGGGGACCTTTGTGCGCTTGCGCGCGCGCACGTCCCCCGTGTGCGCATGAGCACGTGTGCCGCCATTTTGAAAAACAAAATGGCGGCCCCCGTCGCGTGCGTGTGCGCATGGTGGGGGGCCCCCAGGAGGGTTCCCTCCCCTTGGCAGCGACGGGCCTCCGAGAGGCCCAGCGCCGCCGTGGGGCCCCCCCCAGGAAGATTCCCCCAGCAGCGACGGGCCTCCGAGAGGCCCAGCGCCACCACGGGTGCCCCCCAGGAGGCTTCCCTCGGCAGCGCCGGGCCTCCTAGAGGCCCAGCGCTGCCACGGGGCTCCTCCAGGGCGCCATTTTGTTTTCCAAAATGGCGGCCGCGGCTCGTTCACGCATGCGCAGGAGTACGTCACATGCGCAAATGAGTCACGGCCGCCATTTTGGCAAACAAAATGGCGGAGGCGCACGCGCACGGCAACAATACGGGCCAGTCAGCTGGGGTCCGCGGGCCGCTATAGGTTGCCGACCCCTGCTGTAGAATATTATTCATAAACCTTCCCATTCCCCCTTTCTTTGCTCTCCAACTGTAATGGGGCATTGTTTTAATTCTATACTTACCAACACAAGAAGCTGGTCTTCCATTCCAAACTTTGTTATCCATACACTGTACTATTTGGTCTCCTTTTAACTGGTATCCGGGCAAACAATAGTACTCACACCTGGAGTTATAATATGCACCATCTGAGCATTTGAACCCTCCATTAGGTGGCATCAGAAGGGTTGGGCAACGTTTTTCTAGGAGGAAACCAATATCAAAATACTGAAGACATTATGGAGAGACTGCACATACTATAATCTAGGCCAGAGAAACAGTTTTGAAAATGCATTTCCTTGTCTATAGATACTTTTATTATATGTCAGTGTGACTTCTCAGCCAGTTCTAAAAATATAGCAGTTTGCAAGAAACAACTGTGCAAATGCATGTCAATATACTGATAAACGGATGGAAGGCTTGCAAAGAAAAAGATTAGTATGGAGTCGCTTTCTGGCAGCTATCCCTAATCTGATTCTCTCTTGTACTTGACTTGCTTAATAAATCTATCTTCCAGCACAATTTGGGTGTGAGGGATTTTCTCAGTTTAATCAATATGGTGTGGTTCATAAATGGGAAAAAAGAGCCTTTTACCCACCCACCCCAGAAATAAATGTTCCTCAACACACAAAATAGTTTGTAAGCTCCCTGCAGGGCATTAAGCTGTCGTCTTGTGCTCTGTTAAGTATCATGCATTGTCACAGCACTAAACCAATATAATTAATTTTAATTTTCATTATATACATTTTAATAATTGTCTTTCTTTGAGGAAAACACACACTTTTAGGCTTGGATCAAAAGATAAGGAAATGGGAGGAGGTACAGAGGAAGAAAGTTCCTCTCCTGCAGTTGTTCTGCCTCCCGCCTCAGTCTTTGGAAGGTCAGGTGTGGGCTACTAAAGCCACGTGTGATGAAATGTGTGGTTCACTTTGGCCACTGCATCAGATAACAATTTCAACAAATAGTAAGCTATTTTTTTTTTAAAAAAAAAATGTGCTCCATTTCCCTGGGTGGAGCCATTTACCATCACATATAGGAGGTGGCTTGTTTGACTCATCTTGAGCTGGCAGGTCTTGCAGGCACCTTATCAAGGTGTGTCTTGTTTGCTCCTGTCCTATATTTAGGACAAACTGTGATCTGAATTAAGCTGGGACAGTGGCATGTGGAAGATCTTACCTTGAAGTAGAGGACTGTCCTTGGTGATTTCCACACAGAAATTAAACATTTCTATATAAGACTATTAAATGGAGTTAAATAATTTGACCAGAGAAGAAATAATTTTATTTTTGCCTGCATATTAAAATGCAAACAGGGACTAGAAGGCCAGAAACAAGTGAAATGAAAGGAGATTTTCTATATGAACCACTCACGTTTGCACAAAACTTTCCCAGACCAGCGTTTGTCTGACTGACACATAAGCTGCTGAGGACCATGCAGTTCATAACCTTTCTGACAATGAATGTCACATTTTGTCCCCAAGACATTTTTGTAATACCCTCCATGAGGGCTTCTGCAACTCGCATAGCCATATTTCACCTTGATAGGAGAGCACCATGGTGTATCTGGTAAAAAGGAACAGAAATAGGTATACATTAGAAAAAAACCGAATTAGATATATAAAGCAATCAAATTAGTTTAATTGTGAAGTTGGATTGAAGTTTATTGAGAATACAGAATTACACAGAAAAAAAGAACATGTGACACACACCCCTTCCAAAGCTACTACAACAAAGATACGTTGTTTTTTATGTGTGAATTGTAAATTGCATTTTGTATTCAGTTTTGCACTGAAATCTTGAACCTTCAAAATCAAAGAAAAATGGCACTGGAGTGATGGGATGAAGGCTCCCTGCTTACTTTGCTCTTTGTGAGTTAAGTCTGCCACCATGTGGACAGTAAGAAAGATTAGCAGTCCCTCACCCCAAAACAGAAAGCTAACAATTGAATTCAAAACTACTGTGAATGAAAAGGATGCAATCCTGTACTTGCGTTTCACTGCAATCAATGAGATTTATTTCAGAGTAAAGAAACAATAATAGTATCATACAGCTGGAAAAGAACACAAGGACTGTCTAGTCCAGCTTCCTGCCATGCAGAAATATACAATCAAAGCACTTCTGAAAAATGGCCATTCAGATGGCCATTAAAAAACCCCAAAGGAGGAGACTCCAGCACACTCCAAGGAAGTATATTCCATTGCCAAACAGCTCTTACCATCAGGGCATTCTTCCTAATTGTTTTGGTAGAATCTCTTTTACTGTAGTTTGAATCCACTGTTCCATGTCCTGGTCTCTGGGGCAGCAGAAAACAAGCTTGCTCCATCCTCAATATGATACCCCTTCAAATATTTCATGTCACCTCTTAATCCTTCTCTTACCCAGACTAAACATACCCACCTCCCCAAGCTACCTCTCACAGGGCATTATTTCCAAACCTTTCACCATTTCGGTCATCTTCCTCTGGACACATTCCAGCTTGTCTGCATCCTTCTTGAATTGTGATGCCCAGAACTGGATTGTATTCCAGGTGAGGTTTGACCAAAGGAGAACAGAGTGGTACTATTATTTCCCTTGCTCTAGACACTATATTTCTATTGATGCAGCCTAGAATGGCATTTGCTTTTTTAGCTGCCTCATCACACTGTTGACTCATGTTCAACTTGTGGTCTACTAGGACTTTTTGATCCCTTTCACATGTATTATTGTCAAGCCAGTTGTCTCCCATCCTATATCTATGCATTTCACATTTTAGTACCTTACATTTTCCCCTGTCGAAATTTATTTTGTTAGTTTTGGCCTAGCTCTCTAATCTGTTAAAAGTCATTTTGAAATCTGGGATATTAGTTACCCCTCCTACTTTGTTGTCATCTTCAAATTTGATAAGTATGCCTCCTATTCCATCATCCAAGTCATTGATAAAGATGTTGAATAGCACTGGGTCCATGACAGAAACCTGTGGCACCCCACTAGTCCCTTTTCACCAGGATGAAGAGGAGCCATTGTTGAGTACCCTTTGGGTTTGATCAGTCAACCAATTATAAATCCAGCTAACAGTTCCATTGTCTAGCTCACATTTTACTAGCTTGTTTGCAAGAATATCATGGGGGACCTTGTCAAAGGCCTTACTGAAATCAAGATATGCTGCATCAACCTGTCTAGCCCTCTTCTGTTACTCTCTTATTTCACAGAATTTCCTGT
This sequence comes from Phrynosoma blainvillii, assembly GCA_026167975.1. Taxonomy (NCBI): domain Eukaryota; kingdom Metazoa; phylum Chordata; class Lepidosauria; order Squamata; family Phrynosomatidae; genus Phrynosoma; species Phrynosoma blainvillii. Next base: position 253,560,308 of record JANUYF010000003.1, read on the forward strand.
AAAACAAAGAACTCCACCAGAGCTATGTACTCTCTGTTTAAAAAAAACAAAAAAACTTTCTGCAATTAACTCAAATCCTTTTCTTAAAAATGTTTTTGTTTATGCAATCTAAAATCTGCTGTTTTAATTGTTTCTGTTTAAAATTAAACATTTTAAGCCCCATGGCCAAGTAACAGTAATGCTGTTGGAAATGCAACAGCAAACTTATATGTCATATTTACCCAGCTGAATTTATGTGCTGATAATGCAAATACAGCTCAAACCATCACATTCATTGAAGATGCTGAGTAACAATATGCCATAGAAACACATTTTTGGAACATGGCCAATGTTACATTTAAAATTAAGGCGGAAAAACAGGCACATGGAAAAGCATGATATTTTCAAGAGATGTGATATGCCTACTGAAACGCAATACACTGAAACAATATGTATGTGAGGGATACAGGGTAGGACAAGATTCTCCCATAGTTTGCAAGCCAGATATCTAACTGTGAGGTCAGGGAAGTGCCATTACAATGAACCAGTCAAAATGCTAGCAAGAGTTCTCTAGTGCTTGGCTTAAGTGCAGGATTGCAAGTATGATCCTTCAGTTTTTGGACTGCAGTTCTCCCCAATCACTTCCCAATGGCTATGCTAGTTAGGGCTGATGGGAGTCCATGTCCAATCATATTTGGAGAGCCACCTTGATTTATTGGGATTAACTCTGTAAAAGTCCTGCACTTGCACAGTGGATTGATGGAGTGCTTAGTAGAGAACACTACACATACAAACATGGTTCTGCTGGTCAAGGGACAGTCAGGATCCATTCAATCAAGAATATAACTTGATTCCTGCTTACTACTTACTTATACAACTATACACACTTCCTGATATATTTTTAACATCTGAAAACTCAAATATATTGGATATCATTGGGACCTCCAGTGCAACTCTGTTCGAAGTTGGCCACAGAGTCGCACTGGTGCTCCAGTGCGACTCTGTGGCGAACTTCAGAGTTACACTGGAGCACCTAGAGATTCCTAGAGAAAACACTTCTCTAGGCATTTATAGGCCCTCCAGTGTGATTCTATGGTCAGTTTCTGGCAGATGTTGACCATAAAGTTGTGCTATAGGACCTAGAGATTCCTAGAGAGATGTTTTCACAGGTAAAATAGTGGGTTCTTTATTTGCAGTTTCCCTACTTTCATGGGGGTCCTGTGCCCCTAATCCTAGAAAATGTGGAGGGCCCACTGTACCATTTTCAACTGACAGGAGACATGGAAGACAAATCTTACAGGAATACAGAGAGAGAGGTTGGTTAGTTTTAGAAATCATATTGAAAAGATTGGGTGAAAAAGGCCTTTCTACATCCTGAAGATGTCTGCAAACATGGAAGAATTGTTTTACTCCTTGCATTACTGCACTGCATAGGAAAAGTGGAACTAAACCCAAATGTATTCTTCCTGTGCAACGTCTTGCACCAGTAAAATCAGAAAGACTAGTCTAGCAGTCTTTCAAGAACATGTGTTTTCCTTCTCTACATGGTTCTTTGGATCCACTGCAGTTGTGTGAGCAGTACAGCAGGCTTTTTACAGTACAGTGCCACCATATTATGATGTATTCTGCTACAGTATAAGACACTGGAGAATAAGGAAGATAAAGGCTACAGTGGGCCATACAAAGTACAGGAAAGAGACTGTACAAAATCTTGTTGAAGAGTTTGTGCAAAATGAATAATTCATTTGGATTTGGATCACTTATATGTTTGTCTCCTATATCAAAATAAGCCCTTCTACCAAAAAAAAGGTCTGATATGAACCAGCATAAGGGCACCTATCAATCCAAATTACGAACTTAAAAATAAACCAAAAATCCTGAATCCCACACACTTTATTTCAACTTACAAGATTGCCCCCCCCCATGAGTAGTTTTATTTATTACATATTTGGACATGCCTACTGAAACGCAATACATTGAAACATAAAACTGGATCAAACTTGTTTCTAATATCTTATACTACAATCTTAGAAGCTCAGAATTCAGCTTCAGGCACAAATAGTGCTGTCATTTCTTGGCCAAATCGCCAACTTCTACATAAGATGCATAATTGTGTTTCAGAAGGATTTAATAACATGATGAGCAAGGTCTGCTCCAATCTTTCTGTATGCTATCATACAGGCAATGTGTATTTTCCTAACAATGCCAAGGAAACAGCAATTGTACACTGTTGTCAATCATTTGGAAAGAACTTTACTCTATATAGTGTCCAACTGCTCCTGCTGCAAGCGTGAGGTGCTGAACAAATGAAGAGCCTTTGGTTTGTTTATTGTGACATCTAAACTCAGCAAGCCAGAGTAATGTAACCTGTGATTTGTTTTTGGCTTAATTCTCAGGCTTGTCAAGGGAGAAAGAAGCCACAGAATCAGGAGTTCATTCAAACTGCACAATTATAGTGGTATTTTCCACTTTAACTGCAATGGCAACATCCTATCCAATCCTGTGGTTTGTAATCTGGTGGGGTACTAAAACTCTCTGGCAGAGAATTCTGGATACCCTTCCATAAACAAAAATGGTTCATCCTATCATGGACTGAAAGGAGTTTCTCGGAGTGTGGTACAAATCATATTGAAAAGGTTAGGTGAAAGAGGCCTTTCAACAACTACATTACGGGTTGAAAAAAATTCAAACAAACATTGCTTTTTGTTTGTTTAAACCATTTTCTTTGCATTTTTTAAAATTCCAACTCATGCCCACATTTCAGGCATTTGGCTCTATATCCTTTTCTGCTCTCATTTTTTATCTCCTCAAAAGAGAGCCAAAAAGGCCTTTCTTCCTTCCATTCATCTCACTGCATTGGTTCAAGCTCACTCATATTAAGACCACAAGCAATGAGGATATGGAGTAATACCTTGAAATAGGCAAACTGGAAATCCCCTACACAAGGGGATTCCCCAACTGCTGACTTTGGGAATTACATTGACAAGATGACTCCTATATGTCGGAGTATAGGACTATACCAATATAGGGCTAAATCTGAAAATTAAGCAGCAAAATACAATTCAGATGTTATGGCCACTAGCTTAAATAGTAATCGTTCATTTAAAAAGTACTCTTTTACATCGAGTTGTTTTGGTTAAACATACAAGGGGGTATTGTAAAGTAATAAGTATCACATGAAAGATATTATAGTATATTGATGAAATTTTGTCAGCGTCATCATTGGTTCCTAAGTGCATGATGTTGAGAAAATCAGCTCATTGTGTCCTTTATTTTTGTTACAGGTTGTGCCAGAAGTGCCTAAAGTGTAAGATGGAGAAGTACGAGGGGGTATCATAAAGTAATAATGATCATTCGGAGGTTATTATGGTATAATGATGAAATTTTGTCAGTGTCATCATCACCGTGACTTTTTTCTTTTCCCAAAAATGAAAGCTCCATTGCGAGGTCGCCAACTTGACAACACAGATGACATGATTCATGAAGTGGAAGAGTGGTTTAAGGTGCAGTCTGCAGACTTCTACAATAATGGTATTCGGAGGGTCAAGAAACACTGGGGAAAATGTGTAAATCTGGATGGTGGCTACATAGAGATAAGTTAACAACTACAAATCAAAACAAACTTTCTGTCAAAAATTTTTAAAGGTGATAATTAAAATTTTATGATACCCCCTCATATGTTAACTGAAGGATTTGTTTCAGAATGGCCTTCTTGCACTATAAAATAAAGTTATTAAAAAGAAGCAACTAGCATTGGATACTGGTCTAACAATGAACAACTGCCAAAAGATTGTTAGTTGAAATTCAAATAGATGTTGTTGTTCTAGTAAGAGGGTTGGAAAATATTAATAAGGGCCAAACTTTTTTTATTAAAAAAAAAGGAATAATGAATTTAAATAAACAGGAGATTTTTTAAAAAAGTAATTTAATTTAAACTGGCCAACCTTGGTATTTACCCAGCTAATAGGATAAGGGCCATCATCTTATTTGGTTATGAGCACCATCACCCATTATTTTTTACACCCAAGATAAGTTATTTGAAATTATCTGAATGTGAGACAGCTCTGCTTCAATATATTCATGTTTACATTCTAGACACTTGTCTTTATGAGCATGTGGCATAGAAAATTTATATGATATCAATATAAGCAGAATCCACTTTAAAGAATATGAATGTATATCCCATTTATAAGTGCTGGGAAACATTTCACTTTTTGATTCACTAAACCAAATTTGTTTAGAATAGTTCCAAATACTGCCCTCTTAATAATGGCTGTGAGATTGCATCTGTATATTTAGGACTGCATTACACTTATATATAATGATTAAACTTTCCATGTGTGTTGGAGGATGAGGACCATTACTTTAGAAAAATTCGTTTTTTAAAAATCAAGCCTACATGGTCCTAGGAGGTGCGGATTCAGGTGTGGATCACAGACAACTTCTCTGTGAGGCTGTCGTTATATGATTTATGAAAGAGAAAGCAGCAGTTTATTTATCATAAGCATGAGCTAGCTGCTTGATTTCTGAAGTCAGAGAATAAGAAACTTCATGATGCAAAGCAACTGTGAGCAATGCTTGGAGTACTGCTATTTAGCGGAAAAAGAGGAACAAAATTCTAACACTAATGAAGCTGTGGTAACTCAAGCAACACCTCCATTACAATCCATAGCTCTCCCCATATAAGCTGTGTAAGGGATAAACAATGGATGGGGAAATGCAGACTGTAAGCCACATGCCAGACCTGGGACTCCGTTTTGCAGCCCCCAGAGCTGTTCTCCAGAGACCCTCAAAGCCCTCAGCCCACCCCCACCCCCACCCCCCACCCCCACACACTTTAAAAGAAGACTGAAATTTAAGGCAAAAATCCATCCAAACTGTCAGAAAATGTGGGCCTCCTTTCTCCCCACTACCTCCAGGAAAAGCACAAAAATCAGCTGTTTTCACAGTTTTGGGCTGAATCCCAGCACCAGAATTGGTATGACATCAATTCTGGTTCTGACAGAAGGGCTATGGGAAGGGCTGAGGGGAAATGGCTCAGGTGTGCTCAAAGTGGTGGACCCCCACATCAGACAGCCTGAGTAGCACTGATAAAAATGATAAGGTTCACAAACATACTATATGGCATACACTATATTTCATGAGCTTTTGGGTTATAACTTGTTCGAAATACATATCAGTTTCCTGCTTTCAATCTGAAAAGGCTCATTCTAATCCCTGCTCCTGAACTGACATGTGTGTGTGTGTGTGTGTGTGTGTATGTATGAATTATAATCAAATTATCATACCTACCAGGTCCATTATGCATACTGCGGTACAAAGCCAGAATATGTGATGCTGTGTGGGAGATGCTGATATGGCATTTCTAAGAGTACTAAACCAAGAAAGTAATAGCAAGTTAATGAAAATAATATGGGAAAAGCTGAGATAATGTATCCGTGAGTAAAAAATGCCACATGTGAATTGTACACAATCATAAGGTGCAAAATATTAGAAATGCTTTCAATGTTTTGTAGAAAGATAGGCAATAAATGTTAACAAATAATTTTTGGTGGGCATCATAGTAAGTGCAAACTGCACAACTACAGCTACTTATAGCATATAAAAACAGAAATTGTGCAAAAAGTGGGCAGTACAGACATATCCCAAGGCATCATGCTTGAAGCAGGAAAAGAAAAAAGCTTTCTTGGCAATAGATGATCCTCATTAGTACATAAGCAAAGCAGTCACCTTTATATCTATTGCGTGCATACACATCTTCATCATCTTCTAGGAGCCAGTATCCTGATCCTACAATACAAAAGAAAAGAAAAACAACTGCAGCAAAAAAGGAAATATAATACACTGTAAAAGCATAAGGAAAGCTCTTGCAAAGGCAAGCAAAAAGGAACTGGGATGTAATAAACATCCTAAAGCAAAATAAATTGCAAAAAAGCATTCATGTTTCTTAGAGTTTGCAACAAAATCAGTTTACAGTGAAATCAGCCAAACTATGGACATAAAGATGTTTATAATGAACGCTATGGATCCAGGAATTCTACAATTTATCTTGTAGGTAAAATCTATTACAAACTGAGATCTTGTAAGTCTCGAGAAAGATTTCACTATAAGATGGCTCAAGAGATGCAAGTGGATGCACCAGCCACTATAGCAATCAGCTGCAGAAGCAGAAATCAGATGTAACAACCATCCTAGGTTGGTGTGACTCTGCTTAATCATGGATATTCAACACAAACTAGGCAGCTAAAATGATTGTTACATCCATTTTTATCATAATGCTATTCTGGCTAATCAAAATAGCATCTTCCTTAATTACTTAAGGTAATCAAATGTACAAGAAATAGCTTACTGGGATGGGTTTAGAATACCTTAACATGAACTTCCAACACTACCTAACAGACTCTCAGACTTCATTCTGATTAAGCAATCATAATGCACTTATGAAAACAATCTTTTCAGATTTGGACTGAATATGGGCAAAACTATGACACAGTAATATAATAAAACCAAATCCCCATATCGCCACCCAGGATGCCCTTGACTGACAGGATCAGCGTATGTAGCTCGCCAACAGATTACTGGTATCACTTAAGCTAGTCACCTGTTTGACAAGAATGAATGGACAGCTAACACCAAATCTTTTCTTTGGCAAGTGTTCATATAAAGAATTTCATGTGCATCTAGATGTTTATAATCAGCTCCAGCATGCAAGGTGCCATGGTACCAGGCTATCATCAAATTCCATTGCCACACATCACTCAATAGAACAGTCATCTTAAAATGTGCCTTCCTGGCATCCTATAGTATAATGGTTAATGATGGAGAAGCTACTCTCCATATGCCCTCTTCTCATCAACCAGTTCCTACCACGGGCCTCCACAGAGGAATTATAGGTGCAGTTTAAGGAAGGCTCTCAGTTCTTGCACAGCAAAAAAACAAAAAACCTCAACAAGCCTACATGCTGGTAAATGCAGTAGAGAAATCAGAATATTCTTAGCAGAGAACTCAGTGGGTTCACAAAGGGAAAGATGCTATAAGTATATGGTCCTAAAAGCAGCAGCATATCATGTATGTTTCCTACAGAATTACCTTGACTAAAGACACACATTTCACCTGGCTGTTAAAACTTTATGATTAATTTAGGAATAAGATCACCACAGGAGCCACTGTGGTATAGTGGTTTGCATGTTGAACTAGGATTCTGGGAGGTCAGGGTTTAAATCCCTGCTTGGACATGGAAACTCCCAGCCTTGGAGGAAGGCAAGTGCAAACCCTCTCTGAACAAATCCTGCCAAGAAAACCCTGTGACAGTTTCACCTTAGGGTCATCATAAGTCAGAAATGACTTGAAATCACACAAGTCGGATCACAACCTACATATATTTTTTTCCTTTCAGCATTTATTGCTAAGATACATAGTAATGTATCCAGACCTCTATGAAATCTCTTATAAAATCAGAATAAAATCTACGGCCAGGATGCTGTTGTGCTAAACTGCTTGCACAACACACTACAGGCGTGCGGTTTGATACTCCCCATGCAAAGAGGCACTAAAATCAGTGGCAGTGATGCATGAAGGCCAGCTACAAGCCACCTATCTATTGAAAATCTAAATTTGAGGGAGGAGGGTCTTTGAAGCTAAGGTACTATGGGAAGGATTGCTTAGAAAACACCTTCTCTTCCTCATCAGTGACTTCCTCATCATTGCATCTGAGGAAGAAATCCAAGCCTATGAAAGCTTATGCTACGATGTCTTTTGCTCAATGGTACAACAAGATCTCTTTGCATAATGATATTCCAGACTAACATGGCTATGTCTCTGAATTCTAGGCCACAGAATTTAACTCAGCTGCAAAAAGGAAAAAGATTGTGATCTTAATGTGGCATCCTTTGCCATCTTTGTATCCTCAGCTGCCAATAATGGCTAAAGTGAAAGGGTGTGCATAAGCTACTTTTTCATGGTTTGGATACACATATCTGCTCAGTTTTCCTAGCATGCCCATAAATTCACACTGCAGAAAAATAAGTGTACTTTCAGAAATAGGAAAGCACCAGCAATACTATAACTGTATAAGTTGTGGAGTAGACTATTTTTGCATTTTCCCATGGTGAAAGGAAGGGCAAGGGCTCACAGAGAGTGGTGTTGGCTATCATGGGAATTGGAATACTTTAGATATGGATGTCTGTAGAAAATGTGATATCATACACTTTTTAAACTGTTACAGTAACACTGTAACACTGCTATAGTAAGCAGACATGAAACTGTTATTATGAGGTTTTATCAATTGCATCTTTTCAAAAATGGCATTCAGGATTACACCTGCCCGTCAGTACTCAGGAGCTCTACAGATCGCCCAAAAGGTCTCCGTGCCGCCACTGGGAGCACTGGATTGGGGCTGTAGCAACCACACATCGCAGCCCCGATCTGGTGCTTTGCCGGCCCAAAAAGGGAAGGCAAAATGCTGCTCCTCTTAAAAGTGACAAAAAGGCACCTATGTCACCGTGGTGGCGTGTTTTTTTTCAGTTTTTGTGCTGCATCTAAAGGCTGCACCACAGAAATGCCCCCGCTGTGCAATCAGTTGGTCTGTGTGATGCTGGTATCAGGGCAGTATCAGGGTGTGCAACATGCAGTCGTCCAAGCCCTGTGGATACTGTATATAGCCCACTGCATATAAAATTTTCACAGCAGTTAAATATAAAGAATTGCCAAAGAAGGACTATCTTGATGAAAGATTCTGGATCATCTTGTTTTTGTATGCCTTCAAGTTATTTCTGGGGCAAAACTAAGGCAAAACTATTACATGGTTTTCTTTAGATACTCATGAGCAGAGCATGAGGGTAATAGTAAATTCCTAATTTGTTGTTTGCTCTGTATTGTTGTTGTCAAGTCATTTCTGACTTATGAGGACCCTTAGGCTAACCTAACATGGGATTTTCTTGGGAAGATTTGTTCAGAGTGAGGTGTCATTGCCTTCTCCTGAGGCTGAGAGAGAATGGCTTGCCCAGGGTCACCCAGTGGGTTTCCATGGCTGAGCAGGGATTTTAACTCCATGTCCTTTGGGGTTCAACATTCAGTCTATTACACCCTTTTGGCTTTCATCATGGTTCCCCTACAGCTCTAATACTGAACAAAAAAGAAAATAATATATTTTATAAAAGCCTATGTATTATATTTTAGTCTAGATCCTAAATTTACTTAAGTCAAAGAGAGAGTCTGTTTATTACAGTAGGCTTGATCTGTTACATAGTAATAATTACTTTCCTTTACTCTTTTTTTAGCCCTTTCTCCCCTCAAACCTCCTCCTGCCCCCATTTTAACAAGCAGGGTTGTTGTTTTTTAGTGTTCTCCTCTTGTTACTTTCTTTAAAACTGCTGATGCCAGCAGACATGCTGGCATGTCAACAACTCCATGGCAGAAAATAAGCTCACTAAAATTTGAAAGCACAATGTGCTATATCAGATTTAAATAACAGTCTCTAAAGGCTTTGAAGATGTTACCAAAGAAATTTTTGCCTTGCACCGCCTTGTCATGCTGGGCAGAATTCTGTGATTCAGGTCAAGAGAACTTTCAACAAAATATGTCATTTTAAATATTTTTTCAAATAATTAGACTGAATGCTTAGACCAGGGTAGGCAATCTTTTTGAGCCGGAGGCCGGGTTGCTGTCCCTCAGACAATTGGGGGGCCAAAGCACCATAAATAAATAAATAAATAAATAAATAAATTAAAAATTCAAAAACAATTTTAAAAAATATGCATGCACACTCTCTCAGCCCAGAAAAGCCATGGCAAACCCCCTGTGGAGATTTTGCCAAGAAAACCCCAAGAACAAATAATAACAACAATAATCAATATCATCATGGCGGGCGGCGGCGGCAGGACCAGCCTGGGGCCGGTCCAAAGGCCTCGGGGGGCCGCATCCGGCCCCCGGGCCTTGGGTTACCTACCCCTGGCTTAGACCTTTGAAAGCTGACTCACGAGAGAGAAGCAATCTGGTGTGCAAAATCTGAAAAATAAGGTCTTTCAATTGTTCTTCACATATATTGCCAAGAATAAAATTCTGATCCAGTGAAACATCTAAATCCATATTTAAGTTTAAGAAACCATTTTTCTCTCTTCCATGGATCACTAAGATTGCAGTATTATGTTTCCTGTAAGTAAGTCTGGTTGAACTCAATCAGGTTATGATGTTGTTGTTTTTTGAGAAGACATGTACAAGATTGCATTGCAAACCATTTACATTTATATTAATTCCAAACACAACCAATCAAATTAGACAGCAACTCAGAATCATGAAATGTCACTTTTTGGCATCTCCAGTGGCTGACATCCAAACACAACAACACAAGGAAGGTTCTTCAAGCCTTCAGGACAAGTGTTGTGTGCAATAATCTGGTACCAATATCATTCTAAGTCTGATCAAAATCCAATGCAATGATTGTTGTTGTTAGCTGCCCTCAAGTTGGTTCCAACCCATGGCAACCCTGCGGATGAGACATCTCCAAGAATCCCTGTCCTCCATTGCCTTGCCCAGATCCTGTAAGCCCTTCCCCCTGATCAAGTCCATCCATTTGGTCTGTGGTCTTCCTCTCTTTCTTCTACCCTCTACCTTTCCTAGTATTATTGTTTTTTCCAGTGATCTGTGCCTTCTCATTATGTGGCCAAAGTACTAGTCTCAACTTGATCATCTTTGCTTCCAAGGAGATTACTGGGTACTATTTGGTTTCCATAGCTCAATAGTACATCAACACATTGTTAATGAGCAGCTGAGCCAAATGTAAGGATCAGTTGAAGGCACACATGGCAGTGTAGCATCTTGCCAACACTGCATCTGTTGTAACTGTGATCTGGATGAGTGACTTAATTCAAAACTGATAAAGTTAACACCAAGTCGTCAAAAAAAAAGCAGATATAATTAATGGATGCAGCAGATGTTCCTCGCAGAGGAGAGCATATACACTCCCTTTAGCCAACAGAAGATCATTTTCACTGCAGTTGGCTGTGTGCTGGTTCCCTTAAACACAAAGGACTACCCACCACCATTCCCTTGGTAGATAGTGGACTTATTTGCCTTGCAAGTGAAGACCAAAGAACCCACATCAGTCCCAATCTTATATATCTATGGCCATGTTTCCTTGAAGCTGTTGGAGACTAATGAAGGGGTAGAAAATGGGAAGGGGCAATTCCACTCCTTCTTCAGTGACACAAAGCCTTGGCTCACTAGTCAGGGACAGAGAAGTCCCACTGCTGAATTGCCAAATGAATACAGAGACAACAGTAGGGCCAAATATTTTTACACATGGGGCTGCAATGACATTTCACCCTATTAACAGAGCTTGATAGTTGCTACCTAACTACAAGCCCACACTACCTTACTCTCGAGGCCTGAACATCTGCTAGGATGAAACTATGATCCTCCCTATACCCACTTGAGCTATATGTTGCAATTTCAATACCCACTGCAGCTGTGTGGTTATTGTTCTGGATGCTACTGGTAAGCTCTTCCAGTGGTTAGGGCCCCTTCTCATGCAATCTTCACTTATTTGATTTTCAGTGCCTGTATTGCAATTAAGGTATTATAACCAGTAAAGTCTCTGAAAGAGGCAATGAGTCTAAGACATACAACAGTTGTTAACAAATCCAATAACATCCAAACAATGATACCTTTGTTGGGCCAACCGAAATGCACTATTACATGTTGCAAGCTTTCACAGCCACATTGGCTTCTTCATCAGGCACAGGAGAAAAAAACCTGAAGATGTTAGTCATGGGCCTGCATTCTGTTGTTTCTGGTCTTAGTTTTAGATGGTAGGGAGGGCATTTTGCAGGCAGGATAGCACCTCCTCCTTTGGCCCTGTGGTCACTGGTAAAGGAAATTTAATGTCCATTTGCAATTCAAAGAAGATGCTTTCTTTGGAATCCAGCATGTCTTCCTCTTGTGTGAAGCCACAGACTTCTTTGTAGGTAGAGAACACTGAATTTCTGAAGAAGTCTTCATGTTTTGCATCAGGAAAACTTTTGGTGGTGTAGGAGTAAATCATGCCAATCTAGTCCAAATATTAGAAAGAATTGCTTTACCTTTGTTGGAGGCAGAAGCCTCAAATAGCAAAGTCCCAGTGTACTGGCTCTCTCTTTAGGATTCCCCTGCCGCGGCTAAAATGCAGTATTTTGACATCCAAAAATATCCAGAGGTAGCTGTGTTGGACTCATTTGCAAGAATTCCAATAACATCCAAACAATCATACCTTTATTGGGTCAACTCAAATGCACAATTACATGTTGCAAGCTTTCGAAACCACACTGTCTTCTTCATCAGGCATAGGAGAAAAAAACCTGAAGATCTTAGTCATAGTTGTTAAGACATTCTTAGATGCTTAGCTGTGCCCACAACATTTTGAGGGCCAGTAAGACTGCATGCCAGATGGATAGACTCAAACAGGGAGGACACAAGCCTGAATTTGCAAGACCTCAGCAGAACAATGGAGGACAGGGGGTCTTGGAAATGTCTCATCCACAACAACAAGAATAAGAACAACAACAACAAAATGTCCCATCCCTTCTCAAAATAATTTTGACTTGTTTTGTGAAAGAATAATTGACCTATATTAAAAAAATTCTTTGAAAGTCAACCTTTTAAGCAAATAAACAATTTCATGAGAAATACAAACAAATATTTAAAAATATAAATAGCTATATATAGATTTGGAGAAATTATTGAAGAAAGTCAAAAAAGCGCAGAAAGTGCAAAGGAAAGTTTCCAGCTAAGCATTTAAAAAAAAAAAAAAACTACCCCAAAATCATGACTACAGATGAACTACATAATTTTAAAGCAGATGATGAAGATATTGAAATAGTTCAAGCTTTTCCATACTTGGGCTCAATCATCAACCAGACTGGAGACTGGTGTCAAGAAATCAAAAGAAGACTTGGACTTTGAAGGGGAGCCTTAAAGGAACTAGACAACATCCTGAAGTATAAAAATATATCACTGAATACTAAAGTTAGGATGGTCCACGCCTGGTATTACCTATCTCTATGTATGGTTGTGAAAGCTGGACCATGAAAAATGCTGATAGGAAGATAATCAACTAATTTGAGATTTGGTGCGGGAGAATAGTTCGGTGAATACCGTGGACTGCTAAAAAGACGAGCGGATGGCTAGAGAGAATCAAGCCTGAACTCATCCTTAGAAGCAAAGATTAATAAACTGAGGGGAAGAACACATACTAGATGGATAGATTCAATCAAAGAAGTCATGGTCATGAGTCTGCAAGACCAGAGCAGAGTAGTTGAGGATAAGGTAACTTGGAGGTCTCTCATTCATAAAGTTGCCATAGGTCAAAGTTAACAACAATAAATATAAATCCCTAAGAAAAATCATACAAAATTCATAGCTGGGCTTCTTTTTTAATGGTTAGCTAAAATGTCACAAACGAATGTGCATAATTTTGAGTTCTCCAGGATACCTCATCAGGCTTTGTTCTACAAAAAGTAGGGGGACGGTGTGGGGCCAGATCATGTGGCCATGAAATCTGCATTTTATATCCAGTTTGAGTAAGAAATTGCAAAATGAATGAATTAGTCACCGCAACATGCATGTATCACATTACATTTCTGGAGCCTTGGACAAAAAAAGTGTAGCTGGCCCTTGTTTCTGAAAACATTAAGACTGGCTGTTAGCCATATTTCCCTCCAGCTTTGTATAAAACCACACAAAACACTGGGAAGAAAGGGAGCAGGAGTGAAGAGAAACATTACAGTCTTTATATTAACAAGGCTAGGCACTACTTGTATGTGGTGCAATAGGCAGCCATGAAAGTGAATTGAAGTCAGCTTGTATGGAATTACCTAGGAAATGGAGAGAATATAAACATCGAAATGAAAATGCTGTATTTTTCAGAAAGCTATCAGATATGACTTCCTCAGTTTGAGGCTGGGTCTAAAATACAGACTTAATGGCCTAGTTCAACAGGCCTGGTTTTGCAGGTTTTTAATTCCTTTTGTCTTCTAATTTCCTGCTTTATAAAGAAATGACAAGGGAACAGTAGTAGTAATTATGTACCTTCCTAATGTTGCAGACCTGCAACTCCTGACATTTCTGACCTCTGACTATTCTACTAGGACTGCTGGGGCTTGCACTCCAAACATCTGGAAGGCCAGATGATTCCCATGCCTGACATATAAAATCAAACTATACTCAGGTAAACTCTTATTTATTAGGAGTGCAATGAAACACTATTTAAATTATAGAATATATATATAATATAGTAGAATTGCCTTACTCTCATTTCACTTACAACTATGGAAGACTACTCAAGAGCAGCTGGCATTACAGTCAACTCTCCGTATCCATGGATTCTGCATGCATGGATTCAACCAACCTTGGCTCAAAAATATTTTTTTTTAAATTCCAAAAAACAAACCTTGATTTTGAGTTGTTTGCCATTTTGTATAAGGGACACCACTTTTACTATGCTATTTATATAATGGGACTTGAACATTAACGGATTTTGGTATCCACAGGAGGTCCTAGAACCAAATCACAGTGGATATTGAGGGCCCACTGTACATATGAGATTTCTCAGGAGAGCATACTTTATTTCCAGACTAATTGCACAACTTTTAAGAACAAGATTATACAATGCTCCTGCCTCCACAAAAATATCACATTCAGATAAGACTTATGGGAATGCAACACAGTTATTCTTGATGTGTTTCTTACAGTGAAAATACCAGTTTGGAGTGAAAGATATAAGTACCTTGAAAAGGGGAAGAATGAGTTCCATTACTACAAAATTTGCAGTAACAAATGTGCACACAGTTCCTCCTTCTCCCTCAAATGTCTCAATGTACACTTAGGACCGTTTCACACATTACAGATTCCCTACACAGATATTCTCCACATGTACAATATATCAGTGGGAGACCTTCAGGCCACCTGTCTGCAAGCTAAGAAGAAAAAGAGATTTAATTCACATTGATTTCTTTTTATTGTCCTCTATGAGAAAAATTACGACCTACAATATTTTACCCCACATGTGAAATAACAATGAAAAGTCTGGCCCTAATGCTTAGCTCCCAGCCCATGTGCTATAAATTTCTCTGTATTCAGCACAGATGTACTGTAGTTATTTCAAGCACAATAGGGAGTTCCATATGAGGAAGATCCCCAAAGGCTGCAACTATGAATTTGTTGTATCAAGATGATCTTCAAAAAGATCCAGTTTCTGTTTAGTTAAATACAAAGGTTGTATGCTGTTGTGTGCTGTAAAGACATTTCTGACTTATGGCAACCCTACCACTGGTTTACTTGAAGGTTCCCCATTGTATTTTCATGGCCCAGCATGAATTCCAACACTGGTCTCCCAGGTTAACAGTCCAATGTTCAAACAACTACACCATGCTGGCTCTCACCATGCAATTAATTACACCAAAATAGTTTGGGGGTGGGGAAAAACACTGATCAATCAATCACCCAATAGGAGATCATGTGTAGACACAGGAAATTATCATCTTTATCAACTTTTGTGGAAAGTGAAAATCAAAAGTAGACAATGTGTGTAAGGAGTTTATCACAGGGAGAAAATTGGGAGTTTAAACAATGATTAACCCATGAAAATCGTGCAATTGACATTAAAATGTGCTTTAAACGAAGTTAATGCAAGTGCCATTATTATGTGAAGAACCAGGGAATAACCAGGCAAGGAACAGCAAAAAGTCATTTACAGGAAAATTCAATGCATGAATTACTGTTGTTTCTTGCCTGGTTCTTCACGGGATAATGGCACTTTAACGTTTCATCTCAATGTCATGTGAAAACCATTCACGCATTTGCACACAAGTGCAAGTTAATCACATACTCTGCACAAGATAACAGCGCTTTGCGTGTGAAAAACCGTTCCGCAATAGTGGGTTAATCACCGTTTATACTTCTAATTTTCCCCCGTGTGATAAACTCCTTACTTAGATTGCATCCACACTGCAAAAATAATGCCGTTTGATACTACTAACTGCCATGGCTCAATGCTATGTAATTTGGGGAATTGTAGTTTGTTGTGGCACCAGAGCGATCTGGCAGAGAAGGCTAAATGTCTCACAAAACTACAGTTCCCAGAATTCCACAGCATTGAGCCATGGCAGTTAAAGTGGTGACAACCTGGATTATTTCTGCAGTGTGGATTCAGCCTTAGAGGTCAGTTTCACAAATGAAAACATTTCACCATCTACCTCTGCAATAAACCACATTGAAAACTAGAAATACTGCAGCCAACATCTGATCAGAAAGATATTCTGAGAATAGATATAGTGTTCATCAGTAATTAATATTAAGTGATATATGGAAACACAGTCATTTCTTCTTATCCACTGGTTTTTTATCCACAGATTCAAGCATCCACAGCTTAAAAATATTCAAAAGAAGTATGAATTCCAAATAGTAAACTTTGATTTTGCCATTTTATATAAGGGGCACCATTTTGTTGTGCCATTGTATTTAATGGGATTTGAGCATCCACAGACTGTTATCCATGTGTGTGTGTGTGTGTGTGTGTGTGTCCTGGAACCAAACCCTACTGGATAACAAGGGCCCATTATAACAAATCCTGCATATGAGAGCATTTTCATTAAACCTTTGTTTTTTTGATAAGTTACTATTATGATTTCTATTTTTATTGTGAATTTTTAACAGGGATGGCACTATCTCTTTATGGAAGCATTCTCTACTATGACTATGCCTTTCCTTAATGGGAATTTTTAAAACAGGCAATTATGCCTGTTCTGTTCTACTAAGCTTGCTTCTACCATGTTTTTTTTTTACTAGGGTCTAGTTATGCTGGATGTGTGAATAAAACTTTAAACAATTTTTTTGCTCCTGAATTTGTAGTTGTCCCTCTGTTTTCACGGATTTGAAGTCCGTGACCCTTGTTTATCTGTGAGGGACGAATGGAAGGGAACAAAATGGGGGGGGGGGCCTCACCCCCGCAGGCACATGCCTTCATTTGCATTTTTCCTTTTTCGCGCAGGGGGGGTTAGGAACAGATCCCCCACAAAAAAGGAGGGGTGACTGTATATGTGTTACCCTAATATCTTTCCTAATGTGCTATGGACATGCACCATTGGAAGATCCATGAGGACAGAATGTGTTCAATATTTTACACAGCTTTAAAGAACATATTATCATGTGCATATCATACTATCAGACCAGGTGGCTTACCATTGTTATTTGTATATATATGATCCATAGTAAGTATTATTGTTTAAATTTTGCCTTTGTTGGGTTGTATTAAACATTTCCATTTTTTTTATTGTTTCTCTTCTTCACTGCTACACACACAACCACCATCCTTCTTTATATATCTGTGACTGCAAAAAAATGTGTCCAGGAAACTTTGTGGTTTAGCACCTCCTGGATCTATGTGAACCCAATAATGGCCTTTACAGACTGCCAGAAATGATGCAGCTTGAGGCCACTTTAACTATCCTAGCTCAGTGCTAAGGAATCATGGGAACTGTAGTTTACTGTGGCACCAGAGCTCTCTGACAGAGAAGGCTCCATGTCCCAGAAAAAAAATACAATTCCCATGATTCCCTAGCACTGATCCAGGACAGTTAAAGTGGCCTCAAACTGAATTATTTCTGGCAGTCTGTAAAGGCCCTAAATAAGCACAAGACTGTTATCTTTAGTGGACTCTCAGCATCACCTGGTGGTTGTTACACTGTACAGTAGTATTTCTGCAGAATGCACATGTTGCCATGAAGGATGACACAAAACTGTGGAAATACATCCCTCTAGTTTATTTGCCTTTGTTTAAAAATGTTTATGGACTTAGTTCAGGTAGGGAACTAAAAGGAATAATACCCAACTTCAGACATGTAACTGGCAGTAAAAGGATGAAATTAAGCAATTAATAGTTATTATGGCTAGCAAGGAAATCTTCCACATCATAAGCTGGGCTGTTTCTCCATTATTCCAAATCTATTTTTAGCAATTTGGCACATATCAGTACTCTGGGAATCCATTTGCTACATTGTAAGTCACCAAATTAAAAACATGCATTGTCCAGCATTAGCCATTTATTGAATAAAACATTTGGAACAAAGTTGCTTGTGTATTACATTTAAAGCCAACTGTTTGGAAATACTTCTTTAGAAC
The DNA here is from genome assembly GCA_026167975.1 of Phrynosoma blainvillii. NCBI lineage: Eukaryota > Metazoa > Chordata > Lepidosauria > Squamata > Phrynosomatidae > Phrynosoma > Phrynosoma blainvillii. Next base: position 253,578,437 of record JANUYF010000003.1, read on the forward strand.
ATTAGGAAGAGAAGAATCTGCTACTATTAAGGATATACAAAACCTGCCTACATTGCACACACACACACACACACACACACAACCAATGATATTTCTGCTTTCCCTATCAGGGACATGACACTATTTTCATCAATATCTGATTTTCATTACTGTTCAACATCTGCCATGCAAGCTGACCAAGTATAATGCATCATGCCACAATAGTGCTTATTACCAGGTCATTTTTAAATACTTCAAAATGAAAGATAGGACAGTGAAAAAAGAAAATCAACTCCTTTGCAATGTGATGCTGGGGAAGAGTGCTTAGGATACCATGGACAGTCAAAAAGACAAACAAAAGGATCCTTGAAAAGATCAAGTCTGAAACACCCCTAGAAGCCAAGACAATCAAATTGTGGCTGTCGTACCTTGGCCACATCATGAGAAGGCACGACTCATTAGGAAAGATCATAATGCTAGGAAAGGTAGAGGGTAGTAGAAAGAGAGGAAGATAATGCACTAGATCAGGGGTTGGCAACCTACGGCCCGTGGGCCGCATCCAGCCCGCGGATCCCTGCTTACCGGCCCCCGCTGACGCCGCGTGTTCTGGCTGCTGTGCAGCCGCCGCCATTTTGTTTACCAAAATGGCGGCTGCGACTCATTTACGCATGCGCAGAAGTACTGCGCATGCACAAACGAGCCACAGCTGCCATTTTGGCAAACAAAATAGCGGCTGCGACATGTGCGGAGGCGGCGGCAGCACGCACACGCAGCAGCGAGAAACACGCGCACGCATGAGCGCATGCGCCGCCATTCTCCCCCCCCCTGGCCCGCCGGAAGGGACCACTGCAAGGGGCCGGCCCCAGGTAAGCGAAGGTTGCCAACCCCTGCACAGATGGCTAGACTCTATTAGGGAGATTGCGGGCATTAGTCTGCAAAACTTAAGCAGAGTAGGGGAAGAGAGGGAGTCTTGGAGAAGTCTCATCCACAGGGTCCCCATGAATCAAGGTTGACTCGAGGACAATTAACAACTAACAAAAGCTATACCTGCACTGAGACAGTCTATAAGGGTACTTCTAAATCTATTAGATAATGATACACATCAAAAACTACTGTAACAGAAACAATTAGAAAGCCACTAAAAAAATTCTGAGCTTTTGAAGATAAAAGTGATGTACATGGACACTGCATGGCAGAATCCCAATGACAGACAAGAGCTTTCATAAATTTATGAAGATTAGCAGTAACCTAAAAATAGCATCACCATTCCTTATGAAGTCTCTGTAAGTCAACTGAGTGTAAACTTCCACATGTGTTTTCAGTTATGGTAATACATTGCAAATGTAATAGCAAAAATAAATCTGGTAAATAAGTCAGATTTCAAGTCTGCTTCTCAAAATATTTTATGGTGAATTGAATATATTTTTATTCATTTGCAACTGAAGAGTACAGAGATGCTCAAACCATGCAGCAAGAAGCATGACAAAAGACTTGTTTTTGCATCTTAATTTTTTCTATTACTTATAAAAAAATTAAATTTATTGCTCATTTTAAAAACCCTGGTTGTGATAATGCTAGCAGTGTACCTTTTGTAATACACTAAGAAAATACTATATTTTGGATACTATCTAATTATAAACTAAAGACAGAAGCTTACAAAATGAAGGTTATTATATATTCATAGCTATGTACACAGGTTTTGAGCCAGCTCCTGCTGCCAAGGTATACAAAGTGAATAAGGTAAGGAAGGAGGAGCTGTTTGGACAAAGACACTGCAAAAAGTGTGGAAGAGAAAGAAATTTTTGGTAGAGGGATGTGAATTACATTCGTCCCTCCACATTCGCTAGGGTTAGGGGCACAGGACCCCCATGAATGTGGAAAAACTGCAAATAACAAAAACACTAGGCTTTTACCTGAGAGAACATCTAGGTCTTCCAGTGCAACTCTGTGGTCAACATCTGCCAGACATTGACCACAGAATTGCACTGGAGGAGCTAGAAATGCCTAGTGAGTGTTCTCTCTAGGAATCTCTATGTCCTTCAGTGTGACTTTTGGTTAAAGTTGACTGTAGAGTTGTGCTGGAGGACCTAGATATTCATAAAGCGAACATATTAATAAGATCCATGAATAATCAAATCTGCAAAAGTCAAAACCGCAAATATGGAGGGTCGAGTGTATAAACATTAAAATTACTTTCTTTCCAAACAAGCTATTTTTGTAGTGAAACTTTCTCTGGTCTAGCAAACTTTCCTTCATCATTCAAGACTATAAAATAGATTTTAATCAGAATGTATGAGACTGGAAGTGAAATCAACACTTAGGAATGCAAGGGCTTCCCTGGGGAGTGCTGTCCCATGGGATTTGAAGTCACATAGACAACTTAAAAACACTGACAGACACACCAAAAAGATGGTCAAATCTGCAATGGGTAACAAGATTGTATGCAGCAGATAAGATGCTTTAATGCTCCATAACTGGAGATATCCAAAGTCTCTTAAGAAGAAAGACAGAAAGAAGTTCTGAAGTAAGGAAAAAATAGAAACTACACAGCAACATCAGAGTTCTAGGAAAAATCTAGTAAGGACTGTTCTGGAAGAGAGGGGACAAAGAACACTCCAATGTACCACCAATGATACTTGCCTCTCACAGGTGTTTCCTTGCTCAGACAGATGCCCTAATCTAAAATAGCTACTCATTTGCAGTAACAGACCACATAACACACATCTAAACAAACTGCAAGAAAGCCAGATGCCATCTATCCCCATATCTCTTAAGGCAGTGATGGCAAAACTTTTAGGCACTGAGTGCCCAAACTAAACAGCCTTCTGGCACCGGGTGTTACCCCATACCAGAGGTGGGACTTCCAGGGGGAACGGGACTTCAGGGGTGGGACTTCCACCCAATGGAAGTGGGACATTCAGGGTGAGACTTCCCACCCCCGCACCTTCCTGGGCCTTCACCTGAGAGGAGGAGAAGCAGCCATGTACCTGTTCCTCCTCCCTCTCCCTTAACGGGCTTTCAATTGCCTCTCCAGAGGCAGCCGAAGGCCTGGGACGACTGGAAGGAAGAGGAACAGGCGTGCCTTTTCCTCCTCTTCCCCACTCCGCATGCCAGGGAAAATGTCTTTGTGTGCCATCTCTGGCACGCGTGCCACAGGTTTGCCAACACTGTCTTAAGGTAACAGTATCAAAAACTTTAATGGTATCAGCCCTAATTGTGGGTGCCTCTACACTGTAGAAATAATGTAGTTTGACACTAGTTTAACTGCAATGCCTCCATCCTACAGAATTCTTGAATTAGTAGTTTTGTGAGACATAATTTTGCAGTGTTTTGGGCTCTCCCCAGACTTTTTAAAGCCAGGAAATAACCTAAACATTGACATCTGTTTTGTTTCCTAGTTTAAAAAAATGATCTCTCCTGGCTCTTAAATAGCTGGGTGAGGGGAAACATGATGAAAATGCCCAAATTTCCTAGAAAGGGTGGGGGTGGTATTTTGAGTTGTTTTTTTTTAAAACAAATAAACCAAAAAGTAAAATATAAAGTATAATAAAATGGGGTGGGTGGGAGTTCAGTCTTTCAAAGTCCCACAGGCATCAATGCAATAAATCCTCAGCTTCCAGCAGCTGCCTACCCTACAGAAAACAGCTGAATTACAACTTATCAAAAAGTTCATTTCTATTACCTGTGGTGTGAATCAAGCTAAAAGGTTTTTATTCCACTATCCCCTAAAGGCATCAATCCTGTCTGATCTTAGAAGCTAAGCAGGGTCAGCCCTGGTTAGCACTTGGATGAGATACCACCAATGAATGCCAGAAGCAGTAACCTATATTTTAGAGAAGGAACTGGCAAAACCACCTCTGAGTATTCCTTGCCGAAGAAAACCCTATGACATTCATAAGGTTGCCATAAGTCAACAGGTAGCTTGAAGGCACACACCCACACACATGTGTTAACTAGCCCACAAAAGCTAGTAGGCTACAAAAATGTACTAGCCTGCTGTGGCTGATAGAAGGACACCTCTGTTTTTTCTTAGTTACCAAACACATTTCTATGCTGGCCACAGAAAAGGAATGGTGAGTCCCAGCTGTTCTCCAACCAGCTTACTTATTTGCCTACACTGAATTCTATGTATTCATCTAGATGAAGTTCTCTCTTGCCTATGACTACTAAGCTAGTGGTTAAACACAAGGTTACATTACTAATGCAAGGATATGTGCTCTATTGTCTACACTGCTTTATGAATGATTGTCTTTATGATTTAAACTTTAATGTAGTTTTTGTGTATGTATCTTTTGCATTTTAGCATCCTTTGATGTCACTGCTTACAGCTCTCCCATACCTGAACTACAACTCCCATCATTACTAGCCAATGGTCATGCTGGTTGGGACCAATAAAATTTGGAGCCCACAGGTTTATCACTTCTACTAGGCATCCATATATGTGTGTGCCTTCAAGCTGCCTGACCTCATGAATTTTGTAGAGTTTTCTTAAGCAAGGAATACTCAAGAGGTAGTTTGCCACTGTCTTCCTCTGAAATATACAGCATCTCATATTCCTTAGCACTCTTCCTTCCAAGTACTAACCTGGACTAAGCCTGCTCAGTATATATTAAGCAATTTAAGATAATATGTCATACTACGGATGGGGTGGGTTCTGATTAATGAAAACGTATACTTTATGTTTGTTAGTCCTTAAAGCAAATAAGATTTTGTCATTTTTTTCATGGCTGAGAGATCTACAAAAGAAATTTCCTTGTTCTTCTGATATTTTTAGCCACTGCAATGCTACAACTGTCTGTTAACTCTGGGGAAAAAACCCAACAACTTTCATTTGTGAAGCAGTCTCAAAACAAGATATTCATTCTGAAGAATCTAATTTATATTATTGGAGCTCAGTGGCTAGCATATCTCATTTATAAAAATAAATTATATTTTGAATTGAATTCTTCTGATACATGAAATGGAGACAATTTTTCACCAGAACAGGAAAGTTAGTATGAAAAAGATGGACAGAAGTCTTCCCCAAATTGCCAGCTTGTACCACAATTCTCAGAAAGACTGACCTTTGTGGTAAGTCAGAGAGGGGACAGGCTGGCTAACTCTTACTCGTGGATTGCCATACCATATTGCTAATGTTTAGACAGGCTTTATGTTAATCCAGAAATGATGAAGTGTGGAAAAAAACACATAAAAGTGCACCTTTTATGTCATCTTAAAGGATACATACGCATTTCAATATAAAAAGTAAAGGGAGGAAGGAAAGGAAACTAGTAGTAGCACCCCTAAGGGCCTTTGCAGACTGCCAGAAATAGTGCAAATTGAGTCCACTTTAAGGGTTAGGGTTAGGGTTTGGGAATCATGGGAACTGTATTTTATTGTGGCACCAGAGCTCTCTGACAGAGAAGGCTCAATGTCTCAGAAAAAACAAACAAACCAATTACCATGATTCCCTAGCACTAACCTAACCCTTAAAGTGGACTCAATTTGCACTATTTCTGACAGTCTGTGGTTTTCCCAGTTCTTGTAAAATTAGCGGTGTGTGTGTGTGTGTGTGTCCTTAAACTAGATTCACAGTGTTCTCCAAGAAGCTCTACCCACATTTACTTGGGAACAATAGTTCTTTAGTATATTGTCTTAGGATTTTTAACTATGTCACTGTTTAATACTGTTTTAAGGGGGGGAGGGATATGCTTGTATATTGTAATTGTTTTTATGTTGTAAACCGCCCGGATTGGGCAACCATTGGGCGGTATATAAATATTATTATTATTATTATTATTATTATTATTATTATTATATGAGAAAGCTATAGTATAGTGAGACCAACAATCTGTATCAAAAGGACTAAGTTATTTCCAAATAAGACAAATACCAATTGGCAGTGACACACTAAACCATTGTAGAATATGCAGCCTTCAAGACAGAAAACAATTCTTCCAAAGGAAGCATAACACCATTAATTTACTCAATAGGTAAAAAAATGAAAAAATTGCAGAAGATACCCTCCTATCCAAGCTGGTAGATCTACACCAGGGGTAGGCAACCTTTCCCCTTTAAGGGCCGAGGGACTTCAGCTCCCAGAAGCCTCAGCCATGTTGGCCAATAGTCCCATGTTGGCCAACAGCTCCTGGGATTCTGGGAGCTGAAGTCCTTCGGCCCTTAAAGGGGAAAGGTTGCCTACCCCTGATCTACACACATCTAAGTCTAGATCAGGGGTAGGTAACCTTTCCCCTTTAAGGGCCGAGGGACTTCAGCTCCTAGAATCCCAGGAACTATTGGCCAACATGGGACTATAGGCCAACATGGCTGAGGCTTCTGGGAGCTGAAGTCTCTCGGCCCTTAAAGGGGAAAGGTTGCCTACCCCTGGTCTAGATAGTGGTCCTCCCCCTCCCAATATCAAGCTAGTTAGCACTTTGAAGGAGTCAAAGCAATGAACTGAAGAGTTGTTCAGTTTTAATATTCATCTTAATTAACTGGACATTAAATGTTTTCCACAAACATGGTGGCTTCCACACTTAGATGTGGTATTTAATGTAGAATAAACGTGCCTTGTTCACAAATATTTTATGGTGTGCTGAGTCAAGCTGCTATTACTTTTGCATGAGTAGGCCTGCTATAGTCCTACAATTTGAACACCCAGGCAGAAAGAGTGATATGGTGCTCTTAACTGGTCAGAACAGAACCAGACCTTTCTCTCTGTAATAGTGCAGCTCTAATAGTATTTTTTCCTTAATCAGAATGGACAACAGGCTCCTAATGCCTTTACCTCTTCCAACATTTTGAGGCTCAGCAAGGTAGCTGCAATACTAGCATAACATTCTTCTAGAACAGTGGTCCCCAAATATTTTTTGGCTACTGTCTTCATTCTTCTTGGCCAACAAACCTAGCACCCCATAACACATATTTCTTGATATTAGGTCTACTATTTTACTGTAAATTCAAAACAACCAATCTCAGTCACTGCTACTTTTCCACCCCGTCACCTTGGGAGCCGCAACCAAGCAGCTGGCTGAGAGCGACTGAGAAGCCTCTTGCCCATGCCAGCCTTGCTTACAGTCAAATTTATAGCATAGGCCAGTGTGGGCAAGAGGCTTCTTAGTTGCTGCTCTGTCAGCTGCTCAGTTGCTGCTCCCAAGGTGACCATGTACAAAGGGAGAAGCTTCTCTCTGGCAAAGAGGGACTCTCAAACCTTTTTTGTTGGGGTGGAGAAGGGTGCAGCTGGTGTATATGTAGGGGGTTTACATATACTTTGGACTGGGAACTGGCGTTAACAGGGAAAGGGAGAGATTTTAACTACAGGAGCTGCTCCAAAGCAAAAGACTCTTCAAGAATTGACTCTGGATACTCCTCCCTCTCCTTCCCCAGGGACATGCCTTCCTAGCACAGCTTCAAGTATCCCCTCCCCCCTCCACACATATGGTTTCCTCTGCTACATCTTCTCCTAGCTTGTCGGATGAAAGAAAGCAGGAGCAGCAATGCCACTCCAACCTGCCACCAAAGCTCACAAAACTTAAAGAGTCCCAGCTTTGAAAGCAGGGTCCTTTTTGCTACCACTCTCTCCCTGCCACCACATGCTAATTCCTTGCTCCAATCAGTCAGTCTCTTCCAAAATTCATAGAAACCTAGAGTTGAAATAGTCCAAGGGGCATCCAGTGCAACCCCCTGCCATGCAGGAATATATAATCAAAGCACCCCCAACAGATGGCCATCCAGCCTCTGTTTAAAAGCCTCCAAAAAAGGAGACTCCACCACTCTCCAAGGGAGTGCATTCCACTGTTGAACAGCTCTTACTGTCAGGAAGTTCTTCCTAATGTTGAAGTGGAATCTCTTTTCCTGTAGTTTGCATACACTGCTCCATCTCCTAGTCTCTGGAGCAGCAGAAAACAAGATTGCTCCATCCTCAACGTTATGCCAGTCCAAGCCACAGAAGAGATGCCCTGCCCCTAAGCCTTATGAGGGTTTTCCAGCTGCTACTGCCACTTCTAGTGAAAGACATGGCTAAAGGAGTGAGCTTGCACAGGGCAGAGGAAGAGTGGTAGACATCATCACACAAAGCAATCAGCAAGGCTATGCAGTTCTAAGGGACCCTGAAAAGAGGTTTCATTCAACCCTCATCCCCAACATTGTTCTAAACACCACTGGTTCCCCTTGGTTTTCTTGCACACCAATACTTTGACTGAAGGCCCCCCCCTGCCACCCCCTTTTTACACACCGCCACTCTGATGCCCCCCTTGTCCCTCACTGTCCCCTGGATCTCCTCACTTCCCTCAATGCCTCCTTCACTGTCCACTTTGGGAATTGTTGTTCTCTAGAGCAGGGGTAGGCAACCTAAGGCCCGGGGGGGGGGGTGCGAATGCGGCCCCCTGAGGCCTTTGGACCAGCCCCAGGCCGGTCCTGCTGCCGCCCCTGCCACCCGCCATGATGATATTGATTATTGTTGTTATTACTTGTTCTTGGGGTTTTCTTGGCAAAATCTCCACAGGGGGGATGCCATGGCTTTTCTGGGGCTGAGAGAGTGTGCATGCATATATTTTTTTTTTTAAAAAATTTTAAAAAATATTTTTATTTTTATTTATTTATCTATTTATTTTTGGTGCTTTGGCCCCCCAATTGTCTGAGGGGCAGCAACCCGGCCCCCGGCTCAAAAAGGTTGCCTACCCTTGCTCTAGAGTATAGAAAGCTTAATGAAATCAAACCACAGGCATAGCAATACAGTTGCAGTGCTCTTCAGGGACTTCAACAATCTGCTTGCAAGGCTGATTTTCCAGAGCAAAGCAAAACACTAGAAGACAGTAAATTATTCCATTAGTACAAAATATTACAAGTAAGCATCTTTCTGAGTGTATGTGCTTTCATGTTGCCTGTAGACTTATGGCAAAGCCATGAAAATCATAGTGTTTTCTTAGGCAAGGAATACTCAAGAAGTGATTTTGCTAGTACCTTTCTTTGAAATACAGCCAACAGTACCTGGTGTTCCTTGATGGTCTCTCATCCAAGAACTTACCAGGACTAACTCTGATAGCTTCCTAGATCAGACAGAATCTGTTGCCTTTAGGGTATTTAAGTCCTCTACCAATATAAAACATTATGAGTTTTAACTGAAGAAAATTTAGTTGGAAAGGTGTTTGTTACATGATACTTTAACAATCAAGGTGCTATTGCCTTTAGTTCTGTGGATTAATTAATGCATATATATAAATAAATTTTAAAATTCAGTTATGATACAGTGAAAAACCATCTTCTGGCATCTTTGCACTGGCAAGAAGACCACTGAAACATGACAATGACAAGAACAAGAACAAGAATGCATATCTTGTCTTATAATCAGTCAATTGGCTCTCTTTGCAGCCCTCAGTGGACAACTACTGCTCACGCAAAGTATGTTTTCAAACACACACTGTTTATCCATTAAGTAACAGTTCTGTTACTGTAGGTCTGGCAGTGAAATTAATGAAACATATATTTTTAATTATCTTTCAATAATTCAGTTACAATCAAAGACAATCAATTACAATCACACACACCCCCTGCACATTCATAGTGACAGAGGTCTGTCCCTAGGCACTTCACTCCATGCATCTGATGAAGTAAATTTTGTCTACACACGCTTATGCTACCAACTTCTTTCTCTCGGTTAAGTCTCAAGGGTGCTACAACAGTGGTCCTCAAACTATGGGGTGGGATGATGGGTGTGAGAGAGTTGTTCAAAGGGATGCAACTTGGAAACTCTGATCTCCTCTTCCCCCAAACTTATTCTGTCCTGGAGGTGAAGAGAAAGGCAAGGAGGAAACTTGGAGCATCTGCCAGAGCGGGGCAGGGAGGAGGGAGGAATTGAGCTATTTCCTTATAAAACATTAAAATATTAATGTACATAAATACACATACTAAAAACAAACAAAATATTTTTATTCATATACTACACTGAGCATGGAGGAGGCAACATCTGCATGTAGATGTAAAGGGGGTCACAAGGGTTTAAAGTTTGATAGCCATTGTGCTACAAGATCCTTTTGTGTCAGACACTCTAAGCTGCACTGATAATTTCAACAGCTTTAACAAGCCTTTTGCTGTTGTTCCATACATTTCATGCTTAATTCAAAACTCTACCATCATACATACATCTGGCATGAGATTTTTAAAAAAAAAATACATGGGGGAACATAAAACAATGGCACTTAGAGGAAAGATTAACATTATTGTTTTTCTCTCTTCTACCGGATGACATTTGGTTTAATAACTTATTGAGAGATGTGTAAAATGGGACAGTCAGAAAGTTCAGCTTTATGGACACACTATTTAGAAGGTCTCAAAAGCATATTTTAGAAGCATGTTATAAGAGGGAGATCAGATCCTTTAGACCTCGCATAAACTAGATTAGAAGAAATCATCTTGTAGGAGATTGCCTTAGTGTGATGTCATTTTGAGTGCTTTTAAAGAGAGAGGAGTCATAGGTCCAAAACACCCTACGGAAATAATCCAGTTTGAGACTGCTTTAACTGCTCTGGGCTCAGTGCTAAGGAAACTGCAGTGTGTTTTGGACGATACATGGGTTTTTGTTGTTGTGTGCCTTCAAGTTCTTTCCAATTTATGGAGACGCTATCATGGGGTTTTCTTAGCAGGATTTGTTCAAAGGAGGTTTTGCCATTGCCATCCTCTGAGGCTGAGAGTATGTGACTTGCCCAAGGTCACCCAGTGGGTTTTCATGGCCTAACCCTGGTCTCCAGAGTCACAGCCCAACACTCAAACCATTACGCCACACTGGCTCTCTCATACATGGGTACTGGTTCATATTTCTCAAATATACCTCCCCACCACATTTTGCTCAGTCTCTCTCTCTCTCATGTACACACACTGATTAAACAAATCATATACACTCAGATATTGACAACATTCAGTTACTGAACTTGAACAAAAAGCTGAAGATGAAATATTAATATTTTGTGTGCTACAAAGAATGCTACTTCACTCTAAAAATAATCTTCAGAAGAACTGATCCTTCAGCCAAGAACTGCAGATGTTGCACAGTGTTTTCACCAGTCTCAGAGTTAAAAGACATGGGTTTTACCCTGAACAGACATTCTCACTGCCCTGTAAAGGAGAAGGGGGAGTAAAAGTTCATTCCTTTTCTTTTAAACTGCAGTGAATATGTTTGCCAAATGGGAAAGCACACGAGAAACAGCTGGAAGAAATAATCAGGAGATTTGCAAGTAGCACCACTGATTACACTTGATTGCATTCTTTTCACTAGAATCTGGTAAACTGGTGGGGCTTATATAGTTACCTGGGAACAGACAATCAGTGAATAAATAAACTGAAGTTCAGTCTAGACAAGATGGGAAACGATCCAGAAGGTGAAAGTTCCCTTATGCGAAATGATGGGTTTGTACTTCTGCTGAATAGTTTGGATGAGCAACCTGGAGGTGCTACTCATCCTGTAGCACCAAGCAGCAGTTATACCTTTTACTATCTTGGCTTGATGTGCCAGCTGAGATTAGTCATTCAGAAAGATGACATGGTCCTGGAAATACTTGCCCTTAAGATTTCTATTTGGAGTTCCTTTTCAAGACTTTGGAAGCTTCTGTTAGTGTAATTTAGAACACAACAGACAATTTCCTAGCAAGAGCAAACCAAAGGTAACATACAGCACTGGTAGTGAAATAATTCAATTAATGTCCAAGTTGCTTCCACAAACAATTTAAGATGCTGATTTCAGGCCCAGACTGCCTCAGGGAACATCTTGGCTCACATGAATCTCCCTACATGGTCATCAGAAACCATCTTTATGGGAAATTACTCCAGAAACCATCTTTATGTGAGGTTAAAACTGTGGAAGGCAAGAAGAGGGTTGTCGTGTAGTGCTTGTGCTACGGAACTCTGTCCCAAGTGAAATTTGCAGGAAGACATTTTTATTCCGACAAGCTAACAAAGGAAAAACCATGACTGGGTGTTTGACTGTTGTATCAGCTCCTGCTTATAAGTGTTTCAGGTGGGTTTCCTATTTCATGCATGATTTGAAATTAAAGTTTTTCATGTGTCTTAATTATTTTTGCTTTGTGTTTTTCATCTGCTGTACACAAGAGGTGTAAATCTTAAAATCAAACAAATAAAATTGTGGGTCCCCCCAAATAACAGATGACAATTATAGAAAAAGCAAAACCATCAGTACCAAGACATTTTAAAGAGTCAAGGAAAAACTATCCATTTGCCTGTGTAAACCATATAAAATGGTGTGTCTGCAAATTAGGGTGTACTGTATCATCTTGCTATCCTCCACTTGCACAGCATTGCCATTTTAAAAAGCTGACTTCCAAGAAAAACAGAGAAAGCACTAAAGGAGAATGCTGGAGTTTCTCTCACTCTGTCCATGTGTACCTTCCGGATCTTAAGAAATCATTCTGGAATGAAAGATGGCAGCAAGCTGAATTGTGCATTAGACCAAGTTCTCAGTAAGTCCTTCAGTTTGCTGCAGAAGTTACCAAAAAGGGAAGTTTGTGCCAGATTTAGACAGTACAGTCCCACATCAACAAAAACAAAAATTTAGACAAAAGCAGGAGCCACCTAGAAATGACAAGTAGAAAGGAAACCAACACTGCAACCAGAATACAGTTTGGCTCCTCTTCATGATGACTGAATTTAATACAATCATCACAGCGTACTTAGCACTTTCAACAAGCAAAATAGTTTCAAACTTTTATAGTGTTAATTCTTGCACCAAGGTTGTAACCCCTATCACTTGTTTACCACTGTTTTCATTTAAAAAATAAAAACAATGCACTGGAACACTTCTTGGATGAAAGGTTGTCAGTAAACAGATAATCTCTTTGAAATCACTGGAGTTCTTATTTTCCAGAACTGAGGGCCTTTGCAGACTGCCAGAAATAGTGCAAATTGAGTCCACTTTAAGGGTTAAGGAATCATGGGAACTGTATTTTATTGTGGCACCAAAGCTCTCTGACTGAGAGGGCTCAATGTCTCAGAAAAAAAGCAATTCCCATGACTCCCTAGCACTAACCCTAACCCTTAAAGTGGACTCAATTTACACTATTTCTGGCAATCTGCAAAGGCCCTGAGACTCTGGTCCAAAACACACTGCAGAAATTAATCCAGTTTGAGACGGCTTTAACTGCCTTGGCTCAGTGCTAGGGAATCCTGGGAATTTAATTTATTGAGGCACCAGAGCTCTCTGACAGAGAAGACTGAATGTCTCACAAAACTACAGTTCCCAGAACTCTCTAACATTGAGCCAGGGCAGTTAAAGTGGTCTCAAACTGGATTATTTCTGCAGTGTGTTTTGGACCAGAGATGAAGTGATTTTGCCAGGGCCACCAAGAGAGATGGAAATGAATTCTGCCTGCAATCCACTCACCAACAAAAGCACCAGAAAAGATGTTTGGTCAAAAGTATCCTACCTTTAGAATGCATGACTAGCAGTCTGCAACTTTCCTTAACAGAAGAGAGATTTATCCACACATCTGGATACATGGCAGCCACAGTAAAACCTACCTATGTATACAAACTTCTTGTATATGCAATAGCAAGCACACATTTCTGCGTCAGGATTTAAAATGTGTTTGTTGCTGTTATTTTTAAATCTTCAACACTGTCCAAACCAGGACATCACAACCTATGCACACAGTATAGAGGGCATCCAAATCAGACCATCATTTCACAAGAAAGCACAGCAACCTGGTATAGCAATGACTCCAGTTACAAGCACTCTGGTCTAGTTTCCAGCTCAAGTATCACATATACGATAATAGTTTAAACTTCTACACTTGGGACATGGCCAAAACCGACATGAGGGCCTTGAAGAATATGCTTGCTCTTGTAAATATTCCCTGCTGGTTCGGCCAAGTGTAAAGTGTATTTGCCACATCATTCCATTCATTAATGTGCAGGCTTAAAATGCCAGCAAGACAAGGGCATAGTTGGCTAAATCCACCAGCGCAACCAAACAGGTCTGCTAAAACTGGGCTTCTGCAGAACACAGAGAGGGTCGCCCCCAAATGCACCTGAGGAAGTAGGCTCAAGTCTACCAACATTCATGCTACCAACTTCTACTATCCATTTAGGTTCCCACAACCAGTAGCCCAAGATTTTTTTTTTAACTTTACATTGCTTTTCTTGCAACTAACACACGCTCTCAAGGACATCCCTACCAGATGTTCCTGATTTGAAATATCTTAATTCAGAGTATTGCAGTTGGATGATGGATATTGCATCTATTCTTCATTTTGAATGGTCCAAGGAGACCCAGCAAAGGGACCCATGGCTCCTGAGCCAACTTCTCCATCTTCACGGGGGGGGGGGGGGGGGGAGACCAGGTGGTTGCCCTCAGAGGAGAAGGAGAAGAGGAAGGAGAAGGAGGAGAAGAAGGCGAAGGAATAGAGGAAGAAGAGGAAGGAAAAGGAGAAGAAGAGGAAGAAAAGGAAGAAGAGGAAGAGGAAGGAGAAGAATAAGGAGAGGAAGGAGAAGGAGAAGGAGAAGAAGAGGAAGAAAAGGAAGAAGAGAAAGGAAAAGGTGAAGGAGAAGAAGAGGAAGAGGAAGGAGAAGGAGAAGGAGAAGAAGAGGAAGAAAAGGAAGAAGAGGAAGGAAAAGGTGAAGGAGAAGAAGAGGAAGAGGAAGGAGAAGAAGAAGAAGAAGAAGAAAAGGAAAAGGAGAAGAGGAAGAGGAAGGAGAAGAGGAAGAGGAAGAGGAAGAGGAAGAGGAAGGAAGAGAATAAGGGAAGGAAAAGGAAGGAGAAGGAGATGAAGGAAGAGAAGGAGAAGGAGAAGAGGAAGGAGAGGAAGAAGAGCAGCAGGAGTAGGCAACCTTTCCCCTTTAAGGGCCGAGGGACTTCAGCTCCCAGAAGCCTCAGCCATATTGGCCAATAGTCCCATGTTGGCCAGTAACTCCTGGGATTCTGGGAACTGAAGTCCCTCGGCTCTTAAAGGGGAAAGGTTGCCTACTCCTGAGCAAGAGTGCCTCTTCCCTTTCATTGAGGCTGCAGGAAGGAGGAGAAGAGCAGCTCTTCTTTTCCCTGGAGGGCTGCAGCAGAAGAGGAGGAGGAGGAGGAGGAGGAAGAACCAGGAAAAGGAAAAGGAGGCGGCAGGGGAAGAGAAGGAGAAGAAGAACCAGGAGAAGCAACAGAAAAAGGAGAGGAGGAGGAAGGAGCCGCAGCGGCGTGTCTCTGCCCTCCCTTCCCTTCTTCCCTTCTTCCCTTCCGTGGGGGGCTGCCGGAGAGCCCTCTCCTTTCCCGGGGAGCCTGCCGCCCTCTTCCCGCGTCGCTGGGTACCTGGCTGGGCGAGGCAGAGGCGCGTCCCCTCCGCCAGCAGCAGGAAGGCGGCCAAGGCCAGCCAGGGGCGCCTCATGGTCTGTCCGCGGCCGGAGGAGGCGGAGGAGGCGGAGGAGGCGTCGCTGGTGGTGGGGCTCCCTCCTTCCCTCCCTCCCTCCCTCGGGCGAGGCGGCCCGTGTGGGCTCCCTGGGCTCCGGGGCTGCTCTTTCCCTCCTTCCCTGCCTCCGCTTCCCGCCCTCCAAGGGAGGAGGACTCAGCTGCAGCCCAGGCGAAGGGGGGGGGGGGACCTTGAGTCGCCTGTGTCCAGCCAGGGCCCCCTCCTTTAGCTTTCAAGATGCTTTCCAAGTCCGTACTTTTGTAAAAACTTTCTCCGCAGTGCCTCTTTCTTCCTCCCTCTCCCCCCCCCCTCCTCCTCCTCCTCCTCCTCCTCCTCATAAAATGATTTTCCTTCTCTCTCCTTCTGCAGACTCGGTTCCTTCCTTTATGATGAGGGGAAGAAAGGATGAAAGAAAGAAGGGAGGGAGGGAGAGAGGGAGGGAAAAAGAGGAAGAAATAAAGAAGGAAGGAAGGAAGGAAGGAAAAGAAAGAAAGAAAGAGGAGGAATCCCTTAAAACTTGGGGGCTGGAAGGGATCCAGAGGACCTCCCGCTCCTCCTCCATGGCCAACCTGACTGGGAATCCAGACCGCCCTGGCTGCAGACTCCAGTCTGCCTTTGAAACACTATGGCTGCGTCCACACTGCGTCAGTAATGCGGTTTGACATGGCTTTAACTGCCCTGGGTCAACCACCTACCTTTCCCAGAATTCCAGAGCACTGAGCCAGGGCAGTCAAAGCCGTGTGTGTCAAACCGCATTATTGATGCAGTCTGGATGGGGCCTTTCCAGACTTGAAAAAACACCCCAAAACCAGTGTGAGAACTTTGCCCCAACAGAAGGGGCGCAGTGTCCTCTGCATAGGTACCTGATGTGTTCTTGCCTCCCCTTTTCTCTTCCAAAAGGGCTCCTCACCTCCCAGGAAGAGGGCAAAGGAGAGAGCTTTTGCTGTTGTCAACTGCCCTGGAGTCGATGCTGCACTCATGGCCACTCTGTGGATGAGACATCTCCAAGTATCCCTATCTTCCACTGCTCTGCTCAGACCCATGACCTCCCTGAGTCTATCCATCTGGCGTGAGGTTTTCCTCTCTTTCTACTACCTTCTACCTTTCCTGGCATCATTGTCTTTTCTACTGAGCCATGCCTTCTCATGATGTGGCCAAAGTAGGACAGCCTCAATTTGATCACCTTGGCTTCATTTGTTCCAGGACCCATTGGTTTGTCTTTTATCCTCAGCACTCTTCTCCAGCACATCTCAGATTAGTTGATTTTCTTCCAATCAACTCTCTTCACTGTCCAGCTCTCCCATCCGTACGTGGTGATGGGGAATACAATGGCTTGTATGATTCTGACTTTAGTTGTTCAGTTGTATATCTTCACCCCTCACTGCCCACCTACTGCCCTCTTTCTACTTCACTACCCCCCTGGATCTTTCCACTGCCCACTTTGGGAACCACTGTATTAGAGGATTGGATGAAAACTCATTTTATGCCACAGGGCTTTTATGCTTGTCATGTAATGGTATGATGCATAACTGGCTTCTCTGATGACCTTCAAAGGTCAGAAGCCATTTTAAGGCAGGGGTGGGCAACCTTTCCCCTTTAAGGGCCGAGGGACTTCAGCTCCCAGAATCCCAGGAGCTATTGGCCAACATGGAACTATTGGCCAACATGCCTGAGGCTTCTGGGAGCTGAAGTCCCTCGGCCCTTAAAGGGGAAAGGTTGCCTACCCCTGCTTTAAGGTAATAAATGATACTTTGTATTAGCCCCAAAAAAGATTTGAATAAAAAATAAATAAATTAAATAAATTAAAAAAAAGTTTACATAGCAGTGGAATCACATGATCCCAATAACTGGCGGTCAAAAATTTGCAGCTGCATTCAGCATGAGCTGAAATTTCTGGACATTCTTCAAAGGCGACCCAAGTGCAGTGCCTTCATAGCAATATATTCCAACCTTGAAGTAAATAAAAGCCATTTTCTTCAGAAATGGGTGCAGCAGTCACTTAGCAAGGCCAAAGCACTCTTTGTCTTTGTAACCTGAAAATCTGGGTCCAGATCACCCAAGCTGTGCTGCTTCAAAGGAAGTCTGATATAACCCCAAACAGGTCATATCCCTGCTGCCAGATCAGAGGTTCTATTAATCAAGCTTTTTTGTTTGTTTTGTTTATTCATTTTCATGTAGCCCATTGAAATTTCCAAACAATAATTTAGAAATTCTACTGTTTCTCTGGGTTGGAAAGTGGAGATAGATTTGAGTATCTCAAGTCTCCAGATGATCTCTTTCAGTGGTTTAAAGTCAATTTTAGTCAGCAAAACAGCATTCTGTAGGATGCCACAAAACAAAGGCCAAGCTGTCAATTGTTCCTAAGCATGACTTTCTAAGCCACCATGCACATCAACATCATGGTCATACATCTGTGGGGACCATCCTACATACATACAATTTACACAGCACTCCAAACCTACCAGTGCAATAAAAGTGATAGAAATGACATTCAAACTTGTATTCTGTTTTGCATGCATTTGGTTACTGCAGACTTCTATTCAACAGGTGTCTCCCTACATGTGCATGAAGCAATTTTCAAGGTTTCTTTATTTGAGGTGTTTTTGAAGAATGTGTGGAAAGAGCATCCTGAAAACTTAGTAAGAAAAAGAAAAATTAGCTTACTGCAGAGACATGGCACCATTAAATACATTTGAAGTTTATTGCTTAGTTTGAAAGTCAAATAAATCAGAAAAGAAACACTTTAAAATAGTCATTCTGCTGTCTTTTTTCCTGAACCAAAAGAGTATTTACAATGTGCATTTACAGGTATAGACTGGCTTAGGAAAAAGAAATCATAAAATGCCTTGATCAAACTTGATGTACAAAAATATATTTTTATTACAACACTTAAGAGTTAAGGCCACAACACTTCTGTAAGACTGTGATATCCGTATCTATTGCAATAACTGTAATTATGAATACAAATAAATACTAGGAAACAGGCCCCAAATCATCTAAATCAGTCTGAACATGTACATTTTACACACACAAATCCATCACTGTAATCATTACATATAAGCCATTATTGTTTTCAAGTATAAATTGAAATAACTTGCTTGCAGGCTTCCAGCCATGACATCACATATATGCAAGTACCATCCATTTCAACATTATAGTACTACACAGGTAGAGGATGTCTTTTTGTCCCTATTTGCTGGTGGCAGCCCTCTTTGATTTCCCTCAGCATGGTTCTGGTTTTCATCTTTATTCTTTTCATCAGACACACACACTTGATTTCTTGATTCCTGTTCATTCTGAGGTAGTTTTTCAAGTTGGTTTTCATCACAGTTGCATGCATTCTTTTGTCTTGAAGACTTTCGTTTAAAAAAAGAAAACTAAAACACAGACACACAATTATAAAAAAAACCCTCTTAAAATGAACAAATAAGACTGAAAATGGGTTATATATTGTAGTTAAAAAGAAAGCAGCCAGGACAAATTTACCCTTACCTTGAGATAATATGATACATATTTCTAGTGAGAAGACTAACATTCCAACTCAAATCTATGTACCATGCCCCCATGATTTCTTAGAATTCAATTCTACTTGAGTTCAATGGTGCTCACTTCCAAGGGAATTTGCACATTATTTCACTTATAACCCACGCAACAGTGTTATGACTATAGTCAACAGAAATAGGCTAAAGAAGCAGCATTCCTAATGAATTACTGAAACACAAAGCATTATGCAACTGTATGATAAGTAATAACAGATGTTTGTTTACAACATCCAAACAGATTGCAGATGTTTATGTTCACAAAATAAATGGAGATATATCCCCACAAATTATTCTGCTTTCAGACTTAACAGCTTATTTGGTTTACTACTTTAATCTATTGGCAGGTGATTCCATATTCCAAGATACCTTCCTGATTTCTTTCTTTTAAATCCTGTCTTTATATAGAAAGTCAAGTCTGAGACTCATTTATAAAAATATTCCTAACATGAATTTTCCATTAAAAAAACAAAACAAAACCAGACATTTAAGTATTTAAGCCTCTTTCACCTGAAATGAGCTTACAGTTGTAAACCGCTTAGACATCCCATAGCGCAATCTGAAGCGGTATATAAATGAAGCTGCTTTGCTTTTGCTTTGAAGTTATATAGTCTAAAAAGAGGTTGTCATACGGTATCATGAATTGGCTCTAAATTAAGAGAATATAGTAAAGGTCTGTAACTTATTTCCTAGCAAATTATATTACAAGTCAACTTGTCAACACAATGATTATCACTTCCACTGGAACCAATAGAAAAGAATATAAAGTACATAAATGTATAAGAAACTCTATCTGACTTTAAAAAAACCAGAAACAATTAAAAGTTTTTCATTGTAGCCAAAATAATTTGGCAGATATCAGAGTATGTTCAAAGTGCAAAAAAAATCATGCTGTAAAGAAATAATTTACAGGTGTATAGGGGCAGCATACTAGGCCTGTAGTGTAGCCAAAGGGAAGAGATTCCGCCTCAATATCAGGAAACACTGCCAGATGGTAAGAACTGTTGCTCAGTGGAATGCACTCCCTTAGAGAGTGGTGGAGTCTCCTTCTCTGGAGGTTTTTAAACAGAGGCTGGATGGCCATCTGTTAGGGGTACTTTGATTGTGAGTTCCTGCATGGCAGGGGTTGGACTGGATGGCCCTTGTGGTCTCTTCTAACTCTATGATTCTATGAGATTTTAGTCAGAACGTGCAAAATCTCATGAAAAAGGGATGACTCAGCACTCTCAGATTAAATTGTCACTTCTCAAGTGTGATCTACATTCAGTTGTGCACCTCATAAATCACACATACAAATTATTCATTCTTGCTGGGTATTGGAAAGCCAGGAAAAATACAATGAATAGTAGGTGACTTAGTAGGAGTCTTGCTAAATTTCTCAAGACTTGAAAAAAAAATATGTTGTTGTGTGCCTTCAAGCATTTCTGACTTATGCCAACCCTAAAGTGACCTACCACAGAGTTTTCTTGGCAAGATTTGTTCGGGGTTGTGGTGGTTGCTTCCCACTCCCTCTGAAGCTGAGAGAGTGTGACTTGTCTAAGGGCGGGTTCCATGGCTGAATGGGGATTTGAACTCTTCAGTCTATCATATCTCAGTCTCAAACCACTACATCACACTGGATCCCTACTATTATATAGTTAAACATTAAATAGTATTTATAGGGGGAGGGGGGACTGATGTGTTTTAGATTGTATCACTGTATGCAGTATTTTATTATGTTCACCACCCGGATTGGTTCGCCAAAGGGCGGTATATAAATAAAAATTATTATTATTATTATTATTATTATTATTATTATTATTGAATGCATCTGCATGGACTCTTCAAGAGATTAAATATAATTATGATCCCAGTCATTATCTGCATCTATCTTCAACCCATGCTATTCCTTACTCTGTAGAGAGGAGAGGGGAACAGGGCTAGAATGCATGCTGGGTAGAATAATGCATGTTTTCGTTTTGATAAGGTCAGATTCTAACATTAACTTACCAAATGGGGAAGGGAGATACAAAAAAGTAAATATAACGGGATGGAAATTTTGTTATATTGAAGATATGTATCAGATGGACAAATAAGAGTGGTTTTCTTTTGTTTTTTCTGTACTGCTACATAGGTTTACTTTATTTTTACCCTTTTTGCCTTGTTCAGTAGTCTTCCAGAAGTTTTGTCATGACCGCCTGCAACTGCTGGAGAAGAACTGTTTGTAGCATGAACTTCAGCTTTCTCACTCTCTAAAAATAACACAATGGATTAGCAACCATTTGTATTAATCCCCTTTTCAGTTATATCAAATCCAAAACTTAGTTTCACGAGCTTTTCATCTTGAATGAAACAGTATAGCCAAACCTCAAGAATTTCAGTTTTGTTTGGAACATACCTATTTTTAGCTGTTGTTTTTAAAGTGGACACCAGATGATTATGACAGATGATAGGGTTTAATATTAATGGGTATGAGAAATGTTTTGTCTAAAACTTTTAAAAGCAATACAAGGCAAGGAGTGCTCAACATGAAAGCAAAACAAAAACAAAAACAAAAACAAAAAACAAAAAATCAGCAAATAACCCATCCAACAGAGTTGCCTAACGTTTCTGAGTTCTCAATGCAAAGTATTCTGCATTGCTAAGATCACTTAAAATGGAAGACATATTTGATTCTCTCAAGTTGACTTTGACTCTCTTTTGACACACAAATAGCTTACATTGTCTTAAGGAACAAAAAGTTTGTGGTCTGACCTGAGAAAGATCCTTATCAAATCCTATGCAGTCAATACTAGATATTCTAAGCCAGTGGTGGTGAACCTATGGCGCACGTGCCAGAGGTGGCACTCAGAGCCCTCTCTGTGGGCATGCACTCCGTTGCCCCAGCACAGAGATCGCCAGAGTTCATTATAAGAAAGCCAGATCAATACGGCTCTTTGAGATAAATAAGTGAGTTTTGGGTTGCAATTCGGGCACTCAGTCTCTAAAAGGTTCACCATCACTGTACTGAGAAAGACACTGACATGAAAGTTACCAATCAAGAAAGAGCTAGGACTCCTTTAGAAAACCCGCTTCCTCTGAGCAGGATTCCACTGCTCAATTCAATATTTTTGGAACTAGAGTAAGTAAAATTGTATATTTTCCCCACCTTGCTTAATTGCATCTTCTTCTGAAACAGCACCTTTTTTCTAGACATAAGCAAAACAAAACAAAAGAAAAAGAAAAACAAACAAGAAAGCAAAACATTACTTTTTTGGTAAAAATATAAATATTTGATTGTGACAGGTTTTTAAAAGAATTCTCTAAAAGGAATATGAAAACACTACTTGTTAAAGAGAATATCAAATGCCCTGTTATAACTATGCACTGGTTAATTTAAACTCTACAAGATATACACTGCCTTGCAGTGATTTTCACCAACCAAGTAGTGTCAACTTGAATTTGAGTTTTTTTACTTAAATTTTGCATTACATCAAAAATCTTTTGTCCCTTCACAGTGTTGAGGATTTTGTATACATAAAATGGTAACAAGGCCAGTTAAATCCATTCCAATTTCAGGTTGTGACACAGCAAAATGTGAAAAGTCAAAGGGTGTGTATGAGTGAATACTTCTACAAGATGCTGAATACTGGACAATTGTTGCACATCTACAACTCAATAATTATGTCAGAAACAAAGAGCATGATGTGGTTAAGCAAATAGAATTTGAGATACAGCACAATGCTGGGAGCCAGCCATGAGGATCTCTCTCCAAAATTACGCACTGACTAATAGATCCATACAACAATTTCATTCAAACAGTTCTACCAATCTTCCACTATTTGAATGTCTCCTGCTTTTGCAAAATACTCTTAGCTATTTCCCCATACACCTGAGACCTCCCTCAAAGCATCTGCATGATATCACATTTCTTCTCTTCTTGAGCTTCCTTTTCAAAACTCAGCAGATCCTAGTAACATAGCCTGCAACCAAGCCTAAGTGTATGTAATTAGAATAACTGCATATTGCTTCTTCAGTACTCCTGCCTCATCTTTCTCTTTCACACACACACACACACACCATAGAATTTTGGATTCCAAGGTCCTTGGGGCCAGGACATGCATTTTTGTTCTCTATGGCTGTATTAACACTGCAGAAAGAATCTAATTTGATTGATACCGCTTTAACTGCCATGGCTCAATGCTATGGAATTCTAGCAATTGTAGTTTGTTGTGGCACCAGAGCTCTCTGACAGAGAAGGCTGAAATGTCTCACAAAACTACAATTCCCAGAATTCCCTAGCACTGAGCCATGGCAGTTAAAGCAGTGTCAAATTGGATTATTTCTGCACTGTGGATGCAGTTTGTAATGTGCTATGCCCATTGATGCTACTAAATACATAAATAAAAGTGGGGAAACCCTACATCAGCCCTCTTCAATGTGTATTTTTATTATCTTGTTCAGTATTTTTTCTTGGTTAAATACTAGAGGAATCTCTGCTGTAATGCTGACATATAATTCATGTGCAGTAGATAATGGAATATGTATCACTTCATTATCTGACAGATACAATGCTGAAAATGAATGGGTGATTTACCTCTATCGTTTTTGTAGTCATATGATTGTTTTCCTCACTTTCACACAATTTACTGCTCTGTCCCACATCTTCAGGTGTGTGATTATCTTTATGTTCTATTGTATTTTGTTCTTTGCCTCTGTCTTCCTTTTCATTACTGTCTTCTTCTTCATCACTATCACCACCACCAATCTCTTCCTCATTTGATGGTTTCTGATCCTGGGGTATCATTGAAGAAAGAAATTTTATAGCCCATGTTCAACAGAATGAATAAAGGTTTCCAGACTCAAATCAAACCTCCACACTGATTATGTTCCGCAGTCCAATAATTTAACAATGTAAACAATTGTTAAGAGCTTAATTTACAGCAAAATCTGAGAACTAAGGCCATACATATAACGCAAAATATATTCTAGCATGTGCCTCACACTACAACGGATAATTGGGTATAAATAACCTTGCAAATGGCTTACCTCTACAGTTTCTGTAGCCATCTGATTTTCTTTTTCATTCTTTATTGATTTGTTGCTCCTCCCCTCATTTTGAGGTGCTTCATTATCACTATGATCTACTGCCTCTTTTTCACCCTCCTTATCCTTTTCTATTTCTTTTCCATCATAGTCCATTTCTTCACCACCACTACTACTCTCTTCCTCATCAGATGATGTTTGATTCTATGATAGGAATGAAGAGATATATTTTATAGCTTATGTTAATCAAATAAAACATTTCTAACCCCAAATCACTTTCACATTAGTCAAAGAATGCAATCTAGAATTTCACAATTTAAAGTATGAGATTTTTTTGGGGGGGGGGAGTAAATGTGCTTCAATTAGAGAGGATTGCTGGAACTATGAAATACATACTATACAAAATTGTCTTAGCCAAGGGCATAAATGGGCATTGAATCCAAGATCCCTCTACAGGCTTCCAAATTATTACATTGTGGGTCAACCCCTTATCTCACAGAAAAAGAAAACATATTGAATAGCAATTCTTACATTCGAGGGGAAAAAACTTGAGAATTTTATTAAATACTAAAATTAACATCCCTAGTTTTAAAGTTATTTGATTAGTTTCATTTTGCACAAATTAGTACTTTTATAAAAGTGGCACTTTACTCAGCAAGGTACTATATTAATAGAATTAATGAAAAGGTTCAATCTGCATCCACAGAACAAGAATCAGAGGCAAATTTTGTGTATAAACTATTATTTGTGTAGCCATGGCAATTACTGCAAGAAACCTGGATAATGCTGCAGTTCTAAACACACACTTGTCATAGAGTAAGTTCCACAGATTCTCTCTGTGTGTCCCTTCAAATCACTTATTGACTTATGGTGACTCCATGAATTTTCTCATTAAATATGTATAAGATTATGTTATAGGTTTGGGAATTCTCTGTGAATAGCTACTCTCATTTGTCGTTATATATCATGTTGTTTCCACTGCACAAATGCCTAGCTAAAGACAATAAATCTTAATTGATATGAAGAAATATATTTCAGTAACAACTGCATTTGTCTTCAGAGTAAGAATATGGCTGCTAGAAATTTCCCAAGCATATGCAAGACAAAGAATTTTGTAAATCTATGACACTTACTCCAGAGATGGGGGCCAAAATAATTTAAATTTAAATCTACGTATCAGCTCTCAAATGACCAAGGCTGTAAGAGAGCTCTGCCAAGTTTTCTCTTATTTCTAGAGCCTTTCCACATTGCAGCGTTCAAGGAAAGAATTAAAGTGACTCCACCTTCATAGAGAGTGGACAGTTATGCAGAACATTTACCAACTACTTTATCCTTTTTGTGTCAAATTATAATTACTCAAATGGGAGGCTTTTGAAGTCAGAGCATTTGATGCAGGATAAGGAAACAAATAGAAAAGAAATATATATATTTACAGTCACCCCTCCATTTTCACGGGAGATCCGTTCTGGACCCCCGCCCCCAATGAAAACGAAAACTTGCAGATATTCAAGCCCCATCGGTTTGAATGGCCGCACGCTCCTGCGTGTGCCATTTTAGCCAATGGGGTTTTCCAGTCTGTGAATGATCGAAACCGAGACCACAGACTCGAAGACCATGAAAACAGAGGGGCAACTGTACATATATTTCTAGCACATAGCTTCACATTCCTAGACTAAAGCTACTTAAGTTACCTTCTGGCGTGCCAACTCCCAGAAAGCAAGGTCTCTTCATTATAGCCACAGCATGCCTTTGAAATCGATTCATTGTGAGAAAAACAAATTGTTTTCTAACAGTCATATTTAATTAAACACAAATCTCAAAATCTCTATTCTGTCCTCATCCATTTTCATTGTCCTATTACAGTGCTACTCAAAGTAGTAGTTTCTCGACCAGTGCTAGTCTCTGAAACATTGGCTGCTGGTCCCTGGCATGTTTCCAGGAAAGAAACAGTTGCAGACAATGGGCACAAATAAAGTGGTGTTCTCTGGCACACTGAAAACAAACACAAACACAAACACAAAACCCCCAAAACTGCTAGTCCCCCATATCAGTGCCTGAGAAGCACTGTCCTATGACATCTGTTTTCTTCCCTAAAAGAACATCTATGAAATCTCCTTGAACGAGATGGTCCAGAGGTTAATTTCACCAGGATAAAGCAAGGACAGTTCTTCATTCCTTCAATGAACTGAGCAGAAGTAGTAAAGTTGAGAGAAAAGGGGGGAAATGCTTTTTCTTGATTTAAACTGGACCAAGTGTGAAATGGGACAAATCAGAATCCAAAGATGAGCCTAAAAGTGTGATCTGCTTAGTGTGACTCACCAAATACTCTTCCTTTTGCGAAGTTCAATATTTTTGTTAAGTGAGGAAAACTGCAAGGTACACCTTCAGCAAGCACAGACAGGATGGGGCCTGTTAAGAAGAGCTGTAGCAAAGCAGCCAGACAAACATACCAGGCAAAACACAACGGCCTAACATAGGTACTGCAGCACCTTCTTCCCCTTGCCTCCCCTGACTTCTAGAGCCTTTGGTACCACCTGAAAACTGACTCCAGGATGTTTCACAGCCCTCTGGACCATGGAGGAAGAGGTAACCACCCTTCCCAATTTCACAGAGGGAGGCAGTTCTGTCAGCAGATGTCCACTGCTGGATTATGGACATGATTGTATTAGGTTTTGTGTGTGTGTGTTTGAGATGCAACTATGGGAGAACCCATTATCACAGCAAGTTACTCTCAGCCTCAGAGGAAAGGAATGGTAAACTCTCTCTGAAAAAGTCTTGCCTAGAAAATCCTGTGATATGTTCACCTTAAGGTCACCATAAGTCAGTAATGACTTGAAGGCACGCCACCACCATCACAATGCAAATGATTTATTAATTTTCACCCTCAACATTTTATGTTAACAAATTAATTTCCTAATGAACTTTGGGGTTAATATGAGGGGGTATCAAAAAGCAATAATTATCACCTGGAAGTTATTATGGTATATTGATGAAATTTTGTCAGTGCCATCATTGGTCCTTAAGTGCATGATGTTGAGAAAATCAGCTCATTTTGTCCTTTATTTTTGTTACAGGTTGTGCCAGAAGTGACTAAAGTATAAGATGGAGAAGTACAAGGGGGTATCGTAAAGTAATAATTATCACCTGGACGTTATTATGGTATATTGATGAAATTTTGTCAGTGTCATCTTCACCAAGTGACTCTTTCTTTTCCCAAAAATGAAACATCCATTGCAGGGTTGCCGATTTAACAACACAGATGACATCATTCATAAACTGGAAGAGTGGTTTAAAGGTACAATCTGCAGACTTCTACAATAACAATATTCAGAGGGTCAAGAAATGCTGGGAAAATGTGTAAATCTGGATGGTGTAAGTTAACAATTACAAATCAAAACAAATTTTCTGTCACTTTTTTAAAAGGTGATAATTAAAACTTTATGATAAATTATGATAAATTAGCATCAACATGAATGTTTCCAAGTGCTGGGAGTCTTTTTGTAAAAAGCAGGTGCCCATCCTTGCTTTATATGTGAACAGAGCAGTAACAATCATAGCAGACCTATTCCTTCTACTAAGCTCTCAACCTGCCTTCACTGGAGGCTAAGAGAAAGCCCTGTATTGAGTTAATGAGATGCTCTGTTATTGTCACACCTATTTTGATTGTGTTGTTGCTGTGTGCCTTCAAGACATTTCCAACTTATGGTGACCCCAAGGCAAACCTATCATAGGGTTTCTTGGTAAGATTTTTCAGAAGAGGTTTGCCATTGCCTTCTCCTGAGACTGAGAGAGACTGACTTGCTGTGATAATGGGCTCTCTCATTACCTGGGCAATACAGCTGAGAGATACAGTCTCCATTCTAGATAACTAAAAGGTTAGAAAGGTGATGGCATTAAACTGCATTTACTGGAATCACAGAGACCCTGAGAGACAATGGCCCAATGAGATGACCAGTTGGGGTGATATGCCAAAGCTTTGAGATACTTCCAAGGAAAAATTATAAAAATCTCAGGTGGCCACGAGGCAAAGAGAACAGATACAAAGGACAGGGCACTTGCTGCATCTTAGGACACTTTGTTGAAACTCGACCACACAGTCCTGACTCCCAGCTTGTCCCAGGACATCCAAGGACATCTGTTTGTGAGTAGAATAGGATGAAATATGTAGCTAGGCATGATAGAGCTTATGTTTATTTTTGTGATCTTGTCTGAATATGACCTACCTATTCTGTAACTTTGTAACTTCTTTTAAGTGTGCTTGAAGGGAGGTGCTTTTTATGTAAGAGATACCCTTTTGCTAATGTAAATTACTGTTCAGAATAAAGCATCCTTTAAAGACTCCTTTCTTCCCAAACTCTTTTCACATGCTTTTTGCTTGGTGTGTATGTATTTGCACAGCAGAGGCAGGTGGAAAGCACAAGACACATTCCCTCAGTAACTTCCACTGACTGAAGGGATGTGTGTGTTAAAATCAGTGGGTGGTGGTAGCTCAGATAGATGCCCTGAAGGAGTCTCATCCTACTTAACAGAAGGGGACCCACAAGTGCATGATACTTGTCCAAGGTCACCCAGTGGGTTCATGGCTGAGCAGGGATTTGAATCGAGGTCTCCAGAGTCACAGTCCAATTCTGAAACCACTATACATTATCTCACTTCCTCTCCCTATCTCTCCCCATATGCCACAAATCTATGCTGAAGGGTGCCTCTGAAGTAGATGTGGCAGAGATGGGGGGGGGCCTCTCATTCACCAACAAGGTCTATTTCTATTGGTTTATAGACACCATTGGCTATAGCCCATTCCTGTTTAAATTCATGAACATCCATGAACCAGATATGAAACTTATTTAAACAGCTTTTAAGCAACACAACCTAGTGCTCAGAATACTAGAGAGACATTTGGTTCGTTCCTTCATTTTAAATACTGCTAAGTGAAGGAAACATCTACTTCTTTCCTTTATATGTATTATCAAAAGAACTAATAATAACCTTTGCAGCATCAGTGCCTCTCCAACACTCTTCCGGCTTTTTAACCATCTGCACATAAAGGCAATCTCTGATCCTTTGCCAACAGACAAAGGATCAGATAAAAAGAAGCCAAAGGCAATCATATGTGCAGAAGTTTGGAGGGATGTAGAGTCTAGGAGTTAGCAGTATGTTGTTGGGATAGGTATTCACTTTTGTGTCCAGGAATGATTTCTATGAACTGCATGGCCCTGTAGATCAACACAGTCTATCCCTCAGTACTGGAATTCATTTCAGTGAGAATCTTTAGGGCAGGAGTAGGTAAAGTACAACCTATAGGCTGCATGTGGGCAGAGAAGGCCTCTGCCTACCGCCTCCCCAATTTTGAGGGGTCTGGAAAACTTTTTGCCCAAAGCTATGGGCCATTTTGTCACATTTTCAGGCATTTAATCTTTCTTAGGGGAAGCCCAGCTACGCCATCTTTGGAGCAACAATCCATCAGAGCCTAAAAAGGTGACTATCCAAGTGGTAAAATGGTCCACAACTAAAGTATTTGTGGTGCTTTAGGCCAATCTGGGGCAAATTTGGAGTGGGAAGGATCAAGGACAAAAGGCAGGTGCAGCCCTTAAGGGCCAATGTGTAGGGCTAATGCTGCCCCTCCAAGCTTGGCAGATGCTCATCTCTTGTTTAGAGCAAACAGTCAGTGTGCACACACACATTTCCAAAAATATAAGGATGTTATGTTGAATTCTTAAATGGATTTTTTAAAAATCAGAAGCAGTTGGGGGGGGGGGAATCCAAATCACCATTCCATAATTCAACTTACATTTCAAAAAAACAAAACAAAAGTATTATTATTTTGACAAAAATTGCAGCATCCATAAACACTGCAGAAGCTTGACAAATGTAATCAAATGGTTATACATTATTAATATATTACATGGGAGTGTGAGGCTGGAGAGACAAGTATTTTGAGAAGAAAACTTGGTCAGTCATTTTTGGTACTAGATCACTTATGTTTCTATTCTGATGTGAAATTTATTTTCCAGTATAACATCCTGTGCAGTCATCAAATACAGAGGATTTAGTTTCAATAGAATATGGAAGGCAGTTTTACTCCTCATGCCTGGAGAAGATATATATATAAAATAATGTGTCTATTTAGGAAACTAATACTGTGGCATAGAGACACTAAATGAGTTTCATTCCAAATGTTCTCTATCAGTCCAGCCATTGGCTCAGTCACTAATGCTTCCCTTTTATATAATTACCATACTTTAAAACTAAGTCAAAGATATATTACAGATATGTGGACTAGATGTCATTAGGAGTTGGCACATAGTTTTTACTATGAAATCCTGAGCTGTCCCAGGTTAGAATGCTCCTGCCAGGATGGTGAAGCTGAGCATCTTCCCAAACAATTCACAAAATGTTATGTTTATAATATGTACACTGGTACAAATAAGAATGTTAGATTATTTTAAAAGTGTCCCATACATACTCACCTACACATACTGTCACCTGACAATGATAAAGAATTACTATAACAGACTGTATTTTAAAGATGCACCTTAATATTTATTAGAATTTCATAAGGCACATAAAATGCATTAAGTGGGCTGCACTTTGTGTGTATAGAAATATGTCTGGAAAAAATGGCAACAGAAAACACATCCTTGTATACATCATTCATGGACTTGTTTGTCTATTATTGTATTAAGATGCTTTGTCCTTCATCTACATATGTTTTGAATTGAAAGCATACAATTAGATGGGAAAGCTCATTTTAAAGGCATGCTTATATCATTGACTGACAACACTAACCAGTCAGATATTCCTGGGAATCTTGCAAGTAGGGCACACTAGAATGAAATGCTCCCAATTATTGCTCCCAACAGCTGGGAATTTGACGTAGGACAAAAGCGTTTCCAAACAGGGTACTGTCCCTTTCCACTGCTTCTTGCAACAGCTGAAGAACTGCAGCCAGAAAGCTCCCCTACAGACACCAATGTGGGTGTTGTCCACAGTCTCCAAAATGTGCCCTGGATGTTGGAAGTACATGTGTGGACTATGGAAACAACATGTAGGCATACTGCTTTTTTAAAGGATTGGACTCCAAAGTTCTCCCTGTCAGCAGGACCCTCTTGCAGCCCCCAGTATTACCAGTGCTTAGTCCTCCAAAGCAGATTTTCCAGAGGACACCAGGGCAAGCAGGGGCTCAGCAAAAATAATTGTACTCTTCTTCTTCTTCTAGCCTTCTTTTCACTCTGGCAGCAGAAATGTGCTGCTGGATCAGAAGCCTTCAGAAGATGGAAAGAGTCCACCCTGGAATGAAGCTTTTGGATAAAAGGTGCAGATTTCAAGAGAGATAGGGATAGCCCAGAGCATAAGCTCTGTGTAATAAAGATGTTTTTAAAAGAGTTAAATATTCTTAGCATGCCAGGAGACTTAACTCCAAACCATCAAAGCAGCTTCATTTATATACCGCTTCATATCACGCTATGGGATGTCTAAGCGGTTTACAACTGTGAGCTGATTGCCCCCCAACAAGCTGGGTACTCATTTTAGCGACCTCCGAAGGATGCAGGCCTGAGTCGAGCCTCAGCCCTGGCTGGTATTGAACTCGCAACCTTGTGGTTGCATGAAGTCTCCTGAGGTATCTTGTGTCATCTATGAACTCAACAGGCACATGGCCCTTAGGCAAGCCAATATTATCTCAGTCTTTGCTCACCCTATAAATAATAAGATAATACTACTGAACTAACATATATACTCAAGGTACAAGTCAACCTGACATATAAGTCAAGGGCAGGTCTTGGGACCAAAATTATGGATTTTAATATGACCCGTGGATAACTTGAGGGTGCTGCTGCCACATCCCACTGCTTCCCTTGCCTTTTGGCACTCCATACGGGCAAACACTAAAGAACTGCTGCAGCTGTGGCCTCCCTGCTGCCCGCCTCACCACTCAGTTCTCACCTTTGAAGGGAAGTGCTCAAATTGCCGCTATTACAGCTTCCTTGCTGTTCCTCTTGCCACTCCATGAGGGCAAGCACCAAAGAACCATAGACAACCAATGCTGGTGAAATCAGCCAAGTTCACTTACCCAAGCCACACCTTGAGTGGCTGTCATAAATGACAGTTGTCTCGAGGACACAAGGAGGAAAGTGGCAAAAATCTAAGAGAACCCAAACTAAGAGAGAAAGGGAGAAGCAGCAGTATAGATGTGAGGGCAGCGACAGCTATGATTCTTTAGTGCTTGCCCTCATGTAGCACTAAGAGGTGAGGGGAGCAGCAGGGATGCTGTGGTGAAAGTGACTATTTCAGAGAGACTGAAAGGGAAAATGGTATGGAGGGCAGCACTTCTTTTACAGTACAGTCTCCTTGGACGTACTAATAAAAGCAGCAGCACTCCCTCCTGCTATGGCTCTTTGGGATTTACTTGTGATGGTGGTGGTGGTGGGATGTTGGCAATTCTTTTAGGATACCCTCTGCTCTCACCACAGCTGCAGAGAAACCCAAAAGAGCCGCTGCCATTTTTCTGAGTAGTATTACCACACCGAGCCATACACAAGTGGACCCAGGATTTGGGATTCAATTTTTGGCATACATTTTTGGACGTACAAATGAGTATATGTGGTACTTTGCAGGACTGTTATTACTGCTGTAAAGATTATAAACCAAATTGATGAAACATAGCAAACCCTTTAAAGTATTAGAGGAATGTGATATACTGGTGAACACAGGGCATTCCTTTGGCAGCTGCACATGTACATCTAGCCCCACAGCATCAGGAAACAATTCTAGGAAATGTACACTCAGCACAGGCAAGTCACTGGTAACGAATATGGGACAGGGACAAACATTGCATCTGATTCTTAATGGCAGATTTCTACTTATGCAGGATTACTTTTAAAGTGCTTTTGAAAATCTGAAATTCAAGACAGTTTTATAAAATCTTACAGTGTTCGTTTAATTAAAAAACAAGTTTAAAAATTTGGCATAGTACTTTAGAAATGTCAGTGAGAAATTCAATCCCAGGGCTATTTTAGTGTCAAGTAATGTGGGAGCACATTGTTCCAAAATTGTTGTGAATGGTGCAGTCCATTTATTGCATGCTGTTTTGATTTAACTTTTTGTTTAGGAATTTTTATTTTACTGTTTGTCTCCTGCTTTCTGCTTTTATTATTTTCTTGTTGTTTATGATCTCTGGTTTTCCTGCCAATTTGTTCATCCTCTTCATGCTCATCTTCCTCTTCTTCTTGGTTGTCTTTCTTGTTTACCACCTCCTCCTCCTCCTCTTCCTCCTCCTCTTCTTCCTCTTCCTCCTCCCCCCCTTCCTCAATCTCTTCAGCTGCTGATTTATCTTCCATTTCTTCTTCATTTTCTTCTAATCCCCCCTCCTCTTCCTCTTCTGGATTTTTTTCTTTCTCTTCCTCCTCTACTTCTTCAGCTTCTTCTTTGTCTTCTCCTACCTCTTCTTCTTCACCATCTTCCACACCCTCCTCCTCCTCCTCCATACTTCCTCCTCCTCCTTCTTCCTCCTTCATCCCTCCTCCTCCTTCTTCTTCCTCCTCTGCTCCTTCTTCCTCCTCCTCCTCCTCTGCTTCAACTTCCTCCTCATCCCCTTCTTCCTCTTCTATCCCTCCTTCCTCAACCATCTCTTTTTCCTCCTCCCCACTTTCTCCCTCTTCCATACCACCACCCTCCTCCTCCTCCTCCTCCTCCTCCTCCCTCTCCTCCTCTTCCTCCTCCCCCTCTTCTTCTTCTTCTTCCTCCTCCTCCTCCTCCCCCATCACCACTCCCTCTTCCTCCTCTTCTTCCCCTTCCTCTTCCCCATTTTCCTTCTCATCTCTTTCTTCACCTCCCTGTTCCTTCCCATCTCTCCTTCCTTCACCCCATTCTTCCTTTCCATCTCCCCCTCCTCCATAACTTTCTTTTTCCTCCTCTTCAGTCTTCTTTATCTCTTTTTCTTGCTCCTTCTCAAACTCATTCTTCTCTTGTTCCTCCTCTAATACATCAGTTTCCTCTACAAATCCACCTTCCTGTATGTTTTCAGACTTTTCTTCCTTTTCAACCTCATCTACACCTTCTTCTTCCTCTTCTTGCAGTTCAGTATCTGTGTCATCTTTTTCTTCAGTGCTTCTTACTTGAAGATTCTCTTCTAGTACATCCCTCAGTTTAGCCTTGTTTTCTGCTTCAGACTGCAATTCATCTTCTTCATCTCTGTCCATGGCTAATATGGCATCTTCTTTATGGTTCTCACTAGCTTCATTTTCACCTCCCTCTCCTTCAGTCTCTACTTCACTGTCAACTTTTTCATCTTGATCCTCATCTTCATTTTCAGCCTTTTCCACAATCATCTCACTTTTTTCACTGCCTTGCTTACTTTCTGTGTTATCTTCTTGTGTGTGGGTATCCTTATCCAATCTTTCCTCTATGTTCATCTTCTTTTCAATCTGGCCTTGCACACTGATATCTTCAAAGCTCTCCCTCTCTTTGTAGGAATATTGCTTTTCTTCCCATTTAATATTTCTGTTTTCTACTTCCATTTTTCTCTTTGTCATGTTTTCATAATTATACTGATTTATCTGAAGAACATATTTTGCTGAGCCATTACTTGTTTCCTCACTTGATGAAGACGACACAGTTACTGCTATTTGTTTCATTATTTTTTCTTTGTGTTTTAACTCACTCGGATGTTTGTTGCTTTCTTTAGCTTGCACATGAATTGTCCCACATTCCTCAGGTTTCAATACTTTAGCCTTGGCTTTATCTTCCTGATGATCCACAAATAACATCTCCATCATATTATCTCTAGTAAGGCTAAGAGGAATATCTTGCTGAGTTGAATGGGAATTTATTTGATCCATTCCTTTCCTTTCTGCACCTTTAAATTCTTCTTTAATAATCTGCTGAGTGTCACATTTCATTGCACTAACAGCAATGGACTGTTCAGATGTACTTTCTGAAAATTTTTTGCCAGCTTTAATTTTCCTCACAAAAGCATCATAAGAAGTTTTTTCTGTGGAACGATCCTCCCCCAAACATTCTGAATATGTAAGTTCCACCTGAGAAGATGTTTCACCCAATTTCAATCCCTCCTGAACCTGGGAGAGATAAGATTTTTTCAACCCACCCTTACCATCAGTGTTCACTTTTGCATTTTTATATTTCTTCTACTCCATATGAGAAGCAAGAAAAGAAAAAGAAAAAAAGAACATTTAGAACAAAATGAGAGCAAACAAGACAGTAAACAAATCAGAACATTAAAAAGAAGAGTGAATAGCTTGACAGGATGGGAAAGAGGCGTAAAAACAGGAAATGAAAAAAAGCCAAAAGAAGAGAGATCCAGAGAAGAAGGACCTTCATTTATCCATCCCCTTTCTCCACCACCCATGTGCCCCAGAAAAATCCAGAAGACTGAGGCTACAGAAGAAAGGAAAAGTTGGTGGAACTTGGTAGGGGGGTTGGTAAGAAGCACCATTATGCAAGTGGAAGGGCTTTTTTATTTGCACGGGGCATCTCTGGATCAACCCCTATAAATTCCATGCCACAATAAATATATTTCTATTATTTTTTTTATATCTGTGGCTACAAGGTTGATTATATGACTTCATTAAATGTTCATAAACCACATTATTTCTCTTTTCAATAATGTATGTTCTAATGATTGATTGAGTTTGCACATTAACATTCTAATACCCATTTTTTCCAGTTTTCATTTATTTTTATGTACTGTGCCCATCAGACACACTGTCCTAATGTAGATTTCTAGTGTGTACACACACACACACACACACACACACACACACACACACAGAGCTTCTACCCAAAAGGGCTTCCCCACACATTTTGGTGATAGAAATAACTGTTTTGTGCACTTCTATTGTCCATAAGAAACTGCCTTCTCATGGTGAATCTCCTGGAGAAGCCATGGTTTATTAAAATAAACATAAATTATGCAAACCACCTTTTTCTTCAGGTGAATATATCTACATGAAGACATAGTGGCACATTTTCAAATCATTACAATACAAAAACAAAAAGATGTAAGAATAAAACAAGGTCCTGCAATATGCTGACTGTTACACAAAAATGTTATGCTTTTGCTGGCTGTGTTGATTTTAGTTGTTACAGATATATTGCTTAATAGAGGCAGTATTTTAAAAATACTGTAACAGTTTATATAAATTGAAATTTTGTTTTGTGTGTGTGGAAAAGATTGTGTGAAACCAAAAAGAATGCTGCTTAAATCAAAAGATGCCCAGAATTTGTTGCAGGAAACCACTATATTCTAAATTCTGCATTAGTGACAGTATTATTAATTAATAGTAATTAAAGGATTAGCTGATTTATTCCTTATTGTAGCTATTTTTTTAACAACAAAAATATACGATTCAAAATACATATACAAACTGCTGGTACCTTTTGTTTTTGAATTGGTGCTAATTCTAGCGATTGATCGCTGGGATTCAGTCTCATCACATGGGTCTGAAAAATGATTTGATATAAGCAGTAAGTAACAGCACCAAGACAACAGTTAGGATTCATAGTCATGCACTTTGCTTTTCTACAGGAAGATCTTAAAGTATTTCCCAATCAACAAGACTTGGCAACTGGTAATTGAGGAGCCTGAGATCAAAAGGGGGGATTAATGTGGAAAACTACATCTAAAGCATATATTGTGAGGGGTTTGTCTCCAATTTGTATCTTGTCAACTTTTTTTGGAGGAGGGAGTCATGATAATATTAGGATTAAGGTATAACATAGGTTAACTGGGTTTAAATGGTTTGGATAGTGTGGACATGGTATTGATTTACATTCTAATCTTAGTAAGATGATCAACAAATATATGTTACTGTTTGATATAACATGAGAAAAGAATTCTGTCTTAATGACCGTATTAAGTTTTATGGTAAATTGAGGTTATATTATGGGGAAAACAGGAGCTATATAATATGGATAATGGATTTGTTGAATTGCTAATTTTAATGTTTAAATATGCAATTTTAGGAAAGTGAAAATAGTTATAAAAGAACTTTACTATCTGAGTTTTGAAGAGTGGAGGATGTTTTGTTTAAATTGAATTAATTTAATTGTTAATTGTTAATAGTTGTATATTGGAAAGCTAACCTTTTATTAACTTTCTGAAGATACCTATGAAGTATAATAATTCATATAAAAGATTGGAGTCACTTTTTCTCCCCCCCCCCTTTTTTTTTTGGGAGTGGTGATGATTTTTTTACTTTTTTTAGGTGGTATATTATTTTTCTTCTTTTCTATCTTTTATGCAGGATTTATAGTATAATCTATATTTAGTATGTTTTCTCTTATCATACTTTTATTCTGTATATAATTTTAATTATTTTTTCCAGAAAGCCAGAAAGCTGTAAATATTTTGCTTTTTGAGAACGAATGCAGTGTGCACCAGCTATTACTCCTGTTACAAGTAGGAGCAGCTAAATAAATCAGGGAATTTCCATTTATTTTTCTTGTAACCTCTGAACTGGGTATTCTGACTTCTCTCACTAGACGATTTGAGTCTTAAGCATGAACAAATCATAGCTATAATCTTAGCTTGGCTGGGGAGAGATGATCCAGAGTAGTGGACACAGTTGTAACTGTAGACAGAAAGTTTATGTCTTATTTTGGTATTTACAATTGCAGGACATACACAGAAGCCATTAGGCACAAACTAAGCTTCTAGGATTCTGGTTTATCTGGTTGGACATGGCCAATAAATTCCTCTCATTTCAGTAATCATACAATCATTGAGTTGGAAGGAGCCCCACAGGCCGCTGAGGAAATCCAGCTAGTGTTCCACCAGGTGGCTGTCCAGCCTTTTTTTGGAGACATCTAGAGAAAGATGCCGCACCAGCTAATGGGTTTCACTGCTGAATAACTCTTACTGTCAGAGGTCCCTTCTAATATTTAATTTAAATATACTCTCTTGTAATGTAAAACCATTAGACCTGGTCATACTATCTGGTGCAGCATAGAAGAGGCTTGCACTCTCCTCTCTGTGTAAGTTCTTGAGGTAGTCAAAAAGTGTAATAATGTCAGTCCTCAGTCTTCTCTTCATCAGGCTGAACATGTCCAGCTCCTTCAACTTTTCCTCATATGTTTTGTTCCCCATATCTTTTTTCATCCTTGTTACGCTTCTCTGAATCTGCTCAACTTGTCAGTATTCTTAAAACTTTTCTATACCCTTCTTAAATCCCCATTTATGTAGTTTTAATGAACACAGCATGATAGATAATGAGATAGCCTGAGAAATGGAAGAGAGTTCAGAACAAGCATCACTATACGTTTTAAAAGGAGCCAGGGTGTCCTTGTGGAAAAGGCCTTGAAGCAAGTTAAGCAAGACAGACTGTAAAGCACTTTGAACATTACAGGCAATTTATGTCAGCTGTATGAACAGCAGCAGAGGTCTTTTATTTTCAGGACAACTAAGGAGCTGTAGCTAGCTGTCAGCCTAAAAGCTAAGGACAATGAGACTTTTCACAGTCCTAGCAGGTGCCACAAGTCAAAATATATTTTGACATAGCAGAAGATTCTATGGTTGGTTCTCATAGTAATGGATCAGTATGAAAGCTGCAATACTAGAAGGTGCCTCTCCCACATATGCTTTTATTCAAAGCATAAAAGCACTGTTTAAATATATTACCATATTCAAGACATCTGTGGTATCCCCAAGGTTTCTGCCCTCATTTTCATCTGAATCATCCTCCCTTGAACTCTCTTCTGTATCACTCTTTTCTTCTTTTTTATCACCTTTAAAACAGAATCCAGGATGTATAGTAAGAAATAGTTGCCTTTTTTGCATGAGCAAAGGAAGTCAGTCCCCTTTCAGTTCA
Source organism: Phrynosoma blainvillii (assembly GCA_026167975.1). NCBI lineage: Eukaryota > Metazoa > Chordata > Lepidosauria > Squamata > Phrynosomatidae > Phrynosoma > Phrynosoma blainvillii. The sequence goes on from JANUYF010000003.1 coordinate 253,617,152, forward strand.
TGGCTGACATATAAGTGAAGCACACAAGTTCTTGTCTGTCTCATCTAGAGGGAGAAGGAATTTTGTTTCAGTTAAGTACAAAATGTGAATGAGAGCAGACACTGAAGTGAATTCCCCTTTCCCTATCAGAACTCATATGTTTTGCTGGTCACATATGATAAAGAGCCTAGGAAGTGAGGGAGTGGTTTTAAATTAGGAAAGCTTGAGGGAGTTTGGTTCCCCTTATTCAGCACTCCAATCACAGATTATGCTGCATTTTCTCCCTCTGCTTGCTAATAATTTTAATTAAGAAAAGAACATGAAGATCTCCCACTTCATGTCAACTTTGGTCCTTATATATATGCTAGAAAAGAAAAAACAAAAGAGATAACCCTGCCCAGATTTTACTGTTGTGACAGATATGGAAAAACTTGCAATGGACATCCTGAACAATGATCTTTGGGTGTTAGGCCAGTGTGTTTGCTTACCGACATCCCTCCACCATAAAAGTTACTCAGTAGCAACAACAGGTCACATGAGAAGAGTGCAAGCACAAGACCCAGGTGCTGTGTCCCTATAACTCCTCTGTCAACACCATTACAGACCTAATAATGTTACCCATAACATTAGGGGTCCATTCATTCACTTGTTCATCTTACAATGTAGAATGTGCTGTTTTCTGTCAGCCATGCCATCCAGCACAGGGCAAACAGTTCAATCTCTGCACAAAAGAATATATGGACACTAGTCTGACATTAGAAATGGTAATACTCAAAAAACAGTGTGAACTACCTCAATTTCCCAGGGCAATCTTTGACTAACCAAGAAGTGGTCACTGTGAAGCAAAGGAACTTTTAATGAGATTGCTGAGTTTAAGATGTTTCAGTCAATCACCAGAGGCTTGAACTGGAATGAATACTGTGTATGCATTAGTTAAAAAGGACGGATGAAGGGGGTGGGAGTGGAAATGTGGCAGTACCTTTAAACTTATTTATTTATTTATTTATTTTTGCATGAGTTTTTGTGGATACAAACCAACTTTTTCAGGTGCAGTACAGAGTGATAATAAATATACAGGTATAAGGCATATTTACAGAATTGTGGGAGTGGGACAGAAAGTAACAGAATCCACAAAGGTGGAAATCATGACCCTTGTTCTAAATTTTTAAAGGGCTGCACAATGTGATACAGGATTTTCAGACCTTTAAAGTGGTAAATTTGTGTTGATGTGTGTGAAAGCAATAAACATGCCTCCCAACGGTCAGTTTCTCTCTGAAAAGATTTGTTGTATGTGCTATAGGGAGGACTCTTGCAGTGTGCTAATGGATTAGAGTTTGTAATCCTCTGCTAATGGATTAGAATTTGTAAATATAGTTCAATTCAACAACTTCTTTCTAGTATTCCTCTTTAATTTCCTTGTTCAAGAGCCACAACCTGTAAATCACTTACTGTACAACTAGGAAGACTGAAAAGCTCTGCAACTGATTTTTGGGTACTGCCATTTCCAATCTCAGATTTGTGTTCATTCATCCTCTTGCACAGGGACTGTCTTGTTTGTCCAATGTAGAGTGTAGAGGGGCATTGCTGGCATATATCAGATTTGAGGAAGAGCAAGTATATGTACCTCTGATGTTGTGAGTGAAGTTATTGACCCTTGTAACATTGCTCCCAAATTAGATGTGGGGATAGAGTCGGAATTTGTTATTAACTATGGATTAACTAGTTCACCTAGTGCCTAGTGCTAAAACTGTTTTATAAAAGGGTGGTTTTAATAATGTAACTGTTACTATCAATACTTTTCCACATAATTTTTCTCTGTCTGCATTTTCTGCAGTCCTAATTGCAATGTGTACTCAATACTTCATGCATCTGACAAAGGAGAGGCAGTACATGAAAGATTATGCTATAATAAACTTGTTAGTCTTTAGCATGTGTAATCATATAAAGGTTTTCACTGTTTCTATTGCAACAAACTGCCTGTGTTTATAGCAACACAACAGAAATTAAAGTTCAAAATATAGTTTACCTCTTTCATAGTCCAAAGCAGATTCAGTGTCTTCTTGTCTCTCAGCTGCCTGTGTGTCAGGGTGGCTTGCTTTGGGTATACCAAGGGAAACAGTGGTGCTTATGCCACCTGATGCAGGCTTTAGGAAGTTTTCTCCCAGTGGAGGGAGTGTTCGCACCAGTCTAAATTGTTCTGGTGATTTTTCCTTGCAAAAGGGTTAGAAGAAAACAAAGCACCTTTTAAGTCACCTTAAAAGGTAACGAATAAAGAACCATTGGTTGGCAAGCTGAGGGTTGCATTTGCTTTTAATTTTTCCAGAGTGGATACTACCCTCTGTGAATGAATACATAATCTGTCCAGTTTCCTAGAGTGTTATCACTTTAGGAATGGAATTCTTTTACAGGTTTTCACAGTAGTGGTGAGCAGTGGCATCACTAGGAGTATGTGGAGTATGTGTGACATCACTGCTCCTCAAACACCTACCTTTTGGCAGAAATGGGCTGTGGCATTCACCTGCTTCCCTTTAAAATGCTTTAAGAGATAGTGGGAGAGGGGTGCGTCTCAGTGGGAGGAAAAAAGAGAGGCCTCAGATTTTTTTAAAATTAAAATTTCTAATTTCTTAAAATTTTAAAATTCTTTTTAAAAAATTGAAATAACATCACATTTTAACCAAATATTCACTATGTATATGTAAATATATTTAGGTTGTGCATATGATATTGTAATTTGAAGATATAATTTTGATTTTGCTAGTTGTTTATGTCACAACTATTAGCATTACATTCAGTGGTATATGGGAATTATGATTTACGACTAACATTAGTGCAAAAATGTATTACTATGGATTCTGTATGGTGTGTTTTGGGAGGTCAATGCGGGGGTGACACCATGGGTTACCACACCGGGTAACACCAACCCTAGTGCCGCCACTGGTGGTGAGGGAAGGCATACAAAATTAGTTTGATCTGAGTAGCCACAAAGGAGTGCCTTCCTTCATTGCTGTTCCCACATCTTTTTTTCTTCCTGCTGCCACCATATACACCAGCATAGTTATGTCAACATAGTACACCAGCAGGATTCCAGCCTAAATCATGAAATCAGCAGTGGGACTATATACTCTTTGGACCTTTCTGGACAAGTTTTAAGACATATAGAAATGCTCTCAAGATTAAAGTTGAAGATGTTCATGCTACATTTAAGTGAAAACTCAAGCTTATGAGTTTTTGCAGGTTACTCAACCCAATGCTTCTTAAGCAATCTGACATAGGGGACTGGCAATTTTTTCCTAGTGTGCCAGAGACTAGTACCATATTTGTGCCACTGGCTATAAATATTTCATTCTTTTCTGGAAACTGTCCATGGACCACCACCTTGAGTAGCCACTGATTTAACTCATTGTTCAACAAGAGAAAGATACAAAGGAAAATTACATGCTAAGTATAAGACAGTGGCATAGAAGCTTTGTTGTCTATTGATTTATTAAAGCTATTTTTACATTTTATATATAAATATCTATCATCTCTCATTATTCAAAATGCATTCTGTAGGTTGCCTGGCTATTTTAATTTGTAAAGTAAAACAAGGACTCTTCAAGTATTTCACACCAGCACTCTCTCAAATTAAACCTGCAGAAATAGAAACTATTAGGCTAGACATACCCCAGTGCAGACACAGCTTGTCGCTTGCCTTGTGTTGATCTGCAAATGGGTGCCATCATAATGTCAGTACAGTGAATAGGCTGTGCACAAAAAGATGCTGTGGACATTTTATTGACTTGCCCTGTTTTACAAGGCTGGAACTGGTAAATTCCTACTTGTGGTATGATTATTTGAAACAGAAGCTCTATGTGACAGATGAGGTCTTTTTTAAAAAAGAGAAAAAATCTGCTCCCTCATATGGACAGTGAAGCTTTTATGAAAATAAAAAATTGCTACATTTTATTACAAAGGAAGAGGAAATTTTTAAAATAAGGGAAATTCCTTAAATAAAGCAAACTGGGGAAAGGGAAGTGAATCTGTTAATGGTTATTAAAAACACTTTAAATTTTACCTTTTCTCTCCGTCGCACACGTGCTGATAACGTTTGATGAAATGTATCTATTATTAATGTATCTCCACCTGTTTCAGTGAATACAGTAGATAAGCAGTGTTCATTTTGGTCTGGCACACATGTTTTATCTGATTCTTTAAGCCTTGGTGAGGCAAAAACCAGCATATGACATCCACCACAAGCTACCTATAGCATGAAAACAACAAAGAATGTTAAAGTAAGTGCTCATTTTCATGAATATGGTGGGAGGAGGTCAAACAGAAATCCTTTTTCTGGATTTCAGAACATTCACCTCTTCGTACAAGCAACTGCAAAAGCAATCTCCATGACGATTTCTACATGGTATTTGAGCAAAATCATAAAAGTAAACAGATCACAAGAAAAAGAAGACAGACAACAGTAAGATACTAAAATATTCAATAGTTAAGCTTGGGATATATATATATTTAAAAAAAACATTTTATTGGGTTTGGTTTCCTTAAGAACATGTTTTGCTTGTAGTTAATCTGCATCAGGGCAAAGCTAAAGGACACGGAAGGAAATGGATGAAACTAAATTCTTGTACCCCCATTTTGTAACTAGTTCTCCCCATCAGTGCCTGTATCTTTCTGATATGCTCTCCACCACTTGCCTGTTCCTTGCAGCAGCTGCTGCCAATGTTTTAAGTGCAACTACATATGGTGGGGCAGGGAGCTTCAGAGCTCCCCAAATGACTGTGAACTATTACTTCCATGATACCCCACCATAAGTCAGGCTGGGCAGGGATTCTGAGAAGCAGAGTTCAACAACTTCTATCACATGAGATGATAACCATAAATAAAACTGTCACTATAACTATACATATGTGGCAGCACTTATTAGATGCTTTGGCTTCTGCTGTAACTCTATGCATGAAAAAAGTTATTTGTAAAAGCCTGTATGTTCTTGCATTTATGCATACAGATAGATCATCATGGAAGGGCAAAACCAGGGGTAGGCAACCTAAGGCCCGGGGGGGGGGGCAGATGCGCCCCCCTGAGGCCTTTGGACCGGCCCCAGGCCGGTCCTGCCAACGCTGCCACCCGCCATGATGATATTGATTATTGTTGTTATTACTTGTTCTTAGGGTTTTCTTAGCAAAATCTCCACAGGGGTTTTGCCATGGCTTTTCTGGGGCTGAGAGAGTGTGCATGCATATTTTTTTAATTTTTAATTTTTTAAAAAATATATTTTTATATATATTTATTTATTTATTATTTTTGGTGCTTCGGCCCCCCAATTGTCTGAGGGACAGCAACCCGGCCCCCGGCTCAAAAAGGTTGCCTACCCCTGGGCAATACTGTCAAGAACTGGAGGGATGGGGTGTCCTATAGGCTAGAAAAGGACTTGCAAATATGGCGTTTGATTGTCATGGATTGCACTTGCAGAAGATTGTTGAGGAGTCTAGTTATTGGACTTCTCATCCAGTCATACATATTCTGATTATTATAACCACACCTACTGGCATATCTGTTATCTTGCTTTAATGCTAACATTTAACTGGTTTATAGCTTCATTGTACTCTGCTTGAGTCTCATTACTCAATAAAGAGCTGATGTTTATAAATGTAAATATTGTGCTTGTCCCACTGGAAGCTCTCTATGGATAAAAACTTCAGTGCTCTCTTACCCAGAAACCCATGTTTGCTGGGGTATATAAACCTTTCCTAGGAAAGGTTTCTTTAACCTGATCTCAGCAAGAGACCCCTGTATCTGAGAACTTCCATTTGGAAGTAAGGCAATAATGTAACATCCAGTACAAGCCAGGAGACCACCTGTACTAGAAGATGTATCAGAATTCAGCTAAAGGGACATGAGAACATTTTCTTGGTTTAGATTCTCAGAAAAAGCACACTAAATAGTATGATTTCTTTGGACTGAATTCTTTCCACTAAGTGTCTAAAAATAGAGATAGGGCAGACCAGTTGTACTGAGAAGGGCTGGAGTCATTTCTAGGACAAAGGTTGTATGGGTATAAGCCTGCTAAAGTAGGAAGGGGGGGGCAAAGGTGCCAAACAAAAGTAGGGCAAAGAACTCTATTTCCTTGTTCCTCCACTTTCTTTCCTTTGATGTTGCAGGTTCTACCACATAAACCTTACAGTGCAATTCTTCATATGTCTCCTCTCCTCAGAAGTAAATCCTGCTGAATTCAATGAGACTCGCCCCTCCCCCCCCCCACAAGGACAAGCAATACTGCAGCCTTAATGTTATAATACCATCAAACAGCACAGGTCATAGAATCATAGAGTTGGAAGAGACCACAAGGGCCATCCAGTCCAACCCCCTGCCATGCAGGAACTCCCAATCAAAGCATCCCTGGCAGATGGCCATCCAGCCTCTGCTTAAAGACCTCCAAGGAAGGAGACTCCACTACTCTCCGAGGGAGTGTGTTCCACGCTCGAACCGCCCTTACTGTCAGGAAGTTCCTCAAAATGTTGAGGTGGAATCTCTTTTCTTGCAGCTTGCATCCATTGTTTCGGGTCCTAGTCTCTGGAGCAGCAGAAAACAAGCTTGTTCCCTCCTCGATATGACATCCCTTCAAATATTTAAACATGGCTATCATATCACCTCTCAGCCTTCTCTTCTCCAGGCTAAACATCCCCAGCTCCCTAAGTCGTTCCTCATAGGGCTTGGTTGCCAGACCATTCACCATTTTAGTTGCCTTCCTCTGGACACGCTCCAGTTTCTCCACATCTTTTTTGAATTGTGGTGCCCAGAACTGGACACAGTATTCCAGGTGAGGCCGGACCAAAGCAGAATAGAGTGGCACTATTACTTCTCTTGATCTAGACACTATACTTCTACTGATGCAGCCTAAAATTGCATTGGCCTTTTTAGCTGCTGCATTGCACTGTTGACTCATGTTCAACTTGTGGTCCACCTGGATTCCTAGATCCCTTTCACACGTAGTCTCATTCAGCCAAGTGTCCCCCATTGTATATCTGTACTTTTCGTTTTTCTGCCCTAAGTGCAGTACCTTACATTTCTCCGTGTTGAATTTCATTTTGTTAGCTTTGGCCCAACTTTCTAGTCTGTTCAAGTCATTTTGAATTTTGAGCCTGTCCTCTGGGGTATTAGCTACTCCTCCTAATTTGGTGTCGTCTGCAAATTTGATAACTATGCCCCCAATACCGTCATCCAAGTCATTAATAAAGATATTGAATAGCACTGGGCCCAGGACAGAGCCCTGTGGCACCCCACTGGTCACTTCTTTCCAAGTTGAAAAGGAGCCATTGTTGAGCACCCTTTGCGTTCGACCAGCCAACCAATTACAAATCCATGTAACAGTTACTTTGTCTAGCCCACATTTTACCAACTTGCTTGCAAGAATGTCATGGGGAACCTTACAAAGGCCTTACTGAAATCAAGATATACTATATCCACTATATCCACAGCATTCCCTTCATCTACCAAGCTGGTAATTTTATCAAAAAAAGAGATCAGGTCCAAAACTCAAGTGCTGTAAAGAGGTTTTGTTAGGAGCAGAATGTCATGCACCCTAGAAATTTGCTTAGAGATGTACATCTCTGAAAACACTTTGAAGTGTTTTCAGGTCACACAGTACAACCTTGTCTTTGCTCAGATGCCTCATACAATTCTCTTTTCCATTCTAAACAAAAGAATAAATGATAAACTGGTCATCCAAAGAATTTCCATTTTCTTCAGTGCTCATCTATAATTAAAGAATATAATACTATATAGAATATGGAAAGCTTCAAACAATTAAAATTACTTTAAATAAAACAGAAGTATTTCAAAGCATGAAGAAAAAAATGGAGCCTTACCGAATGTACAGTAAACCTCAAAAAATTGGAACATAACGTAGGTACAAATTGATTTGTGTAATTTTCTTCTCCAAGTCCTAACTTGCCATGGCGTCCATCTCCAAAGGTATACATCAGGCCATTCTCTAAATGTGGAAAGAGTAAGTACGTTTATTAATGTGGAATGCAGAAGAGTATCAAATGTAGTGGACAAAGACATCATTCCAGCAAGAAATTAAATAATTTAACAGAGGAAATCACTTTAATTCTAAGAGCAGAAATTCTAAAATATTATTTTCAACTTGTAAAAAAGGCTTTTCATGGAAATAAACGAAATTACACAAAATATGATAAAAATGATACAGGTATAAAATACTCAATCTATTCCTATCAATCTGTCCATACCAGTTAGTGGTGGATGTGAAAACTTGTGGAAATCACACTTCCAAGTTTACCTTTAAGTCCCATTTACCAAATATTGTCCACCCTTCAGTCCTAAATTCCTCACTGACAGCTACAAATGTCAAATGAAGAACAGTTTGTGAAGGTAAAAAAGAAAAAAAAGGGGGGAAATAGAGCAACTAAACCAAATCTATAGGTTATTGATTCAGAAAAGAAATTTGCAGGAAAAACAGCAACAGTTCACAAACTGAATCAATAATTCATAAATGAAATTTGCATAACTTTTGAAAGATAGAAAGACACAACCGATAGACATATTTATTGAACAGCATGAAGATTTACCCAGCAGTCTTGATGATATCATTAAATTTAATAGTGTATACTGAGACTGATGTATACTCAGACTTTAATGATGTATACACAGGCTGATATCTAATGCCATGAGGCAGGTTTAGCAGTCCACTATTCATTAATCATTTCAAGCCATCTTTCTGAGTTTGATTTGGAAACAAACCATGGTTTGTAAAATTGAAATCTGATGAAAAATCAGTTTGCCTAGATTTGGGACCAAGGGAGAGAATCAGAATAACTGAGGGGAGCAATGTGGAGGACAAAGTACATGTATCTGGAGCGCTGTCTTAATGACAAATCTATGGTTTGGCAGTTTTATGAGTACTAAGTCCCTGCATAAGTTTTTTTTTTTAAACTAAACAATAAAAAATTAAGAATTACTGTATATACTTGACTATAAGTCGACCTCATGTATAAGTTGACGGCAGGTTTTGGGACCAAAACTATGGATTTTGATATGACCCATGGATAAATTGAGAGTAAAATTTAGGGGCATGTAACAAAGGATCTATGAAGCAAAGGAAAACAATGCCAAAGAACTTACAAAATTCCAGCAAGAATAACTGTTTGTGCTCAAACTAAATGCTTGATGGATGAGAGTGTAGAAGGGAGTCCATGTTTCCAGGACAGCTTAAACTCTTCCCTCTCACCAGGGGATGGTTCCTTTTTTATATATATTTAAAGTACAGTACTTACATTGACCCGTAGGTAAATTGACTCAGATTTCTTGGGTCATTTTTTGACTAAAATTTCTAGACTTATACATGAGTATAAGTAGTCTGAAATCTGTTCAGGTCTACCAGAGACCAAACAATTCATGAGTGTCTATTACATTTACTAACCATTACATTCTGCTACTATCCTCTCCCTCCCTCCTCTTCCCAATTCCTGGAAAAGGCACAAAAGCAAAATCACAACTGTACAAAAATGCATATACTTCTCACTATTGGTTTAAATAGATTTATCACTTTCCTTAATCTGTTTATCTAATGCATCAGGCTGTTATGAAATTCCCTGCTCCTACCCCATTTGCTCACTCTCTTCTCCCCCTTAGGAGGCAGCAGGACCTTCTCCCTAACTGAAAAGGGCAGAGGACCTGCAGAAGAAAGTATTACATAGAGGCAACTAGAAGCCTCATAGAATAATGAATATTCTAGACCTGATTTCAGGTACATCTCTGGGAAAGGTGCAGAGTATCTTTCATCTACTGGCTAAAGATTCATTATACAGTCATCCCTCCAGATTCGTGGACTTGCCATTCACGGTCTCAATTACTTGTGAATGGCAAGCACGTGACTCCCTTCTTCCCTCCCTTCCCTCCAGCCTTTCCTTGGCCGCACAGCTTTGCGGCATCCGCCTCAGCCACAGAGGCCTGGAGGTGGTCGGTGTGACCTTGTCTCAGCCTTGAAAGCCTGGAGGCGGCCAGCGCAGCCATTTCTCCTCTGCTCCAGCCGTTTTTTTTTGGGGGGGGGAGGAGGAGGGAAAGAGGAAGGGACAGAGGGAGGGAAGGAACGAGGGAGGGAAAGAAATGGGGGAAATGGTACTGCCACTGAGGACAGTGGGACTTGAATATTCACGAAATTTCGAATTTGCAGTGTGTGTGGTGTGTCCGGAACAGATCCACTGTGAATTAGGAGGGATGACTGTATTATATTGCTGTTTGTCTTCAAATAATTTCCGACTTATGGTGATGCTAAAGCAAACCTATCGTGGGGTTTTCTTGGCAAGATTTTACAAATGAGGGTTGCCATTGCCTTCCTCTGAGGTGGAAAGAATGTGACTTTTCCAAGGCCATCCAGTGGGTTTCGTGGCCAAGCTGGAAATTGAACCTTGGACAATATACATTAATTTAAATAAATTAATCTGTACCATTAATTATATTATATGGTACAGATTAATTTATTTAATGTATTTTAACATAAAACAGAGGTACACACCTGTTGTTGTTATGTACCTTCAAATTAGCTCTAACTTAGGCGACTCTATACAAAGGGATCTTGTAGCACCTTTGAGATTAACTGACTAAATGAAGTTACCCAGTCATAGGGTTTCCTTGGCAAGATTCTTTCAGAGGACGTTTGCCATTGCCTTCCTCTTGGTTGAGAGTGTATGATTTGTCCAAAATAACCCAGTGGGTTTCCATGTCTGAGTGGGGATTTGGGCCCTGGTATTTCCAGAGTTGTAGTCCAACACTCAAACCACTACACAATGTTGGCTCATGCACACCCCTAAGGTCTAAACCCCATGCCTGAATTGTGGCATGTGCACTAAGGGGACCTTAGCATATCCCTAAGGTCTCCTCAGCATATCCCTAAGGTCTCCTCAGTATTCAGGCAAAGACAAACACGCAAGCATATTATCTTTTATTATTACAAATAACTTTATAAAATATGCAAAATTTCATAAATATCATTGCAAAGGTATGTGAGAGCTGAAAGTGTGCATACCTGTTGTTAAAGCAGTGTGATTTTCCCCACTTGCAATATTACAAATTTTATGCTTCCCCAAATGATCCACCATCTTTGGTTCAGAGGTTTCAAAAACAAATGTACCATGTCCAAGCTGCCCATATTGGCCAAGGCCAAATGTGTAGACATCTCCCCCTTGGGAGGGAAAAGGTACATAAATATCATATTATGCACATAATTAGCATTCATCCAAGGATTCAGTCTAGTATAATAAAACATCTCAAACGGAGGTGGTGCCCTTGTAGATAAACAATGAAATTCAAATTATCCTATAAAAGCAGAGATGAGCAAAGTACAATCCAGGGGCCAACTGCACTACTTGTGTGTGTGTGTGTGTGTGTGCGTGCTGCCAGCTGTTTTCAACGCGAAAGTAGTTGTGTGGATGGATGGGGGCTAGTTCCAAATTATAAGAATAGAATCTGGAAGTGGATGCCTGGTAAACTGGGGTTCTGATCCCCGCTTTGGAAGATTATCAGTTTCTTTGCTGGGTTCAGGCCATGTTGGAAACTGGGACAGGAAACCTAACCATCAGCCCCACTAAAGTTGCCTATGCTGCATATACACACTGCAACCATTTTTTTAAAGTTGTAAATTAATATATAAATAAGACTGGGAATGACTAGTTTGTTCCAGACGTTTTAGCGAAAGGTAAATAAGCAGTTTGATATCAGCTCAAGCTACATTATAGAAAATTATCATATTTATTTATTTATTTATTTATTTATATCCTGCTTTTATTTAGATTTACATATTATTTACTGCAAAAAAACAACAACAACAAAACAAAAACAGTATTTGAGTAATCCAGGATGCAGAATTCTGCACATGGGACAAGAAAATAATACATTTGGGCACCACTTTCATTCTAATTACAGTCACCCCTCTGTTTTCACGGATTTGAAGTCCGCGTCCCTCGTCCATTTGCGGGCTGCAAATGGAGGGGGGACAAAATGGGGCATGTGCCTGCAGGTGCCCGTGGGCGTGGACCACCATTCAAGCCTATGGGGCTTAAATATTTGCAATTTCCCATTTTCGTGGGTGGGTGGGTGGGTCCAGAATAGATCCCTTGCGAAAACAGAAGGGCGACTGTATTTTTCATACACAACATATAAAGTAAGGGATGTGGTTCAGGCACGTCAAGGAGGGGAATGCTGCCACACTTCAGGGTGAAGCAGCCTTCACCATATGTATGGCACTGGAATTTGTGGCTGGGAGTGATATGTTTTGGGCAAGACACACAAGAGAGAAGGCACAAGAGGCAACACAATTTGGGCTTTATATAAGGTAGCAATGTGTCTTGGGTTGGAACTAAAACAGGTTTTAGATCAGAGCCAGGGATCATATGGCCCATCTGATATTGTGAGACTGCACCTCCCATCATGTCTCATCTTTGGGTAAGTTTATTGGAACTCACAAGAAATGCACTACAAAAACAACATTTGGACAGCCACATATTCCCTACTCCTCCTTAATGATTTGGTAGGTTCAGTATGTGAACACCTGAATTTGCTTGATTAGCACATATTTTTTTATTATTTAGACAGTGGTAATCTTGATGTTTCCCATTTGTAACATGGTAATTAAAAATATATGATTTATCAAAAGCCATAGACATTACTGAATTATAAATAGATAATAAAATATATAAATAAATTGGAATCCTTGATATAGTTTTACCCCAGATATAAGTATAAATACCAGTGTTTACACAACATTTATTATTAAAGCTCCCTCTGCAGGAAAAATACAGAAGAAAAATAAAACAATTGTCTCTTCAAAAGCCTCAGATTTCCCAGTTTTGTATAAGCAGGCCTATTTTCATTATTGCCTTAGCTCTTGCAAGTCTATCAGTATGCTGCATTTTTTATACTGAAAAATATATACCATGGCTATGGGATAAGACTAAAAGTCCAGCTCTATTCTAAAGCCTATTTCAGTTCTGTGAAGAATCTGAAAGCCACCTATAAACTCCAGACAGAAAGTAAATACAGGACTAAACTAAACTAAAAGGACCTTGACTAGTTTTCTTGTGCTTTAATTTGTGTAACATTTGAATCCCTCTCCTGCCAACTGTGCAAATAAGACGGTGATTGAAGGAGCTAAGAATGAGATTACTAGCTAATCAACCATGTAAGCAAACACTGTTTCAACATCCTCTTCCTGTAGTTAAATCCCAGCCTTTTTCTACTGTGGTTTTGTTTAATGGATTCAACTTTACTACCAGTCCCCTCCATTATTTAATGCTAACACTGAACACTCTGTCCTCTTTGTATTTCCCCTCATTAGGGAGTGCAGCTATAGCACCTGTACTTCATATTTGGCCATTATCAGGATATGTTTCTGGACAAATGTTAGATTATTATTATGAAATGTTCTCTCAACCATAAAGCTGTTCTTCTGATTACACACAGCATTAGGGATGCTACTGTAAATTAAGAACACAGCAAATCTTGATCATAAAATCTTCTTAATGTCTAGGAATTTAGTTCATATACCTCCACTTTCTGGCCAAAAGAAGAAATTGTTTTAAGAGCCTCCTGATACAGAGATACAACAGGGCTACAAACATTTTCAGGCTGGAGCAGTTTTTTTTTTAAATATAGCAATATGGACCTCACTTTCCTCAGTCCTTGTCAGGGCTTTGTTTTGCTACTACAATTTTGCCAAGTCTGGGCTGAAATCCAACTGTCAGCCCCAACAGTTAGTCTCAACATGAGTAGCCCTGTTGAGTTGTGCTGCCTTTTAGATGCTACTGGACATTAATTCCTATCATAGTTCACCATATGAGCAGACATGCTGATTAAAGCTGATGGGAGCTGCATTCCAGTACTATACACACAGCCACAAATTACCCAGCTTAATCCAGTGTGCTGTTTCCCACAGTGATCAACCAGCAGCCTATGGGAAGCTTGCAATAAAGACATGAACCTGATACCCCACTAATTTCTTCTGTAAGCTGTTGTCATTGTTATATACTGGTTTATCCCAATAACTGAATTCAAGGCATTTAACATCATATTTAAAAACAATATAAATTAAAATCTATACAAAGTCATTAATAAAAGTATAAACATATGAATTATTTAAAAAATAATTAAACAATGTATAAAGTTAAAACATTAAACATTAAAATTAATTAAAAGGCTATATACAGATCTTTAAAACAGCACTGCACAGCATTAAAACCCCACTCCAGTCAGCTTTTAAAAGCCTGATGGCGTAAAAATGTTTCCACTCGCTGATGGAACGAATGCAAGGATGGGAGCACCCATTGAGAAAGCCCTCTCTCTTTTCACCAGAAGCCACATCAAACATTTTCCAATCTCTTCTGAAAATTCGCCTGCCTTATTGACACAGTGTAAATTTTGCTAAGAGCTTTCTGGATGTCTATATATAAGTGTACAAATTTAGCATGATTTTAAGATGGAAGAAATATTTGCATGAACCCTCAAGCCAAGGAACAGGAAACAAGAAACAAAAAATAATAATTATAATATAAACTACATCTGTATACCTGCAAGTGCTACTGTATGTCCACCTCCACACGCAACCTTACTGACTTTACCAGAAATTCCAGAAACAAGTTGAGGAATCCTACTGTTTTGTAGTTGCTCTGGTAACAAACCTAGCTTTCCATTCTCAGGCTCCCCAAAAGTATAAAGCTTCCCATCTCCTGCAGAAAACAAAGCAGCAAAATTGTGACTGATGCCAGAAAGAGAAAAATCAATTCATCTGAGGAATATTTTGCATGTTTTCTTCATAACAAGAAATATTTTTTCTAGTAGTTCAAAAGAAAGCGTATCCTGTGCTGAGATTTCTGCTATACCCCTGGGGAGCTCTACCACCTGTGGTGGCTGTTGCAAAGCAATAAAAAATGGTGGTCCTGGGATAAGGTAGAAGCTGCCTTGGATTTGTTGAATCAAAACCTCCTTTGTTCCCTGGGAAGACCCATGTTCAGACTCTCCATCTATGCCTGATTACAGATGGTATTACTAACTGCCCTTCCCTCACCTGAATCAACAAGGGAATTTTTGTGTGTGGAATATTCATGTGGCAAGGAGGAAAGCTACCTCATCTCCTACCATCTTGTTCTGGCCAATACAATTCAGCAGGGCTTTGGAAGGGACAGATAATCTACCACTTTGTTCCTCCAAGCAACCCTCCTTGTAACTTTTCAAACTGCTCTGCAAGTAACAGACACACCATTAGATTTGTACTTTATAAAAAGACAAAAACAGAATATGAGATCTCAATCATTAATATGCAACCAAATCCCCAAGCTAAGCTAGGAGACTTTTAATGCTACTGACTTAACATTCAGATCTATGTATACATGTGGTTTTCCACACTTACGTGTTATTAAGGCAGAGTGATAATATCCACAAGAGATCCAGGAAACAGGTTTTCCAATATCCACTTGATGAGGAACATACACATTAGCTTCATCACCCAAGCCAATTTGTCCTTCGGAATTGTCTCCCCACATAAAAAGCTGTCCATCCTCTTAATAAAAGGAGACTTCATAAATGTAAAGCAAGTAATACATTATTTAAAGAGATAAATAATACAAAACACAGCAACTATGATTTCTGAACAGCAATCCTCACAATTTATCATATGATTTTATAACCCTGAGGGGGCCAGAGGAGGGTAATTTCAAAAGCAACATGTAATAAATCGAGGATGGAAAAATTATTTTAGGACTACAACTCCCAGAATCCCCCACATAGAAAGGCCACTAGGCTGTGAAAGGCCACATTGGCTGGGAATTTCTGGGAGTTTAGACCAAAAACTAAATTTTTAAAGGAAATAAGTGTAAGAACTGTAGCTCAGAAAATACAGCAAGGGTCTCAGTTCTGTGTGTAATCAGAGCCCGTGGAAGTCTTTTGAAACTGGTTGCTAACTTTGATGTCCTTCTGTTTAAAATGACTTCTTACATTAGGCACACAACAGCAAACCAGGCATATATTATATACAAAATGACTATACATAGGATAATTTCTCACTATAAGTTAGGAAGCTGTGGTGGGCAGATTGTGATATTATCAAAGGTCTGTGCTAGATAATCATATGTTATTCTGATTCATCATAATATAAGTTATATAGGTGGTAGGTTTATAGTATTTGGAATTTCTAAAATTCTAGGAATATCTGGTAAATAAACAGTATACAGCAAGACATTCTCAGAACAAAGAAATCAACAAAATAAAGCAGCTGTAAGTCAGAAATTAAAGGTGTGTCTACATATACAAAGATATATGATCATATCAATTTGATTTCACTTTAACTGTCATGAATCCATCCTAATGAATCCTGGATTTTGTATTTTAGTGAAGTACATATTATTCTCTAAAAAAGATCTTTAATATACTCCATTGAACTACAGTTTCCAAGACAGGATTGATCTGATTTAAATCAAACTGGTTTAATTCATTCTTTTAGGTCCAAAACACATTGCAGAAATAATCCAATTTGAGTGCTAGGGAATCCCTGGCATTGTAGTTTATTGTGGCACCAGAGCTCTATGAAAGAGGCGGCTAAATGTCTCACAAAACTACAGTTCCCAGAATTCTCTAGCATTGAGCCAGGGCACTTAAAGCAGTCTCAAACTGGATTATTTCTGCAGTGTATTTGGGACCTTAGCTGCTTCTCTGAAGGACTCAGTCTTAATTATTATTAATTATTAAATCACTTTAAATCTTTGAAGATTCCATTTAAACATAATTTTCAAATTAAAATGTACTTTATTGTTTAATATACTTGTAATACATATTTAGAGATGTGGGTTTCATTAGAAGGTTGATACACATTAAGCAATTATTCTGTTATTTTCAGATTAATTCTGAATTAAACAAAAATTGGGATACCTTATGTTTAGATTCCCCCTGAATTTTAAGATCAACCCTATTCCAAGGTTCTCTGAGTAATCCCTCTATCCATTTCCTATCAGAGCAGTCTATGTGCTGCACTTAACACAAATTTCATGAAAATGAAGGATGCAGTAATGATGGTTAAAGTGTTTCTGAAATAAAATACTGTATAAACTCATGTATAAGTCTAGAGTTGACTTATCCACGGGTCAATGTAAGTACTGTATTTTAACTCTTATTTTAAAATGAACCATCCCCTGGGGAAAGGCAAGATTGTAATCTGTCCTGGAAGCACTCCGCTCTCTCATCCATCCAGTGCCAGCACAAACAGTAATGCCTGCTGGAATACTGTAAGTTCTTTGGCATTATTCTCCTTTGCTTCATTCTTTGTTGCATGCCCCTAAATTTACCTTCAACTTATCCATGAGTCATATCAAAATCCATAATTTTGGCCCCAAAACCTACCCTTGACTTATACATGAGGTCGACTTATAGTTGAGTATATAAGGTAACTGCTTCATTCTGAGATACACTTTAAGAAACTTTTAAGGGTATTCTGGATTAGCTTGTATGAAGTGTTTTCATCATTTTTATAATGCACCATTACAAATATTTGGCCTGGGGGTATGCCAAATAATTCTGATTTCAGTCTTCCATAAATACTAAACAGAAAGCATCAAAGTTGTCAACTGAGATTTCCATTAGATTCATGTTAACTGTTGGCCTCACCAGTTAGCACTGCTGATGTGTAGGATCCAGCTGCCAGCTGTTTGATCTTGTGCTGGTTGGTAAAAAAACCAATTAGATGAAATGTGCTTCTTTCTTCTGTGTCACCTACTCCCAACTGCCCTTCACTGTTACCTCCGGTAGCATATACGTTTCCTTGTTCTGCATACAGAAAAGCACACATAGAGTAAGTAGACTCTCATTTGAAGGTACAGCAACAGAAACACAATCCTACACGCCAATCCATTAGACAAGCTCTATTTATTTTCTTCCATGTTTAATCTTCATCCAAGCAGATGAGACATTTTAGTCTAGATCTAAATTAGAGGCATTTATGACACTGTCACCTGAAGAGCAATAAGCAATCTGCCTGAGTTTCAACCAGTGACCATGAAAATTGTTTGTTTTTAAGTCAACAAATGTCTAGGAAAAATTGTCTCAACATATTTGTTCTGCGTGTGTTTGGTTAGGGTTTTTTGAGGGGGAAAGGCAAACAAGAAGGACTAACATCTATTCAAACAAAATGTTCTGCCTCATGTGAATATGTGTTTTCAGGTTCTGGGTGTTTGGATACTGTGCAATACTTTTGATTCTACACCCACAAACACTTCTGTGGACATGAGTAATTTTGTATAAACGACAATGTACTGGAATTCTCATTGGGGTAAAAAAACACCCCAGATTAAAGTACTCCATGGAAGTTTTTTTTAAAAGTCCTTAATTGTTAAATCTGATTAAGGCTGAATCTCAGATCTTGGTCCTTCATTGTTCAAAGCCTGCCTATAGAAATTAGTATCTACTGGTAATTCTTTTAGTTAGTTTTGGTTTATTAAATTTATGAATAGTTTCTTACATCCAAAGAGGCCTGGAATTGATAGCTAAGAACACAACATTTAAAATGTAATAACACATTAATTAAATACCATACAAATAACAATAACAGTAAAAAAATTCAGAGACATAGCTACATTAGTATGTTTCACTATAAAGAGAAGGAAGTTTTGTGTCACCTTTATGACTAACCAATTTATTTCACCATACTATTTTATGAACTCCAGTCCACTTCTTCAGAAGCACAGAGTGAATCCTCAGTAGACAGACATATTTTCGACAATACTGCCTTCTCACAGGCCTTGGGTGGCAGACCTATACCTCCTTAGAGACATCTCCTGAACTTTAAGATATTACTCACCTACAACAGAAAATACAATATTGATGGAAATACAGGGACAAAATCCTGTTACAAACCTAGATGTCCCCACTGTCCGCACATATACTGTGACAACCCCATTATAGAGACTAATAATGTCATCTACAACTTTAGGGCGTATTTACTTGTTTGTCATCTTCAGCTAGTAATGCCTCTCTGAATTCTATATTGGACAAATACAGCTATCGCTAAGCAAAAAAATAAATGGGCTCAAATCTAACATTAGACATTACAATACATATAAGCAAATGAAAGAACACATCCCAGGATGCTCTTTCACTAATCTTGAGGTGATTGTCACAGAACTAAGGAATTTCAGTAGGAAACTGGACAGGGAGACATCTGAATACAATAATAAATTTTGCTCTTTCAGCAAATGTCTGAACATAGACAATGGCTTCTTAGCATACTACTCATATTAATATGCTGGCTTTTATTACAGCTGCACAGACACAAATAATATTTTCCCATAAGAGTCCCTGCCTGTTTTATCAAATTTCAACTGTTATTTTCTTTCTGCACTCAATACAAAACAGAGACTCTACCATTTGTGTGTTCACCTACTCACCTGTGCTTTATGCCAAACCTGAGATTGATCTTTTTCTATTATGTGTCACACATTTCCCTAACCCCACATTGTATATGTGTCTACTACATCTTCACTCCATGCATCTGAGGAAATGGACTGCAGTCCACAAAATCTTTGGGTGAAATAAATATGTTAGACTTAAAGGTGCCATCTCCTTTCCTTTTTAAAAAAAATAAAGCTCACCCTTCATCCAGCATAGGGGTGAACAACAAAAATAACCACCAAAGCCAGGCTATTAAACAAATCTGATATCCAGGAAAAGAAAAAAATAGTTTTGCCTGACACTTAAAAGATGACACATTTGGCACTAACTGAACTTCAAGCAAGATTTTATAGATCAAATCCAGACCTTGAAAATGATTTCAGAAACAAACTGGCAGCCTGTACTAGCAAATCAAAACTGGAATTACTTGCTCACAGCTGTCCTACAGTTGTTCACATCTTCTAGGTCCAGTGAGGATTTAAAATGACATCCCTTCCTATTCAATTACACTAGTTTTTATCATCCAAGCATTTCCCCGCAGTTTCAATACATACTAACTGAAACTCACCAAAGAAAATTATAAAAGCCAGTGCTCTGAACACCCCTTGAAACCCATCTGCTACAACTGTGAAGTCATGGTCTCACTTAACGCAGGCAGTTTTAACTTCAAAATGCCTTTCAAACATGTCAGTGGGCCTACATGTATGGAGCCTGTGCTGCTCAGAGGAATTCTAGTTTGCAACATTACACTGCAAGAACATGCATAAAACAGTACAGTTTTCATTCAAGGCTGGAAATCAATATTTAAAGATAGAAATGATTTATGTTTTCATTCACACATAAAAGAAAAATAGCCTTTGCTGAAATCCAGTTTACAATGCCTATGGGCATACGTAAAAGCTTTAAACCAGGAGAGAGAGTGGGAGGGAGAGAGAACTCTTGGATACTTAGAGGCATGAGTGTGAGTGCACACATTTATTATCCATATCCTTTCTTGTCCCCTCAGATACTTTCTATTTATATTGCTCTGAGTTCAAACAATAAAATGGTAGGGAATTGTGCTTTAAGGGGCACAATGAAACCTGATATGGAACACGGGTTTTGAGACAGAAAAGGACTAGAAATAGTAAATTTTTCATACCCCTCACAACAATCATACCCCTCACAACAATCCTGATTATGGGGGAAAGAATAAGGAAGGCAACCTGCTCCTTTCAACCAGTTTCTAGCTCATAGTTGGGGATGTAGGAAACACAGAGTCTACCATAAAGAGAGGAGGAGGAGGAGGAGGCAGGCAATATCCTCTGAGAAAGAGTTTCCTTCCCTTCTGTAAAGAAAGTGCCTCTAAGGGATTGAAAAGAGGAGAAATATTTTTTAAAAAGTATTCTCTCTGCCCTTCCAACAATAAAGTGGTTTGGGGAGGAAAGACAGAGGTCTTCGGGTACTTGGAAAGTGAAGGGGAAAAGTGAAGTGTCAACATACACACAAATGCATGTGTGTGCATACATGCGAGCAAGACCCTCAAGCTCTTTGTGAGAGGAAGGGAGAATTTGTGTGTGTTTTTTTTCTAAGTGAATGTTCCTAACAGGGCAGCTACAGGGTTGCATTTTAAACACTTTGCAACCCACTCAAACGAGGAGCTATGACTGAGAGTTGAGGCAAATGGAAGTGGGTGAACCTCTCACTAATTAGGGGATTAATAAGGAATTATTTATCTCACTTTGATGTTTCAATGAATTTGAGGGTCAACTTAATAAAAAGGGGCACAGCTCTGTTTCTTGCCCAGCTCAGTCTAAAAGTAACCAGTGGGTGTGAGAGTGAGGACATAATGAACTTCCCTTCCATCCTTGCCCAACAGTCAGATCCTGCCTTCCCCATTGGTATGGCGGGCAGAGCTAGCGATTTCACTTCCCCCTACTTATTTCGCTTTTCTCTTCTCAATCAATTGACCTATTTCACTTGGTGACAGAGAGAAAAATATAGCCTGTCATATTGTAAAACACTTCATTTGTCTCCTCAAGAAAAATACAAAGAACATGACTCATGCTGCCATATAATTAACACTTTCAGGCAATTAATCTTTCAAATTTTCATTTCATTGCCTGTAGCTTGTTACACTCAGTTCTGCATCATGTATTCAACAGACATTTTGTTGTATGCTACATAATTTTAGTGGTGCTTGTGAAGAGAAAGTGAAGCCTGGAAAGTTACTTTTTGGAATACAGCTTCCAGCTTATGACCATGCTGGCTAGAGGATTCTCAGATTTGCTGTCTTTTTTAAGTAGATATGACTTGAAGGCATGCAGCAGCAACAACAACAACAACAACAACAACAACAAAGTAGTAGCAGTAGTTTCTAAGCACTTATAGATTAGGTCAACTCTCCTGCCTCAGTTATCTTGGGTACTCATGCAAAAAGCCCATGTTTTTCATTTAAAAAGGGCTGATACCACCAACGTTCCCTGCCAACTCTGCATATGACTATCACAAAACACTGAGGGTTGGATGGGGAAGGGAAGGGAAGGGAGTACAACTCCACTTACATCTTTATTGCTCCAGATGTTGCTCCCTCATTGGCTTTCCTGACTAGGGCTAATTGAAGTTGTAGTCTTGTGATATTTGAAGAGCTACAATATGCCCATGTCTGTTTATCAAATCACTGCTAAGGATCTGTATAGACATAATGCTGATTTCTTGGGTAATATGGTTTGCAAGAGACAATCTTTGAGCAAAAGCTCCTTGCCCTACTTCCCAAAGTGAAGGTAAAAAAAATCAAGTATGTACTTGCTACCCTTCCACACACGTTTATTGACCATAACTATGGGGTGCAATCATGTGAAGTTATGTACTGATTTCTATTTCCACAAATAGCAATTGTGTGCCAATTCCTTTCTGAAGGAAAATTTCAGAAAAGGCACTACAATATATGGGTATATGTCATGCATGGGGAATGTGTGTCCTTCCAGATATTGCTGAACCTCACCTATCATCATCCCTTGCCATTGGCTATGTTGACTGCTGGTATGTAATTCAACATCTATGATCACACATTCCGAAGCCCTTGTATATGTCACATAGGCAAAGGCTAGTTATCAATTATTCCGTATTAGTGTTCAAAAACTGATTTAATTAGCCTTAATGTTGTACACTTCGGTACAACATGCAAACTCCAAATGTTAATGATGGGCATAAAATTAATTAGATACAACATGTTTAAACTGACACTCTCAAACCAGTTTAAAATACATTTATATTCAAATAGTGTTTATATAATAATAATAATAATAATAATAATAATAATAATAATAATAAATTATTTATTTATAGCCCACCCAATCACAAGGAATCCGGGCAGGTTACAGCAATAAAAATGCGCAGAATACAATAAAATTCAAAATTAGTCCCTTCCCAACCCCCCCAACTCAATACTAAAATTACAATTTAAACAATCACAATTTAAGAACAAAAGTACAAGAAGTTTTAAAAGAGAGATAATTAGTGGACAAAGCGACGTAGATCACCTTGTGTGGGGAAAGGAGTTAAGTTGGGAAGGCCTGTCAGAAGAGATCCATCTTAAGAGCCTTTTTAAAGGCTGTAAGAGTAGAGATGTGACGGATCTCCTCTGGCAGGTCATTCCATAGCTTTGGAGCAGTGATGGAGAAGGCCCTCTGGCTAACCAAAATTAGCCTAGATTTTTTTCAGCTGTAATCGGTTCTTCCTTGAGGACCTTAGTGTGTGGGGCACACAATATGGAAGAAGGTGATCCCTTAAGTATTCTGGTCCCATGCCATGTAGGGCTTTAAAGGTAATAACCAACACCTTGTACCTTGCCCGGAAGCTAATTGGCAGCCAGTGAAGGGACTTCAGGACCGGTGTTATATGGTCATTACTAGAAGTACCTGTAATCAACCTGGCTGCCATATTTTGTACAAGCTAAAGTTTCCAAACTTGGCACAAGAGTAGCCCCATGCAGAGCACATTACAGAAGTCTAATCGAGAGGTTACCAGAGCATGTACTACTGTTTCAAGTTCTCCCTGCTCCAGGAAGGGGAGCAGCTGGCGTATCAGCCGAAGCTGATAACAGGAGCTCCTGACTGTCGCATCCACCTTAGCTGTCAAGTGAAGCGACGAGTCAAGGAGCACCTCCAAGCTGCGGACAGAGTCCTTCAAGGGAAGTGTGACCCCATCCAGAATACTATATTTGGGTGTCGTCAGCATACTGATAACACCCCGCCCCATGCCTCCAGATGATCTCGCCCAGTGGCTTCATGTAAATGTTGAATAGCAATGTGAACAGAATCAAACCTTGAAGGATGCCGATTTGAGCTCCCTCTTGGCTGAACAACTGTCCCCAAGCGATACCATCTGGAACCTACCTGAGAGGTAGGATGGGAACCACTGCAATGCAGTGCCACCGATACCCACCTCTCTCAGGCGTTCCAGAAGGATACCATGGTCTATGGTATCGAAGGCTGCTGAGAGGTCCAAGAGCACCAACAGGGTCACAGTTCCCGTCATTGCCCAAACGGAGATCATCGACTAAGGTGACCATGGCAGTCTCAACTCCATATCCCATCCTGAATCCAGTTTGAAATGGATCCAGAAAATCGGTTTCCTCCAAGACAACTTGTAGTTGATTGGTGACCGCCCTTTCGATCACCTTGCTCAAAAATGGTAACAGTGAGACAGGTCTATAATTATTTCTGTCCAGGGGGTCCAGGGAGGGCTTTTTAAAGAGTGGTCTAACCACTGCCTCCTTAAGACAAGAGGGCAGGGTCACCCCCCTAAAGGATGCATTAATTACATTTTTCAGCATCAAATTGATAGTATCACCCCCCTGGATTGCCAGCCAAGTTGGGCAAGGGTCAAGAGGGCAGGTCATCTTCTTCAAACTACTAAGGAGCTTGTCCACGTCCTCAGTACTTACAGACTCAAATTGATCCAGTCTAACAGTAATGGCAGAGGCGCTAGATACATCTCTATTGACTTAAAGTTGGCATCCAGGTTAGCTCTTATCCGAGAGATTTTATCTGTGAAATGATCATTAAAAGTATCACAGCCAGCTGTAGTTGGTTCTAATAGAGGGTTCTGGGTGAGAGGCAATTGAGTTAAATTCCTCACCACTCTGAATAGCTAAGCTGAATGGGATTTCACAGACGCGATAGATACAGAATAGAAAGATTTCTTAGCTGCATCTATCACCATTTGATAGGACCTAAGAAAAGTCTGATGAAGTATCTTATCGGATATGAGTTGAGATTTCAACCAACAGCGCTCTAGTCGTTGTCCAACCCGCTTAATTTGTTTAAGATCTTCGGTGTACCATGGAGTACGATTTTTTTGTGGGTTGGAAAGGATGCATGGGAGTGATCGTGTTTACAGCTCTGATAAGAATGTTATTTCACATATTAACCAGAGTTTCAACAGAATCGCCGCCATTGCCAACCACAGAACCCCCTAGGGCTTCTTGGAACCTAATGGGTTCCATCAGCCTTTGAGGGTGGACCATTCTAATTGGTCCTCCACCTCCAGAGGAAAGGATTTTGGCTTTCAGTCCAACCTTAACCAGGAAATGATCCATCCATGACAATGCAGAGATGCTAATTAACTCCGCCCATGGATATGCCTGATCTATGCAGAAGACCACATCGAGGGCATGACCTGCACAACGTGTAGGCTCAGAGACTATCTGGGAGAGGCCCATGTTTGTCATGGAAACATGAAGCAGCATCAGTAAGATTAGTCAAACCAGCCTCGAGGGGGATGTGGAGGTCACCCAGGACTAATAGCCTAGGTGACTCCAACACCAGCTCCGAGACTAGTTGTGTCAGCTCGGCTAGGGAGTCTGTTAAGTTACAGGGTGGATGGCAAGCCAACAGAATCCCCAGTCTCTCCCTGGTCTTCAAGCTAAGGTAAATGCATTCAATGTGGTCTAATGCATGGATAGGTATCCTGGTTAAGGCAAGGTTGTTTTTATTGACCCGCCACCTTCCCTTACCTGCTCATTGATGGAGTACCCAGCTGGAAGGGCCTGAGCCCAGGTTACAGCGCTATCTGCTCCTAGCCAGGTCTCCATGATACATACCAGGTCAGCACTGTGATCTATCAGTAAGTCATAGATAATGTGAGACTTATTCTTCACTGACCTAGCATTTCATAAGAGCACAGGAAGGTTCAGAGTCTGGTTAGGCATCTCACCAGATCTTTTAGGGTAGTAGGGCGAATGGAAGGCGAGATGGATATCAAGCATCTATCCATCTTCCTCTGTAACAACCTTTCGCCCTGCAAACGCCATATCTTCCATTGCCCCTCACAACTTGAATTTCTGCTCCAATGAAAACATCTAACCTCTTCCCAGAACCTTTGATTGATGTACATATATCCTGATGTAACTCAAGACTCTCCATCCCACCAATACCTTATGGTTGCTCGTAATTTATAACTAAACAAATATAAAAATATTAAGGCATTCTTACTGTTAAAATATTAAAGAATAAGGAACTTTAACTCTTATATACATCTCTTTCAAACTGTGTCATTTCTCAGTATCAGTGAAAATACCCAAGTCTTCCTGACAAGGAAGGGAAACTTTCCTTGTAGCTATTAAGAGCACTAGGAGATGTAACATACAAAAATGCAGATCTCTATATCCAGTCATTTTAACAGAATTAGCCAAACAGAAAAAAATGGCTATTTTAATCAAAATCTTGTTAAAGATATATTTTCAGACATCCTGCTCCAGAAGGAATACTTTAAAAATATGAAGAGCACATCTGGGATAGCTGTAGCTTAGTATGCAGCAATAGCTAGATGTTGCTTGCTTTAGGTCCAAGTTCTATCCAGCCAGCTCATGTTAAGGAAACAGAGATCCAAAACACACTGCAGAAATAATCTTCTTTGAGACCACTTTAACTGTCCCGGCTCAGTGCTAGGGAATCCTGAGAATTGTAGTTTATTGGGGCACGAAGGCTGTCAGACAGAGGCTAAATGCTTCACAGAATTACAGTTCCTAGAATTCCCTAGCATTGAGCCAGGGCAGTTAAAGTGGTTTCAAACTGGATTATTTCTGCAGTGTGTTTTGGACCACAAGTAGTAAGATTAGAAAAACATCTGTCTTATTTATCTTAAATATTTATATGCTGCCTTTTCTCTAGAGAGCTGAAGCGCACCAATAATAATGGTAAAATTATAAATTAACAATTTAAAACACTGTTTACAAACAGGGTGGGAATTGTGTAGCCTCCCATAGGTGTTGTTGGGTTTAAACTCTCAGCAGGTCTAGTAAGCACACCCAGGATAAGGAATGCTAGGCAATGCAGTTCAAAAACATCTGGAGGACTGCACAGTTCCCAACTATGCTTTGTCATATAACATTAAAACATTAAGATATTAAAACAATGGGATAAATAATCAGAAAACAGTAAAAATTATTCAAAAGCCAAACAGCTAAAACCCAAATTAAACTGACAGCGAAACAAAACCCACATGCTTTTCTAGGAAGGAAAAGTATCACCATCTTACAGAAGGCTGTAACAAAAAGAGAGGCATCCCTGAAATGGAAATTCCAGGACTTAGGTGTAATCACAAAAAGGCTCTCTTCATAATCTCATGGAAGCTGCTTTGGGAGCTGTGGCCAGTCAAAGCAAGCCTTTCACATCAAAATGGACCTTTTCTGCGGTTCAGAATAAAGCAACTTCCTATTTTTATACATCTGTGACAAGGTCCAGGCTCCTTTCAGAATGCAAGAACAAAGATGATATTGGAACATATTCTGTGCATAAATAACATAAATTACATACCTGTACAAATCAAAGTGTGGTTTCTTCCACAAGCAGCTAGCTTTACTTTTTCTGGTTTTAAAGCTATGGATTAAAGACACAGTCATTACTGTCTTAGAAGTTAAATCTATCAAATGTGCTGCTCAGAGACCTAGCTTTAAAACTGTTATGGAGTTATCCAGTCATATGTCAATGACAAGATGGGACACTGCAGCAATATTACGCTGGATCTTCTAATTACACCTTAGTTATATAAATGATAAGTAGGACCACAAGGTTAATTGAGAATGAGTCCTTTTAGTTATACTGACACATTTTGCACTGTGAGGCATCAGATTTCACTATAGATATTTTTTCATGATTTTTGAAAACAGAGCTGATGTTTTTTGCATATATATTCACTGCTAGAAACAAACCCAAATTTATATTTTTCACTGTATCCAGGAGGGACAAGACATTTTCCAAGAGAGAGAGAACTCTAGAAACTAAAAAACATCTGAAAATACTGTGAAAAAAATCTCGGCTTGGCAAAGGCATATTTTTACATGCTGAGAAATATAACAAGACACTGCATTTTCTAGAAACCTATCTTTAAGATATCTATTTTAAATCCAAACACATAAAACTAACCTTTCACACAAGTTGGCTTGTTGACAGCATTCTTAGTTCCAAATCCTAGTTGTCCCCAGTTGTTGCTTCCAAACATATAAAGCTTACCATTTTCTACAGAACACAGACATCAAAGAATGTAAACAAGTATTGGCCATTTGTCATGCCACAAAACCAAGGTAACATGCACAAGTCATATGCTGTCATGACTAATCATTTAGAACCAGAAACAAAACAGAAGAATTGTAGCTTGGCTCCATGATCAGAACAGCCCTCTTTACAAGTCAATTCACATTTTTACACTAATTTTTGAAATACAGTTGCCCCTCCCAATTCACAGGGGATCCGTTCCAGACCACCACCATCCCGCAAAAATGGCGGCTCGCAAATATTCAAGCCCCATTTAAACTAATGGCATGCACGGCCATTTAAAATATAGCCATTGTTCCTCCCCACGAAGAGCAAGACTGCGGATTCAAAGTCCAGGAACGGGGAGAGACAACTGTACATCTTCCTACAATACTAATACAATGCTAATGGGTTTTTATCATTTAAAAACCAACTTCAGAAGGTAAACATTGGGAAACATGGTCTTAAGATTCTTATCACTAACCTGTTACAACAGCAGTATGTTCATCTCCACAGGCTATGTGCAAAGGCTTGTCAGTTTTAAACCAGAACTTGCTAGGCACGTTTTCTGCAAATCTGCATTTTCCAAATGTGAATACAGCACCTGATTCTAAAAAGAAATAGCTTAAATATTAGTTTGAGTTTAATTACATATAGTAATTCCACTAATGTCCCATTTGTTGCTTACTAACATATCAAACATTCTTGGTGTATCCCTCTGCCACTGGTTCTGTTAATACAAAATAATTATTGCTTAGAAGGGTCACATATTTATCGGCAAGCATTAGCAGCCAATAAATAATGCAAGGTAAGAATGGGTTTCAGTTCAAAACACATCTAATGTGAAAATAGGACTCTCATCCTGAGGGATGTCAACAAAAGCAAAAGGGGAGAATTTCACTGGGCTAGTGACAGTTTCCACATCTAATAATTTTCCATGTAAATATATGACATTGCCTGAAAAACTCTATAAGCATCTGAAGAAGTAGGTTTATATCCACATAGGATTATGGGAAAAAAAACCAGTTAGTCTTAAAGGTGTTGCTAAATTCCTCTCCCCTTCTTTTTATGCTGTAAGAGATTAATATGGCTGCTTCTTTGAAAAGGTTACCTATGGGAAATAAATAGAATACTGTTAACAATACAACTAACAGATAACTAATAATGATTTAGTAACCAATAGGACCTAGTAATTAGAAACAAATATGACTATGGATGTCCACACTAATTGAGTCTACAAAGAAACTTAATGAAGAGGTGGAAAGGGGTAGAGATTTTTGCAGTGAAAGGAAGAATAAAATGAAAGGTAGCTGATAATCAAGATGAACCCAACAATGTTGATTATGAGGGAAGAGGAGGGGAGGGGGGGATATATATAATTGTATTTGTATATGTAAATATATGCAATTGTATTTGTATATATGAGAATATGAAGATGGATAGATGTTATTATATTTGATACCATGGGAAATATTTTTTTTAAAAAATGCCTGAAAAATAGGCTCCACAAACCTGAGACTATCAGTTCCTGTGAAAAATTCCACCACAAAGGTATACAAAACTGGGAACATTAATTTCTAATACAATCCTTGCCTTGGAAACAAAAATAAAAGTGAAACAGATTTGCTTTTTTAAATCTCCAAAGGAGTTCTATTATCATCATCATTATTTCTATTCTGCCTTTTCTCCAGTTTGGCTTAACAAATTAAAAAACATATCATTAAAAATTCAGAAGATATTCAAATTAAAATGAGATCAAACCATCAAAAAATTAAAATCATATTAAAACTCTCCTGTTTTCCCACCAGATGTACCTGAGACAAAGAGAAGGGCCTTCCCAGCAGATCTCAAATCATGGACTGGTTTGTAAGGGAAAAGGGGAGTTGTGTGTTTCCTGTAGCCAGTTTCCAGTTAGCAACCTGGATGCAGCTCTTTGGACCAGCTAGTTTCTGAACACTATTCAAAGGCAGCTCCATGTAGAGCACATTACAGTAATGGAACCAGGATGCAACAATGCAATGTGTCACCGTGGCTGGATCTAACATTTCAGGGAACACAATACCTCCCCCTACCTTGTTTTTTAAAGGAAGAGTGAAAAACCGATGTGTGAATGTGTGTGACTGAGCAAAAGCATTATGTTAATACAAATCAAAAGCCAGTAGACATTATACAGGCCTGCGATTAATTTCCCCTCCAATACTGTAGCTGTTTTTAATGTACATTTGGGTGTTGGTTTTGAAAAACACAATAAAAATGTCATACCACACACAGTTCTTTCACAGATTCAATTTTTTTATCAATTCAGTTTGTACTCAGCTTTCATTAACTGTGGATACTGATGTTCCACTGCAATTTCTTTTAGTGCTTTTGAACGGATTTTTGTGAACATCACAAATTAGTGTTTTGAAAGTCTATTAGAATACTTTAACCCCTTTCTTACTCTTTGCAGGATCATTTCATTCAGTCACATATTAGAAGATAGAAACACTTATTAAAGCAAATTGTAAAAAATCTTGTAGGCAATGGAACGAATCTGAGATCATTTTTGGATTTTGTTGTTGTGTGCCTTCAAGCAATTTCTGACTTATGGTGACCCTATCACAGGTTTTCTCGGCAAGATTTGTTCAGAGGGGTTTCGCCTTTGCCTTCCTCTGAGGATGAGAGAATGTGACTTGCCCAAAGTCACCCAGGGATCATCTACACCACAGAAATAATGCAGTTTGACACTGCTTAAAGTGATGTAGCTCTATCCTATGGAATCCTGGGATCTGCAGTTTTACAAGGTCTTTAGCCTTCTCTGCCAAAGAGTGCTGGTGCCCCAATGGGTTTCCATGCCTGATGGGGATTTGAACCCTGATCTCCAGAACTGTAGTCCAATTCTCAAACTCTCACCATGAGCTGATGCACTGAGTCACACCAACCCTAATGAAGCCACTGTGTATGTATGTATGTATGTATATATACACATATACATACATATATTAGAAACCCACTAGAAAAATATACAGTTGCCCCTCTGTTTTCGTGGATTTGGATCCACGTCCTTTGCTTATGTGCATGCTCCACACCACCATTTAAGCCTATGGGGCTTGAATATACTCGGGTTTCCGCGAAAACAGAGGGGCAACTGTACACACACACACACGATAGGATCACCTTAGGGAATATATATAGTGAATCCACATGTATATATACATGAAAGCCATAGGATACATACACACACAACCCACTGGGAGACCTTAGGCAAGACACACTCTCTCAGCCTCAGGTGAGGCCAATGGCAAAACCTCCTCTGAACAAATCTAGCCAAGAAAACCCCATGACAGGGTCACCTTAGGGTTGCCATAAGTCGGAAAGGACTTGAAGGCACACAACAACCATCCAAATACACATACGTGTATACACACACAGGGGGCAGTGTCCTTCCAAAGGCCAGGGTGAAGGGCTGAAACCTTATCAGCGCCCTTTGGCTGGAAGCCCGCCTTCCACAGAGACTAAGGGCCTTTATAAACTGCCAGAAATAGTGCCGCTTGAGGCCACTTTAATTGTCCTGGCTCAGTGCTAAGGAATCATGGGAACTGTAGTTTATTGTGGCACCAGAGCTCTCTGACAGAGAAGGCTCAATATCTAAGAACAAACCACAATTCCTATGATTCCCTAGCACTGAGCCAGGACAATTAAAGTGGCCTCAAGTTGCACTATTTCTGACAGTCTGTAAAGGCCCAAACAGGGTCTCCTTTGGGGGAAGTAAGTCCGTTCCTCAGAACAAGCGTCGCGAGCGCGAGCGCGAGAGCGGGGAAGGGCGGCGCGGGGAGGGGAGCGGCCTCGCGCCTGCCGCGCGCCGGCCGCCTGTGACAACAGAGGCAGGGGAGGCTCGCCGGCACCAACCAACCGGCGTCCCTGAGCGGGGGGGGGGAGGGAATTGGGACTCACCAGGCACCTGCTCCTCGGCCTCCCCCATTGCAGGCTGGAGGGGGGGAGAGGGGGAGGCGCCTCGGTCCTCTCAGCCGGAGGCACTGCTGCCGCCCGCCGCCCTCAGACCGGAAGTAAACAAACCCTTCTGCCTGTAGCAACGGAGGCTGGCTTTACCATAGAGAGTCGCTGGGGAAACCGGGGCAGAGCGGAAGTGCTCCTCCTCCTTGGCCTGGAACAGGGTTTCCGCCTCAGAAGTTGGCAAAACGTCTCTGTGGGGCGTGTCTCGCTTGGGGAGACTCATGTCTAAGCATGAATGAAACAAAAGTCCAATAACACCCCCAAACACCCACACAACAACGATACCTTTATTGTGACAAACCCAAACGCACAAAATACATGTGGCAAGGTTTCGGAGCTCCATTGGCTTCTTTATGAGGCAAAAGGTGTTAATCATCATACAGGAGGGAGAAAAAATAAAGACGATGGTTGCATCCACATTGGAGAAATAATCCGGTTTGAGACCACTTTAACTACCATGGCTGAGTGCTAGTGAATTCTGGGAACTGTAGTTGAGTTGCATAACATTCCTCACTGCGTCCATACTTTTGTAAGGGAAAAAAAACCCCTCAATCTGCTTAATGTTTCAAGAATGTTTATTCATTTGATAAGACTCAAGGTATAACCAACTCACGTGCTAAATGGTAGCTTTAAGTGTCTTTTCTTCTTCCACCACCAGTATCCCAACTACTTTATTTAGCCTTTAAAAAAAACACTTTTATCACAATAACCAGTGAAGAAAACAGTATGCAAAGGGATCTTGTAGCACTTTTGAGACTAAAGTTAGGTCCTAAACACACGGCAGAAATAATCCAGTTTGAGGCCGCTTTAACTGCCCTACAGGAACTGCCAGGAATTCTGGGACCTGTAGTTTTGTGAGACCTTTAGCCTTCTCTGTCATAGAGCTCTGGTGCCACAAACTACAAATCCCAGAGTTCCCTAGCACTGAGCCAGGGAAATTAAAGCGGCCTCATACTGGATTATTTCTGCAGTGTGTTTTTCCAGACTAACAGGGCATATATATCTTTGAAAACAGAACAGTTTAGGTTGCCGCAAACTGGATATATTTGAGAAAACTGCAACAAGGAAACGTTCATTGTTTCTGACTTAAATTTTTGCATTCATCCCTCATATCATGGAGAATTAGATCTAGTTGAAACAGGAACTGAGCTTGTGTTTGTGGTTTTTTAAACATCTCTTTGTATCTAGGGAGATCCCTGGGAAATGCCTCTGTGGTAAGAAAAGCCTCATTTCTAGTCCAGAAGCTTCGAAGGGCCTCTCAGTGGTTGGTTTGCTGGAGCCCTGAGGGAGCCCAAAATGGCTGCCATCTTGAGGTGCTCTTTTGCCCTGGAAGGGATCAGTAGCCATTCCTGGCTGTATAAGAGACTGACAGGCCTCTGACTGTTTTGTAGGAATATAAGGGCTCATTTGTGTAGATTCATATGTGTGGGGGATGGGGATGTTTCCGCACTACAGAAATAATCTGTTTTGGCACTGTTTTAACTGCCATGGCTCACTGCTGTGGCATTGTGGGAATGGTGGTTGTGGCACCAGAGCGGCTCTGGTGCCACAACCAACTACCATTTCCAGAATTCCACAGCAGTGAGCCATGACAGTTAAAGCGGTGCCAAAACAGATTATTTCTGCAGTGCAGAGCCAGCCTTGGTAAAGTGCTTGCTCCACACTACCCCAAAATGGGACTTTTAGATGTTAGGTGTAACTGATTGAAAGAAACCAAATAGAGACTAAGGACTCCCCCTGGTTTGAGGAGCCAAGTGCTCACCAGGTGGCCTTAGACAAGTCATCCTATTTATTTATTAAACATGCACTTTTTTGTCTATGAAAATGTATTTTTAATAGCTATGTTGTTGTTTTAATAACTATGTTGTAGTGTGCCTTCAAGTTGTTTCTGACTTATGGAGACCCTAAGGTGAACCTATATCATGGGGTTTTCTTGGCAAGATTTGTTCAGAGGAGGTTTGCCATTGCTTTCTTCTGATGCTAAGAGAGTGTGACTTGACCAAAGTCAACGAGTCAGTGGCTGAGCCATAATTCGGACCGTGGTCTTCAGAATTACAAGAATAAGCATCTCTTGACACTTTAAAGATTATATTTATTATTATATATAAACATCCTAGAATTCTACTGGAATTCTTTCAGTTGCAACCATAGTTTAATACAGGGGTAAGCAACCTTTTTGAGCTGGGGGCCGGGTTGCTGTCCCTCAGACAATTGGGGGGGCCGAAGCACAATAAATAAATAAATTAAAAAATTTTAAAAATTAAAAAAATATGCATGCACACTCTCTCAGCCCCAGAAAAGCCATGGCAAAACCTCTGGAGATTTTGCCAAGAAAACCCCAAGAACAAGTAATAACAACAATAATCAATATCATCATGGCGGGGGGGGTGGCAGGACCGGTCTGGGGCCGGTCCAAAGGCCTCGGGGAGCTGCATCCGGCCCCTGGGCCTTAGGTTGCCTACCCTTGATTTAGGATCACAAGCACAGCTATGGTTGCGATTGAAAGAATTCCAGTAAAAAATCCAGGATGTTTATATAATAATAAATATCATCTTTAAAGTGTCAAGAGATGTTTAACTGTTTTAATTTTCTTTTCCCATTTGCAGCAAGGAAGTAGGCAACTTACCATCATTTATTGGTTTATTCCCTGCCTTTCTCCAAAACTGGGACTTAAGGCTTACTAAAATTAGAATTAAATTGCTACCGCGATTAAACAAAACTACTAATCATACAGCATTCTTAAAGTTTGTGTTACTGTGTCCCTTCAAGTCATTTCTGACTTATCACAATCCTAATCACGGGGTTTTCCTGGCAAGGGGGGGTGCCTTTGTTTTCCTCTGAGGCTGAGAGAGTGTGACTTGTCCAAGCTCACCCAGTGGATTTCTTCGTAAAGTCCCCAAAAGAGGAATGAGCAGTGGGGAAAAGGGAAGGATGATGATGTCTCCAGGAACTCAATGAACGTCTGTAAAATCACATGAATTATGGCAGGCAATATTATGGTTGTGCAATTTAAAAAACCCACTCCAGATGCATCCTGGAGGAAAAGATGGGGCTCCATTCCCAGTCCTGTGCACAAAAGATGGCTGGGCTCGCAGTTCATATTTACTTTAATGTCAATGATGGGATTGTGCCCTGAGACAGCAGGCTAGTTTAGGAGATACAGAACAGCTTGGGCAGCATTCACAGCACCATCCTTTTAACAATAGCCAGAGGGTTTAGGCAGAAAAGCCAGGAAGCTGCCTCTGCTTCACATCCATCCATGGCATTTATCTGGTGCATGAGTCGGTAACCTCTTTAACAGGAGGGATGGCCCTGCACATTTGAGATGGTCTTAGGCCTTGTTCCCACTTACATTTAAACCGGCTTGCGATTTGCCTTTGCTCCGT
This sequence comes from Phrynosoma blainvillii, assembly GCA_026167975.1. Lineage (NCBI taxonomy): Eukaryota > Metazoa > Chordata > Lepidosauria > Squamata > Phrynosomatidae > Phrynosoma > Phrynosoma blainvillii. The sequence continues at coordinate 253,652,460 of JANUYF010000003.1, forward strand.
GTTGGTGAATAGATTCCAAAAGGTCCAAAGGTTTCATTCCCACTATGAAAGCGGATCTTTTCATGATTCCCTTGTAATCACTTCTTTTTTTGGCACGATTGTTGTTCCCACTAGTTTGCACCGCTTCAAAATGCATGTCAGTCATCTACGCGTCATCGGTGACGCAAGCAGAAACACGGTGAAGATGGGGCCAGAGCAGGGTGACTTTGGCTGCTCAAAATTACACCACTTCTCCTTTGAGCAGCCTGGCTTGGGAACTAAAGTAAGAAAAATTGATAGAAGATTTGATCCATTGATATAGCAACTACTTGTCTCTCTGAGCTGATATTGGCCCAATCACCCGGTGTGCCGCCAATTTGCAGAAACAACGGATCGTATGTTCAGTAATTTGGTATATATATATATATATATATTGCGCCCATAGTTCACACAAGCACAAAGGCAGCGGGGGGGGGGCAAATGGCGGATCCCTCTGCTATTAGTCCCTCCCCTCCAGTATGATCCAATTTAGATCTGTCGTTCCCACTTGTTGAACATGCTTCGGAATCAATTCTTTTCAAAAGAACTAATGTCAGGAAACAGTGGGTTTTTTGTGTTTGCCTCGCTTCATTGCGATTGCAACCAAGCTCAATAGGATCGGAACTGTTTTCAAGTGGGAACGACGGTCATATAACCCGACCTGCAATTCGCTTTAAATCATAGTGGGAACAAGGCCTTACAGTGGCTTCTGCAAGGTCCTAGGAAGTGGTCTTTATGCATTTCTTACACTTGTCACAACCGTGTCATAACTGCCACTGCATAATTCAGTTATGTTGTAGAGTCAAGGGCAAGGATCTGGTTTTCATGAGGCCATCTCATCCTAGTACTGCACCCTCTCTATTCCTCTGTGAACTGCTGGACTTGTGCAGTTGTTGCTCCATGGCCACTTAGACAGAACTGCTTCAACACTTGACTTTGGTTTTTGATTGCTTCTCTTGTTCTTTATATGTTTCATGTTTGGCTTGTTGGCCATCCTAAAGTCCTTTGGCCAATGGATGGAACAGAAATTAATTGGGGGGCATGTGCTAGTTTTTAATAGATTACGCTTTCCTAAAATAGTGCCATTCTGAATGCCTCATTCAGTCATTTGCTCTGCCTGCAAGAGTCTGTGATATAAAGGGAAAATGGATGCATGCATGTGTGTCCCCATACACATGCCTGATGAGTGTGATACTTGTCAAAAACAGAGAATGGCCCTGCTCTGCCACCATAAACAGATTGTTGGCAGCCTGGTTGAGCCTTAGATATCATTGTTTTTGACACAACCTCTCATGCCTAATGGCCCAATGGATTTTACAAACTCATGTAGTAATGACAATTATCTATAGTGTTTGCATAAGCTTACATACCATAGTAGACCTGAGCAGTTCTCACAACAGCTAGAGATAACACTGTCTCATGATCATTTTACCTTTGCTCTTTCACTGAAAGTCAGAGCATTCGCTATTTCATCTGGCTTTAGTTGAGGACTTTACTTTAACAAACAAAATTTAGTATTAAATAAAGATGCTGTTTAATTTTAGGTACCTATTCAATGCAAGGAGCGCAAACAGGATCAGCAAACATCTGGTGCAAAGTGTTTGGTAAGTGTAAAATTTAAATATGTCACAACAACACAGCTAGATTCCCTCAGTCATGTAGTCCAATTTCTTTGCAGCTGTGACGAGCTTTCTGAGAGTGGTGAATGATGTCTTTCTTGGTTGCTTGGTTGCTTAGAAGCATTCATTCATAGACCCAAAAACCAAAACTTAAATCTAAAATATAAGCCATAAAAAAATCTTTAGGAAAATGAATGTGTCAGAGCTATCTCTGTACTTTCTTTAATATTTGCACATGTCATCTGACAAGTTTATTTACTGGAAATAATTTTTTTAGCATTTTGGATTGACTTATTCTTTAGAAATGGTCCTGACTTTTTCTTTCAGGATTATCTGAGATCAGGTGAACATGTCTTTCTTTTGTAGAGTGGGATCCATAGAAAACATACATTTATATGAAACAAAAGAACAAAAGGGAGCTTTTAAGTATTCTGGAAAAAAATGTTTATGTTTTCCTCCAATTGTTTTGATCAAGTCCAGTAGCGGCTTTGGTATGATAGCAAAGATGGTGTTATCTAAACGTTGGAAGGTCAGAACTATGACAAACATTTCTGAATGCTAGTGTTAAAATGAATTGATATTCCAGATACAAAATGTATGTGTGTGAAAAACTAGTTTTGTGAGTACAGTGCTCCTTTTTTATTAATTATTGGAATGTGCATTGTAGAAAATCTATTTGGGGAATAATTATAATTGAATTCATATAAGGGAAACAGTTCTTTTCAAATAATTAGTAGCCTGTTATATTAACACAGTGTTTGTTATGGTAGTGGTTTGGTTTTTGAGGGTGGTGATACTGTTCCATATATTGCAATTTCTATTGAGATTATTTCTAATTTGTATTTCTAATTTGTGGCTGTTGTTGTTGCTGGTGCTGCGTGCCTTCATGTTTTTTCTGACTTGTGGTGACCCTAGAGTGAACCTATCACAGAGTTTTCTGGGGCTGAGAGTGTGTAACTTGCCCACAGTCACCTAGTAGGTTTCCATGGCCAAGTGGGGAATTGAACCCTGATCTCCAGAGTCATAGTCCAATGCTCAAACCACTACACCACGCTAGCTCATATTTCTAATATTTCTTTAATATCTATGTCATCTGTGGAATCATTAGGTTTTGATACATAATGTCAAAACTGAGGCAGAATACATAAGCATACCACCCATAACGATGATGTCCCCAAGCATTACAGTAGTTTCCCATAGCAGTTATTTTCATATACAGGAGAAAATAAAGATAATAGAAATGTGAAACTGGATAGGTCTTGCCCATGCCAGCTGTCTTAGCACCTGGCAGCCATTTGTTTTTTCCTGGATGAGTTTCATGGAACCTTTGATTTTTATGGGGAAAGGAACAGAACACGTTTAATTTCTAAATATTTGTTCACTGATGCTGTACAAAAGAACCCTTTACTTTTTCTTGGCTATGTACCGGTACTCTTTTCTTCAGTCTTTCAGTTTTCAAGGCTGATGTTGTTTATATTAATGCATTTTTTAGAAATGCAGAATAATGTTTTAATGCTATAATTTGTTTAATGGTGTTTTAGCATTATAATTTTATCTTTTTTTAATTTTTACCCATTTAAATCTATTGTGAACTGTATTGAGAGACAGTACATAAGTAAAATAAATTATAAATTAATTAAAACAAGTCTTTGAACGAATCAATGAAGTTTCACCATCTCGCTGTGAAACATCTGCTTCTTTGAGGGTGTTCAGAACTTTGAAATATAAATCCCATGGGAAGCAGACCATAATTAACAATGTAACAAATCTTATTAACAATAGAATGAAAAACAAATCACAGATTGTTGTTTTTTTAATGAACATAGTGTTATTATTTCTGGTTTGGACTTCTGTGTGGGTCCCCCGCCCCCGTTCTTTTTGTGCAAAAATGTTCAAAGCAAGAGATCTCATCCTTCTACCTATTCCAAAAGTTGATGAAACTTCCTACTTTCTCCCCCAGATCCAGGCCATTAATTGTTGAATTGTGATGATGATGATGGATGTACAGCAAACAGTCCATGAAGCCAAGTCACCAAGACCCAGGCAGTTTCATCAAGTCCATCTTGTTTTATTGCAAAAATCAGCATGAGCAAAAACAAATAATAATAATAATAATAATAATAATAATAATAATAATAATAATAGCATTTTCACTTTAGCCAGAATGGCTAAGCAGGAACAAAACTTTAACTGCTACATTTTTAAAGTTAGTCAAGCTACAGCATCAGCAAAATATTTTTAGTTAATCCATTTAGCTTGAAGGTTTTAAAAGAAGTAAAAAGCATTTTTAGAGTTACAGTCCCAACCCACATCTCTCCACCTCTTTTGGTGTAGCCTTTTCAGACTGATTGGTTGATGTTTCATGACGTGTGTTAGCCCAACCTCTATTTTCCATATTACATCATGTGACTGCCGTTCCCAAAACATCTTTTGTTATTGAAAAAACCCTTGTGTAAATAAAACTATTTCTCACAGACTTTCAGCTTGTTAACTAACTTTGTTTTGACTAACACACACCTGTGGACCTGGGTGTTGTGAATCTAGCCCCAGAAAACAGATTTTCTCAGCAAGGAAAAATACAGACACACATCTTTACATTTCAACATTTTAACATTGACTATATATCCCATCAAAACCTGACATTAATTGCTTTATCTGGCAAACCCTCAACTGTCTTGTTTTACCATTTTGCTCACCAGCTGCTGCTTTTTACCTTAGCATTCTGTTTTGGGGTTGGCCCAAGACCTTTTGCTTTCTGAGATGAAAAACAAGATACTGCCTCCACCAATTTCATATACAGAAGCCAAGGGGACTGGCAGGTGATTTTTACTTCAACAATTAGCAACAGAACAGCATCCCCTAACCATCACCTTACATGAGGGTGGCATATTCAGTGAGGCACATAAAGAGAAGGGTTTGGATCACAAATAGCTCCCAACACAGTCCTCATTCTCTGGTCCCATCTTCCTTTTGCTGATTGGTATCATCCTCCAAGTAGCCCACCATTCTCTTCTAGTTAACTCCTATAGCACAACTATTCAACATTGATTATTTCTAAATACAAAATTTCTTAATTAAGGGATTTTTTTGTTATTTTCTTTGAGTTCTAGGCATGAGCAACCTACAAAATCTCCTGTTCAGCTGAAAGACCGTGATCTTCTAACCTTACAAAATTATACAGCTGAGGAAATCAAATATTTGCTTTGGGTGGCATCAGATTTGAAAGAGAGAATCAAACACAAAGGAGAGGTATGTAACAGTTTGAGGGCACAAAACTTGTGTGTCTTTAAAGGTAGATTTGTTGATTTGTTGTTTGAAATGAGGGAAATCTACTTTCTTTTTGGTCACACATACTTTTGAGAATGAATATCTGATGTGTTAAGGTGTAATTACATTGTACTACTGTCTTGTAACATATGTATGCCACCTCGATTGCGATGCAGAGAGGCGGGATATAAATAAAATTTATTATTATTATTTATTATGTAGGATCTTGATGTTTGGTTTTGAATATGACATTTAAAAAAATAATGTGATCACATATGGCAAACTTACCTTCCACACTTCAATCATCTTTTATATTACAATCGCCCCTCAGTTTTCATCAGGGGTAGGCAACCTTTCCCCTTTAAGGGCCAAGGGACTTCAGCTCCCAGAAGCCTCAGCCATGTTGGCCAGTAGTCCCATGTTGGCCAATAGCTCCTGGGATTCTGGGAGCTGAAGTCCCTCGGCCCTTAAAGGGGAAAGGTTGCTTACCCCTGGTTTTCATGGATGCGGGGTCCGTGTCCCTCATCCGTTCGCAGGCAGCAAATGGAGGGGGACAAAATGGGGGGGGTGTACCCGTGGCGCACGCCTGTGGGTGCCCATGGGCACGCACCACCATTCAAGCCAATAGAGCTTGAATATTGGCGATTTTCCATTTTTGTGGGGGGGGGGGATCTGGAATAGATCCCCTGCAAAAATGGAGGGGCAATTGTACTTACAAGTAAAATAAATTATTCACATATGGAGCAATAAGCAGTGGATTAGAAGGGTCAAACTAGATTATACACATCACACATTTTTGAGTAAGTATTCCTTAATGAAATATATCTGTTTATCATAGCATGTGACTTTCTTCACCAGCTTATCTTGCATTTAGCATATTTTCTTTTGTGATTACTCAAGGTAAATATTAGTTTAATATGAAAGTTTGCCAAGGCAGCATTTCTGAGGAAATCTTATTGGCACAGGAAAGACAGGTTAATTCTTGAGACTGCAGATTTCCTTATTGTCTGGTTTAACTTTTAGCCAGTTTCCTGTGACTTTAGAAATTGATATCAGATTCTGTCTAATAGCAAACTCAGATGCTGAGTGCTGTGCCATGTTCCCTTGGCCCTACCCACAGGTGGAATCCCAAATTGGAATTTGACCCAATGGCCCAAAAAGGTTCCCCACTTTCCATACCCTTCCATTTTCAATGGTAATATTACTCTATTGATTTGTTCTTTGTCATGGTCTCTGTGACTCACACATTAGGGTTTTGCACCTGCGCAGAGACTCTACCCAGATAGTCTCTTGCTCAAGCGCAAAATCCTAATGTGTGAGGGCACAGATGACCACTCAGAGAATCACAGTTACAGGTAAGCAACCTGTTCTTCCAGTGCCACATGTCAAACTACCAAAATAAAACATCCTTTTTTGGCATGCTCTGTACTATGGGCAGCATAAGTGGCTAGGCTGACATTTGACTACTGAATAGTAGAGAAGAGAAGAAGACCATATGATATTCCAAGTAAAGTTTGGATGTCTCTGTAAGGTTAGCAGGGCTGTGTCGGTGATGGATGTGGGACATTCTGTTATATGAGTAAAAGCTTCCTGTGTTCCTTAAATGCCTCTCTAACCAGAGTTGGAATAAACGAGGAGGAATAAATCTCAAGCACAGTCTTCTAATACAATATTACTTTTATTTTTATTACTTTTAAAAACAACAACCAATAACCTTATATTCTGACTTTTCCCAACATAACTGCATGCCAGAATTCCCCATATAGATGCTGTTGAATTTAGGAAGCTAGAAAAACAATAGACTGAGGGCCTTTGCAGACTGCCAGAAATAGTGCACATTAAATTGAGGCACTGCCCTGGCTCAGTGCTAGGGAATCATGGGAACTGTAATTTATTGTGGCACCAGAGCTCTCTGACAGAGAAGACTCAGTGTCCCAGAAAAACATACAATTCCCATGACTCCCTAGCACTGAGCCAGGGCAGTGCCTCAATTTAATGTGCACTATTTCTGGCAGTCTGCAAAGGCCCTGAATGGTTGAGTTTGCGCCTTGCTTGTGTCAATGTGCACATACTGCCTTCATGCAAGCATAGCTCTTGGTACATAGAAAAGTGAAGGTAAGCCGCATGGGATCCAACACGCAGAGCAGCAGTAAAGGGAGGAAATAAAATCAGTGACTGAGAATGCATCTGCACTGACGAAATAATGTAGTCTGACACCGTTTTAACTGCCATAGTTCAATGCTATGCAATTCTGGGATCTGTAGTTTGTTGTGGCATCAGACTGCTCTGACAGATAAGCCTAAATATCTACAAAACTGCAAATCTCAGAATTCCATAGCATTGAGACATGGAAGTTAAAACAATGTCAAACTTTATTATTCATTATTTCTGCAGTGTAGATGTAGCCTGAATCATCCCCAGGATGTGTAAGTACTGAGACAAAACTGACAAGTATTACCTTAGAATTAAACAAGTCTTAAGAGTTAAGGGGGAAAACCTAGTGGAACAGTGGAGATCAATGGAACTGGAACTCCCTCAAGTGTCCTCAAAATTCCCCGGGGAAGGGAGTGCTGGGAACTGCCATGAAGCCAGTTTTTCAGTGGGGCAGAGGGCTACAAGGGAGAGAGGAGGGGAAAGAAGAAAGTTCAGAAGTCCCACCAGTTGATTATTTGATTTAGCTCTCTGACTTTTAAAAGAAATCCCTTCAAAGTGAAGTACAAAAATGAAACATGGACATTCTCAAAATTCAGATTTACTTTCAGAGATTATTTTTGTTTCAAATCTCAAGTAATGTCTAAAGATGGCTAAGGTTCCTAAAAGATATAATAACTATGTATTCAATTGGCTAATGTCTGTCCTAGAAAGAAGTTATTATTCTAAATGCTATCTCCCTATCCAACAGAAAGACTTGGGACGTTATCACATGGGGGCAAATCTGCTGGTTAATCCACACAAAACCCAAACAGAAACTGGATTAGTGCCTCATGTTTTCACACGACGTTGCACAGAAACTGGACAGAAAGTGGACAGAAACTGGTGTTAACGGAGATCTTTTGAAATTCGGTTGTTCTGAGGAAATGCAAATGCGCAATTAAGATAATTTCGCATTTGCCGTAATGTGAAAAGCAAATGCACATTTGGAAGCATTTCCCTGCATTTCCCATGGTTCCACGGGGTCCTCGAGGCAGCGTAAGCGTCTCCTTCCCCCTCAGCAGACAGCTAATTGAGCCTTATTGGGGGCAGGGAAGGGGAGGGGCAGCCACACGATCGGCACCCCAACCCCTTCCCCAGGTCGTCCTCGGAGCAGCCGGCCCTCCGCACGGCCGGCGCTCCGGCACTCCGAGGAGGACCTCCCGCTGCACCATTTGCACACGCTGCGGCGGAGGAGTCAGCGAAGGTGCGCCGCAGCCTTTTGCAGCGCACCTTCGGCGGCTTGAAAGACGGGCAGACATGGTCCGCCCCAGGAAGCTGCGCTGCGGGGCTGAGGTATCCCCACACCTCGGCCCCGCGGCACAGCTTCGCCGCCCCTGAAAGGAGCGCTAAATTGGCGCTCCTTTCACAAGTCGCCGAAGGTGCGCCGCAAAAGGCTGCGGTGCACCTTCGCCTACTCTTCCTGGCGGGAGGTCCTCCTCGGAGCGCCGGCCGTGCGGAGGGCCGGCTGCTCCGAGGACAACCTGGGGAAGGGGTGACAGCCGCGGCGAGCATAGTGTGCATGTGCTAGAAGATCATTTCTAGTACATGTATGGGATTTTCTCACTTGTGTGTGAACGTTAAATGCGGTTTCAGCGGGAGCTTCCCTTAATTGCGCAATTCAGGTAATTACGTGTGAAAACCATTTGAGGAATCAAGGTTTATTTTCGGTTTATTTTTGGAATTTGTCATTTCCAGTTTATTATCGCTTTGTGGCCCACATGTGATAACGTCCTTGGAAACGATGAAAACACAGTTCATTCCTTTTTATACCTCGAAAGAGTTGAACCCTCTAAATCACGCCCATTTGAGAGTAACACAATGTCCAAAATTACTCTGTCAGGAGGATAATAGATTCATAATGTGCACTTTACAAACATTGTGCTCTATTTTATTTTCTGTTTTTCAGTATTTACCTTTGCTGCAAGGAAAATCCTTAGCAATGATTTTTGAGAAACGAAGCACAAGGACAAGATTATCTACAGAAACAGGTGAATACAAGCTTAAAAGTTATGGCAATAAATACATTTCCCTGTATGGACTGTATAATATTTCTCTTGGGACTACATTTTAACCTTAGACCAATAGAATAAAACACCTAGCCAAATGTTGAACTTCCATATTTCTTCCCTCCCTTGCCCCATTTTTTAAAATCAGCTAAACTGGTGAGCAGTTCTAGAGACCTCAAAAGCTTGTACATTGTTGTGAAATTATAGGTGATCCTAATTGTCTGTGAATTTTGGATTAAGTTTTGTTTCCTACCTAGTGAAGTGGACTGCAGTGCATGAAAGATCATGTCACATAATCTGATTTTAAATGTGCCATGAGATTTTTAGCCTTTAGTAATTAATTGTGATATTTTTTACTACTCAAACAGTGTGAGTCAGTTGAGTGTGTTTATAGAGGTACCTAGGGGTTCAGTTTGTTCTGGTTTAGAGCTCTGAAGATGCATTGAATTCCCATGATCCCTAGACAGCACCGACATTGACATAATGCTTCAGAGAAGGATTCTAGTATGAGTTCAGGAACTCTGTCCTCTGTTATATCCGATCACCCAGAAAACAGGTAAAGCAGTAAGGGCAAAGTTTTCCAAGGACCATGAAAGCCTTTTGGAGCACTGGTTTACATAGTAATCTCCCCTTACTGTCTTCCTTTACTAATCCTCATCCACAAAAAGGGAGACACGAGAGACTACAGCAACTATAGAACCATAGCACTGATTTCCCATGCAAGCAAAATCCTTTTCAAAATTCTACAACATAGACTCCAACCATACATGGAAAAGAGATCCCAGAGGTCCAAGCGAGGTTCAGAGAAGGAAGAGGTATGAGGGACCTCATTGCAAACATACAATAGCTAATGGAACGCACCAGGGAATTCCAGGAAAAAAGATGACAGGAAGAAAATCAATGCATTTGAGATGTGGTGCTGGAGAAGAGTGCTGAGGATCCCATGGACAGCCAAAAGGACAAACAAATGGGTCCTAGACCAAATCAAGCTGGAAACCTCCTGGAAGCCAAGATGACCAAACTGAGATAGTCGTACTTCAGACACATCATGAGAAGAAAGGACTCTTTGGAAAGACAATAATGCTGGGGAAGGTGGAGTGAAGTAGGAAGAGAGGAAGGCTACATACCAGATGGATGGACCTTATTAAGGAGGTCACAGGTATTAAGGGGTTGCAGGAATTAAGCAGAGCAGTGGAGGACAGAGGGTCTTGGAGATGTCTCATCATAGGGTCGCCATGAGTCGAGATGATCTCGAGGGCAACAACAACTTTCTGTGCAGCCTCATTGTCAGCAACTGCTTGGAGTGATTATCACCAAATAGAGAGGACCATTGTAGCTATATTGGTTGTTAAACAATAATGGCCATAAACCTACCTCCTTGTCTTAACTGCTTTACAAGCTTGCAAGAAGTTAAACATGGCAAGAGCTGTAATGCCATCTGTTGGTGAGAACGAAGCAGTTCTTCTGCAATGTCTTAGTATGTGAGGAAGGACAATATCACACTAGTATATATTATTATAGCACTATCTTTCCACTTTAACTGCTATGGCTGCCTCCTATGGAATTTTGGGATTTACAATTTAAAGAGGGACATTTAGAATTCTCAGCCAGAGAGCTCTTAGGGCACACTAAACTACAAATCCCAGAATTCCACAGGAGAAAGCTGTGGCAGTTAGTAGAATAATAGCGTTACAACAGTGTAGTGTGATATTAGCGAAAGAGGCTTTTGGCAAGTTACAGTCTCTCAGCCTCAGAGACAGAAAAAGGCAAACCCCCTCTGAACAAATATTACCAAGAAAATCCTTGGCAACTAAGGTGATAGGTTCACCTTACGGTCGCCATAAGTCAGAAATGATTTGAAGGCACAAAACAATGTGAGGAAGATCCTGCCAGACGAGAATACTTTTATCATATAGTAATTTAGTGTGAAAAGCCAGTGTGGTATATTGGTTTGACTTGAGTGTTAGACTAAGGGCCTTTACAGACTGCCAGAAATAATGCAGCTTGAGTCCACTTTATCTGCCCTGGCTCAGTGCTAGGGAATCATGGGAACTGTAGTTTTTTTGAGACATTGAGCCTTCTCTGTCAGAGAGCTCTGGTGCCACAATAAACTACAGTTCCCATAATTCCCTAGCACTGAGCCAGGGCAGTTAAAGTGGACTCAAGCTGCATTATTTCTGGCAGTCTGTAAAGGCCCTAAGTTTCCAGGAGATCAGCATTCAGATCCTCACTCAGCCATGAAACTCACTGGATGACTTTGAGAAAGTCACACTCTCTCAGCCCAAGAGGAAGGCAATGGTAACCCCCCTCTGAATAATAAATTTTGACTGGAAAATCCTATGATAGCATACCTTCCAACGTTCCACAGATGAAAACTGGGACATGTCTAGCCAAGCAACATTAGAGTTTTAATGAGGAAGAGGCTTCAGCAGTTTGCTTTAGGTCCCAGATCCCATCTGATTTTGGAAGCTAAACAGGGTCAGCCTTGATTAGTACTTACATATGAGACAGCTGAAGCATACCAGGTGCTGTTGGCTATATTTGAGAGGAAGATGGTTGTCAAAAACACCTCTTGAGTATTACTTGCCTAAGAAAACCCTATGAAATTCATGGAGTTGCCGTAGTTGGCTGGCAACTTGAAGACATACACAAGAAAGAGCAAGATTCCACCTCTCCTCTCCTTTCCTCCCTGCTGAGTTGAGTTCAAACTACTTTTGCATTTTGAACTCAGTTTGCAGCAATTGAAGTAAGGTGAGCACAAAGGGGGAAGGTAGGGGAAGGAGAAAAACCTGGGCATTTTAAAAGCAGCTTTAAAAGTGGGATAACAAAGGTTTAATCAGGACAATCCCCACCAAACTGGGACAGTTGGAGTTTATGTGGTAGAGACCATATAATCCAGAGTTGACTTGAAGGCACATAACAGCAAATAGTGTTGTATAGATTTTTCTTCCTCCACCCAATAGCTGGCACGGGTTGGGGGTTGAGCCATATCTAGACAATGTCATGCAGATAGCAGGAGAGCTTTAACCCTTTGCATACAGTTGTACTCTTAGTTTGATTGGTATCCTTGTGCCTTCTGCTTGCATGGGGAAGGGCTTCCATTTGCTTTCAGCCAAGCCAGCAGTGAAGGACCTGCTGCCTTTCCCATCCTCCCCACTCACTTTCTGTGTTGGCAGATTCCAAGTGGAATGGCTGCTAATAGCTGTCCATTCAGAAAGATGAGGGGCCAGAGAGTGATACCAGGGCACTGTGGTCATGACATTCATGTAGAGAAAACTTTGAAAATGTAATAGCAGTATTTGTTTAAAAAAAATGATATAGAAAAGGAATAGATATAGATTCTCTCTTTTTTAAAAAAAAGACGTGCTAGAAGTGATTTGATAGTATTGAAATTTTATATGAAAGATGGCATTACACTAACATTTGTCCCAGGCCATAGGTTTGTTGTACAGCAAGAAGAAAATGCATCAAGTCAGACAATCCCCACAACTATATATACCAGGAAATGATTAGTTACAATTTCTGCTTGTAATGGATTGTAAATTACTATCCACAACAATTTGGAGTACTTAGTTTGCACATTTTAAGGATTATATCTGTTTTAGGGTTTGCTCTCCTTGGAGGCCATCCATGTTTCCTCACATTACAAGATATTCACCTGGGCATTAATGAAAGCATCACTGACACAGCACGGTTTGTAGCATGTCCTGTGACTGTTCCATTTCATTTGTATATTTATATGGTGAAAACATTAAAACCGCTTGAATGTTTCAACTTTCCAAGTTTAGGATGTGATAAAATGTGCATAATTAGAATGGTTAGTCTCCCAGAGCAGCCTATTCATTGTGTGTATGTTTAATAGATAGACTGAATCTGGAGAAAACCCAATTGTATGTTCATGGTTCAAGCTTTGTGTACAATAGTGATTGTAGGCAAACAGAACATCACTAACATGCATGACATACAAAGTTGTTATTCATAATGGCACCATGTCTAACATATGAGTGGAAGGCAGCAGGGATTGTTGAATTTATATTGGAATCAGTGGCTGGTCTATTTATTGTCAATCTGACAAAAGGCTGGGGCAGCTACACTCTAGGTAAAGAAAAACCAACATTTCCCCTTCTCTGGCCCCACGCGAGCCAGAAGATGTCAGAGGCATGACCATACTCTTAATGTCTCAGGTAAATGCATGCAAACCAATATGCCTCTTGCTCTTTTCTGATTTTATATCTTAATATTTATATATGTACCAACTCACACAGTAAATGCTGTCAACATCTATCTGAACACGCTAGTTCTGTGATGGAAAACCTATGGCACGTGTGCCAGAGATGGCATGCAAAGCCATTTTCACCAGCACACGGAGGGTGGGGAGGAGGAAGAGGCATGCCCCTGTTCCTCCTCCTTCCAGACCCTCCGTTGCTGGCAGACCTTTCTCCATAGATTTTAAATTTGTATTTGAAATCTGTTCTCCATTTTGACACCATAGCTTATTGAAGAGGGTATCTATTTCTACTGGTTATTTTTTAAAACAACATGTATAGGAAACCAAAAAGAAGGCAACATAAGCAGTGCCATGCTAGAGCAGACCCAAAGCCTATGCAGTCTAGTAGTCTCTTCACACAGTGATCAGCTAGATGGCTAGGAAAAGTCCTAAAGGAGAATGTGAACACAATAGTACCCACTTACTCATGTTCTTCCGCAACTGGTTTTACACATATATTGTCTAAGGTCCACATTAAGGCTTCACATATTCTGGATTGTACATCATCATCATCATCATCATTTTATTATATTTATTTGTATCTCATCTTTTTTCATCAGTCTCAGACTCAAGGTAGCTTACAAAAGTTAGAACAGATATAGATAAAAAATTTACATCATACGAAAGTACATTGTACAGAATTCCAATAAAATTAAATGCAGTTAAAAACAAACTCTTTTGTTTTGTTGAATGAGTCTGTTTAGTTTCTTTGTGCATGGTTGATTGATATTTTGGTGTAAAATTTAAACTTCTGCAGGCAATGCAAATTACCCAGCAGCAGGAAGAAAAGACTAATAGTTGTCCCATTACTTTTGGTGATATACTAAATAGGCTTTGTATTTATTTTGCTTTCTGTAGGGTATTGTCAACCATGACAGATGCAATCCTGGCACGAGTGTATAAACAGACTGATCTAGAGGTGTTGGCAGAGGAGGCTACAATTCCTGTAATAAATGGACTATCAGATACTGGCCATCCTATCCAGATTTTGGCTGATTACCTTACACTTCAGGTAATGTTCTGTTACCTGATTTACAACTTAGCTTTAAGCAAACTGCAATTTTAAAATTCAGACATAAATTCTAACTGTTTGAGATATAGTATCCTCCAGAAATTTAGAGATTAGCACAGAAATTCAGAATACAAGTAGTGAGCTGAGAGTCACTGGTTCAAATGTTACTAAAACTACACATTTACTAGAGGACCTTCAGCAAGTTGGGCTATTTAGATGCTGACCTCCTTTTATATTCCATTGTCTAAAATGTGTTGCCACCAGATGGAGATCTAGCAGACGCTGACTGTGTGTGCATTGGGTTTGTGTGTGGTAGTGGTGTGTGTGTTAGGCAGAAGTTTAGGTTCTGACAAGGGAAACAAGTGAAGTGGATTCCTCTAAAATACATATGTCATCCTTCAAAAATGCAGAGTTGGATCGTGGCATCTGTTCAGGTTCTGGTAAGGCAATATCAAGCCTAAAACATTTTAGGCTCTGGTAAGGGAAAGTCAAGCAAAACAGAGATCAGGTTTCAATAAGGTGAAGTCAAGCAAAGAAAAGGTTAAGTTCTGATCAAGTCAAGTCAAGCCAAACACAGCACAAGTCAGGTTGTGACAAAGCCAAGTTCAAACAAAGCAGGTAGTAGCTTGGGACCTTATCACACGGGGTCTAAAGCAGACCTAATCCAAAGGGTATCCGTAGCTAATACTTATTATTTCCCCGTGTTTACACATGACGTTGCACCGAAACTCGACAGAACCCGGAGCTAATCCGTAACAAATTGAGATCTTTTGACATTCGGTTTTTCAGGGAAGTACAACCAAGCTTTCGGAATCATTGCGCAAAGGCCGCGCAGGCGAAATACATATGATCACGCAATACGTATTGTGAAGCATTTCCCCGCCATGACCCATGGTTCCCCGCGCTACTTCCCATGGATCTGTGAGGAAGCATCTTATGACGTGTCCTTCCTGTTTGGATTGGGCAACAAATGGGACGGGTAAACATGGTCCTCTCTTTGTAATTTATGGGATTTTCTAACTTGTGTGTGCACGGAGAATACGTTTCCAGGATGCGTGTCCCGGGAAGCGCGATAAATGCGCTATGGCGGTAATTGCGTGTGGTAGGCATTTACATATTGCGGGAGCTCTTTCAGTTCATTTCGGTATAGAACTGAATTTATTCTTATTTCGGTTACTTTTCGCTTCGTGGCCAGCGTGTGATAAGGTCCATAGACAGTTTCATGAAAAGCTCAGGTAGAGGACAAAAAATAAACACTCCCAAACTGAGTCTTAAACATAACTACAGCCCCATCTGCATGGCTGTTTCTCTCTCTGGTGAGCCAAGTCTCTTCTGTTAAATGGGGCTAGTCTGCTTCAGTACTTGCTGATTACAGTGCTGTGATTCTACTGGAGCTTTTGAGCTATACTTGGAGATAGCAACAAGAAAGGTGCAATCAACATGGATCTTGGTGAGTATGTGAGCAAATTTCCTCTCTGATACTTCCTTTTACTTACTGGATTCATCCCCTGAAGACGGAGAGTTAGATTCTTGGTTCATGACGGCTGGGTTATTTAGATGCTGATTTCTTTTTATATTCTGTTATCTAAAGTGTGTTGCCACCAACAGATCCATCATACCTCATTGCCCTATCTCTTCTTCTGAATATTCTTTCCCCTTTATATATGGCTGT
This sequence comes from Phrynosoma blainvillii, assembly GCA_026167975.1. Classification (NCBI taxonomy): domain Eukaryota; kingdom Metazoa; phylum Chordata; class Lepidosauria; order Squamata; family Phrynosomatidae; genus Phrynosoma; species Phrynosoma blainvillii. The sequence goes on from JANUYF010000003.1 coordinate 253,668,514, forward strand.
ACTCCTGCCCGGCACAGCTCTTTTGGTATGTAGTGCTGGGATGAGGAGGCTTAGGGAAGGGGTAAATTTCAAGATTTTGGAAATAAATTATTTTAAGCAGTAGATTAATTACATTTTCTGACCATCTCTTGTTCCTCCTGCCACTTTGACCTGAAGTTCCTGCTCTTGATAAATTCCTGCTCCAGTATTACTGGTGTAACAGTAGAGGAAGGAACTTGCAAACCACTTCTGAGTATTCATTGCCTAAGAAAACCCTATGAAATTCATGGGGTTGCCATAAGTCAAGAGATGATATATGTTTTAATGTGTTTTGTTTTATAGTTTATTGTGTAGAATCATTTTAAGATAATTCTTCTTGTCCTTTTAGACAGTACACCATAGGCAGGCTTTTATTTGTATTCTGAATGTTCATTATGTAAAGCGCTGTGTAAATCTACAACGCTATATAAATAAACAAGAAGAAGAAGAAGAAAACTTGAAGACACATGCATGCACAACAGCAAGAAAGTGGTTACCTCATACAGCATAATCTTTGCCTCATGATATTGGGACAATCCACTTTAGCAGATATTTGATAAACCTTCCTTTACAGTGATGTTTGAAAAATCATAGAATCATAGAGTTGGAAGAGACCACAAGGGCCATCCAGTACAACCCCCTGCCATGCAGGAACTATCAATCAAAGCATACCTGACAGATGGCCATCCAGCCTCTGTTTAAAAACCTCCAAGGGAGACTCCACCACTCTCTGAGGGAGAGTGTTCCACTGCCAGACAGCCCTTACTGTCAGGAAGTGCTTCTAATATTGAGATGGAATCTCTTCCTGTAGCTTGCAGCCATTGCTCCAGGTCCTGTTCTCTGGAGCAGCAGAAAACAAGCCTGCTCCCTCCTCAATATGACACACTTTCAAATACTTAAACAGGGCTATCATATCACCTCTTAACAGCCTCTTCTCCAGGCTAAATATACTCAGTTCCCTAAGTCATTCCTCATAGGCCATGGTTTCCAGACCCTTCACCATTTTAGTTGCCCTCCTTTGGACATGCTCCAGTTTGTCAACATCCTTTTTGAATTGTGGTGCTCAGAACTGCACTTAGGGCAGAAAAGGAAATGCATAGTATTCCAGATGGGGCCCGACCACAGCAGAATACAGTAGCCCTATTACTTCCCTTGATCTAAACACTATACTTTTATTGATGTAGTCTAAAATTGCAGTGGCTTTTTTAGCTGTTGCATCACATTGTTGACTCATGTTCAACTTGTGATCTATTAGGACTCCTACATCCCTTTCATATGTAGTCTCGTTAAGCCAGGTGTCCCCCATCTTATATCTATGCATTTCCTTTTCTGCCCTAAGTGCAGTACCTTACATTTCTCTGTGTTGAAATTCGTTTTGTTAGCTTTGGCCCAGCTTTCTAATCTATTAAGGTCATTTTGAATTTTCATCCTGTCTTCTGGGGTATTAGCTAATCCTCCTAATTTGGTGTCATCTGCAAATTTGATAAGTATGCCCCCTATTCTTTAATCCAAGTCAGGGGTCGGCAACCTTTTTGGGGGTGGGGCCAGTCCCCCTGTCCCCTGATGCCCCCCAGGCTGTGGTGGTGCGCGCGTGCATGCGCACTACCACCACCGTGGTGTGCATGCATACATGAGCGCGGGGCGCCATTTTGGATGGCGCCCTGTGCTCTCGCGCGCAATCACAGAGCGGCAGGCGCCATTTTGGAAGGCCAAATGGCACCCACTGTGGTGCGCTTGCATGTGTGAGCGCCGTTTTGGAAGGCCAAACGGCGCCGTGAGGCATTCCAAAATGGCATCCGTCATTGTGCGTGCATGAGCGCGGGCGCCATTTTTCTTTCCAAAATTACCATGTATGGATGTGAGAGCTGGACAGTTAAGAAAGATGACAGGAAGAAAATCAATGCATTTGAGACAATGTGGTGTGGAGAAGAGTGCTGAGGATCCCATGGACAGCCCAAAGGACAAACAAATGGGTCCTAAAGCAGATCAAACCAGAAACCTCCCTGGAAGCTAAGATGACCAAAGTGAGGCTGTTTTATTTCGGGCACATCATGAGAAGGGAGGACTCATTAGAAAAGACAATAATGCTGGGAAAGGTGGAGGGAAGTAGAAAGAGAGGAAGGCCACATGCCAGATGGATGGACTCTGTTAAGGAGGTCATGGGTATTAAGGGATTGCAGGAATTAAGCAGAGCAGTGAAGGGCGGAGGATCTTGGAGATGTCTCATCCATAGGGTCTCTATGTGTTGAGATCGACTTGAGGGCAGTTAACAACAACAAAAACAATACCATCAATACCATCAACCAAAAACAATGTAATTTTTAACTATGCTTTTAAAAGTTTATTGTACATCGCTTTGAGTCCCAAACTGGGGGAAAAGGCAGGATATTAGTAGTAGTGGTAGTAATAATAATAAACTTAAGTAGCTGGTAATAGTTAGCAATTAGGAAATTGTTTATGTTCCAAATGGCTCTTTCACAATAATGATGAGACAGTCTCATAAAGAGTGAATAGGATGGTTCAGAGTTGATTTGACCCACATGCAACCTTCACTAGTCCATCTTGTTCTTTATGAGCAGTTCCACATTGTATATGGCAACTGTGTTCATTTCATAAGTGTTTTATGATGAAATATGTAAAGAACAACAGGTATGTAGCCCTCGTTGAACACTCACTTCTGGGTGCCTCGGTGCCCAAATTGACCTGCAACTCCCCTACAGTATTTATGGACACATTTCTATTATTCACACTTTGTATGCCTGCTTCAGGAAACACCAGCATATTCATGGCAAAACCATTTGCTGTGCAAAGATGAATCACTCAAGTTCTGAGTGGGTGTTCTTCAGTTTACTTGAAGGAAGCAAAAAAAATTAAAAAATGGAAAACTGTGGGAGCCTTACAGTGTACGCAGATGACTCTTTCCATAAATGTATATTATGTGTGTCCCCCTCCCCGCTATAAATATTGTTCAGGAACTGAAAGAACACAGTAATGGAGGAGTAGGGGCTCTGTTTGCTAGGTACTCGGAGAAGCTGTTGCTCTTTTAGCCTTTGTAAACTGCTTTGAATGATGTAACGCCATGAGATCTAATTAAAAAAGAAATCATGGCCCCATTACAGTGCAGAGTGAAACAAATCACTTTTCATCTATATTTTTTGTCTGCTAACAGCCTCCCGGTTTGCCTACCACTCCTACAGTGTCTTTTGTCACCAAAAATTGAAAGGCTTTTAGTAATTACAAATGACTCACTGTTCTTATGTAACAATTCATTGCCTACTACCATGCTGACACTTATCCCTTGCCAGTCACTGCCTGAGATACCAGCTTAGAGCTGTATTCCCATTCATATTTCATCCTGTCTTCATTTATATGGTTTAGAAGGATGGACACAACAGCTGGGAGTTAATACAGTAATTGGTTTTCATCATTGGATAGACTATGCTTCTCCTCTCCAGAAATATGTAATGGAAACCAGTTGTTATTGGCTTTATTCAGGCCTATTCTACATTAGAAAACCATTCAAAGCTATATCTAGAAATGCTATAGCCTTTAATTTGAATACATTATGTGATTTAGAACTACCCTGTTGGGACTATTTTGCATAGTTTATTATATTTGTAGTATGCATAAACAAGACCAGAGTTATATAATGCACACAAGACCCATTCCTGGTCACTGACAACAGTGCTGAGATTCCAATAGTTTGTTTTTGGGTTGTTGGTTTTATTAAAATATTATTTAAGATCACACATTTTCCAGTTTATTTCTAAAGCTATAAGAATCAATCTAGAAACATCTTTAAAAAAAAAAAAAAAAAGGCAAAAGAACACAAAGTTGCAACATATACTGTGGCATTTTAAAAATCTAATATAAAGGCAACACTAGTATTCTGTGGAATATACCAAAGGCACTCACCATCTTGTGTGTGCCTTTAAGTCATTTCTAATGTATGGTGACCATAAGGCAAAGCTATCAGGCTGAGAGAGTGTGACTCACCCAAAGTCATCCAGTAGGTTTCCATGGCTGAGCAGGGAATCAATCCCTGGTTTCCTGAGTTGTAGTCCAACACTCAAACCATTATACCACACTGCTCTCTAGTCATCTACCCTTGGAAATATATGCTGTAGAATTGTAAATATGTATGGATATAGAACAAATAGAAGTAGGCTGAATGGGCTAAAGTCAACATTTATCCTACATAAAGTAGACCTAATGAAATTAATGGGATTTGTTAGTCATAACTAAAGTTTGATAATTTATGTGGATCTTGATGCAGGTCCAACACTGCATTTAATGAAATCTAAGACTTCCAGTTTATGTATCATGCATGCTCCTGTGCAACTAGCTCACATTTGGCTATAGCTAAAGGAACTAGTGAATGTAATTTCATAGCTTCTGTTTATAAACCTTGAGAATTCTTGGAGAACAGGAAATGTTTCTGCATACAAGAGATGGACCACCTTTAAAAAAATAAATAAATTGGAAAACCTGGGCAACTACCAATCAGAAGAGGTTCTAAAACTGATAGTTAAATAATCTGTGTATGAGCACTATAAAGAATGTTGTGATTGTTGAGAGCCAAGTTGAGTGCCTCAAAAATAAGTATTGCCATACAATCTTCTGTCTTTTAAAAGCAACAACAGAATTACAAGCTTAGCAGATAAGGGTAATCCTGTGGATGTAGTGTATCTTGGTTTCAGTAAGACTTTGAACAAATTCCCTCTTGATATTCCTGCAGACAAGCTAGGAAAATGTGGTCTAGATGATGCTACTGATAGATGGATTTGTACTGATGGATGCTCTGTTCACAGAGCAAATCCAAAGAGATTCAGAGCTCACCAATGATTCCTGGAGAGAAGGGACAAGTAGGTTAGTACAGGATTCTGTCCTAAACTGTTGTTCAACATCTTTATCAGTGACTTGGATCAATGAGAAGAAGGGGTTGAGAGGCTTAGCTAAACAAGACTGAGTGCTGTGGTGTGGTGGCAACGGAGTTTTAGCTTGTATCCATGGAGTCTGGAACAGAGTGGGGATGGGAGAAGCAGGGTGCTAGACTGGGTTGGGGGTGCTGATCCCTCTTGGAAATGATCAGACAAAATTGGACTAAAGACTGCTGTATAACTCCCTTGAGGAGTTAACAGTCAGTGTATTAAATGATCAAGCATAATTTTTAAAGAGACAGCTATTATAGTTGAACTCACCTACAGATAACAAAGATTGAATGCAATCTGTATACACTTACATGCTAGTAATCTACACTGAATACAGGGAGAGGACTTTTAAGTACTGATTGTGCACATTGATACCTATGAATGATTGAATTGCAATGAGAGAATGCTATGATAGCAATGGGAGGTACTATGATAGTAGCTGTGGTGGCCTGACTGGAAACCACAAATCACAGCAGGAAATAGACTGGGGTTTCTAGTTTAGTGTGCCCTAAGAGCTCTCTGGCTGAGAATTCTAAATGCCCTCCCTAAACTGCAAATCCCCGGATTCCACAGGAGGCAGCCATAGCAATTAAAGTGGAATAATACCACTGTAACTGTATAGTTGAATATTGTCCATAGTATAACGCTCAAAGCATTGCCTCACACTGGTTCTCATAAAATATATATACTGTAGATTTTTAGTTGAGCTAAGGGTGGACTTACTACCTGGAGCAGAAGGACAGGGCAGGGGAGCTGGGGGGGGCACTTTTACTTTCTGTGCTAGATAAACATCTGAAGAAGTAAGGCCTACTACAGCATTGTAACTCAATGTCATTGTGTGAGTACCATCTATATATTTTTTTCGGTAATTTTCGTTTGCACTGTGTATATGAGACAACTCCTCTCAATATTTTAGACCTTTAGGGTATTGATCACTCATTTGTGAATCATAGAATCACAGTTAGAAGGGGTTCCAATGTCATCTAGTTTAACCCCTTGCCAATGCAGGAGTCCACAGTATGGCACTCCTGAGAGGAGGAAATCCAAGCTGTGCTTGGAAATCCCAAATAAAGGAGAATCCACCATACTCCAAAGCACTCCTCTTAGTATCCTTGTTGTTCATGATGCAGGCAGAAAAAGACTACGGTATGTTGTAAATGAATGCATTATACATAAAGCCCAAAAGTAAATTTTCATTCCATAGACATAATGATAGCCTGATCATTCAACACAGGAGCAATGTTTAACTGGGATAAATTCTCAGTAGAACCAGTAAGAGAAACCTAACAGGCTACCAGAAAAGGTTTAAATGGTATAGATTGACATTGGGCACTCAGTCTCTAAAACAGGGGTAGGCAACCTAAGGCCCAGGGGTAGGCAACCTGCCGCCGCCACCACCGCTGCCTGCCATGATGATATTGATTATTGTTGTTATTACTTGTTCTTGGGGTTTTCTTGGCAAAATCTCCACAGGGGTTTTGCCATGGCTTTTCTGGGGCTGAGAGAGTGTGCATGCATTTTTTAAAAATATTTATTTATTTATTTATTTATTTATTGGTGCTTCGGGCCCCCAATTGTCTGAGGGACAGCAACCCGGCCCCCGGCTCAAAAAGGTTGCCTACCCCTGCTCTAAAAGTTTCGCCATCACTGTTCTAGTGCATCAACTTTACAGTTGATACCAAATACAGGGGTGCCTTTTTTTCCTTCCTCTTTTAATTTTAACCTGCTCACATATTTTCTTTTGTTTTTACTTTGAATGTTTAGGACTTCTCCAAGTAAAGAAATCCATCTTGTGCTTCTCATTGTGTAGATGAGAAAGAAATCCTCATTCTTTCCAAAGCTTGGCTTCTGCATAAGCTGTAGAACCTTAAAGAAAATTTCTTGATTCTTCAAGTTTGGGCTGATTTAAGAACATAAGAGTTATGCTGGATTAGACTGAGGAACAGAGGAACAACCTGCATGCCAGTGTTCCCCCCCCCTCACACACACAAAAAAACACACCCCAATTTTTGAGTTCTTGGGTTAATCAACAGAACTATAGTGTTCAAATGAAAGGAGTAAGTACTGTAGTACCGTTTGTTCTGCTTTGGTCAGACCTCATCTGGAGTAGGTGTGTGGGCACCACAATGTAAGAAGATATCAACAAGTTATAATGTGTCTAAAAGCAAGTGACTATAAGAAATTGAAATGCTTGGAAACTGATTCCTAAAAGGAATTAGAGTGTTGGGTATATTTAGCCTGGAGGAGAGATGATTGAAAGATGATGTGATTGCCATCTTCAGACATCAAAATTTGTCACATGCAAGATGGAACAAGCATGTTTCTCTTGCTCCAGAGAGTAGGACCCATATAGTGGGTCCAAATTACAACATATCAGATTCTGATTAAACATTAGGAGAAACCTCTTCCAGGTAAGAGCTGTTCAGTAGTGAATCAGACTACCCTAGAGTAGGGTGGACTCTTCTTCATTGGAGGTTTTTAAACAAATGGTGAATGGCCATCTGTGAGAGATGGTTTAGCTGTGGACTCCTACTGGTGGGTTTGGAGTAGATGACCGACCTCTACAATTTTATGTTTCTCTGCAATGATAATAGTGGTACAGAGTATAATTCACTGTAATAATACTGACACTGTAAAGTTAATGCACCAGAACATGATGGTGAACCTTTTAGAAACTGAGTGCCCAAACTGCAACCCCAAACCCAAATATTTATTGCAAAGTGCTCCATCCCTCTGGCTATCTAGTAATGAACTCTGATGAATGCTGTGCTGGGGTGACAGCATGCATGCTCACAGAGAAGGCTCTGAGTGCCCTCTCTGGCATGCGTGCCATAGGTTTGCCACCACTGCTCTAGAACATTTTTAGCAAGGCAATGAGAGGAACAATTGGCAATATGATGACTGGGAATAATCCCTACTGGCCAACTAAACTACAAATTATGAGCATGATTATAAATATGATACATTTCATAGTTAACAAATTCTGTTAACTGTGCTGTTGGTGATACTGTTGTTGCCCAGATCATCCATTGCCTTATAATTGCTTTAAAAAATCCACAGTTACCGTGTTGTGCTAATTCTTTTGTTTTTGTTAGGAACACTACGGGTCTTTGAATGGATTGGTCCTCAGCTGGATAGGTGATGGAAATAATGTTCTGAATTCTATTATGCTAAGTGCTCCTAAATTTGGGATGGATCTACATGTTGCAACTCCAAAGGTAAGAAAATAATGGGGTTGGGGAGACAAGAATGTTTGAGAAAATTTGGATAAATTTTCTGAAAAATATACAATTTATAAGTATTCAGCTCTGGCCCAGTGCTGAACCATATCAGATCTGGTCCAATTGTATAAACATACAATCCATATATCACTACCTGCATGGGACAGTTTCCAGAGTTTCAGGCTACAGTGCATTCTGAGAAATCTGGGAATGTAGTTCTGAAGGGTGGCTGCGACATAACTTCTTAACTTAGCAGTTAACTGCCACCACTTGTTCTGTTCCCTGTTAAGACTGGATGATTGAGAATGCCAGACTGGTGCTGTATTTATCTGAATGCAAATCCATCATTCATTTTATCCTGTCCTTTAGCTGAACATATAGTAAGTTGATGGAACAAACGTATGGGCTATATAAGGTAACCATTGAACACCCAGTTCTAAAATCATTGACAAAACCAGCACTTTTTCATTATATGGGCTTAAAACGAGATAAGGAACAATAGAATTAGATGCATCCACTTTGATGGACAGATTTTTGGGTGCTACATTGAGTCATGTGAGTCATTCTGCAGGCAGAAAGCCCAGTCTATGTATGCTAGACAGCTCCCAGTGGCCCCAGACAAGTGGAAATGTTTTTTATTTTGAGTTCCTGTCAGATGAACCCACTTGGGGAAAACTCAATTTTGATTACCTGTATTTCTGTTGATGACATGAAAAAAAACTTTGGAATATCCTTGTAATTGAAGCTAGATGGATTAAAGATATAATAAAAGCCTTACTAGATCAGGAAAAAGGCTGTCATCCTGTTTACACAATAGCCAACCAAGTGCCTGCTATAGTAAGATATGAGTGCAATAGCACCATCTTGCTCATGTTCCCCGGTGAGTGGCATTATGGCCTCTGATACAGGAGGTGACTAGCAGCTGTGGATGGCACTAAGCACCATAAATCTGTCTAATTCATTTTAAAGCAGTCCAAGTTTCTGGCCCTCACTACAGCTTGAAATAGCAAATACAACACTGTGTGAAGGTGACACAATTATATGCTCAGGTTTTCTTTTTCTGAGTGCCTTCAAGTCCCTTGCAGTGATCCTAGGGCAAACTTACCATGGGGTTTTCTTGGCAAAATTTGTTCAGAGGAGTTGCCTTTGGCTTGCTTTGTGGCTGAAAGAGTGTGTCTTGCCCATGGTTTTCCATGGCCTACTGAAGATTCGAACCCTGCTCTCCAGAGTCATAGTCCAACACTCAAACCACTTTTCATTTTCATTTTCACTACTGTGTACATCATGCTGTGTAGAAAAACTGTTCTTAATGCTCAGTCTGTGTTAGTAGTGAAAATGAAATACATTGTACCATTGTCATCTTTTTCAACAGGGTTTTGAGCCAGATCCCATGATGATTCAAATAGCCGAAGATTATTCCAGAAAGGTATGAACATGGGTTTTTTCAAATGTGTTTTATTATGCATGTCATGTGAACTCTATTTACTTCCTCTGCTTTGTTTATGTTAGTACCGCACCAAATTGTTTTTTACTACTGATCCTCTTGAAGCTGCCAATGGAGCTCATGTTTTGATCACAGACACATGGATCAGCATGGGGCAAGAAGAAGAAAAACAAAAGAGAGTGAAAGCCTTTCAGGGTTACCAAATCACAATGCAGGTAAAATACAAAAGTTTTTTCTTTTCTTACCTCTCCTTTCCTTTCCTTTCCTTTCCAGTTTCCAGCAGATAGTTTAAAAAACATATTGAGCCGCATTTCCATTAGAGATTTGTGGTAGTTCTTTGTGGAAATTTGAAAGAGTAGATATTTCTGCTTATGACAATGTGGAAGTTGTTGTTGTTGCTGTTGTTGTGCGCCTCCGAGTCATTTCCGACTTATGACCTTAAGGCAAACCCATCACTGGGTCTTCTTGGCAAAATTTGTTCAGAGGAGGTTTGCCATTGCTTTCCCTGAGGCTGAGAGCATGTGGCTTGCCCAAAGTCTCCCAGTGGGTTTCATAGCTGAGTGGAGAACTGAACTATGCTAAAGTAGCTGTTGCTTGTTTCTTTGTGTATGTGCCCTCAAGTTGTCTATTTGACTTTGAATTTCATAGGTAAACAATACTTGGAGGAAGTTTGCCATTGCTTTCATCTGAAATATAGCCTAACTCACCAGCTAACTCACGGGCTATATTTCACCACCACATAATCTAGTGACTTCAGATATTTAGGTAATGCAATGTTAAGCAAGAAGAAGATGCAATATGGAGAAAATGTTTTTCCTCAGTTTGTTGTAAAACACAAGAAGCATCCAGGAATGGGCTGAGTCCTCTCACCACCCAGTATGGACAAGGGTGTGGTGGCCAAGGTCTTTTGGATTGCTGCTGGTGAGCTTGGCTCCTTGCTCAAGTTCCACATATGGCAGAGGGGTCCCACAAGCACATCATGTGAGTGGGCTAAAAGAGGAATCCTTAATCCATTCATAGATGCTTCCTTCACACCATACTAGAATGTACCTTCAGAATAAGTGACCAGTGTTCTAATCTTTAATTGCAAAGAGCTATAAGTAATGGTTGCATAGATGAACAGAATGCATCTGCTTTTGTTGTGAAACAGGGAAATGGGGGGGAAAAACACTGTAAAGTTCAGCATTTAGGTGGGAATATCTGTAAAGGATGGACACTTTTCAGTCTGAAGCCTAAAAGTTTAAATGAGAGGTCCAGTGAAGTATAAACTTAACTCAGATTTTTTATTTTCTTTTTAATGTGAAACCAGTATTACCTCTCTGTTATCTCTTGTCTCCCCCCCCCGCCCCCCGCCATGAGATACTTGTTTAAGATGTTTATTTAGTTGCCTAATGGATTTTTTCTGATGGGTGTTGGGTATACACATTATGGTGACCTTTATTTTCGCATGGTTTGCCAAACTCCCTTTCCACCACTCTCCCTTTGCAGTTTTAGCATCTTCACTAAGATATTAAAACTTACTTTGACTGAACTGTGCAAATTTGCTTGCTAGAAATAAAAATGTGTCAAGTGGAGTAGGATTCATATTTGTGAGTATGAAAATATGTAATGTAAGGGTTTTTAAAAAGCCGTTTGGATGAAGTATTACTTATAACATTTGAAAATTGAATCTAATGAAATATTTAAAGCAGGTACTTGGAGAAACTATCCTTTTTATTAAATCAATAGATCAATTGACTGTATTTTAAATTTGTTTCCCAGAATACCAATAATAGGTGTGTTACAGACCTTTGTGTATATATTAGATCAATATGTAATGAGTTATTGATACTTGTGGCTTCTAGGATATGATTTAATACACAATTATCATCATAAAAAATTATGTTGACATACACAGAATGTACTCAATGATTCACCAACATTTTTATTCTGATGCTGGAGATGAAAAGCCATAGCCAATACTTCTTGATCACACTGATATATTTTGAGCAACTCCATGTGTGTTTATAGGTATACCTCTTACCATGAGGTAGACTTGTTCCTGGGCATTACTTCTTTAATAGAAAATTTGATGCTAGACTCAGACATAGCATGGAAAGAATAGGGGTAGCTTCCTGCTGCATGAAAAACAAGAGTAGCTCAGCATGTTCCAGCAAACGTTTTATCCAAAACAAGCAATATGCACATATAAAATGAACCAACCAGGTCAGATAAGCTTTACATTAGTAAACAGTAACTAAAGACCACTTGAACACTTCTTCCAAAATGAATCCATGCATTATTTTTTCTTTCTTTCATCGGTTTCTCCTTTTCTTGTGATTTCCATTTTGGTGACCAAATTTGTAGATCCATGCTTTTTTTCTTTTTCTTCTTTTTAACATGCTAAGAATAGCTGGTGAGGCAGATTCATCTGTCCTCCACTTTTCTCTGTTTTGCTGTTCACGCATGCTCAGTAAGGGATTCTGGATGTAGCTGCTGTTTACTTTGCATGTTGTAAGCAGGTACACATGCTGCAGTAGGATAAATTAGTGCAGAATCCTGCTCTCTCCCACCTCAGGCTTTGTTTATTGCATTGTTTACTGCAGACATGCTGCTGAAATTGAACACTGAGAGCTTGTTTCTCATCTTCCCAATGCTGAGCTGCTAAAAACCCTCCAGCTAGATGGAGGGCAAGAAGGAAAAGGGGGCTTTGTTGTTGTTGTGTGCCTTCAAGTTGTTAACAGCATGGGGAACCTAAGGTGAATCTATCATGGGGTTTTCTTGACAAGATTTGTTCAGAGTAGGTTTGCCATTGCCTTCCTCTGAGGCTGAGAGAGTGGGTGTAAGCCTCCAAGCATGAGTTCTGCCAGATCAAACAAGACCAGAATCCCCCTTTCATCTCTTTTGTATTCCTAACACCCCTTCCAGCCCTCTCATTCCTGGGGACTCCAGATGTTGTCTAGGTGTTGTAAAGTCCATGGAGCATCATCAATGAAAATCAACCCTTCTCATTTCCCAAATATCAAAACAAACTTTCCACTTTGGAAATCTTCTCAGGATCCATTGAAAGGCAGTCAAGCTTTTGCTTTTCCATGGAGCCTCTATGGATTGGGGTTGGCTTTAAGGTATAAATAACACCCCAAAACCTAGCCTCTTCGCTGCAGTTACTCCCCCCCCCACTTGTTCAGTGGCTGTTGCCCTCAGGCTTCAGTCAGAGTCACTGTTCCTTCGTCTGTTCCTGTCTACTGCCCTAAATACTCAAGCCTTGCTGTTTAAGCTGCTCCTGCTTTCCCACATCCCATGGACCATTTCTTCAGAATAGGTGAATATACCCCCTTATCCACCCCACAAACTCTGCTATCACCTTTTACTTTTCTATACAGTTGGCCTACTGTATCCACAGATTTTTTTCCACTGATTCAAGCATCCACAGCTTGAAAGTATTCAAAGAATATATAAATTTCAAAAAGCAAACCTTGATTTGCCCATTTTATATAAGGGACATCATTTTACTATCCATTGTATATAATGGGACTTGAGCATCCATCGATTTTGGTATCCACGGGGGACCCTGGAACCAAATCCCAGTGGATATCAAGGGCCCACTGTATTTGGTTACTCTGTATTCTATGTGAGCAAGTGAATTACTGTAGTGTGTGTGTTCTTTTATATTTCTAACAATAAAATTCATGGAATTCCCCATGCCTGGAGTCTTTATCAGTTATTATCAGTATAGTTGGTGCTTACTTCCTGCAGATGTTACCCCTTCCTGCAAATCCAAGCTAAACATTACCCAAATTTATTAAAGATAGATTGCAGCTGTCAATGGAGCCCCACACATTTTGGGTAACCGGGAACTTGTCTTTGGATAACCCACTGGGTTTCATGTCTGAGCCAGGAATCAAAGCCTGGTTTCTAGAGTCATAGTTCAACACTCAAGCCACTATGCCACACTTGCTGGCCAGACCTAAAAAGACTTTGTAAAAAGGAGGTTCTTTTTGTTAACTTAGGTATGCCCATATCCAAAAGCTGTTCAATTAGGATATCCATGAATTTTGTATGACAAGACTGGTCTGTAGCAAATGGAATGTCCTCTTTACATACCGTAGTTTAACGTTTATGCAACACTTTTGATGTTGCTATAAATGCTTTTATATACAAAGTATCTCACAAAATGTATTTTGTAACTGGATATAGATTGGGAAAATACATTTAATTATAGTTATATGCTTGAAGTAGATTTCTAAGGATCTAAGGAATATGGGATAAATATGCATTCCTAGAAAGCCAAACCCATAGATTAAAAATTCTAAGGGTGTAGATTCACAAAAGCACTTTTCTCTGACAACATAGGCCTGTGATGAAAAAATATCTTTCAGTATTGTAACTGTTTTTAATGTATTTTTGGGTGCTGAATTCAAAAAACACAATAAAAATGTCATATCACACACAGTTCTTTCACAAATTTGTCATTTTAATCAATTCAGTTGTTACTCAACTTTAAGTGCAGAAAGCTATTTTTGAATTTTGCGATTTTGCAAAAGTGTATCTTTTAGTGCTTCTGAATGGATTTTTGTGTTTCATATTCAATTAAAGTGTTTTGAAAGCCTATTAGAAGATTTTAATCCCTTACTCTTTAATCTCTTACTCTTTGCAGGATCATTTCATTCAGTCATATATTACAGCAGAAAATATACGCTGATGGAGCATGTCCGAGCTTATTTTTACATTTAGAATGCCAAATTCCTATAAAACCATATCCATTTTTAAAAAAAGTTTTTATGGCTCTCGATTTTGCAGTCTTGTGTAATGGTTCTTCAAGTGATTTGTATGAGTACTTCTGTTTTTGTGGGAAGATCAGAGGGAGCGTCCTATATAAGACTTCCAGCAGAGCAGATACATATACATTAGTATATTAATGCAATTAATATATTGTAGGTTAATGTGTTTTTGTTGTTATGTGCCTTCAAGTCATTTCTGACTTATGGCGACCCTAAGATGACCCTATCATGGGGTTTTCTTGGCAAGTTTCTTCAGAGGGGGTTTGCCATTGCCATCCTCTGAGGCTAAGAGAGTGTGACTTGCCTAGGGCCACCCAGTAGGGTTCATGGCTGAGCAGGAATTCAAACCCTGTTCTCCAGGGTCATAGTCCAATGCTCAAACCACTACATTTGTTTAGAAAGAGAGAGAGAGAGAGTCATCTCGAACTTTCAATTTACAGTCACTCACTCACTCATATGCTTGATATAACCATATAACCATATAACATATAGTAACACTGTCTGGCCCATTTACAAGACCTGTCCAATCCTCTCTACTCAGTATAGATATATTTGGTGCCGGCTTCATTTCATAAAACTGCCCCAACTTAACCATTTCTGTTTTGTTTTAGTGGTACTATAGCTACATTACAATAGTGATGGACAATCCCCAGTTAGTAAGAAACTGTAGAGATGCAAGTTTGGTTTAGTGAGGAGCAGTAAAGCAGTTATGTTTTTATGGTGATTTGAGTATTTTTTTTAATTACTTTCCAGCTGTTTTTTCAACAGATTTTTTAAAAGGAGGAGTCTAGGGGCTTTGCTGATCTTGAAGTGGGCTTTGGGTACTGAAAAGCAAGCTCCAAGAGATTGAAAGAATTCCCTGGCTGCACTTTCTCCAGTCTCCACCCTTGGTTTAGAGGAGCTGCTTAATCCTAGCTGTGGCGGATGTAGATGAAGGATGGATAGAAACTGTGTGGGAAGCACTCAGGCTGTTCAGTCACATAAGATGGTGTCAGGTTGGACCATCTTTGATAGTTCCATAACACTACAGTAATAAATGAGAACAAAAGAGGGGGAAAATGGCACTGGAATTAAAGCAAACCAGGGGAAGAGAAACACAGGGCCTTTTCAGACTGCCAGAAATAGTGCATATTGAGTCCACTTTAACTGCCCTGGATCAGTGCCAGGGAATCATGGGAACTGAGGTTTATTGTGGTACCAGAGCTCTCTGACAGAGAAGGCTCAATGTCTCAGAAAAAAATACAATTCCCATGATTCCCTAGCACTGAGCCAGGGCAGTTAAAGTGGACTTAATTTGCACTATTTCTAGCAGTCTGCAAAGGCCCACAAACTCCCCAAATTTCTTGTGTTTATTCAAATTTGTAATGTATTTTGGGATGGTCTATATTTCTTTCATGAGGACCAAACTGATAAAAGAGTTTATGTGCTTCAGAAAGAACTGAGAAGTCCAATTCCCAAAGTTTTCTAAAGCATAGTTAGCCTTTTAATAAATGTAGGCGCTTTGAAAACCTACTTTATCTCTTGGTCTCACCTGACAGTACAACATGAAATGAATGTAGAGGAACAAATTATATAAATATATCTTTTCTTCCCCCACAAGCCATGTATGCCATATTTTACATAAAAGTGATAAGGTGTCATGTCTATGCCAAATACTCCTCCCCTACACACTAAAAGAAAATGAATGCTGAGTGTACAGAGAAAGGACTAAATACTTCCTATCCCTTATTCGGTTGCAAAGCATAGAACTTGAAACAGACAGCTCACACAGCAATAAGCAAGAGAGCAATTACTTTAATAACTATTAAGAGGGCTAAACAACCAGAAGTAGAACGCATACCCAATTCTTTCAGCTTATTAAACTCTTGTTATATCCTAGCAGTGTTGCCAAAATTAGAAACCAATATTAACAGATATAGTAGGTGTTACATCGTTGCAGCTATGAGCTTGGTGTGTGGTCTTATATTATTCATGTTGTACATCCTAAATCTGTATATATTTTATTTTCAATCTGTAGACTTGTAAAGTGGCATCTCCTGATTGGACATTTTTACACTGTTTACCCAGAAAGCCAGAAGAAGTTGATGATGAAGTCTTTTATTCTCCACAATCACTGGTGTTTCAAGAGGCTGAAAACAGGAAATGGACAATTATGGTATGGGCACGCTAATCTTATAGACACAAATAAGATATTGTACTGCCATGTAGGTGATGTCACTTAGTTCTACTAACCTTGGTAGTTACAATCTAAACTTTACCTCAATATATCAAATTTTAGGCCTATATTGATACAGTTAGCTTAGGAGCAGAGAAGGAAATATTCCATTATTTTGACCTCGTTTGCAAGGATGAATAATTACTACAGTTTTATCCAGTTTGTAGAGGAAAACATTATTTTAGCATTGTTACCACTTGGTATTTGTACATTCAAAAGTGTTTCAGGAAATTATTCTATGCAGAAATATAGCTGGTTCTCCTTTGCATGAAAAATATGTTGTATGAAAACTGATTTTTTGCATGAAAAACCTTTCCAGATAGTCACATGGTAATTTCATGCAAGAATGATGGGTATTTAAGTGGTTCTGAAAGAGAGACACATTCATGAAGAATATTAGCTGTGATGGCTGTTTGCTAACTCCAGAATAGTTACTCAAGAGCAACAATAGGAGAGGGCTATAGCTCTCATTTGACCTGAATAACATTTCAGATGAATTCAAGGACAATTTAAGAAACAGATTTGAACTATTTAATATAATTGACCAGGAATCTGAAGAACTGTGGACAGAAGTCAAAGACATAATTAAGGACAAGAAAACACTAACAGTGTCCAAAAAGAAAGATAAGAAACAATGGATAAAAGATGAAACACTTCATGCAATAAAAGAAAGGAGAAAAGCAAAAGCAAAGGGAGATAGGAACAAAGCCAGAAGTATGACCACAACTGTTCAACGTCTGACACGCGGGGATAAGGAGAAATACTACAATGACCAATGCAAAGAAATGGAAGACAACAACAATAAAGGAAGAATGAGAAACCTCTATCAAAAAATTCGAGAAATTAAAGCCATGTTCAAACCGAGGGCAGGGATGCTCTATGGAGAAAAAAATATCATAATACAGGAACAAGAAGAAATAAAAAGGTGCTGGAGGCAATACACAGAAGAGTTATACAAAAGATATGAGAGAATGAATTATATTTGGAATGAGGAGCCATATGAAGACAAAACCCACATTTTAAGAAGTGAAGTGGAATCTGCAATAAAGGAAATGGGGAAAAAATAAATCACCGGGAACAGATGATATTCCAATTGTACTGCTACAGTGCCTATAGACAGATGTAACTTGAGTGCTAACTGAAATATGGAAAACAAAGTGGTGGCCAACAGACTGGAAACAATATACGTACCAGTTCACAAAAAAGGAGATACAAAAGACTGCAGCAACTATAGGACAATAGCATTAATCTCGCATGCAAGCAAAATAATGCTCAAAATTCTGCAGCATAGACTCCAACCATACATGAAGAGAGAAATTCCAGAGGTACAAATAGGATTCAGAAAAGGAAGGGGCACTAGGGACCACATTGCAAACATACAATGGTTAATGGAGTGCACCAAAGAATTCCAAAAAAGCATGTTTTATAGACTACAGCAAAGCATTTGATTGTATAGATCACAAAAAACTATGGAATGCACTTAAAAACATGGGTGTGCTACTACATCTGATAGTCCTGATGAGGAATCTGTACCAAGGACAAGAGGCCACTGTCAGAACAGAATTCGGGGAAACAGTGTGGTTCCCAATAGGCAAAGGGGTCACTACCACCCTACTTGTTTAAACTTACATGCTGAAAACATCATAAGAAAAGCAGAATTAGTATCAGAAAAAGGAGGAGTTAAGATAGGAGGAAGCAACATTAACAACCTAAGATATGTGGACGATTCCATATTAGTAGTAGAAGACATTCAGGAATTGGAGCAGTGAATAAGGAAGGTCAAAGATGAAAGTGTAAAGGCAGGTCTGATACTGAACATAAAGAAAACAAAAATAATGACCACCAGGGACCTTCACAAGTTCAACCTAGACAATGAAGAAATAGAAATAGTAAAAGAATCCCCATATCTGGGATCAAACTTTGATAGAAATGGGGAGTGCAGTCAGGAAACCAGAAGAAGATAAAGAATGGGGAGGGTGACTATGAAAGAACTGGAAAAGATATTGAAGAGCAAAGACATACAACTGAGCACTAAAGTCAGGATCGCCCAGGCCATTGTATTCCCAATTAGCATGTATGGATGCGAGAGGTGGACAGTGAAGGAAGCAGACAGAAAGAAAATCAATTCATTTGAAATGTGGTGCTGGAGAAGAATACTTAGGATACCATGGACAGCCAAGAATGCAAACAAATGGGTTCTTGAACAGATCAGACCCGGCTTTCCTTGGAAGCAAAGATGATCAAGTTGAGATGGATCACTAAAAAACCCAATAATGCTAGGAAAGGTAGAGGGTAGAAGAAAGAGAGGAAAACCACAAACCAGATGAATAGACTCAATGAGGGGGGTTATGGGGAAGGGCTTGTAGGAACTGGGCAAGGCAGTGGAAGACAGGAATTCTTTGAGATGTCTCATCCACAGGGCTGCCATGAGAAAGAACCGACTCGAGGGCAGCTAACAACAAATGGCTCTGATGTACCACTTGTGGACTTCCTAGGGGCATGTAGTTGGCCTTTGTAGGAATGATGCTGGACAGAATGGACATTTTTTCTGATCCAGCAAGACTCTTGTTATGAAATGATTATTTGATGGTGAGATGCAAAAGGCATTCTACACATGCATTCTTCTTTATTAATATTGTACAAATTCCTGCACTTCTGTATATATACAGTCGCCCCACTTTCTTGTGGATTCAAAGTCTGCGGTTTTGCATATTCCTGGAGGGGCAACCTCTGTTTAAATCAATGGGGTGTGCCTTATTCAAGCCTATGGGGCTTGAATATTTGAGAATCTCTGTTTTTGTGGGGTATGTGTGTCCGGAACAGACCCCCACGAAAACGGAGGGCCAACTGTACAAAACCATAGCTGAACTTAAATCCCAATGAAATCAATGGGAAAAATTGTGACCTAAACCTGGTTTCATTGGGTACTGTGTTTCACTGTCTTAGTTTCTGTACTCAGCTGATTATGAATATACCGTGTATATAGTACCTTTTCCCAATGTGACTAGTTATCTCATATTCTTTCTCTTAGGCTGTCATGGTTTCCCTGCTGACAGATTATACACCGCAGCTTCAAAAGCCTACATTTTGAGTTTTGGGTTTCTGCCAAGAGAAAAGAATCCTCACCAGTAGAATACCTTTTGCTTCATGAAGCTTACCTCTCTCTGTGTCTCTGTCTCTTTCGACCATTTTTTTTTTAAAAATCAAAGATCAAAATGTAATAAAAGTTCAGTCAGAAATGTAGACAGTAGTTTGACCTTACAGTAATAGAACTGATATCATAAAGGTGTCCAGGATATGTGTATGGGGAGAATCATTGTAGTATCATATTGTCCTGCTGATCTTAGAGGATGTGGAGTGTGTGGGGGGGGGGGGGGGGGGAGGGAGCACCTTCTCCCCTGAAAAGCCTACATATGTTTCAAATAAATCTGAAATAATTATCCTCAGAAAACAGTTTGTGCATTGGTCAGTTATACCTTGAATCTGGTTCCCTTACAGAGAGTAATTTCTACAGTCTGGCTAATAAATTTTCTGTTCAGACTAGAAATGCTTGAGGAACTTTGAAAATCTAGATTGATCTGATTTGAATTTCCCAGATAAATGTGTTGGTTAGAACACAATTATTGCTCGGATTTTGGACTTTAAATTTCTAGTTGCAGTTTCTAGTTTTAAAAATGTATCAAAATGTAGTTCAAAATGCACATTTTATAATAAAAGAACATTTGGAAAGGAGTACATTTAGATAAAATGCCTTTAAAATCTATATTTTATCAAGAAAAAACAGAGTAAAAATATATTCAAAGTCACACATATGGTATATGTGCATTTCATGTGGATTTTTAGAATTTTACCATTAATGGAAAATGGGTCAGAATGGACTTACTTATTTCTTTATTTAATATCTCTCATTTTTCCTAGTGCAGGAACCAAGGCAGCTTATGAGATGAATTAATCAGTTATAACACTACATAATTTTAAAAATAAGCTTTCATATTAAAATCAAGCACTGAATTAAAAGTTTAAAAGTTTTTAGGACATAAAAAGAGGGAAAATACACCCCCATTAAAAGACTCTTCCTCAGTATCCTTTTACTGACCAAAAAACTACCTGAATTTGGGGAAAAATCTTTACCTGCCACTGGAAGGATAACAAAGAGGGACTCCAGCTTATTCTCTTGTGAAAAGGGGTTCCACAGCCTAGAAGGAGCCATTGAGAAGGCCCTTAAATGAATAAGGAACTGTTGTGAGTCAGAAATATGCTGATATTTCCATCCCTATTTGAGACCAATGGGTTTCCTTAAAGTATATGACAAATAAACTTAATTTTAGTGACATCCTCCTAGCCCTGTTCCAAAGGACTGGAGCTTGACATGTTGCCTGAGAAAGCACTGCTCATGGCTTCCTACTCACACATCATCCCCACCCATTTTGTTCTTTGTCAATTATATGGAATGAAACACCAAATATCCGTTATTAGTTCCATAAAAGTATCTTGTGCTAGAATTCAAAGATATAGCCATGTTAGTCTGTATAATCAGTATTAATTGTAGATAGATTCTGCAGTACCTTTAAGACTAACTGGGGAAAAAATTAAGAAGTTGTCAGCATGAGCTTTCGAAACTCATGCTGACAACTTCTTAATTTTTTTCAGTTAGTCTTAAAGGTGCTGCAGAATCTATCTACAATTAATACTAGTATCTTGTGCTGTATTTATTGAATTTTAATTACTAGATTTGTATCCTGCTTTCCCCCTAAAAATCATGTTCAGGATAGCTAAGGGTAACTACAGATATAACAGCAATATTATAATTAGAATGTTTCAATTTATCACCCACATCTAATATATAGCATTGCATGAAGTACTAAAAAGAACATATGTTTTTAAATTGGGTGTTTTAACTGTAAATGAAAGTACAATAGACAGTGTACCCTTCTATCAATACACATTGAAAAACAGTTCCTATATTTTGTGTTTTGTGTGTGTGTGTGTGTGTGTGTGTAAAATGCCTGTGTTCAACAGATATGAAGGGCTGTTACTTGGAATGTAAAGCCTGGGAAACCCATTCTTAACCTTCACTGTATGTCTTCATTGTGATCTTTTATCATCTTAACTGATCTCAGCAGTTTTTTGAGCATCACAGCCAGCTGCATAATTCCTCCGGATACAATGGTGGCCTATGGCCAAAAACCCTTCAACAGTGAATACTTGGCAATTGATACTGGCTTTTCTGTGTCCAGCCTCTGATCCTTAGTTGTTCTAGCTAACAATTTTACTGAAATTAGTTGTGTCCACCCTGTTTATTCTAGATAAGTATCTCCAATAATATAAATCTGTCCTTGCTTCAGCTGGTGAGAAGAGCAAAAGATGTCCCTGGAGGAAGCCTAAAGATTTTCTTTGATATATATCCTTATTGAAGAAGGTTTCTAATGAACTTTCCAATATTTATTCCAGGGCTTTATTGCAATAAATGGTTCAAAAGGAAGAGAACAATAAATAAATATATAATAACTCTTTTTTCCAATCTCCAATTTTTAATAAAACGGAATTGCCATCCCTTTGGGTGTGACAACTTTCAGAAAGAAAGGGGGCTTTAAAAATAATGAAGTAATGTTGATGTTACTGCTATATGGTAGTCCTTCTTTTAGGAAGACCAGCAACAGGGGAGAAGATAAAATGGAGGCAAAGTATGTTTAAAGGAAGCAGATAGGGATATCTTGTGTGTCAAGTAAACAAGGCATCGGAGTACTTGGTCACATTAAGTGTTATTTTTGGAATTATTGTTGTACCCAGTGCTCTTCAGAAAGGTATCCCTTGTGCCATTACTGTTTTGAAAGGTAATACTTTTTACATACTTCACTTACTATCAGTGTGCCAGTTCTAGCTCAACTTTCCAAACATCAACAATAAGGTACAAGTGGTGTTTTTATGCCCCTAGTACTAGATACCCTAAAGGAACCAGATCCTCTCTGATATTGGAAGCTAAGCAGAGTCAGCCCTCGTTATTACTGGATGGAAGACCTCCAACTAATACCAGGTGCTAAAGCCTATATTTTAGAGGAAGGAATTTGCAAACCTGCCTCTGAGGATTCCTTGCCTAAGAAAACCCCATGAAAATCATGGTGTTGCAGTGCACATACATGGATAATAGCAATTAATGCAGTGCCAATTAATTAAACCAACTAAAACCATTCTTGCTGTCCTGCTGTGTCTCTGCACTTTAGTGCATTACTTTATTTTACTGCTTTTTTTTTTACATTATATGTTTAGTGTCAAGCCAGTGAATTACTTGCTCAAGTCAAGCCTACTTTCCCCATCTATAAAAATGGAGATAAATTCTTTGTATCACCTCAGAAAGCACTGTGAAACTAATTCAAACTTTGCAAAGCAATTGGTGAGAGGTGAACAGAAGTTGTGAAGGATGTGAAAGATATTGTGCCTTGCGGGCTTGTCACGAATTCATTATATGGAATAAAGAAGAAATGCATACAGATGAGCAATGACAAAGAAACAAAGGGGGTAGTGGTGGAATATAAGAACACAACTCCCACAGGTCAGTGCTGCAGAAACAAAAATAAGAGTATGATAGATGAGAATCTTGAATAGCTTAGAATAGAATAATCCTTCATTATTCTGATGTTCCTCTCAGTAAAAATGTGATTATCACTGCTGAGAATGTTTTAATTATGACAGTAATAACACTTTTCTTAAGTGCTTTGAGTACTTCACATTCATTATCTCAGTAATTCTCAGAACAGGCCAATATCCGTGCTCCCATGTGGGTAGTGCTAATTCTGGCACATTTATTTACCTAAATAAGAAGGCTCCACAACAGATATGTTTGTCAACATACAGAGAAACATGGTAGATATGCTGAAAGCAGAGGTGTGGGACATTACCACACAAGTCCCGCTTTTTGCTGCAACTGTGTTAGTTAATAAAAATGGAAACATACTGGTTTGAGAGCAGCCATTGCATGTTTCCACAATCGCATGATTGGTATTGTTTCTGCCATTGCGGTCCTTTCCACACTCCACTTTAACCCAACCTCCCTGCCCTATACCCTACCCAGTATACCTTTTGAGTTTTTTAAAAAACACAATTCCAGAGTAATGCTAATGCAATTTCAGGTTTTGTTTTTTAAAAAAAGTAAAGAAATAGAACAAATGAAAAATAAAGGAAGCCAGCCTGCTCAGGAACAGTGAAGGGGAGAGGAGAAGACACTGTCACCACATGACTGCTAATATCAGAACTGCGCAGAACTAACATTTTTGCACCTGAGGACTAATGAAACTGCAGTGTGATTGGAGAATTATGGTATTGATAGGTTTCCCTATCAAATAAAGTGGATGCCCTAACCACAATTCAGAGACACAGCAGCTATGGGTCAGAGGCATCATTGTGCAATAAGTGTCACCAAAGGCGCTATTTTCCAACTAACTGTGGTCTAAAAGCCACATGTAATAGTCTCCATGGTAACAGCTCCCCAGCTTATTTGGCAGTGATTTATGAATACAGAAAGTTTCCTTTCAAAAATTATGACCATTCACTGGGAGACATATTGGGCATGCAGCAAATAAACACCAGAGGCAAAGAGGTTTAACTAGGAATGTATTTTTTCCCAACAGCTGTCTGTGCATTGGCATCAGAGAGTTAAGTGAATTGCTGTCATTGTGATGGCATAGTCTTTTTTTAGTCTTTGTCTACTGATGTCACCCTCAATGTGATTCAGCAATCAAGCTTATGAGTCATATAGCCAGAGCAAGTTAATCACCAAAAGTCTTGTAGAATAAAGTTATGCAGGGAATTGCTGTCAAAGATGGCACTTCAATCACATGTGGCTAATTGCCTCCAAAGCTTTATGGCGTTGTATATGAACTGTGCATCTGTTACTAGTTCAAAGATGTCAGAAACTGAAGTTAAAACTAACAAAGAGAAAAAAATAGTATATATTGATTGCTGAGCAGTTCTAGTTCTGTAGTCTCAATAAAATACATTAAATGGGTTTGGGGTGTTTTGAAGAACTGCTACCAGTATTAGAACTACAAGCCATTTAAAATGGAACGATAAGATACCCTTATGGACAGCAGTTGAAGCAGTTGCAACCAGAGAGAATAAATTAAGAACCGAAGGTTGGTTGACATATCAAGATCTGTTGCGAGAAGAAAAAGGTGGGTTTGAAATTAAATCACAAGAGCAATTAAATAAAGAGGGGTATAATTGTAACTGGTTCACTTATCGTCAGTTAAAAGAAAGATTTCTCTTGGATAAAAAGATTAAATCATTTGGTTCGATGAACACAGATTTTGATGGGATACTTAAGGCAAGAGATAAAGGTAAAATTTCAAGAATGTATAAATTATTATTAGGTTTGGAGATGGAAGACGGACTCATCAAACCCCAGATGGTGAAATGGACTCAGGATTTTGGCCAAAATATTGAATTGCAAAAATGGGAGAAAAATTGGAAAACAAGACTTAAATTTACAATGAACTCAGACATCAAAGAAAATTACTATAAAATGCAGTTTAGGTGGTATCTGATATCCTATAAATTAGCCAAAATGAAAAGGAATCTCACAAATAAATGTTGGAAATGTGAAAAAAGAATTGGCACCTTTTTTCATCTTTGGTGGGAGTGTAAACACGCGAGAAGCTATTGGAAAATGGTCCATAATGAAATCGAAAAAATATTTCAAAAAGATTTGTCATTCGGTCCACAAATATATCTCTTGGGAATGGTTGAAGATGAAATGTTAGAAAAAACTTATGGCAAATTATTGTTTTATTTAATATCGGCAGCGAGGATTGTTTATGCGGCAAAATGGAAAACAAAGGAAATTCCTGATATTACTGAGTGGGTAAAGAAAGTGCTGGATATAATAATAATAATAATAATAATAATAATAATAATAATAATAATAATAATAATAATTTTTATTTATATCCCGCCCCTCTGCCAGGCAATCGGGGCGGCGTACAACATTCAAACATCAAAACAAATAAAATCAATACAAATCCCATCCCTCATTCCCACCCCCCAAAAAACAAATCAAACAAAACAAATTAAAAACAATTAAAATTAGCTTAATTCACAAAGCAGATCTATACAATAAACAAAGGAATTCTAAATATACAGAAAAAATAGGGAGGAGGGGGCGGGGGAGGAGGCTCACCGTCCAGCTCCCAGGTCTCTTCCCCAGTCTCTGCTATGGCCGGTGGTCTGGGCTGCAGAGATTTTGTAGGCTCCCATGAGGCCAGGTGTTCCGAGGGAGGAGGGGGCGGGGGAGGAGGAGATTGAAAGATTATCTTCAATGTTGAAAAAAAGAGAATATGGAATGGTTATTAATGAATGGAAACCCTTGATTGAGTACTGGATTAGAGAGAAAGAAACCTGTTTTATAACTGATGTAATCTAGTACTAGTTAAACTCGGAGGTGTAATGATAAAAAAGTTCGATTTTAGAGTATTTTGACTTAAAATATTATACTTGTATAGTACACAAATTAGGAGCATCACAATATCACATGTGGCTTTAGATTTATAGTCAAAAATAGATCGAAGTGTTAACTTGTTATACGATTTGTAACAGTATGTCTTTAGCAAGGAAGTCATTTTATGTGTATGTTGGTGTTGTTCTGTTTGTTGTATGTTATGTTTTGTCAAATCTCTGTACTTTGTTTTCTTTATTTTATGTTAATAAAATTTAAAAAAACAAACTACAAGCCATTTAAAATGCTAGGCTGAACAATAACTTACATTGGCTGATTTGGCAGGATATCTCTTTAAAAATGAATGCAATACTGTATCTCGTATGAATAGCTCAAGAACATCTTCTTTATTCATTCATGCAACACAAACATTCCCATAGTGCCTGTGGCCAATACCAAAACACCAAGGGAATGCAAAGATGACACTGGAAACATTGACTTTATCAAAGCACACTATTATATTTTTACACTGTAGCCTGTGAGGTAGATCCCTTTGGCAGAGTTAATTTTCTTGCAGTCTGCAGCAATCTGTATGTGAAGTATAACTTACTTTTTGCTATGTGCTGAAAAACTTCATGGCTCTTTCTGCTCTTTCAAAAATATTACTATTGGATCCTTGGAAAGGTGAGACCACTACATGTATAATGGATCTTTGCCCTTCCTGGCTTCTGAATGCAGCTAGTGGGACTGGCTGAGTGGGCAAGGGGACTCCTGAGTGCCTCACTTAAGCAAGGGAAGTTTCCATCCTGCCTAAAAGAGGTTGTGGTGAGGCTATTACTTTTTAAAAAGGCCTCCCTGGATCCCACCATTCTGAATCATTATTGGGCAGTCTCTAACACATCATTTGGGGCAAGGTTTTGGAGTGTGTGGTGGTCTAGATTCAGGGGTTTCTGGATGAGATAGGTTATCTAGATCCATTTCAATCTGGCTTCAGGCCTGGCTATGGAATGGAGACCACTTTAATTGCCTTGGTGACCTATGCAGAGAACTGGACAAGGGGAACATGCCCTGGTGTGCTGGACTTCTCAGAGACTTTTGATACCATCCGCTATGGATTTGGTGGCCCTTGTTATCTCTTTCAACTCTGTGATTCTATGTCCTTCTGGGCTGATTCTCTGGCCTGGGACTTGGGGGCACTGTTATGTAGTGGTTCCAGTTTTTCTTGGAGGTATGAACTCAGAAGATGGTGCTGGGAGATTTCTATTTGATATCCTGGTGACTGGCCTGTAGAGTCTCTTGGGGTTCTGTTTTGTCCTTCATATTGTTTAACATCTACATGAAACTGCTGGGAGAGGTCACCTGGAGTTTTGGGGTACGGTATGACCAATACACTGATGACACTCAACTCTATCTCTCCTTCCCACTTGATTCCAAGGAAGCTGTCTCTGTACCAAACCAATGTCTGTTTTCAGTAATGGACTTAATGAGGGCAAACAAATTGAAACTTAATCCAGACAAGAGAGAGGTGCTCCTGGTCAGTTGAAAGGCAGATCAAGGAACCGTCCACCTGAAATCTCAGGTTCACATATTGGATGTTCTCCTGGACTCAGCTCTGAGCCTGGTTGCCCAGGTTTCAGCAATGTTCAGGAATGCATTTGAACATTTAAAATTAGTGTGCCAGCTTTGTGTATTCCTTGAGATAGCAGATCTGGCTACAGCGACACTTGTCTTGATTACATCACATTTAAACTACAGTAACACATTCTACATGGTTGCCTTTGGAAACTGTTTGGAAACTTTAGTGGGTCCAAAACGCTGCAGACAGAATGCTGACTTTAGGGAGCATATAACTCCCTTGTTAAAACAGCTTCACTGACTTCAGGTTCATTTCTGGGCACAATTTAAAGTGCTGGTTATGACTTTAAAAGCCCTATATGACTTGGGTTCAGACTATCTGAAAGACTGTATCTCTCCATACAAACCTGCCAGAATTCTTAAGATCTACAGAGCAAGACTTTCTTTTGGTCCCATCACCATCACAGGCCTGCTTGATGGAGACAGAAAAGTAATCCTTTTCAGTGGCTGCTCCCACCCTCCTTCCGTTAGCAGGCAAATACTTTTCTGTTTAAGCAGGGTTTTAATGGGTAAACAGGGAAGGGTTTTTTTAAAATAAAAAACAAAAAACTTTTGTATGGCTTTTAAATTATTTTATGTGGTTTAATGTGGGGATCTTAAATTGCTTTTAACATTTTTAGTATTAAGGTTAACTGATTCTTTTGGAAGCCACTTGGGTCCCAGTTTGGGAGAAAGGTTGCATATAAATGAAATAAATAAATAACACAGACTGTATTTAACACTCATCTTTAATGCGATTTATGCCAGGACTTTAATAATTCATTTCTACACTTCTATATCAATAAGCAGAACTTGATAATATACAACTCTGCCTCAAATCACAGGAACTGCAGAAAGCAACAAATGATATTTCAGGAATGAGATTCATTATGGATCCAGTGGATTTGGTAAGTCTGCACTCCTCCTCAGATTGATCTTTCCCTGTAATGGTGTGACCTTTCATAAAACCTACTTTTCCAGGTAGCTGCAAATAGGTCACCTTCAATTTCATCAACTTGGACATTCACTTTCCACCAAGATAATGTAATCACCACATCATCTTCTCTGTACTGTTGTCCATTTAACTAGCAAGTGTTGTCCAAGTGCATTCCATACATTTTCAAATATTGATGCTGGTGCTAGGAATAGACAATGAATTCTTCATGATAGCTTGAATGATTCTTATTCGTTTGAAAAACGACAACAGCAAGAACTACAATAAATACAGCAGCTAACAGCAATCTTTGCTCTCTGTGTTTATCATATAAATAGATTTAAACCAAACACAATCTGAATAGCATAGCTATTTTTATAGCTGAATAGGGTCAGATATGGTTTCATAATGGGCACAAAGTATGGGTAGGATTGGCTGTTATTAAAGATTACAGATCTGTTCTTTGTACGATCAGCACATGAGTTGTAACATGGCCCATGATGAAATCTGTGTGGCATCTGACAATGATTTTTTTTAGTCCCTGTCTCAACCACTTTTATTTTCTGTCAAAATGGCAAGCAGCATTTTTAGATTTTCAGTGCAATGAGTTAAATCATAATTTTAGGGGTGGTTGTGGGATAGGTTGGCCATTATTTACAGTGAAAAAGCCCCTTGCTATTGCTTCAAATAGCAGCAGAATTATATCCAGCAGCAACCTAGTCATGTTGCTCAGTGAAAAACATGTGTAGCTTCACTATTCTGTTTGCAAAGTGGAATGCCACCAGATTGCACAAAGTTACAGCAAAGCTTTCTGCTCTACAAGAAAATGTGCAACTCCTGGCTGCCTCAGTTATGTCATTATATGCTATGCCATCTTGTTCCTGAAACACTGCAATTTCACCCAACCTCTGTAAATCATAAGAATCTTCAGAGGAAATTTTTACTCCATCTCTGGAAGCAACCAAGTCACTGGAACAAATATTTTAGACTAGTACTACATGAAATCTTTGTCTCTGTATTTCAAATCAAATACAAATAGTTACCTTGATAATTCAGTGTCTGTGATGCCTTGAAAGGCAGTCATATGTCATTTTACCAGATAACAATCATTATAATTTAAAATGAAATCTATATTTGATTAGAATCTGTTTAAAAGCTTGAACACTAGCCAGGGCTCAGGCTAGTCTCAGGCCTGCATCCTTCCGTGGTCGCTAAAATGAGTACCCAACTGTTGGGGAACAATGAGCTTACAGTTGTAAACCGCTTAGACACCCCATAGCGTGGTATGAAGCAGTATATAAATGAAACTGCTTTGCTTTTGCTTTGCTTTTGAAGGGTTCCTGTACAGGAGATAAATAGAAACTACAGTACCTTCATTTTTTTAAAAAAAAATAAAGGAATGTTTTGCTTACTTCAGTTGCTGAATAAAATGAAATCCAAAACCTACAAAAGAGTAATACTTTGATTGGTCGACCAAAATGCGCAAAATACCTCATGCAAGCGTTCAATGCTTAACTGTTTTTTTCATCAGGCAAAGGCTGTTTTTAAAAAATACAGGAGAGAAAAGTGATGGGGTCCCATATTTCCCACTATTCCTTCCATCTTTTCCTTTAACACAGAAAATCAATTAAAGGGAGACAGAGGGAAAAGCTGAACAATATATTTTGATAGGCATCTCTCTCACCTGCCAGCACTCTACAAGCAACTGAAAGAACTTTGACCCTATTTGTATACTAAGAATAACATCATTCTCAGATTGTGAGTCTTTCAGTAGCCAAAATGACATCATTCACACACAAGACTCAGGAGAGTTCCAAGATTTTATAGAAGTATACAAGAGACTTTGGTGGGGGTGGGAAATGAGGGGGCAATTCCCCGATCCTAAGCAGTCTAATGCTTACTATGTGTGTTCTCAGAGAGACAAAGACACTGACGTTGGAAGGTGGTCAGAACTGGGAGAGAGGGAATGGGATGGAGAATCCTGGAAAAGGGTGAAGTGCGTGTCTGTATGGCACCCTGGACAGGGTACTCCACATTGCTCTAACATATTGTTGCAAGTCCCACATGTGTCCTCATGTTCTCTTCCACACTCCTCTGACTGCTGTTCATCCTATCTATAACATGCAGCTCCTCAGCAATGTTCTAAAAAGCATTTAGGGCATTACGTGTGCTTCTCTATGAGCTACTAATTCCTTTATTATCTTTGTTTCCTCTGATCCTTCTTGAGGTTGCTAAATACTCAGTAAGTAAAAGATTTAGGCCACCTTTATAATTCCCCCTACCATACACATTAATCTCAGTTTAATACAGGTTTTTTAAAAATTTTCAACACTTTGCTTCCCTGACATGGAACATTGTTTCTTCCCTTCTGATCTGCTAACTGCTGGATGCTCTTTCCATTGTGAGTTTTGAAAGTAAAATGCACACTGTTTTGTATGCAGGGCAAGATTTTGCTGGGGATTATGGGTATTGAATAGATGCCATATCTTACAATAAGGAAAAAATGGGTACATTGCCATGTACTGAAACCTAACTTTCCCTTTTAACCCACCCTGTGAAGAAAATCGACTTTTAGAAGTTACCGTACTTCCAAGTTGTACTTAAGTGTTTTGGTCCTCTCATCCCAAAACACAGCAAATGGATTTTGTCAAAACTAAATTGAACAAGTAGACATCTGGTTCAACATCAATAAATTTTGTGCCTCCCATGACAAGGTGTTGTGACAGAACTTGATGTAGTTGTGTTTTAATGACTGAAATTATGAGATATAGTTGCTCGTTCATGTCAGTACAACCTCAGCTTGTAGCATCTGATCTTTTTTATTACTGTCAACTATACTGTAATTTCTGTCTCACAGAACATCTAAATAAAATTATCTGAATATTCCTGAAGCTGTTCCAAAATCACTAGTGTTTTCTTGGTACTGTTCCAAATGTTATGCTAAGATTCCCACCTAAACGCCAACATCTTCTTAAATAGATTGCAGTCAGACCTTCGCATCTGAAGAGGATCCATTCTGGACTACCACCCCTGCAGATACAAAAAATAAAATAAAATGCGGGACCTCAAGTCCTGTTATCCCTAATGGTGGCATAATCTGTGCATGCAACTGTGTTCACATGCCACTGTTGGGGACAATGGGGTTTGCCATCCACAGATGCTCAGATCTACAGATGGTGAGGTCCCACTATAATATCTTATTCTTCAGTGCACCATTTTCCTCATAACAATTTTGTAACAGCCTCTAGCTTCACTGGCTACTGATCTGTTTTCAGGCCAATTCAAAACAGTGGTTGTAACCTATAGCACCATACAGTTTAGGGCCAGCTTATATGAAAGATCATCTCTTGATATGATCCTGCCTTGAGTTTTAAGATTCTCAGAGAGGGCTTTCTCTTGGTCCCACCACCATCACAGGTATGATTAATGAAGACATGGGAGAGAGCCTTCTCTGTGGTTTCACCCAGGTCATGGGATTCTAGTTCATGGGGGAGCTACATTATCCCTCTCTTTGGTTTCATTCTACTGGCATGCAAAGCAATTCCCAAAACCCAGGCCTTTGATTGCTAACTGGCCATTGCAAAAGGTATTTTAATTAGCTGTGCTGTATTTTTGCCATCATTATTATTTTTAACTGCCTTTTAACTTTGTTTTATTAATGCTTTCAATATGGTTATTTAATTGCTTTTTAACTTTTTCTACTGTTTTAACTTTATTTTGTGTATTACAAGTCCACCACATATGAAAAAAAGTTCCGACTTTGTTCTTACATTTCCAGCAGGCATTTGAATTATTTTTAAACATTTTTGATAATCTATCAGGAGATAAGTACCATCTATACATATGTATCCAATTTAACCCATACTCATCCTATATTTTCTCTGTGTCAAGGACAGGCTTGACTCCATGTTTTCCATCTGAAGAAAAGCTCATTTTAACTAAAATCATGTACAAGAACATGCAGTTGTTTTGCAGGCATGATTTGAACTATATATCTACACTACTAATGTATATTTAACTTCTTTTATTATATTATTATTACTATTTATTTTTTATAACATAGAATACATACATTCCATTAGAGTGTAAATAAGTCCAGAGAATTTTAGTGTCATAAAATTTTACAAGTCAACTCATTTCTTAGTTAATATATTAGACCTTTATACCATATACATTTAATTCTTTGTCTTAATAGAGAGGCCAGTTGAAAGAATATCTTATTTTTAAATTGTCTGTGCAGCGTTGAGCTTTCGTATCTTAAACTTTTTTTTTCATGTCTTAAGCGCACACTTTCATATCATACACATTATTTTATATACATATTTCTTTTAATCCTTATAAACCTGGATGCTTTATTCCTTCTGTATTTTTACTTCCACAGACTTTCTAGCTTTCCCCATTTCTTAATATATTGACTATCTTGTTTACCATTAATCATCATTGTCAATTTATCCATGTTCATCATATCATTTAATTTCTGTTTCCATTCTTCTATTACGTGCTCTCTTTTTTCCAAAATCTAGCAAAAACTATACGAGCTGCAGTTCTACAAGACTACATCGATTTCCTCTTTATTCCATTTACCTTTGCAGTCTTCAGTTATATTCAGTAGATATAACTTAGGATTCAGACCTATCTTAATAGCAAATCTTGTATTGTTTTGTGAATTTCCCCCCAGAATTTTGCTGCCACTGTGCATGACCACCACATATGAAACAGGTCTGCGTCTTTTTGCTGGCATTTCCAACATCTGCCTTCTTCTTTGTTTTCTATTTTGGCTAATTTTTGGGGGTGTATATGCCATCTATATAGCATTTTATAAAAATTCTCCACTAGATATGCGTTCTTTGTAAATTTCACATTTTTTGTCCATGTCTTTTCCCAGGTGATTAAATCAATATTCTCCTTTAGATCCTGCATCCATTTTATTGTACATTCTTTAATTGTCTCTTCTTCTAATTCAATATCTATTAGTATTTTATACAATCTTGTTATCATATGTTTTTCCCCTTTCTCTATGACTTTTTCTAGATTTTTTATCAGATTCTATTCCCTTTGTTTGTATATCTTTTTTGAGCCTTTCTCTGATCTGAAAATATCTGAACCAGTGTAATTTAAACCCTTCTTTTTGTAAGTCCATATATGGTTTCATAGTAATATCATTCCCATTTTTCATATTATATCTTTATAAGTAAGCCATTTTTCTTTATATAATGTTTCTGTTTTGAAAAAAGCTTCTTGGGGGGAGACCCATCTTGGGATTTTTGTATACCAATATTGTTTATCTTTATGCCAAATTTTTATTAATGCGTCCTTTATTATATGTTTCTTAAATTCCTTATCTTCTGTTTTCCCTGCATAGCATAAATACCAATGCCATCCTATTCTAAACTGTCACCTTCCAGTATCAGTAATTTTTTATCCTTAAGATTTATCCGTTCTTTAACCCATGTGAGTATTGCGGCATTATAGTAAATTTGTAGATTTGGTAGGCCTCAGCCTCCCTTTATTTTTTTTGTCTTGTAGTACTGTTGTTTTTATTCTAGGTTTTTTCCCTAGCCAAATAAAGTCTTTCAGGTCTTTTGTCCAGGTCTTGAATACTGATTTTGAAATAGGTATGGGGATATTTTGAAATAAGTAGAGCATTTTAGGAAGTATATATGACTGTATCACCGCAATGCGTCCCAACATGGATAGTTGTAAAGTACTCCAGCTCTTCATCCTTTCTTTGATTTGATTCCAAGTTTTAATGTAATTATCTGTGAAAATATCCAAATTTTGGTTCGACATAATTATTCCCAGATATTTTGTTTTAGTGATTATTTTAAAAGAACATTAGTTCTTTTTAATCTGAATCAGCAAAGTTTTTTTTATTAAAATTCCGCTTTTGTGCTTATTTATCTTAAGGCCTGATATTTTGCTGGCTTCTTCTAATATTAACCATTGTTTCTCTATACTTTGTTTTGGGTCATCTAATATTATTACCACATCATCTGCAAAGGCTCTTGTTTTATACTGCTGATTTCCCACTTGAAGGCCTTTTATTAGTTTTTCTTTCCTTATTTTCCTCAAAAGTACTTCTATTGTCATTACAAATCTAAGTGAAGACAGCAGACACCCTTGTCTTGTCCCTTTGTTTATCATACAACTTTCTGTTCTCTCCCCATTAACCTCAGTCTGTGCCTGTTGATATTTATAAATAGCCTCTATCCATTTTCTCATTTTTTCTTCTATATCGCTTAATTTAAGGATTTCTTTCATATAGAACCATTTGACATTGTCAAATGCTTTCTCGGAGTCAAGAAATATTAAACCCAGTTTTTAGTTTTTGTATTGTTCATAGTGTTCAATAATATCTAATATTATTCTTGTGTTATTTTTGATTTGTCGTCCTGGTAAAAAGCCGGCTTGATCATCATTTATCCTTTGAGATAAAGCACCTTTCATTCTATCTGCTAATATGGATGCAAATATCTTATAATCAATATTCAATAATGATATTGGTCTATAGCAGGGGTAGGCAACCTAAGGCCCGGGGGCCAGATGTGGCCCCCCAAGGCCTTTGGACCAGCCCCAGGCCGGTCCTGCCGCCGCCACCCCCCCCGCCCCCGCCATGATGATATTGATTATTGTTGTTATTACTTGTTCTTGGCGTTTTCTTGGCAAAATCTCCACAGGGGTTTTTCCATGGCTTTTCTGCATGCATATTTTTTTATTTTTATTTTTATTTATTTATTTATTTATTTACTTACTTATGGTGCTTTGGCCCCCCAATTGTATGAGGGACAGCAACCTGGCCCCCGGCTCAAAAAAGTTGCCTACCCCTGGTCTATAGTTTTCGATGAGTGTTATATCTCTATCTTCCTTGGGGATCAAAATTACAGTGGCTTCATGCCAAGTTTGTGGGTAATGTCCCTTCTCAATTTCTTTTATAGTATTGTATAACGGGGTTATAAGTTCTCCCTGAAATAACTTGTAATACTTTGCTCTTAGGCCATCTGGCCCAGGGACCTTATTTTCTTTTAGATTCCTTATTGCTTTTACTATTTCTACTCTAGTTATACGTGTATTTAATTCTTTTTTCTGTTTTTTCTGAGAATTTAGGGATTTGTTCTTTCCTTATATATTCTTGGATTTTATTTTCCTTGCTTTCTAATAATGTATCCTCTTTAAATAGCTTCCTAAAATATTCAGTTATTTGTTTGATTTTACTTTGTTGAGTATATTCTTTTCCATCCTCCTTTAGTTTTGTAATCACTTTCCTTTCCTTTTTTTATCTATAAGAGAGCCACTTCCTACTTTTATTCACATTTTCAAAGTATTTTTGCTTTGCTTAGTTTAATTTGTTGTAAGATTTTTTGATTAAATTGATTTCTTAACTCTTATTTTTTTGAGATAGTTCTGTGTTCTTGGGTGATTTTTTAAATTCTTTTTCATTTTCTTTTATTTTTTCCATTATTTCTTTTTCTTTTTGTCTTATTCTTTTTTCTCTTATTTCCTGTTGAATAAAGTATCCCCTGACTACCGCTTTACCTGCATCCCAAATAGTATGGGCAGGTGTCTCTCTATTTTCCTTAAAATACATTCTTAGTTGGTTCCTAATTCTGTCTACAATTATTTCGTTTGAAAGAATATAGTATTTCATTGTCCATTTAAACTCTCTCCATGGTGTTTTAATTTCTAAGCTTAATGCACAATGATCTGATAAAGTCCTTGGAATAATTTCTATACTGATTATATCCTTGCTTATTTGTTTTGGTACACTGACTAAATCAATTCTCAACCAGTTTTTGAACCTATTTGAATAGTATGTATAATCCTTAATATTATTATGGCAGAATCTCCATAAGTCAATTAAATTTAGGTTCTCCATCAAAGTGAATGCTGTTTGGGGTAGTTTACCTTGGTTGCTTTTTTTACTGCTTGGATTAGATCAATCTCTTGATGGGTCCCAAACACCATTCCAGTCTCCTGATATTATGATGTTTTCATATTCTAAATTAGCCAAATCCGGTACAGTTTTTTGAAAATTTTCTCTTTATTTTCTAGTGATGCGTATAAGTTTACTAATAAAATTTTCCCTTTGTTATGAGGTAATTCTATCGCAATGTACCTCCCTTCTTCATCTTTCAGGATTTCTGTGGCTGCTCCCTTTGTTTTAGTATAGATTACCACCCCCCCCCTTTTTTTTTTGGTTTTGTCACAAGATGCAAACATTTCATCAATTTTTTTACATTTAGAACTTGAAGGTCTTTTTCTTTAATATGAGTTTCCTGCAAGCATATGTAATCTGCTTTTTGTTTAGTTAAATAGTGGAAAACTTTCTTACATTTAAATTTGGAATTTAATCCGTTAATGTTCCAAGATATGATCTTTATTGTCATTATTTATTTCTTTATGTCTTATTGAGTACTTCCTGTCTCTTAACGTTTATTCTTTCTTTGCTTCTTTGTTTTCTTCTTTCCTTTTTTACTACCTGTTTGTGTTGGTTTCCTTTTTGTCTTTTTATTTTCTACATTTGAATTGGAGTCTTGGTCTGATTCTATCTCTCTTCTTCGGTAGATTGTCTATCTAGCTCCTCTGAGCTGATTTTCGTTTCATCTGTATTTTAGATTCTCTAGCATTCCTAGTTTCCATCTTTGTTTTATTACATTCTTTTCCTTTTTCTCTCATTCTGTTTCCTTTTTCTTCTGTCTCATCTGTATCTTCCTTCGATTTATTTTGAGTTAAGAAGGCTTTTATTTTCTCTTCTGAGTTTATCATAAATCTCTCTCTTCTATAAGTAAAAGAAACCCCTTCCACTTTTTCCCATTTGAATCTAACATTATTATGTCTAAGGAATTCTGTGAGTAGTTTATAATCTTTTCTTTTCCTCAAAATTTGGGTTGGGATTGCTTTGAAAATTTTAATTTCTTTCCTCTCTATTTCAATTTTTTTAGTAAAGTTCATTTCCAAGAACAAATCTCTCACCTTTTCTCTTACAAAGTGAATCATGATATCTTGTGGTAATTTCTTATTTCTAGCAATCCACAAGGCCACCCAATAGATGTCAATTTTGAGGTCTAATTGTTCACCTGTCCACTCAGAAAAATGAGCTAGGGCAGGGATAATTCTTGTTACTAAATTTTCGTTGGCTAGTTCTTCTACACCCCTTAATTCTAAGGCTTTCCTTTGCATACGCATTTCCAAATTGGTCTTATAGTTTTCATCTTGCATCTGTTTTCCTTCTATTTTCTCTACTCTTTTCCCAGTTTCCTCAGATTTGTCTTTTATTTCTATTATATTTTTCCCAATATTTTAATTTCTCCTGATGTTTTGATGAGAGATTCTTTGAGTATGTTTAGTTCTTTCTGGAAGTCTAATTTTATCTCTTCTCTTAGACCTTTTATTTCCTCCTTAATATTGGCTAATATTTCCGATTTAATGTCTGCACCTATCTTCCTAAGTTCTGTCAGCAAGAGGGAGTTTACCTCTGATACATTACTTTGTTCTTTTGCTATAAGATTCTCATTTTGGGGTGGAGTTGCCAATTCTTCTTGGGTTGACATTTTGTTGACAGTACTTGTTTCCTTATATTATTCTTATTTCATACCCTTCTTTACTGTATTTTACTTGTTATTATTTTTATAGTCTTTCTTGTCCCTTCTCTGGACCCTCTTTCTCCCACTGCTCCTACCACCCTCCGCCGCTTCTGCCAGGCTCCTGGGTCCTGGTGCTGCTGCTGTTATTGCTGCTACCATGGCCCGTATATTTAGCTTCTTATAGCTCCCCATAGAATCCTGGTAAATGAGGGTGTTGACAGTATTGATATTTCTGTTATGTCTGTTAACCCTTTCTTGCAGAACTGGTATTCCTTGAGTTTCTTAGGAAGAGACTGATCCCGGCTGAGTACTAATCTGAGTTTTAGTTTGTGAAATTTAAGACCTGGAAATGTAAATAACGTGCTTTCAAAGTTTACAATATAAAGCAGAAAGCTTTGTGCATTATAGAATATAAGTATGTCAATGGGAGCATCGGCACTAGCTAGTTCTGGGAAGAAAATCAACTTAACTATAAACTATGATATGCTACTGAGAAAACACAAAGTTGATTTTCTTCCCAGAAGTCAATTGATCTATAATGAACCCAAGACAGGTGCTGTGTTAAAGGGTTAATGGTTGATGCAATAGGATTGAAGGCACCCAAGATCCAAGAGGCCTAGTGTGTTATGTCACTTCTAAGATTCTTGTTTTAATTGGAGGGGAATAATGTGTATTATTGAAAGCTTGTGGATGTATCTTATCTGGCTGGATGTGATCTGTGAGCTGAATGGACTACTAAAGATATAAAACAGGCTGAGAAGGGAGAGAAGCCAGGCAGACTGAAAGTCAGCCTCCATTATATGAAGACTGCTGTCCTTGAGAGCTTTGATACTGATAATACTGTTCCTAGTGGATGTGGCAAACAATGCTAGTAATATCTTGACTATGCTAAATAGATACTTATTATTACTATAATGGATGCCACTAGATAACAGCAATGCTCAAGGATATTATCTCCCTTGCCTGTGTATAGATTAGATCACCCTGATATTGTTTAAGATAGTATGTTCCACTAATTGTAAATACAGAGATGCCTGCTAAAGAGATGCAGAAGACAGAAAGGCTCAGTCCTTGTGAAAGTGTAACACCTTACTTGCCATCTATTGGAATGTAATGAATGTATGATGCCTTACATGCAATATAATGAATTGAAAGTGATGTATCTAGACATATCTACTACTGCACATAATAAATAATCTAAAAGACTAACAAAGAGCCTGATCATATTCCCATGTAAATATCCTAAGAATCAAAAGCCATATGAAGATGAACACCAAATTCTAAAAAGTGAGGTGGAGACTGCAATAAGAGAAATAGCAAAAAACAAATTACCAGGAACGGATGATATTCCAATCGAACTGGTTCAATCCACACTGACAGACAACTCTAGTGCTAACCAACATATGTCAACAGATATGGAAAACAAAACAATGTCCAACAGATTGGAAGTGATCAATATACATCCCCATCTACAAAAAGGGAGACACAAGAGACTACAGCAACTATAGGACCATAACACTGATCTCCCATGCAAGCAAAATTATGCTCAAAATTCTGCAACATAGACTCCGACCATACATGGAGAGAGAAATCCCAGAGGTTCAAGTGGGGTTTAGGAAAGGAAGAGGCACTAGGGAACATATTACAAACATACTATGGCTACTGGAGCGCACCAGAGAATTCCAAACAAAAATCAGCATGTGCTTTATAGACTATACCAAAGCCTTTGACTGCATAGATAATGAAAGGCTATGGAATGCACTTAAAGACATGGGAGTGTCAACACATCTGATAGTCCTGATAAGCAATCTGTACTCAAGACAAGAGGCTACTGTCAGAACAGAACACGGAAAAACAGAATGGTTCCCAATTGGCAAAGGGGTCAGACAAGGTTGCATCCTTTCACATTATCTGTTCAACTTGTAAGCAGAACATATGATAAGAAAAGCAGGCTTGGAGACAGAAGAGGGAGGAGTGAAAATAGGAGGAAGAAATATCAACAATCTGAGATATGCAGATGACACCATAGTACTAGCAGAAAACCTCACAGACCTGGAACACCTACAAAGGAAGATCAAGAAAGAAAGTGCAAAGGCAGGCTTAATGTTGAACATAAAGAAAACAAAGGGCCTTTGCAGACTGCCAGAAACAGTGCACATTAAATTGAGGCACTGCCCTGACTCAGTGCTAGGGAGTCATGGGAATTGTATTTTTTTCTTGGACATTGAGCCTTCTCTGTCAAAGAGCTCTGGTGCCACAATAAATTACAGTTCCCATGATTCCCTAGCACTGAGCCAGGGCAGTGCCTCAATTTAATGTGCACTATTTCTGGCAGTCTGCAAAGGCCCAAAAATAATGACCACCGAGGACCTTCACAAGTTCAACCTATACAATGAAGAAATATAAATAGTAAAAGAATTCCCATACCTGGGATCAAACATTGATAGAAATGGGGACTGCAGTCAGAAGAAATCAGAAGAAGATTAAGAATGGGGAAAGTGGTTATGAAAGAACTAGAAAAGAACCTAAAATGGAAAAACATACAACTCAGCACAAAAGTTAGAATCATACAAGCCATCGTATTCCCTATTACCATGTATGGATGTGAGAGCTGGACAGTTAAGAGAAATGATAGGAAGAAAATCAATGCCTTTGAGATGTAGTGCTGGAGAAGAGTGCTGAGGATTCCATGGACAGTCAAAAATACAAACAAATGGGTCGTAGAGCAGATTAAGTTGGAAACTTCCCTGGAAGCCAAGATGACCAAACTGAGGCTGTCATACTTTGGACACATCATGAGAAAGGAGGACTCTTTAGAAAAAACAATAATGCTGTGGAAGGTGGAGGGCAGTAGGAAGAGAGGAAGGCCACATGCCATATGGATGGACTCTATTAAGGAGGTCATGGGTATTATGGGGTTGCAGGAATTAAGCAGTGCAGTGGAGGACAGAGGGTCTTGGAGATGTCTCATGTTTCATGGGTCTCCATGAATTGAGATTGACTCGAAGGCTCATTAACAAACAACAAAGTGAAGTCTTGATGATAATTCTGCTTTTTTGGACTTCACTATCATACAAGTTAGAAGCCCAAGCAACTAGAAATTAATAAAACACCAAACAGATAAAGACTGGTAGACAAATGGCAAAGGGCCTTTGCAGACTGCCAGAAATAGTGCACATTAAATTGAGGCACTGCCCTGGCTCAGTACTAGGGAATCATGGGAACTGTAATTTATTGTGGCACCAGAGCTCTCTGACAGAGAAGGTTCAATGTCCCAGAAAAAAATACAGTTCCCATGACTCCCTAGCACTGAGCCAGGGCAGTGCCTCAATTTAATGTGCACTATTTCTGGCAGTCTGCAAAGGCCCAAAATCTCTTTTGTCCCTCACTCTAAAGAGATAGGAGTGAGGATGTGTCAAGTCATGCAGATATATCCTAAGTGTACATTAATGAGCTGTTGGATAACAGCTTTATACATGCTTCCTGGTACAGGATTGCTACAAAAAACTTACTTCTTAGCATCCAGTCTTGCTAAGCTTTGACATAAATTAAACTCTTACTACAGGACTCTTTTTTTCCTCCTGAGATACACAACTTTTTTCTTACAATTCATGTTACAGGAACATCATACTGTTGAATTTGACAGGCTTGAAAACTCTTTTCATGTCTCCTGTCCCCTTAAATTCCTAACCTATAGAGACTTTGCATGCAAAGCATTTCTCATGTGTATGCCAAGACTTTCATCTGCAAAATTTAAGCACATCAGATATCAGTGAAAGAGAAACCTTGGTAGCAATCCTATGTCTCCCAGAATTCTGAAAGAAATGAGGAATTCTATCTTAAAAGGTATTAAACTCCTATAAGATAAACTTTTCTGTGACTACCACTAACATCTTACCTGTTCAGTTGAGCTGGATTTGGGAATACTAAGTAAGAAGTGTCTAAGAAGAGTAATCCCTCTCTTTTTCTTACTGCCTCCTGTGTGCCAGAAAGACAAAAATCCTGATAGTGAATTGACACCATTAATATGTTGTGTTGCCTAGGAGCATTGTGCCCTTCTCCATCTAATTTATAAATGGTGTTTTCACAATAACTCACTGACTTTTGTTCAGCATCCCCCCTCCAGATCTCAAGGTGATATACAAAAAGATGAAATGCCATTATATCAATTTTATAAGAAAAGGTCAACGTGATCATGCACCACACTGGCAGATCACAAGGTTCTGTCAGTTGCAGCTACATGTGTTCTCCCCTCTAGTGTCTAGATCAGGGGTAGGCAACCTTTTTGAGCTGGGGGCCAGGTTGCTGTCCCTCAGACAATTGGGGGTCGAAGTACCAAAAATAAAATTATAATTAAAATTAAAAAAAAATAAATTAAAAAAATTAAAAAATATGCATGCACACTCTCTCAGCCCCAGAAAAGCCATGGCAATCCCCCTGTGGAGATTTTGCCAAGAAAACCCCAGGAATAAGTAATAATAACAATAATCAATATCATCATGGTGGGGGGCGGCGGGGGGTGGTAGCGGTGGTGGTGGCAGGACCGGCCTGGGGCCCAAAGGCCTCGGGGGGGGGCGCATCCGGCCCCGGGCCTTAGGTTGCCTACCCCTGGTCTAGATCAAGGGAAGTAATAGTGCCACTCCATTCTGCTTTGGTAAGACCTCATCTGGAGTGAGATGGAATTGGCCTTTTTAGCAGCTGCATCACACTGTTGACTCATGCTCAACTTGTGATCTACTAGGACGCCTGTCCAGGAAAGCCGCCAAGAGGGCTGATAGCATCTTCTTGTGAGGGTGGAAGGCAAACAAAGTCTTTTGCCAATGCAAAGCAAGAAAGCAACGTCCGTATTACCAATCCAAGGGTCCAGCCAGCAAATGGTCAGGGATTCCAAGGGTCTAGGAGTCCAGAGAAGCAGGATGGCAAAGCAGTCCGAAGGTCAAGGGTTCCAGAAGTTCAAAATAAGTCTGCAGTCCAAGAGTAAGGTTTCAGACCAAGGAACAAAGAGTCAGAGGCTTTCACTAGGAAGCTCAGATAATCTCTGGCACCAAGGCAGCCCTTCTGCACCTGCTTAAATTACCAAGCTGCAGGAGCTCAGCAGAGGCTGATTACTCCGGTGTTTTTCATAAAGTCTCCTTGAACTCCAAAAGCCCACCCTTTCTGCTTGATGCTGGCTAAACATAGGCACAGTCCCTTGTCTGAAGGTTCTGCTGCCAGGAGGCCTGGCTGCGTAGCTTCCTGGGAGACCACAGGCTCTGCTGGAGCTGGCAAAGTAGAGCTGGGGCTCCACAACTGCAGGCTCAGGTCCCAGAGGAGGTTCCGGCCCATCCTCCTCGTCCTCCTCCAGGTAGGGCATGACATCTCCTAGATCCCTTTCTCATGTAGTCTTGTTAGGCCAGGTGTACTCCATTCTATATCGATGCATTTTATTTTATTTTTTGCCTGAATGCAGTGTCTTACATTTGTCCCTGCTGAAATTCATTTTGTTAGTTTTGGCCCAGCTTTCTAATCTATTAAGGAACTTTAAATGTTGATCCTGTCCTCTGAGGTATTAGCTACTTCTCCTAATTTGGTGTCATCTGCAGATTTGATAAGCATGCCGTCTGTTCTTTTCAACCTATAGAGATTATGTTGATTACTAACTGTCCACATAAGATAATGTTGCAGCAGTGTTAGTTCTGAGATGGGAAAACATGGTAGCACCCAGCCACAACAGTATTCTTCATGCTAACTCAAACCTTTCCACAAGAGCATTTTCCGTATTTCCTGTTTAATTATTCTGTTGATGGGAAAAGTAACTATCAGTACATGGACATTGTTGCTGTTATTTGCTATCAAGCCAGCTTTGACCTCTTGTGATCCTATGAATAACAGAGAAGAACAAAACCAACATGTTTTATATCCATCCATAGATTATATGCAGATATTTGTATTTTATATTGGATCTTTCATTGTGGTTTAAATCTCTTAAAGATGTCACTTGATGAAATGTTTTTCACACTAATTTCTTCACAAATATCTGTCATGCTTATTTCAGATTTTAAAAATTATTTC
This sequence comes from Phrynosoma blainvillii, assembly GCA_026167975.1. Taxonomy (NCBI): domain Eukaryota; kingdom Metazoa; phylum Chordata; class Lepidosauria; order Squamata; family Phrynosomatidae; genus Phrynosoma; species Phrynosoma blainvillii. The sequence continues at coordinate 253,712,710 of JANUYF010000003.1, forward strand.
ATATTTAGAGGACATTTTCAGAAAGTTTGCATCTCTGAGTTTTCATTGAATTGATGCAAAAGTGAAGCCTTATTTAGAATAATATTCCACTTTCCTTTACTTTTGACCAAAGTAAAAGAGTTTAGATTCCCATTTTAGTTTTGATTTACATTTGCACTGGACTACAGTGTCAGCAAGGAGTGAAATCATTAATTGATTCATGTGGTGATTAACTAGTTCATTAACCACAGATCAATAATGTTGATTTTAGCTAGGTTTTTCCTGAACTTTGTTGTAATTTTCAGGCTATTCATTTGTAATACTATCATTAAGGTCAACTGACCTAATTTGAAGCAAGCAGTTGTAAAATGGCAGCTCATAAGTGTTGGTATGTTTTGAGTACATCCCAGATCCATTGTGCTTCTTCACTAAACGTACATGTTTCTTGGGCCCATATTTTGTTTTCATGACAGAGATATGATGGCAAGCCCATATCCTCTTTCTTATCACTACAGCATCCCCATACATGCTTACCCTGTTTTTCTTATCAGTTCTAGCAATGGAGCAGTTCTAGATATGAGAGCTGGGTAGTGAAGAAAGCAGACAAACAGAAAATCAATTCATTTTTGAGATGTGCTGGAGAAGAGTGCTGAGGATACCATGGACAGCGAAAAAGACAAACAAATGGGTCCTTGAACAGATCTTGCCTGAACTCTCCCTGGAAGTGAGGTTGATCAAATTGAGGCTATCACACTTTGGGCACATCATGAGAAGGAATGAATAATTGGAAAAAACAATAATGCTAGGAAAGATAGAAGGCAGAATAAAGAAAGGGAGACCGCACAGCAGATGGATAGACTCAATCAGGGAAGTCATGGGCATCAATCTACAAGACTTAAGCAGAGCAGTGTAGGCCAGGGGGTCTTAGAGATGTCTCATCCACAGGGCCACCATGAATTGAGGCTAACTTGTGGGCAGTTAACAACAACAATTAGCAAATATGCCTTTCTGAAATATATGGTATATTTGCTATATTTCAGAGGAAGGAACTGGCAAAACCACTTCTGAATATTCCTGGCCTAAGAAAACCCAGTGAAATTTATGGGGTTCCCATAAATTGACAGGTGACTTGAAGGCACCCCCCCCCATGAAGCTTTCATCTTCTTCACCCTAAGCAACTACACAACTCTCCATGGCAGCAGAAAAAGGAGGCAATGTGTTCACTAACTGTGTGTGTATTGCCAATGTTTTGAATACATCACAGACTCCATTATTCACAATGATGAGACTTGAGGCCAATGGAAGTCACAGAGATGTGCATAGCTGCGGTTCCGAAAACCCTCATGTGAACAGCAATAGAAATGTTTGACTGAGAATATTCGCATAGTTCAGTTGCAAAACAAAGCATGTAGCTAAGCCTTCGGAAAGTGTGACTTGTAAAAAAACTCAAACCCTCAGCTCCCTGTCCCGTTTCCTCCCCCTCCATTTTAGAAACCAAGCCACTGGATTATCATGCAAAGGGATCATGTAGCACCTTTGAAAGTAACCTTTTAAGTGCTACAAGATCCCTTTGTGTACTGATATTCCAGACTGACACAGCTATGTCTTGCTGACTTCTCAGTAAAATATGGCGTTGTTGTTGTTGTTGCTTTAACCTCCCCCTGCAAGGCCCTATTCAAACAGTCCCTTCAACTGTGGCGGCTGCTTGTGACAGAAAAACCTAAGCAAACTGAGCTTGCTTAGACCAAGCTGTAAGGCACGCAAAATTCATTTGTTTGTTGGGAAAAATTCCAAAGGGGAAGCTGATGTGTGGCAGATGGAGGTGGCATTGGCTGGTCCAGGTGCCTCAAACATTTCACATAGCCATAGCACATGTCCATGAGTCATGGGAAGAAGTCTTACATCTTTATTAATGAACATATCCCTGTGCCATATTTGCCTGTAACTTGGTGAAGTGTTGAGAACCAGATACCCTTCCTTCTGTCTCACAGGCATTAATGAACATATTCCTGGGCCATATTTTCTTGTCTTTTTTTTTTTAAAGGTGCTGAGAAAGAGTTCTCCTTCCCACTCCCTCATAGGCATTAATGAACATATCATTAATGTGTTTCTTGACTGTTGCTTGGTGAGGAGCTGGGAACCAGCAATCCTTCCCTCTTCCTAACAGGCATTAATGAACACATCCTTGTACCATATTTGCTTGTTTCTTGGAGAGGAGCTGAGAAACAGCAGTCTCTCCCTCACAGCCATTAATGAGCATATATCTCTGGGCCACATTTGCCTGTTTCTTGGAGAGATGCTAAGAAATAGCTCTCCCTCCCTTTTCCTCAGAGGCATTAAAGCCTTTCCAAATGTCTCTTCATTCAGAGATGCTGCTCTCCTGACTGCGCCACGGCGGTGCATCCTTCTTGAATGAAGGTGAAAAAAAGGGTATTTTTGCCACGCCACACACCAAGGGGCTGTTTGAAGAGGGCCTGGGAAGGGAAGAGGTTTTTCTTTTAAAGGCTCTCCCTCAGGGTGACCAGATATCCTAACCTAAAAGGAGGAGCAGGCACAGCAAAATGTAGGGCATTCAGGAAAAATGGAGGGCATTCCAAAATAAAAGCTACAAACTCTCATATAAATACAAATTCATACTTCTCTGCCATGCTCAAAATGGAGGACCTTTTGGAATTCCTCCTGGAGGGAAGGTAATGAAATGTAAAGGTAATGAAGACATGTCCTGGAAAAGGAAGATGTCAGGTCACCCTGAATGTAAGACCTTCAAGAAAAATGGAAATGACCAAATAAAAGCTAAACACACTCATACACATATAAACCCATGCTCAAAATGGAGGAACTTTTGGCATTTCTCCCCCCTGGAGGGAAAGTAATGAACTGGAGGATAGGTCCTGGAAAAGGAGGACGCTGGGGTTCTCCCTCCCTTCTGCCCCAGAAACTGCCCCCCTTTCCCACGGACAAGGCTGGGGACAGGGCCACTTTTCCTTCCTTCCTTCCTTCCTTCCTTCCCTCCGTCCATCCATCCTTCCTTCCCTCCCTCCCTCCTTCCATTCCTCCATCCTTCTTTCTTTCCTTCCTTCCTATCTTCCCTCTATCTTTCCTTCCCTCCTTCCTATCTTCCCTCCCTCCCTCCTTCCTTCCATTCCTCCTTCCTTCCTTCCTTCCTTCCTTCCTTCCTTCCCTCCCTCCCTCCCTCCTTCCTATCTTCCCTCCATCCATCCTTCCTTCCTTCCCTCCTTCCTATCTTCCCTCCATTCCTCCATCCTTCTTTCCTTCCTTCCTTCCTTCCCTCCCTCCCTCCTTCTTATCTTCCCTCCATCCATCCTTCCCTCCTTCCTATCTTCCCTCCATTCCTCCATCCTTCTTTCCTTCCTTCCTTCCTTCCTTCCTTCCTTCCTTCCTTCCTTCCTCCTCGCAGGCCCTGCGTTCGGCGGCTGTGCAGGTAGCCTCCTGGGCGGCTGTGACTACACAATGGGGTTGTTGTGGCTGTGGTTGTGGTTGCGGGAGGTGGTCGAGCAGCCTCTGCCAAAGCCCTGCCGGCGGTGGGAGCATCAATAGCGGCGCTTGCAAAAGGAGAGGAGGAGGAGGAGGAGGAGGAGGCGGTGGGTGGAGGCTGGCAGCCCCCTCCTCCTGCCTCCTTCCCTCCTTCCCTCCTTCCCTCCTTCCTTCCTCCTCCCTCCTCTGCCCAGAGCCACCAGCCAAGAGCTCAGTATTATGGCATCGAGGAGGATGGAGACCAAACCCGTGATAACGTGTCTGAAAACCCTCCTCATCATCTACTCCTTCGTTTTTTGGGTGAGTCGACCCCTGCCTCCAAAGCCATTGGAAACGGACCCCCAAAAGTCGGGGCAAAAAAAGAAAAGAAAAGAAAAAAGTGGGGGAGCCTGTCCAGGGAGGGGTGTGTGTGTGTGTCTCTCTCTGTGTGTGTGTGTTGTGTATTTGTGTGGGCTGGGGGGTCATTCATCTCCCCTTTCCTGGAGGAAAATCCTGGCCAGCCTTGCGAAGCAAGGGATCCGCAGCCTGGAGGTTGGCTGCGCAAAAGGTGCCTTGGCTCTGTGTGTGTGTGTGTGTGTGTGTGTGTGTGTGTGCTTGTGCTTGCAGGGGGACCAGGCACGTCCTCCTTTTCCAGGACCTGCCCTCCATTTCATTACCTCCCCTCCAAGAGGAACTCCCAAAACTGCTCCACTTTCAGCATGGATTGATATGAGTAGGAAGGGTTTTTTTGGAGCTTTTCTTTGGTCCTCTCTTCCTTTTATCCCCCTGCAAGGTCCTACATTCAGGGTGACCAGGCATGTCCTCCTTTTCCAGGGCCTGCTCTCCATTTCATTACCTCCCCTCCAGGAGGAACTCCAAAAAGTCCTCCATTTTGAGCATGGATTGATATGGGTAGGAGGGGATTTTTTGGAGCTTTTCTGTGGTCATCTCTTCTTTTTTTCCCCTGCAAGGTCCTACATTCAGGGTGACCAGGCACGCCCTCCTTTTCCAGGGCATACCCTCCATTTCATTACCTCCCCTCCAGAAGGAATGCCAAAAGGTCCTCCATTTTGAGCATGACTGTATATTGGATAGGAGTGTTTTGAGCTTTGATTTGGCCATCTCCTCCTCCTCCCTTCTTCTGGGAGGTCCTCCATTTTGGGGTGCCTGGTCCTCCTTGGCGGTGAGGACCCCTGCCCTCCCTGCTTGCTTGGGGGGCTGTTGCAGCAGAGATCGCCCCTTCCCTCCCATTCTTGGCTCCTGCTCCTGGTTTTCTCATTGACTGGCTGCAGAATGGCGGAGGGGAGGCGGGGGGGGGGGGGGAGATCGGATATGCAAACCTGCCGTCCTCACTTTTAAAAATAGCCCTCCAAAGAGGGGAGAAAGTTGCTGGCTTTTTGGACAGGCGTCAGGCATCCTCCTCCCATTTTTTCTGCGATTGGATATATTCCCCTTCCCCCCCCCCCCACCTCTTTTTAGACTGTATCCACATTGCAGAAATAAACCAGTTTGACACCGCTTTAACTGCCGTGGCTCAATGCTGCGGAATTCTGGGAATTGTAGTTGCAATTGGACAACTGCAATTCCCAGAGTTCCATAGCATTGAGCCATGGCAGTTAAAGCGGAGTCAAACCGGATTATTTCTGCGGTGCGGATGGAGTCTTGGGGTCTGGCACTAGCTGTGCCACTGAAAGCATTCCAATAACACTCCCTAACCGGTTTGTTCTCTTATTATTGGAGGGGCTGGTTGGCACTGCCATGGCTTTGTGGTGAGGAATCATTAGTGTGAATGTACCCCATTGTGGATTTTTCAGAAGGATTTTGTGTGCCTCGCACAGCTCTCCCTTTTTATGCTCACAGAACATTAACTACACATGTAAACAGATACCTTTTAGGGTGCCTGGGCTACCTAAAATGATGGTCCAATAAAATGTTACATTGCAATCTTCATCCGAGATAGATGAGGCCAGAGGTAAGGACTGGACCAAGAAAGAGATCTGTCCTGTTTGGTGCATTGTCCATGAATAACGCACAGTCCTATACATTAAACCATAGAGCCCTGTTTTATATGATTTTTGCCTCCTCTTGCTCATCATTTCTGTTGAGAAGTGTGGCAGGCAGCTCTCTGGTGGAAGGACACTAAGTATAAAAACAAATTAAAAGAAGGATTTTTTAAAAATGAAAAAATCCTATGTCAGAATAAACATCAGTGTATATAGACCTTCCCAAAGAAGCTTGCTAAATCTCCATGGCTTCTGCTATGTACTAGCTGCAGGCTGCGCTTCTAACCATCCAAGCACTGCCCACTCCCCGGATTATATTTGGATAAATGCCATTTGCATTGAGTGAGATTGACTTTTATTGCTGTGCTGTTCATTCACTGTAGCTGCTGTCGACGCAGTTGCTGGCATGAGAAGGTTATGCCAAGCAGAGAATGAATGTCATATGCTTTAGAGAGCAAGCTCTGCTTAGTGAAACATGGTGTTTGGAAGTGTCACATTTGCTCTCTGACTTGTGCTTTATTGTCGAAACATTGCTGCTAACTCACAGGAAGATAGCACCGAAATACACCTTTTCAGTGTGTGCAGATCACGATAATAAAAAGAGACACTCAGATTCACAATACAGTACAGTTCAGCTGAAACACAAGGTGCATTCCAAGTAGCGGAGGTTTAAGGATTTGCTGTCCTCGGCTCCCATCTTAAATGTGGAAGCAAGTTCCAGTGAAGCACAGCAGGACTTGTTGGCTTGTCAATGAGTTTCAAATCAAGATGTCAGATAAATGTATTACATACCCTCGCTTTGCTTTAATTGGTTTGAGTATTTGACTGTAGTTCTTTTGCATTACTGAGTGCTGATTTCAAGAGACTGATCTCTGAATTTCCAAACCGAATACTGCCTTTGTTGGGTGTATAGTGCCCATTTTATTATGTGGAGTGGTAATTTTCAATCTCCCCACTGCCACAATCACTGCCGCCACTTCAAGATGATGTCAGGCTTTGTATGGATTTACTCTGTGGCAAGGGGGAAGGCATATTCCATTGCATTTTGCTACTGCAGTATTGCAACTATGATATTATTATGGTTTGTGACCTAGATACATTAAAAAGGATTTGGGTAACATGAGCCCTGATATTCAAACAGCCTTTTGGGACCGAAATTTTCTTAGCAAACTAGCCTGTTGTTCATCAGATTACAGACCTAAGCAGGGTATCATATCATGACAGTGATCGGCTGATTAAAGATCCTTCGGTGGTACAGAATCACAGAACAGTAAAATGGTCCCACAGTGTTTCTTAGAGGTCTTAATCTGCACATCAGCTTTACAATACACTGAAACATGCTAGCTTTTTCATGTGGAGGTGGGGTGGGGAAAGCTTTTTGAGCATTATCATTTTAATGGCACTGCCATGTGAAATGCAGTGAAATGATGTAAAATAGCTTTCCTCCTAAATTGTCTAGTGAATACAGCAATTTTTCTAGTACAGCAGTATCATTTAATCTGGAGGAGAGCTGCCAGTGCACATGCGTTGCTTTTATAGAGCTCCTTTGTTTGTTTCCTTTTAAAAATTCTTAATTTTCTAGGACTGCACTGCAGAAACAATCCAGTTTGATGCTGCTTTAACTCCATAGTTCCAGCCTATGGAATCCTGGGATGTGTAATTTGTTGTGACACCAGAGTGCTCTGACAGAGAATAATTATAATAATATTTATTTATACCCCACCCCTCTGTTAAAAACAATTGGGGCGGCTTACAACAGTTAAGAATACATCAATTTACGAGTTAAACCCCCCCAAACCCACCCTCCCCATTAAAAAAGTATTAAATTAACATTAATAAAATAAAATAAAGCACAATCTCGCGCCAAACTATAGTTTCTAGAATTCCCTAGCATTGAGTCATGGCAGTTAAAGCAGAATCAAACTGGATTATTTCTGCAGTGTGGATGCAGTCTACATTCTTAGCATTTTTACTTGCCACATTGAATTCATTGGGCTGACCTCTGAGTAAACATGCATGGAATTAGGTGACATGTTCTTCTCATCTCTCCCTGTGTTTTGGCTTCCTTCTGGACTTGATTATGTGGGAAGCAAGACATGATCATCCTTTTCTTATGCATACAAGTATTTTGTCTTGTGGCTGAGGTACAGAATTTGAGGTCTTTGCACTGTTTGCCATGATTTGAAGCCAACAACCACCAAACATCTGGTATCATTCCTTTCTTGGATATTGTTAGGAAATAGTGTTAGCCTCGCAAGTGTTGACTTACTGTGGGTGACTGGAGAATCTTGTTTGCTGGCTAAAGAGAGGATTGGCACTTGAACCTCCATCTAACCCAGTTCTTTTCATGAATAGTAATCCTCAGATATTTTTAAAAAACAAACACCTGTACAAACCAGCCCTTTCATGATTTTTTTTTTATCAGGATGATATCAAAGTGAGCCCCTGTGCCACAAAGGGAGCCCCTGTGCTGCATTTCATATGTGATATTATAGATGCTTTCTCCTTCACAGAAATGTAAGTTACAAAGCAGTTTTAAATCTCTGGAATTAAGAGGGACCAAGCTGGACCACAAAACTGAGTCAAGAGAGTTTACAATGCTCTGTGCTTGGATTCTAGGCCCAAGATTTGCTCATGAATTAGAACTACTTCGGTATGGACTGTGATGTAGCTGCAGCTTCTCCATGTCTCACTGGTAATGTTTGATGGATGGATGCACATGAAATGGCTGGTACATATGGGAACATCCCTGTAACTGACACTGATTTACAGAAGTATTTTTAATCATTTCTCATGAGACGTAGGGTTCACAGGGAAGCAGCATGACACACACCCATAATCAATGGTTAGATATATAAACATTTGGTGTTTTTTTTAAAAAAGGAAATTCCCAATAAAATAGAATAATTTTTTAAAATATTCATGTTTTTAAATTGCTGTAAGTATGCTATTCATTGGAAGTAGTTTAACTTGTACACCCATTTGTTGTTCTTCCACTGTTCCTCTGACATTTGCTTTATCTAGTAGTAGTAGTAATTGTACTGTCAGTCATGTAGGTTGAGCTCAGTGAAGCGTAAGGGAAACATGAGGGGGAGATGTTTTTAGAGAAGATGAGAAGACTTCCTGAGGCCTTTTTGATACCCGTTATTAATGATGTGGAAGGTGTTTGTTTCCACGTTGTAAGAACAGAGACCACTATGGTAATGTACATGAACACCAGAATACTTGTGAGTTAGGTGAATCTAATGGTCTTTCCCAACCAGTTGATATTCGACTGAGAAGACAAGACATGATTAGGCCCATCAAGGTGATTCTGCCAGTGTGACACTTTGCTATTGCAGTGTCAGTACTTGCTATGGGGACGTGACTTCCAATCACAGATGGTTTGTGAGAATGGTGCCTTAGATGCAATAAGTAATATGTCAGAACTAAACTGCGTGCTGCTAGGTGATTTATGATTGATTTTTCTTGGTCTTTAAACAGTAATAACAATAAAATGCAAGTGTATGGGGAGGAAGTGCTGTTTTGATCCAGGATATTGAGTGGGTGGGAGAATGTTCTTTTCCTCTGCAGTTCTTGCTGAGGATCCCATGAATAGCCAAAAGGACAAACAAATGGGTCCTAGAACAGATCAAGCCAGAGATATCCCTAGAAGCCAAGATGACAAGATTTAGACTGTCATACTTTGGTCACATCATGAGAAAGCATGAATCCTTGGAAAAGACAATAATGTTAGAAAAGGTGGAGGGAAACAGAAAGAGAGGAAGGCCACATGCTAGATGGATGGACTTTATTAAAGAGACCATGAAGACGAGTTTGCAGGAGCTGGGCAGAGCAGTGGAGGACGGGGCGGGGGGGGGGGCGGGGGCTGAAGATGTTTCATCCATAGGTTTGCGATGGGTTGAGATTGACATGAAGGTATTTAACAACAACAACAAACTGCTGTTTACCCTATTGGAGAAAATACAGGTGTCTCTATCATGCTTGTATTTTTTTCCTGTGCAACTTAAAGGAGAACCTTTTACATTGAGAAGATGATGATGGGAAAGGGTCCTTTGCTACCCACTCATCAAATTAGCAGCAGTCACAGTGTTGGGAATAATAATAATAATAATAATACACTTGTGTCTCAGATCAGATATCCTGGTATAATGCACAGCATATACATGCATGTTCACTGAAAATCACCCTGTAATGGTTTCATTACCACAGCTCATTCACCGAATGCATACACATACAGGAACATGGAAAGAACAGTGAAACCAGATTTACTAATCTAGTGCCTGACTATACAGGGATAGATTCTCTTTGATCTTAACAAAGGTTGAGGCTTTAGTACTGCTTTTTTTCACTGAATGGGACTGTGAACAGGAAGAGTGAAATGGGGCAGGGCAGATAATGGGCAATAGAAATTCTTCCCACTGTAATTTTCTTGGGGGGAGCAGTGTAAAGTCTCTGTTTATTTGTGTATGTTTCACTATTGCAACCTGAACAGTATGCTAGTTTTGTTTTGTAAATTGTTCTTAAAGTATGAAGCCCTTCCATTAGGAAACATAGAACAGTGACACACACACACACATACACTTCTCTCTCTCTGCATGTGTACATAGAGCTGAAAAACAATCATCCTTTAAAGAATGTTTAGATTAGAAATATTGGCTGTGATCATTTCATTACACTACTTTCAATGGAATTGCTGACCCAGTTCCATCCACAAAGGTACAAACGGTGTCTTAGTACAGTAAATTTACTCTGTTCTTCTAATAGTGCCTGGCTTTGAATTATTGATACCATTAATAATTTCTGTGGTGCATGTTTAATTTTTAGAATCAACACTTAACCGTTCAAAAATATTTTCTTTCATTGGACAGCTCGGGTTTATTGCTCACCAACTCTGCTCTGCTTTTATACTGTCAGCAGATTGTTTTGAGAAGATCAGCTATCAGGACTGTGCTTTCCTACTTAAAATAGATTCTTTTTGGATGTTTTGACACTATTCTTTGCCACTCTTCAAAGAGAAATCTTGATGGATTTTTTCTGGGCTGTATATACATCATCTTCATAAAATATGTGTAATAGAAGAAAGTGAAATAGCTGCAGTGATATACTACATGGAACAAACATTTTTCTCTCAATGTCCCTCTTAACATTTTGCCAATGTTGTCACTAGATGAATGGGATCAATCTCATGGCTATTAAAATAAGGGCTTTAATTTGGCTTTTTAACAATTTTGTGGGCGGTGATTGAGTTAGATGGATTATTTTAGAAGACAAAATGGATGTGCAAGAAATGCGGCTGTGCTTCTTCTAATGTAGTGAGAACCTACATTTGAAAACAGGGGAAGCATGATAGATAGATGGAAGCAAGACAATCAATTGTACAGACAAGTAATTGTAGCTAGAACTCTCAGTAAGGCTGTGCTGAATATTCTTGATATTCAGTTTTTCATTCAAAAATTATTCTTTTGAGAGTGGGCAGTGGTGAGTGACAAGCTACTTGGTTTTGCTAGAGGGATGCTTTATATGTTTAGTTGAGATCTTTGTGTAACTAAACTACTTTATTTTATTTTTTAAAATTACAGTACATCCTACTATATAATAAGGAAACATTCCAGCACTGATTATTATTTGATGATAGCAAGTTGTGGAAACTGATTTCTACTAAAAGAAATTACATAAATAATTTGATATTTGAATTCAGCCAACATGTCTGGAACCATGAATTTCACTCCATTTCAGTATGGTTTTTCTTGTTACCGTTACTGACATGTCTAAAATACATGTTTGAAATGTAAAGTGCATTTATGAAATCCCACTCTAATCCCAAATACTTTTTAATGCAGCAAGAGGGATTGTGTACACTTGAAATCCATTAACATTATTAAAAGGCTAGAGAAGAGGAAATTAGGCATGTGTGACCAGATTTTCTTATTACAGTATTGATCATCTTTTCAGCACAAGATCAATATGCTCTTAACGTTGAGCAGCAGCAGCATCTTTGGATTCTGAAGATACAATTGCTTTGCACTATGACATATACTTAGAAAATATGGGTGAACAAGTTGACAATATGAAAAGATAACCCTTGAAAGGCTAAGTGTGTGCAAGACTCTTCTAGCTGAAGCTGAAGTAGATGGATAGATGCTGCTCTTCCCTCTTGACACTGCGACAGGAGGTGTGACATTTCTGTTCTGCACAGTAACTAACAGACCATTTGAACTAACTAAATCTTTAGAGGCAATAATAGTTGTTTTAATTTTGACATTTCTTTTGTGACTGCTGCTGATAATTATGAAGTAAGGTCTTTAATTGTTCTAAATGTATTCTTTATAAGAATTCCTCTGCAAGGTTTGTTCCCCATTTCATTGCACTTGCACTGCCCTTTTTGTTTTTGCAGCAGAAAGGTGCTAAGAACAGCATGGGAACAGTAAAAGACTTTGAGGGATGGACTGAAAAGGCTGAATACCTGCTTCCTGATGTCATTTTTTGAGACTCCTCAAACTGCTTGAATAATGGAGGTCTTCAGGAAAGATGTTGACTTCAGTGGCATTTCAAAATAATTACAAACTAACTTGTTGCTATGGGAGGGGGAATTCTATGAAGGCCTGCCCACCTCAAACGTCCCTCCAGCTTTCCCTCCCAGGGGAAAAACAGACTGGCCATTGATCTCACCACACAGCACTTGTTCTGCCTGCTCACATACCTATTTCCTGGTGAATTAAAATAACCCCAGGAGGTGACCCAATTCATGCAGATTTTTTGTAAGGTTTTGAGAACTATGATTTGACTTCCAAAATTATTTGGGAGGCGATAAAGATGAAGGGTCTTTCGATAATGTTTTCTCTTACAATAAACATTTTCAATCAGCCAAAGTGTAGTGAAGCAGGAATGACATGCTGTGGTTGTGGGTAGTAGTTTGGCTGCATTAAGGAGAACTTTATATTTCTCCCTTTGGGAGAAGGGGAACTGGAATTCCCACTGCAGGCAGGGAATACTTTGCAGTTATTAACGGCCATCAAGTCAGCTTCAACTTAATGGCAACTCTATGAATGAGAGGCCTCCAAGACCTCCTGTAAACAACAGTCCTGTTCAGGTCCTGCAACCTCTGGGTTGTGGCTTTCTTGAATTGAGTCTATTCACCTGTAATGAGTTCTTTTTCTTTTCCTATTGGCTCTCACTTTACCAAGCATTACTGTCTTTATAATGAGTCATGTTTTCCATGATGTGGCCAAAATATGATACCCTTAGTTGGGTCATTTTGACTTCAAGGGAGGGTTTAAACTCAATTTATTCTAGGACCCATTTACTGGTCATTTGCTAGTCTTGTGATACTTCTCTAGCAGCACATTTCAAATTAGTTGATTTTCTTCCTGCCAGCTTTCCTCATTGCCCACCCATTAAATAATATGGGGCTTGAGTATCCACATTTTTCCCAACCATGGGGGGGAGGGGAGCCGAACCCCTGTGAATGGGTAGGGTCCACTTTGCTTTTGTCTACTTCTTGTCTTTCATTGGAACAATACTTTTGCAAAACAAGTAAGGCTGTCATAAATGGAAATAAAATCTCTATGTTTGTTTCATTTCTCATTCAGATTCATACCATTGCACATATATGCATGCATTTTAGCTTTATATAAAACATGCATAATTTACTTGTTTAATGAAGCAGGCCCTTACATTTAATTTCTTCATTCAGTTTGTGCAAGAAGGACTACAGTAAAGTAACAGTTGAACTTCTTTAAATATGAAGAGTAAGCAGTTATACAAAATCAAGGTTGTTTGGCTGTTCCTCTGTTATACTGGATAGTAATAAAGCAATAAAGCCACACGTGCTGGGGTTTCATCATAATATTGCTATATAAGAACTGTTCCCTGGCTATTACAGTAGGTAAAATTGTTTAGGTAGGCTTAGGATTGACTCTTTGCCTGGTTTGATTACCAAATGAATCTCTACCATTACTGATTAAAAGGTTTTTTCTTATATAAAATTTGTTTTGCAATAACCATTACACTATTTTCCTTAGAAGAAGAATGTGAAATCTAAGTGGAACTAGAGATGTACAAATGCCCTGCTTTTTGCCTATGAGTATTTTTATTTGCAGCTGCACATTATTCACTTGAAGCATTGTCTGAGAAACATTAATCCTCCCATCTGTTTCTTCCTACAAAGTCTATCTGTAACATATTCAACATGACTTCTTTACCGTCTTTGTTTTAAGTACAGCAGACTTGTGTCCAATTCAGCTGTTTTCTAGCCTTGTGGCTATTGTCCCAGATTGCTTTTCAATATTCAGGGTTCAGTGTGGCTATGATCAAGATTACATTTGTACATAGGCTCCAGAAATTGTAGGGAAAGGACTTACTGAAATGTTGCAAATCTCAACAGCGATGGTGTGATTTCCATATATTCTGTAAAATCTATGAGGCTGAGGATTCAAACATTCTTATCTTCATTCAGACATTATGTAGAGAGATTTAGAGTACCAATTCACTGGTACCTCAGTAATGTAATTGTGTTGTGGTTTGATTTCTATCTCCTCTTTCTCCTCTTGTGTTGATAATATTTATATCGTGGTGGGCATTTGACGTTTATCTCACACTTTAATTTGAATTGTCTGTAATTTATAGGCAATCGTTATTGACTATATAGAACTAAGAATTTTTTAAAAAGCATAATAAAATTTCAGCATCCACCTTACTTTAAATACAGTGGGCCCATTCTCTGGGGTTAGGGACACAGGATCCTCCATGAAAGTAGAAAAACTATTTTTCTTTTTCTAAATTAAAAAAACAACTACTATTTTTTCCTTACCTGAGACAACACCTCTCTAGGAAACTCTAGGTCTTCCAGCACAACTCTATGGTCAACATCCACCAGAAGTTGACCATAGAATTGTCCTGGAGGATACACAAATGCCTGGAGAGGTTTTCTCTATAGGAATTGTTGGGTTCTCCAGTGAAATTTCTTGTGAAAGTTGGCCAACAAGTTGAGTTTGAGGACTTAGAGATTCCTAGAGAGAATGTATTAATCAAATCCATGAATATTTACATTCGTAAAAGTCAAACCCACAAATGTGGAGGGCTGACTGTACTTAATTTAGATCAAATTTTAATAACTCAATTCTGTGATAGTTTATAAGAAATATCTTATGGCAGGGAGTGGATGTTGTGATTGCAATGGAAGCTGCTTTTGAGGAGGCATTAGAACATGATTTAGATGTATCTGTATATGTCTCACTATTGCAGCTCCCTTTGTGATGGAACAGATGGGTCCAGTTTGGGTATACTTATGACTTAGCATTGTAGGATCATAGAACTGGAAGATGCCTTGAAATCATTTAGTTCAACCTGATCCTGCCATGTGGGATACATCTAAAGCATCCTTGAGAGGTGTTTTTCCTATCTCTGCTTTAGTACATCAAGTGGTGAATGAAAGCCGTAGGTTCTTAAGCCCATCAGTACCATGGTGGAAATAAAAAAAAACCTACCACTGTTAAGATGCTTCTCTTAATGGATGTTTACAGAAGACCCCCTCCCCATAGATATGACCTGAGCCACTTCTCTCTCTCTCTCAAATACACACACCTTTCACGCATTAATCCACTTGTTTTTCTCTTCCCTGCACTTCCCAAAGAGCCACACTCCCCCACCTGTGCAAGGAGAAGGTGGGGAGGAAAAGTTGCCAAATGCATGCAGCTGTGTGTGTGTAGCTTGAAGAAGAGAAGTTTATAAGATATGATAGCTATCTTCAAATACAGTGGGCCCTTGGTATGCACTGTAATTTGGTTTCAGGACCCCCCCCCCTGGATACCAACATCCATGGATGCTCATGTCTCATTATATACAACAGCATAGTAAAATATGTCCCTTACATAAAATGGCAAAATCAAAGTTTGCTTTTTGGATTTTTGGTGTGGAAGATTTTCAAGGCATAGGTGGATGAATCCATGGATGAAGAATCTGCAGATATGGAGGACCAACTGTATCAAAATGGCTGCCATGTGGAATATGGAATGAGGTTGTTTTTTGCAGCTCCGAAGAATAGAATCCAAACAATCGATTCAAGAAAGGAAATTCTGACTAAACACTGAGAATGGCACAATAAGATATTTTTGATAAGGGAATGGACTACTTTTAAAGGTGGTGAGCTCCCCATTGTTGGAGGTTTTTAAACAGAGATTGAAAGAGGTGGAATACTTATTAATTGATATGCCTGATTTGGTTCTGTTTGTTAGTGGCAAACAGTGCTCTTGGTTTGTGGGGGTCTTCTAAAAACACTGTGCAGAATGTGGCAATGTCAATGGCTTGAAGTGGTTAGGGCCAATTTCAACTGGCCTGCTAGCTACAGTCTTCTGGGCACGGATAGTCTGCCCACAGTACTTCATCCATCAACAGCTTCCCAATTAAACTCTTCCAGTGTGATCTACTTGGGGCTGCCCTTGAAAATGACCCAGAAGCTGTAACTAGTGGAAGATATGGCAGGTAAATTGTTGGCTGGAAGGTCTTATAGAAACCATGTAACATTGGTGTTAAAGGGATTGCATTGGCTTAGAACATACTTCCATTCTGATTTCAAGGTGCTTGTTAGTACATGTAGAGCCCTAAATGGTTCTCAATGTTTAAAACAGTTGCTCATCCCATATATACCTGCCTGGAGACTAAGGGGCTTTACAGACACCGGAGCACTGGATCGGGGCTGTGGCAACCGCACGTCGCAGCCCCAATTTGGCACTTTGCCTTTCCCAAAAGAGCTGGCAAATGCTGCTCCTTTTTGGAGTGGCAAAAAGCTGCCTTTCTGCTGTGGCAGCAGCTTTTTTGTGCTCCTTTGGTGCAGTGTGCCTGTACGCTGCACCAAGGGAGTGCCCTGACACCACCTGCCATGTGGTGGGGTGCATACCATGACGGCGGCATCGGGGTGGAGTTGGGGCGGCCGACATGTGGTCGCCACGGCCCGACTCCACCCCCAGGCTGGCCCTTTTGGCCAGTCTATTCAGTCCATGAGTTTTTCTGACAGGGTCTTCCTCTCTGTCCCACCAGTGGGAACCATGCACTGTAAGGGGAACCAGAAGAAAGCCTTTTATGCTATGGCAGACTGCTAATGGAATGCCCTCCCCTTGAAGGACCATTTGATACCAGTGCTATTTCGTTCCAGTGGCAGCTTACTATATGGCTTCTTATTAAAGCCTTTTGGGGAGGGGCAGTCTAACAATTTTGCCCAATTCTATGCAAGTTGTAAACTGTTTTAATCTTTTGATGTGATGTTTTAACGTTAAATATGTTTTAGGCTATTTAAATTATTCCTCAACATTTAAAATTTACATAGTTCTAAATTATTCTGAATTGATTTTATCTGTACACCTTCCTGTGATATGGGATGGGATATAAATATTTTAAATCAATAAATAGCCATCTGTCAAGAATGCTTTCTCTGTGGATTTCTGCATGGGCAGGTAGTTTGACCATATGATTCTGGGATGACTTCCAACTCTACAGTTTATGCTTCTATGAGTAATAATAAGACACAATTCTTTCATGCTGATATCACTGTTGTCAGAACAATATTGGAAAGCAAAGATTGTCATTAACCAGCTCTGCAAAATACACAAATGCAAAGGAAGAAATTGTGAGTGTATTTCATTTTGGTGGCAACTTTGGTAACTAGAAAAAAAATTCTAGAATGGATTGGATCAAGAAATAATTTTTGCTTTGGTACCATTGTATTATTATTTTGAAATGACAATTTAAAAGGAAAGGTAGGAATACATTTTATCTTATGAGTATGTATGATATCAAGAACAATATATATTTGTAGTAAAATATGTACAATATTACTGCTCTGAGCTGTTATGAGAAACACTTGGATACATTCTTAAACTCTTGATTCTCAGCATATTGTTATCCAGTAAAATGATACTGATTGTATATATGGTTTATATTAAGCTGAATAATGTTAAAATTATAGCCCTTTTGGTTAAAAAATGCTGAATCTGCTGCTTTTTGTCCTGTTTGCTTCATCCTTTAATTACAGTAGTATTTATGACACACATTGCATGGTGCAGATCAGCCAACTCCTTCCAATACCACAAAATAATCTTTAAAAAGTATAATAAATTGAAAGACTTGGAAGGGGAAACCCGAATCCAGCATAAAAAATATGGATCAGATTTTTCCATATAATTTAAGTAGCAGTTGGAGACATAGCTAAACTAGATGTGACATTAAATGTGCCTTTGCATTTAACATGCAGGTTTTTTAAAATGCAAATCGCAACCCATGAGATTTCATCCCAGTGCAAAAATCGAGTTCAGAGGAAGGATTTTTCTGAGGACCATAGTAAATGGGGAGAGAGTTAAATATCCTCCTCTCTGACTTGCTAAATGCAAGGATAGCACTTTGCAAGTAAATGAACAGAAAAGGGGGCGGGGGGCTGGAATAGATCTGAACAAGGAAGAGGAGTCTGCATATAAATGCAAAGGATTCCATTTTTGATGAAATGAAAAATGAATTGAAAAACAGTTCTGAATAATTGGTTAGTGTGTACCTACTTTCTAAAGAAACCCAGATCTTTGAATATGTATTACAGTTATCTCAAACAATAATGGATTTCTACTAAAAATAAAGATGAAAGGGATTTTTCCTCACTTGTGATTAAAACTCTTATTGAGACCAACCCTGGTTATTAAGCAGCCACAGTAAGAAAGTTGAGTTTTCAGGCCATGGCATCAAACCTTTGAGTACCAAAAGAGATTTTGAGATTTTCCTAGTTCTTGTTGTGATAGTGCTTTCTAGGCAGTGTCAAGGAATGATGATTAGATACTGGATTTAATTACCATTTCTCAGGTAAAGCTATAGTGTTTCATATATAATTCAAGAATTGGACTAGTCTGAGTTCATTTGGTGCATGATTTTTAAAAAGTGATGATTTTAATTTTTGTTACTATATGATGTGTCCAAAGGTTTAGGATTTAAGGATACAACATAATGAACAGCTACAGTACCCAACTGTTGGGGGGCAATGAGCTTACAGTTGTAAAGACATCCCATAGCGCAGTATGAAGTGGTATATAAATGAAGCTGCTTTGCTTACTTGGGAGCTAAACCCTTTATCAGGGCAACTAGAAAGGCATGTAACTGTGGAAATAGGATCTGTAGGGTTTTTCTTACTATTGAGACTGCCCATCTGATTGCCCACTGCTTGGTTATTTCATATCTGGAGTACTGTAATAACCTACTGGAAGATTTGCCTTCCTGCTCTCTTATTCCTCTGGTTTTAATCCAGAACAGTTTAGGGAGATTTAAAACAGGGTGATTTTAAATCTCCCTAAATACTCGCAAGTCTCATCTCTGAATAGATCCCTTCACAGGCTACCATTTTGGGCCAGGGCTCATTACAAGCTTTTAGTCCTGGTATTTAAGTCCCTGTGCTTTAACCTCCTCCAGTATGTGGTAGCTTGGCTAGCCTGGTTATGTACCATCTAGAAACTTAAGATCTAACGCCGAAGGATTATTGCGCATGGCTCTGTCAAGGCTGTGAGCCTTTCAGGATCTAGCTCTGCTTTAGTGAAGCCATCTTCCTTTCTACCTCTGGTTGGAGGAGGATCTTACCCATTTTTGTAAATGGTTTAAGACCTTCCTCTTTGATTCATTGCATTAAGCTGCAGTGCTGAGTGTGCCTAAGGTTGCTGGGATGGGTAGTGATTGGTGGGGGTGGTGAGGATTTTATGTTTAGTATATTATAATGTTGTGTTTCCTTGTTTTGTTCTTCATTGTATCTGCGTCCAGTCCATACCCAAAAAGATAAATGCTCTCTGTGAGGAGGGAAGCAGATACTCCCCCCCCCCCCCCGAACTCTTTTTCCATGGATAAATTGACCCAGGTTTATTGGATCAATTTTTTTTTATTAAAACTTCTTGACTTACACACAAGTATTTATGGTAAGCATATATCTAATTCCACTTCCATTTTGCATTGCTTCTTTGTATCTTGTGGTTATTGGAGTCTTTTGGTTGTAAACACTTCTGGGAAGGGACTATGCTCCCATTTTTGCATCATTTAACAAGACTGAGAATCAAAGTTCAGTTTGTGATTGTAGGCACTGGCTTAATATATAACAATTTATTACCTTTGAAAATTATTATGTGTCAGAGACACACATAAAAACAGCCCTGATTGGAAGTACTTAGATTGCCTTCTGGATGACTTGTTCCAAAGCCAATTATAGCAACATCTTCACTTGCCAGTCATAGGGAAAGCAGGTCACACTGTTGTTTATATAAACATTTCAAGCCCAACACATACCGTGCTATTTACTAGTATGTAATGTGGACTACTGTCTTATGCTTAGAGTCTGAGGGCTTTTCAACAAGTGCAGAGAAAGGAGGGACTTTCATATAATATCAAAACTGGCAGACCTCAACCTTCTACTTTAATGAGGCCACTTTGATCTAAAACCTTAAACCTTGTGGCCTGTTGTCTTGACTTTTCTTCTAAACCATTTTTTTCTAGCGACTCATCCTTTTGCATCACAAATAGGAAGAGACAATATTGTTTTTTAAAAATGTATTCCTCAGAATGTTGTTAATCTCAAGCTTTTTTCTGTTTAAAGATACAAATAATTTTTAAATTCTTTTTTCAGTGAATGAATTACTGAGTTTTGAGGGGGGATTTTGAGGGGGAGATTTGGTAAAGCTTAAGCAAAATGTCCATGTATCAGAACATAGTCTTCCTAGGTTCACATCTCTGTTTTTTTGTCCATTTAGTTCCATATAGTTGAAGACTTCTCTCATCTTGCTTCTTTAAATAAAGAAGGAATGCTGGATAGTTTCCCATCAACATGGGCTCTCATCTCCCCTCTCCCCAACCTAGATAACATTTCTATTTTTAAAATGTGTTAACTGTGTTGAGAAAAGAAATCGACTGCTGAAGAGCCATTGCTTTCCAATGCATTATTCAAAATCCTTTTTAGACTCTGGCATATAAAGGGGCTTCATTAATATTTCAGAAGAAGCTATGATTCTCACCAAAAGGAACGCCTTCCCTTTCATCACTTGATACCTCTGTATTTCTGTGTAAAGCAAAGATATTTGGACTCTGTTAACTTCTGAAAAAGCAGACTCATCACTTTCCAAATGAACTGATTGTTAAACTATATCCTGACCTTGAGACTGATACCAAGTAGCGGTCTAGTAAGCTTGACATCTAATAATAGTGATTAAATTGCATACTAAAAGGGCTGAATTTTGTGATTTGAACTTTGTGAAGTAGGAGTACACTGATCCTTGATTTGGAAGGGTTTTGTTTTGTTATCTCAAGGCCTCTACTTGAATTGATTGCTCAAACTATTGTGGCATCATTTAGTTGGTTATTTAAATATGTTTGTTAAGCATTCATTCTCAATTCAAATCAAGATAATTAGAGAAATGCTAGAATACAGTCTTCTTGGAATGATCACCAAACTACTGTCTTTTGAAGAAACTGAAATTATAATTTCAGCTCCAAGTAAAGTTAGTTCAGACTATAGATCTGAAAAATACACTGCAGGTTTGTGAGGGTTAGTTTTGTCACTTGTGAGAGATAAAGTGCTGCAGTATTAAGGGAAAGATTTATTGAGAGGTGGTTTAAGAAAGTATGCTCAAGCTGAATATATCAAGAGGTTTTTCTGGACCAAGAACACACAACTAACATAATATGTTGGAGTTTAATGACAAACCTAATAAACAACAGTACAGGAAATTACAGTACACTTAAACTTGAAATGATGATTGTCAAATGAGATTATAAAAGAAATGATTGTGCTAAATGGAAAACTCCTATGTTGGACAGAGAAAACTAGCAGGGCTATTCTGTGCTACACACACTCCCTCCAATAGTTTTGCTAGTGACTTAGAAGAGGCCTAAGAGGGCATTGAGATAAATTGTGAATGACATTAAACTTGGACACTTTTTTTTTTTAAAGGACAGAATAGAATATTATGGAGGGAGAACTAGATGGCCTCTTGAAATGGAGTATAGGTTGAGTCACCCTTATCTGGAATTTTGAAATGCAAAATACTTCAAAATCCAAAAAAATTTCATGGGCGGTTTCTGATGGTTCAATGAACACAAATTTGTAATTTATTTCAGGCACAACATTATTTAAAATATCGTATAAAATTATCTCAGGCTATGTGTGTAAGGAATATATGAAGCATATATTGAGTTTAGAGTTGGGCCCATCTCCAAGATCCCTCATTATGTGTGCCTCATTACACATGCATATGCAAATACAGGTGTTCCAAAATCCAAAACACTTCTGCTCCCAAGCATTTTGGATAATGTAATAACCTGTAATAAAACCAGAATTAAACTTAGAGGTATAGAGGGCAAATTTGTGGATTTAGGGTTACACCTTTGTGGTAACAGGTGAAAATGTAAGTCTCGGAAACAAAAGAGCAGGCTGGCCTGGTTCAGATGTAACGGGAAAAATGATTTTCCTTTATGTGAAGGTGCTGTGGTGACATTCAGGCACATCTCTATTTTCTCTTTTTGGACACTACAGAAGTTAATCAGAAACTTCAATTCTCAGTTTTAAAATAATAACAGTTCCATGTGATGCCTTGGGGTAGGGGTCGGCAACCTTTTTTTACCTGGGGCCGGTCCCTTCTGGCGGTCCCTTCCGGTGGGCCGGGGGGGGGGGAATGGCGGCGTGCGCGCTCGTGCTCGCGCGCACACCTCACCGCCGCATGCGCCCCCATCGCTGGTGGCGGCGGGGGCCGGTAAGCAGTGGTCCATGGGCTGGGAACGGCCCACAGGCTGTAGGTTGCCAACCCTTGCCTTGGGGGCTCTGGTTTGTTAAAATAAGGTTTCAGAACAAACTATAGTCTGAAACTACAGTTTAATCTTGGCTTGTTCTCACTAATGATAGCTTAAAGAAACTATTTCATCAGGTTTTGAGGACATGTTTTTTTATTGGGGGGATTGGAGACTTGCTGAAATTAATCCATGTAGTAGAAAATTGTTTTCCTGTTGCTTGTGAACTCCACAACTTCTTATAATGTTTTAAATAATTCCCTTGGGGCACTGCAGGCACAAGGTAAAGTATCCATGTTTCTTTTTAGAACTTTCTGAGCTAAATCTACTGTATTTGTTATTCTCATTTGTTTTGGCCCACTGAATCAATGAGAATAAAGGGCAACATTTATCCATTGATCCAATGTTTCTACTCTAGTAGACAGTAACAACTGGATTTAAGTGCCAAGCTTTTAGACAGTAATTTTTTGAGGTGACTGTCTTGAAATAGCATTTTTGTCAGGCTTCTAAGAACAGAAATGTTTCTGGTCTACAGAAAGTAACAGCAATTGTTCATATCTATTTTTTGATGGCAACTATGTTTTTCTATTACTTTCCAAAACATTCTTGGGCCATACTTAATTGAAAGAAATGCTTCCTGGAATTTGAATATTTATTATGCTTAGAAATGCTATCCAGCTTAGAAAAGGTGGTTTCTTATCCCTCTGTACATCATAGCTTTGTGGTATTTTTGCCTGTGATCTGTAACTGGGGCTGCTGCCACACTGCAGAAATAAAGCAGTTTGACACCACATTGTCATTGCTCCATCCTGTGGAATCCTGGGATTTGTCATTTTGTGAGGCACCAACATGCTTTGGCAGAGAAAGCTAACCTTGTAAAACTACAAATTCCAGGATTCTATAGGGTGGAGCTACATTGCTTAAAGTGATATCAAACTGCTTTCTTTCTGCCGTGTAGATGCACCTTTAGCTCAGTTAACTGAAACATGTGAAAAACTTCTTGCTCTTTTAAAAGTCTTTATGCAGTGTGACTCATTTACTTTTCTTAAGGATGTACATTACAGTTAGATGTATGCAAACCATTATTTGGTAAAGAGCTGCTGTTTGATCCTGAACTAAAAGTGGTTGTTGCAGTTGCTGAATCAATTGGTGTGACATGGCGATGTATTGATTCTTTGCAATCTTCTGCTGCTACTACTAAGGAAAAAAAGCATATAAAATTTAGTATGAAATTCTTAATAGAAGTGTCATATGCTCTACTTTTCATTTACTTTTTAAGGGTGTAGAAAAAAAAAATACCTTCCTTGACTTGGGTCAGATTGTATTTCATTGACTGAATCCAGAGCTGAATCAGGACACTTCAAGTATTAATGAAGAAATGTGATCATTTTAGCACATATTCAGCAGAAGAAAGAAGAAATCTTAATAAACAATGCTTGGAACATATGACATTAAACATTACTCTTTTCCTACGACTCATACCTGTCCACAGAAGAGTTCAGAAGGTCTTTTTGCACCCAGTTTCATGTTTCCTATTTTGGCTGTACTAATGACAGTTAAACAGGCAGCTCTGCATTGTCCTGTGTTTGATTTGCAGGTTCCTCACCCCCCATTGAACTGAAACTGATTCCTCAAGATGGCCTGTCTTCAGTCATAGCTGTTCAATATAAACTGTTGGGTAGCCCTTCCTGCTGTACTACACCCCTATTGAATAAAGGGGCAAGATGGTAGGCTGTCCTACTAGAAGCCTTCCTCCAGCTACAAATCCTTTCTCCAGCCTGGCATTTCCTAAGGGTGCCCTTAGCTTTTGTTTGCAAAGAAAATGAAAGATGTGTTAATATCAGGTTAAAAGAAAGAAAGAAAGAGCATAATGCAATGGGTTTTGGGAGTGTTTGTTGCAGTAGAATTTCCATTGAGCAAGAGGGAACAGTGGTAAAATAGACACCAAGGAGAAAGCAATCTAAAGCAATCTAAAGGGAATTAAATAATAAACCATCTGAGTATAAACAGAGCAACCACATTAGGAATGGAAAATGCACAGCCTCCTCTTCCAATGAGAGTGCGCATATCAAAGGGGCTGAATGAATTTCAGTCTTTTGTGTTACTGATATTTGGAAATGCTGTTTATACAGGCTTGCAAAGGACAAAGAACCAAGATTTTATTTGAATTTTCAAGATGAGTAATTTTTGTGAACAGAGATGGTTTGTATAAGGAAAGAAGAAAGTCGGGGAGGAATACTTTTAGATATTCAATGGATGAAACATTCTTGCTATGGTTTTTACCAGTTATACTCATGAAATTCCAGACAGTTAATGGGATTTTCCTTTCATAAGATTGCTTATGTAGCTTTCCTACTTATTTTAAATATAAAGTATTGATATATTTAGTGGCAAGCATGTCTCTGTATTAGGACACTGCCTTTTTTCATTTCTACCATTTTACTTATATTATAAATATTATTTATAGTATGTGTGTAAAACATTTTGTGGTTTCATTTTCTGGAAAGTGACATAACCAGGGTTATCATCAATTGCTTTAATGTCAGCTTCAACTTATGGTGACTCTGTGAATGAGGGACATTCAAGACACCCTGTCATTAGTAGCAGCGTTAAGATCTTGCATACTCAGGGCTGTGGCTCTTTTGATTAAGCCTATCCACCTGTTACTGTTTTCCTACTGCCTCCCACTTTACCAAGAATTATAATCTTTTCTAATGGGTCATGTTGTCTCATGATATTTTCCAAGTATGACAGTTTGGTCATTTTGGCTTCAAGAAATGTTCAGGCTTGATTTGCTGTAGGAATCATTTATTGATCATTTTGGCAGTCCATGGTATTTATAGAACTCTCCTTCAGCACAGTATTTGGAATGTTTCATACATATACATATGAGCTTACATTCACACCCTATAAAGATACTTCATGTCAGGTCTCCTCATTAAATATTTTCTTACATGCAAACACTTGTCAGCATGTTTGGGGAATAATTGTGGTTTCTCAGGTGTTCCTGATCTATGGACAGAAGAACAAAAGAGGAACTGTATTGGGTTACTTCAAAGACCTATGTAGTCCAACATTCTGTTCATACAGTAGCCAGTCAAGCAAACTGTACCCTCATCTTGTACTTCCCAATGACTAATATATTATACAACCATATTGACTAGTAGTCATTGATGATTCTATCCTCAATGGGTTTATCCAATCTAATTCCAAATTCATCCAATTTGGGAGCCATAACTACATCTTGTGGACCTTAACAGCTGAGATCATATGTACCCATTCCACTATGAGGAGAAAATGTGCTTAAAACTAAAGAAGTAAGTGAGAAGAAAGAGTTCTTGGTAACAGTACTACCAAGTGCATTTGAGGTCTTTGCAATTTTCTTTCTTTTATAGAAAAATGGTTGACTGTAAAATTGTTCAAAATCTCAGACTTGAATAGGAATATTAAAAGTTTCCACTTAGTTTCTGATCATACTACTTTGTGGCTTTGTTTGCTGCAGTAAACATGTAAAGAGGTTTGGGCAGCTTTTTTATTATTCTGTTTATTTATATCCCACCTTCCTCTCAGTACAGGGACTCAAGGCAGCTAACAAATCTAAAACAGTCCAGGTTAAAACAGTATAAAACATTAAAAATACAAGGTTTAAAAACAAACAATTCAAACAATTAAAAACATATTATTAAAAATTTAAAGTTTAAAACTCTTTAAAACAAAAACAAAACAGCATCCATGTCATGCAAAGGCCTGGTGGCATATAAAAGTCTTTACCTGCCACCAAAAGGACAGCAGGGATGGAGCCATCCTGGCTTCTGTAGGGAGGGAGTTCCAGAGCTTGGGAGCAACCACTGAGAAGGCCCTTTTTCTTGTTCCCACCAAACTCACCTGAGAGGGTAGTGGGACAGAGAGAAGGGCCTCTCTTGATTACCTCAATACTTTGGTGGGGGGGCGGCTCATACAGGGCTTGGTGGCCACAAACCCTCTTTCATGCCTTGACAGGCCACATGCCTCTCTGACCCTTTCTTCCTCGCACTATGTCCAGTTGCATAAAACAGATGGGGAGTACATGTAGTGAAACAGACAATTCCAATTCCTTGAAGGTGCAAAATTTCAACCTAAAATTTGGGGTGTAGGCCATAGGCCACAGTGGGGGCCCAGGGCCACACTTTGCCCACGCTGATGTAAAGCATGGAAGGAAGGGCCTTTACAGACTGCCAGAAATAGTGCAAATTGAGGCCACTTTAACTGTCCTGGCTCAGGGGGGTTGCAGACTACCAGAAATAGTGCAAATTGAGTCCACTTTTAGGGTTAGGGTTAGTGCTAGGGAATCATGGGAATTGTTTTTTGGGTTTTTTTGAGACATTGAGCCTTCTCTGTCAGAGAGCTCTGGTGCCACAATAAACTACAGTTCCCATGATTCTCTAACCCTAACCCTAAAAGTGGACTCAATTTGCACTATTTCTGACAGTCTGCAAAGGCCCTGTCAGTGCTAAGGAATCATGGGAACTGTAGTTTATTGTGGCACCAGAACTCTCTGGCAGAGAAGACTCAATGTCCCAGAAAAAAATATAATTCCCATGATTCCCTAGCACTGAGCCAGGGCAATTAAAGTGGCCTCAATTTGCACTATTTCTGGCTCGAAGACAACTAATGCAAACATTCTGCGTGTTGAGGAACCACATGGTTTCTCAGGTCATGTCTTCCCTGCGACCTTGAGCATTTGGGGATGTGCATCTCCTGTTCAACTTTGTATGACATACTCATGGTGTCATATAAACATGCAGACTGCCAGAAATAATCCAGCTTGAAATCACTTTAACTGCCCTGGTGCAAGGTTAGGGAAACATGGGAATTGTAGTTTTTTCGAGACATTGAGCCTTCTCTGTCAGAGAGCTCTGATGCCACAATAAACTATAGTCCCCATGATTTCCTAGCACTGAGCCAGGGCAGTTAAAGTGATCTCAAGCTGGATTATTTCTGGCAGTCTGTACAGGCCCATAGTATCCATGAACAGTCTTGTACCCAGCTTTTTCTCTGCATTCTTCCACAGGGGAGATTACTCTTTTCTATCCTACCATTGATTTCTTCTAGTAGGAAACAAAATTACTAGTTGTGTAGTGCAGTTAAAGGTGGCGTTATTTTTGCACACAAAATAGAGAGAGAAGGGGAAACAACCATCAGATTGTTTTCCCTGCGCAAAAATTGGCATTCTTAAGCCTGAAAACCGTGGGCCGCCCTGGGAAGCTGTGGATTGGGGCTGAGGCTGCCCCACTCCTCGGCCCCAATCCACTCTGTGAGCGGCCCTGGAAGGAGCGCTAAAATAGTGCTCCTTCCTCAAGCCGTGGAAAGGGTGCTGGAAGAGGCGGCCCGCGCCTCTTCTGTCGCAGCATTTCTGGACGCTGCGACGGAAGGACGTCATCAGAGCGCCCGCTGTGTGCAATGGCAGGCGCTCTGATGACGTCCTGAGGAAGGGGTTAGGGCGCCCAACGTCCAGCTGCACCTCCCCTTCCTGGGCTGTCTGCAAAGCCCCTATGAAGGACAAAAAACAAAGAAACACTATCCACCAGTTGTTTTGGAAAGCTTAAAACCTACTTCAGAGCTTGTAATGTTTGGTGTTTAATTAAACGCTCTGTCATCCGATTCTTAGTGCCAGCCTTTTACTTTGTCACAGTTGCCACAGTTGCCACTTGCAGCTGTCAGATAGACTCCCAAGGCTTGTATAAACTCACCACTAAGTAGTGAGTGTATGTTATATGTGTAATTTATCAACCACTTTAGTGTGGAGAGAAAAAAAATCTTGTGTGCACGCATATGTGCTTATTTGGGTTAAACCAAGACTCCATAAACAAGCCTGGTTTCTTTCCCCTGGAATAGACATTACAAGGAAACAAATAAAAGGCACACTCAGGAAGTACCAAACAAAAATCTCCCTGGCTTGGAAGCTAGATCAGCTTTAAATAAGACATTACCAATCCTCTTTCTTTTCATGCTGGATTGTGTAAAACTATATTTACAGTGTGATCTTAAAGAACTAGAAAAGCTGCTGAGGTTCTCCTGAGTCACTTTCAGAAACGGACTTCAAGGGTTTGAAACGAACTTTACATACTCTTCTGGCACTTGGGATTTGACCCTATCAACTTTCCATAAGTTGAGATCGACTTGAAGGCAATTTAACACACAAGTCCATGCACACACAGATGCTTCCCCTCCCTTGAAGCAGAGCATTCATGTGTTGTTTCCAGTGGGATTCTGGGAGTTGTGGTGCAAAAAGTAACTTTTTCAAGGTTTCTAATAATCTGCACTCTATGGCTGGCTGCCAGATATTGCCATATAGCACTCTTCCCCACCATTACTTGCTTTGAAAAGTTTACTCACTCAGAGACTTTCATTTTTTAACACTCCTTTCAGCCTCCAATAGCTTTCTCTCTTCCCAAAACACAGTGTTAAGTTTCACCATTACAACTCCCAAACCCTTCATAATTCTTTACAGTTGGCTGTTCTGAGGCTGATGGGAGTGGCAGTCTAAAGCACTTGGAGAACCAAAGGTTCTCTCCTGTTGTCCCTATTCTTTTGAATAAAGTGAGCCTTGAATGCTGCAGTTGTTTTCCCTTAAGAAGGACTCTTAATTAACAACAGGAATCATTTTCATGACATACCTTTTTAATGTATTTTTTCACATTTACAGGCTAGGTAGTATTTTCTTTAATGCTTTAGGGGGGTTGCAGACTACCAGAAATAGTGTGAATTCAGTCCACTTTTAGGGTTAGGGTTAGTGCTAGGGAATCATGGGAACTGTTATTTTTCTGAGACATTGAGCCTTCTCTGTCAGACAACTCTGATGCCACAATAAAATACAGTTCCCATAGTTCCCTAACTCTAACCCTAACCCTAAAAGTGGACTGAATTCACACTATTTCTGGCAGTCTGCAACCCCCCTTAGTCACATCCATTTAATCTTTGTTAAATGCCTTATACACTCGTCCCTCCATATTTGCGGCTTTGACTTTTGTGGATTTGATTATTCACTGATTTTATTAATATGTTCTCTTTAAGAATATCTAGCTTCTCCAGCACAACTCTGTGGTCAACTTTAAATAAAAGTTGCACTGAAGGACCAGAAATTCCTAGAGAGAACATTCCACTAGGCATCTGTAGCTTCTCCATCACAATTCTGTGGTCTTTATCTGGCAGATGTTGACCACAGAGTTGCACTGGAAGACCTAGAGATTCCTAGAGAGGTGTTCTCTCAGGTAAAAACAGTGTTTTTGTTATTTGTGATTTTTCCATATTCTTGGGGGTCCTGTGCCCCTAACCCCAGCTAATGTGGAGGGACGAGTGTAGTGCAATCCTATTTCTGTGTAGCTGAAAGGAAGCCCCACTGTGTTCAGTATTCCAGCCTGCATAAATTTACTTGGGAGTAAACCTCACTCAATATAATAATAATAATAATAATAATTACTTTTTTATATTTCCTGCGGATCAAAGCGGGATTACAAAAATAAAACAATATACAAAATACAATCAATACAAAATTCTATAAAACAATATATAAAATACAATCAGTAAAATAACAACATTATTAATAATTCGGTAAAATAGCCATCATCAACAACACCCAAAAAGTCATATGATCGAATTAGAGTAATACTTATTTGACTTAAAGGTCCACTAAAGGAGATCAAGTTTGTAGGCCCTCTGGAAGAGCTCCATCTTAAGTTATTATTATTATTAGCTTTATTTATTAAGCGCCGTAGATGTACACGGCGCTGTACAAAACCAAAAAAAATCCAGAATATATAAAAAGCATGCCTGTGGCGTACAATCTAAAAGTAAAACAACAAATCAAAACATAATAAAAAACAAGTTAAAACATCAAATATCCAAATTAGGTCACGCATCAGGAACAACCAGGTCACGATCACAGACTCCCTGGGAACGCTTCCCTAAACAGTGCGGTCTTTAACTCGGCTTTGAAGCTGGTTAGGGACGTGCTGAGTCGTAGTTGTAAGG
This sequence comes from Phrynosoma blainvillii, assembly GCA_026167975.1. Lineage (NCBI taxonomy): Eukaryota > Metazoa > Chordata > Lepidosauria > Squamata > Phrynosomatidae > Phrynosoma > Phrynosoma blainvillii. Next base: position 253,742,964 of record JANUYF010000003.1, read on the forward strand.
GAAGGAGGTTCCAGGAGTGAGGGGCAGCGAGCGAAAAGGGACGGATCCGGGACAGGGCAGTGGAAATCTGGGGCTGGGACAGGAGACCTTGGCTACCAGAACGGAGGGAATGAGAGGGGGTGTAGGGAAAAAGAAGTTCAGAGAGATAGGGAGGGGCGAGCCCATGCAGGGCTTTGAAGGTGAGCAAAAGAAGCTTATATTGAATGCGGAAGGGAAAGGGGAGCCAGTGAAGGGATGACAAAAGGGGGGAGACAGGGTCATATCGAAGAGCGAATGAGATGATATGGGCAGCTGAGTGCTGAATGGAAATCAATGGGTGGAGGTGAGAGAGAGGAAGCCCTGCCAAGAGAAGGTTACAGTAGTCGAGGCACGAGACCACTAGGGCATGGACCAAAGTCTTTGCAGTAGAAGGAGAGAGATATGGATGGATTTTGGAAATATTATAAAGAAAAAATCTACAGGCCTTGGCTGTGGCCTGAATCTGAGGGATAAATGATAAAGAAGAGTCAAAAATGAAACCAAGACTGCGGGCTTCCTGGACTGGCTGAATAGAGATGTTGTTGACGGAGATAGAAAAGGAATATTCAAGAGTGGGCTTAGGAGGGAAAACAAGAAGCTCTGTCTTGGCCATGTTGAGCTTCAGGCGCCGATGGCGCATCCAGTAGGAGACAGCAGTCAGACAAGATGAAACTTGCTGCTCAATCCCTGGTGAAAGGTGCCTTCTTAAAGGCATCTAAAGTAGTAATAAGACAGATCTATTCCAGTAGGCTGTTCCACAGCTTAGGGGCCGCAGCTGAGAATGATTTATGGGAAGTTGTACTCAACCTAGTTTTATATATAGTGTACCTTCAAACTAAGCAAGCATAAGATTGCACTATTAATGTTTCATACAAATATAAATTTTGTTTATTTTACATTACTATATAGATAAGACTCACTTATGAGTCCCTGTTTAGAAACACTGTCTTAACTGGAGACTAAATTTCTGCCACTGCAAAGGGTGTTATCTGTATTTAAGTCATTTCAGACCTATGCCTGAAGGTGAACTTATCATGGGGTTTTCTTGGCAAGCTTTGTTCAGAAGGGGTTTGATTTTGCCATCCTCTGAGAGAATGTGACTCATCCAGTGGGTTTCCACGACTGAGTGGGGATTCGAACCTTGGTCTCTTAGAACACTCAAAGCACTACATCAGTCCGTCTCTCCCTCCCTAAGGGGAAGGGTATTTTCTGCTTGAAACTTGGGAATGCCTCCTTGTAAGACCTCTGTCCATCTTCTAGAAAAGGGTTAAAACCTCCTTTTCCTTTCTGCTTTTCTTGTCTGCTTTCTTTTTTTCTTTTACTGTTTGGTTCATGAAGTTGAATGTTTTGTTGAATGCATTTATATATTATACGCTGTTTGGGGAACTGTGTAGGCTGTATTAAAACTTGTAAATACTTATAAATTTAAAATGAGAGTTTCTTGTTTTAAATGGCAGCTTTTTTTTGGAAGGAAATATTTATTCTAATGCTTTCTTTTCTCCCCAAAATCTGAGGAAAGATCTGTGCCATTGATTTTTCAATAGTAAGACTTACAGTGCACAATGGGGAAGGGGGAGGGAAATAATCTTTTCTTTACAGTAGTCAAGAACTGAGAGGAGAGCAGGCAGGGTTAATTTATTCAGTGGACTAAAATCCCTATGCCAGATCTGAAATACTTTGCAGTTCAGGTTTAGTTTTCAGGCTCTACTAGCACTCAGCAGAAGTAAGGATTAAGGACAGCACCAGGCTTATATTATAAACACCTGACAGTGGCAAATGACAGGAGTGCTGGAGCAGGTCCAGGGGAGATGTGACCCAGGCAACTGTTCAGTTTTGCTTTGAATGAGCACCAGCACATAAGCAGGAGCACAGGGTATGGGATGAACAGCATTTCCTTAACTACCTTCAAAGGAAACTTTCCCTACTCAACATATAATCATTGTAACCACTTCAGCTGTCCTGACTTCCATCAAGAGAGAGCTGCCTGCTACACATATCTTTTTCACAGGGACAATTTCTCAAATTACAACCTTGGTCTGACTTGTTTTCTGCATTTCTCTAGGTTGCATGGTGTTAAACTGCACTTGAACGACAACTTTGGAGCAGAGTATAATTTTCAGGATGCTATTTTTTTTTTTAAAAATGGCGATTATAGAATAATAGAACAGGGTGGAAGAAAAGAGTGTCAGCTTAGCGTGCCCCATCATAAGGAAATTGATTTTTGTGTGTGTGGGAGTGGTACACTGCAGGAGGTGAATAAATATTCAGTCTTGTGTTTTCTGGGTGTGAGAGCTCTAATGGATTCACAGGAGTCAATCCATTCCTTACCTTTGCCATTTCCAATTTTCATTTCTTCTTTGCATTTGAATCTGTGACCATTGTTATAATTAAAGTAGATCCTGGTTTGTCCCAGAAATCCAGGTGTACACCAAGCCTCCTAATTGACAGATACATCAGCAAATGATGGAGAATTAATTCCTAATGTTTTGTTATTGCATAGGTCTCTGATTTGGTGTGATGAAACTGGGAGGTGTTACACACCCTCCTCCTCCTTGACCTGCTCCTTTTTGCCCCTTCCATAAGGGTGTTTTGAACTACACTTACATGTGACGTGTTGGCATGCAAGTGATAGTTTGGCTCTTAGTTTGCTCCAAGTTGGAGGTGCTGCTGAGTGGCCAATATCCCACTGCTATTATTGGACAAACACAAAGATGTGAATTAGGTATTAAGATTCTCCTTACTAATATTCTGGTGTTGAATCATTCCATAATAGAGTTAAGAGCATGGCTCTCTTTCATTGGTCCTTCTACTCATTGAATTTCTAGGCTGTATGTTCCTTTATTTCTAACAATGGAGGTGCTCTGTGTGTGCTGTCAACAGACTGGGTAATAATGAAAAGGAATGAACAGATTGAGGCACTGAGCTGGATTGAAAACAGCAGTCCACATTTGTATGCATGTCAGGTAGTAAAGTTTTTGTAGAAAAGCTGGTGGCAGACTACAATTTTAAGAAAACAACTCCCCCACCCTGCATCTCCAGTGTGACTGGACTGCCTGAGAAGACAGCATATTAATCCTGTCCTGTGACATAACTGTTTAATATGGAATATTGATTTTAATTTGGGTGCAAGAAGAGAGAACACTAATCTCTAACTCCAGTGCTATCATAGATACAAAGTACAGGGAATTAAAGCCTAAAAACAAGTGAGTGTGTATGTGTATGTGTGTGTTAAATATGAAGTGTTTGGCTCTCTGTTATGCTATACAAATTCATATGCTTGTTCACAGGGTTACCAAGCTTCATTTGTTATATAATAGATATAAAATGAAGGCCACAATAGGGTTTAGGATCCAGTCAGTCAATTAGTTTCAGTGTTTCTGGGACAGCCTCACTAGATTTAATTTTTTTTGCTCTAGAAAGCATCGTTTTGACCAAACTGGATATTTAGGTGTAGTTCTATAAATTTTTATAGACGTTTGGGAAAATTTCACATTTGTGTGGGCAAGAAAATGAGTATTTGGGGTCTATTTTGCATGGAACTTGGTATGAAACAATTTTTTCTACCAAGTCATACTTCTTTTTTATTTAAATCAAAAATGAAATCATTGACATCAAGCCTGACAATGCTGGATAGATCAACCTGGGTAATGCTGGGTAACTTTCCAGATAGATAGATATGCAAACACACACACACACTTAATAGTATTCCCAGGCTTGTTGCTTCCTAAAATCCTTTCTACAATCATGCTTATATATATATATATATATATATATATATATATGAACTGTGTTATATTTTCAGAGAAAGTTAGAAGCCTGTTAGTTTGTTGAATGTGAAAGTCTTCAATATTATTAGTGTTAGAGGGAAGTGGTATTTTCAATTCAAGGTCTGACATAAAAGCCCTGGTATATGGCAATTGTTAATGGTTAACCTCTTCCTATATACCTTTATGATAGGTATTCTATTCCCTGAAATATCCAACTTTCTTTTTTTATAATTATCTTTATCAGTTGATGTTAGTGAGAAAACCATATTTGACATTGCAGTTTCTGTTTGTTGACCAGAAAGAGAGCTGTTTTAGGCTTTGAAAAGTGAGGGAAGGATGCAAGGAATGAAAACCAAAACCAAAACATGATCATGCCAGTTGGTCCCTTTCCATCCTTGTGCCTGATGTCCACACTATGAACGGTCAATATCCATAGTATCCTTACGTGCATAGAACCTACTGAATGTACCTCTCAGTCATACGTTGAGTAGTAATCAAACCTTGGACATATGGTTGAACACACAGGAGTTTATGTGCTTTGGTCTTAATGCACATGTATGGTTTGATACATGGGCATTGGCTAAGTGGGGTATGTCCAGCAAACACAATTATAGCCCTTTACCATTACATATAGATATATGTGTGGGGCAGAGGGCTGTGAATGTCCTAGCTGGAGACACCCTACTCAGCCAACATGTCAGGCACAAAAATAGAAAGGGAACAACTGACATGATCATGTCTCTTTCATTTTCTGCATCCTTTTCTCACTTTTCAAACCCAACATAGCTCTCTTTCTGGTGAATTGATGATAGATATATAGGTTGGAATTTCTGCATGGGAGAAGAGGGGCAAGAGAGAGATAGTGGTGATATTGATCGATTTGCCTGTAAAATGTTGATGACAATCTTGTTAAAAGCTTTTGCTGAGTTTTTATTTTGCACAGGGAATTTAATGATGATGATTGTGAGAATGACTATCCCCTATGTGCTTTGAATACAAATCACGCTAATGCATACTTTGTCTTGCATGACAGACAGGTCTGCATTAAGGAACGCGTATTGGGTCTTTCTGATATGGGAATATCGCTTCCTTTGAAGCTGATACAGATATTCCTGAACTGATTGCTAATTTTATGGGTAAGATGTTTAGAGAGTATTTCCACAGTTCATTTTGTAAGAGGAAGAATATAGGTTTTTGAACTCTAAGCAGATATGTGATGTTAGTGGATTGTTTAGAGGTCTGGAAGGTGGCATCTCCAAGGCTGGGAAAGCAATTTCTGCCAATTGTATGGTGAAAATTATATAGTTTCCTGTACTTTCCAAGTGAAAAGCAAAGGAATCCTAGCTTACTTTTCTGGAATCACCAGGAAGCTAAAATGTTCAATCCTGAAAAGATCCATGGTAATTATCTATTTATCTCTGATCAGTTAAAACATTATTTTTCACTGTCTCTGAGATCTGTTGCAGAGCATTGTCGCACATATAGTATTTTGAGGAATAAGCAAGCATCTTTCTACTCAGTTTTCTGTTCTTACTTCTACCTGAGCATCATCTTTGAAAACATTTCTCTTCATTTCTTGGACTTCTATGAGTTTAACAAGTGGCTTTGTTTAGTGTTAGGTACATATTTCTGTTTTAGATTTCACTTTTCCAAGTTTCACCACCACATTGGAGATTTGATTTGCCAGGCTTTGGCCTTATATGATGGCTGCTTCAGAAACTGCTGTTGGGGTAGGGACAGGGAGTCTCCTGAGACTGCAGGGGGAGCATATAAGTTTCTGTTTATGTGTTTCCAGTTGATGAAGAAGCTGGATGTTGCATTCACCAACAATTTTATTGGAAGAAAACTGTCAAGAGTTGATTTCATCTGCTTCTCTTTCTCCCTTACAACTCAGGTGGATACCAGGGTTTGCTGAGCTGGTGGTTTCTACTGACACAAGTTCCAGCATTTTCACTTGCGCTGTGACAAAGAGGGGCAGGCACCATCGTATGGTTTACAAAATGGCCACAACTTTATTGTGGAATACAGGGATCATAAATCGATCATGAAGCCACCATAAATCAATCATATTGCCATCATAAATCATTTACAATACCATCATAAATTAATCATAATGTCATCATAAATCATGCTGTCATAAATCTATCAAACGTTGTCATAAATCAAAAGCATCATAAATAAATCATAATGGCCTCATAAATCAATCACAGTTAATAAATGTACATTCAGGTAGAAGGAATAACCACCAGTTGTGACAAAGCAGCATGTTTGAGATAGAGGTATGTACCTGTACATTCTGGTACCGTAATAATAATAATAATAATAATAATAATAATAATAATAATAATTTATTTATATACTGCCCAGTGGTGAACCAATCTGGGCGGTTTACAACAATAAAACCATACAACTAAAAACAATATAATTCCCTCTCCCCCCTTAAAGGTTATTAAATCATTCTTCAATTAAAAACCTCTACAGAAGGAATACCATAAGGATCAGTGTACTACTCATAGGTATCCAAAGCAGGTAATAATATCAGGTAACATTGCTTACTAGTCTAAACTTGTCAGCACATTTTCATGCAGCACCTTTGATACTGAAGTACATCATATAGACCAGGCTATATTCATCTTCTTCCTGTGATAAGTCATGGTATTACTGTTTTGGGGTTATAGAATTATATCCCCTAAGTATTTATACTTAAATAAAATTTAAGTCGCACAAGTTTGAAAGTAAAGCATGTTTGTGTTAGTGATAGAACATTGACTTTAAATTTCTGTGTGTGTGTGTGTGAGAAAGAGAGAGAGAGAGATTTGTGTGTGTGTTTTGTCCCTCTTTTTCCTTCCTTCTTTCCCTCTCTCATTTTCTTGGGTGTGGGGTAAAAAGGTACTGTTTTCAGGAGTAATAATATTCAAAGGTCTCTGTGTGTGAGAGAGAGAGAGAGAAAGAAAGAGAGAAACACCTTTGAATATTAATGTCAGTGTGTGGATGATGAGTGTTGTAGTGATGTTTTTTGGCACCCAGCAGAATCTGTAGGACAAGCTGGCTGTTGTGATCTACAGCCACTTTGTAATTTTTATCATCAACTAGCTCAGCTTTTCTTTTTTAGGATCTTATTTTTTTTAGTCAAGAAGACACATTGTAAAGTCTAAAAGCATAGTTTTATTAATGTATATAAAAGTAAAATAAGATAACTACGGTAAGTAAAATCTATTGTGATGAACTTGTCTAGTTTAGCCATGAAAGATTATATCTTTAACAATCCCACAAGCTTAGCATCTCAACTTGTTGTAGTTTGAATGTTTGAATGTATCTTTTTTTAACTAAATGTTTTTTATAATTGTTATATTTAGACATTAAACCTTTTCCACCATCAAGGTGAAATCTTTAACCCGTGCATCAGCTGCCTTTTCAAGACACATTTCCTGTCTTAGGCATCACAAGCTGACATTTTTGGCTTTTCTTCAAGCAAACCGCTTGGCTCATCACGTTCCAGCCTTTGGAACTTCTTGGCATCCAGCAAAACTGCTGCAGCCCCCACAGCATTGGACCACTGTGTAATATTTCACCCTCACAAGGGATTTTTTTTGGTATTTTCCTCCAAGAACTGTAAAGTCCTTTGACCACAGCATTTATGACAAAGCTGTGCAGAATTCATGAATTTCATCTTCAGTTTCCCAAAAACCTTTGGCTGAAGAACATCTCTCCCAAAATTTAACTGTAACTCAGAGAGGGTTAAAAGAATGATTTCTTTTCTTTAGGCATCTGCCTGTGTCCAGCAAATTTTTGCTGCATTAAAACTTTATGCATTGCAACATGCATCAGTGACTCAAGTCCCAGAGCCTTGGTAACCCAGCTGCTTCCATTTCAAACAAAATGGCCCTTAACAGAGTTTGCAGCTTGAACAAAAGAAAATTATCACTGCACTTGAACCCGCAGTATTTTTAGCATCCCCAGGCTGTGTTTTCCCTGCTTCTTACTGTTTATAGAGTAGAGAGTTCTCAGACAACTGTCTTTAAAAGAGTTCTGCACTCTGCCATCAGGCAAAAACAGCTTAGCAGTAAACTTTAACTGTTACTTACATCTGAAGAAGATTTGAAGCCACCTCTGCTTTTCCCAGCAAACGCTGAAGCATGGTTCTCTTGTCCTGGCACAGCTGAAGTCGTGGATAGGCAGTCTTGCCTCTTGGCCACTTTGCAGACTTGTCATCTAGACTTTTGGGCTCCTTTCCTCCCAGACATTTGGCCTCTTTGTCCTCTGGTAGCTTAGCCATCTCTGGCAGACAAGCCTCTTCTGGCAGAACAGCCCTGTGCAGGCAGACTAGCCATAACTGGCAAAAAAAACCAAAAAACAAAAAATCTTAACTGGCAGAATAGTCTTAATTGGCAAAAACAGCCTTATCTGGGCCTGTAACCTTTGTCAGTGTGTGGATGATGAGTGTTGTAGTGATGCTCTTTGGCACCCAGCAGAATCTGCAGGACAAGCTGGCTGCTGTGATCTACAGCCACTTTGGGCCTCGGCAGATGACTAATAGAGTCGTCTTCCGGGCAGGGAAGAGGAGGGGCAGCCGCACGAGCGGCACCCCTTCCTCTTCCTGAGGTCGCCCTCGGAGTCGCCGGCCCTCCGCATGGCCGGCGCTCCGAGGATGACCTCACGCCACGGCGACCGCACGCGCCGCGGTGTTTGAGTCAGGGAAAGTGCGCCCGCCGCTTTTAGGGCGCACTTTCCCTGAAATCTAAAAGGAGCGCCAATTTGGTGCTCCTTTTAGAGTCGCCGACGGTGCGCCGAGGTGCGGCTGCCGCGCTCCAGCGGCGCTCCATCCCGCGGCGCACGGGAAGCTCCCGTCTGCTTCCCCCCTTAGTAATTCTTACCATCAACTGGCTCAGCTTCCCTTCTTCAGGATCCTATCTTCTTCAGTCAAGAAGACACATTGTAAAGTCCAAAAGCATAGTTTTATTAATGTATATACAAGTAAAATAAGATAACTAAGTAAAATCCATTGTGATGAACTTGTCCAGTTCAGCCATGAAAGATTACATCTTTAACAATCCCACAAGCTTAGCATCTCAACTTGTTGCAGTTAAAACCACTGTTGCCAGGCAGGCACGCATGCACACGCGCGCTCACATCTTGAACAATAACATTCTAGACAAAGGATTCTCTAGGCCCTTTCCATATTTCACCTTCTAGGTGTTAACCTTATGTTGATTGGATAATGTCTGTATTATGTATATTGACCCAACCTCTTGTTGTCCATCATCCACCACGTGACTATCTTCTCATGACCTAACGATTATTTATGTATTGTTATCAAGCCTTTTTCATAACAAAGTCTGTGTCCATGAGTTGTATCTTGTTTATGTCTGTGTTGGCCACCTGGTGTTAAATTTACTTTGTTTTTCTAGATGTTGTTTGTGCTTTGCCTAGAAGCTGTTCTCATGTAGAAAATTACAGACACACACACATCTCTACATTTCACCTTTGACTGCATAGCCCATCTATATCCTAACAATTAATACTCCTGAAAACAGAACACCTTTTTACCCCACATCTAAGAAAATGAGAGAAGGAAAAAAGGAAGGAAGCATAGGGATAAATATCAAGTACAAATACTTAAGCAAAAAGTCACAGTTTTGAAATGGATATCTACAGCACGTGAGATTGGCCTTAATGGCACTGTATGCTCTAAACCTAACAGTGAAGAACAATTGCAAATGCAACATACATTTATGGTATATTAAGTAAAATGTTTTACTAGAGGCCTGTCTATATTAAATCAAATCCCTTGAATCAGGGGTAGGCAACCTAAGGCCCGGGGGCCGGATGCGGCCCCCTGACGCCTTTGGACCGGCCCCAGGCTGGTCCTGCCACCGCCACCTCCCGCTGCCACCGTCACCTGCCATGATGATATTGATTATTGTTGTTATTACTTCTTCTTGGGGTTTTCTTGGCAAAATCTCCACAGGAGTTTTGCCATGGCTTTTCTGGGGCTGAGAGTGTGTGCATGCATATATTTTTAAATATTTTAAAATATATATATTTTATTTTTATTTATTTATTTTTGGTGGTTCGGCCCCCCAATTGTCTGAGGGACAGCAACCCGGCCCCCGGCTCAAAAAGGTTGCCTATCCCTGCCTTGAATGAAAAGGATAAAAAGCTAATTTTTGGTACATCATACATATCAAAGTACTTTCTGATCCTAAGCAGACTAATCCCAAATTTGCCATGTGTTCGATGAGTTTGGTACATAGTGGATTTGATTTAGTGAATACATTCCTAGATATCAAATCCAAAATACATGAATGTGGGTGTATTTACATAGACCTTTTTAGTGATTGTACATGACAGAATATAATCACAGCCCAGCTAAAGTGAGGCCTCATGAATAAGGCTGCAGTCCCAAATACTGTTGATCTCTATACTTTTTATATCTGAGTGATTACAACTGTGCTTTGTTAATCCATGCCTCTGTACTTAGAAGGAGGTCCCATCGACTTCAAGGACTCTTATTCCTAAGTAGAGTTGCACAGAACATCAGCCTGAGTCAAATTAAAATTGTCAGATCAAATTAGGCACAACTAATTCAAGGCTCATTGTTTCAATAGGACTTAATCATGATGGAACTTAGCTGTGATAAGGTCCTGATACTTTAGCTTATGAACTGGAAGGTTTTGGGCGTACGCATGCACGCACACACACACACACACACACACCACATCACGTTACAAAATTTCTTCCAGTTTTCTATGGTTCACATCTTTCTTTTCCTCGGACATTTAATTAAAAGATGATACTTAAACAGTGATCTTTACTGAAATAGTTCTTAACTGTTGTTATTATGTGCCTTCAACAAAACTCCATCTTACGGCAATCCTATTGAAGGCTTTTCTCAGCAAGATTTGTTTACCATTGTCTAAGGCACAGACAAAGTTACTTGCCCAAAGTAACCCAATAAGTTTACGTGGCTTTCAAGCCCTGGGCTCTTGGAGTCCTACTCTAGTGCTCAAATCACGGCACCATGCTGAAATGGATTTATGATCTGAGAGCACAGAAATCCTGTCAGTACTTGAATTGGAGACCAGCTAAGAATCTCAGGGGCAGTGCCTTGAGTTTTGCAGTGGAAGAAATGTGGGATATGAGAACAAATGGTCACATTATAGAAGAAAAAAGCAGAAAAAAACCCCACCACTCTTGAAATGAGTTTCTTTTAGAAATTTTGATCCAGCAATATTCATTGCTTCTTATTCTAAATTTGGGGTCAGTATAGGGCTTTCTTTTGCCTCCTTGTAGCAAAAGGCAAGTGACTGTGATAATCTTATATAAGATCAGTTTTGTCAGGAATAGTGTAGCTATTATTAGTTTGTCCTCTGTTTGCCATGCAGAGAGAAAGGAACACAAGATTTCGAGTGTATTTTTGCATGCTAACATTTCTCATTGTATACATATATAGAACCACTAACATTTGCACTGTGACCTTGTCCCACATTTTCTTCCTTTTAAAAGGGTGCATTGCAAAATGTTGCAACAGCAATTACAACCAGGTGAAATTCACACACATTTCTGTGGGTATCAAGTGGGGCATATGGGTATTTCTGCTTTGTGGTTAAACGACAAGAGTGAGTCACATGCACTGTTTCCCCCTCCTCCTCTTGTTGTCTTTTTGGTCAGAAACTGTAGTACACCATTAAAGCACACACCCAGGATATCTATTGCCCATTCCAAAGACTTCTGAAAGGTCCATTCATTTGGAAAAGGATCTAAGGGCAATTCATATATGTATATGCATGTACAAGCATCCTGTTATTCCATCTATTCACAAGTTTCTTTCTTTTAAGAATGTATTGGCTGTCTTCAGTATTAATATTTCCAGGGCAGCTAATATATTTTTTTAAATGTATATGTTGTTGTGTGCCTTCAAGTCATTTCTCACTTATGGTGACCCTAAGGAAAATCTATCACAGTTTTTTTTAGACAAAATTTGTTCAGAGAGGGTTTGCCTTTGTTTTCCTCTGAGGCTGGAACACTGTGACTTGCCCAAAGTCACCCAGTTGGTTTTCATGGCTGAGAGGGGATTCAAACCCTGCTCAAACCACTGCACCAAGGCTGGATAGAGGGCAATAAAATCAGAAGAGTAGTTGATATAATCCGTAAGAGATGGAATGAGATGAGACTGATTGAATATCATACACAGACACCCCTAGGAGCATTACCCATGAAAGCAGAGAGGGTTTGGTGAATTTGAGGGAACAGGCAAATCTGAAGAACATTTGGTCGCACAGGCTTAGGTTAACAATAAACAGAGCAGCAAAAGAGCTTCAATATCACTCTAAGAGGTGGCTCAGCAGCAGCCCTCAGCAGCCACTTTCTAATTTGGGACAGAAAGCCTTATAGAAACAGGTCATGGCACAGTATTTTTCCAATAGGGCATTCTGTTCCAAATTTCAAAAGGAAAACCATTAGGCTCCTGAGGGCAGCCAGTACAACACTATTGTTGCTTCGTCCTCCCCCCTCATGATTCTGGGGAAACCCCCCTGCCTGAACTATTAGTTACCATGACTTTACAGTAAGGCTTCTCTGCATCTGAAAGTTCTTAGATTTTGCCCATCCCAGTTTGTTGTTGCATGCCTCCAAGCCAATGCTGACTTATGGAGACATTATGGTGAATCTCTCATAGGGTTTTCTTGGAAAGATTTATCCAGAGGAGGTTTGCCATTGCTTTCTTCTTAAGCTGAGTGCGGAGATCACCTAATGAGTTTCCATGGTTTTGTTGAGAATTTGAACCCTGGTCTCCCAAAGTCATAGTTCAATACTCAATCTACACTATTATGCTGGCTCTGACCCACTCACTCAAATCAATCCACTTTTCAGAAAACATTTAAATTTCCCCTCTCCACTAGCAGAATAGGGGGTGAATATTTTCCTGCGTATAAGACTACTTTTTTACCTGCAAAATCTGTGGCTAAAGTGGGGGGGGGGGTCGTCTTATACGCCGGATATAGGGATAATGAGGATAGAGGTGCTAGAACTCTATATTTTGACTGGAAAAATGGGGGGGGTCGTCTTATACGTGGGTCGTCTTATATGCCGGAAAATATGGTACTTATTTTCCAAGTGATTCAAAATATCAGATAAAAATGGTCTGTTGTTTTTGGTAAAGTTCATATTTTGCATGCAGAAAGTTCAAGAATCAGGCAAGGATCTCTCTCTGATTCATACAATCATAGTATCATAGACCTGAAAGAGATTACAATTCTTCCACATAGAGTTGAAAGAGATCATCCATTTCAACTCCCTGCTATGCAGAAATACACAATCAAAGCACTCCTGACAGATGGCTATCCAGTCTCTGTTAAAAACCTCCACAGAAGGAAACCACCATCTTCTGAGGCACCATGTACCACTGTTGAACAGCTCTTACCATCAGGAAGTTCTTCCTAATGTTTAGATGGCATCTCTTTTCCTGTAGCTTGAATCCATTGCTCCAGGTCCTAGTCTCTGGAGCAGCAGAAAACAGGCTGGCTCTATCCTCAATATGCCATTCCTTCAAATATTTAAACACAGGTATTATGTCACCCATTACCATTCTCTTCTCTAGGCTAAACATACCAGGTTCCCTGAACCACTCCTCATAGGGCATGGTTTCCAGACCTTTCACCATTTTGATTGCCTTCTTCTGGACATGCTCCAGCTTGTCCACATCCTTCTTGAATTGTGGTGCCCAGACCTGGACACAGTATTCCTGGAAAGGTCTTACCAAAGCAGAATAGAGTAGAGAGGAAGGCCACATGCTAGATGGGTGGACTTCATTAAAGAGAACATGAATATGAATTTGCAGGAGCTAGTCAGAGAAGTGGAGGACGGGGGGGGGGGGGGGGGGGGCTGGTCAAAATGGATTGGATTATATTTTCTGTCCATCATGAAGCTGTGAAGAAGAGCCCGGGATTCCCAGGATTGCTGAGATTCCCAAGATTTTGGCATTTTCAAAATTTTCCTATTTTATGATTTTTAATGTTTTGGGTTATTGTTGTTTTATTTTTAATTTTTGCTGGCATGAATGGATTCCTCTTTCTCCTACAATTCCATTCCACACACACACCTGAAAGTGACAAACAAAAACTATCTTGAGCAAAAGGGTTAGGCTCTAATATTGCTCCTGCTGTGCTGAGAAAGCCCAAAGCATTTCAGTTGGAGTTGATGGTGCTCCTTCTTCTTAATGCCACCAAGTCTTCCAATCCCATGGCTGTGCCTGAAGAGATCAAACACAAACCACAGGCTGTATTTCTCTGTCTTTTGAATTTTCCCCTCTTCTTGATCTTGCTTTCTTTTGTTTTCCTGGGGACCTTATTTGTCCCCCTTGCCCAGTTGAAATAAAATACTGTTTATGTGCAGAAAGGGTTCATTTTTCTCAGTACAGCTGCTCTGTTATTGGAGAGGAAGACCTCTCTGTCCTAAGAGAAAGACCTGTCAGAGAAGAAGATGGTGGAGAGGAGAAAGTCATCCTGCTGCCATTGCTGGGGTGATACTTGGTCATAAGGAAGGTCTATCTTGTCTTTAGGACTGGCTCCTCTTACAACTGTCCAGAGCTTATAGGGTTTTAAAAATGAGAGTTGCCCTAGCAGTTAGTGGTTTAAAGTAGTTAATTGGTAAATATGTTGTCTTTTTGCTTTTCAATATGTAGTAACAAAAAACAACAACAAAAAACCCCTAAACCCTGCCATATATTGAATATATTAGAAAGTAAGTGCAGGATGTTGACAAACTCATGACAGTGAAATGAACTGGTGTGTAATCTATTTGCAAACATCATGGTCATTGATTTTTTCCAGCATGTTATTCGGTATTTTTCCTTCCAGCAACAGAGAATAACACAGAATTGGTTTAATATAAAGTGAGAAGTTCCATATCTTGTTGGATTGGAACTTCCATAATATCTAGCCAGAATAGTCAACAGCAGCTGGAGGGCTGCAGTTCGCCTACCCTTGAGTTATATTGTATACTTCTAGATTAATCTCTTGCAGCAAAGACACTGGATTCTGCAGATTATAGTAAAAATTAGGTTAATTTAAATAGAAAATTCACTCCATATATTATTATCATACTGATAACTGAAATCATGAATATGAAACTGAGATAATTTGTATGCCGAGCGTTGGTACTGAGATAGCTTTTTGTAATAAAATGTCACTGTACTTATCTTTTTAGCTGACCCCAAAGCAAAATGCTAATTAAGACTACATATTCAGAGTGTCATCCTCAAAGTGGTCTGTCAGTCCAATTCCAAATGATGTGATTGGAGCTTGTGCTACCATAATACATTGAAAACTAGGCTGCTAATTTACCAAATTTGACAAAAAGTTGTTACGGCTGTAGTTAATACTGGCACGGTACTCCAAAAGAATTCCAGCCATGAGTTGAGAGCATAAAGCTTAGAAACTTTTTTTAAAAAAATGCGGCTTTGATTCTCAAGATGACGCTACCAGATTTCATATGTATGTAGCCAGCATTATAAAAGTTTGTCCATAAACATAGCTTTGGCAGTGTTAGTCACTACCATATCAGATTATTTTAATGGAATCCATGGGTTTCTTTCAGAAGAGGCAAATGTGTCTGGAGGTTGCAGTAACTGTTGCTTTAGTTCTTGGATTGTTGTTGTTGTTTTTACAGATATCCAAATGATGTTTCTATTGTCCTACACTGTACTCTTTCCCCAGCATCAGATGCAACATTTTATCCCCACCCTCAAGTAGATTCTTCTTAATTTTAAGACGGGGTAGGCAACCTTTCCCCTTTAAGGGCCGAGGGATAAAAAAAAAATCTTTGCTCCTTTCTCTTTTTAATTTTTAAAGAGTTACAGTGGATGAGTGCATCTCTAACAGTGTTTTTGCAGTGTAACACTGCAAGTATAAAAAGTTTTTTTTAATGGAGTGGAGAAAATTAGAAACAACAACAACAACAACAACACCTTTGGAAGAGCCTTGGTGCAGAGCCAAAAAGTCATTACAAACAGCTCCCCAAAAAGAATGGAAGAAGTTGGTTGTTGACCCAACAATTGGCAAAACCCAAGGAATTATGTTGTAAGAAGTCATACTTCTGTAGACCAGTCTGAAAGACCAGTCTGAAAGAGTTCTGTAGAACCAGTCTGAAAGAGAAGACAGTTGGAAATTTCCACTAATCCATAGTGTTCTGGCTTGATTTGAATGTGTAACAGATTAGGATCCCTGTATTCAGGAATGGCTTTCTCTCATATATGAGATCTGTGCTAGGTTTCTGAGGCTCACCTACTCATGGTGTCCTTGCCAACAGCAGTGGAGAGGGTCTTTTCAGTTACAAACTCCACCTGAACTATGGGATAGCCTCTCAAAATGTTAAACAGGCTGTTTGTTGTGATTTCAAACTGTTATTTTTGTATTTTGCTGGTGCATTGTTGTAATTCCCCTAAAAGCATTTAAAAATTAGTTTTTTTTAATATTGATTTAATCTGGCAGAATTATTGTTAGTTGCACCCTTGATGTTTATTTTTAGTGTGCAAATTTATTTACTAAATTTGTTTTGTTATACTAATTTCAGTGCTGTTTATTTTCTGCTGTTATTTCTTTTTATTTGTTTGTTGTGATTTTTAAAAAATTGTAACCTGCCTTGATTTTGATTTTCCCATAGGAAGTTGGTTATAAATATTCAAGACAATATAACATAATATTTTACTTAACAATTATGACAAAATATTGAGACCCAATGACTTAGAATAGGGATGGAAAACTTTTTAAGATCAAGATACAGCATCTCCCCCCTGCCAAGTTGAGGGAGTCTACCTTCTTCCACTTCCTAATTTCATTTTTAACTGTTTTTAATTGGAAAAGGACATAAATCCAGTTGTGAATCCCAAGGAGAGTAGACTCATTGAATTGGTAGGATTTACATAAGAATTAATTTACCACGCAGCAATGTCTTCAGTGGATTTGTTATGTTTGGGATTAACAATTGGATTTGGGCCTTAATATCTTTGACTCACTATTAATGAAATATTCAATTTTGGGGTAGCATACTTTTCTTTCATAGCATGGTTGACTTTTAGCAGTACGTTCTTTAGTATTACCTTGCTATCTGGAACTTTAAACATTCCCCAGCTCAATAGGATGAAGTCATTTCCTGAAAACACAACACAGACAAAACCTTATTCCCCCCCCCCCCAAGGAAACAGAATCTATGAGATTTCAACAAACTGGCTGTCTCCTATCATGCAAATATTATGTGCTACTATTGTAGCTAACAGGTGGCATAAAAAGGAAAGTTATCCATGATAAAGTTATTATTTCAGTCTCCATTTCCCCCTCAAAAGTGAAATTCTTTAATCTCGTAACTTAATGTAGATGTCTTAGGGTTAATTTGGTCGTGATTGTGATTAATTGGACGTTTAATTTGGAAATAGTCTTTCTCTGTGGATAATTTACTCTTATAATCCATAGACACGTCTTGTCATTACAGTTTTGCCAGGAACTAGCACGTATGCTGGCAAGTACATATGAAACAGGCCCATTTCAAGGGTAAACAACTTGTGTAATGGCTTGGTTCTTCTGGGAAGAATGTGGAGATGTAGTATCCAATATCTATAGACAGAGAAGCATTGGCTGCCACTTTGGAGTTGCATGTTATGCACTTGAAAGGAGATAGGTTGTCTCTTTGATTTATTTCCTTTGCAGTGTTAAGTAATTAAGTGGCAGTTGTGAAATTGAAGCAGATAAAAGCCATTTGGGTTTGGAAGCCTGTTGATGAATGTGTAGTTTAGCTGTTTGTCTCCACACAGGCCCTACAACAGTCTCTTGGTAATGAAACACTTTCTATAATCAATTGCTTGGAGTTTGATAGAATGGACAACTGGCAGTTCCAATGGCAGTGAGGCCATGAAGCCATTCTAAGTTTTCGTGTGAATTTTAAAGGAGCTAGCCAAGCTAACTGCCCCAATTTTTGGGACAGGATTCTGTTCCTTGGAAAGCTCCTTTAATGTTCAGATGAATACCTTCAGCAGATAAACCAACCCACTCAGACTGGAGCCAACAGCCCTTGCAGCCCCTGCTTGTGAGGTGGAAGGAACCACTCCACACGAGGATGTGTTATTGTAGCGATTCCCAAGTTTTGGACTTTAGCTCCCAGAATTCCTGTCTGTTAGCCAAACTGGCCAGGGCTTCTGGGAGCTGAAGTCCAAAACACCTGGAGGACCAAAGTTTGGGAACCACTGTGTATTGTCATACCATGGCTGTAAAATTGAGTGTATTGTACCAGTTATGTTAGTGGAACCTGAACACTCAACTATTTGTTGTGTCCTTGCACAACACCTTTATAGTTTTAAAAAGGGAACTATAAAACATTACAGTAAGTTGGGTCAGACAGAAATTATTCCTTCCTCTTTCCTCAGCCCATCCCCAATAATATTTGCTTTCCATCAGGACTGGGTCAAGGCATTATACTGCCAGAGACAGTGGCAAACGAAATCCCCTATCCATGCAAACCAAGGTAGTGCCAAGGACATTATTTTGAGACGAGGCATAAAATCCCACAAACTCTTTGTCTAAAGCAAAAAAAAAAAAAAAAAAAAGTAATAATTTGTTGTCCTTTAATGACAGCCAGAATCCATTGTTTGAGGCTGCAGCTTCACTCTGGGTGGAGCAGGCCCTAATTTTCATGACGTCTGAGGGAAAGGTCCATCGGAAGCAGTGGCCTTGCTTCTTCCATCTGGCACAGTCCTTGCCTTCCCCATATCGTTTAATAGACAGGGCAGAGGGAGGGAAGGAGAGTTTTCCTCTGTTCTGCTGATTGGGAGAAATGGATGACAGAATGTAGAGAAATGAACCAAGGATGCAGGCAGGCATGGGAGGAGATTCTTATGGCCAAGAGCTCCTACACATTACCTGTTTCTCTCCTCCAAACACTAGTCTCAGATGTTGGGACAAATATACTTTTGCATTTGCTTCAGCATTTCATTCCTTGGTTGTTGTTTCATTTTATGATGGTTTTAATTTAGTTGTATAACACACTTATAAAAGGGGGATTAAAACAATTTAGAGAATTAGACTGTTGCCAAATTCTTGTTGACATTTCACATTAGCAAAAGATCAAATATACTGTGTAGCACACCATGGGTAATTCTTGTTAGCTAGGTAAATTTAATGGTAAAATGCAAAAGTATGCAATTTAATGTAGAGGCTATTTATCAAACATGGGCAGAGTTCATGAATGTTAAGAATGGGGCCTTTTGTTTGTAAAGTTAACAAAGTATTTAGGGCTTGATATTTGCAGATATATGAAGATATCCCAGTTGTTGAAATCAGTTCCCAAAGTCTACTTTTTTCATTAATTTATCACTCTAATGTAGAAGAGTGGTTTTATGCATGGAAAGAGGCTTAAATCTAGTTATTGAGCAAGCAGAAAGGCATAGCAAGCAATGCAAAAATGTTCTCCAGAAATTGCTAAGTAATTGGTATAAGCATACTTAAGTTCCAGAAGTTACTGTTAGCATAGAGTATAGTTGAGGACAGGAATCCATGTTTCTGAGGGGGGAAGCAGACAGCGCAAAGCGTCGTCTTCAGGGCAAGGAAGGGGAAGGGCAGCTGCACGCTCGGCACCCCAACCCCTTCCTGAAGACGCTGTCGGAGCGCCAGACCCTCCGCACGTCCGGGGCTCCAAGGATGCCTATCCGCCGCAGCGTCCACACATGCTGTGACGGAAAAGGCGCTGAAGGTGTGCCGGCAGCCTTTCGCGGTGCACTTTCGGCGGGGGGAAGCAGATGGGCGGCACAGAGCCACCCCAGGAAACTGCGGATCGGGGCCGAGTCATCCGCATTCCTCGGCCCCGTGGCGCAGGTTCGCCGCCCCAGGAAGGAGCGCTAAAATAGCGCTCCTTCCACAAATCGCCAAAGGCCTTTTGCAGCGCACCTTCGGCACCTCTTCCTCTGCAGCGTGTGTGGACGCTGCAGCGGAAAGGCATCCTCGGAGCGCCGGCTGTGCGGAGGGCCGACTGCTCCGACGACGTTTTCGGGAAGGGGTTGGGGCGATCAGCGTGAGGCTGCCCCTCCCCTTCCTGGTCTCGAAAACGGCGCTTTGAGCCGTCTGCTCAGGCCCTATTTTAGTGCTCCTTCCTGGGGCAGCGAAGCTGTGCCGCAGGGCCGAGGAATGCGGATACCTCGGCCCCAATCTGCAGCTTCCCGGGGCGGCCCCGTGCCGCCCGTCTGCTTAGGCCCTGAGTCAACCATCAGGAGCCAACCTGAAGACACCGTGGTAAAATAGGTGTTTTAATGGAAAATCTTATTAAGAAGCAAGCCTGATTGTTTCAGGGGCATGCTAGAAATTAAAAAAAAATGCATAGATTTCACAGACAATTTTCCAGAAAGTTATAAACTTTGAGAGAAATTGCAATAGATCACTTTAATGCTTGGTTTCTGAAGGTGATCTCTCATCTGGAAAGCCCCTATTTTAACTGAATTATACAAGCAGCTTTTGCTTCACTGAGCAAATTTTTCCACTTCAGAAACAACAAAATTGGTCCTACTCTTAAAAGGGGATTTTTAAAATATATAAACAGTGTCTGTGAAGCAGAAAACTGGTTTTGCCTGACATTCGTTGTGTTCACATATAGCTTGTTGTTAAG
This sequence comes from Phrynosoma blainvillii, assembly GCA_026167975.1. NCBI lineage: Eukaryota > Metazoa > Chordata > Lepidosauria > Squamata > Phrynosomatidae > Phrynosoma > Phrynosoma blainvillii. The sequence continues at coordinate 253,763,390 of JANUYF010000003.1, forward strand.
TAAACCAGGACAAACTACTGTTAAGTATATAGTTAGAGGAAGCAAGCCAACTTCAAACCCAAGTTAACAAATCTAGCTTGTATTAAGAAACCATGTAAGGGTTAGCCACAGTTTAGACCAGGGACAGGCAACCTTTTTCAGACCTGGGCCGGTCTGGCGTTGCCCAGATCTCGGCTGGGCCAAGGGGGGGGGGGGGGGAAATGGCGGCGCACGAACTCATGTGCGCGCACGCACCCTCCTCCGCCATGCGCGACCCCCCCGCTACCACGGGCGCCGCGGCTGCACCCACCACGGCACATGTTGTGGCCACCATTTTGGAAGTCAAAATGGTGGTTGCGACGCGTTTGCACATGCGCAAGAGTACTGCACATGCGCAAATGCATTGCGACCGCCATTTTGACTTCCAAAATGGCGATCGCCACAAGCGCGGCCGAAAACGCACTCCGACGGCGGTGTGAGGCGGTGGCGGCGGCGCATGGCGGCAGCGGCACGCGGCGGCAGCGACGGCGGCAACCTTTGGCCTGGGCCGGTAAGTCCGGGTCCCGGGGCCTTAACCAGCCCCCGGGCTGTAGGTTGCCAGTCCCTGGTTTAGACCCTAGATGTAATGTCAAACTATGGTTAGTCCATAAGGGAATAAAAACCTTCTGATATTCTATCAGAATAGGGTAGGGTAGAAGTGAACCTGAGGCTTCTTGCAGCTTGTCCTCATAACACTAAATTGGCCCATATTGTTAAGCACTGTCAAGGCCTTTGTTACAAGATATTAAATCTGAGTTAAAAGGGAAAGGTTAACATTATAAACTAGCAGAGCACATCATATACAGTATATTAAAAAGAAGTAATAAAGATGATGGCCTCTTTTACCATTGAAGGTTGTGTGTTCACATCTTTGAGTGATAGCTTATATGTTTATGTCATGAATGTTTGTCCAATATGAAAAGTGCTACAGGAAACATTTTGTTAAATACTGTGGTCTCTCTCCATAAAATCATGCCTTAAGTACATTCGTCGGTCCCAACTAAAATAAACTCACTGAATTAGTGGAACATGCCTAGGTACAGAGCAGGGGTAGGCAACCTTTTTGAGCCGGGGGCCGGGTTGCTGTCCCTCAGACAATTGGGGGGGCCGAAGCACCAAAAATAAATAAATAAATAAACAAATAAACAAATAAATAAAAAATAAAATTAAAAAATTAAAAAAATTAAAAAATATGCATGCACACTCTCTCAGCCCAGAAAAGCCATGGCAAACCCCCTGTGGAGATTTTGCCAAGAAAACCCCAAGAACAAGTAATAACAACAATAATCAATATCATCATGGCGGGCGGCAGGGGGCAGTGGCGACGGCAGCAGGACCGGCCTGGGGCCGGTCCAAAGGCCTCGGGGGGGGGGTGCATCCAGCCCCCGGGCCTTAGGTTGCCTACCCCTGGTATAGATTAACCAATTTCCATTGATTCAGTGATTCATTGTTAGCTGGGACTAATGGCTGGATGTAGTCCAAATATTAGACTGATGGTAAACATGTTGATAGTAGAGTTTGGAAAGATTCTTGGTTAGTAATAATTTGTCTCAGGAAGGAAGTAGTGGTGGTAAATATTGGAAACTTTCTTTTCTCCTTTAATAAAAATGGTACAAATTTGCTGGTCAGCTCAGAGATAACAGCATTGGGAAATACAGATGGGCTGTCAGCTTTCTTTCTTAAAAGGGGTTATTTGCTTTTGATATTAACAATAGCTTCTCATCCATTCCAGCCCTCTTCCTGCCTATCTTGCCCCTGGCTGAATAAAATGAGAATGGGAACAGAAAACATAAAACAGTCCCTGAAAGCACCTGTTCTTGTCACAGCTGTAGTAGTGCGAACATAGGCTGCTGTTCTAGCTTGAGGGGCTTGACATTTTATGTGGTTAGAGCAGCAAGCCAAGAATAAAGTCCCATTAATATTCAAGACATCTTAGTTGCTCTGCTTTCCACAAATGAGTGTATCTTGTCCTGTTGGAACGATAACAGGAATAGATAGCTCCTAGACTACTAAGAGACAAGACCATTAAAACCTAAAGTTGACTCTTTTTTTCTGGCCTTTAGCCTGGCGTTATTAATGAAAGAGGAAAACAGGCTTAATTACATTTGACAGTGATTTTCTTTATATGATTGTGTGGAATACATGATCTATTTTTGTTTACTGCCTCGTGAACGAATCTGACCCAGCATCTTATGTTCCCAGAACTACCAGAGCAAACCGGAATATTGTAAAAACAATGTGTGACATATTTCCAATCTACAGGTAATGGAGTGATATAATGCAACACTCCCAACCTGGCAAATACCAGATGGTAGACCATAATGCCCATCAACCCCAGTTAGCATATATCACAGAGCGTTTCCTCAGTCAATGACTCACAGCTGTATGTAGAGAGATCTTGTAGCACCTTTGAGACTAACAGAAAGAAAGAAGTTGGCAGCTTGAGCTATACGTAAGGACTGTCTTCCTTCAATAGCGCCTATGTAAGGAGTTATAAATGATGTGAAATTTCTGCATTCGACTACTTTTTTTTGTTCATGCAGGCCATAGAGCATTGAACATGTGTGTGTGAATACATCTTTAGTTTCTATGCTTAGGGCCAAAACACACTGTAGAAATAATCCAGTTTGAGACCACTTTAACTGCCCTGGCTCAATGCTAGGGAACTCTGGGAAATGTAGTTTTGTGAGTCATTGAGCCTTCTCTGTCAGAGAGCTCTGGTGCCACAACAAACTACAGTTCCCAGAAATCCCTAGCACAAGCCAAGGCAGTTAAAGTGGTCTCAAACTGGATTATTTCTGCAGTGTGTTTTGGCCCTTAGGCAGTCTTTTCTGGTTGTTTTTTTTTTAATATGCCTGATGAAGCATTAGGTGAGTAAGCATTGGGTGATTAATTAGACCTTTCTTAGGACGTTATCACACGTGGGCCAGAAAGCGGAAATAAAAGTGGAAATGAGGCATCCCGAAAATAAATGGGAAATAACCCTTGTTTCCGCATACGTCATTACCTTCATTGCGCATTTACAGTAAGTGTATCGAACGTCCACACACAAGAGAAAAAACCCCGTAAATGTAGCCGAAATGAGCCTCCTGCACATGCGCAGAGATAGGAATGCTCGCTGGAACCATGGCAACAGCGGGGAAATGCGCCACAATACGTATTTGGTTATCAGACCTACGGTAAATGCGAAATGATTCCGTTGCGCAATTGCAATTCCTGAAGAAACCGAAATTCAAAAGATCTCGGTTCTTTCCGCTTTCTGTCGGGGTTCTGTCGGGGTTCTGTGCGACGTCGTGTGGAAACACAGGCAAATAATCCGGATTCGTTCGCCATTTCATTTGGATTCTGTTTGGATTGAGCCCCGTGTGATAACGTCCTTAGATGATATCCTAAAATGGAGTGATAGGCAGCTTGGGTAGTCAGGGAAGGCTGTTAGTGACAATGTGTAGCTTGTTTTGTTTCTGCACTGCTCTGGTTCAGCAGAACATCACCAAATTCATGTTGTGAACTTTGGAGGCTGCAAAACAGCTGAGAGGAGGGGTTCATAAGGCCTTTAACCAGCATGTTACTTACCTCTTTCACCGTTTTTCTATTTTTGATTTCAACTTTTGATGTCTATTTCTCACCTTTCTTCTCATTGTTCAATTCCAGTAGTCCTTTCTGTTGGGCTCATGGTCATCTGGTTTGATTTTTCACATAGAATGCCTACAATGTCATTCTGCATCATAGGGCACCAGCCAAGATCTGCACTTGCCCAGGTCTGTGCTGCAGGAGGGATCCATTGCCAAGCCTTACAACCTGCAGGCCCTGCTCCTCCCTGCTCTGCTGCTGATTCACGTGTCTCCTCCAAGCAAGTGTGAAATTGGGGCAATTAAGAAACATGCCTTTTCCTACTGAACAGTTTTTTGAATTAAGGCCCAAAGAAAAATAAATAAATAAATTGGCAACAGAGACAAGCAAGAGGAGGCTGGTTCACTCAAGTAGAGGTCCAGTGGATGGCATCTTTCCCTTGGAACCTGCCAGATCTGGAAAGTGTCTGATACAGTGACATGAGGTGGTTTTGGCGTTTGTGTTTTTAGTTTTTGGTTGGTTGAAACAGCTTTCTATTGTGTGGAGCATCCTTTCTTAACAGTAAGTAGATAACCATAGAAGAGACAGCATTAGTGGAGGGAGTTCCTTCCTATGGTTTTGGATCTGTCCAAGAAGTATTTGAGTGGCACCTTTTTTTCAAGTCCCATTTTGTGTCAAGTCTCATCTTAAGTGCACTGAGGAAAAGATGATTTATTTACTTTTTGTTCGTTGTATGCCTTCAAGTCATTTCCAACTTATGGTGAACCTATCACAGGGTTGTTTTTTTGTGTTCAAGATTTATTCAGAGGGGGTTTGCTGTTGCTATTCTCTGAGGCTGAGAGTGTGGCTTGCCTAAGCTCACCAAGTGGGTTTCATGGCTTCACGAGGAATCAAACCTTGGTTTCCAGAGTTGTAATCCAATACCCAAGCCACTACACCATGTTGGCTCTCCATTTACTAAATATAATATGTGATTTTCATCTCATTCACTCATCAGAGCAGCAAGGATCTGTTGCCATAATTGCCCTGCGAAGAGCTGTCAAAGCATCTTTCATAGCATTGTCCTTCATGGTATGATTTCATGACCAGGATCTCTGTTTTATCTTATGGTCTGCTTCTGGACTCCCGTAGGCATCAGGTTTGTAGGACTGGCTATAATCAGGCAGAATCAGGAGGCCACCCCAGGCAGCAAATTTTGGACACTGTGAAAGGGCAGCAGATTGTTAGCTATTTTCTTCCTTATTATTGTATTTTTTCTGCTAGGGATGGGAAGAGGTGGTTGTAGCAATCAAAACAATAATTGTCCTGGCTTTTGAGTATTGTGAAACTTTGAATAAGTCTGTATGGGTGAGGGGAACCTCTCTTTGCTCTGTCTTGGGAATTTTCTGCTCTGCCGAAAATATGAACATGTCTGGAGCTGGCCCTGCTGGTTTACCAGTGTGGGAGTAGAATGCTGGATTACATACTTCTTTGGGTTGATCCAGTTGTTTTATGTTCTTATGTTATAAAGATGTGCTTTGCCCACAAATATATTCCCTTTCCATCTGCCTTTGTGAAGTTTCAGTAAAACCATGAAGCCTCAAATTAACCATACCTTCCTGTTTTGGTAGCAGTAACTGTTGATCATTTTCAGAAAGAGCCAAAATATTGAACTTTAAACTATGGTTTATTATCCTGGCTTCTTCCAAAGCTGGTAACCATAATTTCTTGTTTCAGACAAAATTGGAAACTTTGGTTAATTAGGCACTTCATGATTAAATCGCAGTTTGTATAAACAGAGTTGCAAAAGTTTTGCATGCATGCATCAAAAGCTTCAGGGTCTCATTAGTTTGTATCTGAGTTCATAATTTAGTTGATATATTCATTGTCATTTTTTATTACATTTCATTGATCTCTGTTCCTGAAAAAATTCTAGGCATCTTAGAGATAACATTTTTAAAAGTTCAAAACAATGAAAGCAATATCCAATGTTTAAACAACATCTGTCCAAGCACAAATTATAAAGATAATGTATAAGCCTATGGCTGATATATTTAAAGATTGGTCATTAACATATAATCAAATATGTGGGAGTAGAGAAATGTCTGGTGCAAAGAGATGTACTGTCTAGTTGGGGCCAGGTAGGTTTTTCTAGAGAGAGTATTCCATAGGTAGTGGGAAGGACCAAACAGGTTATCTCTCTTGTTTTGAGTTTATTAAATAGAGATATTTGTTACTTGTGACAAGTTTGCCATGCACCTCAAGAAAAAAGTTGCTCATATTTGCTCAAAACTTGATGCCATGGTTATCAAAATCTGCAGAAGTGTCCAGTGCTCCATTTGATCAAGTTCTTTTTTGGATAAGTTTCACTTGTTGCAAAATGAACAATGTGCTTCCATTGGTCCATGGTGCCACATGTAAGCTAGATCTTTCCTCATTGTGGCTGATAAAATCTAGCAGTGGTAGAATGGTTAGGTGAGTCTGGGAACTGGTAAATGCCTCATAGTGCCATGGGGAGGTGACTGCTACCTTGAATGAGGCAGTAGTGCACCCTCTCCTGAAGAGGACCTCTCTGGAACCAGGGATACATGACAAATACCACCCCATTGCTAATATCTCCCAGTGCCTGGACAATTTCAGACATTCTTGCAAGAATCAGACAATTAAACCCATTTCAGCCTGTTTTCTTGCCTAGGGATCAGTCTTAGTAGCTCTGACTGAAGACCTACCCTATTTCAAGTGAAAGACAGTGAGTGCTATCCTGTTGATCTTTTTGAATCTTTCAATGGCTTTTGATGTCACTGATCATGTTATCTTATGGGACTAGCTTTGTCAGGTGGGAGTAGGAGGCACTATGTTACAGTAGTTCTACTCCTATCTGCAGGGTCAACTCCAAAGAGTAGCACTGAGAGATTCCTCTTCAGCCCCATTGCATTAAGATGTGGGGTGCCACAGGATTCCATCTTGTCCCCATGCTGTTCAATATTTATATGAAGCCACCAAGGAAGCACATAAGGGTCTTGAGGGTGGGGTACTATTATTATGCTGATGACACTCCGCTCTACTTCTCCATGTCTTTGGAGTTGGCTGGGGCTACACAGGAACAGGGTCTGTGCTTGGAAGAACTAATTTGCTGAATTGGGACCTATAAACTGAACAGACTCAGATAAGATGGAGGCTCTGTGGATTGGTAGTTCTCAAATCCAGGAACTGAGTATGTAAGCTATTCTGGATGAGGTTGCATCCCCCCTGAAGGAACAGATGGATAGCTTGGGAATACTCTATTTTTGTCATTGGGGGCCCAAGTGGACTCCATGGCAGGGAGTGCTTGGCACCCACTCAGACTGGTCTGTTAGCTATGGCCTTTCCAGGACAGGGATAATTTAACTACAGTAATCTATATATTGGTAACTTCCCAATAAAACTACTGCAATACATTCTATGTGGGGCTGCCCTGGAAGATAACTTGGAAGCTACAACTTGTGCAAAATGCAGCAGCAAGATTGTTGACTGGAATACCACATATAGACATCATATAGTTGGTCCTCCATATCCACCAATTCTTTATCCATGGAGTAAACCATCCACAGCTTGAATATGTTTTTTTAAAACCCTATAAATTCCAAATAGCAAACCTTGGTTTTACCATTTTATATAAGGGACATCATTTTACTATGTTATTTTATTTAATGGGATTGAGCATCCCCAGATTTTGGTATCCACAAGGGGTCCTGGAACCAAATCCCAGTGGATAACAACAGCTCACTGTATAACACTGGTCTTAAAGGAGCTGGTCTGGCTGCCAGTTTGCTTCCAGTTTGAATTCATGTGCCGATGATGACATTTAAAGCCCCGAATAGCTTGGGATCTCAAAACATGAAGGAATGGCTTTCTCTATATGTACCTGCCTGACAATTGAGGTTTGGAGCAGCAACCCTCCTCTGTGTCCCGTCAGTAAAGGCAATACAAAGTAGGAGGACCCCACTTGCAGAATCCCCTCTCTTTGGATGCCCAACTAGTGCCAATGCTGATTTCTTTTCAATGCCAAGCAAAAACATGGCTTTTTATTAAAGTGTTCAAAGTTTATTTGAAGTGTATGTGTACATGGTTTTGAAATTGTTGTAGTTTTTAGGTGATTTAAATTGTTGCTTTTAAAGTGGTTTAATTGTTGTTGTGTTTAATATGCTTTTATATTGTTCAAAATATTTATGCTATTAATCTGGAAATGTTTTGAATTGTATGCCACGCCACCCTGAGATCCTGTGATAAAAGGTGGGACAGAAGTGTTTTAACAAATTTAATAAACATGATGGCAGGGGGTTGGACTGGATGGCTCTTGTGGTCTCTTCCAACTCTATGATTCTATGATTCTATGATTCTATGATCTGGATGTGGCCTATGATATCATCATTATTTCCAAGGCTGCTCTTCAGTTGTTCTGCTTAATTCTGGTGTGTTATTTCTTAGAATGCTGATTGGGAACTGACTATAAGTGAAGCAATTGGGTGAAATGTAGAATTTTGGAATGAGAAACTATTTTCACTGAGCTTCCCCCTTCCCCTTCTATTACAATCCTGATTCCCTGTAATGGGTACCTGACTGAAACTGCATTAAAATGAGGCTGAGTTAATGGTGCTGGCCATAACATGAATTGGGAAACACATGCTCCCCATTGTGTTGGATTCCCATCAAGCTTAGTCCACATTTCCAGTGATGAGGGATAATGGGAACCACAGTCCAACATCTGAAGCATCTGGAGAGCCACACAACATATTATTCTTGACATATGGAGAAAGTAAAAGCTGGCTTAAGCACGAAGGTATGCAAAAAACATTACTTTTATACCATATACAGGTTGAGTCTTCCTTATCCAGAATTCTGAAATCCAAAATATTCAAAAAAACAACAACCCAAACTTGTGTCGTGTGGCTGAGATAGTGACACCTTTGCTTTCTGATGGTTCATTGAACACAACCTTTGTTTCATGCACAAAGTGATTTAAAATATTGTATAAAATTACCGTCACACTATGTGTTATAAAGTGTATATGGAGTATATAAGGAGCCCTGGTGGCGCAGTGGTTAAATGCCTGTACTGCAGCCACTCACTCACAAACCACAAGGTTGTGAGTTCAATACCAGCCAGAGCTCAGGCTCGACTCAGGCTTGCATCCTTCCAAGGTTGCTAAAATGAGTACCCAGCTTGTTGGGGGCAATTGGCTTACACATTGTAAACTGCTTAGAGACTGTATGAAGCGGTATATAAATGAAGCTGCTATTCCTGTATGAAACATAAATGAATTTTATGTTTAGACTTAGGTCTCCTCTCCAAGACTTCTCATTAAGTATGTATGTGCAAATACAGGTATTCCAAAATCCAAAATAAATAAATCCGAAATCCAAAACACCTTTTGGTCTCAAGCATTTTGGATAAGGGAGATTTAATCCAGTGTCTCATTTTACCCAATCTGTCTCTGTGTAGACTATTAATATGTCATAGATCTGTAGCCTAGAAGGGCCTGCTCTCCCATGATAATGCTGGAGTAGGAAGAGAAATGACAGACAGGAGAAAAGGGAATAGAACAGATCTGGACCACGGGAACACAGACACCCACACACATACGCAAAGAGTGATCTAATTCCTGGTTCAAACTAAGAATCTATATTTTAATGTCCCCAGGGATTCAAAAGAAAACTGTCCATAGATGTTAGTGGAGAAATATTGCAGAATGTAAAGTAGCTGCAATTGGAAACTAGTGTGTCCGCATATCCCCTCCCTGCCAAGGTTGCAACAAAGAGGAAACAAGATGTGAGCTTGACCATCTTTCCGGGTGCTTCTGTTGTCATGGTGATAGTCCCAAGTACTATGAAATCTAAGCAGTAGCCTGATGAACACTTTACTTTCCATATGGACAGAAGGCTTATGCCTAGCATTTCATCTCCTGTTTAAATTCAGCACTCTGTGTGTGTGTGTGTGTGTGTGTGTGTGTTTGTACATGATAGAGAGAAAGAAAGAGAGAACATGAGGCTGTGTGTACATATCTGCATGTGTATTTAGGATATTTTGAATCTGGTGAGCTAGTAAACGAAAGAATGGAGTATTTTTTAAAATTAAGATGTAAGGTTGTAGCATTTCCATGGTAAATTATGTTATGCTTCCTTCAGTATCTCAGAATGATCCCCATACATATGTATAGCAGTTTCTTTTGCACTTCCTGATGCACATGCTGAGGTTGGGGATAGGGCTAGCGGGTTTGATCATGATCTACTTTCAATGCATCTCATGAATCTATGTGCTTCATTAAATGTATACTTGCAGTTGAGTGTCTTTTCTTTTTTTTAAATTTGTCTGTAAGTGTGCAACTCCCGATCTGGATTGAGATTCCTGTCAATGGATGGGGAGGTTTATACATTTTCTTTGTCACCTATAAAGCATACATCATCAAGAATAAATCTGTACATCTGTAATGCATTTTAATATAAATATTACACATACTATTGCCTTTGCGGTTTTAAAACTCAGTATAATAGCAAAATTGTGCTCCTGAGAGTCAGGCTTTTAGGTATAACCATTATCAGGTAGATTCAGCATATAGCAGCTATTCTGGTACATGTAGTTAGAAAAAGCATAATAAATAGTGTAGGGAATTGAAAGACATAGCCATGTTAGTCTGGAAAATCAGTATGCAAAGGGAACTTGTAGTATGAGACTAACTGAAAGAAACAAGTGGATAGCATGAGCTTTCATAGACTTCAGCCTACTTCCTCTGGTGCATGTATGGGATATTATGTAATGACCAGGCTTGGAGAGTGAGGGTTATTTGTGTTAAGGATAACATTGTTTTTAAAACACTTGGATGTACTCTAAAGTTGTTAGGGGACCGCATGGAGTTTTTACATCTAGACCTTGTTTTACTGCCATACTAAACAAGTAAAGGAATACTGCTATAAACTGTGAACTGTATTTAAACCACACATAAATGTTATGGCCTTACAAAGTACATTCAGTAGCATTAAACATACATATGTAATTGGCATTGTGTGTATTCACTATTAACTAGAGCAATTAAAGTCAGCCATGCAAAAGACTAATAGAAGAACTTATAGAAACCATATAGTGTAGTGAGATCCGTGCTGTAAGGAAGTACACTTATCCCTCTCTGTTTGTGGACTTGGAGTCCGCAGTCTCGCTCCTTCGTGGACGGCAATCGGGGAGGGACAAAATGGCACATGTGCCTGAGGTGCGCAGACCCATTTTAACCAGTGAGCTTTGAATATTTGCAATTTTTCTGGTTCACGAGGGGTGGTGATCCAGAACGGATCCCCCACGAGTTTGGAGAGACGACTGTATTGGCAAGAGCAGGCAGTTAAGCTTTCCAGGGAAGAGAGCTATCTGACCTAATTAATGCAAAATATAAATTACTTTAAGTTTTCATTTTTATGTAAGATTCACTGCATTGCTTACAAATTCCAGCCAGCAACTGATCAGCTTTGCATTCTGCATTAGTATGCAGAATACATTCATCTAGTAAGTTATATTTAACAGATCACATTAAATTAAGGGTGGCTGATAAAATTATGCACTGAATAATGAAGGGATTTAAAAATAAGGCAAGGAGGGTTAAGGTAATAAACAGAATATAGTACAATATAAGTTAACATAATTATGTGATTAAGTGTATGTGCATGTAATGTAAGTTTATGCTTGATTAACTTGTAAATATGAAAATGGAATCATTTATAAATAAAATTAGATAGAGACATGTGCTAAAACCTAGATAATTATTGATATAAAAAGTTCCTTCCAGTTTAAGTAGCTCATGGGTTAGAGGTAAATGCATTTTGTCTCAATATATTTTGTGAAATAATAAAAACTATGTTGTGGCTTATAGATATAGAGCAGTTAGTGTAATAAACATTAATGATAGATTTAGCTGTGTTGATTATTATTTTTTAAAGAAAACAATGGTCAGATTTAAGAGGTGAAGACAGTGGTATTTCCTTTGCCAAGAAGCATCATCAGAGTTTTCAGTCCAGATGTTCCAGTAGGTACCCAAAATTTTGAACAAATCAAACCCTCAGTTAATAATTTTTCAAGAATGGCATATTTTTAAACACTCCCTGGATTAGATTTTATTAAGTAAGGCATAGCTAAAGATTCATTGCAATGTTTTAAGGACATCTTTAAAAAAAATAGAATGAAAAGGTGCAGTGAAGGTTTGACAAAGAGAAGGTAATAAATAATGTTATTTTTAATCTGCCACCTGCTGGTAATTATTGATGGCTGCAGTAATCTTCATGTATGTGGAGCATTATGGGAGTTGTTTTGCTGCAAGCGTGGAATCCCAGGTTAAATTAGATTTGTAGTGGGGCTTTGGATTTGAAATTCAGAAGGAGAAGGAAGATGCAGCCATTTTATGCAAAGGAAACATTGTGGCTTTTAAAACATCACTTAATTAAAATAATAACAATAACTGCTTGTCATTTATTAAGGACATTCTCCCTTTTCCCCATCCCTCCATTTTCTTTGACTGTGTGCATTTCATCTGGCTTTCATTCTGTGCTCTTTCAACACTGTATTTTCTAGTTTTCATCTGCACATTTTTGGTTCGTGCCTTTCTGTCCCTGTAGAAGGCCGGTGACTGAACAGTTAATGCTGACAAACAGTTGTCATCATCATGTGTAAACATCATGCCTGTATCATTTTGCATGCCTCTAAATATATATATTTCTCAGAGTCATTCAGTTAAACTTGGAAAACAGTCACTTCCCTCTCACAGCCAAAGGAGCTTCAACTCCTTTTTATCCTCTCCTGTGTACTGCTCCATTTATAATTTGTTAATAGCCTCAATTCAGCTGTTCACTGTGTTCACTGAATCTTAAAAGGCTTTGAAGCTTCCTAGATCTGGTCACACAAGAACTCACTCTTTGAGTCTCTTGGCAGAATAACTTTGGTTTGTTTCAGCCTCGCATTGGTCCAGCATGACAATCTGTGTCCAGAGCTGTTGTTAGACCCCTGCTGATATAATTCTAGAGAAGTAGGTCACTGAATTTGTGGTTATGGGAGGGATTAGCATTAAAGGAGCTGCAGCACCGTCCGTGCAAATCTGTATTTGAGAAAGAGGTCAATAGATGTCTCATAGCTTGTTAAAATTATAAGGAGCACAGTGCTTGTCTTTCGGCACCTGCGGACAAATGGAAACATTGAGGTTAATTTGTCTTTTGTGATAACATTACTTAACCGGGCCTGATTAGCTACTTATTGTCGTGATGTCACCCCAGCCGTTCACATTTCCCAGTTGGCTAGCATCACCAATGTGACAACCCTCCAGGGAGATTTGATGATGACGTGAGGAAGGGACACAGAATCAGCAACAGATCAGCCTACAGACAGTAACGGGAAAGACGAACCTGCAAGAATTGATTTCAGTCTAAAAACAAACTGTGTCGTGGTATATTAACATTTTAAAACTGATCCTTATACAGTCCTTATATGTAGGGGGTTCATAAACTAATCCCGTACTCAGGATATGCCAGCCAAGAAGCTACAGGATGAAGTAGAAGTCTTTTTGTGATGGAAGTAGCAACGGTCACATCTTTGTTTCTCTCACTTTCAAATACATTGATTTCTGTGGGAATTTCTGTGTTTTCTGACTCCAAAAGCATGCTTTCCTTGCAGGAGCCAGTGCATTAGTGCAAACTGTGTAAATGCATGCAACTTGCATAAGTATATATAATTTTCCCAAACACACTAAACCCTGTGCAGAAAACATGATGGGAGGTCAGAAAATATGTTTCCTGTATAAAAAGCTACATTTTTGTATAAGAAACATTACATTTTTGCTCAAAATATAGCATCTCCTATGCAAAAAAGATAGCATTTTATACAGGAAACAGATTTTTATGTTCCAAAACATGTTTTCTATTTAAAAAAACAACCCAACATTGCAACAAAATCCAGACGTACAAATGGCACTTGAAAATTGTACTGAAACCTTTGTAGTCCCATGCAGGGAGGAGAAATATGCTAATTTATTTGTTCCTTCATGTGAGGAACAAAATAAACAGAGGTCCAGTCTACACTGCAGAGATAATCCAGTTTGACACTGCTTTAACTGCAATGGCCCAGTGCTAGGGAATCCTGGGAATTGAGTTTATTGTGACACCAGAGCTCTCTGACAGAGAAGGCTAAATGTCTCACAAAACTACAGTTCCCAGAATTCCCTGGTATTGATCCAGGGCAGTTAAAGCAGCCTCAAACTGGATTATTTCTGCAGTGTGGATTGGACCAAAGCAGGGGTAGGCAACCTTTCCCCTTTAAGGGCCGAGGGACTTCAGCTCCCAGAAGCCTCAGCCATGTTGGCCAATAGTCCCATGTTGGCCAATAGCTCCTGGGATTCTGGGAGCTGAAGTCCCTCGGCCCTTAAAGGGGAAAGGTTGCCTACCCCTGGACCAAAGGGTTGAGCACACAGTAATTCACCCACAGGTTTAAGAGCGAAACCCTCAAAGCTGGCTGTGTGAATGGGCAAATCTGTCAGGTTTTTTTCTCCCCAAATCAAGTTTTTTAAAAAAATAAATAAATTTCAAGTTCCTTCTGTCACACCTATGAAGAAACTGGTGAGTTTTGGTAAGCTCTTAATAAAAACTGGACCAAGATTAATTTTTTTCTATCCCTAGCTGGCATAGCACAAGATACACTGCTGGCATGGAGCCTATAGTGGGGGAGCTCTACAGATATTCAGTGGTCCCTTGGTATCTGTTGTGGTTTGGTTCCAGGACCCCACATGGATACCAAAATCAGTGGATGCTCATGTCAATAGCACAGGAAAATGGTGTCCTTTATATTAAATGATAAAATTAGGCACACTTTTTGGAATTTATATATATCTTTAATGTTTTCAAGCTGTGGATAGTTGAATCCAAGGTTGCAGAATCCATAAATACAGAGGGCCAACTGTACTAGGAAAATGGCTAAGATAGGTAGATACAGTGGCTGGCTTAGAGGAGAGGCATATTCAGTGCCACATCCAGTCCACAATTGTGCCCCCAAAGGCAATGGAACTTTACATCAACTCTAGGCTGGGGAGAAGATGTTGCTTTCCTATGACTTCAGGTTTTCTTCAGCAGAAAACCTCACAGACCTGGAACCACCTACTAAGGAAGATCAAAGAAGAAAGTGAAAAGGCCGGCTTAATGTTGAACATAAAGAAAACAAAAATAATGACCAGAGTCTTCACAAGTTCAACCTAGACAATGAAGAAAAAGAAATAATAAAAGAATTCCCATACCTGAGGTCAAATATTGATAGAAATGGGGACTGCAGTCAGGAAATCAGAAGAAGACTAAGAATGGGGAGGGTGGCTATAAAAGAACAAAATAAGATTCTAACATGCAAAGATATTACCATATATGGATGTGAGAGATGAACAGTTAATGATAGGAAGAAAATCAATTCACTTGAGATATGGTGCTGGAGAAGTATCCCATGGATAGTCAAAAAGACAAACAAATGGGTCCTAGAGCAGATCAAACCAGAAACCTCCCTGGAAGCCTAGATGACCAAACTGAGACTGTCGTACTTTGGACACATCATGAGAAGGGAGGACTCTTTGGAAAAGACAATAATGCTGGGAAAGGTGGAGTGAAGTAGGAAGAGAGGAAGGCCACATACCAGATGGATGGACCTTATTAAGGGGTTGCAGGAATTAAGCAGAGCAGTGGAGGACAGAGGGTCTTGGAGATGTTTCATCCATAGGGTTACCATGGGTTGAGATCAACGTGAGGGCAGTTAACAACAATGACTTCAGGGGTGGGGGGATTTTTTTTTTAAATAACCACCATCTTGTCTGTCCCACCCACATTGCCACAACCAACCATAAAATGTAGTGCAGCTCAAGTCCCAGTCAGAGTGTATCAGAGGAGTGCATCAGAGGTAGGATCACAGCTCAGAGGGCAGTGTAAGTGGATGGGGCTCTTTCTCACAAGGCAAGTTTCTGTTTCTTTGCACAGGAAAGGAGAACTTTTCATAAAATACTCTTTCCACAGAGACATACAGGAATTTGAGCACATTTCTAATAATTCTCTACCGAGAATCCTAACAGGTATCCATCTTGGGACTCCTGATACAGACACACAATGGCAGCCCGCAGCTGAAGAGTCCAGGAGAGAGCATCCCACACAGGTAAATAATGGAAGGTGCCAACTGTGGTACAAAGTTTATCTGCTGCAAATGTCCCCCTGTCTGCCCAACCCCCTTTGGCACTTGTGAAGAGGATGTGTTGTTGGAGCTGTATTGCTCCAATATTCCCCCTCCCTCTACTGCCAACCATGGAGAGACCAGTGTCTCTCATATATGAGGGAGGCACACCCCACACACAAAGATAAAATCTCTAATGGCAAAGGGCATACACTCCTTTTTTGCTGTTGCTACGCAAGCACTTATGAACATTTTTGTCTTGTAGGATCATAGCCCAGATGGATGGAACAGAACAGCCTATTTCTGTACAGTGCAACTGAGCTGGAAGACATATATACAGTACATCCTCCGTGCACAAGCAGAAAAGCAGCGAAAGTGTCAGAGATTGCTGCCAGAGAAGGAAGTTTCACCAGTACCTGGCATTTGGGGTTGATGAAACGGCACAAGCAACTTTCTGTGCCACTCCTCCCATAAGTGCTTTGGCTTTGTGTTAACTTGCATGAACCAGGCATTGATAAAATGGTGTGGTGCAGTAGTAATAGCAAGGGATTTCATTCTGTTGCAACTCTGTAAGAAGTTGACCTTACATACAGGAAGCCATTAAGACATGCCATTGATTTAGTTATTACATTTTCTCCCTATCCTCCAAGATGGCTGGACTGGTATACAGGTTGAGTCTCCCTTGCCTGGAATTCTGTAATCTGAAATACTCCAAAATTGTCCACGTGGGTGGGTGAGATAGTGACACGTTTACTTTATAATGGTTCAGCATACACAAACTTTGTTTCAAACACAAAATTATTGAAAATATTGTGTATAAAATTAGCTCCAGGCTATGTGTATAAGGTGCATATGAAACATAAAGGAATTTCATGTTTAGACTTGGGTCGCCTCTCTAATATATCTCATTATGTATATGCAAATTATAGAATCATAGAGCTGGAAGAGACCACAAGGGCCACCCAGTCCCCCTGCCATACAGCAACTCAAAATCAAAGCATCCCCGACAGATGGCCATCCAGCCTCTGTTTAAAGACCTCCAAAGAAGGAGACTCCACCACCCTCCGAGAGAGTGTGCTCCACTGTCAAACAGCTCTCACTATCAGGAAATTCCTCCTAATGTTGAGGTGGAATCTCTTTCCCTGCAGCTTGCATCCATTGTTCCGGGTCCTATTCTCTGGGGCAGCAGAAAACAAGCTAGCGCCCTCCTCAATATGACATCCTCAAATATTTAAACAGGGCTATCATATCCCCTCTTAGCCATCTCTTCTCCAGGTTAAACATACCCAGTTCCCTAAGTCATTCCTCGTAGGGCATGGTTTCCAGACCCTTCACCATTTTAGTCGCCCTCCTCTGGACTGTATTCCACTGTATTCTGCTCTGGTCAGGCCCCACCTGGAATACTGTGTCCAGTTCTGGGCACCACGATTCAAAAAGGATGTGGAGAAACTGGAGCATGTCCAAAGGAGGGCGACTAAAATGGTGAAGGGAAACCATGCCCTACGAGGAACAACATAGGGAACTGAGTATGTTTAGCCTGGAGAAGAGACAGTTAAGAGGCAGTATGATAGTTCTGTTTAAGTACTTAAAGGGGTGTTATATTGAGGAGGGAGCAGGCTTGTTTTCTGCTGCTCCAGAGAACAGGACCCGGAGCAATGGATGCAAGTTACAGGAAAAGAGATTCCACCTGAACATTAGGAGGAACTTCCTTACAGTGAGAGCTGTTCGACTGTGGAACACATTCCCTCGGAGTGTGGTGGAGTCTCCTTCTTTGGAGGTCTTTAAACAGAGGCTGGATGGCCATCTGTTGGGGGTGCTTTGTGAGTTCCTGCATGGCAGGGGGGTTGGACTGGATGGACCTTTTGGTCTCTTCCAACTCTATGATTTTATGATTCTATGATTCTATGACCATACTGGCAATGGGATTCTGTGAGTTGTAGTCTAGAAATTCATGTTGACAAGCTTTGTCCCCAACCCCCTGAGCTTCCTTTATTTAAGTGAACATAAGCAGAGGTCTCCTTCATACTTCTCTGCTCAACCTGCGGAGGCCAGGCTCTGAGGAAGCAGTTATTGGGATGGTGGGATAGGGCCAGTGTGTGTAGTGCAGGATTATCATAAACACTTCTAAAAGGCTACAGAGAACAGGACTTAGCACAAGAAACCACTCTTTCCCCTTATGATCTGTGTATCATGGCTTGTTGAAAGGGTTAGTTTTGCTAATGATTTAAAATATGGTTTCCATAAGAGCCAAAGCCAAAAAGTGATACAAATCAACAGATATCTACAGCAAAGGATTTGCCTGGCTATTTCCAATCAATATGTGGATGTCAGGCTTTCTTCTGTCTCAGAATTTTCCATTTAAGTCTTTCCCATTCCCCCCATTTATCAAATGATTTTTTTTCAATATAGGTCTTGTTCTAAGCTTTTTCAGATTATTTATTATTTGCTCTGTCTACTTTGTGCATACAGAATGTCCTGAAATGTGTTTCAATGTATAATGAGAGCTTTTCAGTATTTTGGGGATTTTTTGCAAAGAAAAATTGTACAGACAATTCTATATCATACAAAATAAATTTTCTGAACAAAACTCAAGTCACCTCAAATGTCAGTTTTTTTTAAAAAAAATGCAAAAATACATATAAGCTTGACTGGTGGTGAGACAACTTTTGAATTGTTTTGTTCTTGTGTGAGAAAACAAAATAAGCAAAAATTGATCAATCTATACATTTATCTGTATTAGTGTCCAGTCAAGGCCATTGACTTTACTGTAACTCTATTCCATACACTAATCATACAGCCAAGGAATATGCTCTCTCAAGGCAAATGCTGTTTTTTCTTTGTCACAAAATGATACACCTTTCTTACAAAATTTTGCATACAAAATATTGTATTCCACAATATATACCCCCCAAAAAATAGGATGACTAATTTTTTTTGACAGAAAAAGAGGTTCCTTATCCCTTCAGAATTTGAAAAAGTTATTTTTGTACTTTGAATCCCAGACTGCCCCTGTCAGCATGACAGCCACCAGCCATACTAGCTTTGAGATTCATTGAGTTGCAGTCTAAAGATAACATTGCCAAGTTGTTTTTTTGCTCTTGAGCAGACCTGCACAACTTGGAAGTAGGCAGGAGCCAAAATTAAAATCACCAAACTTCTTCATGCTGCAGATAAGTTTTAATTAATTAATATAATGAATTATTATTAATTATTACTTAATAATTAATTGCTAATTATTAATTACTAATTCTTTATTAATAATTACTAATATTTGATTATTAGTGCTTAATTACTAATACTTAATATTATTACTATTAATTCCATCCTCCTTTGCCCTGCTCTTTCTTGGGAGAAGGCCAAACAGCAGAGGAGCCTTGAGCATGATGATCAGATGTCATAACCAGAATAGAGGACAAGGCCACCACAAAATGTAGGATATCCAAGAAATATATCTTGAATGTCCTACATTTTGTGGTGCCTTGTCTTCTATTCTGGTTATGACATCTAATATTAGCTACAAAACTGAATAATGATAATAGCATATGGGCCATTTACTTTTAAAAAAATAGTCCAGATTTAAATGCGGCTTTAATATTTCTTTCCATCTCCCAGCTATGAAATGTTTGGTGGGGGGGGGGGGGGAAGATGCGAAAGTATTGGGAGGGAGGGACTGCAAAGATGATGCATTCATCTTTAGGTGATGCATTCCAGGGTATGTACAATCTGCAGCCAAGTAAAGTCACACACTCTCAGCTCTCTGAAGAAAATCCTGTGATATTAGGGTCGCCATAAGTCAGACACAACTTGAAGACACACATAAGCAACAAAAAAAGTATTTCACAGGTGGTACCTGGGAATGGGAGCCAGCATAGTGGTCTGAGTGTAGGACTCTGGAGACCACAGTTTGATTCCCTTCTCTGCCATTCAACCCACTGGGTGACCTTGAGTGAGTCACATGTTCTCAGCCTCAGAGGAAGGCAAGGGCAAACCTCTGAACAAATCTTGCCAGGAAAACCCCATGAGCCTTAGGAATGCCATACGTTGGAAACAACTTGAAGGCACACTAGAGAAACAACAAAGCCTCAAGAAAGAGCCAGTGTAGCAGTGGTTTGAGCGGTAGACTATAACCATGGAGAACAGGGTTTAAATCCTGGCTTGGCCATGGAAACCCACTGAGTAATCTTAGGTAGGTCCAATTGTCTCAGCCTCAGAATAAGGCACTGGCAAAACCACTTCTGAAGAAATCTTGCAAGAAAATCCTGTGACAGGGTAACCTTAGGGTCCTCATAAGTCAGAAACAACTTTAAGGCATGCTGCCTCTCTTCTTCCACACGTAAACAAAGACATGAGTATGCACCCTCAAGTTTGCTTCTTTGGCTTCTGCTCCACACCCAATAAACAAAATCGGGCTGAACTTGATTTCCCTGGGGGATCCTTGCTCCCCTCACTCATTGGGCATGGATGCCCCAGGCAGCTGATGGCTCCTTCTCTGCCACCAAAAATCCTTCAGGGATGGAGGGAGGTATGGAGATCCAGCAGGGACCCAGGCCCACTCACCTCCACTACCCTCCTTCCCTCGCTCACTTGGGTGGGAAGAGAGAAGCGCCTTCTCCCCGGTGTGCTATGGTGATCCTACTTTAACTCTTTAATGCCTATATATATGTTGTTTGTTACCTTTTGGGTATTTATATAAAGCCTTTTATAGTACTTTGTTTCATTAGTCACTTTTCAAATCCATTGTCCCAACATTAGGCAGAATAGTTCTGTTGCCTGGGAACTTCTAACAGGATGGCAGGAATCAGACTTTTAGCATTGCTCAATCTTTGAGCAATTGCCCTTGCTCATTTTTGAGCTAAGGAAAATAGAGACTGACACCAATTTATAAAAATAATTGAAAATGCTTCAGAACACTGGCTATTGCAGTGTTATTTGGCAGAGGAATGAAAAGTCTCCTATTCTGCTGAGTTGGGAATTTTTGTGTTGAACTTCCATTGAACTATGTGCTTAATGGGATCAAAGACCAATTTAATAGATCCCTGTTAAATTTATTTTCTGTGATTGCACTCTTGAATATTGCATTTGTAAAGCAGCAGTAGAGATCAGAACAGGGGTTGGCAACCTTCCCTTACCTGGGGCCGGTCCCTTCCAGCGGGCCCTTCCGGCGGGCCAGGGGGGGAATGGGGGCGTGCGCACGTGACCCCCACTGCCGCCATCGTTGTGCATGTCGCGGCCGCACGGCGGCCAGAACGCACGTCAGCGGTGGCGGTCGTCATTGGTCGCCGGGGGCCGGTAAGCGGGGGTCCACGGGCTGCATTGCCAACCCCTGGATCAGAGGATTCAGTTTGAAAAAGTGCATTTATCATTAGCATCATTTTTTTGAATTTTGGCCTTGTTTTATTTTGCGCAAGCTTCAGATAACTTCCCTTTCTCTCTGTTGAGATTTCAATAGAATATCAGATGCAAACAGAATATTATCTCCACATGCTGAACAAGTACAAATATGGGGAACTGTACCATCAGTTCATTTAAACCCTCTCTCTATCGCATGTGGAGAACAAAGCCTACCCACCCATGCTGGCAACACTACAGCCTAAGCCAATAATTTAGTTCCAGTTTTGAAGCAAACCTTTCAATAAGGCTTTCCTGATGGCCTTAAGAGCCCCATTACCAAGGAATCAAAACTAAAAATAATGATCCTGGCTGGATGTGTTAAATAAATCCTTAATGCACTTTGATATCTGATGTTTTGTTAACAATGGAGATACTATACCTTCCTGAGCACATGCAACTCTCAGGGGTTGCAGACTGCCAGAAATAGAGCAAATTGAGTCCACTTTTAGGGTTAGGGTTAGTGCTAGGGAATCATGGGAATTGTTTTTTTTCTGAGACATTGAGCCTTCTCTGTCAGAGAGCTCTGGTGCCACAATAAACTACAGTTCCCATGATTCCCTAACCCTAACCCTAAAAGTGGACTCAATTTGCACTATTTCTGGCAGTCTGCAACCCCCCTCTGTTAATATTTGCATCAAGTATTGAAACAGCTTTCCCACTCCCTTCAAATTATAGACTGAGAATGTACCTTCCACATTCTCAGTCAGGATACTATCTTTAAAAATTACTAATCACCAAAAAAGGAGGGGGTTCACAATCCTATGATTCCACTGTCATGCTAATGTAAGGAAATGAACCAATGTAAGGACATTGCATTTGTGGGTGGGAAAGAACAGAGCTCGGAGAGTTAGGGGGGTTGCAGACTGCCAGAAATAGTGCAAATTGAGTCCACTTTTAGGGTTAGGGTTAGGGAATCATGGGAACTGTATTTTATTGTGGCACCAGAGCTCTCTGACAGAGAAGGCTCAATGTCTCAGAAAAAAAAAATTCCCATGATTCCCTAGCACTAACCCTAACCCTAAAAGTGGACTCAATTTGCACTATTTCTGGCAGTCTGCAACCCCCCTTACTTTTTAAAAGGTATTTCATTGTGAAATGTATAACCAGACCTGGAAAGGAATTTTGCTGCTGTTAATGTGTACGTGTTTTTAATTGATTAATAAGAGAATGATATAAAAGTGAAAGAATGCTGCTCAAAATGCCTCTAAGATACATTAAAATGCCCTTAAAAGTAATTAGAAAGTGTTGTTTGTTATGTACACACACACTTTTTGATGTTGTTCCTGATCCTAACATTGCTTTTGAAATGTAACTCCATTACTCCTTGTTATCAGTCAATCAATCAATCAATGAAATCATTCTTATGGGTAACTACAAGTAACTATGGGTCACTTGTAATTAGTTAGTTCCTGCTCTGAGAAAAAGGAAGGCTTAACTGTTTCCCACATTGTAACTTCACCCTTGAATGTGCCATCCTGCTAAGCAGTTTAAAATAGTTTCCCACCCATCCTAGCCATGATTTGAAGTAAAAGTACCCCCCCATTTTCCCAGTCAAAATATAGAGTTTTAGCACCTCTATCTTCATTATCCTTATATCCGGCGTATAAGACGACCCCCCCACTTTAGCCACAGATTTTGCAGGTAAAAAAGTAGTCTTATACGCAGGAAAATAAGGTTAAGCTCACTCTTCACCTTCTTTCCATCTGCTGATCTTCCAGCAAAAGTGAACCCTTGTTCCTCCATTTCTATTATTTTGTAAATGTAGAATTGGGACTACTTGTATAATGATAATAACATTTAGTTTCACTGTTATTTTGGAAATGTAGTTTAGGTTCCTTTTTAAAGATGCCTTTCTAATTCTACTGCAGTTTATGGTCATAGAGGATGTGCTAAGGGAGAGTACTTCCTCCTGTTATTGTGGCTTTTTCTTCCATTCTTTTTCTCAGAACTGGAATAGTTTTCTTTCTTGTTGAAATAAACACATCAATTATTCATTTGCAGATATAGACAATTGTCCGTGTTTCTCTACTGGGCTGAAGAAGGACTGGAAAGGATGTTCCAGTTATCTACAGCCATTACCCATTAGGTATTATCTAAAGAATGACTAAAAGGAAAGAAGCACAACTGTGGGACAGGGGAAAAGGAAGGGGAGAGAAGGTTATTTTTCCCCAGTGACCAATGTTGTCCTTTATTGCTTAAAAAAACCAACAACAGAGATGAGTTATAACCTGTCTGTGTAACTGGAAAGGGCTTTTTTTGATTTCTTCATCTTTAATTTTTTTTTCTTCGAGCAAATAAAAATCCTCTAAAGCTGTTAGATTTACTTGGAAACTAAGGATATATGTAGTCTCCAAAGAATTGTTTTAAAAGTGTAGAACACACAAATTTTTATAAAAAATGCATAGTAATGTCTCAGTTGAATAAGTGCATATGAGTTAAAATCTTAAATGGATGAGTTGCACAACCCCTTTGAGAACATGGGATGCTTCTGGCCAGCTCAGAACTTCAGACAGGCCAACAAATACAATTAGCTTGCAAAAATTATGTTTGTTAGATATGATGCATATGTTTGTTATATGAGATAAATGTTGTAGGCTTTCATGGTGACTTAGATCAAGTAAATTAATAAAATGCACAGTGGATCAGGGAAGGTTCTATTAAACTTCTATTAAAAACATAAAATTGCCTCAGGTAAGCCTTGAACTCAGTTGGATTTACTTCTAAGGGAATGTGTAAAGAGCTGTACTGTAATTATCTAAATAAAATCCAGATAAAAGTATGCTCACTGAAAGTGAATATTCTTTTTTCCTAAAGATCATAACCTCAGTAGGGCTGTTGAGCTTCTATGAGGAGGGACTCTTGAACAGCAATTCAGAGAAACCAAGGTAGATTCTGTCAATAGGCGGAGTGAAATGGCTCCTCAGGCTGCAGATGTTGCATGTCAAAAATTCAGCAAATGCTTGGCCATTATTGTATTTTTACTTCCAGAGGTGCGGAGAGATGCTTATGGGGTTATCTGCTTTTTGGCCCAAAATAACTTGTTTGGCTCTGCATATTTGCCAACTTGCCTGGAGAATATCATTTGCTGCTCTCTCTCAGGCAGCAAAATTTCTTGAGCGAGTCCTAATGGGAAGGAATTATTGCAGAGGAAGGGGGGGAAGGAAGTAGAAGGAACGTCTTCAGTTTACCCTATTTCCATGATCACATGATATTTCCTGTCCCGCACCCACATCAAGTATAGGACAAAAAAATCATTGCAATTCCACAGGTCCAGCTGCTACATACAGCAATGAATTGTACAGCTGTGATGATAACATGCTCTCATGCGGTAGTTTCTTTGGACAGGCCATCTCACAGGCACAGACAGCATGGAGTCAAACCATAAAGGGGGAAATTGGTAGCCATTAAACTCCTCAAGATAAAAAATGTAGTCAATATTACTGTTTGCCAAATGCACTTTTTTTGAATAACATACCAAAATAACAAACAGCTTTAATCTGAAGGTTTCTGCATGAGAGAGTGCTAACAATGCTTTAGATGTGTCATGGTGTAACAAAACCAATGTGACATAAAGGGGAATCTTTTGCAGTTCTCTTGGCAAATGCTCAGCACATCAGGCAGTAAGTAAATGAAGAATACTTTGTAATCATGACAGAAGAGTTTGATTAATCTAATCTTTCAAATAATAAGCAGCAAAATAAGATAATGATGGGACTGAAAGACAGAAAGAAAAAAAGGAGGGAGGCTTGTCTAGAGAAGTATTGCAGTGCAGTTAGAAAGGTAGAATCTCTTTTCATGTGACAGCTGGGGGGTTGAGGGGGAGGAAGCAGAATAGTGACCGCTGTCCACTCTTCTGCTTTCTATGCATTTGCCAGCTTTTTTCATATAACCTATAAATATTTGTATTCCATCACTGTTCCACCTGATTGCATAAACAGAGAGGACTCTAGCACCATGATTTGAACAGTAAGGTATCAGAGAAGAGACGTTTCCACCTGAAACATCTTCTCCTGTGCAAATGTTCACCTATTTGGATGTGGTCACACACATTAGCCTTTCCCTTGAATGTTGTCACATATCTGATAGTATCCTAGCAGGACCACTGAGAGCAGATTTGAGCCCTAATGAAATTTGGGAGAGTTGCTTCTCCAGCTATTTACCAGCAGCAAACCTTTATGAGGAGTGGGTGACTTTCCTGACACTTGCCTTTCCAGTTCTAGTGCACTTTATGAAAAATCTGCTAAAACTGAAGTAGTATACAAATAGAAGAGGTCCTTGTAGTACTGACAGTAAATAAAGCATGTGCATACACTCCAGCTGCCCTGTTTTGGCAAAGACAGTTCCAAATCTCTGTCATCCTACTTTTTCAGCATCTTTTCAAATGTCTCCATTTCTCTCTCCTCCTCCCACTTTCCCCTTTAGCCCTCAACTTACTCTGCTTGCTGCAAACAGAGTAAGTTCAAAAACTGTTCAAAGTGCAACAGTTTTGCACTCCATTAACTCAGTAAGGAGAAGAGAGGAGGAGGTAGAATCTTTTTTTGTTAGTTTTATTTAAAATGTATCACAGGCCTCCACCAACATTCCAGAAAGAAATCACTTAAAATTTACATAGTTAAAATAATTATAACAAAAACAATGTGGTTATCTCACAGAAAAATCAGAAATTAAACAATAACCTAAAAAAACTTAAAAAACTATAGACAAAAAGTGCATTTAGAGATTACATAAGACATCTTTCCAATCTTACCCTTCCCAGTAGGCTCAGGCAAAAGCATATTGCTGCAGCTTCTCTTAGTTTGTGTAGTATTCCACATTAATAACTTTGCCATTTTGGCCACACTGTGATGTTGCTCTGCTACACATGTCCCGGTTTTCATCTGTGAAATATTGGCAAGTATGTACATGTTCAGCCTTTTAAAACAATACTTCATTGACCAGAGCAGACACATTGGGAGTAAGGGGTACATGAATCTTTCCTATGTAAGAGAGGTAATGGTTATAATTGAAATTGGCCAAGGTGAATACTCTATAGATGTGTGCAAATGTTGGAGACCTTGAGGGTGGTGAACAACTCAGTACCACCTCTGGGGGAGGGGGAAATGAAACATTTTTAACCCCCCACTGTCATTCTACTATGATGTTTTTGTTAAGTGGCTTTTAAAGTTGTTGTTCTTAAGTGGTTTACTTTTAAAGTTGTTCATGAATATAGAGGGGTGGGAACAGAAGAGAATAAATCTAAGAATAAATCATAGATACAATTTCCTTACCTTCTGTTGAAAAGTATGGCCAGTATCTACTGGGACAATCGTTCAATTCTAGGTATAGCATCTGGGTATCCTTGCCATTGATTATATCTAAAAGAGGATTTGAATAAATGTAGCTATTTCAGAAACTACCAGAAGAGGGCAAAAGCTGAATGGAACCTGTAATTCAGCTAATTAAGCATGCTGCTTTAAATGAAGGCAGATTCAGAGGAGCACTGTAGAAGATCAACCAGATCCCTTGTCCCTTATGCAGATATAAATCTCTCCCATCTTCAGAGGAGCACTGTAGAAGATCAACCAGATCCCTTGTCCCTTATGCAGACATAAATCTCTCCCATCTACAATACACATAAAAATCACCATATTCAATGATAGGTTTCTGTTATAGTTTGATTAAGAATTCTCTCATTTACCGTGACATCACTAGCCCTGTGATTTTTGTTGTTAGAGATTACCTTAATCAAGGAATGCTAGATGATACTTTATGCCCAGCACAGAAACAACTGGTGATCTGGCTTGTTTATGTCTTCACATTATACCCCACAACATCTTCCCACTTGAGCTTTTCAACAAATTGATTTTCATCGCTTTCTTCCACATGATTGCTTATACTCAAGAATCAAGCAAACAAAGCCGTGTGTGTGCCTTCAAGTCACATGCTTACTTATGGTGACCCCATGAATTTCATAGGGGTTTCTTAGGGAAGGAATAGTCAGAGTTGGTTTTGCCTGTTCCTTATTCTGAAATATAGGCTACAGCCGTGGTGGTGAACCTATGGCATGCATGCCAGAGGTGGCACTCAAAGCCATTTGTTGTGGCATGCGGAAGGCAGGGAAGAGGTGAAAAAGCTGTTTCCTGTTCCTCCTCCTTTCCAATTGAAGGCCCTGGAGGGTGCAGGGGGAGGGAGAGAAACAGGTACACATCTGTTTCTCTTTTTTTCCTTGCCCCCCCCCCCCCCCCCGGGCCTTCAGCTGTCTCCAGAGAGGCAGCTGAAGGCCCAGGAGGGTGGGGGAAGAAGTCCCACCCCCTGGAAGGCAGAAATTCAGCCCCGAGAGGCTGGAAGTCCCACCCCCATCATGGGTAACACTTGGTGCTGGAAGACCTTTTACTTTGGGCACTCAGTCCCTAAAAGGCTTGCCATCATTGGCCTACAGCATCTGGTCTTGGTTGGCTGTCTCCTATCCAACTACTAACCAGAGTTGTCCCTGCTTAGCTTCCAAGATTAGACAGCATCTGATGCCTTTAGGGTATGTGGAGGATTGTTTGTTCGAACATTTTGGCATATAACTAAGAAGGATCACTTAGATTGTGATTGGTGCTATCTTGATAAACTGCTAAACATTGCAAAGATGGGATGGATTTGTTTAAAGTTATTGCTGCATTTTATGAAAGTATTTTATGAAAGAAAGGTTGCTTTTTATGGAAGTACAGATGAAAGGAAATGTAATGGTTAATGCTTCCTTACATAGTAACCCACCTTCCATACAATACTGCCAAACACACATTTGTAATTTCAAATAAGCCCCTCTTCTTTTTCAAATGCTTTTGCTCAGGGGTAGGCAACCTTTCCCCTTTAAGGGCCGAGGGACTTCAGCTCCCAGAATCCCAGGAGCTATTGGCCAACATGGGACTATTGGCCAACATGGTTGAGGCTTCTGGGAGCTGAAGTCCCTCGGCCCTTAAAGGGGAAAGGTTGCCTACCCCTGCTTGCTGTTTAAATTGTCCTCATTTTGGATATATACACTTTAAATTATTTCTTAATTCCTGTCCTTCACATACTCAAGAATTACACAGTGCAGAACATCAGAATTGCTTGCAGCTAACAATGACCTGGGTTCTGACAAAAGTGTATTTCTTGCTTCCCCTGTAGTGGCTGGAATAGCAGTTCTCTTTTAGTGCAATGCACCTAGTCATTTTCCATCCTGCAGCCCCTTCTGATGCACAAAACATTCTGGCAGGAAAGGATATGCCCTTCCTTGTTCATTTGTCACCTCTCCAAGCTAAATCCTGGCACTGATTGACCTGTTTCTTGGATGTCTCTCCTGCCTACATGAATACCTATTGAGTGAGGAGATGACAGCTGGCAAAATGACTTCTGAGCTGTTTACCTCTCCTCTGTGGGTCCATCTTAATTAATGCAGGATCTTCCACATGATGTTAATGAGGGACCTTGATGTCAGAGTAGTCAGTCTTCTATCTTAAAACAAAAAAAGCAGCTTATTTATATACCGCTTCATATCACGCTATGGGATGTCTAAGCGGTTTACAACTGTGAGCTGAATTGCCCCCCCAACAGCTGGGTACTCATTTTAGCAACCTCGGAAGGATGCAGGCCTGAGTCGAGCCTCAGCCCTGGCTGGTATTGAACTCGCAACCTTGTGGTCTATGAGTGAGTGGCTGCAGTACAGGCATTTAACCACTGCGCCACCAGGGCTGATTAGTATTTTAGGTAGACCAGCATTGCTGGTTGAGTCTTATATTGTGCATGTTCACTAGTTTTCTTCCCCTATCCAAGTACTAAGTACTAACCAAGTACTAGCAAAGTACTAACCAAATACTAACCCCGTTTAGTTTGCAAGATCACACTCCCATCTGATTTGGGATCTGGTGTCTTCAGAGTATTTAGGCTGTGCTACCGCTATCTTTGCTTTCACAACTGGCATATTGATCTGGATTTGCTTTCATATCTGCACCTTCATGGGGCAACATGATGCTCCATGTTGATTTAAATTGTCTGAATAACAATTCACATTTGAAATGTGATGTTGGAAGAGAGTTCTATAGACACCATCGACTGCCAGAAAGACAAAAAAATGGGTCCAAGGGCACTTGGACTGGAGATTGTCAATGAAGACCAGGTGTTGTAGGCTGTTATTTCAGATGAAGGAACTTGTAAAACCACTTCTGAGTATTCCTTGCCTAAGAAACCCCTATGAAATTGATGTGGTCATGAGTCAACAGGCAACTTGAAAACACACCTAGGGCAATTCAAACCTGAACTCTCCCTGGAAGCCAAGTGACTAAACTGAAGTTATTGTACTTTGGCCATATCTTGAAACAACAGAACTGAAAAGATGGCAAATTTGAAGGCAATGGGAATCAAGGAAGACTGTAGTCAAAGAAGCCATGGCCTGAGTTTGCAAGAACTGGGCAGAGCTGTTGAAGACTGCAACTCTTGGAAGTGATTCATAGGGTTGCTGCAGGTCAAAACTGTCTTAATGGCAAATAATAACCACAAAAGGAATTTAGGAAGACAAGGGAAAGGTGTATTGGAGCCAGTTGTTGGAAGCATAACCTGCTGCTTGCCTTAATGGCTGAGCAGAACACTGATTTGCAGGAGGAAGACTGCCTGCTTCCTAGCAGATATATATATAAACGAGATTCATAGGTGTGTGACGTGTCCAGAGACCTACCCATGCAGCAGATTGGGTTTCTTGCTCACGCAACTATATTCCTTATTTGAAAGTCTGTGTGGTGGTGTAGCTGAAACAATTTTAATGTAGTTACAGGTTTTCTGTTCCTGTAGTCATAAATGATGTTTTCCTCCTCCATCTGGTCAGCCACACTGCTTTGATTTCATATATTAATTTGTAACAATGCAAACTGATGCAAACTAAACAATGCAAAACTATAGTAGTTTTGCAAGAGGCACTTTAAGTAAAATAGCAGAAGTTATTTAGAACAACAACAACAAAAAAAATCACATGTTAAAATGCCTCCAATTATGTTGTTAAAAACTAATTGTTATGCATGGCATGAAGTAGATACCTGATTTTTCCTTTATCCAGACCTAAATAAACATCCTGAAACTCCTTTTTTAGATCCCTGAATGGGCCAATTACTTCATTGCCCATTTACACAATTGTTGCCATTGTTAATTACTACAAAGAGCCCTTGATTCACCACATCAAGGAGGTGTTAGAATTTAAAAGCACAATGTCACGGCAAAAAAATTCATTAAAAATAGAAATCAATTGATAAATGTGAACCCTGTGTGGCATTCTCATGCCTAAATATTCAGAATACCAACTTGCAAGATCAGTGGCAGCAGAAATTTTTTCCAATACTATGCTGTATGCCAGAAAAGAAATGCTGATTAAAATGGGGAATTAAGATAAAATGGGGAAAATGTAATAAAATCTTTTTACAAGAGCAAACATGATGAAGATGACAAAGTAATTACAGTGTGCCCCTTCCCTCACTTCAAGGGTACATGAAGTTGAACCAGATTTATTTAGTGGTTGTTCAGCAGCAATCAGCCACTCAGGTCTATTTTAGCAGAGGGGCAGTTATAACCTCTTTTTGATTTATGGCCACTCTGCACATATTAACTGAGATGCTGGGCAATATTAGCCCCTTTCTGTAGCCAGCATGACATAGCTGCCCCATGCTACTGTCTCTTCACTCAGTGACTTGTTGTTGATCTTATTCTACAATCTTTATTCTAGGACCAGTAGTTCAATTATTTTTTCTCATTCTCAGTTCTGGACTTTTCTTTATTGGGTGCAGGGGATGTATGTGAAACTTCAGGCTGCAAGTACTGTGCTAAGCCTCATTAAAATTCCTTTCAGCCTACCAACAGACCATTATAGCATATGCACGCTGCATAAAATTTCATTTGAAACACATGGATTCTGCTTGAATAAGTGGAAAGACTTTATTGGTGCTTGTGAAGTCATTACCAATAATGCTGTTTAACAGGACAAGTGATAGATGCTTCACTCCAGCACAGTCCCAGGGAGTTTGGTGCTGTATTGGCTATTCTGCCCTATGCTGATCACTCAGTAGCATCAAATCAACATGATTCATCTTGGATTGCAGATGATCAGTGCTTTATTCCAGAGCACTGAATTTTAAAAGATCAGGCTTGGATAGGCCAGACATAGCCTTCATACCTTGTTTGGTGGCACATAGCTTTGTTTTTATTCCACCCTTTTGAATTTTTTATGATCATAAATAGTTAATAAAAGTGGCTAAACAGAATGCTGGAATGTGAAGTGCTCCCATTCTAGTCAGCGAATTATACCAAGCCATATTTTACTCCTTTCCTTTCCCTCCCCGCTATCAGCTGGTAATCTATGGCAACTGGGTATGAGCGTTGTCTTTGGGCCGTTCCACCATTAGTATTTCTCCCTTAAATTTTATTCATCTGAGTGTTTTGCTGAGCATCCTCATGCCTCCTCCTTGTGTATAGGTTCTGTTTTGCCTACATAAGAATCCAGTCAGAGAATGGAACTTGCTATTAGCATATATGATTTTAATTGACCATTTTACAATTTTTCTCTTTCTCCAGTAATGCATGTTATATGTTTTGAGGCTGGAGTAGACAGAGACCTGACAAAAGTGCTGTCTGACTTGGAACAGGAGGTAAAAGTGAATTGTACTAAGGAGAGGTTCTCTATGAGGTTGCTCTGTTTTGCTCTTGAAATCTGTGCCCAGTAATGCTCTCTTATACATATGATACAGGATGTACTTTTGTGCTTACATAGGACAGAATCATTTGCAAAATACATTTGTTACACACATCTTATCCATAGTTCAGATGCCACTTCTGTAATTCAGACTTCAGCTGCTAGGATGCCCCAAGCTCCTAGTTCACTGGACTGAATGAAATAAGAAACTCTGAGCAACATATCCCTGATATTATTTATTTATTTATTTATTTATTTATTTATAGCCTGGGTTACAGCAATATAAAATACATAGAATACAATAAAATTCAAAATTAAGTGTTGCATGTTTCCAGATTTAGTAACCAATATACAGTTTAGTTCCCAACATACAATACCACTTTACATATATTTTTCTATTTTCGTTGCTTGTTTTAGGATGGGATGCCCATTTGGTTAGAATTTAGGTTGTGAAATTGGGAAATGTTAATCATTCATAGACATACAGTTTTGGAACAGGTGGTCTGTTTTATATCATCTCTTTTTGTTTTGAAAAAATATTGTCATACTGTAGTACAATCGCCCCTCCCGATTCGTGGTCTTGATCCTTTGTGGACGGCAAGCCGGGAGGACATAATGATGTGTATGTAGGAGTGCCCCCATTGTAATCAATACAGTTCCAATATTGGTGATTTTCCTGATTCGTGGAGGTGGGTAGGTCTGGAACGGATCCCCCATGAATTGGAAGGGACGACTGTTGTGTCATTTGTTGTTGTGTGCCTTTAAGTTGTTTCTGACTTATGGCAACACTAAGACAAACCTATAATGGGATTTTCTTGGCAAGATTTGTTCAGAGGGGTTTTTCCATTCTGTAGTAAAATTTTAATACAGGCAGTCCATGTATTACAAGAGGGATCCATTCCAGGACCCTCCATGTAAAAAAATTTGCATGTAAACTCTGGAACCCTGTTTTTCTTACCTGTAATTACACTAGAGGTGCTGTGGCCTTTGAAAACTTTGACTTTCTTTCTTAAAGAAAGCACTTTATGGATTTCTCTTTGGTTTATCCGGATTGCCTTTATCACCAGTCGTGCACCAATACAAGTGGCACAAGTGACAAATGGCATGAGTCAATCAACAGGAGCCACTCAACGCTGAACACAAGCTAGTGCAAGCAGCACAAACAGCATGGAATAGTGCAAGCAGTATGAGCAGCGCAAGATAGCGCAAGCATCCCAGAGGGGGTCCGTGTAAAATTGGATCCGTGTAATACAGACTCGTGTAATACTATATTCAGCACAATGAAATGCATGGAATCCTGTTGTTGTCTCAGCATTGTTTTGAAACAGACAAATGCCTGTACAATATAGCCTACCCATTTGCTTGCTTTTACTGGAACTGAAAAGTTAGAGACTGTAATGAAGAAGCATCCCTTGTCTTTATGGACAGCCTTTCCAGCAGAATTATGCAGGCTCTGAAGATTGCCTGAATAGCATTTGATTTTTCTCACAAGGAAGATATAATGTGGCTTTTAAAAAAACAAACAAAAAGGTGAATAGATCTGATCAATAGCTTCCCACCTCTTAGTCGGCCCTCCGTTTCATGGGGGATCCATTCCAGATCCCCCCCCCCTGCAAAAACGAAGATTCGCAAATATTCAAGCCCCATAGGCTTGAATCGGGCATGCCTGTGCGGGCGCCCATGGGGATGTGCCCCATTGATTTAAATGGAGGTCGCCCCTCTGTCTGTCAATATGTAAAACCACAGACTTCAAGCCTGCGAGGACGGAGGGGCGACTGTAATTACTTTCATCCCTAAACACCATTCAGTGAAATAATGTGTGGATCAGAGAGAAATAGCTAGAATTAACATTTAAATACTTTTGGCTGTGATGAGTACCATCAGCCTTTCTATATCCACAGATTATTTTATCCATGGATTCTAGCATCCATGGCTTGGAAATATTTTAAATATATATATATATTCCAAGAAGCAAACTTTGACTTTGCCATTTTATATAAGGGACACCATTTTACTATGGTACTGTATTTAATGGGATATGATTTCAGCATGGATTCCCCCCCCCCCCCGGAACCACACTCCAGCGGATGCCAAGGGCCCACTGTAGTTGTATTGGCCGCATTCAACTCCTTCACCTCCCCAGAGACGAGAACACACGCCCCTCAACGGATTCAAATGAGAAGAAAAGATAGTCCACCTAAACATTAGGAAGAAGGTTTTTGGCGTTTGTTTAATGCAAAAGCTGTTTGATAGGGGAATATATTGCCTTGGAGGATTTTGGACTCTCCTTCTGTGGAGGACCTCAAACAGAGGTCGGATGGGCACCTTTCAGGAGTGCTTTAGTTGTCTATTCCTGCATGGCAGGGGGTTGGAATGGATGGCCTTGTGGTACCTTCCATGTTTCTGTGTTACGTCAGGAATTGGCCAGGATTCCCCAGTAGTCTACCATGGTTCTGTGCCCCTATATAGTTGCCCCATCCCATAACCTTCCACTTTTGAATGTGTTGGTACGTGTAGGTGAGTGCTTAGAACAGAATAAGGATTCTGCCTGCATTGCTGCCCAACTGTCTCCCTTCTTAAGATTGCCAGGGTCATCCTGGGTTTACAGTCCCTCTATGTTTTTTTTTTCCAGGCAGAGGCCAAGGGCCTTATCACACGGGGTCTAAAGCAGTCCCATCCCTGCGCCATCCTTGCGCCATCGCGGGTTTTTCCCCCGTGTTTCCACACAACGTCGCAGAGAAACCCCACCCATCCCTGCGCCATCCCTGCACCATCGCGGATCCTTGTCCCGTGTTTCCACACGATGTCGCAGAGAAACCCCGCCCATCCCTCCGCCATCCCTGCACCATTGCGGATCCTTGTCCCATGTTTCCACATGACGTTGCAGAGAAGCCCCATCTATCCCTGCGCCATCCCTGCACCATTCCGGCATCACCCGGCATCATCCCCATTCTTTTGAATGCCGGGTTCTTTTGGGAATTACTTTGCTGATGCCGGGATGATGCAGCTTTCTATACCGCAAGGGAAAAGGAACCGCGGTGGCTCAGGGATGGCGCAGGGATGGGACTGCTTTAGACCCCCGTGTGATAACATCCCAAGTTTTGAAAGTACAGTACAATCAATTCAGTCCAAGGATCCAGGCCAGTGTTTAATCCTGGCTATTGGATCAAGGAGCAGGGATCCAGACAAGGGCAAATCCAAAAGCAAGATCATAAGCCATTGCAGTCAGGCCATTTCTTTTCCTTTCCTCCTCCCCCTCTCAAAGTTTTTTTCCGCACTTTGCACTCAGTTTGTAGCAACTGAAGTAAGGAAAAGACAATGGGGGAAGTGAGAGGAAGAGACAGGGTCATTTTTAAAGCTGCTGAAAAAGTGGGACTATGGATGATTGAGACCGTTTCTGCCAAATTGGGACAATTGGAGGATGTACAATGAGCACAATTTTGGCAAAGCAGAGAGGATAGGTGAAAAATAGCAGACTGGCAGATAGATAGATAGATAGATAGATAGAGTCCAAAACATACTGCAGAAATAATCCAGTTTGAAGCCGCTTTAACTGCCCTGGCTCAGTGCTAGGGAATCCTGGGAACTATAGTTTATTGTGGCACCAGAGCTGTCTCACAGAGACAGCAAAATGTCTCACAAAACTAGATCCCAGAATTCCCTAGCACTGAGGCAGGACAGTTAAAGTGGTCTCAAGCTCGATTATTTCTGCAGTGTGTTTTGGACCATAGATATATAGCCAATCAAAGCATGAACATGTTTTTTATGTTCCATTGACTCTTAGAACTAAATCCACTTACTTCATCATAGTGCATTTTTCCTGGTTTCAGAACTGTAACATTTTATCTTTTTCATATTTCAGAAATTAAAAATAGTTGTTCTCCACTGCATTTATCTGTACACTTAGTGAAGATCTTTCAAACTTTTTGGGAGTTGCTTGTCATGCCCAAAGCATTCCTATTTGCTTTGAAGGCAGGTTTATTTGTGTATAAAGAGCAGGTTATGGTATAACTTGAGGCAATATTGTTTGGGGAAAGCATTGAAAGCCCTGGTGTGTATATGAGCCTGTGGGATTATAGAGGAGGGGTGTTTTTTTTTTCTTTGAGAAGAAGAGTCAATCCATGTTTTTGACTTTTCAGAATCTCTTGATTCAGTGAAAGGAGACCCTGTGATCCTCCTCCCAGTTATTTGCAGGGCCTGTGATCCTCCTCCCAGTTATTTGCAGGGCCTCAACCCTCTTGAGAATTTCCAACGCACAAACAAAATTCAAATTAGGTGAAGTTTTTATTTAAAGAGTAAATTGAACAGAGAACAGATGAGAGATCAAAGATTCAGCATTCACACCGGGAAAGAACAAAATACTTAAAAGGTGGAGTTAACAGTATACAGCTGTGCATCTGTGATCTTCATTCCAGAGTGAAAGAGGGAATTCAAAGCAGAAGGCAACACCTGAAGACCTCCTGGCCCATCACATTTATTCTTTAACTCCACCTCTGTGACTTCATTTAGTTACGACTTATTATGATAAAGTCTATATAATGACCAGCTATTACTGCTGCATAGGCTTGCTATTCCAGTAATGGGATGGTGGTGATGGGGAGAGAGCTTCTTGTGGCTACTTGTTTTGTTCAGATGTACCCTGAACGCCATAAGTAACTCAAAATTTCCACTCCATTAGTGACATTTGTGGTTAAATGTACACGCAGAGAGAGTTTGCATCATCAGTTCTTTATTGCTATTTTGGTTCTTTTGTGGCCTGGCATGACCATAAGCCCCGCTCAGCCAGTTTATATAACATTTGGACTTGATAGCAAGCTTAGCCCATTTTTTTCTCCTCTCCGTAAGGCATTTATTGGAGCTTAGGTGGGTCATGTAACCTGAACTATTTCTCATGCCCTTGTCCTTATGTGTACTGAGCTGCCAATTTCTTTGCTTTTGCCTGTATGTGATTAGCCTTAACTCATAATCCTGAAAGCAAACAGAAAAGGGATCCAAAAAATCTTGATGCTTTACTTTTGTTGTATCATGAAGAGTAACTGAAGAAAAATGTGGAGCAATAAACCTTAGAAACTTGAAACTTCAAATATCACTTTACTTTTCTGTTGCAGAATACTTACACTGGTTTCCTTACAAATACATAAAAGCTATAAAAACTGGTACCAAGGCTAGGAAATATCCAAGATGCCTGTTTATTTGCAAATATTACTATTCTGAGTCCTGATGATCCATTTCAGAGTTTGATGTCATTATAATAAATTAATAGTGTATGTGCAAGGATTGCAATCAAGGAAATACTAGCAATAATAATATTTTATCAGAATACTCATCAAAAGTGACTCTTTCTGTCCTTTTAAAAATGATCTTGCTGAAATCAATCTGTGCCAATAGGACTCCTTTCTCTTAGGCATGAGGATCAGAATTATTATCCTTTCTCTGTATTCTCCATAACTACATCATCTCCCCATTATAAAAATAATTTTTTTATATCTGCTAACAGAGTGAACTATAATTTCCACAGCATATTTGAGCAGAATTGGGGGAAAGTGTGCAATTAAGAATTGTCACATTACTTCTGGAGATGCTTTCATTTGTTTTGAGTTAAGTCTTGTACTTTCCTTGTCACACTGACGATAACTTTACTAATTCAGGTCCCCTCTTTCACAGTTCAGAAATGTCTGTTTCAGATTTAAGTAAGTAAAAGGTTATTAACAAACCGATTAACCAGGTTATTAGAGAAAGTGTCTTGCTGCTAGTGATCTCCAGTGTTGGTTAATAATTAGCAAGTATTTTTTATTTCTTTAAAATATATTATGCTATGATTTTCTTCTCCAAATCAAAACAGCAATCAGATCATGCTTTGTCAAATGGGCAGTAATAAGTGGCTGCTGAATTGTGGGAAGGTGCTACTGGATGTGTTTTAAAAGTACTCAGTGAGTATATGCTTTACCCATGAAACACAAGTTTACTTACAGTATTCATTTACTTTCCCCCTAAATTCACACTTATTAGAATAGCCAACAAAATGCCATATTCCACCACCTTTAGGTTTTTCAGAAAGTATCTAGAAACCCTGCAGGTTTGGGATTTAAAACATATTTGGCTAGCCAGCCTTAAAAGATGCTTGCATGGTTTTCAGAAATAAAACCTACCTACTTAAAATAATGGTCACCTCCCGTAGTTTATATCTGTTAATAGATCCTACAGTCACCCTTTAATAAAATGAAAGGTAGTATGGGGCATAGTGGTTTGAGCGTTGCACTGTGACTCTGGACACCAGGGTTCGATTTCCCACTCGGCCATGAAACCCACTGAGTGACCTTGGGCAAGTCACACACTCTCAGCCTCAGGGAAAGGCAATGGCAAACCTCCTAACCAATTTTGCCAAGAAAACCCCATGATAGGTTCATCTTAGGGTCATCAGAAGTCAGAAACGACTTGAAGGCATAAAACAAACAACAAACTACCCTAAAGGTACCAAATCCTTTCTGATCTTAGAAGCTAAGCAGGATCAGACCTGGTTATTGCTTGGATGGGAGACCACCAATGAAGACCAAGTGCTGTAGGCTATTTTTCAAAAGAAGGAACTGGCAAAACCACCTCTGTGTACTTCTTGCCTAACAAAACCCTGTGGAATTCATGGTGCTGCCATAAATAGTTGACAGATGACTTAAAAATGCACATAGTATATTTGCACTATGTTAGTTGTGTAACCTACTGTGACCACTAGATGTCAGCAAAGAACACAAATATACTGTTTGATTTCTGCATCTGTCCCTGTACCTTGTATTTTTCAGTGGCATGATGTCATGGTTGACATGAACAATGCCATGTGCTTGGGCTGTTTTCTGACAATGTTCACTATAGAGGCAAATCTTTCTAGACTGTGAGAACACTATAGATTTTTTTTTCTCTCCGTATTTTTTTTCCTAAGGAAAAGCTTTGTGTTTTAGCGTCATTCCTTGAAGATCAGGAGAGCTAAACATTTTCCACACTTCAACTAAGCCAGCATTGTTTAACATTAGCTCCACCATGTGTGTAAAACTTGAATTAGATGAGATTTTTCTTCTGAACTGACCTCAGTCAGATTTATTTAAAGGTGTTACAAGAAGCATTGGGAAGGAGACGGCATTAGAAATGTTAGAATAATTTAGCATATGTATTGTGTGTGTGTACATACATACATACATATATATATATACCGTGGACTACTAAGAAGACAAATAAATGGGTCCTAGAACAAATCAAGCCTGAACGCTCCCTAGAAGCCAAAAGGACTAAATTGAGGCTGTCATACTTTGGTCATATCATGAGAAGGCATAACTCACTAGAAAAGACAATGATGTTTGATAAGGTAGAAGGCAATAGGAAAAGAGAAAGAGCACATTCCAGATGGATAGACTCCATCAAGGAAGCCACATCCCTGAATCTACAAGACTTGAACAGCGCTGTTGAGGACAGGGTGACTTGGAGATGTCTCATTCATAGGGTAGCCATAGGTAGGGCTGCCATAATTATCTTCCACAAAACTGGGACAAAATGGGAGGATGTGACCAACTAAAAGCCAAAAACATTAATATATATTCATGCTTCTCAGTCATGCTAAAAATGGAGAAGATTTTGACATTGGGGCTCTAAAGACAGCCCCTCCATGCTGCCCCCGGGAGCTCCGGATTGGGGCTGTGGCAACTGTATGCCATGGCCCCAATCCGGCACTTTGCTGCAAGAAAGATCCTGGGAATTGTAGATTATTATGGTACCAGAGCACTCTGACAGAGAAGGCTAAGGTGGGGTGCAGATGGGAAGCGACAGATTGGGGCCATGGCTACCCCATGCCGCAGCCCCAATCCTCCCTTTTGTTGCCCCGAAAAGAGCAGCAAAATGCCACTCCTTTTAGGGGCAGCAAAAGGGCGCCCTAAGAGCCGGCGTGCAGCTCTTCTTCACCCTTCTTTGCCCTTTCCAGTGCAGCGTGTCAGAAGCTGCACCGGGAGGGTGTCCTGATGGCCGTGTGCCATGCGTAACGGCATCAGCATCAGGACGGCTTCGGCGTGGGGTGGGGGCGGCTGGCATGTGGCCGCCCTGCCCCATCTCTGCCTCCAGGCTGATCCTTTGGGCCGGTCTGCAGAGGCCCTCAATGGCTCACAAAAATGCAGTTTCCAGGGTTCCCTAGCATTGAGCCAGGCAGTTAAAGTCATTTCAAACTGCATTATTTCTGCAGTGCAGAGTACACCTACATCACTGAATTCTATCCCCCACAGCAGTGAGCATGGTGCCAGAACAAACAACCATTCTCAGAATCCCCTACCATGGAGCCAGACCCATTAAAGCAGTGCCAAACTGGATTATTTCTGCAGTGCAGATGCAGCCACAGTGTCATTTTGTTTTGTTTTTAGGCTTATCTGTCTGGAAGTCGAAAGTAGCCACAAACATGGCTACGATCTGGTCCTCCCCTACCTGCTCTGGTCCCTTGCCTTGGAGCTGTCCAAGGCCCGCTGGCTCTCCTTTCTGGCCTCCGCTTCCCACCCAAGGAGGGCCCGAGCAGGAGCTGCCCCCCCTTGAGAGTCCTCACTAAAGCTCACCAAGAGAGAGTCCTCTGGCAGAGGCAACCGTGCCTCTCCTTTTGCAAATGGCAGGGCGAAATATATGAGGCAACCATTGCTCCCCAGGTCCCCCAAAGCCCCGTGCAATTGGGGCAGGATTCTGGATCTGGGACGTGCAGCTTCAATGGGCCAGGACATTCCCACAAGCTGAAAAATCGGGACTTTCCCATTTTTGGGGGGACAAACGGTAACACTAGCCAAAGGTCGAGGCTGACTTGAAGGTAGTTAAAATGCACACATATTGAACACTTTGTTTTCTAAAAAGGTCTGTATGGGTTGCATGGACCCCAAAACAGGGCACGAGGAATATAAGAGAGCTTGAAACCCATCCCAAGACTAGCGTGGAAGGTCTGACCCACCCCCAACACTTCCTCGGGAGTAAACTTCATTGAACACATGGAAGGGACTTCTACATACACCATGTCCTTTTAAAGAGCTTTTACATTTAAGGACGATTGAATTATAATAAGTAGGATAAGTAATTTGCCCTTTGAGTGTTCCTGATTCTACCTCAAGTTTGGTAGATATACAGGTCTTATATTTTCTTTTCAGAGCATTGTGTGTGTGATTATGTATCTTCTAACATATCTCCACAGCTTAAAGTAGTGTAGTGGTTGGATGGATGCAGTAGAAGACCTTATAGACACATTTGCATTCATTTAATAGAGTCCTACATATTCTGCCACCATCCCCTTTGCTTGATATATTAAGTGTTTTTCAATTTACTCAATTATATAACATTTCATTTATTGTTTTGCTTTTACTCTCATGGTCATCAGATTGTTTTCTGCTTCAATTAGTTGTATTTCTAATTTTAATGCAATACATCCTAGGTTTTTGTTGTTA
The DNA here is from genome assembly GCA_026167975.1 of Phrynosoma blainvillii. Taxonomy (NCBI): domain Eukaryota; kingdom Metazoa; phylum Chordata; class Lepidosauria; order Squamata; family Phrynosomatidae; genus Phrynosoma; species Phrynosoma blainvillii. The sequence goes on from JANUYF010000003.1 coordinate 253,804,661, forward strand.
GGTAAAAATGTACATACAGGTAGTCAAAATTGCTAACAACCTGTCTCCTAGTGTTGAGGATTGTTGTTGTTGTGTATCTTCAAGCCATTTCTGACTTAGGGTAACCCTAAGGTGAACCTATCATGCGGTTTTCTTGGTAAGATTTGTTCAGAGAGGATTTACCTTTGCCTTCCTCTGAGGCCGAGAGGAAATATCTTTTTAAAACTTCAGGGGCCTTGGGTGGGTTGCTGGTTATTTGCTATAAAGTTTTGACTTTGAATACTACTTGTCACAGGCCCCCAAATAGTGAAGCAGTATTTATCCAGTCAGCCCTTGTCTGTCTGTCCGTCTGTCTTTTCTTTCTTTCTTTCTTTGCATAGTGGCAATTCTGTTAAGTTTTAGAAGACTTTGTGTCACCATCTACTGATTCGTATAAGCTCTCTGACCATGCCTTTTTCTCTACTTCTTATTTTCCAGATAACTGGCGTTATCCTTTTGGCTGTTGGTGTCTGGGGAAAGCTGACTTTAGGCACATACATTTCTCTTATTGCTGAAAACTCCACTAATGCCCCTTATGTTCTCATTGGGACGGGCACCACGATTATTGTCTTTGGATTGTTTGGGTGTTTTGCTACATGTCGTGGTAGCCCATGGATGCTGAAACTGGTAAGTATGTCAGAATGCTGTAAATGGTTAAGGCAGCCAGTTTCTTTGTTAAGCTTAAACATATATTAACCAAGTTTCAGATATGCATGTGGATGCGCATATATGCACGCACAGCAAGAGAATGCAATTACCTTGTTATTATTCACTAAGGAGAAGTCCATATGGGAAGAGTTTTGCACCGGCACAAAGTCCTGGGTATGACTTATAGAAACCATCACATAATTTAGGGTTGAGTTTATACATTCAAAAACACACACACAGACCAGTTCTTTGGGATTTCAAAATGGCAAAATACCTGCTTGTAGAAAAGCAGTGTGTCAGGGAAAAAAAGTGTTCTAATTTAGTTTTCTCTCATATTGTTTACAGGCAAGGAGACTTAGGGCCTAAGCAGACTGTCAGAAATAGTGCACATTAAATTGAGGCACTGCCCTGGCTCAGTGCTAGGGAATCATGGGAACTGTAATTTATTGTGGCACCAGAGCTCTCTGACAGAGAAGGCTCAATGTCTCAGAAAAAAATACAATTCCCATGATTCCCTAGCACTGAGCCAGGGCAGTGCCTCAATTTAATGTGCACTATTTCTGACAGTCTGCTTAGGCCTTTAGGGCCTTTGCAGACTGCTAGAAATAGTGCAAATTGAGTCCACTTTAACTGCCCTGGCTCAGTGCTAGGGAATCATGGGAACTGTATTTTTTTCTGAGACATTGAGCCTTCCCTGTCAGAAAGCTGTGGTGCCACAATAAACTACAGTTCCCATGATTCCCTAGCACTGACTCAGGGCAGTTAAAGTGTACTCGATTTGCACTATTTCTGGCAGTCTGCAAAGGCCCTTACTTTATTTTATTTTGAGTATGTTGTAAAATATAATCTGCATTTTTGTTCTGCATCACAAGTTTTTCCTTCTTGAAACAAAACTTTTTTTTTTAAAGTACTTGGTGCACTCTGTGTTTTGAGCAGTGATACATGAAATTTGATACAGGACTGCATCCCAGAATTTTCTCACTTTAGGATATTCAGTCCATATATGCATGTAAGAGCCTCTAGATTTGCAACCCCTCCAGCACTTCGGAGAAAGCATTTTAACCATTTTATACAGCATAACAGGTGTGAGATACCATCTATGGATGGTTTTCAGAGTAGTTTCCCTCATGGATGCTGAACAGCATTTGTATGTATATGAAGACCAGATAGGAGCCCATGCAGCCTCTAAAATCATGGCTTTCAGTTCTTTTGCCAGAATGTCAAACAAATGTGCTAACATTTCATTTAATTTTTAAAGAAATAGTTAGAATTTACATTTGTAGAATTGGGTTAGAATAAAAAAAGAATTGTGGGGACTAAAGACAGTGGTGAATAGCAATTGAATTAATAAAAATTTCCAAAATAATTCTGAATTTTAAATGAGTTGTAAGTATTTGTGAGGGGGGGGGGGGGACTATGCTGAACAACCTGTATTTTGGGAAGACCATAGGGAATAAATAACACTAAGTAAACTACATAGAACTAAGTAGAATTTACTTCTGAATAGATATATCCCTGAGTAGGGATGTGGTGGCTTAGTGGTAAGATGCCAGTTCTGACAATCGGAAGGCTGGCAGTTCAAGGCCTGGGTGCTGCATGATGGGGTGAGCTCCCATCACTAGTCCCAGCTTCTGCCAACCTAGCAGTTCGAAAGCATGCAAATGCAAGTAGATAGATAGGTACCACTTCTCAGTGGGAAGGTTGCAATATTCGGTGCAGTCATGCTGGCCACATGACCACTAGAGCAGTCCTCGGACAATGCTGGCTCTTCAGCTTAGTAACGGAGATGAGCACCACCCTCTACAATTGGTTACGACAAGACATTCATGTCAAGGGACCACCTTTATCTTTAGCATTGCTGGTTAAGGCTTATATCATGCATGTTCACTAGTTTTCTTCCCCTATCCAAGTAGTACTAAGTACTAAGCAAGCATTATAAAGGACTAACCAAATACTAACCCTGCTTAGTTTGCAAGATCACACTCCCATTTGATTTGGGATCTGGTGTCTTCAGGGTATTTAGGCTGTGCTATTGTTATCTTTGCTTTAATAACTGGAGTATTGATCTGGATTTGCTTTTACATTTGCACCTTCATGGGGCAACATGATGCCCCAAGTTGATTTAAATTGTCTGAATAACAATTCACATTTGAAATGTGATGCTGGAGGAGAGTTCTATAAATACCATGGACTTCCAGAAAGACAAATAAATGGGTCCAATTCTGACAATCAAAAGATGGGAAGGTTGGCAGTTCGAGGCCCAAGTGGCGTATGATGGGGTGAGCTCCTGTCACTAGTTCCAGCTTCTGCCAACCTAGCAGTTCGAAAGCCTGAACATGCAAGTAGATAGATAGGTATCACTTCTTAGTGGGAAGGTAACAGTGTTTGGTGCAGTCATGCTGGCCATATGACCACCAGAGCAATCCTCAGACAACTCTGGCTCTTTGGCTTAGAAATGGAGATGAGCACCACCCACTACAGTCAGTTACAACAAGACATCCATATCAAATTACTTTTACCTTTAGATATGCATAGTACTGAACTGTAAATGCTTTTCTGCTTAAGGTTAACATTTATGTACAATCTAAATGAGACTAATAGAAAACAGAAAAGTGATTACCAAATCAAAGGTTCGCTTTTGTTTAAGCACAAGCAAAGGGAAAAAGTGTACTTACTCTCATGGGAAAATGACAGTAGGATAGACATGAGGGGGAAGTAAGCTCATGCTCAGATTTGTGTCCTTGGGTTAATGGAGTTTCCTAATTCATAAATATTTTGGCTTCAGTCCTGAAATTCAGAGAGAGGAGAGCAACATGTGCATCCTGGCAAACTTTCCCTGGCAACAGGCTTCAGCTAGCTTGCTTGAGCACATTGATAGTCAAACAAGCTACCCGTGAGCCAACTGGCAGAGAAAACTCTGCAGAAAGCCCTGAGTAGTACATACATTGCTTCCATGTGGCCCTGGAGATTGCACTGGTCTTGGGAAAGCCAGAGACATTTATTCTGGTGGCAGTAGTGTTAGTGCTTGGGAAAATGGCTTAGTTAAGAGTCTATCCTATCCCAAATACACCACAGTTAATGAAGTAGATGTGTTCTTGGGTTTTATTTCTTTAACAGAAACTTTGGTTACAGAAGTAGAAAATTACATGGAAAGAATAGGAATAAGTTCCTACACTATTAAAAAAAAAGCAATTCAGCATGTTTCGGTAAGCTTTTTTTATTCAAAACTGACATTGCATGCATGTGAAATAAAACCACCAGGTCAGTTAAGCCTTGCCTAAGTAAACACAAAACATTTTAAATCTTGTAGAGACTACTTGAAAGTTTCTTCCAGAATACATCCCAGAATGGTTTTTCCCACTAGCCTCCGCATTTCTTATGATTTCCGTTTTGGTTGCAAAATGTATAGATCTAGGCTTTTTTGAGATGCCAAAGTAGCTAATGAGACAGGCTAACCTGTTTTGTTTCTGTTTTGCTCTTCACACATGCTTAGTAAATGATTTTGGTGGCAGCGTTTACCTTCCTTGTTGTATGTAAGCACAGCTACAGTAAAATCACCTAGAGTAGAATCCCATTCTTTCCAAGGTCAAGTTTTATTAGATACCCTACTGCAACACTGAAAATCTATCTTTCTCCAGATATCTATCTTCTTTCTTCACTGTTCTCTCAGTACTAGTGCTTCAAAATCACCCCACCCCCAATACATCAGTCTAATCTAGTGGTTCCCAACCTTTGGTCCCCCAGATGATTTGACCATCTGCTCCCATAAATCCGGATTGTTGGTCAAGTTAGCTGGGGCTTCTTCGAGCTGAAATCTAAAACAAATGGAGGACCAAAGATTGGGAAACACTGATCTAGTCAGAATACAACAAAAATGTGGGGGGACTGGTTTTGAGTCCCATAAAAAGCTATGTGTGCTCCTCTCTCACCTTTCAAAATTTATTAAAAGACATTTTGAAATATTTATTTTATGGGTTGTTTCTTGCTGATCAAGTAATACCAGGTCTTTTGGCACGTTTCTGTTAAACAAAATAGTCTAAGTAATGTGACAGTCATACCTTAAACTGAATCATACCTTTCTTAAGGTCTTCTTCCTGTAAAAGAGACATGTAGGCAATAACTGTGGTAGTGTGTTAATGGGTAGTGCATGAATTAGTTTATGTAGAATAGATATTTCAGCAGAATAGATCCACTTGGTCATGAAATCATCCAGTTGTGTTTATTTAGAGCCTTCAATATCTCAATTCATTTATTTGTTTTAAACTATTCACATCTTAACTCACATATCAGAGAAATATACAAGGTGGGTTCTAAAAACCCCACAATAAAACATAATTTAAAATTCAATAAAATACAAAATCAATAAACAGAAGAACATAGCATAAAACAATAGATGCTATAAAAATAACATAGCAGTAAAATTTCAAGTCAGTGTTCTGTCTGAGGCTCAAGGCAATGGTCAGTAGTTCAGTACTTCTCAAATCTTTTGATTTGGCAGAAATCCATATGTACATGCTCACACTGGTCTTCCAAGTTATGTTTTCCTATCACAAAGCCAGCCCCTTGGTAAAACCTTTTTTGCATCCTTGGAGATTTTTTTACTTTTTCCTTCTTTTTTTGCTGTTGTTCCTCTTCTTTTTTTCCATGTCAATAATGATTCTGGCTTCTCTCATGTTGTGGGACAAATTTTAACCAATTCATTGGGACAATCCCCATTCAGAGACTATGGGTTCATGGACCTTCTTCAAATGCTGTATTCGGGGCAAAGAGAAAATTTCCCTCCATTGGTCATGACCTCTTATACCAAGAGAAAAGCAACTGATTGAATTCATGCCCAATAACCCATGGCTCATGTGGTTTGACAAAGGCTTCTCATTTTGAGACAAAACGATAGACTCCACTGAGCCTCCTAAGGTCATTGTTGACCATATGATGCACAAGTCCTCAGCACTCTTAAGGTCCTTCTGTCAACACTGAAAGCTTCCTCTGTCTGCAGTAGTGAACAGATAACTTATCATGGCATGTGTCCTAGTTCACCAAACACGCAGGTTGGCTGGGAGAGAACCTCTGACTGATAGTGCAGGCAGAAGCAGCTAATCACAAGCAGATAGAAAGTGTCCTTGCCTGTGAGAGTCTGTTAAGAGAGAGGCAAGGGTCAAGCAGTCCAAGTCAATGGAGGCAACAGGAATCAAAGTCAACGTGGTTGAAAGGTCAAAGAAGCCAGGAGGACTGAAGTAGGAATGCAGGAGTCTAGAAACAGGAATACTGGCCAGGAAACACAGGTTGCTTCCAGCAATTGCCTTAGGCAAACTCTGGGGAGTTGCAGACTGCCAGAAATAGTGCAAATTGAGTCCACTTTTAGGGTTAGGGTTAGGGAATCATGGGAACTGTATTTTATTGTGGCACCAGAGCTCTCTGACAGAGAAGGCTCAATGTCTCAGGGGGAAAAACCCCAATTTCCATGATTCCCTAGTACTAACCCTAACCCTAAAAGTGGACTCAATTTGCACTATTTCTGGCAGTCTGCAACCCCCCTCTGTTCTTAAATAGCCTGATACCAGTTGGTTCTAATCAGAGCTTGCTTGCTTGCTGCTTAGCCTGCAGCCTGGTTGAGCCTCTTAGCTCTATCTTTTGTTGGATCCTTTTGTTCCTCCTCCTTGATTGAGGACTTAAGACCCCAGTTGTGTCCTTTGTCTCATCAGCAGGTGAGTCTTGCCCTTGTCCTGCTGGCTGAAGCTGCAATTCCACAGGATGAGCTGGCTGAAGCTCTTCAGTGGGAAGGGCTGGCTGCTCTGCAACAGGGACAGCTGCAGGCTGTTCCCTGTCTGGAATACTTGCCTGGGTCCCTTCCTCAGCCTCCAGGTCCCAGTCCTGCAGCTCTTGGCCTATGAAAGCATGATAGGCATACCTTTCACACCCCTGGAGCTGAATTTGATGGTCACTGTCTAGTAGATTTCAGGTCCAGGGATGGTGCTCACATCTGAAAGAGTCCTTCACACCAGTGTTCTGGAGCTTTTGGCATTGACCAAAATCTGTAGATCCTTCCTTCTTTTTCTCAAGTGTTAGGTAGTTCAGCTGCACTGGACAGTATGATACCAAGACATATCAGTGGACACTCAGCCCCATTCTGTAGGACATGATTTTACTATGACAGGTTATCCCATCTTTAAACATGATGAAAATAAAGATGAACAGAGTTATGTTACTACATTTGAGAACAGTGGGATCAAGGATCACAAGGAAATGCCTTCCTCCTTCTTCAGTGCCTTTGCATATTCTTTTCATTCCCACTGATGACCAAGGTGGCTGACAAAATTCAAGACTGGACAAAGTGCCTTATAAAACCTCCTTGGTTTTTATCTTTCCAACCCTAGTTTCCAGTTACTAATTACTGTTTAAATGCCCCTCTCAGCAGGTAATTTTACACTGAAGGGGGGGGGGAATGTAATGTGGGCTTGTTCTGTAGTATGGATGAAAAATGGAGACTTCACCAAAACAGGAAAAGGGGACAAGGATCAGGATAGGAGAAGCCCTAAACAGGACATAGTTTCTTTATTATAAGAAACTTGGTATATTTTAAGGGCAGGTGTGAAAATAATCATATGTACTGATCCAGAAGAAAAAAGATTTAATTTTACAAGGATGAAACTTGAGTTTGCATGCTCTGCCTTTCTGCCAAATGTGCTTCAGCTGAATGGAAGAGATTAACAATTTGCATTTCCATTTTTGATTCAATGTAGCATAGTATATGGTAAACATTCTTAAACTGGGGTTGGGAACATCTCTGTCTAAAGGCTGAATTCAATTTCAGATATTTTTTGAGGCCCATGTTCCAAGGGAAGTCAGGGACAAAAGCAAAAGCCTTGGACTAAAAATGTCAGCATATTTTAGATAGTGCTGGGGGAAAGGAGTATGACCATTTCGAATACTTCAGAGAGCTGGAATGAACTCAAGAAAGCTAGATTTAGTACCAGGACATGAGGTTCCCCATTCTTGCTCCAAATAGGAGGAAGGAATATCAACAATCTAAGATATGCAGATGTCACCATAGTACTATCAGAAAAACCTCACAGACCTGGAACATCTACTAAGGAAGATCAAAGAAGAAAGGCAAGCTTAATGCTGAACATAGAGAAAACAAAAATAATGACCACTGAGGACCTTCATAAGTTCAACCTAGACAATGAAGAAATAGAAATAGTAAAATAATTCTCACACCTGGGATCAAACATTGATAGAAATGGGGACTGCAGTCAGGAAATCAAAAGATGACTAAGAATGGGGAGGGTGGCTATGAAAGAACTAGAAAAGATTCTTAAATGCAAAGATATACAACTCAGCACAAAAGTTAGAATCATACAAACCATTGTATTCACTTTTATCATGTATGGATGTGAGAGCTGGACAGTTAAGAGAAATGATAGGAAGAAAATAAATGCATCTGAGATGTGGTGCTGGAGAAGAGTGCTGAGGATCTCATGGACAGCCAAAAGGACAAACAAGTGAGTCCTAGAGCAAATCAAGCCGGAAACCTCCCTGGAAGCCAAGATGATCAAACTGGGGCTGTCATACTTCGGACACATCATGAGAAGGGAAGATTCTGGAAAAAACAATAATGCTGGGAAAGGTGGACAGAAGTAGGAAGAAAGGAAGGCCACATGCCAGATGGATGGACTCTATTAAGGAGGTCATGGGTATTAAGGGGTTGCAGGAATTAAGCAGAGCAGTGGAGTACAGAGGGTTTTAAGTATGTTTTAAATTGTTTCATTGCTTAATACTATTTTAAGGGATGGGTGGCTCTATGGGACACGTATTGTATTTTTATTGTATTTTAATGTTGTAAGCCACCCCGGCTGCGCCCGCAGAGGGGTGGGATAAAAATAAAGTATTATTATTATTATTATTATTATTATTATTATTATTGGAGATGTCTCATCCATAGGGTCACCATGAGTTGAGATTGACTGGAAGGCAGTTAACAACAACAAAAAATGATTAATCTTAGCTATAATTAGTAGATACTAACCAATTGTATAACCATTTTTGAAAGTGATTTGTTTTATTATTGATAGTTAAAATTAACCAGTTTGTCAACTCTGAATGACAAAATCCTAAAAAACTAGAAGTAAATACTTCTGAAATCTTCCCCACAGCTGCACCAGAAAAGGTGGGAATACATGAACCTGAGGGTTATATAGTCCAGTGCTACAAAAAGTGGTGGTCTGTGAGCCATCAGCTGCTGATCTGCCATTGAGTTTCTAGGAAAGAAAGAAAGACTGGTAATAAAATTGCACAAAGATGGTAATAGTCCCTGGGACATGGGTCTTTTGGGGGGGTTGGGTTGGGTTATTTTGTTTTTTGCCAATTCCCTACATTAGGTAACTTGAGAAGGACTAAACTGTGCTTATTCAGTGGTTTAATATTACAACTGAACCATCCAAATATGTATGTGATGCACAGTTCAAATCTATGCATGTATGCAAGTGTTCCATGGTGTACAGTGGGATTATAGCATTGTCAGTTGCATATATATTTTTTAAAAAATAATTTTTATTAAACGTTAAAAACACAAACATAATTCTTAAAATACTTACAATTGTATCAACATAACAATATAAAAACATACATACTTATTAAGTTACAGCATACACATTACTAACATTCATCTATATTTCATATAATAGTTACAATCGGTATTAATGGTCTTTCAGTTTCTCACACTCTCTCTTTATCCTTCAACTTTATACCCTTCTTCTTTCCTAATAATACCTTCTATATCCTCCTCTCCTTCCCCCTGACTCCATTCTCTTCCCTGTTCCCCTATACGATCAAATCTCCATCCTTCTCTCTTATACCATCCTTTCACTTACCCTAACCTTCTCTCACTATCATTTACCATCTTCCATTCATACCTTACTTCTTTCCATCAATTACCGATTTATCTATTTCATCAATATTTTGACTTTCTGTTCTCTTCACATCTTTCGATACCACACCTATACTACTTGGTATTGCCATTTCCATTCTACCCTTTCAAGTCTTTATTTCAACTTACTTTTATAATTTTGTTTCATATTTTTTCTTGTTTCCATATATACTGCACCCTATATTCTTCTTTACTAATAAAGAGAAATCTAAAGAGGGGGGGGGGAACGCAGACCTGCATTTTAGGCTGGCCTGAGGATGGAGTTGGGGTGGGGCAACTGCCCCGACTCCACCCCATCGCCGTGCACCTGACCGCATGGTGCGTGGTGTGCGCGTGGTGTCAGGGCGCCTTCTTAGCACAGCGTGCAGACACACTGTGCCAAAGGGCGCAAAAGAGCCATAGTGGCGGCTCTAAGGGCGGCTTTTTGCTGCCCCAAAAAGGAATGGCATTTGCCCGCTCTTTGGGGGGTGGCAAAAAGGAGGATTGGGGCCGTGATGTGTGGTTGCTGTGGCTCGATCTGCCACTCCCAGGGGCGGCACAGAGTACCAGCCCTAAATTTATTTTACTCAATCATACAACAAACATGTAATATATATATTTCTAAGCTCTAAATTCTATTCTCTTAGAAGTTTTCTATATACTGCGTCATCATCATATACTTATGTTTCATATATACTTCATCCTCATCCTGTACTTTGTATTTGGAATCATGTAACAAACCTTATTTGTATTGGTTTTTCCGGGTTTTTCAGGCTGTGAGGCCATGTTCTAGATGAATGTGCAAATAAGGTTGAATTTAGAGTCTGTTAATACAAATAAGTGAAATTGAAGGCTTTCATGGCCTCACAGCCCAAAAAACCCACAAAAACCTATGGATGCTGGCCGTGAAACCTTCGACCACTTATTTGTATTAACAGACTCTAAATTCAACTTTATTTGCACAATTGTTTTTTCTTTTTCCCTTTATTGAAAACCTGTTGGGAGACCAAAAATCTTCTGTTCCCAATCATATATTTATTACTGGTAACAATTTCCATTCTCCTCCAAATACTTATAAACCAGACCATTCTTCCTTTATTTCTTCTATTCATTTTGCCTGCATTATTTGTGTTAATTTAACCCTTTCAATTGCATCGTAAAGTTGCATATATAATCTTACATAAAGAGTGTGTACAAATAACTGTAACAATGTTCTAGGTTTTAGTCACATGGAACATTTTAAAAAAGATTTTAAGTATTCCTGAATTGCTGCTTACTTTTTGTTCTTATGGTGGCCTATGGAGAACAGTTTCATATCAGAAACTCATCCCAATAAACTGTTTTCCCAGTACCTAGTCAAAGGATATTTTTTCCTCCTGGATCTTCAACGTATCACTGTAGTTCTGAGAGAAGGAGAAAGAACTTGATAACTTGGCAGCTATTTTCGGGAATTGTTTTATTAGCAGTCTGAAAAACAGTCAGAGCTTTGGAAGCTTAGTTTTTAGAACTGCTGCTCCCAGAATCCCTCACCCCAAAAGTATCTAATTCCAAACTGTGAAAACATTGACCTTTGTAGCACTGCACTTTCTTTACATATGGTGTTGATCCCATTCCCATGTAGAGATAATTCAAATAACAATGGGAGACTTGCAATGGAGAATTAAGGCTATTTCTAGAATGTTGGTGGTGGCAGCTGTTTTAAATTTAAAAATCCAGATGGGGTGAGTGGGCGTAATCTGTACTATATCCATGGATGTCTCTCCTTTCCCCTTTGTCTTTCAGTATGCCATGTTTTTGTCTCTGGTCTTCCTGGCTGAGCTAGTGGCCGGCATTTCAGGATTTGTGTTTCGCCATGAGGTGAGTATAAATTATTTGTTGATAAAGATGGTTACACCCTGGCTCTGGGAAGCTTTTGTTGAAGCCTCTTAGGACACTGAGTGTTATTATCGAGGTTGCAGAGTCCAGCAATTCCATATGCATTCTGGGTGATGCAGCTGTTTTATTTGGCAGCAAGATGTGCAGTCCCAAAACCTGTTATCATTCCAAATGAAAGGATTTAGCTAAAGCTCCAGGCTTTTGCGGTTCAGTATTTACTTTTGAGCTGAGTTCCTTTATATGTTCATCATGTAAGATCTTCTTTACCCAGTTACGTATGCTGAAGACTGCAAAATAGCTTAAATTCTTTGAATAAATGCTGTTACTTCTACTAGACAAGTATTTGATTGTGTAATGCAGAGAGGATTTCCAAGAATGCAAAGCCAAACTAAACTAAATCTTATTTAGTCATATACTAAAAAGTGGCAGCAAAGCTAGAAGGAGCAATGGAAGGTAAAAATTGGGTTAGCAAGACATAATAAAATAAGAAAACAATTTGTGTCTATAATGCAAGTGTCTCTTGGCCCATTTCATATGTATTGTGATGTATTTTTCATAAGAATGGCTGAAAATTGTCTGACAAGAATATTATTCACTGAAAATAAGCTTGGGGAGAAAAAGGCCAGAGCCCCAGAAGGTGGGATTTGGATATACCCACTGGAGGGTTGTTGTTATTGTTGTTTTTAATTATCTTGTATTTCATTAAAAAGCAGCCCCTCCCCATGCCCCATACAAATGGCTATTGAGAGACTCCTTAAATGTTGTCTGTTTTGTGTCAAGGGAGAGGCAGGTGTTCAGCAACCCAAATTTTCCATTGGGAATTGTTATTGTGGGGTTTCTAAAATCCTCACTTAACAGATGTGCTGAAAATTCAGTGTTACAGTAGCCCCTCTGTTTTCGCGGACTTCAGATCTGCGTCCCTTGCTTATGTGTGAGGGAAAACGGAGGAGCATACAATCAGGTGTGCCCTCACAGCGTGCCCCCGCATGCCCCCTGCACCTCCATTCAAACCTATGGGGCTTGAATATGCACGGGTTTCCATTTTCGCGGAGGGATCCGGAACAGATCCCCTGTGAAAACAGAGGGGCAACAGTAATACCATTTTTGTTTGATTTGCATCCAGAGTTGAGAGAGTGTGGCCTGTGCATCATATGTGATCCCAAAGTAATTTTGTGGACCATGACCCTCCCAATGCACATCATCCCCACATTTTAGCAAAAATTGGGTTTTTCCACCTTTGGAAGTTTCCAGGAACATCCAGTTTGTCTTTCGGGCAGTCAGCAAGCCAACCCAAATCCCCTAAGTACCCTAAACTGCAGAAAGCAAAACTGGAAGTAGACCAGAAGCCACTTTTTGTTTGTGTTTTTGGGTGTGTATCTGTGGCGTTTGGGGGCTTTCTGTCATCTGTAGATGGTCTTAGTGGCTAAAAATCAAGACCTCCAAAGCTGCTACCCTGGTTCTCATAGAAAAGCACTGGTTTATCTCTTTTAGATCTTTAACATTCTTTTGTTGCTAGTGGATTTTTAAATGGTATGTGAGTAATGAAGATATCAGTGTAAGGATTTTCTACAGATGGACATGTTGGGGCTTCATTTCCCAGAATCCCTTAGTCAATATGGTCATTGGTCATTCTGGCTGGGGAATTCAGAGAGCTGTAGTTTAACAATCCACATTTCCAATCTCTATCATTGTGATAGTGTGATATTGTAGGAGGCATCTTTCATGACATTTTTCCAAGAAGATTCCTCAGTTTTTAGTACACTATCATGTCAGGGAATAAAGTAGGAAACTGCCATTGGGATAGTTGAATAGCAGCCCCAATCTCTTTGTTTCTTTCTTCCACTGCCATATTGTGCTCCTATTTTTTCACTGGATGCCTCTCTGACTTCTTGACACTTCACTCTACATAATGAATGCAGCATTTAACTCACAGGACGTTTTCATACACAAATGTCCCATCCGCCTGGAGCCATTCCGGAACGGAGCCTTCCGCTCACTCTGGAATGGCTCCGGCGGCAGCGACCTAATTCCTTTTAAAAAAAGGAATTACAACTCCGGGGCTTATGCCGGTGGGCGTCCGGAGTTAGAGCTAAAGGGGGCGGGGCTTGCTGCGACGTCATGTGAACAAGCGCAGCAAGCCCCGGACTGACGCCGGCTAGCGCCGGGGATGGCACCGGAAGGGGCGGGGCTTGCTGCAACATCGTGTGAAAAATTTGACATTTTGCCGGAGTGGGGCCGGACGGAGGCCGGCTAGTGTCCTCCAAAAGCCCCGTGTGAAAACGTCCACAGACTCTCCACAGTAAGTGCTAACACAAAGGACAGTTGAATGTTCCAAGATAACTTTTGTCATTGCTGAATGCACATTTCAGGAGGAATGGAAGGAGTAACACATTTAGTTCTTTTGCCCCCATTCTTTTTCTAAAAGTGTACAAACCTTTTGAATCATTTCCCTGTGATTGGTAGTGAGTATAGCCAGGGATTTAATTCAGGTGGAGAACCTGAGCCCTGGAAATTTCTGCATGTCAGCCCAGTAAAGGTTACCACATTGTCTGAATTTCCCTTTTAGATCAAGGACACTTTCCTTAGGACATACACTGAAGCCATCCAGAATTACAATGGAAATGATGAGAAGAGCCGTGCAGTGGATGACGTACAACAGAGTGTAAGTTTGGTGGTGCTCTGCTAAGACAAAAGCCAGCACTGTGATTGCAACACGATTGCAGAACTAGAATTGTTCACGGCCTAAAACTGTAGTTTCATGATTCAGTGGAACTAGCTGGTTAGAATTATTTATATATTCAGTTTATTCACCTCACTTTTTGCCCCAAACACTAAAAAAAAATTATATATGGTGAAGATTATCTTCACTACAATAATTTTTATTGTTCTTAATTTTTGGCAGTGATATTCAGATAGCTATCGGAAACTGGGTAATAATATAGAACCCTTTTATAAATTAATCATATATGCTCTTTTATAAATATTGATAGTTAAAGACCATTTATTCCCATTAATGTTGTTGTGTACCTTCAAGTCATTTCTGACTTATGGTGATCCTTAAAGCGAACCTATCACAGGGTTTTTCTGGCAAGTATCTTGGTAGAATTTATTCAGAGGGGGTTTGCCCTTGCCTTCCTCTGTCTGTGGCCCAAAACATTGTTTCTTGATTGAGTGGAACTAACTGATTAGGATTATTTATGATTTAATTTATTCATTTCATATAAATGGTAATACCATCTGCTCACCCCAACCATGGGCTTGCAGATTTGAGCATCCATGGATGTCCCTGTCATTGTCATTAATGGTGGTGCATGCTGTGTGACCGTGTGCACAGTATGCCACCATTAAAAACCACAGGACATGAGGTCCCACAGGGGCTTTTGGCATCCACAGGAGGTCTGGAACAGAACCCCCTGGATATGAAGGGTTGTCTGTAATTCTTTTCCAGTAGTGAATAGTTAACTTGCTACCGCTACTTGCTTAGTAGCTTCTGTCAGTACACATGCCCATACCAATGACTGCATGAAATTTATTTGCTCAGCATTTTCCAAAGTATAGTCTGAATGCAGAAGCCTGTATGTTAATCTGTTGAAGCATCCCAGAGATTTGATAAAGTATTTTAAAACAAGTTCTGCTTTTTGAGGAGGCGCTGCAGCTCAGCAGTGGAGCCCATGAATTGCATGCAGAAGGCCCCAGGGTTCATCTGTGATATCTTCTGATAGTGCTGGGAAACAATCTGAAACCCTGGAGAATCACTCCTAATTGGTGTGGGATAGGTGTGAAAATTACATTTAAACATGTTCTTGTTTCTGATGGGAAAGAATGTCTCAGCACATTGAGATTTTTTTTAAAAATTAGATTTTATGCCATTGGCAGGGCTATCTCTTTTATTGTTTTATTTTATGAGGTGCTGTGTACCTTGTTGTTGTTGTGTCTCAAATTACAGAGCAATGGAATAACACTGACAGAGCACAAAGAGCAATGAAAATTACTATCAAGACAACCAACTATACTTGTAAAACTATATTATATGTATACTACAAAAGTCCCCCCCCTCATTCTTTTGGTGTTATATGATAATACAATGTAACAAATTGTTAAATTGTTGTTGTTGTGTGCCTTCAAATAATTTCCAACTTATGGTGACCCTAAGGCTTTTGTATCATGGGGTTTTCTTAGCAAGTTTCTTCAGAAGGGGGTTGCCATTGCCATTGTCTGAGGCTAAGATAGTGTGACCTGCCCAAGGTCACCTAGTGGGTTTACATGGCTGAGCTGGGATTCGAACCCTAGTCTTGAGAGTCGTAGTAGTAGCAGGAAGTAGTCATCCACTGAGAGATATTTTTCTGCTTTGGGACATTTTGCAAAAAAATTGTTTGTGCTAAGTACCCTTGGTTTTTAACACAAAACCCACAGGTTTTTTAATGATAAACACTATGTTTTGCAGAAAATACATTGTTTTCTATGCCAAAAATAAGTTTATCCCAAGTTTTTTTTAATCAAATAGGGGTGGGGTTTTTTTTGCAAAAGAAGTAAAAATGCCCCCAAACTCTTATCACCTAAGAGAGATATAACTGGAAGAAAATATTTGGAAATATTGGTTCTTATATGTGAGAATGAGGTAAACAAAGATATACATTCCTTGTGTGAAGAAAACTGAACTTTCTGTGTTAATTTTGATATTTATATTTGGTTCCATATTTTTGCCTTTATTACTTTTTTCTGTTACCCAGAGGATATTACGAACCCAAAATTACCTAGGCTTACACTTAATTTATTTAAAATTAGATATATGCCTTCCCCTCCCCTTCAGCCAGAGCTTAACAAAGTTCCTTTTTTGGGACTACTGGTCTCATGGGGGATTCTGGGAGGCTGTACTGTTAAGAAAGAAATGTCTTCAGGCTCTGCCTGTAGCACAGTGACTCTGGGAGAAATATGAATTCCTGTAGCCACAGGATACCACATTATTAAGAAGTGGCTGTTTCAGTGTCATTTCTGCAGCTTCCTTGTAAAATTACACTGATCCCATAATAGTAACAACTCTGATTCTGGAGAGCCAAAATTCATAGGTTCAGAATTTTGAAAACACGATAGCTAATTTTATATGACTGTGCATTGTGTGGCTGTTGGAAGGGATTACGAAGCCACTTCTCCCAATGACAAATCTGAGAAGCAGAAGCTAAAAATCCCCTCCCTCTTCATTGCTTTTCCCCGTTCTGTTTAATTTTAGATTAATAGACTCCTCAGGGTAAGGAACTCCTTTTGTTTCCTGCTCTGTAACGTGTTTCACATATTAAAGATGCTATTATAATCCTGACACTGTATTCAGAAAGGAAAAGGTTTATAGTCAGGGATGTTTGGATTCTTTTTTAATAAATGTACTCAATATGTTTTGTGGTGAAGTGCACAGAATAGCTCTTGCTTTTGGAACTATTTTTTCTCCATGTGATCCTTTCTCATTCTTTTTAGCTGAGTTGCTGTGGAGTCCAGAACTATACCAACTGGAACACTAGCCCATATTTTAATGAACATGGCATCCCACCAAGCTGTTGCATGAACTCCAGTGACTGTAATCCTCTGGACCTCCGTAACATGACAATTGCTCCTACTAAAATAAATCAGAAGGTAAGAGCTGGGGATGGGTGAGAATTTCATTTGGTTTGCTTTTTGCTGGGTGTGTTCTGAAATTTGCAAGTGTCTTCATAAATACAAAAAATATAAATGAATACAGAGGAGTGGTGCAAAACTGGTAGGCTTGCCTATCCAAGCCACAGGCTTTTGAAGGCTTAGCTTCTAAAAGTCTGGGTTTGAATCCCTCTGTAGGGGTATTCCCTTACTCCTGGTTTTGGTGTTGAAATAGGGTCATTATTAAGCCTTATCACATGAAAAAATAAAGCCAAAACAAAGTGGGAGAGTAGTGGCTTTCTCCATGCCTCTTCACATGCTGTTGTAGCTGTTCTCTTCTTGAGGGAGATGATCATAAGAGCATGCTTTTTGTCGAAAGGGTTTTTCCAGCCGCTGCTCTCCTGCTCCATTTCAGCTTTCTTTTCTCCTGCCATAAGGCTCAACTTTTTTCCCCTAACAGGCTCGAATTCTCTACAGCTTATATCACCAGCAGATACAACCTGGCTCCTTCCCTGCTGGGAATAGCTATACTTTTCGAATTTAGCCAGTGCAAGGGGTTAGGAATTTCATTAATTTCCTTTTTGATAAGAATTTACCAAAAACCCAAATTTCATGACAGGAATAGAAAGAATTTGAGATTAAAACATTTGAAAGTGGGATAATGCAAAACTGATAGATTAATCCATGGCAAGTATGGGCCACTATGGGTATTTTTGTATCTTATTTGTGTGTGCTTTCTCCGTAAACAAAATGAGAAATGTATTGAAAAATAGTCACTTAACAGAGTTGGCAACAATCTTCTCTTTTCAGCCTTACTTGCTTACTGGCAATGTTCAAGAGCTGATATCATCAGAAAAGAGGTGTTTCTTATATGCCTGCATTAACAGGTTCTGCCACTGATTTTGAGATACCCACCCATGATTCTCATTCGGATGGAAGATTTCCACCCTAGACACATAGCTGACAAAGCAGCAAGTAGATTCAGATTACACCAGTACTTATGTCAGTCATCTGTCCTCATTAATGCTCACCACCATCCCATTCCCATTTTTCAACGTGTCTTCTGGAAGATGTGCCATGTGCCAGATACTAACTGCCGTCCTAAATTGAGAAAATAGATGTGATTGACATAAGCACCGTGCTTCATTAGTTATGTTTACCGCATCTGTTATAATGTTACTGGAGTTGTAGTGCTGAAGGCAGAACACAGCAAAAATTGACCCTGAACCAAAAAAGGGATTGTGCAGCCATGGTCTTTTTGGGACTGTGAGTGAAACCAAACTAGATAAATAAACATGTGGAAAATATGATTTCACGGTTTTCTGCCATTCATGATTTATGCAACATACAACCACCTCCCATAATTGTCTTTCTTACATGAGTAGAACTTCTTTTCTGTTACTTGTCCTTGCTAAGGTTTGCAGGAGAAGAAACAAATTATCTCAGGAAGAACAGACTCTTGAACTTTTCTAAACCATTATTTAAAAATGTTAATGTTGATGTATCATAGCCAGTGCTATTCTCTGGCCATTCATTTACCCATTCTGGTATACATTACACTAAGGTGGGAACTGAATGGTGAGTCTCTCAGTGTTGGTGGACTCAGTGTTGGTGGACTGCAGTACATCCTCTGTATTGGATGTGCTGGCTAAAATTGCTAGTACTTTCAATCCTACAACATCCCCAGAGCTATCATACAATCCCCATCTTCTATTGTTATTGGTAAAAAATTGGAAACCTATTCTTTGGATCTTCCTTAGTGGGTAAATAACTCAGAAGTTAAAGGAAGAAGAGCTGTAATGGTATAAAAGGGATATGAGCTATATCTTGGATAATATGAACTGAGCCAACTTCTTTACTTGTGGACGGAGCAGATTCTCACCAGGTGAGCTGCTTGGGCATGAAGGTTCCTTGAGAGTGATACTGTTATCTAGATGTACCTGTTTAACCTGGGGAGATTCTGCCTGCTTAGTTGAAAAGCCTACTCCCCCCCCCCTTTTTTTTATTTCTCATCAATAAATGGTTCACAGATATATCCAGGGACAGCAAACTACAATAACATCCCAAATCCACAAAACATGATGCTGTTGTTGGGCCAACCAAAAATGCACAAAATATCATGCAAATATCATGCAAGCTTTTTAAGCTTCACTGGCTTCTTTATCAGACAAAGGTGTTAAAAAGCATACAGGAGAAAAACAAAAAACCCAAAAACCAACAATGTTACAGTCACAGACCTACATTTTGTCAAGATGTTGTTTTTGTTGTCAATTAAGATAATCCAGAGATGGTCAATGTAGGCAGAGGCCACTTCTCTCTTTTTCTGGAGACAGTAATAAAATCCAGGCAATCAAATAAAATTTAAACAATAAAATTCTTCTTTTCCATGATGACATCATCTGGTAATTCCCCAGCTTTTAAATGTGTCCTCTACCATTCTGAAAGTTTGAAATGCTTCCCTTAATGCTTAGTTATTAAAAGGTTTAAGCGGAAACATTCTGATATTTTGGGTCTCATCCTTTTACCTTTGGTTCCACCCACCACTGGAATGTAGTTCCTCAAAATTTGTCTGAACTTGAGTTTATCTGAGAGAGACTTCTTACCATTGGTGTAGAGGTGATGACCTTCAGTCTTAAAGATGTTCTCCACCACCGCTGTAGAGCCTATGATGTCACAGAGACCCCTGAGGTTTTTCATGAAAAAAGAGCATCCAGTTCCAAAGGAAGAAGTACCTGGTGACTTGCTCATATTCTTTTTGACCTGTTGTTGTTGTTAGCTGCTCTTGATTTGACTCCGACTCTGTGGATGAGACATCGCCAAGAATCCCTATCCTCCACTGCCTTGCCCAGATCCTGCAAGCCCTTGCCTATAACCTCCTGATTGAGTCTATCCATTTGGTCTGTGGTCTTCTTCTCTTTCTTCTACCCTCTACCTTTCCTAGCATTATTGTTTTTTCTAGTGATCCTTGCTTTCTCATCATGTGGCCAAAGTATGATAGTCTCAACTTGATAATCTTAGCTTCCAAGGAGAGCTCTGGTCTGATCTGTTCAAGAACCCATTTTTGACCTAGCCAGTGGCATTTCCTGATTAGTATTCTTCTTCCATTTTTTCATTTGGAGTGACACTGAGCTAAAAACAGGAGGCAAGGTGCTGCTTCTCACATGGGAAAAATTAAGCAAAAACCCAAGCAGAATACCAAAGACTGTGTGCCAGATCAGCAGTGGCAATTTTAAAACCCAGCATAGTGGATGGAGGAATGAATATTGAAAATAAGAGCAGGCCCTGGTACCATTCCTATTATAATCTATCAGAAAAATACAATATGAGATCAATGCACAGTGCCTTATTATCTATGTTCACGTTTGGGATATGAGCTAATCCAAGACTCCTCAACTTCTTCGGTGCTCTTTACAAGCTCTTTACATGCTGAGAAGAAATAATGGAAATATAAGCCAGTACCCATATCACACATAGGTCAAGTGGATGTAATTCATAACTGGATTTGGCCTCTAGGCTACTAGTTGTATAATATCAAGTTAGAGCTTTTTTCAGACACTGTCAACTGTCCTAGCAAGAGGATTTCTTTGGTATGTCCTTTCTCTCCCTTAACAACTATCAGGTCTCTACATATTTCATTATTCACACTTGTCTCACCAAACAAAAGCCTCAGGTTGTCATCACAAGCGATTGACCTCCTGTCCATGTTCTGAAAACTAGATTAAAGACCACACAAGCACTCTGATCCAACAGCGAGAGCCTGATGTGTCACAGGGATAAAAATGGATTAAATGCCGATGAAATGTGGATAATGGATTGGCCAGGCAGATTTTTGCTGTCGCTTATCTCTTGTTATAGATTTACATACACTGTTTACTATACAAACAAATTAACAATGCCAGGAACTTTAACTTATAAAGTACAGTGGCTCTCATCTTTAGAGCACATGGCAAGTGTACTGATGAAACACCTTTTCCTCATTAAAATATTAATAAGGGAATAATTGTGTAATGTGAATAAAGATGTCCATGAATTCATTAGAAAATATTCTCAGAAAATTGTGTTTTGTTACATAATATTTTCACTGATAATTTTGCAGCCATCTTTATGAGAATATGTAGTATGGGCACACTAAGTAACCAGACATGGGGTAATAGGCTAAAACTAATACTGAATTATGATGAAATAATGAAAATGTGGTGAGACCATTTCATTTGGCCCATGTAGACAATCCCCATCGTAAAGCGTAATTAAGATATAAAGCTATGAATGGTATCAAATTCACCTATTCCTACTATATTCTCTTGCTCATTGGTATATTTTGTGGTGTTGAAAATGAATGCCAAATCATCTAACCCTTCGTTAAATGAGTGTTATATTACAGGCAAATAGATATACCTTTAAAGAGTAACTGCTTGCCTTTTTTCCCAGGGCTGTTATGATCTGGTGACCAATTTTATGGAGACAAATATGGGAATCATAGCTGGAGTGGCTTTTGGAATTGCGTTCTCACAGGTATGTAGTTTTAGTACTTTGAAGGCAATGTGTGTTTGCTTATTTCTTCGGCTTCGGGGAAGGATTAGGCCAAGGGACAGGCTTCAAAATGCTTGTTAGTTCTTAGGTCATCTGTTCATTGATTTTTCTTTTTCCAACTTAAATGGAGTTTCTCCTTGGGAATATCAGTTGCAGCCCAACTAATGACTGCCTCCAGGAAAGAAAAGAAAACACCCTTCGTCGGGTCAAATAAAGGTTAACCTAATAAAACACTGGATTAAATGGGCTGTAAACAACTCACATGCCAAATAGCTGATCCATGGTTTGCATAGGTTTCTTTTCCTCTCAGAGCTGACTTTTGCTGAAAGGAAATATCAAATTGAGAGAGCCATCAATCATCTTTAAAACAAAAGCATATGCCCAGGTGTGTCCCATTTGTAGGTTTATATCTGAGACCATCAGAAGTGAAATTATTTCAGTGGAACCCAAATAATTAACATTTGCTATAAATAAAAATGTATTTAAATGCTGCGCCTAAATGTTAAGCAGGAGAGCAATATGCTACTAATGCTATTTTCCTTGAGAACTTGTACAATGAGGCCTTTCTGTTATTTAATTAGATTTCTCTTGCTATAAACAAAGAGGAATTAACTCCAGCTTCTTGCTATGATTATATTAGAAGTGTGTGTGTGTGTGTGTGTGTGTGTGTAGCTCCAAATTACATTAAATTAATACTAGTCATTGTAACATAATCCATAGAGTTGGAAGGGCCTAAAAGCCAAGTTTGAAACTAAATAGTTGCATGTAATTACAGGCATGCCTCAGTTGACAAAGCCTCTGACAATTCAGCTTAGAAACTCCTTTTTTCACCCATCTAGCAGTGCTTTCTTTTCATTCTCATCCTCTGTCTAGCTAGACTTTTTTAGTAGCATAGGCATTGGGAGTATTGTGAAGAAGGGCTGGAGAAACTTACACTTTTATAATGCAATAAATAATGCAACAAAGCTGGAAAAAAAGGGATTCCTTGCTGATATTACCATAGTTTACATTACTGTAGCTGTACACATCTGTCTACAATGTGCAAGCTAAACAGTAGTTTCCTCCAGAATCTCTTACTGAGCATGTTTGAACAGACAAACTGAGATCAAAAGGGAGAGCCATGTGAGTAGAAGTGATGGTTTGGAGTAACAAGCTGTCTCCTCTGGTCAATTTTACATTTTTTTTGTTGCTGTTTCAGCTTGAGGGTCCCCTGAGCAAGCATGGGGGGGGGGGAGCAAAATTGTTCAGGTGACATGGGAGGTTTGGGGCAGCCAAGGGCTACATGAGATGTGATATGATAGCTGTGTTTAAATATTTGAAGGGATGTCATATTGAGGAAGGAACAACCTTGTTTTCTGCTGCTCCAGAGACTAGGACCCGGAACAATGGGTGCAAGCTGCAGGAAAAGAGATTCCACTTCAACATTAGGAGGAACTTCCTGACAGTAAGGGCTGTTCGACAGTGGAACACACTCCCTCAGAGAGTAGTGGAGTCTCCTTCCCTGGAGGTCTTTAAGCAGAGGCTGGATGGCCATCTGTTGGGGGTGCTTTGATTGGGATTTCCTGCATGGCAGGGGGGTTGGACTGGATGACCCTTGTGGTCTCTTCCAACTCTATGATTCTATGATTCTGTGATTCTATGATTCTATGAGATTACCCCATCAGCTGCAGAGTTTCTACCCCTGGCTTTAATATACTAAATTTTTGTGTCACCCAGTAACACTGGTTTGTAGTAGACCCAGGATAGTTTTTTTATACAACTGTTGTGTGGAGTTCACTACCACACAGTGTGTTTGATAATAGCCTAAATGGGTTTTCCAAAGTGTTGGGCAAATACATGAAAGATTAGCCTGTTGATGTCTCTCCAACATCCTTAACAGAGAAATGCAGGATTCATGTTTAGAGTATATAACTGAGAATAGATCCTAAGGGAGAGCAAGAGGAGGCTATTGTTCCAATCATGTCCTAGTGGTTAGTTTTCCAGAAGCAGGTTTTGTTGGTTGCTGTTGTAAATAGAATGTATGAGATGGACAGTTTTATTAAGATCCACCATGGCAGTTCTCAGGTTCTTAGCATGGCACCTGTCAGTGCAGAAAAGAGAAGCAAAGAGCACTCTTCATCTGGTAGAAGATGGTTGGGGATTTTGGCCAAGATGCATCATGCACAAAGCTAGTGCATTCTGATGGCTTTGATGTCATGGTGGTGAATCATATCCCACAAATGGGTTAAGCACCTTGGATAGCTGCTTTAAAGCTCAGGTGAAAATCCAGAGCAGATTTACCACCCTACTGACATGGAAGCCACCAGCATCCCCACCTGATGCATTGCAAGATACACAATGATTTATTTGTTATATTTATATTCCATTTTCACCAGCACATAACGTAAGCTATTGTGGGTGGGATTCTTGCAAGGCCAGTTGGGTGGTGGGAGTGGGGTTGAGAATCCACTGTTGATGTACTATGCTCTGCATAGTATAAGAGCAAAGCTCCTATAGACTCAGAGCAGCTTCAGGTGGGACAATGGCAAAAAAGAGTGAATTCATCACTTCCATGATGAAGTATCCACTGGTTGCCCCAGATTCTGAAGTGGTCTATGGGATTTTCCAACCCTTATTTCACCAGTTGTGAAGTTTTCCTCTTGGACAGTCCTACCACTGCCACCAGCTGTCAGTGTCCTCTCAAGCAATCCCACCACTCTGATAAATGTGTGATTTTTACCCTTTAACCTTCCAAATGTGAAGACTTCCATGGTGCTTTCCCAGATCCTCACTTCTGCCACACTGTAAGGACTTCCTCATGTTCCACCTATGTGACACCAGCTGTAGGGGCTATCTAAATACCCTCAAGAGGAGTGGAAGCAACTTCTATTGTCAATGGACACCTCTATATTCAATGCTGCCACCACAGACACCTTAATGGAATTCAAGCTCTTAGGTAGATGGTATTTACAGAGTTTATAAGTGGGATTTTTTTTAAAAGCACAATTCTTTATTTACAGAAATTAAAGATAGTACAGCAGATTAATTACATACTATGTTTAAAATGTCACACATCCTCTCTCACATTCCTCTTAGACTAATCCAAACCAACCATACCAAACCTCCAACCCAAGCTCCCTTCTCTCACTCCAATCCTAGTCTAATTCCAACCCTTGTCTATCTGAACTCCCAAGTGTCATCCATCAGATTTATGCAAATCTCCTCAAACATTCAATCAGCATTCACTCCAACATTCCATCCTCTCCCAATAGCTCCTTACCTTATATTCTAATATGCAAACTATACATCAAACAATATTTCCAAATACAAGTCCATTACATCACATGGTCCCCACTGAGCCGCTGACCACATCCATCATACCTGTTTAGCTTTAGCAGGGGAGCGGCATCAGGTGCCTTCAGACCAGCTCCTGTCAAATGACCTCCCTACATCAATGAGAACCCTGGCCAAAATATATTGACCACAATAGTCTGTTACTCTAGCCAGCTTTCCTGAGAGCATGGCTTATGTCCTTCCAGAAAGAAGGTTTCCAGTAACATGTTCTGTATACATGCAGGGGGAGCTGGGTTGGGCATTTAGCAAATTCAAACAAAAATCTACCAAACAGTGATATCTTTATTGACCAACCAAAATGTACAATATACTTGTTGCCAGCTTTCGAAACTCCGCTGGCTTCTTCGTCAGGCAAGATGTTACAGACCAAGCAGGAGAAAAAAATGGAGATGTTAGTCAGATGCCTGCATTTTGATGTTTCTGTCCTTAGCTAAGATGGTAAGTGGAGGGTATCTTTTGCAGGCTGGCCCCTCCTCCTTCTGTCCATGTGGCTATTGGGAGATTTGCAAAGCCCGGGAAGTTTAAAGTCCATTTGCATCTCAACAAGGACCCCTCTCTTGCAATCTAATATGCCTCCATTCCTATGAAGTTAAATTTCCTGATCTTTGCAAATCTCCCAATAGCCACATGGGCAGAAGGAGGAGTATTACTGTTTGGTGCATTTTTGTTTGAATGTTCTATATACAGTCAGCTCTTCTTTCCATGGATTTTTTTATCCACAGGAAAAAAAAAAGGAAAAAGAAAAAGAAAAAGTATAAATTCCAAATAGCAAACCTTGATTTTTCCATTTCATATAAGGGACAACATTGTACTATGCCATTGTATTTAATAGGACTTGAGCTTCCATAGATTTTGTTATTCACAGGGGGGGGGGAGGCGTCCTGGAACCAAATCGCAGTCGATAACAAGGACTGTATGAGTGGGTAGGTGAGAGGGTGTTGTATCTTTGGCCACTTTCTTCTCTATAAATGTCAGTACTCTGTAGCACTATATACCATGTATATGAGAACTGGGTACCTTTTCCTTATTTAATCCTTTTCTTTGCTCCAAGTAACATTAAGAGCATTTACATAGTAATCGATAACACAGAGACACATCAAACAGCAGCATGCCTTTTACTTTAGAGGCAATTAATCTACCATAAAGAAACCATCTTTAGTTTTTGCTCCTTCACAGCTGACTGTTTTCTGCTGCTCTTTGCACAATTACTTAGAGAATGTTCAGCTTGTATAAGATGCAGGCTTTCTGATGTCGAAAAAAGGGGCTGTACCTACATGAAAGCATCATATTCCTATAGCGGAGCTTGTTTAAGCACAGAGTTTGGGAAAGCTGCCTAGGGCCACAGAGCATCTGCACAGATCATATTCATAGGCTTTCTTGTTGAGCAGAAAACTCTGTGCAAACCCATTTGAGAGACATTTGTTGTTTTTAATCCAGTGTCAGTACTGTTGCCTGGAATAACTTTACATTAGCAAGCACTTTGCATGGAAAAGAAAGGCAAACTACAGTACTTCGGTCCCAGATAAAAATAACATCTTGAGTCTCTCTTTATTAACCTCCTGCCCTCACATGTGTTGGACTAAAATTCCCATAATCTCCAGCTAGTTTGGCTGAATGGGGATAATATGAATTGTAGTTCAACCATCTGGGAGCTACAAGGTTGGGGAAGATTGATCAAAATTGTAGAAAGCCATGTACATTTTTAAAAGCAAATTTGTGTAGATGGACATTTTACCTGTTAATTTCAAAATTGCCCTTTGGGAAAGTGGATTGTACAAGAGTGTAGCTAGTAGTTTAAAAGGTTACTAACACAATGTTTGAGAGAAAGAATTACAGCTAGGTGACTTATGACATAGGAACATATTATAGTACAATTTGCAGCAATGTTGACCTGATTTTATTTGGAGTATGCAGAGTATATCAGCATTTATTTGTAAATGTAATAAGGAAATCAATTTTACAATGTACAATAACCAGTCATTTTTTTTATTGAGTGGAGGCCTTGGGTGCATCCTTTTGTTGTTTTGTATTGTTTTTATTGGCAATTTGTCTGAGCAAATTTATGTATTTATACATTGACTGTGTGAGACACAGATCAACAACAAACAAATTAGTTTAGATCACGGATCCTATATCATATTGTTGACAAAAGTAAGACCCACATAAAATTGGAACCTGAATTCAGGCATGGAGGGTGGTGTAAGAAGGATGCTTGAATATTAGCTTGCTCTTTAAAAACAAATCTACTGCTGAGACATAGGATGTTATCACACAGAGGCAAATCTGCTGGTTAATCCACACAAAACCCAAACAGAAACTGGATTAGTGCCCCGCGTTTTCACACGACGTCGCACAGAAACTGGACAGAAAGTGGACAGAAACTGGTGTTAACCGAGATCTTTTGAAATTCGATTGTTTGGAGGAAATGCAAATGCGCAATTAAGGTAATTTCGCATTTACCGTAATGTGATAGCCAAATGCACATTTGGAAGCATTTCCCCTTAATTTCCCATGGTTCATCCCACTTCGTCCTCCGTTTCCAGGATCGGCCCAAGGAAAGACAGAGGCTGACAGCTTTCCTTGGGCCGATTCTGGAAGCAGAGGCCGAAGTGGGGCCATCTTCCGCTTCCAAGATCGGCCCAAGGAAAGCTGTCAACCTCTGCCTTTCCTTGGGCCGATCCTGGAAGCGGAGGGCGGCCCCGCTTCGTCCTCCGTTTCCAGGATCGGCCCAAGGAAAGGCAGCGGCTGACAGCTTTCCTTGGGCCGATCCTGGAAGCAGAGGACGAAGCGGGACCATCCTCTGCTTCCAGGATCGGCCCAAGGAAAGCTGTCAGCCTCTGCCTTTCCTTGGGCTGATCCTGGCATTCCACTATCTGCGCATGTGCTAGAAGCTTATTTCTAGTTCATTTACGGGATTTTCTCACTTGTGTGTGAACCTTAAATGCGGTTTCAGCGAGAGCTTACTTTAATTTCGCATTTAAGGTAATTACGTGTGAAAGCCATTTGCGGAATCAAGGTTTATTTTCGGTTTATTTTCGGGATTTGTCATTTCCAGTTTATTATCGCTTTGTGGTCCACGTGTGATAATGTCCATAGGCTGCTTCTACACTGCAGAAATAAAGCAGTTTGACACCCCTTTAGCTTCCATGGCTCAGTGCTTTGGAATTGTGGTATTTAAAGTTTGGTGGGGTACCAGAGCTCTCTGACAATGAAGATTAGATATCTTACAAAACTACTAATGCCAGAATGCCATAGCAGTGTGTCAGGACAGTTAAAAGCTGTCAGGTTGCTTTATTTCTGCAGTGTGGCTGCAAGGGACACAGTTTCATGGGCAATGAAAGAAATGCTCTTAAAATTACTTTGTTCTTCTGGCAAACTAAGGGGAGTTGCAGACTGCCAGAAATAGTGCAAATTGAATCCACTTTTAGGGTTAGGGTTAGTGCTAGGGAATCATGGGAACTATATTTTATTGTGGCACCAGAGCTCTCTGACAGAGAAGGCTCAATGTCTCAGAAAAGGAAAAAAAAAAAACAACAAAAAAAAAAACCAGTTCCCATGATTCCCTAGCACTAACCCTAACCCTTACAGTGGACTCAATTTGCACTATTTCTGGCAGTCTGCAACCCCCCTAAGACAGCTATATTATTTCTGGATTATTTGTCTAGCATCTAATGTTGTTGTGAAACACTTTACAATTCCTAGGTGATTTATGCTCTTTAGGTTATCCCAAGCAGAATGATAGTGGCTGGAGGAAAGGCAGGGGGGCCTGGTATTAATTCCTAGGGCCTAGTGGTCTAGAAGTGGGGCTGGGGATTGACTGTGTTGTATATGGTTTTATCTTTGAAACAGAGCAGCCTCAAACTTCATATTTTTTTTTTTATTTGGTGAGAACAGAAAGTGTCGGCGCCAGCTGTACTCACAATAGTCTGATCCCTTAACATTTAGTAGATAGTAAGGACCTTATCACAAGGGGTCTAAAGCAGCCCTAATCCAAAGGGTATCCATAGCTAATACATATTATTTCCCCGAGTGTACACACGACGTTGCACCCGAAACTCGACAGAACCTGGAGCTAATCCGTGTTGTTTCCCCCACGTGTACACACGACGCTGCCCCGAAACTCACAGAACCCGGAGCTAATCCGTAAGGAATTGAGAGCTTTTGACATTCGGTTTTTCGGGGAAGTACAAGGGAGCCTTCTTATTCCTTGCGCAATGGTGGGCGGGGAGGGGAAGCAGGAGAGCTCTACATATCCCAAGCAGAAAATCCCAGCGAGGGGAAAGGATTGGCGAAAGGCAAACCGGATTGGCAGGGCTGGGTGAGAAAAGAAAGAGGAGGAGAAGGAGAGGAGGAGGGAAGAGGGAGGCGATCTCTCTCTCCATCTCTCTCGCATTTTTCCTCCCCGACACACGCCACTCGGAGCTCTCGCCAACCGGGGCTTGCTGGGCTGCCTTCCCTCCTCCAATCCTCCTCCTCCTCCTCGGTCTCCTTACCTGCCTTTCCTCCCGACTCCTTCCTCCCATCCTTGCCATCCACAGAAGCGCCTTCTGCGATGCCGGCTTTTTGGGCAACGGGAGGGGACAAAGAAGGAAGAAGAGAGAGAGAGAGAAAGGGAACCTTCGTATTCATTGTGCAATGGCTGCGCGGGCGAAATTCAGTTCGTTTCGGTATAGAACTGAATTTATTCTTACTTCGGTTACTTTTCGGTTACTTTTCGCTTCGTGGCCAGCGTTTGATAAGGTCCTAAGATACTCTCGTATACTGAATGCTGTGGGATCTGTCTGTTGTTAGCATGACTGTTGCCTACTGTTCCTACTCTCAGGTCTAAAAGTCCAGGTAACTGAAGTGAGTAGTGGGTGAGGTAGGTCTATAGAAAGCCAACCTCAGGTTTTGCAGGATAGGGGCCTCTTCTGAACGTTCTTGTGAAATCTCTAAACTTCTGGGAGCCTGAAACTCTTGCTCCCCACTTGAGATGGACTTTATATAAGCCTGCCTGTCATGTGTGTACCAGCCAGCCCTGAGTTGGCCTGGCGAGAGAGGATATTCTCCTACATTGATGTTTAGAAAACCTGGCAATTTGAACTGGGGCCTCTGAAAAAGTGTTTACGGTGAGACCCAAAGCACCTCTTGGAGGCCCTGGTCCCAAGAGAGACCTTGAATGGTGCAAGAATATTGTGTGAACTTTGTGCCCTAGTGGGAGTGAAGCAAGGAGTCCCACATATAGAGTTTTAGCCCTGTTTCTGCTCCTCTTGTCTTCAAGCCATAACACTGTCAAGTTTTTTTCCTCTGGCATCAGTATTTTGTTTTATTTATTTTTTCCTGCGGAGAACTGAAAGGTTGCAGGAAGGATGATGAACATGACAGTTTGTAGGACAAACAATACATTTTTGTGGAGTGAACAAACATTTATTTATTTATTTAGTATCCTGCCTTTTTCCCAACATAGGATCCAAAACAGCATAAACCTTTTAAAAAACGCAGTACAGTCTAAAAAAAACAACAATATAAAGGTTAAATTTTTCTTAAACCCCCCCCCCCCACATAAGTTAAAAATTCAACATACAATGTCAGAAATCATTCCAGTCCACTGCTGACCTCATGTAAACCAATTAGGTTTACAGATTAATTTTTCAAGGCCTCGTCCCCACTATGATTTAACTCAAATTGCTGATCAAGTTATATGTGCCTCATCCCCACTTGAAACCGGTTTTGATCCTATTGAGCGGGTTTCAGTTGTGATGAAGCGAGGCAAATGCAAAAAACAAACCAAAACAAAAACAAAACAAAAAAACCAACCCTGCTCTTTTCTAACAGTAGTTTCTTGGCTGTTCTTTTGAAAAGAACCGATTCGGAAGCGTGTTCAACAAGTGGGAATGACGGGTCTGAATCGCATCATTCTGGAGAGGACAGACTAATGGCAGACGGGGTTGGCAAAGGGCTGTTTACCATCCCATCTTAGTATTTGGGAAATCAGCCATTTCCCCCCCCCCCCCTCTCAGCGCTACCTTTGCTTTGCAGTGTGACCTATGGGTGATTTTCCCCTCTTCCCCACAACTTTCCTCAAGGCTGATGAAGGCTTGCAAAAAAGAGGAACAGCCCTGTCCTCACCGTGTTGCCACTGGAAAACAGCTTTTGCACATTTTTAACCATTCAAAAACATGTAAATCTTGCTTGAACAGAAGTAACAGCAGGGCAAAGAACTGAGTGTACATCCGGGATAAGAATGGCTCCCATACCACAATGGCATTCTCATAAAAATTATCATACATTCCCAGTAGCATTTTTATACAAAAGAATGAAAGCAAGCAAGATGGAGACTCTTGCACAAGACAATTCTATGTGTATTTACCCAAAGTTCAGCCACAATTATTCCCTTCCAACATGACTACTGCCTCAGTGGTAGAGAGGTGGAGGGGCATGCACAGACAAAAATAGAGATGGGTGCTTCTCTGCACCCTACTTTCCATTGGGAAGGCAGCAGTCGTTTTAGGAGGGAATGGCTTTTGTTGAAGGCTGGGGTGTGGAAGGTAATGGAGAAAAGTACCTTTGTCCAATTTGATGGAGCTTTATGGTAGGTTTGTTAGCGATTAAAGTTACAGGATCTCATCCCTGGTCCAATCTGACAACCCTAGATTATAAAGAAAATTACTTGGCACATTTGTGTAACTTGATTGTGGAACAGGAAAATATTGTGTTTAGGAAAATAGAACAAAACATATAAACAATGGAAGTGTTGCTGTGTTCATTGTGTATATCCTGCCTTTCTCCCAATATGAGACTCAAATTTCCAAATTTCTTAGCTGTTTAGAAAGAAGGTAACCATCCAGTGGACTGCCAGCCTATTTATGAAATCAGTTGAGGAATCACCTAAAGGAGCAGCATGAAGGATTTGGGATGTGCTAGACTGGAGGAAGGCAGCCCATAATCGCAATCTGTGAAAGACAGTATTGTTGTGGCAGTCAAAAGTCTCCCATACTTTGAGGTGCCAGATTGGACAGATGGAGTGTAGGATGAAACACGTTACTGAGAGATTTGAAAGATTAATCTGATTGAGACTGACTGTGTCAAAGTAAAATGCAACGCAAACAGCAATATTTCCATTGTTTGTATGTTTTGCTCTATTTTCCTAAACACTCTTATATTCCACAATCAAGTTACACAAATGTGCCAAGTAATTTTCATGATCCCATAACATCAGATGCCCTAAGGACAGTCTGAATTAATGAAACAGAGCAGCTGTAGCATATCACTGGGAATAATTGTGGATGCTATAAATGAGTGCCACCAAATTCCTTTGCTGTGAATGCTTATTTCCAGTGCTTGGCAATGGCAAATATTGGTTGTGCAGGCAAAATTCGCACCTTTAATCTGTACCTTTAAAATGCAGATTAAGGATCTTTAATCTGGAGGTCCTTAAAAATTACTTTACAATGAAGTGCTTCCAGCTAAATGCAGAAGTGATTGCACAGGTGGCTGGGCATGCTTGCTTATAAACATCTGGAGTCACTCTGTGCCTGGCTGTCTCCTGTTTCCACATCAGCATATACATTAGATATAGGACAGCACTCTTTTATCTTTAATAGTTAAGAAAAGCTGCTGCCACACTGCAGAATTAATGCAATTTGACACCACTTTAACTTTCATGCTCCATCCTATAGAATCCTGAGATTTGTAGTTTGTTGTGGCCTCAGAGCTCTGTGACAGAGAAGGCTAAACATCTCACAAAACTACAACCTCCAGAATCGCATAGCATTGAGACATGGTAGTCAGTTAAAGCAGAGTCATACTGCATTAATTCTGCAGTGTAGATGCAGCCAGAGCCTGTAACAGGAAAATGTAGTGTAAAGTTCTGCCAGGCAGAACTATGCAATGTCCCTTCCTCACCCTACCCAACTTACCTTTTAGCTTCTGTATCCCTCAATTTACTGGCCATTGGAGAGGGGCAAGGTGGTGCAGATACTGCATTGAGGCATAGCAGGATCACAGTGCAGTTTTATGAATGAATTTGGTACATAACCAGTGTTTAACTGAATTGAGATTTGCACATATATTGACATATCCCAAGATGTCTATAAGATGTGAAAGGATGTATTAAGAGACTTTTTTTCATCCTTTGTGGCTACTACAGTTTTACCTTCAACTCTAAATTTTAAAGTCTAAATGATAATGGTGTGCTATAACCATTTCGACTAGGCACTTAATGGCAATGGGAAGGAATACCTTGTTTTACACTGAACAAGTAAGAAACCCTTGAATTACCTAGAGGTGAATATAATGAAAATATAGTTGTCATTTAAAAAATTAAAATGTGTCACAGAAACAATTGGTGCTTTTGTGCACTTAAACTAACACTGTACCTATTATGGCCCTTGACTTCAGTATGTATTACTCGTGTTTTTATATATTTTCATGACTTAAAACAATTCTAAAAGCCTCTCTGTGAAATCAGTGTGGATTTCATGCTGTTACTGAAAATTCTCTCCTTTCCTCTTACAGTTGATTGGAATGCTTTTGGCATGCTGTTTGTCCCGATTTATTACTGCCAATCAGTATGAGATGGTGTAACAAGGTAGGTGTGTATATTGCCCTACCCAGCATGCTCTTCCCAAAGTGACTGAAATGCCTTGGCCTCCCTCTCTCTGAAACAGACATGAAAAATCAGCTGATTGGACTAATTGGGCAGACTTCATACCTCAGATGAAAATGCAAATTGTAGATCAAAACATAGAATCTGTAAAAAGAAGTGCTGAGCAGTGTGATTAAAATGTAAAAAGATACACTATTTTGATTTCTACAATATATTGAAGACTGTAGTGCACAGCCATGGGTCACATATCATCCCACATTGCGCATTCCTATTTTAAAGACCTCAGTGACTAGGGTCCAAGATCCTAAAAGTCATCTCCTGACTAGGCATGGGGTCAGTGGAGAAGACTTTCTGGATATCCTACTACCATCAGAGGTGTCATTTGCAGGAAAGCTCAGCAGGCTTTCTCTGTCAAACTCCATATTTATCCCTTCTTCATTGGTATGCTGTTATGTTTGTGAAACATTTTTAAAGCAGCAGTATTTGTAGTGGTTTGCTGTTTGAATTTACTTCCCTTTGGCTTCTACTTGGTTCATTACCCATTTGCTGCTTTTCTTTGTATTTCTTGATTTTTGTGGTATGAGCTGATCGCTTTTATTCATAGAGCTTAGGTGGGATTTTTAAAAATTGTAATGAAATAAATAAATAAAACTCTTTTAACTTTTAATTGTAACTTAGCAAAACATGGAAAAATTAAATTTTTGGGACTACATCTCCTAGAATCCCTAGCCATGTTTCCCTGGGTACCTTGATCTATTTATTACAGTAAAGGGAGGCAAGACTACAAAATGTAAATAATCACTTTCCTATCTAAATTGGTTTTCTGGTCCAAAGTTGGTATGCTTCCCTTGTGTCAACAACATAGCACTGTGAACTCACTTGATCTCGTCTGATTTTAGAAACTAAACATGATTGGCCTAGTTATTACATGTTTGAAAGACCATGATGGGAATGCCAGGGAACTCCAGGAATCCTGTCTGAAACCCAGTAGAACTGGGTTCTGCCTATATCAGGACAGATGGACCAATGGTATTGCCAGGTGGCTGGTGTCCTGTTAGTGGCATACATAGGTGTAAATCAACATTATATCTGTATATGCCAGTTGTTGTAGAGGTTGGTATTCCTTACTTCCTCTGCAATGCCCAAAGCCCCTGGCCTTAAAACTTACTGCAGAGCCACTGCAGTCCCCCTTCCAGCCATTCTGTGGCTGGAAGAGAGAGGGGATTTGGTAAGTATCTTCATAGCTAGGCAGAATGGCCTCTGGAAGTCCTCAGTGAGCTCCAGCAGATGATATAATCATTTCATGCCTAGTTACAGGGACATAGCTATACACTTCTCCAATCCCTCCTCCACTCTCTACCAGCCATAGAATAGCCACCTAGGGGAGTGGTGAATGGCCACATGTGGAAATATGATACTATGAGTTTCAGAGGATACTGGCCAGTATAAGAAAGCATCCTTACAAAGGGATGTACAAAGTTGCAGTGCTGAAATAGACTGCAAGTGCTCTTGCTCATGCATTGTATGCTTTAGATTCCTCCCATTAATTGAAATGGTGCTTGATATTGGTCTTCTGGTTATTAATATGCCTGAAATATAGTGTTGATTGTATACAATGGATCTCTCTCTCTTTCCATTGGATCCAGCACCTAGAATCATCCTTTTCAGGACGGGTTGTCACTTTAAACTATTCATACTTTCCCTCTCCCTTTTCTGCCCTTTTCCAGGGGTGTGAGATACAGCCGCACCTGTCTTTCAATCAGGAACTGGGTCATTCTTGGAAGACTTCTTAAGAATGTTAGAGCACACATACACAACTACACATACACTCACATGAAAGCTGCCACCTTCTAAACTCTGTACCATGCGTAGTGTACCATTCCGTGAAGTACTGTCGTGCCACAGAAGTAGCCTGAACCATTCAACATCCAGTACTGTACACTCCATCCTGAAGGCTTTGCATATGATGGCACTATATGTATGTTCTTGGTCAGACTGTAGTTGCATTGTAAAGTTAACAGAGGTAATCCATTAACAGCAATGACTGGGCTGTGCATGTAGTGACTGGGGGCGTAAATAGCCTTTCACAATGGTTAATAAATGTCGCACACATCCATATTAAACTTGTATACAAATATATATATATATATATATATATATTATTTTGGTTTATTAAATTTTTAATTTCTTAGTTTTCTTTACTGTATTACTAAAGTGTTGTTTTTTTTCTCAATCTGCCTACTTCTCTCCCATCCCACCCCAAATATGCCCAAACAAGAAGAAATCAGTTACGGAATGAAATACTTGAAATTTTTTTTCCCCAAAAAATCCACTTAAGGGAAATTGTTCTTTTGATGTCCTGCTGCATCCTGAATTCTTAATCAATGTTGTATGCCCAGTGCGTTTGCCAGTTGGCCTTTGTCTAGTGCATTTTGCCTCTAAACATGAACCTGTGTAATATTATTACTAAAGCTGTGTTGTTTGCTTACTGTGAAGCCCGTAAGTTTGCTTACTTTTTATTAGACAACCCAATTGTGCTGTGGTGCAACTTTCTTCTTCCTCTTTTCTCTCTCTCTTTTCTTCTCCTTTTGCATTAAAGTTGCCGCCAAATACATTATCAAATCAATCAAACTTTAAACAAAAAGAGTGTATGGAATATTTAGAGTGGTGGGTGGGGAGCAAAAGTTTAAGACCTTTTTAAAAAAAAATAGAAATTTTTTAATAAGGCCTCTGTTTAGCATGCCAACAAGAATGCATTGATATTGTATTTGTGATATACATATTAATAAATGGAACCATTACGGATTTCTACTAGCTTCCTCTTTATTTTTTAGTTCAACTTTTTCCCTAAGATAAATTTCTTTTTTCAGCACCAGCGTTACAAAAGCTGTACTCGTAAAGTGTTGCCTACATTAATTTGCTAGTCCAACTAGTGTTGACAACTCAATACATGTGTAAATGCCATTAAATTCAGTGGACTTTCGCACTGGAATAAGCAGTTGGATTTAGGCCATAAGGCAGTGGTTCTCAAATGGTGGGGCAGGACCCCCAGGATGTGTGTGTGAGAGTCACTCAAGGGGGGCATGAGACTTTGGAGGCTCTGGTTCTTCCTCTCCTCCTCCTCTTCCCCAACTGTTTTATGTGTAAAATTTACACCTGCATTGAGTTAAAGATTGAATTTTAGTTAAATAAAACTATTCTAATTTGAACAATGTTATTTGCTTATAAAACATTAAAATATGAGTATACATGAATGTGCAAGTGAAAATATGCACGCTAAATAAACAAAACATTTTATTCATATACTGCATCGAGTGGGGGGTGGTGATGGCTGCATGTAGATACAAAAGAGGACCCCAAAGGTAAAAAAGTTTGACTACCACTGCCATAGGCTTTTCTTAGTAAGCTTCTTCTGTATTTTGCTGGAGGATCATCTTTATAGGGCTTGCTTCAGGGTTTATTTTCATCCTGGTCCTCTGCAGCATTTATCATGAGAAAGCAAGGTTAACAAAACCTGTCATGTCATATCTCTTTTTAAAAAAAGAATGCAAAGAAAGAAGTACTAATTACTGAAACAATTCACAATTAAAGCTTCTTGTCACCAACTGACACTAGTGTACATTTCATTGTGTTTCTTTGAATCTCATATTTTCTTCCTACCCTTGTGTATTAAACTGGAACTAGCTGCAATTCCAGGCTGTTCAAAGACTTCATTTGGTGCTGTGCATATCACTGTTATAAAATAAACTGTATTGGTGGTAAATGATGCAGTGGGTAGGCTGTAGCAGAGAAAGTATCAGAGTCCTTTAGGTGATGCATACTAGCATCTCATCTCAGCATGTGGTAGAACTAGGCCCCTAAACAACTAATATTCCACGCTCCACATCTCCATGGCTGGTGAAGAAGGTCCCTGAACCTATCCAAGGTAAGGTTAATGGAAAGATGGACTCCCAAGATTTGTGTAGTACAGAAACAAAGGAGAGTGAAGTGCCCAGTTGTTTAATATTGCCCATCCTTAATATCTATGAGGACAGTAACTGCATCCACACTGCCAAAATAATCCAGGTTGACACCACTTTAACTACCATGGCTCAATGCTATGGAATTCTCAGAGCTATGGTTTGTTGTGGAACCAGAGTTCTCTAGCAAAGAAGGGTAAATGTCTCACAATTCCATAGCATTGAGCCATGGCAGTTAAAGTCGTGTCCACCTGGATTATTTCTCCAATTCGGATGCAGGCAGTATGAACAGCAAAGTCTCCCCCCACCCCCCTTTTTCAGGCTAAAGTGAAACTAGCAGAACTTGCTAGATATGAATTAACTCTTTCTGTGCCACTAGACAGCTGTTGACATTTAGACATGAAGCTGACAAGGATTCTGCAACCCACTTGTCTGGTGGCAAAGGCACTCCAGCTCTACCAGCCGTTTTCTTCCTGAACTGAAATTCACACAATTTTAATGTATTTTTTCATAATTTGTGCATTTATTTATGCAGTTTCATGCAAGTTTTCCCCATTGAGCAAGTTTGTTTTTGTATATTATGTGAATCAAACCATCACCACCACCCTCAATTTTGTGCATTTTAACCATGCACATTTTCAGTCATGCACATTTTAACCACACATTGTTGGATGTATCTTTTATTTCTCAGAAGCATTCTACAAACCTGGCTGTGTGTTGCTGACTGCTTGAAGTGAGAGGTGTGCAGTTTCACATAGCAAGTCTGGAGAGGTGTGAAAATGCCACTTTGATCAAGACTGTCAAGTAATTGAATGGTCCATGGCTCTCCAAAATAAACCATGCAATGGTGCTTTTTCTATTCCCACTCCTAAGTATTGCAAAAACTGGCCATATATCAGATCTGATAAAACGAGATGATGTCGTAGAAAACACCAGATCACAACATTTTAACAACAGCATTTTCTGAATTTCTTAGAAAAGTAAGTGGGCAAATTGTTGCAGTTTAAGATAAAGGGAGACAATGCAAAAGCAGCCTCACTCTCAGCACTGAGCTGACAATCACTTTTAATAATTTTATAACTGCAGATATGAGTTCATAAATTTATGTACGGCATTGATCCATTTCTCATGTGTCCATTTAGGTATGTTCAAGTCAGTGGTACTTTACATGAAATACAAGGGAAGTTATTAGTATTTTGGCTATGTAACAATGTGTACAACTGACGTACATCTAGATTTGTTGCTGTTGAGTGCCTTCAGATTGCTTTTATATAAATGATTTTTATTCAGCATCCAAAATGAGATATACGCACAGTTACACAGTGACACAAACATAAATACACAAATTGCTTTTGACTTATGAGGGCCTTGTACTTGTCATGGGATTTTCCTAGCAAGGTCTCTTTAGAGGAGGCTTGCCATTGCCTTCCTCTGAGAGGATGTGACTTGCCAAAGCTCACCCAGAGGTTTTCCATGGCTGAACAGAGATTCAAACCCTGATTCCTAGACCTACACTCAGACCTCTACACCACGCTGTCCCAGATATCAGGCATCAAAACAGTATGGAAAAATGGTGGAAATGACAAACCGTGTGGCAATATGTTATTTTTAGCTTCGTCTGTGAGGATAAAGGAACATCTGGAGACATCTGATAAAAGAGGCATCTTTATGTGAGATTCATGATTATGTCCCTTCTTCAAGCACTGGAGCTTTGACAAACATTAGCACCAGACTTCACTGCAGAAGAAGGGTCTGTCTTCTGCCTTCTGCCTCTTGCTCCTGCTCTCTCCTAGAACAGTGGTACCAGACTATCTAATTATGATTGAGTAAACAATTTAGCTTGGGTTCTGAGAGATCTCCAGGGCAATTCTTCTGGCTCATTACTCGGCCTGCCTCCAGGATCCGACTCAGATTCCCAGTTGTCCCATCGGCGAGGCAAGGGCATGCTGAAGATGCTGAGCTCTGTGTGCCCCAGACCTCTGGCAGCATATGTTGGTATCAACATGATCTGCCAAGTGAGCAGCACTGATGTTGATTGGGATAAAGCCTTTTGTCTCTCAGCCAGATTCAGCTTGTCTCTAAAGGAACTGGCTGGCAAAGTGTACCATATCCTAGCCCACGAGCTGCAGTATCGTGCTGCCAAAAGAAGCCAGAATAAATGTGCATGAGTAAAGTCAGAAAACCCTGAAAATAGACTCTGAGGGTTGTTTCCCCAAATTTGCACCTAGCAGCCTGACATGGAGAAATTAATTAGAGACATTTTTTGCCCCATAATTAACAAGTATCTGGCATTCTTGGGAAAATGCCAAGATTCCATCATCCAACATTGGCATCCCCATTGATTTTTCCAAAGGTTGGTAATGCTACATTTTTGAACTACATCTCCTATAATCTCTCAGCAAGCATGGCTATAGGATCTTGGTCATGCTGGTTGGGGGATTCTGGGAGATGTAGGTTTTTAAAAAACAACAATAATATTTTCTGTGAATTGTAGTCCAACAAAAAGTAATTTTTTCAGGCTATTTTTAAAAAACCTTTGCTTGATCTGAGTGGAAAGCTTGCTGCTTCTTGCTGCCATTTAAATGACCCAGGATGGATTGGGGCAGTGAAGGAAATCAGGATGATGTCTAGACCCAGATCTCCAAAATGCTGCTTCTGTCACCACTATATTAACCCCACCTAGAACAGTGGTTCCCAAACTTTGGTCCTCCAGGTATTTTGGACCTCAGCTCCCAGAGGCCCCAGCAGCTTGGCCAACAATCAGGAATTCTGGGAGTTAAAGTCTCAAATATCTAGTAGAACAAAGTCTGGGAACTTTGGATGGGCCACCTAGACCAGTAAAGGGCACTTTATTCAGGACTCTTCAGATATTTTCATCCCCTTGCTTTAGAGGTCTGTGATATTTCCCTAATCATTCTCTCACTTCTAGCTGCATTAGCAGTGGTTAAAAGAACAGCAACAGAACCAGGGCAACTCTGTGTTTGTTTGCGTGTGTGTGTGTGTGTGTGTGTGTGAGAGAGAGAGAGAGAGAGAGAGAGAGAGAGAGAGAAACGACAACAAGGAATCCTAATTGAAAGTACTGTACTGTTTCACAGAGCAAATTGTCATTTCAAGATTTTCTCAGTAGTCCTTTCTTGATCACAGTTTGTTGCAGGCAAAGAAATAAATGTATGCTGCTGCAGCAACAAAAGAGTAGTTATGGGGAGAGGGGAAGAATTCTGCCCCCTAAAATGAACATTTCATTCGGTCTTCACATTTCTAGCATTACGTTAATGTAAAATGTCAGTAGCACATTTAGAAATACAGTTTAGGGGTCTAAAGAAAAGGGGCAGGCAAACATATGAAGGGGATACAAAACAACAAATGCAGGTGTGAACAATTTCCAGTGTCTCAACCTTAGCAATGCTAGAAATTTAGGACTGATCGTAAATTCCAAGCGTATGGGGGGAATTTGTATTTAGAGTGACCATGTCCTCATTTTGTCCTCCTCTTAGCTAAACCCCTGCTTGCTGCACCAAAAATATTCCACAATAGTGATTTAAAACATGAGTGAACTGGAAGCCTGATGCCCCCTTTTCAGCCAGCCCTGCTCCAAAGCCGTACACAGAAAACTTGAAGCGCACAGCAATTAAATCACTGGTGTGCATGCCAGGATATGCTTCCCCAGATATATTTCCATGTCAAGCTACAGTTCAAGCCAGGAAAAGGAACTGCTACACCTAGCCAGGGCTTATTTGGCAAGTGCTGTAAAGGGCTAACTGCCTGTTACACATGAATGCATGGAGTAAAATGCCAAAGGGTTTGTCTCTTCACTGCAAAACAGTGTCCAGGGATGAAGGATCTTCCTAAGGGAATATGCTAAGGGAACAGTGATCTCTCACCTTGGAAGTGAGCAGTGCAGGAGGAGCAGAAGGGATCTGAGCTAGAAGTGGGAATTGTACAGCCCTTCAGATGTTTAATTGTAACTTCCAGCAGCTTTGCCCAGATTAGCTAAAGATGTGGAATGCTGGGAGTTACAACTTCTGGAGGGCCATACAATTCCCACCCTTAGATTGCACTGTTCCTCCTCAATGCTCCCTATTGCATTTAACAACAAAGCAGAAGGTCACCAGGATTTCATTACACCATCATGTGCAGCATACAACAACCACACTCATTCCACACAGTATCACCTCCTAGTCCTGATATCTGGGCAGCTCCCAGCATAGCAAAACCCAGGACTCTTTTGTACTGCACAAGTGCCTTGGCTCCATCCAATGGGATCCTGGGATTTGCAGTACAGTCGGCCCTCCTTATTCATGGATATTTTTATCCACAGATTCAAGCATCCACGGCTTGAAAATATTCCAAAAAAGTATAAATTCCAAATAGCAAACCTTGATATTTCCATTTTATATAAGGGATGCCATTTTACTCTGTCACTGTATTTAATGGGACTCGAGCATCCACAGATTTTGTTATCCACGGAACCAAACCCCAGCAGATACCAAGGGCCCACCGTATTTAGAATTCTTAGCCAGAAAGCTCCTCTAGTACCATAAATTACAAACTTCAAGGTTCCACAGGCTCCAGAATCATAGTGTTGTAATTGTGTGATGTGAAAAGGTCCCCAGAATGATTATCCCATATTCTCTAAGGAGGAACACAAACATGGGATGCTTTCATAGTGGGGGCTATAACTCTACCAGTTACAGCTTGGAAAGGTCACAGTTTTGAACTGCGACTTTCAGAATCCCACAGACAGCTAAGCCACTTGTCCATGCTGGTTGCAGGATTTTGAGAACTGCAGCTGCAAACGGTACTT
The DNA here is from genome assembly GCA_026167975.1 of Phrynosoma blainvillii. Classification (NCBI taxonomy): domain Eukaryota; kingdom Metazoa; phylum Chordata; class Lepidosauria; order Squamata; family Phrynosomatidae; genus Phrynosoma; species Phrynosoma blainvillii. The sequence goes on from JANUYF010000003.1 coordinate 253,846,942, forward strand.
TTCCAAGCCCTGCCATCAATCAAAGGCACAGTACAACTATTCAAGATTTTCCTCCATATTGAGTTCTGTGCGGGGGGAAAGCAGAAATTGTAGAAATACATGGGAATGTTACAAATGTGTTCCAAGGACATCATAAACTCCAACTTCTCAACTTGACAAGGACCATCCTGATTATTTTCTGTCATCTCATTTTTCCAGCTGTCCCAGTTTCTCTTTCCCCCTCACCCCACTTTCCCCCTTTGTTCTCAGTTTACTCCAATGACTGAAAATTGAGTTGAAAGTGCAAAAATACTTTGTTCTCAATTAACTCAGCAGAGGGAAGAGGAGAGGAAGGATAGAATCTTGCTCTTCTCTGTAGTTTCAGGCAATGCATACTTCTCCCAGCTTGTGTGCTCTTCCTCATTAATAACTTTTGTCATCTTGACCACACTCTGATGTTACTTGGTCACACATATCCTAGTTTTAAACTGTGAAATATTGGAGAGTATGGATATCTGGGCACATACGCACACATACAATTAAATTCTATGTTTTTGCCACCCAAAATATAAAGAACAACAGTCCATCTAGGTCCTTGCTGCATAAACTCAAAATACATCTATTCAAGATCAGTCCACTTCAATTGCTGAGTGTCCTGAAAAACATAATGTACCCATCACCACCACAGTGTTTTGGGGGATTGCTGTTGCCAGGCTTTTCAGCACACAGCCAGATTCTGCTAGTTCCTGCCATGGGCATCACTAAGGGTGTGTGAGAGGGGTGGGTCACACCAGGTGACACCTTAAGGGGCAGGTGACACCACTGCTTCCCAAAAATCTGCCTTTTAGCAATAGGAGCTTCATTTATATACCGTTTCATACCACCTAAGCAGTCTCTAAGCAGCTTACAACTGTAGGCTAATTGCCTCCAACAAGATGGGTACTCATTTTAGCAACCTTGGAAGGATGCAAGGCTGAGTCGAGCTTGAGCCCTGGCTGGTATTGAACTCGCAACCTTATGGTTTGTGAGTGAGTGGTTGCAGTACAGGCATTTAACCACTGTGCCACTAGGGCTGTCTTTTGGCAGATATGGACCGTGATGTTGATCTATGTCTCTTTAAAATGCTAAAGAGGTGGTGTGTGAGTGGGACAAGGCTCAGTAGGAGGAGAAAGGAGAGGTTCCAAGTTTTTTTTAAAAAAACACACCTTATTTTTCATTTTTCTTAATACTGACATTTTCTTTAAAAGCATCACATCTTACCAAATGTTCACTTTAATCACATGAAACTGTGTACATGTAAATACATTTAGGCTGTGTGCATGATGTTGTAATTTAAAGGTATAATATTACAGCGCACTCACCCCATATGTGGGCTTGTCATATGCGGCTTTGAGTTTATGTGCCACTCGTGGGAGCGTGCACCCATTATTTTCAATGGGCCTTCAGCATACGTAGGATTTCTCCTTACACTTGGGGGGGGGGTCCGGAATGGATCCCCCGCATATGGAAAGGGCCCACAGTAATTTTGCTAGTTGTTTATGTCACAACTATTGCCATTACATTCAGTAATATACAGGAATTTATGAGTAACATTAATATAAAAACATTATTAAGGATTCTGTATGGTGAGTTATGGTCAATTAAGAGTGTGTGTGACACCATGGGTTACTGCACTGGGTGACACCAACCCTAGTGATGCCACTGGCTCTAGCAGGAGCGTCTAGTTTTAATCAAATAGTAGAAGGCTGGAGTTTAAACTCATGGACACTTTCTTTGTGTGTGTGTTACCTAAAAACCATCCTGTGGATCAGAAATGGGCAAGCAATTCTTCTTCTTCAGTGGACCACCTGCTCTTATAATGTGGGCTACTCCGGCAACACCACTTTTCTGCTTTATAACACATTGAAGAAACTGCTAATGGGGGGCGGGGGGGGGGGGGGCGGGGGAGGCAACATGCTCACAAAGCCTAGCAGCAGCTGTATATATCATTGAAGTTTTAGACTAGAAACCTGTTGGTTAGTGCTGATAAGAGCAGACCCACTGAATCAATTGTTAAATGATGAGTCAAAATACAATTAAATTCACTGCAATGACTTTACTCTAGCCAGGAATAACAATAAGATTTCAACCTTTCGAAGCACTGGCCCACAATTCAAATAGCTTCTTCACAGAAGTAAGGCCCACCATATTCATATTCACAATTCCAGATACATAAAACTGCAGACTCATGTCCATACAGTCAACATATGTATAGTCTAGCATGAGGCAAAGAAGTGGAGGAATGTGTGCTTGCATACATTGTGTCTAGAGCTGAAGGGAAATGGGGGATGGAGTCCTGGTGGGGTTGTGTGCAAGCTGTCCAGCATTTATGCAGATTATATAGTGTGTTAGCATTTGCAACATTAATTTAGAAGATGAAAATTGTTCTCTGCACTAGAGCTCAGAAGCAGTGGGCTGAATTGGCATAAGAAGGACAGATCAGCTTGCCAATTTTGGAACGATAAGAAACCAGCGGGAGACTTCTGCATGGAAATGCCAGCCACTCTTCCAGATGACAAGAAGAGGCAGCACCTGGCTGCAAGGAAAGAGGCAAAGAAGGACTAGTTCCCTCTTCAGACAGCTGCTCAATTGCTTTTCTGGCTGCTGTTGGGAGAGGCTATGAAGCTGCATGTTAACAGTGCCAAAGATTGGTGCTCAAAGGTGTGTGATTATTTGACAAGGAAAGAGGCCAAGCTGTGTTTCCCACAACATTGATCTCTTTGGCAGGGTGGGAAGAATGGGGTAACACACTGAGGCTGCCTTGCTTGTTTCCCATCTTCTGAGAAGTAGCACTTCACTTCACCCACTGCTATATACAGGGCAAGACTGATGCTCTTCTGCCTGAGCCAAAGGACAAGATGTCAACCCTCTGCATTTTAATCTACAAAAGTTAAAGGGATCAGTAGCTGCACCTTCTTTAATGTCAACCTCAGAAAAAAGGTGAAATCTTGAGCTACAATCCCCCCCAGTACCCATGCTGACTGGGGGATTCTGGGAATTATAGTCTAAAAGAAAAAAGCTCTTATCAGAATTTGAGCATCACATTCCCTCTGATTTGTTGGGCTTTGCAACTATGGACACTCCACAGCAGCCTGGGGGTAGCCAAGGACTCTATCCCATTGCCAGTGCTGAACAGATGTCAGCTCCAAAATAAACTTTTCCAAGCACTGATTTTTTGGCAAAGAATGGAGTAAAGACGTAGTTCTCCCTTTTGAATTTCCTTGCCTTTTCCTACCAAAAAGGCTGGAAGGGAAATGATACTGTGGCTTTCATCTTATTCAGGGCAGAACAGTGCCCTCTCCTTCCCATGACCATTTCTTGCTTGACAGCATCACAGTATTAAAAGCTTTTTGTGCACATAAATATGTAAGTATAAGTATGTATGTACATAGGTCCGTGTGTGGTGTCAGCAGTATCAGGAGGAGGAGGAAACCACTAACCCCTGAAGATCTAGAGCAGGGGTAGGCAACCTTTCCCCTTTAAGGGCCGAGGGACTTCAGCTCCCAGAATCCCAGGAGCTATTGGCCAACATGGGACTATTGGCCAACATGGCTGAGGCTTCTGGGAGATGAAGTCCCTCGGCCCTTAAAGGGGAAAGGTTGCCTACCCCTGATCTAGAGCATGTGTTCCAATTGCACCATTGATAATCCAGCTTTGTGCTCTAGAAAGGCCCAAAGCTTCTCTGAATGTTAACTTTCTGCAGGGAGAGGAATAGGCAGTGTACACTTTGTTCTCATTCTCCTCAGGACACTGCATAAAGGGTCTGCCTTTTTAAAGGTTGATGTTCTATGTTAGCAGTTGTTTCACACAGCTTCTGTTACTTAAGGAACACAGTGTTTGGGGATGGGAAGACAAGATTCACAGAAAAAGTAAATCTGCCACCAGAATAAAAGAAAGCACAAAAGTTGACACATATGCATATACATGCATGCACACATGGACACACACAGACACATGAAAAAAGCATCACTGTTTAGATAGAAATACAGTGCATCTCATCATTTTGATGGATACTATGTCTAGGTGACCTGTGTGCCTGCTCATTCAGCTGTTCAGATATTATTACCTTTTCACAGCCTCCTTCAGTCTCTGCTCTCTTTTCTTATGGTTCTTTACACCAGACTTGGCCTGTCCAACCCTTCAAACAGAGGCTTGACCTCAGTAAGATGGTAGACACTTGGCCTTCCAGGTTCAAGCACATCTTCTGACATGGATCTGGGTGAGTCGCTATCTCTTAGACTGTGTCCTTTGGGAAATCCCAGTCCCTCATTCTTCTCCTGTCTGAAAATTGATAATGAATCAATCTCCACTGGTGACTGCTGGCTGCCATATCAGTGGGGCAGCAATTTCATTCCAGGTTTATGTACAAACAGTAAAGGATACCATGATACCAGAGTTCATCCACAAAACAGATTCAGAATTTTTGGACGTTTTCTTTAAAACTGAGAGTAAAATCAAGAGCAGATTACTGCTCCACTGGCAAACTGGCACTGCCCACTTCAGGATCATCATGGGAATAAAGATCACAAAGAGGGCAAGTTATCATTCAGAAGCATTAGTACCCTCTCCCCAACTTTTTAGCTTGCTTGGCATTTGTGAACTTACTGGCCAGGAAATAAAATAACAACATTTGTGAAGCTTCACTATTTTATCTCCTGTAAGCAGTCCTTAGCAAGTAGTTATTTAAATTAAATGCCTAAATAAAAGGATTTCCAATAATAGTGTTATAAAAGGCAGAACTAGCCTTTGATCACAGTTAGCCAACAGCATTTGCCAAGTTGGGTGGGTTAACCCTCCTGGCTATGTTTTCTGGTTGTTCCCAAACCAGAAACATAGAGCCATTTTTCTTTCTCAATTTGACATAGGGCTTATTCTCACTTACATTTAACCCAGTTTGCAATTTGCTTTCACTCCGGGTTGGTGAATCGATTCCAGTCCATGGATAGTTCCCACTATGGAAACAGATCTTTTCTTTATTTGCTTCTTTTTTTTGGCACGATTGTTGTTCCCACTAGTTTGTGCCTCTTCAAAATACCTGTTAATCATCTATGTGTCATCGGTGATGCAACCGGCAACACATTCAAGAAAACACGGGAGGGAGTCATGGCAGCTGTGGCCAGAATCCCATCCCTCACTAGTATCCCATCCCTCATCAGTTTTTGGGGAAATCCACCATTTTCCCCCTCTCCTTTCCCAGGACCCATCCTACATTCCAACCTTTTGTCCAGGAGGAATTCCAAAATGCCCTCCATTCTGAGCTTGACTAGGAAGCATGTCCTCCAAGTACTGCAAGGCTGGGAGGGCACCACTTCAAGTCCCCATATCCTCCAAGTCCTCTGGGATGCATCATCCATGGGTGTCCTATGGAGGACTCTCCCCTGGGATGCCTCACCCATGGGTGTCATATAGAAGACTCTCCCTGAGATGCCTCAGCCATGGATGTCATTTGGAGGACTCTCCTCAGAGTGAGGTGCTGCCCTCCCAGCCTTGCAGGACTTGGAGGACATGGGGAGTTGAAGTGGTGTCCTCCCAGCCTTGCAAACTTGGAAGACATGCTTCCGAGTCAAGCTCAGAATGGAGGGCATTTTGGAATTCCTCCTGGACAGAAGGTTGGAATGTAGGATGGGTCCTGGGAACAGGGAGGGGGGAAATGGCAGATTGGATGTGCCAACCTTCTGCCTCAGTAATCCCTTCCCTTCAGTTTGATGTGATTCAGGTCCTTCGTTCCCACTTGCTGAATACATTTGCTAATCGCTTCTTTTCAAAAGAACCACCAAAAAACTAGTGTCAAGAAAGAGCGGTTCTTTTGCATTTTCCTCACTTCATCCCGATTGAAACCGAGTGCTATCAGTTTGGAACCGGTTTCAAGTGGGAACGACAAACATATAATCCGATCAGCAATTCGTTTTAAATGATAGTGGGAATGAGGCCCTGGATTTCCATTAGAAGGTATAACATGGAATGGAAATGGAAACAATGCAAATGCAATAGCTTTAAAAATATATATATTGGCAATTAGTGCATTAAAAAAAAAAGCAATTAGCTCTCTTGCCCTGAGAATTAATGAAATGCATTTCATTATACTCCCTAAGGGGTATTTGGCCTAATAACAATCCATTGCAGATTAATGTGATTCTAAAAACTACATGGTTTCAAAATGCAGAGTGCAAGAGGAATGCAGGTGAATGATCATCCAAAGATGAATGTGGGAAGAAAAGCTTTCATCTGGAGAAATCATTATTAATGTAGTATGGGCTAAAGCCAACAAAAAGTGAAGCACACCTTCCTGTTACAAATACTCAACAATGACAAGCATGATGAAAATGAACAACAACAAAGAGCTCCCTTTGTATTGAAGTTCATGGAAATGCACTTTGCTTGCCAATGAAATATGTATAGTAAGGATTAGGGTTATATTATATATTTTTTGTATTTTTGTATAGTTTATATTTGTTGTAGGATTGCTCTATCAGCTATGTAACCACTATAGTTATTCAGCTACACACTAACTTGCAGCCTGACTCCTTAATCCCCATTTATTCAGCAGCAGCCACAGCAATCAATGGCAATCTGTTCCCCCGTTGATTGTAAAGGAGATGACTGATGTTCCCACCCCTCCCATGAGAAGTCTCCATTGTGACAGGCAGAAGCAGGGTCCTCCTTGCACTTGAGATTGCTTGTGCAAGGTAAGATGAGAATGTCAGTCAGCTGCTTCCTGATCAACAAGGGAACAGAGACCTGTTGATCCCAATGGTTGGTAAATGGAGACTGCAGGACTTTCATAGTCCCTTCTGTAGTGAATACATAGGGATTGTGAATATGAAGCAATCATAAATGTGTAACTCTAGGTTATGCATAATGGGCCCTCCCATTATCTGGGCAACATATCCAAGGGATAGTTTTCCCTCCAGAGACCCAGTATGGCATACTGGTTTGAGTATTGGACTATGACTCTGGAAGGCACAATTTGAATCCCTGCTCAGCCATTAAATCCACTAGCTGACCCCAGATGAGTCATACTGTGTTAGCCTTAGAGGATGGCAATAGCAAACCCCCTTCTGAACAAATCTTGCCAAGAAAACCCCATGATAGGGTTACCGTATGTTGGAAATGACTTCAAAGCACACAACAACAACAGTTTTCCCTGTTTTCCCTCAGCAAAACAAAGGATTAGTGATGTGATGGTGTAAGTTGCATTTATTGAGTTCAGTGTCATGAAGGAGTGTTCTGTTAGGAAGCTGCACGAATCTTTGAGATCGTAGCAGAGGTTAAAAAGCCTGAAGGTACCACAAAAAAGAGAGAATAAAGAAAGACAAAAGGACTAGGTGTCTGATGCACCTATGGGGAACTTGATTGAGGCTGCACACAACATCCAGACTCCTAGCCCCCTTCCCCATGAACATCCAGAAACCCAGAACTCCATCTGTAGTCATGAGTAGATAGGGAATGTTTAATTTAGCCCTAAGCCATAGGCTTATTTTTATTTTGTGACCTTCACTGAATATGATCTAGGCCAGGGGTAGGCAACCTTTCACCTTTAAGGGCCGAGGGACTTCAGCTCCCAGAAGCCTCAGCCATGTTGGCCAATAGTCCCATGTTGGCCAATAGCTTCTGGGATTCTGGGAACTGAAGTCCCTCGGCCCTTAAAGGGGAAAGGTTGCCTACCCCTGATCTAGGCAATTCTGTAACATGTAACTCCTAAGTAGGCATGAAGAGAAAGTTCCCTCCATGAAGAGAGATATCTTTCACTAATCTAAATTTTTTGCTTAGAATAAAACTTTCCTTAAAGTACTTCCTTCTTTCACACTCTTCACATGCCATCTCAGTCTCATTTTCCCAACAGGGGTGGGGAGGCAAGGAAATCTCTGCCAAGATTTGTGGGATTACCTATACAGCAGGCACAGCTCAATGCATATTGCCTTCCTGAGATGAAGGACAAGATGGCACCCCATCCCCATTCCATGTACAGAAACATATTTCAACAATAGGAGAGTGTACTCCATCAGACACAAGGATGAAGGCTAGTTTGGAGGGCCCAGGATTTGCCATATGAATGTCAGAGTTGGGACAAGAAGTTCAGAAGAGACAGTCGAGAGGGTGATACTGTGGCCATCAGCTCACTCTGCCTTATTGTATGGCTAGCCCTCCTATGATGAAGCAGTGAGTTGCAACTAACCTGTAAATACTGCTTAATATTTCTAAGATGTGAAAACACTGTAATACAGTTAATTCATAGATGGTGTGTGTGTGTGTGTGTGTATGTGTGCCAGTTTTTTTTAAAAAAAATGCTGCTCAGCAAAAATGTGACTTTCTTTTCCTACCCTTACACGAGTATAGCTTAACTATTAAGGCGGAGAGAACATTGTGCCATATTCTCAGAGAAAAACTATAAAAGTCCCAAAATGAAGAAAGTCAAGTCCAATTCTACTTTTCAGCTTATAATGGAATTGCAATGACCAGGTTATAGTGCAAGTTACCTGGTTCTATTGCACCAGAAGATAGGTTCAGTTAGATGTCCTGCCATTATTTTGAAGCTGTAAAGCCTTATAATATGTTCCTGTGCATGTGTGTGATAAATGTTGAGCTTGCAAACAATTCTCAGAAGCTGCAGTCAGCACAGCCATGGCTGCCTGCCTGATGAATTCTGGGATTCATAAACTAACAACTAACATCTGGTGCATTCAGACTGATTGAAAAGTCCCAGATTTTGTTCCTGTTCTTTCCAATTTTATAATGGGTTAAAATTAATTGGCCTGGGGAACTAGTATAAAAAGTCTCTGATGATACTGGGAGCTGAGAGAAAATATTTTCAGATAAAATGAAGGCACACAGGAAATGTGTATGGATCTCCAAAATAAATTCATAAAGAACAGGAACAAAATCTGGAACTTTCTGGTCTTTTAAAGCAGTCTGGATGTGATCTTTTCCCATCTCTGAAAATATCTCTTTTTGAACATTTTCCCTCTCTTTCATCCACATCCCGTAAAGACCATTACTGCTAACTTTCAGGCCTCTCCCTCCCTCTGCCTCATACACCAAAATATAGTCATACACTGGTTGCAAAAAGCAGTTTTGGACATTATAATCCTATACAGCCAACTAAATGCATTACATAGTTACTTCTTGGCTAGGATGATGTAAGAGAATCATAATGCCTGATGGATGAAACTGAAACCCCCCCCAATATACATTGCAATAGCCTGCATCAGTACAACTGATGTTGGGCAACAGCAATTTATTCTCAGTATGCCAGGAGCTAGTACCATATTTGTGCCCATCGGCTACAGTTATTTTTTTTCTGGAAACCTGTCAGAGACTGGCAGTCAATGGCTTGGGAACCAGCACCAATCCATGGACTACCACTTTGAATAGCACTGGCCTAGACAACTTTCCTGTGTGCCTTCTATTCAAAAAGTGAAGATCTGCCACTATTTGTTGTATTTGAGTCTTATAACACACTATGGACGTTATCACACGGGGGAAATCTATAGGTTATCCCACAAAAATCCCCTCCCCAAAAGCGCGCTTACGCCTAACCATTTCACACAACGTCGCACAGAAACTGACATTAAAGTGGTCACAAAGTGGTGTTATCTGAGATCTTTTTAATTTTGGGAGTTTAGAGGAAATGCATTTGCGATATTACAGTAATTGTGCATTTACTGTAGTATGAAATTCAAATTTGCACAAACAAATCTCCTTTAAAGCTTTTTTCTGGTTTTCCTATGGTTCTGTGGGGCTGCTTTTACTTCCTGGTTTGCTTGGGTGACAACATGCCAGGCAGACATGAGCTTCTCCACTTTTCTCTTTCTAAAATTTCTTGTCTGGTAGTTGAGCAAACAGGCGCATTTCCCTCAAGCTAAAGAGTGACTGCAGAGTCGAAAAGATGAGGGAGAGGCTGAGAAAGGGAAAAGGTTTCCCATACCAACAACCCACCATGGATAGGATTGGGTGGGGGTTGTTTTAATTTGTAAGCTGCTCTTTGTCCCTATTTTTTTTGGGGGGGGGGAAGTGGGACAGAATCCCTGCTCAGCCATGAAACCCACTGGGTGACCTCGAGCGGGTCACACTCTCTCAGCCTCAGGGGATGGCAATGGCAAACCCCTTCTGAAGCAACTTGCCAAGAAAACCCCAGGATAGTTTCACTGCTTTAGGGTTGCCCTAAGTCAGAAGCGACTTGAAGGCACACCACAAAGCGGGAGAAAGGGGGACCCCTCCAGTGAGTCAGACCCCAATTTGGGGTGCCTTGCTTCTAGCCCATCCCAGAGCAAGAGGACCTAGGCTAGCAAGTGGCTGCTCTCCAAGGCAAAAAGGACAACCCCACAGACATCCTCACAGCTGAAGAGGCGGCAGGCTTATTCCCTCGGCAAAAGGTTTGCCCACAGGAGGAGGGAAGGAGGAGGGATGCTGCCCTCTTCTCCGTCCGCATCAGGGGGACCAGAGGTCCTAACCCCAAAGGAAGACTGTCCAGGAGGATAGGACTCAAGAAAAGCTTTTTAAAAACACACACACACATAGAAATAGAAAATCATGCTTCTTACTCCTGCTCCAAATGGAGGACAGTTTGACATTTCCTCCTGGAGAGGAGAGAAGGTTGAATGAAATGCAGGACCTGCCCTGGAAAAGGAGGAGTCTGGTCACCCGAAAGCAAAACAAAACACACCCATTTCTAGTACATTTACGGGTTTTTTCACTTGAGTATGAAAGTTAAAAACCTCTTTTTTTCACTTTTCACTTAATTCCATTTTTATTCTAATTATGTGAGAAATGCTTTTGCGCAATTTAGCGCTATTTTCGCTTTATTTTCAGGATGCTTTATTTCCACTTTATTATCTCTTTAACCATGAAACTGCCCCCCGTGTGATGTCCTATGTTGGATTTTTTTTAAAAAAAAATCATTGAATTTCTATGTTGTTTATCACATCAGAAGAAATGTCTCAATGTGGTGGTGAGGTGGTTTTGCCACAGCTTGAAGAATGGCTTTTGTACTAAGCATTGGTTATAAAGTCACTATGCCTTGCTCACTTACATTCTATGCAAATCATTTGCATCCCTCCTGTGCTTTCCCTATACTGCTTGCATCTTTTTTGTCCTGCATTTCAACCTTGTGTCAGGAGGTCCAGGAGGAATTGCAAAATGTTCTCTATTTTGAGTCATAAAACCTCTCCTTGTGTCATCCTATCTCCTAGCAGGCAGGCAAGAGATTCATTACTCAATAGATTTATTACTGCCCTGGCTGCTGCAAAGGGCTGCAGAGAAGACTGTCACTGACCATCTGCTGGTTTTGTTTGTTTTTTCTGCAGGAGGTGTGGAAAGGAAAGGAAGATTGAGGTTGTTGAAGCAGATCAACAACACCAAGGGGAAGGGGGGGAGGTGTGCAATTTGGGTTGAGGAAGAAGCAGTAGGAATGAGAGAGCAAATGGGAAAACTACGAATGAAAGTAATAAATGTAGATTCAGTCAAGGGTTTGTTGCTAGAAAAGTACAATTTAAAGTATTTGTTTTGCTCAGAGTTATATAAGTATATTGCAAGCCAGCAAGGCATTTTAATGAAGATAGGTTTATCGGAAAAATAAGGATGATTTTTTAAAAATAATAATAATAATAATAATGAGCCAGAGTAGTGTAGTAGTTTGAGAGTTGGGCTATGATTCTGGAGACCAAGGTTCAAATCCAGGCTCAGCCAAGTAATACACAAAACAGCTAACACTCTGAAACCACCACCAAAAAACAAACCCACAGATGTCACAAACAGACAAAGAGATAGGCAAATAAGCACAAAGGCAAACAGCTAATAAAGATTTCATTAGGGGCATGACTGCCATCCTATGCAGGCAAGATGGGAGTAAGCTCTACTGAACTCAGTGGTGCTGCGTTTCAACTTACTTGAATTTATAGCAAAGCTCCTCTGCCAACTGAAATATGACCTTTTACCTTTTAATTCAAAAAGCAAAATATTTGGCAAATATAAGTTATGTATGCTGATGGGGGATTCTGGGAGCTGCAGTCCACAAAGTAATTTTCCCAAGCTTTAGTTGTCACCAGCAAATCAAAGAATGAGTATACAAAATAGACATCCCTTTCATCCCAGAGCATAGTACACTAACCAACTGATTCAATTTGCAAAAAAGAGATCCCATTTAAACATTTAAAAAGAACTTCCTGATGATGAGGTGTTTGGCAGTGGAATCAGCTGCCTTGGAGAGGGGGTGTAGGCTCCTTCTTCAGAGGTCTTAAAATAGAGGCTGGATGCCCATCTCTCAGGACTGCTTTAGCTGTCTATTCTGGCATGGCAGAGGGTTAGATTAGATGGTCCTTGTGGCCCCTTTCAACTCTATGACTCCATGATTCTCTCCCCTCTTTCCTGTTTGCACAGCATTGCCAGGCAGTTTTGTATGGAAAGACTTGAACCAGATGAGCATTCTGCATTTTGTTGCATAACAACCTGTTCTGGAAAGACAGAACTTCCACAACTTTTGAGTGTCCACTTGTCTTTCTTTCCACTCTCCCAGATATTTCCGTCTCAAGTCTCCCTCTTCCCACTATAACCATAGTTGAAGACAGCAAATCTACGTGTCATGATGCATGCTCGGTGGCAAAATGGATAAATCTAATTTCAGGCCAACTAACTTTGTCCCCTTCAATACCATTATAATTATCGGCATATAAGACGCTCCGGCGTATAAGACGCACCCAATTTTAAAGGAGGAAAATCTAGGAAAAAAAGATTCTTAATAAAATACAGTCAGAGGATGCCTCCGACCCAGGCATCCGCCCAAGGAAAGCAACCAGGCTTTCCTTGGAGGGATCCTGGGGTTTGAGGCGTCCTCCGACCCACGGAGGACGCCTCAGACCCACAGCATCCACCCAGGGAAAGCAACCAGGCTTTCCTTGGAGGGATCCTGGGGTATGAGGCGTCCTCCGGCCCACGGAGGGCGACTCAGACCCTAGGATCCCTGCAGGGAAAGCAGCCAGGCTTTCCTTGAAGGGACCCTGGGCTCTGAGGTGTCCTCCGGCCCACGGAGGGCGACTCAGACCCTAGGATCCCTGCAGGGAAAGCAACCAGGCTTTCCTTGAAGGGACCCTGGGCTCTGAGTCATCCTCCGGCCCACGGAGGGCGACTCAGACCCTAGGATCCCTGCAGGGAAAGCAACCAGGCTTTCCTTGGAGGGACCTTGGGGTCTGAGGCGTCCTCCGGCCCACGGAGGGTGACTCAGACCCTAGGATCCCTGCAGGGAAAGCAACCAGGCTTTCCTTGGAGGGACCCTGGGGTCTGAGGCATCCTCCGGCCCACGGAGGACGACTCAGACCCTAGGATCCCTGCAAGGAAAGCAGCCAGGCTTTCCTTGGAGGGACCCTGGGGTCTGAGGCGTCCTCCGGCCCACGGAGGACGACTCAGACCCTAGGATCCCTGGAAGGAAAGCAGCCAGGCTTTCCTTGGAGGGACCCTGGGGTCTGAGGCGTCCTCCGGCCCACGGAGGACGACTCAGACCCTAGGATCCCTGCAGGGAAAGCAGCCAGGCTTTCCTTGGAGGGACCCTGGGGTCTGAGGCGTCCTCCGACCCACGGAGGACGCCTCAGACCCTAGGATCCCTCCAGGGAAAGCAACCAGGCTTTCCTTGGAGGGACCTTGGGGTCTGAGGCGTCCTCCGGCCCACGGAGGACAACTCAGACCCTAGAATCCCTGCAGGGAAAGCAGCCAGGCTTTCCTTGGAGGGACCCTGGGGTCTGAGGCGTCCTCCGGCCCACGGAGGACGCCTCAGACCCTAGGATCCCTCCAGGGAAAGCCTGGTTGCTTTCCTTGGGTGGATGCCTGGGTCCTCCGACCCAAGCATCCGCCCAAGGAAAGCAACATTGCTTTCCTTGGGGCAATGCTGGGGTTGGAGGCGCCCTCCGACCCCAGGATCGCCCCAAGGAAGCTTTCCATGGGGCGATGCTGGAGTCGGAGGCGTCGTCCAACCCCAGCATTGCCCCATGGAAAGCAACCTTTTTTTCCTTGGGGTGATCCTGGGGTCGGAGGAGTGCTCCGACCCCAGGATCGCCCCAAGGAAGCTTTCCATGGGGCGATGCTGGAGTCAGAGGCGTCGTCCGACCCCAGCATTGCCCCATGGAAAGCAACCTTTTTTTCCTTGGGGTGATCCTGGGGTCGGAGGAGTGCTCCGACCCCAGGATCGCCCCAAGGAAGCTTTCCATGGGGCGATGCTGGAGTCAGAGGCGTCGTCCGACCCCAGCATTGCCCCATGGAAAGCAACCTTTTTTTCCTTGGGGTGATCCTGGGGTCGGAGGAGTGCTCCGACCCCAGGATCGCCCCAAGGAAGCTTTCCATGGGGCGATGCTGGAGTCAGAGGCGTCGTCCGACCCCAGCATTGCCCCATGGAAAGCAACCTTTTTTTCCTTGGGGTGATCCTGGGGTCGGAGGAGTGCTCCGACCCCAGGATCGCCCCAAGGAAGCTTTCCATGGGGCGATGCTGGAGTCAGAGGCGTCGTCCGACCCCAGCATTGCCCCATGGAAAGCAACCTTTTTTTCCTTGGGGTGATCCTGGGGTCGGAGGAGTGCTCCGACCCCAGGATCGCCCCAAGGAAGCTTTCCATGGGGCGATGCTGGAGTCAGAGGCGTCGTCCGACCCCAGCATTGCCCCATGGAAAGCAACCTTTTTTTCCTTGGGGTGATCCTGGGGTCGGAGGAGTGCTCCGACCCCAGGATCGCCCCAAGGAAGCTTTCCATGGGGCGATGCTGGAGTCAGAGGCGTCGTCCGACCCCAGCATTGCCCCATGGAAAGCAACCTTTTTTTCCTTGGGGTGATCCTGGGGTCGGAGGAGTGCTCCGACCCCAGCATGGTCCCAGGGAAAGCAACGCTCCTTCCCCCTGCGTCCTCGGTGGTTCAATGGGCTGCTCAGCCTCCGATCCCAGGAGCAGCCCGACCCAGGAGCAGCCCATTGAACCACCGAGGACGAGCTGCGGCCTTGGAGGGGAGCTACATTCGGCCTATTAGGCGCACCAACTTCCCCACCGTCATTTTGGGGAAGAAAAAGTGCGTGTAATATGCCGAAAAATACGGTATGTGTGTTAGAACACTGCTCCTTTTACCTATTTAATGTGTTGGCACTCGATAGTGTTAGAATGACAGATGACAGCTCTCCTACCTACTTGGCTATGCTTTTGCTGGATGCAGGTGTTGCTAATCTGATAATGTTCTTGGTGGTTTTGCTACTAGGTGCTTTTCTTTTCTTTTCTTTTCTTTTCTTGCCTATGCAAAGTAAGTGACAAGTATTAGCAGGCACTGCTCTGTCTTGCTTTCTCTTTCAGATTTCACAGCTGTATGGCCACCTTCCCCTCCCAAGTTTATCAAACTTGTTCCTCTTCTTTTGTGAGATGCTGGCAGCTCAAATACCTAGAAGGATGTGCTGCAGTATTCAGAGCCAGTGACTGGCATGTCTAATCACTCTGTCTGAGTCAGCGCTGACAGTGATGAATGAAGGGTGATTGCCTGAAATGGATGATAAATTGGCTCCCATCGGGTGGTCTGCCAAAATCAGTGAAAGAACACAAGCTCTGTCAAATGGTTGACTTGTTGGGTTCATTCCATCTTGTAGCCATTTTGTGCACGTCAAAATTGTACCTGCATGTGTCTCTGTAGTGGGTGACATGGTACAGACAATGCTCCCTATTGCTGGATGCCAATGCCTGGTCCAGACAACAGCTTAGTAATATTACTTATTGGGACCACAACTCCTAGAACCTACCAGCCAATATAGTGGCTTCGCTGGCTGAGGGATTCTGCAAGTTGTTATAGAATCATAGAATGATAGAGATGGAGGGGATGACAAGAATAATCTAAGACAACCCACTGGCATGTGGCAATACACAATTAAAGCACTTCCAAAAGATGGCCCAAAAGATGGTAATTTTTGTAATAATGACTGATATCTTGCATCACATAGTTATGAATGTGTAACTAGCTAGCTTCTATTGATCTGATGCCTCACACTTACCTTAACAGTCAGCAGTCATACTGAGCGATGGAAATCTGTTCTGCTGATGACCAGGACATGGCACATTAACATTCCCAGCTCCTTCCCACCATTGAGCAGTGGTGTGATGAGAATTTGTGACAGAAGTTCTGCTTCTTATGGTCATATGACTGTAAGCAGGAAAAAAATCAGGTGCACAAATAAAGGATGACTGACCCCTGGCTTCACACCAGTTATGTGTGGAAAGCATATCAGGTCTTAGCAGACCATAAGTTAAACATGAATCAGCAGTGTGAGAAGGTTGCAAAAAATCCAGTCTACCTATACATCTACAAATTTTCACCTTGCCTATGAATGTCTTGCACCTAGAACTTGGAAAAGCTCCTTTTTTGGACAACAGCTCCCACAATCCCAGAGACAACATGGCCAGTGGCCAGGGAATTTGCCAAGTAACTTCCCATATCTGCCTAAGCCAGGGGTAGGCAACCTAAGGCCCGGGGGCCGGATGCGGCCCCCCAAGGCCTTTGGACTGGCCCCAGGCCGGTCCTGCCGCCCGCCGCCGCCCGCCATGATGATATTGATTATTGTTGTTATTACTTGTTCTTGGGGTTTTCTTGGCAAAATCTCCACAGGGGTTTTGCCATGGCTTTTCTGGGGCTGAGAGAGTGTGCATGCATATTTTTAATTTTTTTTAAAAAAATAATTTTAATATTTATTTATTTATTTATTTTGGTGCTTCGCCTCCCCCCCCAATTGTCTGAGGGACAGCAACCCGGCCCCTGGCTCAAAAAGGTTGCCTACCCCTGGCCTAAGCCAATACCTTGTATCAATAGGTAAAGAATTCCCAGGGGACTTTGTAAGGGAATCTTCATTCAGATAGGCAGGGTACACAAATTTGTTGTGTTCTATAACAATGGTTGTCAAACTTTGGTCCACCAGGTGTTTTGGATTTCAGCTCCTAGAAGCCCTGGCCAGTTCGGCTAACAGTTGGGAATTCCATGGATGAAATCCAAAACATCTGGAGGAACAATGCTTGGGAAGCACTGTTCTATGATACAGAGAAATCATGCATGAAAACCATATATCAAAGTCACGAAAAAGACAGAAATGCCAGTTCAAAAAGAGTAAGTATTCAGAACTTACATCACCAGAGAAAAGATATGAAAGATGCTGCTTACTGTCATCATCACCTGGTCTAGGCTGACTGTCAATTGTCTCATATGTGATGTGCACTGAATGTATCACCAAGATGGAAACAAGACATTGGAAGCCGGAAGCCATTAAACTCTTTTGCATGTGGCTACCCAAACTTGACAGTCACTTTCTCTCAGCTTAATCTGAGTTATAAGGTGAGGATACAAAAGAATATACAGGTAAGATGTCCTGAGCTCTTTTTTTTTTTGAGAAATATTAGGATTTTTTTAAAGGTGACCCTAGAAAGTCAGTTTGAAGGGAAGTCTAGTCACATAAATCTGCCTGAATTCTCTGCAGACAGTGTGGAAATTCCAATTGTTCAAAATATGAAAGGATGAGCTCAAAAAACGTATATTTTTACATGTTTGGTCTACTCCCAGAATTAGAAGTGGGATTTCAGGGTTATAGTCCAAAAAAGTAATATTTCTAAACTCTGCAAAAAGGAAGCATGCGTATTCTATTGTTCTGTAAGGATCATCAGAATGAGGTTTATTTTATAGTTTGAAAAAGGAGATGATTAATTACGTGTGGTCCATTTCCTGGGCATGTTTTATATGGGACACCAGCTGTCCTGGTTCTTGTTGTGTTTACAACTTTGCAATAAATAGATATCTAAAGAAAAGTGTCCAACAGTAGTGATGGTGGGCTGGCTGGTTGGTGGCAGGAGAGAGAAACCCTCTTGCTTTCCCCTTCTTATTCTTGCAACCCTTAGGTGTTTAGTAATTCTCTAAACATTCTTGCTATGAGGATAATAATAATCATGGAAAGCATGTTGATGATATACTGTATAGAAAACTAATTAGTAAGTGTAACAGTGCTTTTTGTGCATGTTTACCAGCATACAGAACATTTGGCCTTACTAGTGGCAGATAAGTAATGAATGTAGGCCTGACCTTATTTTGCAAGATGATGACCCAACAAATTCAGAATCTGTAAGGATAAAAGAATTAAGTATAAAGGCAACGTTTTCATGTTCTCCCTCCCCCTTTCTCTGCCTTTGTGCATACAAATTCAGCCCCCAAATGCTATGAGTGTAAAATAGTATGTGTGTGTGTTTTAAATAACTGTTCATAGTATAAAAAAATGAAAGACACATTAAGATCCTGCAATTTAGCTTTAATAGCATTGTTTAATATTTTAGAAGCCTTGATGTTTCTGGTCTCAGCATTGATAGTCTAGAGGCCTCCTGCAATAGCAATTCTGGACTAGATTTAGATGCCCATCTGGTATGAGCAACTCAATGGAATCGATGTGATCCTGCTGCATGTCCTTAAAAATGAGAAGGGAAGACCTATGAAGAAAATATCTGTATTCAGATTATTTCACTAGCTTTACAGAAACAATATTTATTTCAGATTCTATTTCTTCTCTAGCTTTTTAGCCTGATATAGGAAAATGATATAGGAAAATGTCATGATCCCAAATCCTTAAATTGTGTAGTTGGCTATATGCCTTCTAATAGAGAACTCAGAAGGTTACATGCCTTATAATTTTGGAAGAAAAATGGGACCACTGAAAAATAAACAAGCAGCATCTAGTGACTAAGATGACTCCTTAAGTATGTCATAGCACATGTATTTGTGAATTAAAGACAAACACACAAAACACACACACCCCAAACTATCTGACAGGAATCTGTGAATTTACAGAATGCTGATGTCTATTGAGCCTACAGAAGGTGTGACTGAAGCAGAGGGCCTCTAATGAAATCAGAAGGCAGGAAGACTGCAGCTTACATGACATTACATATAACATAAGCAGCCCCTCATATCCTCTTCATGTAGAGTGCATCTTTGTGAAAAAGAGAGCACCTTGACTCTGTCTTAAGTGATGGAGCTTCACTAGGGTTGCTACCTCATGACTCTGCCAAGCCCTGAGATTTCAGAGCCAATACCTGAGACCCAGAGCCAATCACTTGTGATGTAGTTGTGCCATTAAGCAAGATGCTTTAAACATTTAAATGCAGTTGCACATGAAAAAAACAACATTATAACTAATGAGGGAAAATACATATGCATATACACACAGGATGAGATCCTGCATTAGACACATAGCCAAGATGTGGCTATGATGCATCTCCTGATCTGATCCCTGAAACATACCTTAAAATCCAAGCACCAAGGGGTTCTGTGGTGCTAATGAGTTAGATGTTTAAAGATGATGTGTCCAGCCCTGTCCCACGAGTGAGCAATGGTGCAATAAGCAAAAGCAGAGAGTCCCGTGGTTCCTGTTACAACTCCTTGTTGCACTGCTGCTCAGTGATGGTAGAGGGCTGGATGTGTCCTCCTTCAGCACTCTACTTACTAGTGCCCCAGAACTCCATTGTAAATCTAGATGACTACTTCATAACTGTCTAATCAGATTTCTGCCACAGTTTTCAAGGCAGTGGTCTTGGTCTTAGACTCCTTACCCTTGCCCTGAGGAATAGAGAAAAAGGGCCAAGCCTTACCTTCACTCTTGGGACAGAGTCATATGTATCTGGGCTGAAGCTTTAGGATCAGGTTCAAAAATTTCAGATATATGAGAGACAAAATATCACTTCTTTTTCTACAGCTACTGCTGCCTCTTCTCTGAAGGCATGGTTCTTCAGCTTTACCTCTTTATTTGAGGGATTTGCTGGTCCATTGGCATTTGTCAGTTTGTACTGTTAGGAGTTTCCTAGAGTCTACAAGCTTGGTCACCTGAGTTTTCAAATTCATGGACAATTGTATTGTCCTAACAGGGGGGCATAACATCTACATTCTGCTTCAGTACTCTTAAGCACTGGAATTGCAGAATATTTAACAAGGGAAAATAAACACGTGGCTTTGTAATTGTTTAGGTTATTTATTTACATTGTCAAATTAGTAACATATACATATGTACTCTTACTTCTCTTGGACAGGAACACAAGCTTCTCAGTCTAGGCACAATCTTATCATAAACTTTTATGTAAGGAATCAAACACTTTATAGCCATCTGTTAAGGAATCCATTGCATCCCAAACAGAAAGCCATGGGGAAACTACACATCTCCACAGCCATCTAAAAACAGAGGCATCTGTTATATGTTACTATAACTAGCATTTGTCTAATAGTTTAACTATCACCATCATTTTCAGGAACAGCATAGTAGGTGGCTGTTTATATATACAGACAGATAAGACACGGTGGAAACAGCTGTAAACTGCTTACCTTCTCTCTCTTTTTTGGGCTGCTTTTCTCAAGCTTCTCCTATCTGTCCATCTGCCTATCAGGAGTGATTGTTCATCAGCTAATTAGAGACAAGTAATCCACTTATTGAAGATCACTCATCATCCAATTGGAAATATAGTTTTACTGGTCTTTTGTACAAGGCCACCAGTCTGAAAATAATATTTTAACTGGTCTTTGAGAGGCCATCAGTCAGATACACATCTTTATGTTGTCACTGTTACTCAGTCCAAAATGAATAGATTTGGCAGTCTTTAGGTTGTCACAATATTGCCTCAGCATACTCTGGTTCTTCTGCTGTGTTTTAACAGCAGTGGGCCCTCCCTGGAACATATTTGATTTATTATTTTTTGGTCTCTTGCACGCTAGTAGGTTTGTGGGATGCTTCAGCTTATGACACAACTAAGACTTGGTTTATGTGGGGAGTAAGATCTTAAAAAACAGAGTCATGGAAGCAGGGGGAGAGATGAGACAAGACATTGCTCTGTTACTTTGATACTCTCTCCCTTTACTAAGCCTGGGTGGCCAAAGTGAAGCTTTCCAGATGTTGACACTCCCCAATTGACACTCCTTGTTTGACTAAGCTCTGGTGGCTAAAGTGCAGCTCTCCAGATATTGCTGGATTCCCATTCCCATAAATCCAAGTTAGCCTAGCCATGGTGAGAAATGCTGGGAGGCGCAGCCCAACAACATCTGGATGATCACATTATGCCCACCCCTGCTGTAGCTCAAGAGCACCCTTTTACTTTTTTCTGTAATCATTATGACTGAATGCTCAATCTCTTTATCTCTCCAAATCTGGAATTTATCTGGACTATCACATAGTCTGATCAAGCATAATTCACTTGTTGCTACTCACGTCTCAAAGACAAACTATTTATATGCAAAAAAAAAAAAAAAAAAAAAAAAAAAGAGAGACACTGAAGTTGGACCATAAAGCAACAGCATACTCATGCAGGATTGCCAGGGCTCAGGGAACTGGCTGAAGTGTCAAGGAATGGCTGTCTTTCTACTCATCCTCACTTGTCCTTCTGCCAGCAGGCCTCCAGCAACTGACTTCTTGCCATGGCCATAGGTTATCAAATGGATGTGCTGAACTTTTAAATATTGTCGCATTAAATTATAATTTGTGTGACATTTTAAATTTGTCTTAGTTGGTGTTTTAGTAGTATGAATTATTAAATATGTGTCTTAACATAGCTAATTTATTGTACTTTTGTTGGACTCTGGTTTAATAAGGCTAGAAGCAATAGGAGAAAAATCAATCAAGCTAAGAAATACTAAATAAGCCAGGTTTCCAAGTGGGGAGACCAATCTCAGGATAAGAAGCACTGGAAGAGGAGGAAGTCTGCCCAACTTAAAGCCTGGACTCTCATTTTCATCCATTTCCGTCTGGAACCTGGGCTCTCTGGCTCATATATAAGGTGCTTGCATATATCTTTTTCTTGTATAAGAGTGATGCACCCAAGCACATGGTGGGTGCATGCATTTTGGTTCATCATGCCAAGGCATTATGTGCCCTCAATGGAATTACATTAACCTTCTTGTTGTATAAGCCCTGACAGCTCTGGCGTAGAGCCTAGGGGAGGGGGTGAAGACTTGCTGCAGGCTGTAGGATATAGTTGAGACAAAGTGGTATGCTGCAACTACTGCCAGTGTTGTAATAGAGACAATGATCAGCAGAGTTGACTGGAACTGTTGCTTGAAAACTTGGCATCTTACACCAAGCAGGTAGAGCAAAGGGTGACCAGATGTCAAAGGAGGATAAGACACTGCAAAATGTAGGACATTCAAGAAAAATATATTACATTACCAAATAAAATGCTAATATAAATATAAATTCATTTCATATCATTTATTTAACACACACACACACACACACACACACACACATATAGTACTCAGCCATATTTTTCTGATGAACTTGCCTGCATTAAAATGCCTTGTTGGCTTGCAATATACTTATAGAACTCTGAGCAAAACAAATGCTTAAAATTGTATTTTAATAGCAACAAACCCTTAACTGAATTGACATTTAAATTATTAATTTCATTTGTTTTCCTATTTCCTCTCTCATCCTTCCTGCTTCTTCCTCCACCCCAAAATGACACTTTTGTCTCCTCCCCTTCCCCTTGATACTGCTGATCTGCTTCAACAACCCAGATCCTCCTTTCCTTTCCCCACTTCCATCAGAAACAAACAAACAAAACCACCACATGGTCAATGACAGTCTTCTCTGCAGCCCTTTGCAGCAGCTGGGGAAATAATAAATCTTTTGAGCTAGAGGCACCAGATGACACTAGGACAGGCTTTATGGCTCAACATAGAGGAAGTTCTGCAATTCCACCTGGATTCCCTGGACATAAGGCTGAAATGTAGGACATGTTCAGGAAAAGGAGGACTTCTGCTCACCCTGGCAGAGCACAATGCTCCATCCACACTATTCCATTCCTTCTCCCCTGCCCCAGCAGCTGTCAAATCCTGGGGTGGGGTGGGGTGGGGGCTGCTAATGCAGTATCCTGATGGAAAGAGGAGGGACAATGAATACGCAGCTGGTCTTGGCTTGGAAGGGGAAAAAACTAGGATGTGCTTACAGGTGGAGCACACCCTCCTTTTTCTTCCCCTGGGAGCTCTGAGCTGCTGTACCTTCTTCATCAGCATTGCCTCCCCCTTTCTCCCTTCCCCACTGGTAGCAGCACCTCCTGGAGCTTGGCAATTGCTGTGGGGAAGGGTGGTGATGGTGATGGTCAGAGAACAAACAGCTAGAGAATAGCTTCCTGAACCCCATCCAAAAATTCATTTATGTGTATCTAAGCCACACTTATGAACACATATGTCACTGAGAGCAAACTGCCTTTAGAGTGCCTGTACGGCATACAACTAATCTTAAAATGTGTGGCAATTTAACTCAGTAATTCCCATCCAATAGGGCTTGCTTCCAAGTAAAGATGCATCAAAAGGATTGTCCTGTTGACATCCATTGCCCTCTTGATGTATAGCTGGCCACTGTTTCTTCCAGAAAAGTAGCATCAGCATACAGTGGGCAGCAGTTACTGGAGCTGTTATTGCTGTTCATTGTATTATATCAGTGTGGTTTGGATGGGGATTGGCAAGTAGATGACATTTGCCAGTCCAGTAGCAAAGTGTATTGGGCTGCTCCTGGGTATAGAATAGCCAAAGACCCATTTTGGGGCACAAGAAGCTGTATAAACCTCAATTCCTTAAGCTTTGTTATGAACTTTCAAAAGACATATGCAGAACCCTTTTCAGTCCTCTCCAAAAAGGCAGTTGTAATAAGAAGTTCAATGAGTTGCAGCACTATGTCAAAGTGATGTATTGATGGGGGTGATAACAGCCTGCTTTTAGGAAATGTCTGATGAACTAAATTAATGTTTTCAAATGCACCACAAGTTATACTTGTGGGTACATAGATGATTTCTTCCTTCCTTACCACTAATAAGGGGTGGAGTCGTTGGCAAGTAGATTTAGCTGGAGGCTATCCGGCCATTAGAACATATCAAATATTTATTGAGTGTTCTTTGTATGCACAGGGATGGAAAGAAAGAAAAAATACACTTCCTGTAATTTTAGCTATATAGTAAGACTCTCTGCTGCACATTAAACCTTCAGTAAAAATGAATACAAGGTAGAAGCAGTAGGGAATTCAAGCATTCTCAATACTGCATGGCAGGGAACCGAACTTAGCATGTAATGTTGTTGTTAGCTGCCTTCAAGTCGACTTCGACCCATAGTGACATTGTGAATGAAACATCTCCATGACCTCCTATTCTCAACCTCTCTGCTCAAGTCCTGCAAGGCACAGATCTCTGGTCTCATTGATTGAGTCTAGCCATCTGGTATGTGATCTTCCTCTCTTTCTACTGCCCTCTGTCTTTCCCAGCATTATTGTCTTTTCTAATGAGCCATGCTTTCTCATGATGTGGCCAAAGTATAACAGCCTCAATTTAGTCATTTTGACTTCCAGGGAGAACTCAGGCTTGATTTGTTCTAGGACCAAATTGTTTGTCATCTTGACCATCCATGGCATCCTCAGCACTCTTCTCCAGCACCATATCTCAAATGAGTTAATTTTCTTCCTAACCGCTTTCTTCACTATCCAGCTCTCATATCTATACATGGTGATGGGAAATACAATGACTTGGATAATTCTGACTTTAGTATATCTTTATACTTTAGAATTTTATCTAGTTCTTTCATGGCTGCCCTTCCCATTCCTAATCTTTTTCTGATTTCTTGACTGCAGTCTCTGTTCTGATCAATGTTTGATCCAAGGAAAGTGAAATTGTTAATTATTTTGATTTCCTCATTATCTAGACTGAATTTATGTAAATCTTCTGTGGTCATTATTTTTGTTTTCTATATGTTCAACAGTAGGCTGGGCTTTACACTTTCTTCTTTGACCTTCTTTAGTAATTGTTCCAAGTCTATGGAGTTTATCACACAGGGGAAATCCCGTGCAGAAATGTGAGTTTAAAGTAGAAAAAAACTGCAAAAGCGGATGTTTTTTCAGATGACGTTGTTGTTAAAAGGAGGTTAAACTGGGGTTCATCCGAACGGAAACACCTCATTGACTGCTTCTTTTTACTTTCGGATTTTTCCAAAAGTAAAAAGAAGCAGTTTCTGTTCGGATGAACCCCATTTTAACATCACTTTCACTTTTCACACTGGGGAATCCCATTAATAAATTGCTTCCGCTTTTGCGGTTTTTTTCTACTTAAAGCAGGGTTTCTGCACGGGACTCCCCGTGTGATAAACTCCCAAGATGCTTTCTCCTAGTAGTGTGGTATTTCATATAATACTAACTTGTAATATCATCTGTCTACACTAGATGGCAAAATGGTGCTATTTTTCACCCTGCTGCCTTACAAAAAAATTGGGCATACTGCTTATACTCCAGTTTCTTATCCATCCATAAACAGTCTCACTGTGGAGTCATCCAAAATTGTTCCAATGTATACTGTGTCTTCCCTTTAAGCTCTGTTATGCTTATTATTTCACTGTGATATAGATACAGATATGTTAAAAACTGAGTGGCATCATCAAACATTAATGTATACCCTTTAATATTTTAAATGATTTAAGAATAGATTGGTTTGAGGCTCAAATCCAATTAGACTAACTTTTCATATAACGTTCAAAGTATTTCATCTGTAAAGCTCTGAGCTTTGGCAAAGTTACTTGCTTGGAGCACAATTCCCAGGATTTCCTCTGAGAGTTTGGCCACAATTCAATTGGCTATGGGTTTCTGGCAATTGTAAACCCCAAAATTAATTTTGCCTAACTCTGTTGTATTCCTGATGGCTCTTCCTAAAACTGGTAATGTTATTTTTGTAAGTGCTGGAGATGTGAATGGGGTGGGATTATTCTACTTTGTCATTCCAAATTATATGACCACAGAGGGTCTCCTCAGCATCACCACCAGTATCTGTGTATGTGTGTGTATTCTTTATGCCATCTGGTGATGGTTCAGATACATAGGTTTGGAATGATTCTGTTTACGTCCTGGTGGTATAGATTGTGGCTATGGCCAAAGGGGAATTTTACCAGTGCCCCCACTTGGTTTGGTAATTGAGGACACTACTTGACTACTGTAATATTCTGGGCCTTGGGATGCCTTTGAAAAAAGTATTTAGAAGGTGCAGCTGGTGCAGAATAAGGGTTTCTATTTTCTAGCACGGTTGAGATATTGACACTATATGGTTCTGTATAAACCATGCCAGCCTCTAGGCCTAATTAAAACTGTCATTTGGATATATTTATTTAAAAAATTCTTGTCCTCAGGGTTGCCAGTTAGCGGTGTCACTAGGAGGGTGTGGAGTGTGTGGTCCATCAGAGGGGGTGACACCGGGGAGCAGCAAGGCATCCCAAAGCCTCTCCCTCAGAAAGAAAGGGGGGACTCTTCTTAGCATGCTGTTCCCTTTTTTGGGTGTGGGTGTGCTGAAGATGGGGATGAAGCCATGAACATTTCTGATCCCCCTACCCACAGCTTTCCCTGTCCTGATTTGTTAGCCTCCTTTCTGACATTGTCCTCTGGGAGGGGGCGGCGGGCTGTTTGCTGTGATTCCTTCTTTCCTTAAGGTTAGAGATCTTTTGTAATTAAAAAAAAATGTTCTTGCTCATGGGGTTATCCCATCTTTGCTGTCTAAGATTGGGGATGATGGCAGTGGCATGATGCTGAGTTTCCTGGGGTGAGACCTTCCTCCCCATTCTCACCCACATCCCATGGGGGAGACACCATGAGTTACTGCACTGGTTGACATCAGCCATAGTGATGCAACTGTTGCTAGTCTAGACTTTAAGCTCTGCAGAGGAGTGGGATATAAATAAATTTTATATTATTATTATTATTATTATTATTATTATTATTATTATTCAATCACAGTTGCTCACAGCTAGTCATTTGCACAGACACAGAGGGAGCATATTTTCCTGTTTGGAATTTAAGACAGGTATCAGTTAAGAGATTATTCCAGATCAAGGTGAAATGAGGGAGTTATTCCTTCTCACAGAATGAGGAACATTTAATCTAGCCTACTTGCTTCTAGTCAGAAAGTCGATGCAGAGCAGAAAGGAGGGTAAGCCCTTGTGCTACAATGCCCTCATTGTACCAGGCCAGGAGGGAAAGAGAAAGCTAACTAATTAAACCCATAGACCCCCTGGAGAGTATTTGCAATTTGTAGCCAAGATTGACATAAACCAAGGATAAAGAAGGAAGATGGAAAAAAAAGCAGCTGAGAAAGTGGGATGGCAAATGGTTAACTGGGGCAATCCATGCCAAATTGGGACACTTGGAGGGTATGTGCTGGGAAGTTCTTGATCCATCTTTCTTTCCTTAAGAATTATCATTCATCATCTTCTGCATTCAACAGGGTGTGTGTGTGTGTGTGTGTGTGTGTAAGAGAGAGAGAGGATGCTAGTTTTATGGATTTCTTTCCCAGGATAGTTGAGTTGTGCCCAACGTTATGTGAAAATCTTTTTTTAATGCAAGTTCTTGCTCTGTCCTCTACATATTAGATCTGCACAGTTTTATTTTCCTTTGGTCATGACTATTCATAATTTTATGTGCTATTTTAACTTAGAGCCCCTAGTAATAAAAAAAAGTTCTATGGAAATGGATGAAAATCAATTTATGAAAGGTTGCCTGAGTCTGGGCCCTGTCTGCATGGGCCAAATAAAACTTCCTCTGCTTGTCTTCTTGGTGGAGAGTCTAGACATTGCATGGCCCAAACCCTAGTTCTGGTGCAAACAGTCCACATGACATCTGATCTGTTCAGCACCAGACCTAGGGTATCCCCCTTTCCCCCGCCACTACTTAGAATGGATTTTAAACATTGACTGTTTGCTTCAGATCTTCCTGGAAAATCTGGTGCCCTCCCCTGAGACACTGACCAGCTGTTTGCATATCCTTCCTGCTATGTCATCTGATGCAGTCGTGGCAGCAGGGAATCGCTCACTCTTGGGTCAGAACAAGGTGCCCAGCCATGTGATTGATGCTGGGCACCTCATTCTGACCTCAGTGAGGAATTTGCTGCTGCTACATTCACAGTGAGTGATACAGCAAGATGCACAGGCAAACAGATGCCCAGTGCCACAATGGAGAGCTCCAGGTAAGAGGGGGAGATCAGGGCCAGGATATTCCAGACTGCCTAGAGAGAGTATTCTGACCCATGCGGATAGGGACTGAATGTGACACGTGTTCAGTGGGAGAGGGAGGAGGAAGAACCCAAGGAAAAGAGAAGGGAGGGAAACCCTGGCTATTTCAAGAGAGTTTGGATGCAAACTGAGGAATATACAGATAAAAATAATAATAATAAAAAAGGAAAGTCTTAATATGTCCAGAGACTGTTCCATTCTGGATAAGCCCTCACTTTTTTTTTTTTAATGGAGATGTGATTTCCCTTCGTATGTAGTACATGCACTAAAGGAAACTGTTCTAAAGGAATGCAGTGTAAATAAAACAGTGTGAAATATCTCAATAAATAAATACACCAAAGATTCTGCTTTGCAGTAGCATCACTGGGGGTGCAAGGGATGTGGATTGAACTCCGTGTCACCCCAGAAAGGGGGTGACACCTGGTCGGTTCCCCTGTCTCCTGCAGGGCTTTCCCGGGGCCTTGGGCCCCCTCTCCTGGCCACTGCAGGGCTTTCTAGGTGACTGCAGGCACACAGGGCCTGCCCTCCTGGCTGCTGCAGAGCTTTCTGGGCTGCTGCAGGGGTCTCTGGGCTGCTGCGGGCATGCAATGCCCACTCTCCTGGCCACCATGGGGCTTTCTGGGCTGCTGCAGGGCCACATGTGCAATTTTCTGGTGCATGAGCATGTGCACATGCTCCCATGTGCCACGTGCACCAGATGTCTCACCCCCAGAGGCCCCCCCTCATTGGGTGACACAGAGTTGGGGTATGTCACTGCTGTTTTGATGCATGGACTTAGCTGTAAACTCTACAGGCCTTCAGCCACGATATAGTTTAATGCTTTGACACAGAATCTAGAAATATTATTTCAAAGATTGCATTTAGGGCATAATCCTATGCTTAGTACTGGAGGTCTTTTGTAGAGAGAGGTGTCTGTCGGTACAGAAGGAGGCAGTAATGCAGTTGCTCATTAGTACAGGAGAAGAGTCCTGCTAAATCAGACCAAAGGCCCACCTAGTCCTTCATTCTGTTTCTAATAATAGCAACCAGCTAGATGCCAAGAGGGAGTCCCAAAGCAAAATATGAGGGCAATAGTCATGCTAGGTTGTTGTTCCTAAGCAACCAGCAGTCAGGGGCATGCTGCTTCTGTACCGGAAGGCAGAGTGTAGCCATAATGAATGGCAGCTGTTGATAGCCTCCAGGAATATGTTTGATTCCCTTTTTCAGAAGTGGCTGGGCTGGTGGCCATCTCAACATCTTATGGACTCTCTATATCAAGAAGAATTTCCTAAATGTGTTGCTGTTCGGGTTCATTGGATGACCCCAGGCCTCTGGTACAATGAGAAAGGGAGGAGAGGAATTATATCTCTATTCACTTTCTCCACACCACACATAAATTTACTGACCTCTATTAGGTCCTAACTTACACTTTTTTAAAAAAAAATCAAATGTTGTAACCTTTCCTTGTAGGGGAGTTACTCCAGCCCCTGAATAATTTTTGATAGTCCTTTTTTTTGCTCCTTTCCCAATGCAATAATGTCCCTTTTGATATGTAGCAAGCAGAACTGTATACACTGTACAAAATGTGGTTATAACAGCACCACCAGTCTGTGTCATAGTGTTATGATATTGTTAGTTTTAATTCCGTAACGCTACCTAACATACAGTTCAATGTTCTGGCAGCTGCCACACACTGGTTTGACATTTTCAAGGGGCTATGTTTCACCAGGATCCCAAAAAACCCTTTCCTGGTTGGTCACTGCCAGGCCAGATCCTTTCATTGTATATGCAGTGGTATAGCAGAGCCACCACTACTAAAATACAGCTGGATATTAAGAAGACAACAATAATGACCATAGATAATTTACATCGTTTTAATGTGGCTACTGAAGACACTGAAATAGTTAAAATTTTGTGAAGTCGAAGGCTTTCATGGCTGGCATCCATAGTTTTTTGTGGGTTTTTCGGCTGCCAGCCACAGATGTTGGCAAAACGTCAGAAAGACACTCTTCTAGAACATGGCCACACAACCCAAAAAACCCACAAAAAACTATGAAGTTTTCCTATACCATGTCTCAGTCATTAATCAAAATGGAGACTGCAGTCAAGACATCAAAAGATGACTATAATGTGGAAGGGCAGCCATGAATGAACTATATAAGGTCCTCAAGTGTAAAGACATATTAAATACCAAGGTCAAAATCACCCAGGCCATAGTATTTCCAATTTCTCTGTATGGGTGTGAAAGCTGATATGTGAATAAACTGACAGGAGAAAATCCATTTGAAATGTGATGCTGGAGAAGATTCTATGGATTTCATGGATAGCAAAAAAGACAAATGAATGGGTCTTAGAATAAATCAAGCCAGAACTCTCACTGGAAGCCAGGATGACTAACCTGGAATGATTGTATTTTGGCCATATCATGAAACAATGTGACTCATTGCAAATGATGATGGCAAGAATCCTCAATGGCAGTTATGAATGCACACAGTTTCATATTCATGATCCCTATGTAGCTTAGGGGCTAAGTAGGGACCATGACAATTCCCCAATTTGCAGTTACTAGGAAGCAGTTGCTGTGACTGACAGATCTACGAGGGTTTATTCCCCTGTCATTTGGGATGCAGCTGGCAACTGTTTCCACCAAACCCTCTTGTGTGAGTGATCACCAGTATGAAGAGGAATTGTGACAGGGACCCATTTTCTTCTTGTGCTTGCACCAGATATCGCTCACAAGAGGGGGTAGAAATGATTCTCCACCACTGTTACCCCTCACTACTGCTGCTGCCCAGTAGCTGTTTGGCACATTTAGGGCCTAAGCAGACTGCCAGAAATAGT
Organism: Phrynosoma blainvillii; assembly: GCA_026167975.1. Taxonomy (NCBI): domain Eukaryota; kingdom Metazoa; phylum Chordata; class Lepidosauria; order Squamata; family Phrynosomatidae; genus Phrynosoma; species Phrynosoma blainvillii. The sequence goes on from JANUYF010000003.1 coordinate 253,877,810, forward strand.
GCACATTAAATTGAGGCACTGCCCTGGCTCAATGCTAGGGAATCATGGGAACTGTAATTTATTGTGGCACCAGAGCTCTCTGACAGAGAAGGTTCAGTGTCTCAGAAAAAAATACAATTCCCATGATTCCCTAGCACTGAGCCAGGGCAGTGCCTCAATTTAATGTGCACTATTTCTGGCAGTCTGCTTAGGCCCTTAGTTTGCCTCCTTAGCAAAAGCCTGTCTGACATGGGAGACCCTACCCATGTCAGGTACTGTCCCATAGCCTCTTGCTTCACAGGAGCATGCAATCCAACCATCATGGAAAAGTAATGTCGTGCTGGGCCCAAGCAGAGTAGTTGCAACTTGCTAAATTAGTGCAACTTGCAAAAGGACTGACTTTCCATGTTCTCATTGCTTTAGTGTATCTATGTTATTTAGGGCTAACAATAGGATTTAGATCCTTTTTTAAAAAAATCAGTCAAACATCCACAAAGAGAGACAGGGAAAGAGCTGGGCAGAGATTGATATTCCACTTCTTGGTTGTGATAGTTCTACTACTGCTTCACTCATACTATGAGGATTGCTCTGCCCTTTACAAATCTTTGGTGTGTTTTTTTAAAGCACATGTGGACAGACTTTTAATTCAAATTCAAAGTCTGAGTCAGAAAACCAGATCAACTGTTATACAGTCAATAGAGAACCTTGCAAGGGTCCTCTTCCAATCAATAAAAGCTTGATCAGGAGTGAAGCCCAGGAAGTTCACATTGCTTACATAGATCAAACATTTCTTCTTGTAAGTCACTAAGATCATAAGATATGTGTAAGATATATTACTTGTAAGTATATTGTACATGTAAGGTACACTTCAACTCTGCTGCTTAAATAATTTTAGCTCACTCAGTATAAACCAACTTATGATTCCAATGAAAAAACAGACATGGCCCATGAAACAAGGGAGGATGGATAATCAATTTTTATCACTGATATTATGAGCAGGACCAGTAGCTTTGGGTGAGTTATTGCTGTCTTTTTCTCCCAAGAATGGGTGTGTGTATAGGTGTTTAATCCCTCTTCAGCTGTTATATATCAGCCCAAACTAATAGGAACAGAAGAACAAAAGTTAGCTCAAACTACAGCCATACTTTCAGACGCTTTAAAGTAAATCTGGGTGTCCTGCTTCTAGATCTTTACCTGAACCTGCCCTGATTTTCTGAGTAAAGTTCAACCAACTGAAGAAACAAAACAAGCTAGGTTGGCACATCGTATCCCCCCCCCCCCCAGTGTCTGGTTATATGCTTTATCATTTTTATCAGAGTGACTCAGAGATGGCTTGTTACTGAGATTAATGCTTCAACACATGGAAGAAAGATCTGAACTGTCCACAGAGATTTCAGAGAATGAGTATAACTGTTTTTCTATCTGAATATAATAGTCAAGCCCTCCCTCTTTCCCTGTGCAACTGTTCTCCTTTGTTTGCTTCTGAGTTCTATACTACTCTTTAAGGAAGAGATTCTACTAAGTGTTGCTAGTTCAGAATCAACTCAGGCCCTGAGGTTTCCAGGTGAAAACATGAGACCCAGAGGCAGCCTCAGTGATGCCATTAAGTATTAAACATTAAGTACTAACCATGGTTGCTCATAGTGTCATTCAAACACAGACAGAGAACAATATGTCTATTTTTGGAAATTAAAACAGAAAGCTTTGCTAAACGGGCTGTTCCCAGATCAAAATAAAACAAGTGGGTTATTCTTTCTCAGGGAGGTGGGGGTAAGAAACATTTAATCTAACCTACTTGCTTCTAGCCAGAGGATGGATGCAGAGCAGAGTGGAGGGTGAACTCTGACACTACTACAACTGCGAGCAAAGGAGCAAGATAATTAAATAAATCCAAAGAACTCCCCTGGGGAATCTGCAAGCTGGAGCAGCAAACCAATTAAGGCTTACATATTGTAGCAAGCTTCTGCTTTACTAGCAATGCTGGAGATTTGCACAGAGCTTGCCCTCTTGACTGGAGCCGATCCCACCAAAACTGGAGAATTTGCACTCTAGCTTAATCCCTGGAGATGGCCCATGAAAACTGGAGACTCAGCGCCAAGAAGTGAGATCCAACAACCCTAATTCTACATCACTACTGATGGAGTGTAAATGCCTGCCAATGTAATTATGGAAGGCAGTGAAGGCTGCTCCCCCTGTGTGGCTCATTCTTCCTCCCCTTGCCTTGTACATCATAATACGTGGAGATGAGTGGGCACAGCTCCATTTCCCCAGCCACTGCATGGCTACGAGTGTGGGGATGTGGATGTGAGCACATTAAGGCTGATCTTGAACACTGAGTCCATAGCATAAAGCAGCTCCTTCCTCTTTTAGTGTCCATAAGCAGCTGGAAAGAATCCCCGCAGCTAATCAATGGCTAGATAATCAGAGCTGTGTCATTGCTGTACTCCAGAATGGGTGCCTTGTGGAAAGAGGTACTGGATATCTCCTTCCACAAGGCTCAAAAATGTATATATGCGATTGTAACCCACAATTACAGTTGCATATGTCACCAATATGATGGTGGCCTAAGTTGTCTCCCCTCCTGCTCAGTTCACTCTCATTCTTACCCTCTATTGTTCTTTTTTGTCTCTTATATTTTCCCAGCCCTGACTTTATAAACCACATTGTTCACTCTTAAAGCACACGTAGCAACACTCTACATGTTTTCTCAGAAGCAAGTCCCAGTGCACTCAGCAAAGCTTATTCATCAAGTCCCTTTTCAGTGTGTTTAGAACTGCAGCTTTAATTCTTCTGGTCTCACAATTTCTCTTCCCAAATAGTTTCAGCGGAGGGGCCTGACCATTTTAACAGCAAATTCAATGTGAGTTATTTCTTGCTGATTCTGAGGAAGGCTTGTGTCAGTAGGAGATGTGATGTAAGTCTCACTATAGCAGGATTTAAACATGCACAGGACTGTATTGTGTCAGTTGACCAAATTTTGCAGCCTGAAGCAAGGCTATTATCTGGAAGCATGGCTAGCTGAGATACCTTTCATCATAGCTGAGAAGGGAGCAGGGATGAGGGGTAAAATCCCCGGGGTCCAGAGCTCCAATGGACTTGGGCCTAACAGTAATAGAACAGACAATCCATTACAAAATAAAGTTTGCTATCTCAGCAGTTCAGGGAGTGGCTATAATGTCTGCTGTTCAGTTGGGAAGGGCAGTCATGCATCTTGCTCTGGGCTCAGTGCCAGCTCTCCATGGCCCTCCCTTCCATAATACAGGGATGAGAATATTTTTCCATCTCAACAGTGCTAATAAAATGTAGGAAGAAAGATGCATTCTTAGGACATTATCACACGTGGGCCAGTTTCGTTGTTAAAGAGATAATAAAGTGGAAATGAAGCATCCCGAAAAGAAAGTGAAAATAGAGCTTAATTACGCAAAAGCTTTTTGCACGTAATTACAGTAATAACGGAATTAAGTTAAAAGCGAAAGATGTTTTTAACTTTCATACACAAGTGAAAAGAACCCGTACATATACTGGAAATGGGTGTGTTTTGTGACAAGACTCCTCCTTTTCCAGGGCGAGTCTTGCATTTCCCAGGAGGAAATGTCAGACTGTCCTACATTTGGGGTCATGTCCTCCTGCACAGGTTGGGGTTAGGACCTCTCAAGAGAGCAGAGGAGGAGGAGGAGGCTGGCAAGGCAAGGCAAGGCAAGGCAAGGCAAGGCAAGGCAAGGCAAGGCAAGGGAGGGATTGAGAAGGGGAAACTGGAGGTAGCTCCCATGCCCCCCCATAAGCCTTTCCCCTTTGTAGGACCTGCAGGGCAGAACTTCATGGTGAGATGGATTTCCAAGTTGATCCACAAGCACACCCCACACTTGCACACACATCCACCCACAGTTGCTGCGAGGGAAGCTTCTTTCCCCTCCTTTTCCCTCTATCCCAAGTGCCAAACTTCTCCTCCATCCCAAACTTTTTTCTCCTGGGCTGCCTTCCCTTCCCTTCCCTGGCACTGAGAATGAGCCCAGGACTCTCTCTCCCTGGAGGCCACTCCTCCTCCTCCTCTTGGCCCTCCTCCAGGTTTTAAAAGAGAATTGTCCATGCGTATTTGCTTTTCACATTACAGTAAATGCGAAATTACTGTAATTTCGCAAATGCATTTCCTCGAAACTCCCGAAATTAAAAAGATTGCAGATAATACCACTTTCTGTCCAGTTTCTGTGCGATGTTGTGTGAAATTGTGAGGCACAAATTCAGTTTTTGTTTGGGATTTGTGTGGATTAACCAACAGATTTCCCCTGTGTGATAACATCCTTAGAGTGGATGCTGACTTTTTCTATTGAAGCCATCCGGTGTCCCTGCCATTGTTTACATCAGGGAGAAGTCAACACCTCATCTGATTATTTTGTCTCTTAGCTGAGGATCCAAACCGACTAGGAGTAAAAACTGGTCTTCCTTATTTAATTACATCTCTTGCAATATCCTGTAATTTATTAGGGGTAATGTGTTTCAAGCTGATACATTGGAAGCTTCTTGGTGGCAAGACCATTCAAAGAATTAGAGGGTAAACCTATTTTTAAAACAACAACAACACAAGATTAATGAAGAAATACATAACATAAATCCAAACACATTAGAAAGAAGCATAAACTGGCACTTTAATCCCAAATGATTTAGCAATAAAATCATCATCATTATTATAGGAATAACTGCATAATTCTTATTATAACAATAACACTTTTAATAATAAAAATGATTAGCTACTCATATTACAAACAAAGTTAGTCTGACATCAATACCCGGAAAGATTCTGGAGCAGATCATTAAACAGAGAGTCTGTGAACATCTGGAAGGTAATTTCATAATCACAAAAAGTCAACATGGGTTTCAGAGAAACAGGTCATGCCAGACAAATTTGATCTCTTTTTTTGATAAAATTACCAGCTTGGTAGATGAAGGGAATGCTGTGGATATTGTATATCTTGATTTCAGTAAGGCCTTTGACAAGGTTCCCCATGACATTCTTGCAAACAAGCTGGTAAAATGTGGGCTAGACAAAATAACTGTTATATGGATTTGTAATTGGTTGACTGGTTGAACCCAAAGGGTGCTCAACAATGGCTCCTTTTCAACCTGAAAAGAAGTGACCAGTGGGGTGCCACAGGGTTCTGTCGGGCCCAGTGCTATTCAATATCTTTATTAATGACTTGGAGGATGGTATTGGGGGCATAGTTATCAAATTTGCAGACGACACCAAATTAGGAGGAGTAGCTAATACCCCAGAGGACAGGATCAAAATTCAAAATGACTTGAACAGACTAGAAAGCTGGGCCAAAGCTAACAAAATGAAATTCAACATGGAGAAATGTAAGATACTTCACTTAGGGTGGAAAAACAAAAAGTACAGATATACGATGGGGGACACCTGGCTGAATGAGACTACGTGTGAAAGGGATCTAGGAATCCAGGTGGACCATAAGTTGAACATGAGTCAACAGTGTGATGCAGCAGCTAAAAAGGCCAATGCAATTTTAGGCTGCATCAGTAGAAATATAGTGTCTAGATCAAGAGAAGTAATAGTGTCACTCTATTCTGCTTTGGTCAGGCCTCACCTGGAACACTGTGTCCAGTTCTGGGCACCACAATTCAAAAAAGATGTGGAGAAACTGGAGCGTGTCCAAAGGAGGGCAACTAAAATGATGAAGGGTCTGGAAACTAAGCCCTATGAGGAATGACTTAGGGAGCTGGGAATGTTTAGCCTGGAGAAGAGAAGGTTAAGAGGTTATATGATAGCCGTGTTTAAATATTTGAAGGGATGTCATATTGAGGAGGGAACAAGCTTGTTTTCTGCTGCTCCAGAGACTAGGACCCGAAACAATGGATGCAGGCTGCAAGAAAAGAGATTCCACCTCAACATTAGGAGGAACTTCCTGACAGTAAGGGTGGTTCGACAGTGGAACACACTCCCTCATAGAGTAGTGGAGTCTCCTTCCTTGGAGGTCTTTAAGCAGAGGCTGGATGGCCAACTGTAGGGGGTGCTTTGATTAGGAGTTCCTGCATGGGAGGGGGTTGGACTGGATGGCCCTTGTGGTCTCTTCCAACTCTATGATTCTATGAAAGTAACTCACCCTGGCCAGATGAAGTCTAGTCTCTTTGTCCTATCAGCACTGGGCAAAACCTCAAGACCTCATTCTAAGCAACTTGTCTGCTGCAATGTTCAGCCAGTTAATTTATAGATGGCCTGTCTAGCATGTAGTTTTTATTGCATGAAAAAAGAAAGTCAAAATGGAGTGGGGGAGTAGCAGCTTTCTCTTGTCTCTCTGCATGACATTGTAGCACTTCTATTTTCTTCCCAAGGGAGATGGTCATAACAGTTTGTCTTTTGTTTAGCTGGAAAAATCCATTTGGTAAAAGGCACACTTTTATGACCTTCTCCCTTGGGAAGAGAATGGAAGTGCTATGGCAGCATGTGGACAGGTATGGAGAATGTTGCTACTCTCCCACTCTGTTTTGACTTTTTTTTTTCTCTCATGTGATAAGGTTATAGGATTTCCAGGTCAGGATTATCCCAGGCCCTGATATTTCAAGGCCAAAACCTGAAACCAGTGGTGTCACTAGGGGATGCTGGGGGCTCAGACCACATCAGGTGACACTTTTAAGAGGGAGTGACACCACTGCTCCTCAAACACCTACCTTTTTGGCGGAAGTGGGCTGTGGCATTCATCTGCTTCTCTTTAAAATGCTTTAAGAGATGGTGGGAGTGGAGTGAAGCTCAGTGCGGGAAGAAAGGAGAAGCACCAGAAATTATAAAATTCAAATTTAAAATTTTAATTTTTTTTAAAAAATGATTTTTTTTAAAAAAAATCTTTTTAAATTTTCTTGAAAAACATTACATTTAAACCACATCTTCACTGTATATATGTAAAACATTTAGGTTGTGTATATGATATTGTAATTTTAATGTATAATTTTAATTTTGCTAGTTTATGTCACAACTATTAGCATTACATTCAGTGGTATATGGGAATTATGATTTACGAGTAACATTACTGCAAAAAAGCATTACTAAGGATTCTGTATGGTGTGAAATGGGAGGAGGTCAATGGGGGTGGTGGTGACACCATGAGTTACCATACTGGGTGACACCAACCCTCGGGACGCCACAGCCTGAGACTGGGGCAGATGCTGATTACATCATACATGCAGACCCTGGTGATGTCCTTAAGCAGTATGCATTAAGCAGTAACCACAGTTGCTCACATATAGGCAGAACCTATTTTCCTGGTTGGAAATTAAGTATCTTTGCAGAGTACAACACTTAATTTAAATCATTTGTATGCAAAACACATCCAACTTCACATCCAACTAGAACTCTCTTTGGCTGACTGGGGGTTTGCATGCAGCCGTGTCTCTCATCTGGAGAGAGACATGACTGCATGAAAACCAAAGAGTTTTAACCTTACCTGCTGCTATGAAAACTGGAGAATTTTGATCCTTACCTTTTGCCTCAAGACTACCCACCAAAATTGTGGACTTTAGGTGGTGCCCTGAGAGGTGGTGCCCTGGTAACCCTAGTTGTAACCCTCAGCCCTTTTAAAATAAATGATCTGGTCTTGCCAAAAAAATGTTGTGGATTTTCAGCATGTTCCTTCCTGAGATTCTCCTCCTGGAACTCATACCCCTGATTTGAAATGTGACACATGTTGCTGGACAGACATTCCCTTACTGTATACATGCCAACATTGACACTTCTCTTATTTCTGGCTGGCTTTCCCTACAAGCCCTTTACACTTAACAGCTGGTTAGGGGATTTGCCCACATTCATTCACCAGTCCACATTATCAAGGGAGCAGACACCTTTGCTAAGTTGGAAACTTTGCTTCTTTAGAGTGCAGTTTCCAGAATCCCTACTGTCAGCTAGCTGGGAGATTTGGGGAGCTCTAGTCCAAAGAAATAATGGTATCTATCTCTCCATCTGCTGAGAGTGACCTTTCTGTCTGTAAATGGGATGGGAATGAATCTGATCTCCTAGCAGTAGAGAAAATAACTTGGGACAGGGAGGAAGATTTCAGTTGACAAGTGCAGCCAGAGAAAGGCTCAGCAACCTGGCTTCCTCTTTTAATGCCCAGTCACAGACTTCGAAAACTGCTTTTCTTTTTTAAAAAATGGAAAGAAGAAACACTGTTGCATATCCTTTTTGCAGGGAACATGCATAGATGGGTGTGGAATGGAAAGGGACTGATCAAGACTCTGATAAAGAAAGTTTAAGTTGCTATGACATTGATTCAGGAATTTGGTAGGAGAATAGGGTGATTTATGTTCTATCTAAGAGAAAGCAGAGAATATGGTAGGTAATTGTTTCAATGAACACCCAAGGAACCAAAGACAGCAACGCCAGGAGGTTGAACATGCAACCCTAGGCAGTTGTCTTTTTATGATGGCCAGTTTTATGCCTATAAAGGTTTTACACAGTATAGGTATATTTCAATATTTGACACACTCCTGCACATTTCTTTGTCCATTTGAAGGGCTTCTGAGAGGAGAAGCTGCTATGCTTGGATCAGCTCTTTTTTCATGATATACTCGTTTGCCTTTATCAGATTCACTGCAGAACTGGAGCTTTTGTTGTGTTGGTATACGGGGAAAAAAACCCCAAAACAAAACAGGCTGAAGCTCAAATAACACAACATATGTTTTCTATTTGCCATGCAAAACTATTTCTCTCTATGATTTATTTCTCCACCTGAACAAAATTATGTTTATTATAGGTTTATTTCAATTTCCTCAGCATCTCCAGATCTGCCGTGTGTATTGTGTGTATGTGGCGAGGGGAGGGGGGCAGCACACACTGTAAACAGCTAATGATTTTGGTCAGAGAAATCATCTTTGAAAAACAAATTTACAACAAATCCAACTTCCCTCCATGCATACAAATGAAAAAAGGCTGTTATACTAGAGAGCAGTCTTCAATCTCCTCCAGACATCTCAGATTGAATGCTGGGACTGACAGCTATGAAACACTGCAGGAGGATGCATGCATACATTTGGATGCGGTATGGTCATGCTTTGTTCTGTCAGGGGACATCCAGAAGTGCTGTTGGGACCATAGTAAGAAGCCTCCTTGGCTGTCTTTCAGAATCACTAATTCACAGAATGAATCCACTTGCTTACCATCATCAGTGTGATCAAGAGAGCCCATAATACTCTACACACTCTGAAACAAATTAATTACCATGGCTGAATGGGCAAGTAGAGTTTCATAAGACTTACTTATGGGTTCATAATGAAAAATGCATAGACTGTGGTTTAAAGAAAGGGGCTCTCTTCCAGCTGGTTATACAAATCTGGGCAAAGACAGGTGAGCCTATTATGTTAGGCTGGCTGAGTAGTCTTAGTCGTACTAATCTGCTGCTAAAGAATATGTTGCTATTTGGGTAATATGAGAGTTTACCAAAGTAAGCTTTTTCCTATACGACATTTTGTTCAAGGGGGTTCTGATCTTGAAAACCTGCACTGGGTAGTCAAGATATTGATTAACAGCAACAATAATTACAATAACAATAGCACACTCTCCCATGTATTGTAATTATGACTGGGATATGTAGAATGCGACGTTTTAGCATTTCTTTACATCTCTCATTAACTGACTCATCTACACATGGGGAAGACAAGGTGTTGTGATTATGTTTGCTTCTTAAAACTTTTGTAGACATGATTGTCAAAGGAGCATCCCTCTTCTGGCTACTAGAGGTGTCAGGAAGAGATGAAAGGCCAAAAGTGTATTTCTCTATGACTTTAGAGCTTGTTTTATGGAGTAAAGAAACTGGTTGACACCAACTGCCTGTTTTAATATAATCTAAGGACCTTATCCCACGCTGCTCTCAAAAGTGGCAAGAAAGCGATATGAGCATCATATGAACTTGTGCTCATCTACAATATGGTGTCTCAAAATCACAACCTTCCACTCATCCATTCCTCCACAGAATGCTTCAATACAGCAGAAAGAGTAAATTGCAATGAAATATTATTGTGGTTGTTGCTGTGTGCCTTCAAGTCGTTCCGACTTACAGTGACTAGAAGGTGAGCATATCACAAGGTTTTTAGGCAAGATCTTTTCAGAGGCATGTTATCACTGCCTTCCTTTGAGTCTGAAAGATTGTTACTTGTGCAAGGTCACCCAGTGAATTTCCATGGCCATGCAGGGATTCAAACCCTGGTCTCCCATAGTTCTGCTTCAGCACTCAAATTACTTCACCTCACTGGCTCTCAATTACAAGAACATAAAAGAAGCATTGCTTCTAAGCATAATAATAATAATAATAATAATTATTATTATTATTATTATTATTATTATTTATACCCTGCCCCCTGTCAAACAATCTTACAACAATCAAAGTTCCATACAAATGTGATTAATAGCATTTTGTTTTCATTAGTAACCAGCTACTTGCTTCTGGTAGGTCCATGCACCAGACAGGAAGATGGCAGCCTTATTTAGAGGCATTTAAAGATAATACTAGCTTTGAACATGGAGGTTCTGTCCTTAATGTTAGCCAAGTTCAGTTGTTACTATAAAAAACAACTCCACAGACCACACCATGGATCTGATAAAGTTAGCTGAGATCAATGAAGGCTTCTGCCAAATAAAACTTGTTAGTCTTTAAGGTACCCCATGTGAATATTTGTTGTTTCTCTTTTGCAATGTCATTATCTTCCACTCGTTTATCTGTTTCTTTGGAAATGGATGTTTCCAAAGTAGACTCCATGGCATAAAGACTTTGCTTTGACCCAGTGAAACAGCTAGTTCTGCTTCCCCCCTGCCATATTGATGCACTAACTAGTTATAGGTTTAATATGTATAGAGATTCTGTAGCACTTTTGAGACTAACTGATAAAAAAGGGAAAAGAAGAGGTTTGTAGCATGAGCTTTCGTAGACTTTAGTCTATTTCTTCAGATGCTTATGGTGGATTGAAAGCCAGGGACAGACAGCGTGCAGGAGTTTAACTGAAGATAACTGAAGAGGTTGGTTATTGCAGGTTCAATCAGCATGAGTAGAACCCATGAGCTCTACATGATATGTAGTTTGCAAAGGGCTCCCCGCACAGAGGTCCTTAGGAACAATATTCCATTGTTTGCACTTGTTGAGAAAGAAGGTATCCGTCAGTATCTGGGCAAGTTTCTTGAAGAGGCTGATGGATTTCCACTTCATTTGGCTAAATTTGGTGCTTTCCATAGTGGAAGAATTTAAAGTTATAGCTGTGTTAGTCTGTACAATTAATATGTATAGGGATTTTGTAGCACCTTTGAGACTAGTTATAGGTTTGTTAGGCTGTAGCCCACTAGTGCAATCATATATTGCCTACGCAGAAGAAAGCTGCATTTAATGCAATGGGGTTTATCCGGGTGCTGGGTGAGAATTCTAAATGCAACTCCCTAAATTGCAGATCCCAGGATTCCACATAGGATGTTTCCATAGCATTTAAAGTGCTATAACTGTGTAAATCAGAAAGGGCTCCAGGTGACCTGTGTGCTTGCTCAGTCTGCTGCAGAGGAGCAGTTGATGGGCAACTAGAAGGCCTTGACTGTCTTTCTTTTTGGTTCCCTTCACTTTTAGTTGAATAAAAACAGCCTTTCAGGCAGAGCAGGCTGTGACCTATGGGCCACATGTGCTTCCTTCCCTTCCTCCCATTTAATTTAACTGAAAAAGCCCCCCTGTGCCCTCTAGAGGATCTACTGAACAATTTTGCTAGGTTAGGCTATATTTCAGAGGAATGAACTGGGAAAACCACCTCTAAATATTCCTTGCCTAAGAAAACGTTATGAAATTCATGCGGTCGCCATAAGTTGACAGGTGACCTAAATATGTATGGCAGGAGTGGGCAACTATGGTCCAATAGATCAAACCTGAGCCCACACAAAGTATGTCATTCCAACACTAAAGTCTAACAAATCAGAAACACTTACACACAGTTTCCAACACAGCACTCTCCCTGCCCTGATGACTAGAGAAGAAGCACCAGGCTCTGAAATCTGGGAACCCTAGAAGGAAGATAATAAAGACATAACAATCTCTGCTCCAAGGTAACAGCACCATGTCACATTTACAAGATTTCTGTCCACACACATAGCTTTGAAACCACAAGCTCAGTTTCATTTCTGTTGTGCTAATGAAGCACTTGGAAAAAATATTTTTTGGGAGCACAACTCCTAGGATTCCCCTGGCTGTACTAGCTGGGGGATTCTGGGAATTCCAGCCATCAGAAACAAGATTTCCAAGCTCTTTTGCTATCAGGTTTGGGTTCTGCCAGTAGTGTTTGATATTAGTACCCCCATCACCACTCTGTGAAAGTCTCTCCACCTAGTTTGTTTATGAGATACTTCAGAAATGTTCACATCAGGTAATTTCAGATACCTCGTTTGAGAGAATCTGAAGTAATAATGTCACTGTAGGAGAACTTTGCTACCCTATAAAGAAGCATGTGAATTGATTGGAAGCCGAAAATGAAAATGTTCCTCTTTCTGTATAGATGCTATTTTCTTGGCAAATGATACATAGCCAACAGAAGTTTCTGCAATACAGTCAAGGCGGATAATTCTGGTGCACAATGTATTTGTGCCTCAAATCAGCAGTAACTTGCATTACACTCAGAATGCAGATAATCTTCCAAAAGTAATACACATCATTTGTGTTTCTTAGTTTTAGCCTTCTGTGGGTGAATACACGCTTCACACTTTTTATGAAGTGTCAACAACACCATGTCAGATCTAGGGAGATTCATAGGCATGCTGCTACAAAAATGGAAAACAATATAATATGTTACACTAGAGGTGCAAAAGATTCTAGACAGTCATTTGAGGATACATGCAAGATTTGCCCTTAAACTGAGCGGTTTAGAAAATGTGCAATTTAGATTTATCTCTACAGAAGGGAGATCCAGATGAAAATAGCTGAGCTAGTCATATGATTAAAGGCAACCCCCTGTATTTAGACAATGCAGAGGATATTATTTCACCCAGTGCGAGGAAGGGTGCAAGCCCCAGGCCCAGAAACCATAGAAAGGAGTGTAAGCACAGAGGAACTGACACCCAGAAAAAAATGCAAGATCAAGTTGATTCTTCAGTGTAATTTTACCTTTTGGTATATGAAGAAGGAATAAATACAGCAGGATGCAGGATGATTCCATCAGTCTTAAATTTTCTGTTTATTGATACACATCAAGCAAGTCTTGTTTTCTAAACACCTTATTTTGAATGATTTTAATAGGAAAAAAGCTCCACATTAATGTAAAATCCCTTTGGCATGTCAGTTTAATATGGATTTATAAAGTATTTTAAAATGCATGCTGGCAGCTGGAAAGAGCTTAAAGGCTCTCCTGAAGCCACAGGTATTGCATTTTAATGTACACATCAGAATTTAATATATCATCTCCCTATAATTTACATCATCACACCAGGAGTATGGATCTCTGCATATTAAAGAAAGATATGAAAATATCCAGGTTTACTGAGGATTATTTTGTTATGCCAATAAAGTACCTTATCACCTTAAATGTACATCTCTTATTTGGGTTAAAATGGGTGTTCTGTCACAAATCCAAGTAAGGATATGCCATAATGCCAAGATTATCTGGACGTTACACTTAACAAGCCTTCTTAGTTTCATGGGGCAGCACTTAACACAGGTGCTTAACATGGAAAATGTTATTGGACATTAATGTTTGCAAGTGTTCAAATGCTGGCAATTGTTTTGAAAGAATCAAGCCTAGTGTTGGCCAGCAGAAGGTTTCATATCAGGTGGACTGGCAGTCCAGCAATAGGTTTGGGTCTAAAATAAAGCTCAGACTCTCTATTAAAATAGAGAGTTTTCTGGTGCAACCATCTTAGGACAAACTTTGTTGTTATGTGCCTTCACATCATTTCAAACTTCTGGTTGCTCAAAGGTGAATCTATCACAGGTTTTCTTGGTGAGATTTATTTAGAGGGGGGTTGCCTTTGCCATCCTCTGAGGCTGAGAAAGTGTGTCTTATACAAGATCACCCAATGGGTTTAATGGGGATTCAAACCCTGGTCTCCAGAGTTGTAGTCCAATGCTCAAGCCACTATACCACACTAGCTCTCTGGGACTTAGTGCAGCCATTTCTGGATTGCCAAAGACAGAAGAAATATACGGTTGCCCCTCCTTTTTCATGGGGGATCCGTTCTGGAAACCGCCCCCCCTCGAAAAAGGAAAAATGCAAATATTCAAGCCCTATTGGTTTGAATGGAGGTGCGTGCCCATGGGGGTGAGCGGATATGCGCTGTGGGCAAGCGCCCCATTTTGTGCCTCTCTGTTCGTCCCTTGCGGATAAGCGAAAGTTGCGGACTTCAAGTCAGCAAAAATGGAGGGACAACTGTATAACCAAAATAGACACAGGTGTGCAAAAGTCTATACATATGTCTTTATATGAACATTTGGAAATTGTTACTTTAATTAAAAAAATAGAAAAACAATATATTTCACTATAGTGGGGAAGACTGTGATCAAGGGCCCTTTCTCACTAATTAATTATAGCAATTTAACTGCCATGAAAACAACCTTTAGAATCCTTGGATTTGTAGTTTGGTGAGGCACTAGAACTCTCTGGACAATAATTCTAAATTCAAACTCCCTAAATTGAAAATCCCAAGATTCCATATGGGATGTTGTCATGGCAGTATAAAATGCTATAATTGGAACAGGCTCCAGGTGACCTGTGTGCCTGCTGAGTCTGTTGCAGAGGAGCAGTTGATGGGGAGCTAGAAGGCCTTTGCTCTCTTTCCTTTAAGTTCCCTCCACTTTTCCTTGGACAAAAACAGCCCTTCAGACAGAACAGGGATGAGCAAAGTGTGACCCATGGGCCACACATGGCCCCGTCCCCCATTTAATTTAATTGAAAAGGCTCCCCTGTGCCCTCTAGATGACTGACCAATTTTGTAGTGTACTGAAAATTTTTGTTTGGCTTCCTACAAGCTGCTTTAGGTCAAGAAGAATAGCTTTTTCACAAATGGAAGCCCACTCACCCCACAAGCCTAAGCCACATTGTGAGTGGAAAACCTGGCCTCCTGTGGCCTCTAGTTGGAGAGAGGGGATTTTTTGTTGTTGTTCTGAATGAAGGACAGGCCCACCAGACCTTGGGGAGTTGCCCATCCCTAAGATAGGAAATGACTGAAATGAAGGACTGTTTATGCAAAATAGGAACCATGGCCACCCTAGAGAAATGGCATTCCTCAGCTGGGTCACAGTTGGTAAAGCAGGATGGGAAAGCAATGTCTGATGCTACCAGTCTGCATCCACTTCTTATCAACCAGCTCCTGATTTATATGGAAGACTCTTCTTTCCTTACAGGTACCCATTATTTTTGTTTCTGGTATGAAGCGGTATATAAATGAAGCTGCTTTGCTTTGCTTTGCTTTATTGCACATATGATGATGACCACCTGTTATTTCTAGTGCTGCCATACCAAAATCATGCCTTGTTTCCATATGTGTCAAATTATTCCAAAACATAAAACTATTACTTTTGATTTCAACCACTCATTCAAGAATTGCAAAATGGCTAGTGATATCTATACTTAAAACCAGCTTTTCTGATATTATTTGCTAATGTGTAAATCAATTTATGTGGCAAATTTATAGGGATATGGAATCCCGCAGTATAAGCAAAGAAAAGAAAAGTATAAACCAAGTAATCTAATCCAAAGCGATGTGGGGGTAATATTTCTAGGTGATTTGGTTGGTTGTAGTGAGAATTGTTGTTGGTGGTGGTAATTGCCCTCAAGACGATTTCGAGCCATGGTGACCCTGTGGATGAGACATCTCCAAGACCCCCTGTCCTCCACTGCTCTGCTTGGGTCCTGCAAACTCATACCTGTGACCTCCTTAATACAGTCCATCAATCTAGAATATGTCCATTCTCTCTTTCTGCTTCCCTTCACCTTTCTTAGCATTATTGCCTTTTCTAATGAGTCATGTCTTCTCATGATGTGTTCAAAGTACGACAGCCTCAGTTTTGTCATCTTGGCTTCCAGGGAGGTTTCTGGTTTGATCTGTTCTAGGACCCATTTGTTCACTCACTAGTTACAATGAGAAATTTTGTTGTTGTTAACTGCCCTCAAGTCAATATTGACTCATGGCGATCTGATGGATGAGACATCTCTAAGACAACCTGTCCTCCACTGCTCTGCTTGTGTCCTGCAAACTCATACCTGTGCCCTCCTCAATAGAGTCCATCAATCTAGAATATATCCTTTCTCTCTTCCTACCTCCCTCCACCTTCCCCAGCATTATTGTTTTTTTCCCCCCCCAAAGAGTCTTCTCTTCTCATGATGTGTCCAAAATATGACAGTCTCAGTTTGGTCATCCTGGCTTCCAGGGAGGTTTCCAGCTTGATTTGCTCTAGGACCCATTTGTTTGTCCTTTTGGCTGTCCATGAGATCCTCAGCATTCTTCTCCAGCACCACATCTCAAAGGAATTGATTTTCTTCCTACCATCTTTCTTAACTGTTCCGCTCTCACATCCATACTATGGTAACAGGGAATATAATGGCTTGTATGATTCTAACTTTTGTGCTGAGTTGTATATCTTTGCATTTTAGAATCTTTTTTAGTTCTTTCATAGCCACCCTCCCCATTCTTAGTCTTCTTCTGATTTCCTGGCTGCAGTCCCCATTTCTATCAATGTTTGATCCCAGGTATGGGAATTCTTTTACTATTTCTATTTCTTCATTGTCTAGGTTGAACTTGTGAAGGTCCTCGATGGCCATTATTTTTGTTTTCTTTATGTTCAACATTAAGCCTGCCTTTGCAGTTTGGTCATCTTGGCTTCCAGGGAGATTTCTGGTTTGATCTGCTCTAGGACCCATCTGTTTGTCCTTTTGGCTGTCCATGGGATCCTCAGCACTCTTCTCCAGCACCACATCTCAAAGGAATTGATTTTCCTCCTATCTTCTTTCCTAACTGGAAATGTTGCTCCAGTTCAAAAATTAGTTCAGTTTGAATGTGGCAATGTCACATCTATGGAGATTCTCAGATATTTAAAACAATGGCAAAACTGGCACAATCTCCAGTTTCAAAAAGTATTGTTAACCAAGCGAAACTGATATGGAAACCTCCAGTGTGAGCTCTTTAACCAGCAGGGGTCTCTCTTGCTACACTCAGTAGGATGCTGTTCTCTGCTGGGCTGGCTAGATAGTTCACCTATGCTCAGGAAAACAGAAGAGATAGATGAGGCTTGCATTTGGGACCAAAAGCCGCTCCCACAAGGACAGTGAATAAAGAATTCCTTAGGATTTTATATGGTTCTTCTATAATCAATTTCTTCACCAATGCACAAGTTATCCAATAAGAAAGGTGAAACCTCTTACATTAAAATACTCACCCAAATCCTCTCTTCCCACTGTAGGGAAACAGTTGACAGGTATGTTTTAGAAACTGATGACGATAATGATACTAAACCCAAAATCATGACAAAAATATGTGGTGTCTCTTTATTTCACTAAATGAAAAAGAGGAAAGCAAGCAAAACACATATTTTCTTGTTTGTACCGAAAGCCAACATTTTAAAGACAATTGCTTGTGGTTTGTCCCATTACAACACCGTGGTAGTTCAAGAGTTCACTATTTTAACTCTTTTAAAAATGAACACTATAATCTGATTCATGTTTACTCAGAAGTAAATATATGTTGAATTCAATGGCCCTTACTTGCACTTAAGCAGCTACAAAACTGAGGACTAAAACTCTATTCCTACATTTAGTGAAGTTGGTTAAGCAAAACATTTTAAATCTATTTCATCATGTATACTCAGATGGGCTAAAGACATTTTCCATCATTGTATGCTGCACCAGAGTTTGTCTGCTCTTGAAAGCTAGACAGAATCAGGCCTGGTTAGTACTTGGATCGGGGGATCTCCGAGGAATAGCAGATGCTATAAGCTATATTTTAGAGAAAGGCAGTGGCAAACCACTTTGGAGTATTCCTTTGCTAAGAAACCCCTATGAAATTCAGGGAGATCCACATATACACACATCCCATGGACCTTATCACACGCGGGCCACAAAGCGATAAGAAAGCGAAATAAGAATAAATCCAGGAATAAACCGAAAGAAACCCCTCTCTGAGGACGTTCTGCTCGGAGTGCGGACCCTGTGCCGGCTTGGGAAGGGGTTTGGGGGACAGCCGGCTTGGGAAGGGGTGTGTTTGACAGCCGCGGAGCGCAGGCGGGGGCGAGGAAAAGCTCCACAATACGTATTGTCTTTTCAAACTGATAAGGTCCTTACGATAAAAGCGAAATGATTCCCGTCGCGCACTTGTACTTCCTGAAGAAACCGAAATACAAAAGATCTCGGTTCTTGCCGCATTCTGTCGGGTTCTGTCGGGGTTCTGAGTGACGTTGTGTGGACACACGGAAAAATAATACGTATCAGGTCAGGATTTCGTTTGGGTTCTGACTGCTTTGGGCCCCGTGTGATAAGGTCCTTAGACACCCACCCCAATCCTCTACTTCATTATTACCCAGGATCTTGAAGTCCCTTGCTTCAGTTTACCTTTCTGTGCTATGGGTTGCTGCTGGAGCAAAAGAATGTGTGTTCAAAGAAATGCTGCTCCATTCCTCAAATCTTGCATTTGTAGAAGTGCAAAACAATGCCTCTAGGAAGGTGGTCATTGTGTGGAACCCTCCTCTTTGTGATACATTGCCCTTATGGGATTAGGTTGCTTGGCTTGTTTGTTGGATTGTGAATTTCCCAGAAAATCCATATTCCTTGCTTATTGTACACCTACTGCAAGCCAGATGCACCCCAGGTATATTTCCCATTGGGGCTGATGCTTGCCAAAAATTAATGCAGGCACTTAGGCCCATTATTGGATTTTCTTGATGGCAAATCCAGCATCTGGATTTTATCCCTTTTATTTTCAAGCAGCAAGGTATTTGCATAAAACAGCTGTCACATCAAAGAAAACAGTATTTTTTGAGGCCACTTCTATGACATGGACGGGATGAGTTTCTTCCCTTCTTTCCACCCCTGCATCTTTCCCAGCATCTTGTCTCCTTTCCCCCATAGTCTTCAGGAGCAAAATGGATGGGAAGTAAAGAGACGAGAGACAGTGCACGACATGTGTGGGGTTTGTATGTCTCTTCTAACTCCTCCCATTCCTGCCTTCTGTTTCTTCTAATAATCACTCAAACCTGAGATAATTCAAGAAGATTTAATCCTAAATGTAGTGGTAATATCTTTATTAGGCCAACCAAAAGGCACAAAAGACACCACCACCAACATAGGTGTTTTCATCAGTACAAAATGCATGGGTATATATTTATATATGCATGGGTATATATTTAGAGAGAGAGAGAGAGAGGTTTCCATCCTTCATTCATTTATTTTATTTCTATTCCACCTTTCACTCTGCACAGGATTCAAAACAGTTTACACTATTTAAAACAAACTAAACAACTAAAACAACTAAAAACTATTAATACAAAAGATAAAATACATCTAAATCACCATTCTATTTTTAAAACGCATATGTTAAAACACACACATTTAAATCAATAATATGAGACACAATACCCTCTACTAAAAGTCTGATAAAGGGACCTGCAAACTCTGAAAGCTAAAGGTGATGTGTTTTGTGCCTTTGGGTTGGCTTAATAAAGGTATCACCGCAGTATGGACTTCAATTTCTGTTTTATGGCCAGCAGTGCTACTCCTGCAGTTAAGAAAAAGACTTAAGAGATTCATTATTGCATGTGTTTTTTCTATATTGTAGCCCACTTCTTTGGATATAATTTTCCAAACAATAGCCCAGATTGAGTTTCAGTATAAAAAGAAGGGGAGGCAGTAATCTTGTGACACCTTTAAAAATTAACCAATTTTAACTTGAACCTTTGTGGATTACAGTCTGTTTCTTCAGATAAATTGCAGATGTGATGTCTATAGCAGATATGATTTTAAAAAAGGTTTAGGGGGAAGGTATAAATAAAGTTGTTGATGATTTTATTTATTGAACATTAAAACCAATTTTAATGCACATTTTTGAAGTCCTTAAAAACTGGTAAGTCTTCTCAATTTTAGCACTTTATCAGTATGCCATGAGATGATAAAGGCTGAAAACCACTTGGTTATAGGGCCTATTATTTTACACCAGCGTGGTATAGTGGTTTACACATTGGACTACGACTCTAGAGACCAGGGTTTGAATCCCAGCTTGGCCATGGAAACCCACTGGGTGACCTTGGGCAAGTCACACACTCTCAGCCTCAGAAGATGGCAATGACAAACCCCCTCTGAAGAAACTTGACAAGAAACCCCATGATAGGTTTGCTTAAGGGTCACCATAAATCGGAAACAACTTGAAGGCACACAATAACAACATTTTCTTTATAGTGATGTATGTGATGGTATTAGTATGATGTTTTCCAACAAGCAAGGTTAAGTTTATTTGGTATAAAAGAGGAAAAGCAAATTGTGTGTGAGTACAAGTATCTTTTACATGTCCATCTTACAAAGGCGCCTAGGAAATCTTGAAGAGATGGAAGCAAAAGGAAACTCAAAATATTCTCTTTCTATATATTTTTAAAGGTTTAGAAAAAAGACAAGTGGAGATATTGAGAACAGGTTTGGCTAACTCACTTAAATAAAGAGGAGGGAATAGTTGCAAGAGGACAGTGCAGGTAAGAAAAAGAGGGAAATGAGTAGAACAAGAGAGAGAGAGAAAAGAGGATTGCATCTGGCTGTCTGCTCTCCTTACTCTCTGCAGATTGCAAGTCCATAAAACATAGACAAGAGGAAAAAAAGAGGCACTCTCTTGTTAATGACCATTGCTTCTCAACAGGGGGGAGAGAGGGTCCTCTTGGATAAATCAATGTTGGTTTCTTGGCCTTCACTTCAGGCTTCCCTGAGTTTTGTATTATGTCTTGAGAAAATTATGTTTTGTTTTGTTTTTTACTTCCTTTCTCTCTCTGAGGGCCCAATTTCTCTGTATAGTCATCAGAGGAATAATAACCCTTAGGAAGGCTTTATAAAAGGAAAAAGGAAAAAAAAATGTCTTTGTCGACCCTTAGGTTCAAGCTGGTTTTGTTAGACATTGCTGTCTAAGCCTTGTCAATAAAACACTGTTCTCTCTCACACCCATTCACCTCTTTAGAGTTCCTTTTTTTTGGGGGGGGGGTATATTTTTGCAGTGAAACAGCATGGCATACTGTTTGAGTCCTGGACTAGGACTCCTGGAGACCAGGGACTGAATGTGATTCAACCATGGAAACCTACTTGGTGACCTTTGGCAACTCTTTCAGCCAGGAGGCTGGCAATGGCAAACCTCTGCATAAAGCTTGCTGAAAATATCTATCTCCTTGGACAGGATCCCTATAGTCAGACTCAACCTGAAAACATGTAACAACAGTAAAGATTTTTGTAGCAAAAACTCAGAGGAAAGGATATCTGGACAGAAAAGCAATGCAAATCAGAGCTTGATGAAATCAGCAGCTTCCATCTTATTACATTTATATTTAGAATAAGGAAGGAAACGGATTCAGGCTCCCACAGAGATTTTAATTTAACTTGCATTTTAGAAAACGGCTAATTTTTGTCAAAGGTTAGTAGGCTGACACCTGATAATTGGTTATAAATTTTCCTTATACTTCATCTTTGTATTCATTGCCAACTATTTATTAATACATGATCCACGTTTTTACCTTACTCAGCAGTCAAATAATATGTGTGTTCACTGTTACAGAGGCATGATCAGCAGTTGCAAAACTGAAGAGGAGAGGAGCCATGGATCCCCTCAGATCACAACTGCTCAAGGCTTAGCATCTTCAGTGTTTTCAGAACTGGGGGCCTTTGCAGACTGCCAGAAATAGTGCACATTAAATTGAGGCACTGCCCTGGCTCAGTGCTAGGGAATCATGGGAACTGTAATTTATTGTGGCACCAGAGCTCTCTGACAGAGAAGGCTCAATGTCCCAGAAAAAAATACAATTCCCATGATTCCCTACAACTGAGCCAGGGCAGTGCCTCAATTTAATGTGCACTATTTCTGGCAGTCTGCATAGGCCATGGGACAACTTAGATTAAACATACAGTACATTTGTGGATCCACAATATTTTACCATTTACAGTGGGCCCTTGGTTTCTGCTTGGGTTTGGTTCCAGGACCCCCCATGGATACCAAAATCAGTGGATGCTCGTCCCATTATATACAATGGTATAGTGAAATGGTGTCCTTTACATAAAATGGTAAAAACAAGGTTTGCTTTTGGAATGTGTATTATTTTTTTGAATATGGATAGTTGAATCCATGGATAAAAAAAATCAGTGGATATAGAGGGCCGACTGTACTTGTACTGTGGTAATGCTGTTTTCTTTTGAGCAGCAGTATAGCAGACAAACTGATTGTACATTAGCATCAGAACTTGGAAAAGTTATTCTTGGATTTCAGCTCCCAGAATCCCCAGCCATCATGGTAGCTGAGAAAGTATGCAGTCTAAAACATAACATTTCCAAGCTCTGGTCCTATCCCACCAATGATTTAAAGCAGCTTTCCCCAACCTGGTACCTTTCAGATACGTCGGACTGAAAGTCCCACCATCCCCAGTCCACATGGCCACTGGGAAAAAGCTGGTTTAAGTGCTTACATCAAAGTCTGTCAGCAATTACCAGAGGAACTGCCTTCCGACCCCCTGTATTTCCTCTAATAGGATGTTCTGGGCATTTCCAGCTATACACTCTCCCGCCTCTAAGAGCAGCTTTGATCATTCCAAGCAAACATTTCCAGCTCCTTTGAACAGACCTTTCCATTACTGACTGTTTGTAGCACATGTTCAGTACTTCTGAATCACAGGAAGAATGCATGTAGGAAAGAGATGAGGCTGCTGTTGTTTGTTTGTTGTTGTATGCCTCCAAGATGTTTCCTACTTATGGCAATCCTAAAGTGACCTATCATGGAATTTTCATGGCAACATTTGTTCAGAGGGGGTTTATCTTTGCCTACCTCTGAGGCTGAGAAAGTGTGACTTGCCCAAGTTCACCCAAGACCAAAACACACTGCAGAAATAATCCAGTTTGAGACCATTTTAGCTGCCTTGGCTCAGTGCTAGGGAATTCTGGGAACTGTAGTTTGTAGTGGCACCAGAGCTCTATGACAGGGAAGGCAAAATGTCTCACAAAACTACAGTTCCTAGAATTCCCTACCATTAAGCCAGGGCAGTTAAAGTGGTCTCAAACTGGATTATTTCTGCAGTGTGGATTTTTGTGGTTGGGTGGTGATTCGAACCTTGGTGTTCATAGTCATAGGACGTTATCACACATGGGCCAGAAAGCGATAATAAAGTGGAAATGAGGCATTCCGAAAATAAACTGAAAATAAACCTTGATTCCGCAAATGGCTTTCACACGTAATTACCTTAATTGCGAAATTATAGTAAGCGCATTTAACGTTCACACACAAGTGAGAAAAGCCCGTAAATGTACTAGAAATGATCTTCTTGCACATGCGCAGATAGAGGAATGCTCGCCGTGGAACCATGGGAAAAGCAGGGAAATGCTCCCAAATGTGCATTTGCTTTTCACATTACAGTAAAAGCGAAATTACCTTAATTTCGCAAATGCATTTCCTCAAAACTACCGAATTTCAAAAGATCTCGGATAACACCAGTTTCTGTCCAGTTTCTGTGCGACGTCGTATGAAATCGTGAGGCACAAATCCAGTTTCTGTTTGGGATTTGTGTGAATTAACCAGCAGATTTCCCCCGTGTGATAACGTCCATAGTCGAACATTCAAACCACTATACCACGTTTGCTTACAGTGATGCAGCAGGCTATAGTCATATCTAATTATTTTAGATCTTATCTTAGATCTATGTTCCCAGATGGGTAACAAAAAACACTGTTCAGGAGGGTGTGGTACTCTCTGTAATGGCTGAATCCATACTGAATTATAATGCAGTGATGCTCAGGCCATCTGATGTGGGGAAACAGCAAATCTCTCCCCTCCATCCTAATGTGGCAGGGACCAGCCAGCCCCTTGGCTACAACTGTTTCTTTCCAGGATGCTTGCTATGGACTGGTCCTGGTCCACAGACCACCACTTTGAGTAGCACTGTTCTGAAATAAACACTAGTTTTTGACAAAATGTTCATACTGTATTGTTGTAAAGTGCCCTTAAATTTTGATTCACGGTGACCCTGCGGATGAGACATCTCCAAGATGCCCTGTCCTCTGCTTATGTCCTGTAAATTAAGTCCCATGACCTCCCTGATTGAGTCGATCCATCTGGCATGTGTTCTTCCTCTCTTTCTACCGCCTCCTACCTTTCCTAGCATTATTGTTTTTCCTAATGAGTTATTCTTTCTCATGACGTGGCCAAAGAATGACAGCCTCAGTTTAGTCTTCCTGGCTTCCAGGGATAGTTTGGGCCTGATCTGTTCTAAAGCTAATTTGTTTGTCTTCTTGGTCAGCACCACAAGTCAAACAAGTTGATTTTCTTTCTATCAGCTCTTTTCACTGTCCAGCTCTCACATCCATACATGGTGATGGGGAATACAATGGCTTGGATTATCCTCACTTTAGTGTTCAGAGTTATTATGTCTTTACATTTTATGATCTTGTCCACTTCTTTCATAGCTGCCCTTCCCAATCCTAGTTTTCTTACTTCTTTACTACATTCACCTTTCTAAGCAATTTTTAATCCAAGCAAGGTATGGGAACTCTTTTACTATTTCAGTGCTCTCATTATCTAGGGTGAATTCTTGCAGATCTTCCTGGTTGTTATTTTTTGTTTTCTTAATGTTCAACAATAAGCCTACCTTGGCACTTGTACTTGGCACAGAGAGCCAGCATGGTGGAGTGATTTGAGCATTGGACTGTGACTCTGGAGAACAGGATTCGAATCCCCGCTTAGTCATGAAACCGATTGTGTGACCCTGGGCAAGTCATGTTCTCTGAGCCTCAAAGGATGGCAATGGCTACCCCTATCTGAAGAAACTTGCCAAGAAAGCCCTGTGATAGGGTTGCCTTAGGGCCTTATCCCACGGGGTCCCAAGCAGAAGATATCCAAAGGCAATCCAAAGCTAAAACGTTTTTCCTTTCCTTGTGTCCACACAATATCCAAAGGCAATCCAAAGCTAAAACGTTTTCCTTTCCTTGTGTCCACACAATATCCAAAGGCAATCCAAAGCTAAAACGTTTTCCTTTCCTTGTGTCCACACAATATCCAAAGCTGAAACGTATTTCACCCACTTGATCCGAAGTCAAAGGGGATCTTTTGACATTCGGATTTTTGTGGATGTACCAAGCGAGGCACGGGAGGGAGCCTCCGCCACCGCCTCCTCCGCGGCCAGAGCCGCCTCTTCCCCTCTCTTCTTTTCCTCATTTCTTTTCCCATCCCTCTTTCTCCTTCTCTCCTTCCTCTTCTTTCCCTCCTCCTTTCCCCATCCCTCATCCCTCTGCTTTCTCTCTCTCTTTCCTCTTCCTTCCTTCCTTCCTTCCTTCCTTTCCCCATCCCTCCTTCCTCTCCCCCTCCTTTCCCTCCTTCCTTCCCTCCCTCGGAGCTCACTGGAAGCCGGTTTCCGTTTAGATTAAGGCAGGGAACCAAATTCCAGGGCAGAGGATCGAAATCTCTGGCAACAAAGGGAAATAGCATATTGATCAGAGGCTCCGGAGATAAGAGACAAGTGTGTGTATCCATCAACGCTAAACTGCCTCCTGCCTCCCTTCGACGACGAGCCAGTCTTCCCTCCTCAGAGAGGCAGAGGCAGCCAGCTGACGGAGAAGGAGGAGAGAAGGAGAAGGAGAAGGAGAGAAGAGAAGAGAAAAAGGGGAGAAGAGAGGGAGGAAAAAGGGCCAGGGACTGGCTCTCCTCTTCTCCGGATGCTGGCATGCAGGGAAATGCAGTTTCGGTACTGAACTGCATTTACTCCTACTTCGGTAAGCTTTTGCTTACCTTTCGCTTCGTGGCCAGTGGTTTGATAAGGTCCATAGAGTCATATTGTGGCAATACCATTATTGGGCCAACCAGGCTTCTGAGACCCCAAGCTCTCTTTAGGGGGGTGGCAGACTGCCAGAAATAGTGCAAATTGAGTCCACTTTAAGGGTTAGGGTTAGGGTTAGTGCTAGGGAATCATAGGAATTGGTTTTTTTCTGAGACATTGAGCCTTCTCTGACAGAGAGCTCTGGTGCCACAATAAAATACAGTTCCCATGATTCCCTAACCCTAACAGTGGACTCAATTTGCACTATTTCTGGCAGTCTGCAACCATGAAATCAAATTCTGAGTCAGAACTAGAGCAGAACCACTGAATCAATGGAAGCAGTATAAGTATTGACTTGTTAAGAAGTTTCCACTGAGTCTATGGATCTGTTTTATTTAAGATTAAGAACTGGACAAGAGTCTTAAATGTTTAAGTCTGCTGAAAGTCCATTTTTTCAGATGTGGCAAACATGTTTTACTGATCAAGTATCCCTTCCTTCCTGCTTCTTGATTTGTATAGCAGCTAACCCAATGAACTAAAGGTCTCAAATGTTTATAAACTTTAATGTGACCTTTTGATTGGCTAATACAGTAACAGCATTGCCTTTCTTACCTGGTGTAAGAATTTTTTCTTACAGCCAAGAAAGCTACCTCAGCTTCTTTTTTGACATGAAAGTTATACTTGCACCCTTTGTTTCATATCAGAGTGTCTCCTTCCCATCATAACTGCAGGAAGCTCCTAGGCAAACATGTTCCCAGTTCCTCCTTTGGTACCTGCAGTTTAATCATTAACAAAACACCCAGCAAACTTCAAAGTCTTCCATCTTAAAAACCCCCAAAACCCTCCTCCAGAGAACGTCACACCTTGTTCAAGAATAAGTGAACTTCCTCACTGCTTCGCAACTGTAAGGGATAATTGTAGTTCTGCCCTTTCCCAAAAGAACATTTATTTTTAAAAAGGTAGGGATGTTGACTTTGTGATACACTTTAATTGTTCGCTCTCTGGCCAGCTTTTAGGGAGGGAGCAAGTAAGTGTTATTGCCTTAGTCTACTCATAAACTTTGTAACTATTAATTTTCAGATTAGAAACATCTGTTTACATAATTTTATTCTCATTTAAGACTACAAAATGAATCAAACCCAACAAAGCCAGTCTTAAGGATGTATAGTTTTCAGCCTTTTGTTGTGAGCCTTCAAGTTGTTTCTGACTTGTGGCAACCCTATCATGAGGTTTTCCTGGCAAGATTTGTTCAGAGGGGGTTGCTTTTGCCTTTCTCTGAGGCTGAGAGTGTATGGACGTTATCACACGGGGAGTCGCGGGGAGAAAGTGGAAATAAACGGGCACGAGCGGAAGTCTTTAATTTACGGGATTTGTCCCGTTCCGCCTCGTCTGATAACTAAATTCGAATTTAAAAGGGGGTTAATTCGAACGAAAACCTGATCTTTTCATTTTCGGGATAGAAAGCATTACCATAAGATGACATACCCTCTTCTGTGTCAGTTGTATCATCTAGCATTTTCCATGCCTTAAAAGATTTCTAGAACTTCTAAGAGAAGTATCATTTACCCTCAGCTTTTATCAATCCGCATCAGGAGTGCTCCCATTAACAGCAGATTTCTCCCACACAGATTTACCTTCAGACTCCTTTCCCCAAAGCTATTCCCTTCCCCAGCTTCACAACAATCCTAAATAGGAACTCCTCTGAATAAATCCCACTGGAATAACACTATACTGTTGTTGTTGATGTTGTCTTCACCTTTCAGCTATGTCAGTCATAGAAAAGTCTTGTTGTTGTTGTTGTTTTTATTGCATACCTTCACCACCAACTTATAGTGACCCTAAGGCAAACCTATCATGGGGTTCTCTTAGCAAGTTTCTTCAGAGGAGGGTTGCCATTGCCTTCCCTTGAGGCTGAGAGAATGTGACTTGTCCAAGGTCATCCAGTGGGTTTACAGGATCCAGTCTGGATTTGAAACCAGGTTTCCAGAATTGTAGCCCAACACTGAAACCAGTGCTCCATGCTGAAAAGACTTACCATCAACGAAAAGCAATGCAATAAAATAACAATGACCTATGGGTGCATTCATTTCGCTGGGGTGTGTGCAAGAGAACTTTCCATTGGATAATTTGGGTTATTGTGCACCTAATATTTAGTTGTACAACTACCATTGCACCCTGTACAGACTGCCAGAAATAATTCAGTTTGAGACCACTTTAACTGCCCTGGCTCAATGCTATGGAATCAGAGAGCTCTGGTGCCACAATAAACTACAGTTCCCATGATTCCCTAGCATTGAGCCAAGTCAGTTAAAGTGGCCTCAAGCTGGATTATTTCTGGCAGTCTGTACAGATGCAGCTCTGGTTCAGGTACTGGAAGATGGGAAACATAAAGGAATATATTATAGGCTGCATACGCACTGCAGAAATAATCCGGGTTTGTGAAGTCGTAGGCTTTCATGGCCGGCATCCATATTTTTTTTTTTTTTGTGGGTTTTTTCGGGCTGTGTGGCCATGTTCTAGAAGAGTTTCTTTCTGACGTTTCGCCAGCATGCTAGCCACAGATGCTGGCGAAACGTCAGAAAGAAACTCTTCTACAACATGGCCACACAGCCCGAAAAAACCCACAAAAAAACCCTATAATCCGGGTTGCTATAGAATTTTGGGAATCATAGTTTGTCCAGTCAACAAACTACAGTTCCTAGAATTTAATAGCACTGAGCATTAGCACTTAAAGTGAGGTCAAATCGGATTATTTCTGCTGTGCGGTTGCAGGCATGTTAGCAATTTAAACGCGCATTTTTTCCTTGTTAAGTGGTATGAAAGGGTGTAATATTGAATGAGACTATGGGGGGTTGCAGACTGTCAGAAATAGTGTGAATTCAGTCCACTTTTAGGGTTAGGGTTAAGGTTAGGGAATCATGGGGACTGTATTTTATTGTGGCACTAGAGTTCTCTGACAAAGAAGGTTCAATGTCTCAGAAAAATAACAATTCCCATGATTCCCTAGCACTAACCCTAACCCTAAAAGTGGACTGAATTCACACTATTTTTGACAGTCTGCAACCCCCCTATCAGGCTTCAAGTCATATAAGAGCTTTACTTCTCTTTATACGGTACACAGCGACTGCCGTAGAGAGTCGGGAAGAGAAAGGGGCCCATTATGTCCCTGTGCCAGGGCTTATTGTGGTTTATAGGTTGCCAGGGCAACGCACTCCGCCGCCATGCTCTCCCCTCCCCCTCCCCGCCACGAGACCCTTCTCTCGCTGCTCTTTCATCCGCCACTCCTTTGTTGCCACGGGCGCTGGAGCAGAAAGAGGAAAAAAAAGAAGTGTTTGTTTCTGATTGGGCCTCGCCGAGACTGGCTTATTAGCATATGAGGACGGGAGGACGCGAGCCGATTGGCTGAGGCTGGAGGTGAGGCTGTGGGGTGATCCCGCCAGGAGGCTAACTGTCGGGCCGGAGCGCGAGCCGGCTTCGGGAGGCGGCGCGCGCGCGCGCAGGGCTGTGTCCTCTTTTGCCCCGTTTGTAGAGGAGGCTGGTCTTGGTGCTCCGCGCGAGTTCACGTGCTCTTTCTTCGCTCTTCCCCTGGTGTAACACGCGGGATCGGCGTGTCCACCTTGTCAAGGGTGATGTTCACGCGTCTGAGGCGTGAAATGCCACCAGGCGTCCTCCCTCCCCGCGGGGAGACAGATCTGCCTCACACTGAATGCACTCTTGTTGTTTGCCTTCTGGCCGTTTCCTACTTGTGGCGACCCCAAGGAGAACCTATCATGGGGGTTTCTTGGCAACATTATTCAGAGGGGGTTTGCCATTACCATCCTCTGAGGCCGAGAGAGTGTGACTTGCCCAAGATCACCCAGTGCGTTGGCATGACCAAGCGGGGATTCAAACCCTGCTCTTCAGACTTCTACAAACTAACACAGCTATATTTTTGACTCCTGCTCTTCAGATTTATACAGTAGTCCAACACTCAAACCACTACACCACACTCACACTGTTTGAGACTGCTTTAACTGACCTGGCTCAATGCTATGGAATTCTGGGATTGTAATTTGTTGTGGTATCAGGGCTGTCTGACAGAGAAAGCTAAATGTCTCACAAAACTACAACTCCCAGAACTCCATAGCACTGAGCCATGGCAGTTAAAGTGGTGTCAAAGGTTATTGCTGCAGTGTGGATGCCACCTTGGTTTCTGAAATAGGAACTCGAAAAAGGGGAGGCATTTTGTTTTATTTTGGAGTTATATTGGATATTGGTGGGGAGGGCCATCATTTTCTCAGGAGAAATGGAAATGAAGGTGTTCCAAAAGGCTTCCCTTTTGGAGTGAATGTGCCAAGTGCAACAATTTGCTAACTTATGTTGTTCTGTCTTATGTATTTCTTCCATTTATAGCCCTTCTTGGCAAGTCCAAGACACTGAAGATGGTCATAATACCCACATTTATCTTCTCAACAACCCTGTGAGGCAATTAGGTTGAGAGAGAGCGCCTTGTACAACATTGTCCAGAGAGGCCTAGTGAACATTTGGGCCCACGTCTTTAGGGATCCAATCATGATTAGAATTAAGGTTGTCCTGTTTTGTATACTTATCAGAGGGGAAGATGTCCTCAATGGCAACTGGTCTGTCAGGCTTGTTGTACCTCAACGTCGAGAATCCCTAGCCACTTTGATCAGTGGCCAGGGGATTCTGGGAGCTGAAGCTGAAAACATAGAATCCTAAAGTACAAAGGGATCCCAAGGGTCATCCAGTCCAACCCCCTTCTGCCATGCAGGAAGACACAAAGCACTCCTGACAAATAATGATGATGAGATAATAATAATTACTGTCGTTCTTACCCACTTCTCCCCATGGATAGAGGTGAGGATCAACATGACATCAGTTAAAAACATATCCATTAAAAGACAAGACACATGCATATGATGGCCATCCAGCCTCTGCTTAAAAACCTCCAAAGAAGGAGACTCCACCGCACTCAGAAGCAGCATATTCCATTGTCAAACAGCTCTTTCTGCCAGGAAGTTTTTCCTAATTTTGAGGTGGAATCTCTTTTCTTGTAGCATCCTGGAGCACAAATGGTTGAAAACCACTGCCAACTGAACTGAAAAACTTCCAAGTAAACAGTATGCAAAGGGATCTTGTAACATCTTTGAGACTAACTGAGAGAAAGAAGTTGAAGCTTTTGTAAACTTAGGGCCTGAACAGACTGCCAGAAATAACCCAGTATGAGTCCACTTTAACTGCCCTGGCTCAGTGCTAGGGAATCATGGGATCTGTAGTTTATTGTGGCACTCTCTGACAAAGAAGGCTCAATGCCTCAGAAAAAAACTACAATTACTAGGTTTCCTAGCATTGAGCCAGGACAGTTAAAGTGGTCTCAAGCTGGATTATTTCTGGCAGTCTGTTCAGGCCCTTTGAGTGCATCTACATTGTAGAAATAACACATTTTGACACCAGTTTAACTGCCATGGTTCCATCCTACAGAATCCTGGGATTTGTAGTTTTGTGAGGCACCAGTGCTCTTTGGCAGAGAGGGTGAAACACCGTGCATAATTACAACTCCCAGGATTCCAGAGCCTGGAGCTTCAGCACTTAAAGTGGTGTCAAGCTGCATTATTTCTATAGTGTAAATGCATCCAGAACTTACTTCCTCAGATGTAGAATTCAAAGATATAGCCGTGTTAGTCTATATCAGGGGTAGGCAACCTTTCCCCTTTAAAGGCCGAGGGACTTCAGCTCCCAGAAGCCTCAGCCATGTTGGCCGATAGTCCCATGTTGGCCAATAGCTCCTGGGATTCTGGGAGCTGAAGTCCCTCGGCCCTTAAAGGGGAAAGGTTGCCTACCCCTGGTCTATATAATCAGTATGTAGGGAGATCTGTAGCCCCTTGGAGATTAACTGAAAGAAAGAAATTGGCAACAGGAGCTTTCCTAGACTAAAGTCTACTTCCCAAAGGCATCTGAGGAAGTAGACTGAAGTCTACGAAAGCTCATGCTGCCAATTTCTTTCTTTCAGTTAGTCTCAAAGGTGCTACAAGATTCCTCAGATGTAGTTTATGCTACAACTTCTTTCGCTCAGTTAATCTCAAAATTGCTGCAAGTTGCAGCAAAGTTGCTGCAAAGCATACTGATATTCCAGAGTAACATGGCTATATGTCACTCTGAAAATATATAAATCAAGGAAAGTGTTAAGGATGAAATGTAAAGCATTAGAACTACATAGGGTTACAGTGGACTCTGGCTCAGAGTTAGTTTACAGTCCTATAATATTTTGAGTGTTGGACTATGACTCTGGAGATCAGAGTTCGAATCCCCACTCAGCCATGGAAACCCACTGGATGACCTTGGCCAAGTCACACTCTCTCAGATAAAGGCAAGGGCAACCCTGCTCTAAACTCTGCCAAGAAAACCCCGTGATAGGTTCACTTTAGGGTTGCTTAGCCATGGGAACCCACTGGATGACTTTGGGCAAGTCACACTCTCTCATCCTCAGGGAAATGCAAAGGCAACCCCTTTCTGAATAAATCTTGACATGAAAGCCCTGTGACAAATATGCCTTAGGGTCGCCATAAGTCAGAAACGACTTGAAGACACACAGCAACAACAGTACTGTCATTTTTGAGGCAATGTAAGGATAAAAAGTAAAGTGTTAGTGTAACTTGGGTCTAAAACACACAGCAGAAATAATCCGGTTTGAGACTGCTTTAACTGCCCTGGGCTCAATGCTAGGGAGTTCTGGGAATAGCACTTTTGTGAGACATTTAGCCTTCTCTGTCAGAGAGCTCTAGTGCCACAATAAACTACAATTTCCAGGATTCGCTAGCACTGATCCAGGGCAGTTAAAGTTGTCTCAAACTGGATTATTTCTGCAGTGTATTTTCAACCTTGTATGCTGTGACACCAAACTTTATCCCAAAGGGATGAAAACAGGAGAGGGAAGATTTTAATACGGGAAACAACTTGTAGAGAAAGGGTTAAATATTATTGGAGTTGTTGCCTTTTTAAACACCAAAGTGAAGAAACACAGGCACCCACCACCACAAACACTGCAGGTTGTCCTTCAGCGAATCTATATTTGACTCTAAAGGAAATGGAATGAACTGTATTACTGTATTATGAACTGTATCATTATTTTCCGCAGACTGGAAATTGCAGATAAAACAGAAATTTCGGGTTTTGATTTTTTTTTCTTTGAGAGGGAATAGGAGGACTTGCTGTCTTTCCTGAGACGTGCTTGGAGTTGGCGCCTTTTTCGGTGGCAAAGGCCTCTGGTTGGATGCCATTAATCCAGCACTCTGTACAGACTCAGAGGCACTCTTCATTATGCCCAAATAATGCTGGGGATGGGAAGTTTAATGAGATGTCACACCAACATCTCATTAGACTCATTAGACAACCAAAGTGTCACACCAACACCCATCATTGGGCACAAATCAGGCAGAGTAAACTCAAAACTAGAGCCAGTGTGGTGTAGTGGTTTGAGTGTTATAATAATAATAATAATAATAATAATAATTATTTGTATACCGCCCTGTGGCGAACCAATCCGGGCGGTTGACAACAATAAAATATGACAAGATTAAAATATAACATTAAACATTATAATCCCTCCCCCCCTTAAGAAAGTATTAAACAATATAACAAATTAAAAGCACAATATAAGAACATAAAACCATAATTAAAACCACCTAAAAACCCTGATGTCCCTCTGGAGATCCTCAACCATCACTAAAGATGGGGCCACGGGAGGAATGAGGGGATCAGGAAGCCTGGGCCGGGATGGTTAATCTGGAAAGGCCTGCCGGAAGAGATCCGTCTTGACAGCTTTTTTAAAGCTGTCTAATGATGTCAACTGACGGATCTCATCCGGCAGGTCGTTCCAGAGTTTGGGGGCGACAGCAGAGAACGCCCTCTGGGAGGTCGCTGCAAGCCTAGATTTTAAAGGCTGCAGTAAGTTCCTCCCAGAGGACCGGAGAGCGCGGGGAGGATTGTACGGGAGGAGGCGGTCCTGATATAGCTTGGACCCAAGCCATTTAGGGCTTTAAAGGTAATAACCAACACCTTGTACTGGGCCCGGAAGCTGATAGGCAGCCAGTGGAGGGACCTCAGAACCGGAGTAATGTGGTCCTTCCTAGATGTACCAGAAACAAGCCTGGCTGCCATATTTTGTACCAACTGAAGCTTCCGAACCAAGCACAAGGGTAGCCCCAAGTAGAGCGCATTACAGAAGTCCAGGCGTGAGGTTACCAGTGCGTGCACAACAGTTTCGATATCCCTTACTTCCAGAAAAGGGCGCAGCTGGCGTATCAGCCGAAGCTGATAACAAGCGCTCCTGACCGTCGCATTTACCTGATTTGTCATCAGGAGCGACGAGTCAAGGAGTGTTAGACTACAACTCTGGAGTCCAGGGTTCGAATCTCAGCTCAGGCCATGGAAACCCACTGGGTGACCTTGGGCAACTTACACTCTCTCAGCCTCAGAGGATGGCAATGGTAAATCTCCTCTGAATGAATCTTGCCAAGAAAAGCCTTAGGGTCGCCATAAGTCAGAAACGACGTGAAGGCACACAACAACAACAACAACAAGAAAGACAGTCAAAACTCCAGGATGGGAAGTAAAAAGCTGTGTTGTTGTTTTGTGAGCGAGAGAGAGAGACTTGCTCTGTCGCTCAGCTCTATTTTAAGATAACTCCCTCCAACAGATGCCAGGGATTTCTGCCTCTCAGTGTGTTTTGGCAGCAATCGCAGGGAATTTTGGACGCCAATTTCAACCAGCTGCTTCATATCCTCCCTTGGGAGGCTGGGAGACTCTGCATGGATGGATCTCTTCCCTTCCCACAACCTCCCATCCCTTGGATCTCAAACTTTTTATCCTTGGGACCCCTCTTTTACATCTACATGGTGACCTCCTACCCCTCCACTTCAATAAAAATACTGTATCTGTTTTATTTAATGTGAGTATTTTTCATTCTCACATTCATATATGTTCATATTTTAACATCAATACCCAGCTCGGCCATGAAACCCACTGGGTTTCCTGTGGCAAGCCACACTCTCTCAGCCTCAGAGGAAGGCAATGGCAAACCTCCTTTCCACTCAGGGTGACCAGATGCCATAACTGCAAAGGAGGACCAGGCACTACAAAATGTAGGACATTCAAGAGAAATGGAGGGCGTTAGAAACTAAAAGCTAGATATTAACGTAAATCCATGGTCAACTGTGGAAGCCCTGGGCAAGCCACACTCTCTCAGCCTCAGAAGATGGCAATGGCAAACCCTCTCTGAAGAAACTTGCCAAGAAAACCCCATGATAGGGTCGTTTTAGGATGGAAACAACTTGAAGGCAGACAAAGCAAACACCGTTCAAAGGAGAATCTAACTCCACGCACGTGTAAACTTTACACATAAAAGAAGTTGGGGAAGCAGAGGAGGAGGAGGAGAAGGAGAAAAGGGG
Source organism: Phrynosoma blainvillii (assembly GCA_026167975.1). Lineage (NCBI taxonomy): Eukaryota > Metazoa > Chordata > Lepidosauria > Squamata > Phrynosomatidae > Phrynosoma > Phrynosoma blainvillii. The sequence continues at coordinate 253,913,205 of JANUYF010000003.1, forward strand.
ATCAGGGCCTCCAAAATCTCGCTCTCCCTCTTTGAGGTCCCACTCCACAGTTTGGGAACCACTGCCTTGGAGGCTTTGCACTGAGTCCAGCATCCACACTGCAGAAACAATCCAGTTTGACAACACAACTGCCATGGCTCAATGCTATAGATTTGTAGTTTGTTGTGGCACTAGAACTCCCTGATAGAAAAGGCTAAGGCCGGATCCACACGGCAGAGATAACCCAGTTTGACACCACTTTTGCTGCCATGGTTCAATACTATGGGATTCTGGGAAGTGTGGTTTTGTGGGACATTTAGCTTTCTCTTGTCAGAAAGCACTTGTGCCAGAACAAACTAGTTCCCAGAATCCCACACAGCACTGAGCTATGGCACCTAAAGCAGGACCAAACTGGATGATTTCTGCAGTGTGGATGCAAAGTAAATAGGAAGCAGAGCACCACAACAAACGCCCAGAATTCCACACAGCATTGAGCCATGGCAGCTAAAGCGGGGTCAAACTGGGTTATCTCTGCAGTGTGGACACAGAAGCGAAGCAGTTCAACATTCAGCAAGGATGCCCGGATAAAACTTTGTAAGTTTGTAAACCTGAGGGCAGGGAACTGTCTAATTAACCATTTGTAAGCTGCTCTGAGAGCCTTTATAGCTGAAGAGCTGGGTATAAATACTCCAAATAAATAACTAAATAAATAACTAAAACAAAACCCCATTTATTTATAGGTATGCTTTGTGCGGCCAACCAACGCCTCTTCCATCCCAGGCAAGAGGAGATGCAGGATTTAGCAACAGCGACAGCAGCTCAATTTATATACTGCTTCATACAGTCTCTATGGACCTTTACAGACTGCCAGAAATAGTGCAAATTGAGTCCACTTTAACTGTCCTGGCTCAGTGCTAGGGAATCATGGGAATTGTATTTTTTTCTGGGACATTGAGCCTTCTCTGTCAGAGAGCTGTGGTGCCACAATAAACTACAGTTCCCATGATTCTTTAGCACTGAGCCAGGACAGTTCAAGTGGCCTCAAGCTGCACTATTTCTGGCAGTCTGTAAAGGCCCTAAGTGGTTTACAATGTCTAAGCTCATTGCCCCCCAACAAGCTGAGTAAGGGCCTTTGCAGACTGCTAGAAATAGTGCAAATTGAGTCCACTTTAACTGCCCTGGCTCAGTGCTAGGGAATCATGGGAACTGTATTTTTTCTGAGACATTGAGCCTTTGCAGAGAAGGCTCAATGGGCCTTTGCAGACTGCCAGAAATAGTGCAAATTGAGTCCACTTTAAGGGTTAGGGTTAGGGAATCATGGGAACTGTATTTTATTGTGGCACCAGAGCTCTCTGACAGAGAAGGCTCAATGTCTCAGGAAAAAAAAACAATTCCCATGACTCCCTAGCACTAACCCTAACCCTTAAAGTGGACTCAATTTGCACTATTTCTGGCAGTCTGCAAAGGCCCATTGAGCCTTCTCTGTCAGAGAGCTCTGGTGCCACAATAAACTACAGTTCCCATGATTCCCTAGCACTGAGCCAGGGCAGTGCCTCAATTTAATGTGCACTATTTCTGGCAGTCTGCAAAGGCCCTTAGTGACCTTGGAAGGATGCAAGCCTGAGCCTTGGCTGGGTACTGAACTGGCAACCTTATGGTTTGTGAGTGAGTGGCTGCAGTACAGGCATTTAACCGAGGAGGAGGAGGAGGAGGAGGAGGATGAGGATGCTGTGTTGCAATCCGAAGCGACGCGGCTTCGGCTCCTGCTCCTGCTCCTGCTCCTTCTGGTCCTGCTGGCTGAAAAGGCGTCCCTTTTTCGTTGCCGGCATGAAGGCGGAGTAGTGCCAGGAACCGGTGTCAGATGCGTGGCCACTCCGCCGAGAGAGGAGACGCCTCCTTCCTCCCTCCTTTGCCTCACTGCAAGGGGGTGGCCCTTGGAAACACCTCGTTTTAACATACACGCTATAAATACGGCTCCTAGCATGGGAACCCGGCGAGAAAAGGAGGAGGAAAGGCGGAGGACTGGGCAGCCCAGCAGCCACAGACGGTGAGTGAGGCCCAGGAGGAGGCCATCCCAGCAGCCTTCATCGCCTCAAACCAGCCAGGCTTCTTGCTTTCCGTTCCCTGCTTGGAAGGGACCAGGCGCGTCCTCCTTTTCCAGGGCGTGCCCTCCATTTCATTGCCTTCTGCCCAGGAGGAATTCCTTCCAAAGGCGTCCTCCATTTGGAGCATGGTGGATTTACATTGATGGGGAGTGGGTGTTTTTTTTCCCCCCTTAATTTTTTGGTAATGTCCTCCATTTTGCGGTGCCTGGTCCTCCTTGGCGATGAGGAGGAGGAGGAGAAGGACATCTGGTCCCCTTGGAAAGGAACTTGTGGGGCTCTCAGACTCCTGATCCGCATCTAGACACCGCTTTAAGGGGCCGAGGCTCTCTGCTTTGGAGTGCTGGGATGTATAGTTTTGCCAACCAGCTCGCCTTCTCTCTTTTAGGCGGTGTCCGCACTGCAAAAACGATCCAGTTTTTTGACACAGCATTGACTGGTCCTTGCTGTGTAACCCTGGGATTCGTAGTTTTGTGTGGCATTTAGCCTTCACTGTCAGAGAGCTCTGTTTGCCCCCAACAACCCTAGAATTCCATGGCGTGGAGCCCTGGCTGTTAAAGTGGTGTCAAACTGGGTTATTTCCCCAGTGCGGATGCGTCCTTGGAGAGAAAGAAAGAGCTCTAGGGCCTGGACCAAATCTCCCAAAGTCTGGGATTTGGTCCTGGCCCCAGAGCTGCATCCGCACTGGGGAAATAATCCACTTTGACACCACTTCAACAGCCAGGGCTGAATTCTTGACAGGGAAAAAAGCGGCGCCGAACTGGATTTATTCTGCAGTGTGGCAGCAGCAGGAGGAGGTCTTGTTTCTCCCCCTCCCCACCTCAAATTCCCTCTTTTGGAGGCTAAAGTGTGGGGAGGCGGGAAATTTGAGCGGGAAGCAACCCACAGCCCCCCAAAAGGGAGCCAGGGAAAGTCAGATTCCTCTCCATTTTGGGTGGAGCCGGCAGTCTCAATGCTTTACTGCGGTCTCTTAGCTTTGGGGAGGGAAGGCTTTGAAGCCGGCTAAAGCGGGGTATCAATGGGTCACTGGGCTGGGAAGAGGGCAGGCCCCCCCAAAAGTCCTCCCTGCCAAATGGAGGACAGACAGTCAAGAAAAATGGAGGCGATGAGACCAAAGAAAAACTGGGGTGGTGGTGGTGGTGGTGTTCTCATGTTTCTTGGTCATGTTCAAAATGGAGGACCTTTGGGGAATTCCTCCTGGACAGAAGGTGGAAGGGTAGGGCATGTCCTGGAAGAGGAGGACGCCTGTGGGTTAGAAAGAAAGAAAGAAGGGAGGGAGGAAAGAAAGAAAGAAAGAAAGAAAGAAAGGGAGGAAAGAAATAAGGAAGAAAGGAAGGAAAGAAAGAAGAAGGAAAGAAGCAAGGAAAGAAAGAAAGAAGCAAGGAAGGAAGGAAGGAAAGAAGCAAGGAACAAAGGAAGGAAGGAAAGAAGAAAGGAAAGAAGCAAGGAGAGAAGGAAAGAAAGAAGGAAGGAAGGAAAGAAAGAAGGAAGGAAGGAAGGAAGGAAAGAAGGTTTTGAAGCCAGCTGAAGGAGGCAGTGGGTGGGAGAGGGAGATATCTGTGGGTCAAAGCCAGGGAAGATGGAGCTTGGAGGGGGTTTTCTGAGGACAGGTTGCAATGAATGGCTGGGGAGCTCAGCTTCATCTGTGAGGAACCTGGGAGCTCTCCCAACCCTTCCCTTCATTTCCCTTCATGGCTGCCAGAAAAAAAAATCTGCTCCTCATACTCCTTTAAATGCCAAGAAACGTCGGCCAAGGGGCGGCAACGCCAGACCCCCAACTCAGAGGTTTTTTTTTTTTTAAAGGAGTCTGAGGGGAGGTTTCTTTTCTATTTGAAGGAAGCTCAAAGAAGCTTGGGCTGTTTTTTCACCGCCATCTTTTGTTCTTTTTTAAATTTAATTTTGTTATTATTATTTGCAGAGGCGTGCCGGCGGTCTCTTCTACCCAGTTTGCAACTGAACGAGTGGAGAGAGGGAAGAAGGAATAATAATCATCATTATAATTTTCTTTTAAAAAGTCCATTGGTGAAGTGAAGAAAAGAAGGGAAAATCCATCTGTGAAGAAGGGAGAAAAGAGTATTTCAATCTGTGAAGTATATTAATCTGTGAAGAAGGAGGGGGAAAATCCATCTGTGAAGTGAAGAAGAAACAATAGATCAAATCTGTAAAGAAGAAAAAATATATACAATTTGTGAAGAAGGAGGGAAAAATCCATTTGTGAAGTGAAGGGGAAAAAATATATCCAGTACAGTATATCAATCTGTGAAGTGAAGAAGAAGAAAATATATCAGTCTATGGAGACTTGTGTAACTCTGAATCTGTGATCGCTCGCCTTTGGAGGGAAGGGAGGAAGAGCCTAATTCGCTTTCTTTCTTGGGAAACAAAGAAGCAAAGTAAAAGGAAAGGAGGAGAAAAAACTCGTGCAGTGTATCCTTCTGGGCATCTGTCTGTCCTTCCTTCCTTCCTTCTTTCCTTGCTTGCTTCTTTCTTTCTTTCTTTCTTTCTTTCTTTCTTTCTTTCTTTCTGTTCCTTCACCTCCCATCCTTTCTTTCTTTCTTTCTTTCTTTCCTTCTTTTTCCTTCCTTCCTTCCTCCTTCCTTCCTTGTTGTTCCTTCACCTCCCATCTTCTTTCTTTCTTTCTTTCTTTCTTTCTTTCTTTCTTGCAAAGCCTCTTTCTTGCAAAGCCACCAGACCAGTTCCTCGCCTTACTCCCAGCCAAGATGATGCAAATCTACGACTCCTACAGCCAAAAGCACTCCCTCTTCAATGCCATGAACCGCTTCATTGGAGCGGTGAACAACATGGACCAGACGGTGATGGTGCCCAGCCTCCTCCGAGATGTCCCCCTTTTGCTGGACGAGCTGGACTCAGGCGGCGGAGGTGGAGAGGGTGACGGAGGGGGCATTGGGGAGAGGGAAGCCCCCCTGGCCCCCAGTGGAGGTGCCTATTGCTCCTGCCGGGACATGTACAGCCACTATGTCCTCCTGAAGTCCATCCGCAATGACATTGAGTGGGGGGTCTTGCAGCCGGCCAGCGAGGAGGCAGCTGGGCGCAAGAAGGACAAGCTGGGCGGGGGTCCTGGGTCTGTGGACCTCTCCCGGGGGATCCCCGAGGACCAGGAGGTGGAGGAGGACCTGGAGAAGCAGTTCCACTACCACTTGAGTGGACTCCACTCTGTCCTCTCCAAACTCACCCGCAAGGCCAATGTGCTCACCAATCGATACAAGCAGGAGATTGGGGTCAACAGCTGGGGCCACTGAGCCACTGTGTGTGGGTAGGTGGGAGGGCTGCTAAGGGGGAAGGACCTACCCTCTTGCCTTCCTCCCTACCTGCTTGCCACCCTGTCTGTCTGGGGAGAGAAAGTCAGGAAGGGTGGAAGAAGGAGTTTGGAAAGGGCTAGGGGAAAATGTTAGCAAGAGTGAGAGGTATCTCTGTGTGTGTGTGGTTTGTGCATATGTGTGTGTATATGGGGAGAGGGATACTATTCTGTTATGATCTGGAGGAAGAATTAGGGTGGAGAAGACCATTGCAATAAGGTCAGTTGTGAGACTACAAGAGTTGAGTCAAAAGGATGTGGGTCCTGGAGCGAGAGATACCAAGACCACATTATTTTTCATGCTAGGCACATCCTGTGGCATTTTGCTGTTGGCAGCTGTGAATGTTCAGGGAGAGGCAGGGTGAAGCGCTCTGCCAAAATGTAATTGAGCATAATTAGGTAGCCAAGGGGAAAGAGTGGATTTTGAGGACACAGTATGATGTACAGCGGCCCAGGCCGGTTACTGAAAGAGTGTGTTTGTAGTCACTTGAAAGATGTGTGCACATGTCTGGTGGTGGCAGCGGCGGCAGCAATAGTAGTGGCAATTGCATCACTCTTTTCCTGTTTTTGCACTACTTTTGTAATATTAATATACATGTATAAAGCCCAAAAGTTACCTTCTTTGCATGCTCTTAGAACTGTAGGAGTCTTATTTTTTTATCAGCGCACAAAGATGAACATTCATCAATACTAGTTAAAAACTTTTTTTTTTTTACAAGCAGGGTGAACAGTTTTTGTTCCCCCTTAAATAAAGGCACTTTCCTTTCTGTATTATGTACAACTGGTTAATATGAATCTGCAACTGTGCCACTGAAGAACTATTTATATTCTGTTGCAGAGGATGGAACCAGTTCTCTAATATGTATCCATGCTTCAATGGAAGGGGAGAGGGTCTCACTGTTGTACATGCATTGAGAATTATTTAAAACTTTTTTATTCAGATGTAGAGTATATTCTAAAATAAAACAGCAAATATATTGACTGAAATCGATGTAGCTGTTTTTATACTGTGCCTCTACTTGAATTAAATGGTAACATTTACAATACACAGAGTGTAGACGTGATGCAATTTTTCAAGCCATTTTAAAAAGAAGGGCTTGATCCAGTCCAATACAGGAGCAGTATTTGCAGGAGTAATACTTCCTCCTCCCCCCTTGTGGGAATGCCACTATGTTCTTATTTATACTGTTTTTTAGTACATTTATATATTATCTTCTTTCATTTGCCATGGAATTCAAGGTGATGTGTCAGGGGACATCCCAGGACATCATCTATGCAGGTATTAGCCACATTCATAGTTGTTGTGCCTCAGCAAAATGGCAACAACATGCATATTTAGGCTGGTGTATGAAGGGCTGTGAATTTAAGAATTCAGTTATGCCCTGTGGAAATCCCTCCATTTATGGCTGCTGCATCCATGGTAGATTGAACTGAGTTTACTGAGTATAATCCAACATGTTTTTTAAAAATGTAAATGACAGCTTCACATGTATGGCTGCTATGCCCATGGTAAACTGGATAAGTGAAAAGTAAATGTCACTTATTTATAGTACAGGCTCACAAAAGCAGCTCAAAGGGATGCTTTTACAATACCATATTCTTAAAGGACAGAATACCTCAACAAAGTGTTCCCACTTCCTCCTCCCACCGGCTTCTTTGCAAGTCAGCAATTTGACCAAGTGCAGGATGTTTATATAGCATATGGATATGCAGCACAATATTTTAAAAAATCAAAGTATTTTAAAATAATTAATCAGATTTAATTTACCAGAACTATACAAGTGATGTATTTTGTTGGGGCAAAAGTTTTCGTGCTGATGTTTTGGAATATTTTAAGTCTGTGTAGGATTCTCTAATTTAAATCAGGATATGTTTACTTGAGTTTTGTGCTTGAAATAATGCTAAAATAGAAATTATATGAATAAGGACATATGTTTTCCTGTTATTTCTGAACACAAACATACATGCAGTCCAGTGTAGCTGTATTAATAAACACAGCCTGTTTAATCCATAATCCTCTTAAACCTTCTTTTCACAACTGAGTTGTTGATTGGTCCATTTCAAGGTTACACTTAAAGCTTCAAATCTTTCACTTTTAAAACCAAAAATACCCTATAATGATGTAAACCGGGGTAGGCAACCTTTCTGAGCTGGGGGCCGGGTTGCTGTCCCTCAGACAATTGGGGGGCCGAAGCACCAAAATAAAAAATAAAAATTTAAAATTTATTTTTTTTAAAAAAAAATATATGCATGCACACTCTCTCAGCTCCAGAAAAGCCATGGCAAAACCCCTGTGGAGATTTTGCCAAGAAAACCCCAAGAACAAGTAATAACAATAATCAATATCATCATGGGGGGGGTGGCGGCGGCAGCGGGTGTGTGTGTGGCAGGACTGGCCTGGGGCCGGTCCAAAGGCCTCGGGGGGGGGGCTTTAGGTTGCCTACCCCTGATGTAAACCCTTTTAACCCTTGTCCAGGCAGATTTTAAAAATTCCACTGAATGCTTTAATCTAGGGGTATTTTCTGATCCCAATGAGAATTCCAGTGTATTACAGAATATAAAAATGTCCCACATCCACAGGAGTGTTTGTACATCCTCAGTGCTAGCAAATGCATGATCATCAGAGGTGGAGCATTTGTTCTGAGTAGCTGCCAGCCCTCTTTTTCTTTGCCTCCTTCCTTTTCTTCTTTTTTCAAAAAAATGTAACCAACACAAATGCAATAGATTTACTGAGATAAGTTAGTTCCAGCTAATTTTTTTTTTGTCTCAGATAACAAAACAAAATCAACATCTGTACATGATTGTTGGCTCTAAGTTGGGGATTTGCCTGGAATTAAAGGAGATGTGTCAGGGGACATCCCAGGACATCATCTATACAGGCATTATCCATATCCGTATCCAGATGTGTTGTGCCTCTGCAAAATAGCAACAGCATGCATTCTTGGGCCATCCCCTCTGAGTTGTACAGTAATAAAAAGACTGCCTTGTAGGTATAGTTCTGTGTGAATTGTGCAACAAAATATGATTTTGGGAGACCAAAATGTCTCATTTGCCTGGAGAGGGATTAAGGTTATAAATATTTTCCTGTCTTCTGACTCCTCTTATTCAATAGCATCATGCTGAGGCCTATAAATTTCTCACTACTCTGGATTGCATTTTAAATCAAGCTGGGGGTAGGGGAATGTGAAAGACATCATCCACCCAAAGTTTAGCATTAATACCTGTGGGAAGGGTAAAACGTTATGTTGTAAACCCTTTTTTAATGATTCAAAGTATTGCTTTACTTTCAAAGATTCATTTGTACCTCTTTTTAAAAATATAATGATTTGAAATGAAACCTACAATTAGTGCAAGGAAAGTTGTTAAAAGGTTTCTTTACAGTCTCTTTGATAACTTAACGATGGCTACTTTTCATTTCATGGCCACAGTAAGTCTCAAAACTGTTGACATTCTGCTAGAAGCTGGAGGCCTAAGTGCAACAGCTAGTCCCAAGTAGAAGATGCCTATTGAGTCAATTGCTGATAATTCCACATATAAAACCCCATTAATTAAATGTGTCTATTCTGACTGGGACTAACAGAAATATGTCAACAAAATCATGAAGCACTGAGGTTCAGGAGATTCTGTAATGTATGTCATCTGGATTTTAGTACTCTTTAATTCATGTCCTCATTGGGCATCCAGAATCATGTGAAGCAGTCCTATGTCCCTAGCCCTGGCTATGTAGTAAGTAATAATGTTTTTATATATCTTATACCACAGTGGTTCTCAAACTGTGGGTGGGATCCCCCAGGGAGGCATGAGAGTTGCTCAAGGTGTGTCTGTGAGAGAGATTTGGAGGCCCTGATCCCTCCTCCTGCTGTTCCCAAACTTTTTATGTGTAAAATTTACATGTGTTGAATTAAATATTGAATCTACTTAAATAAAACTTCTAATTTGAATGATGCTATTTCCTTATAAAATGTTAAAAGATTAATATACATGAATGTATGAATGAAAATACACACACTAAGTAAACAAAGTATTTGTATTCATATACTACCTCAAGTGGCAGCGGGGATGTCCTCATATAGATTTTAAAGAGGGGTCATAAGGGTAAAAAGTTTTGAGTACCACTGTTATAGCATAAAAAACAAGCTGTAAAGCACACTAGTTCCATTGTCTTTATTTGAGAATTCTCCCCCAAACATAGCTAAGCCTCTAGAGAGCTTTTTAAGTTTATTATAAAACATATTTACTAGTTGCCTTTCACCTCAGCCCTTCCCAAGGATCCCAATGCGAGATACAAGTCCAGACATATAAAACAGTGTTCTTTTTAGTTCTTGCTTTATAAAATAGATGGTTTATAGGTACTTGAATGAGCAAGTCCACCCCTCCTGTGTGTTCAAATTTACCTCGCTTTGGAAATAAATCCTGATACCTGAAACAGAATCAGTACAGTCTAGTGGTTTGAATATTGGACTAGGACTTGGGGAGATGAGGGTTTGAATCCCTGATTGTCCATGGAAGCAAGGGGTGATCTTGGACCTGTCACACACTCTCACTCAGGCAATGCTAAACCTCTTCTGAATAAATATTGCCAAGAAAACTCTGTTGATAGGGTCACTGTAAGTCAGAGGTAATTGGAAGGAACAGAACACCAGACCTGAACCAGGCCTCAGAAGCTGCAATTTTACATCCAGTTTTCTGGGCGTAAGCTCTATTGAATCCAGTGAGACTTAACTGCTGAGTAGACATGACTGTGCTACTAATCTGTTTAGAAAATTCCACTACTAGACATAATAGGTGTAGCAGATGTTTCATATTGTTAGTAATAGGTGACTTACACATTAGCTAGAGACAAAAACTGGTTCCCATCTTGCTACTAAGCCATCAGCTGAAATACTTTAGCCTTTCCCCCACCTTTTCCTCAGAGATTAGAAACCTGTTGCTCTCTCCTGACCAAATCAACTGCCTTTTTCTTTTTGCCCTTGTTACTCACTTTCCATAGTTACATTGCATTTTTGTTTGGGAAGAAACCTAGGGTCCTAGACTAGTACCCATTGTGTAGTCTCCATGCACCAAAACTAAAGACACATAGAATGAGTGGGGGAAAATTCCTGGCTTATTTGGGTATGCAGTCCTTTAAAAAGAAAGAAAAAAGAAGATGCACAACAAATGATAGAAAGTGGGTATAAACAGACAACCTGGATATTCAAACATCTGATGAAAGAATGGGTTGTTTATGGTTCTGTTTATTAAAGTTTATAAAACACGCAACTAAGAATCACATTGAAGAAAAACACACATAACATAGGCAAATGCCTTTCTAGATTGCTTGGAGAGAGTGGGATACCTAGTAGGATCCTGTGAACTGATGTCGTTCCATTTACACATACACAAAATAAAGGGGAGTGAAATCCAAAATTGGCCAAAAGAAAAATGCTAAAATACCTTTTAGTGTGAAAGAACTTTAATTAGACCAAGTCAAAGGTCACAAAAAACTCTGCAGGCCTTTGAGTTTTTCAAACTAGAGATGGGACTTTGCAGACTGCCAGAAATAGTGCAAACTGAGTCCACTTTAACTGCCCTGACTCAGTGCTAGGGAATCATGGGAACTGTAGTTTATTGTGGCACCAGAGCTCTCTGACAGAGAAGGCTCAATGTCTCAGAAAAAAAATACAATTCCCATGATTCCCTAGCACTGAGCCAAGGCAGTTAAAGTGGACTCAATTTGTACTATTTCTAGCAGTCTGTAAAGGCTGACAGATTCTATAGCTCAAACTCAGTCCCCATGCCTTATTGCCTAGTCCAGGGGTAGGCACCCTTTTTGAGCCGGGGGCCGGGTTGCTGTCCCTCAGACAATTGGGGGGCTGAAGCACCATAAATAAATAAATAAATAAATAAATATAAAATATAAAATATAATTTTTTTTAAAAAACCTAAAAATTTAAAAAATATGCATGGACATTCTCTCAGCCCCAGAAAAGCCATGGCAAACCCCCTGTGGAGATTTTGCCAAGAAAACCCCAAGAACAAGTAATAACAACAATAATCAATATCATCATGGCAGGCGGCGGCCCGCATCTGGCCCCCGGGCCTTAGGTTGTCTACCCCTGGCCTAGTCTAATAAAGAACTCTGAGGAATCACATATTTGTCCTCTGCTTTCCCATTCCCTCTTCCATTGTTTTCCTGGGATTTTTTAAATTATAAGCTCCTTGGGGGCAAGGATCTCATATAGCTGTTTTTTTTTTTTAATAATAATTTTATTGGTTAAAAAAAGAAATTATAAAAAGAAATACAATATAATCACATTAGATCTTACCACCAAATATCCTGAGACAATATTGCAAAAATAAAGTAGACATAATAAACATATCCTGATACAATACAATCAACAGTCAACTTTAAAATGGCATGGAATAAGATTATTCGTGAAATTTTTTTTATTACAGCTGTTTTTTTTTTTTTAAAGCACCATCAACTCAAAGGGTGCTATATAACTGAACAAATAAAATCCTTTCTTAGAAAGCTATGTGCTCTCCAAAGGTATGAATTGTAGCCTTATGTAGATGGGGGATACGGTTTCTTAGACCTATGATAGAAACTATGGCTATTGCATTAACAAACAGTAGCTGTTCAGCTGCACCTCACTACTCACCTCATTTCATTGGAGATAAAAGATAGATGGGATATTTAATGTTTAAAATGCTGCAGAGTTTGGTTCCCCATGTTCTTTGTCACACAGAGGCATTCAAAACATTCAAAAGTGTTTTAATACATATACAGGTTGGCAGCTAGCTAAATGGGACTCCTACTGTTTGCAGTAGGAGAATACACACTGATTCCAGATGGTTAGAGCTTTCCAGATGGTTAGGCCCAGGGAGTTGTTGGAGGCTCAAGTTTCTTTAAGCCCTTTGGAGACAATGTGGCAAATGAAAAATATTCTGAAAGTCAGATGAAAGAAAACATAAAGCATTCCGCTATCTCTAGTTACGTTTCAGTCTCATAATACTCTGGCAAAGCAAAACAATAAACGCAGGCACCATTAAAAATAGAGATTCTATTAGCCAGGATAGATGCTGATTTTAGAAGTCTATTCAAATGCAATTATACCACTTGGTGATTTGAAAATCTAGTCTTAATGGTACAAGTCCTAGTTCACAGAATGCCATGACAGCTATTCTAGGTGATTTCTCTTGATTCCTGAAACAGTAATCCATGCACAGCCATAATTTATGCCTCAGATACTGGGATGTATGGATAGTGTGTATGTCTGATTTGACAAACAGGAGTGGAAGTAAAACAGAAAAAGGATTCCAAAGAGTATAATGAAGGTCCATCTAGTTATGAGGCACTTTACTATAAGTGTACTTTACTAGGTTCTAGGGAGTATAGAAGTGGGGCCTATGCAAACAAAGGGTGGAGGAAAGAGGGTGTGTACAGTGTAGAGTGCTCCTGTGCAAAATTTCTCCCAGCCATGTTCTCTTTCAGGTGACCCTATTTCAGGGGTTCTCAAGCTTTTGGCCCTTGTGACCCCCTTCACATTTACTTGTGAACATTGGCCCCCTTGTTCAATGTAGTAAATGGTTGAAAATTTCGTTTGTTTAGTGTGCATATTTTCATTCATACATTTATGACTATTCATGAGTATACAGGAATATATTCATGCAGCAGCATCCCATCCTGCGAACTGGGGCAATGATGGGACAGGGGTGGAAGAAGTGGTGGGACCTACCAGAGGCCATGATCCAACAAGTTTCTCTTCCTCCTTCTCCATCTCCATGAGGTAGAGGTGGCTATTCCAAGTGCTCTTCTTGTCTTTCTCATCCCCTCCAGGAGAGAAAAGGTTTGGGATGTGGATCAGGGCCTCCAAATCTCACCCTCCTGGGGATTTCACCCTACAGTCTGAGAACTACTGCTCTATTCTATTCTCCCTTCACTTGGGGACCCTTTCACGCCATACAATTGCAGCACTATGAGGGCTCTTTCATGCCACACAATTATAGTGCTATGATTCCACTTTAACCATCATGGCTGCAACATGTGGAATCCTGGTGCTGGTAGTTTGGTGAGGCACAGGTTGAGAAGACTTCCCTAAACTGTAAATCCCAGGATTCCATAGGATATTATCAAAGCAGTTAAAGTGGAACCATAGCATTATAATAATGTAGTATGAAAAGTCCCATGGTTTCCCACTTCATCCAATATTTAGGCAGCATTCTGTGGCCAATGCATATATTAAGTTCTCGTTGAACGATTTTGTAGGTTGGACCACTCTCCCACTCTTTTCCCAAAGGATATTTTGAGAGGGCATTTCTGCAAACTTTAGAGTCCCTCCAATCTTGTTGACATCTCCCTCAAATGTGTACATGTGCCATTTCAGCTACATAAGAGCTACTACCTGATAATTCAGTTCACTATATGTTGGATGCAGGTTTATTCTAAGCCTTTCTGCCTACTGCATGAGAAGCCATGAGAAAGAAAATCAGAATGAATCAAGCAATGAATAGACTGACAAGAAGGAGAGAACAATAGAAGGAAAAAAAGATGTCTTTCTGTTATGACAGTTGAGGACAGAGGCTCCCTGTATAGCTGACAAGTTGAGAACCCACTCCCCTGATTATGACAATGAATCCTGTGTGGCATACTTAGGAATAGTATGGCATAGCCTTTCCAGGAAATGCATTTGCAATATCCCTGAGATGTGGTGACACTATAGATTACAGCAGGATTGAGAAACATTGTGTTACAGTGAAAGTTGTAAAATCTGGTGATGAAAAGCAGGACTCCAGAAATAGTGCAAATTGAGTCCACTTTATTGAGGCACTGCCCTGGCTCAGTGCTAGGGAATAATGGGAATTGTGGTTCTTTTTTCTGAGACATTGAGCCTTCTCTGTCAGAGAGCTCTGGTGCCACAATAAATTACAGTTCCCATAATTCCCTAGCACTGAGCCAGGGCAGTGCCTCAATTTAAAGTGGACTCAATTTGCATTATTTCTGGCAGTCTGCAAAGGCCCTAAGTTCCAGTGAATCTTGAAGCCATGGTGCAAAAGGAATGCTGGATGCAGTTGACAATGCATGCCTGCAGCAACACTGTGGGATGCAAAGCAGCTACAAATACCTTCATTCTATGTCCTCCATGTTCACAAATAAAACAGTCAGGTAGTTCATCCTGTAATATAGGTATACAAAGGTTAATAAAGTAGATGTTGCTTCTTTAACAGAAAATTTGGTACCAGAGGCAGAAATAACATGGAAAGAACAAGGATAGGTTCCTACATCCCAAGAAAAGAGAAAAAAAGAAAAGGGGAAAAAAGTAGTTCAACATGTTTCAGCCAACTTTTGATTCAAAACTAATAATATGCACATTTGAAATAAAATGGAAAGCCTTGCATAAGTAAACAAGCCTTTAAGAAACCACTTAAAAGTTTCTTCCAAAATGCATCCAGAGATTTCCCCCACTTACATCAGCCTCTAATTTTTCATATAATTTCCATTTTGCTGGCCAGACTTACAGATCTATATTTAATTTTAACAAGCTGTGGGGAGCTGGTGAGGAAAATTAATCTGCTTTCTTCCTTTCTCTCTTGCATCCATCCTCTTGAAGGCAGGCAAACACAGCTATGGTAGGACTGGCTAGGCGGAATCTTATTTTTTTTCTAGCTCAAACTTTACTGTGTTGTTTGCTGCATACATACCACTGCAGCCTGAGTATGAAAGTCTGTGTTTCTCCAGCCTTCCTTCATTATCCTCCCAAAGCCAATGCTGCTAAAAACTTCTAGCTAGACAGAGAACAAGGAGACTGAGTACAAGTAAAAAGATTTGTCAAAATAATCTTCTTTGTTAGAGGCTTTGTTAGTGGAGGTATGCCTCTTTACTTTTAATATAAGTTTATAAAGAATGAAAGGTTACTAGACATTTTAAATTTTTATCTCTTTATCCTTTTCTCATTCTTTTAAAAAGAAACAACCTTGTTCCTGATTGAAGCCTGTATTACCAATTACAAAAAGGCCTATTTCATACTGCATATTTTATTTTCCCTCTGCACAAAATCTGCCTGGCTACACGTTAGAATAATACCTGGTTGGAGGTGCATAATACTGGCAATTTGTCAATGCACAGAAGGTAGTTATGAACATTCCTGCAAAAGTACAGTCTAGAGGCATTTGAAATGTTGGCAGGTCTGAAAGCAACCCCTAGCAATAGGTTTGTCTGTTCTTCATATCCCCATCCTTAGCTACAGCAATACAATAGTGCCATTGAAAAGATTATCGTATCACAAGGAGAGGATTATAGCTGTGAGTGAAGACTGTGCGACAGGAAGAGCAGAAGAATTTCCAGCATGCACTGATAATTCAGACAGTTGAAATGATAGAATAGGTATATAGATATGTTATTTATTTATTACATTTACCCATCCTTCCTGCAGGGAGCTCAGAGTTTGTAGATGTTCCTCTGTTACTTGCTCACCATCTTATCCTAACAATAACTCTGAAACAGGTGAGGCTGAATGATAGTGACTGTCCAAGATTATCCAATGCATGGCAGATTATATCCAAAGTAATACCTGGTGGAAAAAAAATAGAAGAGGTGCCCTTGTTTCACCACTGGTTATGTGTCTTGCTAGAGGTTGTGCAGCTTCTTATACAGTGAGAATAAAAGCCTTGGATTTTGCACTTGTGAGATGAAAATGGAGTTTTTACAAGTGGGAGAAATTGGTTTAGGAAAATGAAGCCACTAGATACAACCTGTATGTATGATAGTGCATGGATTTTAAACTGGGCCTCCTTGATCCTAACCTGCTATTCAAAGCACTACAGATCTTGGAAAAGTTATCTTTGGGATTACAAATCCCAGAACATCCAGCCAGAATGGCCATTGCTCATGTTGGCTGGTGGGTTTGGGGAATTATAGTCTAAAGGTGACATTTCGAAGTTCTGATTAGAATACAGATTGAATAGGTATATATTATTTACAGATTTGTTTTCAGATCAGATCTGCTCAGGTTCTTTCTCCAATTAGAAACACTACCTGTTTCAAATTAATTTGATTTACTGAGGTAAATTGGCTTCAAAAATGTAAAAAAGAATAATGAATAAAAGGAGTCATTGGTCTAGAGGACACCTGCAAGTCATTCCCATGACTCAGATGCTAATATTAGATAGATTAGATAGTGAGCTTAGCAAACCTGTGATAGCATGCGGGCAGACTTGTAATTAAATCCTTTCAACATTCTGAGCCAGCCAAGGATCTGAAAATAAAAGATCTCAAGATGCATGCATCTCAGGAAAACCTTGAAGATGTGTAGAAATGTATCTCTCAGCATGGTTGAAGCATTTCTTATTGAATTTCTCACATAAGTATTTGGAAAACTTGTCAAAAGTGCTTTGCCAAATAGACTTATGGAAAATTAGAAAGATATTGTACTGGGCTATTTGCAGAGTACATTTTCAGTGATTGTGAACTGATTTCCTGAAAAACATTACTGTGTAATCCTATGCATGTCTATTATGTACCTTCAAATTGTTCCTGATTTATGGGAACCCTAAATTGACTCTATCACTAGTTTTTCTTGGCAGGATTTGTTCAGAATAGGTTTGTCATTACTTACCTCTGAGGTTGAGAGTGTGTGACTGGCACAAGGTCATCCAGTTGGTTTCATGGCCTATCAGGGATTTGAATATAGAATATATTAAGAAATTGACCAATCAGAAACTTGTAAAAAGATTTCAATATCAAAGCATACTCTTGCTGTATCTACATAGCAGAAATAATACAGTTTGACACCACTTGAATTGTCATTACTCAATGCTATGGGATTCTGGGAATTATTGTTTTGTGAGACATTTAGTCTTTTCTGTTAGGGAGCTCTGGTGCCACCACAAACTGCAGTTCCCAGAACTGTATAGCATTGAGCCATGGCAGTTAAAGTGGGGTCAAACTGGATTAATTCTGTAGTGAGGAAGCAGCCTCTAACAATGAGAGATGTACAAATTGCTTACAGGCAAAGGGAATCAGGACTCCACTTTGCCAATCACTGGGAGACAATCTGCCAGACTACTTGATCTGCTACATACTGATCTCTGTGACACATTCTGCATTAAGTCTACAAATGGAAATTCCATCTTTATAACTATTCTTGATGATTTTAGTAAATACATTTATACACACCCCTTTAAAGAGAAAATTCAAGCATTCTCAAAGTTCAGAGTATTTTAATTGTATCTCTAACAAATTTGGCTATGAACTCAAGAGCTTATGAACTGATAATGGTAGGGCCTCTACAGACGGGCCCTTTGGGCTGTCCTGGAAGCAGGGATGGGGAGGGGCAGCTGCATGCCGGCTGCCTCAACCCCTCCCCAAAGACGTCCTGACATCATGTGCTGTTATGCACGGCGTGTGGCATCAGGATATCCTTCCGGCGCAGCCTTTTGACGTGCTATGCTGGAAGGGGTGCTAAGGAGCTGTGCGCCAGCTCTTAGGGCGCCCTTTTTGCCAGCTCTGAAAGGAGCAGCATTTTGCTGCTCCTTTCCGAGGTGGCAAAAGGGAGGATCAGAGCCAAGGTGTCCGGCAGTCTTGGGCTCAATCCTCCGCTTCTTGGGGCAGCCCAGGGCCACCCGTCTGTATCTCCCCATAGTGAATTTGTCAATGCCAAGTTTGATGAATTTTTAAGAGCTCATGGCACAGAACATCAAACTACACAGGCTTACCTCCTGGAGAAGAATGGTGTAGCAGACAGCATGAACAGAATTTAGGGTTGTCTGCACTGGCCAAATAAAGTGGCTTCAAATTGTTTTGAAGGCTAGTTGGTTAGACGATGTATAAATGAAACCAGGTGGAAAGCGAAATGAAGCTGTGGTTTAGGACTAAAAACTGGAGCAAAAAGAAACTGACATAATGAGAGAAATTTGCATCATCACACAGGCATATAAACAGCCCGGTGCCAGTGTGGGAATGCAGGAAAGCAAAAATGTGAAAGTACATCAAACAGGGCAGGTCGCCAATAATGCAGTGGATATAATTACAACATACACAAACCAGACAATCCAACAGGGGAGCATGGGGTGAAGGGGTGGTGGTGAGGGTGGCATGTATGGGGCTCTCCATGATGGTGTTTTGCCAGTATCACTGGGCACACTGATGCACCAATGCACTATACAGGCAGTGCATCGCATGTGTGACTGTGTGGCCAATCATATGGGTGGGTGTCCAATGGAATGGCATCTAGGTGGGAAGAGGGAGGTAATTGGAGGTTGCAGGCAGTGTCCTTATGTGATGGTGTGCATACATGGTGGGGAGGCAACAAAAAAAATTAACCATACAGTGCAGCTTGACACTGCATGGTGTGGACAGCCCATGGGTGTTCAGCCCACTTTGGGAGTGGGCTGTGTGGATAGCAGGGTTTCATCTGCTTTCAGAAAACTCAGGATCAAACTGCTTTTTCCTGCCTGTCTGCTCTGGCCCTTTGAAAGACATAGCAGTAACTATGCTCTTAAAAAAACAATATGCCCAAATGCTCCTGGACTGATTACAACATATTTGATTTTTTTAAAAAAAATATCTTTATTCCACAAATTTATACAGTATTAAAACATCTATATAAATAATATTTACAATAATATCAAACATCCTAACTTCGCATCGCCAGCATCAAAATAATTCTATCTCATAATCATTCATAACAGCCTTAGTCTTCTCTAAGGGCCTTTACAGACTGCCAGAAATAATGCAGCTTGAGGCCACTTTAACTGTCCTGGCTAAGTTCTAAGGAATCATGGGAACTGTAGTTTATTGTGGCACCAGAGCTCTCTGACAGAGAAGGCTCAATGTCCCAGAAAAAAAAAATACAATTCCCATGATTCCCTAACACTGAGCCAGGACAGTTAAAGTCACCTCAAGCTGCATTATTTCTGGCAGTCTGTAAAGGCCCAATGTTTATTTTTCATCTTCATTCTACTTTCTTTATACCTTCCCTTCAAATGTCACATATCATCTCATCCCCTTCTTTTCTTCCTTTGCTCTCTCATCCCCAACCTTTTCTTCCTTTGCTTTCTCATTCTACTTTCTTTCTCACTACTCACTGCCCCACCTCTTTCTTCCTCTTCTCTCCATTCTCCATTCCTCAAACATCCCTTCATCATACCTTCTCACTTACTCCAATCCTCATCACACATTCTTACACATTCTTATATCTTCTACCACCCAGGATATACTGAACATATTTAAATAACAATCTGCCAACTAAATCCAGAGATGCAACTCCTTACTAGTTATGTCACAGAGCCAGACCTAATCTAAGAACGTTATCACACGGGGGAAATCTATAGGTTATCCCACACAACCCCCCCCCCCAAAAGCGCACTTACACCTAACGATTTCACACGACGTCGCACAGAAACTGACATTAAATTCTTTTTATTTTAGGAAGTTTAGAGGAAATGCATTTGCGCTTTTAAAGTAATTGCACTATTACTGTAGTGTGAAATTCAAATTTGCACAAACAAATCTCCTTTAAAGCTTTTCCTCGGTTTTCCCATGGTTCTGTGGGGCTGCTTTTACTTCCTGGTTTGCTTGGGTGACAACATGCCAGGCAGACATGAGCTTCTCCACTTTTCTCTTTCTAAAATTTCTTGTCTGGTAGTTGAGCAAACAGGTGCATTTCCCTCAAGCTAAAGAGTGACTGCAGAGTCGAAAAGACGAGGGAGAGGCTGAGGAAGGGAAAAGGTTTCCCATGCCAACAACCCACCATGGATAGGATTGGGTGGGGGTTGTTTTAATTTGTAAGCTTTGTCCCTGTTTTGGGGGGGGAAGTGGGACAGAATCCCTGCTCAGCCATGAAACCCACTGGGTGACCTCGGGTGGGTCACACTCTCTCAGCCTCAGGGGATGGCAATGGCAAACCCCTTCTGAAGCAACTTGCCAAGAAAAACCCAGTGGCTTAGGATAGGTTCACTGCTTTAGGGTTGCCCTAAGTCAGAAGCGACTTGAAGGCACACCACAAAGCGGGAGAAAGGGGGACCCCTCCAGTGAGTCAGACCCCAATTTGGGGCGCCTTGCTTCTCAGCCCATCCCAGAGCAAGAGGACCTAGGCTAGCAAGTGGCTGCTCTCCAAGGCAAAAAGGACAACCCCACAGACATCCTCACAGCTGAAGAGGCGGCAGGCTTATTCCCTCGGCAAAAGGTTTGCCCACAGGAGGAAGGAAGGAGGAGGGATGCTGCTCTCTTCTCCATCCGCATCAGGGGGACCAGAGGTCCTAACCCCAAAGGAAGACTGTTCAGGAGGACAGGACTCAAGAAAAGCTTTTTTAAAAAACACACACACATAGAAATAGAAAATCATGCTTCTTACTCCTGCTCTAAATGGAGGACAGTTTGACATTTCCTCCTGGAGAGGAGAAAAGGTTGAATGAAATGCAGTACCCGCCCTGGAAAAGGAGGAGTCTGGTCACCCGAAAGCAAAACAAAACATGCCCATTTCTAGTGCATTTACGGTGTTTTTCACTTGAGTATGAAAGTTAAAAACGTCTTTTTTTTCTTTTCACTTAATTCTGTTTTTATACTAATTACATGAGAAATGCTTTTGCGCAATTTAGCGCTATTTTCACTTTATTTTCGGGATGCTTTATTTCCACTTTATTATCTCTTTAACCACGAAACTGGCCCCTGTGTGATAACGTCCTAAGTCATCTCAATGTTTTTTTAAATTAAAGCATATACCTATATTCCCAAGTAGGAGAAAAGCAAACTTGACTTCAGAAGTGAAGAGGGGGCATTGATCAGATATGCTAAAAATGCTTATAGGATTCTAGAACCAATTGGGCATACAATGAAATTATCAAGTTTTTTGTTGATGAAAGACAAATTTCAAATCTAATTCAAACCAAGAGGTCTATCCAGATTTGTCTGTAGTAGAAGTAGAAGACCACCTGCAACCAGAGCATGAAGAACTCTTCCATCTACCAGGTATCGTGCATCCTATTAGCACTCCCAGCACTTCCAGACCACCTGAGCCATAAGAGGCTGCTAATGAGAGGACTTCCTAGATGACCAAGAACTGGATGGTGATCCAGAGGTGGCATCAAATATCCAAGTCCAGATGAAAAGGTCCCAGGAATCTAATAGTGGTGTGCCACCTGTCAGATAATGATGATGATGATGATAATAATAATAATAATAATAATAATAATAATAATACACAATAAAATATGCAACAGTGTGCAGAAATACAATGAATAAAATCAATAAAATCACAACATTGTTAATAATCAGTAAATAAATTCTATAAAATAGAATAAATAAGATAAAATAAAGTAAAAATAGAATAAAATAAAATAAAAATAAAAAGCCAATTGTCATCAGTACCCAAAAAGGTCTATTTTAAAGTGGTACTATAGAGGTTTGTTAAGAAGGTCAGATGAATAGGCCTGCCGGCAGAGTTCCGTCTTAAGTGCCTTCTTAAAGGCATCTAGAGTAGTATAAGATGGATCTTTTCTGACAGGCTGTTCCATAACTTGGGGGCTGTGACCATGAACGATCTTTGGCAAGTTGAACTCAATATGGTTTTATAGTGATCTAATAAATTCTTCCCAGATGTTCTGAGAGTGCGGGGCAGATTATGTGGGGAGAGGTGTTCCTTCAAGTAACTCTGGCACAAGCCATGTAGGGCTTTAAAGGTAATAACCAACACTTTGTACTGCGCCCAGAAGCTAATCGGCAGCCAATGAAGAGATTTTAATACAGGAGTTATATGGTCCGACCTAGATGTTCCAGTGACCAATCTGGCTGTCGCATTTTGAACCAATTGAAGCTTCCGAACTTGGTACAGAGCTAGCCCCATGTAGAGCGCATTACAGAAGTCCAAACAAGAGATTACCAGGGCAAGTACTACTGCTTCAAGGTCCTTTCGGTACAGGTTGGGAATCAGTTGGCTGATCAACCGAAGATGATACCAAAGCACTCCTGGCCATCGCATCCACTTGAGATGACAGCTGTAGAGATTAGTCCAGGAGTACTCCCAAACTGTGTACTTTGTCTTTTAGGGGAAGTGTGACCCCGTCCAGGACTGGTTGACAAAGCTCCGTCCCTGGACTAGGGGTACCTATCGCAAGTACCTCTGTTTTCTCTGGATTCAACTTGAGTTTGTTTTCCCTCATCCAGCCCATTACTGACTCAAGACAGGCATTCAGAGGAGTGATGCCATCCTTAGTCACTACAACAGTCAGAGATATAGAGAAGTAGAGTTGCGTACTGATGACACTGCACCCCATGTCTCTGGATGATCTCACCCAGAGGCTTCATGTAAATGTTAAACAGCATGGGGGATAGAATGGTGCCCTGAGGGAAGCCAGATGTCAGCTCTCTTTTAGAAGAGCTACTATCTTCCAGCATCACCATCTGGAATCTGCCCGAGAGGTAGGATTAGAGCCACTGAAGCGCAGTGCCCCCAATACCTAACTTCCTCAGGATACCATGGTCTATGTATCGAATGCCACTGAGATGTCCAAGAGCACCAACAAGGTCACACTTCCCCTGTCAATGCCCAGACGGAGATCATCAACTAAGGCAACCATGGCAGTCTCAACTCCATATCCTGCCCTGAAGCTGGTTTGAAATGGGTCCAGATAATTGGCTTCTTTCAAGACAGCTTGGAGCTGGAAGGCAACTGCCCTCTTGATCACCTTACCCAAGAATGCTAAAAAGGAGACCGGCCTGTAATTATTTCTCACCAGGGGATCAAGGGAGGGTTTTTTTCAAGAGCGGTTTAACCACCGCTAGATTCAAGCTAGATGGAAATTCTCCCTCCCTGAAGGATGCATTAATTATAAGTTGTAGTAATATTTTTACTGCATCACCTCCCTGGATGGTCAGCCATGATGGGCAAGGATTGAGAGGGCATGTTGTCCTTCTCATGCTTCCAAGAAGCTTGTCCACTTCATCGGTATTAACAAATTCAAATGATCCAGTTTAACACAGTTCACAAAGTCTCTGGACATCTCTCTTATTGGTTCTGTTATAATGCCCGCATCCAGATCAACCCTTATCTGAGTGATTTTATCTACAAAAAAGTCATTAAAAGCATCACAGCAGGCTTTAGTTGGTTCCAATAATGGGTTCAGTGTGGGAGGCAGTTAATTCTTTAACCACCCTGAACAGCTCTGCTGGACGAGACTTTGCAGATGCAATGTGTGCATAGAAAGAATTCTTTGCTGCATTTATTGCCACTCCGTAAGAATTCAAAATGTTCCTATGGCTGTCTTGTCAGATAAACGTCGGTGTTTCCACCAGTGGTGCTCTAGTCATTGCACAGCCCACTTCATTCGACGAAGATCTCCTGTGTACCATGGTTTTTTATTTGAAGTGGGTTGGAAAGGATACTCGGGAGCGATAGTGTCTATAGCCCTGGTAAGATCGTTATTCCAGATATCAACCAAGGCTTCGACAGAGTTGCCATCGTTCCCAACCATAGATCCCTCCAAGGCTTCCTGGAACCTTTTGGGTTCCATTAGCCTTCGAGGGCGGACCACTCTAATAGGTCCTCCACCCCCGAGAGGGATATGGGTAGTAGCCTTCAGTCCCACCTTGACCAGAAAATGATCCATCTATGACAGGGCAGAAGTTTGAATTACCTCTGCCCATGGATGTTCCTGATCTGTACTAAAGACCACCTAGTATGTATTACCAGCACAATGTGTTGGATCTGAGACTAGTTGGGACAGGCCCATGGCTGTCATGGAAGTCATGAACTCCCGAGCTGCACCTTTCAGATCTAATGAGCCAGACTCGAAGGGGATGTTGAGGTCCTCCAGAACAAGGAGTCTGGGGGACTCCAACACCAGCTCCGAGACCAGCTGCGTCAGCTCAGCCAGGGAGTCTGTTAAATAACGGGGTGGACAGTAAACTAACAGAATCCCCAGATTGTCCTTCGCCTTCAGGGTCAAGGAAACACACTCGATGTGATTCATTTTCCGGATAGGTCTCCTGGTCAAGATGATAGTACTTTTATGGACCAAGGCAACTCCCCCCCCCCGCCCACTTTCCCTAACCTGCTCCTTGACAGTATATCCGGCTGGGAGAGCCTTAACCCAGGTCACGCTGCTATCCTCTCCCAGCCAGGATTCTGTAAAACAAGCCAGGTCAGCGTTCTCCTCTTCTAACAAATCATAGATTATATGAGATTTGTTCCTCACTGACCTGGCATTGCACAGGAGCAAGGTAAGGGTCTGTGGTATAGTTGGGACGACTCTCAGTTCTTTTGGGCTAACAGGGTGAGAGGAAGACGGGACAGATTTCAAATATCAATCTTGTCTTCCCTTGTATTTCATCCCTGCCCTGTTAACACTATATTTCCCTTTGCCCCATACTATTCCATTTCGCCATGGCCGGCACCTATATCAATAGTCTCCCTCCCAGACAGACTGGCTATTAGAAGGTGCCACTCTCACCAGTGCCCCCCCTTCTCCCATCCCTGTGCAGATATTAACAAGCGCAATTGTTGCGACGACCACTGCTCAAGGCTCAGCCGATGCCCAGCTTCTAAAAAGCTTCTAAAATGTGCTGCTCTCACTGGCACTTCCTCCTCTCCCCTCCTGGCATTAGCATCAGCAATCGCCCTCAGAAGGTGCCACTCCCACCAGCTCCTCCCTCCTTCCCCTCTTAATACTGGCGCCAACAAACACAATTGCCCTAGTGTCCAGCACTCAGAAATCAGCCAGCAAACCAGCCCTAGAAAGGTGCCGTTCTCATCGGTACCCTCTTTTCCCCTTCTGGCGCTGATGCTAACCAGCACAATTGTCCCGACACCCAACGTTCAGAGTTTTTGCAAGGTGCCACTCTCACTGGCATCTTCCCTTCTGCCCTCTTGGTGCTGGTGGGCATGGTGTGGCTAGTTCTGTTGTCATGACTCTGGGTTTATGGCCTCAGTCCAGTGGCCAGCAGAGTTGGGCGAATAATGCTGCCTCTGTAGGGTTGGGGCAAACTAAAGAAACCTCCCGCCCGGCCACAGGTGGAACTGGCTCCACCCCGGGCTTCTCCCAGCTGTGCTGCTGGCAATGGTGAAGATGGTGGGGGCAGGCAGAGCAGCCTCCGCCCCAGTTCTTCTCCCGGTGCGCTGCCGGTAAAGGTGAAGATGATGGGGGCAGGCAGATCTTTTCTAACCACAGAAGAAAAGCTTCCATAATCCCCTAATTGGCAAAAGATCAAGGGATTACCAGAGTAAGATACTGAAAAGTAGGTGCAAGTTGCTAGTGAAGAGATGCAATCTTTATTGTATCATGGACTTTGATGCAAATGAATGTCAGAATTACCCAAAGGTAAAAAAGGCAATTGACTCTAGATGGGTCATCATCACAAAGCAGGACACAGAAGGGGTGATTCAAAGATATAAAGCAAGACTTGTAGCAAAGGGCTATAGTAGCAAATGCATGTTTAAATCTTAGATGTTAAAACAGTATGATAATCTAGATTAGGAACTTTATATTATGATAATCTAGATTAGGAATTTTACATGGAACAGCCAACAGAATTTCAGGAAGGAACATCTTGAAAGTGCATTTATGGTTTGAAGAAGGCTCCAAGAACATGTGGTGAGAAACCGAACCAACTTCTTATCAAAGAAGGATTCACTTCAGACACTGTGTGTTGATATATGTGTATGCAAAAGGTTCAGAAATAGTAAATGGACGTAGATTACAAATTATATGAATGACTTTATCTCATGCTGTCAAAACAAGGCAGAGAGTGAAGAGATAATCCAAAATCTTAAGAAAGAGATAGGCATAATTTTTGGGGGAGCACTATCTTGGAGTACAAATAGAAGGAGCAGTGATGGAAATTTCTTTCTTAAAAGCAAAAGACAATAGATCTTCTGGAATGTCTTAGTAAAAAAAGATGCTAAAGTCATCTTAGTAAGTCATCTTAGTAAAAAAAGATGCTAAACCCAATGGAAGTGGGTTTCTTAAGAAATACTGAGAAATCTGAACCTTTAAGAGATGCTGACAAGTACAGGACTCCAAACCAGGCCTGCCATTGTAAATGCAGTTAGAATTTTATGAAGAATGTTTAATTCTCCTATCCAATATATATATATATATAATTGCAGTGAGTAGATATTTAAAAGAAACTGCAGATCAGAAAATGATGCTACTAACCAATGACCAACCCCAGCTACTATGCTACACAGATAGGGGCTGGGCCAGAGACTTGGCAGACAGAAAGTCAACGAGTGGAAACCTGATTTTCTATGGTAGAGGAACCATAAGGTGGCTACGTATAAATCCTGGTCTCTCAGAGTCCTAGTCCAACACTCATAGCGCTACCCCACGCTGGCTCTTCAAATGTAGTTATTTGCTTTAAATGGCCTAGTAGACAGCCAGGTGCCACCAGATGTATCTCTATGTGCAAACTAAGAGGTGAGTTAGAAGGCGGGCAGCTTTACTCACATGCTTCTTATTGCAATGCCTAAAAAGGGTATTTACGTAACCAGGCAGCATAAGCCACAAACAGGATTCTGACCCCAGCTGCATCATATTTTTGCAAGGATATGTGGCATTTTCAGCCATCCTCTTCAAAACAGTAGTCACATATTTTTTTGAAAAAACTGTGAAAAAGATGTAAATCTTCACTAATCTGCAAAATTCTGTAGCTGCAGATTAATCAAATGCCAATCTAACGTTTAGATATGCAAATGAAAGCAGAAAAACACTGAAAAAGGCCCTAGATTCAACACAAGATATTAAAAGTTTGATATATATATATTTGCAAGCACTATTTGAACTCAAAGTAGCAAGTCACAGTACTCATGATTTCTTGTATGGGCATTTGTTCTAGATAACTGTATGATAGGATGCCATTTTTTCCTCTGTAGAAGTTGACTAATAAAGAGTGCACCCACTGTGACACAATACACTTGTTGACCACAGTTATACCTGGAGTCATCTTATTCTCCCCTTCCCTCATCCATGTGTATATCAACTGATGCAATCTCTACACTGTAGCTAAACAGTTATAATGCCTATAAACCCTTCCTTATTCACCCTATGGCTCTTGGCCAAAATAACTGCTTCAGATAATGCTGGTCTCAGTGAAGCAGTCAATCCAGTTGAACTAGTTAAAAAGGAGGATGAGGATGATGACATAGGACCTTTTCAGACAATTGTAATATAAGTCCACATTTACTATTTCCAATGGGATCCTGAAGTTTGTAGTTTGTAGAATTCTCTGCCAGAGAATTCAGAATACTTCTCCCTAAACTGCAAATCCCAGGATTCCATAGGATGTTGCTATGGCAGTTAGTCTGGAATCATAGTGGTATAGTTATGTAGTGTAAAGGTGCCCACTGTAACTCAAGGGAGACTTCAAAACTAGAGGCTGACTTTTGTAATAATTGGTTGGGAGAAGTAACATTTTCTTAATATATATGTTGTTAAATGCTGTCAAATCAACTTTAACTTATGGCAACCCTATGGATGAGAGACTTTCAAGTCATCCACTCATCAACAGCACCGCTCAGATTTCCAAACTCAGAGCTGTGGCTTCCTTGATTGAGTCTATCCACCTGTAGTGTGCTGTCTTCTTCTTTTCCTACTGCACTCCACCTTGCCAAGAATTATTGTCTTTTTTAGTGAGTCATGTCTTCTCATGATATGTCCAAAGTGTGACAGTCTCAGTTTAGTCATCTTGGCTTCCAGTGAGAGTTCAGACTTGATTTCCTCTAAGGCTCATTTATTTGTCTTTTTATCAGTACAGAGTATCTTCAGAACTCTCCTCCAGCACCACATTTCAAATGACACAATTCTCTTCTTATCAGTATTTTTTTTCACAATGCTGCTTTCACAGCCATACACAGAAATGAGAAATACAATGGCATGGACAATCCTGACTTTGGTATTCAATAACATAGCTTTATACCTAAAGATCTTGTCTAGTTCCTTTATAGCTGGCCTTCCAAGTCCTAGTCTTCTTCTGTTTTCTTGACTGCAGCCTCCATTTTGATTGATGACGGAACCAAGCAAGATATAGGAAATCTTTGACTTATTCAATGTCTTCATTGTCTATTTTAAAGTTATGTAATTCATATTTGGTCATTATTTTTGTTTTCTTAATGTTCAGTTGTAAACCTGCCTTTGCACTTTCTTCTTTGATGTTCTTCAATAATCATTCCAAGTCTTTGCTGTTTTCTGCTAGTAGCATAGTGTCATCTGCACATCCTAAATTGTTGATGTTCCTTCCTCCAATTTGCCTGCCTCCTCCCTCAGAGTCTAGTCCAGTTTTAATTATGATATGTTCAACATACAAGTTAAACAGACAGGGTTATAAAATGCAGCTTTGCTTGACCCCCTTGCCAATTGGAAACCATTCAGTTTCTCCATATTCTGTCCTGAAAGTAGCCTCTTGTCCTGCGTACAGGACAATCAAATGTTTTGGCAGACCCACTTTTTAAAAAGTGATCTGTAGTTTTTCATGATCTACACAATAATCTTCATATGCTATGTTTCCAAAGGCTTTGTTAGAATCTATAAATCACAGGCTGATTTTCTTCTGAAATGCTACTGTTTAGTGCCGTGGTCCAGTGCAATATTCCAGTAGTTGCTGCAATCCCTGGTGAACCCTTTCTTAGAGATTGGAATGTATATTGAATTCCCAATCTGCCAGCCATTATTTTGTTTTATATATTTGGTGACAGATTTTAGTTATAATTTGAATGGATTCTGTCTCTGTAGCTTAAAACAGCTCTATGGTATGCCATCTCTTCCTGGTGATTTGTTTCTCCCAAGTGCTTTGAGTGCAGCTTCCACTTCACTTTCTAAAATTGTGGGTTCATCTTCAAATTGTTTTTGTCATTAATTGTACTTGTCCTCTGATCTTCCCCAGTAGCTCATTGAGCATTTTCCAAACCAGGAGTCTCATCTCCTGGCACTGTTTTGTGTTCAATTTGGATTGTCTGATTGTACAGTTTTCAAAGTGAAAGATTTCAGTGGTAGTTTACCATTGACTTTTTCTATGCAGTACTAACTAGCATTACCTATGGTGCCACTGCCATTATCTCTGAGAGATCCTCTGCTAGTGTCACCCCCCCATTACTGCTGCTGCCTAGTAGCAGTTTGCCACATTTAGTCTGGTTCCTCAGCAAAAGACTGTCTGACACAGGAGATCCTATCAGCAACACTACTACTATCAGCATAACCTCTTATTTCACAGGAGCATGCAATCCTACTACCATGGAAAGATAGTGCAATGATTTCAGAGATGAAAATCAAGACACATGAGGCCAGGAAAATCAGAGAGTGATGAAGATAGCAAAAATTAATAATGAGGAAGAACACACAAGCTAGGAAAGGCTGCAGCAGTTTGCTTTGGCCTGAGTCTACAGGGAAAGGCAAGATTCCACCCCTCCTCTCCTCTCCTCTCCTCTCCTCTCCCCATGATTTAATTGAGTGTAAACTACCTTTGCACTTTGAACTCAGTTTTCAGCAATGGAAGTAAGCTGAGGATGAGGGGGAAATGTGGAAGGAGGAAAGAGAAACTGAGATAATTTAAAAACAGCTGAGAAAGTGGGATGATAGAGGATTAATTTTGATTATCCCTGCCAAATCAGGACGGTTGAGGATATGAACATGGCCTTGTCACAATAAGACTGCTTGCCAAGTATCTGTCAAAGCTTCTGAGTCACCTTCACTATAATTCTGGATCAACAATTATTCATCATAATTCAGAATAAAAGTTTTCAAAATCCAGACTGCAAACGAGAATTGAACTTTGCTGGCAGAGGGAGGGTGGAGGAGAAACCGAGGGCAAGTTGACTAGAAGCAGAAAAGAAAAAGGTGAAAAGAGTTTAAACATTGCCTGGTACTTCTTGTAGCCACAAATCTATGAGGGGGAATTTTATTTTGCTCAAATCAAGAGGGGGGCGGCTACAAGGACCCTGCAAGACTGTATCCCACGTGTATATCAAGAGTTGGGGGATCTAAGAACTGATGCAGAGACAGGATTCTCCAATTAAAGTATTATTTATTAAAGGGCAAAATCACACAGCAATTCACATACACGCACACACTCATCCAAGGCTCAGGAAATTAGGGCTTAGCTTGGAAAAGGTATCGAGGCAAAACTACGGGTGATATTCACTACAGATGAAGCTTTCTCTGGGATCCAATTGGATGAAATGGTGTGATACACCACTGTTCCGAGAGCGCGGGTTTGAACGGAGGTGCCGGTAACTAGATCAGAGAACAAAGCGATGCAGGGTCCCCCTGAACTCTGACTAGCGACACTGATGGAAGAAATCCAGGGTTTTTAAAGGAATAAAACTAGCTGCAGGGTAAAGGTGTGAGACTGCCTGGGTGAGGTAATCCGGTCTGGCAATATTCAAGAGGAAATGGGAGAGGATTAAGTTGTTAGCTGGCCCATCAGGTGAGATATCTAGGCCATTATCGCCCATCCTTCTGATTATGGAGGTGATGATGGTCCATTTGCAACTCCTACACAATCTGCCTGGCTTTGGGGACTGGGGATTTTCCAGACTTCCAAGTGACATAGGCATGACCTTCCTGCTGTGCTTTGGTGACACCTGGGGTTCACTGCAGAGTGCATCTGGGGCCATGTGGAATTCATACCCACAAAAATTCAGAAAAATGCACTTTTAATAACATTCTCCACTCCAAATTCCTCCATCCAAAACTGGACTTCTGTTGAAAAAAGAAAAGAGAGGAAAATAAATAGGGACACTTTTTCTCACTTTTCTCACTTTTATATCATGATATCCGGAAAGAGAGTTGAAAAATTGTTGCTGCATGACACACCTCTGTTTTGTTTTGTGACTAACTATCTGACTATGTCTTAAACAAATAGCTTAAAAAGCACTGCAAATACATAGTCTGATACTTTATTTCAGGGGTGGTGTCTGGGTCATTTACTTCTCCATGGCCATATAATCTGAGAATAATAATTTGAAAATCAATCCAGAATTTAAAGGATGGACATGAACCCAATATGAAATTCATTAAAATAAAGAAAAGAAATACCACCTTTAGTGTAGTTAACACTGAACACTGCAGATTTTGGATGATAACAAGCCACTGTATACAACTGTGGATCTGACATCTCGATTCCCTTCCCCCCCAATAAAATGCCATATTCAGACCACTGTTAATGTTTTGGAAGAGGCAAGGTTTCTTTGTTTTTCCTAGTGAAATCCCCAAGACTTTTAAGTAAACTTGTACTTGTAAAATGTCATTTGTAAGTTCCTGTTACATCACTATATAGGTGGAGTTTTATTACATATTCATGAATGAGAATTCATATTTTTCAGGCCTAAACTTTTACCCAGTGCTGCCAGCTCTCTAGCTAAAGATGCCATGAAAACATAAAGTAAACCAATTGTGTGACCAAACTCCTGTGCAAACATACAACTGCTGACATGCTAACAGATCAGTCAATGTTTATCAATGAATGCAAATAGACAGGCCAGAAGTAGAGCAGGAAAGTAGAATCAATGATGACAGAGGAAAGGAAAGACAATGAAGCTTATCACACCGCTTTTCAAATCAGCCTACCTCTCCTGGCTTAAATTTTAATTCGGGCAGCATCCTGATATTATCACAGCGATTTTGTCACCAAATCTGCCCCTGGGTCCATCCTGGGTCCATTCTTGTTCCCAGGGGCACTCACTGCCTCTTTTAGAAGCTGAGAGTTTTCTGACTTAAGAAAATGGCTGCCGGAGCATCCCTGGGAGTGGGGATGAACTTGGGATGGACCCGGCTGCAGATTTGGCAGCAAAATCACTGTAAAAATATCAGGATGCTGCCTGAATTAAAATTTAAGCCAGGAGAGGTAAGCCGATTAGAAAAGCGGTGTGATAAGCTCCAATGACAGTCCAAGACATTTTGCTGCATAAAATGTAAGTGAAGGACACCTCCTCACTTACATTCTAGTTACAAATGCCAATGGATGATTTGACAGGTCAGGACCTGAGATTTCAGGCCACAAACCAAACCTGAGATCTAGGGACAACTCCTTGTGATGCCACAAGTAGTGGATCCTGGTGATGTTATTAAGCGCAATAACTTGTGTCAATCATAGTTGCCTCAGCATATGCCATTCACATAAAAAACACCAAGGCTAACTAAGGAAGAAAACAATGTATAATCATCATCATCTTACCCACCCCTCCCTGTAAATTGAACAACTATGGTGAGAGGATGGTGGCCAGGAAAGGTCTGCGCAAGGAGACAGAAGACACTTGGGGCTCATTCCCACTATGATTTAAAGCAAATTGCTGATTAGATTATATGTGTCGTTCCCACTTGAAGCCAGTTCTGATCCTACTGTGCTCGATTTCAGTCACGATGAAGCAAGGCAAACACAAAAAACTCGGTCTTTCCTGACACCAGTTTTTTGGTGATTCTTTTGAAAAGAATCAATTCTGAAGTGTGTTCAGCAAGTGCGAATGATGTTCGGATCTGAATCGGATCTTACTCTAGGGGAGGGACAATGGCAGAGGGGTTGGCTGAGGAGTGTCACCCATCCAGCTTCTGGTTGCTTGAAATCCACTTTTTTTTTTTTTTTTTTTGAGCACTGACTTTTGTCTATCCGCATGTGTGTGGTGGCTTTAATTTTCGCTTTTACACTGATCAATTCCCGTGAATCTGGTCATGATCATTTCTCCAATGTGTGTCAAGTGGTAAGACGATGGTATGGTTTTCTTTAGGAGGGGGATCTGTGGGTTTTTAAAATTTTTATGACAGAATATATGATTTCTCATTGTTCTGTAGAACCTTTACAGCGAGCAAGGGGTCTCCCAACGGGGATTCCATGTCACCAGAATGATGCATGACTGCATCACTGATGATGCGGAGATGTGAATTGGATGATTGATATTTAAATAAAACACCAGGACGGATTGATCGTGATAGATTCTGAACCTGCATCATCTAGCAGCGCAAATACCAGTGGGAACTACAATGGGGTAAAAAAAGAAGCGAATCCATCAAATAATGAAAAGATCCACTTTCATAGTGGGAACGATGCCTCAAGTGGAATCAATTCACCAACTCAGAGCAAAAGCGAATTGCAAACAAGTTTTAAATGTCGGTAGGAATGAGCCCTTGGTTTCTTGTTCCTGCTTTCTTCAGAACACATAAAAATACAAAATTTAAAAAGGAGTGATGGATATCAATATATTGTCATAAGTGTATTTTAAAGCTATTTAATATATATTTAATATCTATTAAATATATAAGATATTTTATGTAAAATATGAGATGTTTTGGATTGAAATACTAGCTTCAATCAGAATAACATTGAAAAGGACTGTAAAATCATAAAATCACAAGCAACATAAAAACAATAAAAAACATACAAAATTTAACCTTGGATATGTCACTGAGCTAGTAATCTGATTCTTTGAAAAGACCTTTTGAAAAATAAATTTTAAAATATTTTTAAACCTATATTTTAAAAATATCCCTTTATTTCAAGAATTATTTTAAGATCTGTTTTTCTATGTAAAATGTGCACAACTCAATTTCTGTATGAGGATGCACATCTCCATGGCTGTATATATAAAGGAAAAACAGATTCTATTCCTACACCCCCAATAATAAGTTTATTTCTCAATTTCCTTATGTTTATATAAATGAACAGAATTATTCCAGAGTATAGGAAGCTAAGTCCATTGCCAAGGAAAAAAATTGGACTGACTATACAAGTCCTTAATTGTTTTAGTTACAGATCTAACAGTGACACAAAGCATATTCTCTCCTGGTTTGGAACTGAATGCTCAGGAAAGATTAGATGGGAAGCCAAAGTAAATGCCTTTCTAGAACAAGGAGATATTTTGAAATGTTCAAGTTTTACATTGATGCAATACCTAAACAACTACATCTCTGGACTCTTACGTATTGTACAATATTCTGTCACAGAATGATATGCTCTGATTATTCACAGACTGCAAAAAACTGAAAACATTCACATCTATTATTTATGTATTTTAAAAAAATTGTAGGTCATCTTTTAGGGCACAAGACTGCCAGGCTGTATTCCAATTTATAATTTTACAATTATTCGTCAATAATAAATTTAAAAGCCTAAAACCAGGATATTTAAATCAATAGATAAAATATAGCAGTAACACTAAACAAATTACATCAGCTCAGTAAGAACAGCAAATCCAGATATTTAAAATTGAAACATATTGCAATATATAGAACAATCTAGTGAAAGATGATAATCTTTATTTAAAAATAAGTATTATGAGATAAAGAGTTCTTTAGAGCTTGAATTAGATCTGAGGTTCCTTAACTGGAACAGAATTCTTACATAAGTAAGAAAATCAGATAAATAACAGTCAGTTGTTCAAGTCATGTGCTGTCCCATAGGTGTGTTGGTCTACAACTTTTGCTACCTTGCGAAGCTTGTCCTATGGCCGTTGTTGGCTAGGGATGGTTGGAATTATAGTCCTACCAATTTGGAATACATCAAACTGAGGAAAGCTGGTTTAAGGGGGAAAACGGAACACAAGGGCCAAAAGAAATGGCATAGCGTTTAGATGACACACACCCCAACATGGCATAGCGTTTAGATGACACACACCCCAACATGGCCGGAAGCTGCTCCAATGCTGTCCTCTGGTCCAAAGGACCAGATCAAAAAGGTGCTGGCTTGGAACTGAAGGGTTGGGACCACTTTGGGAGTGGGCCGTGTGGTCGCTGCAGTCCTCTCCTTCCTGACTGTCTGCTTTGCCCCTAAATTGCAACTATTTGGTGAAATGAATCATAGAATCATAGAATCATAGAATCATAGAATCATAGAATCATAGAGTTGGAAGAGACCAAAGGGCCATCCAGTCCAACCCCCTGCCATGCAGGAACTCCCAATCAAAGCATCCCCGACAGATGGCCATCCAGCCTCTGCTTAAAGACCTCCAAGGAAGGAGACTCCATTGCCCTCCGAGGGAGTGTGTTCCACTGTCGAACTGCCCTTACTGTCAGGAAGTTCCTCCTAATGTTGAGGTGGAATCTCTTTTCTTGCAGCTTGCATCCATTGTTTCGGGTCCTAGTCTCTGGAGGAGCAGAAAACAAGCTTGTTCCCTCCTCGATATGACATCCCTTCAAATATTTAAACATGGCTATCATATCACCTCTCAGCCTTCTCTTCTCCAGGCTAAACATACCCAGCTCCCTAAGTCGTTCCTCATAGGGCTTGCTTTCTAGACCCTTCACCATTTTAGTTGCCCTCCTTTGGACACGCTCCAGTTTCTCCACATCCTTTTTGAATTGTGGTGCCCAGAATTGGACACAGTATTCCAGGTGAGGCCGGACCAAAGCAGAATAGAGTGGCACTATTACTTCTCTTGATCTAGACACTATACTTCTACTGATGCAGCCTAAAATTGCATTGGCCTTTTTAGCTGCTGCATCGCACTGTTGACTCATGTTCAACTTGTGGTCCACCTGGATTCCTAGATCCCTTTCACACGTAGTCTCATTCAGCCAGGTGTCCCCCATCGTATATCTGTACTTTTCATTTTTCCGCCCTAAGTGCAGTACCTTACATTTCTCCGTGTTGAATTTCATTTTGTTAGCTTTGGCCCAACTTTCTAGTCTGTTCAAGTCATTTTGAATTTTGATCCTGTCCTCTGGGGTATTAGCTACTCCTCCTAATTTGGTGTCGTCTGCAATTTGATAACTATGCCCCCAATACCGCTATCCAAGTCATTAATAAAGATATTGAATAGCACTGGGCCCAGGACAGAGCCCTGTGGCACCCCACTGGTCACTTCTTTCCAAGTTGAAAAGGAGCCATTGTTGAGCACCCTTTGCGTTCGACCAGTCAACCAATTACAAATCCATGTAACAGTTACTTTGTCTAGCCCACATTTTACCAACTTGCTTGCAAGAATGTCATGGGGAACCTTGTCAAAGGCCTTACTGAAATCAAGATATACTATATCCACAGCATTCCCTTCATCTACCAAGCTGGTAATTTTATCAAAAAAAGAGATCAGATTTGTCTGGCATGACCTGTTTCTCTGAAACCCATGTTGACTTTTTGTGATTATGAAATTATCTTCCAGATGTTCACAGACTCTCTGTTTAATGATCTGCTCCAGAATCTTTCCGGGTATTGATGTCAGACTAACTGGACGATAATTGTTGGGATCCTCTTTTTTCCCCTTTTTGAAGATGGGGACAACATTTGCCCTCCTCCAGTCCGCTGGGACCTCTCCTGTTTTCCAGGAATTCTCAAAGATTATTGCCAATGGTTCCGATATTACATTTGCCAGTTCTTTTAATACCCTTGGATGTAATTCATCTGGTCCTGGAGACTTATATTCATTTAGATTAGCCAGATGTTTCTGTACTATCTCTTTACTTATTCTGTGCTGAAATTCTCCTATTCTGTCCTCTGCTCCATTATCTTCAAGTTGAGTACCCTTTGCCTTTTCTGAGAAGACTGAAGCAAAGAAGGTGTTGAGTAATTCTGCCTTTTCTCTGTCCCCTGTTAACTTTTTACCATCTTCTCCACACAGTGGCCCTACCATTTCCTTCTTTTTCCTTTTGCTGCTGACATACCCCCAAAAGCCCTTTTTATTGTTCTTAACCTCTCTAGCAAGCCTGATTTCATTCTGCGCTTTAGCTTTTCTGACTTTACCCCTACATGTGCTAGCTATTTGTTTGAATTCCTCTTTGGTGATTTCCCCATTTTTCCATTTCTTATACATGTTCCGTTTAAAACATAGTTCAGTTGTAAGTTCCTTAGTCATCCATCCTTGTTTCCTGAGACACCTCCCATTCTTCCTCCTCGTTGGCACGGTTTGAAATTGTGCCTTCAGTATCTCCCTTTTGAGAAACTCCCATCCTTCTTGAACTCTCTTCTCTTTTAGTATTCCTGTCCATGGGATCACCCTCAGTATTTCTCTAAGTTTAGTAAAATCAGCTTTCCTAAAGTCTAGAATGCGTGTCTGACTATGCCTGGCTTCTCCTTTCCACTGTATAATAAACTCCAGGAGGACATGATCACTCCCGCCTAAGGATCCAACCACTTGCACCCCATTAACTAGGTCTTCCCTGTTAGTTAGGATCAGATCCAAAATAGCTGACTCCCTCGTTGCCTCTTCCACCTTTTGAACAATGAAATTGTCTTCAAGGCAAGTGAGGAATTTGCTAGACCTTGAGGATTTTGCCGAGTTTGACTTCCAGCAAATATCCGGATAGTTGAAGTCACCCATCACTACTATATTTCTCCTTTCTGAGTGTGTGGTCATCTGTTCTAGAAAGGCTTCATCCAATTCTTCTGCTTGAGTTGGGGGTCTGTAGTAGACTCCCACACTAACATCCCTGTTGTTTCCTTCCCCTTTAATTTTTATCCAGATGCTCTCCACTTGGCTTCCAGGATTGATGTCCTGGATTTCTTCACTGGTGTAAATATCCCTGACATATAATGCTATTCCTCCTCCTTTCCTGTTTGTCCTGTTTCTCTTGAAAAGGTTATACCCCTTTATTTCTACATTCCAGTCATGAGACTCATCCCACCAGGTTTCAGTGATGCCTATTATATCATATTTGCTTTGTTGCGCTAGGAGTTCAAGCTTATCTTGCTTATTTCCCATGCTCTGTGCATTAGTGTAGAGACATCTAAGACCATGTGTCCCCTTTACTTGCTGTCTGTGCACATTTTTTTGCCTCCCACTGTTGGGTCCCTGTACTGTTTGCCTTGTTTCCTCTATGACAGTTTGACTATTTTTTCCAGTCCTTTTGTCTTCCAGGACGTTGTCTCCCTTCCCCACACAGTTCAGTTTAAAGCCCTCCTGATCAAATTCTTTAGACCGTTGGCAAAAACATTTCTTTCAACTGGTGTGAGATGCAGCCCATCCCTTGCCAGGAGTCCGCCCTCATGGAACCGCAGCCCATGATCCAAGAATCCAAATCGTTCTCGACGACACCATCTGCGGAGCCAATTGTTGACATCTGCTATCTTCCTCTCTCTTCCTGGACCATTCCCTTGAACTGGCAGAAGAGATGAGATGACAATCTGTGCCTCCATTTCTTTCAGCTTCTTTCCTAGAGCCTCGTAATCCCTTTTGATGTTCTGAAGGCTGTGTCTTGCTGTGTCGTTCGTTCCCACATGGACCAAAAGGAAGGAGTATTGGTCGGTAGGCCTGACCAGTCTTGTCAGCCTCTCTGTCACATCTCTGATCTTTGCCCCAGGAAGACAACACACCTCTCGAGACATCTTGTCAGGCCCACAAATCACTGCTTCTGTCCCCCTCAGCAAGGAGTCCCCCACCACGACCACACGCCTCCTCCGTGGCTTAGCAGTGACTGTTCCCTGTGGTGGAACTGCCAGGGTCCCCTGCTCTGTCTCTGAAATCTGTCCATGCTGCTCTTCTGCGTCCTCCTTGCTAAGAGTAAGAGCTTGAAATCGATTCTGTAGCTGCAAGCTCCCAGTACGATCCCTGGTCTCCTTACTTCTCTGTGTGACCTTCCTCCAGCTTTCTACTTCCTGTGTGTGTGATGTGACCTTCTCTTCTCCAGCGACTTCCTCTGTGTGTTCCCCGTCCAAGACCGTTTGTTCTGTTCTGTCAAGGAAAGCCTCTTGCTCCCTAATATGTTGAAGTGTAGCTACCCGCGCCTCCAGCTGCTGTACGTTGTCCTCCAAGAGGGCTACCAACTTGCACTTGGAGCATGTGTAGTTTCCCACATCTGTAGGTAAGAATACAAACATTCCACAGGTATTGCAGGTGACGGCAGCAGTTCCTTCAGTGTCCATACTAAGTCTTAATTAGTACCTGAAAGTGGACTACGACTTTCCTCCTCAAAGAAAATCCCTTGCTAACAGTATTTAAGTCTGCTGGTTATAAAATAAAATAAAATAAAAATGCTTTGGCAGCAGTTGTATAGAGCTAACTGCTTAGCCCACCCCCTATTGACTTGCAAATGCCA
Source organism: Phrynosoma blainvillii (assembly GCA_026167975.1). Lineage (NCBI taxonomy): Eukaryota > Metazoa > Chordata > Lepidosauria > Squamata > Phrynosomatidae > Phrynosoma > Phrynosoma blainvillii. The sequence continues at coordinate 253,952,520 of JANUYF010000003.1, forward strand.
CTCAACAAAGCCCCACCCGCTGAGTCACAGTCACACTCCCCCAAGTGCTTTTAAAAAGAATTTAAAAACTTACCCACTCAAGATGGCTGTCTGGAAACTGCTTTCTCCTCTTTCCTAGCAGGAACTGGCCTTCTTCTCTGTCTCCTCTCCTGGCAGAGCTGCCTGGAAAGCCTCTTTCTCTTTTTCCTTTCTGTTAGAAACTGGCCTGGAGAGCCTCCTCCTCCTCCTTCCCCTGTCCTGGCCGAAACTGACCTGAAACTGGCCTCTGGCAGCAGTTGTATAGAGCTAACTGCCTAGCCCACCCCCTATTGACTTGCAAATGCCACTCAACAAAGCCCCACCCGCTGAGTCACAGTCACACTCCCCCAAGTGTTTTTAAAAAGAATTTAAAAACTTACCCACTCAAGATGGCTGTCTGGAAACTGCTTTCTCCTCTTTCCTAGCAGGAACTGGCCTTCTTCTCTGTCTCCTTTCCTGGCAGAACTGCCTAGAAAGCCTCTTTCCCTTTTTCCTTTCTGTTAGAAACTGGCCTGGAGAGCCTCCTCCTCCTCCTTCCCCTGTCCTGGCCGAAACTGACCTGAAACTGGCCTCTGGCAGCAGTTGTATAGAGCTAACTGAAACAAAGAGGAGATAAAAAGTAGTACCAAACATGACATTTAAATTAAACCCATACTTTCTGGATCATCTCTCAGGCCTAGTAAGAAACAATTTTTATTTAAGAAACATCTTTAAGGATAGTTGCTATTTTATTAGGCAAATTTTTGCCCTAGTGCTTTTTGTCTGTGAAAATGTACATGGCATATAGCTGATATTCAAGAAAGTTGGCCTAAATCCAACTGCTGGTTCCAACTAGAGTAAACCCATTAAATCAATGGAATTGACATATGTGTTGATTTATCATTCAGCAACTGATTCGGTAGGTCTACTTTAGTTGGGACTAGCAGTTGGATTTAGGCCAACTTTCTTGAATATCAGCTATATGCCATGTACATTTTCACAGACAAAAAGCACTAGGGCAAAAATTGACCTAAGAAATCTAATGATTTTTGTGAATAGAGTACATTTTCATGACAATCAAGATAACAGTTGTTGTTGTGAACCTTCAAGGCATAAACCTTCAACCAAAAAATGTCCTATGTCATTTTTCAGGGAACCATGATGTTGAGAAACAGAAATTACTTACTTTGTTGTGTGCATTAGGATTCTCAGTAGATTCAGGAAATACAAGAAGTGTGCATTAAACTCTTCCACTATCCTAACTCTAAGCCTAACAATAATGCTAACTTTACTGCTAAGCCTGAATACTTTGTGGAAATCTCATGTGGTCAGAAAATACCCCACAATTTGTTCAAGGTCCCAGATTTTGTTCCCCTTCTTTCTGATATTCTTTTGGAGATCCATGCATGTTTTATTTATCCCAGATATTTTCTATCAGCTTCCTGTATGATCAGAGACTTTTTATACCAGCTCCCCAAGCTGGTCTATTTCAACCCAATATAAAATCAGAAAAAAACAGGAACAAAATCTGGGACGGGGTGGGTGGGTGGAGCTAGGATTATGAGGGTAAAGAGAGCCAGTGTGGTGTAGTGGTTTGATCATTGGGCTATAACTCTGGAGAACAGAGTTCAAATCTCCGCTCAGTCATGGAACAAGCCCCCTCTGACCAAATCTTGGCAAGAAAACCCTGTGATAGGGTCACTATAAGTTGGAATTTACTTGAAGTCACACAACAACAACAACAACAACAACAACAACAATGAGAGTAAAACCATTGGATGCATGTGTTTGGGAATCTCAGCTGTCTGGGAATCCCCAGACATATTTACACATATATTTAAACTGAGGGTATATGCATGCATGTCATCATACCTGGTGATGTAACATATACACATGCATGCAGAAAATATCTCTTATGATTTGCCTACATTGGCCCTACCATGCACCCTACAGTCCACATGTAGCCCCTGGAGGACTTCAGTTCAGACAGCTATAGGTATCCAGGGTACCACTGCTATCACTGCTGAGTCCTCTCACCTGATAGAATTAGATGTAAATGTTCTAGTGAGGATGGCCTGTGAAGACAGTTATTCCAGCATATACATCTTCCCCTATTTAAACCATGTCCTGCCAGCCCAACAAACAGCTGCTTAGTGGGTGAGTGGCAGTGCAGTTTAGACAGGGACGATGGTTGACAGAGATGACTATCCCCATGTGTCACCTTAATCATGTACATTGTGCACCCACCTCAACTGTGTGATGTGGCAGCTAAAAGAGCCAATGCAATTCTAGGCTGCATCAATAGAAGTATACTGTCTTGATCAAGGGAAGTAATAGTGCCACTCTATTCTGCTTTGGTCAGGCCTCACCTGGAATACTGTGTCCAATTCTGGGCACCACAATTCAAAAAGGATGTTGAGAAACTGGAGTGTGTTCAAAGGAGGGCGACTAAAATGGTGAAGGGTCTGGAAACCATGCCCTATGAGGAGAGACTTAGGGAGCTGGATATGTTTAGCCTGGAGAAGAGGAGGTTAAGAGGTGATATGATAGCCTTGTTTAAATATTTGCATCCTGGAACAATGGATACAAGCTACAGGAAAAGAGATTCCACCTCAACACTAGGAGGAATTGCCTGACAGTAAGAGCTGTCTGACAGTGGAATACACTCCTTTTTTGGAGTTCTTTAAACAGAGGATGGATGGCCACCTGTGAGGGATGCTTTGATTGAGAGTTCCTGCATGGCAGGGGGTTGGACTGGATGGCCCTTGGGGTCTCTTCCAACTCTTATGATTCTATGAACTGCTGGTTAGGCTGGTGGTGCAATTTCAATGGAGAAGACACTGTGTGAGCAGTCAAAGTCAGTGTTCTCTGTGTCAGTAGGGTGGTGAACCCACTTTAAGCTTTCAGGTGCTGGGCCCTACCTAAAAATTTCTCTAGTTCTTTGGATAGACTCTTTAAACTATTTAGCTGGATAATCCAGAACCCAGCACAAAACCTGGAGTGATGTAACCACCCTATTGCATGGGAAGGACAATGTCTAATGCACTCACAGTTACAGTTTCAATGCAACTTTGGGCAATATTCTCTCTGCAATAGAGAACAGATGCAAAACAACCAATGCCACTAATTTTACATTCTGTTTGATCCTAAAGTTTGATCCTAAAGTTTATAAAACTAGAGGCTTTATTTTATTTTATTGTATTTTAAAGTTTATAAAACCAAAGAAGCTTTGAAATGTCTTTTTGACAAATATGGCACTGGTCTTTCTGAGGATTTTCCTTGTAAAATGCTGCCTCTGGGGCAGGGGGTGAAAATCTTCAGTTCAGTTTTTTTGTGGGATGGATATGAATGACCCTCATTTATACAATGGAATGTACAAGAAGCTACATTTAATTTTCAGTGAAGTCTGCACAGCTCTACAATATATATATATATATATATATTTGCAGGGTGCACTCTGCAAGTGAGCGTAGCAGGGGCTGAAAGAAGTTTCATCAACCTAGCACTGATCAAAAACTGTAAAGGCTTTCTACATTTTGCCAAGAACAATTAAGCTACCTAATCATCACACTACTGAGTGTGATCATGCAAGAGAAATTGACTTGCAAAGGAGGGCTAATTCACAGTTTTGCCATGACAAAGGCAGAAAAATAAAACTTAAGCTTTAACTGGCCTAATGTTTGCAGTCATGTAATTTCAGAAATTATAAAAATGTCTAAAAATATCAGGAGATGGTGTGTATGGGATGAAGGATTGTATAGTTGGTATGAAAAGGGTTCCATGTTGTAAATTCAAACCAGCCCTCCAGCCCATAACCTGACCCTACTTTCTGCTTGACTCATGTGTAAAGTTGATCACATTTGCTTCTTAGGCCTTCTCCTTGAGCATAGCTTCTTGTTTACTCACTTGCTGTCTAAATCCTGGGTCCTTTATTAGCCTTTCCAAGCATGTCTGGCATCTACCTCCTGGTTCTTCATGATGTCATTTTCTGCATGCCTAAATAAACTATGTTTAGAATCTATGAGCCTTGTTTAGCAAATTTTATTCCACACTTTTCACTCTTGTGTTTCCACTCACCTTGGGGTCATTTATAATTCATAGCTAATTATTTATTTTGGGATTTCTTTGTTCTCCACAATGAGAGACTCTATAGACTCTCTATTATAGGTAAGTCTTTTTCCACAATGGAAACTGGCAATTGTCTCACACTCACGGTATGTCCCCTCATCAGAGAGAGGTTTCAAGTGTGCTTTCCTGTGGATTTGTACATTGATTGTTACAAGTGCACAGAAACTCAGAGTTTAAATGTAAACAAATACTATGGATAGATAATGAAGAGATTCACTTGCCCTCCAACATTTCACAGATGAAAACATGTGGTCAAACAACATCAGAATAGAGTCAAGATGGCAAAAGTTACTACTGAGGAAGAACATTCAATCCAGGAGAGGTTTCTATGAGTTTGCTTTTGCCTGCATCTATAGGAAAAAGAAAGATTTTACCCCTCCCTATTGCTGAATTATTTGAATGCAAACAAATTGAACTGAATTTTGCACTTTAAACTCAGTCTGGAGCAACTGAAATGGGGATATTTTTAAAAGCAGCTGAAAAAGTGGGAGGACAGAGGATTAATAAATGGGAAAGTCATTGGCAAGACAGTTAGAGGGTATGGATTCATAAATACTGACAAGAAAGGTATTTAAAATTTTATTCATAAAGATATGAGAGTCTAAACAACTCTCATATCTTTAAATGAGTCATAACTGCTGTCATATACCAAAAGTCTTTCATTCTGACCTTATCTGCACAGGACAGCTCTCTCTTTAAGCCACCATATTCTGCTTGTAACCAGATCTCATCTCTTTTTTCATGTTCATCAAGGAAAAAAGGTGAATTTAGTTCGTTTCTCCTTTGCCTCCTAGTTCCCTCTGTGGATGCGTCTTAGAGATGGTGTCATAGTGTACTTGCAAATATTAGCATCACTAGCAGCCCATTTGAAGAATGATCTTGAGGCCAAATTTGCCATTTTGCCATAGGCAAATTAAAATATTGGTGATCATATAATTACATAACTGTACTTCATAACTTGGAAAATTACTTTTGTGGATTGTATCTCTCAGAATTTCCCAGCTAGGATGGCCATACCAGAGGGTCTGAATTTGGCAGGGACAGTCCTGATTAATCCTCTGTCATTCCACTTTTTCACCTCCTTGTAAAATGCCTCAGTTTCTCTCTTCTCCTCTCACTTTCCTGTTTTGTCCTCCTCTTACTTCAGTTGCTGCAAATTAAGTTCAAAGTGCAAAAATAACTGTATTCAGTTGACTCGGGGGTGGGGGGGATCTTGTTCTTCCCAGTAGGCTCAAGGGGAAGGAAACTGCTGCAGCTTCTGATAACTTGTCTGTACTTTTGCATTAATAATTTTGCCATCTTGTTCACATGCTGATGTTGCTTGGCCACATGTGTCACAGTTTCCACCTGTGGGAGTATGGCAATGTTTCCAAATTCTGCTGTACTTCATGTTTTCTGTATAGGTACACATATGTGTGAGCAGTAGATCATCTCAGAAGCTTCTAGAGAAAGAAAAAAAGGAGGAGCAGGCCGCTTTCCAGAAATTTTGAGTTTGGATGGCCTGAATACAATGAAGATGTCAAATACAATTAAATTAAAGTAGGTGAGCCATGATGCTTTCAAATGTCAAGTCAACATGGTTGACTCCACATCCTCCACCAGAAAATTAATAAGCATGCTGATAGTACAACAAACGCCTGGTGAGATCAGTGGGGAGTCCATCTCTGCCCTAGGAAGGGAATCTAGAGAGAAAATTGTTGTAGAAAATTGTCTTTTTGTCCCCCTCCCCAGCTCCCCTGAGTCAGCTGCATGCCTCCCGAGTTAGGTGAATACATGTTTGGTCAGTACTTTTGACTACTATCACAGTAGCATATTAATGCCCACTGAACTATTTAGAGAGTATGTGAATTTGACTTATATGCATATTACTTCTAAAGGTGTGGCTGTATTTGCACACATGGCCTCTTCATACAATGACATGTATATTCTCCCCATTACAAAGAGAGACATACTCCATTCTGTTTTTCAAACAACAAGCTCTAGAAATTCCTGTAGGAACTGCTAAGCTTTGGCGAATTAATTCAGGATCCACATAAGTACTTATAACTGGTGTATTTATAAGACAATATACTGGCAGGGGTCCTAACACAGTAGAAAGAAGGCAAGGAGGGGGCACAACCTTGTTTTTAAGTGCAGGGTGCATTAAGTGTGCTCGCATATACCGTATTTTTCGGCATATAAGACGCTCCGGCATATAAGACGCACCCAATTTTAAAGGAGGAAAATCTAGGAAAAAAAGATTCTTAATAAAATACAGTCAGAGGATGCCTCCGACCCAGGCATCCGCCCAAGGAAAGCAACCAGGCTTTCCTTGGAGGGATCCTGGGGTTTGAGGCGTCCTCCGACCCACGGAGGACACCTCAGACCCACGGCATCCACCCAGGGAAAGCAACCAGGCTTTCCTTGGAGGGACCCTGGGGTATGAGGCGTCCTCCGGCCCACAGAGGGCGACTCAGACCCTAGGATCCCTGCAGGGAAAGCAGCCAGGCTTTCCTTGGAGGGACCCTGGGGTCTGAGGCGTCCTCCGGCCCACGGAGGGCGACTCAGACCCTAGGATCCCTGAAAGGAAAGCAACCAGGCTTTCCTTGGAGGGAACCTGGGGTCTGAGGCGTCCTCCGACCCACGGAGGACGCCTCAGACCCTAGGATCCCTCCAGGGAAAGCAACCAGGCTTTCCTTGGAGGGACCCTGGGGTCTGAGGCGTCCTCCGGCCCACGGAGGACGACTCAGACCCTAGGATCCCTGCAGGGAAAGCAGCCAGGCTTTCCTTGAAGGGACCCTGGGCTCTGAGGCGTCCTCCGGCCCACGGAGGGCGACTCAGACCCTAGGATCCCTGCAGGGAAAGCAACCAGGCTTTCCTTGGAGGGACCCTGGGGTCTGAGGCGTCCTCCGGCCCACGGAGGACGACTCAGACCCTAGGATCCCTGCAAGGAAAGCAGCCAGGCTTTCCTTGGAGGGACCCTAGGATCCCTGCAAGGAAAGCAGCCAGGCTTTCCTTGGAGGGACCCTGGGGTCTGAGGCGTCCTCCGGCCCACGGAGGACGCCTCAGACCCTAGGATCCCTCCAGGGAAAGCCTGGTTGCTTTCCTTGGGTGGATGCCTGGGTCCTCCGACCCAAGCATCCGCCCAAGGAAAGCAACATTGCTTTCCTTGGGGCAATGCTGGGGTTGGAGGCGCCCTCTGACCCCAGGATCGCCCCAAGGAAGCTTTCCATGGGGCGATGCTGGAGTCAGAGGCGTCGTCCGACCCCAGCATTGCCCCATGGAAAGCAACCTTTTTTTCCTTGGGGTGATCCTGGGGTCGGAGGAGTGCTCCGACCCCAGGATCGCCCCAAGGAAGCTTTCCATGGGGCGATGCTGGAGTCAGAGGTGTCTTCGGACTCCAGCATTGCCCCATGGAAAGCAACCTTTTTTTCCTTGGGGTGATCCTGGGGTCGGAGGAGTGCTCCGACCCCAGGATCGCCCCAAGGAAGCTTTCCATGGGGCGATGCTGGAGTCAGAGGTGTCTTCGGACTCCAGCATTGCCCCATGGAAAGCAACCTTTTTTTCCTTGGGGTGATCCTGGGGTCGGAGGAGTGCTCCGACCCCAGGATCGCCCCAAGGAAGCTTTCCATGGGGCGATGCTGGAGTCAGAGGTGTCGTCGGACTCCAGCATTGCCCCATGGAAAGCAACCTTTTTTTCCTTGGGGTGATCCTGGGGTCGGAGGAGTGCTCCGACCCCAGGATCGCCCCAAGGAAGCTTTCCATGGGGCGATGCTGGAGTCAGAGGTGTCGTCGGACTCCAGCATTGCCCCATGGAAAGCAACCTTTTTTTCCTTGGGGTGATCCTGGGGTCGGAGGAGTGCTCCGACCCCAGGATCGCCCCAAGGAAGCTTTCCATGGGGCGATGCTGGAGTCAGAGGCGTTGTCCGACTCCAGCATTGCCCCATGGAAAGCAACCTTTTTTTCCTTGGGTGATCCTGGAGTCGGAGGAGTGCTCCGACCCCAGGATCGCCCCAAGGAAGCTTTCCATGGGGCGATGCTGGAGTCAGAGGCTTCGTCTGACCCCAGCATTGCCCCATGGAAAGCAACCTTTTTTTCCTTGGGTGATCCTGGGGTCGGAGGAGTGCTCCGACCCCAGGATCGCCCCAAGGAAGCTTTCCATGGGGCGATGCTGGAGTCAGAGGCGTCGTCCGACTCCAGCATTGCCCCATGGAAAGCAACCTTTTTTTCCTTGGGTGATCCTGGAGTCGGAGGAGTGCTCCGACCCCAGGATCGCCCCAAGGAAGCTTTCCATGGGGCGATGCTGGAGTCAGAGGCTTCGTCTGACCCCAGCATTGCCCCATGGAAAGCAACCTTTTTTTCCTTGGGGTGATCCTGGGGTCGGAGGAGTGCTCCGACCCCAGGATCGCCCCAAGGAAGCTTTCCATGGGGCGATGCTGGAGTCAGAGGCTTCGTCCGACTCCAGCATTGCCCCATGGAAAGCAACCTTTTTTTCCTTGGGTGATCCTGGGGTCGGAGGAGTGCTCCGACCCCAGGATCGCCCCAAGGAAGCTTTCCATGGGGCGATGCTGGAGTCAGAGGCGTCGTCCGACCCCAGCATTGCCCCATGGAAAGCAACCTTTTTTTCCTTGGGGTGATCCTGGGGTCGGAGGAGTGCTCTGACCCCAGGATCGCCCCAAGGAAGCTTTCCATGGGGCGATGCTGGAGTCAGAGGCTTCGTCTGACCCCAGCATTGCCCCATGGAAAGCAACCTTTTTTTCCTTGGGGTGATCCTGGGGTCGGAGGAGTGCTCCGACCCCAGGATCGCCCCAAGGAAGCTTTCCATGGGGCGATGCTGGAGTCAGAGGCTTCGTCTGACCCAGCATTGCCCCATGGAAAGCAACCTTTTTTTCCTTGGGGTGATCCTGGGGTCGGAGGAGTGCTCCGACCCCAGGATCGCCCCAAGGAAGCTTTCCATGGGGCGATGCTGGAGTCAGAGGCTTCGTCTGACCCCAGCATTGCCCCATGGAAAGCAACCTTTTTTTCCTTGGGGTGATCCTGGGGTCGGAGGAGTGCTCCGACCCCAGGATCGCCCCAAGGAAGCTTTCCATGGGGCGATGCTGGAGTCAGAGGCTTCGTCTGACCCCAGCATTGCCCCATGGAAAGCAACCTTTTTTTCCTTGGGTGATCCTGGGGTCGGAGGAGTGCTCCGACCCCAGGATCGCCCCAAGGAAGCTTTCCATGGGGCGATGCTGGAGTCAGAGGCGTCGTCTGACTCCAGCATTGCCCCATGGAAAGCAACCTTTTTTTCCTTGGGTGATCCTGGGGTCGGAGGAGTGCTCCGACCCCAGGATCGCCCCAAGGAAACTTTCCATGGGGCGATGCTGGAGTCAGAGGCGTGTCCGACCCCAGCATTGCCCCATGGAAAGCAACCTTTTTTTCCTTGGGGTGATCCTGGGGTCGGAGGAGTGCTCCGACCCCAGCATGGTCCCAGGGAAAGCAACGTCTTTCCCCCTGCGTCCTCGGTGGTTCAATGGGCTGCTCAGCCTCCGATCCCAGGAGCAGCCCATTGAACCACCGAGGACGAGCGGCGGCCTTGGAGGGGAGCTACATTCGGCCTATTAGGCGCACCAACTTCCCCACCGTCATTTTGGGGAAGAAAAAGTGCGTGTAATATGCCGAAAAATACGGTAATACACTGTGAAACATTTCTCTCACTTTCAATTTCTTCCTCTTCCTTTCTTCTAGGCAGGGCTTGGGCCAGCAGTTCATAGTCTCAGGACATTTTGTTGTAACACTATTTCTGATGATTCCAACAAATCTCACACAATTTCCCAAGACCTGGATGTCTTGTTTAGATAAGCAGATATGAGGAAACAGGTTTGGGCAAACTTTCACAAACATGATTTACAATCTGTCTTCATTTCCTCATTCATGATAATTGACATGCAGCCTCAGAGCTCAATGACCCCCCCCCCCCCGCCATTGCCTATGCTTGGGCTCCGGGCTCCGGGCTCCTGACTTCTCTTCTGGATGTTCTTTTATGCTTTCTATAAGATATAAGGTCAGAATAAAAGGAGCAAAAGATAAATAAAAGAAAGGGAGAAATAAAAACACACCCTTCCCATTTTCACCTTGCAAAATTCTGTAATTTAAGTCTTGAAGAAAGCACTGAGAACAAGATATTACTTGTTAATATTTCAGAGCCTGAATAGTTATTTCAAATAGAAAAATCACTTTCAGATGTCAAAGAAAATCTCCCATGCAATTTTGCAGAGCATGAAACTGGAAGGTCTAACAGTTTGCTCTCTGATGTGAGAAATGGCAAAAAAGGCTGTGGAATTATTCCAAAAACATCAAAGAATTTCCACTCCATTGTTGGATTCTGTTTCTACAATGCCTTGCATAAGCAGCAGATATAAGACGACTTTCAGATCTGTCAGGTAAGGATGAAGTTATGGCTTCAGTTGTCACAAAACCAATTTTGCAATATGGCCCATCCTAATACCCAGCTCTGTAACTTCTGGATCTAGTAGCAGTGAGCAAATTCTATGAGTATTATTCAACCCTATGGTTTGTCTTCATTCCACATACAGTGTATTCTCACAGCTGAGTGACCACATTGAGATGCAGATCTGCAGATAGTATTAAAAGGCAGAAATGCTTATTTAATTATTAAAATCTAATTGATCCTACCCAGAGCACAGAAAAAATGAGCTATAAGCAAGTTAGTACTGATGAGCAGAGCTTGGAAATAACATGTTAATTTTTAACATCATTATTGTTACTCATGATTGTCCCAAGTCTTATGGAGAAAATATCTATATTTTTAACACAAACAAGATGGCCTGAGAAAACTACTTTTAAAGCACACAGAGTAATGCTATCTGTTGTTATTACTAATCTTTATGGGGAAAAACCAATGCAGAAAGGTGTTCTATTTCCCCCATGAAATAAATTCCCATGTTGCTCAGAGCTGTGTGAGACCCTGCCTCTTCTTTTTCCAAAAACTCTTTCATCCAGCGCACTCATTTCCTCAGTTAATGGGATATACTAAACAATTCAGGAAGTTGTGGGTGGCTGTCTCCCACCTTTCTTTGACTGTGTTAGTCACTGGAGAAGGAAGAAATAGGCCTCTGTGTTGCTCTGGTGTGGGACTCCTGGTTTCAAGTTAAAAACAAAATGGAAAGCATATCCCCTGTACATCTTAAATAACTAAAGGGGAGTGATAGCAGTAATAGGAAACATCACAACACAATGGGCGCTTTCACACGGGGCTTTAGGCGGACGCAATCCTACCTCCCTCCGGCCCCAGTCCGGCTCCTTTTCCAGTGTGTTCACACTCACGTCGCAGCAAACCCCGCCCCTTCCAGAGCCATCCCTGCGTCAGTCCGGCTCCTTGCTCTGTGTGTTCACACTCACGTCGCAGCAAGTCCGGCCTCACTCCGGCCGATCCAGCGCTAACTCTGGCATCAGCCCCGGCAAGGTAATTCCTTTTTTAAAAAGTAATTAAGTTGCCGCCGCCGGAGCCATTCCGGAATGAGCGGCACGGTTGGCTCCAGATGGCTTTGGTGGGTCTAGTGTGAAAACATCCCATGATTTACTTCTGAAAACCAAGCAATGGTAATGGTAACAACGTTCCTGTTGATGAAGATATCAAGTGGGAGAAGAAATTAATTTTGAAGAGAAATATTCCAAACATTGGTCATGGGTTATTTATTTATAACAAGTTGCTCAAGAGGATGGAGAGATAATAAATTTACATTGCAGAAATAACACATAATGTTTTAATGCAGGGCTTCTCAACTTGTGCTCCATGGCCTCTCCAGGAAAATGAAAAAGAAAAAAAATTGAATGAAAGTAAAAAATAAGAAACAAAAGGTAACACTACTCCTAAACATTAGCTTGTAAGACATAGGATAGGCCTCTTAGGGGCTCTGCCATAGAAAATGATTCTAAAAAGGGCTCTGGAAGTCAAAGTTGGGAAGCCCTGTTTTAATGAATTTATCCTATGGGTGCAATAAGTATCAATTCTTGTTATTTTTAATAGTTACTTTTAGAGGATATTGTTACAGGTATTCTGACAACTTCCATTTCATAAATGGTCCCTCCCAAAAAACAGTATTGAAAAATAAAAAAGCATCAGCAAACAACACAAGTAACACAAATTGCTTTATATCATTGGAACCAGTAACAATGAATTTCTTTCTACAGAGTTTGTTGTTGTTGTTGTTGTTGTCTTCCCCCAAGTCATTTTCGACTTATGGTGTACCTGTCATGGGGTTTTCCTGGCCATTGCCATCCTCTGAGGCAGAAAGATTGTGACTTGCCTAGGATCACCTAGTGGGTTTTTATGCTCAAGCAGGAATTTGAACCCTGGTTCCCCAGAGTCGTAGTCCAATGCTCAAACCACTACACCCTACAAGTAATTTCCCAAACTCTGTTTTACCCCCAAAGAGCATCATTTGGATAATCTCCAACAGGCACAAGAATCTACTAGACCATCTCTGGCTGTGCCCTGGCTGTCAGTTTGCCCATGTACCTTATTTTCTGGCATATAAGACGACTTTTTGACCCTGGAAAAGGGTCTCAAAAGTTGGAGGTCGTCTTATACGCCGGGTAGAGGAGGAGGAGGATGAGAACCGGGAGGGGAGAGAGAAGAAGGGAGGAGGAGGATGAGAAAGAGGAGAGAAAACGGAGGGATCCCAGGAAGAGAAGGGGTTGCAAAAGAGGAAAGAAAATGGAGCAATGAAGGCAAGAGAAAGGGTTGCAAAAGGAGAGAGAAAACGGAGCAATGAAGGCAAGAGAAAGGGTTGCAAAAGGGGAGAGAAAACAGAGGGATCCCAGGAAGAGAAGGGGTTGCAAAAGAGGAAAGAAAATGGAGCAAACAAGGCAAGAGAAAGGGTTGCAAAAGGAGAGAAAATGGAGCAATGAAGGCAAGAGAAAGGGTTGCAAAAGAGGAGAGAAAACGGAGGGATCCCAGGAAGAGAAGGGGTTGCAAAAGAGGAGAGAAAATGGAGCAATGAAGGCAAGAGAAAGGGTTGCAAAAGAGGAGAGAAAATGGAGCAATGAAGGCAAGAGAAAGGGTTGCAAAAGAGGAGAGAAAACAGAGGAATCCAGCAAGAAAAGGGTATGAGAAAGAGGAGAGAAAATGGAGGAATCCAGGAAAGAGGAGAAAGAGGATGGGGGGGGGGGGGGGGAGAAAAGAAGGAAGCCACTTCTAAGATTGTTGTTGTTGTTGTTGTATGCTTTTGAGTCATTTCCGACTTATGGCAACCCTAAGGCGGCCTTATAATGGTGTTTGCTTGGCAAGGTTTCTTCAGAGGGGAGTTTGCCGTTGCCTTCTCCTGAGGCTGAGAGAGTGTGACTTTCCCAAGGTCACCCAGTGCCCAAGTGGGGACCCAAACCCTGGCCTCCAGAGTCATACTCCGATACTCAGACAGGGTGACCAAATGTCTTAAATGCAAAGGAGGATGACTCACTACAAAAAATGTAGGACACACAAGAAAAAGATGTACAGAAAGCTAAAAACATAAATGTAAATCCATGCTTCCTGCGCTGTGCTCAAAATGGAGGACGTTTTGGAATTCCTCCTGGAGAGAGGGTTGACATGGAGGGCATGTCCTGGAAAAGAGGAGGCTAAGTAGCTCATAGAACTACAAATCCAAGAGCTCTCATAATATGGAGCCATGGCAGTTAAAGCTGTGTCAAACTGCATCAGTTCTGCAGTATGGATGCAGCCTGAGTCTGCACAGCAGAAATAATGCAGTTTGATACTGCTTTAACTGCCATGGCTCCATCCTATGGACTCCTAGGATCTGCAGTTTGCTTTGTGGTACCAGAGCTCTCTGAAAGAAAAGGCTAAATATCTCACAAAACTGCAAATCTCAGAATTCCATAGCCTTGAGCCAGGGCAGTTAAAGTGGTGTCAAACTGCTTTAATAAATTTCTGCAATGCATTTGAATTAAAATTACCATACTGAAATTAAATCTGATGTTTTGTTTTTTAATTTTTATTTGGTGTGTTGGAAGGGGGGTCGTCTTATACGGCAAGTATATCCCAAACTCTCTATTTTGACTGGAAAAGTTGGGGGTCGTCTTATACGCCCGATCGTCTTATATGCCAGAAAATACAGTACATTTCAGCAGTATACTGACTTGCATTACATGGAGTCTGAACAATTAGCTTTTCCTACATGGCCCACTGAAGCTTGAAATGACTAGTCTTTTAACAGGGAGCTGACTGCACATGTGTCCTCTCTGTTGATAATTACGACTTCCTACACATTCTAGATTCTGCACAGGACTATCAGCATTCCAGAGGAGAGGTTAAGGCAAGGGTAAATTCTTTCCTCTCCTTTTCACACTTCCACATGGGAAAAATGCATGGCTCTCCAGTCATCTCTGGTTGATATTTCAGGAGGCAGAGACACTCACATTGCATGCTGTGTTGTACTTGAATTTGAATAATATGCCACATCCTCTGCTGCCAGATGACAAGAGTTTCCTGTTGATTTTTTTTTTTTAGTACAAAGTTAATTTTATTTGCTTTCACATTTTCATGGTAGCTTGAAGGCATATTAAGAAAATCTGCTCAAACATCTTATTTACAGAGAGAGGGTCTATGAATATAACCCGAACATTCCGTTTATTGTGAATTATATCACAACACTAAGGGGAAGCAACTCACAATATTTACAAAGAAAAAGAGAAGAAGGGGTTTGTGCCATTTTAAAAACTAACAAAATTATTATAACATAAGCTATCCAGAAAAAGACTAGGAGAACTCTGGAAAACATTTAAAAGAGAAGATTACAGTATAAGGACTTAGAGCTGGAGCAGATGGATGCAAAAGAGCAGCCTGAGTCCTGACTGCATGGCCCACTCTGAACACATGGCTTACTCTGAAAGTAGGGGACTATATTTACCTCTCCCACGTATGATTTTTTTAGGTGGAGGACAGTTGGTTTATGGGATGAATGCTCTGTGCCATGTATTCTCAGGTCCTAATTTCACATCTTCTTCCAGTATATTTTAAGCCAGAATTGAGCAACAGCAGAGGGTCTGCCACTGCCACCATTCACTTGGGGTTTTTATGGGACGAAGCACCTCTTTTTTCAAAACCATGAGACTGGAAAGTCAATCCCAGCTGAGTAAAACCCTCTGTTTCAGCCCCCTAAATAACATTAAAATGGACAATTGCATCCCCTGAAGGCTTCTATAGGTGCAAATGTCCATGTGTAGGGTGGATTTTTAAGTTGGGGAGGGGGTGATGGATGGGCTCTAGGGATAGTTGGTGGCTTCAGTCAGATGGGGAAGAAAGCTTGGCAAGCCCAGGGAGACCACATATTTATCACCCCTGCTTTAAGCTGCCTGGTTCTGTGATTCTTCCAGAGTCAGTGATTCTTTGGGATGGATCATTTTCCTTAGCATCTTTCCCTGGATCTTTTAGCTGCCTTTGAGCCAAAGGGAGGAAGAGAAGTAGGCTCCAGAGCTGCTTTCTTCATGAAGCACATTCACAAACCCTAAAACATACTCCAGAAAAATGGATTGTAACGAATTTTAATATCTCACCCTACAATATTCAGCATTCTTTAGTGCCTGAAGGGCAACGAGCAGGTCCAATCCTCAACAGATTGTTTTTGTTTTTAACTCTTCCTTAAATCAAATCATAAAAATATTTTCCTGCATCCCCCTGAACGTTGTCCAGCTATGCAGAAAGTTACCCTGATTTGTGTGGTCCCATTTAGAAGCTTTGCTAATTTGCACAGGGCCACCAACATTGGGAGAGGAGGAAGAGCATGGGGAATAAAGGATTAGTAACCTCCTCCCATAAAAAAGTACAGATGTGCTGGCTAAAAGGATAATTGCTTCTCCTGCAAACCTCCAGGAGCAGGCAGTTCATCTTTGAAATATGTCATAGGGGCCCTTGCACAGTTTAACATTAAAAAAACAACAACAAAAAACCACCTGTTTTTCAAAACCAGAAGTGGCTTCTGGCCAACTCTGGTTTTGTTTTGGTATTGGAGGGCTATTTTTTTTTTAGTCTCTGCAGCCTATAGAGTTCTAGGGCCGAAAATCCACCCTCCCACCCCTGACTATCTCAGTTATTTATAATATTACTGATTGCCGCTGATTGGAGCTAAATGCTCAGAAAGCTGTGCGTCGAGCAAATAATCTGTGCAGTAGAGTACAGGGTGGGATTGTTAAGAAATGTTAGATGTACTACTGGGTTTCTAAAGGAGAATAATCAAATTGGAAAGGCAGAAACTGAACAATAACCAGTTCCAGACAGAACCACCCCTTCACATGTTCTAGAAGAGAAAGAAGTAAGCTTAATTTTCTTTGTAAAACATATACAAATAGTTTTACTTACAGATTGCTTGTGCATAGTTAAACAATGTGTCTTATGGAGGAGAAAGATGGAAGAGAAAGAAAAGAATGGCTACAGGGCAGAGTGATGTAGGAAGAATTGGCATGGGAAAGGCAAACAAACAGGAAGTCTGCAAACAGATGGTTAGTGAGTAGAGGCATGCAAAAATTGCTAACAGGGATGAGAGGTGTCATATTGGCATCTTTAATGCATGTGGCAGTAATAGGCATGGGTCAGCTAACTGTATGCTTTTCATTGCACAGGTGTCTGCAATCTATGGCTCTCCAGATGTTGTTGGATGGCAGTCTTCAATCAGTCATAGCCAGCATGGGCAATTATGAGGGCTAATGGGAATTGTACTCCAAAACATCTGGAGGACCACAAGCAGCTCCAGTTGCTGTAGTAATGCGATAAGACTCAGTTGCTCCCTAAAGCTATATAGGACCAAGATAACCATAGGAATCTTTGCTGGTCACTGGCATGCCATTTTCCCAACTTGGATTTGGGTCTAAGGGGGGTTGCAGACTGCCAGAAATAGTGCAAATTGAGTCCACTTTTAGGGTTAGGGTTAGTGCTAGGGAATCATGGGAATTGTTTTTTTTCTGAGACATTGAGACTTCTCTGTCAGAGAGCTCTGGTGCCACAATAAAATACAGTTCCCATGATTCCCTAACCCTAACCTTTAAAGTGGACTCAATTTGCACTATTTCTGGCAGTCTGCAACCCCCCCAAAACTCCAAGAAAATTGTGGGTGGGTGGGTGCCTTGACAGTAAGTTGTAAGCAAAGATAATTTGTATTGCATAACACCATTCCTGATCCTCTGTCCTGCCTGTTAAGGCTTCCAGTTTCCTTGCTTTGTGGAGCTTGAGCTAGCCTTATCTATGATCTTAAATTGACAGGATTTACCAATAATAATAATAATAATAATAATAATATCATTAATGTATCATTAAAAATCATTTACTTGTTCTGAAACAAATGTGCTCCAATACACAAAAATAAAGACATCATTAAACATATGTAGGTGTGTGCACACCTCAACTACTTATTTGCCATCACTTTTCTCACTGAGACACTTCCCCATTGTATTTACACTGAAGCTGCCTATAAATGTCATATGAATGGTTACTCATATCTTCTAAGACAAAGGCTGAGCAGGTGTTGTCTTCTTCCAACAAGGTACATTCAGTTTTCTCAATGCCCACCCTTCATATTTTATTGTTAGTCAAGAGACACTGTGTTTCACTGAAACAAGTCATCATAATACATAATCCAGGCCTGTCTTAGTTTCTGAACAATCTTTTCTTCTTGCAGAAGTTCTGTTCAAATGAAGAACAGACAAGATAGCTTCCACATGCTTCCTCTGCATCTCTCACTCTCCCTTGCTCCTTGGTTTTCAGTCTGATCTGCAAACTCTTGCTGCAGATATCCTGTTCATGTCACTCATTTTTATTTGTCCATTTGCCTGAATAGACAAAGAACTTACAGCTTGATAGTTTCAGCCATGGCAGTACCTGTGATTTCCTTTTAATAATCATGAAAAATGATGTGGCTGAAATCTTTCACATGTAAGCTCATGTATTCCATTGTTCTTATGCATGGGAAATTGATGTGCCTTTTTTTAAAAAATGAGCACACACACAATCAATACCATCGAGCAAAAAACTACCGTAGTTACAAATAAAGCAGCTTATTTGGAAATGCATTTAAGTGGGGCTTAATTTCTAACAGTAAAGTTTGATAATACCATTTACATAATATAACTGCACAACACAATGATATAATAATAAAAGCAAATATAAAATTATGAAATAACATATGGCAAATGGCATTGACCCCACCACTCCAAGATAAACTTCAGCTTAAAATGCTTTGGAAAATAAAAAGTTCTTTCTCTCAGTCACAATAAAATAGGTGTCATTTGAACATACAGTGGGAATTAGGGGGGTGGTGGGTACAGATAGTGGTACACTATCAGACTGCATATTGTGCACATAGAAATTCCTGGGTTCAGTCCCTACACCTTCATTCTAGATAGAGTTAGCAAAGGTTCTTGATCTGATTTTGTATGAGGTAGCTTCTCCTTTTCCAAACACATCTGCAGGGTCTCAGATTAGCAAGACTTTCCTAATCCTTGAATGTTGCAGTTTCTATTCCCTTTATTTCATTTCAGCTTGTCATAACCCTGGAAAAAGGGCATAAGAGCTTGCAAATAGGGTTGTTACAAGCAAGAATTTTACCTGAATCATATTCCTTTTTGCATTTTTGTGTGGCAAGTAACATATAGTTGTTGCTTTTTCTTGTGACTTGGAAAGAGTAAAAAAGAAGTTTTAGAGGGCATTTGACAATATATGTGTGCATGTGCTTTCAAGTTCCCTGTCAACTTCTGGTGACCCCATGAATCATAGGGTTTTCTTAGGCAAGGAATACTCAAAGGTGGTTTTTCCAGTTCCCTTCCACTGAAATATAGGAATTTATCACAGTTTTAAATAATCTGATTTACCTCTTCTGTTTTAAAGTAGAATGTGGGATGCAGCCGGGTATTATAACACAGAAAATGCCGCCAATGCCACCGCCTGGCTGCATCCTGCCTAAAATGCGGCTAGAAGCTGCTTTCAGAAGGCCGATTTTCAAAGTCGGGACCTGGTATAGTATAGCCCCGTCGTATCCATGGGACCGGTAACTGCAGTTTCACTAACCCATGTCCAAAAATATGTTCTCTCTAGCCATTTTCTAGGCCCTCTAGAGTGATTGTATGGTATGGTTCTGGTGGAGGTTGATTACAGAGTCTCACTGGAGGACCTAGAAATGCCTAGAGAGGTATTCTCTCTAAGAATGTGTAGGCCCTCTGGTGCAACTTTATAGTCAATTTCCTCTGGAAGTCATTCATATCAATATAGTGTCCACAGTCTTGCATTTCCACAGTGAGTCCAGGAACATACCTGTGCAGATAATAGGGGTTGTACTGTATTATTCAGCAGTCTCCTATCCAAGTATTAACCAGGGAACACACTCAAATTAGATCATTTTCTTCCTTTTTAAAATATTTATTTTTAAAAATTATTTAATTCTGACAGAATTTGTTGTTATTGGTGAGTGTTTAAAGAATTTCTTGTGAACATGAGTGCACTGTGGATTTGAATCCCAGGAACTCTCTATCTTCAGGAGCCAGTGAAAAATAACAGTTAGGATTTTGGAGTAGAACTAGAGAAATCCAGATTCAAATCTCTGCTCAATTGGTGTAATAAAATAGAGGGAAAGAAAATCATGGCCTCATTCCCACTACATTATAAACTGGTTTCCTAACCAGTTTGAGGTGGTTTAAATGACCCTGGTTAACACTTGAGCCAATTGCTGAAGTGGTTTGGTGAGCCCCCCCCCCCGCGCTAGACCTATTTAACGTGTGTCTTTTTGACGCTCATTTTCCCTGTATCTTTTGCCATAAATCAATTCAGCACAAGTGTGAATGAGATGTGGATCAGAATCGATTTAAATTTGCCCTTTAAATTTGTCGGTCGGCTGAAGAGGGTCCATTTTGAATCGATTCATTAGTCAATGTGAATGATAAGTGGGTTATTTTAAAACAAGAAAATGCAATCAGGGCAAATGTAGTGTGAACCACACTCCACTGTCAAACCAATCCATTGTTTTGGATTGCAAACTGATTTATTTGTAAGTGGGAATGAGGCCCATGTAAGATGCCTTGCACTCCTTGGAGGAAAGACAGCAGGAGAAAACAGACTACTGCAAAGAAGAGAGAGTTCTCCCAATCGAAAGCCTCATTTATTACTAGTTGAGACTTCTTGATGCTGTTTTTGAATCAAGACAAACCCCCTCCAGATGGCAAGGAGGGGTGACAGAATGAAGGAAGCTGGGTAGGAAATTTGACCATAAACATTCAAATAATACTAGAGACAAACTTGCCAATCACCAGATCTTTTCTGTGTCTTTGCTCAATATTGGCTCTGGAGACTTGCCTTCTTTTTAAATGGTACAGTGCTCCAGAAATCTTCCTGTTCTAACATAAAGGCCCAGTGCACCCCCTTCCCATCCAGTAAAGAGGAGGAGGAGGAGGAATGCCCTTTCATTGGAACTATAAAACCATTGTTGTTGTGTGCTTTCAAGTCATTTCCAACTTATGGTGACCCTAAGGAAGTGATGTCGAACCTATGGCACGGGTGCCAGAGGGGGCACTCAGAGCCCTCCCTGTGGGCACATACACCATTGCCCCCGCAGAGTTCACCAGAGTTCATTACTAGAAAACCAGAGGTACACGACACTTTGCGATAAATAAGTGGGTTTTGGGTTATAGTTTGGGCACTTCCACCATCACTGCCCTAAGGCAAGCCTATGATGGGGGTTTCTTGGCAAGATTTGTTCAGAAGAGGTTTGCCATTACCTTCCCCTGAGGCTGAGAACCTGTGACTTGCCTCAGGTCACCCAATGGGTTTTGTTAGAAAATGTGGTTAAAAATAGTAGGCTAAACTGGATTATTTCTGGCAGTCTGTATAGGCCCTTAGTTTAGCAGCAGTAGCAGCATTGTGTACTTCAGTTATTTAGTACAGGACTTAGATCTGAGCTTCTGGTAAATAAACAGGATACACTGGAAGGTAAAATGAGACTTACTTTATTGTTACATTTAGGTTCTAGAAAAATAACTAATCAGTAGAGAAAAACTATACTTTGGTATAATGATCCCTAGAGCTGATCCTCATGTGTGGGAGTAAGAAGAAAAATAACTTTAGAAGCACAATATTGTGGGTGCATCCATGTTGGTCGAAAGATGAAGAGACAAGAGAGAACACAAAGGGTCATAAAAGGCTTTTAATCCCCAGAGAAAGGGAGGGGATAGAATGTGACCTCTCTACACAGCCACACTGACCAATGACGATAGATATATAATCACATCTGTGAGGAGGACAACCCCCTCCTCTTCTCACATTCTTATAACTACAAGCATTGATGTTAAATTCTCCAACAAGTTTCATGGTCAAATGGGAATCGAACGCTGGTTTCCAGAGTTGCAGTTCAACACTCAAACCACTATGCCAGGTTGGATCACATATAACCATACCATAACCATATATAACCATACATTCCTTTTGTGTTTTTGTTTTTGTTTGTTTGCTGTGATCCTCAAATTAAAATAGAAACTCAGCCTCTGTATAGGAAGATAACATTGCTGCTCATGCTGGGAATTGCCTATGAGTGTTGTGTGACAACAGCATTGTGTGTGTGTTTTAAAAAAACACCCTAAGACAGGGGTAGGCAACCTTTCCCCTTTAAGGGCCGAGGGACTTCAGCTCCCAGAATCCCAGGAGCTATTGGCCAACATGGGACTATTGGCCAAGACGGCTGAGGCTTCTGGGAGGTGAAGTCCCTCGGCCCTTAAAGGGGAAAGGTTGCCTACCCCTGCCCTAAGAAGTATAGTAACAAGTAGAGTGACCAACAGCAATATTTACTTTGTGTGATTTCCCCCCAGAATCTAACTGTAGTAAGGAGCAGAAAATCCTACTTTGTCATTTACAGTATGGGTTATTAAAAGCAATGCTGGCAAGTTTTAACAAGCTGGTAATGCTTTCAGCAAATGGTAGATTGAACATGTGCCATTTGAGAACCACAATAATTAAGTATAGTGAGGATTGTAGCCAGAAGGCTGGCTACTTGGTGACAGCAACTATGAACACAAGAACAGAGGGGAAGAGTTACAATCTGTGTCAGTTGTGATACTACCCATATTGATTACATCATGGATCATTGGTAGAAAAGTTAAGTACAGGTATACCTCTATTAATGAAGTAGAATTTTTTCTGAGCTTTAGTTTCTTTAACAGAAAGTTGGTATCATGGAACGAATAGGCATCAGTTCCTACATCACAATAAAACATGGAAAGAATAGGGATGGGTTCCTAAATGGCAAAAAAGACGAAGAAAGGTTCAACATGTTTCAACAAACTTTTTATTCAAACATGATCATGTGAATGAAACAACCAGGTCAGGTAAGTCTTGCATAAATAAACAAAACATTTTGAATCTTCTAGAGATCACTTGAAAGCTTCTTCCAAAATACATCCAAGGATGATGTTTCTGTTTCAACTAGATAGAAGACAAGAAGAGAGGGAGCTAGGCTGGGCTTCCACAAAATTATTTTGTAAAAAGGAGCTTCTTTATGAGAGGTTTTGCTAACAGGTATGACTGTAAATAAATCACATTTGAAAAAGCATGGTTATCCAGGCAAAAATGATGTAATTTAAGTTTGTTGCATTCCAAGCATTACAAATTGCTGGCCTAGGTAATTTTGGAGATAGGGCCTTTTGAAGGTGCAAAGCAACTTGTACACTATCCATCTGATGGGGAAATTTGTTTATGAAAACAAATGTGTTACAATTGTTTGAGTGCCTGACTGCTCGTGTTTAGGAAAAAAGGTAAATGCCCTGTGTCTGTCGGGGGAAAGAAGGAAATGAAAATATTAAGGCATGATGGAGATGCTTAAATAAAAATGGATGAGTGAACAAATCTTTTGAGCATTTGTCAGTTTAGATTCTAGACTCATCTATTTCAGGGAAGTGCTATCTTGACTGTTTCTATAGAATTTATTACACGGGGAAAATTGGGAATTTATATGTACTGCTGTTTTTAACTGTTGTAAGCCACCCTGATTGCGTTGCAGAGGGGTGGGATAAAAATAAACTTTATTATTATGATGATGATGATGATGATGATGATGATGCAATGATTAACCCATGAAAATTGCACAATTGACATTAACACATGATTAAAATGACATTAATGTAAATGCCATTATCCTGTAAAGAACCAGGGAATAACCAGGCAAGAAACAGCAAAAAATCATTATGGGAAAATTCTATGAATGAGTTACCATTGTTTCTTGCCTCATTCTTCACAGGATAATGGCACTTTAATCATGTTTCATCTCAATATTGTGTGAAAACCATTCATGCATTTGTGCTCAAGTGCAGGTTAATCATGGATTCTGCATGGGATAACAGTACTTTGTATGTGAAAACCATTCATGCAATTGCGGGTTAATCATGGGTTAATCACCATTTATACTTCCAATTTTCCCTCGTGTGATAAACTCAGAAGAGTTGGTGTACCAGATTTATGGTGATTTTTTTACCCAGTACCTGCTGGGTAAGAGTAAGATCATCTTTTATAGTTTCTGAATTCATCCACAATTCTTTTGCTGGGACTGTGTATATGTGTCTCATGGTGCTGTTTTCTAATTCAGTTCCCCTCAGGGTTATTTCTTGCCTATAGAACAGAGATGGTTCTGTTCAGAACAGTGTTTCTCCTCCAGCCCAATGGAAATGTTAAAATTATTCCCGCTGGTGACATCACGACCATCTACATTCCCACAGTCACAATGACAGATGTTATTGATGGGTATGACATTTTCCTTTTAATGCCTTTATTGTTTCCAGGATTTTATGTGAAGCTTTGTTTGGAGTGAAAAAAGAGGGGGGGAAAAAAGAATAACCCTGCCCACAAAACCCTGAGAGGCAAAATGTGTTGTGAAAAGGAACACAAAAGAATGTTAGAATTATTGAAACATAATGTCGGAAGAGAATCCAGACAAATCTCTCCTTTGTCAAAAGCTTTCCTCCTCTGGGCTGCTTCATACACATGAGCTGACCACTCATTTTCTCTTTGCCTTTTCTCCCATCTATGGCTGTGGGAACTGAGAGTGTAGATGGATACAGTGACCAGCATCTCTGTACATGATGAGAGCAGCTAGAGGTGAAGGCTGATTTCTCTGTGCTAATGATCACTGTGGAGTGTATCTTGTGATCAAATTGAGGTTTTTCCATGTAACCTCTGAACTTTGAATTCTAATTTTAATCATGGAGCTATGGCTTGTGTGTAATTGATGTGTTGTTTTAATCTTATTAAATCTTTTATTGAAATTATGTTTTAAGTTTTTTTAAACTGTTTTTAAGCATGTTTTAATAATACTGATGTTTAAATCCTTTTTAGCTTTTGGAAATAAATCTTCTTGTGGCATCTTTGTTGGATTATTGTTAGTTGTCTTGAATCCCATTTTTAGGAGATAATACATAAATAGAAAAAACCCAAAAAACTTGAATACAGGGTTCCATTTTCCTCACTAAAAAGAGTGGTTTATCCACTGGTAAAAAGATATATTCCAGCACAGATCTAATCACCTTTCTCTTGCAATTTCTCAAATTTTAAAAATGAAGCTCCACAGCCTTTATAGATTTTAGCTGAGGCAGGGACTTGTCCACTCATTCTCAATAATGGAACATATGTATAGATTGTGCACCATTACCATGATTACCACTACCACCAGTGTTTTGGACTACCACTCCCAGGACTCAGATCAGCCAATATGTGTGTGTGTTTTAATCTAGTAAGTTGTCTCTCATTCTTAAGTTACAGTGACATTGCTCAGATCAGTGGCTGTGGGATTTTGGGAGTTATAGCCCCCCATCACTTTGTATCATCCTCATCCTCATCCCTACCATTATCTCAAATGACTGAACAAGACACAGCTGAGTCTATAGAAATAACTATATAACTGATGCACACATCAGTTTTCTTCACAAACACAAACTGAAGTTCTGAATGTTATAGCAATGTACATTTGGAAGATTATGGTGACATCATCCACAGTGAGTTTCTTCTTCATGTTTTGTTCTTGTTGAATGATTCAAATGGCGACTGTGTGATTTAAATTATTAAATTTACTCCAAAATATGGTGAATTCTGGGAGAATTTTAGATACATCAGCAAGTGATTCTCTAGCTGTGCACACATCACCCATGACATACATCTATCAATCCATTTCTTGCAGAAGGGAGGTTGAAGGCATTTTTTTGAATTTTACTCCAGTTCCCTCTTTGCATTAATGACAGGGCGCTCCTCCTATTTAAAAAGCCAATTGAATGTTTCTTTCTTTCTTTCTTTCTTTCTTTCTTTCTTTCTTTCTTTCTTTCTTTTTTCAAAGCTCTTTCATTTTAAATTAAGTTTTAAAATTTATCTGCATCTCTCTGTTGAGCATGCTAGCTAAAACTCATTAAACATATCCTAAATATCATTTTGAATTTAATGGTTTTATCAAGCATCTGTACCTTTTCTTTTAGCATACTGGACAATGCCTTTAAGGTTCAGAGGATTAATGAAAATATCATTCTTATCTGATTATGGCTAAATTAGATCCTCATTTGAAGAAGGTAGCTGCTTCTAATATATTGGTAGTGATTTTTCTTAAATCCATCAGACTGTCTTTAGATTATTATGCTTTTAAAAAATGAAATATTAAAATGAAATCACTCTTCTCATAAGAATTTTCTAGACCAAATGAAATGCCCTCTTTGTTCGGTTTTGGTGGAGTAGTGTATTTGTAAATCCAGCAGAATCAGGAAGTAAAAAACCCAAGCTTCTAAAAGTTGAGCTTTATTGTAGAAAAAATAACATGCACAGTAAAAACATAGTCCACTAAAGCATCACATCTTGCAGATGTGGCTAAACAGGAACAAAACTACAGATCCATGATTGCAGATCTTAAGGCTACATTGTGAAGCAATATAAACATATTATAGATCCATTGTGAAGTAAAGAGAAGAAAAAAGTGCTTTTCAGTGGAAGCATATAACAATAATATCAATGCCTAACACACAGTTTCTCAGCCCAGCCCCTCTTCACCTTTTGGGTGTTAACCTACAGGTTGATTGGATGATCTGTATGTGACATATGCTAACCCAACCTCTTGTTGTTCATCTTCCATCATGTTATCTACTTTCCCATAACAACTTTTATTATTGTTTCCTTATGTAAACAAGGTTGCTTTCCCATCTAGTGGTTTCCCTATTGTTATGTCTTTCTAGCCACCTGGGCTGAGCTGTTGTGTTAGGCCTAGAAGCATGTTCTCAAGTGGAAAAATACAGACACACACATCTTTACATTTCACCTTTGACTGCATAGCCCATCTATTCTCTGACACTCTTCCCATAAGAGTTTTTATACTGGTCTTTCTATGCTTTGTTGCTAAGGAATTCAAAAATATAATGGTTGTCTTTTATTGAAGATTCTTATGTTGGTTCCATTACCTGGCCCCTTGGAAGAAAGCCACTGTTTCCAGACACTTGGTGGTTGTTTGGATTCTTCTTCCACCTTTTATTGTTAATAAGGCATCTAACTAAATGGTGCTATATGATATACAAGAGCAGAAGTTTCTCCCCAAGTGGCTTACAATCTAAAATTCAATCTAAAATGTATGGAAGACAGGGCAGGAAATGCAGGCTGGGATTTCAACCAACTACTAGTAGTTCCTTCTTCCACCATTTAGAAACAATTGGTGTGTGTGTATGCATGTTTTAATCTAGTGGTGTGGTACACCTGGTGGGATTGCTGCAGCTGCTGGGTGAGTGAGAAAAGGTGTCATGTCCTTTTCTTGCTTGCACAGTAGCCATGCCAGATTCCCAATGATCCTCCAAAGGCCATAGCACTGCCTCCTCCAGCAGCAGTAGCAGCTGTTGTGGGGGGAGGGAGTACCTTCCATTTAGGCCCTGGTGCAGCTGCAGCCATGCTGGATCCCAAATGGCCCTCTGGAGCCCGTGGCAGTCTCCCGCCCCCCACTGCCTCCCTGCCATTGGGTAACACCAACTTCAGGACACTGTGGGCAGCTTAATTAGATGCATGAAGAATTAGAAATATAGTTGGCCCTCAGTATCCACAGATTCTGCATTCATGATTCAACCATCTATGGCCTGAAAATATATTTTTAAAAAACCTTATCTACAAAAGCAAACCTTGATGTTGTCATTTTATAGAAGGGACACCATTTTACTACACCAATGCATACAATGGGACTTGAGCATCCATAGATTTTGGTATCCATGGGGAGTTGGGGTTCCTGGAACCAACCCCAGTGGATACCAATGGCCCACTTTACCTAGAATAGCTAGAATTGTGTGTGCATGTTTGTGTAGCACATGACTGATGGTGGGAATGTAGAGAGAGAGCTCAAAGGGAAATTACCTCCTTCATTTGCAAGTCCGTATCCTAGGAGTGGCCACTCCAGGGCCCAATTTCCCCCAACCCTTCTCCATGGGCTGTACCTCCCAACAGTGTGCCAAAAAGTACTGTTGCCATTTTGGGTAGGGTGTGGACCAAAGCAAAACTATTGGGGGTGATGGGGGATTCTGGAGAGTTGTGCACAGTGGATGTGAGTGTTTTGCCACATTTCCATGCCTTTTGCATGGTTTTCAGACAAAAATCACCTAGAAACCATTCAGAGTTTTTTTGGGGGAAGATATCAGGGGGAGGACTGATGGGTGACATCAGGGGCTGCAGGGGTCTTCCACATCCCTACTCTGCCTTATGATTATGGTGATGATGATTTTTGGGAGGAGGGAGGATTGCACAATGATTATAAAAAGAGAGAAAAAGAAAGAGGAGATGAAAGAGAAAGGAAGTATGGCCAGAGAGGTGCACAGGTTGATGCAAGCAACATATGAAAGGCTTTCTTTTTGCTTGGAAAAGTTATTTTGATTGTACAATTGCCAAATGTTAAAAACAATAGTTTAAAGGTGTTAAAAATAGAACTGGGAAAGTCCCCCCCCCATATATATATATACGCACACATATATATGAGAAGATAATTATGAGGCAGATTATAGATTCAATGAGACATTGTAATGAACTGTCATCAATAATATTTCCAGTGCCTTTTTTCTGAATGGGTACGGCAGTTTATGTAAAATCTTTTTAAAAAACAAGCATGATGATCGTAGACAAAATAATGGTCTTAATGAGAAAAGTATTATATAGAAATCATTAAGATAAGTGGAAATGGAGAGGAGCCTGACAGAAGGGAAAACAGGATTTGCTTGGAAAATAATAGGCTAAGGGAAAAAGTGAAGTTGGGTTGAATGCTGAGAAAGGAACTGTTCTATTGGGATTTGCTAGATAAAGCAGTTGGTAAATGGGGTAGCACATGTATGCTGTCGGTTTGGAAGTGAGATCCTTTGTTTGAAATAGCAGTAAAAACAGTAGAATTTAAATAAAAATGAGAAAGTTCATGCCATAAGTAACATTGTGCTCACCAGGGGCTTGTTATTTACTTGTTTGCTATACTTTAGTGAACAATATATGTTAAACTGCTGATCCTGGTCTACTTCCCATGGAATGAAATTCACATTTTAATGGGCTGAACACCCTTCCTGAAGCAGAAAATCTTCTGGGTTTATGAAATAAGTCGGAATGTCTTGCATGGCATCATGAGATCCTTAAAACTATATATTATGGAAACAAATAACAACAACTTCTCTGCTTATTTTCTGCTTTTATTTAATTAATCTAAATAGATTATTTATATTTATTTACAATGGTGGGACCCTGATAAAACTGTCTCCCAAGGATCTCAAGACTCAAGCTGGCTGATATAGAGTGATATGGTCTTTCGATAGTTTCTACCTTCTTGTTCAAGTAACTGTTTCTGAGACCATCTCCTTGAACAGCCTTGAACAGCCCCAGAGAAGGGTAACCAAGATGATCAAAGCTCTGGAAACCAAATCTTATGTGGAATGATGGAAAGAGATGGTTATATTTAGCTTGGAGAAAAGAAGATTGAGAGGTGACATGATAACTGTCCTTAAATTTTCAAAGGGACATTATATAGAGGATGGAACCTGTTTGTTTTCTGCTGCTCCAGAGGCTAGAACCAATGGATTCAAATTACAAGAAAAGATGTTCCATCTAAACATTAGGAAGAAATTTTTACCCTAAGAGCTGTTCAACAGTGGAATAGATTTCCTCAGAGGATGGTGGCCTCTCCTGCTCTGGAGCTCTTTAAACAGAGTTTAGATGGATGTTGAGCTGCCTTGGGTCCCTTCGAGAAAAAAGAAAGCATACAAAAAATAAATACAAAAATAAATACATATTTTAAGGGGTAGTGGGGGCTGGATTAGATGGCCCTACAACTAAAATATTTGCAATCTGGTCACTGCACCTGTTCTCAGACAGACGTGCGTGAACCTCTCTGATTTATCATGTAGAATAGAGTTTCTCCTGACATGTATTTGGGGTTTTTGATTGGGGATGGTAGTTGTCAGCTATGAATGCAAACAAATGCTTTTCATGAAGTGAGGAAATACAATCATATACGTCAATCCTCCCAGTTTCAGTGTTTGACGAGAGCTTGCAGCAAAAAAGGTAATAAAATACCGCTCAGCTCATTCTTGTCTACTGAGTTGTTCTAATTACTCGGAAAATGGGTAAGGTTTTTCTTCAGAACTTGAAGGCTGTAGTCATATGCTCCTGAGAGCAATGCCTATTGAATTTAATGGCACCTGATTAAAGATTTTGTTAAAAAGTAGGACCTATTCTTTATGACTCTCAGAACAATTGTTGTGTACTCAGGTTAATCTTTTGAAATCAGGTGTGAAACTTGTTTGGCCATGATAAAAGGCCCCATGGCTATGTCAGTTAAGTAACACCAAATATGAATGGCAGCCAGGATATTAAGGTTATTGTAATAGAATTGCAGGCTGATTTGGAAGTACAACTGCTTGGGATCAGAGTGCTTTATTTGTAAGGTCATGTTTACATCTTCATTTCTGACAGTATTGGGAGTGTCTCTCCTATCAGTGATTAAATAGGTGGCACCTGGGGACAAGGTCCTCCCGGTGAAGAAATCCAAGCTATAAAATACTGTTGTGTCTAATCATATTGTCATCTTTCAGGTGCTAACTAAAAAACATTCTTGTAATTTTCCTGGTTATTCACATTCTTCCAAGTTGCTGCACTGTTTTTTATTAGGTTTTTGTATCCTATTTCAGTTTTCTCATTGTTTGTTGTTGTGTGGCTTCAAGTCATTTCTGAGTTATGGTGAATGGGGTTTTCTAGGGAGGGGGTTGCCGTTGCTCTCCTCCGAGGCTGAGAGAGTATGACTTGCCCAATGTCTGCCAGTAGGTTTCCATGACTGAACAGGGATTTGAACCCTGGTCTCCAGAAATGTAATCCATCGCTGAACCCTGTACAATACACTTTGAGCAAGTCACACTCTTTCAGTCTTAGATGACAGCAATGGCAAACTTCTTATCAAAAAATCTTAAGAGGAAAATCATAAGATAGGGTGGCTGTACGTTGGAGTCCACCTGAAAGCACACAACAAGAGCAACAACAAAGCTGCCTTGAAGGCAGACCATGAGAAATGTGGGGGTTTGTTTCAAATAAACAAGAACAAAGAAGCAAAACATGTGGGCTGTGGAAATAAAGTACCTGCTAATGTATCTAATTAAATCTTGTAACAATGTATATGTATAAATGAAACACACACACACAAAAGAACTATATGGGGAATGTATTGTTGTTGTGTGCCTTCAAGTAATTTCCTTCTTATGGTGATCCTAAGGTGATCCTCGAACAGGGGTTTCTTGGCAAGTTTTGTTCAAGTTGGGGGGGGGGTTGTCTTTGCTTTCCTCTGAGGCTAAGAGAGTGAGCAGGGATTCAAACTCCAACACTCAAACCACTATACCACATTTTCTCTCCATGTGGAATGTGTAACATTTCACAGATGAAAACAGGAAAATGTGGCCAAGCAACATCACAGTGTGGTCAAGATGGCAAAAGTTATTAATCAAGAATAGACAAGTAGGAGATGCTACAGCAATTTGCTTTTGCTAGAGACTGCAGGGAAGGAAAAAATTCTGCCCCCTCCTCTTTCCCCAGCTACATTGAGTGCAAATTGTTTATGATGAACTCAGTTTGCAGCAAAGGAAATAAGTTGAGGACAAAGGGGAAAGTGCGAGGAGGAGAGAA
The DNA here is from genome assembly GCA_026167975.1 of Phrynosoma blainvillii. Taxonomy (NCBI): domain Eukaryota; kingdom Metazoa; phylum Chordata; class Lepidosauria; order Squamata; family Phrynosomatidae; genus Phrynosoma; species Phrynosoma blainvillii. The sequence goes on from JANUYF010000003.1 coordinate 253,983,781, forward strand.
AAACTGGGATAGTTTAAAAGCAGCTGGAAAAGTGGGATGTCAGGGTATTAATCATGAATGTCCCCACCAAAATGAGAAAATTGGATGGAACAGGAAAGTGGTTCATGGGATACAGTTGAAATAAAGAATGTCCCCACCAAAATGAGAAAGCTGGATGGTACAGCAAAGTGGCTCATGGAATATTGTTGAAACTATAACTCCCCTCCTCCCTCACCTCTGGTTGTGTGGTCTGAGACTGGTGGGAACTGTGGTCAACAAAATCTGAAGGGTAATGTCTCCCATCCCTTGACTAAACAAACCTAGAGAGTGTGTGAATCAGAACTTCTATTTAGCTTCAGTTGTTGTTGCTGCTGGGTACTTTCGGGTCATTTCTGACTTTCTGAACTCTAACATCTTGCCCTAAATCCAGTGTGATGCCAATTGGACTTTCAATTCTCTGCTTGGCTATGAAAACCCACTGAATGACCTTAGGCAAGTCACACACTCTCATCCTGAGAGGAAGGCAAAGGCAAGTCCCTCCTCGGAATAAATTCTGTTAAATGAACACTGTGATAGGTTCATTTTAGGGTCACCATAGATCAGAAATTGCTTGAAAGCACACAAAAATAAAGGGTGCATCTATACCAGCCAAAAAAATCAGGGTGAAGGCTGGAGTATTCTGCTCTGAAACTGTGCCAGATCCACTATGCAAGTGCCATGTATATCAGCACAATAGCAAGGTAAGCCATCTTGCTGTTGAGATGGTTGATTGGGCTGACTAGGCATTGGCCCCAGTGTCCTGTCCTCCTCAGGACCACTGTTGTCACCACTGCCTCACCGGCCACAAAAAGATCTTCCTGGCTGAAGAGCCTTGGTGGTGACATTTCTTCTGGTGAGGTCAGAATGGGGCACCCAGCTATATGATCAACTAGGAGGGGAAAGAGTGACCCCCTCCTCAATGATCACATATCTGGGTGCCTCGTTCTGATGCCAGGCAAGCAATGTGTTGACGGTGGGCTATGCTGGGGTGCGTGTGTTTGCTTGGAAAGGTGGCAGCAGTGGAAGACCAAGCAGAAAGGAATTTTCTTTCTGTTTTCTTTTTGCAACAAGTGGCTGGGCTCTGAGTGGGTGGTATGTAGCACTGGCCCATAAAAGTAATAGTTGCTACCTACCTGAATCCAGCCCAATCCAGGTGTCCACACCTCCAAAAACACCAATGTTACTCTGGAGTTTCCTGTAAGCACCAGAGTAACTGGCAAGTTTTCTTCAATTGGATTGCAAGCTAAAAGAAGTGTTTTTGCTGTGGAACTGGCCATACATTGTCTGGATCGATTGTACCAGGTTTGGGGTGAGTATGTTTTCCCCCAACTTCTGTAGATGTGCCCAAAGAGGAGTCTTCAGCCTTCTGGAGCCAGATTTTGGTATGTGGGGAAGGCTGCACTGCAAAGGGGAGACCACTCCCTCCTGCTCCTGTTTACACTATTTCCATTCTACAATTGGCAGAAGGCTATTATTTCTTCCTGCCCACTCTCATACTCAGGTTATCTATAAGTATAATAGGCAATGGAACACTCTTAGCTCATCCCACACTTTCCTTTTTCCTTTTTTAAATGCAATGACAATCAGTTGTTTCTTTAAGGCTGTGATTCAATACCTGTAAAGGAACCCCCTCAGTTGCTTATGCTATTGTCATTATCATTACAGAGAATCTTCAGCTTTACCAGTGGAATAGTTTCCTGAAATATCAAATTATTATTCTCAAAATATGCTTTCCCCATCTGTTTCTATATCCTTTTTATGTTTGATTTTGTTAAGTTGTAAGCCACATAGACAATTTTAGGTGACATTTTAATGCTTTACAAATAATGAGGATAATAATAATAATATATCATTATTATAACATTATCTTCCCTGCATCTGTGCAATCCTATCAAATTGCAAAGCAAAGAAGCCTGGAAGAGCTAGGATGTATACAAATCATACGACTAATGTGCTCTATTCATCTGGTGACCCTTCTTCCATCTGTCTCTGTTAATTTCATTCCAGGTTCTCCCTGTCTATGCCAAACTTTTTTTTTAAAAAAATGCATCTCATTAAATCATGGAGAAAACTTTCTAAATGCAGCATTAATCTCCTTGTCTGTATTGGTGAAAGCTGCAGCAGTCTGCTGCAGAGAACCAACTTTTCTGTCTCTATCCTGATGTGATCATGTAAAAAAAAAAAAAAAAAAAAAAGGCTGAGATATTACAGTTCACATCCCATTTCATCCACTGGCTCCTTAGGCAGCAGTGAGCAAGGGATCATTTCTTCATTTCAGCTCTCCATTTGGAAATGAGAAAATCAAAGCTAATTTGTACTTTTTATTGACCTGCTTAAGACTCTGCCAAAAATTGTCTGTACCTATGACAGCAATGTAGTTGTACAGATATCTAATTTCTGAGACAAATGAATGGTTCCTTATACATACTTAACAAAACACAAGGAGCAGATCATCCTGTTAAGCACAGACTAAATATATTTATTTATTTGGAAAGATTAAACTTCCCATGTGGCTGGTTAGAGTCCTCAAGGTTGAGATGCAACCACAGAACATATGCTTTAAAAGAGAGAGTTTATTTTGTGTTTTATAAAATAGAAGCATTAAAGTGTGTACAGATTACTTAATTTTAATAATAAGCCTGCTGGGGAAGCACAAAGTGACTACATTTTCAGAAGAAATACAACCTTCTCTCCTGGGGCCCTTTCACACCACACATATAGCACTTTATTCCACTTTAATTACCATGGCAAGATCCTATGGAATTCTGGGACTTCATTTGTTATTTTTGTTTTTGGGTGCCTTCACGCCATTTCTGACTTAAGACTACCCTAAGGTGAGCCTATCATGGGGTTTTCTGGCAATATTGTTCAGAGTGATCATTTCATTGTTTTCTTCAGAGGCTAGAGAAAAGTGTCCATGGTCACCTTTTGGGTTTCCATGGACAAGTGGGGATTTGAATCCTGGTCTCCACAGTTGTAGTCCAATGCTTAAACCACTACATCATGTTAAGCTTACTCTGAATTTAGGGAGGGCTATTTAGAATTCTCACCCTAAACAACAAATCCCAGAATAGCACTATATTTGTGTAATGGAACAGGGGCCCTGGAATGAGTTCAAAAGAAATTTGTTTCTTCAGCTGTGAACTGTACTGATTGCTTGTGAACCCATGTGGTCACAACTTTTCATGCTTCACTGAAGATGGGTTTTATTATTTTTTTAAAAAAATATTTTAAATCTCTCTCTCTGTGTGTGTGTGTGTTTATGTACATTTAACTGAATAGGGTATATGTAATATTTGTTAAAAAGAGTAGTCCACAGTATCTCTAGGACTCCAGCACCATATTTCAACTGAGTTAATTTTCTTCCTATCAGTTTTCTTCACTGTCCAGCTTTCACAACCATACATATAAACTGGAAATATGATAGCATGGACTACCTTAACTTTAGTATTTAATGATATATCTTGATACTTCAAGAACCTGTGTAGTTCCTTCTTAGGACCTTATCCCATGGGGGCTGAAGCAGTCGCATCCCCGTCCCTTCGCGCTTCCTTACCCAGAAAGCAGCATAATCCCAGCATCATTCAGGTCGCGGGAAATGTAATTCCCATTTCGACTAGGTATTCAAAAGAATGGGGATGATGCCTGGATGATGCAGCATCATGCTGCATTAGGATGGGGATGCGAGCGGGTTACCTGCGACGTCGTGGGATCAGCCGGCGACAGGAAGCGCGATCGCACGGGGATGTGGCCAGGATGTGACAGGGATGGACGGGGTCTCCCTGCGACGTCGTGGGATCAGCCGGGGTAAGGAAGCGTGATCGCACGGGGATGCAAGTGCTTTAGACCCCCGTGGGATAAGGTCCATAGCTGCTCTTCCAAGTCCTAGTCTTCTTCTGATTTCTTGGCTGCAGTCTCCATTCTGATTAATGACTGAGCCATGATATGGGAAATCTGGAACGATTTCAATGTCTTCATCATTTGTTTTAAAGATATGTAAATCACCTGTGGTCATTAGTTTTGTTTTCCTAATGTTCAACTGTAAACCTGCCTTTGCAGTTTTTCCCTTAACTTTCTTTAGTAAGTGCTTGCTATTTTCTGCTAGTAATATGTTGTCATCTGCATACCTTAAATCACACCTCCTTCTTCTGAGTTTAATCCTGCTTTATGTATGGTATGTTCAATGTGCAAGTTAGATAGCTTGATAAAATGCAGCCTTGCCTGACCCCCTTGCCAATTGGAAACCTTTCAGTTTCTCCATATTCTATCCTGACAATAGTTGCTTGTCCTGAGTACAAGCTATGATCAAGACAATGTTCACTTTAGCTCACTCAGCCAAAGTATTGCCATGTTTATACATTCCATTTCTTGGTTTATGATGTCTAGCTTCCCCTGATTAATGCTTCTCACATTCCATGTTCCTATAATATATGTGGTGCAGCTTCTGACTTTCCTTTCATCTCTGAGCACATCAACAGCTTAACATCCTTTCAGCTTGATTCCAGTTGTGTCATTAGATACTGAGCTACTCATCATTTTTCTCTGCTGGATCTCAGTAGCTCATTCAGTGCTATCTGAGCTGGGAGTTTCATCTTCTTGTTCTATCTCGTTTCATTTTGGATTTCATCTCATCATAGGGTTTTTGTGCTAAAAGATGTTCAAAAAGAGGTTTATAGTGCCTCCTTCTCTGCAGTATTAACAAATGTTAACTATGGCACCACGGCCATTGTCTTTAAGGGATTCCCCCACTACTGCTACTGCTCAGTAGCACATTTAGTCTGGCTCCTCAACAAAAGCCTGTCTGACATGGGAGACTTTACCAACAGTACTGCTGCCATCAGCATAGCTTCTTGCATCACAGGAGCATGCGATTCCACCACCATGGAAAGGTAGTGCCATTCTATGTACCTCACTGCAAACTGCCTATATTCTACTATGTGTTCAATGCAGCTCAGTCCTACTAAATGACTGTAATTATTTATGATAGCGTTAACTACCATTGTTAGCTACCTAATTCAAACTGAAGTGAACCAGGAGTCTCAGTGTTTGTAGGTTACCTAAAGACTGTATGGACATTGTGGGAGTGTCTTATGGCTGCATGATTGACTGATCTGGTAATTCATTTGTGCATGACATGTGTTGCCCATAATTGTCTGGGACTTACATTGGATCATGAGAGAGCTGCAGCTATATGACCAGTGCAGTCCACCATCCTGATAGTTCCAATCTATTTTATCTCGAAGAGCTTGCAGAAGGGCTGCATTTGCCTTGCCCTCTTTTCAGAGAGATTTAGGGCCTTTACAGACTGCCAGAAATAATGCAGCTTGAGACCATTTTAACTGGGCTGGCCCAATGCTAGGGAATCATGGGAATTGTAGTTTTTTCTGAGACATTGAGCCTTCTCTGTAAGAGAGCTCTGGTGCTACAATAAACTACAGTTCCAATGATTCCCTAGCACTGAGCCATGGCAGTTAAAGTGGTCCCAAGCTGCATTATTTCTGGCAGTCTGTAAAGGCCCTTACTACAGCTATGGAAGCTTACTCAAGAGCTAAGCTTTCCTAAAGTGCAGCTGGTACCAGCCTCTGTGTAGACTCGGCATGTTTCCTCTTTGGCTCATAAGACATCATCTACTGCCTTGACTTGATAATCTATTGCATAATTATTAGCAATTCTGATTCACTGGGGGAGGGGGAAGCATCCAGGATGAAACTAATTAAGAAAATAATGGGACAAGCAATCATTTGTTTCAGAGCAAATGCAAATATGATTTCATATTAGGATTCTTCTCTAGCTAATCCTTATTGGTATGGCATTTCCCTTTTGCTACACTTTGCAGTTTGGCCCTATGACTTGGCTGACAGATGTGCAGATATTAATGTTCCATGCTCACACTTGCACACAAAGAACCTGATTATGCTGTTGTTGCGTAAGTGGCTAGTCAAGCCAACCTGACTGGTCACATGGATAGACATCACAGTCATCTGTCTCATGAAGGTCAGCCAGAATGCCAACTTAAAGTAACATCTCCAGATTTTGCCACACAGCACATAATAGATATTATTTTTTAAATGCCCACAACCCCTTTGAGATCCAGTGTCCAGACACTTGAACTCTTGACACAGTTAGGATCTCTTTACCTTAACTGAAAGTCTAGGCCTAGGGCCTCATTCCCACTATGATTTAAAGCAAATTGCTGATTGGATTATATGACCATCATTCCCACTTGAAACCGGTTCCAATCCTATTGATCTCGGTTGCAATCGTGATGAAACGAGGCAAACGCAAAAACCCCTGTTTCCTGACACTAGTTTTTTGGCGGTTCTTTTGAAAAGAATCAATTCCTAAAAGTGTTCAATGTGTGGGAATGACAGATCTGAATTTGATCATACTGGAGGGGAGGGACTAATGGCAGAGGGGTGTTTACCATCACTTCTCAGTTTTTGGGAAATCAACCATTCCTCCCTCCCCAGTGATGCCTTTGTGCTTGTGGTGTGACCTATGGGTGCATGATATATCTATATCTATTTATAAAACATTGACAGAATATGCTATCCATTGTATTTGCAACTACTTGCAATTATGGGTGGGTTGCAGCTCAGTGAGGCAAGTAATGGATCGCATATCCTGTCAATCTTGTTTTTTAAAAATATATAGTTCCCAAGCTGGGCTGCTCAAATGGGAAATGGTGTGCTTGAGCAGCCTGGGTTGCTGAGGGGCAGAGGAAAGTAGTTACTAAAGTCGCCCCTTTCAGTGCCTGCAATGGTCCCCTCCTGACCGTGTTGCTGCTTGTGTCACCGATGACGTGCAGATGATTGATATGCATTTTGAAGTGGCACAAACTAGTGGGAATGACAATCGTGCCAAAGAAGAAGCAATTACAAGGGAATAATGAAAAGATCCGCTTTCATGGTGGGAATGACAGACCTTTTAGAATCGATTCACCTATACGGAGTGAAGGTGAATCACAAATGTAAGTGAGAATGAGCCCTAGGAGATAGTAACTCTTGCTTTAAAATAGTGGTCAAAGGTCAGTTGACAAAATATTTCCATTATAAATTTAGTTGATAGAAGAACCACTGTAATCCCTCATGTAATAAAGCATCTTTTGAGGTGATACCACCATTACTCTAAAGCAATGGTTCCCAAACTCTGGTCCTCCAGATGTTTTGGACTTCACCACCCAGAATTCCTGACTGTTGGCCAAGCTGGCTGGGGTTTCTGGGAGTTGAAGTCCAAACCACCTGGAAGACCAAAGTTTGGGAAACATGGCTCTAAAGCAAGTTTGTAAGATCAGTAAGTGTGAGAGGTCTGTGACCCATATCTACCCCACAGACCTTGGAAGGCTTTATAAACCTCTCCCCCAAATACATCTCCCCCAATCTCAAACCTATATTTGGCCCCAATGCCCAATCATGTCCTCTAGGAAGCACTGCCCCACACCCAGCTGCCTGATTTAGGCTTATATTTAGAGGCTTTCCCCTCTAAAACTGGAAGCAATGAGGTGATGGTCCTACTCATGTCAATTGCAATGGGCAAAATCAATATAACATCCTGTAAGTTTCAGTATACACTTGATTCTCCCAAAGAAATTGAAGAAAGTGTGTGAGTTTGGCTAGCTTATGTCCCACATCTCCAAATATGTAACTGGTTTCTCAGGTGGTGTATAATGAGTGCTGCTAACAAAGTAATTTACACACACAGAGGCCCATCCAGCATAGAATCAATGTGATTTCCCTCAAAGAGGTTAATTTTATGTAGGAACTGAAAAATATCTAGCTCCATTATCATTCATAAAGGGCCATGGACAGTCTCTTTACTAAATGCATATCCTGAATCTGTGGGAAAGAATGCAGTGAAAAAGATGAAGAAATTATACAATAATGGTATGACTTCATACAGTTCTAATAGCCAACGCAGAATGTAACTATTGGTGGCAGCAGAGATAATGTTCTGTGGAGCTCATTGTTAACTGCCATCCCTGAGGAAAACAGTAAAATACAAAGTGTATTTTTCCTAAATGCTGTTTTGGAGGAGGGTACACTTTATTTTTGAATCCAAAATGTACATTGTTACTGTAATTGTACTTTTGCAAAAACTTCCCTAGCTACTAGTTACTATTGTAGTTGTTATGTCACTTTGTACTGCTTCATTACTAAACTGTTATCAGTTTGTTAAACCAATGCTTTTCAGCTCTGTATCCCAAAGAGATCTACAGGTAAAAGGCTGGAGGGTTGCCTTGTTGGCCAGAAAACACAAACAAACAAAATCCAAAATCCATCTTGTAGTACTACCCTTATTGGACCAACCAAAAGGTGCAAAATATATCCTGTTAGTTTTCAAAGCTTCTTCTTTGGGCACGGACATTAAAATAGTCTCTCTCTGTGCGAGTATGACTGTGACAATGCTGTGATCATGATGTCAACATTCTCCTATGAGATATTTTAGAAAGTATAGATAGGACTTTATCACATGAGGCTTGAAAAGTGAAATTACAGCAGGATAGTAGTGTCTGTCGCTATATCTTACTACACGATGCTGTCCAGTAGCTGGTCTGTAACTGGAGCATTCGTTCTCATTGATTGGCAAAAGCTGTCAATGCCTCCTAATTGCTCTGCTTTTCCATTGCTGATCCACATGTGATAAGTTCCTCCCAAAGCAGCTCCTATATGCGAGCAGTCACATAGTGTGAGCGCTCCTCTGTCCTTCTCCCCCTTGCTATTTTCAAGCATGTAGTTCTCCTGCACTTTTAAATTTTTTTGCACTTAATGGATTGTCATGACTGTACAATTGTATAAAATAAATAAATAAATACAGATGGAAAGGCATGGTGTGAAGGAGTTAGGGCAATGGATGCTGGTGTGCAGAAGACAGAGACTAGGACAGAAGTAGCACTATGGTGATTTGAAAGAGCTGTGTGAAAATGACTATCAACTCGGTATGTTTGCATTTCTTAGACTAAAGTCTGGTGTGATAAAGTCCATAGAAAAAAAGTGAGGTCTCCCTTTGGCCACAAACAGAGTGGGAACAAAAGCAACAAACTGGAGCCAATAAAAGTTGGTTTCTCCTTTTGAAATTACAGAGCATATCCACCCACCATGCCAAGAAGTGTGGTTGTTTCTGTCCAGTATGAGGCTTCTGGCCATTATGACAGAAGGGTACAGCTGGTTTCTTGGAAAAATTCTCATAGCACAAAGTAGACATCATGGCAACATTGTCACATTTGCCCCCTATATAATTTCTCTATTTCTGACTGGTGAAGAAGCCTGTGAAGCTTCAAAGGTGTTGTGAATTTTGTACCTTTTAGTTGACCCAATACAAGTAAATATATTTCTGTTGGTATAATCTGGTGGCTTGCCATATGAACTGTGGTGTCCCCAGTTCCTCATATTTCACCCGTCACAAATTTATGAGCTGGCTTTTGGCAGGCCATTACTATGGTGGTGTTCCCAACTTGGGCTGGATCTGTTCCAAGACTTTTAAAGAGATTTGTGTATTACCAAGAAGGATGGTAACAGCCAGAGGAGGGTGACCCAAATGGTGAAAGGTCTGAAAACCATGCCCTAAGTCAAGGGCAGCACCTTAGGGAGCTGAGTATGTTTAGCCTGGGGAAGAGAAGGTTAGGAGGTGACATGATAGCCCTGTTTAAATATTATATATACATATATATATATATATATAGAGAGAGAGAGAGAGAGAGAGTGTACACAATTCAATTTCTCTTTTATGGCAATACATCTGTGGCACCTTTTAGCCATAATCAGCTCACTTTTAGCTTTTAATTTGTAATAGATAGCTCAGTGGTTAAGATGCTAAGTATGATGATTGTAAGATTGGCAGGTTGGCAGTTCAAGGCCCAAGTGCCATATGACGGAGTGAGCTCCTGTCACTAGTCCCAGCTTCTGCCTATCTTGCAGTTCAAAAGCATGTAAAAGTACAGGTAGATAAATAGGTACCACTTTAGTGGGAAGGTAACAGTGTTCCATGCAGTCATGCTGGCCACATGACCACATCGTCTTTGACAACACTGACTCCCTTGTAACGGAGATGAACACCACCCCTACAGTCAGACATGACTGCCAAAGGGGAAACCTTTAGCTTTTTAATACTTGCCTAACTGGCAGAGCTATCACCTGTATTCTGGAAGAGTGTGTATGAAATGCTTTTAACTCAAAATTAGTACTTACTAAAATTAGAAGTCAGTGTTACCTATCATCATCATCATCATCATCATCATCATCATCATCATCATCATCATCATCAATTTATATAGTGCCATTACTGTATATGGCGCTTTACAAGAAAAAAAGTTCCCTGCTCTCAGGCTTACAATCTAAAGACACAACACACAAGGAAAGGGGGGGGGGTAAGGGAGAGGATTAAGTCCACAGATACTGCCTCTTCCTTTCTCCCTTCAAGGCTACAGCAATGACAGTTGGGATGAAGAGAAGCCATTTGTTTGCTTCTGGGTCTAGGCATTATGGAGCTGTGTCTACTTCTTCTCTGCTTCTGAGGCCAGAGCAGTGGCAGTGGAGATAGACAGAAGGCCTTTCTTCTTCTCCTTAACAGTGCCACTGAATTCAGAGATTTAAATCAAATATGTGTAAATATGTATAAAAAAAAAGAAAAAGAAAAGAAAGAAAGTCCCATAAAAACACTCCATATCCACAGTATATATATTATTATTTTTTCAGGAAATCTTTATGATTACAGCTTCTCATTGCTCCTGATTTCATCTTCATTTTTTTTCTTATGGTCATTATGTACTTCAGCTTGGTTACCTATGATGAAAAACATTATCTTTACGTCTTCATAGATGGCTTGCGCAACATTGCAAATTAGGGATTTTATCATTCAGCAAATCTCAGTACATTTAACCCAGATATTAATGTGATATTTCAAAATGGAATCGGATGGGGGGGGGGGGGGGGAAGGAAGCCAGATCTTCCAGATAATTGAATGTAGTCTCCTTCTCCTGCAATATATTTCACACATAGCTCCTCTCTGGATGTATGTTTTTCTTCGTAAAGCTGGAAATTCAGCCTGCTTTTTGCTATTCAGCTAAACACTCAAATGATTTACTTACCACAGCTAATAGCTTAAAACCTTGACTCATGTAGTTTTGCAGATCCCACTAATAGCAAAGTAGTGGCCAGTAAAAACTCCTCAGTATTTTTTACAACCGAAAGCAGATTACTGAACTAGCTCTGCATGGTACATTACAAGTCTTCGCTCAGGTCTTTGCTGCCTCTTCATAAACCCATTGGTTCCCTCTTTTTATGGCACATTGAATCTCTTTTACCTTCACTGTGCCTGGTAGCATAAGGAAATCACCTACTGCCAGATGTCACTATTTAAAAACCTAACCACCTCTCTTTTCAAGACAGAGAAGTCTTTAAAGGAATTCTTACCTGCCCATTCCATCAAAAGTTAAGTGCCTTCAAAATACATGATTTTGTATAAATACACGATGAGTTCTGAACGGCAGGGCTGAATTTCTTTATTGCTTTGTATATTTGTGTGTCCTGGGCCGTCTATGACTCCCTGCTTTTTCAGTAGGTACTCATACATCGTGCTATCCCCAGCTCTATCAATTCCATATCAGTTTAAATACCCAGAAAGTCCAGTTTTGGCTTTATGGACAATGCTTTTTCATAATATAAAGCAGGGTTGGGGTACTCATGTGGCCCTCATGATGTTTGCAACTCCCATCAGCCCTAGCCAGCCAATAATGAAGTCTTTGATGGACTGATTTTTTTATTTAAAATCTTTAAAAAATATTGGTTATAGAGAACGTTGAAAAGTTACTTTTTTGGACTATAGTCACCACAACACTCCAGCTATATGGCCAATGCCCATGCTGGGTGCCAATTCTGGGAGTTACAGTAGGAGTAACTTCTGCAAGCTTTGCTTTTGCAAGGCTGAAACAGCCCCCAAGTATGCAGAAGTTAGTTTTGATGCCAAACTGATAGGCATCAGACCACCTATGGCAGTTTTAGAAGTAATAATGATAATGAGTCCTGCTAATTTTTTTTTTTAAAAAATTACTCTCCTCCAGTCATGATCGTTGATATTGATATTGTACAATTCCATCCCTTCTACTACTGAACACAGCCTTGAGACAAACAAACATCACCCTAGATAGCTCTCTAAGCTGGAATAGGTGCGTTTATAAAACAGCTAAATTCAGAGTGTATTATGGAAGTGTCAGCTTTTATGAGTTCACTGCTTCCATGTTTGTTTCTTCACCATTTTGTTTTTTTAATGATTTGGCACTCCAACAGTTAACTGCTCTGGTATTTGTTTAGATGCTTCTTTAGTGATTATCAATTCTGAAAGTTAGTTATTAGTATATGTTGTGGAAGTAGTGGGTGGTTAATAAATAAGCAAAGAATCAAGGAACAAAGTGCTAAAGTGACAAAATAGGGACACAGAAATGGGTCATAGAGGAGGCTGCCAGTCTTCTGTCAGTCTGTATTAAGGGCTGATCCAAGGGAATAACCATGTGACAGCTTTATTGAATGAATAGTTACCACATCTCACAGCATGAGTGCAATAACTGTCAAAGTAGAGCGTGATAAGCTCACCAACTGTATCAACTGGCCTAGCAGTCAGAGAATACAAGAGGGTTTTCCTTCTAAGTAAAAGGAGCAGAAGAGTCAAGATGTCTCTGATCAAAGATGAGTTAAGGGGGGTTGCAGACTGCCAGAAATAGTGTGAATTCAGTCCACTTTTAGGGTTAGGGTTAGAGTTAGGGAACTATGGGAACTGTATTTTATTGTGGCATCAGAGTTGTCTGACAGAGAAGGCTCAATGTCTCAGAAAAATAACAGTTCCCATGATTCCCTAGCACTAACCCTAACCCTAAAAGTGGACTGAATTCACACTATTTCTGGCAGTCTGCAACCCCCCTTAAGTTGGTGAGATCTCTTAGCATGTCTTGTCACATGACACTTTCAACAAGCCACATCTGATGTAGACCAGAGATGATGATACACCACATATTGTTGGACTACAAGTCCCAATAGTGGAAGCCTTCCGGAGGGCCAGATATTGCCCACTCCTGATGTGGACTTATGATAGAGAAAAGAAAAATGTATAATGGCAGAATAATACATTAACATTACAAATGCCTCCACTCTACTTTTCTTTCCACAGGATTGGAACAATGATCAGACAGTAATTTAAATAGCATAAGATAGATTCAGATCATTTAATCTTCTCATGTAAACATGGTGTAAGCCTCTTGTGAAAAATGACTCTTGTTGCCTTCTAAGGTAACTTTATATTCTTTTAAAACACTGTGCTCATTTTTTCAATGTTTTGCATATGTGCATGTTGCCAGAACAGAGCTCCCTCATCGTTTCTCCAGGGTATCTTTATTCACAATGGAGAGAAAAGATATTTCCTCTCTGAGAGGAGAAAGCAAAGGTGAATTCTGGGATACCTTTACATGGTGTCCTTAAGCATGCTCCTCCTTGTGTGGAGTGTAAAGCAGTAGTTTATACACTATGCCTAATTAAGATGTATTCTTTTGAATAATTCACAAAGGGAAATGATACTTTCATTCCCTTGAGTCTGGCTAAGGTCTGGCTCTTGCTTTGCTCTTATCTCTAAAAGCACCACTGAGCTTTACTCACCAATCAATAGAGAATTCCACTGCTGCTGTCCTTTCATGCTCTCAGACACTGAGCCATGTTCAATGGTTCTTCTGTAATCACTGGGACCCTGTCACATTAATGTCCTGTTCTGCATTGTTTATTGTTTATTAAAACACCTGGCTTTCACAATAGCATTGTTTTAATTGGCTAGAGGAAACGGCATCATGCATAGAGGAAACTGTATCATTGATAAACTGCTTTAATGGGTGCTTTAGAGACAGACACAAAGGTATGGATGATAATTATCATGTCACAAGAAGATATTCCAAGCCCCTACACCTTGACATCAAAGGATGATGCAATGATAATCAGGAAACTGGTGAGTAAACCAATTAATACACCATGATAATTGGTGAACCACAGCACTTGGTGTTGACAGTGGGTGTATGCATATATCTTTTTACCTTGTGGCAGCTGGCAACACTCTTTATTATGTGAAGTGCTCTGATTCATGCAGCATTTGCTGTACACAAGGAGTTCCCACTTGGTAAACCATAGTCATAATTTCACTCTCTCTTGGGTGAACTGCCCTTGGATTTCACAAATGTTGTGCATGTGTGTTGAAATGTCATGAGGCACAATGCAATTTCAAAGTTAATGCAGGACACAGAGTGCTTCTGTATGGGAATCAATTCACATGCTGACATGTCACCTGTATGGTATGGACAGCCAGGGTGAGTTAAACGCTGTGACTTGCAGTGCCACAGTTTGTTTGTTTCAGAGCTTGGAAAAGTTACAGTTTTGAACTATAATCATCATAGTTGGCTAGGAGATTCTGAAAACTGGTTGTTTGTTGTTGTTGTGTGCTTTTAAGTCATTTCTGACTTATTGCTACCCCAGGATGAAACTATCACAGGATTTTCTTGGCAAGATTTCTTCAGGGGGGTTTGTCCTTGCCTCTAAAGCTCAAAGAGTATGACTTGCCCAAGGTCATCCAGTTGGTTTCCATGGTCAAGTGGGGATTTGAACTCTGGTCTCACAGTGTTCTAGTCCAGCACTCAAACCACTATACTACAACGGCTCTCCCGGGAACTGTAATAAAGTAATCAAAGTGCCTGTACAGACCGGCCACAAGGGCCAGCCTGGGGGTGGAGTTGGGGCAGGGTGACCGCACACCAGCCACCTCGACAACGCCATCATGCCGCACACCCCACCGCACAGCACACAGTGTCAGGGTGCTCCCTTGGCACAGAAGAGCTGCGGTGGCGGTGCTAAGGGTGGCTTTTTGTCACTCCAAAAAGCAGCGGCATTTGTCAGCTCTTTTTGGAGTGGCAAAGAGCTGGATTGGGGCTGCAATGGCACTTGATCTGGCACTCCCAGGGGTGTCCTGAAGCCACCACTTAGGGGCCATCTGTATGGCCCCAAATACATCATTTAAAAAAAAATCTAGCTGCATCAGGGTCTTGGGGCTGGTTTACATGTAAGAAATACAGGAAGCTACCTTATGTCAAAACAGATTATTCATCTGTCCTAGTATTTTTTTATTCTGGCTCTCAGGCAGTAAAATCTCTCCCTTCATCTGCTATATGATTCCCTGCACATGCGGCACCATGTATACCACTATAGCACTTTGAACTTATCTAATTACATCTGATATAGGAAGTTAAGCAGGGTCAAGCCTGGTTACTACTAGGATGCAAGAGAGATCACTAAGAAATATTGGGGTCTCCATGTTACCCTGGGACCAGGCCTCTGATTGCCCCTCGTTTTTAATTTCAAATTAATATTAAAAGGGAAGCTGGGAGGGGTTGACTTAGAAATGACCCTGCTGTGAACGTCTGACCTTGTCACACTTGGAATAACCAGTTATGGCTAACTGGGGTCTAGAAGGCACCCACATGGTGGGATTCCCCAAGGCCTCAACACAATCCGTTTTGTCTGAAGAAGACAATGAGGGGATCATGGCCAAATGAGGTGATTGTTTGAAAATGCCTAAGAAAGCACTGGAAGATCCCTTTGTCTAGCACGTTCACACCAATCATCCAACTATCTGCTTCTATCCCTGACTATTCTTCCCCCCTGCCGCATCCAAAAGTACCTTTGAGGCTATGAAACTGGATATAAATATCAGTCCCAGACATAGCCACCTTGCTCACAGACCCTGTATGCACAGAGAGTTCCTCTTACTCAGTGTGTCAGTCTCAGAGGATGTCTGAGCCACTCTCCATCTTCCATGGACCCCTCTCTTCAGGACTGCTAATTATCCCCCCCTCTAATTCATGTTTTCTCACTATCCAATCTTTCCCACCTTTTTTTCTTGCATGGTTCTTTAGGTTGCATTGACTTTGTGTGGTTGCGTGCACCTTTGCACATTTCTAAATAAAACTCTCTTATTCACTGAAATTAGACTCTCTCTGCAGTTAATACTGGTATATATAGGTAAAAAAAATCTCCTAAGTTACCCTCTTCTCACAGGCCGCTTTTTGAGCTAATAATTCCCTCAAAATACCAAGGAGACAATGACACTGTTGATGAGGACACTAAGGCCCTCCACCATTTAGGGTTACACATACCTCTCGGCAAGCTGAATCCTTGTTAAGTTTCTACTCCACTATAGCATTGATATAAACAGTATTGCTCTACTAAAAACCAAGATGGACGCCTAAACTAAAATGTAAAGGATAACATGCCTCCTAACACTCCCAATTGAAAGAAGTTTTCATGTCAGGTAGTGTTGTTCCAGGAAGGCTGATAAATCTCACATTAACCACTAATAATAGGCTGGGTGTATTGCATCTTCCATTCAAATGTATGTACTAAAACACAGCTGACTGCTTTTTGTGTGAGAAAAGCAGCTGTGGAAGGGAGAAAAGGGCCACTGTACTTATGTCTGTATATCTGTGGGCTTAGCTCCCCCCCCCCCCCCCCCCCCCGTTGCTACCTTACTCCGTTCTGGCTGCTTCCTTGCCTTGTGGTGTCTGAGACACATGTTTATGTTATATGTCCGTATATGTTGTAATTGTTTATCCTCACTGGAATATTGCTCAGTGCAGAAGATATTTTCCAAGATATTTTCAAGATGCACTTAGGGCCTCTACAGACGGGGGGGGGGGGGGGGCTGCCCCAAGAAGCTGAGGATTGGGGCCAAGGCTGCACCATGCCTTGGCCCCAATCCACCCTTTCGACGACTGGGAAAGGAGCGCCAAAATAGCACTCTTTTCCCAAGCCCTGGAAAGGGCACCGCAAGAGCCACCGCAAGAGCCACCGCAAGGCTCTTTTGTGCCTCTTCCAGTGCAGCGTGTAAAAATGCTGCGCCAGAGGGATGTCATCGGAGTGCTCGCCGTGTGCAATGGTGGGTGTTCCGATGACGTCCTCGGGGAGGGATTGGGGCATCCAGCGTCCGGCTGCTCCTCGCCTTCCCTGACTCCAAGACAGCGCTTTGTGCCATCTGCAGAGCCCATTAATGGCCTTTCTTATGTCAGGGTCCTGCACCAGAGAAAATGCATACCATAACATTCATAAGCATACTGAAAGTTAGTGCTTAATTCTTTCTCATGTGCTGCAATACTCAACTAGACCATAATGCCAGAGATTCCTGCAATTCAGAGCTGCCTTTGGAGGGAAAGACAAAGCTTCTTTAAGGTTAATAGGGTTCCCAGATCTCAAGGCCTGAACCTAATAAGCTTATCATACCGTGTTCTCGTAATGTAATGGGTACGTAATGTCAACGGAACGGAACAGATTTTATCACACGGTATGATCCTCATTGAATTCCCGTCTCATGCTCTGACAGTCCCTAGCCTGCTCCAGCAGGAGAACTGTAAAAATGCATCCTCAGCCAACAAGAACACTTATAGACCATTCCATATGATGTGTGTGCGATATTCTTACCCGGTCTCAATCTGTCCTCGTGTTTTGATTGGCTAAGACAACCTCTTCCCCTCCCAGCCTAGAACATCCACAAACACAACTCAGCTCTTCCAGTGTTGACGCAAGGAAAGTGCCACAGGTAATTTAAAAAATATTTTTTATTTTTGTAGATTGAATTGCATCTTGTTTACAAGAAAAAACAATGTATGCTTGCTACCTAAACCTCTCAGTAGCATTCTTTCCAATGCAGACATAGGGGTTTTCACAACAGTGAGCATGTGCCAATGAGGGATGGCTGAGGAATTACTTTAGTGCCAGTACTGGTACAACAGTAAATGCAGTGTGATAATATGTGTTCTCATAATGTTACTATCACGTTATCAATAGTCTAATACAATAACACCCGTTCCCATATTGTTATGTTCCAGGGACTCGGTGGGAATGTTACAGGTACTGGTGCAATAAGCTTAAAAGTCTCAGTCTTTGGGCCATCTTCTCCAGTCCTTAGAGGGAGGGGATGAATCTCAGGGTGAGAGTATTGTCTTGAAAAGTGTAGGCATATGTTTTTTTCCTCATTTGTTAGACTTGGTGGGTTTCATCTGAATTGTGATTGATACATAAGATATCATCATGAGGGATCACCCTCCTGTGACATTGCCAAGGGTGGCAATTCCTGGGTCTTGGGTTTTGGCTTTAGAATTTCTGGGCTTGAAATATTCCTGACTTGGCAATTTGATTAAGGTACCAGCATAGGTCATTCTGGACCATAATTGCCATGCAGCCTAAGCATGGGAGATCTTTAGCTCACAGTAAATTTGTTTGCCAAAAAGTGAAGATTAGCCCCATTGAGGCATTCAGTGGTTGTATCCTTGGAGAGGAACAATGGGGCACGCTGTGCCTTCTCCCCCATGACCTTCCCACATTCACTGTGAATATCTGAAGAGAAAATTGTAACTTTGTTCACCTGAATGTGGTGATTACAATGCCTGAAAAAAGCTATTGGCTCACAGCAGTCTTGTCAACTCAAAGACTGTTGGAAATTTTATGTATTACCTTCTTCTTTTCCTTCTTCGATAGACAGTGATTTCCCTCTATCTATGTCATTCTCTCTAAACATGTGACTCCTGTCACTCACACTTGGAGGCTGTTTAACAGACTTTCTCTCAAGATTCTAAACAGTCTCCTCTCAGTCTCAGGTTGCAGTAACAATATCCTCTGAGTGAGGTTAACAGTCTATTCCTGCTATACCCAAACCATCACCAGTCAGGATATGATATAGTTTGTTATGTATTTATTTATTAAAGTCATTATTATTTGCTTTTAAACTACAAACTGTGTGTTTGTTGTTTTTTGGAGTAAGTCTTTATTCTTTAGGGAGGCAAATTTAGGGGCCGTACAGATGGACCCTAAGAGGCGGCTCTGTGCCACGGCCCTGATCCAGCTTTTTGCTGCTCCAAAAATAAATAAATAAATAAATAAATAATAATAATTTTTATTTATAGCCCGCCCCTCTGCCCAACAATTGAGGTGGGTTACAGCATTTAAAACAGACAAAATTAAAACATTCCCTCATCCCCCAATCCAACCCTCCCAACCCCTTAAAACAGGATTAAACTAGAAAAGGATTAAAATGCTATAATGCAATAAAACAATTGATCAATAAAAAAATGCCACTCCTTTTTGGGGTGGCAAAAAGCTGTCCTTAGTGCTGCTGCCACGGCTCTTTTGTGTCCCTTTGGTGCAGCGTGTTTACATGCTGTGCCAGCAGGGTGCCCTGATGCCGTGCACCATGCAGTTGGGCACACGGCATGATGGTGGTGTCGAGGCAGAATCAGGGTGGCTGGTGTGAAGTTGCCCTGCCCCAACTCCACCCCCAGGCCAGCCCTTTTGGCCGGTCTGCATAGGCCCTTAGAATAAATAGTCTGACCCACACTTTTGCTGTTTCTGCTGATGAAAGCTGAACTTTAACAAGTTTAACTTTCATACTTGCATATTTTTGTTTCCCTTCAACACCCTGGGAAACTCAAATTGCACCCCACAAAAACTGAGGTGAGTACATGAATACAGAGAAAATAATTTAAAAATTAAGAAAGCCATAATTATTTGAAAGAGACATTCATTCTGAGCAATCGTGTAAAATAGTGGACAAGATAGTGTACTTTGTCTGGACAGATCTGAATTCAAATTTTTCCTCGGTCATGGAGTTCACAGTCTTACTATGGGCAAGTCAGTCTGGCTGGATCCATTGTTAAGGGAAATGGGCAGGTATGTGATATCTGCAATTGGGAATGGAATGTCCTCATAAAGAACCTTGGGGATGGAGGTCTATCATCATCAGCCCATCTCAAGGCCTGGCATGCCAGCTTCACTGTGAAGTGTGGGAGGAAACCACATAAAAGTTCATACTGCAGTGAGACCCATCATCCTGGCACGCCTATTGGTTCCCTCAGAAGTGGGCTGGGAGGGGAGAGTGAGTAGGAAAGCAATATTCTAGTATGTTTAAAAGAAGGAAGATGGCAGTGAAAAACTCATATGTTATATAAGGAAGTTTTGACATGTCTACTTTTGCAAAATTGTAATGTGTTACTTCCAACAGCAAGAAACTGTACACACACAAAGAAGCGGCAGGTAGATGCAAAGACAATTGGAGAGTCTGTATGCTCTTTTACCAAATTTTTTGAATAGCCATCCCAGGATAATGACTTTCAAAAGGCTCAATAATCTGGGTCACACTTGAATTGTTGACCTAGAGATGAGAAATTTCATCTTCCATTACAAAATCCCCATGCTCTACAGTCCTTAATCATTTCTTTCAAAACAAATAGGATGGTACTTTTTAGCTGAGTAATACATTTTGACACCCACCATTTGATGAGAACTGAATACAGCTTCACTAGAGAATGCAATGGTCATGACTGCATCCAAATGCCATACTTTATTCTTTGATTTCTATATTGACTCCCAGCTCAAATGAGATCCCAAGGTGACGAACACATAAAAACCAATTAAAACAATACCACGATAAAAACACATTAAAATATTTTTGAAATTCCTAAAAGCAGTGTAAAAATGGTCCTAGATTTCAGTTTTGAAACAGTTAAAACAGCAGTTTCAAATATTGAATCTCAGGTGGAAAAGCACTGTTTTGGCTGCCAGCCAGAAACTAAAAAGAAGGGGGCCAGCCAAATTTCTTTGGGTAGGGGGTTCCATAGTTGAGGCACTGCCACAGAGAAAGCCCTGTTATGTGTACCTTTACTTTACATATATACTTGATTAAGCACTGTGTGCATGTGGGTGCAGCTATTTCCCACTCTGTAGTAAAATCTGCATTTTCTGTCCCTGGTTGTTCTGGTGTGCTGTCAAGTAATTTCCAACTTATGGTGTCCCTAAGGCACCAGTTTTCTTGGCAAAATTTTGTTCAGAGGATGTTTGCCCTTTGCCTTTCTCTGAGACTGAGAGAATATGACCTGTTCAAGGTCACCCAGTGGATTTCCATGGCCGAACAAGGATTTGATCCCTGGACTCAGAGTTGTAGTTCAGTGGTTATACCACTACACCACTCTGGCTATCTGTCACTGGTACTGGAGGTTTTAAAAGGCAGCAATATTTAGAATGCATGTGCCTATCAATATTAGGATGTTAAGGTCTCATTAAGGTTTGGACTACTGGAACATGCTCTACTTAGGGTTGCCTTTGAAAAGTGGACCAAAGAGCTGCAGCCAGGCTGTTAATGGGGGCAGGTTATAGAGATTGCACAACACCCCTGTTGAAACTGTTCCGCTGGTGCCAGTTTGTTTCCAGGCATAATTCAAAGTGTTGGTAATGACCCATAAAGCCCTATATGGCTCAGGCCCAGGTTATTTGGCAGATAGTATCTCCCTATATGACCTGGCCTGGGCTCTGAGATCCTCAGGAGAAGCCCTTCTCTCCATCCCACCACCATCACAAGCACAGTTGGTGGGGACATGAGAGAGGGCTTTTTCTATGGCTGCCCAGATTGTGGAACTCCCTTCCCAGGGAGACCAGAATGGCCCTTTCCATGATGGCCTTCCTCCAACAGGCGAAAACCATCCTTTCCAGACAGGCTTTCAAAACAGAAAGCTTTTAAAGTATGGGCTGGGGTGTTATATTTTTTAATGTGTTTTAAACATTTTTATCTTTTTAATCTATTTGATATTTTTACATGTAATTTGTTTCAATTATTGCAGTAATTTAATTCTGTTTTAATGTACTATTCTTGTATGCTTTTAATTGTACTGTTTTTAATGTTGTAAGCCGCCTTGTGTCCCAGTCTCGGGAGAAGGACAGGATATAAATAATCATAACAACAACAACAACAACAACAACAACAACAATTCTGGCAATTACAGCAGCAATTGTAATACGTCAGCCTTCCTCAATGTAGTGCCCTTGAGATGTGTCAGACTCCAGCCCCATAACTAACTCCATATCTGTTCTCAGACAGCATGGGGTGGTAGGTAATTGTGTACTGACACATCTTGAAAGTACTAGGCTGGGGAAGCCCACATCCTTCAATATCTCATAGATGAAAACTGGGGCACATGGCCAACAAACAACAAAGTGTGGTCAAGATGGCAAAAGTTATTACTGAGGAAAGACACACAAGCCAGGAGAGGGTGCTGCAGTTTGCTTTTGCCTGACCCTACTGGGAACCACAAGCTTCTACCCACTTCTTTCCCCTCCCTCTTCCTGATTTAATTGAATACAAATTACTTTCACACTTTGAACTCAGTTTGCACCAACTGAAGTAAACTGAGCATAAAAGGGGAAGGTGGGAGGAGCAAAGAGAATCTGGGACACTTAAAAGCAGATAAAAAAAGTGGGACAACCAAAGATTAAATTTTCCCTGCCAAATTGTGACAATTGCTAGGTATGGGAGACTGCAGAACAGAAACCCACAAAACAGCGGCCCATTTCTTTGACTGTCTAGAATTGTACAAGTTTCTGTGATGTGCTTTGTGGTGACATAGAGCCCTGAACTAATAATAAAATATTATTTACTATTTTGACATGCACTTCATGAGTGACTGTATAAGACATGTCTTACCTAAACAATCTGATAGATCTTTCTAATTGTTATGCTAGGTTGTGTGTTTAATGATGTGTTTTAATTTTTTTATTTTTAATCTTATTCCACCTTTTGTATATCATGTGAACAATGTATTTTTTAATTTGTTATAAGCCATCTTGAGTCCTGAACTAGGAAAAAGGCACAGTTAGAAACAACAACAAGAAGTTTTCCTTTTCATTGTATATCAACATAATTAGAACTCTTGTTACAAAGTGGGAAAGAGGAGAGAACTAGTGAATGTGTGTCAAACTGCAAAAATGCTGGAGTAAGAGTAATTCTTTCTTTTGTAACAGATTACCAAAACTCCAAGTTTCAAGATAGACAAATGTTCACATATAGTGCTATTCCCTTGTCTCTAATAACCAGATCTGGACCAAATTTCCAGAGCTTTGAATGGGGGTGGAGGGAAACAGAAGAGTCTTGAAACATCCAATTCATTTGACGTAGAAGAGAAACAAAGCCTATTGCTACACTGCAGAAATAAAGCAGGCTGACACCACTTTAAATGTCATGGCTCCATCCTGTGGGATCCTAGGATTTGTAGTTTGGGGAGGTGTTCAGCCTGGTCTGCCAGAGAGTTCTGGTGTCTCATCAGAAGAGAAATCCCAGGATTCCACAAGATGGAGCCACAACAGTTAAAGTGGTGTCAGACTACTTTATTTCTGTAGTGTGGATGCACCCAGAGTCTAAGGATGTGTAAAAAAAAATAATAATCTCAGATTAACCCAATGTGTTTTGGCCAGGATATACTTGTTTGGTCTTTGACAGGGGCTGTTGAAAGAAAAGGAGTCTGGACAATACACATGGGCTAATACTTACAGACTAAAGAATTACAAAAATGCATATGTGTGTGTATGCCTTATATCAATTTGAATAAAAATACATAAATTAAGAAATATATTAAACTAGATGGAACTGTTTATCTACTTTTATCTAAATAAAACTCTATTTCCTGGCTAATTTGAGAAATGAAATGATCTTTTACACAACTCAGTATTTTTTGTTTTTACATCAGAGTTTGGAAGTAACTAGCAGCAAATTAAAATAATTAGTTACTTGCAGTTAATTCTTACCCTCATAACTTCACTCTCTTGTGTGGCACTCCCTTGTGAGGCATCACTCAACAGTGCAGGAGGAATATCTTGTATTTCAAATGCAGGCTCATGTTGTGACTCATCTTACTCCCTCATGTTTTGCTTTGAGTGTTGAGGCAACAGTGCGGTATGTGAGAGGCATGCCTTTTATATGACCAGCCAACAATTCAGATTTTTAAAAAGCTATCAAAGTTACTTTGGGAAAATGGGAAAGTATAGTATCACTTTTTAACTACTGTTATTATAACAGTAACATCAGTTTGAAGGTCTTGGCACTATTAACTGTAACTGAAGGCCTTTACAGACTCCCAGAAATAAGGCAGATTGAGGTCACTTTAACTGTCCTGGCTCAGTGCTAGGGAATCATGAGAATTGTATTTTTTCCTGAGACATTGAGCCTTCTCTGTCAGAGAGTTCTGGTGGCACAATAAACTACAGTTCCTATGATTCCTTAGCACTGAGCCAGGGCAGTTAAAATGGCCTCAATCTGCATTATTTCTGGCAGTCTCTAAAGGCCCTATAACCTTTTAAGCAATAACTGTAACCTTTTAAAACTTTCCAAGTTCTGAAAAATTTTGCACTAAATTATTGTCTGACATCAATGAAAGATTCTAGAGCAGATCATTAAACAGAGAGTCTGTGAACATTTAGAAGGGAATGCCATAATCACAACAAGAAACAAGGGTTTCAGAGAAACAAGTAATGCCAGACTAATCTAATCTGTTTTTTTGGATAGAATTACCAGCTTGGTAGATGAAGGGAATGCGGTAGCCATAGCATACCTTCATTTCAGTAAGGCTTTTGACAAGGTCTCCCATGATATTCTTGCAAACAAGATAATAAAGTGTGGGCTAGACAATACAATGTTAGGTGGATTTGTAATTGGTTGACTGACTGAACCCAAAGGGTACTCAGCAATGGCTCCTCTTCATCCTGGAGAGAAGTGACCAGTGGGGTGCCACAGGGTTCTGTCCTGGGCCCAGTGCTATTCAACATCTTTGACAATGACTTGGATGAAAGAAAAGAGGGCATACTTACCAAATTTGCAGATGACACCAAATTAGGAGGAATAGATAATACCCCAGAAGACAAGATAAAAATTCAAAATGATCTTAATAGATTAGAAAGCTGGACAAAATGAATTTCATCATGGAGAAATGTAAGGTACTGCACTTAGGGCAAAAAAATTAAATGCATAGATATAAGATGAGGGACACTTGGCTTAATGAGACTATTTGTGAATGTGATCTAGGACTCCTGGTAGACCACAAGTTGAACATGAGTCAACAGTGTGATGCCGCAGCTAAAAAGGCCAATGTGATTTTAGGCTGCATCAATAGAAGTATAGTATCTAGATCAGGGGTAGGCAACCTTTCCCCTTTAAGGGCCGAGGGACTTCAGCTCCCAGAATCCCAGGAGCTATTGGCCAACATGGGACTATTGGCCAACATGCCTGAGCCTTCTGGGAGCTGAAGTCCCTCGGCCCTTAAAGGGGAAAGGTTGCCTACCCCTGATCTAGATCAAGAGAAGTAATAGTGCCACTGTATTCTGCTTTGGTCAGCCCCATCTGGAATACTGTGTCCAGTTCTGGGCACCACAATTCAAAAAGGATGTTGAAAAACTGGAGCGTGTCCAGAGGAGGGCGATTAAAATGGTGAAGGGTCTGGAAACCATGCCTACGAGGAATAACTTAGGAAACTGGGTCTGTTTAGCCTGGAGAAGAGAAGATTAAGAGGTGATATGATAGCCCTGTTTAAATATTTGAAGGGATGTCATATTGAGGTGGGAGCTAGCTTGTTTTCTGCTGCTCCAGAGAATAGGACCCAGAAGAACAGATGCAAGCTACAGGAAAAGAGATTCCACCTGAACATTAGGAGGAACTTCCTGACAGTGAGAGCTGTTTGAAAGTGGAACACACTCCCTCAGCCGGTGGTGGACTCTCCTTCTTTGGAGATCTTTAAACAGAGGCTGGATGGCCATCTGTCGGGTATGCTTTGATTTCCTGCATGACAGGGGGCTGGACTGGATAGCCTTTGTGGTCTTTCAACTCTATGATTCTATGATTCTATGACTTGCCCAAGGTCATCCAATGGGTTTCCATTGCTGATTGATGATTTGACTGCTGGTCTCCCAGAATCCTAGTCTAAGATTCAAACCACCACACCAACTAAATTACTTACTAGTAATAGTACTCATCCAGAAAACAAATGCCAACATTTTACTAAAGTTAAGTTGATATAAAACTTGTTCGTGGCCAGATGGGAGTCTGCATGAAAATTCTACATATACACTCCTTTAAGTCCCTTTGTGTAAGAAGGGTGGCTTATATTACAGAAGTGGTAGGCATATAATAAAGAGGAGGAGGATCAACATGTTTACCTCTTGCATCTTCAGAAGTAAATCATTCCAAACAATAATCTTGTTACTGCTTATTTGTGGAAAACCAAGGACTGTATATTTTACAGTTCTGTGATGGCTGCACAAAAAGTTATTTGTCCTGTGCATATAATTCACTATCTGAAAATGTCAGTTTTCCTTAAATAGAACAGTAAGTTCCTAGCCCTTTAGGCTTGAAAAGGTTGTTGGCTCAACATTACATTTCAAAGCTCTTCATGACTACCACAAGTTGAAGAAATTATATAAAACAAACCATTTCTGTTTAAAGAGAAGCAACTTTGTTGAATTTCTGTCTCTCCTGTGTCAGGGGGAATCAGATAAATGGGAATACTGTACACTTGACCAGGTCTTGAAATGTGCTGATGCTTCTATATCTTTTATTTGGTTGGTTGTTTATTCCTGAAATATAATTATCCAACCTCCAAAAGAATACTTCTTCCTATTACTTTGATTTTCCTGTCTGTGTCTAACCAATCATCAGCTGAGATTATATTAACTGGCAAACAGAAAGAATAAGGGGGGGGGGGGGAGAGAAACAAAGAAAATATTGTTCAAGAGGCATAAATACATCCAACTTTCCTCTTATTGTTCTACAACCTAGACAAAAAACTCTTTTTACCCTTTAAATGAGAAGTTTAAAAAAAATGGCTTCTTTCCAGGGCCTATTGTTTTACTGATGGTGAAAAAAATCTACTTACCTTAAACTAGTGAAGGGTGAGAAAAATATTTACTGTTGTTGGTGTAGTTCTTCAAGTAGTTTCTGACTTATGACAACCCTAAGGTGAACCTATCACAGTTTTCTGGGGCTGAGAGTGTTGACTTGCCCAAGATCATCCAGTGGATTTCCATGGCTAAGCAGGGAACTCTCCAGAGTCATAGGACGTTATCACACGGGGAGTCGCGGGGAGAAAGTGGAAATGAACCGGACGAGTGGAAGACTTTAATTTACAGGATTTGTCCCATTCTGCCTCATCTGATAACTAAATTCGAATTTAAAAGGGGGTTAATTTGAACGAAAACCTGATCTTTTCATTTTCAGGATTTTTGAGGAAATGAAAAGATCAGGTTTTTGTTCGAATTAACCCCCTTTTAAATTCGAATTCAGTTATAAGACAAGGCAGAACAGTACAAATCCCGTAAATTAAAGTCTTCCGCTCATCCGGTTTATTTCCACTTTCTCCCCGCGACTCCCCGTGTGATAATGTCCATAGTGTAACACTCACACCACTACTCCAACATACATGAATGCTAGTCTTTTCAAAACATCACATTAGAAAATCACCGTATACTACCATTTCCTTTTTGAAAGTGAAATCTTTTTTATTGCCATTGATCATGACATTATACAAGTAAATATTACTCTATATGCTCATGGACTGAAAGAAATACTTTTAATCCATTTATCTCCTTTGTTTTAGTAACACATACCTTTCATCTGGACAAGAAATATTCTTGGGATGGAAAGAACTATTTTGTGGTGGTGATAGTGTGATACTCTAATGCAGGGGTAGGCAACCTAAGGCTCGGGGGCCACCGCCCGCCATGATGATATTGATTATTGTTGTTATTACTTGTTCTTGGGGTTTTCTTGGCAAAATCTCCGCTGGGGTTTTGCCATGGCTTTTCTGGGGCTGAGAGAGTGTGCATGCATATTTTTTAAAAAATATTTATATTTATTTATTTATTTATTTATTTATTTATTTTTGGTGCTTCGGCCCCCCAATTGTCTGAGGGACAGCAACCCGGCCCCCAGCTCAAAAAGGTTGCCTACCCCTGCTCTAATGCCATCTCTAATGGAAGAAGTCCTTCTTTTCAATGCAAGCAACCACAACCTCCAATGGTAACAATTTCCTTGCCATTTATTGTGAGAAAATATATTTCACAGTATGTTAAAACTAAAACTAATAATGGATTATTAGCATTCAGCTGTGGTAGCAGGAAGATAGTTGAAGATAATTTTACCATGCATTTTTAAAGGGCTATTAGCCATGAAGCCCAGTGGAAGTACACAGTTCACAGTGCTTTTTCTTTGCCACATATAGGTATCTATTGATACAGAAATTTCCAGCCCACTGTTCCACTCACAATACTTTAAAACCACAATTGTTGAAATGCCAAAAATGGAGGCAGAGCCCCAAGAAAAAGCAAGCTTTTTCTGTCTTAGTGACCAGCAGATGACAAAGCAGGGGTCATTGATACTTCGTGGGAAGAGCTTGGAAGAGTTACTCTTTAGATTACAGTTCTCAGAACCTATTTCTCATTTCCATCTAACTACAAAGAAGCTGCTTGAGTTCTAAACCTATGCCTGGTGTCAGCCATGGACTGGATGAGGCTGAGCAAACTGAAGCTTAATCCAGGCAAAGCAGAGGTGCTTCTACTACCAAAAGGAAGATCAGGAAATAGGGATCCAGCCTGCATCTGCACTGCAGAAATAATCCAGGTTGACACCACAGTAACTGCCATGGCTCCATGCTATGGAATTCTGGAAACTGTAGTTTTGTGAGACATTTAGCCTTCTCTGTCAGAGAGCTCTGGGGCCACAAGAAACTACAGTTCTCAAATTCCATAGCACTGAGCCATGGCAGTTAAAGTGGTATCAACCTGGATTATTTCTGCAATGTGGATGCAGCCTCAGTCTGTGCTGGGTGGAGTTACAACTCCTCTTGAAGACACAGATTTGCAGTATGGTTCTGGATTCAACTGTGAACTTGGATTCCCAATAGCAATAGCCAGGCATTTGCACAATTAAAGCTAAGGAGCTAATGATGCCTGTCCCTGGAGACACCTGACCTGGACACAAGGATATATATATATATCTTAATTGCATCTCATTTTGATTCCCTTAATGGGGCTAACTTTAAACTTCAGTTGTTTGGAAATTTCGGTCCAAAGTGCTGTGGCCAACCATTTCACCAGGACTAGTTATTGCTCATATATAACCCCTCAGTTACAACAGCTCCATTGGGTACCTAATAAAAAATGTTTATATAGCCTATATTACATGAATAAATGCAACATGAAAGTCCACATTCCTTCTGACTAGGCTTTGAGATATGTGGGTGAGGCCCTTCTCTCAATCCCACCAAACTCAGAGGTATGATTATGGAGGACATGAGATACAACCTCCTCAGTAGGACCTCCCAAATATTGGAACTCCTTTCCAAAGCAATTTAGGTTCTTCCATCTCTGCTGTCCTTCTGCTGTGAGGCAAAGACCTTTATATTCAGATAGGCCTTCAGCAACTAACTGACTGTTACAACCAGGGGTTTTAAACAAGCAGTAGTGCCATAATCATGAATATGGAGCATGACTGAATCTGAAAAGGTTATGAATCTGTAACTCTAGATTACAAATCCATAACTGCAATTTAGGATGCCAACCAGTGTTTCTTAGTAGTGTGGTTTATAAACTGTTTTATTCTAATTTGTAGTTTAATATTAAGATTGATTTAATTTGTATTTAAATATGCACAATTTATTGCATTTTAATTTGATTTTTTTGTAAATTAAGGTGGAAGCTTCCTGTCATCCCAGTCCAGAGTGAAAGGCAGGATATAAATTAAATAAATAAATCCCCAGTGGCAATGCAAGTTGTAGGATTCTGGAAGCTCTAGTCCTGAAGTAATCTTAATTGTGTGGCGGTTGACTGATTTGTGGGCAGTTTACACACATGTCTCAGACCAATTATCCTCATTTGGCAAAATATGGCAGAAGCACTCCTGACTGGTACAGACATCTATATTAATCACCTGATGGCTACAGTCATCATAGATCAAGTATCCAGAGAAGACATCCAGATTACTTCACATAGCATAGCACATCAGACACAATGCTGTTCAGAGGAGTCATTTACACATTCAGTGACAAGACATTAAGAGTTGGGAAACCAAATAATAATATGAATGGGACCTACACAAAATGCTGCAACATTTCTGGTTTTCATCCCATCGTATTCTTTTCGTTTTTCTCTGCTGTTGAAATATTAAATTACACAATTCCTATAACTAAAAACCAGAACAAGTTTGCAGGGCTGGTGAAGACTGCGGAACGAAAGAAGTGAAAATCCAGACACATATTTAGGCCAAAGTTTCTTTGTGTGCCCTACTTTCTGGAGTGGTATTTTTAATTTTAAAAAGAATGGGAATCTTCTTCAGAGTAATATAAAATATACTTTAGTATCAGTCCTTGTTAATATAATATAAATATATTATAATTAGTCATTGTTAATATTTATAATGTCCTTAAATTTTATGAAAGCCTTGTAAGGATTCCAGGTGTCATGTCCTGAATTCTATTGGACTCTGGGTCAGATAATCTAAAGATCCATGCAGTAGAATCATAGAATCATAGAGTTGGAAGATACCACAAGGGCCATCCAGTCCAACCCCCTGTCATGCAAGAACTATCAATCAAAGCATACCCGAAAGATGGCCATCCAGCCTCTGTTTAAAGACCACAAAAGAAGGAGATCTCCAAAGAAGGAGACTTCCAAGGGAGTGTGTTCCATTGTCAAACAGCCCTTACTGTCAAGAAGTGCCTCCTAATATTGAGGTGGAATCTCTTTTCCTGTAGCTTGCATCCATTGCTCCAGGTCCTGCTCCAGGTCCTGCTCCCTCCTCAAATATGATATCCCTTCAAATACTTAAACAGGGCTTTCTGTCTCTTCCCCAGGCTAAACATACTCAGTTCCCTAAGTCGTTCCTCATAAGGCATGGTTTTCAGACCCTTCACCACTTTCGTCACCCTTCTTTGGACATGCTCCAGTTTCTCAACATCCTTTTTGAATAGTGGTGCCCAGAACTGGACAAAGAAAAATCCATGTTGACTTTTTGTCACAGAATCTCTGTTTAATGATCTGCTCTAGAATCCTAACTGGACGACAGTTGTTGGGATCCTCTTTTTCCCTCTTTTTGAAAATGGGGACAATGTTTGCCCTCCTTCAGTCTTCTGGGACTTCTCCTGTTCTCCAGGAGTTCTCAAAGATTATTGCCAGTGTCTCTGAGATTATATTTACCAGTTCTTTTAATATCCATGGATGTAGTTCACCTAGTCCTGGAGACTTAAATTCATTTAGGTTAACCAGATGTTCCTGTGCCACCTCTTTATTTATTCTGTGCTGCATTTCCCCTATTGTGTCCTCTGCTCCATTTTCCTCAGGTTGAGCACCCTTTTCCTTTTGTGAGAAGACTGAGGCAAAGAAAGTGTTGAGTAGTTCTGCCTTTTCTCTGTCCTCTGTTAGAATTTCTCCATCTTCTCTGCACAGTGGTCCTACCATTTCCTTCTTCTTTCTTTTGCTACGGACATACCCCAAAAGCCCTTTTAGTTGTTCTTAACCCCTGTAGCAAGCCTGAGCTCATTCTGTGCTTTGGCTTTTCTGACTTTACCCCTACATGTGCTAGCTATTTGTTTGAATTCCTCTTTAGTGATTTTGCTTCTTTTCTATTTCTTATGCATCTCCTGTTTAAAAATTAGTTCAGTTGAAAGTTCTTTTGTCATCCAACCAGG
Organism: Phrynosoma blainvillii; assembly: GCA_026167975.1. NCBI lineage: Eukaryota > Metazoa > Chordata > Lepidosauria > Squamata > Phrynosomatidae > Phrynosoma > Phrynosoma blainvillii. The sequence continues at coordinate 254,015,354 of JANUYF010000003.1, forward strand.
TTTCTTGAGACACCTCCCATTTTTCCTTCTCATTGGAACAGTTTGGGATTGTGCCATCAGTATCTCCCTTTTGAGAAACTCCCATCCATCCTGAACTCCCTTCTCCTTTAGTATTCCTGACCATGGGATCACTCCCATTGTTTCCCTAAGTTTATTGAAATCAGCTCTCCTAAACTCTAGAATGTCTGACTATGCCTAGCTTCTCCTTTCCACTGTATAAGAAACTCCAGGAGAACATGATCTCTCCCACCTAAGGATCCCACCACTTGCACCACATTTATCAAGTCATCCCTGTTGGTTAGGATCAGATCTAAAATAGCTGATCCCCTTGTTGCCTCTTCCACCTTTTGGACAAAGAAATTGTCTTTGAGGCAAGTGAGGAATTTGCTAGACCTTGAAGTATTGGCTTAGTTTGACTTCTAGCAAATAGCAGGATAGTTGAAGTCACCCATCACTACTGCATCTCTCCTTTCTGACGGGGGGGGGGGGGGGGGGCTGTAGTACACACCTTCTCAGAATAAATCTAGCCAAAAAAACTGTGATAAGGTCTCCATAGGTTGGACTCAACTGGATTGAACACAACAACAACGACAACACAGAATGATTTAGCACAGTGTATTATACACGGTAAGAAAAATATTGCTATGCTTCAGGAACCAAGGATGCTTCTCATCTTTTGAAAGATCAATACTATATCCTCCAACTGTCCTGATTTGGCAGGGACAGTTTTGATTATATCATCCCATATTTCCAGCTGCTTTTAAAATTGCTGCAAACTGAGTTCAAAGTGCAGATTAATTTGCATGCTATTAAATCAGCAAGGGGAGAAGAGAGGCAGGGTCAGAATCTTGACCTGCCCTGTAGACTCAGGCAAAAACAAACTGATGCAGCCTCTTCTAGCTTGCCTGTTCTTCTTAAGAACTTTTCTCATCTTGACTATCTTCTGATGTTGCTTGGCCACAGATACCCCAGTTTTCATCTATAAAATATTAAAGGGTATGCAATACTGAGGGGCTTAAGTACCTTAAAGGCACTAGATCCTGACTGATCTTGGAAGCTAAGCAGGGTCAGTCCTGGTTAGTACCTGGATGGGAGACTGCCAACAAACACCAGGTGCTTTTGGCTATATTTCAAAGGAAGGAAGTGGCAAAACCACAGCTGTATTCCTTGTCTAAGAAAAACCCTATGAAATTAATGGGGTCACCATAAGTCCACAAGCAACTTGAAGGCACACATATGCAATACAGAGGACTGTATAGTTTACTACATCTTTACAGTGCACCCTGCCATTATTTATCATTTGGTAAATGGTTAACTGGGGGCAGGGAAACATCAATTTCATCAAGGTGCAGTGAGGAGACAGGAGATGGGAAAGATGTCCATTTTGTCACTCCTACTGAAAGACCAACCCAAGTGAGCTTCTCCTCTCCTGTCAAACTTCTTTTCCATCCTTTTTCTTTTCAAGCTGGTCATTATAAAACAAGTGCTGAACATCAAGAACAAGTGCCTGGATTAAGTTTCTTCCCCCTCTTCCCTCGCCATCTCTTTTTCCTTTTAGGTTAAATCATTTGGATTTTAAGCCTGTGGGCATAGTCTTTCTTTTTAAAAAATTAATGATATGAAAATGGTTTTTGAGCCTTTCAGGCTATAAAGTGAAGGAGAGATGCTATAAATAAGTAAGTAAATGAGTGAATCCAATTGCATTCATATTTTTATGGTAAGTACTCTCTGAGCCTTAGAGGAAGGCAAAGGCAAGACCCCTCTGAACAAATCTTGCAAAAAAAAAATCCTAACAAACCATACTTGTTATAGGTTTGCCTTAGGGTTGTCATAAACTGAAAACAAATTGGAGGCACACAACAACAGCAACAACAACAACTGATAATTAAATAAATGACACATGTCGTAGCATTCCCCCCCCCATCCTTACAAAAAATGCAGTACAAATTATTGCTCTCAACCAATAATAGTCTGGTGCTAATATCATCTGTTTGTAACGTACAGGCTAATTCCACTTCAGGTACACAAGCCTTCAGCAGTTCAGAAAAGCTTTATTCAGTAAGCAGAAATGATCACAGTATATAGTTGTTGTCAGGGCTGAGGAAGTTTCCCCAGTTACATCAGTGTACTTAGAGTTCAAACAGTTCATCCATTACAAAAGCCTTTACTCCATTTCCCAGCATTTCAAAACATATTCTTTTCCCAGGTCCCTTATTTTCCCTCTGTGCCAAGCTACACAGATCTAGTGTGGCATATTGGTTTGAGCATTAGACTACAACTCTGGAGACCAGGGTTCAATTCCTGCTCAGTCATGAAACCCACTTGGGCGAGGCATATGCTTCCAGTCTCACGGGAAAGCAATGACAAACCTTTTCTGAACGAATCTTCCAAAGAAAACCCTATGATAGGTTCACCTTAGGGTCACCATAAGTCCGAAATAATTTGAAGGCACACAACACACACACACCAAGCTACAGAATCCCAAAAGAGCACCCTTGGTAATTGGAAACTCATACTTCCTCCCCACACATTTCCTCATTATCCCAGAATGTGCCAGATACACAATCTTTACTTCTCCCAACTCACCCATAGGACACCGTAACCCATCACCTGACATTTACACACATATGTTCAAACCCAGCAATTAAGCATGACAACTATTAAGCATGGCATCTGGACCATGAGCCTGACAATGGGGCCATGGAACTCCCACAGGAGGCTGATCTACTCTCTGTTTTCCTTCCTCTAGTGGACAAAGACCTTTTATTTAGCATGCTTTCAGAAAATGGAAAATGACTGGCTGCTAAGGAAAAGGCATTTAACAGTGGGTGCTGCACTCTAGGGTTGCCACCTCAGGACCACCTTGAGCTTTCAGGGACAAAACTGGAGATCAAGGGATGATCCCCTCTGATATTACAAGAGTGATGTTACAAGGGGCAGCAGCCCAGTGGCTTGAAATCTTAAGCATCAGTATGCCATTCAGATTAAAAAACACCAAATGAGGAAAACACACATACACCATTTCATGGTAGCTTTAATTGACATGCTTTTGAACTGTTTTTAATCCAGCTGTATCTGAATTGTATAGCTTGATTCATTCTATTCTATTTTATTATTATTTTTTCAGTATTTGTTTATTTATTTTCTTAATATAGTTAATAAAAAATATAAAGGACACAAACCATAACACACATATTGACATACAAATCTATAGCTGCACATATAACATAATCTAACAAATAACACTATAACATAACATTACAAATCACAAATGACTTCCTTCCCAACAGACTTTGCTATTATTTCTCATTTATATTGCTTGTCTTAGTTTAAAGGATTCAATTGTATATACTATTTTTGATCCCGTTTTGCCTACACTGTTCTCATACATAAATGTTGTACATTCTCATATGAAGTCTATTCTTTCATACATTTCATACCTTTCAGTTTATCTGCATATATACTCCAATTAAACTTTGGAGACTATTGCAAAGCTGAAATAAAATGGTTTACCTGAACTGAATTTAATCATAAATCTGGACCGTATCACAGTGATTTTGCCATTGAAATTGCCACCCAAATGCAGCCCAGGTCCATCCCCACTCCCAGGCACCTCTTTTTGAAACTGGAGTTTTGATGACAAAATCGCTGTAATAGAATCCAGATGCAGCCCAATTTAAGATTAAATTCTGTTCAGGTAGACTGTTTTATTTAGCCATGTGATAAGCTCCTAATACAGTTATACCTTCCATCTGCTATAAGCATTCTATTCTGAGATTACTTCTATTTTAATGATGCTACTTATTGCATTTATTTTTTTTCTAATTGTTTTTTAAAATCATGTTATGACCTGCCTTGAGTACCAGTTCTGGGAGAAGGGTGGGATATAAGTCAAATCCGATCAGTCAGTCAATGGGTCTGCAGAGTGCTCATTCTAAAATAAACAGAACAAAACAAAAATCATCCAAATGGATGAATGTGGGGATGGAGAACATCATATTTTGCAATCAAATGAAAGTATCAGCCTATAGCAACAATAGAATCAACAGTGGCCAGCCAAATGAGCTGCACAAAAAGGCGCATGGGGTTTATTGACTAGTATTTTATGATAATGAAGACATCTTAAAAATGTCTGGGAGGCAAGGGACACACACACACACATTTAAAGGCAGCCAGTGGAAAGAAAGTACACTTGTTTCAGGATCTCTGTTGCAATATAAATATTTGTGATTCATCTAATATTAAAAGCACAATAACACTGAGCAAAGTCAGAAGGCACACAAACCAATTTGATAAATGCCGAGGGACAGAGACTCTTTAGAAGAGATCAGACAGGAGGAAAAAGAGTAATTGCTGTTTTGTGCAGGAGGCAATGGAACATTTAGAAGTAATTGAGATAAGAGACTTCAGAAGAATTACACATGGGCTTGAATCCTGATTATTTAAATTAAAAGGCAGGTCCTGGCCCTCAGATGCTTGTGGTAAATTCTTGCTTTTATATTCTATGCGGGAGCCTCCTTTTGGAGCTTTGCTTGATATCAGTGGCAGCTGCATGTGGCAATTAGGCAATGGTTCTGATTATTCTCTGCAAAATTCCAGTTTTGAGCCTGTGCAATTTACTGAAGTCAGAGGAATTATATAGGAAGGAAGCTGCTGAAAGGAACACAGGAGTCGAATGACAGAGATGCAGATCTCCTCTGAGGATTACAAAGTAGTGCGTTTAAGAGCAGCTAGTGTTGGATTATGACCATGGAGACCATGGTTCAATTCCCAGCTCTGCCATGAAACCCACTGGGTGACCTTGGGCAAATCACATGTTCTCAGCTTTAGGGAAAAGCAATGGCAAACCTCCTCCAAACAAATCTTGCCAAGAAAACCCTATATATTTTCACTTTAGGGTTGCCATAAGTTGGAAACAACTTGAAGACATATAACGACAACAACAACAACTTCATGAAGGAACTAGACAAAATCCTAAAGTGTGAATATACAACTGAGCATTAAAGTTATAATTGTCCAAGACATTATATTCCCCATCACCATTTATAGATGTGAGAACTGGACAGTGAAGAAAGTGGAAAGAAAGTAAATCAACTCATTTGAGATATGGCACTGGATAAGAGTGCTGAAGATACTGTGGATGGCCAAAAAGACAAACAAATGGGTCCTAGAAAAGATTAAGCCTGAACTATCCCTGGAAGCCAAGATACAGAAACTGTCATACTTTGGCCACCTCATGAGAAGGCATGACTCATTAGAAAAGACAATAATGCTAGGAAAGGTAGAAGACAAAAGAAAGAGAGGAGAACCACAAGCCAGATGGCTAGACTTGAGATCACGGGTCTGTGCCTGCAGGACCTGAGCAGAGAAGTTGAGAATAGGGAGATGTCTCATACACAGGTTCGTCATGAGTTGGGGGTTCTTGAGGGCAGATAAAAACAATTTTCTAAACCAAGTAGGAAACCCTGGAACATTGTGGAGTAGAGCCTGAATATTTTTAAACAGACTACAATGTCCACATTCTCTCAGCTAGCATGGCTACTGTTCATCCTGGCTGGGGGATTCTGGGAGTGTTTCCCCCCCTCCAGTCCTTGGTTACACCCCAGGATGAAACATGTAGGAGACAGTATGTGAGAATGTGAAAGAGTGAGTAAGTGTGCACAATCATGTGGATAAATGGGTGAGGGTCGGTTTGCTGGGTCAGAAGTTTTCACAGACCATATTTGAGACCTAGGGAGAGTGCCTGAGGATGTCACACAAGGGTGGAGCTTGATGATGACATTAACCAAAATTGCTCAGACCATGTCAAAGAAAAATCTAGCTAATGTGGAAAAGGAGGGAGAGGTAGAGAGGTCAACTCTGCTGAATCTACACAGCTAGGGTTACCAGGTGAAATAGTGTATGTGTCCATATGTGCCTTCAAGGTACCTGTCCACTTATGGCAATCTCATGAATTTCATAGATTTTTCTTAGGAAAGGAATACCAAGGTTGCTTTGTCACATCATTCCTCTACCACTCTATTCTGATTTCTAAGCTGATTTCTAAGCACGGCACTTCGAAGAACGGGAATGAAACGGAACACAAGGGAACAGAATGGAGCAAAAATGCATTTTACTGCACAGGAGAATGCCACCGATGTTGCCAGGAGTCCCTGATCTGTTTCCCAGCCATTCCTGGCAGCTGATTTTTGAAGGACTGTTCATCAGGACTCCTGGTGGCATCGGTGGCATTCTCCCGTGCAGTAAAACGCATTTTTGCTCCGTTTCATTCCCTTGCGTTCCATTCCCTTTCCTTAAGTGCCATGCGATAAGCTTATTGATTAGGCCTCACCTGGAATACTGTGTCCAGTTCTGTGCACCATAAATTAAAAAGGACGTTGACAAGCTGGAGTGTGTCCAGAGGAGGGCAACCAAAATGTTGAAGGGTCAGGAAACTATGCCCTGTGAAGATAGACTTGGGGAGTTGGGTATGTTTAGAATGGAGAAGAGAGGGTAAAGAGGTGATATGATAGCTTTGTTTAAATATTTGAAGGGGTGTCATATTGAGGATGGAGCAAGCTTGTTTTCTGTTGCTCCAGAGACTAGGACATGGAGCAATGGATGCAAACTACAGGAAAAGAGATTCCACCTCAACATTAGGAAGACCTTCCTGACTGTTGAACAGTAAGGGCTGTTCAACAGTGGAACACACTCCCTCCGAGAGTGGTGGAGTCTCCTTCTTTGGAGGTCTTTAAATAGAGGCTGGATGGCCATCTGTCTGGGGTGCTTTGATTGTGAGTTTCTGTATGGCAGAATGGGACTGGATTGGATGGCCCTTGTGGTGTCTTCCAACTCTACAATTCTATGATTCTGTGATTCTACGAAATATAGCCTATGGCCCCTGGAATTTCAACAAGTATTGCTTTTCATCTACAGCATCCTGTGAAGCAATGTGCAGCAAGGAGATCCATTAGCCACTTATTAAAAAACAAACAAACTTCCTTTTTTAAGGCAGTGTTCACATAATGATATTCCTCTCCCTCATCCTAAGGCCCATAGAAGTGGGGCCAGGCCCTAAGTTCTAAGAAACAAGAGTCAGAATCACTTTTCATGCCTGCAAGAGGCAAGGAAGGGCTGAGTGGAAGGGCTGTCATGGGAAGAGAGGCATAAACATAGGGAGAAGTGTTTCATGACTTTTCCCAGTGGAGAAGCGTTTGCTGACTTTCATAAATGCGGTGCTCATGATGCTGGTCTTTATATCTGCAACTTTTGTATTTGACACCACATAATAGACCATAACAAGAAAGTGCACAAAGAAAAAGAATGAAAGGTCTTCAAGGAAGTTGAATGAGGAGAGAAAAAGGCTGACATGCAAATCTGCTGTTTGACTGAGAGTTATATGTGCCATCAAGTAATAAATGCACAAGTTCCTTTTTTCCCAAAGGAAAGCAAAGAAGATGAGTGTGGAATTGCAGAACATGATCAAGGATAAGAAAGAAGCATATGAAAGGTATAAAATGTCAGGCGTCGGAAATGTCCAGAAGAAATTGTGCAATGCAGCAAAAGGAGGCTAAGAATAATAAGAAAAAAGATTTTAAAACTGGAAGATATATGGCTCAAAAGGTTATTAAGATTGGAAATGCTTCAAATATGCATGGATCTAGAGGTCAGGAAGGAAGCTAGTAAAGCTTCCCTGAAATGGCAAGGATAATCGATTGATTTAAGACTTGGCTATCGTTAAAAGTGCGATTCATTATTTGGCTTAGTGCAAAATAGGACGGAAGAGCAGTTGGAGATTTCAGATTTCAGTGGTATCGGGTAAGTAAGGGGGAAATATGAGAAAAATTAAAGGAAAATGTGACAAGAATGAGAGATTATTCAAAGAACATCAAGATTTCAAACAGGGAAAACTGTCTGAGCTGGGAGGTGTGGAGATGGAAATAGTATCTTTTTCATTATTGATCTGGCTGTGTGGTTATTTCCAGTTTCTAGTCTCCTCCCACCCCAGTATAGGTTGCATTTGTTTTTAAAAAAGATACACACAGGAGGGAAACACATGTAAGCTCCATTGGGACGTACTCCTAGGTAAATGACTGTAACATTTGCAGTGTGAACTACAGAATATCTGCTAAAACCACAGGGCCTTTCAGACCTAACCAACTGGAATAAAAAGGACTAAAGTGTCATGGATATTTTAAAAGCGAGGGAGGGAGGGGTTCATCTAAGTAGTCAAATGGAGCTCAGGGACAGTGGAGGAATTCAGAGAATCTGAATGCCCAAATGTACAAACCTGTTTCACCCTGCCCCCAACCCATATATGAAGGTATTGATATGTTTGGAGGCTGTTTCCAGAAACCATACTCCTATCTCATTCCTGACAAGATAATCTGAAGCTTAATTTCTTCTATTTTTGTTAATATTGTAAAAGACACTGATTGCCAAAATGATGGGATCACAGGGCTCCTCTCACATTCATGCTCCCCAGGAGTGATGAGACTGAAGATATGCTGTTATCACAGATCCAGGTGGATTGTTATGGTGCCATTTTCAATATGCGCAGTGGGAGCATCTAATCTTTGTCTCGTCCAGAATTTGAAGAAATTCTGTTCTCAGACTCCACTGAAGGTACTTTATTATCTTAAATTATTTTTATTTTAAATATTATTTTAAAAGTTGATTTTTTTTGGTAGACTTTAAAGGATTAAGAAAATGGAACAGAATGGACCTTGATTCATTGCTTTTTCCATATGGGTCCACTCACCCTTATCAATGGGGTAATGAACCCACTCTTGATTTTAGTTGAAATGTATACATGAAACTACTAGAAAAGCTGATCTGATGATGGAGGGCAAGTTTTCATCAGTATACTGATCATGCTTGGCTCTATATCCTCATCCCATCATTTTGAAGGGATGGCCAAACAGGTTCTGAATTACTTTTTGAAGTTAGCAATAGGCTAGTGATGGTTTCCCCAGTAAAGGGCACACAAACAACTAAAATTAAATGTGGACAAGACAGAGTTGCTATGGATTACAAAGTTTACTGATGTATGCTGGACATGGTGTTAGTCTTTTCTGAAAAGGGGGCTGAACATTTCCATTGGAATCTCTGACCCAACAGCTTCCTTGCTGTTCTTATCAGTGACCAGAGAATCAGGAGAGAAGGGATTTCCCCTTTCCATCCTGCAATGAGGCTCTAAGCCAGGGTGGGCAACTATGCAGAGGCCATTTCTCCTGTCCTAACCCAATGGGCTACACTACCACATTTTGGCACACTCAAAGTGATACAACATCAGTTCTGGCTGTGATTTTGGCCAAATATCTTGTTTTAGGGAGAACATTTGGGTGGCTTTTGGTGGTTAGGAGACGCAAAGTACCTTCAGGCAGTTTTGACAGCTTTGGGGTGGTGCTCAGGCAAACTACTCAGGAATTGCCTCTTTTGGGGGGTCTGGGACTTTGGGAGGCTTCAGGGGCAGCTCTTAGGGGTCCCAAGGGCCAGAAGCAGCATGTAGGACACACTTTGCCCATCTCCTGCTCTAAGACTGCAGTCCAAACTGCAGTCCATGGGCTGTGGCCCAAAGTGAGACTCTCCAGTCTCTGAAGTCCCCTCTGACTACTCTGACTGAAAATTTCCTACCATGCCAAATCATTCCCACAGGAACCTATGGGAGCATAAATTGCCACTGAAACAAATAAGCTTATCGCACGGCACTTAAGGAATGGGAATGGAACGGAGTGGAAGGGAACGGAATGGAGCAAAAACGCATTTTACTGGATGGGAGAATGCCACCAATGCCGCTGGGAGTCCCCAAGGCATTCCCCAAATGTTCCTGGCAGCCAATTTTTGAAGGACAATTTTGAACCGTCCTTCAAAAATTGGCTGCCAGAAATGGCTGGGGAACACCTTGGGGACTCCTGGTGGCATTGGTACCATTCTCTCATCCAGTAAAATGCATTTTTGCTTTGTTCCGTTGCCTTCCGTTCCGTTCCATTTCCTTTCTTGTAAGTGCTGTGTGATAAGCTTAAAAATTTCAATCTCTTGTTCTGTTTTAGGCCTTCAGAGGCCTTTTATAGAAACCAGAAGTGACTAGTTAGGGTTGAGGGAGGCACTGCTGTGGAGGATGTCTAACTCTCTTTCCCCCACCATCATGCCACATCCTCCAACTTTTGTGATTTGGCAGGGACGGTCTGGATTTATTCCCTATCCTCTCACTTTTTCAACTGCTTTTACAGTGTTCCAGTTTCTCTATCCTCCTTCCACTTTCTCTCTTTCTCCTCAGCGTTTATTGCTGAAAATGAGCTCAAAGCACACAAGTAGTTTCCATTCAATTAAATCTGGGGAGCAGCAGAGGTGAGGTGGGAGTGGAATCTTGCTGTTCCCAGTAGGGTCAGGCAAAAGCAAACTGCTGCAGCCTCTCCTAGCTTGTCTGTTCTTCCTCATTAATGACTTTTGCCATCTTGAACATACTGTGATGTCACTTGGCCACACATGTCCTGATTTTTTTCTGTGAAATGTTGGATGGTATGCTATACCCCACCCACACCCCTCCTGCTGTAAGCAGTACATTAAAGCTCAAACATATGTAAATTGTAGCATTTTTACTTTTGTGTGATATTTGCAAAACATGAGTACATTTTATGTAAAAATGTGTAAGCACAACATGAATTAGCATCATTTGAACTTTGTTCACTTTCACAGCAACACTGTTTAATAGCACAGTCTCAAGAGTATCTACTCTGAAAAAAGTCTCATTGTTTCAAGTTTTCCTTACTCCCATAAGCCTAACTTTGCTTACCTTTCTTCCCATTTTGGCAGTTTAGCAAGCTGCCTCAGCATACAGGGAAATGCAAACACATCTATATTTGGAGCTGTCAGTTTTAAACACAAATAATGTGCTTCAAAAAGAAATCTTCAAGAAATCCAGGAAGACAAGATATTGTCCAAGTGACAAGCATGGGGAGATTACGTAGATGAATGCATCTGGGAAACCAATAGATGGATGACCAAGATAAGTCTCAATAAATGGAAGTGTCACATGATTGGATGGACTGATATGGATCGAAATAAGCTCAGTTCACACCATCTCAAGAATAAATGGGAACCAATAATGGGTGTGTGTGTGTGATTCATTTGATAAACTGGCTTTTCAGGCGCATTAACATTAAACTCAGATCTGTGCTATTAACCTGGCAGTTTTTTGCAATCTTTTCCCACCTCATTTTCTCATTGATTTTTTTAAAACTTGTAGAGCTTAGAGCCATTGCTTTTTTCAACAATGGTTTCCAGAATCTGCCAAACCATTATGAACATGGTTCTGCTGGCAGAGGGATTCTGGGAGTTAAAGTAACAGTTGTTAGGAGTTCAGTGGGTGAATCAAAAAAGGGCTGTATAAACTCCTATAATTGCAAATCCTTCAGCAAAATTTGCCAGGGGAGGTGAGGTGAGGTCATTCTGTTTAATGTTAAATCAATGTAACTATTCACATTACTTCTCAGAAAAATTCCATTTTCTCACCTGTAGTTCATACTATTTTTATTGACTCTGTTAAAATGGAAGAGGTTACATACTTTGGGAATTATTATTAAGGTTATTATTGTTATTATATAGATATCTGATAGTCCTGATGAGGAATCTGTACTCGGGACAAGAGGCTACTGTCAGAACAGAACACGGAGAAACTGAGTGGTTCCCAATTGGCAAAGGAGTCAGACAATGTTGCATCCTTTCACCTTATCTGTTCAACTTGTATGCAGAATATATTATAAGAAAAGCAGGCTTGGACACAGAAGAAGGAGGAGTGCAAATAGGAGGAAGGAATATCAACCATCTAAGATATGCAGATGACACCATAGTATTAGCAGAAAAACTCACAGACCTGGAACACCGACTAAGGAAGATCAAAGAAGAAAGTGGAAAGGCAAGCTTAATGCTGAACATAAAGAAAACAAAAATAATGACCATTGAGGATTTTCACAGGTTTGACCTAGACAGTGAAGAAATAGAAACAGTAAAAGAATTCCCATACCTGGGATCAAACATTGATAGAAATGGGAACTGTAGTCAGGAAATCAGAAGAAGACTATAGGAATGGGAAGGGTAGCTATGAAATAACTAAAATAGATTCTAAAATGCAAAGATATACAACTCAGGACAAGAGTTAGAATCATACAAGCCATCATATTCCCTATTTCCATGTATGAATGTGAGAGCTGGACAGTTAAGAAAGATGATAGGAAGAAAATCATTTTTTTTTTGAGATGTGGAGCTGTAACATCCAGAGTACAGAAATAACTGAAATAGAAAAAGTGAAAGGAAGCAGTTTAGGGTTGGACCAAGGGGTAATATCTACCTGTCTTGAAGAGTGGTCTGAGGATATGGTGGGATTGTAGAGTAGCGAGAAATTATTGGCAACAAATACATAAGGAAATGAGAAAAATATTTCAAACTGATTTGAATTTTGATCTACAGTTATATCGCCTTGGGATGATAAAAGATGAAAAACTAGAGAAAAATTATGGGAAATTAATATTTTACTTAATATCAGCAGCAAGGATAGTCTACGCAGCAAAATGGAAAGCAAAGAAAATTCCAAACATTTGAGACAGGGTTAAGAAAATTTTAGATATAATGGAACTTGAAAAAATGACTTCGGTGCTAAAAAAAGGGATAAAGGAATATTTAAAAATGAATGGAAACCTTTGACAGATTACTGGAAAACAGAGGAGGATTTTTGTTTTATAATTGATTTGGACTAAGAGGTCACAAATTTTAAGAGCTCTGATAATGAGTTTAAGCAAAAATTGTTGATGTAATTAAAAGTAGACTTTAAGCTGAGTGTATGAATAGGGTAGTCAAAGCAAAATGTGAGACATTAGATTTAATACGAATCGGTAAATGAAGTGTTAATTATTTGGACTGATTAGCAGGCTTTGTCCAGTAAGGAAGTCTTTTAAATGTTTGATATGTAGTATGTTTGTTTAGGTGTTATGTGTTATGTGTTTGTCTGTGTTTTTTCTTTTTTAAAAAAATAATAAAATGTAATAAAAAATAAATAAATAAAAAAGAATGGTCTGAGGCAGGGGTAGGCAACCTTTCCCCTTTAAGGGCCGAGGTACTTCAGCTCCCAGAAGCCCCAGCCATGTTGGCCAATAGTCCCATGTTGGCCAATAGCTCCTGGGATTCTGGGAGCTGAAGTCCCTCGGCCCTTAAAGGGGAAAGGTTGCCTACCCCTGGTCTGAGGAAAGCAGGAGCAATGCAGACCGAGAGTCTGGGGGCAATGGGAGTGGCTCAGATTGGAGTCGGAGGGCAACAGCTACCAGGCAAAGCAGGGAGGGTCGATTGCAGCAACAAACTAGGTCATATTTATACTTTAAACTAGCCATGGGTCAAGATGATTTAATGGGAAACAAAGACTTGGTAGCCATTTGAAAGGAACAAAATGGTTCCTGAAATGGTGGCTTGCTTTGATATCCAAAAAATGAAAAAAGACTACTTATACTGATAGTAGCTTCATTGACTTTACAGCACCCTGACAAGATCTGGAGTTCCCCAAAATGAGTGGATAGGAAGGGTATTTAGGAACACAACAGGGGATAAAAGGGAATCTGATTTCATCTGATCTAGTTGCCAGAACTCATCTTTGTTTTTCGGTTTTTCTAAGAAATGCAGAACTTGTGTGTGTGTGTACAGAGTGGGTGGGTGGAAGCATCATCTATCAAGTGCCTTCACCCATTGTTTTTAGCTTTCCACATGTCTGGGGTCTATGTGCCATATTCACAATACTACTGTTTCCGGTGTTTCATAAATCATTGCAGCCTATACTGGACTTTAGCAATTTTATATCAAAATATAGCTGGATCATGAGGATATCAGGGCACTTACAGCAGGCTCATGATATGAGCATGGAAGACTATGGTCCTTCAAATAACTTAGAATTCTACCATTTAGGGAAGTGGGGCAACCCAAAAAGGAGAGGTTAGTAATGGCCTTCCCCAGAGGAAAGGGGGGAAAACAGGGGTGGGAGGAGGTAGGAAGGGAGGAGATGCTTATTTTTTACTTACTCATAGCCTTTTCAGTTTTTATATTGGATGCAGTGGCTCAAGTGGTTAAGACACGGACTCTGTTGATTGGAAGATTGGTAGGGTGGCAGTTTGAGGCCCAGGTGCTGCATGATGGGGTGAGCTCCTGTCACTAGTCCCAGCTTCTGCCAACCTAGCAGTTCGAAAGCATGCAAATGCAAGTAGATAAAAAGGTACCACTTTTGGGGGAAGATAAACAGTGTTCTGTGCTATCATGCTGGCCCCATGATCACAGAGTAGTCTCTGACATTGCTGGCTCTTTGGCTTAGTAACAGATATGGTCGGACATGACTTGACAACCTTGTCAACAGGGAATACCTTTGCCTTTACCTTTACCTTATTCACTATATGTCTACTCAGAAATTAACTCCACTGACTTAAGTGGAACTAACTCCCTCCTGCACTCATAATGTATGTGGCATTTTGGGAGGTGCATTTGGTCAGGCCTTTGGAGAGAAAGTGGTCCAAGGGGCTCCCTTTTCTAGCTCTCCAGAAACCACATCATCTGACATGGCTTCCTCTGCTCACCCATCATGCCATAACCTTCTTCATCTCTGCCTTAGAAGCCAGGGTGGCCTGATATGAGAGGGTGGTGGTGTCCTTTCCTACTAGAAAGGAGGAAAATAGGAGATAAAGAGATTATTATTTTCCAATAACCTTTAGCCTTTTGAACATTTATGCAGTAAAATCCAATACATATTTACTCAGCTGTAAGCCCCATTATCTTCAATGGAATTTACTCCTTTCTATAGTCAAAAAGTATCCCTTCTGCCAGATATGGGAGAGTTAGCAAATGAAAGGTCAATGATCTTTCCACACAGTGGCTTCTGCAGAATAGATCTGCTTGTACACGTCAGCCAGAAAAGGTGGCCTGATCTGGCTGAAAATATGTCCAGAGGAATGTGAGGAGGGAGGATTTTGCTAATGAGGCAGAAAATAACCAATATGGGAGAGGAATAAAAGGGGCAAAATGCCAAAGCATACTCGTCAAATGAAAGGAATGGAATAAAAACAACAACAAAAGCCACTTTTTAAAGTGCTGAGGAAACGATGCTTCTGATGGCTGTAGACCACAGGAGTGATAACCAATGTTTGCTTGCATCATGTGAATTGTTGGAAGTGCAACAACACTCTGCATTCAAAGAGTTAATGTTTCAGAGTAGGCAGCAATAAGGTTAGATAGTGATCTGCAGTGATCTCCCTCTTTTGTCTACCTTTCCTGACCCTTCTGTGATGTAAACTGATACTCTCAGGGATGTTTCCACTCCTCTTCTCACCCCACTCTTCTCCATGGCCATTCTAGAGATGTAGCTAGATTAGAATAGCTCCCTCAGTAACTCTCGTATCTTAGAATGGAGTTCCTATAATAATGACTTTATTTTGTTGCCAAGCAATTGGTGTCTTTGCTTCTTAGTCAGAATCTTTTACCACTGCATTGCGCTAAATACGAATTGCAAGTTTAAATGGACGGACATCAGGCATAGACACTATACTTTTAGTATACACTACACTTGGATTTGCCTGGTGATGTACTTATTATTATTATTATTATTATTATTATGACGTATTTATACCCCGCGCTTCAGCCAAAAGGCTATCAGAGCAGCTTACAAATGGATTTACAGCTAAAGTCCAGGTGGGAAATGAAATTAAGATTCTGGCCTTCATTGTGCACTGGCAAAGGAGTGGCATCAAAAAGTAGCTGTAAGGTCACCTAAGATACACTTGACTCTCTTTTTCTGTCCTTATTGGGCACCATTTAAAACCCAATTTGTGTTACTTTTCTCTATGGCTGCATTCGTACTGCAGAAATAATGCAGTTTGACACACTTTAACTGTCATGGCTCAATGCTATGGAATTCTGGGAATTGTAGTTTGGGGAGATATTTAGCATTCTCGTCAGAGTACTCTGGTGCCGCAACAAACTACAACTCCCAGAATTGCATACCATTGAGCCACAGCAGTTAAAATGGTTTCAAACTGGATTTTTTTCTTCAGTACAAATGCAGCCTATCTCTGTTGTCTCCTCTTTTCTTCTTAGGACGTTATCACACGGGGGAAATCTGTTGGTTAATCCACACAAATCCCAAACAAAAACTGAATTTGCGTCTCACGATTTCACACGATGTCGCACAGAAACTGGTCAGAAACTGGACAGAAACTGGTATTATCCGAGATCTTTTTAATTTTGGGAGTTTAGAGGAAATGCATTTGCGAAATTACAGTAATTTCGCATTTACTGTAATGTGAAAAGCAAATCCGCATGGACAATTCTCTTTTAAAACCTGGAGGAGGGCCAAGAGGAGGAGGAGGAGGGGCCTCCAGGGAGGGAGAGTTCTGGGCTCCTGCCATGCAGGGAAGGCAAGGCAAGGCAAGGCAAGGCAAGGCAAGGCAAGGCAAGGCAAGGCAAGGAGTTTGGGACGGAGAAGAAGTTTGGCATTTGGGATGGAGGGGAAAGGAGGGGAAAGAAGGCTTCCCTTGCAGCAGCTGTGGGTGGATGTGGGTGCAAGTGTGGGGTGGAGCAACTTGGAAATCCTTCTCACCATGAAGTTCTGCCCTGCAGGTCCTACAAAGGGGAAAGGCTTATTGGTGGGGGGGGGGGCATGGGAGCTACCTCCAGTTTTCCCCTCTCAATCCCTCCCTTGGCTTGGCTTGGCTTGCCTTTCCAGACTCCTCCTCCTCCTCTGCTCTCTTGAGAGGTCCTAACCCCAATGGAAGGGGGTTAGGACCTGCGCAGGAGGACATGACCCCAAATGGAGGACAGTCTGACATTTCCTCCTGGGAAATTCAGGACCCGCCCTGGAAAAAGGAGGAGTCTGGTCACGAAATACACCCATTTCCAGTACATGTACGGGTTCTTTTCACTTGTGTATGAAAGTTAAAAACGTCTTTTTTTCACTTTTAACTTAATTCCGTTATTACTGTAATTACGTGTGAAAAGCATTTGCGCAATTAAGCTCTATTTTCACTTTCTTTTCGGGATGTTTCATTTCCACTTTATTATCTCTTTAACAACGAAACTGGCCCATGTGTGATAACGTCCTTAGTCACTTTAGCTCTCCATAGGAAAAAAAAAGGCTTAGTTCTTCAACATCCAGATTTTGATTTATGAGACATTAGGTTAGATAAAGATATTAACTTATTACTTAGAGCAGGGGTAGGCAACCTTTCCCCTTTAAGGGCCGAGGGACTTCAGCTCCCAGAAGCCTCAGCCATGTTGGCCAATGGTCCCATGTTGTCCAATAGCTCCTGGGATTCTGGGAGCTGAAGTCCCTCGGCCCTTAAAGGGGACAGGTTGCCTACCCCTGACTTAGAGCATTAAATTTGATTCAGCCACTTCTTCCTCTTCTTCTCCTGCATATAGTCCTTGTTGAAAATAAGAGTGGTGATGATGTAGCCACAGAAGGATAATGAAAGAATAGATTCCCAGCCCCCATCATCCTGAGGCCTCATCACATGGTATATGGTCTGCTTCTTAAAGCAGGAGGAAGGGTCAAAGTGACACTGAAATAATCCAGATATTTGTTTGGTTTTTCATCATCCTTCCCTCAGCAGTATGCAAGGATTTTGAATTGGCCTTCCTCTGCTATTTTATGATCAGGAAATGGTATAAAAAAGAAATAACAAAATTGGTTTTGAAAGGACATTTGAGGAAGAAAAGCCCATAAGGGGATGCCTTTCAGGCATAGTGCAACTGAAATCAGTGTAATTGTGTCAGCCTAACTATCTGGGGCCTTAGCCTGCCCTGTGTGAACTATTTTGTTTTTCTTGTGCAGGCTGTATTGTTACCCAAGTGCCCTTGATTTCCAAAATATGAAAAACCCCATATGCTACCCATAGTTCCCCTGCTATCAAAAATGTGAAATTCCATGATGACCTCCAGATGAACTCTGGCAGTGGAAGTGGAGGCCAAAGGTCCTCTGCGCCCATGGCCTGGGCAGACCACCCTTAATCCTTAAGGCATACATAACCCCCAGATAGTCCAGGAGAGTTGCAGATGGGATTTCCCTGATGAGATCATCCAAACCCATTGGAAAGGTGTATTGTGTCACCCAGCCAGAAGCACCCTCAGCCATCAAAGGTGTAATGTTTGTATTGTGCCACCCAGTCTCACACGCCCCCACCCATCGGGAGGTGCATTGTGTCACCTAGTCACACATTCCCCCAGGAAATGGGCCCCTCGGATTAAGACCACCAAACACAATGTAACCCTATACAGCAGGGTGCCATCATCGCAATTATCGCCTTTCGCCCCAGGGCTCGTTTGGCCCTATATAAACCCTAGACTTTAGCCAGTCAGTGTGCTATCTTCTTGGTCTAAACGACTCCACGTCACTCTGACTCTTGAAGCTAGTTACCGGCAAGTCAGCTCAAACTCAGGCTGCGGAGCTAGACTTGTCTCCCATCATTCTGCATCCCATTTCGCTTCCCGGAGGAGGCTACATTTCGGTAAGCATCACCCTTAGTAATGCCTGCATTCTGTTCCAAACTCCAACCCTGATTTTCCTGAGCCTTGAGTGTGTGTGTGTGAGTGTATGGTCTGTGAGTGTGTTTCCCCCATTTCAATAAATTAGACATCTAGTGGTTAACTAATATCTGTCTCAGCCTCATTCCTTGGGACCCCCTGGTCTCTTGGTATAAACATCGGGAGGGCGACCTCGTGGGGCTCTTGTAGTCAGCCCCCTCTTGCAATAGTTGAGCTAATAATAACATTCCCCTAAGGACTCTTGGCTACAGTATGGATGCAGTTTTGGAATAGAGCTTCCTATCAGAATTACATCTTGCAGCCTGATCTTGCACCTGAGGGTAGATAAGTTTCTTTGAATTCAGCATGACTAACTCCCAAATAACTGTGTACAGTCAAACCTTGGTATCCGCGGACAATTCATTCCAGACTCCCCTGTGAATACCGAAAGACATGGGACCTCAAGACCCATTGTCCCTGATGGAGGTGCAACATGCATGCGGCAGCTAGTGTGGCTGTGTGCATGTGCCACCATTGGGGACAATGGGGCTTGCTGTTCATAGATGCTTAAATCCGCAGATGGCAGACCTACAGATAATGAGGCCCCACTGTACTGGGACTGCTAGGTGAAATGAGGGGCTGGGCTTCTGTTCTGTTAAGTGGTGTAGAAGAGGGAATCTCACTAGGTGTGTCTTCTCAGCTTCTCTCAGCAATATCTGCTGAAATTCTCTCTTTTACACAACTGTTAAAGGACCCAGCAATCCTAATATGCACAGAACCCCAGACTCAGTTTCTTATGTGAAAGCAGCTGTGAGCAAGAATCACTGGGGATCCCTTTGATTCTGCAGTCTTAGGACAATGGAGCTGAAGATTCTGACACCAGAGCTTGGAAAACATATTTTTGGACTACAGCTCCCAGAATCCACTATCAGCACACACAGTGGTCATGCTGTCTTAGGGATTCAGGGAACTGTAGTCCCCATAGTGACTTTTCTAAGCTACATCTGGTAGATAAAATGTCTTCTTATAGGTGTTGAACACATGGTTGGTATGGTAATGGTGTGTAGTTGGTTATGTTGGTTTGATAGGAATTAGCCTGTACAGCCCCAGAGTCTGAAGCCCCCTTTAGGCATTAGTATCCACAGCCTTGCAGCTTGAAATCACAACCGAAAACCCTTTCTTCTCAATGTCCGTATAGAACCGAGTTAGGAGCTGTGTGATTCTTCCTCCATTGTTAGACTCCTAGCTATCCTAGCCAGTACAGCCAGTGGTGAGGGCTGCTGGGAGCTACAGTTCAACATCTGGCTGCACCTCTGATGGAGAACCTGCATGGCATCTTCTTCAGCATTCATAATAATAATAATAATAATAATAATTTTTTATTTATACCCCGCCCCTCTGCGCGGCAATCATGATATCTCCTTCAGCATTTGTTGACCTTCATTTTACAGTATTTAGCTCCTAGCTCAATATTTTTTTCTGGACTATAGTGATCATTATTATATAAAAAGTGGCTTGTAAAATATAATAGTTCTTATCCTCAGAAAAGGTCCATTTTAGTGTGTGACACCACTAAGTAGAACAGGGCATTTAAAATACAGAGTAATCACTCTTAGGGAAGGAGTCACATTTCCAACTTCTCATTCAGCAATGTGACAAAGAGTTTTGGCTGGTTAATAATGGATTGTAAAGGTGCCAGGATATCACTTTTGGATAATACTGCTAATCACATTAAGAGAAGTGCTGGCTCTATATTCTGTGTCTGGTTTTTCCACTGATGCAATTGTGTGACATGGGCCAACCATAGGATTCACACATTAATGAGTGGTTTGGATCTAGAGGATGAAAGATTATAGCAAGCAAGTACATTTCTGTTTTGTCTCATGTTTTTCACTTGGAGACGGGGTGGGATGAAGGATATGCAATGTACCTCACTCTGCAGGAAATTGATAATGATAATGTTTTATGAAATCTTCATGTAGAGGATGGTGGTGAAGAATGAAATCTAATTAGTGAGCTTGCCAGTCTGGCAGGAGGTTAATTTATATAATGAAGCAATGAGACACAGGTAGGTTTCAGTCAGGAAGTATGGTATTACTAATGCTGACATAAGAAAGCTATTGTAAGTTTCTCACTCATGGATTCATTATGTTGGTTTACCACATATGTTCTAATTGTCCCCACAAGCAGACTAAATTCCTCTGGCATACACCTGTATCCATGAATAGAATATATGGACCACTTGAGTCACCATAATCACATTCTCAAATCCAATTCACTAAAGCTACCTTTATCTATACCAGTTCATAACATAGGTGGAAAGAATATGGACCTTATATTGTTCAAAATATATGTCTGAAGTCACGGTTCTGTTATGGTTTGAAGGCCTGGTCAAAATAAACTCTTGAGTGTGGTGCTTAATCCACTTTCTAGCTGTGTACCTGCACCAATGAGATCGGCAAGAAAGCTAGGTTGTATACAGGGCTTGGAAAGGTCCCTTTTTGGACTACAGTTCCCAGGATCCTATATGGCTACTGGCTGGGGATTCTGAGAGTTGTATTCCAAACAAGTAACTTTATCAAACTCTGCAAATGCAGGGATAACTGTGGGCCTAAGACGAGCGGCCGTGGGACGCCCCGGGAAGCTGCGGATTGGGGCCAAGGTATCTGCACTCCTCGGCCCCAACCCGCAGCTTCGCAGGCCCTGGAAGGAGTGCTAACATAGCGCTCCTTCCACAAGACGCTGAAGGTGTGCCGCAAAAGGCCTTGGGCGCACCTTCAGCGCCTCTTCCACCGCAGCGTGTGCGGACGCTGCAGTGGAAGTACGTCGTCAGAGCGTCGGTCGTGTGGAGTGACGGGTGCTCCGATGACGTGTTCAGGAAGGGGTTGGGGCGCCCAGCGTGAGGCTGCCCCTCCCCTTCCTTGCTTTGAAGACGGTGCAAAGCGCCATCTGCTTAGGCCCTGTGTTGTCTATAAAACAAGTTCCAGATGTTAGAGATTATCACATGGCACTTGCAGGAACGAGAACTAAATGGAATGGAACAGCATGGAACAGGGTGGGAACACAAGTTACCGCACAGGAGAATACCGCCGATGCCACTGGGAGTCCCCAAGCCATTCCCTATCCATGCTATGTCAGCTAATTTTGAAGAACTATTTTGAACTGTTCTTCAAAATCGGCTGCTAGGAATGGCTGGGGAATGGCTTAGGGACTCCCAGAGGCATCGGTGGCATTCTCTTGTGTGGTAACGTGTGTTCTCACCCCGTTCCGTGCTATTCCATTCCCGTTTCTGCAAGTGCAAAACGATAAATCTAGTTGTCTGGGGAACTCACTGCTCTCTTCCAGCGAAGGAGTTTATAGGCTACATTTTGGATAGAGATATGTCTGAGATGTCAAAGGAGCCTTATATGTGCTTAAATGGAGAATCAAATTTTATTGCTCTGTTCTTATGGCTTTTCCTGGCAACCCTAAGGTCAATAGGGTTCTATCTGAGGAGTCTGCTTACCATACCATCTGAAGAAAGCATGTAGACTCTGATTCCAGCACCAACATCCTCCCATAAAGGTATTACCACAATCAGGACTTTAGCAAACTGTGTTACAGATTATAAAGGGAGCAAACAAAATGATTCCTATAGAAATGAGCCAAGTTTCTGGTTTGGCTCAGAGAAGTGGTAGAGAAATAAATATGCAGTAGAACCAGGGCTCACAGAACTGAAAGTACTATGGACGTTATCACACGGGGCCCAATCCAGACAGAATCCAATCGAAATCCCGACCTAATACGTATTATTTTCCCGTGTTTCCACACGACGTCGCACAGAACCCCGACAGAACCCCGACAGAATGCGGAATGATCTGAGATCTTTTGAATTTCAGTTTCTTCAGGAATTACAATTGCGCGACGGGAATAATTTTGCTTTTACTGTAAGTACGATCACCAAATACGTATCGCCAAATACGTATTGGGGAGCATTTCCCCGTCATTACCTCCTCGGAGCACCGGCACTCCAAGGAGGACCTCCTCAGAGCGCTGATCAGATGCGGGGCCGGCACTCCAAGGAGGACCTCCTCGGAGAGCTGGCTCTCCAAGGGGGACCTCCTCGGAGTGCCGCTCCGACGCAGGGCCGGCGTTCCAAGGAGGATCTCCTCGGTGAACGCTGTGGCGGGAGGTCCTCCTTGGAGCGCCGGCTGTGTGGAGGGCTGGCTGCACTGAGGACGACCTGGGAAAGGGTGACAGCCATGGCGAGTGACAGCCGCGGTGAGCAGAGTGCGCATGTGCAAGAACATCATTGCTTGTTCATGTACGGGATTTTCTCACTTATGTGTGAACAGCAAATACGGTTCCCGGGAGCACTTTCCTTAAATGCACGATGAAGGTAATTGCGTGTGAAAACCATTTGCGGAATGAAGGTTTATTTTCGGTTTCTTTTCGGAATCTGTCATTTCAGGATTATTAGCGCTTTGTGGGCCACGTGTGATAAGGTGCTATGATGTTTGATCCGCGGAGATGTCATCCATCATCCCCTCAGACTTCCTTCTGTTCTTGCTGAGATTAGTTTTAATCCTTAGAGTTGTCTGTAAAAATTAGGTTCCATAGCAACAATATGGCTTCTTTGAGACTACTAAAAAAGACAGAGCTATTACATCAGAGCTCCTTGCTTATTGCTGTCTCCTTGCTTATTGCTGTCTCTTGGTGCTGCCTTCACATCACTTCTCAGGCTCAGGCTTTTATTATTTCCTGTAAAAGGTGATGAGGAGAGGGAAAGAGGATGAGAGAAGCTGCATGACATCATAGACACTTGATCAATCATCATTCAGATCTTATGATTCTGTAGGATATTTGGCCAACCATTGTTCAGTTATCTTCTGGTTCCTTTACTCACTATTGACTTTGGATGTAAAGCCCAAGAATGGACATGCTTTTTTTTTTAAAGGGACAGTAGTCTTAAATCCTTTATATAAATTGCAAGGGAACATCCTTGTTAGTGTCCTGCCATCTCCCTCCACAAGAGGAGTTAGTGGTCAAAGAGGAGTTAGTGGCCAAAGATTTTCATGTGAGCATCAACTATTGAACTGCACAAGTTCCATGGATTTTTCTGTCCTGAATTTAGGGGGGGGGGGATACAAATTTGAGAAAAATACAAATTTGCTGGTGGTGGCAGGAATTGCCCCAGCATAATCTGGATCAACAGAAATGTCATTTCGTTATATTAGGGTGTTTTTTTTTAATACCAAGAACTACAGCAGCAAATACCACAGCCATTATCAATATACTCTGGAGGACCCTACATCACCACAACCTACTCCTTTTCTAATGCAAACTATTTGGGAGTGGCTTGGTCTTAAATAGGCCATTAATACACAAGACCTGTTCCTAGTAAAAATGAAAACCACTAGAACTGGTATGATTATAACAACCAAGAAAGCTGCCTGAATATTTGGACTCCCATTGGGGAGGTAAGGTGAAGGATTTTCATGATGAACCCCTGCACCTCAAAGTTAACCACTAAACAGGAGGTGAAATCTGGTGGTTGCTGAGTTATGAGTTGAGTGGTTACTCTCCCTTAGCAGCAGTAATTGAGAGTTCATTTTGGGGACAGAGGGCAGTTGGATCAATGCTGTACTGGTGAACATTTGCTGATAGTCTTGCATTACTCTTCACAAGTTGCTGACATCAATGCTGTGTGCCTGCTGCTGGCCATTTAGAAGTAGAGCTTGGAACATGGTACATTTTTGGACTGTAACTCCTATAATCCATCATGCTTTGTATAATTTTCTTTAAAAACTTAATGAAATTTTAATATGATGACTTGTTTAATTGTGTTTTAACTTTATTATTATTGGATTTCATTTTATTATTTTATTATTGGATCTTGAATTTTGGGAGAAAGGCAGGCTACTAAATAAATAAATAAATAAATAAATAAATGCATTTTCCTAAACTCTATTCAGAAGGTATGCACTTTCTCTAAGGAATGTCTTAGTATACAGACAGGCTACTAGCAAGGCAGATGACTCTTCAGGGATCTCAGTATGAAGATGGTTTTTTTTTTTTAAAAAAATAGGCATACAAGTGTATATAACATATCAGTAAAACAGTAACAAATATAACATATCAGTAAAACAGTAACAACAGTAATCAAAACTATTCACAACACATCTAGATATAAAAGGAAAACTTAAAGAAGGAAATGACATAAAATATCAACTGATAACAAAATTAAGAAGAGAGCCACATCATTCAAAAGAGAGGTGTGATTTTACCTGTTTGTACCAGGTCCTAAACAGGAGGTGAAATCTGGTGGTTGTCAAAATCTGTGGAAATCTGGTGGTATCAGAGATACCAAAATCTATGGATGCTCTAGTTCCATTATATACAATGACAAAGTAAAATGGTGTTCCTTATATAAAATGGAAAAATCAAGGTTTGCTTTTGGGAATTTTTTGAAAAATATAGTTTCAAGCCATGGATGGTTGAATTTGTGGATGCAGAATCCATGGACATGGAGGGCTGACTGTATTCTTATATACAATAAGTGGTGACCAACAAGCTAAAAAACATTTAGGGGGGAAGCAGACTGGCGGCACGGGGCCGCCCTGGGAAGGTGCGCCGCGGGACCGAGGCATCCCCACGCCTCGATCCTGCAGCGCACCTTCCCCGTCCCTGAAAGGAGCGCTAAAATAGCGCTCCTTTCACAAGTCAGTGAAAGTGTGCCTCAAAAGCTTGAGGTGCACTTTCACTGACTTTTCCGCTGCAGCGTGTCCGGACGCTGTGGCGGGAGGTTGCCCTCAGAGCGCCGGCCGTGCGGAGGGCCGGTGGCTCCGAGGGCAACCTCGGGAGGAGGAAGGGGTGCCGATCGTGCGGTTGCTCCTGCTCTTCCCTGCCTCCAGGACGGCTTTTTAAGCCGTCTGCCATGAGCAACAGTCATTTGTATGTTATTCAAAACTTTAAACTGAGCTGTCAGCGTCTCCATATGAAGTAAGTATTAGCATTTTCTCATAAAGACAAGCGGACCACCAGCATAATTGTGTCTGGATTATAGTTCAGTTGTAGCATAACCCTTTGTAGACATTGGGCCTTTGCAGACTGCCAGAAATAGTGCAAACTGAGTCCACTTTAACTGCTCTGACTCAGTGCTAGGGAATCATGGGAACTGTAGTTTATTGTGGCACCAGAGCTCTCTGTCAGAGAAGGCTCAATGTCTCAGAAAAAAATACGATTCCCATGATTCCCTAGCACTGAGCTAGGGCAGTTAAAGTGGACTCAATTTGCACTATTTCTGGCAGTCTGCAAAGGCCCATAGTCTACTTCCTCAGATGCATTTTCCACACAATGTACATACTGAGCAGCTGATCTGTGTTAGGATATCTGTGCTCCCACCCAATTATTATTCATTAATACTGGTTAAGGTGGTGACAAATATTTGTCCTTTTTACATTATCATTCCCTCTTACGTCACTAATTTCATCCTCTGATCACAACCACATGTATAAATGTCTGCCAATTAAGGCAACATTCTGATGAAGTGGCTGCTGCTGCAGTGCATAAAACTGTTATGCCCAATAAAATTTCTTGCTCTTTAAGGGGAGATACTGTTGGGTAGATAGCTAGATCCTGTTGTTCATGCTGCAAAAGAGAAACACATCTTCCTTCATAAAATGAAAGGTACTCCTTTGTGAAAGAAAGAAAAAATTCAAAGCAAGTGCCAATCCAATATGATAAATGTGTTTCCCCCCCCTTAATACCATCATTATACGTCTCCTTGATATAAATCTTTTTTGGATCCTCACCCTTATAGCTGCTGTTTTATTTCCCTGATAGAATTTACATTGCAGGGTGAAATGGTATTCTTAATAAATAGAAATATATAAACCACTTATGTACATTTCACTTACTAGGACATATGTGTGAGTAAACAATTCAAACGTTCATAGCATACTTGCAACACATACTATAGTCCACAAATGTATCATTATTTGGATCCATTTCTTCAAAATCTGAAGATACACATCAAGCAATGACTTTAATACTTTTATCTACCTTGTCCTGTTGCCTTTTTGCAGCTCCTGATTTACTCCAAATAGCAAGGTAAACACATGGAGTAAATCTTACTATTGACTATTCTATTAATTGTATTAGTTCTTTGGGTTTTGCTTTTAGACAAACAGATAATGTTTTTGTTGCCCTGGATAATTCTGTGGCAAATCCCAGCACCAGAAGCAACATTTATTCCCACCCAGATGAAGTTTTTGTTTTTCTGTTAAAATCCAGAGTACATCACAACAACAACAACAAATCCCATGGAACTGTATGGTTCTATATGTGTACTTTATACTATGTTCTTTGGCCATTCCTCCTTGCTGACATTCCTCACAGCTTCATTAAGATTTTCAGAACACTATTTCTAAGAGTGGAATTCAGTGCAAAGGCACTAAAGAAATCTTCATGATGATTGAATAAGGTGCCTATGATACTTACAGACTGTTGTTGTTGTATGCTTTAAAGTCATTTCCAACTTATTCCAACTTATGGCAATCCTGTTGTGGAGAACTTATCATGGAGGGTTTTGGTTTTTTTTTGCAAGATTTGTTGGAGTTGGGGAATTACCATTGCCTTCCTCTGGTTCCCATGGCTGAATGAGGATTTGAACTATGGTCTCCCAGAGGCCTTGTTCAACACTGAAACCACTACACCATTATGGCTCTCACTACAGCCTTTTACAAGAACTCAAATCAGTTTGGATCTGGACTTGAAAGGAAGAGCCACCAATCGGTCACAAGTTAGGCTCTCTGTTTTGTGAACTCTGGTTTCTTTCCAGTACTCTGAAAGAGCCTAGGATTTTTAGAAAGTTTATCCAGATACCGTGAAAGTCACTAAGAGGTACAGTACAACCAGGGGCACACCTTTTCTGTCCTTCTCCCAGAAGAGGACAGTCAAAGATAGGAACCAAAGTCATTTCCTGGGCAGAACCCAGCCTGAAAACCAAACAAAATGGAGTCATACAGTCCCCCTCCCCCAGATAAAATCAGAATTGTACAAACCTCAGGCATTCAGTTGAGAATTTTGGAAGGTTATCAGGTCAGGCATTCCTGAGGAGCTAGGTCAGGATTTCAAATCTCAAGCCTGAAGGTCAGAGATAGTGCCTGGTTATGTTGCAGGGGGCAAATATGTCATTAATCAAAATACATTAAATATAATTCACAGTCGTTCAAAGCATGTCATAAAAAAAAACACCTCAACAAGTATAACAAAGGAGACAAAAAACAGAGGAGAGGTCTCCTAGTTCTTGCCCAGGAACAAGCTATTTCTAACTGCAGGCCTGATTTACTATGAAACCTGGAGCCTTATTGCATGAGAAAACAAAGTAAAAACCGAGCTAAAGAGCAGTGGCATTCTCTCTATGTTACCACATGATGTCATAGCATATCTTTTGTCTAGCTGGAAAAATCTATTCAACAAAAGACACACTTTTGCAACTGTCTGTCATGGGAAGAGAACTGAAGCGCTACAGCATCATGAGGTAAGACATGGAGAAAGCTGTTGGAATATAGATGGGTTATACAGTCAAAGGTGAAATGTAGAGATGTGTGTGTGGAATTTTCCTCATGAGAACAACATCTAGAGAAACAAAGTGAATCTAACACCAGATGGCCAAGAAGACATAAACATGTACTTTCCCAAAGGTACAACTCATAGACACAGATTTTGTTATGGGAATCAAGAGATATCAAAAAGGTAAACATCGTTAGGTCATGAGAAAATAGTCACATGGTGGATGATGGACAGCAAGGGGCTGGGTTAACAAACATCATACACATAACATTCAATCAACATAAGGGTAACACCCAGAAGGTGGAGTATGGGAAGGGCCTAGAGAATACTTTGTTTAAGAATGTTTATAATTCAAGATGTGAGTGCACACGTGTGTGTCTGGCAGTGGTTTTAACCATGGAGTTAGGAGATGGCTTCTAGTATGTTTATACTGCTTTTATAATGTAACTCCTAGATCTGGAAACATGGATCTGTAACTTCTTTTTAACTTTCAACTGCAACAAGTTGGGATCCTAAGCTTTTGGGATTGTTAAAGATGTCATCTTTCATGACTGATCTGGACAAGTTCATCACAATGGATTTTACTTAGTTATCTTATTATTCTTTTATATGCATTAAGAAAACTATATTTTTGGACTTTACAATGTGTCTTCTTGACTGAGGAAGACAGGATCCTGAAGAAGGGAAGCTAAGCCAGTTGATGGTAAGAAATACAAAGTGGCTGTGGATCACAGCAGCCAGCTTGTCCTGGAGATTCTGCTGGGTGTCAAAGAGCATCACTGCAACACCCAACAACCACACACTGACAAAAGCTGCTACTCTCTGGCTCTGTTTCTGCTTTCTTTTATTATACAATAATGTGAGACAGCTTTCTCCTGATGAGACAGTTTTCTCCTGATGAGACAGTTTTCTCAGGCAGCAGTTTATCACATGGGGAAAATTGGAAGTTTAAACTGGACAGAAC
The DNA here is from genome assembly GCA_026167975.1 of Phrynosoma blainvillii. Taxonomy (NCBI): domain Eukaryota; kingdom Metazoa; phylum Chordata; class Lepidosauria; order Squamata; family Phrynosomatidae; genus Phrynosoma; species Phrynosoma blainvillii. The sequence continues at coordinate 254,044,395 of JANUYF010000003.1, forward strand.
CCAGGGTTATCCAGGGTATTAGGCACAATTGCGCAATTGGTTTTCAGATGACGCTGCATGCAAACCACTTGGAATCCGAACAGAAAGTGACATGAATCAGGGACTAGTCATTTTCAGGAAAATACAGTGTTTTCATTTCCATTTCATTCACGAATTCACTTTCTTTGGTCAATTGCTGTAGTGTGAAAGTTATTTGTGAGATTCTCCCCATTTTGCGCTTGTTTGCCCATGGTTCTTTTCTGCTTTGTTGTGCTGAGAGGGATGCAGCCTTTTATGCTCCTAAAGCATCAGCAGATGCACACGCACGCACACACAGCTTGCTTCTCTCCCTCGTGTGCGGCTTGAATGTCTCCTCCTCCTCCAGCCTCAGCCTCAGCCTCAGTTGGTGAGGGAAGGAACAGAAGGGACGTTCAGAGAGAGAGGTTTTCTCTTTACTTGCTATTTCTTTTGGGTAATGCTCTGTTCTTTTTACTTTGGGGAGAGCTTACTTCCTGGCTTTGTCGTGCTCAGTTGGAAACAGCTTCTGGTGCAAAGAGCGTTTTCCTCCCTGTTGTCCCTTCCTCTAGAGTGTGTTTGTGTATGCACTTGGAAATGATAGTTTTGAGCATCACTTCTGGTGATGCAACTACTGCTTCTGTGCACATGTGCAAAAAAGTTATTTTCAAACCATCAACAGGATTTGTTCGTATCTGTCTGAAATCCAAATGCGCTTTCTACCCACTTTCTCACATTTGTAATGTACTTTTAACACTTGGTTGTGCTCTGCATATGAAAATCAATTGCGTATTTGTGTGCTTTTCCAGGATGCGGATGCTTTAATCATTTTTGGGATGGAAGCACATAGGTCCCTGTGTGATAAACTCCTGTCACTCCACTGCTGCTTCTGCTCCCTCCGTGAGAGAATTTCTCTTTTAGAAAGCTGATGCTATGCCTGCTTTAGTGCTGGGCTGTGCCACCCACAAATGAACACTGCCAGCCAGCCCGCCATCTCCTTGCCCATACACACAGAGTGCTGACTGGTGTGCATGAAAGGGCAGCCAACCAAGTAAGCTCCATGCTGCCCACAATGCAAGTCACTTCATATCCTTTCCCACCATACAAGAGGGGGTGTGTGTGTTAATCATGATGATGGTAGATCTAGCATCTCTTGGATGTCACCAAAGAGGAGTCTGCAGGGACACAGAGCAAAGTTTGCTTTTTCTATTTTTTGAATGCCTGGAGCCAAGATGTTGTGGAAAGACTGATTGGTAGAACAGCCTGCTACCATTTCCACAATGCTTTTGAACCAATCTCTGTGCCACAGCTGTGCACTTCCTCTCTCTTTTTCTTTTTTGATGGGGTCAGTAAAGCACTGTTGTCACTGCTGATGTCATGTTCCTTTCATTCTTTGACAGTGAGAGGCTTAAACTCCAGGTACAATGGTCTGACTGTGCTGTCATACACAACAGTAGTGAGTGCATGAGTGTGTTTGTATGTGCATGCACACACACATACACAGGGAGCATCTCTGCATAATATTGTGTTTCAGTTTCCATCTCAGGCAGAAGGAGAGTAGCGGAAGTCTTCTGGCTCATTTTGAACAGTAATTTATTTCAGCATAAGCTTTTCTGAGTTCTCTTGTTTGGAGAATTTAGATCCAGTGCCTTGAGTCTCAGAAGTGACTGAACTGCCCTTGGCTGAACTGCTGCTGTGAATTGAATACCTTTTCCAGTTAAGAGCTGAAGTCATACTTGATCCCCTAATTTATAAATTCTATGTAAAGGAAATGTGTGCACACATGTGATATCAAGTAGCCTCTTGACTTATGGTAACCCCATGAATTTCATAGGGTTTTCTTAGGCAACGAATACTCAGAAGTGGTTTTGCCAGTTCTTTCCTCTGAAATATAGCTTACAGCACCTGGTTTTCCTTGGCAGTTACCCATATGTATACTAACTAGGGCCAACCCTGCTCTTCTTCCAAGATCAGAGGGGATCTAATGTCTTTAAAGTTTTTAGGTCCCTGTAAAGGAAATGCCAGTTGTAATCATCTTTCCTTTAGCATTCATTTTGTTTCAGATAATTTCAGCAAACCATTCTTATTCATGTAGATTCCAGGTTCAACTGTGAGCTGATGCCATAATTGATCCCCCAACAGGAAATACCTGTTTTAATAATCCTTCATTTAATTTTCATTTAGTTTCAGATAGCTTCAGCAAACCATTTCTCTCCACAGCAATATTTAGGTGACTCCTTCAACAAACATCAAGCCCTTTGAATAAAATACTTGTCTAAGATTAGAATACCCCAAGGACTCTACAAAATCCTTTCAGTTTGTGTTGTTACAATGCACTCATATCGAAGTTGGAAGCCAAACATACCTTGTGTTTTCTGAACATTGTTTGAACATTGTTTTAACTATTTGCAATGAAACATTTGGTTTTCACATTTATCTCCCTTCCCTGAAAGGGGTGTTTATGTGTTTGTAAAATTTTACTGAATGTTAACAGACTTGAAAAATATGTATATATTCAAGAAAACTGAATCAACTCACAGAAAATCTAATGCAGCCAACAATAATCACAGGAGATTCCAGTGCACTGAAAATTATTCAACTTTCATTGAATTTCAATGAGAAGTCATGAAAGGTTGCTCATAAATCTCTGAAAGTCACCATTTACAGCTTTCCAGCTAATGATAGTGAATCTCTTTATGAATTTTGTTCATTAACAAAATCAGTAAAACAATACCAATTATTAAATAATCTATCTTATTCTTCCATTAGTCTTTGTGCCCTTATCTGCTTAGTCAACTTTATAGCTACAATGATATTTCACACATAGTCACACCATACATTTACTGACAGATTCTTTGGCCTAAATCCAATTGATAATTCGAGCTAGAGCACACCCATTGAATCAACTACTGAATTGTACATTAGCAGTCATGTATATTCCATTTGTTCAATGATTCTACTCTACTTGGGACTAGTAATTGGATTTGTGACTTTAGTTTCTTTCAGGTTTATTTGCCAGTTGGGTCTACTAATTTGTTCATTGTGACTTCTAATTATGATACTGAGTTCAAAATTAAAGTAAACTCATGTTTCTGATTTCCAAGTTTATTAGAATACAATGGTCTCATGGATAAGGCTATAGGAACAGGATTTAACAAACAGCAGGGATAAAGACCTAGATGAAATCTCTAGAAATTCTACTGGATTTACTCCTATTCAAGATTTTCTAGCTTTGAGGCTCTTGAAAACACCTGTATTAGGGTTTGGAAGGACGGGATTTTTTTTCCTTTAAAAAATAATTGTAAACTTCTGGTTTGCCAAACACTGTAGGCAAGATTTTACATAAAGCAGATGTGGCATAATGCTTCACCCTTGCAGTTCCATGTCCTCCCCCTGCCCTGTTAGCTGTCAAGCCCTGCGGGGGCATTCCAGTGGGAAGGCGAGTGGGAGCAGTTCAAAGGAGGAAGGTGCAATTGATCTGTATTTGTGGAGGGAAGAAATGAGGCTGCAATCCCAGAGGAAGTGCACCTTCCTTTTCCTTCCCTTCAGAATGAAGATCTGTTGCTGCCTCTTCTTTGAATTGCTTCCTCTTCCCACCATTAGGGAGAGCAGCAGCAGCTCCTGAGATGTAACAGCTGTGAAGGAGGAAGTTTTAAATGAGGCACAAAGGGCACAAGAATAGCACCCTGTGGCACTTCCACAAGATGGACATAAACATGTAAGCCACCCTTACATATTGTTAGCATATGTGCTCCATTTTTCTTGGATATTTTAGCCATGTGGAGTTCCCTATGACCCCAGCCTGACACTTGGGAGATGGCAGCCATAATCCCCTAAATGTAAGGTCAGGTACGCACTGCTAGAGTTGCTTAAGACCACTAAAGATTTCCTAGACAGGCAGGTTTGGGAGTTGATATCCCATTATACTGGAAAAGATACACAATGGTGTTTGTTTGTCTTGGTCTCACACTTAATGATCAGATTTGATTGCACCCCTTTCTCTAACTTCCCTTCCTTGATAGTTTTGAAACCAAATGCATTGTTTAGACTATGCCCATGCTTAGGTAAACAATGATAAACCCATCAAGCCTTTGTCCTCCTATTGTTAGGCTCATAGCTAGGAGGCCGAAATCACCCTTAAAAACCTACATCAAAGGTTTTTATTTTGGATGTGTGCTTATTGTGCTAATAAATATTTTAGACTTTAATTTGGAGTTTGGTTCCTCTCAGTGTCATTCCCTGCCTGAACCCTTACGTCTCTGGTATACATTTGGATAGGTCCCTGAAGCGAAGTTAGGTGCTTCACTCTCACACATTTGAGCTAACTATAAATTCCCCAAAATTAGGCTTATTTCCCAACAATATGCACAAGCCACTAACTGGAGTGGTTCCTGAGTTGAGTGCTATTCATCATTCCAGATCTGAATTAATCCCATGGACATAAAGATTTCTTTTCATTAAGGAAAAGACACTATTGATTGTTTCATATGTATTATACAGAGGTAAATCATGTTTTGTCACTGTCAGGTTGTTCTCTCTCACCTTGACAGTGTTCCAGGTCCCTACTGGTACAAGCATTTATTGGTTTCCTGATTCCATATATGCATTAGAACCATGGATGAATGGAAGCAAATATTTAAAGATGCATCCCTTAATAGGACAGGGAACCATACATATACATAGACATAGGTACATTTCTCTCTCTGATCTAGCTGTTAGATGGAGTCCTCTTCAATTCAAAATGTAATGACTAAATATGTTTTGGAGAAGCAAGAGGGTGCACTGCATATCTTTTATATTTTCAACAGCTGTTCCAAATGTACTGATCTTTCAAGAAGACACCATAACATTATGTTGGGCTTTTGCAAAGGGGAAAAGTGGTATCCAAAAAATACAGCTTTAGGACACATGGATACTTAATGTATGTCTGCTCGATGCTAGTTTAATTCCCTTGGCAGTCTCCAAAGAATCTTAGGAAATCTAGCTCGGTCAAGGGGCCAAGAATGCATCTGGAGCCAGGATATACAAGATGTGGGACTCCGTCTATGGGATTCTACTCCCCCTTCCCTAGCAAAATAGAGGTTGTACCTATCCTCACAGTTGTTAAGATAGCTGGATATATTTAATATAAAATGTGGTGAAGTTTGCCCCTCCATGACCCTAAATGTACCCTAAATACACCTGCCATGAACTATAAAGTGAGAGATCACGCAGGCAGTTTGGGAGTTGCAATAAGGGGGAGATTCACATGCATATCTCAGGAAGGCTAGGCAATTCATCCCTTTTACAACCCTAATTCCCACTTCAAAGACCTCCATCTTGAGTGACCATTCCCATGCAGATTTGGCTTTGATGTAGGACACCTGGTCTTTGCCCCAGGCTAGTTTTGCCTTATGTAAATTTCCTTTGTTTCCCTAGGCTAGTTTGGATTTTAGGTTGACTCTATGTCACTCTGAACTCCACTAGTTCCGATCTGCTGCTGCCACACTCCGAGCATCGCAGAATGGCTGGGTCCCATGTCCCCACTATTGGACTGCATCTTCAAGGAGCAACTATATTGATGTTAATTATAACTGTTAGTGAAGCCTCTTGATCTATTCCAGTGCTCACCTCTTTATTTCCTAGCTCTTGTGTGTGTGCATGTGTGTGTGTGCATTGGTGTGTATTCCCCTTAATAAAGTACAATTGATTGAAGAATCCTGCCTCTTCAATTCTTTATTCCAACACCTCTGTAAACGTTGGGAATTATCCGGGGCTGCTTGTAACTCAGCCCATTCATTGAGCTAAATTAATATTCCCTTCAGCAATCCATTGTTATACAGTCAAACTCCCAATTTTTGGCAGCATGGTGACATCCATACAATTTCTCTTTAAAACAAGGCACCTCAGGCACACACACCTTGTTTTTTAGCTCAATTGTACTCCCAGTGGCATGATTTCTTGCAATTCCCCCCTCCCCCCAAAAAGAGGGGTCTCTCTTGAGATCCAAATGGATTTTAAATTTCCTGGACTTTGCAAATCTCCCTATAGCCACAGGGCCAGAAGAAGGAGGAGCCTGCTTGTAAAAGATATCCTCCCTACCATATACCATCCTAACTATAGACTGAAACAATATGTAGACATCTGACTAACATCTCCAATTGTTTTTCTAATGTTTGGTTTGTAACATTTTGTCTGATGAAGAAGCCCATGGAGCTTCGAAAGCTTGCAACAACTATATTGTGCATTTTGTTTGGCCAATAAAGCTGTCGCTGATGGAATTTTGTTTAAATTTGCTAAATGGCCAACACAGCTGCCCCTGAATGTTTTCTTTTAGTATTGTGCCTGTAGCACCAATTTCAAACAGTGTGGTTATATGGCATATATTTTTTTATTCTGACAATTCACATGACATTGGACGTTATCACACGCGGGTCTCAAAGTGGCAAGAAAACAGTATGGAATCAATCCAGAACTATACTGGTATAGACCCCACAAGACAGAAATGGCTATCAGACGCAACTAGCATCATTGCGCAATTAACAAAACCGCGATAGATGCGCTCCTGGGAACTGTATCTGCCATTCACACACAAGTGAGAAGATCCTTTCCAGAACCCAGCAAGGATGTTCTTGCACATGCGCAGAAACAGGACAGCCGCGGCTGTCACTTGCTGCGGCTGTCAAACACACCCCTTCCCAAGCTGGCACAGGGTTGCGAAGGGGTGTGTGTGACAGCAACCCTTGGGACTTGGGAGGAGGGCAGGGTCGGAGGACAGCCGGCTGTCACACACAGACACACACATCCCTTCCCAACCCAAGCCGGGAAAGAGAGCCGCTCTGAGGACTTCTGCTCAGAGCGGCTCTCTCTTGGGAAGGTGTGTGTGTGTGTGTGTGTGCGCGTGTGTGACAGCCGGCACACACACACACACATACCCCTTCCCAAGCCTTCGCGGGGCCTGGGCTCCAGGATATGTATCTGGTGATCAGACATACGGTGAAAGCACTATCATTGCGGTATCATTTTGGTCGTGCACTTGTACTTCCTCAAGAAACCGGCATTCAAAAGAACGGGGATGATGGCACATTGGGACAGGGTTGGGACGGGGTTGTGTGCGACGTCGTGTGAACACACGGGAAAAAAACCGCAATAGGACGGGATTGAGTGTGGATTGGGTCTGCTTTAGACCCCGTGTGATAACGTCCTGTGTGTGTACAGAGCTCTCCATCAATCGTGGTATGTTCATTTGGTGAAGAAAGCATGACTATATGTAATAATAATAATAATAGTTTTTATTTGCATTTTCCCGCCTCTCCCTGCGGATCGAGGCGGGATTACAGAATAGTATAAAACAATATAAAAATACAAATATATAAAATACAGTAAATAAGATCTAATAGCAATAAAAAACCCACACTCCTTATAATTAAAACCAATACCCCATCCGGTGCACAGGTTGGTCCTCGTCTTCACATATCCGGGAGGCCATATCGGTGGTACAATTAGTCTTTAGAGTTACAAATTGGGGAGATCAGGTGGATAGACCCGTCGGAAGAGCTCCATCTTAAGCACCTTCTTAAAGGCTTCTAGTGTGGTAATAAGACGGATCTCCTCCGGCAGGCTGTTCCATAGCTTAGGAGCTGCGGCTGTGAATGATCTCTGGGAAGTTACCTTTAATCTGGAATTATGATATTCCAGTAAATACTTCCCTGATGTTCTGAGAGTGCGGGACGGATTATGTAGGGAGAGGCGTTCCTTCAAGTAACTCGGACCCAAGTCATGTAGGGCTTTAAAGGTAACAACCAACACTTTGTATTGCGCCCGGAAACTAATCGGCAGCCAGTGAAGAGCTTTTAGCACAGGTGTAATATGGTCCGCCTTAGATGTTCCGGCGACCAATCTGGCTGCCGCATTTTGAACTAATTGAAGTTTCCGAACTTGGTACAAAGGTAGCCCCATGTAGAGCGCATTACAGAAGTCCAAACGAGAGATTACCAGGGCAAGTACTACTGCTTCATGGTCCTTTTGGTCCAGGTAGGGGCGCAGTTGGTGAATCAACCAAAGTTGATTCCAAGCACTCCTGGCCATCGCATCCACTTGAGATGACAACTGTAGAGATGAGTCCAGGAGTACTCCCAAGCTGCGCACTTTGTCCTTCAGGGGAAGTGTGACCCCATCTAGGACAGGTTGACAAAACTCCCTCCCCGGACCGAGGGTACCTATCGCGAGCACCTCTGTTTTCTCTGGATTCAGCCTGAGTTTGTTTTCTCTCATCCAGCCCATTACCGACCCAAGGCAGGCATCCAGAGGAGAGATGCCATCCTTAGTCACTGCAGCAGTTGGAGACATAGAGAAGTATAGTTGGGTGTCATCAGCGTATTGATAACCCTGCGCCCCATATCTCCAGATGATCTCTCCCAGTGGCTTCATGTAAATGTTAAACAGCATGGGGGAGAGTATGGCGCCCTGTGGGACACCATTTGTCAGCTTCCTCTCAGAGGAGCAACTGTCCCCCAGCCTCACCATCTGGGATCTGCCTGAGAGGTAGGATCGGAGCCACTGGAGTGCAGTGCCCCCAATACCTAACTCCCTCAGGCGTCCCAGAAGGATACCACGGTATATGTATCAAATGCCACTGAGATGTCCAAGAGCACCAACAGGGTCACACTTCCCCTGTCGATACTCAGATGGAGGTCATCGACTAAGGCGACCATGGCAGTCTCAACCCCATATCCTGCCCTGAAGCCAGTTTGAAATGGGTCCAGATAATCAGCTTCATCCAAGACTGCCTGGAGCTGGAGGGCAACTGCCCTCTCAATCACTTTACCCAAAAATGGTAATAGAGAGGCCGGTCTGTAATTACTTCTCATCAGGGGATCAAGGGAGGAGTTTTTCAAAAGCGGTTTCACTACCGTTAATTTTAAACTCGATGGAAATTTGCCCTCCCTGAAGGATGCATTAATTATAAGCTGTAATAATGATTTTACTGCATCTCCTCCCTGGGCGGTCAACCATGATGGGCAAGGATCAAGAGGGCACGTTGTCTTCCTTACACATCCAAGAAGCTTGTCCACTTCATCGGTATTTACAAACTCAAATTGATCCAGTTAATACAGTCCACAGAGTCCCTGGACATCCCTCTTATTGGCTCAGTTAGTTTTTTTATTATTTTAAAAGATGTTTATTGAATTAAAAACAAACAAACAAACATGACACACTACATCTAAACAACACTTACAACCAATCAAAACAAATAAAATGACTTCCTTGCTGAATAAAGTCTGTTAAATCAATCACACAAAAAGTTAACACTTCAGTTAATAAATTATCTTAAGTCCAATGTCACACATTATGTTATGTTTACACCATTTATACACGCTGCTTCAAGTATGAAATTACTTACATCTAACCTTATAACTCGAACACATTATCACAGCTCTTCCAGGTCATAGTTACATTAGTCCATATCGATTATGAAACAAGTTTCCTTCTCTTTATTCCAGTATTCAATCAAGGGTTTCCATTCATCTTTAACCAATTCTTTGTCTTTTTTTTCCAGCACCGATGTTATCTTTTCAATCTCCATTATATCTAAAAAATTTCTAACCCAATCTAGGATATTTGGAATTTCTTCTATTTTCCATTTCGCAGTGTATACTATCCTAGCTGCCGATATTAAGTAAAATAATAATTTACCATATGCTTTCTCTAAATTTTCCTCTTCTATCATCCCAAGGAGGTATGTTTGTGGACTAAATTTCAAGTCTGTTTGAAATATTTTTTCGATTTCTCTATGTATCTTTCTCCAATAGACTCTCGCGATTTTACAATCCCACCATAAGTGAAGAAAAGTACCGATCTTTTTCTCACATTTCCAACATTTGTTTGTGAAGTTTCTTTTCATTTTAGCCAATTTATAGGGTGTGAGATACCAACGGAATTGCATTTTGTAGAAATTTTCTTTGACATCAGAATTTAAAGTAAATTTGAGTCTTGTTTTCCAACTTTTTTCCCATTGTCGTAATTCAATATTCCGGCCCATATCCTGAGCCCATTTCACCATTTGCAGCTTAATGAATTCCTTTTCCATCTCCATCTCTAATAATAGTTTGTATAATTTCGAAATTTTATGTCTGTCCTGTGTCCATCCTGGCTATTGGCTCAGTTATAATGCCCGCATCCAGATTGGCCCTTAGCTGAGAGATTTTATCTGCAAAAAAGTCATTAAAAGCGTCACAGCATGCTTTAGTTGGTTCCAGTAATGGATTCAGGGTGGGAGCCAATTGAGTTAATTCTTTAACCACCCTGAATAGCTCTGCTGGGCGAGACTTAGCAGATGCAATACGTACAGCATAGAAAGAATTCTTTGCTGCATCTATTGCCACTCGATAGGAATCCAACATGTTCCTATGACGTGTCTTGTCAGATAAACGTCGATGTTTCTGCCAGTGGCGCTCTAGTCGTTGCACAGCCCACTTCATTAAACGAAGATTTTCTGTATACCATAATTTTTTATTAGAAGCAGGCTGGAAAGGACGCTTGGGAGTGATAATGTCTATAGCCCTGGTGAGGTCATTATTCCAGGTATTAACCAGGGTTTCGACAGAATCGCCATCTTTCCCAACCATAAAACCCTCTAGGGCTTCCTGGAACCTTTTGGGTTCCATCAGCCTTCAAGGGCGGACCATTTTAATAGGTCCTCCACCCCTGAGAGGGATATGGGTAGTGGCCCTTAGTCCAACTTTGACCAGAAAATGGTCCATCCATGACAGAGCAGAAGTTTGAATTACGTCTGCCCATGGATGTTCCTGATCCGTACTAAAGACTACATTGAGTGTATTACCAGTACAATGTGTTGGACCTGAAACCAATTGGGACAGGCCCATGGCTGTCATGGAAGCCATGAACTCCCGAGCTGCACCTTTTAGATCTACTGAGTTGGACTCAAAGGGGATGTTGAGATCCCCCAGAACAAGAAGCCTGGGGGACTCCAACAGCAGCTCCGAGACCAGCTGTGTCAGCTCGGCCAGGGAGTGTGTTAGGCAACAGGGTGGACAGTAAACCAACAGAATCTCCAGACTGTCCCTAGATTTCAAGGTCAGGTAAATGCACTCAATGTAAATCATTTTCCGGATAGGTCTCCTGGTCAATGTAATAGTATTTTTATGGACCAAGGCCACTCCCCCCCCTCGCCCACTTTCCCTAACCTGCTCCTTAACAGTATACCCGGCTGGGAGTGCCTTCACCCAGGTTACACTACTATCCTCCCCCAGCCAGGTTTCTGTGAAACAAGCTAGGTTGGCATTCTCCCCTTCCAACAAATCATAGATGATATGAGATTTGTTCCTCACTGACCTGGCATTGCACAGGAGCAAGGTAAGGGTCTGTGGTATGGTTGGGGCGACTCTCAGTACTTTCAGGCTAACAGAGTGAGTGGAAGATGGGATAGCTTTCAGATATCGATCCCATCTTCCTTTTCGTTTCACCCCCACCCTATTAACACCATATCTCCCCTTGCCCCGCACTACTCTAATAGACTGAACACAACCAGCAGCCATATCACTAAACTCTTCCCAACAAGTGAACCTCTAAAAGATATCTTTCTCCCCACACTTCCCCCTCTACCATCCCGACACTGATGTAATCATTTTTACTCTGGGACTGGCCTCTAAAAGAATGCCGCTCCCACCAGCATCACTCTTTCCCCTCCTAATACTGGTGCTTGCAGTTGCCTGTGAGAAAAATGCCGCTCTCACCAGCATATCCCCTATTCCCCTCACTAATCAACTCAAATTGTCCCAGCAGCCTATGTTCGGGGTTCGTCTGGCCACCCAGTCTATAGAGGAGCCACTCTCACCGGCTCCCTCTTCTGACTGGGAGCCCAGCTTCTGGAAGGTACTGCTCCCACCAGCACCTCCTCATATTCCCTCCTGGTCTTAATGGGCTTGGATAGTAAGTCCCTACGCTGGGCTATATAGCTGTGCCAGGGGGATTGGGCAGGACCATATGTTATTACCACTCTGCAACCAGTAATATAAGGAAGGTAGATTAAAGAGGCTTTACCCAGACGCACCCTCGGCACCTAGGTCTCTACTGATGGTGAGAGGGGAGGTGGAATTAAAGAGGCTCCTTCCGGCCTCCCAGCCCCTCAGCAGCCTTAATCCACCAAGAGGATTGGTAAAGACTCAACCCCTGCCTCACCGCCACTATCGCTGCTGCTGCTGCTGTGCCACCAGGAGCAGATGTTCCTGGGAGCTTTCAGAGGCTCCACATGGCCTCACCTGCCCTGTTGCTGCTGTTGCTGCTGCGCCGCCGGGAGCAGATGTTCCTGGGAGCTTTCATGTTGGCATTCATGAACACATATGTATATCCATATGTGTTCATGAATGCCAGCATCTCTTATACATCTGTCTTGTGAAGGCCCCTAGGAAATTCATCAGGGGTGGAAGCAAAAGGAGACTGATATTCTCTTTCTAACTTACAATATTAAAAGTAAAGAATAAAGACAAGGGAGAGAAAATTTCAATGAGTATGTCAATTGTCAACTTATGGTGGCCCCATGAATTTCACAAGGTTTTCTTAGGCAAGGAATATTCAGATGTGGTTTTGCCAGCTCTTTCCTCTGAAATATGTCAATAGGCATGTGTAATTTGCAGCAATATATGGGGGGATAGTTGTAAGGGGACACTTCAGCTGAGAAACAGGGAGAATGTAAGAGAACTGAACAAAAAGCTTCAGTTTGGAGGATACTTTTGTTGTTGTTAACTGTCCTCGAGTCAATCTTGACTCATGGCAACAAAAGGACTGGAGAAAATAGTCAAACTGTCATAGAGGAAACAAGGCAAACAGTACAGGGACCCAACAGTGGGAGGCAAAAAAACGTGCACAGGCAGCAAGTAAAGGGGACATATGGTCTTAGATGTCTCTACACTAATGCACAGAGCATGGGAAATAAGCAAGATGAACTTGAACTCCTAGCACAAGAAAGCAAATATGATATAATAGGCATCACTGAAACCTGGTGGGATGAGTCTCATGACTGGAATGTAGAAATAAAGGGGTATAAGCTTTTCAAGAGAAACAGGACAAACAGGAAAGGAGGAGGAATAGCATTATATGTCAGAGATATTTACACCAGTGAAGAAATCCAGGACATCAATCCTGGAAGCCAAGTGGAGAGCATCTGGATAAAAATTAAAGGGGAGGGAAACAACAGGGATGTTATTGTGGGAGTCTACTACAGACCCCCAACTCAAGCAGAAGAATTGGATGAAGCCTTTCTAGAACAGATGACCACACACTCAGAAAGGAGAAATATAGTAGTGATGGGTGACTTCAACTATCCGGATATTTGCTGGAAGTCAAACTCGGCAAAATCCTCAAGGTCTAGCAAATTCCTCACTTGCCTCGAAGACAATTTCATTGTTCAAAAGGTAGAAGAGGCAACGAGGGAGTCAGCTATTTTGGATCTGATCCTAACTAACAGGGAAGACCTAGTTAATGGGGTGCAAGTGGTTGGATCCTTAGGCGGGAGTGATCATGTCCTCCTGGAGTTTATTATACAGTGGAAAGGAGAAGCCAGGCATAGTCAGACACGCATTCTAGACTTTAGGAAAGCTGATTTTACTAAACTTAGAGAAATACTGGGGGTGATCCCATGGACAGGAATACTAAAAGAGAAGGGAGTTCAAGAAGGATGGGAGTTTCTCAAAAGGGAGATACTGAAGGCACAATTTCAAACCGTGCCAACGAGGAGGAAAAATGGGAGGTGTCTCAAGAAACCAGGATGGATGACTAAGGAACTTGCAACTGAATTATGTTTTAAACGGAACATGTATAAGAAATGGAAAAATGGGGAAATCACCAAAGAGGAATTCAAACAAATAGCTAGCACATGTAGGGTTAAAGTCAGAAAAGCTAAAGCGCAGAATGAAATCAGGCTTGCTAGAGAGGTTAAGAACAATAAAAAGGGCTTTTGGGGGTATGTCAGCAGCAAAAGGAAAAAGAAGGAAATGGTAGGGCCACTGTGTGGAGAGGATGGCAAAAAGTTAACAGGAGACAGAGAAAAGGCAGAACTACTCAACACCTTCTTTGCTTCAGTCTTCTCAGAAAAGGAAAAGGGTGCTCAACCTAAGTATAATGGAGCAGAGGACAGAATAGAAGAATTTCAGCACAGAATAAGTAAAGAGATAGTACAGAAACATCTGGTTACTCTAAATGAATATAAGTCTCCAGGAACAGATGAATTACATCCAAGGATAATAAAAGAACTGGCAAATGTAATATCGGAACCATTGTCAATAATCTTTGAGAATTCCTGGAAAACAGGAGAGGTCCCAGTGGACTGGAGGAGGGCAAATGTTGTCCCCATCTTCAAAAAGGGGAAAAAAGAGGATCCCAACAATTATCGTCCAGTTAGTCTGACATCAATACCCGGAAAGATTCTGGAGCAGATCATTAAACAGAGAGTCTGTGAACATCTGGAAAGTAATTCCATAATCACAAAAAGTCAACATGGGTTTCAGAGAAACAGGTCATGCCAGACAAATCTGATCTCTTTTTTTGATAAAATTACCAGCTTGGTAGATGAAGGGAATGCTGTGGATATAGTATATCTTGATTTCAGTAAGGCCTTTGACAAGGTTCCCCATGACATTCTTGCAAGCAAATTGGTAAAATGTGGGCTAGACAAAGTAACTGTTACATGGATTTGTAATTGGTTGACTGGTCGAACCCAAAGGGTGCTCAACAATGGCTCCTTTTCAACCTGGAAAGAAGTGACCAGTGGGGTGCCACAGGGCTCTGTCCTGGGCCCAGTGCTATTCAATATCTTTATTAATGACTTGGATGACGGTATTGGGGGCATAGTTATCAAATTTGCAGACGACACCAAATTAGGAGGAGTAGCTAATACCCCAGAAGACAGGATCAAAATTCAAAATGACTTGAACAGACTAGAAAGTTGGGCCAAAGCTAACAAAATGAAATTCAACATGGAGAAATGTAAGGTACTGCACTTAGGGCGGAAAAATGAAAAGTACAAATATACGATGGGGGACACCTGGCTGAATGAGACTACGTGTGAAAGGGATCTAGGAATCCAGGTGGACCACAAGTTGAACATGAGTCAACAGTGCGATGCAGCAGCTAAAAAGGCCAATGCAATTTTAGGCTGCATCAGTAGAAGTATAGCGTCTAGATCAAGAGAAGTAATATTGCCACTCTATTCTGCTTTGGTCAGGCCTCACCTGGAATACTGTGTCCAGTTCTGGGCACCACAATTCAAAAAGGATATGGAGAAACTGGAGCGTGTCCAAAGGAGGGCAACTAAAATGGTGAAGGGTCTGGAAACCAAGCCCTATGAGGAACGACTTAGGGAGCTGGGGATGTTTAGCCTGGAGAAGAGAAGGCTGAGAGGTGATATGATAGCCGTGTTTAAATATTTGAAGGGATGTCATATCGAGGAGGGAACAAGCTTGTTTTCTGCTGCTCCAGAGGCTAGGACCCGAAACAATGGATGCAAGCTGCAAGAAAAGAGATTCCACCTCAACATTAGGAGGAACTTCCTGACAGTGAGGGCGGTTCGACAGTGGAACACACTCCCTCGGAGAGTAGTGGAGTCTCCTTCCTTGGAGGTCTTTAAGCAGAGGCTGGATGGCCATCTGTCAGGGATGCTTTGATTGGGAGTCCCTGCATAGCAGGGGGTTGGACTGGATGGCCCTTGTGGTCTCTTCCAACTCTATGATTCTATGATTCTATGGATGAGACATCTGCAAGACCCTCTGTTCTCTACTGCTCTGCTTAATTCCTGCAACCCCTTACTCGTGACCTTCTTAATAGAGTCCATCAATTTGGCATGTGGCCTTCCTCTCTTCCTACTTCCCTCCACCTTTCCCAGCATTATTGTTTTTCCCCCCACAGAGTCCTCTCTTCTCATGATGTGTCCAAAGTATGATAGTCTCAGTTTGGTCATCTTGGCTTCCAGGGAGGTTTCCAGCTTGATCTGCTCTAGGACCCACTTGTTTGTATTTTTGGCTGTCCATGGGATCTTCAGCACTCTTCTCCAGCACCACATCTCAAAGCAATTGATTTTCTTCCTATCATCTTTCTTAACTGTCCAGTTCCCACATCTATACATTATAATAGGGAATACAAGGGCTTGTATGATTCTAACTTTTGTGCTGAGTTGTATATCTTTGCATTTTAGAATCTTTTCTAGTTCTTTTATAGCCACCCTCCCCATTCTTAGCCTTCTTCTGATTTTGTGATTGTAGTCCCCATTTCTATCAATGTTTTATCCCAGGTATGGGAATTCTTTTATTATTTCTTTTTCTTCATTGTCTATGTTGAACTTGTGAAGATCCTGATCATTATTTTTTTTTATGTTCAACATTAAGCCTGCCTTTGCACTTTCTTCTTTGATCTTTCTTAGTAGGTGTTCCAGGTCTGTGAGGTTTTCTGCTAGTATTATAGTGTCATCTGCATATCTCAGATTGTTGATATTCCTTCCTCCTATTTTCAATCCTCCTTCTTCTGTGTCCAAGCCTGCTTTTCTTATAATATATTCTGCATACATGTTGAACAGATAGGGTGAAAAGATGCAGCTTTGTCTGACTCCTTTGCCAATTGGGAGCTATTCTATTTCTCCATGTTCTGTTCTGACAGTAGCCTCTTGTCCTGAGTACAGATTCCTCATCAGGACTATCAGATGTGTTGGCAGTCCCATATCTTTAAGGGCGTTCCATAGTCTTTCATGCTCTATTCAGTCAAAGGCTTTGCTATAGTCTATAAAACACATGCTGATTATAAAACACATACTACATCTATAAAGCACATATAAAGTCTATAAAGCACATATTATATCAGTACAAAAATGGGAATCTGGAAGAATAAAAGCGAGATTCACATCTGGCTGTACATTCTCCATACACCCTGCAGATTACATGGCCATAAAATATATATAAGAAGAGAAAGTGGCACTCTTTTGTTAATGATCATTGCTTCTCAAACAGGAGAGGGGGCTTTTTGGATAAATCATTATGGGTTTCTTGACCTTCAATTCAGGTTTCTTTGAATCTTGTCTCACGTTTCCAGAGAAAATACTGTTTTCTTTCTCTGAGGGCCCCATTTTTCCATACAATCATCAGAGGAATAATATACACAGGAAAGCCTTTTAAAATGTGAAGAAAAACCCTCCATTTCTCCCCTTAGTTTGAAATAGCTTTGGTAGACATTGCTGTTTACACCCTTGGCAATAAAACATTGCTCTCTCTCTTTTTCTCTCTCTCTCCTCCCAGGCGTCTTCTCTGGATGATTTGAGAAATATAAGGGCAGGATGAGCGTGCAAAGCAAACTCTGATGAAAGAGGCAGCTCTGTAAAATTAATTACAAATTTAAATCAGAATAAGGAAGGAAATGGATTTGAGTTGCCTAGAGACAAATTTTACTATAGTCTACATTCTGAAGAACTGGAACAACATTTTGCTGTCATTTATTCCGTTACACTTGTTCCTCTTTCCCTCTTCATCCTTTTGTCTTCCACCAGTCCCTCCCCACAACCAAATTTAGATAAATTTTGTGAGAAAGGAATTTCATTTTACAATTGGCCCACCATATTCATGGATTCTTTATCTATGGATTTAACCATCCATGGCTTGAAAATATTTTAAAAAATATATAAATTCCAAAAAGCAAATCTTGATTGTGCTGTTTTATGTAAGGGACACTACTTCACTACACCACTTTATTTAGTGAGAATTGAGCATCCATAGATTTTGTCATCCACAGAGGATCCTGGAATCAAATCCCAAAGGATACCAAAGCTCACTCCACACTTCACATAGCAACAGCCTTACCCAACTTGTACTATTTCAGCTATCTTGGGCTACAAGTCCTGTCATCCCCAGCCAACATAGGCATTAGCTAGGGGTGTAAAGCAGGATTAAACTTGGAGGAAGGAGATGTGAAAACTGGAGGAAGAAACAACAACAATTTGAAATATGCAGATGACACCATATTAGAAGCAGAAAATAACAAGGAACAATTACTGAATAAAGTCAGGGGAGAAGATGCAAAGGAAAGTTTACAGTTGAATGTTAAGAAAACAAAAATAATGACCACAGATGAATTACATAACTTTAAAGTAGATGATGAAGACATTGAAATAGTTCAAGATTTTCCATAACATGACTCAATCATTAATCAAAGTGGAGACTGCAATCAAGAAATCAGAAAAAGATTAGGACTTGGAAGGGCAGCTATGAAGGAACTAGGCAAGAACCTGAAGTGTCAACATATATCACTGAATACTAAAGTTAGGATTTCCATGTGATTGTATTCCCCATTTTTCTGTATGGTTGTGAAAGCTGGACAGTGAAGAAAGCACCATTCTTGTTGTTATTATGAAGGGATGGTTGTAGTTAACACAGCCGATTGAGTTGAGCTTTTGTACCAGATACAAAATGTTACTCGTGATTTTCTTTGGGAGGTTCAATAGTGTCTTACAGTTTATGCCAGATATACCCTGCCAGACTCATATAGTTTAAGGATGGGAAATCTGGGATTCATTCCCTCTTTTAAGAGTTGTATTTGGCTCTTAACACTGGAAGATCATAACTGTGTAATTATCCAAGTAGAAAGGCACATCTTACACAGATATTAGGAATCAAATATTTTTAGTCCAGATATCTTAAAACATGACTTCTATTACAAGGCTTAAAACACATAACTGATCTTGTGTGTATGTTGTTCTTGTTTTTGAGACTTGATTTTCAAATTTCCTCAGAAGGAAGAGTTGTTTAGCAAATGCTTGGGGAAGGTTAGCACCCTGTGATACATAGCCGTTATCTGATAATTGACATTTTGATCTTAATCCTAAAGTTACTTACTAAGGACTCATGGAATGGAAAGGAACTTACTTCAGCACAAACATGCTTAGTTAGGGTTATGCTGCACACCTCTTATTCAACAAATATTGTTGTAATCAACCTTGGTCAAGATTTCAGCCAATTTGTATACATTTTTCCTCATGTAAAAAGAGTGAGAGGAGTGTTTGCCAATAGCAACAGTGAATTCAGGGATTCTTCTTTATCCAGTTACAGTCTGATGATATGAGGCTTGTCTACATTTGCCTGAATACTCTGGGATGCCCCTGGAGTATTCTGGAATTGAATTTTCCCTGAATCCCCCCATACTTGCTGTGGGTTTTTGGTGAACAATGGACAGCTGCCTTCCTGTGTGGCCCCTGTATGCTGGCCAGCACCAATGCAGGCACAAATTACTCTCAGAATGAGGTGCCCAGCCATGTTATCAATGCTGGGTACCTTGTTCTAACCTCAGAGCAACTCATGCCCACAGAGCATCTTGGCAGGGACACTCACAGGGACTACTTGAGAGGGAAACCAACCATTGTTGCCATGTTTTGCTCCAGGTTTTCTTTTTAATGCAATACAAAGGGTGGAAACCCTGAATTGGGTCTAGGTGTTGTGAAAACAGCCTGACCTGATTTGGAGTTTTGGTCCTGCATAATGTAAACAGCACACAGAAAGCTTGGAAGTAATGTAGACAAGCAAGACAAGAGATTTGCAATGATACAGTCAACCATGTATCCTTTTTGATCCTAACCCATCACAATTTATTAGGTTTAGTGGGAGGCCCAGGGTATGGTCAACACATTGTTAACTGAAGGTAACTGAGGGTGTGGTGCTGGCTTACTTTAAGACAGTAGTGGGCAAGTGCAATTTTCTATTTCAGGCTCTCTTTGGAGGCCACACAGATAAAAAATACCATCCAAACCTGTTGTTGCTCTTAAGCACCTTCAAATTAACAAAATTCTGACATCAAAATTAATTTCTTGCCAATCTTCTTAGCAAGCATCTTGTTGCATGTTTCAATCATCAGCATTTTAGTTTTTTTAAAAAGTGCAATGTCTTA
The DNA here is from genome assembly GCA_026167975.1 of Phrynosoma blainvillii. Lineage (NCBI taxonomy): Eukaryota > Metazoa > Chordata > Lepidosauria > Squamata > Phrynosomatidae > Phrynosoma > Phrynosoma blainvillii. The sequence goes on from JANUYF010000003.1 coordinate 254,064,300, forward strand.
TATTGTGTAGTAAGAACCACTCTATTTTATAAGTGTGCTATGGCTTCCTTCCATTCATTGTGAAACAAACCTCTAACTGTGAAACATCTCATCATTTCCTGTTCTTTTCCACTTCATAAAGTAAGCTGTCCTCCCTCTGTCCATGAGTATCCCATGAAGTTCTGGGGAAGGGCTTTGCCAAAAGTTTTCATAAAGCCCATGTATACAACGTCTGCTTTCAAACACTTGTCCACAAGTTCAAAGAATTCCAGAACCCTGATGAGTCAGGATGTCCCTTTTGAAGAGCTATGCTGTTTGTCCTCAGGAAAGGTCACTGTCCTATGCTGAAATCTTAAAACTTCAAGAAGACTTTCCATCTATTGACCTGGTGTAGAAATTTGGACAATTGATCTGTAGTTTCTTGGATCAGACCTTTCACGTGCTTTATAGGCAATCAACAGAAGATGTCATTTATCCCAGAGTCTCAGTAGTATGGAATGTGATGCCATTAGCAGGCCCCAAAATATTTCCAAACACTGTCATTAAAAGGGCTGACAAAGGAGGTGCGTTTGCCATTGTGAATAAGATGGATCACATACAAGAAACTGAGAGACAATTATCCAACATCACATTGTATAGGCCTCTATCCCTAGACCCCCTACCCACTGAAGACTACACAATTAATTGAAATAATTTCCCATGGAGAAGATAGGACAAATGCACATGGACACAGTCCAGGAGCTTTGACTAGATGCCCTATACTGACTACTTCAAATACACAAACCTGGCCACTCTGGTTTACCCACTGTCTCAGTCATTGGCCCTCATCTCTTGTGGGGTGGATGGACACAATTCTTGAAATATATTTCATGTATATGTACTTTCAAGATGCCTATCAACTTATGTTAACCTCTTTAATTTCAATGTTTTTTTTAAGGCAAAGAAATACAGCCTATAACACTTGGTATTCCTTGGCAGTCCCCCATCCATGTACTAACTAGTCTTTTACTTTGTAAGGGGCTAAGCAGACAGGTGGCCATGGGCTGCCCCGGGAAGCTGCAGATCGGGGCCGAGGTATCCGTACACCTCGGCTCCACGGCGCAGCGTCCCAGCCCCAGGAAGGAGCGCTAAAATAGTGCTCCTTCCACAAGACGCCGAAGGTGCATCGCAAAAGGCTGCCGGCTCACCTTCAGCGTCTCTTCCGCCGCAGCATGTGAGGACACTGCGGCGGACAGGCATCCTCGGAGCGCTGGCCGTGCGGAGGGTCCAGCGCTCTGATGATGCCTTCAGGAAGGGGTTGGGACGCCCAGCGTGTGGCTGCCCCTCCCCTTCCTTGCCCTGAAGATGGCGCTTAGCGCCGTCTGCTTCCCCCCTAAGATAAGATTATATAAGGTACCTTCAGGTTATTTATAGGCTGCTCTCAAACCATACACCACTGGTATTCCAAGGTACAAGAGCATATTGCTGATTACCTGAGGAAATCACAATCCACAGACAATCTCACAGAAAATACCATCTGAGATGCTAGGGATGCACAGGCACTCTCCATCAATATCTCACACAAAAATGGTATACTAACCATCAACAATACCCTTCTGAATGGGACTACAGTACACTTAATCACAAACTTAGTTAATGTGTCCTCACATTATTTTCAGACTGAGGGACACTGTAGTGCCCATACAATTGATGGATGCTATGGACACTGACATGATGTCACAATTTGTGAACATATTCATAGCTGACCTGAACAACATTTACTGTGCTTCTGTACCCCACAACTTCTCCTCTGCCTGAGAACCACTGATGACATCTTTATCATATGGATTCATGGGGAGAACAAACCACTTGAAAGATCCACCAGAAGTTCAACAACTTTCGCCCTACCATCAACTTAATCCTAACACAATTCATACAACAGGTTCACTTTGTCAACATCACTGTGCACCTGCACAATGGACATGAAGCACCATATTATATTGAAAGCCCACTGATCACTAAATGTACTTGGATACTTCCAGCTTCCACACCACAAAATCTATTGTCTACAGCCAATGTCATTGGTAAAAATAACCTGCTCTGTAAACTGTAATACAGGGGTAGGCAACCTTTCCCCTTTAAGGGCCGAGGGACTTCAGCTCCCAGAATCCCAGGAGCTATTGGCCAACATGGGACTATTGGCCAACATGGCTGAGGAGCTGGGAGCTGAAGTCCCTCGGCCCTTAAAGGGGCAAGGTTGCCTACCCCTGCTGTAATATCTATAAAACAGGGACACAAAACTAATGGATTTACAACAGACATTTCTCAATACCCTCCCAATAAGGTAAAAACAGAAACTGACAAGGCATGTCTAATATCCAGGAACAATCTGCCATACAACTAGCCCAAAACAGAAAATCAAAGAACACCACCAGTTTTTAACCTACCGCATCCAGCTGAGACCCTTCAAACACATAATCAGTCAGCTAAAATCCATTCTGGACTAGACATGGAAAGAATATTCAAGTGTAAATTGTTCCTTAGCCAAATGTTCCTTATTTAAGAATTCAAGAACAACATAGGCAGCTGTTAGTCTACTGAAACATTTTTTTTGCATTTGGGAAATATTCATCTCTGCAGAACCAGATTTGGATTTACAACATAAAGATGTGTTTTCTGCACAGAAAACCATGTGTATTTCTGCACAAAAATATATCTACACAGAAAGTACTATTGCAGGTCCGAATAATGTCACCTACAATATCTGATTTCTTTACTTGCACATCTGATATGGTATATACCATACTTCACCTGCAGTATGAAGTATGCTCCAGAATTCTGCACTGATTATACACATAGCCTGGTCAAACAGAACAATGTCTGTGAAACAGAATAAATGAAAACAAACCTGACACAAGAAATTGCAATACACAAATATCAGTTTCAGAAGTGTTAAATTTGCAGAACACACTAAATACATTCACACTGCACAATTATAGCTTCAAGAGCAATAATCTCTTCATTTAAACTACAGTACTCCATGACAAAGAATTCTAATCATCTCACCAAATGGTTAGAATTCCATCTCACAGAACCATGACAATCAAAGTGCCATCAAAGTGCTACAATTGTGCAGTTTGAACATACCCTCTGTCACTGATCTCAGAATGGCTGTTGTGGGACAAAGAAAGTAGAACTGCTTTCCTAAAAGCAGAATGCATTGCCTTACTAACTCAGTCAGTTTATAGCTAGCAGACTTGCATACCTTGCAGAAGCCTGGAGATTTATGCTAAACCACTCCTCTCACCATTTATAAAAACTGTAAGAAATAATTGATTCCCCACCCACCCATGTAACTTTGCATATGTGACTGAATCTGGAACATTAAATTGCATCAATGCATCTGAGAAAGTAGGCTATAATCCACAAAAACTCATACTAAAATAAATTGGTTCATTTAAGGGGTTACTCCAATGGTGGAAATACTGCTGGTAAAATGTTGGTTGAATGTTTGTTGTTCACGTTCATTTTGAATGCATTTGATTAAGTTGGGGGGAGGACCGCCAAAAAACCCACTTAACCCAGGATAACCAATCTTGTTTCCCTTCCCCCCCCCTTTTCCTAAAATATTTGCATTGTCAGCTGTGTGAATAACCAATGCAAATCAAACCCAGGATAAACTGGGATAAAATTCTGCATGCCTTCAGTGTGCTTTCAATACATCCGGATCATCCCAACAGAATTTGCAGAGATGTGCATAGATGCAATTCTGATTTTTTTTTAAAAAATAGTATGAACAACAAAACTGGAATGCATTAGGGAGATTATTCAGATAGTTGCAGTAAAAAAACAACAACAATGTTTGAATAGGGCCTTAGTGATGCCCTTCTTTTTATATTGAAACAACCTTGAGGGTGTCTCTTGGGGGGGAGTTTTATAGGTGAATCCACAAGCATGGTAAGACACATATACTTATTAAGACTCTACATTACTGATGCTAAATATACAGAACTTGGAAATGTAATTTTTTATTATTTTTTTGCTACAACTTCCCAAAGTACAGGATGAGTATCCCTTATCTGAAATGCTTGGGACAAGAAGTGTTTTGGATTCTGGAATATTTGTATATACATGATGAGATATCTTGGAGATGGTACCAAAGTCTAAGCACACAATTTATTTATGTCTCATATATATATTATACACATAGTCTGAATGTAATTTTATACACAGTATTTAAAAGCAAAGATGTCATTATTTCAGCCACCCATGTGGACAATTTTAGATTTTTGAGTATTTCAGATTTCAGCATTCCAGATATAGGATACTCAACCTGTACAAAATCCAATTCTTCCAAGCTCTGTGATTCCCCCCCAAAATTGAATTTTTGCAGGCCTCCAAAGCCATTATTCACCGTAGGAATGATGGGAAATGTAGACATTAGCCAGTTCTACTGGTGGTGTCGACAAGTAAAAAAAAGAAAAAAAGAAAAAGAGTAACATAAAATTAATTCCTGGCCCAAGTGAACTTAAAATTCACTTGCTAACTCAAGTGAATAAAAAAACCCCCTATCTCCACCCCTGCTTGAGATCTTTTATAGCTGTAAATATTGTTTTTCCAGCCTGAAAGCCAAACTAGATGCGGCATATAGTCACATTAGAATAGAATAGAATAGAATAGAATAGAATAGAATAGAATCTTTGTTACAGTGATAGACCAGCACATACATCCACATTGTATGGGCTTAGAGGTCTGTGTTGTTCTGAAGTGGGGTGGGCAATGGCAGAGGGATGGGAGCCAACCATTTGGAGCCATTTTAAAAATGTTAGCAGTCAATAGGAGCCCTACTGCTTAAATGAAAGGTGTTTGCTATTCCTAAAGGTTAACTAGAAAAGCAATTCACAGTGGGAGGAGGAGCAGTTTAGAGGGTTTAGAGTAGGGGTAGGCAACCTTTTTGAGCTGGGGGCCGGGTTGCTGTCCCTCAAACAATTGGGGGGGCCGAAGCACCAAAAATAAATAAATAAATAAATAAATAATTAAAAAATAAAATTTAAAAAAATAAATATATATATGCATGCACACTCTCTCAGCCCCAGAAAAGCCATGGCAACCCCCCTGTGGAGATTTTGCCAAGAAAACCCCAAGAACAAGTAATAACAACAATAATCAATATCATCATGGCGGGCAGCGGGGGTGGGGGTGGGGGTGGCGGCGGCGGTGGCGGCAGGACCAGCCTAGGGCCGGTCCAAAGGCCTTAGGGGGCCGCATCCGGCCCCCGGGCCTTAGGTTGCCTACCCCTGGTTTAGAGGGAGAGGAGGAGCAGTTTAGAGGGGATGGGTGGGTGGGGGGGCTACAAAAGCAGCCTTGGGACTGCGTGTGGCCCAGGGCCGCACTTTGCCAACCTCTGTTTTAAAGCCAACACAGAGAGAGCTGAAGTGAATCAGGACCCTATTGTGATTGGAAGGGTTTTTAAAAACCCTTTGACTGCATCCCTCCCCACCACTGATCTGATCAGAATTTGCAAAAGGAGGAAAGCTCCCATTATGAAGAGTTGGCTGTTTCCTCCAATTATGAATAGTAGACACAGAGACATTGATGCTAGCCAGGAGGTGGGCATGTACAAATGCTACAGCATAATTCCAATGTGGTTCAAACACCCCTCCCTTCTCTCCACTTCACACACAGAGACATAATAAGCTATTTGTTAAAGAAAAAGCAGTTACACAAGGCCACACCATGTGACAAACTTTACATTTAGTATGGCTTTCAGTGGCTATGATTAAATTTGAGGTTTAGAGCAGCTCTTCCTTCAGTTGGTTTGTCATGTAAATGTAAAACTTCCCTTGGCCAGAATGCTCATTTGCATTACAAAAGGCCTCCCTCTGTTTCCTGTTTCATATTGACAATGATCAGAAACTAACAAGAGTAGACTGAGAGAGATTTACAGATGTTTTAAGTCTCAGGTATTAAAAACATTTTTATTTCTGTCCATTGTTACAGCAATGCAAGCATTTGAACTCCAGCTGATACAAAAAAATCTTCTGCTTCTTCAGATTGGTTAAGTAGTGTGGGGGCTCATTCCCTCTTCCATTTAACCCAGTTTGTGATTCACTTTCACTCCAGATCTATGAATCAGTTCCAGTCGATGTGTCATTCCCTCTATGGAACTGGGTCTTTTCTTTATTCGCTTTTTTTTTGGGTGCGATTGTCATTCCCACTAGTTTGTGCCCCTTCAAAATGCCTGTCAATCATCTACGCATCATCAGTGATGCAACAGGTGATGCATTCAAGAAAACACGGGAGGGAGTCATGGGTGCCGTGTCCAGAATTCTCCCCTGGGTGTCATATGGAGGACTCTCCCCTGGGATGCATGGAATTAAAAAAAAAATTGACAGTATATGCGCTCCATTGTTTTTGCAATTACTTGCGGGCCGCGAGCCAGGCAAGCAGACCAACTGCTCACCCAGCTCGCCACCCACAAGTAATTGAAAATACAATGGAGTGCATATATTGTTAATACACACACATCATGCACCCATAGGTCACACCACAAAGTACAAAGGCAGCACTGAGGGGGGGGGATGGTGGATTTCCCCAAAACCTTGCGAGGGATGTGCCAACCCTCTGCCACAGTAATCTCTCCCCTTCAGTTTGATGAGACTCAGGTCCATCATTCCCACTTGCTGAACATGCTTGCTAATAGTTTCTTTTCAAAAGTACTGGCAAAAAACTAGTGTCTGAAAAGAGCAATTTGGGGGGGGGGGGCATTTGTCTCACTTCAAAGTGAGTCCAAATGATTGCAGTCACATCTGAAACCACTTCAAATGGATACAAGGCACATTTAAAGCAATCAGCAATTTGATGTAAATCATAGAGGGAATGAGCCCTGGCTTAGTGGTTTGAGTGTTGAACTATGACTCTGGCGACCAAAGTTAAAATCCTAGCTCAATCATGAAACTCACTGGGTGACCTTGGGCAAGTCACACTCTCTCAGTCTCAGAGGCAGGCACTGGCAACCCTCATCTGAAGAAACTTGCCAAGAAAACCTTGTGATAGGTTCGCCTTAGGGTCACCATAAGTTGCAAATGACTTGAAAGCATATAGCAACAACAAACAACAAACCAAGTTAAGCTTGGAACAGAAAGTTACAGCTTATATTATACATGTTGTTAAATATATACAAACTCCCCAATATTGTGTGTGTGAGAGGGGGGGGGGAGGGAAGAGAGAGAGAGAGAGATTGAAAGGGAGAGAGAGGGAGAGCGAGCGGGAGCAAGCATACCATTTCATTAAAGAAGCCTTCCACAATATGGTGTTTTCCAAATATAGAACACAATTCTTGTAATATTCAGCTAGCATGGACATTGCCTAAGTCTACAGACCTGGGGAAATCTTCTGAAGAGTTGTGACTACATTCCTCTGAAAAATTCATTGTTATTCCCATCTAGTCAACTTTGACTCTTGTGCCCCTAAGAATTAGAGTCCTGGTCATCAACTGAGCCCTGCTCAGATCTTGCAAACTCAGAGTCATGGCTTCCTTGATTGAATCAATCCACCTGTAGTGCAGTCTTCTTTTCCTACTGCCTTTCCATTCAACTGATCATTATAATATTTCTGGTGAGCCATGTCATCTTATCATATGTCCAAAGTACAACAGCCTTGATTTAGACATCTTGGGCTGATCCACACTAGGAAGAATATCCATACACAACTAAATTCCAGTGCTGTTGGAAGACATGAAGTACAGCTGTTTACACAGTGAAAGCACTTCAGTTAGGTTTATTGCAATTTTGAAAAACTTACTTTTTAATCTGCAATTTCCAGGAAATTTCCCTTGTTTTCTGAAATATGCATCCTGCTGGACTGTTGTGGCATAAGAGGGCAGGATGTAGTTGGAGGGTGGGATAGATTGGTGTGGCATTCTCCCTCTGGCAATTGTGCTCTTGCTTTTTTATTTTTTAATGTTCTGAGGAGTGGTGTTATGATATGATTTGTGCCATTCTGGTGTGATTCAACTCCCAAAGCCCTAGCCATTTTGGCCAACAATCAGAAGTTCTGGGAACTGAAGTCCAAAACATCTGGAGCCCACAGGTATCCATAGAACTCTCTTCCAGCACCACATTTTAAATGAGCTAATTTTCTTCCTATCACTTTTCTTCGTTGTCTGCCTTTGCACTCATACATAGCAATCAGAAATGCCATGGCACTGATGATTCTGAAGTCAGAAATAACTATGGCTTGAGCTTTGTTATTTAATTATATATTACTTGGGAGTAAGCCATTTGAATTTACTGGGATGAAGTTCTAAACCCAGTGCCAGTGGGATGGTGAATCTACTTCAGGTGGTATTCCAAAATTTAAAAGGACTGAGGGATATATCACCTCAGGGCATGGTTTTATTTCTTCCCATAGTTCTTTTAAAATGAAAATGAAAGCCAAGAGTGGATCCCATCTGCAATGAAAGGAAAGACAGCAACTGCCACAGTTCTGAGTAGAGATACATGGAATTTTGCAGTGCTTGGTATACTGCTCTCACAAAAGAGGAACAGAAGGTGAGGAAAATAATTCTGGGTTTCAGGCTCAGTAACTGTGGTTGTCCTCTGCTTCCCCCCCCCCCCCCTTCAGAAATTATTCAGAATTCTCTTTAGAGCTCATTTTAGCTTATGGTAGGGGGAGAGGAGGAGAAGGTTGTTGAAAGGAAGAGCAAGTTTCTACCCACTCCACTCCTTGCAATGGAGTATGTTCTAGGGAGAAGGAGACAGCAAATTCCTCAAAGCCAAAACTTAATTGCTGTGAACTGCAGTGAGAATACTCTTGAGGCTCATAATAAATAATCATTAGTAGCAATTTATAATTTAATATGCAGCCTGTTCTGAAGGTACTGCAATCTGTATCTGTGTTCATATCTGCTAAGTGTGAGGGTATTTGGGCAGGGGGAAGAGGAGAGAAAGAAACAGCTGGTGTAGTGTAATGGCTAAGCAACCAGCAACACAAATCATGAAATCCTTAGTTTCAATCTCTGTGTTCAATAGGAGGTTTTTAAGGAAGCCTTCTCCCCCTTGCTGCCTCAGTTCCCCCTTCCACATCTGCAGTATGGGGATACTGGTAATGATTTACCATACAGGATTGTTGAATGGATTACTATTAAGCACTTGAAAGCAAATCTAACACTGTTATATGTGATCACCATGGACTGGCTGCTCCGTTGCTGCTGCCTCTTTTGCCACTGAGACACAAAAACACCTCAATAACTGATTGCTTGGCTGTCATGGCTGCTGTTGTCATGACTGGTGTTTGTTCTCCAAAGGGAAGAAATGACAGTCTTGCTCCATCAATAGGCAGAATGAGATAGCTGCCTGCAGTGGCAAAAGGTAGGAGACAGAGAAAGTTACTAGAGAGCTGTGTGGCAGGTAACATGCCATGCACCCCTTAAGCTGTTTTGTTGGTTTCAAGAAAGTAGACCACCCCTGCTGACAAAAGATCTGACTGCTTGTCCAGTTGTTCACAAAGACTGAGCAAGTGGGTGCCACCTTATTCTTCACACCAGGGAGCAAAGTTGTCTGGGTTAGCACTGAGGAAGAGGAAGCAACAACAGTGAAGAGTCAGGTACATTGTTTGGGAAGGTCACTTTTTGGATTACAATTCCCATGATAACCCAAAGAGCAAGGCTCCTAGTAGTGCTAGCTAGGGGATTGTAGTCTGCAAACAAGTCCATGTTCTGGCAAATGAACCTACAGACATACCTGACAGACTCCCCCCCCCCCCCCACTCACTACCTGTTGCTGCCTCTTCCTTCTCCAGATGGGAAAATGTACTGTATAATTCAGCTATTTTAAATGGAAGTAGCACAGTCTCCTCTTATCCCAGACAAGCATTTGCAGGGCTTTTCCTTCTCCCAAAGAAGGAGAAATGGAAGCAAGGGAGTGTCCAACTATCTAATTTCTTGCTATGCACCCTTATTTGATTTACTATACACTATTGACACATATACATTAAAAAAAAGAATTCCAAATACTGTACATTTTTTTTAAAAAAAATCTTGTTGTTATGTGCCTTCAAACCTGTTCTGACTTATGATCAGAATTATTATATTCAACAGTATTATTGGATGTTGTTGGTAAGATTTATTCAGCAGAGGTTTGTCATTGCCTCTCTGTAAAGGTTGAAAGAATATAACTTGGCCAAGGTCACCATCTGGGTTTCCATGTCTGAGCAGAGATTCAAACTCTGGTCTCCTAGAGTCCTAATCCAACACTTAAACCAATACACCATGCTAGATTTATTTTTAAAGGCATGCTTGTCTTTTTCCTTGAATTACCATACTCTGATTTCTTTCACAGATGATGATGTGGCAGTTCTCTTCCTTTGCCCTGAGAGTAGATAGTTGTCATTCCAATATCACACCAATAAAAGACATGTGGCAGAGTAGTCAAGTTGATTGAGTAGGTGCTGTGCTGCCAGTGGGGTCTCATTTTAGGCCTGATTTACACATCCCACTGTTCCTATATGAGAAGAACATCTCCACTGGAAAAGCTGTAACCCTGTAGAATGATTGTCACATGTAGGGAAGGAACACACCATTCCTGTTATGTGTATCACCAGGATCCTGACAGCCATGGTAAGCTTTGTTTTCCTAAAGCATGAGTCAAATAGGCATCAGGAAGTTAAACAACAAAGAAGGCAAGATTTTTTTAAAAAATAAATAAACCCCAGTAAACCAGAGCTTTTGATACATGTGTAGTTTACCTTAGGAACATTAACAACTTAAGATATGCAGATGAAACAATAATACTTGCAGAAGCCAACAAAAATCCTGGAGCAATTACTGAAGAAGGTCAAAGAAGAAAGTGGCAAGGTAGGCTTAATGCTGAATATTAGGAAAATAAAAATAATAACTACAGAAAATGTACAAGAATTCATCCTAGGTAATGAGAAAATTGAAATAGTCAAAGAGTTCTCATACCTTGGATCAAACATGGATCAGAACAGAGATTGCAGTCAAGAAATTAGAAGAATAGTACAAAGATACAACTCTGAACACTAAAATGTGGCTAGTCCAAGCCACTGTATTCCCCATCACCATGTACAGTGAAGAAAGTTGATAGAAAGAAAATCAACTGATTTGAAATGTGGTACTGGAGAAGAGTGCTGAGGATACCATAGATGATCAAGAAGACAAACAAATGAGTCCTAGAATAATTATGCTTGAACCCCCTCTGGATGCTAGGATGACTACACTCAGACTGTTGTACTTTGGCCACATCATGGGAAGTCATGAATCACTACAATAGACAATGATGCTGGAAAATATAAAGGACAGCAGAAAGAGATGAAGATGCTGGAAAATATAAAGGACAGCAGAAAGAGATGAAGATCACATGCAAGATGGCTAGACTCAATCAAGGTGGCTATAGTCCTGAGTCTACTGAGCAAAGCAGCTGAGCAAAGCAGCTGAGGACAGGTGATCTTGGAGATGTCTCATCCATGGGGTTGTAATGAGTAAAGGTCAACTTGAGGGCAGTTAACAACAAGTTTACTTTAAGTAGCAATTTACATGTCAGATGAGAGGTTCAGAGGGACTTCTTACTTACCTTTTTGTCAACAGCAAACACAAATGGCCATGTGGATTCAGTGGCATTAAGACAGTTCCTGGTTGTTTTGTGCCTTCAAGTCATTTCCAGGGGCAAACCTCTCATGGGTTTTTCTTTGTTCAGAGGGGGTTTGTCATTGCCTCTCTCTAAAGCTGAGACAGGGTGATTTGCCCAAGGTCACCCAGTGGTTTTCCATGGCTGAGCAGGGATTCAAACCCTAATCTTGAGAATCATAGGGCAACACTCAAGCCAACACACCACACTGGGCCTTACGATAGGTCTAGGGAGTGGTAAATATCTTGGTCTACTTGCTGAAATAATATCTTATACTGAGTCATGAAGATTTGTATTGTTTGAGTACTAACAGCCACAATGAAAAAAGAAAGAAAAGAAAAGCAGAAAAGCAAAAGGGAGATAGGAACAAACTAAGAATTATGAATGCAACAGTACAATGGCTTGTGATGAAAGATAAAGAAAATTACTACAATGACCAATGCAGAGAAATAGAAGACAACAACAAAAACGGAAGGACAAGAGAAATATTTCACAAAATCTGGGAAATGAAAGGAAAATTCAAACCAAGGATTAGGACAATCTATGACAATACAAATAACATAATACAAGATCAGGAAGGAATAAAAAGACGTTGGATGCAATACACAGAAGAATTATACAAAAGAGATGACAAAATGAAGGATACATGGAAAGAAGAACCATATGAAGATGTACCCCAAATTCTAAAAATTGAGGTGGAAACTGCAATAAGAGAAATAGTGAAAAACAAATCACCAGAAACAGATAATATTCCTATTGAACTGTTCCAGTCCACATTGACAGAGTCAACTCTAGTGCTAACCAACATATGTCAACAGATATGGAAAACAAAATGATGGCCAACAGATTGGAAGTGATCAATATACATCCCCATCCACAAAAAGGGAGACACAAGAGACTGTGGCAATTATACGACCCACTGATCTCCCATGCAAGCAAAATCATGCTCAAAATTCTGCAACATAGACTCCAACCATACATGAAGGGAGAAATCTCAGAGGTCCAAGTGGGGTTCAGGAAAGAAAGAGGCATGGGGGACCACATTGCAAACATATGATGGCTAATGGAGCACACCAGGGAATTCCAAAAGAAAATCAGCATGTGCTTTATAGACTATAGCAAAGCTTTTGACTGCATAGATCATGAAAGGCTATGGAATGCCCTTAAAGACATAGGGGTGCTAATACATCTGACAGTCCTGATGAGGAATCTGTACTCAGGACAAGAGGCTACTGTCAGAACAGAACACGGAGAAACAGAATGGTTCCCAATTGGCAAAGGGGTCAGACAAGGCTGCAGAACATATTATAAGAAAAGCAGGCTTGGACACCAAAGGAGGAGGAATGAAAACAGGAGAAAGGAATATCAACAATCTAAGATATGCTGATGATACCATAGTACTAGCAGAAAACCTCACAGACATGGAACACTTACTAAGGGGCTAAGCAGACAGGTGGCATGGGGCCGCCCCGGGAAGCTGCGGATCGGGGCCGAGGTATCCACACACCTTGGCTCCGTGGCGCAGCGTCCCATCCCTAGGAAGGAGCACTAAAATAGCGCTCCTTCCGCAAGATGCCAAAGGTGCGCCGCAAAAGGCTGCTGGCGCACCTTCGGTGCCTCTTCCGCCGCAGCGTGTGTGGACACTGCGGCGGATAGGCATCTTTGGAGCGGCAGCCATGCGGAGGGTCCGGCGCTCCGATGATGTCTTCGGGAAGGGGTTGGGGCGCCCAGCGTGTGGCTGCCCCTCCCCTTCCTTGCCCTGAAGACGGCGCTTTGTGCCGTCTGCTTCCCCCCTAAGTAAGATCAAAGAAGAAAGTGCTAAGGCAAGGTTAATGTTGAACATAAAGAAAACAAAAATAATGACAATCGAGGACCTTCACAAATTCAACCTAGACAATGAAGAAATAGAAATAGTAAAAGAATTCCCATACCTGGGATCAAACATTGATAGAAATGGGGACTGCAGTCAGGAAATCAGAAGAAGACTAAGAATGGGGAGGATGGCTATGAAAGAACTAGAAAAGATCCTAAAATGCAAAGACGTACAACTCAGCACAAAAGTTAGAATCATACAAGCCCTTGTATTTCCTATTATAATGTATAGATGTGGGAACTGGACAGTGAAGAAAGATGATAGGAAGAAAATCAATTGCTTTGAGATGTGGTGCTGGAGAAGAGTGCTGAAGATCCCATGGACAGCCAAAAATACAAACAAGTGGGTCCTAGAGCAGATCAAGCCGGAAACCTCCCTGGAAGCCAAGATGACCAAACTGAGACTATCATACTTTGGACACATCATGAGAAGAGAGGACTCTGTGGGGGAAAAAACAATAATGCTGGGAAAGGTGGAGGGAAGTAGGAAGAGAGGAAGGCCACATGCCAAATTGATGGACTCTATTAAGAAGGTCACGAGTAAGGGGTTGCAGGATTTAAGCAGAGCAGTGGAGAACAGAGGTCTTGGAGATATCTCATCCATAGGGTCGCCATGTGTCGATTTGAGGGCAGTTAACAACAGAAGCCACAACGAACCTCCAGCTATTAAGTTTAAAACATTTCTTTTTCGGTGTTCACTTCAGTGTCATTTGTTCTAGTTAAGAGCTGGCTCTACTTTCCCAGCTCTTGCAATTCCACATAAAAAACCAAGGGAAAAACAAAGTTTCCAAGTGTCTGTGGTTATTACTGTGGTTATTTAATAAATACAGACACTTTGGAACATTGTTCCTCTCTTGGCTTAGTTTGTTTTTGTTCCATTGCCTGTCTCTCTTTCTCATACCCCACCTTCCTTTTCCCCTGGATGTAATTCCAAATATTTATTGTTGCTGCCTACCTTCAAGTCATTTCTAACTTATTGGACCCTAAGGTGAACTTATCATGGAGTTTTCTTGGCAAGATTGATTCAGAGGAAGTGTGCCATTGCCTTCCTTTGAGGCTGAGAGAATGTGAATTTCCAAGATTTGAACCCTGGTCTTCTAGAGTCCTAGTTCATCTCTCAAATCACTGGCTCTAACTCTGAATGTGCTGTGCTTCAAAACTGACACGGGAGATGTTTCTCACTCAGGATGTTTTTTTCATGTAGGACCAATCCTGTTGTTGTTGTTGTTGTTGTTGTTGTTGTGTGCCTTCAAGTCATTCTGACTTTTAGCAACCCTATCTTATGGCAAACTTATCATGGTGGTTTCTTGGCAAGTTTCTTCAGAGACGGTTTGCCAATGCCATCCCCTCAGGCTGAGAGAGTGTGACTTGCCCAAGTCATTCAGTGGGTTTACATGGCTGAGTCAGGATTCAAACCCTGGTCTCCAGAACCATAATCCAATGCTCAAATCACTACACCATACTGGCTCTGTTGGATATTCACCAATCATGTTTAGAGGAATTGCACAGCCAGAGTCTATACCAGTGTATGACTGAGCAGTTGTGCCCCATCTTCATGATTTGCAAGAAAATTATTTAAAAATGCTCTGGGTGCTAAATCATGGGTCATAGTTTGCCCTTACCTTCTGCTGCAGGGGTGAGAAGCATGCAGCCTGACAGATGTTGTTGGACTGTGGTTCTGAGCTTCCTTCATAATCGGTTATGTTGTCCAGGGCTGTGGAGAGTTGCAGGGCCACATGATTCCCACTATGGTGTATTGCATTAGAACAAATTAGCTTCCTCATCAGGTCATTTCCAAGATCATTTTACAATCAGGCTCCAGCTGTTCTATAGCATTTCTAAAAGAAGACATTTCTTTTTCTTTTTCTTTCTGTGATTGTGGGCCTTTACAGACTGCCAGAAATAATGCAGCTTGAGGCCATTTTAACTGTCCTGGCTGAGTGCTAAGGAATAATGGGAACTGTAGTTTATTGTGGTACCAGAGCTCTCTGACAGAGAAGGCTCAATGTCCCAGAAAAAATACAATTCCCATGATTCCCTAGCACTGAGCTAGGACAGTTAAAGTGGCCTCAATTTGCATTATTCCTGACAGTCTGTAAAAGCCCTGTGTGTCACATTTTACAACACAATTTCTCCAATTTTTTTAAAAAAGGGGTCTTGGGACATTTCCTCCTTATGCTTCCTGTTATGTTTGGCTGAGCAGCCAAGAAGGAATGATAGAGAAATTACTGTTACATTGTGATTATTTTCATCAGAAAGATGTACGAGGAATTTTGTAAAATGCAACTAGTGTTGCTATGGTGCACATTTGCATGTCTTTCCTCAATTTCACAACCCTCTGAATCCTGACCACCATGGCCATATTGGTCAATCTCTCATGTTTCCCCCCACAGTGATGATGGTAGGTGTAGTTAATTAGCCATTGGCAGCTTTATTTTTATGTTAAACATTTATGGCCTCCCACATGAGAGGTGAGCTCAGACTTCAGACTGGCAAATACTCCTCTCTCTCTCTCTCTCTCTCACCATACTTGCCATATGATGAGTACTCTTGTTCTGCAAAAATACCACAGAATCTTTAAAAACTACACACATAACGGCTCTATATGTAGATGTAGTTCTGCACACACAGTTCTGCCTCCTCCCACCACACAGCAGCTGTCAAACCTGAGGAGTTGCCCTTACTGCTGTTTCTCACTGGGGAGAAGGGATGGGGAAAATGATTTAGACTGTGAAGAAGCAGCTGGTCTCAGCTTAGCTGGTGTGTGTGTGGAAAAATGGTGTACTTTCAAATGAAGTGCACCTGCCTTTTCCTTCCCCAAGGGACTCAGAGCATCTGGATCTTCATGTTCTGAATCACCTCCCTTCTCCTTCCTCTTCCCTTTGATAAGAAGGTATAGTAGCAGCCCAATCCCAGAGTTTGACAGCTGCCAGGTTTCTGGACAGAGTGCAAGTGCAAGAAAATAGCCAACTGTGCCCCCCCAAAAGGGGACCTGCTTCATGTAAACAAGTCATACCGGACTAATCTCAGATATTCTCTCTCTCTCTCTCTCTCTCTCTCATAGAGTTCAATACTTGGTAGACCAGGGGAATGCTGTGGAGGTAGTGTATCTTAATTTCAGTAAGCCTTTCAACTGATAACCATCAGGTAAGCTGGCAAAATGTGGACTAGATCATTCTACTGTTTGGTGGATTCATAGCTGTTTGACCAACCAAAACCAATTGAGTATTGTAGAATCATAGAGTTGGAAAAGACCACAAGGATTATCCAGTCCAACTCCCTGCCATTCAGGATACACAATCAAAACACTCCCAACAAATGGACATCCAGCCTCTGTTTAAAAACCTCCAAAGAAAGAGACTCCATCATTCTATGAGACAGCATGTCCTACTGTCAAATAGCTCTTACCATCAGGAAGTTTTTCCTAATGTTTAGGTGGATTCTCTTTTCCTGTACAGTTGGCACTCATTATCCATGAATTCATTTTCCATGGATCCAACTATCCACAGTTTGAAACTGTTTTTAAAAGGTATATATAAATTCCAAGAAGCAAACATTGATTTTGCCATTTTATATAAGAGAAGCCAGTGTTACATAGTGGTTTGAGTGTTGGACTGCAACTCTGGAGATCAAGGTGCAATTCCCAGTTTATCCATGAAACCCACTGGGTGACTTCATGTGCTCTTATCTTCAGGGGAAGGCAATGGCAAACCTCCTCTGAACAAATCTTTCCAAAAAACCCCTCCAAAAAACCAAAGTTGGCTTCTGATTTTGAAGATTTGCTAGCTAATCTGGGCTGTATTTGGTTAGCAGCATTGCAGCAGAATTGGCTGCGACTTACATGTGATAACATCCTGGTGTATCCCAGAAGAAGATTGAAGCTGGGAAAAGTTAAGATACTTTTTTAGCAATGCGATAAGCTCCTGGGACTTGAGCATCCATGGATTTTGGTATCCACATGAGGTTCTGGAACCAAAACCTGGCAGAAACCAAGGGCCCACTAAAGTTTGAATTTATTGTAACATGTCTTAATTTCTGGGGCAACAAGCTTGCTCCATCTTCAGTATAATAATAACCTTTCCAATATTTAAACATTGCTATCATATCTGAATCTCTTCTCCAGGCTAAACATATCCAGCTCCCTAACCCACCTCTCATAGGGCATGGGTTTCCAGATCTTTTACTACTTTGGTAATCCTTTTTTTTGGACACATTCCAGATTTTCCATATCCTTCTTGAATTTTGGTGACTGGAACTGGAGACAGTATTCCAGGTGAGGTCTGACCTCACTTCCCTTGACTTAGACACTATACTCCTATTTATGCAGGCTAGAATCACATTGGCTTTTTAGCTGCTGTATCACTGGGAAGGGCATCTAGTCACTCAGAATACGGGATCAGGGTTCAAGGTGACCTCAACAGATTAAATTGGAAAACTGTCCCAAAGTTAAGAAAAGATAGTGATAAATGTAAGTTTCTTCTACATTTAGGCAGGAAATGTAAACACATATTAGATGTGTGATTCCTGGAGTGGGAACAGTATGTATGGAAAGGATCTGGGGCTTCTAATAGACCACAGGTTAAACATGAATCAACCACAAGCTAAAAATGGTTAAAAAAAGAGCACAACATTGTTGTTGTTGTGTACCTTCAAGTCATTTCCAACTTATGGTGACCCTGAGGCGAACCTATCACATGGTTTTCTGGGGCTGAAAGTGTGTGACTCATTCAAGGTACAGTATTTTCTGGCGTATAAGACTACATTTTAACCCAGGAAAATCTTCTCCAAAGTCGGGGGTCATCTTATACGCCGGGTGGCAGAGGAGGAGGAAGAAGGGGTGGTGTGGTGGGAGGAGGAGGAAGAGAGGAAGTCCAGGTCAGAGGAGGAGGAGGAGGGGGGAGGCAGGAGGAGGAAGCAGTAGTGGATAAGAGGTGAACTCCTATCCTGGGGTTTTCTTGGCAAGACTGGTTCAGAGGAGGTTTGCCATTGCCTTCCCCTGAGGCTGAGAGTGTGTGACTCGTCCAAGTTCATCCAGTGGGTTTCATGGCAGAATGGGGAATCAAACCCAGGTCTCCAGAGTGGTAGTCCAACACTCAAACCACTACACAATGCTGGCTCCTATTCCCATGTACTACCTATGAAACAATTGCAGACTTTTTTTGTTGTTCTTGTGTGTCTTCAACTTTCTGACTTATGGCAACCCTAAGGCAATCTTATCATGGGGTTTTCTTGGCATGTTTCTTCAAATGGGGGTTGCCATTACCATTACCATCCTCTGAGCATGAGAGTGTGTTGGCAGTCCTTTCTCATTTTCTCCCGTTGGAAGAGGGGTCGCCTTATACAGCAAGTATATCCCAAACTCTATATTTTAACTGGAAAAGTTGGGGGTTGTCTTATACGCCCAGTCATCTTACTGTATTTTCTGGCGTATAAGATGACTTTTTGACCCTGGAGAAGGGTCTCAAAAGTTGGGGGTTGTCTTATACGCCGGGTAGAGAAGGAGGAGGATGAGAACGGGGAGTGAGGAGAGAAGGAGAAGGAGAAGGAAGCCAGGGACAGAAAGTGGGGTCTGAAAACAGAGAGAGAAGGGAGAAAGAGTCCAAGGAAGAAAGAGGGGTCTGGAAATGGAGAGAGAAGGGAGAAAGAGTCTAAGAAAGAAAGAGGGGTCTGAAAACGGAGAGAGAAGGGAGAAAGAGTCCAAGGAAGAAAGAGGGGTCTGAAAATGGAGAGAGAAGGGAGAAAGAGTCCAAGGAAGAAAGAGGGGTCTGGAAATGGAGAGAGAAGGGAGAAAGAGTCCAAGGAAGAAAGAGGGGTCTAGAAATGGAGAGAGAAGGGAGAAAGAGTCCAAGGAAGAAAGAGGAGTCTGGAAACGGAGAAAGGAGGGAGAAAGAGTCCAAGGAAGAAAGAGGGGTCTGAAAATGGAGAGAGAAGGGGGAAAGAGTCCAAGGAAGAAAGAGGGGTCTGGAAATGGAGAGAGAAGGGAGAAACAGTCCAAGGAAGAAAGAGGAGTCTGGAAACGGAGAGAGAAAGGAGAAAGAGTCCAAGGAAGAAAGAGGGGTCTGAAAATGGAGAGAGAAGGGAGAAAGAGTCCAAGGAAGAAAGAGGAGTCTGGAAATGGAGAGAGAAGGGAGAAAGAGTCCAAGGAAGTAAGAGAAGTCTGGAAACGGAGAGGGAAGGGAGAAAGAGTCCAAGGAAGAAAGAGGGGTCTGGAAACGGAGAGAGAAGGGAGAAAGAGTCCAAGGAAGAAAGAGGGGTCTGAAAACGGAGAGAGAAGGGAGAAAGAGTCCAAGGAAGAATCATAGAATCATAGAATCATAGAGTTGGAAGAGACCACAAGGGCCATCCAGTCCAACCCCCCTGCCATGCAGGGACTCCCAATCAAAGCATCCCTGACAGATGGCAGGAGAAAGAGTCCAAGGAAGAAAGAGGGGTCTGGAAACGGAGAGAGAAGGGAGAAAGAGTCCAAGGAAGAAAGAGGGTCTGAAAACAGAGAGAGAAGGGAGAAAGGGGCCAAGGAAAAAAGAGGGGTCTGAAAACGACGGGAGAAAGGGGCCAAGGAAGAAAGAAAACGAAGGGAGAAAGGGGCCAAGGAAAAAAGAGGGGTCTGAAAATGGAGGGAGAAAGGGTCCAAGGAAAAAAGAGGGGTCTGAAAATGGAGGGAGAAAGGGGCCAAGGAAGAAAGAGGGGTCTGAAAACGAAGGGAGAAAGGGGCTAAAGAAGAAAGAAAATGAAGGGAGAAAGGGGCCAAGGAAAAAAGAGGGGTCTGAAAACGAAGGGAGAAAGGGACCAAAGAAGAAAGAAAATGAAGGGAGAAAGGGGCCAAAGAAGAAAGAAAACGAAGGGAGAAAGGGGCCAAGGAAAAAAGAGGGGTCTGAAAATGGAGGGAGAAAGGGGCCAAGGAAGAAAGAGCGTCTGAAAATGAAGGGAGAAAGGGACCAAAGAAGAAAGAAAATGAAGGGAGAAAGGGGCCAAAGAAGAAAGAAAACGAAGGGAGAAAGGGGCCAAGGAAAAAAGAGGGGTCTGAAAATGGAGGGAGAAAGGGGCCAAGGAAGAAAGAGCGTCTGAAAATGAAGGGAGAAAGGGGCCAAGGAAAAAAGAGGGGTCTGAAAACGAAGGGAGAAAGGGGCCAAGGAAAAAAGGCGGGGTCTGAAAACGAAGGGAGAAAGGGGCCAAGGAAAAAAGAGGGGTCTGAAAATGGAGGGAGAAAGGGGCCAAGGAAGAAAGAGAGGTCTGCAAATGAAGAGAGAAGGAAAAAGGGGCCAAGGACAGAAAGAGGGGGATGAGGATGAAGGGAGAAAGAGAAGGAAGCCAGTTCTGTAGTATGGATGCAGCCTGAGTCTGCATTGAAGAAATAATGCAGTTTGACACCACTCTAACTGCCATGGCTCTGTCCTATGGACTTCTGGGATCTGCAGTTTTCTTTGTGGTACCAGAGCTCTCTGACAGAAAAGGCTAAGTATCTCATAAAACTGTACATCCCAGAATTCCATAGCCTTGAGCCAGGGCATTTAAAGTGGTGTAAAACTGCTTTAATAAATTTCTGCAATGTAGATGCAGCCAAAGTTAATGTGTTGCTTGGCCATAGGTTCTTTAACAAATAATTCTGCACAATGAGAGATAGTACCCTTGAAGATTTATCTGAAGAAGACCCAAGTTCCTTAACTTGGAGGTTATATGTGTACGTTGTGTGCCTTCAAATTGTTCCTGACTTATGGTGATCATAGGGTTTTCTTGGCAAGAGCCGCTCAGAGGCAGTTTGTCATTGCCTTCCCCTGAGGCTGAGAGTGTGTGACTTGTCCAAGTTCACCCAGTGGGTTTCATGGCAGAGTGGGGAATCAAACCCAGGTCTTCAGAGTGGCAGTCCAACACTCAAACCACTACACCACACTGACTCCTATTCCCATGTACTACCTATGAAACAATTGCAGACTTTTTTGTTGTTCTTGTGTGCCTTCAAGTCCTTTCCGAGTTATGGTGACCCTAAAGCAACCTTATCATTGGGTTTTTCTTGGCATGTTTCTTCAAATGGGGGTTGCCATTACCATTTTCTGAGGCTGAGAGTGTGTGACATGCCCAGGGTCACTTACTTGGCTGCAGATTGTACATACCCCAGAAGGCATCACCTAGTAGTATATTGGCAGTCCTTCCCGCCCAACACTTCCTCATTTCCCCCCAAACATCTCATAGCTGGGAGATGGAAATAATTTTTGAAGCAGCATTTAAATCTGGACTATTTTTAAAAAAGCAAGGTCCAAAACACACTGCAGAAATAAATGCCAGGGAACATGGGAGCTGTAGTTTGTTGTGTTTATAAGTGACAGTTTTCCTGCTAAGTACCTGCATGTCATAAGCATTTGAATTAAAATTACCATATTGAAATCAAATCTAATTTTTAAATTTTTTTATTTGGTGTGTGTTGGAAAGAGGGGTCATCTTATACGGTGAGTATATCCCAAACTCTATATTTTAACTGGAAAAGTTGGGGGTCATCTTATACGCCCAGTCATCTTATACGCTGGAAAATATGGTATATGCTGGAAAAGGTAAGTTTGCATGGCCAAGCAGGGAATCAAACCCTGATCTCCAGAGTCATAGTCTGGTGCTCAAACTACTGCACCATTGTTTCCCAAACTTTGGTCCTCCAGGTGTTTTGGGATTCAAAACCCTAACCAATTTGGCCAACCATCAGGAAATTTGGAAATTAAAGTCCAAAACGTCTGGAGGACCAATGTTTGGGAACTATACTATGCCGCCTGTAAAAATAGCAAGAAGTTAATGTGATTCTAGGTTTCATCAATTGATGTACATGGGGATTAGGGGACAGGACTCTCATGCAAGTGGAAACAACACAAATAAACAAATACTACTTTTTAACCTGAGTGTTTTCTCTAGTAATCTCTAGAACCTCCAGTGCAACTCTATGGTCAATTTCGAGCAGAATTTCTCTGGAAGACCTAGGGTTTCCTAAAGAGAATATATTAATCAAATCTGCAAATAATCAAAGGCACAAAAGTCAAGGCCGCAGATGTGGAGGGCTGACTGTATAGTATTCATATCATTTAACAAGGTACTCTGATTTGATGAGATCTCTCTAGCTGGAATACCACATCTTGTTCTGACTAGGCACCACCATTTAAGAAGGACATTGACAAGCTGAAATATGTCCACAGTAGATGACCAAATTATGAAGAAATAGAAACCCAGGTCTATGAGATGGTTGAAGGCAATGGAAGGACTGTCAGAGGGGAAGATGGAACTGGCTTGTTTTCTGTTGCTACAGAGGATAAAATCCAAACCAAGGGATTGGATTTTTGATATACTTTTTTATGGTAAGAGCTGTTCACAACGAAATGGATTATCTCAGGAGGTACTAGATTCTCAGTCATTGGAAGTTTCTAAACAGAGTTTGGATGGCCATCTGCCAGTGATACTTAAACTGAGGGTTTCTGAATTGACAGAAGCATAAAATCCAGATGGGCCCCAGGTTTCCAGATTTGCAGTGACCCTGGACTTGTCTACACTATTTCGACAGACTTCAAGGCAAATAGCAGCAAATTCAGCTTCAGTGCCCATATGTCCCCTCATTATTACCACCTTAAAAAAAAGCTGTTAAGATGGATCTCTTCCGGCAGGCCTTTCCTGAGTAGACAACCAGTCACCGAAAATAGTTGTGCCCGTTACACCCCTGACTTCTGTCAAAGCTATTTTAATTTATTTGTTACTTGTTTGTTATTTTAAAGTATGTTTTAAACTATGACTGTTTAATTGTATTTTGGGGGGGGATGGGCTGTTGGGAGATGGGAATGTATTTTTTAGCCTGTAAGCCACCCCGGTTGTGTTACACAGAGAGGCAGGATATAAATAAATAAATAAATAAATAAATAAATAAATAAATGTTGTTGTTGTTGTTAAGTTGCTTTGTTGTTAAATGGCAGCCCACAAGCTAGTTCCCACAAATAATTTTCAGCCACATGTTTGTGGCTGCTTCACTTAATTCTCCCCCAGTCTGTCAAACATATTAACATACATATTTGCACCCTGGACCAGGACATTCCTCTGCCTCCTTTTTTTTTTAAACCACAGGAGGATTGATCTTCAGCCATTGCTAAAGCTAAGCCAGCAGTTAATCAGAGGTGCACAGATACAGGTATAAATATCTATCAAGTAGATACAGTACACTGGTACCCAGTTATGTGCACCAATATGGCACCCTTTTAAAATGGCATGTGAACTGCTCAAACTTCCCATCTCTTAACTTTCTGGCAGGAATGGTCTTGTGACTGCTGGATGCTTTCTATTTTCTAATACCAAGAAAATCTAGAGAAAATCCAGATTCTTTTTCTGAGCATTAAAGCCCTCAGGTGCCTAAAAACCCTGCACCCTCCATGAATTGGTCAGACCCCCATGTGTCTGGATTGCTACCAATTTAGAGTGAGGGATTTTTTTAATAATGTAGACAACCCCTTATATCTCTGCAGCTGAAGGTGCTGGAGCACATGTGGTGATCCGTTATGCACTGCTACATCATGGTATCTGGAGTAATCTTGAACCTTGTGCTCTATGGCTCTAAGGCATCATTTGGTCCATATAGCACTTAGTGGGACTGTTTCTAGTAAGGGCACACCAGGCTTTAAAGTGCAGTTTTGGCTTAAATGAGGCTGGTTACTTTTTTGAGATGGCGAAGTAATTTTCCTAAAACAAAGCTCCAAAGATAAGAAAATAAGTTTTTAAAAAGTCTCCTCTTAATCACCAGTTTAAAAGCTATTTAGAAGCAGCTGGTGTTTGTTTATGGAGAAGAAATGGTCTCCACCAATTAAATACAGATGTAAATGTGCTAATTAAAGGGGAGAGTGCATACTTGGGTGTTTTGAGATACACATCTTTACTGTAGCTATGCCATGGGAATTACAACAGGAGATGTACTTAATGTGCCCCAGAGCTACTATAGGAAAATCCAGTAGCTGTCCAGAACTTGCTGTTGGGAGTCCTTAATACATTTTATTAAAGACAATTCCAGGCTATGCTGCTGCATCTGTGAGTAAAGGAATGTTAAGGTATGAAAAGCTGTCCGGGAATTATGAACAGAAGCACAGAGTGTGTATCTCCCAGACTTACACAGGTGTAATCCACGTGAATGACATGGAAGAAAGAAAGAAAAAACATTGAAACGAGGCTAAAGTATTTGGCCTAGATATTTTTGACATTGTGCAGGGGCTGGGGTGAAAAATACTTTCCTAAGAATGAGAAAGAATAACTTTTTGGAGAGGGAAAAGCAAAATTCCTAACATTTTTCATGGAGAAAGGGGTGTCTGTTTTAAGTAAGAGGTACCTTATCTCCCTATCTTTCCCCTTTCTTTTTAAGGACAATGGCTGGCATTGAGTTAGCAAGCTATGACAGTAGAAGTCCAACCAGTGGCATCACTAAGTTTGATGTCACTTGGTGCAGTAACTTATGGTGTCACCCCCCCCCCCCCCCCATTGACCTCCTCCCATACTACACCATACAGAATCCTTAGTAATGTGTTTTGTACTAATGTTACTCATTAATCCTAATTCTTGCATGTTACAGAGTGTGATGGTAATAGTTATGACATAAACGACTAGCAAAATTAAAACTATACCTTTAAATTACAATATCATACGCACAGCCTAAATGCATTTACATATACATATATGTAGTTTCATGTGATTGAAGCGAAAATTTGGTAAAATGTTTTAAAGGAAACTGAAAATTTAAAAAACATTTTGAAAAGTTTAATTTTTTTTAAATTAAAATTTTAAAATTCAAAAACTAGGGCTTCTCCTTTTTCCTCCCACTAAGGCTCACCCCACTCACACCATTGTTTCAGTATTTTAAAGGGACACCACCCATTTTTTCCAAAAGGCAGATGTTTGAGAAGTAGTGGTGTCACCCCTCCTTTAGGGTGTCACTTGGTACACTCTTCACCCCATCCCAATGCACCCCCCTAGTGAAACCTCTGGGTCCAACCTATGTTGTCATAACTCCTTCTTTGGCTATGGCTGAGGCCAGAATTCTTCACCAACAATATGTTACAATGAGCAAAATCACCCCACAAGCCTGCCTTTTAAGTGATGCAGCTCCCCCAACACAGCCAGTTCAATGTTGTTGGGCAGTTGAGGGATCAATGGAAAGGCATCCAGCTATTTTCCTGGTTATTGTTTTTGATGTTCTCATTTGCTGATCCCCTTGGTCTCCTATAACATGGAAATGACTGTGTTGGTGGTGTGGGGCCTGTGGCTCTTAAAAGGTAGGTTGGGGGGGGGGGCAGCACTGGTGGGAAATGTAGCTACATGCCAGACATATGTCTCCTGTTGAAGGATTTCAGCCATTGATTTGCAGTGATGACAGCCATTCCCCCTCCCTCAAGAATTTAGAATAATTCTCAGGGGCACTCTGTCCCCAAGAACTCTACCCAGATGTCTCTGGCTAGCCAGGCTACCACTTATAGTAGTGGTGGCAACACTGTTGTTGTTTTTAAAGAGAAACAAAGAAATATGGGAAAAGAGAATAAAAGCATCCTGGCTACTTCATATTTAAGGAACAAGCCCCTGTGAAAGCTCTCTGAATTTAGCTCCCTCCCCAGGTTTCAGAATATTGCCCTCCACACTTTTGTAGGGGACATATGACCTCAGAAAAGCAATGCACCTCTCTCGATAGCATTAAGCACATCTCACACTAGCTTTAATATATACCTGGTGTAGTCCAGCTTGTGCTCAAGATGCAAATATTGGCTATGAAGAGATGAGATAAGTGTCCCATGAAAAAAAATACCTTAAAGGACAGAAAGAGCTATCCTTGGAACCTCATCAGATAGAAGAGTGCCAGTAAAGAACTCATGTCCACCCCATTTCAATGTTATCACAAGAGCCTGTGATCCTAATTCCAATCATAAACTCAGCACCATCCCAAGACATTTCACTATCTAAGATAAAGGTCAAGATGGTGCCTCTGACTACATGAACAGAAGTTGGCAACTGAATTTTACATCAGTACTGGCAACCAAAGGAATATTCTTCAGTGTATCTGAGGGCAGCAGTCCAACTTAGGGATATAGCATAGGCCATCTGGCATGCATAACTCTGTCATCCAGCACATTGCTTCTGCTGTCCATCCACCTCCAACATCTGCTCCACAAGATGGTTGCTACACTCTTTATAATGAGAGGGCCAGCTGGCTCAGTATTGGCCTAAAATGCATCAACTGCTATTGAATGTTAAGTAGTACTAAATTACTTTGTGGTAGGAATGGGCAATTTCTAGAGGTTCGGGGCAGCATTGGACATTCTAAACCCACCCAGGAATCACATACCTACCTGTTGTTTCTTGGCAAACTCTGGTAGTATGAGAACAATGGCCAGAAAAGCACCTTGCCTTGAAACTAGGTACACAGAAAACCTGTGCCTTGATTTTAGTCTGAACTATACTGCTGAAGGACTTCTGGGATTACAATGAGAATGAAAAAGATTTGTGCTCCACATATGCCTTGGGTTTTGTTTTTTTAATTGCCACCTTAGCCTACTTAAAATTCAGCAGTGTGGTGATAAATTTAGTAGTAGAGAATGGCAAGGGCTGCAAAAACATGGTGGATCTGGGGACCACCCCTAAGTGAGAGGCTTATCCAAGATGTTGATATTCCATTATTCCCTTGTGATATACATGTTCATTTAGGCATTAGAAATGTGGAGAATTGTGGGGATCTTGACTTATATCTCACCACTGCCACCAAATGTGGGGGTTTTAAGCTTATATCCCACCTCTGCCTACATTAGTTGTGTGGGTTTTCTACCTTCTATCCCATTTGTGTATACAACAGGTGTGGATCCCCCCCCCAAGACAATAACACCAGTGCCACCAACTATGAGGATTCCTCTCAGGCAAGCCCATCACTGTGGCCAAATGTGGTTTGTTTGTTTTTTACTCTTAAGTCACCCAAGGTGAAGCCTTCAGCAGTGTTCACTGAAAACCCTTAGCGTGTGAGAACTTTTCCTGATCCCCACTGCTACCACATTTAAGGACCTTCTCCTGTTCTCCTTGTGTGACTCCAACTGTGGGGGTCAGCTGAGATATTCCTGTGAGGATTTACACTACTTTTATTCCCAACAGGGATGAAACACCACCCTTCAGTGCTGCCATATGTCTGACATCAAGGTCTCAGAGTAGTAGTGATTCCAGAAGCCAAAAGTGTATAAAGGAAAAGGAAAACGCTGCTTTTGTTTTGCAACTGCTGTTAAAAAGAGCAGTCTTTTGCAATGAAGAAGTGTCCATCTTGCCAGTCTTTCTTTCTTTAGCTAATACTTTTTTAAGGGGTGGATTGGTTTTGGGGCCTTTTTGGAGTTATATTGTTTGTAATTTTAAATTGTTGTTAGCAAACAACAGATTATTTATATGGTATATAACATTTAAAGCACCATATTCTGTCCTCTCAGGCTAAATCAGATTCAATTCATCTCACTCCAATTCTAGTGTAACTCAAGCCCCTCTCAAGCACTTTTTCTTGCTGCACTCATCTCATACCTCAGGCTAAAACTAGCCTTCACTCAAACTGAACTTCCATCTGTCATTCTCTAACTGCCTCATGGAAATCTCCTGAAATATTCCACAAATCAGCATTCACTTCAACACCCCATTCTCTCTTCCCTCCAAACAGCCATTTTCCTCACACAATGAATCAAGCAACATTTTTATTTACAAACCCATGACATCACAAGGATCATAGGATGTCACTGTCTATGCTACAAAAGAATGGGCTGATAACAGGTTTTGAGCAGCATTTGGGCAAGGAACCCCTTTTGCTTTTTTGAAACTGCCGGAATAAAGAAAGGATTGTTTTGATGCCAGAACATTTCAGAAATCTATACCTGTGCCTATGATAATGATGATGATTGATGAATAAAGGTGATAGGAGCTCTGGGAGTAATTCCAAACAGACTAACAAACCATCTGAAAGAAATCACCATAGCTTGAATCACAATAGCACAATTACGAAAGGTGATAGTGTTGGAACAGGGTAAAATAATAATAATAATAATAATAATAATAATAATAATAATAATAATAATATTTGTATGCCACCTTTCTCCCAAAAAGGGACCCAAGGTGGCTCTCAATATAAAAACACATTATTATTTTTTTAAAAAACAATCAAAACAACCTAATTAAAACACTACAAAGTTAACATTTACAACATACAAAAGTTAAAAACATAATCTAAAACAACAACCGCCCAATAAAACCAGGGCTGCATGATTTTAAAAAGCTTGCTGGAATAAAAATGTTTTTGCTTGCCAGCGAAAGCCAGCAGGGATGGGGCCAGTCTAGCCTCCCATGGAAGGGAGTTCCAGAGGGTGGGAACAGCCATAGAGAAGGCTCTCTCTCGTGTCCTCACCAAGCGAGCCTGGGATTGTGGTGGGACTGAGAGAAAGCCTTCTCCTCGGGATCTTTAGGGCTCTAGCTGATTCGTATGGGGACATATCCAATGATATCTCATTGATTCCTAGATTTTTGGATATAATCTAAATCATAGATGGTTCAAACCTCTAGTCAGTAACACCTGGTACATCATGATGCTGAGAATAATGATAATAACAGCAGCAGCAGCAACAATGCTTTTGAGTGTGGCGTAGCTTCATAAAATATAATCGTTAATGGGTGTCATAAGAAAATATTATTTGTTACATTTAAAAAGAAGGAAAGAGGAAACATCAGAAGGTGAGAGCTATCTATCATTAGGGTTAATGCTGAAGTTTGTTTCAGTTTGGAAGAGAGCAGATTTTCAGACCTGAAAAAGATGTTGCAGTATTTTGTACTACAAAGGTAAAATTTGACTTTATGCTTGTTAAGCAAAAAGAGAGAGAGAAATGAACTAAGGTTGCTGTATGGAGCAGATTTTTGGGACTTCATTCTCATACATTGGATATAATAAGCAAAAAATATTACGAACCAGCACATATCTAAGCTGTTCTGAGGAGAGAAAGGTGGCAGGCTAACAGCTAAAAGGTGAGAATAAGGTGAAAATTTGTTCTTTACTTGCTCTTTACATTCAATTGGGAAGGTTCTTTAGGTTATATTTTAGCAATGTGGTTGATTTACAGTGCTTTTTAGCTTTATCATAGTTTTTGATATTAACTCTTCATGGTCTGTGATGCATTCTGCTTTGGATCTTGTTTTTACAAAAAGAATGAAGTTTCTCAATCTTATGCTTCCAATTCTGTAGATTATTTAATTCCTGTGTCTGGGGCCATGTATAGTGTCCATGTATAGTGCATGTTTAGTAGCCTAAAATATGTATTCCAGTGAAAAAACACAGTTGAATAAGTTTCTTGATATTGGGCCAAATTTCAAATAATTTTTATTTCTCCTGTTTCCTACTTTTGCACTCCAGTATAATTAATAACACTGTGTGTCAAGTTTCTTCTGCATGCCAACACAAAATATTTCTTTTTCTATCTTTGTAGTTGGAACATAAACTTGGATTATAGTTACAGTGATAGGTTTTTCATGAAGTCTTATTAACATAATTTGGTCACACTTTGAGATATAACCCTTGACTGCTTTTGCTATGTCTCATCGCATTCTTAATCCCTCTCTGTTTCTTCTTAGATTGTCTTTTCCAAAATAAAGCACTATCTAATTATCTGATTGAAATGTCTCATTCCTGTCCACTTTACCTTGGTTACCTCACATATTACAATGTTTCTATATTCCATTTCTTATTTTACAATTTCAAGCTTCCCTTGATGCATTATTTTCTCTTTCCATGTGCCCTTTGTATCCATTGTGCAGTTTCAGACTTTCCTTTGTCATCTGAGCATGTCAGCAGCTGTATATCCATTTGGCTTAAGCCCAGTTGTGCCATTAGACACGATACTATTTTGATTTATGCTTTGCAATAATTTGTTACATTACTAAATAATTTATTTCCATATTACTGATGGGGAGGTTGCTATGAAGGGATGGTTTTGTTTAGGCAGAGGTGGGACTCATGTGACCCTCCAGTTGTTGTTGTACTGCAACCCCCAGCTTTCCTCAACATTGGCTCTGCTAGCAAGGGCTGTTGGGATTTACAATCCAATAACATCTGGAAAGCTTCACAAATCCTGTTCCTGTGTTAAGGCTTCTGAGTGCATTTAAAATAAAAATGTGCTCAGATTTTAAACCAGAGAGCTTCTGCTTCACTGTTGTTTCTAGTTAAAGTTATCTCTAAAAAAGAGTCAGAAAAGTCACTTTTTTGGACAATTCCTGCAGTCTTCAACCAGCATAGCTAGTGGCCATGTTAGCAGGGGGATTCTGGGAGCTGTCATTTACACACACACACACACACACACAAAACTTTTCTAAGCTCTGTTTTAACAATATGTGTTACGATGCTATTGAGTGAAAAGTGTGTCAGCAAAGGCATTTACCAGTTGCTTGGGAAAATAGGTCAGTGGCTACAAATGGGAAAGTCTGTTTCTTCTCTGCTTCTTTCTTGAAAATGAAGCTGGGTTTTCCCATCCCTTGTCTTCTTCATCTTCACATTACAAATGTCTGCTTTCTCCCTTTAGGAGAAGAGAAAGAATCACTTGGAAGTCAGGGAGAGGCAGGGGATGATTTCAAGGTTATACTTGGCAGTGATCGATGGGAAAGTCAAACAGACAAGAGGCAAACATTATATCATGGGTCCCATTACTGGGAAGCAAGAAATAGTTCTGTGTATTAAAGGACCTGATATATTTGGCAGGCTCTCTCAAATAAGGGCATCCTTAGTCCTGGCTTCCAATAGGTATGCATAAAAATGTGGCTGTCAAGGTGACAGTCAGGAAAGAAGTTCCTGGCTATGGAATAAAAGAGTCCTGGAATGGAATCAGCCACTTGGCTAGTAATCCATTATGCAACTCATTGTCCCCCAATTCTATTATTCTGAAAAGCTGTTTGCTTTTAGACCCTCTTTCCTGCCTTCCCCATGAACATATCTGTATGGTTGTCACTCAGATAAATGGCACCCCAGACAAGGAACACCATTGTCCTACTCCTGCCAGTAGTCAGTTCTGCAGCACTGCCAAATTGTTTGGTGTAACCAGGCTAGCAAACCCTGACAGCGTGGGCCCAATTTTTTCACATCCTTTCCCAGCTATGTCCATGAAAAGGAATTAGAGATACCTGCATACCCTCTGACTTTCTGATTTGGCAGAGAAGTTAAGCAGGTCAGCCTTGACTAATACTTGGATGGGAGATCACCAATGAATACCAATGAATAGGCTATATTTCAGAGAAAGGGACTGGCAAAACCACCTCTGAATATTCCTTGTCTTAAAAAAAAACCTGTGACATTCATGGGATTGCCATATGTCAACAGGTGACTTGAAGGCACAAACACAAACAGTCCTGATTAATACTCAGTTGTCCTACTTTTTCAGCTGCTTTTTAAATGTCTCAGTTTTTCTCCCCTCCTCCCACTTTCTTCCTTTCTCCTCAGCTTACTTCCATTGTGCAAACTGAGTTCAAATACTTTGCACTCAAGTAACTCAGCAGGGGGAGAAAACAAGAAGAGGTGGAATCTTGCCCTTCCCGTTAAGCTGAGGCAAAAGCAAACACTTGAAGCCTCTTCTAGCTTGTGTATCCTCATTAATAACTTTTGCCATCTTGACCACATTCTATTGTTGCTTAGGCACATGTGTCCCAGTTTTCAGTTATGAGATGATACAAATATGCTTGTCTATAATTTGCTGCTTTGCTGCCCATTGTCTCTTGGTAGGATCCCACTGAAGTTTCACAGGTCTCCCCTCCCTCCCAGTGGAGGGAGAGAGGTAAAATTTAGACCACAGACTGAATGGTCTTCTAGCCACCACCATTGTTTAACTCAATGGACAAGGAAAAACTACTACAATTAATTGACTCCAGCTCACAAGAGAGAAAACACTGTGTTTTTGCTTGGTAAACAAACATGCACTTTTTTGGACTCTCCCTCCCAGAATGCTCTACTGAGTATGAGCAACTTGACTCTCTTAAGATTCCTGTTAGGAAAACAGATGTTTCTTTCCATTGTGGCATGTTTTGCCAATTCACTGTACTTACCATTAAGATTTCAAAAATATCTGAGTGGCTGATTAAGCTTTGTGACTCTGTCAACATGTTAAAATCAATTTGATTTGATTACTTTGGGTTAATTTAAAACCTTTATTTCTGTTAACATGGTATTGTCCCTTAAAATAAGAATGATATCATTAGGATGAGCTCATTGGGAGTCTGACACTGAGGGCCATCAGTATGCTAATGAAACTCAGCTCTGTTTTTCCTTTTAGTTGAAGTTAGCTGGGACAGTGTTGGACCTGGATGTTGTAATGGGCTGGAGAAGGGCCAATAAACTAAAGGTGAATCTTGATAAAATGGAGGAATCTATGGATTGGTGGATTTGTCCTTGATGAGATTGCATGCCTCCTGGCCTTGCAGATGCATAGTTTGGGTGTATTCCTGGATCTCATGATTGGAATGTAGTAATAGAAGGATATAACCTTTTAAAGAGAAATAGGCTAAACAGGAAAGGAGGAGGAATAGCATTATATGTCTGGGATATTTACACCAGCGAAGAAGTCCAGGACTTAAGAACAACAAAAAAGGGCTTTTGGGGTATGTCTGTAGCAAAAGAAGAAGAAGGAAAATGGTAGGGTCATTGTGCAGAGAAGATGGCAAAATGCTAACAGGGGACAGAGAAAAGGCAGAAATACTCAACACCTTCTGTGCCTCAGTCTTCTCAGAAAAAGAAAAGGGTGCTTAACCTGAGGAAAATGGAGCAGAGGATGCAAAAAGGGAAATGCAGCACAGAATAAGTAAAGAGGTAGTACCTCGTTAATCAAAATGAATATAATAAGTTTATCGCACGGTGTTCTCCTAACGTACTGGGTAAGTAATGTGAACGGAACAGAACAAATTTTATTGCACAGTATGATCCTCATCGAGTTCCCATTCTGTGCTCTGACAGTCCCTAGCCCGTTCCAGCAGGAGAACTGTAAAAATGCATCCTCAGCCAACAAGAACACTTACAGACAGTTCCAGATGATGTGTGTGTAATAATCCTATCCAGTCTCAATCCATCCTCGTGTTCTGATTGGCTAAAACAACTCCCTCCCATCCTAGAATGTCCACAAACCCAACTTTTGTTCTGGTGTTGACTCATGGGGTGGGGTGGGGTGGGGTGCCACAATTAATTTAATTTTTTTTTTAATTTTTATAAACGGAATTGTGTCATGTTTACAAGAAAACAACAACAACAATGAATGCTCGCAACCTAAACCTCTTGGTAGCATTCTTTCGAAGGCAGACATAGGGTTTTTTGCCACATTATAATTTTTTATTTTTACATACAACCTCACCACAACAGTACACTTGCACCAAAGAAGGAAGGCTGGGAAATGACCTGAGTGCCAGAACCGGTACAACAGTAAATGCAGTGTGATAATATGTGTTCCCATAACATTATCATCATGTTATCACTAGTCTAATGCAGTAACACCCGTTCCCATATCATTATGTTTCAAGGACTCAGTGGGAATGTTACAGATACTGGTGCAATAAACATATAAGTCTCCAGGACTAGATGAACAGCATCCAAGGGTATTAAAAGAATTGACGAATGTAGTATCAGAGCCATTGGCAATAATCTTTGAGAACTCCTGGAGAACAGGAGAAGTCCCAACAGACTGGAGAAGGGCAAACGTTGTCCCCATCTTCAGAAAGGGAACAAAAAGAGGATCCCAATAATTATCATCCAGTTGGTCTGACATCAATACCAGGAGCAGATCATTAAACAGAGTTTGTGAACATTTAGAAGGGAATGCCATAAATCACAAAAAGTCAACAAGGGTTTCAAAGAAACAAGTCATGACAGACAAATCTGATCTCTCTTTTTTAAATAGAATTACCAGCTTGGTAAATGAAGGGAAGGCTGTGGATATAGCATATCTTGATTTCAGTAAGGCCTTTGACAAGATTCCCCATGACATTCTGGCAAACAAGCTAGTAAAATGCCGGCTAGACATGGTAACTGTTACATGGATTTGTAATTGGTTGACCAGCCAAACCCAAAGGGTACCCAACGATGGCTCCCTTTCATCCTGGAGAGAAGTGACCAGTGGGGTGCCACAGGGTTCTGTCCTGGGCCCAGTACTATTCAACATCTTTATCAATGTCTTGGATAGTGGGCATGCTTCTCAAATTTGCAGATGACACCAAATTAGGAGGAATAGCTAATACCCTAAAGGACAGGATGAAAATTCAAAATGACTTAATATAGAAAGCTGGGGCAAAGGTAACAAAATGAATTTCAACACAGAGAAATGTAAGGTACTGCACTTAGGGTGGAAAAATGAAATGCATAGATATAGGATTGGGGACACCTGGCTTAATGAGACTATGTGTGAAAGGAATCGAGGAGTCTTAGTGGACCACAAGTTGAACATGAGTCAACAGTGTGATGTGGCAGCTAAAAAGGCCACTGCGATTTTAGGCTGCATCAATAGAAATATAATGTCTAGATCAAGGGAAGTAATAGTGCCACTGTATTCTGCTTTGGTTGGGCCCCACCTGGACTACTGTGTCCAGTTCTGGGCACCACAATTCAAAAAGAATGTTGAGAAACTGGAACATGTCCAAAGGAGGGCAACTAAAGGACTGAGACCACAGACTCCAAGTGCACGAATGAGGAGGGACAAGTGTATACCTTTAATTAAAACATCATACACAAAGCCTAAGCGTATTTACATGTACATAGTTTCATGAGATTAAAGCAGAAATTTGGTAAGATGCGATGTTTTTAAAGAAAATTTATATATATATATATATATATATATATATATATATACACACACATATATATATATATTTAAAAAATTAAAAATTAAATTACAAAAATAAATTTAAAATTTAACCGGGCCGCTTCTCCCACTGAAATTTTGCTCCACTAACACCATCTCTTCAGTGTGTTAAAAGAAACACTGGCGAATACCACAATCTGTTTCTGTTAAAAGACAGATATTTGGGGAGTGGTGGTATCACCCCGCTTAGAGTGTCACTGCATCCCCTGCACCCCCTAGAGACACCCTGAAGAGAGGGACATATCTGCTGTGGCTTCCTAGTTGTTGAATGGCCTCCCTTTGGAAGCCCAACTGATGATGAGGATTTGGTACCATCATGGCACCCTGTTAAAACATGACTTTTTTGGCAAAGATTTTGTGGCTGGGATTCACAGATCCCTTGGCCTGGTCCCCCTTTTCCAGGCTTTAGGGCAAGGGGAAGAGAGAACTGCCCTGAAAATGAACATTTTTAAAAATTGCACATAGCTGGCTTCTTTTGTCACAGGTAGCTTTGGAGAAGCTCCTGTAGACTTTCTAAAGTCCTCATCACTTTCTCCCTACCTGTGTCTCATTTCTTAGGAGATTATCGCATTTACTTTTTTGCCCGATCCAGGCATGGGATGGGATCAGACTGCAACAGGGGAAAACGGGTTTTATAGCACACAAAATTGCTGCTGCACTGCCTGCAATCACCACACATTCCCCCTCCCCTGCACTTATCTGGCTGATTTTGATGGTATGGAAAGATTCTGTATTACCAAAATAGGCCAGCCAAGCACTGCTCAGGGATGAGTGATAGTCTGATGGCATTGCAGCAGCAATTTTGTGTGTGATAAAACCCATTTCCCCCCATTGTAGCCCGATCTTGTCCCATGCCCAAATTGGGCAAGAAAGTAAATGCAATAATCTTCTTAAACTGATGCCATTTATTTGAATGGCATGCTAGCAGCATCTATGGCTGATGCTTAATATATCACATTTAATGAAATCACAAGGCTCTGCTCCCTGTGAAATCATCAGGCCTTGTGCATAGGTATCTGGTTTTGACCATGAAATCTCTGCACCTGGAAATCTACTGACCTGGAAATCTTCTTTGGGGCCTAATTAATTTGATGTAATCCAAATCTAAAAATTGGCCACAGTTTTAATTTTGAACCTTTTAACACTGTTTTAATTTGTTAATTTGTTGAATATATTTTAACCTCTTTCAATTATTTTTGTGGGTTTAAATTGCACTGCCCTGACTTAGGAAAAATACTATGCATGTTTTAATAAATAAAAAATAAGAATTAAATGAGAGATGTTGAATAAAAATCTGGGAAAAGTGAGGGAAAATGCAGATTCACGGGCAGCTGGGTTTGAGAATTTTCCTGAAACTTTGGCAATTTTTAAAAAATCTGCTGACTTGTTGAATAACCCATGTTCTCTAATTGCCCCCTCTGTAGCTCACTGTCCCAAATATCATTTTGCCTCATCTGCAAATGAGAGCTCATTCCCACTTACATTTAACCTGGTTTGCCATTTGCTTTCACTCCGGGTTGGTTAATTGAATACAGTCGATGCATCGTTCCCACTATGGAAATGGGTCTTTTTTTTATTCGCTTCTTTTTTGTCATTATTGTTGTTCCCACTAGTTTGTGCCCTTTCAAAATACCTGTCCATCATCTACACATCGTTGGTGATGCAACCGGCAACACATTCAAGAAAACACAGGAGGGAGTCATGGGTGCCATGGCCAGATTTCTCCCATGGGATGTATGCAGCCATGGGTGTCATATGGAGGACTCTCCCCTGGGATGCATACAATTTTTTTTTTTTAATGACAGTATATGCACTCCATTGTTTTTGCAATTACTTGTCTTGCTGAACCGCAGTCGCTCTGCTCACCTGGCTCACCACCTACAAGTAACTGAAAGTACTTGCAAATACAATGGAGTGCATATACTGTCATAATGCACCCATAGGTCACACCACAAAGCACTGAGGCAGTGCTGAGAAGGGGGGAAATGGTGGATTTCCCCAAAAACTGGTGAGGGATGTGCCAATCCTCTGCCACAGTAATCCCTCCTTTTCAGTTTGATGCGACTCATGTCTGTTGTTTCCACTTGCTGAAAATGCTTGCTAATAGCTTCTTTTAAAAAAACTAGTGTCTGAAAAGAATGATTTTTTTTGCATTTGTCTCACTTCAAAGTGAATCCAAATGATTGCAATCGCATCTGAAACCATTTCAAATGGGGATGAGGCACAATTAAAGCGATTAGCAAATTTATGTAAATCATAGTGGGAATGAGCCCTGAGTTCATGGTGTAAAAATAGCTTTCACTCAAATAACTCACTAGGAAGAAGGGGGGTTGAATGGGTAGAATCCCAGTGCAGTAGGGACCCTTCCGAGTTGGCTGAAATAAAAGCAAAGTGGTGCAGCATCTCCTAGTGTGTGTATTTTTCCTGGTTAATACCCTATGTCATCTTGATTACACTCTGATGTTGCTTGCCCATATGCATCCCAGTTTTCATCTGTGAAATCTTTGCGGTACAGTAGTTGTTACTTTATAAAGCTGAATATATTTGAATCCCCTTGGACTGGAGTGTAACATACACACTAGATGAATTAAGGGAACTTGAGTTAGCCTATACAGATTCAATACTTTCACTAGGATGTTTAGTAGCTTGCATGTTTGTGCAAACTGGTATTATTTATTTATTTTATTTTTAAAATTGTATCTATACCTCAGGCTTCAGAAATCTCAGAATGGCTTACACATTGTTAATTTAACAGTTCCCTGCCCTCAGGTTTACAATCTAAAAAGACATGATACAGAGGAGAAGAGAATGGCAATGGTCAGTTGGGATTAGACATTATATTTAAACCATCATGTTTTGCATGTGGATTTCACTGTAATTCCTGAATGGAGATATAATCCTAAAATGCACTGATTTGTGGATTAAGCCATAAGAAACAGATCACATTTACTTCATTATTACTCCACCGCTCCAATAATGCCCCAAGGTGCATAGACTCTCTTTTTTAGGATTTTTTTTTTAAAATGTCACTCAGGGTCACTAATCTGTACATGATAGCATTTTGGCATGCACATACACTGCCATCACAAAGTATCACATTTACTTGCTTGAAGAGGAAGTCTCCTCAAATTTCGTCTACGCAACAGCCTTATCTTGGATTGCAACTTTGCAGATTTCAGAGTTTACATGACTCAGCCTTGACCTGTAGGCCTTAGGTTAAGTGATATAATTCATTCCATCCTTTCTTTCCATCCATCTATCCTCCTATTCCCAGTTAATATCAGGAAATTTATAGGCCAGGAAATGGCCTAGGATCCAAAACTTACAAAATATTATGCCACCAGACAGCTGTCACAAAACAAAAATGAGAGCTGTGCTTTAATTTGGTGGAAAGATTCTATATTGAGTTCACTAATATGCCCCATAGATGTTCAGTTATCCACAGAACATTATCCACAGAATAATGTTAAATCCATATAATAGTTACAGAACACATGACTCTTAACATCTTGGCATCAAATTAGGTACCATTTAGGTAATCATCATCTGGTGTGAATGGCATTGGGGGGGAGGGAATAGCTAATAACAACAACAACAACAACAACAACAATAATAATAATAGCAGATCCAAACAGGAAGGCATGTTGTTCAAGGAAACATGATGGGAGTACTGTTGGGGATGCTTTAATACTTTCCTTCTTCCTCTGGTTCTGATTAGGGAAAGAATGTTTGCAAATGTTCATTCCCTCAGTGGGAAAGAAGAGAAAAAAGGTCAGTTGTCAGCAATTTTTTTTCACCCCTTTCAAGAACAGAAAGATTTTTTCCCCAAAAAGCAGTGGCAATGGCATCTTGTACAAAATCCACTATATTTTGTGCAAAATGTTGTTTTTGGACATGTTCCATTTTGCAACAAAGTAATTTATATGCATGTGCATTTTGCTATTTTTTTCAAAATACTTGTTGGACACAAAAATTACTATATTTTTGGGAAACGTTTCATTTTGTATATATAAAAAATAGTATTTTGCAAGGGAAAAAATCTTTTGTCCAGTTAGCGCAAAGAAATTCCCACAATGCAAAACCAAAAAAGTTTTAAAAACACACAAAAATTCATATAATCTCATCTAGTGAGGAGAAAACATTGTTTTTAAAAAAAATGTTCTTGCCTGCCAGAATGTAATAAATGAAGATTTACTTCTTAGCTCATGATGGGTTATAGTAAACTGTTTTAAAATGTAAATGTTTTATAAATAAGCCAATTAAAGTAAAATACAATTTCAAAATAAATGAACACATATGGAAAACAAAACAGTGCCCAACATATTGGAAGCAATCAATATACCTCCCCATCCACAAAAAGGGAAACACAAGAGATTGCAGCAACTATAGAACCGTAGAACTGATCTCCAATGCAAGCAAAATCATGCTCAAAACTCTGCAACATAGACTCCAACCATACATGAAGAGAGAAATCCCAGAGGTCTAAGCGGAGTTTAGGAAAGGACGAGGCACAGAGGACCACATTGCAAACATACAATAGCTAATGGAGTGCACCAGAGAATTCCAAAAGAAAATCAGCATGTGCTTTATAGACTATAGCAAAGCCTTTGACTGCATAGATCATGAAAGGCTATGGAATGCCCTTAAAGACATGGGAGTGCCAACACATCTGATAGTCCTGATGAGGAATCTGTACTCAGGACAAGAGGCTACTGTCAGAACAGAACATGGAGAAACAGAGTGGTTCCTAATTGGCAAAGGAGTCAGTAAGTCTACATCCTTTCACCCTATCTCTTGAACTTGTATGCAAAACATATTATAGGAAAAGCAGGCTTGGACACAGAAGAAGGAGGAGTGAAAATAGGAGGAAAGAATATCAACAATCTAAGGTATGCAGATGACACCATAATACTCCTGGAACACCTACTAAGCCTATTAAGGAAGTTCAAAGAAGAAAGTGCAAAGGCAGGCTTAATGTTGAACATAAAGAAAACAAAAATAATGGCCATCGAGGACCTTCACAGGTTCAACCTAGACAATGAAGAAAAATAAATTATAAAAGAATCTCCCATAGCTGAGGTCAAACATTGATAGAAATGGGGACTGCAGTCAGGAAATCAAAAGAAGACTAAGAATGGGGGGGGGGGGAGTGGCTATGAAAGAACTAAAAAAGATTCTAAAATGCAAAGATATACAACTCAGCACAAAAGTTAGAATCATACAAGCCATTATATTCCCTGTTACCATAGTATGCATGTGAGAGCTGGACAGTTAAGAAAGATGATAGGAAGAAAATCAATTCCTTTGAGATGTGGTGCTGGAGAAGAATGCCGAAGATCTCATGGACAGCCAAAAGGACAAACAAGTGGGTCATAGAGCAGATCAAGCCGGAAACCTCCCTGGAAGCCAAGATGACCAAACTGAGAATGTCATGCTTTGGACACATCATGAGAAGAGAAGACTCTTTGGAAAAAACTATAATGCTGGGGAAATTGGAGGGAAGTAGGAAGAAAGGAAGGCCACATGGCAGATGGATGGACTATATTAAGGAGGTCATGGGTATTAAGGGCTTGCAGGAATTAAGCAGAGCAGTGGAGGACAGAGGGTCTTGGAGATGTCTCATCCACCAGAATGCCATGAGTCAAGATCGACTCGAGGGTATTTAACAACAAACAACAAAATAATTTCAAAATAAATGAAAACGTTTTCAGTTAAATGCCAGAGAGAATAGACACATTTTAAAAGCCCTTTTCAAACCAGTCACAGATGGAGCCCTCTGTATATCTCTGAGGAAAGAATTCCACAGGGAAGTGGCAATGGCCCCCTATGTCCAAGCCTAGTGCAGGTCTAGAGCCTATTGTGGCTCTTTTCTTTTGCAAAACCATTCATTACAAACAGTTGCTAATTGTTTGAATGGCAATCTTATTTAATTGGGTCTACAGACATTTGAAAGATGTTGGGGATAAATCTAAAAACAAAGCTTCAGAGGTTTTCTGCTTTCTTAAGTGCTTCCTGTTTTCCCCAATGATGTGAATTTTCCTTCTGAAACTGCAAAACATCAGCAGTGCAGTATATTAAGCATTGCACCAGCACCCATCCACTAGCATTGGTTTGGATCCAGGTTACTGATGGGATCACCTCCTTCCATATAGTCCTCTGGGGAACCTTTACTTCAGTAGTTCAGAACTAAGGCTATCTCCTGAGGGGACATTTTCATCAGCCATCCCTAGATTATGGAATGACTTGTCAGGATTTAAAACATTATTAAAGACCTATTTCTTCCAGGAGGCATACCCAGTCAATTTTAAACTATGAATTTTAAACTGGTATATTTTAAATTTTATGTTGGATGATTTTAATATACCCTATGTTTATGTGATTTAATTTATGTGTTTAAATGATTTTATGTGTTTTAATCTATGTTGTACTTCACCTGAAGCCTTGGGGAATGGTGAGTAGGAAGTAAATAAATAAATAAATATTACTACAGGAGAAAGTGTGGATTGTTTGGATGATGGCAGAAAATCCAAGTCCATTCCGTTGCCCCTCCAACTGAACAGAAGGTATATCACTTCTCAAATGGCAGATGGGTGTGTGGGTTGAAGTCAGTGGAAACACCAGTCAGTTATCTCTAAGGATCAATAAGCAATCATCTTATCAAAGGATGGTCACACAGAAGCCATAACAATATTTAACTACTTCTTTGGAATCACTCTCAAAAGATTGTGGTTTGCAATGTAGGATCCATGGGGACAGGGACGGTGTTATGTATTGAGCTGGTGTCTTTGATTCTTTCCATAAATGGTTTAAGTTTAAATACTTCATTGCAAAGTATCTGCCCCCGCTCCTCCTCAGATTGTCTTTCTTAGCAGAAGGCAATTCCAGTTCTGAGAAGCTGGTTTCTTACCTGCTGATTGAAATTAACATCTGCCAGTTGGGACCTGGGGTGTTGCCAAAGAGTTAACAACAAGCGGAGACTGACATGATGCCTAGAGAGGATGTACTTGGCAAATAAATAAGAAATGCTGCTCTGTGACTGAGAATGTTCCATTGAAATCAGGATTTCCATATCACAGATGCCCATCTTGTTCTTCATTTAGTAAGATTCGTTTCTATCTTTCCATGTGCTGCTAAAACTCGTCTGCCAGTAAGGAAGCATGATGTAGAATAGACGGAACTTATATGAAAGTTAGTTCATGGTTTGACAATAAAATCATCTCATGCTGTACTATATTCAGCAGTAGCAGATGTGTTAAGAGGAGATGGTACTAAGTCTGATGGAACTTAGAGGCTGACAGAGTCTGGTGGTACCACAAGAACCTTCTTCACAGAGTGGTCATGTGGATTCTGTAACTCATGGGAATCTATTTAGTGCCATATTTATGCACTACTTAAGTAAAAATAGGGCTTCAGATCATGAAGGGCTTCTAAATACAGAGAGAGAGAGAGAGAGAGAGAGAGAGACGGCAGGTGTAATAAAATCATCAGAATAATACCAATTTGAGTGTAATGCTATAAAGCTGCTTCAACTTGAAATAACTGATTGCTCAGATGAAGAGTTGTTTATTTTATGGGTGGCCAGAGAGCAACCATCTTTTGTGAAAGTGTCCTTCATTTGGAAGGTTGTTGAATCCAATACGTTTATCACTCATCATTTCAAGACTGATCTGGGCACTGGCTGGGAATGAGATGGAATGGGCAAGAACAGGTTTTACTGCTCAGGAAAACACCGCCAATGCCACTGAGA
This sequence comes from Phrynosoma blainvillii, assembly GCA_026167975.1. NCBI lineage: Eukaryota > Metazoa > Chordata > Lepidosauria > Squamata > Phrynosomatidae > Phrynosoma > Phrynosoma blainvillii. The sequence goes on from JANUYF010000003.1 coordinate 254,107,391, forward strand.
GTCCCCAAGCCATTCCCCAGTCATTCCATGGCTGATGATTTTGAAGAACAGAAGGCTACTGTTTTTCAAAATTGGCTGCCATAGCACGGATGGGGAAAGACTTGGGGACTCCTGGCGACAATGGTGGCATTTTCCTGAGCAGTAAAACCCATTTTTGCCCATTCTGTCCTGTTCCCAGCCCATGGCCAGATTGGTCTGGAAATGATGAGCGATAAACTTACAAGTCCCTTTTAAAAATAATGAGTCATAAGGAGATCAAGAATACTGAAATGGCCTATCCATAGTTTGCATTGATTTTGCCCATCAACAGCCTTTTGACAGCCTATTGAACATATACAGGTCACCAGTCATCTGAACTAAGTCTTCTCAGCTACAGTGAATGATATCATATTTCTGTTTAAATTATAGTGATTATATTCATTATGCATCTACACATATGAACTAACAGTTGTCATCCTGGTAGTGACATACACAGGCAGATGTCAAGCTTATTCTGTGTATGTCTTTTTATTGCTGTTATGGAGGGAGGAATTCACTACCTCTCTCACACAACAACTACCACTGTTGAAGAATCACCTACCTCTTGTGGGGACTCCCCTCCACAGCCATTTAATGGAAAGTATTGGAGAAGTGTCTGGCTACGTCCTTGTAGCCAGGCAGAGAATGACAAAGACATGTTGTGTGATCTTCTGAATGTCTTCTAGAGATCCTTGACAATGACATCACTGTTGTGCATCTGACTAGAGATGCATAGTCACATGTTTTCTGATGCTTCTTGCCCAATGGCCACTAAATGGCTGTGGAGAGCTGGCTCTCTACAGAAGGGAGGTAGTACTGCAGGAGCACTGCAGGAAGAGAGATGTAGTGTAGTTTTGTCTGGTTAGAACTTTATACAAGAAGGTATCACAAAGTTTTAATTATCACCTTTAAAGAAAAATTGACAGAAAGTTTGTTTTGATTTGTAGTTGTTAAATTATCTCTATGTAGTCACCATCCAAATTCACACATATTTTCCCAGCGTTTTTTGACCCTTCGAATACTGTTATTGTAGAAGTCTGCAGATTGTGCCTTACGAGGATTTTACACCTTAGTCATTTCTGGCACAACCTGTCACAAAAATCAAGGACAGGGTGAGGTGATTTTTCTCAGCATCATGCACTTAGGGACCAATGATGACACTGACAACATTTCATCAAAATAACATAATAACTTCTGGATGATAATTATTACTTTACGATAACCCCTCATAAGGCGCAATCTGCAGACTTCTACAATATCAGGTATTCAGAGGGTCAAGAAATGCTGGGAAAAATGTGTAAATCTGGATGGTGACTATGTAGAGACAAGTTAACAGCTAAAATTAAAACAAACTTTCTGTCATTTTTTTAAAGGTGATGATTAAAACTTTACTATACCCCTTTGTACTGCATATCCTGAGGCAGGATTTTGCCAGGGTATGTAGATATGATGCAAGTCAGTGTTGCTGTTGCTCCTCTGGGAGGGATTGATTTCTTCCTTTTTGGCAATGTATAAGTGTTGACCATATTGTCTCATCAAATGCATCTGTTAGTTTTATCTTTACAAAGAAAGCTCCTGCTATAAGGCATTTGAAGGTCTGTGCCACAATATTGTGCCACACATTTCCTAACATGAAAAAAGCATAGAAGTAAACTGATTTGAGTGAATTTCCACAAGTGATACAAGAGGAAAGGATGGGTTTTCTCAAGCTTTATAAACATGGTTTATCTCTCTGTCTTGGTTCTCAGTATATATAATTAACAAATTTGAAAACCAACAAGATCACATATTTTAAAGGCAGCTTGGAAGAAAGGAAGTTACTCTGCACTGGCTCTTTTGAAAGACTAGGTACAGAGAGTAAAAATTAAATCAAATATGAAAGTACACATGTTGATATGAAATATAATTGTGTGAAAGGTGGGGAGTCCACTGATCATTCAGTTCAGTTCAGGCATTCACTGTTGCTTAGATGACTGCTCCTTCTGACTTCTCAAGAGCTCTCTCTGTGCAGAAGTTTGGATGAACTGCTGCTGTTCTATTCTGGGCCAATGCCTTTGACAGAAAAAAGAAGAAAAAAGATTATTAACACAGAAGCCTTTTTCTACACTGATGATGAATTGCCTCCTACTGAAAGAGAATGGCAAAGTATACTTCAGCAAATTGTTTCCTCCCATTACACGCAAATTCTGAACTATTAGAAAAATGATGCAAGAGGAATGGTTTCCAACAAGGCCTTGTAGGCAATGTGGAGTCAGTGTTGCACAATGAAATTGGATGGGAGAGACCAGTCTTCCCTAATCTACTGCCATTCAGATGTACTGGAATACAATTTCCATCACCCCACCCTACAAAGCTGGTGACTATGGGAGTTGTAATCCAGCATATCTATAGGGCACTAAGTTGAGAAAGGCTGTGTTTGACCAAGATTTAAAGTGTCACCTAGGCACGAAACCTGCAGGATAGCCTTGAGTAAACCAACACTACACATCCTGACTTACACAAGGGAGTTCTAAAAAGGCTAATGACAGGCAACAAAAAAGTAGATTGGATGCTGAGTACTGGAGGCGTTGTCGCTCATAAATGCTTAAAATTTAAATACCTAGCATCATGCACCTGCTGCTGTCAAATTCTTTGAGTGATGCAGAAGTCTCTCATTAGAGCATAATATTACAGACATAATAATACCTGTTCTAATTCACCACCACCTCAAGGAAGCACTTTATCTATGAATAGAAGTGCTGGTTCCATAAAAATGCTCCTCATTCCAGTCAAATAGACTGCTATTTGGCCACATGTGATTTGGAGGAATTTGAGCCTTTTGTGCCCCCCTCATCTGAACAACTCCATAAACTCCTCTGAAAATGGATTCATGGTTTTTACAAGCATGCACATTATTGAACATGTGGTTGTCCATTCACTTGGCATGGATTCACATGGCTACACGTTTTCATCAGAGGAAGGGCAAATACTTGCGAATTTGCAAAGGAAAGTGAAGACAATTAAGTGTCGATGTAAATGTGTGAAAATCCGCAGCAATTCACATAATACATATACATGTAGATGGGCCCACAGGCACATTTAACAGTTGTGTAGCAACTCAACAGTTACCAATATTTGAATAACACTCTCTCTTCCCCTTGAATCACTGGAGTACTAACAGGACAGGAAAGAGGTGGCTATATTTCTAAAACATCTGCTTTGAGTCTGAAAATCAAAAAGCTCTTTGCCCACCATAGCAACATGTTTTTTTCTATGAACACCTGCATAATGATTGACTGAATGAAGTTTTAAAAATAACATGAAATTGCATAGCATGTTTATCTAGCTAATACACAAGTTCTTGCTGTTGTTGCTTTCCACGCTCCCTATGTAGCCTCTCCTTTGCCTCTTCCTGGCCTAACTTCTGGAGGAAATGGGGTGGACTAAATCCAGTTTAGGCCCACAGTTTGGTTCATGCACTTAAGCATCAATTAGTGCTTACACAGAATCAAATGAGAGCAAACATTAGACTAGTTACAGGCATCTTAGAAGTGCTTCTGGGCAAATACCATCACTGCAAGACTGGGAGTATTCCAATTTGTACACAAAGACCCCTCAGAGTAAGGAGAAGAGGGACTTCCTGTTATATGACCATGTGTAAAAATTTCTGATGTATGACAATGTAAACAACAACAACCCCTTACCCTGTGTTTTTGTTTAAACTGTTATTGTTGTTGTTTGGTTTAAACCAGGTTGGGTTCTGGGTTTTTTGTTTGTTTATTTGTTTGTTTGTTTTGCATCAAAGTGTAGCACTACACTAATATAGGAACAAATCAGGACATTAAGTAGCAAGTTAAGATGATATGGCCACTAGCTTAAATAATAATTGTTCTTTTAAAAGTGCTATTTTAAAGCAGGTTGTTTTGGTTGAACTTATGTAGTGTCTAGGTTGAGGAAAATAATAGTACCTCTCTATTGTGCTGTGGCCAAGCCACACCTGGAATACAGTGTCCAGTTCAAAAAGCATGTTGACAAACTAGAGCAGGGGTTGGAATACCTTTTTTGGGGGGGCCCGGTTCTGCTGTCTCCCGATTGTCAGTGGGCCGAAGGGGGGGAAATGGCGCCGGAGGTGCGCGTGCATGTGCACTACTCCCGGTGTCATGCACATGCATGCACGAGCATGGGGTGCCATTTTGCGCACAACGGCAGGCACCATTTTGGAATGCAAAACAGCGCAGCGTGTCGCGAGTGCATGTGCACGATGCCGGTGCCATTTTGTGTTCCAAAATGGTGCCTGCCATCATGCACATGTGTGCGCAAGCGTGGGCGCCATTTTGGAACACAAAATGGCGGGTCCGGGTTCGGCCTGTGGGCCTTAGTTTGACGACCCCTGAACTAGAGTGTGTCCAGAGAAGGGTGACCAAAATAGTGAAGGGTATGGAAACCATGACTTAGGAGGAGAGACATAGGGAGCTGAGTATGTTTAGCCTAGAGAAGAGATGTTTAGAGGTGATATGATAGCCCTATTTGAAGGGATGTCATATTGAGAATGGAGAAAGCTTCTGCTTTTTCTGCTGCTTCTGAGAATGGATTCAAGCTACAGGAAAAAAGATTTTATGTAAACATTAAGAAGAACTTCCTGGCAGTAGGAGCTGTTCAGTAGTGGAATATGAGCCTGGGAGTGTGATGGAGTCTCCTTTGGAGGTTTTTAAACAAAGGCTGGATGGCCATCTGTCAGGAGTGCTTGAATTGTGTGTTCCTGCATGGTAGGGAATTGAACTGGATGGCCCTTGAGGTCTCTTTCAACTCTATCACTCTATGTCTATATCTAATGATATAAGCCTACATGGCTCTCTGTAACCACTGGCCTCCTGGGGAATACTGTGAGGCTAGAAGAGACAGTCTGTCCTACAGTCATTCAGTGAGCTTTGTAGCTGCACAGGGACCACAACCTGGCTAGATCTAATCCAGCTTTCTAAGCCCTACACCATACTAGTTCTGTCATAACTCTCTGAAATGATGAATTGACTATTTTTTTTTTATCAGAGCTAGGTAAAGTTACTTTATCATTTTTTGCAATTCCCCAAATGCCCTCTTTTAAAAGCTGCTTCTGTGTGAACAGAAACTGCTATTCCCTGCTCTAGGTATGTCCCAGTTCACGCTGAAGCATACCCTCCAACATTCCATAGATGAAAATAGAGACAAAAGTGGTCAAGCAACATCAGAATGTGCTTAAATAATAATAAATATTGATGAGGAAGAGCAGACAAGCAAGTAGATGCTGCAGCAGTTTGCTTTTGCCTGAGCTTCCTGGGAAGAGTAAGTTTCCACCCCCTCCTGTCCTCTCCTCCTGCTGAGTTAATTAATGCTGTGCAAATTACTTTTGCACTTGCAGTAATGGAAGTAAGTTGAAGACAAAAGGGAGAAGTGACAGGAGGAAAGATAAACTGGGATATTTTAAAAACAGATGAAAAAGTGGTATGACAGGGGATTAATTGGGACTGTCCTTGCCAAATTTGACTTCAAGCTTTCCTAACAATGATTATACCTAATTATGTAACATCTCCAATTATAGTTAGTAGGTCATCATCTTGACAGTCATACTTCCCAGAAAGAGTCCAAAAATGCGAATAGCTGCTCAGATTTGTATGAACAAACCAGTTCTAGCAGCTTTCATTTCCAGTAGAGAAAGTCTTTTGTAAAGTTAATGGGATTTAATGGCCCATCCAATGCTGAACCATTCCTGCCACCCTGTAAAAACTTTGCATAACAAGAAGGATAATTCACAACAATATATTATTGTGGAGAAATTTCACCCCTTCTCCTATATGCCACACGGCTTGGGTCCAGACTATTTGAGAGACCATATCTGCTCATATGAACCTGCGAGAGCCCTAATATCTGCAGGAGAAGACTTTCTCTTAGTCCCACCAAGACCACAGGCTCACCTGGTGAGGACATGAGAGCAAGCCTTTTCAGTGGCTGCTCCCACCCTCTGGAATGCCCTTCCTCGGGAGGTTAGTCTGGCCCCTCCCTGCTTGCCTTTCGCTGATAAGTAAAAACATTTTTTATGCCAGCAGGCTTTCTGTATATAATGCATAGCAGGGTGGTTTTATGGAGCAGGTGGGTTTTTAGTCTGTTTTTTACTTATGTATATTTTATGTGATTTTATATTGGATTTAAATGTTTTAATTGTTTTGAATTTTATTACAATTTTAAAGGTTTTATCTGGGTTCCTCAGCCTTGGGTTCCTCTGGTGAGAAAGGCAGGATATAAATGAAATGAATAAATAAATATTATGAAGATTGCAGCTATAATAATAATAATAATAATAATAATAATAAATTTTATTTATACCCTGCCCCTCTGCACAGCAATCGAGGCGGCTACCAACATAAAATACAATACAATAAAATCAATCCCAAACCCAAGCCTCCCTCCCCTTAAAAAATTATTAAACAATCATCAATTAAAACAATATTTAAATTTAAAAGAGCCAATAATTTACAATAAAAAATTAATAACATGCAACAGAAATGACTGTTATGGCAGAACTATGAAAGGAAGGGAAAGGGGAACAGTAGATCTGGCTCTTGTGACCGGGAAAATCAAAAAGGCTAATCAGGAAAGGCTTGCCGGAAGAGATCTGTCTTGACAGCCCTTTTAAAGCTGTCTAAGGTTGTCAAGTGACAGATCTCATCCAGCAGGCCTTTCCATAATCTGGGAGCGGTCATCGAAAAGGCCCTCTGGGAGGTTGCTGATAGTCTGGATTTTTTCACCTGTAGCAAATTCATCCCAGAGGACCTAAGTGCTCGGGGAGGATTATATGGGGGGAGGTGGTCTTGGAGATAAGTTGGACCCAAGCCTTTTAGGGCTTTATAAGTGATAACCAGCACCTTGTACTGGGCTCGGAAACTAATAGGCAGCCAGTGAAGAGACTTCAATATGTAATATGATCTCTTTTAGATGTGCCAGAGACCAACCTGTCTGCCATGTTCTGAACTAATTGAAGCATGAGGGTTGCCCCATGTAGAGCGCATTACAGAAATCAAGACAGGAGGTTACCAGAGCGTGTACCACAGTTTCGACATCCCTACTTTTCAGGAAACGGTGCAGCTGGCGTATCAGCCGAAACTGATAACAAGCACTCCTGGCCGACGCGTTCACCTGATTACTCATCTGAAGCGACGAGTCCAGGAGGACCCCCAGACTGTGAACACAGTCCTTCACGGTGACTGTGACACCGTCCAGGACTGGAGGTTGTAGTCCAATTCCTGGTTTCGGGGCCGCTACTGTAAGTACCTCCGTTTTCCCTGGATTCAGTCTCAATCTGTTTTTCCTCATCCAGTCCATTACGGCCCTAAGACAGTCATTGAGAGGAGCGATGCCATCGGAAGCCGAGGCTGACGATCTAGACATGGAGAAATAAATCTGGGTGTCATCAGCGTACTGATAACACCCACATGTCTCCAAATGAGCTCTCCCAGTGGCTTCATATAGATGTTGAGTAACATCGGGGACAGAATGGCACCTTGTGGGATGCCACACCTAAGCTCCTTACTAGCAGAGCTGCTGTCCCCGAGCCACACCCTCTGGGATCTACCCGAGAGGAAGGAACAGAGCTACCGCAAAGCAAAGCAGCGTCTCTGATTCCTAAGCCCCTCAGGTGATCCAAGAGGATGTCATGATCGATTGTGTCAAAAGCCGCTGAGAGATCTAAGAGCACCAACAAGGTCACACTACCCCTGTCGATGCTCAAACTGATGTCATCAGTCAAGGCAACCATGGCAGTCTCAACCCCAAATCCCATCCTATGATCATAGGGAAGAGGGAAGCTGGAGAAAGCAAAAAATGCCATTGTTCCTGCTAATGAAAGGTCCCTGCACCTTTACTCTGGAAGTCAAGGCTGCACTACATCACTGCCTATATATGTGTGAATTACAGGTGATGAGCAAAGGTGAGGGGAATCTTGCTTAAACCAAGTGATGGAGTTCATAACAAAGTGAAGCTCTGAGGCATCTGTCATTCATAATCTTAAGCATTATCTTGCACTTGAAGGAAGGCCATGAAAAAGACAGTGAATAAAATGTCTGTGAAGGAGCTGAAGCTAGAAAGCTAGAAAAGAAGAAAGGGGAAGGGTAAACAAAACCAACCAAGCAAATGAACAAAAGAAATATTATGGGAATAAAAGAAGCAGGTAATGGGTTCTCCAGTGTGCAAAAGAAATTCAAACAACGGAAAAAAGAGAACAAGGAAGGCATGCAACTTTTGTCTTTGAGTGGAAAGCAATTATATATCTGCAAGGCCACCCAGCAACATCTCTTATGTGTCAATTTGCAGTTTCCATGTGTCTGAGATAAGCTCTGTAATGTGTTACTCACCCTCATTTATGCCTCTGCAACTTCAGTCAGACTGCCTCTGACCTACTGACCCCACCTATCTACCTGTACAAGACAGAGCCCCCCTCCTCTACAGGTAATATTTGATTGTGCAAGAGAGGTTATGAAGCTGTGGCTTTGCCCTCACACTCTGGTTATCAGAACAGGTCACACATTCCTCCTTTGATACAAGAGGCAGGAGAATGTCTCTAAGAATGATTTCAGTATTCATTAAAATTCTGGTTGTTTTTCTTATTCTTTCTTATCAGATTTGTATGAACTTCTCATACTTCTAGCAATGACATCTTACAGGTTCATATTAAGCTTGCCTCAAAGTTTGTATCAGGCTCATAACCTAGGACGTTATCACACGTGGGCCAGTTTCATTGTTAAAGAGATAATAAAGTGGAAATGAAGCATCCCGAAAAGAAAGTGAAAATAGAGCTTAATTACGCAAAAGCTTTTCACACATATTTACAGTGATAACGGAATTAAGTTAAAAGCGAAAAAAAGACGTTTTTAACTTTCATACACAAGTGAAAAGAACCCATACATGTACTGGAAATGGGTGTGTTTTGTGACAAGACTCCTCCTTTTCCAAGGTGAGTCCTGCATTTCCCAGGAGGAAATGTCAGACTGTCCTACATTTGGGGTCATGTCCTCCTGCACAGTTCCTAACCCCCTTCCGTTGGGATTAGGACCTCTCAAGAGAGCAGAGGAGGAGGAGGAGGAGGCTGGAAAGGCAAGGCAAGGCAAGGCAAGGCAAGGCAAGGCAAGGCAAGGCAAGGCAAGGGAGGGATTGAGAGGGGGAAACTGGAGGTAGCTCCCATGCCCCCCCCCCATAAGCCTTTCTCCTTTGTAGGACCTGCAGGGCAGAACTTCATGGTGAGATGGAGCTCCAAGTTGCTCCACAAGCACACCCCACACTTGCACCCACATCCACCCACAGCTGCTGCGAGGGAAGCTTCTTTCCCCTCCTTTCCCCTCTATCCCAAATGTCAAACTTCTCCTCCATCCCAAACTTTTTTCTCCTGGGCTGCCTTCCCTTCCCTTCCCTTCCCTTCCCTTCCCTTCCCTTCCCTTCCCTTCCCTTCCCTTCCCTGGCACTGAGAAGGAGCCCATGTCTCTCCCTCCCTGGAAGCTTCTTTCCCCTCCTTTTCCCTCTATCCCAAATGTCAAACTTCTCCTCCGTCCCAAACTTTTTTCTCCTGGGCTGCCTTCCCTTCCCTTCCCTTCCCTTCCCTTCCCTTCCCTTCCCTTCCCTTCCCTTCCCTTCCCTTCCCTTCCCTTCCCTTCCCTTCCCTTCCCTTCCCTGGCACTGAGAAGGAGCCCATGTCTCTCCCTCCCTGGAAGCTTCTTTCCCCTCCTTTTCCCTCTATCCCAAATGTCAAATTTCTCCTCCGTCTCAAACTTTTTTTCTCCTGGGCTGCCTTCCCTTCCCTTCCCTGGCACTGAGAAGGAGCCCATGACTCTCTCTCCCTGGAGGCCCCTCCTCCTCCTCCTCTTGGCCCTCCTCCCGGTTTTAAAAGAGAATTGTCCGTGCGTATTTGCTTTTCACATTACAGTAAATGCGAAATTACTGTAATTTCGCAAATGCATTTCCTCTAAACTCCAGAAATTAAAAAGATCTCGGATAATACCAGTTTCTGACCAGTTTCTGTGTGACGTCGTGTGAAATCGTGAGGCACAAATTCAGTTTTTGTTTGGGATTTGTGTGGATTAACCAACAGATTTCCCCCGTGTGATAATGTCCCTAGTGTATAAGACAGGATAAAACCCTAGGTAATCAATGAGTCAATCAATCAACAAATCCAAACTCCATCTCCCAGTGCTCTTTTGTTAGAAATGGAGAAGAATCAGCTAAGAATGCAGCCTGAGCAGCTGAAGGCAATACAATGTAGCTGTGTTGGTTGGGGATGATGGTAGTTGTAAGCCATGCATATGAAGGACAGTAGTCAGTGGAAAGCTACTATAATACTTATATGGGAGCAAGTGTCATTGAACAGAATTATTTACTTCTGAGTAATCATGCCAAAATATTAAGCATAGTGGTTATTTAGGGCAAGGAAATCATGTGGCACTCCAGAGGTTTTTGGGCTACAAATCCCAGCAGCCCTAGCTGGCATAAACAATGGTGAGGAATGCTGGGTGTTGACGTACAACAACATCAGAAGGGTTGCTTAATCCCCAGCCTTTCTTTAGGGTTGTAGCAGCCTTCCTTAACCCAGAATATCCTAGAGCAGTGATTCCCAAACTTTGGACTTCCAGATTTTTGGACTTCAGCTCCCAAAATCCAAGATCATTGGCCAAGATGGCTGAGGCTTCTGGGAGCTGAAGTCCAAAAATCTGGAGGACACTGTCCTAGAGGCAGGTCTAAGAAAAGACTTCACCAGTCAAGTCCACCTATTTTTACCTGCATAATAAAAATACAATAATGGCAAAGCAAATAACTAGCATAACACCCCTAGGGAACAGTCAAGGATTTTCATTGGCCAAGCTTCTTGAATACTGTGGCTGCACAGCATTCTGGGTTCAGATAGTTGCACAATGTCAGGAAAAAAACTTCCAGCCCCCTTGCCCTTCCCATCACACATTAAGGCAAATTGGGCTTGCATCTAGTAGCCTTCTTCTATGTGCCTTGCAGATCTATTGGACTATAAGTATCATCATCCCCACTCGGCATGGTCAATGGTCAGTGATAATGGAGGTTTTAGTCCAAAAAATCTGGAGGGTGCCAGGTTGAGGTGTTGACCCTGATGTATAGGTGTGAAAGGGAGTGGCTGGAGCAACAACTGTTTAAAGAGTATCAAGATTCCTGCTTTATTATGATAAATATGACAACGGGCAGAATAACAATGTGCCATGCTGAGAATATGCTTGTTCATGAGGGCATAATAATCTGAATGTAATAGATGATTCAAATTAAAGAAGTACTAGTCAGAACTGCTATTACAAATAACACCATAACATAACACCATAACATCATATGAAATGTAAGATTTACAATGCAAAAACAGCAAATTCTTAAGTTACACATGGCAAATGCAAGCAGACAATTCATGACAGCTGCCGTTTTATTTTTGCCCAGGGTGACTCCTCATTTCTGCATGCACATGTTGAGCCATTTGTCCAATTTATCTGCCAAAAGTCTAGAATGTTCACCCCAGCCTTCTAAAACTGTCCAAAATCATCCTATAAGAATCCACTGGATTGGAAAGTTGAGGAACTCATCAAAATGTAAAAATGGACCACCACCACCCAGCCTAGTACTCTCCAAGTATGATGGATTACACTTCTCACACCTCCATTGCCATGTGTAGGGGATGATGGCAGTTGTAGTTGAACACATGTGGAAGGTAATACACTGGAGACTGCTACTCTGAAGATACCATGCTTGAACATTCTTCAAGTGAACTTTGAACCAGCTCCATAATTCAAAGAGCCTTGTCAGAGGGACCAGCAGTGTCAGCTTATGACTTCTTACTGCCTTCAACAGATCAGCAATGGTGCCCTCCCCACCCTTCTCCAGTGACCCAAGTCAACGTGCAGAGCACTAAAAGCCAGCCATGTTCGTTTGGCACATAAGAAAGTAATCCTCTTCCAATTTCTAGCAGTAAATCAGGAATTTGGAAATGTTACTTTTTTGGACTATGACCCCCAGAATCCTTCAGCCAACACGGCCAACCCAAGCTATGCACTTTTTTACAACAGCCTAATTATGACATTAGTATGAGATAGTACAGAGCCAGCCTGGTATAGTAGTTTGAGTGCTGGACTGTTATTCTGGAGACCAGGGTTAGAATCCCTGCTCAGCTAAGGAAACACACTGGATGACTTTGGGCAAGTCACACTCTCTCAGCCTCAGAGGATGGCAATGACAAAACCCCTCTAAAGAAACTTGCCAAGAAAACTCCATGATAGTTTCATCTTAGGGTCACCATAACTCAGAAATGACCTGAAGGCACACAACAGTAACAGCATAATATAGTATATATATCCATTAAATGTCTATAACAATACAAGATAAGTTTGCGCCATAACAGAAAAATTCAAGCCTTACTGAAATGAATCTCTGAGTGAATCCATGATGACCACATATGCAGTCCTCAGCTACTTCACTATGGACATTATCACACGGGGAGTTGCGGGGAGAAAGTGGAAATAAACGGGATGAGGGGAAGACTTTAATTTACGGGATTTGTCCCATTCCGCCTCGTCTGATAACTAAATTCGAATTTAAAAGGGGGTTAATTCGAACAAAAAACTGATCTTTTCAAATCCTCAAAAATCCCGAAAATGAAAAGATAAGGTTTTCGTTCGAATTAACCCCCTTTTAAATTCGAATTTAGTTATCAGACGAGGCGGAACGGGACAAATCCCGTAAATTAAAGACTTCCGCTTGTGCCCGTTTATTTCCACTTTCTCCCCGTGACTCCCCGTGTGATAACGTCCTAAGATTCACATGTTAAATATTCCTCGTACATGTCATGTGCAAGCTGGGGATGATGGGAGCTGTAGACTTCATAGCTGGAAAGCACAAGATAGGGAAAGGTTTATTACAAGATTGTAGAAATTTGGCACTATTTTTGAGACAGCTTGCAAACATTTAGAGAACTAGAAAGATTCTTTATACAGCAGGAGAACATGGAAACATATCAGAATTTTAATAATTGTTCACCTTCAGTGATAGATCTTGCTCCTGCAAGGTAATCTTTCAGCAGATCTCTCATGAAATAAGAAGATCACAATAAATTAGAGATACATGGCTTTCTGCTCCTTATTGCTTCTCTTTTGAATATAAAACACAATAACATTTTATAAACACTTCAGTACACATTTGCTTTCTTTATGGGTTAGGTTTTGCAACACAGGATATATAATCATCAGAGTTTTAGAGTATACTAAACAAACACAACTGAAATATATGGGGCAATCTAATTAATATTTACCTGTATCTGCTTTTTATGAAGATGTTGGTAGAGTTTCAAGAACTCTGTGGTGCTTGAAGTGTTACAATGCAGCAAAGTAATAATGAAATAGCTAAAGTTTCTAGATTTGTTTAAAGCAACTGATAGCAATATGACATAGCAGCATGGAACTGCGGAAGTGTCAAAATAAGTAGTCATATAAGAAACAGCTAGTCACTTGAATATTTATTTATTTAATTTATATCTCATCTTTCTCCTTGTATGGGACCTGGTACAGTATATCTTATCCCTCTATATCTTGAAGCTTTGGAGCATTTAAAAAACACAAATGAGTATAACTATCATTAAAATATAATATTATAATCACCATTCTTTGTGTAACCTTTATGAATGAAAGCTGGGCAAGATGTTTTTTTTTTAAACAAACAAACAAAAAAAAAAAAAAACAAGAATTTTTATAAAGTCAGGCATGGTACTTTGACATGGCTGTTCATTGTGCTATTTTATATTTCCTTTCTGACTACTAAAACTATACCAGCCCTATTTTCCCCCTTAAAGGTGTTTTCCAGGGTTACTTCAGCACAAATTTTCTTCTCAAGGAAGGTGCATTTTACGTTTGTTACTGGTTGTTACTGGTTAACTGTGTGCTTGGAGATAAACTTAATTAGTTAATTAAATAGCTATGTGCCAAATGGCACACTAAATAACTTCAGTTTATTGTTGACCAATAAAATAAGGCATGCAGTGGCTCAAGTGATTAAGACGCTGACTCTGTTGATTGCAAGATCAGCAGGTTGGCAGTTTGAGGCCCAGGCACCACATTGATGGGGTGAGCTCCTGCCACTAATGCCACTTCTGCCAACCTAGCAGTTTGAAAGCATGCAAATGCAAGTAGATAAATAGGTACCACTTCAATGGAAAGGTAAACAGCATTCTGTGAGTCATGCTGGCCACAGGATCACAGAACAGTCTCTGACAACGCTGGCTCTTCAGCTTAGTAACAGAGATGAGCACCACCCCCTATGGTTGGACACAACTTGCCAACCTTGTCAACGGAGAATACCTTTACCTTTATTGTTGAGCATGCCGTGCTTGCATTAAATGCCCATCATAGTAAAGAGAGGCTGGATCATCCTTCTATGCCTGTTGATGAGTGTACAAATTATTCTGAAATGAATAGCGTCATCTGAATGAATCCAAGATCACAGATTCCTGTGTAATTCATGTTCACTTCACTTCAAGCTTGCACTTTAAACATGGTATCTTTTCACTGGCAGACACTTGTTAAGGAAAAAGCAACATGGGATATACAGTAATAGAAATAAAAATATGTATGTGAATGTCAAAGTGACTAAGCAGGAGCAATCAGGAAGATACACAGGTGAAAAAGATCATATAATTAAGAAGCCTTGAGAGCCAAGGACAAAGTTATAGAAGGTATATTGAGAACACCTGTGATAGATTGCAAACACCTGAGACTCATTAAGTGGTCAAGGTAAAGTGATGAAACACTTGGGTTGGTCTTAGGTATGGGATGATCTATGTGGACCAATCAAGATGTATGTACACACCCACTGGGTGGAAACTGACTGGTGGGTGGTGTCTAACAATGGCTATAAATTGCAATGTTTGCTAATGTACATTGTGGAGTAGTTTGGAGTATTTTGGTGAAGTAGAGATTGTGATTTGTAGGGCATATAGTATTTATGTATATAGTAGAATAAAGTAGATCTTTTATATAAGACTACTGAGTTGTCTGGTGTCTTGAGGGAAGATACAAGAACCAGAAGAATCCTGGAGAAGTTTGGAGACATCTCAGAAAGAAGAGAGAGAAGGCTTGGAGAGTTTGTCAGGGTCTTCAGCCTATTCTCTGAAACTCTGCTGCTTGGGAAAGAAGCATCAACCACTGATCAAAGCTGGTCAGCTCTGCTGCATAACAAGGTGGAGAGTTAGAGCCAGAGGTGAAGAGCTACAACTCCCATCATCCCTGACAACACTTAATCATGGGTGTTATTTATTATACTTCTACAGGCGCTCTTCAAATGTGTCTGAGTAGAATTGCCATCATCCCTAGCCCTACACTAGTGACAAAGAAATGGCTACTGGAATGGTCTCTTGGTAGGGCTGTTTTTAAATATAGTTCAGAAATGTGGTTCAGAAATGCTGGGACTCATATGTACATCATTAAGCCCAGTTATGGGGACAATCATGAGAGTGAAGGCATTTTCAGTGGTAGTCTGATATTCATGGAATTAAGTATGCACTGAGGTATGAAAGGCCCATTTCCACACAATTCAGTATGATGGTTATATCTATAAACCAATATACTGCTCAAATCAGGTAATCTGAAGGACCACATCATCCCATATGAACCAGATTTTAAGATCTATTAGGTGGGCTGTCCCATCAGAAGAGGTACATTTGGTGGAAATGTAGGAGAGAGCTTTCTCAGTGGCTGAACCTAAACTGCAAAATGCTCCTCCCATGGAGATTAGGTTAGCCCCTTCCCTGTTATTCCTCTGCAACAGGCTAAGGCCTTTTTTTTATCTAGACGAGCCTATAAACAGTAGCTATATGGAGGTTCAATATTTTAATTTTTTATTAATATGTAGCTTTAATATATTTTCACTGATGATTTAAATTAATGCATAATTTAATATTTATAACTTACTCTGTTTTATACTCTATATTATCAAGATATTTTAATATGTTGGAGCCACTGCATCCCAACTTTGGGAAGAAAATGGGACATAAAATAAATAAATAATAGTAATGGACTTTAAAAATTCACCAGTTCTTGCTTGCTTTCCCCTGATACTTTTGTAATACTGTTGGTTATGAAACTGTTTACATTTTAGCTGATCTACAATGGTAGACTTATCTGCTGTTGTCAATTTACTCTTTGTTAAATTACTTTGTAATCTTTGTAATCTGTTTATGGTTATTTGTTGTTCAAGGTCACCTTTGCCATTTATTTCACTGGAAAACAGCCTAAAAATAAATTCACAAAACATTAATAAATTCATGACCTACAGTCAATGTCTTAAGGAACTTAACTCATCCCAAGGTGCTGGAAATAGACTTAGGCATCATTCCAGATCCTTGGAGAAATGGATGTCATTGTGCCCTGAATTCAGTTACCCTGCATAACCCAACAACACAGATCAGGTTTAGGAATTTGGTCCAGAATATCAGGTGGCAGGAAGTTTGCTGGGATCAAATTTAGGCTATTTCTACCATGATCCTGCAACAGGAGAGGGACAGTAAGGGACACATATCAAGCAGTCTGCATGGCAATGTTTTCCATCTTATTACAGCTGGAAGCTTTATCATAACAGCTGGAGTGACAGAAGTGTTAGGAAATATGGAAGACATTGGCTTGTGTTGTTCATTTACACTCACAAAAGTATATATGACAGCCATCTGCAAAAAATCTTCCTTTTGCTCTTATCAGTAATAATAAATGCACATGGTCCCCTGATTTTTTTAAAATAAACCTTTTTTTAAGTAAATACATAAACAACAAATAAACTATACAGAATGAATAGATGGATTGAAATAAGCAAGGAGGAATGTAAGCATCTGGAAGTTGAATGCAACGAACTCTGAATGACATAAAAGCTGCTGCTTGTGATGTTGCACATATATTGGTCTACAAGTTCATATGTTGCTAGAATTGGTTGGGTTCCCAGCCGTTTTCATGCTTCTGCTTGTGTGTAAGCTCTTGAAAATAATGGGAAACCTTCTTTGCTTTAATTTCACATTTGACATGGAATAAGCTAGTATAGATTTGGGCAGCTTCTGGAAGTTACTTGACTATACCTCCCAAGCTACAACAAGGGATGATGGAAGCCACAATCCAAATACATCTGTAGAGTCCAAGTGTTGCCCACCTCTGCTTTTGCTCATCAAGAACACCACCTTTAGAGCCAACTCATGATAGCAAGAATGGGTGAGTTAGGGCTTTGGATGGAAAAAATGATTTTCATATTGTATAATGCCTAGAGAAATTTGTTTTAGGAGGTCTTAAATCAATAATAATAATCGTATCTACCTTCACCGAAGGTATTTTCACCAGTCCAAAAAGCCAAAATCTGAAAATAAAATATATATTTTTTAGAATATGAGGTCAGTGAATTACAGTCAATCTTGAAAGTGTCCTGTTTGCATTAGGAGGTTATGAATCATTTCCAGCCCTAATAAGTATTTATACTAAGGAGTCCTGATACATAACATGTGTATAATGTTTCTATTGCTCCATAAAAATTATAAATGTTAAATGTCATAATCATGGCCATTTTAGCAAGGCTAGTTGATTGAAAATATCTGCCCCCCCCCCTCCTCACACTATGAAAATCTATTCTTTGGAGATTATTGCACTTTTTCACTCAGTTAGGGCATGGGATGGGATTGGGCTTGAACAGGGGGAAATGGGTGTTGTCACACACAAAAACACTGCCGATGCCACCAGCTGACCACCATTTGTCCCTGAGCTGCACTTATCCTTCTGATTATGGAAGGGTGAAAACTCCCCATCCTTAAAAATCGGCCGGCTAAGTGCAGCTCAAATGGTTGGTGGCCAGCTGGCAGCATCAGTGGTGGTCTCGTGTGCAATAATATCCATTCCCCCCTGTTCAAGCCCCATCCCATCCCTTGCCCAGATTGGATGAAAAAGTAAGTGCGATAATCTTGTTAGTTGATTCCACTTTCACATTTGAACCTGGATAGTGCTAATGGTATAAAGAGGTACATTGGAAGGATTTTGATGTGGGATGTTCAGTTTCAAAATTTTGTTCAATAATAAAATTTACTAGATAGCTTTGAGCAAGTCACCATTCAGAGTCAACCTGATCTCACAATGCCATTGTGAGAATAAAATGAAAGCACCATGAACCACCACTGCTACCATTCATGGAAGAAGGATAACTCAGGTTGGATAAGGAAGTAAGTCATCACAGCTACTGGCAGCGAACAGAAAAAAAAAAAGCTGGCAAGTCTTGTTCTGGCACAGCTAGTATTCACCATCCAAGTATCTGCTGCTGTATGCGAGATGGTTTCTGCAAGGCAAATTTTGAAAAGGTCAACAAAAATGAATTGTACACAGATTAACAGATACTTTGCTTCATTTTTTATATATGGGCAGTTTTACGAGGGTCATAACACCACAGAGTCTTTTTCTTGATGAATCTTAATTGCTCCGTAAATGTTGCAGTTATTTTGATTTCTCCAAAATTCATAAAAATAAATTGTGTCAAGAAATTGTCATATTTCTTTTTGATGTCCCTTGGAAACATGTACTTTAGACATTATTTATACAACAGCACAATTCCCTTTAAAAGAAGCACCATGAAGATTTTACTGATTTTGCAGCTGCTTAATACATCACTCCCGCTCAAGAAGAAATGCATCTTTCCACCAAAGTGGGCAAAAGTAGTCAGAGCTGTACAGGGACCCACATGTATCTGAATCATATATGCATACAAATACACTTACATATTTCAATTTACTGTAATTTAAATAAAAGTACACTATAACTCATTATAGTAAGGAGGACTATGACCAAGTGACTTGTGTGTCTGCCTAGCCTGCTGTCCAGGATCCCATTTCACTATACAGTTACAGCACTATAATTCCAATTTAACTGCCATGATTGCATCCTATGAAATCCTAGGTTGGCATTTCAGATTCTTGGCTAGAGTGCTCCTCTAGTGCCTCACCAAACTGCAAACGCCATATACCATAGGATGTTGGAATCCTAGCACTATCATTTTAAAGTGCGAAGGGATTTCATGGGTTAATGTGTTAATTAAAAAGCTTCCTGATCTCTCTTCTTTATCTTTAAACTGGACTTTGGACAGCTTCTCAAACAGTGGACTGACCTCTTAGTGTAACACACATTGGCTCTCTAACACCAGCCTGCATAGCTTTCCTAAGAACACAAAATGTCAGAAAAGTAAGCTGTGCAGAATTGGAAATTAAGTTATTATTTGGGTTTCATACCTTGATGGAATAAACAAAGTGACTAGAATAATTTGTTTGAATATTAATGGCTAAGGATGCAACACTCACTTCTATTGCATTAAGTGCAGAGATTGGCAACCAATGTTAGTTTTATTGGACAAGTCCCAGGACCCCACCAGCTAGCATCCAAAAATAATAGTAACATCGTTAAACTCTGATTCAATGAAAAAAAAATAGTTCAATGATTTCAGCTGAGTTAGCCTTATGCTTTACGTTTGATTCAGAAGCAACTGACCTACTTGGATCTTAAGCTATTTTGGTTCCAAAGACTGTAAGGCAATTATGGAATCTCAAGTACACTGTCTTAGCTGACGTGATAGTTGCAGGTCTAATGGTCCCATTTTAAGCTGCTGCTTAACTTATAGCTTTTCAGTCTACACTCCATTGCCGCGGTGAATGCTCTGCTGACGTGAACTCTCAGAGAATGTCAGGGCAATCTGTTCAGGCTCACAAAGGGAGTTGCACAAAAGGATATACTGTGTAATTTTACAGTTTCTCCATTCTCCACATTGGGAGAAGGGCCTGGCATTAACTTGGACAGGAGACATAATGTTGCCTGCTTGGAAATGTGGTTCTTATGCCCCCAAAATTAATGCCCCAAATACCATAGGAGTGACATTACCTTCTACATATATTTTCACATAATTGCCTTCCCCAGTTCATCCTGCCCATACTCACAGGTCATCTTCTGAAGCCCTATTCATAAGAACAACCAGATTGCAGCAATAGCGCCGGGGAGGCCATGTGGAGCCATCAAAAGCTCCGGAGAACCATCTACTCCCGGCGGCGCAGCAGCAGACTGAGCCAGGGAGGTGAGGGTTAAGTCTTCACCAATCCTCTTGGTGGATTAACACTGCTGAGAGGCCAGGAGGCTGGGAGGAGCCTCTCTAATCCCATCTCCCCCCTCACCATCAGTAGGGACCCAGGTGCCGAAGGTGCGCCAGGGTGGTGCCTCTTTAATCTTCCTTTATTTATTGCTGGTAATAGTAGAACAACCACATACTGTCCTACCCAATCCCCATGAGACAGATGGATAGCCCAGAGCTGGGAACTAATATTTAGAACCCATTAAGACCAGGAAGGGATATGAGGAGGTGCTGGTGGGAGCAGCATCTCCCGGAAGTTGGGCTCCCAGTCAGAGGAGTGGGTTGGTGAGAGTGGCCCCTCTACAGACTGGGTGGCCAGACGATCCACAGACATAAGTCGCTGGGACAATTTAAGTTGTTTAGTGAGGTGAATATGCTGGTGAGAGAGACATTCTTTGACAGGCAATTATAAGTGCCAGTAATAATAAGAGAAGAGAGATCCCGGTGGGAGCGGTATTCTTTTAGAGGCTAGTCTTAGAGCAGGAATGACTACATCAGTGTTAGGATGGTAGAGGGGGAAGAGTGGGGAGAAAGATATTTCTTAGATGTTCACTTGTCAGGAAGAGTTTAGTGATATGGCTGCTGGAGGTGATCAATCTATCAAAGTAGTGCGGGGCAAGGGGAGATATGGTGTTAATAGGGTGGGAATGATACAAAAAGGAAGACGGGATCGATATCTGAAAACTATCCCATCTTCCACTCACTCTGTTAGCCTGAAAGTACTGAGAGTTGCCCCAACCATACCACAGACTCTTACCTTGCTCCTGTGCAATGCCAGGTCAGTGGGGAACAAATCTCATATCCTCTATGATTTGGTGGAAGGAGAGAATGCTGACCTGGCTTGTTTTACAGAAACCTGGCTGGGGGAGGATAGTAGTGTAACTTGGGTGAAGGCACTCCCAGCCGGGTACACTGTCAAGGAGCAGGTTAGGGAAAGTGGGCGAGGAGGGGGGGTGGCGTTGGTCCATAAAAATATTATTACATTGATCAGAAGACCTATCCGGAAAATGACTTACAGCGAGTGTATTTACCTACCCTTGAAATCTAGGGACAGTCTGGGGATTCTGTTGGTTTACCGTCCACCCCGTTGCCTAACAGACTCCCTTGCCGAGCTGACACAGTTGGTCTCAGAGCTGCTGTTGGAGTCCCCCAGGCTTCTTGTTCTGGGGGACCTCAACATCCCCTTTGAGTCCAACTCATTAGACCTAAAAGGTGCAGCTCGGGAGTTCATGGCTTCTATGACAGCCATGGGCCTGTCCCAATTAGTTTCAGGCCCAACACATTGTGCTGGTAATACACTCGATGTGGTCTTTAGTACGGATCAGGAGCATCCGTGGGTAGAAGTAATTCAAACTTCTGCTCTGTCATGGACGGATCATTTTCTGATCAAAGTTGGACTAAGGGCCATTGCCCATACCCCTCTCGGGGGTGGAGGACCTATTAAAATGGTCCACCCTTGAAGGCTGATGGAACCCAAAAGGTTCCAGGAAGCCCTAGAGGGTTTTATGGTTGGGAATGATGGCGATTCTGTTGAAACCCTGGTAAATACCTGGAATAACAACCTTACCGGGGCTATAGACATTATCACACCCAAGCGTCCGTTCTAGCCTGCTTCTAATAAAAAACCATGGTTTACAGAAAATCTTCGTCTAATGAAGCGGGCTGTGCAATGACTAGAGCACCGCTGGTGGAAACATCGACGTTTAGCTGACAAGACACGTCATAGGAACATGTTAGATTCCTATCGAGTGGCAATAGATGCAGCAAAGAATTCTTTCTATGCTGCACGTATTGCATCTGCAAAGTCTTGTCCAGCAGAGCTGTTCAGGGTGGTTAAAGAATTAACTTAATTGGCTCCCACCCTGAACCCATTACTGGAACCAACTAAAGCATGCTGTGATGCTTTTAATGACTTTTTTGCAGATAAAATCTCTCAGCTAAGGGCCGATCTGGATGCGGGCATTATAACGGAGCCAAAAAGAGGGATGTCCAGGGACTCTGTGGACTGTATTAACTGGATCAATTTGAGTTTGTAAATACTGATGAAGTGGACAAGCTTCTTGGATGTGTGAGGAGGACAACGTGCCCTATTGATCCTTGCCCATCATGGTTGACCGCTCAGGGAGGAGATGCTGTAAAATTACTATTACAACTTATAATTAATGCATCCTTCAGGGAGGGCAAATCTCCAGCGAGCTTAAAACTAGCGATAATGAAACTGCTCTTGAAAAACCACTCCCTTGATCCCCTGATGAGAAGTAACTATAGACCGGTCTCTCTATTACCATTTCTGGGCAAAGTGATCGAGAGGGCAGTTGCCTTCCAGCTCCAGGAAGTCTTGGATGAAGCTGATTATCTGGACCCATTTCAAACTGGCTTCAGGGCGGGATACGGGGTTGAGACTGCCATGGTTGCCTTAGTCGATGACCTCCATCTGGGTATCGACAGGGGAAGTGTGACCCTGTTGGTGCTCTTGGACATCTCAGCGGCATTCAATACCATAGACCATGGTATCCTTCTGGGACGCCTGAGGGAGTTGGGTATTGGGGGCACTGCACTCCAGTGGCTCCGATCCTTCCTCTCGGGCAGATCCCAGATGGTGAGGCTGGGGGACAGTTGCTCCTCTAAGAGGGAGCTGACATCTGGCATCCCGCAGGGTGCCATACTGTCTCCCATGCTGTTTAGCATTTACATGAAGCCACTGGGAGAGATCATCCGGAGATATGGGGCGTGGGGTTATCAAAATGCTGATGACACCCAACTATATTTCTCTATGTCTCTGACTGCTGCGGTGACTAAGGATGGCATCTCTCCTCTGGATGCCTCCCTTGGGTCGGTAATGGGCTGGATGAGGGAAAACAAACTCAGGCTGAATTCAGAGAAAACAGAGGTACTTGCGATAGGTACCCTTGGTCCGGGGAGGGAGTTTTGTCAACCTGTCCTTGACACTTCCCCTGAAGAACAAAGTGCGCAGTTTGAGAGTACTCCTGGACTCATCTTTACAGTTGTCATCTCAGGTGAATGCGGTGGCCAGGAGTGCTTGGAATCAACTTCGGTTGATTTGCCAACTGCGCCCCTACCTGGACCAAAAGGACCTTGAAGCAGTAGTACTTGCCCTGGTAATCTCTCGTTTGGACTTCTGTAACGCGCTCTACATGGGGCTACCTTTGTACCAAGTTCGGAAACTTCAATTAGTTAAAAATGCGGCAGCCAGATTGGTCTCCGGTACATCCAGGGTGGACCATATTACACCTGTGTTAAAATCTCTTCACTGGCTGCCGATTAGTTTCTGGGTGCAATACAAAGTGTTGGTCACTACCTTTAAAGCCCTACATGACTTGGGTCCGAGTTACTTAAAGGAACACCTCTCCCTACATAATCCGTCCCGCACTCTCAGAACATCAGGGAAGTATTTGTTGGAGTATTATAATACTAGATTAAAGGTAACTTCCCAGAGATCGTTCACAGCAGCAGCTCCTAAGCTATGGAATAGCTTGCCGGAGGAGATCCGTCTTATTACCACACTAGAAGCCTTTAAGAAGGCGCTTAAGACGGAGCTCTTCTGGCAGGCTTACCCACCTGACCTCCCTAATTTGTAAAAGACTAATTGTTTCATCGATATGACCTCCTGGACATGTGAAGATGATGACCAACCTGTTCACCGGATAGGGTATTGGTTTTAATTATAGGGATTATGGGGTTTTATTGTTGGGGGGAAGGACACTGTTGTTATGATTTTATCATATATTTTATGTTTTGTATTTTTATACTACTTGTAATCCCGCCTCAATCCTCAGGGAGAGGCGGGAAAATACAAATTTATTATTATTATTGCTAGACTCATGAAAGAGCACTTTTCTGGCACTGGTTAGAAGTGGCTGTATCTCTACTACTTCTTTGGCTGTATAAGGCGCTTTTGTTGATGAAAGGGTGAACTCTACTATTAGGCAACCACCACCAGGGACCAACAGTAGCAGTCTCTCAGCCATTCCTTCTGAACTCTCACCCTCTACCATTCAAAGCCATACTTGGTGCTTCTTTCAGTGTTGCAGTCTCTTCCAACATTCTTTATGAGTTGGTTGCATGTTATGCCTATATTTCTGTCTTCTCTCGCTTGCACTTTACAGGTGTAGGGCAGTCTCACTGGTAGCTCGTGGCTTTCATGTGGGAGTGCTAGTGAATTTGGATTGGGTTTTAGTTTAAGCTTTAAAAGTGCCAAATCTGTTTTGGGGCCTAGAGTCAGTGCCTTGATAGTTTTGTAAAGTCTGGACTGAAAGCTGGGGCATATTTGGAATCCACTGACCCAGAAGGTACCAGTCACTCCTAGTCAGTGCAAGGCTGAGCAAGAGTACATCACATTTTACTAGGACTAGAAGAGCTGGTGAAATGCATTTCATCTGTAGGGGAAGATGTCCCATGCTTCCCCAAGGCTTTGCTCCCTATTTTTTAGCTAGAACTCAGATCTTTTGCCAAGTTCTTCACCCACCCCCTACTCCTGTGTGTTATACAGATTTTAGGAATTTGACTTTTTTGGACTGCAGTGCCCATAAACCCCCACATGGCTACTGGTCTTGTTGGCAGAGATTCTAGACACTGAATTCAAGAAAGTCAGGTTTCCAATCCCTCTAATGTTATCAAATTTCTTTAGATGAACAGCTTTGTGATAGAGCCCATCAGTGATTGAGAGTGGAAATAAAAAAGGGTAGAATTAGAGTTGTAGAATTCCAGGTTACATGCCTTAGTGTTATGCCTGTGTTTTCTCTTAGTGGATTTCAGTACAAAGGAAGATGCTACAACATAAAGGAATCAATGTGTGACCCTCTTGACAGCAATGTAGCAATTAGTTGAAAACTGCATGGATTTTCCCAAAATTAATCAAGAATTAATTTAGCAATTCTAGACGGCATTAATAGAATGGTAGTTTCTGAAGACTTTATCACATGAGGCTATCAAAGCAGAATTTCAGCAAGATTAAAACCTCTTTAGCCAGTACTTATCAAATGACATCATGCTTGTCCTTCTGTTGCTTTGCATTCCATTTGTTGGTGGTGTGCACTTTTTCATTGATGGGTAAAACCCGTCAATGGCTCCTAATATCACTGCTTTTCTATCAATGCCTACTGTAGAATAAGTCTCTTCCACTGCAGTTCTGATATGCTGGCAGTCATGTGGTATCACTGGGCATGATTATCCTCTTCTCCCCCTCTCCCCACTCCCCCTCGCTATTCCCAATCAGCCTGTTTTCCTTTCCTTTTCTATTTCTTTTCTTTTCTGCTTTTCTTTTTGATTTCATCTCATTACCATAATTGCTAAATTGCTGTAAAAATAATAAAAACCAAAACGCAAACTGGGTAGGGCATAGGGCAGGAAGGTGGGGTTATGGAAGCCATGTGGAAGAGAGAGCATGGGACCGTAGCTCACCAAAGCAGCACCATAGTGCTTTTTCATGCATTGCATATTTAACCATAGGTATTTTAATCTGTACTAGTTTAATTTATTTTAAGGGGTGGGTGGGTGTGGGCATATGGTATGGGATTTGGACTGATTTTAACTTTCTGTGATGTTTTGAATTTGTTGTATGCTGCCCTGATTGTGTTGCAGAGGGGCAGGATATAAATAAAAATTTATTATTATTATTATTATTATTATTATTATTATTATTATTATTATTTTGCAGAGAAGTGTGATAGTGAATGTTCCCCAACCAGAGTGTTTCCATTTCCTTAAACCAATGTGACTAAAGTCAGATAGCAGTCTGGTGTGATAAGTCATGAAAAATAACAGTTCCACTTTATTTAGACCTAACAGAATGGTATATCCAGTTCTGGGCAGTGAACTTAGGGAAGATAATGCCACCAGGAGCAAATTTTGTCCCACATGGTGCCATTTTTGCTTCTAATTTTTACTGCAGGTTTTTCAGTGACTTTTTTATTTTGGGGAGGGGGTTGAGGATTTGGAGGGCTATTTTAAGGAAAACTGCTGCTCCCAGAGGCCTCTGGGAATAGCAGTTTACATTCTGGGGACATTTTAACATGTACCCATTAAAATGTTTGGGCAACCTACAGAAACCTGGGAGTCATGGGGTGGCGAAAGCAGCCTGTATGCAAGATGTTTCACACTCTTCATGTATTAAAACTGGAATGGGCTCAGAGAAGAGCAATGAAGACAGGCCAATGGAAAACAAGGCCTACAAGGAAAGATTGGGTTTAGCTTGGAGAAGTCTGA
This sequence comes from Phrynosoma blainvillii, assembly GCA_026167975.1. Lineage (NCBI taxonomy): Eukaryota > Metazoa > Chordata > Lepidosauria > Squamata > Phrynosomatidae > Phrynosoma > Phrynosoma blainvillii. The sequence continues at coordinate 254,133,806 of JANUYF010000003.1, forward strand.
GAGAAAAATGAAAGTACTCTTCAAATAGCTGAAAAGCTGTTTGTGCAAAAATTAATATATATATATATATTTAAATTTCCTGGCTTTCTGTCAAAAAATAACATTAAAGGTAGCTATCAAAGAATAGATGTCAATATAAAACAAATATAATTAAAGCACACAAAATCACACAAAATTCTTTTTCCTGCAGCCAAGAAATGAGAAAATACTTGATTTCTTCTGCTGTAGACCTGGATCAAACTTGTTTCCATTACAGAAGAAGTTGACAGAAACATTTTTTTAACTGGAAGATCAGTTTGACAACAAAACCAGTAACTTTGAAAAGTAGAGTTCTATGCTTTGCATGAGGCATTCAAATTGCCAGTCATGTGCTGGGGATAGTCCAGCTCTGGATTTCCTGCATCCAGCAGGGGCTGCACTAGGTGGACTATAGAATACCTTCCAGCTATACACTGCTATGACATTCAACTGATTTTTTTGATCTAACTGCCCTGTGTTTCAGAGCCAGTTCCCACAGCAGTTTTCATAGCTACCTGTTTGCTTAAAAGGTATAATAACTAGGTTGGAGCATTTCCTCTCCTATGTAGTTTGCTGTCTCTCAGATCTATGTAGAGTTTCTCTTTGATAACTTCATTGACTGTACACCTGCTGTTCAGACAGCCCATAGAAAAAGAATTTTGATTTTTCAGCTGCTTCATAGCTGTGGAATTCCCTTTTTCCTGGCTACTGGCTCAAAAGCTTGAATCTGACCCTCTTACTCAAAGCATTGAGAGATCTTGTACTTATTCTTTACAATTGAGAGCTGTTGCCCCTGGCAAGGAAGTAAGGTGAGATACACATTTTTGCAATAAATGATGGAGGTATATTTGTGAATAATCAGCAAGCTTCTGTAAATGATAATGAATAGACATTGAGCTAGACTAAATCATATCTGGTTATTCCTAGCTCCAATTTTAAAAAAAAATCCCAGAGAGAAAATCCCAGGAGAACAGAAAGTGCAACTTAGAACATGAATGTCCATCTAGTTCAGCAGCTGGCCAGGGGCTTTTGGAAGTTCACAGCCAGAATGCAAACCCTGGGCAGAGGCCTCTAAACACCAAGGCTTTCTTTATCTGACATAGCTGACAGTGTCTGATCAGCCTGCCCTCCCAGTATATTTGCAGGGCAGTTTCCCATGCTCTCTATTGAGTCCTAACTGGAAACATTGTGGCAAGAGATGAAGTTATAATTTCATGGGGCACAAAGACACTGGAAATTGGAAGCAAGATATGAAAACAACCCATCCCGTGTTCGTCCAACAACAGCAAGGTGGGAAGATTTTTCCAGCATTCATCCTGTGAACTGTAATTTCATACTCTTGGGAAATGAGAACATGCACAGAACATGCTGCATCCCTTAAAGGTTTCGCCAAATAACAAACTGTATCAGCAAACTAGGCAGCAAAGGAGTGACCATGGGAGAACAGCTGCATGTTCCTATTTCCCTCTTGAATTGCAGTAATGTGCTGCCATTATATTTTGTCTTCTTGGGAGATTACTACATGCAGCTTCTAAACCACTATTACATTGGGAAAGAAGTGGCTTTGGCAATACTGATCACACACCACCACCTGTGGCCCATAACTACCCTTTCTGTGACCCATCCTTTTTCATTGATGAAGGAAACCCATGAATGAACTGGAAATTGTGGAAGCTCCCAGGTGCGAAAGTCACTCATGGGACAGTTGTGCAATTGCCAGTCACTAAGGTCACTGTCCTCTCCTCCTCCTGTCCCCTCTCTCCCACGATATACCAAAGGACCATGATTACCTTTTTCCCCCTTCCCCCCCTCCTCCTCTTACTTTTTAAGATTTCAGTCACAGCATTAGAGCTCAGGAACTACACAGAAAAAAGTGGGGTAAAAACAAAATAAAACACCCTAAAGAAAAGCTGGGTAGGGCAAAAGGCAGGAAGACAGAGTTAAGGAAAAGGCCAGGAAGAGACCATGATGGGGGCAGCAGCCCCAGTTGCATGATTGAGAGGAAGTGCAATGGTGCTGCCTTGAAAGTGGTGTGTTCCCATTTCATTTTTACTAGTGTGACTGCTGCGAGAACAGGGCTTATGTAGAAGAAACCTGAGATAATGATGACAACTACAGTTTTTATAAGGAGCAGCCACTGGTTTCCATATCAATGGGTGGTGAATCCACTCTGGGGATTTGTCTGACCATTGAAAGGATTGATCCAAAGTGCAGAACGTCTTTGGATTGGGGCTTAGCACCTTGGATCTTCTTTAAATTTCATACTAAAGCCCAGAATGGGTTTACAGACATGAACGCCACCAACCACTATAGGCTCTTATTGATTAGATGTAATGCAGCACAGTGATCAATCACATGCTGTAAATTATAGAACACACATAGGTTCAAGGACACACACACACAAGCACACAACCAACTCCCTCCCTCCCTCCCTCCCTCCCTCCCTCCCTCCCTCCCTCCCTCCCTCCCATCTTTCTACTGTCTCTGCTTCATATTATCTCTCACACATACAAAGAATTACATGCTTATACAGACATATTTCCATTAACTGGCACATCCAAGCCTCCACTAGATCAGGCATGCTTGTGGAGCTGTGTAGAAGGTCTCCATAGATCATATATGTGCCCCACAGTCTTCTATTTGTTCACATTTAATTTGGAATGTGACCATTTAGAGCAGGGGTCAGCAAGTTTTTCTTACCTGGGGCCGGTCCGCTGGCCTCCAGGTCTTCCCCAGGCCGAGGGGGGGGGCAATGGCGCTGCTGACCCCACCGCCGCTGCCGACTCTGCTGCCACTGCGCACGTTGTGGCTGCCATTTTGTTTTCCATAATGGTGGCCGTGACTCGTTTGTGCATGGTGGCGGAGCGGCGGCAGTGGTGGGGGTGGGTGGGGGCTGGCAGGGGTTGGTCCAAAGGCCTCGGGGGGGGGGCAGACTCAGCCTGCGGGCCATAGGTTGCCAACCCCTGATTTAGAGCAAGCGTGAGCAAAGTTTAGCCTGCCAACGATTCTTTGCAGTCATCACTTCTTCCAGAATTCCCAGCCCAACCTTTTTATGGCCAAAAAAGAGGATGAATTGCTGCCCCTAGAAACTTCCAGGTGCAGCAATTTACCTTATATAGGTAAAGTACCTATATTACATTACCAAGCTTGCCAGATTCCCCCAACTGTTTAACAAAAAGTACCTATTTTTAAGGGGAAAATGAAACAAAAATACCAAAATATATACTGGTAGGGCATGAGGCAGGGAAGCAGGGTTAAAGGAGAGTCAGGAAGAGAGTGCAATGGAAGCAGTGGCCCCAATTGTATGATACCAGACATGCAATATTGGGGCTCTGGACACAGTAAATTTCCTTTTCTTTCTTTCTTTTTTTGAACTGTTGTAATTGCTATGAGAACAGGACTCATGTGGTAAATCCCTTTGTCTGTCTGCCTGAGTCAACAGTGGATGACTTCCCATTTTCTTTTGTTTTAGCCAAGCCAGTGCTAAATCATTTACTGGCAGCCAAATGGTGAGTTCAGCCCTGGTGGCGCAGTGGTTAAATGCCTGTACTGCAGCCACTCACTCATAAACCACAAGGTTGCAAGTTCAATACCAGCCAGGGCTGAGGCTCGACTCAGGCCTGCATCCTTCCGAGGTCGCTAAAATGAGTACCCAGCTTGTTGGGGGGCAATCAGCTCACAGTTGTAAACCACTTAGACACCCCATAGCGTGGTATGAAGTGGTATATAAATGAAGCTGCTTTTGCTTTAGAACTGTTACTTGTGAGGATTAGATCTGATGCATGCCCACAGTGATATGTACTGTTTGATACAACAACAACAACAACAACATGTGTAGGGAATTAATATGAAAAGATTAAAAGGAAAACAACCAATAATAATGGAGACATCACTGTCCCCTTTCAATGCAGGTCTAGGTCTGTGGATTCTGTGCTGTTGAGAAAGGGAATCACAAATAAGACTTCTAATGTTCAGTGACGAGAATACACATATGCACACATATACTCAAACAGGGGATGCTTACAAAATTTTCTGAAAAAGTAAGCTGTTTTTAAGGGCAGCTAGTGATTATTCCTATCAAGAGGTTTTTAAAATATTTTTTTCAAGGTACTTGCCATGTCTATCACATTCTGACTAGCTGCTCTTACACATGGAAACCATTAATTTGCTTCTGTTTCCTTCCTCCATCTGTGAGCACAGGTACTGTTTACAATCACTGTGCCTGGAAAATTAAGCTGCCAGGAGTACTTTTGAAAAGTGATTAATGAGAACTCCCTGCCTTTTCTTCCTTTTTGAATTAAGAGGTGCAGCAGAGAACATCAGCTATTCCTAGATGGAAAATACCTCCCCCCCCCCCATCAGATCTAATTCTGACTTTATTGCTTTTCTGTAAGGGCTACTTCAGATCTTGGAAAAATTCCTCTTTTGGACTCTAAACCTCCAAATCCCCCAAAACAGCATAGATTCTGGGAGTTGTAGTACAATAAGTAGTTTTTCTAGGAAGATTAGTGCACTCTTTTAAAAGTGCCCTGTCCCTGATGCAATAGAGGCATATTTAATTTTACAAAGGGGTTTTATGACATTCACCATGGCTGGGTGAATTCAGCCTATATGTAGCCCGGATGCCAGCCTGTTTTTGAAAAGCTGCAGAATAAGCATTCGCTGGCATACAGGCTGTATATAAGCTGCATTCGTCCAGCCACAGGTGAATGTGATAAAACCCATTTGTACATTTAAACACACCTCTATTCCATCAGGGATAAGGTGCTTTAAAAATCTCCTAAATTATGATTCCAATGCATATTCATGATGCCAGGGGAAAATGTTTATGGATCTCTGTTATAGGAAAACAGCCTCAGTTCTGATACACATAAACAGTAAGTGAGTTTATCTAAGCACTCACTTATCTAAGCATGCTTTAAAGATGTAAGCAGAAGAATGCTCATTAAAACTTAGGCGTTTATCACAGGGGGGAAATGGGAAGTTTAAATGGGTCAGAACCTGTGGTTATCCAGCGTATTCAGCTCAATTGCGCAAATGGTTTTCACATGACGTTGTGTGCAAACCTCTTGGACTCCAACAGGAAAGTTACATCAATCAGCAAATAGGCATTTCTTGGGAAAATACCATAAATTCATTTCCATTTCATTCACAAATTCGCTTTTTTTTGAGCAATTGCTGTAGTGTGAAAGCCATTTGCATGATTCTCCCCATTTCTACACTTGTTGCTAGATTTCCCATGGTTCTTTAGGGTGAGTAGACAGGGCTCTTAAAGGAATAGTTGCTGAGGCAAAGGCAGGAACACAGTGAAAATGCTTGCTTCTCCCTAGTCTGTGTGAATGTCTCTTCTTCCTTGCCCTTTCCCATTAGCCAGGACCCTTAAAGGAACAGCTGCTCAGGGAAGGCAGGGACACTGGTTGCTGAGAGGGCTGGAGCTTTTTATGCTGTTTTTTCTACCTTTCCTACTTCTTTGGGTAATGTTTTGTTCTTTTTACTTAGGTTGGATACTATTTCTTGGAAAGTAAGGGATAGTACAGTATATTTTTATAAAGAAAATTGTGTAAATAAAATTGTTTATTTTTCTGGGTGATTTCTGGTGATGCAGCTACTTCTTCTGTGCACATGCACAAAAAAAGTGATTCCCAAACTATTATTGGGATTTACACATATCTGTGTGAAAACCAAATGCATGTTCTACCCTCTTTCTCACTTTAGTAATGAGCTTCTAGGCGTGTGAAAATCATTCGTGCATTGCATGCTTTTGTGGGTTGTGGACACTTTAATCATTATCAGGATGGAGGTATATATGGTCCCTGTGTGAAAAACTCCTTAGCCTAAGAAGGACTGCTCCTGCCATTAGGCAGCAGAAGTTGGAAGACCAGGAGCATCAGTAAGGTTTTGGAAGGAGAGAGCTGTGATGCCACAAGTCTTTTTCTGCATACTCTAAGCTTATCCATTACCCTCTGTGCTGGTGGAGGATGCTTTCTTGTTGCCCATGTTTAGTAAACTTCATCTGCCAGTCTTGTTGGCTTCTGTTATGTAGAAGGGGGGTGAGGGTGAGGACACACTTGTATTTTTCATCTCAGGCTGCAAAACTGAGGAAGCTCTAAGAAGTATTTGAAGAATGTATACATTGCTGAAGCAGCTGAACCCTCTCTGTGTGTGCTTTTTCTGGGTTTTCATTTAAAGTTATTTCCAACTAGAAAAAAGAAACAAAATAATGATCTTAGGTTTAGAGTTCACCCCTGATATAACTGGGCACACTGTAGCCATTGCAGTCCTGGCCCTGTCTTTTGAGCAATCCTTTGTCTCCCTTACCTGTAATGAGGGGAACTGGAGTCCTGCTTGAAATATGGGAGAATGGCGGGCATGGCAGGAGTCTGAGGAAGCAGCAGGAAAAGGAGATGCACCAGCTTATTTCTCTCCTACTATCTTAGAAATGTTTGTATGGGAGGAGTGGTAGGCAATTACTTTTCATGGCACAAATGCAGTGAATCTAATACATGTTTTATTCTGGACACTGAAGGAATGATCCAAAGTGCTAAACCAGGGGTAGGCAACCTTTCCCCTTTAAGGGCCGAGGGACTTCAGCTCCCAGAATCCCAGGAGCTACTGGCCAACATGGGACTATTGGCCAACATGGCTGAGGCTTCTGGGAGCTGAAGTCCCTTGGCCCTTAAAGGGGAAAGGTTGCCTACCCCTGTGCTAAACCTTATCTCCCCAATTGGTCCAGCACCCTAAAGTCTGGGAAAGTGACCTCAGATCAGATTCAGTGCAAACCTGTAACATGGAAGCCCTGGACACTACTGCCCAGGAGCCATAGTTTGTTATCCAGAAACTTTGTTAGTGGAGACTCCTGTTCTCATTAATTCCTTCAAACCATCCCAGCTTACATTCAGACCTGGACACAAGCTGTTAACAAAGGATCAGCAGAGATGTGAAATATATTTTCATCTGCTTCTTCCTTTTCTCACCTCTAAGTCCATCCCACACCCTCTTCTTGGGGACTTTGGGGGGTTGTGGTGGTAATACAAAAAGAATACCTTTTCAGAGGAACACTTTAATAGACATACTGGCAGGTATGTGCCCCCATAGCCAATTTTCCTTTTTGTCCAAAAGTGCCAAAATCTGAAATCAAATGGAGGAAATGGTCAGCAGTCCACCTGGTTTTGAAAGATGTGCAATTTTTAAAAATGTCAAACAGTAATGCAGGGAGTATGTGCTATAGTGAAAAGATGAATTACCACTCTGGGGGGCTCCAAGAGAGGCACTTTGCTGTTGCCTGAAAAAGGAAGGTGTCAAGAGCCAATTTCCAGGAGAAGTAGTGGGGTTTCCCTCTCTAGATGTCTTCAAAAGAGGCTGGACAGCTACCTGCTGAGGATACTTTAGCTGGAGATCATGCACTGAGCAGGGGAGTGGACTGGATGGCCCGTGAGGCCCTTTTGAGCTCTATCATTCTAGGATGAGTCTGGGGTGGATGGATTTTAGATTGCAAAAGCAAACTTGGAGTAAATTGACTTTGATAGAGTAAATTTCTCAAACAACCTTACCATCAATATCCTGCCCCTCTGCAAATGCAATCGGGGTGGCTTACAATAAAACACCAAACATATACAATCCCAAAACCCACTCACCCCTTAAAATAGTATTAGACAACAAAAGTTAAAACAGCAGCAAACAATAAAACAATGAACAGATAAAATAAGTCACAATGGCAGAGTGGACAGACAGCATAAATGTGGCAAAGAATAGGAGAAGGAATAAACTAGCTCTTAGGGCTGGGAAATCTAATCAGGAAAGGCCTGCCAGAAGAGATCTGTCTTCACAGTTTTTTTTTAAAGCTACTTAAACTGGTAATATGATGGATCTCATCTGGCAGACCGTTCCATAACCTGGGAGCGGCTGCAGAAAAGGCCCTCTGGGAGGTTGCAGACATCCTAGTTTTTATAGGTGGAAGCAAATTCCTCCCAGAGGACCGGAGTGTGCGGGGTGGATTATATGGAAGGAGGCGATCCTGAAGATAGGTTGGACCCAAGCCATTTAGGGCTTTAAAGGTAATAACCAACACCTTGTACTGAGACCGGAAACTGACAGGCAGCCAGTGGAGTGACTTTAAGACAGGTGTTATATGGCCACTCCTTGATGTCCCTGTGACCAACCTGGCTGCCATATTCTGTACCAGTTGAAGTTTCTGGACTAAGCATGAGGGTAGCCCCATGTAGAGCTCATTAAAGAAATCAAGAGGAGAAGTTACCAGCATGTGCACCACAGTTTCAAGGTCCCTTACTTCTAGGAAAGGGTGCAGATGGCATATCAGCTGAAGCTGATAACAGGCGCTCCTGACCGTTGCATTTACCTGATTAATCATCTGGAGCGATGGATCCAGGAGCATCCTACACTGCAAACACAGTCCCTAGCGGAGAGTGTGACCCTGTCCAGGACTGGAGGTTGTATCCCAATACCTAATTTCGGGGCTGCTACCGCAAGCACCTCCATTTTATCTGGATTCAGTCTCAATCTGTTTTTCCTCATCCAGCCCATTACTGCCTTGAGACATTGAGAGGAGAGACGCCATCTGAAGTCATAGCTGATGACCGAGAGATGGAGAAATGTATCTGGGTGTCATCAGTGTACTGATAACACCCTGTCCCATGACTCCGGATAATCTCTACCACTAGCTTCATATATATGTTGAACAACATCGGGGACAGGATGGCCTCTTGGGGGATGCCACAAGTAAGCTCCTTCCTAGTGGAGCAACTGTCCCCTAGTAACAACCTTTGGAATCTGCCCGAGAGTAAGGAACAGAACCACTGAAAAGCAGTGCCTCCAACTCCTAACCTTCTCAGGTGATCCAAGAGGATGTTGTGATCTATTGTGTCAAAAGCTTCTGAGAGATCTAAGAGCACCAGCAGGGTCACACTACCCCTGTCAATGCTCAGACGAAGGTCATCAGCCAGAGCATCCATGGCAGTCTCAATTCCAAATCCTGTCCTAAAGCCAGTTTGAAATGGGTCTAGATAATCGGTTTCCTCCAAGACAGCTTGGAGTGGAAGAGCAACCGCCCTCTCGATCACTTTGCTTAAAAAAGGTAGCAATGAGACCGGCCTATAGTTATTCATATCCAGGGGGTCCAGGGAAGGTTTTTTCAGAAGGGGCCTAACCGCTGCTTCTTTCAAACAAGATGTAACATGACCTTCCCTGAGGGATGCATTGACGATGTCCCTAAGGAACATCCCCAAGGCACCCCACCCCCCGGACGGCCAGCCACAATGGGCAAGGATCAAGGGGACAGGTTATCTTCCTCACTCTACCAAGGAGCTTGTCCATGTCATCAGTACTCACAGATTAAAACTGATCCAGTATAATTTCATTAACGGAGTTGCTGGACACCTTGTCAATTGATTCCATTACAACACTGGCGCTGCACGTATTGCCTCTCGATATGAACAAAGAAAGTTCCTATGACTAGTCTTGTCAGATAAGAGTCGAGTTTTCCACCAGGTGTGCTCCTGTCATTGCTTCATCTTCTTGAACTCTTCCATATACCAAGGCTTCCGGTTTGAAGCGGGTTGGAAAGGACGCTTGGGAGCGACTGTGTCGATAGTCCTGGTGAGATCAGTATTCCAGGTATTCACCAGGGCTTCGACAGAATCACTGGCGCTACCAACCATTAAACCCTCCAAGGCTTTCTGGAATCCAATAGGTTCCATTAGCCTTCGAGGGAGGACCATTCTAATAAGTCCACCACCCCCAGTCCACCACCCCCAGTGGGGTGGACAGTGGTTCTTAGTTCAGCCTTGACCAGGAAATGATCCAGTCATGACAATGCAGAGGTATTTATTAACTCCACCCATGTATATTCCTGTTCTGTACTAAAGACTGCATCGAGGGTATGACCTGCACAATGAGTGGGCCCGACGACCAATTGGGACAGGCCCATGTTTGTCATGAATTCCATGAACTCCCGAGCTGCACCTGTTAGATTCGACAGACTGATCTTGAGTGGAATGTTGAAATTGCACAAAACTAGAAGTCTGGGCGACTCCAACAGCAACTCTGAGACCAGCTATGTCAGCTTGGGGCCTTGGCAGATGGCTTAAAAAGCCATCCTGGAGGCAGGTAAGAGGAGGGGCAGCTGCACGCTTGGTGCCCCTTCCTCCTCCCGAAGTTGCCCTCGGAGCCGCTGGCCCTCCGCCCGGCCGGTGCTCCGAGGGCAACCTCCCGCCGCAGCGTCCAGACACGCTGCGGTGGAAAAGTCAGTGAAAGTGCGCTGCAAGCTTTTGCGGCGCACTTTCACTGACTTGTGAAAGGAGCGCTATTTTAGCGCTCCTTTCAGGGACGGGGAAGGTGCGCCGCTAGATCGAGGCATGGGGATGCCTCAGTCCCGCGGCACACCTTCCCAGGGCAGCCCCGTGCCGCCAGTCTGCTTCCCCCTTTGGTTAGGGAATCTGCTAGACAATGGGGTGGTCGGTATACTAGCAGAATCCCCAAACTATCCTTGGCTCTCAGGCTCAGGTACATACACTCAAAGTGGACTGTGTTCCAGACAGGTATCCTGGCTAAGGTTAGGTTGTTCTTGTGAACCAGGGACACTCCCCCGCCCCTTGCCCACTTCCCCTTACCTGCTCACTGATAGAGTACCTGGCCAGGAGGGCCTGCGTCCATGTAGTAGCGCTATCCTCTCCCACCATGTCTCTGTAAAGCAAGCCAGGTCGGCATCCTCATCTACAAGGAGGTCATAAATAATATGAGTCTTATTTTTAACCAACCTGGCACTGCAAAGGAGCAAGGTAAGGTTTTGTGGAATGATTGGTGCGCTCTCCAAACCATTCCGGGAAACAGAGTTAACTGAAGGCGGGATAGCTTTCAAACATTGAAAGTTTTCAACTTTTGCCACATCCCCTCACAATTTCTCTTATCCTTCAATGATAACCACAGGACAACCAACATTTACCAAACATCCCTCCTTTTCCCCATGATTAAAAGTATAAGTCCCAAATCCAATTTTTAAAGTCCCAGTTAGGGTAGACCTATTGAATCAATAGGATTACATACATAAGTATTAGCTCACCATTTGAAACTGGTTTCATGGATTTACTCTAGTTGGAATTGCCAATACAATTCAGGTCTATAATTTCTGATGTATATTGCAACCCATCACTTCAAATCCCTGAAAGCTAGTATCCAGGATCAAACACGGCTGCTGTGTTGAACTGAGCTGTGTAAAGTTGGGTACCTGATGTAACCATACATTGAGCCACCTTTATCAGTCCATCAGAAAGCTAACAAAAGCACATTGAGCATCTTCATGAGATAACTGTGGGCTGAACTGGATGAGGAGTGAGACAGTCATATGAGAATTTTTATCTCTTGTTGAATTCTATGTACATATTTATTCATCCTAAATAATTAGTATGGCAATTGGGTTATATGAACTTGCCCTTTAGCCTGTCAAACAGAACAGTTTTTTACCAGAGGCAATGCAATCTCCTCTTGTGGTCACATTCTTCTATTCAGTAGTATGCATTCTCTTCCATAACCCACCCAAATATTAGCATTACATAAATGCCCTGCTTTTGGTGAGGTGGTGGTGAGTGGGCAGTGTTAGAAATCTGAGTGTACAAAGAGGAAAAAAGAAAAACCACATGTGGGTAAATAGCATTCTAGCTGGGTAATGATATCTGTCTGAAACCCACAATTAGCAAAGGAGGTTGCTTTACATTTAAATAATGCCTAATAGAAAGCACATGGATTGATATAAATAATCCCATAGTTTTATAGCACATGTTCTCTTGTGTTGACAATACCACAAGACAATAGGGTGAGGGTTCCAGTACTGAAAAGTATTATTCTCCTGCATAATAAACTTCCTGCTCTTAAGAGATCAAAATTTAACCTCAATAGATAGAAAAGTCAGATATTGCACAGTCAGATACATATTACCGTAAGTATGAGGAGAAACAAAATTAATCTGGTAGAAAGAAGTGAGGTGAGATTTGCACAGAATACAATAGCTTTATCTGCACATACATAAACTAGTTAGGAGCCTGTAATCAGTATGATTACACATGTCTCTAAGGGCATGTACACATGTCTATAAGATAGTACACAACACAATTGATCCTTTCTGGCCAGTGTTTGGATAGCACCTAAACTCACTGCTCAGGGACGAAGAACACGCTTTGCATGGGAAAAGTCTCAGGTTCAATGTCTAACACAGCTATTTAAAAATATCATACATAGTGTACAACACTTCTGCCTGAAAAAGAGAGCCACCATTATAATTGTTCATGTACTTGTCTCATATTTATGTAGATGATTTTATCTCTATTATTTGTAATCAGCAAGCTCTAATAAGTAATTTCTTATGGCTTCAGTTTTTCATTTTAGATTTCTGAAATATTTGAAGTTGTTGCTATTACTTACTTAAAAAAAACCTCACCTTTCTCCCAATGTGGGATCGAAGGTGGTGTACAACAGAATACAATTTAAAAACTGTTAATACAAAAGTAAAAGCACAATTTAACTAAATTTATCTGAAGAAGTGGGTTTATATCCATGCAAGTTCATGCTAAAATAAAAACCAGTTAGTCTTAAAGGTGCTGAGACATTTCTTTCCACCACCACCCTCCTTTCCTCGTTTTTACACACTTATGAGTGTGCTAGCCAGCCAGGAAGATGACCGCCAAGAAGGTGGAACTTTCTTAGCATCCAACAAAAAGGACATCTTCCCCTCCCCAAAAAACCAGGGAGAAAGCTTATGGAGCAAACAGAGGCCACCATGGCTGTTTGTCCCTGGACCTCTGGACATCAAGAGACATCCACTACGTTTTAGAAGTATAGAAGAAAGACCAAATGTATCTATATATAATAAGGATTATTCATAGACATGAAGAAAGTAGACAGAACTTGCTGATTTGAAATGAGGAGTTTCAATGCTGAAAGCACCTAGGAGGAATAACATTGCTAAATTTGTGATGTGACTAAAAAAAGAGCCAGGGCAACCCAAGAACACTCTGATTTAAATTGTGAATTGTTTAAATGTTTCCCCCTATTTAAAGTAGACCATGTTCTGCCCTGAGATTTTGTTGTTGTTGTCATTCCCAATTTATGATGACCCTAAAGTGACCATATCATGGGGTTTTCTTGGAAATATTTGTGCAGAGGAGGTTAGCCATTGCCTTCCTGAGGCTGACAGCATGTGACTTGCCCAAGATCATCCAGTGTGTTTTGTGGCCAAGCTGAGAATCAAACCCTGGTCTCCAGAGTCATAGGCCAACACTCATGCCACTACTCCACAGTGGCCCTGAGATTAGTATGTACTTAATATATTCTGATGTGAAGTAGGTCAGAATCTGAACCCTGAGTCCTGAACTCATTTCTTTCAGATTTAATCTGACATTTAAAAAAAATTATTCTAGCATTTAATATTCCACTGTTCAACACAAAGTTGCTGGATTCCAATACAAAAATACAAAGCAAGTACCGTAATAATAAAAGTGAGAAAGAAATATTTTTAAAAAAGATGTTTGTATGTGAGAGAAGATAGTACTGTAGTATAAGGGAATAAGGAAAGTAGAAGAGAAAACAAGAATAGAAGGATTTAGGAAGTGTAGAAGGTTAGAGTAAGTGAAAGGAAGGTAAGAGTAGGTGAAAGGAATATAAGAATAGAGTAGGAATGAAGAGTGTAAAATAAGTGGAAGAAGAAAGAAGAAGAGGATAGTAACAGAGTATAGTATAAGAGAGATAGAGTAAGTTAGAGAAGAGTGAAAGTAAAATTCCCCTTTTTGTTTTCTTGTTTGTTTGTGCTGTTTTTTTATTGTTTTTATTATTATTATTTATTTTTTTGTTTGCTTATATGTGTTTGTATGATATTGTATTGTAGTGTGTTATTGTGTATTTGTATTTGTACTGTATATATTTTCTTTTTAATTCAATAAAATTTATAAAATAAAAAAAATCTTAAGTAGTTTAGCCACATGAAATTAAAAAATGAAGTCTAGAATGCTATATCAGCTACTTAGTTAAGGTTACTTGGGGGGGGTTGCAGACTGCCAGAAATAGTGCAAATTAAGTCCACTTTAAGGGTTAGGGTTAGTGCTAGGGAGTCATGGGAATTGGGTTTTTTTTCTGAGACATTGAGCCTTCTCTGTCAGAGAGCTCTGGTGCCACAATAAAATACAGTTCCCATGATTCCCTAGCACTAACCCTAACCCTAAAAGTGGACTCAATTTGCACTATTTCTGGCAGTCTGCAACCCCCCTTAAATAACCATTCAAAGGTTCTTTTTGAGCTCCACAAATGCTCCTAGTAGTCCCATGCTCCTTCCCTAGTATACTCCTTCCCTATCTTGAACCTTTCATTTCTCCCACATTAGCACTGTAACAATAAGAAACATTCAATTTGGTAACCTGAAATGTAAGGAAGGAATGAAGGTCAGGGGGAAAATCACATACCCCATTCCAAAAGTCATCAGTGGGACCATCCAAAAGTACAAGAAGGACTAAGAAAATAGATACAGGGGGGTTACAGACTGCCAGAAATAGTGCAAATTGAGTCCACTTTTAGGGTTAGGGTTAATGCTAGGGAATCATGGAAATTGATTTTTTTCTGGGACATTGAGCCTTCTCTGTCAGAGAGCTCTGGCGCCACAATAAACTACAGTCCCCATGATTCCCTAACCTTAACCCTAAAAGTGGACTCAATTTGCACTATTTCTGGCAGTCTGCAACCCCCCACAGACATTTATTCTAGCCTGTATCAGGCATTCACAAGAAAAATACTGGGATGGGAAGAATGTTATATGATATTGGATCCTCTCCTCCTGTGGCAATTACAGCAATAAACTCCCATCAAATCTTGAAGCTTTTGGCTAGTCTGGAGGAACCCTGAGACTAGATCCATCACAAGATCCAACTTGAAACTTAGCTAAGGTTTCTGGGGAGAGAGTTCCAAAGCTGGAGTACTAACATAGGAAGGATACCTCACTTATTCCCTAACATCTGACAGTGGTAGAACCAGGAGAAGACCCCCCCCCCCCCGAATGATCTTAATTTACAGACAAGCCAACAGAGTTTTATGCCCCAAAGTTCCAGGAGACATGCTGCCTCACAGTCACTGGCCATGTTTCCATAAAAGTATGGGAAGCCAGTGTGATGTGACAAATCAATCTTAGCACCAAGATATCTAAACACCAAGAGTTTCTTTTCAACCAGTCGTTCAAAGAAATGAAATATGCCAGATGTTAAACAAACATTTCAGATTGCAGTTTATTGACAGTGTTGTTTACGGTTCAGTTGTAATCCTGTGCACAGTTGTACCACTCACATAGAAATCTATAAATATAAGTACAAATAAGATGCATCCTTCACAAATTTTTTAAAGCTTTGGTTTCTCATAAACTGTATTCTTCCATACTCTATTCTTATTTTTAAAAACTGACTTTAAGATTCTGTGGAACTGATCAGATTTTTAAAATAAATTTAAAGCCAGGTTCATTCACATTTTGAATATCCAAAATTGCTCAGCTTGCCTTGTTTATTGAAAGCAGTGTGGAAACATTGGCCACCTGCTTTTGAGACACTGTACTTTGTGAAGCTGGATTTCTTGTTATTTTGCTGTGCTGAAGGACTGCTCTCACTGGCACAATGTCTGTGCAGTGAAGGGGAAAGAAGCATATGCCACCAGTGACTTCCTAGATGTGGTCTATTTATAAACCTTGTTAGTTGCCATGAATGCGTCATGCTTGATTGATGCCCTTATGGGCAAGGCAACAACATTCTGTGAAAGCTACACTTTTCCCTCTTAGGCTTAAAGCCCTCACATGTGTCCAGATTTGTCTGTATCTAAATTCTATAGCAGGACATACAAAGAACAGCCTAAAGAGGAAAAAAGGAGTGATCATCAGAGAAATGAAAGAAAACTCTGATATGTAGTGATGTTTCTACATATGGTTAGAATAACTACAGCACCATCCCTAATAGCCCTACAGGACTGTTGAACTTGAAAGATAAAGCTTTTATTCTGTTTTCATCTTACAATGATAACTCATTGCTATGTGGAACCAGGGAGCCAGTGTGGTGTAGTGACATGAGCATTAGACTATGACTCTGGAGACTAGAGTTCAAATCCCCACTCAGCCATGGAAACTACTAAGTGACCTTGGGCAAGTCACACTCTCTCATAAGCTTATCGCACAGCACTTACAGGAATGAGAACAGAAAGGAACGGAACGGAATAGAACAGGACAAAAACGCATGGTACTGGACAGGGGAATGCCACCGATGCTGCCAGGGATCCCCAAGCCATTCCTCAGCCATTCCTGGGAGCTGATTTTGAAGGACGGTTCAAAATCATTCTTCAAAATCAGCTGCCAGAAATGGCTGGTGAATGGCTTGGGGACTCCCAGTGGCATCGGTGGCATTCTCCTGTCCAGTAACATGTGTTTTTGTCCCATTCCATTCCATTCTGTTCCTTTCTGTTCCTGTTCCTGTAAGTGCTGTGCAATAAGCTTATCAGTCTCAGAGGAAGGCAAAGGCAAAGGCAAACTCTTTGAACAAATGTTGCCAAGAATAACCTATGATGGGTGCTCAGAAACTACAGTTGGTTGCAGCCAGGTTGTCAACTGGGACTGTTTACAAGGAACATACAACTCCCTTGTTAAAACTCCACTGGCTGCCAGTTCATTTCTGAGCACAATTCAAAGTGATGGTTTTAATCTCTAATCTCTATATGGTTTGGGTCCAGGCTATTTGAAGCAGCATATCTCTTTGTATGAACCCATTTGGGTTTTATGACCATCTGGAGGGGGCTTCCTCTCTGTCCCACCACCTTCTCAGGCTCAAGGGAGAATGCCTTCTTGATGGCTACTCCCAGACTTTGGAACTCCCTCTCCAAAGAGGCCAGAGTGGCCCTGTCCTTACATTCCTCCCAGAGGCGAGTTAAAACATTTTTGTGCCACCAGACACAAAATAGTTGAGGTTGGATTCTTAATGCTCTGCAGTCCTGGATGTGATGCCAAGCTAGGCTGGCCCTCTCCTGTGACGAGCAGGATCCCCCCCCCCCCCCGGGGATAAGTTAGTTAATTGAAATTATAAAATTGGTTCAAATTTAAGTGGACAAAGAGTATACTTCAAGGGGTTAATCAAATTGTTGCTATGTTGTCACCAAACAAATTGATGATGGCATAGACAAGTTACATTATGAGCTGAATTATGATGTCATTTCATTTGGGGGGAGATGATTTATTAGATGTTGGTTTATTTGGAACTTGTTGTTCTTGACACATGAATTAAAGGGATAGATTGACACAGTTGGTTAAATTAGATATGTAAAGGAACACATGTGTCAAGAACAATGAACATTTTGGTTAAATTGAAGTGTTAAAGAATTATTGATTACCCTGTATAAATAAAGTTGTGGCCAAGTTTTACAACCATAAATTTGAGTACGGTGTCATTTTTGTGTCAGTGCAATGGCCCTGTCCTTACGTTCCTCCCAGAGGCGAGTTAAAACATTTTTGTGCCACCAGACACAAAATAGTTGAGGTTGAATTCTTAATGCTCTGCAGTCGTGGATGTGAAGGTTTAAAGGTCTGTACATAGTTTTATTTTATTATTTTAATATTTTAGTATTTTAACTGTTTTAATATATATTGTTTTGAAGCACTTTTATCTTTTACATTTCATTTTATTCTTTAATAAGTGATATATTTTAATACTATACTAGTTTAATTTTATTTAATGCCTACTTTTGTATGCTTTAATTGTATTGTTTTTTTATTTGTAAGCCACTTTGTGTTCCAATTTTGGGGGGAAAGTGGGAAATAAATAAATAAATAGTTTGCCATAGAGTTACTATAGAGTTGGAAATGACTTGAAGTTACGCAACAACAACAAGAACAACAACTGGAACTAATGTACAAATGATTATGTTTAGGAGAATTTGTGACCAAGAACATCAAAAGCATTTCACTTAGCATCTGTAGTGGCCTACCAATGGCTTAGTTTCCTGTAATCACTGACTGCTTGAGAGTGCACACTCAGGAATTGCCCAGAACCAAGCAAACTACATCTATTCCTGTGCAAGCTTGGTCTAGTGCCTATTTTGAGAAAACCACAGAATAATACAGTTATCTGTCCATATCCATGGATACTCCATCCATGGATTCAACCATTTATGGCTTGAAAATATTCCAAAGGAGGAAAAATCCAAAAAGCAAATCTTAATTTTGCCATTTTATAGAAGAGACACCATTTTACTATGCCACATAATGGCACTTGAGCATACACTGATATTGGTGTCCATGGGGAGGGGGGGGTCCTTGAAGCTGTGGGGTGCAATTTAAGTTTCCCAGGGTGTTAACCCTTTTAAAGGGAAACAAAAATATTCAGGTATGAAAGTTAAATGAAATGAAATGTAAAAGATAAAAGTGTGGGTAGGACTATTATTTTAAATCTGTCTTCCTAAAGAATAAGGACATACTGCAATAATAATAATAATAATAATAATAATAATAATAATAATAATAAACATGCAGTTTGTAGTTTAAAAACAGACAGGAATGATTTTAATAAATAAGTACATAAAATAACTAAAACCTAATCTAACTGGTGATGGCTTGGGTAAAGAGAAATAAATCTCACCATTTTTTAGATAGCAGGAAGATGGGACAACAACATACTGCTTACAGACTACTGAATGCAGTTATTAGCAGTTTAGAATCTTCAGAGAGGGCTGTTAAACTGTCTCCAAGAGTGACAGAGAGAATAAGAAAGAGAAGGAAGTCCTTATCCATATAAGGAGAGATAGGAGAATGTTCACATTCTCTTGGACCGACGTCAAAGATCTTCAGTCCTTTGCATAGCCTCTGGAATCAATCTTTTGGCAGAGATTTAGTGAGGGTGTCTGCAATCATCACCTCAGTGTTGCAGTATTCCAGTTGGATAAGTCCACTCTGTCACATTTCTCTCACTTTGTGAATTGGGAACTCAGTAGGAGAGTTTGCCATTCTGCAGAGGATATCTACAGAATTTGCTATGTCAGGTCTAGTGAAGTTGTCAATGTATAGGAGTTTTCCAACTGCAGTCCTATACTTGTCTCCATTTTTTAAAGGTTTAAATTTATTAATGTCCTTTAAGAATCCTACTTCCATTGGAGTTAGCATTGCATTTGCATCTTTCAGACCAAGACAGTCCAGAAGATCCAGTATCTTCTGTTTTTGATTCAGGAAGAAACTTCCATCACTGCCTTTTTGTATTTGCACTCCAAGTGTGGGATGTCTCCTAAATTCTTAATATCAATCTCTTTCTTGAGATTTTGGATTATCTCTTCACTATCATCTTTGTCATCAGTGCACAGATCATCCACATAACTTGTGATGTAAGACCATTTGTTGTTTCTGAATCTCTTGTATACACATTTGTCAACAGTGCCTGGAGTGAACCCCTCTTTTTTTAATTGATTTTTAATCTTCCATACATATAAATCAAAAATTTAACGCACATGCAATCTTCCATTCTCCATTCTCCCTTCCCCTCCCCCCATTCCCAATCACTCCACATTCTCCCTTAACCTCCTGATAATACAAAACAGTGGGGAGGGAGGGTTTCTTCCTTTTTCTTACATCAGTTTGAATAATTCCCTTAAATTCACTCCCATAACCTTTAATTTGGAAGGGACTCACTTTTTCCATCTTTTTCCATCATTGTCCCTTCCGTGTTTAACATTCATTGTTATGCACATTCCTATCAATGATTGTCTCTACACCTCTCATAGTTTCATAATTTCCTCCCATTTTTTTCATATTGTTGGGTTGTTTTTCCATTAATATACATTGTTAACCTATTCATTAAAGCTAGATCACTTAGCTTCAGAGTCCATTATTTCATTGTAGGCACTGCTTTTTCCTTCCAGTATTTTGCATAAGTCATCCTCGCTGCTATGATCATATATAGTATTCTGTTTGTTTCATCTTGGTTTAATTTATCTTCCATAATGTCTGTGATGATTAGTAGAAAGAGTTCAGGTCTTAGTGGTATCTTCTTCTGTGTTGTTTCTATGATATTTTTATGGATCTTCTTCCAAAATTTATTTGTCACTCTGCACTGCCACCACATGTGATATAATGTCCTTAGTTTTTCTTTACATTTCCAGCAGGTGTTGTTATTATTTTTCTGTATTTTAGCTAGTTTAGATGTAGTCATATATCACCTGAGAAAAACCTTATAATAATTTTCTTTCAGGTTGTTACATTTTGTGAACTTTAGGTTTTCTTTCCATACCATTCCCCAGCTTGTTGGTGATATTGGATTCCCTATATTCTGTATCCATTTTATCATGCTTGTTTTGATTGTCCCTTCTCTCAATTCATAATCTAATAACAATTTGTAAATTTTTGTTATCACATGCTTATCTCCTGCCTGGAAAATTGTCTCTAATTCTTTTGTCTCTTTTTCTATTCCATAGGTTTTTATAACTTTTTTGAAATTTTCTGCTAGTTGTCTCTAAAGGAACCAGTGTATTTCTACACCTTCCTCATGTAATTCTTCACTAATTTTCATCCTACATCCTGCAGTTGTTTTAATCAGGATATTCTCATAAGTTAACCATTTACCTTTAAACAGATTTTCTCTCCTGTGGAAGGCTTCATGTACAGAGGTCCATTTTGGAATTTCAGTGTATAGATATTGCTTGTATCTCTTCCATACTTTATACAATACTCTCCTTATATAGTGTGTCCCAAATTCTTTATTTGCTTTTAGTTTATCATAGAACAAGAAGGCATGCCAGCCAAAATGCAAACCATCTCCCTCTTGTTCTAATAATTTCTTATTTTCTAACATTATCAATTCTTTTAGCCAAGTAAATACACTTGCAAATTGTAGTATAACTGCAGGTTTGGTAGTCCAAGCCCTCCTTTTTCTTTCCTATTCTGTAGAGTGGACATTTTAATCCAAGGTTTCTTACCCTGTCAGATGAAGTTAGCTAGATCTTTATTCCATAATTTGAAGGGTTTCTCATTTATTATAATCAGAATCATTTGAAATAGATACATCTGTGGTAAAATATTCATCTGAACAGTCGCTATTCTTCCCATTAGTGAAAACTCTGTTTCCCATTTTTAAAGATCTACTTTTATTTTCCTCCATTTTTATTTTCATAAAGCTCTGAGATTTTTTTTTTTTTGGTAATTGTTACACCTAAGTATTGAACCTTATTTACTAATTTGATTTCTGGTTTTTGTTTTATTTGTTCCTCTTCTCTTTTTTTAAGAGATGTTCTTTGTCAATATTCCACTTTTGCTTTTGTTCAGTCAGAAGCCCATTCTCTGTCAATCTCACAATGCTTTTTATTGGATTATTTTAAAAGATTAATCCACATAACACATAAAAATGGTTTTAATGCCTTGTATCAGATGATCACTTCTAATTTTCCTGTTCAGTATTTCCATGATCACAATAAAAATTAGTGGAGATAATGGGTATCCTTGACGTGTTCCTTTGTTTATATTAAAATCTTTGGTTCTCTCTCCATTTACAATGATTGGGCACTTTGTTTATTGTAGATATTTTTTACTCAGTTGGTGTATCTTTCTCCTATTTTGCTTTTTTCCAATACCACTTTTAGGAATTCCCAGCTTACATTATCAAAGGCCTTCTCTAAATCTAGGAATACCATTCCTAGGTGTGTTTTTTTATTATAATATTCATATAATTCAATTATATCTATAACTGTTCTGATGTTATTTTTTATATATCTGCTGGGGAGGAAGCCCATTTGGTCATCATGTATCCAAGTGTGCAATGCCTTGTTTAAACTCTCTGCCAGGATTGATGTGTATATCTTATAATCCAGATTTAGCAATGAGATTGGCCTATAATTACTTATTTCTTCTGGAGCTCAGTCTTCTTTCAGTATTAAATTAATAAGAGCTTTGCACCAGGTTGCTAGAAAGTTGCCCTTTTCTGTTTCTTTGATGGCTTTATATAAAGGTGATGTTAATTCTTCTTTAAATGTCTTGTAGAATTTTGCTGTTAATCCATCTGGTCCTGGTGCTTTATTGTCCTTTTGTTTGTCTATCACCCTACAAATTTCATCCATGGTAATTGGGGCATTTAGCTCTGCTCTTCTCTTTGATGTTTTGTAAAGTGTGAAATCTGTTCTTTTTAAATACATTCTTTTATTTTATCTTCCATTCCCTTTGGTTTTCCTTCTTTAGTATATAGTTTCTCATAGAATTCCATTATCATTTTTTAATTTTCTTCTGGTGTGTGTATTCTTTATCTTTATTTCTAATTTTCAATATAAGCTTTTTTCTTTTCTTTTTTCAGTCTTCAGGCCAACCATTTCCCTACCTTGTTAGCATTCTCAAAATGGTATTGTCTTATATACTTAATTTTATTGGCAATTTTTGCATCATCTTTTGGTTTAATTGATTTTTAATCATTTATATTTCTCGGGTGGTTTTCTTGCTTTTTGGTTTCTTTTTTATTTCTTGCTCTTTTTCTTGCAATTTTTCTGTTATTTCCCTATCTCTCTGTTTTCTTATTTTATTTTTCCTTATTTCCTGTTGAATTAACAAGCCTCTGGCTACTACTTTCCCTCCCTGCATCCCAGGTGATATGCATAGGTATTTCTGTCTTTATGTTTTCCTCAAAGTATAGTTTGCAATCATGTTTTATTTTCTTCACTGTTTCTTTGTCTGATAACATATATTCTTTTAATTTGCATGAGTATTTTCTTTTCCTGTAATTTAGGATTAGCTCAATCAGGGCATGATCAAATAAATTTCTCAGCAGAATTATTTTTTACACTTCTTTACTTAGGATTTTGGATGCAAAAATCATATCTGTCCTGGAGCAGGATTGAAATCTATCAGAAAAGAAAGTGTAATCTCTAGATTTTCCATGTACCATTCTCCATAAATCAATTAATCCTAGATGTTGTATCAATTCAAATGCCTTAATTGGTAATTTTCCTTGATTGTTACTTCTGGTTCTTCTTATTGATCTATCCAGATCCGGTTCACATACTCTGTTCCAGTCTCCGGCTATTATTATCCTTTCATAGCCATATTTTGATATATTCTGTTGGAGTTTTTTTTTAAATAGAATTTTGCTTTGTTATTTTGTGGCACATATATATAAATAAAGCTTTCTTTCCTTGTGTTTCTATTTCCAACACAATATAATAGCCTTCTTTGTCTTTAAATATTTATTTTATGTTGCCTTTATTTTTGATATAAATTACCACATCTTGCTTTTTATGTTGTTCACTGGATGAAGTATATAGATCTGCTAATTTCTTCTCTTTTTTTTTTAGTACACATACATCTTTTCTCTTTATGTGTGTTTCCTGAAGGCAAATTATATCCATCTTTTGCTTGTTTAAGAAATGAAGTATCTTTGCTCTTTTATACTTCCAGGATATTAGTTGGAGAGTCATTTTTGTAACTTTTAATTTCTCTTATTTGCCTTAATCTCTTTTCTCTTCAGATATCTTCCATGGATCTTTCTCCTGTTTTTATTTTTCTAGCCTTCCTTCTGACTCATTTATATTCTGTCTTTTGTAATGTTTCCTCTCTCTATTTCCCTTCTTCTTTGTCTTCTTTGGATCCACTTTCTGCTTCTTCCACCTCACTGTTTTTGTCTTGTGTTTCTTCTGTGTCTTTGTGCCTTTCTTGTTCAATCCTATTCGGTTCTTTCCTTTTCTAAATCTCCTCTTCTCTTCTCATTACCATTCTTGTTCCTTGCCTTGTCTCTTCCATGTTCTTTTCTTAATTTTTGTCCATTTCATTTTCTTTGTGTTCTTCTCTGTATTTAGTTAAGAAGTCTCTAGCCTTTTTTTGTTGTTTTGATTGTATATTTCCTTTCTCCTATTATGAATTATACTCCTTCTGTTTTCTCCCATTTATATCTCTTTGCTTAAGATGTTGAGTTAGGGCAGTGTATTATTTTCTATTCTTCAGTATCTGTGCTGGTTTGTCTTTGAAGTTTGAAGGTCTTGACACTCAATATTGAGGGGGAGTGGTTGTAGTTTGTTCTAGGATTAAATCTCTGATTTATTCCCTAACAAAATATATCACCATGTCTCTTGGTATGTTTGTTCTTATCCACCCAAGAGTTTAGCCTTAGAATTTATCCACTTCCATGCCCAGCTGTTCTACTGGCCAAACAATGAATTGTGCCAGTGGATGGATGATTCTTTTATTTAAATCTTTGTTTATTTTCTCCTCCAATCCTCTTAACTTCAATGCTTTTCCTTTGAGTCACATTTATAAATTTGTTTTAAATTGTTCTTCCTGTTGTTGTATTTTCTCTCTGTTTTACTAGTTTTCTTTTCCAGCTCCCCTATTCTTTCTTGTATTTCAGACATTGTTTTGTTGATTTCCTTCACATCTCCTGTTATTTTTTCTATGCTTACTATGAAGTCTTGCAATAATCTGGAATCTCTTCTGAGACCTCACTGTGTCTAAACTGGGACCCCTTCTGTGGGGTGCAATTTAAGTTTCCCAGGGTGTTAACCCTTTTAAAGGGAAACAAAAATATTCAGGTATGAAAGATAAACATTTTAGAGTTCAGCTTTCATCAACAGAACAATGAAACTATGATTCAGACTATTATTTTAAATCTGGCTTCTTAAAGAATAAAGACTTACTCCAAAAAACAACAAACATGCAGTTTGTAGTTTAAAAACAAACAATAATGACTTTAATTAATAAATACATAAAATAACTAAAACCTAATCTAACTGGTGATGGCTTGGGTAAAGAGAAATAAATCTCACCATTTTTTTAGATAACAGGAAGATGGGACAACAACATACTGCTTACAAGTTTAATCTTGTTTTAAGGGGTGGGTGGGATATGGGAGGTGGGATTGGGATATTGGATTGTTTTAATTGTACTATTTTAACTGTTGTAAGCCACCCCGATTGCGTTGCAGAGGGGCGGGTTAGAAATAAAACCTATTATTATTATTATTATTATTATTATTATTATTACAGACTACTGGCTGCAGTTACTAGCAGTTTAGAATCTTCAGAGATAGCTGTTAAACTGTCTCCAAGAGTGATAGAAAGAATAAGAAAGAGAGGGAATTCCTTATTTATATAAGGAGAGACAGGAGAATACAAATATATTCCAGCAGAACCAAACCTCAGCAGTTACAAGGGCCCACTGTAATAATGTTATCTAGCTTTTAAATCAGGGATGGATAACTTTGGTAGGTCTGGGTGCCAATTTCCAAACTGATGTTTGATCACAATGCGTTCCTTCCAAGCACAAGAAATTGAAACTGAAAGTGACTAAAAGTTATAATCTCTCACATTGGAGGTTCTGTTTGGTAATGAAAACCATGGTACATGGAAGCTTTGAAATTTGTTTTATGAGAGGAATGTACTTCTTGGAGTGGACTTCTCTTTATCTTCATTTTTTTTAAACTGTGATGCTTGGTGAAACTTCTAAGACTTAAAAATGCATTTTGGGACCTCATGGAGCCTAGAGGCTGGGGGTGCTGCAAGTCCTTGATTTAATGTGTGTTTAGACATTATCTTGGCAAGATAGGTCAGTATTTGAAATATAGATTTCCTGGCATACATTTCACATCCTCTTAGACATGACAAGATGTACAGTGTCATCACTTTGTATGGTGGATCACTAAGGATAAAGCCATAGATCAGAAAGTTGAGTTTTATTTGAGGCACCTAACTCTTATCCAATCAATCTTAGAAATTTTGGCTTTTAGGTGAAGCTGGCATGCATAATCTTCAATAACTTGTATGGATCAGAAGAGGGACTATAGTTCAATTATAGGGCAAATGTTTGCACATGGAAAGTCCTAGGTTCAATCCCTGGTCTCTATACTTAAAGAGATCAGGATATATCCATACTTCACTATAGCAGATTGATAGCCACTTAGTTTCTATCCTATGGAATCCTAGGATTTGTAGTTTGACAAAGAACATAAGAATTCTCTACTGCAGGGGTAGGCAACCTTTTTGAGCCAGGGGCGGGGTTGCTGTCCCTCAGACAATTGGGGGGCCGAAGCACCAAAAATAAATAAATAAATAAATAAATAAATAAATAAAATATGCATGCACACTCTCTCAGTCCCAGAAAAGCCATGGCAAAACCCCTGTGGAGATTTTGCCAAGAAAACCCCAAGAACAAGTAATAACACCAATAATCAATATCATCATGGCGGGCGGCAGTGGCAGGACCGGTCTGGGGCCAATGAAGCTTTGAGAATTTATGTTTACACATGTTCATTACTGACTAATGGCTACTCCAGCCACTTCTAGCTAATGTGACTCCTTTCTATTCCAGATGCCACTCTGTATGGACGTTATCACATGGGGTCTAAACCAGACAGAATCCACACTAAATCCCGTCCTATTGCGCTTTATTTTTCCGTGTGTTCACACGACGTCGCACAGAACCCCGTCACAACCCCGTCCCAATGTGGCATCATCCCCGTTCTTTTGAATGCCGGTTTCTTGGGGAATTGCAATTGCGCGACAGGAATGATAGCGCAATTATAGCACTTTCGCCGTATGTCTGATCACCAAATACGTATCGTGGAGCATTTCCCCGTCATGACCCATGGTTCCCAGCGTGATTTCCCATGGGTCTGCGAGGAAGCATCTTATGATGTGTACTTCCTGTTTGGATCTGGCAACAAACAGAATGGGTAAACATGGTCCTCTCTGCATTAAGGCAATCTAGGTTTATATTGGGATATGTGCCGTCGCGCGACCAGGGGTTGGGGGGAGAGCAATATTGGGGATGGTTACAACTGTATTTGTTGGCCAGAAATCAGGGTGGTGGCGGGGGGAAAAAGATCTTTGCTTTTATGATGCTTCTCTTTCTCAGGCTGTGGATACCTGGCTGCCAGCAACATCCCAGTGGCCGTGGTACCTGACCGCCTATTCATCCTGCCGGTACTCTGGATGTGTGTGAGTGTTACCTTTGTTAATTATATGTATATGTATTCTTG
This sequence comes from Phrynosoma blainvillii, assembly GCA_026167975.1. Taxonomy (NCBI): domain Eukaryota; kingdom Metazoa; phylum Chordata; class Lepidosauria; order Squamata; family Phrynosomatidae; genus Phrynosoma; species Phrynosoma blainvillii. The sequence continues at coordinate 254,160,823 of JANUYF010000003.1, forward strand.
GCTCATGATACTATGGTGTCTCCTGACAGTTACCTCTCGCTGCCTGCTGGGTTCTATGACGCCCTTGTTCTTACAGCCTATTTTGGGTTTCTGTATATATAGTTGGAGGGGGGTGCAGACCAATGGAGACAGGCAGTTATTTAGGTAGAAGAAAAGAGTATTGATACAGTGGGTGGTGGATAGATAGATAGATAAATAAATATATAGATAAATATATCTAAATATATAGATCGATAAATAAATATATAGATAGATTGAGAGATAGATAGATAGATAGATAGATGGATGGATAGTTACCTAGTTACCTAGATGTGTATAAATGTGCTGCCTTTGATGAGCAATAATGCATGTGTGACTGGACCTGCTTCAGTGTATGCACCTATGCAGATATCTAGACAGAGAGGGTGATAGATCAGTAGATAGATGTATAGCTGGATTGATTGACTGATTGATAGACATTTGGGTGAATGGATGGCTTCATGGTTGGATAGATTAATAGATCGATAGAGCTGATAGATAGATAGATAGATAGATAGATAGATAGATAGATAGATAGATAGATGGATAGAGGGATAGATAGATAGATAGATAGAGGGATAGATAGATAGATAGATAGATAGATAGATAGATAGACAGAGAGACACAGACAGACAGACAGACAGGCATACAGATAGATAGATAGATAGATAGATAGGCAGACAGACAGACAGACAGACAGACAGACAGACAGATAGATAGACAGACAGAGAGACACACAGACAGCCAGACAGACAGACAGGCAGGCACACAGACAGACAGACAGATAGAAAGATATATAGGCAGACAGATAGATAGATAGATAGATAGATAGATAGATAGATAGATATAATAGATAGATAGATAGATAGATAGATAGATAGATAGATACTACATAGAGGGTACTTACAGTGATATATACATTGAAAGATAGATTAATGGATAGATAGATAGATAGATAGATAGATAGGTGAATGGGGTGGTAGGCTGGTGCAGAAACAGCAAGTGGCTGTTACTGTGAATGCTTTGTACATTCATATCGATATATATGCATGTATCTCTACAGATAGATAGATAGATAGATAGATACAGAGAGAAAGAAAGAGAGAGAGAGAGAGAGAGAGAAAGAGAGAGAGAGAGAGATGGAGACACACGGTCAGAGGGATAGACAAGTGAACAGATTTCTGTGGGCAGTGTGTTACCTACAGAGATGGGGACACAGTACACTATAACTCCCTACAAATGCCCTTTTGCTGTTTTTCTGAATGTCTCTATAAAATTTCACGTCATCTATATTTACAGCTATCTGTATATATACATCTACTTTTAGTGTTCTTTGGTACGGTGGGGGAAATCCTGAACTTTAATCTACCTCGAGCACCTGCCATGCAGGAATGACCTTTCTAAGCACCCCCCAAAGAGGCCCTTCTTTGGTACGGTGGGGGAAAACCTGTACGTCAATCTACCTCTACCTCCTGCCATGCAGGAATACCATTTCTATGCACCCCCCAACGAGGCCCTTCCCGGCTGTGCTTCGATGTACAGTTGAACGAAGATGGCTCCACAAATCTCCAAGCACATGTTTCCATGCTCGAACGCCCTGTTTTGAGAGGGAGTTTTACAAATGTTTGTTCGTGCTGTTTCTCTTATGCATGCATTCCACTGCTCTAGGGCCTGAGCTCACGAGCAACCCATATCAAGGTAGTTCCCACCACCAATTTGAAAACTGCAACTCGTATCACCTTTTAACCTTCTCTTATCAAGAGACAAAATTCTCATCTCCCTTGGTTTTTGGCCCTCCAGGGTATGCTGTTGCTTGCTAATACCTTGCCCTGTTCAGAATGTGATATTTCTGAATAATAATGTAACAGAGAGACGCTATTAGTGTTAATCCATTCTCGTGCTCCTTTCCCATTTGGTTCTAGTGATGTTCCTTGTGGTTCTTTCAGATACACCTTCTGGCGTCCTACATGTCTATATACTGGTGGAACGGAGTGCGACAGGTGCTTCAACGTGTCTGTCTGTTTTCTACATCCCCCCTCAGCCAATTCAAGAAAGATGCCATGCAACCTTTTTAACAAAAAATAAATTATTTATTAACATAATATCATTATTATTTCTTTCTTTATACAGTATCATGATCGCTTTTTTTTTTTAAAAAAAACCCAAATACAAACAGGGGGCGGGAGGGAGAAATTAAGGAAAACAAAAAAACCACTGTCTGTTAACACACACGGCAGTAGGGGGTGGGTGGGTGGGACACAAAAAACAAAATAGCATCATTGTGGTGCGGAACGGTGCACCTGGAAATGTTGGACCCACATCCTCAGTTGGTCCACACTTCTCTCCAGGGCACCCATCCTCTGGAAAAGCTCCTCCTGGCCGCGAGCCAGAGTGGCGATAAGTTCCCGCACTGTAGGGAGAAAACAGAAAGAAATCAGTATTTCTTACTTGCTCCATTGTTACATGTGCACCTGTGTTGCATTCTTACTTGTGTCCCCCTGATAAGGTCCCATACTTACCAGGGGGTTCTTCTGGCTCGCCTTGTGGCTCGGGGGGGAATTCCTCATCGCCAGGCTGGGGAACAGCCTGCTGCTACCCAGCCTGCCCCTCTGCAGGTTGTTCTTCCCCCTCCGGCGGGGGAGGACTGGCTCTCCCTTGTCCCTCTTCTTCGTCCTCCTCCTCTGGGGGGGGGCGGGCTGCCCTCCGGACTTCCTGCCTCTTACTCCAGGGGTCCCTCAGGTCGTTCCTCGATTTCTCCTGGAAGTAAGACATAATACAACAGGGTAAATTACTTGTGGCAGACATTCTTGCCATTAACATTGCAGAGCTGATATTTTAGGGATACTGTAAGGACAGTTAAACATAAATGCAAATGTTCACATCCACCCCTACATATATAGAAGTAGTGGAGGGACTTACCGGGTGGCCTTCTTACACGCCTTCCATTTGGCCGTCCTGCCTGCTCCCATAGGCGCAGCAGCTGCCTGTAGAAGGGTGGCCGCCCTCTTGCAGGAGGGTGTCCATGGAAAAGGTGCCTGGCCCTGTAGAAGGCATTTCTGAAGACCTTCACCTTGGAACGCACCTGGGCCACGGTCCTCGGAAAGCCTCTACAAGCCAGTTTCCTAGTAAGGCCCCTGTATATGGCGCGATTAGGGTGAGAGCTTGATCCCATTAGCAGTGGGAGGTGGGGGCTCTCGCCCATGATGGCCAGCAGTGCCTCCACTTCCACAGTCAACCATAGCTGCCACCTGCTAGCCATGGCTACAGCTAGCATTTGGTTGCTGTGGCTTTTCTAGGGTCAATGTGCTTCCTGCCCCAACAGATGTCGCCAGTACGGGGAAGTTGCCAGAGCAGAAGTCTGATCATTGCGCATGCGCAAAACTCCGCCGCCTGCATTATCTCCATTGCCCACTGCACGTGGAGCTCATTTCGGTAGTAGCTGTTCGACAGGAAACATCTATCACCTCACCGCTGCTACCATAATTGCGCGAAAACAGCTAGACTGTTTTGCCGCTGTTGAAGCTTTTTGCTGTTTTTTGTAGCTATTTGAAGCTTTTATAGATTTTCATTCTATTCTGGCAGATGTTGAGGAACAGTCCAGTGGCCAAAGTCAACCCTTGAAGAACGATGGAGTGCCCATACTTCCTGTTGTAGTAGTCCTCGGCCTTAGCCCTGGGAGGGTGTATCGGGATATGCGATCCATCTAGAATGTCAACACAGTGGGGGAAGCCCAGCTGCTCAAAGCCATCCATGACCTGCAATGTAAAAAAAAAGAAAATAGAGAAAATGCCATGAAAAGCAGGGTAAGAGCCACATGTTGATGCTCCCCATCTGTGAATTTCTCCCAGGAAACTGCCTTGCCAATTGCCCAGCCATGATTTAGGCCCCATAATTCGCTGGTAGCTATACACCCCACTGCTTAGCTGTCTGTCCAGTTCTCTGAGCAGATGCTTGTGGCTAGCTATACCTATATACATATATACTACAGAAGAAGCCTACCTTTCAGCTATCCTTATAGCTCCCTTTCCAAATAAATGCACCCCTGACACCAGCCCTTTCAGTAATCTGCTTATATATGTAGGTATGCATACCCGCACATTGCACACACAAGAGGTAATATCACAGAGGCAAGGGGGATAGTATCAAAGTACTAAATTGTTCAAAAGGAAGCCCAAAACCATGCCCCCCATTTTTATGTGGCACAGTAAGATTATTTTACAGCAGTATTATTTTACAGTATTATTTTACAGCATAGTTTAATTTAAAGGAAGCAGAGCCCAGGAACACACTGATAGAAGGAAGGGGAGGAACCTACCTGGCGATAGTCTCCAAGGTAGACCGTTTTCTGGAGAAGTTCCTTCTCTATTGCTGTGATCACCTCAGTGCAGATGATGGCTGCTGTGGACACCCCGATTTGGAAATGGCGTGCCACTCTCCGGTAATTGAGGGGGGCAGAAAGCCACCAGATGGTGATTGCCACCCTCTCTTTGACTGAGATGGCCCTCCTCATGATGCTTTCCCTGGCCTGGAGCTGAGCGCGCAAAGCCTCGGCGATCTCAAAGAGTGTGGATTTGGACATGCGGAAATTCCTGATCCACATGTCCTCATCCCAGAGTGGTAGCACCTCCTTTGCCCACCAGTTCCTTATCACCTGTGGCCTGACCCACCACCGGCGTGGTCGGGGGACACTGGAGGCATGGAAAGCCCGACCACTGTGGTGGCGGCGACCAAAAATCCTCCAGAGCAAGGCATGGGCCGTGAAGCCCGTGATCCCTCGGCGCCTCATCCAGCGATGGACGCCAGCCAGCACAGCCCTGCACCTCTCCTCATGTTCCTGCTGCACCTTCTCTAGCTCCGTCAACAACTCACTAATCTGTACAAGAACAGACTCCATGGTCACAGCGATACAAAATGCGGGAGTTCAGGCACAGCAAAGCAATGGCGACCTCACGGAAATGACGATGGCAAAGCAATGATGACATGGCGAGAAGGAAGTGACGAAAATCACATCCGACAGACGTGGCAAGCATTCCTGTTTCTACGCATGTGCAAGAACATCCTTGCTGGGTTCTGTACGGGATCTTCTCACTTGTGTGTGAACAGCAAATACAGTTCCTGGGGGGCGCTTCATCGCACTTTCATTAATTGAGCGATGATGCTAGTTGCGTCTGATAGCCATTTCCGTATTGTGGGGTTTCTACCGGTATAGTTCTGGATTGATTCTTATATCGCTTTCTTGCCGCTTTGAGCCCCGCATGTGATAAGGTCCTATGTGTGTATCTGTGATGTGTATGATGGGAACTTTGCTCATGCAGTGGGGAACCTTCAAGCTCCTACCCTCATCAACAAGCAACAGATTCTCTAGGATCTCCATACAACTTTCTAACTGTTCATCTTCTCCCTTTATAGAGTAATGTATTGCCACATCTAGCCCCTATCCCATCCTGAAAGAGGAACCTTCAACTATCTTATTCACCATTTAACCTTTCAAAGTGCAGTAGTGTTGAAGCTTTTAAAAACCTCTCAATTTTTGAGATATAATTATATGTTTAATTTATATGCCTTATAAGGACGAGCATGATGTAGTGGTTTGGGCCCTGGGTTATGATTCTAGAGACCAGGATTTGATTCCCTGCTCAGCCATGGAAACCCACTGGTTGATCTTGGGCAAGTCATGCACTCTTAGCCTCAGAATCTTCCATGAGAAGTTCACCATAAATTGGAAATGACTTGAAAGCAAAAACAAGAACATAATACCCACCTAGTCTCCTTACAGAATGAAAGCCAATGTGATATACTAGTTTGAGTGTTGGACTCAGGAAGACCAGGGTTTGATTCAACCACTGAAATCCACTTGACTGTGGGAGGTCACACTCTTTCAGCCATAGAAGAAGGCAATGGCAAACCTCCTCTGAATAAAGTTTGCCAACCCCTAGTATAGGTGTGACATATGTTGGAGTCAATCTGAAGGCACATACCAACAATTGCTTACAGAGCATGTAAAAGTTACTTTTTGGACTACAATACTGGCTGGAGGATCCTGAGAATTATACTTCAGAAAAGAAACTTTTCCTAGATCTGGTCTTCTAACATTCCTCACAGCCAGTGCTCTTGACACAGAAGGAATGAGGTGCAGCTATGTGTCATATTATTTTGTTCCATGTTGCAATGAGGGCTAAGCATATTCTTGTGTTAGTTTTGGCACCTAGGGGATTGGTTGCTCCATATAGCCATGCCATAGAACATTTTGCAACTTAGCATACATTTGCTTACCACTAATGCCACTAAAATGCTAAAATAGGCTGAGTATCAGTGCAGTAATTGTCTGTTCATCAGGAAATATGTGTAGCAGATCCTGAATTCTACACGTTTCAGTTGAAATCATTTGTTTTACAATCCTCTAACCTGCTATGAAATGCATGTGATTGCCATGCATCTCTTCTGTACATTTAAAAACACTTTCCATGTCTCAATGAACATAAGAAAATACAAGAAGAAAAACATAAAAATAGTTAGTCATATGGTGTCTGTGGGAGGTACTACAGATGTACTGTAATTTAATTGCAGATTTTTCCTCTTCGGTGCTCAATACAATACTTAACAGTTAGAGATTAGTAGGACAGCACCATAATATCCAGTTCTGGTGTATGTCCTTGCAACTTCACACTTCCTGGAGAACGTCTGCTTGTAGTCACAGCTTTGAGATTGCTGTGATTACCCACCAGGTGGCTGGGAATCAATGGGTCTCCTCAACCCCATCCATCTGCACTCTTTGTCTGCACTCTTTCCCTCAAGCAGCTTGTCCCTCAGTTAACCCTCAATTGTTGAGCTTCAGAAAACCATATGAGTGGTTTCTGCTTCCAGATTCTCTTTACTTTCCCCTTCCTAGCTGATGTACTTAGACTTGTATCCAACATATATACTGATTGCAGGCGATTCTATTCAGTCCATATCACTCATATCAAGCCTTGCAAATTCTGGTTACTGCTCCTTATACTATAATGAAAACAGATTGCTAGAACTCCTTTGTGCTTTTCCTGGCTGTCATTCCAGTTGTTGCTTCACCCTAGTGTTCAAAACCACTAGTTTCTTCACACTTTGCTCTCACTGGTGTTACCAAAAGTATAAGCTATAGCTGTGGTAATAATGAAACCCTGCAAAATGATGTTGGATTTCAGGGTCCAGCAGTCTTGATCAGCATAGATAATGCTAAAGAATTCTGGGAACTGCAATCCAACAACATCTAGAGGGTGACAGGATTCCTAGTCTGGTGTAGACTATGGCCTATATCCTATCGTTAATCCCATGCACAATAGACAAATAGCATAAAAATAAATTACAGTTTAGAGGACACTTCCTTATTAAATATTGTATTATGATATGATGCTTTTACCTCATCATTGCTTTGATTTTATATCATTATATTCCCATCACCTACATAATGCCATAAGTATAAAACATTCCCTACAAATATTTATTTCATAATGATAGAAATAATTTGAGAAAAAGAAAAAAGAAAGAAAGAGAAAGAAAAACAATATCCCCCCCCTCCCTTCAAACTTATTTTTAAAAAAGATGACATGGGCATGTGATCTGCATAAGTGTTGAGTCATATTTCAACAACTGATTCCATGGATCTGCTCTAATTGGGAGTGCCGACAGGATTCAATCCTCAACCGCATTTTCAGCCACTTATTTTACTGATCAGAAAAAAAGTGCTGATGTTAATGTCATTATAAAATAGGTATTTCTTGCTTTGTTTCACTCTAGTGCATGTAACTGGTGTGTTGCTTTTAATGCTTTAATGTTTTTTTACTTTTTAAAAATGTTTTAACTATGCTGTGTTTGTTATGTTTTAATATTATTAATTACTTTTTAACATTTATAATTAACATTTTATTTCTATCTTTTAAAAAATTATTGTAAGCTGCCTTGAATCCCATTTTGGGAGAAAGGCAGGATATAGATCCAATGAATAAATAAATAGGTGACTGGAAGACACACACACACCCACACACAGTACATAAGGACAAAAAAGCATTATCCTATCCTTCAGTACAGGACGCATGGTCATTTTGCTGTTTCTCAATGTATAAAAATGACAATTCCCACAACCACCTCTTTGCACACAATTTTTCCATATTGAGAAACAAAAGGTCTACTGTCACACTTACTGTAGGCCTTGGTTAAGAATGATGCTGTGACTAACTACTATAAAAGTTTAAAGAGAGTGGAGACAATTTTATATTTCAGACCAAGTACAAACAGTCAATGCTTCTCTTTCCAAAATGATTGGAGTCTTTTAGTCTAATAAAAAGCACAGGATGACGTAGTTTGCAGCTATAATTATTATAAAGGATGTTTTAAAATTCTTGGTAGAATCACAACAAAACCATTGAAAACTGTAAAGAAACAGCCATTGTTTCTTGAGCTATGGCGAGGTACAAATAGAGCATGGCACATGAGAAAAGCATCCATAAAAAGATGTTTTCAGATAAACACATTACAAAATGTGTTTCTACATGACTACTAGTCCTACACTAGTGCTTCTTTAGCCAAACCATTAATCTAGCCTGACTCAGAAAGTGCCAAAGGGAATAATGACTTTCCCACAACCTGCTTAACTGCTGCATTCTCATTCACTTATGGGTGATGTGCCATTTTTGCTGCTGTTTAAAGACTTCTGAATTTGGCTATATGAGCCTCCTTTAGTTTTTCCACTTGACGTTTAACCTCTTGGGGTTGGAAACTCTGTCATTTGCCAACCAACTAGGAAGCCTCACGGCAGGCAGCTGTCTCATTATTCTGGCTCCCTTCTTGACAACCTTATGGAGTTGTGGTTTTAAAACTGACAACTGGAACCTTGCACTTTGATACAGAATTAAGTGAGAAAGCCAGCCCAGGGACTGAAATAATGGGGCTAGATTGACAGACTGGCCAGAAAGGAAACTGCAGGAACACTTCCCTCATCTGTCTGAAGCAGTCATGCAGCATTCCTTGTCAGAGAAATTGTGGAGAGCACATCATAAAGTGCATGCAAACAAGTCACCTCAGCAGTTAGGTTTAGTTAACTCTGCAAACCAATTAAATTTCATGATCACTTTTTACCTGGCAGTTCTAGTCCAATGTTTTATTGCCCTGTGCTTGTTTGTTTTCAAAGGGATGAAATGCACTACATTCTTGGCAGACTGGAAGAAGAGTAGCCCTCCTCCCCTTAGCCTCCCATCCTTCAGTGAGTCTGAAGGGCATTTGGAGTGTCACCAGCAACCAAGCAGTATAGAGAATTTTCCATCATTATGGTGTCTGTTCATTTACCTTGAAGGAAAGGTGGAGTTCTACAGAAGTGGGAAATAAAACATTTGCATTCTGCCAGATGTACAAGATTAGCATAAAAAGTGGATGGTGCAAATTAACTGCTTCACATGTTAAATGCTAAATCTATTAATGCAGAAGTCTGTTTGCTGGCTTCAGTAAGACCTACTTCTGTAAAGGCATAGTGCTGTTCACTGTCATCTCTGCTAAAATGGGTACCAGATGGTCCAGTATAAGCTCTTGTTGTGTCTTTGAATTTATTTGAATTTTAACCCACAAAACAAAGTATTCATATTTCTATTACAGGTAGCATTAACTGGGATCAGCATCCATTGCTGCACCAGTTAGGCTAGGGTTGCACTTTGTTTCCACTCCTCCTTGGGATGCTTGGTGTCTACAGGCCCTTCAGGATAAATTACAGTGTTAGAAGGACAAGAAGCCATGAATGTTATGGCAAGGTCGAAAGACAGAACTATTGCTGCCTCATCTAGGCTAGACTACTATGATATAATTTACATGGGACTGCTTTTAAAGATAGTTTGGAAACTGTTGCAAAATGCTGGTTGTTTGAGAGATTAGGTGATCAGAGGACATAGCACTGATTCCATACCAGCTTTAATGTTCATCAGTTGACTTCTAGGCTCAGTTTACTGTTTACTAAAGCCCACAACAACTTAAAACAGTGGTTCCCAACTTTGGCTCTCCAAATGTTTTGGACTTTGGCTCTCAGAATTCCTAGTTGTTGGCCAAGCTGGCTGGGGCTTCTGGGAAGAAGTCCAAAACACCTGGAGGACCAAAGATTGGTAACCACTGATTTAGAGGGTGGTTGTTTGAAGAACCATTTGCACGTCTAGGAATGTGCCTGGGGTCTGAGATCAGCCACAGAGGTGAGATCTACCAGATTGATGGGCTTAAGAGACAGGGCAATTAATGTCATAGGATGTTATCACATGGGGCAAATCTGCTGGTTAATCCACACAAATCCCAAACAAAAACTAGATTTGTGCCTCACGTTTTCACACTACGTCACACAGAAACTGGACAGAAAGTGGACAGAAACTGGTGTTATCTGAGATCTTTTGAAATTCAGTTGTTTTGAGGAAATGCATTACAGTAATTTCGCATTTACCGTAATGTGAAAAGCAAATGCGCATTTAGAAGCATTTCCCCGCATTTTCCCATGGTTCCGCAGGGTTTCCCATGGGTCATCGAGGCAACGTCTCCTTATTACGTTTACTTTCGGTTTTGTTTGGGCGACAAACCTGCTGGCCAGACATGAGCCTCTCTGCTTCATCTTTCTAAATATATCTGTCTTTTACTAGAGATATCGGGCCATGGTTGATGTGGGGTTTGTGAAGGAACACAATTGGGGATGGGTGCTGCAAGAGAGAAATCACGTTAATGGCGAAAACACGCGGCCAAAGCAATGACGAAATGGGGAAAAGGAAGTGACGAAAACAACATCTGCCAGCCGTGGCGAGCATAGCTATATCTGTGCATGTGCTAGAAGATCATTTCTAGTACATTTATGGGCTTTTCTCACTTGTGTGTGAACGTTAAATGTGGTGTTAGCATGAGCTTACTGTAATTTCTCAATTAAGGTAATTATGTGTGAAAGCCATTTGTGGAATCAAGGTTTATTTTCGGGATTTCTCATTTCCACTTTATTATTGCTTTGTGGCCCACGTGTGATAACGTCCATAGCTCCATCCTTATGGAAAGTTTTTCATTACAGAGGCACAGCTGGCTCTGGGGATGACTCTAGCTGGTTCTAGCTACTAAAGAGATCTGGAAGCCTGCAGGACAAGAATTTGCATAAAATTTCAGTACATTAATAGAAATGTATGTATTTATTTTTGCACATTTAGAAATAGTTACTAGAAAGCTTCCTATAAGGTAACCACCTCATGTGCTTAGAATGTGGCAGTATCAAGAGAAAGGCTCCTCTTGAAGATCTAAGAGCTCAGACAGGCTCATATGGGATGCTATGATCCTTCAGGGAGTGTGGATCCAAGCCATAAAGCACTGTAACCAACATTTTGAATTGTGCCTGGAAGTGGTCCAGGAGTCAATGGAACAGTTGCACCAAGGAAGTTGTGGGCTCCCTGTAAACAGTCCCAGTCAATAATTTGGCTGCAGCTCTTTGAGCCAACTGAAGTTTCTGAGCACTTTTCAAATACAGCCCCGGATACAGCATGTGACAGTAATCCAAATGGTATGTAACATAGGCATGATGCACTTTGGCACATTAAGCAGAATGGGAGATTGGCTGGAACTCTGTAGCATCCCACATCTTAATAGCAATGGGGCTGAAGAGAAGTCACCCGATATGGCTCTCCAGAACTAACCCTGTTGGTAGGAGTAGAAATGCAGCATGTGCAACCTCAGAATACCATCAAGGAGCAGAAGGAAACCTTTCCACTTCCCAGTGGCATCACTAGGGTTGGTGTCACCCAGTGCGGTAACTCATGATGTCATCCTCCTCATTGATCTCCCATTTCACACCATACAGAATCCTTAGTAATGCTTTTTTTTGTGCTAATGTTACTTGTAAATCATAATTCCCATATACCACTGAATGTAATACTAATAGTTGTGACATAAACAACTAGCAAAATTAAAATTATCCCTTCAATTGCAATATCACATGCACAATGTAAATGTATTTACATATGTATAGTGAAGATTTGGTTAAAATGTGATGCTTTAAAAGAAAATAGAAAAAGAATTTAAAAATTAAAACTTCATTTTTAAAAAAATAAAATTTAAAATTTTGAATTTTGAAATTTTAATTTTGAAAAAGTATGGGCCCTCTCCTTTCTCCTCCCACTGAGCTTCATCCCACTCCTACCATCTCTTAAAGCATTTTAAAGAGAAGCAGATGAATGTCACAGTCCGTTTCTATCAAAAGGTAGGTGATTGAAGAGCAGTGTCACCTGGTGTGGTCTGAACCCACTGCACCCCTTCCCCGTGACACCACTGCCACTTCCCACTCTGTTGAGACTCATTCTATTCCCCACCCACCCCCGAGATAGTTGCCCTCATATGGGATCAGTTATCCTTATATAGGATATCCTTAGATATGAGTATCTCTTTTTTGGTACAGTTTTCCCAGAGTACAGATGTTGCTGCAGTATGGCAGTACAGGCAGCCTAGCTGCTGTTTTAGCATGCTTTCACCGGGGGTGGGGGTGGGGTTTAAAATCATTCCACCTTAACTACCAAAGCAATGTCTTGTGGAATCTTGGAGTTTGTAGTTTGGTGAAGCACTAGAGTTCTCAGGTGGAGAATTCTAAGTACCCCTCCCTAAACTGCCAATTCCAGGATTCCACAGGTTTCTGTCCTAGTGGTTAAATTGGAATATAACACTATTATTGTGTGTTGTGAAAGGACCCTAAGATGCTCTCTCTCTCTCTCTCTTTCAATCCTACTACTCCCCCTTTTCTGTTGTTAGCACACCTGACACCTCCATGCTGTATATGGGGATCCATGTTTTCATACAGTGGGCCCTTGATATCCACCGGGGTTTGGTTCCAGGACCCCTCAGTGGATACCAAAATCCATAGATGCTCAAGTCGTATTAGATACAATGGGATAATAAAAATGGTGTCCCTTATATAAAATGGCAAAAAACAATGTTTGCTTTTTGGAATTTATATATTTTAAAAATATTTTCAAGCTGTGGATGCTTGAATCCATGGATAAAGAACCTGTGGGTACAGAGGGCCAACTGTATTTTAATATCTAGAGCCAGACATATTTTAAAAGAGGACTTTTTGGCTATCGCTCCCAGACTATGGAATGGCCTGCCGGATGAGATCCGTCACTTGACCACCTTAAACAGCTTTTAAAAAGCTGTTAAGATGGATCTCTTCTGGCAGGCCTTTCCTGAGTAGATAACCGGCCACCGAAAATAGCTATGCCTTGACCCTGATTTTCACTACAGCTATTTAATTTATTTGTCTTTTATTGTAATTTATTGTGTTCGTTATTTTAAGTATGTTTTTAAACTTTGATTGTTTAATTGTATTTTAGGGTGGTGGGCTATTGGGAGATGGGATTGTTCATTTTATTGTGTAAGCCACCCCGGTTGTATTTTACAGAGAGGTGGGATACAAATAAATTTTATTATTATATTATTATTTATTAAAAGGTCACAGTGACCTTTGAAACATTAGGAAGTTTCTCATGGAAAAGGCACGTTTATCTGAAGAGGATCTAAGTAATAACAAGATAATGGTTAAATGGGTTTGCTGATCATGCTGTCCTCCCCCTAGGCTTTAAGCATATCCTCTTGCACTGGAGACAAAGAAGAACCCATTGCACTAAGGCAAGCAAGACCATATATCCCCCCTACCCCCTACCATGTGCCCAGCCAACTTCCCTATCCACCAATCTTGTGGGTTGTCCTAAATCCAATCAGTGTTTCTGTTACTCTGAAGTTAAAGCCATCAGCTGTTATGGAATCCCTTTGTTGATTTCCTGGGAATACCATCAAATATTACACTACAGGATGGCACCAAGTATCCCTCTAGAGTAAGAAATCAGATGTAAATATCAGTCCCAGCTCTAGCCTTGTGTGTGCACAGAGAGTCTCTTTCATTAACTGGATGATGCCTTTCTAGAACAGATGACTACACACTCAGAAAGGAGAAATATAGTAGTGATGGGTGACTTCAACTATCCGGATATTTGCTGGAAGTCAAACTCGGCAAAATCCTTGAGGTCTAGCAAATTCCTCACTTGCCTCGAAGACAATTTCATTGTTCAAAAGGTGGAAGAGGCAACGAGGGAGTCAGCTATTTTGGATCTGATCCTAACTAACAGGGAAGACCTAGTTAATGGGGTGCAAGTGGTTGGATCCTTAGGCGGGAGTGATCATGTCCTCCTGGAGTTTATTATACAGTGGAAAGGAGAAGCCAGGCATAGTCAGACACGCATTCTAGACTTTAGGAAAGCTGATTTTACTAAACTTAGAGAAATACTGAGGGTGATCCCATGGACAGGAATACTAAAAGAGAAGGGAGTTCAAGACGGATGGGAGTTTCTCAAAAGGGAGATACTGAAGGCACAATTTCAAACCGTGCCAATGAGGAGGAAGAATGGGAGGTGTCTCAAGAAACCAGGATGGATGACTAAGGAACTTGCAACTGAACTATGTTTTAAACGGAACATGTATAAGAAATGGAAAAATGGGGAAATCACCAAAGAGGAATTCAAACAAATAGCTAGCACGTGTAGGGTTAAGTCAGAAAAGCTAAAGCGCAGAATGAAATCAGGCTTGCTGGAGCGGTTAAGAACAATAAAAAGGGCTTTTGGGGGTATGTCAGTAGCAAAAGGAAAAAGAAGGAAATGGTAGGGCCACTGTGTGGAGAAGATGGCAAAAAGTTAACAGGGGGCAGAGAAAAGGCAGAATTACTCAACACCTTCTTTGCTTCAGTCTTCTCAGAAAAGGCAAAGGGTGCTCAACTTGAGGATAATGGAGCAGAGGACAGAATAGGAGAATTTCATCACAGAATAAGTAAAGAGATAGTACAGAAACATCTGGTTAATCTAGATGAATATAAGTCTCCAGGACCAGATGAATTACATCCAAGGGTATTAAAAGAACTGGCAAATGTAATATCAGAACCATTGGCAATAATCTTTGAGAATTCCTGGAAAACAGGAGAGGTCCCAGCGGACTGGAGGAGGGCAAATGTTGTCCCCATCTTCAAAAAGGGGAAAAAAGAGGATCCCAACAATTATCGTCCAGTTAGTCTGACATCAATACCCGGAAAGATTCTGGAGCAGATCATTAAACAGAGAGTCTGTGAACATCTGGAAGATAATTTCATAATCACAAAAAGTCAACATGGGTTTCAGAGAAACAGGTCATGCCAGACAAATCTGATCTCTTTTTTTGATAAAATTACCAGTTTGGTAGATGAAGGGAATGCTGTGGATATAGTATATCTTGATTTCAGTAAGGCCTTTGACAAGGTTCCCCATGACATTCTTGCAAGCAAGTTGGTAAAATGTGGGCTAGACAAAGTAACTGTTACATGGATTTGTAATTGGTTATCTGGTCGAACACAAAGGGTGCTCAACAATGGCTCCTTTTCAACCTGGAAAGAGGTGACCAGTGGGGTGCCACAGGGCTCTGTCCTGGGCCCAGTGCTATTCAATATCTTTATTAATGACTTGGATGACGGTATTGGGGGCATAGTTATCAAATTTGCAGACGACACCAAATTAGGAGGAGTAGCTAATACCCCAGAGGACAGGATCAAAATTCAAAATGACTTGAGCAGACTAGAAAGTTGGGCCAAAGCTAACAAAATGAAATTCAACACAGAGAAATGTAAGGTACTGCACTTAGGGCGGAAAAACGAAAAGTACAGATATACGATGGGGGACACCTGGCTGAATGAGACTACGTGTGAAAGGGATCTAGGAATCCAGGTGGACCACAAATTGAACATGAGTCAACAGTGCGATGCAGCAGCTAAAAAGGCCAATGCAATTTTAGGCTGCATCAGTAGAAGTATAGTGTCTAGATCAAGAGAAGTAATAGTGCCACTATATTCTGCTTTGGTCCGGCCTCACCTGGAATACTGTGTCCAGTTCTGGGCACCACAATTCAAAAAGGATGTGGAGAAACTGGAGCGTGTCCAAAGGAGGGCCACTAAAATGGTGAAGGGTCTGGAAAGCAAGCCCTATGAGGAACGACTTAGGGAGCTGGGGATGTTTAGCCTGGAGAAGAGAAGGCTGAGAGGTGATATGATAGCCATGTTTAAATATTTGAAGGGATGTCATATCGAGGAGGGAACAAGCTTGTTTTCTGCTGCTCCAGAGACTAGGACCCGAAACAATGGATGCAAGCTGCAAGAAAAGAGATTCCACCTCAACATTAGGAGGAACTTCCTGACAGTAAGGGCGGTTCGACAGTGGAACACACTCCCTCGGAGAGTAGTGGAGTCTCCTTCCTTGGAGGTCTTTAAGCAGAGGCTGGATGGCCATCTGTCGGGGATGCTTTGATTGGGAGTTCCTGCATGGCAGGGGGTTGGACTGGATGGCCCTTGTGGTCTCTTCCAACTCTATGATTCTATGATTCTATGATTCTATGATTCTAACTGTGTTGCCCTCAGACACTATCTGAGCCACTCCCTGCTTCCAGTTGATTCCTCTGCAGGTCCAGAAAATATCAGCCTCTCTACAACTCCACTATCCTACTTGCATACCTCTATTTCAGTTGGCCTTGCATGGTGTCTTAGATTGAATTGCTACTATGTGTTTATGTGCTCTCTTGCATATTCCTAAATAAAACCTTTATTTATTAACTTGGAGTCGCCCTGCAGTTAGTACTGCTATACATAGGTGAAAATGATCCTCAAGGTTACCCAGCTTCTCGCAGGCTCCCTGCTGAGCTAATAAATTCTTCCAAATATGCTATTACTGTTGATGGGGACCCCAGGTCCTCTACCTTTTTGGGTAACATCATGCAGTGTGCCCTCTCCACATACGTTACATTCTATATCTTCTGGTGCCACACAGACCTTATGTAATCTGGGGCCATGGCAATATGAAGCACTCAGCTTCAAATGTCAGTCTGAACCAAATAAATGGTGCTACAGTGCCACTCAACAGCCTATCTGGCTTGCTTTTTGTCTGTTATTACAACAGGCTTTAAAGACCTGGAGATTTTAGTGTGCTGTGAATCAATGTTGGCCTGTGTTTTCTAGTTTGTTGTTATTGTATGCCTTCAAGTAATTTCTGACTTATAATGACCCCAAGGGAAACCTATCATGAAGTTTTCTTGGCAAGATTGGCTCAGAGGGGAGTTTGCCATTGTCTTACTCTGAGGCTGAGAGAGTGCGACTTGCTCAAGGTCAACCAGTTGGTTTCCATGGCTGAGTGTAGATTTGAACCCTGGTCTCCCAGAACATTCAAAGCACTACATCATGCCATCTGTATCTCATAGTTTATGTTCAATCATTATATTTATCTCTCTATCTGCCATCAATTCTACCTTTTCCCCAAACTATCAGATTCATGTTGGCTTTCAAACATTAAAACAGATAAAATTAAAAGTTGCCATTGGTTTAAAAAACCCCAAAAGTTATGTTTTTAACATTTATTTTTATTTTTACTTAACGGCATCAGTGTGGTATTTTAATGCTGCTCTTTTAGTGTTGCTTATATTATTTATATTTTATACTATCTCCTTGAGAACATTTTTTAAAAAAATTTAAAGGCACTATAAAAATATTTCCAATAATAATAAAGTACTTTGTTGATTAATACATTAATTAATAATTTTAATCATAACAGCAATTTGAAGTGTTTCATCCCATGCACACTTGAGGATTAGAGTTGTGCTCATGCCTCATTTTCCAATTTATGCTGATTTCACAATGTGACATCCTTACATAATCAGTCCACCCTATGGCTCTTTATTTCCTCATACTGTTTGGCCCTGCCTTGTCTATCTCTCTCAGTTCTTACTAGTACCACAAAATCTGTGGGAAAGGAGAGCTTTCCTAAAATAAGCCTTATGCAATAGAATGCCAATTAGTCCTATTGTTTATTTAATGGTCTAATAAGCATAAACATTCACTATTGCTAGGAAGACATAAACTCTCACTATTGCTAGGAGGTAGTCTGATAGTGGAAAGCCATTTACTACCACAAGGCCTTCACTTCCCTGACTTTATGTTTGCATCTTGTGCAGCCTGCTCCTTCATGCTCAATTCTTTCCTCATGTTTTAAGATTCTGCCTTCTGCCATACTCCCACTTGCAGGAACGGCATGTCTCCAGTGTTGAGGAGAGTGTTGATCCAGACAGGCATAAAACAGTACAGTGCTAGACAGTCAGTGTGGTATAGTGGTTTGAGTGTTAGATTCCTCTGGAGACTAGGGTTCGATTTATAGCTTGGCCATGAAACCGACTGGGTGACTTTGGGCAAGTCACACACTCTGAACCTCAGGGGAAGGTAATGGCAAACCTCATCTGAAGAACTGTTGCCAAGAAAAACCCATGAGACTGGCCTTAGGGTCACCATAAGTTGGAAACGACTTGAAGGCACACAACAACAACAACAACAACAACAACAACAATATTTTGCTACTCAAAATGGTGGACCCTGCACTGGTTTAAGGCCCTAAGCCATTGGCTGCCAGTTCCTAGAGAAATTCAAGGAAATAAAGAAACAGTTGTAGAAGAAATATAGTGCCAGTCCATGGCATGGCGGGGGGGGGGGGAGGAATCCTGTCTGCCTCTTTAAGTTTTCTGATTCCTGTTACAGGGCAATGCTTCCTAAGCTACCAAAAATCTAGTGTCAGGAAAGAGCGGTTCTTTTGCATTTGCCTTGCTTCATTATGATTGAAACCGAGTGCAGTCAGTTTGGAACCAGTTTCAAGTGGGAACAACAGACATATAACCTGATCATCAATTCATTTTAAATTATAGAGCAGAGGAACAACTCTACCTGAAGCTCCAGACTCCCAGAGGCAGCGCAGTAGCAACACAAGCAGTGGAGGGCGGGGCTCCATAAATCCACCAAGCCCCTGGTTTCAAGAGCAGCGGAGGAACAACTTCATCTGAGAAGGCCCAGCGCCTGGTGGAAGTGACGGAGGAGCGCGGGAAGGCAGCGGCGCAGAAACCGCCCCACCTCCCTCCCAAGTCTATAGAAGACCCAGCACCGGGTGGAAGTGGCAGTGGAACGTGGGAAGGTAGCGGTGGCGCAGAAATTGCCCCATCTCCCTCCCAAATCTTCAGAAACCCTAGTGTTAGAGTGGGCAAGCCTCAAGTGAGAGCCCAGAGCAGGAGGAAGGCGGTGGGGTAGCAGGAAAGGCGGAGGCGGCGTTAAAAACCATCTCGCCTCATTCCAAGCCACTAGGCAAACCCAAAGGGAAGAAGGTAGTGATACAATAGGAAAGACTTAGCCCAACTCTTTTAAATCCTGTACTATAAATAGTAAAGAATAATAATCAGTGGTAAGATCTATAATACAGTGGATAATTGAAGGAAGGTTGTAACATCTGGAACTGGGTGGTGATAAAAGGAAATTAAATATAAGAAGGGGGAAATGGCCAATACGTATAAAAAAGAGGAATTAAAGGAAGCTTTCGAGATACGAGAAGGTCAGAGTAAACAGGAGGAAATGCAAATTAGTCGTTATTTGGCAGAGGAAATTAGGAAAATTGGAATGGAAATAAAAACAGAAATAACAACAAAAATAAAAGAAGAATTAAAGGGATTAGGGGAGGAGATAAAATTAGATTTGCAAAAAGAGCTAAAAGGATTCAAAGAGATGATTAAGAAAATAACTGAGGATGTAAAGGAATTGGATAACAAAATGACAGAAATCAAAGACCGGACAGGAGAGCTAGAAAAAAGAGCAAGTAAGATAGAATATAAACAACAACAGGAGGAATATTATAAAGCAAATATAGAATTACGGCTACAAAAGAAAACATTAAAGTTAAGAGGTCTGAGTGAACAAATAAATGAAAATTTAGTCACAAGAATAATCCCTCCTCTTGCTGATTATATTGAATGGACGGGAGAACAACTGGACTTAGAAATAGACAGTATATATAGAGTAGATTCATGGATAGCAAGAAATCATAAATTACCAAGAGATATTACGATCTCTTTTATTAGAGAGAGAGTAAGAGATCTCATAATCGAAACGAGCTTTAATAAGAAACTAGAAATAGAAGGCAAAGAGATTAAAATCTACAAAGCAATTCCTCAACAGATCTTGAAGAAAAGAAGGGAATATTCAATGTTAACAGAATATTTAAGGGAAAAAGAGATAAAGTACAAATGGGAAAAAGCAGAAGGAATCTCCTTTACAATGCAAAAAGAGAGAATTATAATTAACTCAGTGGAGAAAATGAAGACTTTTCTAGACAAACAGAAAGATATGCAGGAAGAACGAGAAGAACAGAATAAAGGAATGGGGAAAGATAAAAGGGAAGAAGGAAATAAGGAGACAATAACAAAAATGGAGACAAGATCAAAAAAAGAATTTAGCAGAAGGAAGACAAAGGAAGGAAAAGAAAGCTCAGAAGAAGATATTGACAAACAAACATCAGAAGAAGAAAGAGAAACAGAATCAGAGCAGGAGGATGAGACAAATTCAGCATCATCACAAGAAAAAGGACTTGGAACTAAAATGAAAATAAAAAGTATACAGAAGGAAAGAAGAAAGGGGGGAAAAAGACTAAAAAAATAAGGAGAAGGTAGATAAAAGCAATTAGCTTTGTAATTGATGCCAATACAATTAATTTCTTGGAATGTAAATGGTTTAAATTCTAGAAATAAAAGGAGGATTTTTTTAATTATTTGAATAAATTGAAATTAGATTTTATTTGTTTACAAGAGACCCACATTAGAGAAAAAGATAAATTTGTATTGGAATGTAATTATTTGGGGGAAGTATTTGTAGCTTGTAACAAAGAGAAGAAAAAAAAGGAGTTGCAATTTATGTAAAAGCCAAAGGTCAAGCTAAGGAGATATTTGCTCATCCAGAAGGGCATTATATTGCAATCGAAATACCACATGCAGGAGGGAAAATATTGTTAGTTAATATATATACCCCTCAAGAAAATAAAGAGCAATTCTATAAGAAATTACATCGAGAAATGATAGATTTGGATTATGAAAAAATAATGATAACAGGAGATTGGAATGGGGTGTGGGATTCAGAAATGGACAGGACTAATGAGAATTAAAAAAAAAAAGAATAGAGGCAAACTGCCACAAATAGTAGTTAAAATGGTGGAAGAACTAAATTTAATTGATATATGGAGAGCAATACATAACAAAGAAAGGGATTATACTTATTACTCAAATAGATTTAAGTCATGGTCTCATATAGATTTAATATGTATTTCAAAACAGCTAATTAAAGAAACTTCGAAAATTGAGATATTACCTCAAATACTATCGGACCATAATGCAATTAAAATGGAAATGAAAAGCTTAAAGAAAGAATTTAATTGGAAATTAAAAGATTATCTATTAAGCGACGAAGAATTAACAAAGAAAATAAAACAAGAATTAAAATTATACTTTAAGGAAAACACAAATCATGAGACAGCATCTCACATAATTTGGGATGCTAGTAAAGCGATTATTAGGGGTCACTTTATACAACAAGAGGCTAGGAAAAAAAGATTAGAACAACAGAAAGAGAAGGAAATAATAAAACAAATCCAAAAAAAAAAAAAAAAGAATTAGAATTAAAGAAATATCCCAAAATAAGAAAGTAGAGCATGAACTTAGAATATTAAGAAACCAAATTAATAAAAAAAAAATCACAATTCAAATAGCTAATAGAATTAAATATTTAAAACAAAAATATTTTGAAAATGCAAATAAAAATGGTAGATGGCTGGCATACCAAATCAAAAAACAAAGAGAAAAGAAACTAATAATAAAGCTAAAAGAAAAAGAACAAATATATACACAACAGGGAAAAATAAAGCAAATTATTACAGATTATTTTGCAAAACTTTATAGAGAGGAAAAGGATACAGGATTAAAAAAATAAAAATACAAGAATTTATTAAAAAAGAAAAGATTCTACAATTTACAGATAATCAGATAAAAGAATTAAGTAGACCAATAGAAAAGGAAGAAATAAAACAGGCTATTAAGAGACTAAAAGATAATAAAGCACCAGGACCTGATGGGTTAACAGCCAGATATTATAAAAAATGTTATGGAAGAAATAATAACGCCATTATATAAAACAATTAAAATATTGAAAAGGATTATTATCCACAAACTTGGAATATGGCTACAATTGTGTTAATACCCAAAGAAGACAGAGATCCTTGTGTAATAGAAAACTATAGACCTATTTCGCTATTGAATACAGACGATAAGATCTTCGCCCTAATAATAGCAGAAAGATTGAAAAAAGCTTTAGTGCAATGGATTGAGGAAGACCAAATGGGGTTCTTGCCAGGGCGACAAATTAAAAATAATATTAGGTCTTTGATTGATATAATAGAGTTCTAGGAAAAACACAAGGAAAGGAAATTGGGTATTATCCTATTAGATTTAGAAAAAGCTTTCGATAATGCAAACTGGACGTTCATGAAAGAAGTATTAGAACAAAACAATATAGGTCAAAATATTCAGAAATGGATTAATGCGATATATGATCAGCAGTACGCCCAGATAGATGTAAATGGAGAAAAAACAGTAAAGAGTAAAATTAATAAAGGAACTCGACAGGAGTGCCCTCTATCACCATTATTGTTCATAATGATGATAGAAATTTTGATGAACAGAGTAAGAAAAGAAAAAGAAATTCGAGGTCTACAAATAAAGAATCATCAATTCAAAATTAAAGCATTCGCTGTTGATGTAGCTATTGTATTAGATGACCCTAAGAACAACATAGGGAAACTATGGATAACCTTAGAAGAGATATGCAATTTGGCGGGCTTTAAAATAAATAAAGACAAAAGTAGCATATTAACAAAAAATCTGACAAAAAAGGAAGAACAGGAACTGGAAAGAGTTTCAGGATTAAAGATAGTTCATAGTGCAAAATATTTGGGCATAATCTTAACAAACAGGAACTCAGATTTGCTTTAAAATAACTACATTAAAAAATGGAATCAAATTAAAGAGAAGTTAGAAAAGTGGAAATCAATTCAACTATCTTTACTGGGGAAAATAGCATTAGTTCAAATGTATGTATTCCCCAAAATTCTATATCTCTTCCAAACTATCCCCATCATAACATCAACTGCTATATTTAATGACTGTGAGAAAGATATAAAAAATTTCATTTGGAAAGGGAAAAAAGCAAGAATCAAACTGAAAATATTGCAAGATGCCAAAAATAAAGGGGGATTAGGGTTACCAAACCTTCAACTTTATTATAATGCCTCTGTATTGACATGGCTAAAAGAATGGGTTGTACTGAAAGATGAAAGATTATTGGCTCTAGAAGGGATAGGATTAGAATACGGATGGCATAGATATCTTGGATACGAGAAAGAAATATCATTCAAAATCTTTAATAATCATATAATAAGGAAATCTTTATATAAAGTATGGATTAAAAACAAAGAATTTATGTATATGAAAGTGCCAAGCTGGGTATCAGCACAAGAAGCATTTTATAAAACAGACAAAACATTTAAAGACAAATGGATAACTTATAGAGACACAATCAAAATAATTGGGGGAAAAGAACAATTTAAAACTATAGAGGAATTACAAAGGGAAGGAATACAAATACAATGGCTATTACACCTTCAATTAAAAGAAAGATTCAAAAAAGACATTAAGCAAATAGGAATAGAAACTCAGAAAAAGGAATTGGAAAAAAATTTATGAAAAGGGTGATAAACATATGTTTTCAAGATTATACAAAATGCTTTTAGAGATCAAAATGAAAGAAGAAACTGTTAAAAATTGCATGATCAAGTGGATGCAGGACTTAAAAGAAACCATCCCACTGGACATATGGGAAAGAGTATGGACAAAGAATCTAAAATTTACTAAAAGTGCGAACTTAATAGATAACTACTACAAAATGTTCTACAGATGGTATACAACACCTTTAATGCTAGGGAAAATAAATAAAGATAAAGTATATAGCTGCTGGAAATGTGATTGTCAAAATGCTGACTTTTACCATATGTGGTGGGGATGTAAAGTAGCATATGAATTCTAGGACAGGATACATAGGAAGATTCAAGAGTTATTTTCAATCAGATTTGAAATAGACCCCAAGTTATATTTATTAAATATAACGGAGGGGTTGAAGTCCAAATTAAAAAGAGGGGAAATAGAAGTGATCTTATATATGTTATCCGCAGCGCGTCTCGTTTATGCAAGATATTGGAAGAAACATCATGAACACTTATTTGAAGAATGGACAATCAAAGTAAATGACCTAATGTTAATGGATAAATTAACAATGGTACTTAAAGGGAAATCTGAACAATGATATCTAAGGAAGTGGGGAAAAATTAAGAGTCTTTGGAGTGAAGAAATGTGACAAGGCCATGTTAACACAGACCTCCTATTCTGGGATGAGGGTTATGCATTTAGATTGTTAAAGTATATAAACCTTACATGTATTTTATCAATATAAGAAGTTTAATTTTTATTTTGTGAAAAGGAGATATTTAAAGTCTGGAAAAACTTTGTATTTTATATATATATAGATATACACATGTAGGTGGAAAAATAGGTATGTATGTACACTTATTGTTATATACTAATAAAAAAAATCTAATAGAATTCATTTTAAATTATAGTGGGAACGAGGCCATTGTGTGTTATTTAAATACTTTGGTTTGATGTTATTTGTAAGTTACAGTAACAGCAGGGCTTAGTTAAGTTATTTTTTTCAACTTCAGTTCTCAAAATCTCCTAGCACAGGGGTAGGCAACCTTTCCCCTTTAAGGGCCAAGGGACTTCAGCTCCCAGAAGCCTCAGCCATGTTGGCCAATAGTCCCATGTTGGCCAATAGCTCCTGGGCTTCTGGGAGCTGAAGTCCCTCGGCCCTTAAAGGGGACAGGTTGCCTACCCCTGTCCTAGCATGTCAGGTAGTTGCCTGGGGGATTATGGGAACTGAAATAAAAAAGACAAAATAAAACAAAAACACTTCATCCTTAGTTCTGCTATAAATAGTACTATAGTTCTTCTCAGCCTCCATAGATTTGGCCACTTTTGGGAATTCCTAGTTAGAGTGACCTTAAATACCATATAATAATAAATAATAATAATAAATAATAATAAAATTTATTTGTATACCGCCCAATGGTTTCCCAATCTGGGCGGTTAACAGCATAAAAATAGTACAAAAACACATCCCTCCCACCCTTAAAACAGCATTAAACAATTTCAATTTAAAATCAATAACAACAATACTAAAATCAATTAGTTACAGTTCTAGTAACCCCTTAAGATATTTCAATTTTCCGCAATAGGGGAACCAGGTACCACAGGTTGGATGTATAATATAAAGTATAGAATCACCCGAGGTTGATTATCTAGTCCGGAAAGGCCTGCCGGAAGAGATCCGTCTTTATAGCTTTTTTAAAGCTATCCAAAGATGTGAGCTGACGGATCTCATCCGGCAGGTCGTTCCAGAGCTTGAGGGCAAATACAGAAAAAGCCCTCTGGGAGGTTGTAGAAAGCCTCGTTTTCCTTGTCTCCAAAAATTTCCTCCCAGAGGAACGGAGTGCGTGGGGAGGATTATATGGGAGGAGGCGGTCTCTGATATAACTTGGACCCAAGCCATCTAGGGCTTTAAAGGTAATAACCAACACCTTGTACTGGGCCCGGAAGCTGTTCTGTTTGATCTGCCATTTCCAGAAGAATTGAAGGGAAGACTTTCTTTTTATATACTTGTGTAATATTGCTCACTTTTTTGAATAGCAAGATCAGTTAGGCTAGAAATAGCTAATTGTGAATTGTCCTTATTTGACTGTAGCATTTACCTCTGAGTTTTCACAGAAGGTAAGCTGTACTCATTTCAGTGGGATTTACTCCTAAGTAACAGTGCAGAGGATTGCAACCTTCCTTATTAATTTGTAGATAAACACTCTGTTAAGAAAACTGGTGTGGGACAGCCGTCTGAGTGTTAGAATAGAGCTCCAGAAGACTGGGGTTTGGATCCCTGCTCAACCATGAAAACCTACAGGTGAACTTGGGCAATTCACATTCTCCCTGCCCTAGAGGGAGGCAATTGCAAACCTCCTCTCAATAAATCTTGATCAGAAAATTCTAGTGTACGTTCCCATAAGTGAAGGCACATAACAACAAACAACATGCTAAATGTGTTTAGCAATATTATGGATATAATACTTAAGCACAGATGGGTGATCACATTCTACTTAAACAGAAAGTCAAAGGGACTTGCCCTTCTCAAATACACCACTGAGCTGGCAATTGCCCCACATCTGCCACTGTTTTCTGATTCCTGTTACAGGGCAATGCTTCTTAAGAAGCGATTAGCAAGCATGTTCAGCAAATGATAATGAAGGACCTGAATCGCATCAAAATGAAGGGGAGGGATTACTGGAGCAGAGGGTTGGCACATCCCTCACCAGCTTGACTAGGAAGCATGTCCTCCAAGTCCTGCAAGGCTGGGAGGGCACCACTTCAACTACCCATGTCCTCCTAGTCCCCTGGGGTGCCTCAGCCATGGTTGTCATATGGAGGACTCTCCCCTGGGTGAGGTGCTGCCCTCCCAGCCTTGCAGGACATGGAGGACATGGGGAGTTGAGGTGGTGCCCTCCCAGCATTAAAGACTTGGAAGACATGCTTCCTAGTCAAGCTCAGAATGGAGGGTGTTTTGGAATTCCTCCTGGACAGAAGGTTGGAATGCAGGATGGGTCCTGAGAAAGGGGAAGGGGGGAATGGTGAATTTCCCCCAAAAAATAGTGAGGGATGGGATACTAATGAGGGATGGGATTCTGGCCACAGCACCCATGACTCCTTCCTGTGTTTTCTTGAATGTGTTGCTCGTTGTGTCATCGATGACATGTAGATGATTGACAGGTATTTTGAAGGGGCACAAACTAGTGGGAATGACAATCATGCCAAAAGAGAAACTAATAAAGAAAGGCACATGGACTGGAATTGATTCACCAACCTGAAGCAAAAACTAATCACAAATTGGGTTAAATGTAAATGGGAATGAGCCCAATATGACTAGAGACCCCAGGCTAAACTTTTTCCACAAAGAAGTACATCTTTCCCCTTAAGTTGCCAACTGAGAGACAAGATACATATTACTGAGAGGATGGAGAAGCAGCAATGGGGAAGGAGAAAGAGTGGGTAGGGGGGATCTGTCACCCCAGCTTGTGTCAGAAATCGGGGAATTTGTGGTCCTCCAAAGCTTGCTGGACCGCAACTCCCATCAGCCCTAACCAGCATATTGAACAGTGAGGAATAATGGCAGTTGCAATCCAATATGTTATCCAACTCCTGCCATATCGCCTCCTAAAAATGGCTTTCTCATAAAACTGATACTTTGTTAGTGACAGCTGAGCACATTTCATTTGAGCCAGTTAGAATGCCATTCTTAACTCTATTAAGAGCTTGGCCTCAAATGATGGTAGAAATAATTTGAGTGCTTTCCTTTTGAAGAACTGAGAAAGACTTTAAAGCCCAAAACCACAAGTCTCTGTCAGACTGCAGCATCTTTGTTGGCATCTGGGGAAAGAAACAGCACTCATAGAGTTCAGCACAATCTGTTCCTAATCCAGTGCAAAAGACGATCACTTTATTTTGTGTGCCTTCAAGTCGCCTGTCAACTTATGGTAACCCCCTGAATTCCATAGGGTTTTCTTATATTTTCTACTCAGAGAGTAGTTTTGCTAGTTCTTTCCTCTAATATTTAGCTTGCAGCCCCTGATTATTTGTTGGCAGTCTCTCCTTCAAGTACTATTCAGGGCTGATCTGCTTAGCTTCCAAGATCCAACAGGATTGGTGCCTTCAGAGTACAGTTGCCCCTCCATTCTTGCAGACTTCAAGTCCACGGTTTTACATATTCACGGAGGGGCGACCTCTGTTAAAATCAATGGGGTGTGGCCCATTCAAGCCTATGGGACTTGAATATTTGCAAATCTTCGTTTTTGCCAGGGTGTGTGTGTCCGGAATGGATCCCCTGCGAAAATGGACCAACTGTATTTAGGCTTTGTTACAGAGCCTGAAAAAGGTCACTTTTTGGATTACAACTTCTGCAGGATTCTGGGATTTGTAGTCCAAAACCCTGTTGCTGTTGTTGAAGTGTCTTCAAGTAATTTCTGACTTATGGCGACCCTAAGGTGATCTTACCATAAGGTTTTCTTGTCAAGATTTGTTCAGAGGAAGTTTGCCCTTGCTTTCCCCTGAGGCTGAGAGCATTTGACTTGCCCAAGTGTCACCCAGTGGGTTTCCATGCCCAAACTGGGAATTGAACCCTGTTCTCCAGAGTCATAGTCCATCACTCAGACCACTATGCCACACTGGCTCAGTCCAAAACCCTGCTCTGCTGTATTATCCACCCATTGAGTCCTGCTTCAAAAAGAGCCATAAGCTGGCTCCTTTCCCCTCTCCTATTGTTCAAAAGTAGTCCGCAGGAGAGTGTTCACTTGGCCAATGCCTGCTACCTTCTGGGCCATTTATAAAATAAAATCTTTCCAACTTGTGTCTTTAAACTATGCAATGCAACAAAACATCCCTACATGAATAAGGAGCTAGATGGATGAACTGAGCTGCCTCCCCTAGAGGATTGCCCTGGCAAATAATTCCAAAGGACCTGGCCTCCCCTCCCCTCCTACTTCCTTTCCTTCCCCCCATGCAAAAACACAGCAAAGCAAAACAAAAACACAGGCGTGCTTAAGCTCCTGGCCCACTGTGGCCTGATCAGTGCTGATTCAATCACAGCGCCTCTCTCATGCAGCGACAAGCAGTATGGAGCCAGGTTGCCGAGTCATGCTTTTAATCTTCCTTTCTTCTGCTTCCAGAGCCTACTGCGTTGGCTTAAGGGGAGAGGCAGGAAGGGCTGGGGAGGGAAACTGCAACAGAAAATGCTAATCAGGCTGGCAGTACAAAGATCCAGCTGCCTCTGGAGGCCTTGACTGCTTTTGCAGTGTGCTCTGCTGCTTGTGGAAATGTTGAAAAGGCACAGTTGCCTGGCTGTGATAAGCAACTGGGTATTGGGAGGACGCCTGCATATGTCAGCATGGCAAATCTGTGCCAAAACATGCACCCATTTCAAGGATGGCATTTTAAAAAAACAACAGTGCAGGGCTTGAAACAGTTTGTTGTTGTTAACTGCCCTTGAGTCGATCTCGACTCACGGGGGGCCCTATGGATGAGACAGCTCCAAGACCCTCTGTCCTCCACTGCTCTGCTTAATTCCTGAAACCCCTTAATACCCGTGACCTCCTTAACAGAGTCCATCCATCTGGCATGCGGCCTTCCTCTCTTCCTACTTCCCTCCAGCTTTCCCAGAGTTATTGGTTTTTTTTCCCAGTTAGGCCTCTCTTCTCATGATGTGTCCAAAGTACAAGAGCCTCAGTTTGGTCATCTTGGCTTCCAGGGAAGTTTCCAGGTTGACCTGCTCTAGGATCCACTTGTTGGTCCTTTTGGCTGTCCATGGGATCCGCAGCACTCTTCTCCAGCACCACATCTCAAATGAATTGATTTTCTTTCTATCATCTTTCTTAACTGTCCAGCTCTCACATCCATACATGGTAACAGGGAATACAAGGGCTTGTATGATTCTAACATTTGTGCTGAGTTCTATATCTTTGCATTTTAGAATCTTTTCTAGTTCCTTCATAGCCATCCTCCCCATTCTTATCTGTCCCTTATCTGATTTGGTACCCTCCCCACTCCCTCATTATGGAGTATTCTTAAATAGTATTCTTAGAATTATCAAGGCCAATTAAGGAGCTGCAAGGACTTTGTCACCGTTACAGAGGGTAAACAAAGCCTATTCAGGTTTGCCTTTTCAAAGCAACCAGTCCTCCTTCCCAAAAGAATTATAGCTTTTCTTGTTGTGTGCCTTTAAGTCAGCGGTTCTCAACCTGTGGGTCGCGACCCCGGCGGGGGTCAAACGACCAAAACACAGGAGTCGCCTAACGCCATCGGAAAATACATATTTCCGATGGCTTTAGCCGCTGAGAAGTCGCGCATCATCTATCCTGGGCCTAAGGGGCGGGGGAAGCGGGGAGATGCTCCACAGTCCATAGCAGCACATTACGTGTGTCCGGCACTTGCTGACGTCAACAGTGGGTGGATGCAGCAAGCACCGGAGGACAGAAGCCTAGGAGGCGGAGAGGCAAGAGAGCCTGCGAGACAGCCTGCTGGTGTAAAAAAGGTTAATAATGTAAAAACAGTACACACATCATACACACAATACTGTGTAAGTGTAAGGTGCTTTGTGTGTAATCATTACACAGTACACAAAGCAGCTTACACTTACACAAAGCACCATACATTTACACAGTGTGAACTACATTGGTCTTATACTATAAGAGACCACTATAGGATGTAGTTCACACTTTTCCCCACTGTATAATTATCGAAATTTCATCATACTTTCCTAATCTACCTGACACCCCATTTGCACTTGCCAGAAGTCCATTCACAGTGAAAGTTGAAGATGTTCCGGAGACAGCGCAAGAAGAGTTCATTGACCTAATTAACAATGATGCAGCGAGAACAGATTTTTCTATGCCACTGACAAAATTCTGGATTAAGTGTTTACAGTTATATCCTATTCTGTCTGAGACTGTGCTGCACCTTCTTCCTTTTCCAACAACATATCTTTGCAAAACAGGGTTTTCCAGCTTGCTGGTAATCAAGTCTAAATACCGAAGTAGACTTGCTGTGGAAAATGATCTTCACTGTGCCCTTGCAAAGACTGCCCCAAGAATTTCTGAATTGGTAAGCAAGAAGCAACCACAACCATCTCACTGAATTTGGCAGCATACTGTTGCAAAATATTGCACTGTTGTTTACTGTTATATTACTGTTATATTTAAACCCATGCTATGCCATGGTGAAATGTTATTTATTGGAATTAGTAATAAATATTTCTCAACATATAATTAAATATTGTTTTTGTGATTAATCACTATGTTTAAATTATGTTTGATTTGTAGCAATGAGAATACATAATGCATATCAGGTATTTACATTCCGAATCTTAACTGTAGCAAAATTACAGTTTTGAAGTAGCCACCAAAAATTTTTTTTGGTTTGGGGTCACCACAACATGAGGAACTGTATTGCAGGGTCACAGCATTAGAAAGGTTGAGAACCACTGCTTTAAGTCATTTGTGACTCATGCCAACCTTAAGGTGACTCTCTCATGATGTTTTCTTGGCAAAATTGATTCAGAGGGGTTTTGCCCTGGCCTTCCCCTGAGGCTGAGAGAGTGTGACTTGGCCAAGGTCACCCAGTGGGTTTCCATGGCCAAGCAGGGATTCCTGGCCTGGTCTAGTTCAACATGTAAACCACTACACCCCTGGCAAAAGGGCTCACAAAACTGCACCCCCTCTTCTAAGTGCCTTTGGTCCAGCTACATCTTTTCTACATGTGACAGTGGGTAGTAGCTTTATCTCACAAGGATGTGAAGCAGCAGCAATGAATTTTTACTAGAAGGACATGAAACTCCTCTTCCACAGAGTGTAGGAAAGTATGCATTTTTACTACAATCTGCAGAAGCCCTTGGAACAGTGGCATCACCAGGGAGTGCAGTCCACTCTGTGTGACACCTCAGAGGTGGGGTGACCATTGGATGGACCCTCCTCCCACCCCTCCTGCCTTCTCTGGTGCCATGGCGCTCTCAGACACTGCCTCACTTGCCTAGCCACCCTCCTGGCTGCTAGGAGACCTGGGTGGGCATCAGGATAGGTGACAGCCTACGAAGGGGGGGAGGAAGAGGGAACAGGAGGACTGTTAGTGAATCACCTCCATTTTTCTTATATATTTTAACCATGTGGAGTTCCCTATGACCCCAGCCTGACCCTTGGGAGATGGCAGCCATAATCCCCTAGATGTGAGGTCAGGTAAGCAAGCTGAAATTGCTTAAGACCACTAGAAATTTCCTGGACAGGCAGGTTTTGGGAGTTGCCCTGGGGAATATCCCATTATGTTGGAAAAGATACCTAATGGTCTTTGTTTGTCTCGGTCTCACACTTAATGAGACAGTGATTAGATTTGATTGCACCCCTTTTCTCTAACTTCCTTTCCTTGATAGTTTTGAAACCAAATGCATTGTTTAGAATATGCCCAGACTTAAGTAAACAACAGTAAACCACTCAAGCCTTTGTCCACCTATTGTCTAACTCATGGCTAGAAGGCAGAAATCTCCCTTAAAAACCCCTGGATTTTAGCAGACCTCATGCTACCTTGGAAGTGCATGCTGAATCTCT
The DNA here is from genome assembly GCA_026167975.1 of Phrynosoma blainvillii. Classification (NCBI taxonomy): domain Eukaryota; kingdom Metazoa; phylum Chordata; class Lepidosauria; order Squamata; family Phrynosomatidae; genus Phrynosoma; species Phrynosoma blainvillii. The sequence goes on from JANUYF010000003.1 coordinate 254,193,060, forward strand.
GTCGGTCTGTGCTCTGAGATAGTTCCCGCGACCCCCCCTCTCTTGCTGGTCGTGCCCCTTCCACGGAACTCATCCTCATTTGCTGCCAGAAGCCCAGAGGAGTCTCTTGGATGTGAGTATATCTTCCTCTATCCTGCTTTCCCTCTTGCCTCCCCCGCTCTCACTCTTCCCCGCTTATTCTTCTAGTGTGTGTGTGTGTCGCATTTGGATGTTTGCTTATTTTTGTCAAATAAATATTTTAGATTTTAATTGGAGTTTGGTCCATTTAAGTGTCTTTCCTAGCCAGAATTCTTATACCTCCCGTAGACAATTGGATAAGATCTCAGAAGCGAAGTTGGGCACTTCCCTCTCATTTGAGCTAATTATAAATTCCCCAAAATTAGGTCTTGGTTTCCCCACAGGGGGCAGGGCAGGGCAGGCTACTACACCACCCCCACAGTTCCCTTCCAGGCACCTGCACCAGGTGACACCAATGCTGGGGACACCACTGCCCTGGACTTAGTGTCATGGGTGCTGGTTGTTGTGCGCCTTCAAGTCCCTTCTGACTTATGGCAACCCTAAGAAATACCTATCATGGGATTTTCTTGGCAAATTTCTTCAGAGGAGTTTTGCCATTGCCTTCCACTGAGGTTGAGAGTCTGTGACTTGCCTAAGGTCACCCAGGAGTTTACACAGCGGAGCTGGGGTTTGAACTTTGGTCTCACAGTGTCCTAGTCCAACATTCAAACCACTACACCACACTGTCTAGGAGCTGCTGTTCCCACCCCCAAAAAGGAACTTTCCCAAGCTCTGCCTGATGGGGGAGTCATGGACCTGTAGTTCCCTGAATGTGCTGTAAATCCTTCTGAAGCTTCCTCCTCCTCCTCACATTAAAGCGAAAAACTGCAACAGCCCTTATCCACCCAACTCTTGTGGGGCAGCATATCACAACAGACCCCTTATGGATTCACCTACTGTATTTAACTAATCTACAAGCAGTTATACATACATACATACACACAGAAAAAAACTTTGTTGTTATTTTAAAGCTGGGAGATAAACTGGCTGAGCAGAGGCATTTGTGATCCATTATTATTTTACTTTTTAATACATTAATAATCCACATTATTAGGATTAAGGAAGGGGATAAAAAGTTCCAGTCTCTCTAATGTTTGTGTAGGAGAGGCAATTTCAGCAGGTGAAGCCTGCTGAAATTCTTTCTTACCACACCCATTAAAGGGACTTCAGCTTTGCCATTTGTTTCACCTGGTACATCTTAGCCACTCACTGAAATATACAGAACAAGATAACAGTGGTTTCCTTCGGTACCCACCACTAGTGGAACTTGGGCTTTCTTTCCCTCCCCCTGCAGCTGAATGCACAACATGTAAATTTTATTTATTTATTTACTGAATTCCTATCCTGTTTTTCTCCCTAGACGGGATCCAATGCAGGTTAGAGAAATTTAAAAGATTAAATTAAAATCTTATTTTACCAAGGTTTTTAAAAAAAGAATTGCATAACAATATTATTAAAAACCTTACTTGAAAATGGTTAAAATACATGTGAGACATAACTGCTAATAAAATATTGATAAAATAAAATAAAACACAATACTTCATATAATTATTGTGGTATAATTTAAAACTCAAAGGGTTTCCCAAATAAAAAGTTTTTTGCCTGCTAGTGGAAAGACAGCAGGAAAGGATCCAACCAGACTTCCTGTGGAATGGTATTCCACAGCCTAGGAATGGCCATAGAAAAGGCTGTCTTCTGTGTTCTCATCAAACATACATACATCATTCTCTCAAAACAATCCTCTTATAGGTATGTTCTTATCTGGAAGATAATACCGTGGGCTGAAATAGATAAGCTTCAATCTTGTGCTAGATATTGGTCAGCATTTTCACTTCTACATTCAGGATATTGCTAAATGTTTTCAGGTGATGCAGGTAGTTGTATCAATATACAATTATTTAAATTTCATGAATCACATCTAAGTATGCAATAGGTTGTAGTTGCATGAAGTTTAATGAATCACTTGTGTCTTAGAGTTGCTGTTGCAACTAAAGGCCTAAGCAGACTGCCAGAAATAGTGCACATTAAATTGAGGCACTGCCCTGGCTCAGTGCTAAGGAGTCATGGGAACTGTATTTTTTTCTGGGACATTGAGCCTTCTCTGTCAGAGAGCTCTGGTGCCACAATAAATTACAGTTCCCATGATTCCCTAGCACTGAGCCAGGGCACTGCCTCAATTTAATGTGCACTATTTCTGGCAGTCTGCTTAGGCCCTAAGCGTGCAAGTGTTTGTTCCTATATACAGTGGGAAAATGTACAAATATGACTAAGTTCACAGTGCAAATTGGGTGGGTGAGGTGCAAGTACAGAATGATGGAGTTCTAACTCACCACTGAAATCAACACTGACCTATGCTGGAGCAGATGGAAGTCTTCATTTTGACCTTAGTCAGACTGGATTATTTGAATTTCCCCTTTGATGTTTGAACCTGCCTGGATCATTACTCATCTAACATAGCATAGCTTTAATAGAACTCCATCTACTTAATGGTGTTAAATCAATTATTCAGCCATAGAACTGCGTAAGATTACTTCACTAATAAACAATTAACTGTGCTAGAACTGGATTGACTAACCAAGTGGAGCAGTCTCAAATGTGTGAGTTTATTGCATGGCACTTTCAGGAATGGGAACTGAGCAGAACGAATGGTACAGAATAGGGTGAAAACACAAGTTACCACACAGGGGAACACTGCTGATGCTGCCAGGAGTCCCCAAGCCATTCCCCAGCTGTTTCTGGCAGCCAATTTTGAAGAACAATTTTGAATTTTTCTTCAAAATTGGCTGCCAGGAACGGCTGGGGAATGGCTTGAGGACTCCTGGTGGCATCGGCGGCATTCTCCTGTGTGGTAACTTGCATTCTTGCCCCATTCTGTGCTGTGCCATTCTGTTCTGGTCCCATTCCTGAAAGTGCCATGTGATAAACTCAGTGAAATCGCTAGCACTCTGCCAATGCAGTACCCTATTTCTGGCCTTGTCTGCTCTGGCCAGGATACTCAGGGGGCAACCGCTGTCACTGTAGGTTGCTCACTCCTGAGCTCAGGAAAAATGACCCATGGTCATGGCAGACACACTGGGCAGCTTTGCGGGATGTCCATGCAATTAGCAGTGGAAGCATGAGAATGGAATAATTATTTTAATGTGTTTTAAGGCTGTTTAACCCACTTCTGGTTTGGAACATGCTGGAAGTCATCCAGACTCCTAGCACCAGAACTGAGGTTTGAGAAGTATATCATCCAAACAGGGTGACACCAGAACAAAGGGAAAATTGGCCCTTTGGTCTGTGCCTTTCTCTCTCTTTTGTTAATCCAACCAGTGTGGGGGAGGGATTTTGAAAAAAACAATTAGGAGATGTTTTGACTGCTCTTCTTCATATATGATAGAACCTATCCAAAATGGCTCTTACACATTCATTTATGAGTTTAAAAGAAAAGGTCTTACAGATGGGCCCCATGCATTGATAAGGAGCCCTGGTGGTTAAATGTCAGTACTGCATCCACAAGGTTGTGAGTTCAATCCCAGCCAGGGTTCCAAGGTTGACTCAGCCTTCCATCCTTTCACAGGTCGGTAAAATGAGCACCCAGTTTAGGGAAACTGCTTAGGGAGTGCTAGTTCACTGATCAGGAGTATAGGAATGTATTTGCTATTGCATTTAAAACAGAATCTAGATCAGTTTATTTCTCTCCAGATGACACAGCTTGACTAATCCTCTTTTTTAAAGGAGGAAATACATCCCACTTGAATTGTTTTGCCAGAGTGCACACAGCTCCACATTTTTACATAGTTTACTGTTGCATGCTTCCACTGAATCTATCTTGGCCATTCATCAGCACCACAGGCAATGTAATTACTATGTAGTTGCTAAATGATAAGCTCATTTATAATAAATAAAAATATCAGTTTATGAAAATGTAATACCTTGAACTACATTTTTATCACTGCAAAAGGAAATGAATTAATTGCCTGGTGCATGGGGGGGGGGGACCTTCAGAGTCCCTATGGGCTATCCCTTTCAATGTATTCTCTCCTTCTGGATTGCCTGCTGTGTGACAGTGAAATGCTTAAATTGTTTTGGCAGGGGAAATATTTCCAAAGCTTCATGTTTATTTTCAACAGCAAAGGAATATCTCTGAATGCAGCCTGCACCTCTCTCCCTGTGGAACTGTTTCTAATTGCAGATGATGTTCTGGAAAAATGCATTCAAAATCTACATCTGGGAAAGCTGAATTAAACAGAAAAGAGAATAACACATGAACAACCAATGTGTACACACACATCATCCTTTTAAAACAATCCTTTTATATCTTCTTGTTTGAGGAAAAATAATGTTCCCTGCACAAGGAATTAACAGGCTTCTCCTGCACAATGGAGATGGTACAATAGTGGTACCAATCTCTTGATCAATAAAAAAGCCAAGTCACCATGTTGAACATTTCTGAAATAACACTACTATGACCCTCCAGGAGATTCAGTCTATTGGATCCCAAACCCAAAATGCTCTATTCTAGGGTTGTCAAGTTGGCAGCATCCCATTCCCTGAGATTTTATGGCCAAACCCATGTCACTGGGGTGAGGCAGGCAAAGGTTGAGAAGCAGGAACTAACTGCTTCTCAGTCAACAGATTGTGGAAACGGGCATGAGGGCCCAGAATTAAAAACAAAAAAAATTGGCTAACCTGGTAATATGGCAACCCAGAGCCAGAGGTGGGGAAAGAGTTTTTTTATGACTCGGTAGGTGGCAAAATTTGTCTAGTAGCTTCAGCATTGGCTGTAGTTACTGCAAGGGCACCCATCACATGGGACCTTACCTGCAGTGCATCTGACATGTGAGGAGTTTCTCTAGATCCTATGGTGTTACTACCAGGGATTTCCACCAGCCCTCAGGTAGGTTTTTCCCCTCACAAACCCTGCACCAGTTTGCTTGGATGTGTACTAAAAAAAAAAAAAAAGCCTGTAGGTTGTGTTGCTAGTGCTCTACTCCCTATCTTGCTCCAAATGACACAATGGACACTTCCACCACCTCTCTCTTCGCATTAGCTCCTGGCAACACAAACAAACAACTTTGGCACTGAGCCAGACAGCTCTGGCGCCAGTTTGGAATGGGTGGAGATGGGTTCCCTAGCTTTATAAGGACCTTATATGAAGGGCATGACTACATGGGCCAAATGAAGCTGTTTCCTCCTGCCCTCACCATGACCTGTCTTTATGAGCTATTACACAATGTAAGGCCAGTTCCACAGCAAATCCACCCTTTCCCTTCCTTAAACCAGCTTAAAATAATTTACTCTTTGCTCTGGATTTTACAGGAGAATCCAGGGCACTCTGTAGCAAGGTACTGCTGGTGTGGATCACTCTCTCTGATGTCACAACAAAGTGCCCAGCCATGTGATCGACACTGATCAACTCATTTCTGACCTCAGAGGGAGCAATCCACACCAGCAGTGGTGGTGCCAGGTGGCATAGTGGAGACTGGTGTGTAGACATTGCCTGGCATTGCTATAGAGTGCAGAAGTAATGGGGGTGGGGGGAATCCAGGGCTATTCGGGGGCCAGAATACTCCAGGAGTGAGCAGCCTGGAGTATTTTGGCTGGTGTAAAGGAGCCCACAGGCACACAAAATCAAGCTTCCTCCTTCTTCCTTAGTGCCACTGAGTTTTGATCTGAGTTTTGTTTCCCTGTCTGGAGACACAGAGAAAAATAGAATTTCCTTGAGACTTTGCCCTGAGAGTTAGCAAACTTGTTACTTACATGAACACCTATTTGAGAGAAAACAATATTAAAAGTGATGACTCAAGACATTTTGCTGCCTGACACAGAGTAGCAAGTGGCACCTGCTCCCTCAGTTAAGGTACATAGTGTTTTTCAAACATCCATTTGGGGAGAGGAAAGGTCTTATTAAAGGGGATGACTCAAGACATTTTGCTGCTGGAGGCAGAACAGCAAATGCCAGCTGGTTCCTAGGTTATGGTACATAGTATCCCTGAACATGAAAACAGTGGGTTTAAATTATTTATTTCAGAAAAATAGGAACTTCACACTCTTAGTTTCCCTCCATCTCCCTCAGGCCAAAATATTATAAAAAATGTCAAGGAAGAAAGTGCAAGGCAGGTTTGCTGATGAACGTAAAGAAAAAGAAAAAATAAGGACCAAGGAGGATCTCCATACATTCAACCTAGATAATGAAGAAACTGAAATAGTTAAAGATTTCCCATATCTTGGCTCAAGCATTGATCAGAAAGGAGAGTGCAGTCAAAAAGAATCAGAAGAAAACTAGGAATGGGAAGGGCAGCCATGAAAACCCCCAGACAAGATCCTAAAGTTCAAAGATATACAACTGAGTTCTAAAGTTAGAATAGCCCAAGCCATTGTATTCCCCATCACCATGTACAGATGTGAGAGCTAGACAGTGAAGAAGGCAGATAAAAAGAAAATCAATTCTTGAGATGTGGTGCTGGAGTAGAGTGCTGAGAATACTATGGGCAAACAAAATACAAGCAAATGGGTCCTAGAACAGATCAAACCTGAACTCTCCCTGGAAACCAAGATGATGAAACTGAGGCTGTTGTACTTTGGCCACATCATGAGAAGGCATGACTCATTAGGAAAAAAATTATCAATTTAGAAATCTACATCAAGTCTATTTGGGTCTTCAAAGCAAAGTAACACTCCATTGTTTTCATATCTTTCAATTTGGCAAGGGCAGTCTTGTGAATCCCTTGTCCTCCCGCTTTTTCAGCTGCTTTTAAAATGTCTGAGGGCTCATTCACACTAGGAAAATAAACCAGTTTGGTTGATTTCTATGATGTTCACACTCGCCCCAACTGCATTCAGTACAGTTTGCGGGGGATGAGCAAAAGCCCACTTAAGCTGGTGCATTTAGTACTTCTTTTTTTAAGAACCACAGCAATCCGCATCTCCAAGAGTGAGAATAAGTTATCAGATTGATTTGAATCATGCTGCCACTATTCCAGAAATGGAGGCAGTTCTATTTTGAGTCAAAAAGTTGGCAAACTGGAACAGCAACCAGGTTTTAATACAACAGAGAGTTAAAATGTAGTGGGAATACTGAACCAATTCTGAATGATTCTGAATAGGTTCTGAATAGGTGCAGAGATGCAAATCTCTAGTTCAAAAAGTAAGTGTGAATGACTCCTAAGTTTCTCTCTCCTCCTCCCAGTTTTTCCCCCTTTTCCTTGTTTTATGAGATTACTGCATTGTATTTAAAGCAACCTACCCCTGACGGGATACAGTGACATTAATTTTAAAACTAGGTGTTATCACACGCAGCTGCAGCCAGGTGAATACAACCCAGATACACCCCGGATCCCAGTTGTGCTTATCCTGTGGCTTTCTCCGGGAAAGCAGCCAGATGCTGATAGCAATCCAAAAACAAGCAAGTCTCAAAAAGCAAACTTACAAATAAAGAACAAGTCCAGCAACAAAGATCTGTGGGGTCAAACCAAGAGTGTAGTCAAACAGTCCAGGAAGGTCAAGGGTTCCAGAGAAGCAGTATAATCAGACAATCTGAGAATTAAAGGTCCAAGCCAAAAAGACAAATGGAAGGTCAGGAAGCAGCATGCTTTCACCAGCAAACTCAGATAACTTCTGACAAAAGCTTTGGTGTCCTTCCCAGGCTTTTTATTATCAACCCTCATTAGTGCAGGTGGTTTTAATGAGCTGGCATTTTTCATAAAGCCTCCTCAAGTACAAGAGGCATGCCCTTTCTTCTCTTCTCTGACTGAAGGTAGGTATGTGATCCTCCTCCATGTACACAATACCAGAAGGCCCTGCTACCAGGAGGTTTGGCTCCTGGTTGTCTTCTGAAGCCACAGCCTGTGCTGGAGTTCTCAGGGCAGAGCTAGGGCCAGGCTCAGGTTCCAGCTGAGGATCCAGCTCAGATTCAGAGTCTTCCCTGAGTCCTCAGCCAGGCTGGGCATGACAGGCTTTTCAAAATTGGCAAGCTCCCATTTTTGAAAAACTGCTGGATAAGTGCAGCCAGGGTCCAGGCTGCATACGGGTTGCACTCACCTGGCTACAGCTGAGTGTGATAACACCCGGTTTTAAAATTAAACGCGACTGTATTCTGTTGCTTTAAATACAATGTGATAATCTCCTCAATTCCCTTAGTGCAAACTGAGTTCAAAGTGCAAAAGTATTTTCTTATCAGTTAACTCAGTAGTGGGGAGGGCAGAGGAGGGGAAAATTTTGTCCTTCTCAGTGTGTTTAGGTAAAATCAAATTGCTTCAGCCTCTCTTAGCTTGCCTGTTCTTCCTTATTAATAACCTTTGCCATCTTTTTTTTTTGGGGGGGGGATATAAAATTCATTATTAGTATTACAACCGACATACAATAATATTTTAAAAACCCTTTACATAATACTCCATATATATATGGTAAATCACATTAATTATTCATTCTTTACTGACTTATCTAAATCTAATTAATATCAAACTATTTAATATTGATTAAACCAGTAAATTAAAAAAAACACATAAAATTGTTGCTAATATCTTCATTCTTCTTACTGTCTTCTTTTCACCATATACTTTTCACAATTCAACAAAGGTATAATACTATTAATTTATCCCTAATTGATTTTCCCCTTTTCTTTTTCTTTTTCTTTCTCTCTCTCTCTCTCTCTTTCTTTTCTTTATTTTTTCCCCTTCCCCTAGTGCTCCCCATCACCAGAGCCTAGTATCTTCATATTACTCTCCCTTCCAATACTGTAACTCTTCCTGTGGAGGTGAAACACCTCCCTCTTTTGCTAAAGCCTTTTGTAAAATTATTTTCCAAATTGCTTCAAAACCATTTCTCTTCGTTATTCCTTTTTTACCTTAATTCCACAAGTTAACTTATCATTAATAGCTATTTGCAATATCTCTTTATACCAATCTTGGATTTGTAGATCTCCCTGATCTTTCCACTTTTTTTTGCTATGATTAATCTTGCCGCTGTTAATACATTTGTAATTAAGTCCTTTCTAAGATATTCTTCTTTCTCATTGTATTTTAATAGTAATTGGTATATTTCACTTGTAACACCTTTCAAAGTTTCATTTACCTCCATACTATCTCCTTGCCTAATAATTTGTTCAAATTTTGTGTATTCTCTAAATTATATAATTTTCCTATTCCAATTTTTTGTCCATTATTCCAATTGAATACAATTAAACCAGTTAATTTTAGACTTTGTAATTTCTTCTTTATCTTTCCTTTATCTTTCATTATCTTTATCCATTCTTTTATCCTATATATTTCTTGCTTCTTTAACTCTTTCCCTAATTCTTCCTTTAAATGTAGTGGAAAGTTTTTATCATTACAACTGGTGTTAATGGTGAGATAGCTGGCATTAAATTGTCTTTATATTTTTTCCAAATCTCTAGTATATTCCTTAAAAAGGTGTTTCCTATTTCATTTCTTTCATGGTAAGATCCTTAAAAATATATATTTTCCATTTTTTCTCTATTTCTGTTATTTCCATCTCTAAACAATCTAACTCCCCTTTCTCTATAATTCCATCTATAATATATCTTGATTTGCGTTATAGTACCATTTTAAATCTGGGAGACCCAAGCCACCATCTTTTTGGGGTTTATACCAATATATTTTATTAATCCTCACTTTTTTATTCCCATTACAAAAATTATTTACTAATATTTGCCAGTTTTTTATTTCCACATCTGATATTTTTATTGATAACATCCTGAACCAAAAATTTATCTTAGATAAAATTTTCATTTTAAGAAATGAAGAACTAATGCTGTTCTTCCAAACCATGATAGTTTAATATTTTTATATTCTTCTATTTTCCTTTTAATTTCTATCCTTAATTTATTATAATTTTGTTCCTCTAATTTTTGTAAATTTTTTGTCATATTTATTCCTAAATATCTAATTGTATCTTTTAATTTAATATCTATCATTTTATCCTTTAGGAAATCTTGTTCTTCTGTTTTTGTATAATTAAACAACATTAACTCTGATTTATTCCAGTTTACTCATAGGCCTGACATTTCCTCAAACTCCTTTAAATGTTGTCTTACTTTGTCCATTTTTTAAAGTGGATCTTTAATTGTCAATAGGGTATCATCTGCAAATAAACTTATCATAGGACCTTATCACACGGGGGTCTGAAGCAGTCCCATCCCCATGGCATCCCCGTCCCATCGCGCTTCCTTTCCCCGGGTGATCAAACGACGTCGCAGAGAAACCCCGCCCATCCCCGTCGCACCCCAGTCACATCCCCATCCCATTGCACTTCCTTTCCCCGGGTGATCAAACGACGTCGCAGAGAAACCCCGTCGCATCCCCGTTGCATCCCCGTCCCAATGCGGCATCATGCTGCATTATTCGGCATCATCCCCGTTCTTTTGAATTCCTGGTCTAAATGGGAATTACATTTCCCGCGACCGGAATGATACTGGGATGCTGCTGCTAGAAGCGCAATGGGACGGGGATGGGACTGCTTTAGACCCTGTGTGATAAGGTCCATATTTAGTTTTCTAATCCAACTTCCTTCCAAATTTTCATCTTCCCTAACAGCATTTGCTAAGATTTCAATAATTATTGCAAATAAAATCGGGGAAAGGGGGCAACCTTGCCTTGTACCTCTGGAAATTGGAATTAGATCTGATAGTCCATCATTTACTGTTACTACTGCTGTATTGTTTGAATATAACTGATTTATTAATCCTCTAAACTTGTTCCCCATACCTAATTTCTTTAATGTTATTTTAAATGCTGGCCATTCCACACAATCAAAAGCTTTATATATATCTAATGTCATTATTCCTGCCTTTTATTTACTCTTCCCTTTTATATTTATTTTATTCAATACTCTTTCTATTAAATTTGACATTTGTCTTCCTTGTACAAATCCACATTGATCATTTTGAAGATATTTATATATAAACTTATTCATTCTTTTTGCCATTATTGCTGTTAATATTTTAGCATCTTGATTTATCAGGGATATAAGCATTGGACACTCTGTGGGTTACAGATAACCAACTAGAATGGAGAGGGTTGGGGGAGAGTTAAAAAGGGGAACTGTCGGAATGCCTATCGAGGTAGTACGGGGCAAAGGTAGATATGGTGATAACAGGGTAGAACTATGTTACAAAAGAAGGTGGATCGATGTTTAAAAGTGATCCCACTTTCAGTTCATCCTGTTGCCCAAAGTAAGTTGGGGAGCTTGCCAACCTTGCCACAGAAACTTAACCTGCTCCTTTGTAATGCCAGGTCGGTGAAAAATAAAACTGATATCATCCATGATCTTCTCATGGATGAGGAAGCTGACCTGGCATATTTTACAGAAACCTGGCTGGGGGATGATAGTGCCATCACCTAGAATCAAGCTCTCCAAGCTGGGTATTCTGTGTTTGAGCAGGTGAGGGAATGTGGGTGGGGGGGAGGCATGGCTCTGGTTCACAAAAACAACCTTTCCTTGACCAGGATACCTATCCGGAAAACAGACCATTTCGAGAGTATGTACCTGAGCCTGAAGACCAGGGATAGTATAGGGATTCTGTTGGTATACTGTCCACCCTGTTGCCTAACAGACTCCCTATCCGAGCCGACACAGCTGGTCTCAGAGTTGTTGCTGGAGTTGCCTAGACTTTTATTCTTGGGCGACTTCAACATACCTCTCGAGACCAGTTTAACAGGTGTGGCTCGGCAGTTCATGGATTCCATGATGGACATGGGCCTATCCCAATTGGTTCACAGGCCTACACACTCGGTAGGTCATACTCTCGATGCGGTCTTTAGTATGGAGCAAGTATATCTGTGGGCAGAGGTAAAAAATACCTTCGCACTGTCATGGACCAATCATTTCCTGATCAAGGCTGAACTAAGAGCCACTGTCCAAACCACCGGGGGTGGAGGACCTATTAAAATGGTCCGCCCTCGGAGGCTAATGGAGCCAACTGGATTCCAGAAAGCCTTGGAGGGTTTCTTGGTTGGTAAGGCCGGCGACCCTGTCGAAGCCCTGGTGAACACTTGGAACACTGATCTCACCAGAGCTATCAACATGATCGCTCCCAAGCGTCCTTTCCAACCCGCTCCAAATCATCATCCCTGGTTCACAGAAGAACTCAGTAAAATGAAGCAGATTGGACAACGACTAGAGTGCACCTGGCGGAAAACTCGACTCTTATCTGACAGAATTTGTCATAGACAATTTCTTTATTCCTATCGAGAGAGAATCTTTCTCCTCTGCCCATATTGCATCTGTGGATTCTCATCTGGCAGAAATGTTTAGGGTGGTAGGGGAACTGTCACAGGCTCCACCTGTGCAGAACCCTTTACTTAACCCAGCAACAGCCTGCTGTGATGCTTTTAACATCTACTTCACAGATAAAATCTCTCAGATAAGAGCCAACTTAGACACCGGGATTATAACAGAAGTGATTGAGGAGGTGTCCAGTCAACCCATTTATGAGATTAAACTGGATCAATTTGAGTTAGTGAGTACCAATGATGTGGACAAGATCCTTGGAAAAGTAAGGAGGATGACGTGCTCTCTAGATCCCTGCCCATCTTGGCTGGTTGTCCAGGGGCGTGATGGTGTTCCTTAAAGAGGTCACCAATGCATCCCTTAGGGAAGGAGTTGTTCTATCCAGTCTAAAGGAGGCGGCCATTAGACCACTCCTGAAGAAACCTTCCCTGGACTCCCTGGACATGAAAAACTACAGACCAGCCTCCACTTACCATTTTTGAGCAAAGTGATTGAGAGAGCCGTCCCCCTCCAACTCCAAGCGATCTTGGATGAAACCAATTTTCTAGATCCATTTCAAACTGGCTTCAGGCCTGGATATGGGGTGGAGATGGCCGTGGTCACTCTGGTAGATGACCTTCACCTTAGCACCGAGAGGGGAAGCATGACCCAGTTGGTGCTTTTGGACCTCTCAGCGGCTTTCAATACCATAGACCACAACATCCTCTTGGAGCACCTGAGAGAACTGGGAATGGGAGGTACTGCTCTTCAGTGGTTCCGCTCCTTTCTCTCGGGCAGGTTCCAGAGGGTGGTACTCAGGGAAAGCTGCTCATCAAAAATAGAGCTAAACTATAGCGTCCCTCAGGGAGCCATTTTGTCCCCGATGTTATTCAATATTTATATGAAGCCACTGGGAGAGATCATCAGGAGACATGGAGCAGGATGTTACCAATATGCTGATGACACTCAAATATTCTGCTCCATGTCTAGGTCAACTGCTATGATGGCAGATGGCGGTTCTCCCCTCAATCAATGCCTTGAAGCGGTAATTGACTGGATGAGGAAAAACCAACTCAAATTGAATCCAGACAAAACAGAGGTACTTACAGTAGGGGCCCCCAAACCAGAGATTGGGTTGTGACTGCAAGTCTTGGATGGGGTCACGCTCTCCACCAAGGACTGTGTCCACAGTCTGGGGATGCTCCTAGACCTGTCACTTAATATGCTAAATCAGGTGAATGCGACGGTCAGGAGCACCTGTCATCAGCTTCGGCTGATACGCCAGCTGCGCCCTTTCCTGGAAGTAAAGGACCTAGAAACTGTAGTACATGCTCTGGTAACCTCACGACTCGACTTCTGCAACACAGTCTACATGGGGCTACCCTTATACCTTACTCGGAAACTGCAATTAATACAAAATATGGCAGCCAGGCTCATCACTGGAACATCACAAAGTGATCATTTTAATCTGGTTTTAAAATCTCTGCACTGGCTGCCAGTTAGTTTCCGGGCACCAGATAAGGTGTTGGTATTAACCTTTAAAGCCCTACATGGCCTGGGCCCATCTTACCTAAGGAGTTGCCTATCTCCATATAATCCATCCTGTGCCCTCAGGTCCTCTGGGAGGAAGTTGCTTCAACCAATAAGAACTAGATTGGCAACAACCTCCCAGAGGACTTTCTCTGCCATGGCCCCTAGACTGTGGAATGCCTTGCTGGAGGAGATTCATCAGATAACCAACTTAGATGGCTTTAAAAAAGTCTTCAAGATGGATCTCTTCTGGCAGGCGTTACCAGAATGATACTTTCCACAATCTCTCCCCTGCCATTAGATCACTCCTTTATAATCAGAGTGCCCTGTCTAATTGTATTAGATTTGTAATTTGTTTCAAGTTAAATTTCAATGTTGTTATGGATTTAATATATTTTTACGGGTGTGTGTGATATGTCTTTTGTATTGTACGGGATTGTATTTTTAAATTGTAAGCCGCCTTGAGAGCCTTGGCTAAAGGTGGGATATAAATAAAATTTTATTTATTTATTATATATGATCCTGGATCTGCTAAATCTTTATCTGGTTTCAGAATCAGTATTATCAATGAATGATCCCATGATGGTGGGATTCTTTCTCCATTTAAAATTTTATTGTATAATACTTCCAATTTAGATATTAATATCTTTTTGAAAGTTTTATAATATTCTGGTCCCAACCCATCCATTCCTTTTAATTTATCACTTCTTCTATTTCTTTATTTGAAACCGGTTGCTCCATTATTTCTTTGTCCTCTTCCTCTATTTTTATTTTCAAATGTTTTTCAATATATTCCTCAATTTTTTCCATTGACTTATTCCCTGCTGAATATAATTCTTTATAATATTCTTCAAATATCTTTATCTTTTCTTTCATCATCATCCACATTTTCCCTGTTTTATCCTTTATAACACCAATCATGTTTTTCTCTTTCTTTTTTTGTGTTGATCTCGCCAACATTTTAGAATTTTTATTGCTATATTCAACAAACTCCCTCCGTAAATATATTAAATTTTTCTGGACCTGTTCTATCTCTAATTTCTCTAGTTTCTTTTTCTTTTTCTTTTTCTTTTTTTTTTGCTTGTAATTCTCTCTATATATGCTTTTACTCCTATCCTTTATATAATCATTATCTAATTTTTAAATCTCCATTTCTAATTTTGTTTTCCTCTCTTCCTGAAATTATATGTTTCCCTAATACAAATTCCTCTTGTAACCGCTTTCATATATCCCATAATAGCGCTTGAGAAACCTCTGTATTATTAATATCCCAAATATTTTGCCATTCTTTTTCAATTTTATCCACTATATCTTTATTATTAAGTATTCTGGTGTCTAACCTCCATCTCTTTGCTTCTCTATAATCCTTTTTAACTATAAAATCCATATTTACTATTGCATGGTCTGTAACTCTTATCCCTTCTATATTCTGTACCTTTGAAACCATATTTTTAGATACAAAAATGAAGTCTATTCTAGAATAGTTTTTATGAACTGCTGAATAGTAACTATAATTCTTTTCATCCCCTTTAATCAATCTCCATACGTCTTTTAATTCTTTTCTATTCATTATCTTGTTCAGGAATGTAATATTACTTGATCTATCCTTTATTGTTGGATCTGATTTATCTTTGCATTTATCCATAACCATATTAAAATCTCCTGCCATGATTGTAAAGTCTCCCTGCATATCTTTTATTTCCTTGAATACTTTTTCATAAAATTCTTTTTGATTTTCATTTGGAGCATAAACATTAACCAACAAATATTTTTCTCCCCCCATAATTCCTTGCATAAGAACAAATCTTCCTTTTTCATCTATCTTCACTTTAACACATCAAAACCACATTTCTTAGATATTATGGTTGCTACCCCTCTTGCTTTTGAAGTACCATATGCTTTTTCATAAGTAGCAACCCAATTCATCTTAAGTTCATTTGTTCCTGGTTTTGCTTGCTGCATTTCCTGAAGAAAAAAAAATCTGCTTTCTCTTTCTTCAACAATAATTCTATCCTTTTCCTTTTAATTACAGATCCCAATCCTTTCACATTTAATGTTGCTATCCTTATTTTATTAACCATGTTACTTTTCTAAATCTTCTAATTAGGCTCTTCAATGTGCTGCCCCTACCCCCAGCTTCCCTCTCCCTCCCTCCCATCTCCACTACCCACATATACATTTTTACCCCCCTCCTTCCACAAGGTACCAAATCTTGTCCATGGCTTTTACTGGCCCTCCCGGGGGGGGGGGGGGAGAAGAAGCCATCCCTCCCAATGTGTGATAAAATTTCTCCTCTTGATTGTTTATTAATTGTCTTTCTTATTATGTCCTTTTTTAACTTTAACATCTTTGTCCTTATTTTCTATGGTTCTTTGGCTCTTCCAGTTGGACCCTTGTCACTGTCTTCTTCTTGCTGGTTCATATCCAGTTGCTTCAACAAATCCAATCCTTGTTCCA
Source organism: Phrynosoma blainvillii (assembly GCA_026167975.1). Lineage (NCBI taxonomy): Eukaryota > Metazoa > Chordata > Lepidosauria > Squamata > Phrynosomatidae > Phrynosoma > Phrynosoma blainvillii. The sequence continues at coordinate 254,209,317 of JANUYF010000003.1, forward strand.
GAGAATAAATCTTGTATTGCTTCCCTTTCCATTGAAATTCCAGAAAAATGGGGTAACCCCCGCTGTATCTTATTCCATTCTTTTGCAAAACTGCAATGCAGGGCTTAATTCCTCTTCTCCAGTTGATAGTCTCTGGGCAAAAATCATTGTAGATTTCGATTGTATTATCTCCATATTTCAGTGATCCTGCGAGTTTCCTAATTTCTTTCATTAAAAGATCTTTCTTGTTGAAGCTTGTTACTCTCATGATTATATCTCTGGGAACCAGTCCTCTCTTAAAAGTTGATGCTCTATGTAAATGCTCCACTTCCTTCTCATCGCAGGTAATTTCAGGAACAATACTTTGCAACCATTTAAAAATCTCTGTTTTCAGAGTTTTCGGTGTTTCATTTGACATCTCAGGAAAGCACTGAATACGAAGATTATTCCTTCTATTACGGTCCTGCAAGTCAATGATTTTTCTTTCAAGTTGGTCCAATCTTGTTGAATGTTCCAAGGTTATCTTTTGCTAAGCTTTCTGTTCAATTTGTATTGATTGCACTTTTTTATCTATTTGCTGGATCTCTTTTTTAAAAGTATCAAAAGATGTATTCATTTCATTAGTAATTTTCTTAGATATAGCTTCTGATAATGTGGCATTCTTTTTTGTGATGGTGTCTTTTAAGATTTCAATATTATTCTGTTGCTGTTCTACAAGCAGCTGGGTGAACCATGTTTTCATTACTTCTTCAGGATCTGGCTTTTTCCAAAGAACTGCTGAATCTTGTTGTTCTTTGAGTTCCTTAGGTTTGCCTCCTGCTCTGGTTTTCTGCATTGTCTCCACAGATTTTGTTTTTTTCATTTCTATATTTTAAGTTTCAAAATTCTCTTGTGAGTTTGCTTTATGCAAACGAGAATAAGCTTTGTCTGAGGGATGTTGTTTGGATTGTTTAGATTCCCTCCAACTTAAAACTGTCTGCTTGAGACAGCTCTTGGACATCTGCCAATTTCTAATCAGTATTGTGTCTTCGTTATGATGCACAGTTTTGTATTTTCTCTCTTTATTTATTTATACTTTAATTAATATCTCTGTATTTCAGTTCTTCACAATCACTGTCCCATATATTTAGGCTGTTTTAATTTGCTTTTATTTTGTAAATCTTAACATCCATTTAGTGTGACAACCCTCCGGTTGGCAGTGCCACTTAAAAAAATACTGTTTATTTTTCTTTCTGCTCTTTAAAGCTTTATTTAAACAGTTTCATTCTGTTCTCCTCCCCTTCCGATTTATTTATTTGTAATTACTCACAGTCTTTGTTCCATTTAGAAGAGGTTCTTTAAGTTATTTGCTTTAACTTTCAGGAGAAAATGATCTTAGGTGTTCAAACCATTGCTCGTGGCTCCTTCCCCAACCTTTGCCATCTTAAACATGCTCTGATATTGCTTGGTCCTGGTTTTCATCCCTGAAATGTTGGAGTGTATGGGCCTTCTGCCTTCTCTGATTCAGTGCAATGGTCTCTTGTACCAATGTAATGAAAGCTGTTGATAGCCTTTTAATCAAAATTTGAACTACCGGTACATTAAATGTATTTTATTTTTTAAAAGAAAAAGATAAACGCATCCAAGAGATCTCATCTACAAAGCTCCTTCATCGTGTCTAGCTTGGCCCTAAAAAACCCTTGCCTTCTGCTTTTTCTGATAATCAAAAAGACCCTGTACCAATACAGTGAAAGCTGTAGCAACACTTTTGCACTTGGCATCCTTCTGAGGGTTACAGCCTTTCCCAGCTGTAAAAGATTATTCTCTTGTTGGACTTAACCTTTCTCATTCACCTTTCTGAGCTTCCTCTGTGTGGAATTCCACAAGTAAAAGCTCATTTTCTCCATGGCAAACCTACAGACACATAAGATGAATAATCACCACACCTGGGAGTTTTGCTTCAAACTACCTTGCTGTACCACTAAGGTACAGACAACTGACAAATGTGAGAAGTTAAAAATCACTGAGGTTGCACAGATCATTCCAAATTGGAAGGATTCTAAAGTGTTTAGAAAGCAGAAGCTTATGATGCCTATAGCCATATTCCTGGGAATGAATTAATGTAGCCTTCAGAGGTTATCCTATCAAGCAAGAATGCTAATTAATTAATAACTAGAGCAGACAACTGGCCAGCCCTCCTCTCCCCCAACCCTAGTCTGTTTTCCAATTTCCATGAACAAGAGAAAATAGCCATATATTTACATGTATTAACAAAAACCAAAGAACAAATTATAAATGTTTATTCTGTTCTACCACTTCTCTCTGGAAGAGCAGCAATCCTAACTAAAACCTTGATTTAAATTGAAGCCTTTACAAATATTTGAACAATTTTTGTGTATGTTTGCTAGGTTTTATGTGTATAGTATATGTGGTTGGTTAGTTTGTTTGTTTTTTAAGCCCTCTTGTGCATTCACTTGAGCAGCATTTCTCAGCCTTTTTGCCTTGGAAGAACCCTTGAAATAATTTTCAGGTCTCAATAAATTATTGATCTGAATCCCACTGGATAAAATTACAATTGCACATCCAAATATTACATATGTGTGACTGCTTCATATTCACAATTCCTACATATCCCTTCAATTATGGGATCATGAAAGTCTCCCAATCCCCACTTACTGGTCAGCAGCTGCTGTGATCAATGGGAGCATGTTCCCCTGTTGCTCAGGAAGCGGCTGACTGATGTTCCCACCCTCCTTGTTCAGGCGATCACATTCATGAAGGGGAGTTTTGACAGGGACCCTGTTTCTGCCTATCTCAGGCAGGCACGGGAGTTAGCCAGCTGCTTCCTGATCAGCATGAAAACAGATTGCTGACTGGTAAGTAGGATTTGGGGGGCTTGGGCTGGGATTTACTATATAGCTACATAACTACCATGGTCATGTAGCAATCTAGTGCATAGAGCAGGGGTAGGCAACCTTTCCCCTTTAAGGGCCGAGGGACTTCAGCTCCCAGAATCCCAGGAGCTATTGGCCAACATGGGACTATTGGCCAACATGGCTGAAGCTTCTGGGAGCTAAAGTCCCTCGGCCTTTAAAGGGGAAAGGTTGCCTACCCCTGGCATAGAGGATTCCAGCCCCCTCCAAAAGGTTTTTTCTCTCTCTTCTCAATCATGATCTAAAAAAAAAACAAAAATAAAACAAAACAAAACAAAACAACAAAACACTTAACAACCTCTCATGGAACCCTGATTGAGAAACCCCACACTGGAGTTCCAAGGAGAAGTGAGAAATCATTCACTGGCCAGGTTGCTCTCACATTGACATCTCCACTGGGCATGCCTACCAGTGGCTGTACATTGGGCATTTGTGAGAAAAGGGACACACACATACACACCTTTTTAAGGAGTAGCTAGCATTTTTGCTACACTCTCACACTCTCATTGAGCATGCAAGTGAGAAGTTGGGTTGTTGAACACCCTCTGTGTGTTTTTACTTGCTGCTCCCACACATTTACAAACTTGCATTGACAAAGTACCATGAAGAATCTGTGGTAATTTACAATCAGCTTTAAAGCGGCTACTTAAATTTATTAGGTTATTAAATTGAAAACTGGTGCAAAATAAACCAGAAAGCAACAAGAGGCTTGATGCACTCTCTAAGCTACTGATTCTCAGGCTATCTAATGTGGGAAACAGACAACATTTTTATCTCTAAGGTTCTAGGGACCTGTACAACTAATTTCCAGGAAATAGTGCCTTGCAGATCTGCATAATTCCAAAGATTACAACTTTATACTCTCCAACATTTCATATATAAAAAGCAGGACACATGGCTAAGCAATGTCAGAGTGTGATTAAGATGGCAAAAGGTACTAATGAGGAAGAAGTTACAAACTAGCTGAAGCTACAGGAGTTTGCTTTTGCCTGAGTCTACTGGGAAGGGCAAGATTCTGACGTCTCATCTCCACTCTTCCACACATTGAGTTAATTAAACGCAAATTACTTTTGCACTTTGAATTCTGCTTGGAGCATAGGAAGTAAGCTATGAACAATGTGGAAAGTGAGAGGAGAAGAGAGGCACTGGGACATTTTAAAAGCAACTGAAAAGATGACAGGGCAGGGAATTGAGATTGTCCCTGTCAAATTTGGACAATTGGTGAGTTTGCCATTTTGAGTAACATTGCTCTAAGGCTTTCTTTTCTCATCATTCATCCCACAATGGCCTGTCCACAGTGATATCACTGCTACATGCAGAGGTCAGGGATAGGTATGCATTAACTCAAACTTTGCTGCTCCAAGGACTAAGACCAAAAAGTGTGACTACTTGACTGCCTCACTTCCTCTCTTTGACCTAACCAATAGGGAGAAAGAGAGGGGAAATGAGGAAGCACCAAAAAACCAAGCAGCAGGCTTACACTAAACTCACAACAGCGAAGGAACTTAATTAACTAATTACAACACAGACAATCTAACAAACAATAATAGCTCACACAACATGTGTATGTGTATTAAAAATAATGACTCCACAGAATAATTCCAGACAAGTTTTGTATGCATCTACCAAGTCAAGCTTATCCTTCAAGGAATATAAGTCCAAAAAGTAAGTTGTAGCATCTCCAGCAACCAGTTCATATGTGGTGATGAATGCTTGGACAGCTACCTCCAGAGTCCTTTTAGGGCCGTTTCGACATTGATGATGTCTTCCTCAGCAGATATAGGTGAGTTGTATCAGAATTGATATACTCAGATATTCCATTATTCTAAATGTGCAAAATTTATACAATTAATACAATCCCTGTTAGTCTCACAATTTAACAGATATATGTTACATAATAATATGAGTCCTACAAAACAGTATTCTCACTCACCCAAATTCATCCACAATTTAGCTTGACTGAGGAGGAAAATGCTCAGCAAAAATCTACATCAATTGTATGTCAAGATATACTCTGCCTTTACAATAGGCTACGGGTGGTCATCTATTACATGTGGATTCTTAAAGGTATATTCAAGGTGTATCACTCTATAAGTCCCAAAAGTAAGCCTGATCTATTGGCTGAAATTATTATAACTTTATAACGTACCAATAACCATCAGTAATAATACACAGCATATTATAACCAATTATCTGTGTCATACAATCATCTCACAAATGATGACTATTATCCTTAATACGTAAAAAACTATATATCCTCCAACCCATAACATCACTTAAAGGCTATAACTTTAACATGTGAGTAATACAAACCATTAGTTACATGTCATAATATCACAAGAAAGGACTCAAATCCAAACGTTCATTTAGACCCTTAGGGGTGTAAGATATTAATTTATGAATCCAAAAAGCCTCCCTTTGCAGCAGTTTATTTTGTCTACTTCCACTATAAAATTGCCCAAATTTGATATGTTCTATTACAAAAATTTTTAAAGAGTCTGCAGAGTGATGGAATTGTGAACAATGTGTCACCAATGTGGTATCTGCACTATTGTTCCGAATGGTACTTTTGTGTTTGGAAATTCTAGTTTTCAAAGGTCGAGAAGTTTGACCTATGTATAATTTTTGGCATGGACATATAATCACATAAATAACATTTGAGGAATTACAATTAGTGAAGGATTTGAGTTCAAAGCATTCCTGTGTTGTTGGATGAATAAACACGCTTATATTGAGGGATGAGTACATATTGAGTACATGTTTCAGAAAAACCCTTAGTTAGAGGACACCACAAATGTGGGCATTGTAGCTGCTGTAAATCATCCCTCAATATAAGCGTGTTTATTCATCCAACAACACAGGAATGCTTTGTGGAACACAAAAGTACCATTCGGAACAATAGTGCAGATACCACATTGGTGACACATTGTTCACAATTCCATCACTCTGCAGACTCTTTAAAAAATTTTGTAACAGAACATATCAAATTTGGGCAATTTTATAGTGGAAGTAGACAAAATAAACTGCTGCAAAGGGAGGCTTTTTGGATTCATAAATTAATATCTTACACCCCTAAGGGTCTAAATGAACGTTTGGATTTGAGTCCTTTCTTGTGATATTATGACATGTAACTAATGGTTTGTATTACTCACATGTTAAAGTTATAGCCTTTAAGTGATGTTATGGGTTGGAGGATATATAGTTTTTTACGTATTAAGGATAATAGTCATCATTTGTGAGATGATTGTATGACACAGATAATTGGTTATAATATGCTGTGTATTATTACTGATGGTTATTGGTACGTTATAAAGTTATAATAATTTCAGCCAATAGATCAGGCTTACTTTTGGGACTTATAGAGTGATACACCTTGAATATACCTTTAAGAATCCACATGTAATAGATGACCACCCGTAGCCTATTGTAAAGGCAGAGTATATCTTGACATACAATTGATGTAGATTTTTGCTGAGCATTTTCCTCCTCAGTCAAGCTAAATTGTGGATGAATTTGGGTGAGTGAGAATACTGTTTTGTAGGACTCATATTATTATGTAACATATATCTGTTAAATTGTGAGACTAACAGGGATTGTATTAATTGTATAAATTTTGCACATTTAGAATAATGGAATATCTGAGTATATCAATTCTGATACAACTCACCTATATCTGCTGAGGAAGACATCATCAATGTCGAAACGGCCCTAAAAGGACTCTGGAGGTAGCCGTCCAAGCATTCATCACCACATATGAACTGGTTGCTGGAGATGCTACAACTTACTTTTTGGACTTATATTCCTTGAAGGATAAGCTTGACTTGGTAGATGCATACAAAACTTGTCTGGAATTATTCTGTGGAGTCATTATTTTTAATACACATACACATGTTGTGTGAGCTATTATTGTTTGTTAGATTGTCTGTGTTGTAATTAGTTAATTAAGTTCCTTCGCTGTTGTGAAATGAGGAAGCAGCCATACATGTGCACAAATATTTTTTTATGTTCTCAGATTTATTTATTTTTTAAAAAAATTCCCTGTCTGTGTATTGGTCTCCTCTATCATGAAAATGCATTGTGTCACCACCTCCTTTTTCTTTTATGGCTCTAATCATGCCCCCTCCCCCACAAAAAAAGAGATAGAATTTGGTTATTATGCAGGAGAGATTTTTTAAAAATGGGTGATTTATCAATGACACCTAACAAGGATGCAAGGACAAAAGATAATGATCCATTTAGTTTCAGCAGCAGTTGCTGAATCCTTGGACCAGAAAATATGAGTTCTATCATAATCTGCAGATTGACAACTGTGAGATCCATGAGTTTCTACTCACAATTGAAAAAAAAGCAGAGCCAAGAACATCTGAATATAGAATATGGGTTATAAAGGCAGAGAAAGGAAGAGCAGAATACAGGTCTGTCAATTAGTGAACAAAGTACATTTGTTCCTGGATTAAAATAAAATTTGGTACGAGGTACAGAGATAACATGCATGGAATAGGGATAGGTTTCTACAGCACAAAAAGGAATAAAAGGTTTCAGGAAAGTTTTAATTCGAAAAATAAAAATATCATATATGAAATCAAACAACCCACATCTAGAACCTTTTTCTAGCAAAAGTAAACATTTTGAATCTTCCATAGACCACTTGAAGACATCTTCTAAGATACAAGGATGGCTCTTTGCCTTTTTCCCTTCTATCAAGTACTTTCTGAATTTAAATTAGCAATTTAAATTAGCTCAGTTCTCTGAATCTGTTCATGAAGGACTCAGGTTGAGTCACTCAATATATAGGACTATACTGTACTGAGTAGGGAAGAGTCTTTGGGAATTCCCTGCATCCACTCCTCCCCCTCCATGGGCAGAACTAAGCTGTTCTATACAGCCAATACATATGTTTTAGTTCTAATAAACCTATGTTAACAACTTGAAGAGCAAAGTCCTGTCTGCCAGGGCCAAAAGGCCCATTTCCTCCTGTTCTGGCATTGTTCTGTTCAGATGACATATGGCCCAAATCCTGGTTATGATACAAGCAGTCTGGATGACATTCTGGCACATTCAGCACCAGAACCAGGGTATTACAACCTTAAACCTCATTTTAAAAACATATATTTTGCAGGAGGATTCAAAACCCTCCACTTCTGTACCAGGATGGCAATCTGCATGGGTGTCCTGCTGAGCTGCTCAGAGCACCCGCTGCCACCATGGGTCACTCACTCTGAGATGAGAACAAGGTGCTCAGCCATATGATCATTGCTGGGCACTGTATTATGGCCTCAGAGGCAAGCTGCCCATGGTTGTGGTGGGCACTCTGGGTGGCTCAGCAGGATACCCACTCTGGCACAGAAATTGGGGGGGGCAGGTAATGAGGTAAGGTCAGAGCAGCTCTGAGGCCAAGATACTCTTGCTGCCTCTGGAATATCCTGGATAATGCAGAAAGGGCCTAAGTCTCCTGTCCCATGCATTGCTACACACAGGGAGCTGTTTCATCACCACAGCTTCAAATACGGTTAAGCTTATCGCATGGCATTTAAGGAACGGGAATGGAATGGAATGCAAGGGAACAGAACGGAGCAAAAACTGGAAGATCTAGAATAACAGGTATGTTTTTAAAAACAATTTTAATGGTGTTATACCCAGGTTCTGATGCAGAATGTGCTGGATGTCATCTGGACTTCTCACACCAGAACCAGGGTTTGGAATGTGCATTGTCCAAATAGAATGACTTCAGAATTGGGGGGGGGGGGGCTGTTGGCTTGTGCAGACAGGGCCTAAATGAAGTATGTCTGTATCAAGGAGAAATAATCAATAAAAAGCCGGAAAATGACAAAATTACCCATCTTCTGCCTTATTGCCCTTTGCTTTTACTCTTTGAAAATGCAGTACTACCTCCCCTAGTCATGGAGGATACATTCCTGTACTTACCGTGAAAACACAAAAGTGCAGAGATAATAGTGACCCCTATTAAAATGAATGAGTTTTAGTGGAATTTGATAATAGAGTTGTACTGGAGGACCTAGAAATTCCAAACACCTCTCTAGGCATTTCTAGGTACTCTAATAATAATAATAATAATAATAATAATAATAAGTTCTATACCACCCTGTGGCGAACCAATCTGGGTGGTTGACAACAGTAAAATATAACAAGAGTAAAATATAACATTAAAACATTATAATCCCTCCCCCCCTTAAGAAAGTATTAAACAATATGACAAATTAAAAATACAGTATCAAAACATAAAATCATAATTAAAACAAACTAAAAACCCTGGTGTCCCTCTGGAGATCCTCAACCATCACTAAAGATGGGGCCACGGGAGGAATGAGGGGATCAGGGAGCTGGGATGGTTAATCTGGAAATGCCTGCCGGAAGAGATCCATCTTGACAGCTTTTTAAAAGCTGTCTAATGATGTCAACTGACGGATCTCATCCGGCAGGTCTTTTCAGAGATTGGGGGCGACAGCAGAGAACGCCCTCTGGGAGGTTGCTGTAAGCCTAGATTTTAAAGGCTGCAGCAAGTTCCTCCCAGAGGACCGGAGAGCATGGGGAGGATTGTACGGGAGGAGGCAGTCCCTGAGATAGCTTGCACCCAAGCCATTTAGGGCTTTAAAGGTAATAACCAACACCTTGTACCGGGCCCGGAAGCTAATAGGCAGCCAGTGGAGGGACCTCAGAACCGGAGTAATGTGGTCCCTCCTAGATGTACCAGAAACAAGCCTGGCTGCCATATTTTGTACCAGCTGAAGCTTCCGAACCAAGCACAAGGGTAGCCCCAAGTAGAGCGCATTACAGAAGTCCAGGCGTGAGGTTACCAGTGTGTGCACAACAGTTTCGAGATCCCTTACTTCCAGAAAAGGGCGCAGCTGGCGTATCAGCCGAAGCTGATAGCAGGCACTCCTGACCGTCGCATTTACCTGATTTGTCATCAGGAGCGACGAGTCAAGGAGCACCCCCAGACTGCGAACACAGTCACTGGAGGAGAGTGTGACCCCATCCAGGACTGGAGGTTGCAACCCAATTCTTGGTTTCGGGGCCGCTACCGTGAGCACCTCCGTCTTGTCTGGATTCAGTTTCAATCTGTTTTTCCTCATCCAGCCCATTACCGCTTGAAGACATTCATTGAGAGAAGAGATGCCATTGGAATTCGAGGCCGATGAATGAGACACGGAGAAATAGATTTGGGTGTCGTCAGCGTACTGATAACACCCAGCACCATAACTCCGTATTATCTCCGTATTATCACTTAAGTCTGAATGTGCACTCTAGTATGACTCTATAGTCAACTTCGGTTGGAAGCCTACCATAGAATTGCCCTGGAAGGCCTAGAAAATGCCTAGAAAGAATGTATTTTTTCAGACATGGGTAAATGAAACCGTGGGTACCGGTCCTGCAGATATGGGTTTTGTATTGTCTACATTACTATCTCTGATATTCTTAAGCAAATTGTCATACATCTTTCAGGACCCAAGGGCACACTAAAAGTTTGATGGGAGGTGATACAGCTGTTTGTTTTCAAACAAGCTTTTACAATAATATCCTACTTTTCTAACAATGATCTATATGCCATCTCTTTTCAGTATCCTGTAGAGTTTAAAGATAAAAAGGGGATAAAAAAGAGCCCTGAAAAACATTGTAAGGAAATGGTCAAAGGGTCGAATATGAATCCTTCAGCGTCTGGAAGCATTCAGCCTAAAAAGGATTAGAAACTCTAAAAAATTGGCTAATTCAGAAAGAATTAAGATTCCCCAGATCAAGGTGGGAGACCTCTAAAGAGGACTGATCCAAAATCTGGACTCTCCTGAGACACATCAGTACTTGTGATCCAGAGAAGCACAAAGACATGGATAGAATTATCTGTGAAAACTTATATATTTTCCTCCAAGTTCTTTATATAAAGAAAAATTCATGGTGGCGAAGTGTTAAAGCTGGTGGCTCACTTAAGTCTGAATGTGCACATTAATCCAGGAAGATTATCAGGGATTGGGGAGATTATCGCACATGCAAAAAGGCCCAGTTTACCTCTTCCAAATTGGAGCCCAATTCAGGCTGAAGCTGGGTCTTATCACATGGCTTTTCCAGCTTAATTCAGCTTCTGAGTACATCCCCACTCCAAAGCAGGTCCAAAAATATGCTCTGGTGGCCAATTTTTAAAGTTGGAAGTTTCCAACTTTAAAAAATGGCCACCGGAGTGCGTTTTTTGGATTTGCATTGGAGCAGGGATGTACTCAGAAGCCGAATTAAGCTGGAAAAGCCATGCAATAAGACCCAGCTTCAGCCCAAATTGGGCTCCAGTTCGGAAGAGGTAAGCTGGGTCTTTTTTAATGTGTGATAATCTTGCAGGTCAGTTGATATCACAATTCACAAAGACGAGCCTCCTGATTCTTAATAAGAATAGAACTCTGCCCATTACCAGGTGCTGAGGATTAGGAATCAGAACTGGCAGATTCCATTATATGATTTTTTATTTTTTAGTTTTTAGTTTTCCAGGAATATATGTCTGGCCATTTTTGATGTCAAACTAGAAAAACCAGCAATTCATGCCTTATATTCTGATTTTCTTATACAGATTCTGCAGCAATAGAGTGGGCACCCAGCTCCTGGATGACAAAGAAGAATTCTTTCCAATAATTGTTGAAAGGATGTTTTGCTGCCAACAACATTCATTCTTCACTTCCTTTCCAGTAGTGAACCCATTTCCTGCAACAGTCTGGTCTATTAAATCTAGACTGCCATCTGCTTGTCTTTGTTCTTTCTGTATAAAAATCACCCTTCTTTAGGGTGCTGTATAAAGTGATAAATAATAATGAAAAACCATGAGAAGGTGCTAAAAGCAATTAGATATCTATCACTTCTAGAAAATAAATCAATGTTCAAAAATCTTAAAACTCTTATTGTTGGTAATTCAGACCCTGAAGCTGTAGTTGGCAATTAGGAGAACAAAAGAAATTCTAGCAATTAAGATCCTTTAAAAGCACAGACACACTCTTTTCTGCCTCTGTTCCTTGAAGCCAAACAATCCAGGAAAAAAAATTAAGTAAGATTTATTACAGATGAAAATTTTAATGCTGAGATGAGTTGTTCTCTGCCTTCCACTCTTGCCCCTCCCGACTCTATCTCTCTTCGCTAAGGACCCTGCTTCTGTGCTTTCGACAGAGGGCTAAGACAGCATCAACAGTTTAAAATATTTCCCAGATGAGCATCAATCTGTTATTAATCAGGCTGAGAGCTACTTAGAGGCACCTAAAAAAATGGTGAGAAAGGCTTCACATAATTTGGCAGCATGTTTCATCTCCACGCACATGCTTCCAGGGCCCTTCATCTGTCTGATACAACACAATCCCTAAGGAGCATTATATTGTTGAGGGATGTCAGGAGATATTTTGCACTGTGATAACATTGATATCATTGGACAACGCCAGTGAGGAAGGGATGAATCGAAAGGCTGGTACTGAGCCTTGTACTGAGGCTGGTCCCAAAGCTTTGTACTGAGAGAAGACTTTTAAGTCAAGCATTTGAAAAGAGTTGTCTACATTACAGAACAGACATTGTCTTTATGATCACAGATGTTGCACAAGACTGATGGGTTACTAGGTAGCATTAAACTCTGGAGTACCAGAATTTATTGTTTCACTTTGAAATGTGTTAAGTCAACCCCACAGTCTCTGGGGCCCCTTCTGCCCATTTGCTGAATGGGCCTCCAGACCTCTGTCCCAAATTCCCTCCCTGAATGCACAGAAGTTCCTCACAACAAATATGTCAGCTGTCAATGAATACTATATTCTCAAGTATGTTCATATGAAAGTTCTGGGCCAATCAGTACAGGTTGTACTCAATACCTTGTTTGAAACAGAGTTTGGAAATAATTAATTGTTTGTTAATTTTTCAACAATAATTTTAAAAATATTTATTTTTACTAGCACATTCACAGGGTGTGTAAAATGGAGGAAAGAAGAGACAGGGGAAATGTTGCAGCACTTTTTTAAAAAAAAAATATTTTATGTGCCATAAAGTATGAACATTACATAGACTAATAGTTGTTACAAAAACAAAGAAAAAATCAAGAAAAAATTAATAAAATACTCTATACACCTGTGTTATCTACACTCCCAGACTCCCAACCTTTATAATTTCTACTTTTTTAAATCTTGGTATGGTTTTAAACAATACTTCCTTATCTCCCAACTATATGTTATTAATCTAATCCAGGGGTAGGCAACCTTTCCCCTTTAAGGGCTGAGGGACTTCAGCTCCCAGAAGCCTCAGCCATGTTGGCCAATAGTCCCATGTTGGCCAATAGCTCCTGGGATTCTGGGAGATGAAGTCCCTCAGCCCTTAAAGGAGAAAGGTTGCCTACCCCTGATCTAATTTGTAGATTTTTTTTCAACTTCTAATGGTATATTGTTCATCTATTGACTCAAACATTTTTTTCTTCTCGATGTTCCTAAAAAAAATCTTTAATTTCCATAGGTGAGTTGTTGAAAATAAGCATACTACATTCCCCAGATTTTAGTACAATATATACGTAAAGGTTTCCATTGGTCATTTCCTTCATTAAAAGACTGTCCCTCAGTAATGTCAGAGATTTTGTCCATATCTGATGTATTGATCATTTTATATAACCAACTATCTAAAGTAGGTGTTTCTTCTGTTTTCCATTTGCTTGCAAGCAAAATTTTAGCTGTTGTTACCATATAGAGAATTGTCTTCCAAACTCTTTTCTGTTCTGTTACATTTATCTCCTGTACCATATTTAGGAGCTATATTTTGAGCGTATGCTCAAACTAAATTGTAAACATTTTGCATATTGTGTCATGTAAATCTTCCCAAAATTTTGCAATTACAGGGCAGGTCCACCACATGTGAAACCATGAACCATAGTTTTTATGACATTTCCAGCAAACAGAATTGTTATTTCTATATATTTTCGCTAACCTGGCTGGAATTAGGTACCATCTTGTCTCCATTTTAAAGAAGTTTTCTCACAATAACTGGTTTATTCTAAATTTATAGGTTGTTTGTCTGGCTTTCATCCATTTTTCCAAAGATATTTCTTTACCAATGTTTCTGGCCCAGCTTATCATAGATCTTTCACCACCTCATCCTCGAGTTTCCTTTCTAATAAAGTTCTGTAGAAGTTAGCAATTTGTTTGGGTTTTTCAGATAACAATATATTGTCAACTTCATTTTTAACCAAATGTAACCCATAATGCTTTATATCAAACTTAAATATAGTTTGTAATTGATAGTATTAAAACCAGGTAAAGCTCGAATCAAGACACTGGATGATACCTAAACCTTTTAGTTCCATATTCCCCTTTTGCTGATCATGATTTATAATGTCCTCATAGCTCAACCATTTATTTATTGATTTGAATTTGCTTAGCATGGCTTCGTGTGGGGACATCCATCCCGGTATCCCTCGATAATAGCTTGCTTTTATTTTGTTCCAGACTTTCAGGAGGGATCTTCTTAGTATGTGGTGGCTGAAACCTTGATGAAATTTTTGTTTATTGTACCAAAGGTACGCATGCCACCCATATTTAAGATTAAACCCCTCCAGATCTAGCAATCTTCTGTTCTTTAAATTTACCCAATCTTAAAGCTAAGTTAGAGTGCAAGCTTGAAAATATAACTCTATGGGCCTTTTCAGACTGCTAGAAATAGTGCAAATTGAGTCCACTTTAAGGGTTAGGGTTAGGGAATCATGGGAATTAGTATATGGTTTAATCTTATTTTAAGGGGATGGGGCGGGGGGAGGAAGGGATTATGGGGAGAGGGAATGTTTTAACGCTGTTTGTTTTAAATGCTGTTGTCCCCCGCTCCGATTGCTTTGCAGAGGGGCGGGCTACAAATAAAAATTTATTATTTATTATTATTATTAACTGTATTTTATTGTGGCACCAGAGCTCTGTGACAGAGAAGGCTCAATGTCTCAGGAAAAAAACAATTCCCATGATTCCCTTGTTAGGTTTGAATGGGATATATAGTCAATGTTAAAATGTTGAAATGTAAAGATGTGTGTCTGTATTTTTCCTTGCTGAGAAAAGTTGTTTTCTGAAGCCAGATTCACAATTATCAGCCCAGGTGTGCTTTAGCCCAAACAAGCAGTTAACAAGCTACAGTTCTGTGAGAAAGAGCATTGTTTACAAAAAGGGTTTCATAAACATGGGAATGTTATGGGAACTGCAGTCACATGATTTAATATGGTAATTAAAGGTTGGGCTAACACACGTCATGCATCATCAACCAATCAGTCTGTAAGGGATACACCCAAAGGGGTGGAGAATTGGGGGCTGAAAGTTGTGATCCTGAAAAGTGTGTCACTTGTCTTTTAACCTTAAGCTGAAATGGACTAATTAAAATATTTTCCTGATGCTGCAGCTTAACTAACTTTGAACCATGTAGCAGATAAGCTTTGTTCCTGTTTAGCCATTCTGGCTAAAGTGAAGATGCTATTATACTTATTATTATTATTATTTGTTTTTGCTCATGCTGTTTTACAATAAAAGAAGCTTGCTGGAGATACCAGATTTTTGGTGATTGGCTTTATGGACTGTTTGCAATACATCCATCAACACAATTCAACATCCCTAGCACTAACCCTAACCCTTAAAGTGGACTCAATTTGCACTATTTCTGGCAGTCTGCAAAGGCCCTATGTCAGGCAAATCACAACCACCATTTTCTTTTCTATCGATCATGATTTTCCATCTAGTGCAGGAGTTTTTCCCCTCCCAGACAAATCTTTTCAGATCTTTATTCCCTGTTGAAAAGGGTTTGTTGTTGTGAATAATGGGTAAATTTAAAAATAAAAAGATTAGTTTAGGCAAAACGAATATTCTACCATAGAAGTTTTAGCCGTGACCAATTTACTAAATCTTTTTTTATTTCTTTCCATACCCTTCCATAATTGTATTCAAATAATTCAGTATTCCTGTTAGAAATGAAAATACCTAGATACTTAGCCTTCTTAACAATCTTACATTGTGATTTTTCATTTAGAATACCTTCTTCTTTTGGTGTCATATTTTTTGTAATAATTACAGATTTACCCTTATTTAATTTATATCCAGTACAATTCCCAAACTCTTCCAATGCTGACATCAGTTTATCAATACATTCTATAGGGTCATCAAGAAAAATGATCAGATCATCAGCATATGCTCTGATCTTGAATTCAGAACCTCTTATTTTTGGTCCTTTTATATTTGGATTTTGTCTTATACTATTGTTAAGAAGCTCCACAATTACAAGAAATAATAAAGGAGAAATAGGGCATCCTTGCCTAACCCCACGTTGAATACTAAATTCATTTGATCACCTAATATAGCAAATTGAATTAAATATCTACAGAAGAAACTGGAAGGTATTTTGGATCATGAAATTTCACAAAACTTAAAGAAAGCAAGACAAAACATGTTCAATTTAGCTAACAAATCAGGGAAATGGTTGGCAAATAAGATGAGAAAAGGAAGAGAATTGAAAACTATTACTGAAATAATAGATAATGAAGGTCATGCCACAACCCAAGAAGAAATTCAATTTAAATTTATTCATTTCTTTTCAAATTTATATGAGAAGGGGACGGATAGACTTAAAAACAACAAAATCTTAGGATTTTTTTTTATTTTTATTTTTTACAAAATACAGAATATTTTACTTTGAATACAAATGACATAGACAAGTTAAATAAGATCATAATGTCAGAGGAAATTGATAAAGCCATTAAGAACCTCAAATTAAAAAAAATCACCTGGACCGGATTGTTTTATCCCTGAATATTACACAAAGCTGGGGACATTGCTAATAGAACCCTTGAAAGTTACCTTCAATGATATTGCAACGAATGGAATCGTTCCAGATTCATGGAAGTATGCAGATATTGTTCTAATCCCAAAGGAAGGGAAAGATAGTACCCAGATAGAAAACCACAGACCAATATCTCTGATGAACATCGATTACAAGATCTATACAGCTATTTTGGCATCCAGGTTAAAAGAAATATTAAAAAGCAGAATACACGAGGACCAGGCCAGTTTTTTACTGCAGAGACAAACTAGGCATAATATAAGAATAGTTATCAACATCATTGAATATTATGAACAAAATAATGATAAAAAGCTCGCTATGCTGTTCCTCGATGTAGAAAAGGCATTCGATTCCATGAATTGGAACACCATGTTTTTGATATTGGAGAGATTAAACTTTGGAGATGAATTCATAAAATGGATCAAAAGTATATACAAGCAGCAAAAAGCAAGATTGATTATGAATGGGGAAAAATCAAATGTTGCAGCACTTTTAATACTAACTGACTTTTATTTTAACATGAGCTTTCATGGATATAAACTCACTTCTTCAGATGCAGTACCAAGTGGTATATGGTATGCCTCAAGTATAAAGCATATTTATACAGTTGTGGAAGAGGGATAGAATATAATAGGATCCAGAAAGATATAAATCATGGCCCTTACCCTAACTTTTCAAAGAGCTGGGTGAGGTGATACAAGTCTTTCAGATCTTTACAGTGGTCAGTGTTGATGTGTGGAAGAAATAAATCTGCTTACCAAAAGTCAGTTTCCCCAGATTCAAAACTCCCTCTGAGAAGATTCCATTTGTTAGATGTTCAGTAATGAGTATTCTTTCATTAATACATATAGTGTGTCATGAAGCCATTGTCTTTGTTCATACTATGCTAATGGATTAGAATTTATGAATATAATTCAATCCAGCTGTTTCTCTTTAAAAATTAACAAACTAGGTGCTAGGTATAGCACTGCCCAGGAATATTATCTCCCAAGTTCATCCGTAGATGTTACACTTAAGTGAAGATGCCTGCTAGGAAGTAAGCATTGCCCAGGAATATTATCTCCCAAGTTCATCCATAGATGTTACACTTAAGTGAAGATGCCTTCTAGGAAGTAAGCAGAGGATATAAAGGTTCAATTCCTTACAAGTATGAGACCAAAATATAATGCCTCTTGGTGAATGAGGCTAAGATGAATATGAAAGAATCAGGTAAGCATTCCTTACCAAGTGCAGATTACAAGATAGCACTATATAAGATGCTAATATGATGTAGGATGTGTAAATGCTTTACGTGCAATGTAAAGTCAACTGATAAGTATTGTGCCTAGACAATGAAAAGTTGGTGTTCCTCCCTGAGAGAAGTATGTATTGTGTATTTATTGTTAAGGAAAATGCAACATGGGACATACAGTGATAGAAATAAAATATGTATGTGAAAGTCACAATGACTAAGCAAGAGCAATTATGAAGCTACACAGGTGCAAAAGCTAATGTAATTTAGAAGTCTTGAGAGCCAAGGACAGAGTTATAGAATGCATATTTGGAAACACTTAAGATTCATTAAGTGTACAAGGTAAAATGATGAAATACTTGGGTTGGTCTTAAGTATGGGTTGAACTATGTGAACCAATCAAAATAAATATACACACCCACTGGGTGGAAACTAACTAGTGGGTGGTGATTAACAATGGCTATAATAATTGCAATGTTTGCCAATGTATTTTTGTGGAGTAGTTTTGGAGATATTGTGGGTAGTTGAGGAGATTTGTAGAGATTGTGATTTGTTGGGCATATAGTACTTGTATATAGTAGAATAAAGTAGATCTTTTATATAAGACTACTGAGTTGTCTGGTGTCTTGAGTGAAGATACAAGAGCCAGCAGAATCCTGGAAAAGTTTGGAGACATCTGGGGAAGAAGAGTGAGAAGGCTTGGAGAGTTTGTCAGGGTCTTCAGCCTATTCTCTGAAACTCTGCTGCTTTGGAGAAAAGCATTAACCACTGATCAAAGCTGGTCAGCTCTGCTGCATAACAAGGTGGTGAGTTAGAGCCAGAGGTGAAGAGCTACAACTCTCATCATCCATGACATTTATTACTATGTTTATTAAAATAGACTAAAGGTATAACAGAGAGCCCACTCTTATCCCATACTTAATATACTGAGATTCTAAGACTTAAGAGTGCTTAAGTGAATCATAGAATCAAATACTGATGTTAATTTTGTCAGTTTGAACTATACCATTGATCATGAGTTGGGAGCCTAGAAGACCAGAGGATGACAACTGGGAACTCCAGTCAGATATAGAATAGCTGACAATGGCATAGAATCTTCAGTCCCTGAGTCTAAAGAGACCGGGCTAGAAAACAAATAGCTATTTCATTATCTAACATAGACAGTGGTGAGGAATTCTGGAAGCTGAACTCCCAGAACATCTGAAGGGTTATATTATTCCCATCCCTGCCCTGTTCAAATGAAAAATGCAAACCATCCATTTTGTCCTCCGTAATGCAAACTCATAGTAAATATTGATGATATTTTAAAAGGTCGTTGCAATTGCCATCCCTTATGAGATGCTAAAGGATGAGGGAATGGGCCAACATTTTGTAAACATCCTTTGAGCAATTTTTTGAAATGTAAATTAAGAAGGGATACAACTAATGGGATGTTCCATTTACATAATGTTCGATTTTTTAAATGTGAAAAGTGGGCTTTTGAGGAATATGAAGCTCCTTGGAAGACACAGCTACTTTAGCTGGCTTTCACATTTTTTCATGTCAGTCTCAACTCTTCATCAGCTGCTACAATTGTGTTATTTTGGAACTTTTTAATTATTCATGATCCCTGCTCTTTGTGACCTGTACATTGAATACAGTAAAGTTATAGTACCATATAATAACCGGAATTTAGTTACATAATAACTTCCCCAGCAGCAAACAGCATTCTCCTGTTGTGTTTATTCTGAAGGCAAAACTCCATCCAACTGCAACAGGAGAGTCGCCTCACTCATCAAGAGTCAAGAATGAGTCCCCCTTGTTTGTTTATGTGGGCTTTGATGGACATGTTGTTTGTCTGGACCAACACATGAGTGCCCACACATAGTTCCAACCAGTTGATACTGTGTATTCTCTCAAGCCCTGTGCCATCTGATCATTGCAGTGCACACACACCCCACATCCCTGCAGGCTGGCATCAGTGGTAACCATCCTCCTCCTTAGCTCCCAGAGATGGACATCTCCACCCTGAGAGCCTTGGACCAAACCAGAGAAGACCTTACTGCTGGAAGTAGTTTTACCT
Organism: Phrynosoma blainvillii; assembly: GCA_026167975.1. NCBI lineage: Eukaryota > Metazoa > Chordata > Lepidosauria > Squamata > Phrynosomatidae > Phrynosoma > Phrynosoma blainvillii. The sequence goes on from JANUYF010000003.1 coordinate 254,229,313, forward strand.
CACTAAATGCCTCTTGGCGATTTCATCCTGAAAGAGCAGAAGGAAGCACTGTAACTCCCTCAAATGGAACATGGCACAAGGGATTGAACCTATGCAGTCCACCATCAACCCCAGCAATTTGACTGATATCATCAGTTCTAAGTTGAGTGATTCAACAGTACCCTGATAAAAAACTGGAGTTTTCCCTCCTTTCTTTTGTGGAAGAAAAACTCTGTGCTGGGTCACTTTGTGCTAGGATGGCTCCCAAGTGGGGGATTTTCTGAACTGGAGCCAGATGACTCTTTTCTCTGTTGATAAGAAATCTATGAAACTCCAGACAATCCATGGTGGTCTGCACATCTTCTCTACTCTTTTCCAGGGAGGGTTAATGGACCAGTAGGTCATCCAGGTACAGGTAAAGATGCATCTCAACACCCTCAGGTGCATTAGCAAGGGAACAAACTAATAAACACCTGAGGGGAAGCTGACAGACCAAATGGTAGGTCCTAAAGGTAAGCAAACCTGAGGTACTTCCTGTGGGTGTACTAGAACATACAGATATGCCTCCTGGAGATTCAGAGATGCCAAATAATTTCCCTCTTGGACCTCTTCCAAAATAGACTGGAGGGTTTTCATGAGGAACCATCACTTCAGTACAAACTGATTAACTCTGAAAAGGTTCAGAATAGCCCTCCAGTCCTTGTTTTTCTTTGGAGCCAAGAAGAGCACTGAGTAGGATCCTAAAAATCTCTGGTGAGGAGGCACTGGATCTACAGCCCTTATTTGGACTAGCTGGTATATGGCCCAAAGCATCTGCTGTTACTTTTGCTGAGACCTGGTCTGTGAGACTGAACAAAGAAATACAGTGGCTTTCGAATGAAGTCTATGGTGTAACCTTCTCTCACAGTCTTGCATACCAAGCATTATAAAATATCTAGTCTCAGTGATGGACAAAGTGTTGAATGATTGGTTTGATCACTTACTCTTACTCTGCTTGTTGGATGAAGAGGTTCTGCTCTTACTGAACACTGAGGGCTGTTGCTGCCTAACCTATGGTTTGGGAGAATTCAAATTAGATCTGAAGGATCTGAACTGCTACTTTCTGCACTAAGTTTTTTAGGGATGAAAGGATTGAACCCCAGACTGAAATGGTTTCTTCTCTTTCATTTTAGCCAATGATAGTAATGCCAATGAGGGTGGACTCTGTAGTGGTGGGAGATCAATATGCTGTTTCTCTGTTAAAAGGGGCTCCTTTCTCCATCAGCCCTAGCAACTAATGCCCTAAAGAGAAAAGAAGGTAGAAAGTGGGGGAGAAGAAAAGGCAAAGTGCACTTTGAGAAAAGGTCTATAGCCAGATGAATGTGATGTTTCCCTTCACCCTCTCTCCTCTCTTCCACCTTTCCCCACACCCATACTCTCTTCTTTCTTGGTGCAAGTAGGTGTGTGATGGCTTAACATATGTTGAATTGCTAAGAGACTTCATTTAGCGATGTTCTCTTTGAAGTATGTGTGTGCGTGTGTGTGTGTGTGTGCATGCATTTAAATTTCCGTTGCTTTTTCATGATCACTCTCTGGGATGCAAAGCAGGGAAGGAGATTAGATGGGGGCAGCCACCCAATGATAGTGGAAGGTAGATGATTAGATTGACAGGAAAACAAGATTTTTTGGTTGATAAGGTTTATGCATGCTGAGAAGGGGAAATAAAGTACAGCCACTTTGTACCAATTTAAATTTGGGCAAGAGAAGACTATTCATACAATTTGAATCTGGTGTATTATAAGCAGGTGTGGTGTTAACAGAGTGAGACCAGGGCACAATACTGTAAACTAGACCTGTACTATTTTACAAGTGTGGATTATTCCTAGGACTCTGTTGCATTATTTGTAGCTGCATATTTCATGTCAGATTTGTGAAAAATCACATTTTGGTTTCCATTCTGTATGTCAATGTACAGAGTGATTTTACTACTCAGTATTGCTTACTGAATGACTGAATGCCTTCAATAAGAAACACAGTTCTATGCAAATCAGCATGATGAATGTTGCATCACCTTTCAGATTTCCAGGCACAGGCATGAAACTGCAAAATTACCTTAGGCAAAAAGTTTAATTAAGTTAATACATTTTCACTCTTAACACTACTTTAACTTTAACTATCTTAGAGAAGAGGCTTCATACAGTAATATAATCTTTCCTCACATTTTCTAATTGACACTCCCAACATATCTCTTGGGAAGAGCATAGACTTCTAAGAAGACATGCCCTCTGATGTTCAGGTTGGGAAAAGATATTATAATAAAATATAATACAGGAAAATTTTCAAACTGTTGTGAAATGCAATTTATATGAACCAATATAAAATTGTGTACAGAATAGATCAGTAGTTAAGAGTACCAATTGCAACATTGATGATCCAACCCTGGTCAGCCTATTTATTTTTGTGTTTAATATATAAAACTTTGATAACTCACCTGTGTTTAAAAATGTGCAGAATTCAGATTTACAAATCTTAGGGCCTCTGCAGACCGGCCCAAAGGGCTGGCCTGGGGGTAAGGTTGGGATGGGGCAGCTGCATGAAAGCTGCCCCAAACCCACGCTGACACCGTCCTGATGCTGCATGCCGTTACGCATGGCGCGTGGCATCAGGATGCCCTCCCGGTGCAGCGTTTAAACACGCTGCACCAAAAGGGTGAGGAAGAGCCACAGTGCTGGCTCTTAGGGTGGCCTTTTGCCACCCTTAAAAAGAGTGGCATTTTGCTGCTTTTTCAGGACGGCAAAAGGGAGGATCGGGGCTGCAATGTGGGGTTGCCGTGGCCCTGATCCACCACTTCCCGGGGCGGCTCTGTGCTGCCCGTCTGCAGAGGCCCTTAGTCACACAAGCCTGACTGCTTTTTTAGAAAATGCATTTATACAGTGAAAGAGAGAGCTTTCAATAAAGTTTGCATATATTTTGTTGCATCAGTATAATAAAATAAAATCTTATTTTATAAACATGTAATGAAATTCTTAACATTCTTTGATTATAGTAACTATCAAAGGCTTGCATTGATACCAAGAATAAGGCATATATTCTTTCTCTTTGGGGGGTTGCAGACTGCCAGAAATAGTGTGAATTCAGTCCACTTTTAGGGTTAGGGTTAGAGTTAGAGAACCATGGGAACTGTATTTTATTGTGGCATCAGAGTTGTCTGACAGAGAAGGCTCAATGTCTCAGAAAAATAACAGTTCCCATGATTCCCTAGCACTAACCCTAAAAGTGGACTGAATTCACACTATTTCTGGCAGTCTGCAACCCCCCTTGGTCTACTATTTCCCTGTCTGAAAATGTGGATCTTACAAGCAGATTAAGGAAATTGGCAAGACAAAAGCTGAACAACAACCAGTCTCATGCCCACACACACACACAATACCTAGCAGTGAAAAAAAAAACTTCTTTGTAAGACATACAAAAGCAGCTTTGCTTTTTTTAAAAAAAAAATGTGCATGTTCAAATAAGTTGTCCAATGGAGGAGAGAGAGAAAAGAGAAAAGGTTTGCAAGTTAGAACAGGGAAGTTACTAGGGAATGCAGAGGCTAAAAGCGACATTAGGTGACACCCTTAGGGGGGTGACACCACTCCTCCCCAAACATCTATCTTTTGAAGAAATGGGCTGTGGGGTTCATCAGTGTCCTTTTAAAATGTTGGAGCTCAATGGAGGAGATGGTATGAATGTGGTGAAGATCAGTTGGAGGAAAGAGAAGCCTCATTTTTTAAAATATATACTGATACACACACACACACACACACACACACACACAAATTTTCTTTAAAAACATCACATCTTACCATTTTTTCACTTTACCCACACATAAATGTACATGTAAATACATTTAGGCTGTGTGTATGATCTTGGAATTTAAATGTATAATTTTAATTTTGCTAGTTGTTTATGTCACAGCTATTGTCATTACATTCACTGATATACAGGAATTAAGATTTATGTATAACATGAGTGCAAAAAAAAAAAAAATAATTACCAAGGATTCTGTATTGTGTGGTATGGGAGGAGGTCAATGGGGGAGGGTGACACCATGAGTTACTGCACCAGGTGACAGCAATCTTAGTAAGGCCTCTGGGTTAGAGGGATGCAGGATCAGAAAGGGGGTGGTTAAAGCAAAAACCAGAAGACACTGTAAAGTAATTTGCAAATTAGCAACTACAGTAACATGCAAACTACCAGCTCATTAATATAGGCACACAAGGATTGCTAACTGTGACATTATCTGACATGCTAAATAAATCACTATATCAATATTCCAGTCCCATGAAAAATTGTTACCATCTTCATCTAAATTATTTTCATGTTCAGTTGATTAACAATTTACTAATTTACTAATTATTAATTTGAGAATTGGAGGGATAACTTTATGTGTAAGCCATGTCCATCCTCTTAAAGGTACAACCATTGTTCTATGGCAATAATGTTTATGATTTGCATACATTTTTCAGCAGCATTGAAATTAAATGTACACAGCCTATACATTTTGCTAATTGTATAGTGCTGTATAGTGGTGTGGAAGTTGTGTCTGTTCTTTTCTAGTGTTCATTTTTGTCAGTCAATTGATAATTATCACTGAAGAACTTATAATGAGTTATATTCACCGCCTTCTTTCTGTCCATTTAAGTAATACACAAAGCTCTCAGCTGTATTCAGTTTCTTTTGACAGAAGTGGACCTCCCAGGTTTATGAATGCTGTTATATAGTCTTTTCTGTTATTCACAGTGGTTTTCACTTGCTTTTGAATGCTACTGAACAGTTGCACTCTCTCAGTGCATGAAGATCAAGAAAAACTGCACACTCTGTCTAGCTGCTCCAACAAGCACCTTCTGTTATCCATGGATCGTCCAAATCCATATTATATTAACCTCAATTAATCTTGAGGCTCACATTATAGAGAAAGATGAGCCCAAGTCATTACCCCTCCCATGTGCAAATGAGCCTGGAGAATTTTGGTTGTATTAGCTAATGATGGCTAATTTGGCAAAAGTCCTTAATGCTAAAGTCCCACCCCCAGTCACCCATATATGGTAACCACGAGAGAATCTGAAAGGAACAAAATCTTGATTCATAATTTAAGCTATCTTTAGCCAAACAGTCAAGAAAAAAGATAGGAGGAAAATCAATGCATTTGAGATGTGGTGCTGGAGAAGAGTGCTGAGGATCCCATGGACAGCCAAAAGGACAAACAAATGGGTCCTAGAACAGATCAAGCCAGAGATATCCCTAGAAGCCAAGATGACAAGACTTAGGGGGGGATGCATACGGGTGGCCCTGGGCCGCCACGGGAAGCAGAGGATCGGGGCTGCTGCTATCACATGCAGCAGCCCCGATTCTCCCGTTTGCCGCCTCTAAAAGAGAGGCAAAATGCTGCTCCTATTAGAGACGGCAAAAGGCCACCCCAAGAGCCGGTGTGCGGTTCTTCTCTGCCTCTTCTGGTGCAGCGTGTGAAGACGTTGAGCCAGGAGGACGTCCTGATGCCATACGTAACAGCACGTAGCATTAGGACATCTTCGGGGAGGGTTTGGGGTGGCTGGCGTGTGGTTGCCCCTCCCCTTCCCTGCCTCCAACACGCCACAAAGGGCCCATCTACAGAGGCCCTTAGACTATTGTACTTTGGACACATCATGAGAAGGCATGAATCTTTGGAAAAGACAATAATGTTAGGAAAGGGGAAGGGAAGTAGAAAGAGAAAAAGGCCACATGCTAGATGGATGGACTTTATTAAGGAGACCACAAATATGAGTTTTCAGGAGCTGGGCAGAGCAGTAGAGGACAGCGGGGCCTGGAGATGTCTCATCCATAGCGTTGTCACAGCTCAAGACCGACTTTGGTCAAAAGTTCACATATCACTGTAAAGCATAAACAGTGCCTCATAATGGAAGATCCATCCTGGTGAACAAGTGACAACAAGCCAAAAACATATGATAATAACCAAGTAAATGGAGATGCATTAACTGATATATACAAATTATATATCAATTGTGTTTTTGTAATGTTTACATTGGCCCAGATTGAAAGAGATCCTTTAGGTTTGTTATAGTAGAATTTTTGACTTAACAATTTCCCTTCTGTGGGGAATGTTAAGCTGTTTCTTTAAAGCTTCCCTCATTTTCCTATTTCTTGGGATGGCCTTTGGCGCACACAGAACTAATTGCACAGATTTGGTTTGGTTTTCATCCAGCTATTATTTAGATTATAGTGGGTCCTTCTTATTTGCAGGGATTCCTTTCCAGGCCTCGCTGCAGATGGCAAAAACCACGGGACCTCACATCCTGAGGTATTTAATGGAGGCACATGCATGCATAGTTGCTCTCCTGGGGCTACATGCAAGCATGACCATTGAAATAAATGGGGCTTGCCATCCGCAGATGCTCAAATCCATGGGTGGCAAGCTTGCCGTTGGGGTGGGTGCACTATATATTTTTTGTCTCCAGGTGTTCAGTCTTGGCTCCCATTTGCATGCTCCTCAAAATTAAGTTTTTCTGATCATTTTAATGTCACAGGTTTACCAGTCACCATTACTGGTGGATATCTACAGTAGTTGTAAACAAAGTAATTATAAAGGAGATGGCAATAATTTCCTTTTGGCATTCACCAAGTATATACCAAATACCAAGTAACTCTGTAATAAAATATTTCAGTCTAGAGGACTGTGAAGGATTCTAGTTGGCCAGCCATTTTTGGTTTTTCCCAAGATGCTCCATTTTGCATTTTCTCTCCTTAACAGATACTCAGAAAGAATACTCAGTTCTCATTAAGATGTTTCCAGATCCACATTGTTTTTTCCCTAAAGCTTTTTCATTCCCCCAAGCTTGTTAATATCTCCCTCTTATGCATGAATGGTGCCATTCTGTCTACATAAATACTGTCACTTGGAAAATTCAGATAGTTATAGCTACTATGATGTAATCTGCCCTTCCACACTCATATCATACATAATGTAATCTTCCTCCTTACTGGTGTGATCTCTCCCTCCTCTCCCCATGTCACTGTCACTCAGGGATAAACTCTGACATGATGTTGATTGCCATGACAAAGTATCCATTGTATAAAGAAATGGTGCTTTCAAAACAGCAACACAAAAGGAGAAAAGAATTTCAGTAGGAAAATTCTCTACCAGAAGGTTTTTTTTTTGTTTTTTTTAGAGTAAGGATGTTCATTCTCCAAATTTGAATCTCCCTTCCACTTCTCAATTATACACTACACAAGCAAAATACATTGTGAAAAAGTCCTGATACAAAATATTTGTCTTAATATTTACAGCAAACAATTTAAAAAAAAGAAGTCTCCCTTAAGACTGATATCTAATTGCAAAATGTAGACGTTTATAACATTATAATTTGTGTTTTAGAATTTTGTAAACTTGCAAAAATAATTTCACCTTGGTTTAAGATTGCACTCAAGCAATTCCAGAATGGAACCTCTAATTGTGGGAAATTTTTGATGCTGAGATTATTAATTAGCTTTTTTTAAAAAGAAGAACACCATCTATGAATGATTTTGTACACTCTACTGAATCATGAGAACATCATTCTTAAAGGAAGTAGAAACTTAGAATGTTGTGCTGGTCTGTCACCCTACATTTATGTTACAGACTTTAAAAAGTCCTAGGACTGCCAATGTATTTGTGATGATAAAATTTTTTCACTGTGTATTGCACAATGGTGGCTGGTGGCTTCCATGTCAATTGAATAGTGAATCCACTCCACATTTTAGTGTGAATTTTTGTGGGAGATAGTATGTTGAACCTTTGACATTTTCAAAAAAGTTTGAAGTACAACTCACAATGGATTTACTTCCCCACTTACATAAAGGCCACCAGCTTCTATTACTATTACAGACTGCTGGTTACCTTAAAGCAGGGGTAGGCAACCTTTCCCCTTTAAGGACCAAGGGACTTCAGCTCCCAGAAGCCTCAGCCATGTTGGCAAATAGTCCCATGTTGGCCAATAGCTCCTGGGATTCTGGGAACTGAAGTCCCTCTGCCCTTAAAGGGGAAAGGTTGCCTACCCCTGCATTAAAGTTATATGGCAAATCGGCTTCTGTAGCTGGCAAGCCTAGTAGGTAGAGTAGGGATGTTCATTTATTGCAGTTTTGTAAACATATGGACTTTGGCTCCCCCCCGCCCTTTAAATTTTTAATACAAGCCAAGAAATTTGCCACCTTCTTGGGCCAGGTGTGAGACTCTTCAGCTGGTTCATTTGCAAATGAACTAACTGTCAAGAATATCCATTTGAAATTTGTTCTGAATGGTTTTATGCCCTCAGTACTAAGTTGAGAAGTTAAATAGCAAGGCTGCAATTGACTCTGTCTCTCTCATAGGTCTAACTTTGTTGTTGTTGTTGTTGTTGCATGCCTTCAAGTAATTTCTGACTTATGGCAACCCTAAGGTGAACCTACCACAGGGTTTTCTTGGCAAGGTTTGTTGAGGGGGGGTTGCCTTTGCCTTCCTCTGAGGCTGAGAGAGAGTGAGTTACCCAAGGTCACCCAGTGAGTTTCCATGGTCTAGCTTGCTTTGTGCTTATTGAGGCCATCTTAGAATCATAGAATCATAGAGTTGGAAGAGACCACAAGGGCCATCCAGTCCAACCCCCTGCCATGCAGGAACTCCCAATCAAAGCATCCCTGACAGATGGCCATCCAGCCTCTGCTTAAAGACCTCCAAGGAAGGAGACTCCACTACTCTCCGAGGGAGTGTGTTCCACTGTTGAACTGCCCTTACTGTCAGGAAGTTCCTCCTAATGTTGAGGTGGAATCTCTTTTTCTGGAGCTTACATCCATTATTTCGGGTCCTAGTCTCTGGAGCACCAGAAAACAAGCCTGTTCCCTCCTCAATATGACATCCCTTCAAATATTTAAACACGGCTATCATATCACCTCTCAGCCTTCTCTTCTCCAGGCTAAACATCCCCAGCTCCCTAAGTCGTTCCTCATAGGGCTTGGTTTCCAGACCCTTCATCATTTTAGTGGCCCTCCTTTGGGCACGCTCCAGTTTCTCCACTTCCTTTTTGAATTGTGGTGCCCAGAACTGGACACAGTATTCCAGGTGAGGCCTGACCAAAGCAGAACAGAGTGGCACTATTACTTCTCTTGATCTAGACACTATACATCTACTAATGCAGCCTAAAATTGCATTGGCCTTTTTAGCTGCTGTATCGCACTGTTGACTCATGTTCAACTTGTGGTCCACCTGGATTCCTAGATCCCTTTCACACGTAGTCTCATTCGGCCAGGTGTCCCCCATCGTATATCTGTGCTTTTCGTTTTTCCTCCCTAAGTGCAGTATCTTACATTTCTCCGTGTTGAATTTCATTTTGTTAGCTTTGGCCCAGCTTTCTAGTCTGTTCAAGTCATTTTGAATTTTGATCCTATCCTCTGGGGTATTAGCTACTCCTCCTAATTTGGTGTCATCTGCAGATTTGATAACTATGCTCCCAATACCGTTCTCCAAGTCACTAATAAAGATATTGAATAGCACTGGGCCCAGGACAGAGCCCTGTGGTACCCCACTGGTCACTTCGCCATTGTTGAGCACCCTTTGGGTTCGGCCAGTCAACCAATTACAAATCCATGTAACAGTTACTTTGTCTAGCCCACATTTTACCAGCTTGTTTGCAAGAATGTCATGGGGAACCTTGTCAAAGGCCTTAGTGAAATCAAGATATACTATATCCACAGCATTCCCTTCATCTACCATCATCTATCTAGAATCATAAGCTCCAGGGGCTGCAGGGGCTGCCAAGTGTGTGAGTGCATATGCCTTTAACTATCACAGCTTCTATGATATAGATGTTGTTGGATTGCAGCTCCCAGCATTTCTCAGCATTGGTTACACCAGGTAGGGGATGCTGGGACTTGTAGTCCAACAAAGCTGAGAGACCATATGTTATGATACAGTAACACAGTGTCCCAAAAGTAGCTTAAAACTGGTCACATTTGACTTTAAAAAAAATAAAAAAGTAATAGCTGCATAATTGAATGTGAGATATGTACCCTCCATTGAGTTCAGGGAGGAATACATGGGCTTGGAGTAAGTCCAATACACCCACATATTATCCTAATAATCTTATAAAGTACACACACACTTCCGGTTGGCTATAGCATCCCTTTGAGAAGTTCCCTGGAATGCTCCTGGGGGAGACTTTAATAACGTGGCCATAGGACCTTGCAAAAGTAGAACAAAAAGGTCTGAAATTATCCCCTTGGTATTGGGGATTCAGAAGAGCCCATTGTGGATCTAATTTCCTGCTCTCAGATTCTGGAAACCCTGATGGATCTAGATTTGCGGTAGTAGGAAAGGAGAGAGAGAGAGACAAAGGAGATCGGAAGGCAAGTCTTAGCCACGTTGTTGTAGATTCTGAAAGGAAGACTGGGATGCCACCAATTTTAAGTTTAATGAGTAAGCGTTGTATAGAAAGTACAATATATCTATAAAAATCTTTCATGGACTTGATCAATTAACTATAGCAAGTACCCTCATATGTAAATTATTGTGGATAAAAGAATTGAAGACAGAGGGTTCAAGGAAGGAGAAAGAGATTCTATTGGATGTACATGTGCTAGGAATAAATGGAAAATATATTGAATGGATTCAAATGTCCTAGGCAAATTAAAAGAAGGAGAAAATAAAAGAAAGGAATTTGGGAAGATGAAACTGTTTAATTTTATGATTGTTTAAATCCAAATCTCCTGAATGAATAGTTTCTCCCTCTAGAAGGACTTAAAAATTGAAGAAAGCATCACTGCTTCATTGAAGGAAAAAAAAGAGAACGGACTTAATATAAATAATGTCAACATATTAATAATGAAGACTTAAGTATCAGCTGAGTGGCAGGGTGAACAAAGAGTTAACTTGCCTTGGATCAGTGGAGAAAGGAAATAAGATACGGGGGATGTGCCATGTCCTTGGAGGCTTCTGGAGTTGAGGGAGGGAGGAGTGCGGCCCCTGACACTGAAACCAGGAGGTGTGGATTTGAGAGGAAGTAAGAAGATAAGAAGAGGCAGAGTAAACTGGAATTGGCAACAGAAGTAGAACCAGAAGTAGAACAACACATGGAGACAATAGAGCGGGAAGATAGAGAGACTTATTGAAACAGTTGGAAAATAAGGAAGAAATGGGATAATGAACATTGAAATGGTGGTATAATCAGCACCAGTGCAGAAAGGCCCCTGAGGAAGTGGAGCAGTGATGTAAGAGACAGAGGATAAAGAAATATTTTGAGACAAGAAAGCGAACATTGGGAGAGAAGGGGGGCTCAAAAACAGAAGGACTCTCGCTGTGATAAACAGTGTGTTTAAAGAAGGCTCAAAAGGAGGGAAGGGAGGAAAGGAGGGAAGGGAAAGAAAGGAAAAGGGGAGAAAGGAAAAGAGGGAAGAGAGAAAGAACATAGGTCTAACTGAAAGAGTAAATATTGCAGGGAAGATTTAGTGGTTATTTACATGTGTGTGTGTGTGTGTATATACATATATATATATGCATATATGTGTATATGTATGCATGTGTATAGATAGATGATAGATAGATTGATAATCCTCCTTTGCATAAGGGAAAAGATTTCCAAGTTTGATAGAGGTGGAGACATGATGTCTAGAAATCAGACAGCAAAAATTCAAAGTCAGACACAGCTCCCTAGCCATCCCTTTCTGGAGAAACCTAAAGCAATGGATCCAAACTTAATTGTGCTGGAAGAGATAAGGAAATTAAGGCTAGAGATAAGATAGTAAATGAAAGATTTTAAATCTGAGATAAGGCAAGAGATAAGGACAGAATTACAGGAAATAAATCAAACAATAGAGAAAGTCACAGGAGAGCTGATGGTGGTAAAACAAAAGGTTGACAATTTGGAACAAAGAAGCAATAGATTGGGTGAAGAACTGGATGAGATTAGAAACAGAAAAGAGCAGGATTTGGATGAGAAAGCAATATGGGAGCAGAAATTAAGGGGAAAATGTGTGAAAATTAGAGGTGTCCCAGAAAATAGAAATGAAAACTTGATGGAGCTATTAATACCAAAACTGGCCCAGTTCTTAGGAAAGGATGATCAACAATTTAAATTTGAAATAGACCGGATGCTTCGTCTTAATTCAGTGGTCACTAAACAAACAAAAAAACTTCCATGAGACATTGTAATTTACTTTGTACGCAAAGAGGGATTTACTCTTGAAGCAACATAATGAGATGAGTGGAGGGGAGACCCGTACAAATATTAAAAGATGTGCCTGCTAGACTTTTGAAAAAAAGGAAGGATTATATATTTTTGACAACCTTCCTCAGACAGGAAAATATTCCCTATTGTTGGAGCCAACCAGAAGGCTTGACCTTTTGGTTTAGAAAAAGAAGGATAGTGATTAAAACAGAGAAAGATGCTAGAAGATTTTGGGAACTAGAGGAAAGACGAAAGAAGGGGAGAGATAAAAATAGAACAGACAAAGAGCAGAGACAAAGGAAAAGTGATTATAGAAAAGAGGAAGAAAGAGTGAGTGAAATACAGGATGAAAGAAAACAGGGTGAACAGGGAGCAGAAAATTGGATATATAGAGGAGAAACTGAAGTGTTGGGGAATGAAGTTTCAGATGATTATGAAGAAAAGGATCAGAATAAAGATGATGAGCTGATGGATGAAAGACATATTGATGTACTGTAGGATATAAAGAGTATGAATAGAAGTATCCATTAAGGAAACAGTAAAGTGTAGAAATTGGAATGAATAGTATTAAGTAGTGGTATTAGATTGTTTTGAAGTGAGGGTCTTGAGAGGTTGGAAGTGGATAAATGTAAATTTTTGACATGGAATATGAAAGGGTTAAACACCCCGCAAAAAAAGAAAAAAAATATCACTGCCTTCAAAAACAAAAAATGTGACTTTATCTGTTTGCAGGAAATGCATATGAGAGCAAAGGATGTAAAATATTTGAAAAACCAAAAATTGGGGAAAGAATATGTGTCTGCTGCAAAGAATAAGAAAAAAGGGGTGGCACTATATGTAAATTCAAAATTTCAATCTAAAGAAATATTCTGTGATTCAAAGGGACAATATGTAGTGATAGAGGTATTAATAAAAGGAGAGAAAATGTCACCGGTTGGAGTTTATGCACTGCTGGTTAATAAAGGGATTTTTATTAACAAATGATAAAGACATTAGAAGATTTGAGTGATAATGATTTGATGATTACCATGGAAGATTGGAACAGGGTGATAGACCCACAATTGGATAGAACATCTGGGGGGAAAAATAAGTTAAATCAAGGAAAGTTACCAAAAACCTTTTTTGAGTTAATGGAAAGACTAGCCCTGGAAGATGTGTGGAGGGTATTACATAAAAACATTAAATATTTCACTTTTTTTCTCAATGTCACAATTCATGGTCCAGAATGGATATGTTTTTTATATCTACAAGATTATGTAAAAGAATAATAAAAATTGAAACCCTACCAAAAATATGGTCTGACCATAACCCTATTGTAATGCAAATGAAGACTGGTCAAAAAGAATTCAGATGGAGGTTAAATGAAAATTTATTAAAAAATGAAAAAAATATAAAAGAGGGACAAGAACAATTGTCCTTCTTTTTTCAGGAAAACTTGGATAAAGAAGTACCAATAAATACAGTATGGGAGGCGTCAAAAACTTATATGAGAGGCTTTTTTATAAAGAAAGGAGCGGTAATAAAAAAAGAAAAAAGATAGCCTATTGGAAAAATTAGAATATGAAATTAAATTAAGGGAAAATCGATTGAAAATAATTCCTAATGAAAAAGGTTTAAAGGAAGAGGTATATTGTTTGCAAAAACAAATATCAGTTAAAACAATGGAAGAGGTCAATAAGAAGTTAAGTTATTTGAAACAAAAATATTTTGAATTTTCTAATAAGCCAGGAAAATTATTAGCTTATAAAGTAAGAAAAGAGCAGGGGAAAAGAGTTATAATGAATATAAAAGAAGGAAATAAAATACACACAGACCAAAATGAAATTAAAAGAACATTTTTAAACTATTATACAAATTTATATAGGGAAGAAGAGGATACAATAGATAAAATTGAAGAATATCTGGATTGAGAAAACATATCTAAGATATCAGAGGATTATAAAATAATATTGAATAAAAAAATAGAAACTCAGGAAATATTAGATGTAATAAAAATATTAAAGGAGGTAAGGCTCTTGGCCGGATTGTTTGATACCTGAATACTATAAGACCTTTGCTCTGGAATTGATATTACCCTGATCAAGGATGATGAATGAAATATTGGATGGGAAAATACTGAACACATTGTTATAGGCCAATATAACATAAAGAAAATAAGGAAAAATATGACCCTAAGAATTATAGGCCTATATCATTGCTAAATTGTGATTATAAAATATATGCAATGGTACTAGCAAACTGACTGAAAAAAAATGGCTAAATATTTGGATTCATAAGGATCAAGCAGGATTTCTCCCTAATAGAACAATAAAAGAAAACATGAGGAACCTAATGAATCTGATTGAATACCATGGGAAAAATATAGATAAGAAAGTAGCCTTAATTTTTTGTGATATAGAAGGAGTGTTTGACAATTTAAATTGGAAATTTATGATAAATGTTTTTGAAAGATTGGATTTGGGGCAAAATTTTATAAAATGGATAAACTCGATCTATCAAGATCAGGAAGCCTTCCTATTGATAAATGGAGAAAAGACTAAAGTTTAAAAATCCAAAAAGGTGTAAGACGGGGATGTCCCCTTTCCCCATTATTATTTATAATAGGTTTGAAATATTATGTAATAAAATACGAGAAGATAATAGAATATGGGGGATAAAAGTAAAAGGAGAAGAATTCAAGTTAAGGAGTTTTGCAGATGATTTGATGTTATCAATTGCGGACCCCCTAGAAAGTATTGATCAATTACTAAAAATATTAAAACAATTCGGAGAAATGGCAGGGCTTAAGATAAATAGAGAAAAAACAGCAATGTCACATAAATTTAACAGAGAAGGAAAAAGGGAAATTGAGAAATCTAAGTTTCAGTGTGTGTGTGTAAATACTTGGGAGTAAATTTTACTATAAAAAAATTCTTATTTATTTAAAAATAATTATGAAACAATTTGGAATGAAATTAAAAATGATATGGATAGGTGGAATAAGATGAACTTATCATGGATGGGGAAAATTTCAACAATAAAAATGAATATTTTACCAAAAATGCTATTTCTATTTCAGAATATCCCCATCATTATAAATGATTTACCTTTTCAAAGATGGCAAAGGGATATATCAAAATTTATATGGGGAAATAAAAAACCTAGAGTTAAAATGAAATTAATGCAAAATGATGTTAATAGACGGTGTATGGGGTTATCAGATTTAAAAATGTATTATTATGCCTGTGTGTTAAATTGGATATCTGAATTAAATTAGAGAACGGAAGAGATCTAAAACTAGAAGGATATGATAATATATATGAATGGCATGGGTGTTTGATTTATGATAAGAGTAAAGTTCATAAAGATTTTAATAGTCACTACATAAGGAGAGCTCTCCTAAGAATTTGGCAGAAGGTTAAAGTTAAATGGAAAGATATCATCCCAAAATGGACATCCATAAATGAGGCCTTCTTCAAGAATGATAATATAGGCATAAATAAATGATTGACATATAATGAAATTATACAGGGTAATGAATTAAATGTGGAAATTAAGACAAGAGAAAAATTAATACAAGAGGGATATAAATGTAATTGGTTCACATATAAACAATTAAGGGAAAGATTTTTATTAGATAAAAAACAAACAAAATTGGAGTAATGGATAAGGAATTTGAAGATATATTGGTCTCAAAAAAAAATCATAAAATGACAATTTTTTATAAAATGTTGTTAAAAATAGAAATGGAAATAGAAGTAGTGATGACATATATGACTAAATGGGTGCAAGATATAGGACAAAATATAGAAATGGAACAGTGGGAAAATTGTTGGGGGAAAAAGGTTAAAATATACCCTGAATTATGACATAAAAGAGAATTTCTATAAGATGCAATTTCGATGGTATCTTACACCATATAAATTGGCAAGGATGAAGAAGAATCAATTGAATCTGTGTTGGAAATGTGAGAAAGAATTTGGCACCTTCTTCCATTTATGGTGGAAATGTAAAGAGGCTAAGAAATATTGGAAAGAAATACATAAAGAAGTAACGAAAATATTACATATGGAATTTCCTTTAGATCCTAAAATGTATTTATTGGGAATAATAGAAGATGAAAAAAATGGAAAAGGAATATGGGAAATTGATGTTCTATTTAATAGTGGCAGCTAGAATAAATTATGTGAGGAAGCGGAAAAGTAAAGAAACTCCAATAATAAGAACATGGTTAACTAAATTGTATGACTATATAGAAACTGATTGGAGACCATTGACTGAATATGGACAGAAGGAATGGGGATCATTTGTCATAGTAAATTTATAACAAAATGAAAGAATCTCTCGAATAGTAGCCAGAATATAGTAAGAAATAGGAGATAATAAATATATTATTGTGAATAGGGTTATGTGGGGGAAAATATGATGAAAAAGAGTAAAGTAATATAATAAGAGAAGTTGTATATTGAAGTAGGAAATAACAAGACATGAAGGATAAGGAAGTCTCGTTTTATTAAGTTTTTTTGTATTATGTTCCATATTATATTGTATGTATGTGTTCTGTACTTTTTTAAAAAAAAAATAAAGAATAAAAAAGTAGACACTGACTGTCATAAAGTCACAATGTAAATTTAATTGTATCAAAGATGGAAATCCAGATCTTTCCACCTAAAGTCCAACATGCTACCCAGTACACTAGACTTTATTTTCTATGTGTGTTAGCTGATCCAGATAATTTGGGAATTACAGTATGTACTGGAGAGAAGGGGAGGAGAGTGAGAGAATTAGAGCTTGGAAAAGTTTTGGACTACAGCTCCTATAATCCTCCACCCAGCTGTGGGAGCTGTAATTTTAAAAAGGCAACATTTCCAAGCTCTGACAGATAAAAAATCAATGCAAGTGAATGAATATTTGTAGTCTCTTTAGGGAGCCACCTCCCTGAATACTGAGGACTAGTATCACACCACAGTGAGAGTGTTTTCTGAGCTACAGTGAGTGTTTCTTCAACAGATTATTTTGGTTGGAATGCGACATATAAATCTGAAATCTGATCCCAGCTTGTCTTTACTATATTCTCATAAACTGTATCTTCCCACAAAAGATACCTTTCCCCTCTTTTGTGTGACATTTTCTATTTTAGGATTAGCAAATTTGAATCCAGTCATTTCTAAAAACAGCAACACAGAACTTCAACATCTCATTGTCAATATGTATGAACTAGTCTGACTTTATTTATTATGATTTAAGATAGCCCCCAAAAGCACCAGGCAAGCTAGACCATAGAAACCCACTGGGAGACCTTGGGCAAGTCACACTCTCTCGGCCTCAGAGGAAGGCAATGGCAAACCCTCTCTGAATAAATCTTGCCAAGAAAACCCTGTGATAGGTTTGCTTCAGAAATGACTTGAAGGCATGCAACAACAACAACAAAGCTAGGTCTATACAAGATACAGATTCCATTGAACCCCTGCTATTTAACTGCTCAACTTAGTACTGAGGCAATAAAACCATTCAGAATATCAAATTTTAAATGGAAATTCCCATCCCACCCATCCCAATGTGAGACACAAAACATTTTAATTTTCTCATACTTCATCTGTGGGGAGAACAGTAAATATATTTCCCACCCTTCTCCAGGGATGAGAAGAATTTTGACAGTTATTTTCATCCCTATTAGACAATGCAAAAGCCCCACATAAGGATATGGTGCTTTAAGACATATTCTGCAAAGGGCTCCACTACTGTATATCAATGGACCCAAAAGGTTAATGAATTATGGTCAAAGCTTTGAAGATGCCACACTGACTGGAAGATCTAGGGCAGGGGTCGGCTACCTACGGCCTGCGAGCTGGTTCCGGCCCACGGGCCGCCGCTTACCGGCCCCCACCAAGCCCCCCCGACCCTGCCGCTGCCCGCCACCTGCTCCGTGCATTTGGCAGCCTCCATTTTGGAAAACAAAATGGTGGCCGCAACTCATTTGCGCATGCACAGAAGTACTGCGCATGTGCAAATGAGTTGCGGCTGCCATTTTGTTTTCCAAAATGGCGGCCACAACACGTGCGGAGATGGCGGCGGTTGCAGCATGCGTGGCGGCGGCGTGCATGGCGGCAGCGGCGGCACACGCCACCATTCCCCCCCGGCCCACCAGAAGGGACCACCAGAAGGGACTGGCCCAAGGTAAAAAAAAGGTTGCCGACCCCTGATCTAGGGGTTATAGTCCAAACAATAAATGTCCAAGCTCTGATTATAGGCAAGACATATACAGCCATACCAGCTTCATTTCCTACTGTGTTTATTGTGATATATATTGATCTGATTGCCCACTAAACTACTGGACACTGGGAAACCTCTGGAAAATCCATACTGAATAATTTATATTGATTATTCCCCCCTCAGCCCCCTCTGAGAATGGCTTCTCTCAACCTTGACACTATAAAAGATTTAAAAGAAATACCAAAAAGGGCAAGGTAATCTAGAAATATTAATGCCAAAAGAAAATTTGAAGTTTAATAGGTGTGCATTTGCTGCAGGAATCAGTAAGGATAACTGAAACCCTGAGCCGAGACTGATGTCACACAATCAGCATATCCACCCAAAAGTAAGCCTCACTAAATTTAATGGGTCTTACTCCCAGGCAGTTATCCTGGGTTGGGAATGAAAAAAATGGGGAAATTTGATTTTATGTTATTTCTGGAACACTAGAGAATAAAGGCTCATGGGTTGATTAGGGTATTAATTTGGGGAAACAGGTTAATCAAAGAAGATCTGGGTGACAAACATGAGAGAGAGAGAAAGAGAGAGAGAGAGAGAGAGAGAGAGAGAGAGATAAGGTAGCTTTGGCCTTGCCCAGTGCTGTCATCTAATTCTTCAAAAAGGGATAGTAATCCTTGACAGAAAAGAGGTTCCTTCCAATCCTATGGATACTTGTCTGAAAGTAAGTGTAGGGTAGTTTAAGTTTCCTAAGGCTTCAGCCTTTGTAAAAGAAACAAAAAATATTTAAATATCAAAAATGTCAAAGCCAAGCCTGTTAGGTCTAGCTTTAAATTAGCAGAGTAGCAGAAATGTGCCTTTGTCTAAGGAATGAGACTGACTCAAACACAACACTTAGCTTGTAGTTTAGAACAAAACTTGAAATTCTGATTGTAACTGCATCTGATATTTTTCAAAAAGCTTTTCAAAAAGCTAAGTGTTTTTAAATGTTTATATATGTTAAATTTGTTATGTGTGTATTATTTGTTGTTCATGTTTTCTTTTTTGTTTTTCTAGGTTTTGTTATATTTTCTGCTTTCGTTCGTGTTTGGTTTCTTTTTGTATGTATTTTTTACAACTGTTTCTGTTTTAATCAATAAAATTTATATTAATTTTTTTTTTAAAAAAGCTAAGATGTCACATTGTACTATTTGTTAATTTTTAAAATGAAATCTGTGGGATGCAATTTTAGTTTTCCAGGGTGTTAACCCTTTTAAAGGGAAACAAAAATATGCAAGTTTGAAAGTTAAACTTGTTAGAATTCAGCTTTCACCAGCAGAAAAACAAAAGTGTGGGTCAGACTATTATTTTAAAACTGTCTTCCTAAAGAATAAAAACTTAGGGCCTCGGCAGACGGCTAATTGCGCCGTCTCCGAGGCCCGGAAGAGGAGGAGCCGCCACACGTTCAGCGGCTCTTCCTCTTCCTGAGGGCGCACCCGGAAGCGCCGGCCGTCCGCACGGCCGGCGACTGCGGGTTGCCCTCACGCCGCGGCAGCCGAACGCTCCGCGGCGTTTGAGCCGCCGAAAGTGCGCCCGCCGCTGTTAGGGCGCACTTTCGGGAGAATCTAAAAGGATCGCCATTTTGGCGGTCCTTTTAGATTCGCCGCAGGGGCGCTGCCGTGCGGAGCCTCTGCTCCGCCGGCGCCCTGACACGCGGCGGCTCGGAAGCAGTCGTCTGCTTCCCCCCTTACTCAGATAAATGGCTTTAATAAATATTTACATAAAATAACTAATACCTAATCTACTGTATTTTCCGGCATATAAGACGACTTTCTGACCCTGGAAAAGGGTCTCAGAAGTCGGGGGTCGTCTTATACGCGGGGTAGAGAAGGAGGAGGATGAGAACGGGGAGTGGGGAGAGAAGGAGAAGGAAGCCAGGGACAGAAAGAGGGGTCTGAAAACGAAGGGAGAAGAGAGGAATGTTCCAAGGCAGAAGGAGGGGTTTGAAAATGAAGGGAGAAGGGAGAAAGGGGCCAAGGAAAAAAAAAGGGGTCTGAAAATGAAGGGAGAAGGGAGAAAGGGGCCAAGGAAAAAAAAGGGGTCTGAAAACGAAGGGAGAAGGGAGAAAGGGACCAAGGGGAAAAAAGGGGTCTGAAAACGAAGGGAGAAGGGAGAAAGGGGCCAAGGGGGAAAAAAGGGGTCTGAAAACGAAGGGAGAAGGGAGAAAGGGGCCAAGGAAAAAAAGGGGTCTGAAAACGAAGGGAGAAGGGAGAAAGGGACCAAGGGAAAAAAAGGGGTCTGAAAACGAAGGGAGAAGGGAGAAAGGGGCCAAGGGGGAAAAAAGGGGTCTGAAAACGAAGGGAGAAGGGAGAAAGGGGCCAAGGGGAAAAAGGGGGTCTGAAAACGAAGGGAGAAGGGAGAAAGGGGCCAAGGAAAAAAAGGGGTCTGAAAACGAAGGGAGAAGGGAGAAAGGGACCAAGGGAAAAAAAGGGGTCTGAAAATGGAGGGAGAAAGGGGCCAAGGGAAAAAGAGGGGTCTGCAAATGAAGAGAGAAGGAAAAAGGGGACAAGGACAGAAAGAGGGGGATGAGGATGAAGGGAGAAAGAGAAGAAAGCCAGTTCTGTAGTATGGATGCAGCCTGAGTCTGCTTTGAAGAAATAATGCAGTTTGACACCGCTCTAACTGCCATGGCTCCGTCCTATGGACTTCTGGGATCTGCAGTTTTCTTTGTGGTACCAGAGCTCTCTGACAGAAAAGACTAAGTATCTCACAAAACTGTACATCCCAGAATTCCATAGCCTTGAGCCAGGGCATTTAAAGTGGTGCAAAACTGCTTTAATAAATTTCTGCAATGCAGATGCAGCCAAAGTTAATGTGTTGCTTGGGCATAGGTTCTTTAACAAATAATTCTACACAATGAGAGAGAGTACCCTTGAAGATTTACCTAAAGAAGACCCAAGTTCCTTAACTTGGAGGTTATATGTGTATGTTGTGTGCCTTCAAATTGTTCTTGACTTATGGTGATCATAGGGTTTTCTTGGCAAGATCCGCTCAGAGGCGGTTTGTCATTGCCTTCCCCTGAGGCTGAGAGTGTGTGACTTGTCCAAGTTCACCCAGTGGGTTTCATGGCAGAGTGGGGAATCAAACCCAGGTCTCCAGAGTGGTAGTCCAACACTCAAACCACTACACCACACTGACTCCTATTCCCATGTACTACCTATGAAACAATTGCAGACTTTTTTGTTGTTCTTGTGTGCCTTCAAGTCTTTTCCAAGTTATGGTGACCCTAAAGTAACCTTATCATTCGGTTTTCTTGGCATGTTTCTTCAAATGGGGGTTGCCATTACCATTCTCTGAGGCTGAGAGTGTGTGACATGCCCAGGGTCACTTACTTGGCTGCAGATTGTACATACCCCAGAAGGCATCACCTAGTAGTATACTGGCAGTCCTTCCCGCCCAACACTTTCTCATTTCCCCCCAACCATCTCATAGCTGGGAGATGGAAATCATTTTTAAAGCAGCATTTAAATCTGGACTATTTTTTAAAAAGCAAGGTCCAAAACAATCTGCAGAAATAAATGCTAGGGAACATGGGAGCTGTAGTTTGTTGTGTTTATAAGTGACAGTTTTCCTGCTAAGTACCTGCATGTCATAAGCATTTGAATTAAAATTACCATATTGAAATCAAATCTACCAGTAATTTTTTAAAATTTTTATTTGGTGTGTGTTGGTGAGTATATACAGCGAGTATATCCCAAACTCTATATTTTGACTGGAAAAGTTGGGGGGTCGTCTTATACGCCCAGTCGTCTTATACGCCGGAAAATACGGTAACTGCAGATGGTTTGGGTAAAGAGAGAGAAATCTCACCATATTTTAGATAGCAGGAAGAGACACTACAACTTACTGCTTACTGACTGCTAACTACAGTCTAGCATTTTAGGAGAGAGCTGTTAAACTGTCTCCAAGAGTCAGTGACCAAAGTCATACGATAGCTAGAATGAGAGGGGGGGGAGGGAAGAAGTCCCTATCTAACTAGGAAAGGACAGGAGAATGCAAACATATTCCAACAATCCCCTTCTCATTCTCTTGGACCGACATCAAGGATCTTTAGTCCTTCACATAGGTCTGGAGACAATCTTTAGGCAGAGGTTTAGTGAGGATGTCTGCAATCATAACCTCAGTGTTGCAGTATTCCAGTTAGACAAGTCCGTTCTGATACATCTCTTTTACTTTATGAAAAGCAATGTCAGTGTTCTTCTTGAGTGGCTTTTCACTCTTAGGACGTTATCATACAGGGGAAATCTATAGGTTATCCAACACAAATCCCCCCCAAAAAGTGCACTTATGCCTCACGATTTCACACGACGTCACACAGAAACTGACATTAAAGTGGTCAGAAAGTGGTGTTATCCGAGATCTTTTTAATTTCGGGAGTTTAGAGGAAATGCATTTGCGATATTACATTAATTTCGCATTTACCTCAGTGTGAAATTCAAATTTGCACAAACAAATCTCCTTTAAAGCTTCTTCCCGGTTTTCCCATGGTTCTATGGGGCTGCGTTTACTTCCTGGTTTGCTTGGCTGTCAAACATGAGCTTCTCCGCTTTCTCAACTTTCCCTGTCCAGGAGGTATCCCAAAAGGTCCTGACTGAGAAGCCTGAATTTATCCTTTCTGTGAGTGTTTTGAGTTTTCCTTTCGGCCACGTCCTCCTTTTTTTCCTCCTGGAAGGCCCTCCATTTGGCAGTGCCTGGTATCCCTCCTTAGAGGGCAAAGGAAGCCCAGTGGCTTCTTCTCCTCCTCCTCTTCCTCTTCCTCTTCCTCCTCCTCCTCAGAGGAAGGGAAGGAGGGAGGAAGAGAGGCAGGCAGGCGCCTCCGGAGCCAAAGCGGAGTACAGCCCAATTTTGGAGGCAGGGAGGCAGACGGGCGGATGGAGGAGGCTCTGGCTCTGGCTTTTTGGGTCGAAGCCCCCCGCTACCCCCGAGGGTAAGAAGCACCCCTCCTCTGGCTGGAGGACAACTTTCTCTGAACTTTTGGTGCTCTTCTTCCCTCCTCTCTGCGGAGGTGGGAAGCAGGTTGGGAGCCAGCACAGTGTCCGGGCATCCTCCTTTTCCAGGCAGGTCCAGCTTTCTGTCCAGGAGGGATTCCCCAAATGTCCTCTATTTTGTGCCTCACAAAGAAGAACAGTGAGTAGCACCCAGGGGGGACGCTGCATTTCAATCTTCTCTCCAGGAGGAGTTTCCAAAATGTCCTCCATTCTGAGTATTATTTTAAAAAGCACAGTGAGTGGCAAGCAGGGAGACCAGGCGTCCTCCTTTTCCAGGATGCACCCTCCTTTTCAACCTGTCCAAAAGGAATTTCCCAAATGTCCTCCATTTTGAGCGTTGAAAAGCACAGTGAGTGGCGACCAGGGAGACCAGGTGTCCTCCTTTTTTGAGGATACATGCTGCATTTCAACCTTCTGTCCAGGAGGATTTTCCAAAATGTCCCCCAGAAATCATGCTTCTTACTCCTGCTCCAAATGGAGGACAGTTTGACATTTCATCCTGGAGAGGGGAGAAGGTTGAATGAAATGCAGGACCTGCCCTAAAAAAGGAGGACTCTGGTCACAAAACACACCCATTTCTAGTACATTTACGGGGGGTTTTTTCACTTGTGTATGAAAGTTAAAAACGTCTTTTTTTCGCTTTTCACTTGATTCTGTTTTTATTCCAATTACGTGTGAATAGCTTTTGCGCAATTTAGCGCTATTTTTGCTTTATTTTCAGGATGCTTTATTTCCACTTTATTATCTCTTTAACCACAAAACTGGCCCCCGTGTGATAACATCCTGAGAAATCTTGATCCAACTCTGATTATCTTGCATCAAAATTGTTGGTTTGGGTTCTGTAATCCCAAAGTCCAGGAGTAAATTGTACAGCCATTTGATTTCATCACATGCTGTGTTTTCCGAAACACACTCAGCTCCAGTAGAAGAATCAGTAACCGTTGATTGCTTCTTACTTGTCCAACTTACAGCTCCTTCATCACAGAAGATCACATTTCCAGTGGCTGATTTTCTGTCTACCAGATCTGCAGCCCAATCTTAATCTGCATAAGTGATCAGCTATGGTTGGTGACAGGCTAACATCAGTTTGTAATCTGCTATTCCTTTTAAATATCTGACAACTCTCTTAACTGCAATAAAATTTCCTTTTTCAGTAGAAAAGTTGACCATTCTGCATAAGATGCCAACAGCATTTGCTGTCAGGTCTAGTGAAATTGGCAATGTATAGGAGTTTTCCAACTGCAGTCCTATACTTATCTCCATTTTGCCAAGGTTCAGATTTCTTAATGTCCTTTAAGAATCCTGCTTCCATTGGAGTTGGCATAGTATTTGCATCTTTCAGACAAAAACAGTCCAGAATATTCAGTATCTTCTGCTTTTAATTCAGGAAGAAACTTCCAGCACTGCCTCTTTGTATTTGCAATCCAAGATAATGTGAGATGTCTCTGAAATTCTTAATATCAATGTCTTTCTTCAGATGCTGGATTATCTCTTCACCATCTGCTTTGTCTTCAGTGCACAGGATCAAATCATCCACATAACGTGCGATGTAAGTCCATTTGTTATTTCTGAATCTCTTGTACACACATTTGTCAACAGTACCTGGAGTGAACCCCTCTTTGATAAGAAGCTGGTTCAGTTTCTTACTCCATGCTCTGGTGCTCTTTTATAAACCATAAGTGCTCTTTTGCAATTTGCATACAAGATGTTCCTTTCCAGGTACTTGGAATCCTGGCAAGTGTTCCAAATATAGCTGTCCAGTGAGATTGTCATACAGAAAAGCTGTGCGAACATCCAGATGTTGAACATTCATTTTCTTATAAGCTGCTACAGCTAGGAGAATTCTGGTGGTTGTATGAGTGACTACTCCAGTAAAAGTTTCGTTGTAGTCCTCACCATACTTCAGAATATAACTTTTAGAAACAAGTCTTGCTTTATATCTCTGAATCTCCCTTTCTGCATATAGCTTTGTTGTAAAGACTTATCTACAGCCAATTGCCCTTTTTCCTTCTGGCAATTCTTACAAAGTCCATGTCTTGTTATTATATAAAATTGTATTTCCTCACTAGCAGCTTGCACCCACTTCTCAGAATCTGTCTTTGGGATTCTCTTGATCTTCTTCCAATCAGAGGGTTTTGGAATTCTTTCTTCTGTGGCATGATAAGAGAATCTGTCAGGTAGCATACCTTTACTGGAGTGTTCTGACCTTCTCACCTAGATTTGGATACCTGGCTCCACTTCTTGTGTGCTGTCCGGTTCCTCATGATTAGACTCATCAATTGCAGGTATAGCCCCTTCTGGATGCAAGACCCTCTGAAGGATGAAAGAACTCCACATGCTCTGGTTGCAGATGGGAGTCTTCTTCTGCAAATAAATCTGCATAAACATCTTGGATTTGATTAGATTTGGGCTGTGATCTTTCATCAATATAAACAGCACTTGTTAATTTTATTGTGCATCCATCTGGATTTAGAATTCTGTAACCATCTCTAGCATAACCAACAAACATTTCTTCTTCACTTCTGCAGTCAAGTATGCCTCTTTTCTATTTGGGTATATAGGTAAATGCTTTGCTTCCAAAAGCCTTTAGATGGTTTAATTTAGGCTTAACTCCATGCCATAATTGGAATGGGGTTGCATCTTTGGATTTAGTTGGCAATCTGTTACACAGGTATGTTACAGTCATGATGGCTTCAAACCAATAGCATTTAGGCATAATGACTTCCAAAAGCATGGTGATTGCCATCCCCTTGAGAGTTCTGTTCATTCTCTTTGCCATGCCATTTTGTTCAAGAGAATAAACTTGTGTTGTCTGATGCTCAATGCCATCTTCCTGTAAAAATTAATCAAATTCAGTATTGACAAATTCAGTGTCGTTGTCTCTGCACAGGCTCTTCGGTTTATAACCAAATTTATTAGAGACTCAGTTAAAGTACTCTTTGAATTTTTGAAAAGCTTGACTCCTCTCTGAGAAGATAAGTGTATGTGTACCTGCTGAAATCATCAATAATAGTCATAAAATAAGAGTTAACTCTGGCTGACTTTTGACTCATTGGTCCAGAAAAGTCAACATGTAAAAGATCCAATGCTTTGTTGGATTGTCTCTCAGTAACTGGAGGATGTGAAGCTCTTGTGGCTTTTGCTTTCAAACAGTCTACACATTTTTCATTGTTAAAGAATGTTTTGAATTTAAAGTCTCTTGCAAGCTCTTGATTTGCAAATCTCTCAATATTTTCAACACTTCGATGAGCAAATCTGTGGTGTCATAAAGTAGAACAATATTTGTTATTGCATCTGATGACATCCATGAGATCATAAGCCTGCTCTAAAAATCAAATTTTTATCATGAAAACCAAAACAGTTTTGTTTTCTGAAACTGACATGGTTGCTTCTTGATGTTGTAGTTTGCACACTGTAAAAGGAGGCTTGCATAATAAGCATCTGGGATTTTTAAAGTTCCTATTCTGTCAGGACCAAGTTTTGTTTGCAAAATAACAGTTCCTTTTCCTTGTGCAAAAGCTTCTTGACCATTAGTAAAACAGACAGAAAAAGATACATTTGGATCAAAATCAACAAACCATTATTTGCTGATGAAGTAATGAACACTTGCTCCACCATCAATAAAAACTTGGTTTTTATATTTATCTCCAGCAACTTGAAATAATTGTTGTTGAATCAAACTAATATCAACATGACTGGAAAATTTCTGTTTAGGATTAAAAACTCATTTGTTAAAGTTGCTTTTGCTTTTAGTATTCAGCCCCTGGCTTTGCAGCTTTTTCAGCTCAGCTCTAGTCTTTGACTTGTTAACATTGCTTCTATTTGACTTGACAGAAGTCTTTTTCAAATCATCTGCAGAAAATTTTCTCTGTTTTTTTTTTTTTTGTATTATAGTTTTCTTCCATCAAGTTTTGCCTATTTTGAAATTCAACAGTTTGAACAATAGCATCTTGTAAAGAAACATCTCCTTTAACTTGTAAAGCATTAATTATTGGAGAGTAATATTTTGGAAGACTTGCTAAAAACAGTCCAAGTTCACCATGTTCTGGAAAGGATTCTCCAGGTGTTGCAACTCCAGACTAAGTTGTCATACATCCATTACTATGCTGATGCATAAATTGAGGATGATGTTAAAAGTTTAATCATGAGAACTGTTTGATTAGAAGTACTTGGAAAATTAAATACTTTCTGTAGTTTGTCCCATATTTGTTTGGCATCAGGTAAACATTGAATATAGTATGCAATGCTGGGATCTGCAGATAAGCAAATACAAGCTGCTGTTTTCTCTGCATTTTCATCAAACTGTTGTTGATGTTTTCCTGCCCATTTATGGCTTTAAATAGTCTCATTGTAGTCAGGTAATTTGCATTTTTCATGACCACATTTTATAATTTGTTCCAGTTAATATTTCTGTAATCATTGTAAGATTAGAAGCCTTTCTCTAATTGTTTGAGTAGAAAAGTGTCTTCAGGAGAAGCAGTTTAAAGGTAAAGTAAAATAGATTGGGACCCCACTGTGTGTAAACTGGGACATAGAGGTTTTTAACTTTGTGAGTCTTAATGGCTGTTTCAGTGGAATATTATAAGACAGGGGTAGGCAACCTTTCCCCTTTAAGGGCCGAGGGACTTCAGCTCCCAGAAGCCTCAGCCATGTTGGCTAATAGTCTCATGTTGGCTAATAGCTCCTGGGATTCTGGGAGCTGAAGTCTCTCGGCCCTTAAAGGGGAAAAATTGCCTACCCCTGGTATAAGATGTGTATATTGTTTTTGTTAGGTGCTCCTGTGTCAACCTTCACTCTTGGCAAGTCTGTGTATGAGACATCTCCAAGAACCCCTATCCACAATTGGTCTGGTTAGGTCTTGTAGGTCTTGCTGATGGCCTCTCTGATTGAGTCTTTCCATGAGGCATGTGGTCTTCCTCTCATTCTACTGCCTTCTACCTCTCCTAGCACTACTGTCTTTTCCAGGGGTCAGCAAACTACAGCCTGCGGTGGTGCAGTGGTTAAATGCCTGTACTGCAGCCACTCACTCCTCCTCCTCCACCCTCCTCCTCCACCCTCCTCCTCTTCCTCTGCCTCTTCCTGCACTTCCTCCTCCGCTCTCTGCCTCCTCTGCCCTCCTCCTCCTCCTCCTCCTCCTCCGCCTCCGCCTCTTCCTCTGCCTCTTCCTCTGCCTTCTCCTCCACCCTCTGCCTCCTCCTCCGACCTCCTCCTCTGCCCTCCGCCTCTTCCTCTGCCTCTTCCTCCGCCCTCCGCCTCCTCCACCCTCCTCTTCCACCCTCTGCCTCTTCTTCCGTCCTCCTCCTTCACCCTCTTCCTCTGCCTCTTCCTCTGCCTCCTCCTCCGCCTCTTCCTCCACCCTCCTCCTCCTCCTCCCTCTGCAGCAGGCAGGCGAGTCTCAAGCAGCTCTCCAGACTCCAGACTCAGACACGTGCTTCACTCATGCCACCCCTGTGCTTGTTTGTTTCATTTAAGGTAGCATTTTTAATTGTTGGTGATTATAATGATGATGATGATGATGATAATGATTATTATTATTATTTTCTTGAGGTTTTCTTGGCAAAATTTCTATTATTAATTGTTGTGTTGATGCTGATTTGTTGCTGTTTTCTTGGGGTTTTCTTGGCAAGATTTCTTCAGAGAGGGTTTGCCATAGCCTTCCTCTGAGGCTGAGAGAGTGTGACTTGGCCAAAGAGGATTTGCATAGCCAAGCAGGGATTCGAGGCCAGCTCTCCAGACTCCAGACTCAGACATGTGCTTCACTCATGCCATCCATGCACCTGTTTGTTTCATTTAAGGTAGCATTTTTAATTGTTGTTGTTGTTGATGATGATGATAATGATTTTTTGGGGGGTGGTTTCTTGGTAAAATTTCTATTATTAATTGTTGTTGTGTTGATGCTGATTTGGTGCTGTTTTCTTGGGGTTTTCTTGGCAAAAATTTCTTCAGAGAGGGTTTGTCATAGCCTTCCTCTGAGGCTGAGAGAATGTGACATGACCAAAGTGTGTTTTTAAATATTGTATATGTTCCTGTTTGTTTTTTTTTTACTTCAAATATGATGTGTGCAGTGTATGTAGGAATTATTTTTAATTTTTTTAAAAAAATATTTATTTATTTATTTATTTATTTATTTATTTCGGCCCTCCAATAGTCTGAGGGACAGCGACCCGGCCCCCGGCTCAAAAAGTTTGCCTACCCCTGGTCTTTTCTAATGAGTCATGCCTTCTCATGATGTTGTCAAGGTATGACAGCTTCAATTTAATATTCTTGGCTTCCAGGAAGAGTTCTGGCTTGATCTGTTCAAGGACCCATTTGTTTATCTATTTGTCTGTCCACAGTATTCTCAGCACTCTTCTCCAGCACCACATCTCATATGCATTGATTTTCTTTTTATCTGCTTTCTTTACTGTCCAGTTCTCACATCCATGCATAATGATGGGGAATACAATGGATTGGATGATTCTAACATTAGTACTCTGTTGTATATCTTTATTCTTTTGGATCTTGTCTAGTTCTTTCATTGCTGCCCTTCCCATTCTTAGTCTTCTTCTGATTTCTTGATTGCAGTCTTTGTTCTGATCAATTTTTGATCCAAGGTGTAGGAACTCTTAACTATTTTAATTTCCTCATTGTCTAGGTTGAATTTTTATAGATCCCCATGGTGATTATTTTTGTTTTCTTTATGTTCAGCAACAAGCTTGCTTTTCACTTTCTTCCTTGACCTTCCTTGGTAATTGTGCCAAGTCCATGATGTTTTCTGCTAGTAATATGATGCCATGTGCATATCTTAGATTGTTGATGTTTCTTTCTCCTATCTTTACTACGTCTTCTTCTGAGTCTAAATCTGCTCCTTGTATGATATTCTCTACATACAAGTTGAACAAGTAGGGTGGTAATATGCAGCAATGCTTGACTCCTTTGCTAATTGGGAACCGTTCTGTTTCTCCAGGGTTCAAAGTAACAAGCCTGTTCAGGCATTATGTCAAAACAGGACAGAGTAATGAATATAATGGATACAGAGCAAAACTTGGAAAGACCCTCTTTTTATTTATATTACTGTAGTTCTCACTATCTATGAGTCAGTATCACTACTGGCCATACTGCCTAGGGCAGTGATGGCGAACCTTTTAGAGACCAAGTGGCCAAACTCAGTAGCATTCTTGCACTGGGTGTCACTGGGTGCCAGGGATGGGACTTCTTCTTTCCAGGGGCAGGACTTCCAAGGGTGGGACTTCCACCTTCCAGGGGCTGGACTTCTGGGGGCAGAACTTCCACCTTCCAGGGATGGGGCCTCCAGGAGGGATACCCAAGGCACACTCTGTCAGCCTCAGGCTAGCAATACTAAACCCCTCTCTGACAAAACCTGCCAAGAAAACTCCATGATAATTTCACCTTAGGGTTGCCATAAGTCAGAAACAACTTGAAGGCACCACACACACAAATCATACTCTCTTAGCTTCAGAGGATGGCAATGGAAGTCCCCTACTGACAAAGCTTGCCCCATTATAGTTTCACCTTAGGGTGGCAAGGAGCCGGTGCTCAGAAGGGAGGGGGATGCTCTGGGCCCATAAATTGGAAACAACTTAGAGGCACACAACAACAACAAAAACAACAACAACAAGCATAATAAAGCACAGAAGGCACAAAGAGAGGCAGCAGATTGAGTGTGCAACTCAGGAGTCTAGGGCTTGAATCCCAGCTCAGCCATGAAACCCACTGGGAGATCTTGGGCAAGTCACAGCCTCTCAGCCTCAGAGGAAGACAATAGCAAAAATCCTCTCTGAATAAATAGTCCCAAGAAAACCCCATGACAGGTTTGCCTTAAGGTTGCCATAAGTTGGAAATGACTTGGGAGGCACACAACAACAACAACAACAAGAATAAAGCACAGAAGGCACAGCACAAGAACAAGAACAAAGAGAGCCAGCAGTTTGAGTGTGCGTCTCCGGAGGCCAGGTCTCAGATCCCAGCTCAGCCATGAAACCCACTGGGAGACCTTGGGCAAGTCACACTTTCTCAGCCTCAGAAGGGACTCTAAAGGGTGAAGGGCAGGAGCCTTCAGAGTCCCATGGACAAACACCCCAAATCACACTGTCTCAGCCTCAGAGGATGCCAATAGCAAACCCCCTTTGATGAAGCTTACCAAGAAAACTGTGGGATAGGGTCGCCAGATGACCTGAAGGCTCACAACACACACACACACACACACACACACACACACTGAAGTCTGGGAGGAGGAGACGGAAATGGCATCCCCAAGGGCACTGTGCCTTGGGGGGTTAGGGTTTCCAGCGGGAAGGGGGAGATCCCAGCTGCACCAAGGAGCTGGGTCAGCGATGCGCGCCTTCCAACCCCTCCATCCTGTGGCCCCTGCATGCCCTGTGACACAGCTTCACATGATGTGTTCACTAACACAGGTCTAGGAGATTCTAGGAGCTATAGATTTTAAAAAGCAACTTTTCCTAAGCTCTAGTGGAAAGGCTCTAAGACATTCCTGCCCTTGCCCTCTCACTGCCAGTGTAATCATATTGATCAGGGATTTTAAAAGGGGGCTCCTACATGTACATTTGTTTGTACATAAGCAGAGGGTTCCACAAAATCAGGAATGTTTTTTGAGGGTGACTCCAGTGGGGAGTCCTTTATACTTGTGCTTTGGAGCTCTAATATTCTTACAGGTCAAAGGGGCATTCACTACAGAGTATCACTTTCAACTTTGGAGGGCACCTAGAACAGTAATTAATGGTCTGCCTCACTTTCACTCTTCGTGTGTTAATGAAAGACACATATGGAATGCCTGAATAAGACTAGTATTTCACACAGCAGCAGGAAGGGAGGTTCTGCTGCCCTTCTTTTTCCTTGGAAGAGACATTGAAGAAGATAAATGAGGCAGAAGAAGGAGATGTGGCTCTGACTTTCATCTCATCAGTATAGTCCCATAATACTTTTTTAAAACAATGTTTGCAATTCATTCCTTGGAAGGGATGGAAAGGGAGAGAAAAGTATTTTTGGCTATGCACAAAAGTACTCAGTACCTTTGGCTATGGAGACTGTAACAATCCAGCCCACCCTCATAGCACTTTCTTCCTCTTGAAGGAGAACAGGCTTGGTAGTAGTGTTCAATGATGGTTTCAATGTCATTGGGTGGTGAAACCACTCTGGGTTTCCATTTGAATTTTGAAGGGCCTGTCTTTACTTCTGAGCTTCTTTAAAGTTTGGACTAAACTTCAGAGATAATTCACTGTCTGACAGACATCCAATCAGTCATCATCTCCCGTCCATACATGGAAGCACATCCATACATGGAATATAATGGCTTGTATGATTCTATCTTTTGTGCTGAGTTGTATATCTTTGCACTTTAGAATCTTTTCTAGTTCTTTCATAGCCACTCTCCCTATTCTTAGTCTTCTGATTTCCTGACTGCAGTCCCCATTTCTATCAATGTTTGATCCCAGTTATGGGAATTCTTTTACTATTTCAATTTCTTCATTATCTAGGTTGA
Organism: Phrynosoma blainvillii; assembly: GCA_026167975.1. Lineage (NCBI taxonomy): Eukaryota > Metazoa > Chordata > Lepidosauria > Squamata > Phrynosomatidae > Phrynosoma > Phrynosoma blainvillii. The sequence continues at coordinate 254,262,192 of JANUYF010000003.1, forward strand.
ACTTGTGAAGATCCTTGATGGTCATTATTTTTGTTTTCTTTATGTTCAACATTAAGCCTGCCTTAGCACTTTCTTTTTTGATCTTCCTTAGTAGGTGATCCAGGTCTGTGAGGTTTTCTGCTAGTACTATAGTGTCATCAGCATACCTTAGATCAGGGGTAGGCAACCTTTCCCCTTTAAGGGCTGAGGGACTTCAGCTCCCAGAAGCCTCAGCCACGTTGGCCAATAGTCCCATGTTGGCCAATAGCTCCTGGGATTCTGGGAGCTGAAGTCCTTCGGCCCTTAAAGGGGAAAGGTTGCCTACCCCTGCCTTAGATTGTTGATATTCCTTCCTCCTATTTTCACTCCTATAGTTGCTGCTGTCTCTTGTTTCTCCTTTTTCATGGATGGGGATGTATATGGATCACTTCCAATCTGTTGGCCATCATTTTATTTTCCATATCTGTTGACATATGTTGGTTAGCACTAGAGTTGACTCTGTCAGTGTGGATTTCAGCATTTCAATTGTTTTCCTGGTGATTTGTTTTTCGCTATTTCTCTTATTGCAGTTTCCACCTCATTTTTTAGAATTTTGGATTCATCTTCATATGGCTCTTCATTCCATGTGTCCTTCATTTTGTCATTTCTTTTGTATAATTCTTCTGTGTATTGCATCCAACATCTTTGTATTCTTCCCTGGTCTTGAATTATGTTATTTTTATTGTCATAGATCATCCCAGTCCTTGGTTTGAATTTTCCTTTCATTTCCTGGATCTTGTGAAATAGATCTCTTGTTCTTCCCTTTTTGTTGTTGTCTTCTATTTCTCTGCATTGGTCTTTGTAGTAATTTTCTTTATCTTTCTGCACAAGCCATTGTATTTTGTATTTATAATTCTTAGTTTGTTCCTATCTCCCTTTTGTTTGTCTTATCTTCTTTTCTTTATGCTTGTAGTGCTTTTTCTGCCATCCATGGTTTTTTCTCTTTCTTTTTGTTTATTGAAAGTGTCTGTCTGCATATGAAGAGCCATATGAAGATGAACTCCAAATTCTAAAAAGTGATGTGGAAACTGCAATAAGAGAAATAACAAAAAACCAAATCAGCAGAACAGATGATATTCCAATTGAACTGCTGAAATCCACACTGAGAGAGTCAAATCTAGTGCTAACCAACATATATGAAAGGTAGTTATAAAGAGTTAATGCATTTAATTAACCATTCATATGCTAATTCAATTCCATTCACATTGGTGAAAGAACTTAACTATTAAATTCATTTTACACAGAAGAATTATACAAAAGAAATGACAAAATGAAGGACACATGTAATGAAGAGAAGGATTAGTGTCTATTTAATTAATGGTCCATTGTCTGCTAGGAATTAGCATGTAAAATGTACATGTTAATTTACATGCTAATTCCTAGCAGACAATGGGCCATTAATTAAATAGACACTAATCCTCCTCACATATCCTCCCACCCTGAGGCCTTCCCTCAAAGAACAATATGCAGATTTAGATGCTAATCCTCTCAACCAAGGGTCATACATATATACCCCACACACCTCCATGCCACCATTCTCTGAAGATGCCAGCCATAGATGCAGGTGAAATGTCAGGAATATATTCTTCTAGAACACAGCCTCAAGCCTGAAAAATCCACAAAAACCTATGGATTCCGGCTGTGAAAGCCTTTGACTTCACACATAAATCAGATTATTTAAAAATGTGATAAGCTGCTATGAAACTACCCTTGTGTATTCAAGGAGGAAAATACAGTCTTTACATGATGGTATGCTTTGAGGGTATGGGGAGCACAGTTTTCTTACAGAGATGAAACTATCCACTTTGGCTCACCCTAAAAAGAACAGAAGTTACATCAGTCATAAAGACACCAAGAATAACAGGCACTGTGAAATTTAGTAGAGCCCAACTGCTATAAAACCAGACAAGACAAAGCAAAACCTTTTAAATTGTTCATGCTTTTACAGATTCTTGGGGCTACAAAAAAGCAAAACAAAACCCCAAACCAGGGGGAAAAAACAGCAAAAGAAGAAAGAAAAGAAAGGCAAAGGCAATTTGCAACCTGTATTAATAATACTATTATGAATAATATATGGCTGATGTTTTCTTTTCTGTTCACAACGCAGCCCCTTTCCTGCATTTTATAAACCAAGGTCCATTAATGAGGAAGGCAGAGCTCAACTCTTTCAATAAATTATTTCCCTTACAACATCAAACATTTGGACAGCTAAGCCTCAAGGACTCTCACTGCATGTGTGGAAAATGTAGAGTACATGATGTGTGGGGTACTGGGCCTCTTGCAGCACAAAAGGAACCATTTTATGTTACAGGAAACTACCCTGCAGTCTCTGAAATTAATTCCTTGAGAGGGATCAGAAAGAATCAATTGTGCTCAAACTGCCTTCAGTCAAATGACTAATGGTTTTGTTAAAAATCACACTGTCAGGTTAGATGAAGGATAGTGAGCCGGATAAGCTGCACTGAGCTAAATCTTTTGTTCACTCCATTCCTGTGGCTTGAGAGTGCTTTTCAGGAAAAAAATATTCAATGTGCACCTTATGCTACAGTCTATGATCATATCCCTCTCACCTATCTAGCTTGGTGCTGACTGTTCAAAACCCTTTAGCGAAGTGAATATATTATCTTAGCTATTCTTTAAAACTTTCTATATAATTTCATACTATAGCAATATCCTATACAATACTGTATTCACCACCTGCACTGCAGAAATAATGCAGTTTGATACCACTTTAACTATCATTGCTCCATCCTGTGGAATCTTGGGATTTGTAATTTATTGTGGTACCAGAGTTCTCTAACAGAGTTGGCTAAATATTTCACAAAACTACAAATCCCAGAATTCCTTGGCATTGATCCAGGGCACTTAAAGCAGTGTCAAACTGCATTAATTCTACAGTGCACATTAGACCCTTGTTTCATCAAGGAAGAAATGTTTGCAGTTATACTTTGAATCTGAAATGAATAGATTCTTGTCCTCCTGCCCCCAATAGTGTAATTCACATTAGCTAAATTTTCAAAATTCAATCTGAATTTGATTTTCTTTCCATGATACCAAATTTTGTCATCATGTAGTTGTCTCACTTTGAGCTCATTAGCTGAAAAAATTGTTATGGAGAAACATATTATTGTATACAAATATAAATACCGGTAGTATTTTCAGAGTGTTTAATTTAGATTCTTCTTCTCAGCTAACACAGAGATGTTTTTATTTGTGTTTATATATAATAAGTACTGAAATATTATCCAGTGAATAATCAGCATTTTGTGTTTGGTCTTGATTGGTGAATTGATTGAAGACACAAATGAACTGATTATTAAGATTAACACAGTTCCCAGCAGCATCAAAATAAGTATAGCCTCCATGTTATAAGATGTAGTGGTGCCATTCATCTCTGCTTTGATCTGACATTTGTTTAGTACCATGTCCAGTTCTAGATACAATAATTTAAGGAAGCAAAGCAGCTTCATTTATATACCGCTTCATATCATGCTATGGGATGTCTAAGCGGTTTACAACTGTAAGCTGCCCCCCAACAGTTGGGTAATTTAAGGAAGACATTGACCATCTGGAATGTACCCAGAGAAGAGCAATAATGGTGGTGCAGATCAAATAATTTCAGAACAAGTGAAAGGAGCTGGCTCCGTCTAGCTTACTAAAGAGTTAATTACAAAGTGATATGGTTACCATCTTCAAATATTTGAAGGGATGTCATATAGATGATGGAGCAATTTTGATTTCTGTTGATCCAGAGAGCAGAATCCAGGCCACTGGTTACAAATAAAAGAAAGGGGATTAAAACTAACATGGGGTGGGGGGCTGTTATAAATTATTCTTTGTTAGAAATTCTAATCAGGGTCAGAATGACCAACTGTTAGGGATACTAATAGCTGATTACTATTACTATTTAAGTAATGGTATAATTTAAGCGGGGTATAAATAAATTATTATTATTATTATTATTATTATTATTATTATTATAGTAGTAGTATCCTGCTCTTTTCTGAGAACTGGGACTCAGAGTGGCTTCACAATATTAAAAGAACAATACAATTAAAAACATAGAAAAGAGGTGCATAAAAAGGAATTAAATTATTACAGTGTTAAAATAGATAGCTATTAAAATAAAATACATTTTAAAAATATAAAACAATATAAAATACTTTAAAATGAAACAACATCCCAAGCCAATCCCTTACAAACATTCAATTTTAAAGGCCTATCTAAACAAGTAGGTCTTAGCCTGCTAGCGGAAGGCCAACAAGGAGGGAGCCATTCTTATCTCCATGGGAAGGGAGTTCCAGAGTCTAGGGGCAGCCACAAAGAAGGCCCTCTCTCATATCCCCACCAACCATGCTTGTGATGGTGGTGGAATGGAGAGAAGGGCCTCTCCAGAGGACCTCAGAGCCCAAGTCAGTTCATACAGGGAGATATGGTCTGCCAAATAGCATGGACCTGAGCCATATCGGGTTTTATAGGCTGATTACCTGCATCCCTGGTAGATTGGACAAGATGATCTTTGAGGTACCTTTCTTTTGGGGTTTTTCAGAGGGATATATCAACTACAGCACAGATTCCCAGAATTCTTAAGGAAGTGTTAAATGATGTATAGGTTTGTAAAGCAGACAAGCTTTAATGTAGGCTTCATTAATTCATTCAAGTCTCTAATTTTTAGCAAAGTAGAAATGTAGTGAAATATTTAATTTTGGGAGGGTGCTGTTTTGTACAAAATGGTTCTGGATCTGATTAGATTTCATCCATTGCTGTAGACATTATTTGCTGCTAAGGCTCCCAAATAGCAACACACGTATACATCGGTAAGTCATCAACAACAAACCAATGCAGCATGCCTTTGTCCTTTAAAGGGACAAAGGGCCTTTACAGACTGCCAGAAATAATGCAGCTTGAGGCCATTTTAACTGTCCTTGCTCAGTGCTAAGGAATCATGGGAACTGCAGTTTATTGTGGCACCAGGGCTCTCTGACAGAGAAGGCTCAATGTCCCAGGAAAAAAAAACAAACAATTCCCATGATTCCCTGGCACTGAGCCAGGGTAGTTAACATGGCCTCAAGCTGCATTATTTCTGGCAGTCTGTAAAGGCCCATAGAAGAAATTATTAAGGAAAGCTTCACATAGAGATAAACTTAATGTAAATAAACTTTATCACATTCTATCTTCAGCAGATCAAACTATTTGTGTATTCCTGTGTGGCAAGGGGTTGGACTGGATGGCCTTTGTGGTCCCTTCCAAATCTATAATTTTATTATTCTACTTTTAGGTAGAAAGAAAATTATTTGATTCTTGCATTGATTGTGTGTGTGTGTGTGAGAGAGAGAGAGAGAGTGCATGTTTGTGTGTGTGTGCGCTCGCATTCAAGTCTTTTTGCAACACTCCAAGCATTGACTCCTGCCCTCCCTACCTATGAATTAATCCCCATTCTTCTTAGACTCTACCCTGAATCCATGAAGTCTCAGGGGCCCCACTTTTGCCAGATCTTGAAACTGAAGGCCCAGAAGACAGATAGACCTTACAGACATTGTGGTAGAAAGTAAGACTCCACATAGAATCATAGAATCTTAAAAGTTGGAAGGGGTTGCAAGGGCCATGTAGCCCAATACCCTGCCATATGCAACTAGAGCACTTTTTAAAATGTCCACTGATCTGTTTAAAGATCTCCAAAAAAGGAGAATCCACCATTCTTCAAGGCAGTCCATTCCACTGTTGGACAGCTCTTAAAGTGAAAGACAGTCAAAGTTTAAGTGGAGTCGCTTTTCTTGCAATTTGAATCCATTGCTTCATTTTCTAGTCTCCAGGGTAGTAGAAAACAACCTCACACCATCTTCTAGATCAGGGGTAGGCAACCTTTCCCCTTTAAGGGCCGAGGGACTTCAGCTCCCAGAAGCCTCAGCCATGTTGGCCAATAGTCCCATGTTGGCCAATAGCTCCTGGGATTCTGGGAGCTGAAGTCCCTCGGCCCTTAAAGGGGAAAGGTTGCCTACCCCTGTTCTAGATGACATCTCTTCATACATTTAAAGATAGCCATCATGTCATCATTCAGTCTTTTCTTCTCCGAGATAAACATACCCATCTCCCTAAGTTGTTCCTCATAAGGCTGGGTTACCAAACCCTTGATCATGGTTGGTGTTCTTCTCTGGAAACATTTTAGCTTGTCTATATCCTTCTTGAACTTTGGTGCACAGAATTGGATACAGTATTCCAGGTGAAATCTGAACAAAGTAGAATAGAGTGGTAGTATAACTTTGCTTGATCTAGACACCGTACTCCTGTCGATGCAGCCCAGAATTGCATTGGCTTTTTGAGCTACCACATCACTGTTGGGTCATGTTTAGCTTGTGGTCCACTAAGACCCCAGATCCTTTTCACATGTACTGCTTTCAAGGCAGGTTTCTCTCATCATAAATTCTGAATTTCATTTTTGCTGCTATAATATCTTAAAGGTATCCTTTTTGAAATTCATTTTGTTAGTTTTGGCCCAGCTCTACAATCTGTCAAGGTCCTTTTAAATTCCAATTCTGTCATCTAGGATATTCGCTACTGTCTCCCCCATTTGGTGTCATCTTCAGATTTGATCAGTGCACCTTCTATTCCATAACCTAAGTCATTTATAGAAATGTTAAACAACACTGGGCTCAGAAAGAATGCTGAAGAGCCCACTATAGTGTGCCCTTGGTATCCACAGGTGCTTGGGTCCAGGACTCCTGTGGATACCAAAATCTGTGGATGATCAGGTCCCATTATATATACCGTAATGGTTTAGTGAAATGGTGTCCCTTATATAAAATGGCAAAATCAAGATTTATTTTTTGGAATATTTTTGGAATATTTTCAAGCCATGGATATAGAGGATTGACTGTACTTACTTCTCCAGGATGAAAAACAACCATTGGTCAGCACTCTCTGAATTGGGTTCACCAACCAATTATGAATACACCTAAAAGTAGCACTGAATCTTACAATTCACCAGCTTGCCTGTAAAAAAATAATAAGATACATTGTCAAAATCCTTATTAATAACAAGACACATGATATCCACAGCTCTCCCCTTGTCTATCAAGCTTGTGACTCTGGTTTAGAAAGATTTAACATCAGTTTGGCATGACTTGCTTTTGACAAACCCATGCTGGCTGTTAGTAATAACAGCATTTCTTTCTAAGTGTACACAAGCTTCTCTGTTCTAGACCCTTTCCTGGCATCAATATCAAATTGACTGTTCAGTAGTTGCTTGGGCCCCCCTTTTTGTTCTTTTTGAAGAAAGAGACATTTATTCTCCTTCAACTGGCTGTGACATCTCCTGTCCTCCAAAAAATTCTTAAAGATTATTGGCAGTGGCTCTGATATTACATCTGCAAGTTCATTTAGTACTTGCATTCGTCTAGTCCTGGAGACTTGTGTTTATTTTTATTTATTTTATTTTTTATTTATTTTATTTGTATGCCACTTTTCTCCCAGGAGATAACCAAGGTTGCTCACAGATAAAACATTAAAATTCCCAATAAAATTCAAAACAATTAAAATCATCTACAACAATATACAATCACATACTCATTTATTTAGAAGTATTCAGCTTCAGCGAATGTATAATGTAGAGGCACGGCCATGTTCTGTAATTTTATGTGCTCACTGGCCTTCTCGCACAGGATCTGATCATTCAGCTTTAGTATGAAAGAGTGCTAAATAATACATCTTTATTCCCATAAGGCTTTTCCTTGTGATTAGGAATGCTTGACCAATCAGAACTCCTGGTTACAAGGAAGAGCTATGCTCACATGCAGTTGTTCATAAAAATAGTCCCTTCAGAGATAATACTCTGTATGGCTGGCTGATAGAGAGGTCTGGCTATTGGTTAAATCACCATGTTGGCTGTGGAATTCTGGGAGCTGTAGTATTCAAAAGTAACATTTCCAGAATCTGATTGTTCTCCTAATATTATAAAGGACTCTGGATTCTCTTTTGCTTATTTTCTTTACACATTTTTGTTTATATTTTTAACAAGATATATCCTCCTAGTAGCCTGTAGGGGATTTTTTTGGCTGTTGACTTTACTGTTGTTGTTAATGATGCACCAGCAGCAACAATAGCAGTTTTTTAAACATCAAAGGGCTGGAAGACATTTCCTAAAGTGTTATACCTGATTGTTTCATTTCCCCCTTCCACAACTTTCCCATAGCAGAACTTGCCAGCCATGACAGATTGCACTGTGCCTTTTTTGTGATGTGCATAAATGGCAGACAGAGACTAGGTCAAATGCATCAAACTCTCAATTAAAATATTTTAATGTATATAAAGAGCCCTGACACAGATGCATGACTGAGCATGATTTAAAAGCTCCAGGTGCTCAAGGATTTTAAAAGGAAGGAGGTGAGAAAAAGGAATACAACCAGTGACAGTTGGTTATGGTTGAAACAATTGCAGGAGAGTGTGTAGAAAAAAAAGCTCTTTCCAAATCAGAAAGGACTGGATTGGAAAGAACTGGACTTTTCCTGTGCACATGCAGTTGACTTTGTAAGGATATCATGGTGCTGAACTCAGAGAAGGTGTTGTGTATAGAACTTGGGAACACACTTCAGCATTAGCGTATTTGTAATGTCTCTCTAGCCTACTCTGTACAACTGGCCACAAACTATTTATTATTTATTGGCCAACCAAAAGGCACAATGTGCTTGTTGCAAGCTTTTGAAGCTCCATTTATTCTGGTTTGTAACATCTTGCCTGATGAAGAAGCCCATAGAACTTCAAAAGCTTGCAACTAGTATATTGTGCATTTTGGCTGGCCAATAAAGGTATCACTGATGGATTTTTGTTTAAATTTGCTAAATGGCCAACACGTCTACCCCTGAATGTTTTATTTATTATTTAGTATTTTCATGCCGCCATTCAGTCATATTTCGAGAACAGTTTTATATAAATTAATTGAATGTGCCAGCAGTCATTTTTGTGGGCCTTGCAGCTTCCCACTCACAGTTGCTGCTGAATTTAGTGATCAACCACTTGATTCTGTCACTATGACAAGAATTTTAAAACACACATTCTTGGACTAAAACAAGATGACTGGGGAGGTGGGATCCCCAGGAACCCTCTGGGAAGCACAGTTCTTTAAAACAAGAGACATATCCAGTACACAGAGACAGACTCTATTCTAGTTCTAATTAAAATCTGTCAAAAATATAGAAAACAAAACAATGCCCCACAGATTGTTCAATATATATTCCAATCTCCAAGAAAGGGAGTGATCCTCAAAATCTACAACAAAGATTTTTTACAATATATGGAGTCAAAACTGCCAGATGTCCAAGCTGGGTCAAGGAAAGGAAGAGGCACTAGGGATCCTATTGCAAACATATACCAAACCCTTTGATTGTGCAGATCATGAAAAACATTGGATTGCTCTTATAGAAGTGGGTGTGCCACAACATTTGATTGTCCTGATGGATAACCTGTATTCAGGACAGATGCTACCTTCAGCATAGTTTTCCAAATGGTAAAGGGGTGAGGCAAGGTTGCATTTTATCACTCTATCTGTTTAACTTGTACACTGAACATATATGTAAAGCAGGACTATACTCTGAGGAAGGAGGCATGAGAAGTGGAGGAAGGAACATCAACAATTTAAGATGTGCCAATCATACCATTCTACTATCAGAAAACAACAAAAACGTAGAATGATTACATAAGAAAGTCAAGGAAAAAAGGGTTTACAGCTGGGCATTAAGTAAACAAAAGTAATCATCATAGATTATTTACATGACTTTAAAGTGATACCGTGGTTACGCAGCGCATGATGATGCACATCAACGTGCAGCACCAGTGTCACCACCTTCTCAGATGCAGGCAGTAGCTTGTGAGCTGAAGGAGCACCTCTCCTCTTCCAGAAAGAGTAAAGAGACTCTACAGACAGACGTCTCTCAGATGAGACTTTAATCTTGGTTCCTCTATGTACAAGGCTATATACATGATCCACAGCAACAATGACAACCATCCAACCATCCAACAACAACCCACCGCCAATCCACTCTATCAACCAAGACATGTCCTGAGGCACCTCCCTTATATACTCAGGGTTCCATGTGGCCTTCTGGCCCTGCCTCTTTCTCTGTCACTCATCTTGGGTGACTTTGCAGTTTTGCAGCCATTTCAGTGCTTCCTAGCACCTTATGACCATCAGCTGATGTCACTTCCTGTGACACAGCACCTGGTGGAAAGTGCTGTGTCATTATGGCTGCCAGTGACCCTTTCATGTCTGGTCACTTGTGTATCCCACATTGGACATTTTCCTTGGTTGGAGTTATAGCTGTATATAACCTTGTACATAGAGGAACCAAGATTAAAGCCTCTTCTGAGAGACATCTGTCTGTAGAGTCTCTTTACTTTTTCTGGAAGGGGAGAGGTGCTCATTCAGCTCACAAGCTACTGCCTGCATCTGAGAAGGTAGTGACACTGGATCATCACACAATGTGTAAGCCAGGGGTAGGCAACCTTTCCCCTTTAAGGGCCAAGGGACTTCAACTCCCAGAATCCCAGGAGCTATTTGCCAACATGGGACTATTGGCCAACATAGCTGAGGCTTCTGGGAGCTGAAGTCCCTCGGCCCTTAAAGGGGAAAGGTTGCCTACCCCTGGTGTAAGCACACTAACAGGGGTTATGGGCCCAGCCTGCACCAGTGGATCCACCTAGATGACTGTGTGAGTAGCTGTGTGTGTGCAGTTCTCCAGAAGAGTAGTTTTTGCTGTCTGAGTGCTGGAAGGCAGAGAGTTAAGAAGCCAAGCTGCTTGCCATGCTCCTTATCTCCAGCAGATAGTGAGAGCTGGGAAGGCTGCCAACATGGATTTTGTGAAGTTCCCAAGGCTGAATGATCAGAACTACTCCCAGTGGGCTGTGTATGCCGAGGCAATCCTAGTGAGGGATGCTATTGAAGAAGGGCCGTCAGTGAAAAATGCTGAGCTTGATAGAAAAGCCAGAGCAACCATAAATCTTTCCTTGGATTCCTTGGAGGTCTGCACAGGAGGCCTGGTTTGCATTGAAAACGTGCACCAGTCAGACTCTACCCTTTCCAAAATGCTTTGGAGCAAAAGGCTGTATGCCTGTAAAATGCAGAAAGGACAGTCCCCAGAGGAGCATCTGGCCACCATGAAGCATCTGTTCTTGGAGGTAGAATCCAGAGTAATAAACCTCCCAAAAGAACAAAAAGCATATATTCTGCTGGAAAGTTTATCCAGTGACTTTGATCATATACTGTATGGCCTGCAGGGGGTGCCAGAGAGTCAGCTCATAATGGATTTGGTGTTGACACATGTCTTGGAGGAATGCCAGAGATGGCATTTTGAGAATGGCATTCAGAGACAGCAACATGCAGAGCCGAGATCAAACACACCACCAGAGGCAGTTCAAAAGACTGAGAGTGCAGCTGTCTTCAAAGTTAGAAGATGTTTTAATTGCAGTCAGCCAGGTCATCTCAAAATGAACTGCAAGAAGCCACCCGCTGCCAGAAGGAAGGAGCAACACTGGTCTCTTGGGAACAGAAAAGGAGTTGTTTCAGCAGTGAAGGACAGTGACTGTCAAGCCCATCTCACTGTTGCAGCTAGACATCTATGAATGATCAACAGTGGTGCAACTCACCACTTAGTGAACCAGAGGTCCTTGCTGAAGGACAGGAAGCCCTCCTGTGTTGACTCAGTGGGCTTGGCTGATGGGGGTTCAAGCCAAATAAGGGACATTTCCCAGGGTTTGGCAAAGACTTTGAAAATGTGCTGTGTGCTCCCTAGTTACAAAATTGTCTGGTCAGTGTGTCCTCACTGACCACAGATGGGTATGCCCTACACTTTGAGGGGGATGACTGTGTTATCACTAAAGGGGGACAGGTTTGTGCAAAAGCACATAAGCACAATAGGTTGTACTATCTAGACACCCATGCAGAGTGTGCCACTGCACTCGAATTGTGCACACTACCTCCATAGGGTGTTGGGGTACATGGGTTTTACAAGGAGAAACTGAGAAGTGTGTGCCCTGGGTTAAAATTGGATGATTGTAAGAACCACTTGGGATCCTCTGTGTGCAGTAAGATAAAGCTAAGGGCTTTTCCTGTTGCAAAGAGAAGCAAGTGCACCACCCAGAGGCCATTGCAAGTGGTGCACACAGTTTTGGCTGGGCCTTTTGTCAAATCAGTAGGCAATAGTAGATATCTGATGGTGATTGTGGTTAGACACACCAGATACACCTATGCCTACACACTAAAGGAGAAGAATGAGGCTGCTGTCACATTTAAGAACTGGATGGAAATAGTCGAAAGGGAATTTGAGTACAAAGTTGGTACTCTGGTGACAGACCGTGGGGGGGGGGGAGTTCTTATCTGCAAGCTTGGACAATTAGTTAAAGCAGAAGGGCATCTGCCATAATACCACCAACCCAGCCACCCCGCAGGAAGATGGTTTGGCGGAGAGAAAAATTGGGGTGATAAAGCAGATCAAGGACCGTATGCTGCTTGATGCAGGGGCCCCAGAGGGTCTTTAGGGGGAGGCAATCCTGGCTGACTGCCACATCACCAACTGGGTGTGGAACTTTGCAGTCAAGCAAACACCCTACTTCATGCTGTATGGGAGGCCACCCAAACTTAGCTACCTAAGGGTGTTTGGGCAGCATGCCAATGTTTTGGTTCCCCAGGCTTTCAGGAAGAAAGGTGACCCCAAGTGGTGCAGATTGATGTTTGTGGGGTACCAGGGGAACAGTTACAGGTTTTACTTGGGAAGTGGTTGCACCCTGTTGTCCAGGAGCGCAAATTTTGAAAAACACTCCGGGTGGGAAAAGATCCATACAAACCACAAAGTGTTTGTTAGATTGGGACAACAGGGAGGCAGTACTGGAACTGGAAGGGTGGAAACATCAGAGGCCTCACCAGGAAGCCAGCCTAGCACCTCCAGCGAACCCAGAGGTACACAGACCTCACCCATCACTACACAAAAATTTGAGATGCCATCATCCACAGAGTACAGATACAGGGTACAGATGAGTAGTGACAGTGAGGATGAGAGGGGACAAACCAAGATAATCATATACCCAGGAGGACTCAGAGAGTCAGGAGGCCACCTGAGCGTTTTGTGGTACAGAATGCTAGGGTATGTTCAGTAGCAGCTGATGAGCCAGAAAGCTACCAGGAGCTTCTCACATCCTCACAAAAGCCTTCCAGGTAGAGAGACATGAGTGAATGTCAGTGCAGTTGGGCATGGCACCAGGAGGAGAAGCTCAAAGTCCGAGGTCCTGAGAGAATGGAAGATCATCCTGAGGACATGTGCAGAGTGGCGGAAGATCTGGGCCAGAGTGCCAAAGCACTGGAGAAGATAAGTGCCTGGAGTGATGGACAGGTTTCCTGGGAGCATGTCTATATCAACGAAGGTGCTGCTGAGGAAAACAGAATGATGTTCTGGGTCTGGGACGCATTCAGCAGACGGAATACCAGGGCACTGGGCACCGGTGGGAGGACATCGGAAGATTTCAGACCGGTGAGATATATCACAGGGAAGGTCCATAGGTACACACACTCCATGAGAAACAAACCAAGCTTTGTGCACACATTGGACATTTTGGAGGGGATTGTGGAGACAGTGTCTCAAGGAAAATATCCAATGTGGGATGATACACAAGTGACCAGACATGAAAGGGTCACTGGAAGCCATAATGACACAGCACTGTCCACCAGGTGCTGTGTCATAGGAAGTGACATCAGTTGATGGTGACAAGGTGCTGGAAAGCACCGAAATGGCTGCCAGTGACCCTTTCATGTCTGGTCACTTGTGTATCATTCCACATTGCACATTTTCCTTGAGACACTGTCTCCACATAAAGCAGATGAGATTACTTTAAAGCTGGAGAGAGCCAGCATGGCATAGTGGTTTGGGTGTTAGACTATGACTCTGGAGACCAGGGTTTGAATCCTGGATCAGCCATGGAACCCACTTGGGCAAATCACACTCTCTCAGCTTCAGAGAATGGCAACACAAATCCACTCTGAAGAAAGTTGCCAAGAAACCCATGTGATAGGTTTGCCTTAGGGTCACCATAAATTGGAAATGACTTGAAGGCATGGGTGTTTTGTTTGTTTGTTTGTTTTATTTTGGCAAGATTTGTTCAGGGGAGGGTTGATCACCATAAATTGAATTGAAGTTGACTTGATGGCAGTTAACAACAGCAAACTGTGTATGAGAGGTTTTGTTTAGTATTTCACTGGAGTCTACCACCAGAGTGTTTGCAAAGAATCCTAGGTACCCTCGCGAAACTACAAATCCTATGACTCCCTAAGATGGAGCCCTGACACATAGAATAGATACACTCACTCTTGGAGGTTTACTCACCATCAATGTGCAATTTATACTCAAGTATCTGCCTGTAGCTGTGGGCTTCTTGCCATTTTGCTACATTTTCCTTGCAGTTATGGTAGTATTTGCAAAGAAAACTTGGCAGAAGGGCATTAGCCAGGTTCTTGCCAGGTTTCAACAAAATTTGGTGAGGAAAAGCCCACATCCTGGTAATGAAGCTGTAAGGCCCTCTAGGGACAAGCTCAAACAAAAATCCATCAGTGATACCTTTATTGGTCAATCAAAATGCACAATATACTTGTTGCAAGCTTTCAAAGTTCCATGGGCATCTTCATCAGGCAAGATGTTACAAATCAAACAGGAGAAAAACAATTGGAGATGTTAGTCAGATGCCTACATGTTGTTTCAGTCTTTAGTTAAGCTAGTATATGGTGGGGAGGATATCTTTTGCAGGCATGCTCCTCCTCCTCACCATGTGTCTATAAGGAGATTTCCAAAGTCCAGGAAATTTAAAATCCATTTGTATCTCAGGAAATTTAAAATCCATTTGTATCTCAACAGGGACCCCTCTTTTACAGTCCAATATGTCTCCATTCCAGTGAAGCAGGGACATGCTGTCTTCGTGTGGCCTGATAAGTGTGGAGGGCCCAGGAGGAGCCAGAGGCCAGGTGGCCTCTTCTCTCACCTCCATGTGCCAGGAGAGGCTCCTTCTTCCTATCCTCGCTCAGAAGGTTTTCCTAAGGAAGCCCTCTGAGGATGAACAACTTGCAAAACAGTCCTGAAGGATAAATCTTGCTGTTCAGAGCGCCCAAACAGCTGGGAGTTTAAAACATTGAGCAGCAGTTTAGTGATTAATTTGCCTCTTTAAAATGCAGAGCAACACCAGACCATGAAATATGGCTCTGTGACTTCACACGCACAGGCTGCCGCTTCTCACACAGCTTTTTCTTTTTCTTTTGGTGTTAACAATACAGTAATTACCAAAAAAAAAAAAAAAAGCAGTGCAAAGAATTAGTGAGAGGAATGGAAGAGAGAAGATAAATGGAGGGCAAAAAGGGCGGGAAATTCATTCACCCTTAGGAGGCTCCTTCAGCCCATTTGGCTTTGTCGAAAGGGAAACAGTCTTGGGGTTTCCCATATAGACTGTGTGTGCCTCTTTCCTTCAGCTTCACTTGCTTTGCCTCACCAGCTGTCTTGTGAGAATCTTTCTCCTCACCTGACAGAATCGATTCCTTGAGGTGAAGGTGCTGCCACTGATATTGCCACAGGCTGTCTCATGTTGGATGGCTGCCATTTGTATCTCCCCCACACCACACACACACTTTTTCTTTCTCTCTAGGTGCTTTGTTTTTGTTACTAAAGTGCTGCCACTAAAGACTACCCTTTAGTGACAATCCTCTTCCCCATTTCTAAAGTGAATCTCATCAATCTATTTACTCACAATCCTATACTTCCCTCTGTGTGCAAATGTGCCTTCAAGTCGCCTGTTGACTTATGGTGGCCTCATGAATTTAATAACATTTTCTTGGGCAAGGACTACTCAGAAGTGGTTTTGCCAGTTCCTTCCTCTGAAATGTAGCCTACACACCCTAATATTCTCTAGGGAGCCTTAAAATGAGTACTTGCTCGTATACATATCATATTTTTGTATCCACAGAGGATCTATTCCAGACACACACATCCCGTAGATAAGAAAAAACACGGGCCCTTAAATCCCATTATTTTCTATGATGGCATGCACAAGGCCATGGGTGCAGCCATGCATACAACATTACAAACAACGGGGGCTTGCTGTCCACAGAAGCTCAAATCCACAGATGGTAAGAAGAGTGCATTGTATAAATATTATATATAAATAAATGATAGTGTTCCTAGATAGGGCTGCCATTTGTTTTGGAAAACCTGGAAAATCCTTGATTGTAAGCATTAAAAATGTCTCAGCTGGCTGGGCCAGTTGAAGCAGCAAATTCCAGATTTCTCCTTCATCACAGACCAATAGGTTAAAATGTGGCAGTGGCAATGAAACAGGAAACTGTGGAAGAATACTGGCAGTGGTGAGAGACTCATCCTGCCCTGTAGGCTCTGGTTGCTCCTGCACAAGCATAGCATTGCCTTCTTATTCTTTCATCTCCACCCCTTAACAGGCTTAGAATGCAAGAAAGGAAAGGAAAGGAATGGAGGCAAGCAAAGACTGCCTAGTGTTGTGTGGTGATTGTGTCAGTGGTTGGAGCCTGGGCCTAAACAACACTGTGGAATTTTGCTTCCAAATAGCCTCAAGAGAGTAAGGGGACTACCTTTACTCTCTGTGGCTGCTTGGAAGCCTCTCTCTGTTCACACCAGCTAGGGAAGAAAAGAAAAAAAAAGAGAGACCTCTTAGCTTAGTTCTGGTACTGAGGTTGAAACATAATGGTAGAAAAAGTGTAATGATTAATGTGTTGAATTTGCATAACCAGAATACAAATTAATAATATGCATAACTATAATAATTGGCAAAGTATGTAAATTAGATGCCTGGATATGAGAGACTGGAATATGGCAACCCTATTCCTAGAAAGTTATCTTAGGGCCTTTGCAGACGGTGCAAAGCACCGTCTTGGAGGCAAGGAAGGGGAGGGGCAGCCTCACACCGGGCACCCCAACCCCTTCTCGAGGACGTCATTGGAGCGCCCGCCATTCCACACAGCGGGCACTCCGATGACATCTTTTCGGCTCAGCGTCCAGACATGCTGAGCCGGAAGAGACACTGAAGAGGCATGCACTATTTTGGCACTCCTTCCAGGGATGGAAAAGGAGTGGATTGGGGCTGAGGCATGAAGCAGCCTCGTTCCCAATCTGTGGCTTCTCGGGGCGGCCCACGGTCACCCATCTGCAGGGGCCCTTAGTTTCCTATTCCTAGAAAATTGTCCATCAGAAAGCAAATGTGTCTTTGCTGTTATGGGATGAATTTCTTTCTCAAGCTCAGTGTGTAACACAGTCATGCACCTTTCTGAAAATGAATCATAATTCCCTGTTCTGTACATCTATGTGTGTGAATGTGTGTGTTTATATGTCTGTATGTGCTAGAAATGAACATATGTTGCAAGAGTGTTAACAACTTATTTATTTATTTGTGATGCAGTTAGTTAATATCCTATTTGCTTCTGCTGCCAGAGGGATTATGGAAACAAGACACTGTGAGAATGGATCCAGAGCAATAAAAGCCCACACCTTTCCATTGCACTACTGGGTGCAAATTCTTGAAATAAACAAACAAATAAATAAAGTTGTGCAATTTTTTATAGGACTGTTTAAAGACTCTCTTGACTTAGAGACTGGTGCTTCTATGAGATCATATGAGCTTCTATGGTGGGCAGCACTTTTCTTTCTTATTAATTGCCTTCAAATCATCTTTGACCCATGGTGACCCTATGCAACTATACAACACTCCAACAAACTGCTTCACCAACCACCATACACAACAAACCCACATGTTCTCAAGAGGACCACCTATATATGGGAGAGAGTCAGAATCTCTGTTATTGGTTAGTTCTGGTTGGTGAAGCACTTTGTTAGTCTGTATAGCTGTGAGTATTCCAGATGGACGTCTGATACTCTGTGTATCTTTGTAAATATTGCAACAAAAATTAAAGCCCTCATTGAGTGAAGCCTCACTGTGCAGCTATTCATTTCTCAACGGTGAAAGCAGCACCTGCATGTAGGAAGTTTTTCCTGAGCGGCCTGAAGTAAGATTCTTCACAAAAGACCAGCTTCGGGCATTCTTGCCTACCTGCATCTACTCTGCATGTGTGTATGCTAGATTCCTGCTGTCTGCATACTCCAACAGATTGAGCCCAAGTCTGGAAAATCTTGAAGTATTTCGATCTCTTCAGCATCTACTTTAAAAATTAGCCAGATTAGATGGTCTGTGATCATAATTTTTGTTTTCTTGATGTTTAGCTGTAAACTTCCCCTTCCACGTTCTGCCTTGACCTTCTTCAATAATCTTTCCATATCTCTGATATTTTCTGCTATTGTTATGGTGTGATCTGCATATCTTAGACTGTTGATGTTTCTTCCTCCAGTTTTCATGCCTACCTCCTCTGAGTCCAATCCTGCTTTTTGTATGATGTTCTTGACACTTTCCTATATCTTTTGAATAACAAATAGCTTTGCAAATTATTTGAAATGCATTCTCTTCTCTTCTTTGTTGTTGTTGTTATTGTGTACTTTCAAGTTGTTCCCAATTTATGCTGACTCTAAATAACCTATCCTGAGCTTTTCTTGGCTAGATTTATTCAGAGGGGATTTGCCATTGCCATCCTCTAAGGGTGCATCTACACTGTAAAAATAATTCAATTTGACACCACTTTAACTGCCATGGCTCCATCCGACAGAATCCTGGGATTTGTAGTTTTTTGAGGCACTAGCACTCTTTGGCAGAAAAGGCTAAATACCTTATAAAACTACAAATCCCAGGATTCCATAGAATGGAGCTACAGCATTAAAGTGGTGTCAAATTCATTGTTTTTGCAGTGTAGATGCACCCAAAGTCTGAGAATGTGTGGCTTCCCAAAGGTCACCCAATGGGTTTTCATACCTAAGCAGAGATTTGAACCCTAGTTTCCCAGAGCCGTAGTGGAGTGTTCAAACTGCTACACTATGCTTCTCTCCTCCCTAACCCAAATTCTCAACAGCATACATGAAACATAGTCTGCTTGAAGACCAAATGTTGCAATCTGGAGAAAATATTATGTGTGCTGTCAGACCCTGCTTCTGAGAATTCTTGGCTCTATATGCATTCCTCCCTCCCAGCCCAGAGGGGACGTTTTCACACAAAAACGTCCAAAGCCACCTGGAGCCATTCCGGAACGGATCCTTCCGCTCATTCCGGAATGGCTCCGGCGGCGGCAACCTAATTCCTTTTTTAAAAAGGAATTACAACTCCGGCGCTGATGCCAGAGTTAGAGCTAAAAGGGGCGGGGCTTGCTGTGACGTCATGTGAACACGCGCAGCAAGACCCGGACTGATGCCGGCCAGCGCCGGGGATGGTGCTGGATGAGGCGGGGCTTGCTGCGATGTCGTGTGAAAAAATTGTCAATGGAGCCGGAGTGGGGCCGGACGGAGGTAGGATTGCGTCCTCCTAAAGCCCCGTGTGAAAACGCCCAGGGTGTGTCTCTCAGCTTTCAACCAGCATGGAATACCTGCAAGGCTCTCTCTTTTAAAGACATTTTTTCTTCTTACTTACACTCATGGGGGTCAGCTGTAAGGACCCTTCTACCAAAATAGGTTTTCTCTACTGATTAGTGTTTGTTGGGGGGTTTTTGTTTGCAGAACTTAGATGTAACAATAAAGTAAGTTTTATTTTACCTACCTATGTGTCCTGTTTATTTGCTAGAAGCTCAAATCTAAGCTGTTTTACTATATACCGTATTTTTCGGCATATAAGACGCACTTTTTTCTTCCCCAAAACGAGGGTGGGGAAGTTGCTGCGCCTAATGAAGCGAATATAAAAGCTGAGGACAAACTGCTGATGCCTAGGCTAAAAGTAGGCCTCATTTCAACCTCAGCCTTGGTGCTCCAGTGGGCTCCTCCCATCCCAGGAAGAGTCCATTGGAGCAGCCAGGACGGGGGTGGAAAGAGTCCTCTTTTCCTGGCTAGTTGAATGTGCTCCTCCTCTTTCCACCCCCATCCTGGGTGCTTCAATGGACTCTTCCTGGGGTCAGAGGACATCCTCCCATCCCAGGAAGAGTCCATTGGAGCACCCAGGACGGGGGTGGAAAGAGTCCCCCCCTTGAAGAAATCTGCCAGGAAAACCCTCATGGTAGGGTCAAAATGATCCAGAAATTACTCCAAGGCACTGGATTAGTACCCTGGCCAAGTTACACTGTCTCAGCCTCAGAGGGTGGAAATGGCAAACTCCCTCCTCTGAAGAAATCTGCCAGGAAAACCCTCATGGTAGGATCCAAATGATCCAGAAATTACTCCAAGGCACTGGATTAGTACCCTGACCAAGTTACACTGTCTCAGCCTCAGAGGGTGGAAATGGCAAACTCCCTCCTCTGAAGAAATCTGCCAGGAAAAACCTCATGGTAGGATCCAAATGATCCAGAAATTACTCCAAGGCACTGGATTAGTACCCTGGCCAAGTTACACTGTCTCAGCCTCAGAGGGTGGAAATTGCAAACTCCCTCCTCTGAAGAAATCTGCCAAGAAAACCCTCATGGTAGTGTCAAAATGAGCCAGAAATTACTCCAAGGCACTGGATTACTCTGGCCAAATCACACTCTCTCAGCCTCAGAGGATGGAAATGGCAAAAAACCCCTCTTGAAGAAATCTGCCAAGAAAACCCTCATGGTAGGGTCAAAATAAGCCATAAATTACTCCATAAGACAATGGCCTAAAAACTCCAAAGGTACCAGTCCATCTGATCTTGGAAGCTAAGCAGGGTCAGCCCTGGATAGTCCTTGGATGAGAGACCGCCAAAGAATCCCAGGTGCTGCAGGCTGTATTTCAGAGGAAGGAACTGGCAAAACCACTTCTCGAGTCTTCCTTGCCTAAGAAATCCCTAAGAAATTCATGGAGTCACCATAAGGCAACAGGAGACTTGCAAGAAAGTTGGGCAGGGAATTTGTGCAATACCTGGCCCTGCTGCTGGCTTAAACTTACATTTACAACTTAAAATTGTTCTTAAACTGCTGTTAACTTTATACAGTTGATATAAAATATTTTACTACAGTATTTGGTTAAGAATCTTTTTTTTCTAGATTTTCCTCCTTTAAAATTGGGTGCGTCTTATATGCCGGAGCGTCCGGTACATGTGGAGGATATGCTAGCTACTATTGCTGTTGAACTAAGCTTACCATTTTTAACCACAACAATTTTCTAACAGGGTGGGTCACCAGAACTGCAGGGTGGAGAGTTACTATGGCTGTGACTCTAGTGAAATCATGGCAGCCCCTCTGGGCATGATAATTTTTTATTGCTTCCCTTAAGCTTTAATGAGGCAACTGTGCATAATGCAGAGTTCCTGCTTATGGATTCATGCTTTGTATTATATTATTAACACATTTCTCATGGAAGGGAACTTTCCAGCTTGTTTAAAAGAAGCAGTGGTTAGACCACTTCCCTGAATCTTCAGGACTTTTATAGACCAGTATGTAATCTTCTCGGGGGGTTGGGGGGTGGGGGGTGGGGAGGAGGGATGATTGAGAAGACTGTTGCCTTCCAACTACCAGAAGTTTTGGATGACATATATTTCCCTGACTCTTTACAAACCAGCTTTAGAGCAAGATACAGAGTTGAGACTGCTATGATTGCCTTAGTGGATGATCTCCATCTTAACACTGACAATGGGATCATATCCCTGTTGATGTTTTTAGACTGCTCAGCAGTGTTTGATACTGATGACCATGATATTCTTCTGGAATGCCTGTGGGGATGGGAATTGGAGGCACTATGTTGCAGTGGTTCCGGTCTTACCTCTCAGGCAGGTTCAAAATGGTGGTTCTTGGGCATAGTTGCTCATCAAAAAAAGTAGCTGTTACACAGCATACCACAAGGTGCCATTCTGTCCCCATTGATTTTTAACATCTTCATGAAACCACTAGGAGTGATCATCCAGAGGCATGGGGCAGGATGCTATAAATGTGCTGATGGTACCCAAATATATTTCTCCATGCCTTCAAAAACATCCTCAGCTAAGGATAACAAGATAGCTGTCTCCTTTGAAATTGAAACTGAAACTGAATCCAGACAGGACAGTGCTGCTTGCTATTAAGGATCCTAGTCTGGGGTTGGAGGTGTGTCAAACAGTCCTGGATGGAGTTGCTTTCCCCCTCAAAAGCTGTATTTATGGTTTGGGAGTGCTCCTGGATCCTTCTCCAAATGATAGCCCAGACAGATGCAATGGTCAAAAATGTTTTTATCAGCTTCATCTAATATGCCAGCTGCATCTCTTCACAGAACTGGAAGACCTAAAGATGCTACTGCGTGCGCTATATATTGGGCTACCTTTATACAAAGTTTGGAAACTTTGGTTAATTCAAAATATGGCAGCCAGATTGATCTCTAGTACATCTAGGAGTAAGCATATTACACCAATATTAAAATCACTGCACTGGCTGCCAGTTAATTTCTGGGCAAAGTTCAAAGTGCTTGCTATTATCTTGAGAGCCCTATATGGTTTGGGTCCAGGTAACCTACAGGATTGCCTTCTCCCATATAATCCTCCCTATGCACTCAACTCCTTTGAGGGACATTTACTTCAACCGGCTAGAATGGACTGGCAACTGTTACCTGGGGGACATTTACATCAGCTGCTCCTACACTGTGGAATGACCTGCTGTGAGAACTAAACATGCAATCTGAATTTAAAACAGTATTAAAGACCTACTTCTACTGGTAGGCACACCTAGTCAATTTTAGACTATGCATTTTGAATTGGTATATTTTAATCAGGATAATTTTAATATCAGGATAATTTTATTGTGTAATGGTTGTTTTAATCCTGTGTTTATGTGTTTTACGTTATATGTTTAATGGTTAGTTATATATTGTAATTTAATCAATATGGTATCTTACCTCGAGCGTTGAGAGACAAATAAGAAATTATAATTATTATTATTCAGAGGGAGTATACCAGCAAAGGAATGATCTGGCTGTTTCAAATGTGCTGCTCTGTCCACTAGTCAGATAAAAATAGATCAAAATGGAAATAGGAAATAAACAGCAAAAGAGACAAAAAATGTTCTGTACTTAACCCAAATAACCTTTTATACCAGGGGTAGGCAACCTTTTTGAGCCGGTGGCCGGGTTGCTGTCCCTCAGACAATTGGGGGGGCCAAAGCACAATAAATAAATAAATAAATAAATAAATATAAAAAATATATGCATGCACACTGTCTCAGCCCCAGAAAAGCCATGGCAAAACCCCTGTGGAGATTTTGCCAAGAAAACCCCAAGAACAAGTAATAACAACAATAATCAATATCATCATGGCGGGCGGCGGTGGCGGCAGGACTGGCCTGGGGCCGGTCCAAAGGCCTTGGGGGGCCACATCCAGCCCCCAGGCCTTAGGTTGCCTACCCCTGTTTTATACTATGGGGGGTTGCAGATTGCCAGAAATAGTGTGAATTCAGTCCACTTTTAGGGTTAGGGTTAGTGCTAGGGAATCATGGGAACTGTTATTTTTCTGAGACATTGAGCCTTCTCTGTCAGACAACTCTGATGCCACAATAAAATACAGTTCCCATGGTTCCCTAACTCTAACCCTAACCCTAAAAGTGGACTGAATTCACACTATTTCTGGCAGTCTGCAACCCCCCTATGTTTCTTTGAGATTGTGTTCTTTCAAACCCTAGGTGGAATGCAGAATGAATTAAAATGTATCATATGGATTTTCATAGTAGGAATGTGAATATTTGTCCAAGAAGATTTCAGTTATTGAATCACTTCTTCTTGTTGTGTGCCTTCAAGTTGTTTTCCACTTATGGTGACCCTAAGATGAAGCTATCATGGGGTTTTCTTGGCAAGATTAATTCTGAGGGAGTTTGCCATGGCTTTCTTCTGAGGTTGACTTTCCCAAGGTCACCCAGTGGGTCTCCATGGCTGAGCAGGGATTTGAACCGTGGTCCCCAAAGACCTAGGCTAACATCATTATGCCATACTTGAATTTTATTTTTAATTCTGAAAAGCAATATTTGTATCCACTCAGTGTATATTAAATTTATAGGCAATCAAATTACACTTAAGATTTACATTTTCAGTTACAAAATATTTCATAAATCCATTTTAAGGGAAAGATCACAATCTGATTCATATCTTCAAAATTTCAGGATGTAGTGCCTCTTTTTCTCAGAGTGAGTTTTTTGTTTTTGTATATATGCCACAGTGAAAGAGTGCTGCCAAGGTGGTGGATTTTAATCATGAGTTTGGCACATAATGAAGCTTATCTCTTTAAGAAATGAAAATATGGTCTCATTTATATGTGTTGGTTGCAATTAGCATATAAGTTCCATTCTGGGAGTTGGAGGAAGAAAAAAAACGTTGTTTTGTTGTTAACTGCCCTCGAATCAGTTCCAACTCATGGCTACCCTGTGGATGAGACATCTCCAAGAATCCCCATCCAACATTACCTTGCCCAGATCCTGCAAGCCCTTGTCCATAACCCCCCTGATTGAGTCTATCATCTGGTTTGTAGTCTTCCCCTCTTTCTTCTACCCTCTACCTTTCCTAGCATTATTGTTTTTTCTAGTGATCCATGCCTTCTCATTATGTGGCCAAAGTGCGATAGTCTCAACTTGATCATCTTTGCTTCCAGGATGAGCCCTGGTCTGATCTGTTGAAGAACCCATTTGCTTGTCTGCTTGGCTGTCCATGGTATCCTAAATACTCTACTTCAGCACCACATTCCAAATCAGTTGATTTTCTTTCTGTCTGCTTCCTTCACTGTCCAGCTCTTGCATCCGTACATGGTAATTTGGAATACAGTTGCCTAAACAATTCTGACTATAGTGCTCAGTTGTATGTCTTTGCTCTTCAGTGTCTTTTCCAGTTCTTTTATAGATGTCCTTCTCATTCCTAGTTTTCTTATTTCTTGACTGCAGTCTCCATTCTGGTCAATGTTTGATCCTAGATATGGGAATTTTTTGACTATTTCAATTTCCTCATTGTCTAGATTGAATTTGTGTATTTCTTCTGTGAACATTATTTTTGTTTTATTTATGTTCAGCATCAGACCTGCCTTTGCACTTTCATTTTTTACCTTCCTTATTAACTATTCCAATTCCTGAATGTCCTCTGTTATAATGTGGTGTTGTCCGCATAACTTAGGTTATTAATGTTGTTTCCTCCTATCTTAACTCCCCCTTTTTTCTGATTCTAATTCTGCTTTTTTATGATGTTTTCAGCATATAAGTTAAACAAGTAAGGTGCTAGGATGCAGCCTTGCCTGACCCCT
This sequence comes from Phrynosoma blainvillii, assembly GCA_026167975.1. Taxonomy (NCBI): domain Eukaryota; kingdom Metazoa; phylum Chordata; class Lepidosauria; order Squamata; family Phrynosomatidae; genus Phrynosoma; species Phrynosoma blainvillii. The sequence continues at coordinate 254,287,470 of JANUYF010000003.1, forward strand.
TTGCCTACTGGGAACCAATCTGTTTCCCCAAATTCTGTTCTGATGGTGGCCTCCTGTCCTTGGTACAGATTCCTCCTCAGGACTATCAGATGTAGTGGCACCCCCATGTCTTTCAGTACATTCCATAGCTTTTCATGATCTATACAATCAAATGCTTTGCTGATTCTTTTTTGGAATTCTTTGGTGTGCTCCATTAGCCATTGTATGTTTGCAATGTGGTTCCTAGTGCCCCTTCCTTTTCTGAATCCTGCTTGAACCTCTGGAATTTCTCTCGCCATGTATGGTTGGTGTCTATGCTGCAGAATTTTGAGCATTATTTTGCTTGCAGCCACATTATAGGGTTTGATAAAACAGAATTATTGCCCTCAAAACAATCATAAAAATGTCTGAATTTAGCTTGCAATTACTTCTCAATATCATATGAACAAAAAGGTGGAAAGGATCTTTTATAAGCTTGACTGGGCTGCAACCTATTTTGCCAACTTAGGGCTGATGCAGACGGCCACTAAGGGGCGGCTCTATGCTGCCCCTGGGAGTGCCAGATGGGGCCTCAGCAAGTACACGCTGTGGCCCTGATCCAGCTTTTTGCCACTCCCAAAAGAGTGGGCAAATGCCACTCCTTTTTGGGGTGGCAAAAAGCCACCCTTAGAACCGCCGCTGCAGCTCTTTTGCACCCCTTTGGTTCAGCATGTGTGCACACTGCACCAATGGGGCACCCTGATGCCATGCAGTATGCAGTCAGGCATGCAGCATCGGGGCGGAGTCAGGGCAGAATTGGGGCAGCCAGTGTGCAGTCACCCCACCCCTACTCCACCCCCAGGCCGGCCCTTTAGGCTGGTCTCCATCGGCCCTTATTATTATTTATTTTGCTATGTATTTTATATGTAATATAGTCCAAAAATATCACAAGGCTATCTTTAGATGTATATTTTATCAGATTTTATACAATTTCTTTAAAAGAAAAGATTTCTGTCTTTTAAGTGTTCATCTTTGCTAGTGCAATTAGAATGTGTTATGGACATATGCTCAACAATTTTTAGGTGATTAAACTGAAATATCTGAGTTTATCCTACTTTATCCTCATGCATGTGAGGCAGGTATGCTGGATTGTGAGATACTGATTGGCGCAGGATCACCTAATGAATTGCAGGATTGGTTGACCTGAATCTTCATGTTTGCTATCCAAGAATATCTACTAATCCTGTAATTTATTTAAAGTAGGAGTGGACATGATGAAAGCCAGCATGTTGTAGTAGTTTAAGCATTGGACTATGACTTTGTAGCTCAAGGTTCGAATCCCCATTCAGCCATGGAAACCCACTGGGTGACCTTGGGCAAACCACACCCTCTGAGCCTGAGAAGATGACAAAGGCAAACCCCTTCCGAACAAATCTTGCCAAGAAAATTGTGATAGGATCGCCTTTGGATCATCATAAATTGGAAACAACTTAAAGAAACACAACAACAAGGAGTGGCTAACCTGTGGTCCTCCAAATGTCAATGTTTGCAACTCTGAGCAGCCCAATATTGAAGAATGATGGGAATTGCAGTCCAACAACCTCTGCAGAGCAACAGTTTGCTCACTACTGGCTTAAAGGATATTACACAGAACATGTTTTATGTAGCTTGGTGCTGGGGGGAGCATAGTGCTTCTTGCACCTCTTCTCAGTGAATGTGTGTCACAATGCATTCAGATTATCTAGTTTGATGATTGACTAGGGTCAAGTGGAGTAAGAAACTTTACATATCCTGAATACTATATTTTTTCCTCTCTGTTTCAACCTATCATCCCAAACTAGAGTGAATAGCCTAACAAGGTCCTGCCATGGATGCAAATACCCACTTTTGTTCTTTAGGAATAGCCTGCACATCAGGAGATGTGGAGATGAGCAGGCCAGTAATGATCTCTGTGCAAGGTGAAGAAGGCCTTTCCTTGTTTAGTAGTTGCATTGGCCAGGCATGCTGCTAGCTGTGCAGCCTAGCTCCAATCATGGAAAGGGGGAAATGGATCAGTAGAAGACATTTGGGTCTCCCACACTGCATGGGTGGGAAGCAGTGCTATGTGTTTTCCTCTCACCCTATGCAATCTGGAGCCCAACCATCCTCCTTATGCTTCTAGCCTCATCCAAAGACTTTTACATACAAAGGAAATTAAGAAGAAGATGACTTTCAAACTCATTTTGCTATAAAGGTGAATTCCAAGATACTTGGAAGTCTCATAATAACAAAGAAGCTTAGTCTAAACTTAAACTGTTGGATTTCTAACTCAGAACCTCACAGATGAACAAATCCTTGTGTTGGCATTTAAGGCATCATGTACCTTATTGTACTTTTCTTCTTAACCACAAGCAATTCAAGAGATTTTTCTTCTTGACATGGAACAGCAAATGGTGCACCGTATCCACCCAAGTCAAGGTACCCAAATCTAGCCAAGTCATTATAAAGCACATGAAGTAAAAAATTCTGCAGGCTCCTCTCCCCATTCCTGGTAATTAAAACAAAATAAATAAATAACCACAATTAAATAGTTAACAATGTTGCCCAGAATCTCCTACTTGAGGCAGCAACCTTGCCCTGACTGAGGTAGTGCCAGCTCCATCCTCATGATTTTTATTGCAAAGAAAGAAAGAAAAAGAAGGAAGAAATGAGGAGAACTTATGCCCTGGTTACAAACAGAAGACAATGACATATCCCTGGTAAAATTCAGTGAATGAGGTACAGTGGTTGCAGAATAAAAACTTTTTCTGGAAGCAACCCTGCATGAACATATTATGAATTCTGAAATAATGAATTTGCCGATCACTAGTTTAGAATATTTTTTGTATGTTGAATGTGTTTTTAAAAGAAAGCAATTCTTGCTTCATTGTAGAAGGGAAGTGAGAAGCATGTGCCATTTTTCATAGTTGGGGGTGGGGGGGGGACCCTTTTTCTCCTGACCATGGAAATGCCCTTCAGGTAAGAGAAATGCTTCCAGTTCATTACATTATCTCTCTTTTTGTAAGGTTATTAAGTATGTAAAACAGTTCTGGTCCATTTAGCACCATCAGATGTATTCATTCCTGGGAACAGGCTGTCCCAGAAGATGATCACTGACAGGCAAACAATATTTCATTGTATTTTCAGGAGCACCATAGATATGCCATGGCATGTAATGATTTTTAAATGGTGCATGTTTATGTTACATGAAGGGTACTTTGGAAGAAGACTAGCCTGGACAAAACTGGACAGTTGCAGATTCATTCAAAATGGGTATCAGGTTAAGGTGTTGGTCACAGCACTACTTGTTTACTACTTGAGGGAGACATCTGTGCTTTGTTTATTTTAACTTGCAGCACATTCAGTCTCTCTGAAATGTTGACTGTGCTGCCTAATGAGGAGCCCAATTTACATATTCTCAATTTAATCTAAAGTAGGTGCTAATTGATTACTGCTGAATCTCAGGCATACTCTGATTATCCATTCAAGATGTTCAGGGAAGAGGTGCCTGTGAGAAGGAGCTTTCCATTTGTGGAATGGACAATTAACCCTTTTTCCATAATATTAATTAATTAATTAATTAATTAATTCCTCATATGTAGGGATTCTAGTATCTAGGCTTGGAATGCTTGCATATACTTCACTGTAATTTTATGGCTAGGGGAACCACCCATAAAGCTTTTACCATTTGAAATTATATTACCAAAGCACCTTTCCTTCATCCAGTTACATAATGTTAGGCATATACTTTTCAAGAATCCTTACTATATGAGATCCCTCCAATTTATTTGTACATGTATCTTACAGGGTATGGTCTTTTCAAAAGGTCATGACACCACACATCTGATCTCTTTTTAGTCAAATCCAGCAGGACAGGCTCATACTATGAGATATAATCTGAAAGTGCATTTTTACATCAGCATAGCTATGAATGTTCATAGAATGCCTGTGAACATACAACTGGACTGGAGGACTGAAAGTCTACCTAATTGTAACAATGAAAGTGCAATATATACTAAGGTTAAATGCTCAGAGGAAATAGCCTTCTATTTGTCACTTAACAAGATTCTGTGTGGTCTTCCATTAGAATAGAAGAATGGTGCATACATGGTCCTGAACAGAGAGTATGAATAATGTGTATGAGTTAGTTCAAAGGTGAAATTGCCCAAAGACTTTTGTTGTAGTTGTGTACTTTCAAGTTGTTTCCAACCTATGGTAACTTTAAGGCAAAACTATCATGGGGTTTGTGAAGTCGTAGGCTTTCATGGTCGGCATCCATAGTTTTTTGTGGGTTTTTCGGGCTGTGCAGCAATGTTCTAGAAGAGTTTCTTTCTGACATTTCGCCAGCATCTGTGGCTGGCATCTTCAGAGAAATGGTTCTCTGAAGATGCCAGCTGTTAAAATAATGTTGTAGGAGTGTTGAAAACAGTCCTTTAAAACCAAACATCCAAACCTGGAACTTTTAGCAAAGCTTCTTTATTGTAAAAGAACAAAAGCAAAAAACAAATAATAATAATAATAACATTTCTACTTTAGCCAAAGCTGGCTAAGCAGGAATAAAATCTATCTGCTACATGATTCAAGATGTGTTAGTAGCATTACCAAAAGAATGGTTTTATTAGTTCATTATAGTTCAAGAGCCAAAAAGCAAGTGAGTAGCTTTCTGATTCTCAGCCCTCAGTCCCACAAGACTCCACCTTTCTGGGTGTAACCTTTACAAGCTGATTGGGTGATATTACGTGACGTGTACTAGTCCAACCCTTAATTACAATAACAAATCATGTGACTACATTTCCCATAACAAAAATGTGTTTACATAAACCATAATATAAACAAACTTTCTTTCCCATAGAATGGAGTCCTGTTAGCCTCCTGTTTTGGCTAAATCACACCTGGGACTGATAAACTGTGAATCTAGCTCTCAGAAAAACAACTTTTCACAGCATGGAAAAATACAGACACACATCTTTTACATTTCAACATTTTAACATTGACTCTATATCCCATTTAAACCTAACAATCCCCTCTTGAAATGTAAGATGTGTGTATGTTGTAAACTAAACTAACCCTGTTATAAAACTAACTTAGCTCAATGGCTAGGCCTAAACTTAAGACATGTCAAGTAGACGTGACATCTGTTTGTGTCTATCAATGGTCAATGTCTTTGTCAAGATGTCTGTTTGATTATGAATTGACTCAATGTATTGCAGACTCACAATTTCCTTTTGTACCATTTTTCTGACATTCTGATATCTCACAACAATGTACTTTGTTTTGTATTTCATGTTCTCAGCTTCAGCCATAGCAATGTATGTCTCAGAATCTTCATTTATCATCACTGGATCAGCACATTTTTTATTCAGATCTTTCAACAACTGTCTAATCCATTCAATCTCATTAACTAACTCAGATAAGGCCCCGAATTCTGCTTTTTTTGTATTTTGTGTTACATATCTCTGTTTTCTATTTCTCCAAACAATTGTATTTTTTCTAAACTTAATCAACAATCCTGTCACTGACTTTCTATCCTGTAGCTCAGAAGCAAACGAACTGTCAACAAAACATTCAAGACCAGCTCGACTGTTTTGTAACTTTAATTTCCTGTCTATGCTATCCTTTAAATATCTCAACAAATGTTTCACTGCTGTCCAATCTTCCACTGTAGGACAATTTGTCTTTCTTTTAAGCATGTCCACGGCAAAACAAATGTCAGGCCTCGTGTTATTAGCAATAAACATCAAACTTTCCACAAAGCTCCTATATATTTTTGAATTTTCAAACTCTTTAGTCTCTTCACTATTTATATAACCAACAGACACTGGACTTTTCACTGTTTTTGTATCCTGTAATCCACACTTTTCAATCAAACTTTGAATTTTTCTCTGTTGATTCAACAAACAACTCCCATCTTTATACCATTTAACATCTATTCTTAGATAAGACCTCAAAACTCCAAGATCTTTGACACTAAATTTTTGTGACAATTTTTTCTTAACTGTCTGAATTTTTTGTTTTGAATTTGCTGCTATACACAAGTCATCTACATAAATCACCAAGACCACATCTCTTTTTGTGTAAACACATGTATCAGCTACACTGCGTCTGTAACCTAGCTTTACCAACTCTTCATGAATGTAAAGATTCCAGCTTCTGGCACTCTGTTTTAAACCATACAATGCTTTCTTTAATTTGTATACCTTGTTATCACCATTCTGTTGAAAACCCAAAGGTTGTTCTATGAAAACAGTTTTATCAAGACTTGCATTCAAGTATGCAGTTTCAAAATCAAAATGATGTACTAACTGGCCCCTCCTTGCAGCCAAAGCCAACACTAATCTCAAACTCTCAGGCTTTGCTGTTGGAGAAAAAGTTTTGTCATAATTCTCAAACCTCTGTTGTGCAAATCCTTTAGCTATCAATCTGGCCTTGTATCTCTGACTACCATCCGGCATCAGCTTTTTTTTGTAAACCCATTTATAACCTATCACCTTGTGATTTGTAGGCCTGTCAACAATTTCAAACACCTTTTTGTCTACCAAAGACTTGAATTCCTGTTCCATTGTAGACTCCCATTTCTGTTTTTTTTCATCACAACACTCCTGTACTTCCTTGTAACTTTCAGGCTCTTTTATCATAACAACACAAGCCTTAGCTTCCTGCACTTTAAAACGATCTGGAGGTTTCCTAACTCTAGTAGTCCTCCTCAAAACTATGGTCCTTGTTTTTCCTTCATCATCCTCAGTGTCTGTACTTGAAGCTTTTCTGTCTGTGTGTCTCTTTGTTTCTGTCATTCTAGGTGCAGGTGGACGTGTGTGTGACAACTTGTCTGATGTGCTAGCCTCACCATCTGAAGAATCTGTTTCTTGTTTCACTGTCTCTCCATTTTTGGCAGGTGGTGGTGTCTGTGTTTCTAACTGACCTAGTCTGAAAAACACCTCTTTGTTTGAATGAATGTTTTCCCACCCAGAATGTTTCTCAAAGTTTGCGCTCCTGGAAAAAAGAATCTGATTTCCACCCAGGTAAAACCTGTAACTGTTTCCTGTGTAACCCACAAACATCAAACGTCTCCATTTGGGCTGACCTTTCTTTCTGAAAGCTGCAGGTATGTATACATTTGCATACTGCCCAAACACTCTAAGATATTTTAAATTGGGTGGTCTCTTGAAAAGCATGTGGTAAGGAGTATTCTGCACAGCTGAATTCCAAGTGCGGTTTGTCAGGTAATTAGCTGTGAGAATAGCCTCCCCCCAAAGATGTTCTGGAGCATTGGCATCAAGCATCATACAATCTTTTATTTGTCTCAGAATGGCTATTTTTCGTTCGGCCAGACCATCTTCAGCCGCACAAGATGGGTTAGTAGTAAAATGTCTAATTCCCATTTTTCTTAGCCAATTAGTCAAATGAGTAGCCAAGAATTCTCCTCTTCTATCTGTGACCAAAGTTCCCACTTTGTAGTTAAACTGTCTCTCTATCATGTTCACCCATTCTTTGAACTTCTCCCCTGCTTCACCCTTTTCTTTCAAAAGAATCACATAAGAAAACCTTGTGAAGCGATCCACAATCACCATGAAGTATTTATACCCTCCCTGAGAGGGGGGGTCAATTGGCCCAGCAAGATCACAGTGTAGAAATTGAAATGGCCTCTGGGCTCTAAGTTTTGTTCTTTTTGCCACAGGATAAGCCTTCAGCTTAATCCTGCTGTAAACTGAACACTCCAAGTGGTTTGAGCATGGTGACATTTTAAACTCAGGACAAACCTGCTTTAATTTTAAAAGATTTGGAAAACCAGCATGACCCATCACTCTGTGAAAATAATGAATGCAATTTTCATGTAAAGGCTTATTTTGTGCGACTGCACAGCTTTCTCTGTCTATCATGTGGTACAGCTTGTCTTTCTTAATGGCTTTAGCACAAAATTCACCATCTTTAAAGATTAAACATTCATCCCCCTCAAAATTCACTTTGTACCCATCTGAGGTCAAAGCTGACACACTAACTAAACAATTTTGCAATGTAGGTACATATAAGACATCATCAAAATTGGTACCAAAACTTGGAATGCAAACAGTTCTCATTTCTTCAATTTTTGGCCCTTGTCCATCTGCCAAAGCAACAGAAAAAACATTAGCTGGTTTTCTATTCTGGAACAGTTCAATTTTGTTTGCCATGTGGGTGGAAGCTCCACTGTCTAAAAGCCATACTGTGTGTGGCTGAATTTGGGGCACACCATCTCGGCTTTGAATTGTGGCAACAAATCCCTGGTTAGCACTGTGTTTCTTTTGTCCACCAGGGGGACGTGGCTGCTGCTGTTGCTGTGACTGCTGCTGTTGTTGGTGCTGTCCCCTTCTGGTATCTGCAATTAATTTTCTGCAGTCTTTTCTTAAATGTCCAAATTTTTTACAATAGAAGCACATTTTTCCCTTTGAAATTGCAGCTTTTTCAGTTTGCATCTCTTTCGGAGTTCCCTCTGGGACATTGTGAGGCTTTGTAGTTGCAGACCCCTGCTTTCGTTGTTCTGCCTCAAACCTCCTCCTTTCAGCTTCTTGTAAAATTCTCTCACAGACCAATTCCATAGTTAATTGAGCAGCAGGCAATGTTTGCAATCCTAACAGTATATTATCATATGATTCATTGAGGGAACCCAGGAGAATGTAAATTCTGAGGGTTTCATCTAGGGCAATGTCCCTTGTTTGAACCTGGGCAAACAAATCTCTCATTTTATGAACATGAGTCTCTGCAGAATCTTTGTCTCCCATTTTATATGAAAACAATCGCTTTGTCCAAATCATCTTTGCTAGATCAGAAGAGGACTGATGAATTCTAGCCAAAGTGTCTCATATTTTTTTTGCTGAAGTAAAATCTTTTACAAGATTTAATTGTCTCTCAGATAAGAGGAGTAGGAGGGTGGCTACAGCTCGAGAATTTCGGTCTTGGTCAGCTGCAGATGGAGCAGCCCCCAACCCAGCCTGCACAGATTGCTACAAACCCTCCCTTATCAAAAGAGATCTCGCATAAACATTCCAAGATGCATAATTTTCCGTGTTTAGCTTTGGAAACCGGGCTTGTTCTATCATTAATTAATTTTAAAATAGTCCAGCACAAGTCTTAAAATTGACGGCCCCTCCCGGGTGCCTTCCTCCAGGACTCTGCCTCTTTAAACTGCAGCTTTTCACAGCCTCCGGCTAATTTGCTGCTTTACAGCTTTGAGACAGCTTTGAAACAGTCCATTTAAACTAATTGTCTTGAGATAAGGGAGGTTTTCTACTTACAGTCCTCTGTGGAGCTTATGCCATAAATCAGACGTGAAAAATCCAGGCTCCTGCCTCCGCGGCTCCCGGCTGTAGAGCTGCTGCCATAAATCAAGCCTGGAATTCCAGCCCGTCTGTTTGCTGCCTCCTCCTAGCCTTCCGCGGGTCCCCGCTGGCCAGGACAGGAAAAAAAGTTGCTTTTTAAACTCCAGGTTTTGCAGCAGAGGTGTCGTGGATCAGAACCATCCCTCTGGTACCACATGTTAAAATAATGTTGTAGGAGTGTTGAAAACAGTCCTTTAAAACCAAACATCCAAACCTGGAACTTTCAGCAAAGCTTCTTTATTGTAAAAGAACAAAAGCAAAAAACAAATAATAATAATAATAACATTTCTACTTTAGCCAAAGCTGGCTAAACAAAAATAAAATCTATCTGCTACATGATTCAAGATGTGTTAATAACATTACCAAAAGAATGGTTTTATTAGTTCATTATAGTTCAAGAGCCAAAAAACAAATAAATAGCTTTCTGATTCTCAGCCCTCAGTCCCACAAGACTCCACCTTTCTGGATATAACCTTTACAAGCTGATTAGATGATATTACGTGACATATACTAGTCCAACCCTTAATTACAATAACAAATCATGTGACTACATTTCCCATAACAAAAATGTGTTTACATAAACCATAATATAAACAAACTTTCTTTCCCATAAAATAGAGTCCTGTTAGCCTCCTGTTTTGGCTAAATCACACCTGGGACTGATAAACTATAAATCTAGCTCTCAAAAAAACAACTTTTCACAACATAAAAAAATACAGACACACATCTTTTACATTTCAACATTTTAACATTGACTCTATATCCCATTTAAACCTAACACAGATGCTGGTGAATGTCAGAAAGAAACTCTTCTAGAACATGGCCACACAGCCTGAAAAACCCACAAAAAACTATCATGGGATTTTCTTGGCAAGATTTGTTCAGATTTGCCTTTGCCTCCCTGTGAGGCTGAGAGAGTGTGACTTGCTCAAGGTCACCCAGTGGGTTTCCAGTGTTTATTCAAACTCTGGTCTCCAGAGTCATAATCCAACACTCAAACCACTATGCCATGCAGTCTTTCTGCTAGCAAGTACATTATGACATACATTTGTTAGCATTTGGAAATTTCAGCTTAGCACTGATGATACTAGCTTTTGTGAACAACCACCCAATACTTCAGATAGTCACTGAAAGATTGTGCCATTACCAGTATTCTATATCAGGCCAGTATTCTATATTAGCTACTAAGTAAATAACCTCTCCTAACCCAACTCCTCCCAAACTTGATGAAAATGTCATTCACCTGTGCTCTGGTTGTTGGCAGAATGGACCAACTTCTACCCAGGCAGCTGATGCCCAGTAAAAAAAAAAGGGGGGGTGGAGTTATGATCAATTGTGGCAATAATGTCACAACTGTGACTAAGTAGCCATCATGAATACAGAACAGTTATGGGTGAATAAATCTTGGTAACTATTAACTATGTAACTGATATAGAATACTGGTCTCAGTCTTTTTAAATTGATACAGTACTCTTGTTTTACTTTTTTTTTCCCCTTCCTGGTTTTTGGTAAATGCTTCCTTTTTCAATGACTACGGCAATCTCTTCAATATACTGAATGTGCATTTCTTGTGAAGTGGTTTGAGAACTGGAATATGACTCTGGAAACCAGGGTTCAATTCCTGCTCAGCCATGAAACCCACTGGGGGACCTTGGGCGTGTCATATGCTCTCAACCTCAGGGTTAGGCAATGGCAAAACCTCCTCTGAATAAATCTTACCAAGAAAACCCTTAGTGTCCCCATAAGTTGGAAATGACTTGAAGGCACACACAAAGAACATTAAATATTAAAACTATTCCCTGGTGTGACTGCAATATAGACATTGCTGCCGTGGATCTCATGGTATATGGAGATATCTTGTAGCATCTTTGAGACTAACTGGAAGAAGGAAATTGTTAGCATGAGCTTTTGTAGACTTCAATCTACTTCTTCAGATGCATCTAAGGAAGTAGTCTGAAGTCTATGAAAGCTCATGCTGCCAATTTCTTTCTTTCAGTTAGTCTCAAAGGTGCTACAAGATCTCTCCATGTACTGATTCTACAGACCAACACGGTTACATCTTTGAATTGGATACACAGTCCATCATAAAGGCCAACAGTGTGGATGTTTTAGGGAGCAACTATATGATGTCCTGCTGCCTGCTAACATTGATGGTACTAATTTGCACATTAAGCAGCAGAAGTGGAATGCCTTTTGAGGGTTATGGATGTCAATGAGATCATTCAAACTTGTGCCTAAGTCTGCATTATCAAGGCACAACATCTTGAAAGTCTGCATATCAGATCTGAGTGTGGAGATCCATCTGATCTTATTTGGAGTAGCCACTGCTGACTAGGATAGAAGAAGTATTGGGGAGAAAATGCTATGAATCAGGTCTTTAAAAATAGATTTTAAAAAAAAAGGTTTATGTACACTTCACTGAAAATGGTTGAACCATTTTAAGGTGAAAACCAAACATTTCAGATATTTTGTGCCAAGTATACATGAAGTGCATGTATGGCTGCAATTCAAGACTCAGGTGCTGCATGATGGGATGAGTTCCTGTCACTAATCCCAGTTTCTGCCAACCTAGCAGTTCAAAAGCATGGAAATGCAAGTAGAAAAATAGGCACCACTTCGGTGGGAAGGTAAACAACATTCTGTGCAATCATGTTGGCCACACAATCACACAGTAGTCTCTGACAATGCTGGCACTTTGGCTTAGTAACAGAGATGAGCACTGCCACCTACAGTTGGACACGACTTGACAACTTTGTCAATGGGGAATGCCTTTACTTTTACCTTTATACATGACCAGGGTGTGCAGTGAAGAAATGAATATAGAGTGATGTATGAAGGTGGTATGACAAGCATGGGAAAGTTAACTTTTTGAACTACAACTCCCAGAGTCCCCCAGCCAGCATGACAACTAGCCAAGTTAACTTTGGAATTCCCCAGAATGGTGGCCCCCAAAGGTAACTTTTCCAACCTCTACTGGTATATATGTGTGAATGGATAGTGGCAGATCAGGATATTGCTTGTACCAGAAAGCATCTAGCTGTGAGTCTGAAATAAATATTGAAAGCTGGTTATAATAGCTGTCATGCTGTGTAGATTATAAAGCTGATTTACTGCTCAGGAGCTGTACATATGCCTCTCCAGTTTATGCTGGGGTTTAACAGAGAAGCCACCGTGAAGGCTTTCCACCCACCTTCTCCCCCTCCTTCGTATCATGCTCAACTCAAAGGGAGTTCTTTCCTCAATAAAGTGGCTTTGGGTTTAAGTCCCCTTAGTGTGAGAGGCTTTTCTCTGCATTTGTATGCCCCGTGTGGTTTATGCCAGCATTGTGGCACTGCAGCTTTCCCAATTCATCATTCGCTGCATGAGCTGTCTGTGTTCAGGCGGTTGCAGAGGGGATAGGGAGGATGACACAGCAAGTTCAGTTCAACTGGCACTGTGGAAAAGCATTTGATTTTTCCTTTGGAGGAGCTAATATGTGTAAATCCTCACTAAATTGCTCAGCTTCTTGTTACATGTTGAGTCTTTGATACCCCTAGGAAGTGAGACAGAGATGTGGTCTTCAAGTACAGTTCCCTCGAGGTAGCGTATTTGCTTTCAAAATTACAGATACAAAATAAGTAGGCAAGGAAATTTTTATCTATTGAGTGCTGTTGCTTAAATGAGTATGTATAAAATAACAAGCATGCTCAATGCTCACCAAGCAAAGAACATTAACCACTTACACTGATCTATCTTATAACTGAAGAATTCATCACCTGACTGATGGAGAGTATCTGTAGCCTGTAGCCTGAAATTTTGAGTGGCCAGCATAGCATAGTGAAATGAAAAGCCTACTGTGATATAACATCCAGTACATCCCTTTTCTGGGAAAGAGGGTCCAGAGGGATGTTCAGGGTGGCCATGCCCCCAACTGGTATTTATGGGCATATGGAAATTGCTCTGTAATAGCAAACTTGCATGCTCTTTCCCATGTTGCTCTGGATGGTCACCCAATGCATACCCTCAACATTTCACAGAGGAAAGCTAGGGCATGTGTGCCCAAGCAACATCAGAATTTGGTCAAGACTACAAAGTTCTTAATAAGGAAAAACACACAAGCCTGAAGAGACTGCAATAGTTTGTTTTTGCCTGAATCTACAGAGAAAGGCAAGATTTCACCCTTCCTATTTTCTCCCACTAGTTAGGTTGACTGAGTGCAAAATATTTTCACATTATTATTATTATTATTATTATTATTATTATTATTATCCTGCCTCTCTGTGTAACACAACCAGAGCAGCTTACAAACTAAAACATACTCCCAACAGCCCCCTCCCAAATACAATTAAACAGTCATAGTTTAAAACATACTTTAAAATAACAAATAAACAACAAGTAACAAATAAATAACTGTGACAGAAGTCAGGGTTGTAACAGGCACAACTTTTTTGGTGGCCAGTTGTCTACTCAGAAAAGGCTTGCCGGAAGAGATCCGTCTTAACAGCTTTTTTAAATGTAGCTTAATGTGATCAGTGGAGTGATCTTAAGATTGGTGTTATATGGTCCCTTCTAGTTTTACCTGAGACCAGCCTGGCTGTCGTGTTCTGTACCAATTGAAGCTTCCAAACTAGGCACAAGGGTAGCCCCATAAAGAGTGCATTACAGAAATCGAGATGAGAGGTTACCAGCTCATGTACCACAGTTTCAAGGTCCTTAACTTCCAGGAAATGGTGCAGCTGGTATATCAGCCAAAGCTGATAACAGGCACTCCTGACCATTGCATTCACCTGATTTATCATTTGAAGCGACGAATCTAGGAGCTCCCCCAGACTATGAACACAGTCCTTTGAGGAGAGTGTAACCCCATCTAGGATTGTATCCCAATACCTGGGTTCGGGGCCACTACCATTAGTACCTCCGTTTTGTTTGGATTCAGTTTCAATCTGTTTATCCTCATCCAGTCCATTACTGCTTTAAGATATTCATTGTGAGGGGAGATGCCATCTGAAGTCAAAGCTGTAGACCAAAACATGGGAAAGTATATCTGGGTGTCATCAGTGTACTGATAACATCCCACCCCATGTTGAACTCAGTTTGCAGCAACTGCAGTAAGGACAGGAAGTAGGAGATAGTGAGGAAATGGGACATTTTAAAAGCAGCTGAAAAGTGGGGTAATAGAGGAGTAATTTTGACTGTCCCTGTCAAATTGGAAGAGGTGGAGATTATCATCATCATCATCACACCTTTTTCACAAAACTGGGACTCAGAGTGGCTTCTGAACAGAGTTTGCCAATGCAATCATGGTAGCATTGGTTATTCAGTTATTTGAACAGTGCTGAGCATTTCCCAGTGAGTACATCTAAAGGAACTCTTTATTTTATATTATAAGTCCACTGGTTCTGTAGAGTTTACACACAGGAATCTTAGTGTGCTTCTAGATGGGACAATGTATGAGGGTTGGTGGTATTTGTTGCTGCTGTTGTTAATCTGGCTTAGGGTGACCCTGTTTTAGGGTTTTCTTGGCAAGATTTGTTCAGAGAGTGTTTGTCATTTCCTCTCTGTAAGGTTAAGAGACTGACTTGAACAAATAGAGATTTGAACTCTGGTCTCCCAAAATCTTAGTTCACGTTTTCACACCAAACTGGCTCTTTTTGTATTGTATGCCCCACTTTCTTACTTTTTTTAAGATCCAAATTATTATTTTTTTGCTAATCATGCAGTATCTCATGCTATTTCTCCTCCTTTTCTACAGCACTTCAAAATATTTAGTTTCTACCCCCCAAAAGGTTAGAAACATGAATGTGACTGACATATGAATTATGACCATCAAAGTAGGCAGAATGGAGTTTCCCCAACAGCCAATCAGAGTCAGGCTGGCTGCAAAGGTGGGAGCTTCCTGAGGAGTGACTATGAAAGGAGAGAAGTAAGTGGAAAAGAGTTAGATGAGTGTGTCACTTGACAGTTTTAAGAGCCAGTTTATGGTGGCTCATACCTGCCTTGTTCTGAGGGAATGTTAATTGTGATTTGAGCCAGACTTTCACAGGATTCATAGTCCTGATGAAGGGGGATTATAAGGATTTGTGTTAAGAGAATTAGAACACAGATTAGAGTTGAAACAAAGTCAGCGAAGGAGCTGAAAAAGGAAATAGTTTGTAACAAGTGAAGAGCTGTACATAATGTAACCACACAATTTGAGAACCAACTGTAAAAGTTTACAAACTTAAGATCTGACTGTAAATAAAGTTTATATTCCTTCTTGTATACAGAAGAGCAGTTTGAATTAATTTATAATCAAAAACATCATAAGCACGCTACCAAAATAATAAAACACATAAAATAAGGATACTGGGAGCCCATCCTTGAGTCACTTATTGAGTAATTAGGGAAACAATTGGGGCCAGTAGCAAAACCAAGGGTTAAAGAGATGTTTCTGAGTTAAATGAAAAATCTCATCCCATAGAAAGGAAAGAAGAACCCTGTGGTCATCGCGACAAAGTGTATCCAGTTTCTGTCAAACACCCTTACTATTTTCAGGATGTTCCATATTCTTCCCTATTTCCATTCTGTGTGCCTCTTACACACCATGCTTTTTCATAATGTTTTTAATTTTTAAAAAATCTCTAGCATCTAAGCAATAAAGCAGTACCTTTCTGTGCTTGGAAAGATTAACTCCCTCTCATACCCTGCCTTTCTTTTCTTTCCAAACTCAAAACATTTTTATTCAGACAGGTCTTTGGCATCTGAGCTACTATACTTGAAGGGAGCTGCTGTCCTTTGTACTGATGTATTTTCAACCTGTTTTAATTGCAGTCATTTCTATTTGGATTTTGTTGTTAACTAGTTTCAGTGCCCATTGTGGCAGAAAGACACAATGCAAATGTAATGAGAGAGAGAGAGAGAGATTCCATAACTGCATGAATTCCATACAACACACAGGAACAGAAAGTTTTCATATTATAATCTTGTTAATCATCACTCTATGGATGTTATCACACGGGGTCTAAAGCAGTCCCATCCCCGTTTCATCCCCGTCCCATTGCGCTTCCTTTTCCCCTGTGTTCACACGACGTCGCAGAGAAACCCCGTCCATCCCCGTCGCATCCCTGTCCCATTGCGCTTCCTTTCCCCGTGTCTTCACACGACGTCGCACCCATCCCCGTTGCATCCCCGTCCCATTGCGGCATCACCCGGCATCATCCCCGTTCTTTTGAATGCTGGTTTCTTTGGGAATTACATTTTGCCGCGACCAGAATGATACCGGAATGATGCTGCTTTCTGTATGCCGGTAAGTTCTGGATTGAAAAGGAACCGCAATGGGACGGGGATGCAATGGGGATGGGACTGCTTTAAGCCCCGTGTGATAACGTCCTTTGTGTTATTCTAAATCCCATAATGTTACAAAGAGAAATTAATCAGAGAAGTAGAATGCCCAGGCTGGGCTAGGAGGATCTGCTGTGTGCAGATGCAACTGTCTGGTTATTTCCATCTCTTTTTGGTTTCATTTCAGAAATATATAGAGGCACCACCACCATTACATCCACATGGGAAGGGCATTGAGAGAAAGAAGGAAGGGGCAGGGAGTAGGAGGGAAAGGGAAGGAAGGAGAGGGAAGAGGGTATGCATTTATTTATCAAATACATTATCCTGCCCTTCGGGACTGCTTACAATTACAGTTGTCCTCCCAATTTGCGGTCTCGCCATCTGCAGTTTTGATCCTTCACAGATGGCAATCTGGAAGAGACATAATGCGCAGCACCATGCACGGGAGCACACCCCCATTGTAATCAATGGGACTTCAATATTTGTGATTTTCCTGATTCATGAGCGGGGGGGGGGGGGGGGGGTCTGGGTCATGTCCATGAATCAAAAGGGATGACTGTAAAGCATTTCTTATAGATAAGGAGAGTTGTTTTCTAACACATCTGGAGGGCCTTGGGTTCTGGGAGGATGGTATAAAATAAGTGCACCAAATTTGTGTTTTTGGTTAACTGAAAGGATGCAGTGTGCACAATTTACCTGTGAATTCTGTTAGATATAATTGAGGTTCGTATAGCAAACATATTTCTTTGTTACTGTGTGTATACATGTTTTGTTGTTGTTCCAAAAAAGTTAGAAAAATGGAGCATAAAATGGCACCAGCAATTACGTGTGAGTTTATGGGGAACTCTCTCTCCTTCGTATAAGTGCTAGCAATTAGCTTTTATGGCACATACATGAAGGCAGATGCATGCCTTGCCCCCATGTGAGAGCTATAATTCTTTCAAATTGATGTGTCAAAAAAGTGAAATTCAATATTTTTTTTTCTGCCCAGTATATTTTACAGTCAGAGGACTTTCACTAATCAGAATAAAGCAATTTGGATCCCTGTCATTGCTCTCAGAAAACATATGGGCAGGTTGACATATGTGGCCTTCAAGATTTATCAGTGCCTCCCATCTTGCATATACACAAGGAATGTAGGATTCAGGGAACAGGAAAGGAAAAATTGTCTTAGGAATCAATGCAGCTCCTTTCCTTATCCCTCCCTAGACACATAAAGGTTGTATTTATCATCAGTGTCTCAAAAATGTTTAGGCTATGTTGGAAATATATTTGTGTAGATAGATAGATATACTCTCACAGAGAAATTATAATCCTGGTTGTCTGAACGGGTAGGAAAAGCTTTTCCCCATCAAACTAGTGTGATTAGAAGATCCAAGCTCAAATGCCCACTGAGTTGTGAAACTGGCTGAGTGACCTTGAGCCAGTTATTCTTTCTTAGCCTAATTTACCTTAGGTTTGTTGTGAGGATAAAGTAGGGAGAGATAAATATCCATTTATGGTATCTGGAGTTCATTGGAGGGCACATATAAACAGATACAGCTTTTCCCCCAGTTTGATTGGCCCAATAAAGGTATCATGGTTTTGTGGATTTTAGATATAGCTAATAAATACTAAAAGCAAATGAAATAAGCACAGAGGTATGGCATCACAGGCAGCAAACATGGAGGAATGAATTGGCTGTGACATGTTGAAGGACAGAGCTGTAGCCTGTTAGCAATCTAATTGCCTTCTGATACAGTGGAGGACACTATTGAATCAGCAGTATGGAAGGTCAAGGGAGTGCCATCTTGCCCTTTGCCTATTGTCAGTGAAATGTCTTGGGATGGTCCTTCTTTTGCTACACAGATCATTGACTAATGGCCCAGAGTGTGATGTAAATGTTTTCTACAGATCTAATAAAGGTAAAGGTAGTCCCTTGACATGAATGTCTAGTCATAACCAACTGTAGGGGGTGGCGATTATCTCCTTTATTAAGCTGGAGAGCCAGCATTGTCCAAGTACTACTCTGGTGGTTATGTGGACAGCATGACTGCACTGAATGCTGTTACCTTCCCACTGAAGTGGTACCTATTTATCTACTTGCATTTTCATGCTTCCGTACTGCTAGGTTGGCAGAAGACAGATCTAATAGCCATCAGAAACTTGAGAGAGTAATATTCCCTCCTTTATCTGCTCAGTTAAGGGTAGGTGATGGAAGGTGTTTGTGTTGTAAGAACAAATGAAACAATTTAGAACACAGATAGGGAGTGAAAGCAGAGACAGAACTGAAGGCATGTGTGGAGGGGGGAAGAATCCTGGAGTATTGGGTGCCTCTTTAAGTATAGAGCTCTAATCTGGAAAGATCATCTGCTCTTTGCCTTCATCTATGCTCTGATATATAAATCAACAAGATACTTCAAAAATGCCTTCATTTCTGATGCACCTAAGAAAGCCAAACTTGAGCCAGGGTATGCAGGCTTTTATTCATAGCATGGGATATTGTGGAGAATGTAAAATATACAGGCATTTAAAATCCTCTGGTTTTCTTCTAACTTTTCTCCCCAGGTATGATGAGGACACATACCGGTTTCTTCAGTGGAAATATCCAAGATGACAATGTTTCTCTTCTGTTCTGACTTACACACAAGCTGCAGCTGCATCCCATCAATAAGTGACAGCACCTTTCAAAAAAATGTCAACCTGGTATCTGTCTTATTGGAGCACTGATCCAGTGCATCTATGATCACATCATTCTACCATGTTAGATGGAACATCATACGTCAAGGTTCCAAAATGCACGTGAAGGCATTACCTTTATTGGGCCCATAGCTTTCTTAGGCCAATTCAGAGGTGACAAAATAGTATGTAAATACTTGAGTTTTCCAGAATTCTTCATCAGGCAAGACAATAAAAAAGAAATGGGAGAGAAAAGGAAAAGTGTTTGTTCAAGCCATGATGGCAATAGTAGTGTTTACAGTACTAAAGGCAGTGGTGGCTGGTAGTGTTCATGTCAGAGAGACATTGAATCTACTGCAGGCTTTAAGCTAATCTTTTAAAAAGCTGTCCAAGGTGTTAATTTGGAGATAGGGTTCAGCACCTGTATTGGATTTACCACCCTACCTATAGGGAACCCACCATCTACCACTGCTTGAGGTGGGAAATAGAGATGCATTAATCAAATTAATCTCTATCAGGAGATGTGATGTTTCAGGTCTCATTCAAGAGTTGCTGGAATAAACAAACAATGAGTTACCACCACCACCCCTTTCTCAAGTATAAAACCTAACTTTTTCTCAGGAAGTAAATTTTATTCAGAATCATCTTCAACTTGAAACAAAAAACACAGATTCATTGGTAGCGGAAAACAGAAGTAAAGAGATTCTATATAGCTTTTTACTAACAAAGCTAGAGATATTGGCCTAACATTTTTTGTTAATCCTGCTTAATCCAGTGTGATTTACCTATTGGTTGAAACATCATTCTAGAGTTGATTGAATGGGTCTACTCCATTTGGGACTAACCTGCAGAATGTCAGCCAATTTTAGGTGGTGTAAGATGTTTTTTTAAACCCAATAAACATCAGTTGGGTAGCTGTCACTGGTATTTATTCTTTGTTGTTGTGTGCCTTCAAGTAGTTCTGACCTATGGCAATCCTAAAGTGACTCTATCACAGGGTTTTCTCAGACTTACTCAGAGGGTTTTTGTGGGTTTTTCAGACTGTGAAGCCATGTTCTAGAAGAATTTCTTCCTGACATTTTGCCCACATCTGTGGCTGGCATCTTCAGAGAATGGTGGCATGGAGGTGTGAGGGATATATATACTGTTTGACCCTAGGTTGAGAGAATGTGATTTGCATGTTAATCTGTGTATTTTAAATGTTTTGATTTTTTAAAATATGCATCTAGCTTGTGGGTTCAGCACCTCCCCGGAGAGTTTTGGCTTCCAAATTACTCAGAGGGGTTTACCATGGATGTGCCATGAATTATCTACTGGAATAGCCTTTTAAGAATAATACTGAAAAGCTTGATGACAAGGTGTGAGCTAGAAGATGATTTCAGGTGTGCTGTGCTGTTAATCAATTCATCTCCTAAACTAGCTCTTTTGTATGAAAGGCAAACCATGGAAAGTGTTAAATGCCAGCAGTATTGTGTCACTGCATGTGTGTTTTTTTGTTTCAAATCAGGATAATCATAGCCCATATAAGAAACAAGAAAATAGGATTTAATAACCTATCACAAAGGGGGTAGTTATGGAAAATGACAGAGCTTATCTGTGCTTTCTCTTTCTAAAGCTGTTAATATATACCTGGTTGCCCTTTCTTAATATCTGACAAGCCAGCTAGGTGGGTCATAGTGAAAAGAGTTTCAGGTGAATAGTTTTAATAAAAAAAAGTAGGGGAGCGTAATTTCGTCATGGATGAAAAGCTATTGAAAGAAAAACAGACTGGGCTTTTGAATGGCATGAGCTGATCTGCAGGCTTCTCCTTCTTTAATTAAAAAGCCCATATTGTTCACTTATCAGTCTTCTTGCTTCCATATTATCTCAGGGGCACGTGATAATCTCCAAGGGCAAATCTGATTATGTTATAGTTCTCTCACATACAGAAGAATTAACACTGCCTATGTTATTCTCATATTCCTTCAAGTGGCAAAATTCTCTCATAAAGTGATCTGTGATTCTAAATCACCATTAATTATTACATTTATATCCTGCCCTTTAACCAAGGAGATTTGGTTTCTTCCTTAATATACATGAAACTCCTGCAAGAGACTGAGCTGAGAGATTGTTCCAGAGTCACCCAATGAGCTTCATGGCTCACTGAGTGCAGATTTAAACTGGGAGCTTTCTAGCTGAAAGCAAAAAGCCTAGCTGCCCTTCCACATTGGCCCTAGCAGTACATTTTTATGTTGAAGCATCAAGGTCCTTCCTCAGACCCAAAACCTCTTATGATGGCACACTAGGATAGGCTCTAGTGATGTTATGGTATTTTAAGCATTAACCACAGTTGCACAGAATGTGTCATTCAAATTAAACATGGATTGCGCACCACTGAAAACACATACACACACTTTTATGTATAGAATTGTATGTTTGTAAGTGCCTCTTTCAAATATAATATTAAATGTGCAGATGCTGGCAGGGTGGCTGGTAGGCACAAACCTCTCTTCTTTCCTCTATATATTTAATCTACATGTGGAAGGAACAACCATAACACTATGCAATAGTCTGGGAAATTTGTTTTATACTTGCTACTCTCACCTACCATTAGCATTGCCTTGACTGACATTACTTTAAAAAATAGCTATATGCCTTTTTCACTTAAAGAGAACTAAAGGGTAAACCTGATGAAATGGACAGAGTTCTTACAGGGTTCTCATTCTTCTGCAAATACATCTAATACCATGGCAGATGTTAAGATCATTGCTAGGTTATACTAGTACTATACAATCAGAGTCTGGTACATCATCATCATCATCATCATCATCACCACAAAAGTAATATGTTACCATTAATAGTTACTCTTTAAGGTAACTTTCTATTTTAAAAGTAACATGATAGTGACACATTAGTAGCACTTTACATGTATTTTCTGTTACATTTTTGGGTTTTGAACATAAAATGGAAAAATAGAAAAACTAAGTGTCCCTTAAATAACTCCTTGAGAAACATTTTAGAATTACTCATTATGCTTAATAAGTAATGTCACAGGTCATTGTGTCAGCTTGCAAAAATAGCATTGTTACTCCTTCTTTACTCTCAAAAATAGAGTGTTACTTATGATGTTATTACTTGTAATGTTTTGCTTCCAAGCTTATGATGAGAAAGAAATATCAACCAGGTCCAGCTATTTTTGTGAACTATTTACAAAGGCAAGGCAACAAACAAAGCTAATCAGAACAATATATGGATTTGATCAGGACAGTGAAATTAAATCTTTAAGAACAAGCAGAGCATGCATGGGTCTTAACAAAATAATTAATAAAATATTAATTCTTTGCACAAATATATACATATTATCAGAAGCTGTGGTACAAATATAGAGGGAGTGCAACATTTAAACCTGGTCTCTTTTCCAAATATGATTCCAGTCTCTCTTTTTTTTTTTAAGTATTTTAAAGTAAAGTAGTCAAGGGAAAAATTCTAGCGACTCTTTTAGCCAGGTTGCCCAACAAATTTTTCTGCCTGAAGCGAAAGACCAAATGATGCAGACACATCCACTCACACAAGTCAAGGTACATGGTTTCCAATGCCAACAAAGTTACTTTGACATACGAGTCAGAAATCCTGGAAGCATCTCTCTTCATCCTTGGAAGTAAATAACTGACAATTTGTTGCTATTCCATGACACCCCAAATTTGAACTGTCTCAAATGGTTGAGCTAGCCCAGATTTCATTGGTATAGTAGAACCTTGAAGTAAAGTAGTATAAGTGGAAGGAGAAATTGAAAAAGATTTCATATTTTGCTGGACAGGGAGAGCATGGCATGAGATAATCCCATGCAAACTGTCATGGAGTAATCACTGAGGGAATTGATCCAACCTGTTGTTCAATCCTATTTGGATTCCACGGATCATTGGTATATATGCTTCCATACACCTGATCAAAGGATTTGTGCTAGTTGCTAGCCTGCTGCTGCTTAGCTTAAGGTCAGGCAAGATGCCAGATGTTGTTTGCTTCTTGGATAAAAAAGATGTCTTCAGACAAGCTGGAGTTTGTGCTTCCCTCATTCCAAATATTTAACTCTATTCCTTATTTTGTTATACCAAGGGAAGCAGAGGATATCATGGTGGAGTGAGAGGACATATATTTGGCAGGAAAAAGTTCTGATCTATCAGCATGGAGCTATGGCTAGTTGCCTGGGAGCTGGCATTTTTCCTAGTTATTTATAAAATTAGTAGTTGTGAAAATTAATGCATGCAGTAATGTTACTTTTATCATCCTTCTAAGATATCCCCTGAGGCAATCTTGGAAAATTGGATGGTATTGTACATTGCAATAAACCTACAATTGATTATGCTATGGAGCTTTCGTATGGATTGAAAAATTGAAATCAGAAAGTAAATAATACATTCAAAATTTTGCTAGAAGGCTAAATTTAAAACTTATTTACTGAATCTTTGGGGATTATTTTCTCCTCAGTTAATGGTAACAAGCCTGTCTTCAAAGTAATGTCTCAGCACATGGCCACTGAAATGAGTGGTGGTTGCACAGGTACAGATCTCAGAGGAGTGGGGTCTAAATTTGATATGGTTGCTCTGAAAGGTGCTCCACATAGCACTCACTCTGGCCTATAGAGATTTATCCTATATGTTGCACTCATATGTTTGTGAAGATAAAACTCAACTATATTATTACGTTATGGACCAATATATGCCACAGATGCCTTCCACCAATAAAGCTGCAGTCATCTTTCCTTAATACTATTAGTCACAATTGTGCTGATTTGCCTGTTTTCTGGAACATCACTTCTTAAATATGAAGTGGGGTGAAATTTAGCTATGTGAAGGACTTTTAAGGTCCATTTATTTCCATGGAGGGGAAAACTACACATGTACTTAACTCTTCCATTGAAACCACAGGACAAATACTGCAATCCTAAAGACTTCTTATATGGGGAGTAAACCTCACTGAACACATTGGCACTTTCTTTCAAATAAGCATGCACTGGAAAAGGTTTAAGATCATGTCTTTTGTTTACTTCTTGGTGCTCAGCATTTAACTATCACATTCAGAGACAGGAAAGTCAGTTAAAATGAGTTAATGCATTTAATTAACCATTCATATGCTAATTCGATTCTATTTACTTTGGTTAAGTTCATTCTGGAAAGGCTTGTAGTGCAGGTATGTAACTTAAATTCAAATGCCAATTTAAAATGAATTTAACAGCTACGTTCCTTCACCAAAGTAACTTAGCTATTAAATTCATTTTAAATTGGCATTTGAATTTAAGTTACATACCTGCACTACAAGCCTTTCCAGAATGAACTTTAAAAATAATTTTATTCCCTCCTATCTTATCTCTCCTTTGAGCTCTGAAGAAAAACAAACACATTAATTTTTGTAAATCCCATTTCTCATCAACCCTGCCAAAAATGCTTCTCTTGCTTTCCTTCTCTTCCTACCTTATAATTCCATCTCCTTATCTTCAAACCACCACCCCTTTTAGCTTATTCATTCCCATTTAGATCCCAGCAAACATTCCAGGGTTAAGAGCTTCAAAATTCAGTTTTCTGGAATAGATGAGGAGCCTCTATGAGGTCTTCTGTAAAGTACAGAAGGATAATCTGGATGCAAAGAAGGTCAGTCTCTTCCAAACTGCCTTTACACCTTGTAAATACTTTAGAGCTTGGAATGAATTATCATACTCTAATCTTGAACTAAAATAAGGGCTTTAGATCTTGTAATTTAAGCAATGTAATCCTCCAGCACTAAGGAACTAATGAAATCAAGTAGTTTTGCAAAGGTCCAAGAGAAATAGGCTTTGAATAAAGAGCCAGCTGTGGGAATATAATTGACATGAAAACCTGGCTTACCTTCAGGTTACCATGATTTGAAGCAACCATGTGCTTGTCTTCATGATTGCCAACACACATCACGGCAAGTTCAAGGGCACTGTCCACAAAATTCCCCCTTTCAAACACACTGCAGGTCCAATAAATTGGGGGTATGTGCAGCCACACACACCAGGTTTTTTTCTCCTTCCCTTCACCCCCAGGGGTGCAAATATACATATTTCTGAACTCCTCCCTCCAGCCTCACACCGATGTTGCTATGGAGTGCAGTCCAGTAGCGTCCCACACCGGGGTGTCACCTGGTATGCGGGACAGGGCTTTGGGAGCGGGGCTTTGGGGTGGAGCCAAAAGAGGCCTCTCTTTCCCTGCCATCCACCTGCTCCATGCAGCTTTGCTCTAGAGTAAAGAAACGCAGAGCAGGAACAGGGACCGCCAGGCTCACTCCCTCCCTGCTGAGGGTGCTCACTGGGTGTCATCTCTTCGGAGGTGTCAAAGGTGAGGTCCAACTTTCGTACCCCTAGTGACACTACTGGTGTAGTCCACATGTATGCATGAATATCCAGATTTTCCTCTTAAAACTGAGATAAATCCCCACTTTTTTTCTCCAGATCAAAGCCTAAAATGATAAAAAGTTCTGGATTTGGCCCCAAATCATCCCATACACCATTTGGGTAGATCACTGTGAAAATTAGGTGAGCTGGTTTTATTTCACCCAGGTAGATGCACCCTGCAAAATATAACATTTAGTTATTCTTTGACAGTGTCTTTTATTTAATTAAAATTATAACTTAATTCTGGAATCACATTGATGCAAAAATTCCGCTTAAGTCAAGCATTTTAGTTAAAAGCAAAGTTAATTAAGTTGCAGAATTTTCTCTAGATGAATATTAGCAAAATTTGTTTACATTTTTTCTTGAGACATCATCCATTCTCTGAACAAACCAGAGTTTTTGGCATGTTTCAGATCTATAATGACTCAAAATAAATCATGGCAGAATCCAGCCAAATTACACAAAACAAGAGAATGATGTATATTTTTATCCCAGTTTTTCCTATGAAACTAATAGGACTTCAAAGAGCTCATCTTGTCTGGACTTTTTCTGTCTTTGTCACAAAAAGCAGTGCTCCCCCACTAATACTTTCATTTGTCAGAAGATAACTAGAATAATCCAGCTGCAATCCTGGGAGTAAATCCTGTACCCTGCAATAAATCCCCAATTAGCTCAAACCTTATCTGGCTGAGGATAAACAGATCTAACTGATTATTGAACACATCCAAATAGGGCTCCTATCCTATAGGATGTGATTGTAAATATAATAAATGGCATTGTACTACAAAATCTAGTTGACATAAATATGATAGATTTAAGCTTGGAATTAAAAAATGCAGTCCCATCCATCTCTAATCAGAAGTAACTCCCAATATTTTCCCTGGAAATAACTTCCAGGAGGTTTTTTACAGCATTGCAACATAACCCTCCCATTGAAATTAACATAAACCAATTTAATTTTGGCTAGATCACACACAAAACATTTTCCCTTGCAACTGAAACTTTTGCTTATAAAACTAAACTTTTTAAACAAGGCAAGAATGGTTAATTATGAGGTAGACATAAGGAACTATTTTACTTTAAAAAAATTTATTATGCATCTATATGAGCTGGATAAAAAGGACATGTAGATTTACAGTTTCCATCATTACAAGTCTGCCATGCAAGCCTGTATACATGGCTACTCAGGCATAAGTCCCACAGCATTCAGTGGGACTTTTTCCCAGGATTGTGGCCCAAGAGGTATGAATCAACAAGCAGCATTTTTAGTGCAATTTTTTAATAAACTCTTTGTTGATTACATAAAAAACAACAAACAACAGTACAAACTACAAAAAAAAATACAAATATACAACACAACAAACATAAACACCATCACCCACCCCCTTCCCCTACAACCATAACAAGACCAACAGAACATTACATACAATAACTTCCTGGATTTCATTCTGATCTATTTTATTTCTCCTTATTGAACATGATTGACCATTACACTATTGATCTTACTCTCCCAACCACCAAAAAATATAATAGAGAGAATCCTCAATAAACTTCCATCCTTATTACCTCTAATGTAATATTCCCTTACTTAGCACTTATACCTTGGTAAGGTTCATAATAACTTCATATATCTTAAATCTCTCCTTTCTTTTTGCAGGTAGTTTATCAGTGGATCCCAATCAGACTTTTCTTTCTCCCCTGAGTCTCCTCTCAGCAGACAGGTAAGTTTATCTAAC
Organism: Phrynosoma blainvillii; assembly: GCA_026167975.1. Taxonomy (NCBI): domain Eukaryota; kingdom Metazoa; phylum Chordata; class Lepidosauria; order Squamata; family Phrynosomatidae; genus Phrynosoma; species Phrynosoma blainvillii. The sequence continues at coordinate 254,314,880 of JANUYF010000003.1, forward strand.
TTAATGTTGTCTATAAGTTTGTTCAACCATTCTTTACTGTCCAGACATTCCTTTTTCTTCCAATATTTTGCAAATAGTATGCAGGCTGCAGAAGAAATATAAAATAAAAGCTTGCTAGATTTTTTTTCTATTGAATCATTAGTCACCATACTTAATAAATAAAATTTAGGATCAAAATTCAGTTTACAACTCAAAATCTCTAATACCAAATCATTTATTGTCATCCAATATCTTTTTCATTCCCTTGCAATCCCACTATACATGTAGAAATGATCCAACAGCCTTCGAACACTTGTCATTGGCCGTTTTATGCATCTTAGTGATTTTTACAAATATTAAGTACTACCTATACTGCATCTTATAAAAGTTCTCTCTATTGTTGTAACTCAGGGTATACTTTAATCTCTTGCCCCAAGTTTTCTCCTGCTGTTCCACAGGTATACTTGTTTCAAATCTTGGGACCATTTAACCATGGCTTCCTCAATGATCCTGGTCCTTTTTCAAAAAGAGATCATACAATTTGATATTTTATGTGTGTCTTTTGATTTCATTATATTTTTTTCAAATTCCTGTTTGGTATTATCAATGCCATAAGTTTGAATGTCATAATTAAATATTTCCCTAAGTTGTGTACAAATAAACCAACCCCTGTAATGACCTTCTTCCTCTAATACTTATTGCGATTTGAAACTTAATTTCTTAGTAGTTACATCAACTTTGGTTAAATCTTGATATGTTAGCCATTTATTATTCAAAAATCTTGTGTTTCTAAAAAAAAGCTTCATTAGGGAAGGCCTATTTGGGAATGTTTTGGCAAATCCTCTTCTTATATTTTAGCCATACCCTAAATAAAGCCTTTCTCACAAAATGATTATTAAAATCCTTGTTTACCTTTTGCTTACCTTAAAAGAGAAATGTGTGCCAGCCATATCTGTTTCCTGGACCTTCTAAATTTAAGATGTCCTGGTTGTCTAACATAATCCATTCCCAGATCCAATCAAAACATACTTATAGCTTCAAGTTGGGCAGAGCAAGTCCTCTTTTGTTGATCTTGTCAAACATTGCTTTCATTTTGACTCTGGGTTTCCTTCCACCCAACAGAAATCTTTATACATCTTTATGCCATGTGTTAAATGGAGTGACAATTGTAATAAACAGGAAAAAATTTGGGCAAAATATTCATCTGCATGGTGGAGATTTTTCCCAATCATGAAATTTGTAGTTTAGTCCACCTTTCCAGCTCTTTCTTTATCTCTAACCATGTTTTAACATAATTATTTTTAAATAGCTCTGCGTTCTTTGATGTTATGGTTATTCCCAGATATTTAACTGATTTTACTAATTGAATGCTAGATTTTTCCCCCAAATCAATTTTTCCTCCGTATTTAAATTCAATGCTATAATTGATGACTTGACCTTATTTATGTGCAGCCCTGAGATTACAGCATAATCCTCTAATTTATTTAGCATTACTTCCATGTTGTTAACTGGGTTTGTTAGTGTTATAAAAAGATCATCTGCAAAGGCACGGACTTTATGCTCTCTTCCTTTAATTTTAACACCTTCTATCTCTTTATCTTCTCTAATATTAATCAATAGTGTTTCGAATACAATAATAAACAATAAGAGGGAGAGAGGGCATCCCTGTCTTGTACCCTTATGGATGTATAAAGTTTGTGACCTTTCACCATTGACCAAAACTTTCACTATTTGTTTTTGATAGATTGCTTCTATCCATCTTTGAAATCTTGTTTCTACATCAATTTTCCTTAATACTTCTGACAAAAATAATCAATTAACATTGTCAAATGCTTTTTCAAAATCTATAAAAATCAAAGCTAATTTTCTATCAATATTTTTTCATGAAGTTCGACCAAGTTTAACACATGGCATAAGTTATCTTTAATATGTATTTTGGGTTAAAAAAAAACACGCTCTGATTCCTTCCTATCCAATTGACCAGGATCTTTTAAAGTCTTTCAGACATGATTGAAACAAAAATCTTATAATCATTGGGAAATTGGTCTATAGTTTTTTGGCTCAAGTTTATCCCTCCCTTCTTTCAAAATCAAAGTAATATAGGCTTCCAACCAAGTTTTGGGAATATTTTCTTCCTGGATTTCATTTATAGTTTCCATTAAAGGAGCTGTGAGTTGATTAAATACCTTAAAATCCTCTGCTGGGAGATCATCCGGTCTAGAAGCCTTCCCAGTCTTACCTCTTTTAATTGCCTCTTGTACTTCTTGTAATGATATTTTATCATTCAACATATCTTTTTGATTATCATTAAATGGTTGAATCTTTAAACATTTTAAATATCTTTTTATTTCTTCTAAATTAATATTATCACTCATATAAATTCCCAAAGAATTCTGAGATAATCTGTTTCAGGTCATCTTGCTCTACACAAATATCTTCCCCTTGTTTCAATTTAGTAATTGCTTTTTTCCCCTTCCTGTTTCATTAATTTTTAGGTTAAGAGTTTGCCTGGTTTATTACCAAACTGAAAGTGCTTTTTCTGGCTATATTTCATTTTCTTATTTATTTCCTCTCTCATCACTAATGATATTTGTTTTTGGATAGTCTTAATTTCTTCTAGTGTCATCTTGTTTTATTGATTTTTTAATTGAGATCTTTTATCATTTAAGTCCTTTTGCAAATTATCCATCTCGGCACTTTTATTTTTTCCAGTTCACTCCCTTTTTTCATTAAAAAAAAATCTCATCACTGGCTTAGAGGCTTCCCAGATCCATATCTTTTCTTTTCCAAAAAATAATTATTTAACTATTCTTCCCCCTCTCTTATGACTTTAGCATCTTTCAATAGTAGTTCATTCAACCTCCAACTAAAATCTTTTTTTTCTTATAACCTGTTTCCATCTATATGGGATTATGAGCAGACATTAAATTAGATTTAAATTCAACTGATATGACCTTCATAAATAAAGTAAATGGAATCAAAAACATGTCCAATCTTGCCCAAGATTTATACGGCTCCAAAAAAAGTATATTGTCTTGCCAGGTTATACTTCACTTTCCATGCATCAACTAACGAAAAAAAGTCCAACATATCATAAAAGGCCTGGGGCAATTTTCCTTTACTGTGTTTTATCCCCTTTTTGGCAAATCTATCCAGTTGAAGTTCTATAACCCCATTGAAATCTCCCATTAGAATCAATGAATCATAGTTTAAACCTTACATTTATTTATCAGATCTCTAAAAACTTTCCTTTATTTTCAGTTGGAACATATATTCCTAGGACTAAATTTTTCCACCCATTATGTCTATCTGCACACCAATATAATGGCCTTTAGGATCATTAAGTATTTCATTAGTTTCATATTTGTTTTTAATAAACTCATTCCCATTGGTTTCTCAAAAAAATTCTCGTTTCCTGAACTGATCTAATTTCCCATTTCTTTTTCTTTTACCAGAAGGTTAAGCCTTCTGAGAACAGCCATCTGTAATTCACATCATTCTCTTGCAGCTGGCTCATCAGGAAAGCATTTTTTCCTTTTCTTTAACACTCCAGAATGTCCCCAAAAATCTGTATTTCCTGATCTTTAATCTTCAAAGGGTCTTCCTTCTGTTGTTTCAAAATTAGATCTCTTGTGCATTTCCTAACAAAATAAATGACAATATCTCTTGGTATATTTTTCTGCTGTGCTATTCTAGAGTTCAATCTGAACAATCTATCCACCTCCATTTCAAAGAGACATTCTTCCTTTCCAACATAGTCTGCCAAAATCGGGATCAGATCTCCATATAAAATTTCCTGCTCTGGTACACCTCTAAGTTTTAGACATTTTCCCCTAAATTTTGTCTCACTCAGCATCTTTCCCTCAAGCTATATCTCCTGTTGACATTGAATTTCTTTTAATTTTCCATCAAATTGTTCCTGTCTACCCTCTAATTTGTCTACTTTTGTCTTAAACTTGGTAAATTCTGCTGATACCTTAGCAACAGAACATTGCATTGCTTTTAATTCAGTTTTAAGTTCATTTCTAATTTCAACCTTAAAGTCATTCATCTCTAGCTTATGGTCATCTATCTCTTTACCTAAATCAGAACTTATTTTTTAAATCTCATCTAACAATATCAAATTTGAGTCAGACATCCTGGCCTGTTCCACTGAAGGCCTCCTCTGTTGTAGTGCCTGAGTTTTTGCAGATTGGTTTCTTGTAACTATTGACATCTCTAAGATGTTGCTTATGTTTATATCCCTTAAACCAGGGGTAGGCAACCTGTCCCCTTTAAGGGCCGAGGGACTTCAGCTCCCAGAAGCCTCAGCCATGTTGGCCAATAGTCCCATGTGTCCTGGGATTCTGGGAGCTGAAGTCCCTTGGCCCTTAAAGGGGACAGGTTGCCTACCCCTGCCTTAAACCAACTTACCACAGTTCCTACTTATGTGCAATTTCAAAATACACACTAACAGAACTTAAACAATTCAATATAATGCAATCACCTAATCAAATTCAACCAGTAGCCACAATAGCATTGATTGGTAGCAGTGATTTAAGAGTCAATAGCAAATTATAACTTGGCAATATCTCAATTGCACTAAATCAATAATTCATATCAACAATGGCAGTGGCTTCAATAGTTCAATAGTTCATCAATAGTCCATCAAATAAATCTTCAATAGCTCATTGTAGTTCAAAAATTTCTTTATTCTAATTTCATGGATACATGCCACAGAGGGAAACAAGGAGGGGCAGAAAGAAGAAGCCTTAAAAATAGAGTCCTTTAGAAATAGAAAAACAATGGCATTTCCTGTCCTCTGGTTCCCAATTATTACTCAAATTGTCTTCTCCATCGAATGACTCAATCACGAGCAGTTTTCTTTTCATCAAGGATTGTAAAAAATTGATCCCTTAAACAAGGTGGGTCTCCTCACTCAGAGCCTTTGCAGACTGCCAGAAATAGTGCAAATTGAGTCCACTTTAAGTGCCCTGGCTCAGTGCTAGGGAATCATGGGAACTGTATTTTTTTTCTGAGATATTGAGCCTTCTCTGTCAGAGAGCTCTGGTGCCACAATAAACTACAGTTCCCATGATTCCCTAGCACTGAGTCAGGGCAGTTAAAGTGGACTCAATTTGCACTATTTCTGGCAGTCTGCAAAGGCCCTCAGTCTCCCAATTTGCAGTTGATGTTCCAAAATTTGTTCTCCAATCCTCAAGTGTTTGCAATCCTTTGGTTTTTGAACTATCATTCCCAGAAGCTTCTGATTTCATCGCTGATTAAACACACTTCCGAGACAGCCACATTTCTGGAACAGCCACACCTCGAGACCTGCCCAGAGTTGCTCTTGTGAGTAGTACCATTCAAGGAACAGGGACGATTCCAACGCCAAGGTAAGTATACAAACAAACAAGTTCTTACTTCCCAGAAGTTGCTTAAGTAGCTAAGTATTTGATACTAAATTATTAAATTAGCTTATTTGATCATCCAGCCTCTATTAGATCTTGACTATCATTCTTTAATTTGTTCATTCTTTGGACTTTATTCCCCTCTATCTTGAAAGTGCCAATATTCCATTGGGATTTCCAAATGTATTCAATCACTATTTTCCTAGCAGTCAGTAACTCAGTCCTACTTCAAAATGCCACATAACTCACAAATTAAAATCTGGGTTAAAAGTTGGTGGTGTTCCAGGCTGCTTCAAGGCAGCAACCACAACACTAGTTTGCCTCTGTTACTCTATGCTTTTCCATCCAAGTACAGGGCATTAATTCCTCTTCTCCAACCCTATACCAAATTCCCCTGTGAACTTCCCAACCAGGGGGATAATTTAGCTACCAAAGGCAGCATTAAACCGCATTGGGTGAGATGCCTTCTCCACAGGGTTCTCCCGATCTCAGAAGATGCTCATTGGTCTGGATAGCCAACCAGAAGTCTCTAGTGCAATTATTAATTTAACTGCTGGGCAAAACAAATACATTTGCTATTGAATTCTAAAACATAAAACAAAAATTTTAAAATGTCAATACAGTAAGAAACAACAGTATCTTAGCCACACAAATAAAATGAAATGACTCTCAGCTTTTTAAAAAAGGGGGAAGTTTGTAGTCTCTGCTAAATCCCAGTGGAGATGTTGATTTGGCCATTCTGGTTGTGAGTTACTGGCAGTTGTCATTTGAAAAAGAAAAGGAAGTATAAATTACAAGCACTTAAGCTACCTGTTCAGTTCTGGAAGGCCAGTTTCCTTGGTGATTAAGTTAGAGATGCTAAGGACATGGAGTTTCCAGGCCTGAAATTTACTATATGATAAACTTTTTATTTCAAAGCTCTCCTATTTTAATAGGGAAAGAGGTCTGTTTGTCCTAATGCATGCTTTCCCTCATCTCTTTATTTTGCACAGAGAAGTGCTTTGTCTAGTAATTCATTTTTGGAAGACAAATGAGTCTGAAGCCATGTAGATACCCTATCTGAGAAATGTAGGTTTGTGGAAAACTTCTTGTTGGAGGGAGTGAAGTGCTAATAACAGGAAATGCACATTCCTCTTAAGGCATAGTTTGACCTTTAGGGTGGCCACTTATTCATTGCTAAATAGGACAAATGTTATGTAGATTTGCAAATTTATATGTACATAAGCACATTTGGAAATAATTACTATAATAGAAACAGAGATACAACACATTTCACTCTAGTAAGGAATCATAGAATCATAGAATCATAGAGTTGGAAGAGACCACAAGGGCCATCCAGTCCAACCCCCTGCCATGCAGGAACTCAAAATCAAAGCATCCCTGACAGATGGCCATCCAGCCTCTGCTTAAAGACCTCCAAGGAAGGAGACTCCACTAATCTCCGAGGGAGTGTGTTCCACTGTCGAACCGCCCTTACTGTCAGGAAGTTCCCCCTAATTTTAAATCTTTTCCTGGAGTTTATATCCATTGTTTTGGGTCCTAGTCTCTGGAGCAGCAGAAAACAAGCTTGTTCCCTCCTCAATATGACATCCCTTCAAATATTTAAACACGACTATCATATCACCTCTCAGCCTTCTCTTCTCCAGGCTAAACATCCCCAGCTCCCTAAGTCGTTCTTCATAGGGCTTGGTTTCCAGACCCTTCACCATTTTAGTGGCCCTCCTTTGGACACGCTCCAGTTTCTCCACATCCTTTTTGAATTGTGGTGCCCAGAACTGGGCACAGTATTCCAGGTGAGGCCTGACCAAAGCAGAATAGAGTGGCATTATTATGTCTCTTGTTCTAGACACTATACTTCTGTTGATGCAGCCTAGAATCACATTGGCCTTTTTAGCTGCTGCATCACACTGTTGACTCATGTTCAACTTGTGGTCCACCTAGATTCCTAGATCCCTTTCACATGTAGTCTCATTCAGCCAGGTGTCCCCCATCGTATATCTGTACTTTTCGTTTTTCTGCCCTAAGTGCAGTACCTTACATTTCTCCGTGTTGAATTTCATTTTGTTAGCTTTGGCCCAGCTTTCTAGTCTGTTCAAATCATTTTGAATTTTGATCCTGTCCTCTGGGGTATTAGCTACTCCTCCTAATTTGGTGTCATCTGCAAATTTGATAACTATGCCCCCAATACCATCATCCAAGTCATTAATAAAGATATTGAATAGCTCTGGGCCCAGGACAGAGCCCTGTGGCACCCCACTGGTCACTTCTTTCCAGGTTGAAAAGGAGCCATTGTTGAACACCCTTTGGGTTCAGCCAGTCAACCAATTACAAATCCATGTAACAGTTACTTTGTCTAGCCCACATTTTACCAGCTTGTTTGCAAGAATGTCATGGGGAACCTTGTCAAAGGCCTTACTGAAATCAAGATATACTATACCTACAGCATTCCCTTCATCTACCAAGCTGGTAATTTTATCAAAAAAAAAAAAAAGAGATCAGATTTGTCTAGCATGACCTGTTTCTCTGAAACCCATGTTGACTTTTTGTGATTATGAAATTACCTTCCAGATGTTCACAGACTCTCTGTTTAATGATCTGCTCCAGAATCTTTCCTGGTATTGATGTCAGACTAACTGGACGATAATTGTTGGGATCCTCTTTTTTCCCCTTTTTGAAGATGGGGACAACATTTGCCCTCCTCCAGTCCACTGGGACTTCTCCTGTTTTCCAGGAGTTCTCAAAGATTATTGCCAATGGTTCCAATATTACGTTTGCCAGTTCTTTTAATACCCTTGGATGTAATTCATCTGGTCCTGGAGACTTATATTCATTTAGATCAGGGGTAGGCAACCTTTCCCCTTTAAGGGCCAAGGGACTTCAGCTCCCAGAAGCCTCAGCCATGTTGGCCAATAGTCCCATATTGGCCAATAGCTCCTGGGATTCTGGGAGCTGAAGTCCCTCGGCCCTTAAAGGGGAAAGGTTGCCTACCCCTGATTTAGATTAACCAAGTATTCCTGTACTATCTCTTTACTTATTCTGTGCTGAAATTCTCCTATTCTGTCCTCTGCTTCATTATCCTCAGGTTGAGCACCCTTTGCCTTTTCTGAGAAGACAGAAGCAAAGAAGGTGTTGAGTAATTCTGAATTCAATTCAATTTCTTTATTACAGACATGCAGCCAGCACAAATTACAATACAACACTTCTTAATTGTATACAATAGCTTCTTGTGAGAACATACCGATAACTACGGACAAATCCTAATTTATAATTTGTACAAGGACAAAAATAGGACAGTATAATTATCAAAACCCCATGATAGCTGGAAATTCTAATAACTTCAATAAGATGAAATGGTATGACCTTGTACATTACTCTAAGCATATGGTACTATTCCTAGGACACTTTGGTTCAATAGCTACAGTCATTCCCTTTAACTGGGAGAAAGAAAAGACTAAACAGTATTACTAGTTAGTTACCACGCACTTCACAGTATTGTATACAGAAAACATTTTAAAATGCTTTTATCATATCAAATAATGATATTTATAAAATATAATTGAATAAAAATTATAAAAATTATAAAACAGGAGGGTTATTCTACTAACAACGTAGTGTGGCAGAACAATAATTTCTATGGGGTACTACTAGAGTAATTCTGAATATATCCCTGACATATAATGTTATTCCTCATCCTTTCCTGTTTGGCCTGTTTCTCTTGAAAAGGTTATACCCCTGTATTTCTACATTCCAGTCATGAGACTCATCCCACCAGGTTTCAGTGATGCCTATTATATCATATTTGCTTTGTTGTGCTAGGAGTTCAAGTTCATCTTGCTTATTTCCCATGCTCTGTGCATTAGTGTAGAGACATCTAAGACCATATGTCCCCCTTACTTGCTGCCTGTGCATGTTTTTTTGCCTCCCACTCTTGGGTCCCTGGAAGACTGTGATCAGGTGACCACTGTGCTTGCTTACATCTCATCAGTTTGTTGTCAAGGTGCTTCATGGTGTTAAACAACCAGCATCTTATAGTTCTTTCTCTTTAAGCCAGATGTGGATTGTTCAGGCCTTCAGATCCAATAGTGACTTCAAACAGAGGGTTGGAAATTATGTCATACTCCTATAGTCTTTCTTGTGAAATGTATGAAAGTCCTGATATAGATAATGAGCATTCTACACATGCTCAATTGCATTCTAAATTATTTTCCTGGAATTCAAAAGAGGTTTTGTGACTGCACCCTGATTCATATTAAACACTGATTCATTAAAGGAAAAAAAAGTTTTAATTTTTTTTCTTAATTTCAAGAGAGAAAGAGATTGGGGGATGGCTCTGTTATTCAAAGCAAAAGCATTTGAAACAAACAAACAAACAAAAAGGGTCCTATATCCTCAGTCTTTATGCCAACAGCACACAACCTCAAACCACACATGAGTAGTATGCTGCAGTAGGACTTTCTTTCTTTCTTTCTTTCTTTGTAAATGACCACAGCATTTCAACTAACTAGTCCATCTGCCAGGGTAAAGGTTCAGATATCTCACTGCTCAATTTTCAGATTCACTGAAGCAGTTAAGATGTGTGTTGTTTGAGGAAATAGTAATTGTCTTCAGGCTTAATCAATTGCTTGGTTCATAGTTGTTAGATGGAGGGTACTACAGCACTGAATGTGTAGCACAGACTTTCAATAATACTATGAATATAAAGTAAAAGACAATTTGTTGCAAGCCTTGAAAATATGCACTTTCCAGAATAAATACCATTTTTAAAAATCTATCTATCTATAGATATATATATTAAAATGAAAACAAAATAAAATGCAGGTCCAGATCCAGAGTATGGCAAACCCAAACTTGGTTACCAAACCAAACCAAAGAAGAGAGCATGTTGAAACAGACTTGAGGCCTATTTACTGCAATATTCTACTCACACAGTGGCCTGGCTAACCAGTTACCCATGGTAAGTCCACTAGCAACACATGAGTGCACTCTCCATTTCACCCTCCCCAAGAACTGATAGACACAAAGGCATATAGCAACTCTAATATTTCAGAAGATACATTTTGGAGTTGAATATGTTCCTTAAGTGTTAAAATATTTGCTGATAGTAATATTTGATATTTATATTTGCCCTACAATGATATTTGAATTAAATATTTGATATTTCACAGTGTTTGATAGCTAACATGCTGTAGTTCATGAGAGTCTGAAAAGACAGTGAACTATTTAGAGCTCTTCTGGCTGTAGCTGACAGACAGGATAAATACAATAGCTGCTGCTTTTGTGCTGCTGCTTTTGTGCTGACTTCTGCTTCACTCCCTTGCTCTCTTTCTAATCAATTAATTCTTAGAGCCCTATGGCCTCTACAACCCCTTCTGATGACAAAATCAAACTTCCCAGGGAGCCCAGAATGGACCCTTCCTTGTTGTCCTTCCTCTGGCAGGCTAAGACCTTACTATTCAGACAGGCATTTAAAACAGAATTTTTTCAAAGAATGGGCTGGGGTGTTGTTTTAAAGTATTTTAAACATTTTTATCTTTTTAACTCTATTTTATTCTTTTAACATGTAACTGGTTTTAATATTGTCAGAATTTAATTATATTTTAATGTACCATTTTAGTATCCTTTTAACTGTACTGTTTTTTTTAATATTGTAAGCCGCCTTGAGTCCCAGTTTTGGGAAAAGGGTGGAATGATATTGTTGTTGTTGTTGTTGTTAATGATGATGATGATGATGATATAGTGAAGGTGGAAACCCTACTGTAAGGGTAAGGCCTGATATCAGTCCCTCTCTTAGAAAGAAGAAACCAGGGTGGGGGATGCAAATAATAGAGATTACATATTACTTAACCCTTTAAATTGTTAATCATTGACCAACTATTTAACTATTAAATTGTTCTTGTTGTTCACTGCTGTTCAATTTGGCTTATGGTGACCCTTTGAATGAGAAACCTCTAAGTCATCCTATCAACCACAGCCCTGCTTAGATCTCAGGGCTGTGGCTTCCTTGATTGAGTGTATCCATCTGGAAATGTGATCATCCTTTTTTCCTACTGCCTTCTACCTCAACAAGCATTATTGTCTTTTCTAGTGAGTAATGCATGTCCAAAGTATGGACCTTATCACACACTGGCCACGAAGCGAAAAGCAACCGAAATAAGAATAAATCCAGTACTATACCGAAATGAACCGAAAGAGCCCCCGCAATATGTAAATGGCAATCACATGCAATTACCGTCATTGCGCATTTATCACGCTTCCCGGAAAGCGCATCCTGGATACGTATTAGCCATTCACACAAATGTTACAAATTCCCATAAATAACCAAGCAATGATGTTCTAGCACATGCGCAGAAATATTGCTTTCCCACCAACCCCTGGTCACGCGTTGGAACAGAGAGGACCATGTTTACCCGTTCCGTTTGTTGCCCGATCAAAACAGGAAGTACACGTCATAAGGATGCTTCCTCACAGATCCATGGGAAATAGCTCGGGGAACCATGGGTCATGACGGGGAAATGCTTCACAATACGTATTGCCTGTTCATATGCATTTCAGACCCATGGTAAATGCGCAATGATTCCAGTTGCGCAATTGTACTTCCTAAAGAAACCGAAATTCAAAAGATCTCAATTCATTTCAGATTTGTTCGGGGTTCTGTCGGGGTTCTGTGCAGTTCTGTGCGACGTCATGTGTAAACACGGAAAAATAATACGTATTAGGTCGGGATTTCTTTTGGATTCTGTCTGCTTTGGACCCCGTGTGATAAGGTCCTATGACAGTTTCAGTTTAGTCATCTTGACTAAAGAAGAGTTCAGGCTTGATATGCTCTAGGACCTTTTTTTTCCTCTCCAGTCCATGGTATTTGTAGAGCTCTTTTCCAGCACCACATTTCAAATGAGTTGATTTTCTTCCTTTCAGCTTTCTTCACTGTCCGGCTTTCACAACCATACATAGAAATGGGAATTATGATGGCATGGACAATCCTAACTTTAATATTAAATGATATATCTTGACATTTCAGGATCTTGTTTAGTTCCTTCATAGCTGCCCTTCCAACTCTTAGCCTTCTTCTGGTTTCTTGACTGCAGTCTCTATTCTGATTAATGACTGACCCAAGGTATGGAAATCTTGAACTATTTAAGTGTTTTCATCATCTACTTGAAGTTATATAAATATTCTGTGATGATTATTTTTGTTTTCTTAGGGGCTAAGCAGACGGGCGGCCGTGGGCCGCCCCAGGAAGCTGTGCCGCAGGGCTGAGGTATCCCCACAAGACCTGGGGAAGGGGTTGGGGCACCCACCGTGCTGCTGCCCCTCCCCTTCCCTGCCCCCAAAACGGCTCTTTAAGCCGTCTGCTTCCCCCCCTTAATGTTTCACTGTAAACCTGCCTTTGTACTTTCTTCAGGACAATCAATTCAGGACTCATCAAGACAATCAAATGTTGTGGCACTGTTACCAAAAAAGCTGGGGTCCTGTGAGTGCACCCACAAATCAATATATTTCTAGGGGAATTTTAATATTAGCTCAAATTAGAGTTATAGCATGACCAAGGCAACAGCAACCTTGAGACCAACCCAACTATACCAGGTCTAAATCACACAGAACTCCATAGGCAAATCCAAATAGTTGTTTTTTTTTGTATTTTTATTAGGGGAATAATCAACACACAACACATATACTCACATACACACACACAAGCTAGGAAGCAAAGGCAGGAGAGGTGGAATAGTGGAGGACTTGCTAATTGTAATAGTTACCAATGATGAGGTTTGCTTCCAATTGAAGGGAAAGAAATGGGGGGGGGGGGTGGCTGACTACTGAGGGAATCTAGAGACATGGGGTGTGGCTGGCTACTGAGGGAATCTAGAGACAAACTGGCAGCATGGAGGCCTGTTTGCCAACTAAACCTGGGGATTTACTACCTGTATATATACCCAGAACCGTGTCTTGGGGCAGAAACCAAGGCTTGAAAGGATTATATTCTTACTTAATGGTTCTCTGGGGGTGGGGGTGGTCAGGAGCTAGAGTAAATGTGCTGGTGATTGGATGAACACTTTAGACAAAGGATTTTGCCAGTACATCCCTGTCCTAGATAATCACAAATAATCACCTTCTTTGGCCATGATCTCCTCACTGCCCTCTAACAACAAAGAGATGACGCTGGGGACTCAGATAATCCCTGCGGGGTGGGAGCCTTCTAATTCCCTTCCTAGCACAAACTAGTTTTTCCAAGTGTGAAAAAGTCAGGCATCCACAGCAGCATCATTCCTAGATCACTCCTCCAAGGGGCAATTGGAGGCCTGATCTTGGGGTATCAGCACACCCATTTCTTTAAAAGCAATCCATAACTTTTCATGATCTATACAATCAATGGCTTTACTATAACTTATGAAGCATAGATTTTCTTCTGAAATTCTTTGGTGTGCTCCATTATCCAACATATGTTTGCAATAGTATCCCTAGCACCTCTTTCTTTCCTGAACCCTGCTTGAACATCTGGCATTTCTTGCTCCATATATGGTAAATCTTTTTTGTAGCATTTTGAGTATCAATTTGCTTGAATAGGAAACTAATGTAATTCTTGTGGATTGGAATGTATATTGAACATTGCCAATCTGTGGTCCATTGTTTTGTTTTCCAGATTTGTTGACAGATTTTAGTTAGAACTGAACTAAATTCTGTCTCTTTAGCTTAAAGCAGCTCTATTGGTATGACAGATCATTTTGGTGATTTATTTCTCTCAGATTCTCTGATGATAGCTTTCTCTTCACTTTCTAAAATTGTAGGTTCATCTTCAAATGGTTCTTCCTTGAATGAGACTGTCATCCTTTCATCTATTTTATATAGTTCTTCTGTATATTGTTTCCATTATCCTTTTTATTTGCACTTGGTCATGTAATGGGTTCTCCTGCTGGTCATAGAGCATCTCAACTCTTGGTTTAAATTTCCCTTTGATTTCCAGATTCTTGTAGGAGATGTTTCTTTTTCTTCTTTTTCATATTTTCATCTTCTATTTCTCTGCATTGATTATTATAGTTGTTCTCTTTATCCTTGTTCACAAACAGTTGCATTTAGGGTTCTGACCCTATTTCTGTCACTCTTTTATTTTTGCTTCTTGTCTACCCATCATTGTTTTAAGAATTTAATCTGTCATCAATTGAGGCATCTGTTTCTTTTTGGCTACAAATAGTATCTTTTTGCATTCCTCCCTACCAATGTCCCTGGGTTCATTCCAAAGTTCTTGTGGCTCCCATTACATTACGCTTAATACTGCAAATCCTTTTTTTTTAACATCATCTTTAAATTCTACAAGGTTGACTTTTAGCACAATGGTTGTGTTCTTCTTTTCCATTACTTTAATTTTTGACATCAGCAGTTCATGGTCTGTAACACAATTTGCTCCTATTCGTGTTTTTGCAGAGAAAATGGAGCTTCCCCATCTTCTGCTTACAAGTATGTAGTCTATTGATGATCATTGGGTGATGTCCATGTATACAGTTACCTCTTTGGTTGCTTGAAGAATGTCTTTGTGATGATCAAACTGTGGGTCTCGCAAAATTCAGTCAGCTGGTGTCCTGCTTGATTTCTTTATGCTACATCAAATTTTCCTACAATCTTTGATTCTATTCTGTTTTCTGCTTTTGCACACCAGTCACCTATGATTAATATGAAGGCCTTGGTGTGGGGGGTCTATTTCCTCCTGGATTCCAGCATAGAATCTCTCAATTTCTGCTTCTTCTGCCTCTGTAGGTGTAGCATAAATGTGGATTATGATTATAATGATGGACTTTTTCCAAAGTCTTTTAGATATTATTAAGGCAGACTCTGAGTTATATCCTTTAGCTGCTTTGCTACATCTCTCTTCACTATTAATGTGTTCTATTTCTCCATAGATTTTCATTTCCTGAGTAAAACAGACAGGCCAAAAGGTCCACCGTCGGACCAAGTTGGGGGTGTGGCATTTAGATGATGCACACCCCCAAACCATGCAAAAGCCACGCTGGGGCCACCTAAGGCAGCCCAAATCCATCCGCAAAAGAAGTGGAAAAAACCCACTCCTTTTGCTGGCTGGATTGAAAACCACAGTGGCAGCCCAGATCAGGTCTGGGTGCATGTGGTTGTCATGGCCCTGGTGAAAACAGTGCTGGAGCAGCAATGGCCCACTTTCTTGGGCCCGTCTGCTTTAGGCCACTGTCTAATTCCTCAGTAAAATCCTATCTGACATGAGAGACCCTACTAGCAGCACTGCTACAATCAGCATAGCTTCTTGCCTCAGAGCAGCACACAATTCCACCATAGAAAGATTGCGCCATGGTGAGAATTGAGATTATATATTACTGATTATGATTAACATAATTAGCAATTTAAAGGAATAAGTAGTTGTAATGAATGAGTGGGTTCTGAGCTGACTGTATGGTCACAAATCAGAGAACATTGCTGCATGCAATGCATTGATGTGGGAAGGATTTGGACATTGAAAGCAAGAAATTAAAAGGAATGTTGAGTTCGCTGGAGCTGATGGAATTTGCAAAACAAGAAGGTGTGCTGGACATTCCGAGCTGCATCAACTGATAAGAACTTAGCATGATGGGCCAGGATGTTTTAATATCAACAAGATAAGACACTGGTATGTTTTTAAACTATGGAAACCAAGGAAAAACATGTTTTCATCAAAAGAAAGATGAACAAGGTATAAAAGAAGTGGTCTACCAGCCTCACTTTGTTGGCACCTACCCGGGCAAGGTGTCATCCCAACCTTCATGGATGCCTGATCAACATTCAGTGGAGAACCTTTGTGAGTATGGCTGAGTGAATGTGTGTGTGAAAAAGCTCTTGATACTTAAAATGATTGTCTTATTTATTTCTTATTGTCTTATTTCTTATTTTTTATTGTTTCATCCATATGTCTTAATAAATGTTACATGCATAGTGTTTAAACCCAGATCTGGTTTCCTATGTGTCTTTGTTGAAAATCCTATAGTCTAGGGTGGCTAAATTTCTCTCTGGATCAAAAGAACAACAGATAACCTCGGTTCATGACATAGTGGTAATAGAGATTACATATTACTTAACTCTTTAAAGTTGTATTAATTGACCAACTATTTAACTATTAAATTAGTTGTATTAAAATCTAAGTTTAAAAATTCAGGACAGCCAATAATATTTTACAAGATTTATCTATTTTGATGTTTAAAATCATAGGCTCACCAAGCTTTTGGGATCAGCCCTACCATTTGGCAGTGTGACATGACCACCTCAGGAAACAGATTTTGGAAATCATGAAAAGGAAATAAGCTTAAGTAATGAATTTATTATTTATTTTATTATTAATTCATTATTACATTTTCATCAAGGAAAAGGAGATGTATTCACAGGATCTTCTGCTTCAAGTGACAAAAATAACTTGACTGGACTTGGACTTGAGTGCTATAGATCTTGACTTGGATGTGTGTCTGTGTGTGTGTGTGTGTGTTCAGAGAGAGAGAGAGAGAACCATCTTCTGCTCTGTCTCAGGCAGCAAACTGCCTTGTGATGGCCCTGAGGTTTTTGTTTTTTGTTTTGTCTGTTTTGCAATAAGAAATGTTTGTCAGAGTTGGTTGTCAGAAATCAGACCAGGCAACCCCCTCATAAAGTCAAGGAAATTGATGTTGCATGACAATAAAACAAGTGTTTGCTTCTCTTCAGGATGCCTTGATTTATTACCACATGAGGGATGGTATGCTGCAGCCAGGATTCCTCCCTCCCTCTCTCCTCAGTGCACTGATGCAGAGATCTTGGCATTCTACAAAATGGGACCTGACTTGACTTTTATAACCCAAAATTGCAAAAGGATTTTACAGCCCAATTACACATAGGCAGGAAAACAAAACTTACATTTGGTCACCAGCCTTTAATTGGGAAAATGAACAGCTTTAGAAAGGTATGGCAAACATAGGAGCCATAGGAAATGAATGAGCCATAGGAAATGAATGAAGCAGAAAGAAATTCAGAGAAAAAGGTTATGCAGGATATGGTAACAATAATTTTCCAATATAGAAAAGTCCACCATAAAGATGAGGGAAATCAATGTTTTTCTAGAGAGAGATGGGAGAAATTTTTAAAAGGGACGGGGCAGCAGGAGAAGGGGGAACTAGCTCTGTGCAGCTCATGTTTTTCTAACTTTTTCTAAACTAGATATAATGAGTATCACAGACACCACAGAACTTCAGTGTCCTCTGTCTCCAAATTAAGCTTAAATGGCTGTGATGGCCTATGGCTATAAATTATAAAGTTACTCTCTCTATACATAGGACGTTATCACACGTGGGCCAGTTTTGTTGTTAAAGAGATAATAAAGTGGAAATGAAGCATCCTGAAAGAAAGTGAAAATAGAGCTTAATTACGCAAAAGCTTTTCACACGTAATTACAATAATAACGGAATTAAGTTAAAAGCGAAAAAAGACATTTTTAACTTTCATACACAAGTGAAAAGAACCTGTACATGTACTGGAAATTGGTGTGTTTTGTGACAAGACTCCTCCTTTTCCAGGGCGAGTCCTTCATTTCCCAGGAGGAAATGTCAGACTGTCCTACATTTGGGGTCATGTCCTCCTGCACAAGTCCTAACCCCCTTCCATTGGGGTTAGGACCTCCCAAGAGAGCAGAGGAGGAGGAGGAGGAGGAGGAGGAGGAGGAGGCTGGAAAGGCAAGGCAAGGCAAGGCAAGGGAGGGGGAAACTGGAGGTAGCTCCCATGCCCCCCCCCATAAGCCTTTCCCCTTTGTAGGACCTGCAGGGCAGAACTTCATGGTGAGATGGAGCTCCAAGTTGCTCCACAAGCATACCCCACACTTGCACCCACATCCACCCACAGCTGCTGTGAGGGAAGCCTTCTTTCCCCTCCTTTTCCCTCTATCCCAAATGCCAAACTTCTCCTCCGTCCCAAACTTTTTTCTCCTGGTCTGCCTCCCCTTCCCTTCCCTTCTTCTCTTCCCTTCCCTGGCACTGAGAAGGAGCCCAGGACTCTCCCTCCCTGGAGGCCCCTCCTCCTCCTCCTCTTGGCCCTCCTCCAGGATTTAAAAGAGAATTGTCCGTGCGTATTTGCTTTTCACATTACAGTAAATGCGAAATTTCCTCTAAACTCCCGAAATTAAAAAGATCTCAGATAATACCAGTTTCTGTCCAGTTTCTGACCAGTTTCTGTGTGACGTCATGTGAAATCGTGAGGCACAAATTCAGTTTTTGTTTGGGATTTGTGTGGATTAACCAACAGATTTCCCCCGTGTGATAACGTCCATATATATATATATATATATATATATATATACGGTATACATACATGTATATACACACAGAGAAGAGGGAGAGAAAAACTGTATAACTCATTCATAGGATTGAGTCAGCCACTGTACTGTAGAGAGTTGCCAGATCAAGACCATCCCAGGTCTTAAATTTCAGGCAAACCTGAGGCTTGGGGTAAGACCAAGGAGTGGGCCCTAGTGATGCTACAAGGGTGAAGTTGCAAGGGACATTAAGCATGAGACTTTAAGCATCTACCACAGTTGTACCAACTATTCAAACATTCATTCAAACAAAAAGCACCAAAACACACTGCAGAAATAATTCACTTTGAGACCACTTTAACTGCCCTGGCCCAGTGCTAGGGAATCCTGGGAATTGTAATTTATTGTGGCCAGAGCTCTCTGACAGAGAAGGCTAAATCTCTCACAAAATTACAGTTCCCAGAATTTCCCAGCATTGAGCCAGGGCATTAAAGCAGTCTCAAACCAGATTATTTCTGCAGTGTGTTTTGGACCAAAGTCTGGTTAATCTGTATGCGTGTCTGTGTGTATGGGTATGGGTATAGGTATGGCTGTGCATGTGCATGTATTTTCCATAGGTTTTTGAGGGCAACATTCTTGCTCTAAGATTTTTCCTCCTTGACCCAAGGACAAGAGAAGAAAGACCAGGCCCTGAAACTTAATGCAAAACTCTGAGACCTGGGAGCGCCAAAAAAGATCACTATAGCAGCGCCAAAAAAGATCAGTTTACAATTGTGGGTATTCCACACCACCACCACCAAAAAAAAATAAAAAAAATCAAATAAAAATACAAAGGGGCCCATGGTATCCACTGGGGTTTGGTTCCAGGATCCCCATGGATACCAAAATCCATGAATGCTCAAGTCCTTTTATATACAATGGTACAGTAAAATGGTGTCCCTCATTTTAAATGGCAAATCAAGCTTTGCTTTTTGGATTTTTAAAAAAGATACTTTCAAGCCATGAATGGTTGAATCTGTGGATGCAGAATCCATGGATATGGAGGGCTGACTGTAGATGAATGTACATTATCAAGAGTTGCACGAAGGAATTGAAAACAACATTTGGGAGAAAAAAACATTTCAGTTCTTATTTGTACCCTTTTGTCTCACACACCATGTTTCCATCTTGAAATGATCCCTCTAGTCTGTTTCTAATCAATATCACTTTCTGTATGTTAGATTATTTGCTTTTTCTTTATTTCAGTGAGATCTATCTTTGGAAGACTTAGGGGGGTTGCAGACTGCCAGAAATAGTGTGAATTCAGTCCACTTTTAGGGTTAGGGTTAGTGCTAGGGAATCATGGGAACTGTTATTTTTCTGAGATATTGAGCCTTCTCTGTCAGACAACTCTGATGCCACAATAAAATACAGTTCCCATGGTTCCCTAACTCTAACCCTAACCCTAAAAGTGGACTGAATTCACACTATGTCTGGCAGTCTGCAACCCCCCATAAATTTCCAGGTTCACTCCTTCCTTCCTTCCTTCCTTCCTTCCTGCCTTCCTGCCTTCCTGCCTTCCTTCCATTATTTCTTAGATGGAATTAAATGGAATTAATTAAAAATGTCTATTCACGTAATAGCATCTGTTAAAAACTGGTTTGAGGAGCTGAGAATGAACAACAAGGGATGAATAATATATTTTACAACCTCATGGCTTCATTTGAAGCATCTGGATGGTATAATATATTGAGGGCAAGATAATAGGTCAGAGCAGCCTTCCCAAACCTGGTGCACTCCAAATCTATTGGATCACATCTCTCATTATTCAACCACTTCATTTGGCTGAGGATGATGAAAGCTGTGCTCAAACATATCTTCAGGGCACCAGCTTAGGAAATGGAATGTTCATGTGGATATAAAATAGGTTTTTCAATGTTCTGACTTGATAAAACCTTTAGGGTAGTAGATTATTATTATTATTATTATTATTATTATTATTATTTATTTTTAATGCATTAGATAAAATTGGAGCACTGGAAGACTTTTGGCACATCCTTTCTTTTTAATGTTCTTTAGTGGATTAATGCTTTCTCGCCATTCAAGGAAAAGATTCTTACAAAACTTGTGTATGTTTATTGAGAACCCAACTAAGAAGATTCACATGTTGAAATTCTTTAGCACAACAGGGTAGCCCTCCCGTCATATATTTTCCAGATGCATTAGACTAACACTGCCATGGCTGAAAGATGATCAGCATTATAATCCAAAACATCTGGGGGAGCACCAAGTTGTGGGAGGGTGGAATGGATTTTCACATGCTATGGAAATGGAGCATGTTTGGAACACAGGCAAGTCTTTGCCCTTTGCCACATATTTTACCAAGTACCACCCTCTGTAAATTTTCCCATAACTCCCCTCACTTCTCTGCTTGCATCTCACTACTGAATGGGTTGGTTGGGGATGATGAGAGTGATGGCCCAACAGATCTGGAAGGCACCAGTTTTGGGAAGGCTACCCTAGGCCTAAGAGGTTGAGTGTTTTTTAAAAATACAGAACTTTCGTTCCCTAAAGCAACAACAAAATAAAAGCTGCCCTGCTGACTATGGATGGGACAAGTGGGATGGCATTCTATCACTTGTGATGGTTTGTGGCTCTGATATAAGTGGGACAGCAAATCTAGGTTTACTCTAGATCGAATGAGCTATCCAAGGCACTGAACCTGGTCCCCAAAATACAGACAACATATTGGATAGCTCTTTTAAAGTTTGGACTAAAACCCCAAAGAGAGCTCTTTTAAGGTTTGGACTAAAACCCTAAAGAGAGTCATCACCTCATTGACTTGGGAACCAGCAGCCACCACTGTAAACCACTCAACAACAAACAACAAACACATACACACCTCCTAGGAAAGCTCAATGGTTAAATGCCTGTACTGCAACCACTCACTCATAGACCACAAGGTTGCGAGTTCAATACCAGCCAGGGCTGAGGCTCGACTCAGGCCTGCATCCTTCCGAGGTCGCTAAAATGAGTACCCAGCTTGTTGGGGGGCAATCAGCTCACAGTTGTAAACCGCTTAGACATCCCATAGCGTGATATGAAGCGGTATATAAATAAGCTGCTTTGCTTTTGCTTTGCTGAGTATACTTACAGTTTAGTGGATTTGACTTGGCCAAAGAGAAGCACTTTCAAATTCCATTGATTTCAGAGGGTGAGATTAAACAAATTAATAGAACAATTTATTTGGCTCAAAGCCTAATGAAAGCATACTGCTCCTGCATTTCATCAGGTAGGTGATGATCTTGATTTCAATATTACATCCTTTGTTGGTGTTAACTGCCCTCAAGTCGATCTCAACTCATGGTGACCCTATGGATGAGACATCTCCAAGACCATTGATCTTCCTTAGTAGGTGTTTCAGGTCTGTGAGGTTTTCTGCTAGTATTATGGTGACATCCTTACCTTTTCACAGCCACAAGATTGGGAACAAAAAGAAACCTGCTGGCCAGACACAAATTGCACCTAGATGGAAAGGAATTTGATTACAAGACTCTTCAGGACAGGGTGTGTGAGTTCATTTGCTCAACTATTACCTTCACACAGCAATGTAAGCAGTATGGTAATGGCTGAGAAGTGAGAAAAGATACTGGAATCAATGAGCTACAACCAGTTCTGAATAATAATACAGTTGCCCTCCATTTTCACAGGGGATCTATTCTGGACCTCTCTGTGAAAACAGAAACCCACACATATTCAAGCCCCATAGACTTGAATGGAGGCACGGGGTGTGCAGGCACACGCCCCATTGTATGCACCTCCATTTGTCCCTCGCACATAAGCGAGGGATGTGGATCTGAAGTCTACAAAAACTCTCTCTCTCAAAGGATCTGGGTAACAGTCCTTTAAATGTTTACAGAGAGCCTCCCAGCCTTAAGCAACTACTTACCTACAACAGGACACAGATCACAAAAGGAAATACAAGGAAATGAGTCTGCTATAAACCCACATGCCAACTTTGTTCTCACATCTATCACAGGAGTCCTAGTAACATTACTTACAATATTAGAGCTGCGTTCATTTGCTTATCCTCTATCATCAATGTCTTTCTGCACTCTGTGCTGGACAAATAGAACAGACTCTGCACAGGAGGATGAGCTGCCACAAATCTAACAAGCTGTAGAACATGTCAGTGTTCCAGGACATACATACAATCTCTGACTTATAAACTGAAGTTCTTGAACAACAACAAAAATAAAATGAATATTGGGAAGAGAAAGCTGAATTGGCAGACATTTGAACAGAGATAATGGTTTCTTGGCACACTATAGATCAGGGGTAGGCAACCTAAGGCCCGGGGGCCAGATGCAGCCCCCTGAGGCCTTTGGACCGGCCCCAGGCTGGTCCTGCCGCCGCCGCTGCCACCGCCACCTGCCATGATGATATTGATTATTGTTGTTATTACTTGTTCTTGAGGTTTTCTTGGCAAAATCTCCACAGGGGTTTTGCCATGGCTTTTCTGGGGCTGAGAGAGTGTGCATGCATATTTTTTAATTTTTTTTAAAAAAAAAATCTTTTTGCTTCAGCCCCCCAATTGTCTGAGGGACAGCAACCCGGCCCCCGGCTCAAAAAGGTTGCCTACCCCTGCTATAGATTGTTGTTGCTTTGTACCTTCAAGTCATTTCCAACTTATGGCGACCCTAAGATGAACCTATCATGGGGTTTTCTTGGCAAGATTTGTTCAGAGGAGGTTTGCCATTGCCTTCCCCTGCGACTGAGAGAGTGTGATTTATCCAAGGTCACCCAGTGGGTTTCATGCCTGAGCTGAGAATCAAACTCTGGTCTCCAGAGTTGCAGTCCAACACTCAAACCACTATGCCATGCTGGCCCTCTTTTTATACTACATAAACTAACCTATGGGATGGAACATAACACATTCTCTATAAAGAAATTTTGATTTCTGGTATACAAATTTATTGTTTTTACACCAAGCAGAACAACTCCTTGAAATATCTATTATACTGCATCAGTTCATCTGAAAAATCATAGAATCATAGAATTCTATGGTTGGATCGAGACCCAAAGGTCATCCAGTCCCCCTGCCATGCAGGAACTCACACTCAAAGCATCCCGAACAGGTGGCCATCCAGCCTCTGCTTAAAGACCTCCAAAGAAGGAGACTCCAGCACTCCCCAAGGGAGTGTGTTCTACTATCAAACAGCTCCTACAGTCTGGAAGTTCTCCCTAATGTTTTGTTGGAATCGCTTTTCCTATAGTTTGAAGAAGTGATTAATATCCTTGAAAATTCCTGCTAAAAAAATGTCTGAAAAGTGCCGCTGGATTCTCTCTTTCCCTCACACCTAATTTTATTTTTATGGAAAAACTTTTATAGAAAAATGAAAACA
Source organism: Phrynosoma blainvillii (assembly GCA_026167975.1). NCBI lineage: Eukaryota > Metazoa > Chordata > Lepidosauria > Squamata > Phrynosomatidae > Phrynosoma > Phrynosoma blainvillii. The sequence continues at coordinate 254,338,891 of JANUYF010000003.1, forward strand.
GAGAGTATGTATTCTCTCTGGTTGATCACTTGCTATTCTGTTCCTGCTCCTGCTCTTCTTCTTCCTTCACTGCCAGTCTTCCCTTTCTTTCTGGATACATAGACTGTTTCAATGGCAGGGTTTGCATTCAATCGATATCACCCTGCTGCTCCAGCCCTACTTATCTCATGGTAATTTGCTGGTATATTTATGAGGCCTTTATTAAGACAGGACAGATTTATTTTTAATTTGCTTTAAATTGTTTATGCTCTTTTAAAATGCACTGTATCCTCTGTATTGGGTTTTCTCTGTTATCTGCCTAGCAGTGATAAATGGTTATGTTCTAAAGAGTACATTAAGATCCTGGGCTGTTGCAGTGGGCTGTGCTAAAATGTGAATTGCAAGATGAATGAGAAACAACTGGACACAACTGAGGCTGAATCACAAAGGCATGATGTGCTGGCTTGTTCACTAGTCATTTTGAATTGAGACCATGTTATCGCCCACAGATTTCCCATAGAAAAGGAGGTACTGGATGAGCAGCACACTATGGAAAAATGAGTGGCTCAGCTCAGTCTGGATGGGAATTTTGTTTTAATGCTTTTTTGACAGAGTTTGGAAAAGTTCCTTTTTTGGATTACATTTCTTAGAATGGCTGTGCTGGCCAGTGGATTCTGGGAGATGTAGTCCAAAAAGGTGAGATTTTTGTTTTAACTCTCTCTGAAGCAAGCACAGCATAGCACTCAGCCTTTCAATTGTTGTTGTCAACTTATTCCTCCTTGTATGCTGTCTGCACATACAAGGTCTGTAAGACAGTAACAGTACCATCAAGCTATGTTTAGAACAATGGGGATATGTGATTTTAAATGGCTTCTAATTTCCTTTGACCGTGCCTGTTTCTACAAACATTTCAATATATTGTATTGTGTGTGTGTGTGCATGCACATGTACACACACACATGCACTCAAGCACACATGCACATGTGTATTTGCAGTAGCCTAGGCTAACAGCAACAAATATTTGAAATCTGCTGCATAGGGCCAGTTTCTGAGACCTGATGAGAAAATGGTTAAGCATATTGAGTCACTAATGAAGAACAACTGTGGCTATGACACTGGAGGAGAGGAGTATAGCTGGGCAGGGGCTCTACAAAAAAAAGACTGTGGGGATTATAATTGCTGTCCCACTGACCCTGCCACCTGATATAACTATCTCAGGGCCTCTACAGACAGCCCTTTGCAGCATCTTGAAGGCAGGGGAGGGGAGGGGCAGCCATACGCTGGGCACCCCAACCCCACGTCAAAGATGTCATCACATTGCGCGCCATTATGCATGGCGTGCACCATCAGGCCGTCATCACTGTGCAGCACAGCAGCTCTTTGGGCAGCCTTTTTGCCTGCTCTGAAAGGACTGGTGTTTTGGTGCTCCTTTCAGGGCTGGCAAAAGGGTGGATTGGGACTGAGGCATGGGGCAGCCTCGGCCCCAATCCTCTGCTTCCCAAGGTGGCCCAGGGCAGCCCGTCTGCATCCCCCCTCAGTTTGCCTAATGGTCAGAACCACACTAAGACATGCTGGCCAGTGGTGGCCAATGGGTTGCACATCACTGAAATGTGATGAATCCACTCTAGGCTTTATTCCAGATTTTAAGGGACCTATCCAAGGTTGTTTATCAATATTTCCCATCAAGGCCTCAAACAGATGGGACAAAAGAAGCGGTTTCAGGCTGCTTTGGGAGCATGGTGTTTAGATGACACATGCCCCCAAAGTGGCCAGAAACCGCACCATGGCTGCCGTAAGGGAGAAAAAGCCAGACTAAAAAGAAGCTGGAAAAACCTGCTCCTTCTGGAAAAGTGTGCACCTTCAACCCTGCATATAAACACCCCAACATGATACCAGTCCCAAAGTGTGTGCATTTACAAAGGACATATACATGCAGGTGCACATTTTAAAAGGATGGAGCCAGTGGTTGGGGTGGCAATGCAAAAAAAAAGGGGGGGGGAAGTATGATGCCTCCAATGGCTGTAAGTACAACATACGCAAATCAGACAGTCCAAGATGGGGCATGGAGTGAAGGGGGGTGAAGGGAGAATGTGGGGGGGAGGATTGTGCATTGCCAGTGTTTTACTGGGCACATCTCTGCTCTGATGCCCTGTGGAGGGTTGCAGATGCAACTATGTGCATGATCAAAGGGGGTAGCCATCCAATGGGATGGCATCTAGGCAGGAGGCAGTTGCCAGTGATGTGTTCCTGTGATGGTGCACATGGATGGTGGGAGCAAAAGTTAAAAACAAACAAATAACTCAATAGGATGGCTTGAGGATGCACCATGCAGTCATGATGTGCACATGTGGGCTGCTAATCCTCAAACTGTGATGTACTGTCACTTGTTCCTTTTATTTCTTGTAAAGTTCTACTTATTGACATTAATTGAAACCAATATTTCTTGCCAAGTAATTCAGTTAATTTTTCAATCCTAATTGATTTCCCTCTTTCATCAAATAAGTCCCCTATAATTCTATATCATATATCTTTTATTGCCTTAATTACTCTTCCTAACTCTTGATTTCCACCTTTGTTTAGATATTCTAATGGGTACATTTTAAATTTTCTATTTTTATACTTTTAGACCATTTGTTCTATACATATTGCATTGATAGAAAGGGGCCCTTCTTCATATCTGCAATCTTCTCACTTGGTTTTATTTGAAATATAGATGTGTAATCCATGTTATTCACATATTTTTCAATTCTAACCCATCTTTTCCCCTCTCTATATTCAAAGTCTATTTAACTATTTAACTATTAAATATAAATTTAACTATTTGAGATTACTCAAAATATAATTCCAAAGATGGGACTCCCCAGCCTCCTTTATCTTGAAGTGAGTAAATTAATATTTTTGATACTCTAGATTTTTTTTTCTTTCCCATAATACATTGCTTACAACTCTTGTCGCATTTTCTAATCACCCTTGAAGGAATTGTTTCTGGAATTGTTTGAAAATTGTAACTTAATGAGGGACCATCACACCACCCAGAACACACCTGATCTCATCTGGTTTTGGAAGCTAAGTGGGCTCAGTCATCATTGCTAGTGTCTGGATGGGGATAATAAGGGAATACCAGTGACCTTCAAGTAGGGTTCAAAAAAATCCTTTCTGAATCCTTGGAGAGCTCTTACCACTCAAAATTGGTGATACTGACTTAGATGGACCAATGGTCTGATTCAGTAGGAGGCAGCTTCTTATATAGGGATAGCTTCACTTCTTTAATGGTATGGCAGTAATTTTTAGTTACCTTTATAGTTACAGTGAGAAGGTCTCCTTGGATAGTTCAAGTGGGGAATCATGATGTATCTCATTTTGCTGCCTCATGCTCATGGCAATAAGTTGGATGGGAGAAGAGTGTGTTTTGTGCCATGGACCAATGGTTAATAGCATTCAGATGTTTTGTTTTTAATAACTATCTAGTTGTTTTAGAGAAATTAAGAAAGATTAAGTTACTTTTTATTTATTTTATTTTAGAAAAATATGATTATTACACTGTCAATATAGGCAAATACTGTATAGTTAAATCATTATACTGGCAAATAAATAGAGAGGGCGGATTTGAACTTTAACTGTAACTAATTACTTTTTAAATACCTTTTAAAGCTCTGATGATAGCCTCTGGCTCTCGTTTGATTCTTTTTTCTTTTTTCTTTTTTAAAGGACGTAGTATAAACTGATTAGGGGACACTGACCTTATGGTTTCGAATGCCAGCAGCCTGATTCAATCCCTTTGAACCAATGCATTCAGGGTGTCCCAGATTGTGCTTGACCTGAAATTAAAGCATGTCAACAGACAAGCATTGTAATGGTTGCAACAAATATTCAGGAAGAGAACAGAGCTTTGTGGCATAAAAAAAGGTCATATCTGGCATCTTCAGTCAAGGATCTTGAGGCTGGAAGTTAAACTAAATCCTCTATCCAAAGTGTAGCATGCAAATAAGACATACTTCTTTTTTCATGAAAAGAAGGTATGTAAAGGCTGCACCCCTGACATGTGGGTAGGGAGGATTTGAGCTTTTCCTGTGTTGTTCCCCCCCCCCTAAAAGTCTCCCTTCATTATGGGGATTTCAAAAAAGGAGAGAACATTGCATTTTTTAAGCTACTGCATGTTTTTTTGGGGGGGGAGTGGGGCAAATTTAGGGGGTGATTGGAAGGTTTAATCCAGGGGTAGGCAACCTTTTTGAGCTGGGGGCTGGGTTGCTGTCCCTCAGACAATTAGGGGGGGGGAGCACCAAAAATAAATAAATAAATAAATAAATAAATAAAAATTAAAAAATTTAAAAAAAAATTAAAAATGCATGCACACTCTCTCAGCCCCAGAAAAGCCATGGCAAACCCCTGTGGAGATTTTGCCAAGAAAACCCCAAGAACAAGTAATAACAACTATAATCAATATCATCATGGCGGGTGGCAGCGGTGGCAGGACCGGCCTGGGGCCGGTCCAAAGGCCTCGGGGGGGGGGGGGGCAGATCTGGCCGCCGGGCCTTAGTTGCCTACCCCTGGTTTAATCCTTTCCTTATCCACACATGGTGGATCTGATGTAGAGTAGCCTCCCCCCCCCCAGCATTTATTTGCAAGTAAAGTAAATCAGACTTCCCTGTATGCTACACATTTAATGTACTGTCTAGTTTATTCTTAAGACAGACTTCTCCCTGAGACTGAGAAATCTCAGAGCTTGGAGCTGTCCAGAAGTATAACTTGGCAGGGAAATGAAAGTATCCCCCTACCACCATCAAAATTCTAACCCTTTGATAAATTTTTCCTTCAAACCTATAGCATTTCATTAACTTAGGACGTTATCACACGTGGGCCAGTTTCGTTGTTAAAGAGATAATAAAGTGGAAATGAAGCATCCCGAAAAGAAAGTGAAAATAGAGCTTACTGGTAATTACACAAAAGCTTTTCACACGTAATTACAATAATAACGGAATTAACTTAAAACCAAAAAAAAGACGTTTTTAACTTTCATACACAAGTGAAAAGAACCCGTACATGTACTGGAAATGGGTGTGTTTTGTGACCAGACTCCTCCTTTTCCAGGGTGGGTCCTGCATTTCCCAGGAGGAAATGTCAGACTTTCCTCCATTTGGGGTCATGTCCTCCTGCACAGGTCCTAACCCCCTTCCGTTGGTGTTAGGACCTCTCAAGAGAGCAGAGGAGAAGGAGGAGGCTGGAAAGGCAAGGCAAGACAACACAAGCCGAGGCAAGGGAGGGATTGGGATGGCTCACCCTCCCTTTTCTCTCTCTCCTTTCCTGGCATTGGAGGCTGTCAGCTGCTGGGGAGATGGGCAAGGAGGGCAGGATCACAGGCAGAGCTGGCAGGGAAGGAGGAGGAGGAGGAAAGGGAAGGAAGGAAGGAAGGAAGGAAGGAAGGAAGGAAGGAAGAAGGAAGGAAGGAAGGAAGGAAGGAAGGCCTGGGTGTTCCCTAGGGAGAGCCAGAGCCTTGAATGATGCCCAGGAGAGGGGGAAACTGGAGGTAGCTCCCATGCCCCCCCCCATAAGCCTTTCCCCTTTGTAGGACCTGCAAGGCAGAACGTCATGGTGAGATGGATCTCCAAGTTGCTCCACAAGCATGCCCCACACTTGCACCCACATCCACCCACAGCTGCTGTGAGGGAAGCCTTCTTTCCCCTCCTTTTCCCTCCATCCCAAACTTCCCTCTCCTGGGCTGCCTTCCCTTCCCTTCCTTTCCCTGGCACTGAGGAGGAGCCCAGGACTCTCCCTCCCTGGAGGCCCCTCCTCCTCCTCCTCTTGGCCCTCCTCCAGGTTTTAAAAGAGAATTGTCCATGCGTATTTGCTTTTCAGATTAAAGTAAATGCGTAATTACTGTAATTTCGCAAATGCATTTCCTTTAAACTCCCGAAATTAAAAAGATCTCAGATAATACCACTTTCTGTCCACTTTCTGACCAGTTTCTGTGTGACATCATGTGAAATCGTCAGGCACAAGTGCTGTTTTTGGGGGGAGGGATTTGTGTGGGATAACCTACAGATTCCCCTGTGTGATAACGTCCTTAGAAATTAAGTTGAGCATTTAGAAATATAGTTTAGGTATCCAAAGTTATAAAGGGAAAGTGAACATAGCAAATGTAAGAATACTAGATATGAACAATTTTTTAATGCTGCTGCCACACGGCAGAATTAATGTCGTTTGACACCGCTTTAAATGTCATGACTCTATCCTACAGAATCCTGGGATTTATAGTTTGTTGTAGCACCAGATCTCTCTGACAGAGAAGGCTAAATATCTCACAAAATTACAAATTGCAGAATTCCATAGCATTGAGCAATGACAGTTAAAGTGGTGTCAACCTGCATTAAATCTGCAGTGGGCATGCAGCCTTACTCTCTGCAATGGGGAGTCAGTTAAAGGAAATTTTCATTGGGATGAACAGTGTTCTTACTGGGGACAATGCCCTCAGTTTGGCAGTAGAGATCCCCCCTCCAAAAGCCAAACTCTTCAAAAGCAGTTGCTATTCCAAATAGATCTCAACTAATACTCTGACTTGCTAATAGAAAACTCTGTCTATTAAAGACTGTATTGCTTTAAAAGGAAGAGGTGGTGAAAAGAGTCCCTTATGGAGAAACTTGTACAAAGGAGGGATAATATGGAAAGAACTAAGTGTTTATTTTCTTTTCCTTTTTTCCTAGCCCCCGATTTCACCCCTAATGATCCTGATGCATTCACTGGGCCTGAAAATTTTTAATTACAAATCCAAGTGGCTCTTTAAAGCCTCACATGATATAGCAGGGACATTTAGCAACCCCGCTCTTTGCTTGCATTATCCCACATCAGTACACTGCACTAAACCAGGATGAGCAGTTCCCAGGATTAACACTGCTCCACTTCCCAACTGGTTTAGTGAAACTTTTTTTTAGCTACCAGCACTGAGAAGCTAATGCTCTTTGCTTTCAAGCTTTAGCAAGCACACAGAGCCAGATCATCCCTTTCCATTTTTTATTTATATTTATGTTATTTATTTGGCCCCAGAGAGCAGAAAGCCTACTAATGCATCTCAGCAGATGTTGCCAAAGAATTGTCATAGCTGAACTGGCAACTAGCTCTTGCTTTCTCTAATCTCTCCTATGGAAAACCTTCCTGTGAGTAATGCTGTGATATTACATGTCTGCACAGAATAAAAGAAGAACTTAAAAAGCCAACTTTTTGGACAACTCCATGCTGGTTTGAGGATTGTAGTCCAAAAATGTATCCAGGTGACTGAGAGAAGCTCAGACAAAAAACAGCAGGAGCATTTCAGCTTCACTAGAGACAACCTTCCTCTGAGTCTAGCTAGTCTGGAACCATTGCAAAGTGCAATTACAGAAAGAAGCTTCTGCACTGAAATTGCCTGCGCAAAGTAGTTCTAGTTTACTACATTTCTTCACCAGCTTCAGTTCTCCCAGCATCCAGGAAATTGCTCAGGAGACTTGTGTCAAAGAACCCTGCATGTTGCAGAAAAAGCTTTTGCCAAGGACAAGTGGAACAGAAAAAAGAGACTGCCTGGACTGTGGCTGATATGAATTATGACCAACTTACAAAAGTCAGCTGTTTCCTACATGGATATGAACTACATGTATACACATATAGTGCTCTCATAGCCCTGTTATCTGTAGATGTTGCTAACTTTTTATGTTTGCTTTTGTTGTTGTTGACCACCCTTGAGTCGATCCTGACTCATAGTAACCCTGTGAATGACACATCTCCAAGACTCCCTAACTTTCACTGCTCTGCTTAGGCCCTGTAAATTCATGTCCTTGAACTCCTTAAGAGTCTATCCATCTAGCATGTGGTCTTCCTCTCTTACTAAATCCTTCCACCTTTCCTAGCATTATTGGGGTGTGTTTTTTTCAGTGAATCATTCCTTCTCATGATGTGACCAAAGTACAACAATCTCAACTTTATCATCTTGGCTTCCAGGGAGATTTCAGGCTTGATCCATTTGTTTGTCTTTTTGGCTGTCCATGGTATCCTCAACACTCTTCTCCAGCACCACATCTTGAATGGATTGATTTTCCTCCTATCTGCTTTCCTCACTGTCCAGCTCTGTCCATGGTAATAGGAAAAACAATGGCTTATACAATTCTAACTTTCGTGCTCAGTTGCATATCTTTACATTTTACAATATTTTCTAATTCCTTCATAGCTGCTCTCCCCATTCCTAGTCGTCTTGTTTCTTGACTGCATTCCCCATTCTGATCAATGTTTGACCCAAGTAATGGGAACTCTTTTACTATTTAATTTCCTCATTGTCTAGGTTGTATCTGTGTAGGTCTTCTGTGATTATTATTTTCTTTATCTTGAGCAGTAAGGTGCCTTTGCACTTTCCTCTTTGATCTTTCCTAGTAGTTGTTTCAGATCTTCAATATTTTCTGCTAGTAGTATGGTGTCATCTGCATATCTCAGATTATTGACATTCTTTCCTCCTATCTTCACTCCTCCTTCTTTTGTGTCCAAGCCTGCTCTTCATATGATACTTTCTGCATATAAGTTAAACAGGTAGCATGAAATGATGCAGCCTTGCCTGACCCCTTTGTCAATCAGGAACCATTCAGTTTCTCCATATTATGTTCTAACACAAGCCTCTTGTCCTAAGTACAGATTTCTTTAAGGGCATTCCATCATTTTTCATAAGCTATGCAGTCCAAGTCTTTGCTATAGGGGCTATGAAAACTGGCCTAAAGGGCTGGCCTGGGGGTGGAGTTGGGGCAGGGCAGCCATGCACTGGCTGCCCCAGCTCAACCCCAACACCGCCTGACACCACGCACCCAACTGCATGGTGCATGTCATCAGGACGCCCTCCTGGTGCAACATGTACACACGCTGCACCAAAAGGGCGCAGAAGAGCCGCAGCACCGGCTCTTAGGGCAGCAAAAAGGAGGATCAGGGCCACAGCATGGGGTTGCCGCAGCCCCAATCCGCTGCTCCCTGGGGAGGCTCTGTGCTGCCCCAAACAGGCTGTCTGCATCGGCCCTTCATCTATAAAACACATGTTGAACTTTTTTATGTACCTTATCCCAAAGTAGGCTTGAAGGTAGTGGCAGCTAGCATCTTTATCAGTAGACTCTGGGCTCTGTGCATGTGCTCTGAGTTTTAGCCTTAACTTCAAAGGAACTTCCCAACTTGTCAAACTCTATATCCAAAATAAGTTCACCAAATGAAGTCACATACAAAACAGTGGCTTGGGGATATAGAGTCAATTACCATTCAACCCCATGAACCATACACTGGGATATCTTATGAATACTGATACAAGTCTACTTCTGAATTGAAGAAATATAATACTACAGGCTTCTAATGTGAGTCTAATATAGACCAAAACATTGCATTTATTAACATTGCTGTTGGGAGTTGGACACACATGCCAATATACAGCAAATTATCTAGGATGTATCAGTAGATCTCCATATATTATCTGTTCAATCCTCTGTGGATCCCTTTATAGACTGAAGGCTGAAAGTTCATTTGAGCCTTCTTCATATTGCACCCTAAACCAATATCATTTTTCTGCTCTGAGTGTCCTTTTTGTCAGTGTTTTGTTCCCCGTTTATGTGGACCTGAAAAGTGGGATGGTCTCCTCTGTGCTCATGCTCTCTAAGAAAAGGGGACCATAATATATTTCATGGTGATCCTGTGGATGCACATGGACAATGGAAGTAGTCTTATTCATTACAATGTCCCCTGTAGTCATCACTTCACCTCACAAAGTGAAAACAGCCTTGTGTCCAGGGACAAGTGGTATATTTGCAAGCTTGTGAAAGACCAGCAAGTTTGTTAGCTACTGAACTGGTGGTTATTACAGGTTGAATCTCCTTTATCTGGATTTCCAAAATCCCAAATATTCCAGAAATGAAAACTTCTTTCATGGGTGGCTGAAATAGTGATGGTTCAGTGTACACAAACTTTGGGCCTTTACAGACTGCCAGAAATAATGCAGCTTGAGTCCACTTTAACTGCTCTGGCTCAGTGCTAGGGAATCATGGGGACTGTAGTTTATTGTGGCACCAGAGCTCTCTGACAGAGAAAGCTCAATGTCTCAGAAAAAACTACAGTTCCCATGATTCCCTAGCACTGAGCCAGGGCAGTTAAAGTGGACTCAAGCTGCATTATTTCTGGCAGTCTGCAAAGGCCCAATTGTTTCATGCACAAAGTTATTATAGTATTGTATAACATTATCTTCAGGCTATGTGTATACAACACATATATGAGTCCCTATATTGGGAGAAAGGTGAGATATAATAACAATAATAATAATAATAATAATAATAATGCAGGTATTCCAAAATTCAAAGAAATCTGAAATTCAAAACAGTCCTGGTCCCAAGTATTTCAGATAAGGGAGATTCAACCTGTACATTTTTATTTTTCTTTCTTTTTTAATTACCAAGGATGGAGAGGTGTGATTGTGGGGTTTTCTTTCTGTGTGTGCTAAAATAGCTTACCTGGCATTGAAGTATTAATGCACCTTGATTTGGGAGGACAGGAGTTGACATTTCTTGGTTCGCCATGGACTATTAATATCTTGGGCTTGCCTTGCTTGTGTCATAGCTACTTTTTCTGTAAAAAAAAACAAATAACCAACAACCCTGGAAACATTACAATATTACCAAAATGGGCTCAGTAGCAGTAAAACAAATAAATAATCTGACCATAATAGGAATCTGCTGAAATCTCACTCCCACACTCTCTCAATGTTCTTTCTTGGTTTTCAAAACAAGATAAACATATGTATTTAATTAAAAGGAAGAGCAATTCCTTGGTTATGTAACCTTTTAAAGGTTATTATGTGTGGAAAGCAGGGGAAACTGATTTTGTTTGCAAACTAGTTTTCAACTGACTGGAGAGGTCTTCTGTTTGTGAAGTCAAACCTTTGCTTAGCACTGGAGAAGTAACTTACATAATCTAATTGAGCTAGACCACTTAAGCAAATGGATTTTGTATCACAGCATCAAATAGGAACAGCATCAGACCAGAGTATCATGTGATGAGCCAGGGTCTCTTTCCCACTACATAGTGATATTATCTTGATATCACTTTAACATCCATAGCTTCATCTTGTGGGATCCTGGGCTTTGTGGTTTCACATGATATTTAGTATTCTCTGCTTTAGTGCCTTGCCAAAATACACACCTCAGGATTCCACAGAATGCAGCCATGACAATTAAAGCAGCATCAAAGTGCTATAATTATTTATTGAAAGTGGCCTAAGGCTTTTCTGCACACTAGGGATTTAAGGCAGGATCTAGTTCAACCTCTGGTCTTGAGATCCCTGAATCTTACTACCAAACTGCAGCTCCTAGAATTCCATAGGATATAGCTATAGTGGTTAAGCTAGTATCAAAGTACTGTCTCTATGGAGTGTGAAGGTAATGCAGGTCTGTTGAGATTAGTGTTCTCATTTTGGGAAGTCCCAAGTATGTAGGACGATTAGTTCTCCATATGCATGGATTCAAGCATCTATGGCTTGAAAATATTTTTAAAATATATAAATTCCAAAAAACAAACCTGGGTGTGTTTTTTCCATTTTATATAAGGGACACCATTTTACTCTCCCTTTTATTTTAGTGGGACTTGAGCATCCATGGATTTTGGTAGGCATGAGAGGTTTTCGAATCAAATTCCAGCAGAAAACAAGGAGCCACTGTAGATCTGCAAGTCAGCTCTTTCTTGGATGTACCTTCCAAGAAGAAAAAAAACGTGTTTGTGAAGGAGTCCTATGAGGCCTATGAAGGAATCAATATTCTTTCTGGATGCAATCCCAGCATCCACTTCTGCTGTGTAACCTCTCTTTATGTTTTTCATAAATTGCTCAGGGAGGCTTTACAGCACCAGTGTTTTATGGACTGTGAATTCTGTCACATTGAACCCATTTGTGGATTAAAGAAACAGTGTTAGATCATACTGTTTCTGAGTTCCTTTGTGGCATAGTTGCCCCTATTTTTAGGCAGAGTGGTTGGGAATGTCAATGAGGTTTTGGATGGCAGTGCAGTGTGTACCATTTTAGCCTGCTCTGCATGGCCTAAGCTACCTTGATGCTCACAGATGCAACAGAAATGCTGAATGTTGAAGCTGAATTGAACTGTCAGTCTGGTTGATTTTACATGTTGAATTACTGGTAGGAGGCATCATTTTGTCCTTCACCACAACAGCAAGAGGCCATTGGATGATACTTCTTGATGAGACCTTTATTGTGCTTCCTAACTCATTCATGGAATTTTACTAGGAGTCCAGACTATGGAGCTGCCTTCCATTTGTACCACTCCCATGATCTCCCTTCCTTCTTCCATGGTTTTTCATTACCACAGAAAATCCACTGAGGAAGCAAATATAGAGGAGATGCACAGTGTCTTTTGACTGACAGTTTTAGAAGTCCTCCATCTGGAAGAACCCAGAGCTTTGGCATTTCATAAACAAAGAAAAGGTGTTTTCATTTGATCTAGATATCACACTACACTGGTTTAGCCCTATTATTCCATTTTAAGTACTTTCACTGCCTAGTGTGGAATTCCGGGGTTTGTACTTTAATGATGCCTAAGAGCTGTCTGGCTGAAAATTCTGAATGCCCCCTCACCAAACTGCAAATTCCAGGATTCAACAGGAGGCAACCATAGTAGTTAAAGCAGATTAAAAGGACTATCACAGTCTAACATGCAGTCTGAAGGAAACAGGGAACAAAACATTGAAAAAATCTGAATACCAATGGCTCTGAACCACAGACATGAGATCATCTACTCTGTCTGAACCACAGACATGAGATCATCTACTCCTTCAGCCAGCCACAAAACATCTTATATGGCACTAGGAAAGCCTCCATCTTTTATATTAACCTGTCTAAAGTGAACTGTATTAAATTAGATAAACCCTTATACGGTGTCACAAGTTTTTGGAGGAAAGGCAGGATACAATGGGAATGTATGCATACATTTAATCAAAAGCTTGACTAAGGGGCTGTACAGATTGGCCAAAAGGGATGTCCTGGGGGTGGAGTGGGGGCATGGGGACCACATGCCAGCCACCCCAACTGCGCCCTAATGCCGCCGTCATGCCGCCCACCCAACCAGATGGCAGGTAGCATCAAGGCACTCCCTTGGCTCAGCATTCACACACGCTGTGCCAAAGGAGCACCGAAAAGCCACGGCAGCAAGGACAGCTTTTTGGCACTCTAAAAAGAAGAGGCCATCTGTTCAGCCCCTAAGATAATATAGGAATGCCTGGTGCCAAAGATGCCTGTAGTTTGCATGGGACATCAATGTTGGATGGAATGTACATTTGACTTCAAACGGACTCTTTTTTGCTTTATGTCCCATATTAATGATATTCACACATGCACACAAATTGCCAGAAGAGTGCCTTAAGGTTGTCTTTGATAGCATGTATGAAAAAGCTATTAGGACTGGGCAATTTTTTTCTGTTAACTTCAGCAAGACTGACAAGTTAATCTGAAACAGAACTTCTTGGATATAGGTTCTCTTCAAATGAATTGGTTTCAGAGTACTTGTGTTCAAAATTGGGACTTAGCTTCCCAAAAAACAGACATGTTGATTAATTTATCAAAGGCAGGGGCTAATGTTTTCTCCAGGAAGAACAGAAAAAAGCTTTTAGTTCAGGTGATATTGACCAGAGCTGGAAAAATTGCTTCTTTGAAATACAAGTCCCATTCCCCTCTCCCTACTCCCCAGCCAGTATGGCCAATGATCATGCTGACTGAGGAATTCTTAGACCTGTAGTCCAAAAATAACTTTTCCAGGCTGTGGTATTGGAACACAAATATCCCCTTCTAAATATTTCAGAGAAGCTTATCAGAAAGGTTACACACCATCATTTTGATCTTGGGGACTGTCCGCTGTCTGCTGTTGTGTCATCTTAAATGAGTTTTTAAATGATAATACAAGCAGAATTCATCTTTGATGTGTAGCTACTATATGTTGAGGTTATGGCTTAGAAAATCAAGATGGTAAATATGCTCTGTCATCATTTTTAAATTAAACAAACAAATGTACTGCCAAGTGTGAGGGAGGCCTGACCAAGTGTGAGAGAGGGGAATTTAAAATAAAATTGAACCAATCTCCTTTATTTAAAGTTTGAAGAGTTTATTTTTATTTTTAAAGCCTTCTTATGATCATATAGTTATATCAATAAATATAGTTGGTTCAACTTGAAACATGACTAAAGACTTATCTAAAGACACTGACAAAAAGTCTTGAGACTTGTGTCATGCTCCATCCTGTGGAATCCTGGATTTTGTAATTTGTTGTAGCACCACAGTTTTCTGACAGAGAAGGCTACATATCTCACAAAACTACAAATCCCAGAATTCCATGGCATAGAGATATGAGAGTTAAAATAACAAACTGCATTAAATCTGCAGTGAAGATGCAGCCCTGATGAGACTTGTACCTGTTTTTTAAAAAGAAAAAAATTCAAACAATGTACTTCCTGTTCCAGTTTATTCCCAGTGAATTTCTAGTGCCAGCCACAACTTTTAAGCCCAGAGTAGGATGTTGTTATTGGTTTTCTCTCTCTCTCTCTCTTCTGTCCCCAGAGTATCAAGACAGGCAGGGATTGATTTCCCACATCTATTTCCATTATTTGAGTTCTCTCTGTATTTCTGGATGGTCTGATGATTCCCAATGGTGATGTGTTGCTGGGGGTGGGGAGGAAAGAGAGGGGAGGAAATTCTGACTTTTGCAGAATTCTAACCTCCACAATAATCAAAAAAGAGGTTACAATAGTGCACTTCTGACTAATGCCATCATAAATCACCAATGGGATGCCAGACAACATGCAGAAGAAAATAATGGACACGTTTTAGGGAGATGGTTTTCTCTTTATTGTTTTGTAGTAATAGGTAACCTCTCCTTTACTCTGTTTGACAGGAGACATGTGGTGAGGGGACGAGCCTGTTTTCTAAGAATTCTGTCTCAGCTCATAAGATTGGCTTACAGGCTCTGATAGTCATGCATCCATGTGTTCTGTTGACGTGCTGCCACCTCTGAACACAGCACAGCACTGGTTAGAAACTCATATCTTTCTCTGACATGTCTGGGAATAAGGAAGACTTTGTTTCTGCAAAGGGAACGGGGAGAACAGTAACCACACAAAACACTGCAAGATGCTAAGGAACACATTCACTCAAAGAAGGAAAGTGTCTGACTGAATAAAAAGCTGCTTGGATGAATTACACAGGTGATAAGATGTATATGTCACAGAGAGGAACTTCTGGCCTGTTGGATTAATTGGGATGGCAAGCAATTCCCAATTCAACTCCTAAAGTAGCAGTGGGCAACTGCAAAGTGATGCAAATCAAGGTACAAGCTCCCTAACACTCACACCTCTGGTAAAAGCATGAAAAGGCCATCTGAACATCCCAAAGATAATAAAAACAGACTTGCCCATTCGGTACAGGACAGTACTGAGGTAGTGTTGGCACTTTTAAAAGACAGATATTGGGTGCTTTAGACAAACAGCTTTTAGTTCTACCAATCAAGAAGTATGACACTGTTAATCTGTATGCCCCTCTTGAACAAGGTTTTTTTGCGGGGGGGAGTGCAGAGGGATAAAACAAAGAACTAGTTGGAAAATACTGGAAACTTGAGGCTGGGTGGGGGGAGAAACAAGAGAATGTCTGTGGCAAGTATGCACATGAATCCTGGCAGAAGCCTTTGAGAGGCATGTGCCAAGAAGTGGATATCGCTGGAACATATGACATAAAATTGCAGTGACTTCCTTGCAAGTGGTCCTCATCTTTGTCTGTTGGGATTCCATTGCAGACAAGAATTGCCAAAATTGACATTAACTCAGAAAGAATTGCCCCAGGGTCTCTTCTTACTAAGACCACCTTGGATGCTCCTATCTGAAAGACTGTAAGCCTAGTTGAGTTTTAAGCCTTTCAGAGGAGGGCTTTCTTTCAGTCCCATCCCACCCACCACCATTACAGGTACATCTGGTGAGGACTTGGGAGAGAGCCTTCTTGATGGCTGCTTGGAATTATTTTCCAAGAGAGGCTCCTTTGGACTCCTCTCCACTCTCTTTTCACCGGCAAGCAGGTCTTTGGCTTTTAACTGCTAGTGGAGGCATGCTGGTTTAAATATATAATAGGTTTTAATGGGTTTTTAACAGTCCTAAATTAAAGTTTTAAGTGGATTGTTGTTTAATGCTTTTTAAATTTTTATATTCAGATTGTTTTAGCTGTTTTGCTTTAACAATCACTGCAAGTTGCTTTGGATTCCATATGAGATGAAAGTGGAATATACAAAATAAATAATATAAGCATGAAAAACAATGGTATCTGGGCTTCCCCTCTCCCATCAAAATTGCTTAGAATCATAGAATCCTAGAGTTGGAAGAGACCACAAGAGCCATCCAGTCCAACCCAATGCCATGCAGGAATACACAATCAAAGCACCCCAACAGATGGCCATCCAGCCTCTGTTTAAAAACCTCCAAAAAAGGAAACTCCACCATCCTCTGAGGGAACATGTTTCACTGTCAAGCAGTTGTTACTGTCAGGAAATTCCTCCTAATGTTGAGGTGGAATCTCTTTTCCTGTAACTTGCATTCATTGCTCTGTGTCCTAACCTCTGAAACAGCAGAAAACAAGCTAGCTTCCTCCTCAATATAACATCCCTTCAAATATTTAAAGAGGGCTTTCATATCCCCTCTTAACCATCTCTTCTCCAGGCTAAACATACCCAGTTCCCCAAGTCATTTCTCATAGGGCATGGTTTCCAGACCCTTCACCATTTTAGTCACTCTCCTCTGGACATGCTCCAGTTTTTCAACATCCTTTTCGAATTGTGGTGCCCAGAAGTGGACATAGTATTCCTGGTGAGGCCTGACCAAATCAGAATAGAGTGGCACTATTATTTGAACCAAGGCAACTGCACAATAAAAACCTGATCTGGAAGCACCAAAACCATTATTAAGATTTAAAGTGTCTGTCTGTTATACTATACAGGTCCAAATGCCTGATTACAGAGGCTGACATTTTCTTTAAAACCTTCACCACGAATACTTGGTGAGATACACAAGAAGATATCTCATACTCCCTTGCACAAGAGCTTTACCCCAGGTACATAATGGCAATCAGAAAGTGCTGCTCAGTCACCATTGCCATTGAGTGGCTATGGAGGTATGACCAGGTGTTAACTGGCTTGTACTGGACAGTCAGGGAAAAGAGCACCCTTTGCCCTCCCAGGTCTTCAGTGAGCAATGCAAAGTGGATGGTATATACAGGCTCAGCTCTGCCCCCTGGCACTGGTTGGCTGTAGGGCTGCTTTTTGGGAGCTATCCGGCATACATTGTGCAGCCAGGAAAAGGAGCAGCATTCACCTTTCAGCATTCACCTTTCAGCATTCACCATTCAGCAGGCCTTCCCAGAATAGAATAGACTCTACTTAATTTGTGTCTCTCCCTCTTTTATATTCTTAGATTTTCCTTTCACTGGTGCTTGAACATCAGTTAATTTTTAACTATTTTAGCAAGGCATCTAATTTAATTCTTTTTTAAGGGGGGTAACTTGTCTTTATTATGTTTTATTGTCTAACGTGGGGTTCTTTTATTTATGTTAAGATGTAAGCTGCCTTGATTGCCCAGGCAAAAGGCGGGGTATAAAAATAAAGTTATTATTAAAGTTATTATATGTAAACTGGCAAAGTTTTTATATTCAGGAGTAGGTGTTTGGCCATGCAGCAAAATACAACAAAATCCAAAATCTATAAATCATACCTTTTTGGGGCTAACTAAAACCCACAAAATATATAATGTTATATTTGGCAGAGTTTAGTGTCCCAAAGGTCATGCAATAGGATCTCTCCCAGACTAACCAACCTGGTGTCTTATCTAATGGTTCCAAAATGAAGACTTTGCCAGATATCTCCTGAACAAACACTTTGTATTTCTCTATTTTCTCTTCCAGAATACACATTTGTGGACCAAAGCTGATATTTAGAGTTAGGTTGCCAACCTGGGACCAATCAATAAACTTTGACTCCCCCCCCCCAAGAGAAGTATCTCTTTTCTTTCCTTTTCTTTTTGTCCAGTTTGCATGGAACTTGGTGTGAAACAAGGTAGGTACTATCAAAAAAATTTAATTGAAAAAGTTAGTGAAATCATCAACATCAGTGCTGGGTAAACATCCTGGCATGATATAATGTATCCAGTCCTAGGAAATTCTTTTGAAAAATCACATTTTTCTTTCCATTGCCCTTTCAAAAGATGGGCTATAGATTTGGTGTTGGTCACTCTTGTTTCATTATGTTTGTGAAGGATAAGTTGCATTGTGATAAATGTTTTCTTCACAGAAAACATCTGTCTTTCAAGTGAGAAATGTTTTTACATGTAACAATACAATATTTGTTGTTGTTGTGTGCCTTCAAGTTTTTTCGACTTATAGTAACCCTAAGGCAACCCTGTCATGTTGTTTTCTTGGCAAGATTTGTTCAGAGGAAGTTTGTTCTTGCCTCCTTCTGAGGCTAAGAGAGTGTGACCTGCTCAAGGTTACCCAGTGGGTTTCTATGTCTGACTGGGAATTCAAACCCTGGTCTCCAGAGTTTTGGTCCAAAACTCAAACCACTACACCATGCTGGCTCTCTAGCATTAGAGTATGCTACTGAAAATTAATATGGGCACATATGGAACAAGACAGCACACATAGCAAAGGTACAGCCTGTAGCTAAGGAGGTAAGGGCTGAAACTGGAAAACATTACTAGTCTGAATTCCCAAAATTCCTCAACCAGCAGGGCCACTGACCTTCAGATGGGGTAGGACTACATGTCCCACCAGCATTAATCAGCATAGTCAATAATGAGGAATGCTGGAAGCTGTAGTTCAACAACATCAGGAAAACTTCATGATTCCCACCCTGGCTCTAGAATGGAATTTGCCCATCATTTGGAAAAATTTATGCCTTCCACTTCTACAACACCCCAGTTTCAGCATGCTGTAAGAGAGTATTTGGATCCAATGATTCCAAACAAGCAACAGTTCATGTCACAAAACCAGCAAAGGATTATTTATCATGACTGAAATCTCTTCTTTTGAAATTCCCAGAAGCATGCAAGTGTAGTGGAATTAGACTTCTGGAGAACAGAGCAAATGCTATAAGGAAGACTGTACTCCTACAAAGGAAGCTGAGGTAATAACTAATAAGGGCCTTGCCCCTCCTAACCCCTTTATGAACTGTACCAGAGAAAGTTCCTGTGCAGCTTTATTTGATTCACTAATGGAAAACAGTTGCATTAGGCCTCATTTTATAATGGGGATAAAATGTAATGTGATGTCAGATCAATGGTAAACTTACTAGGAAAACAAAATTATCAGAGTATAACAGAGGCAGCAGACCGTTTCTGTCCTTGCACCAGAAAGAAACATAACCTAATGACCTCTCTCATTTACTGAGAGGAAATCCAGCTGAAAACCTCTAGGGGTCCTGAAACAATTCCAGGTTGCTGGATTCTCTGATTTAGTTTTACGAATGCTCTGTTTTAAGCTTCACTGTCAGGAGGATTGTGAAGCAAAGCAGATGGCAACACATTTGTGCTCATATCCTTTTTAGGCCTAAAACTATTGAGGGGGAAATGGAGAGGGAGTGTTCTTAAACTCCAATGGAATAACCCTAAAAATTCTCTTTAAGATACCAGGCAGGCTGCCTTGTACTAAACCAGGGAAGTAAGAACAGTGGTGGTGGGGATTCTGAGATTTGTCATCCACAGAGTAACAAACTCTAGGTTACTTTATTTGGGCCCTTTCTCACAACACAATGAATCCGCTTGACCTGCCATGACCACATCCTATGGAATCACAGAATTTTATAGATTGTTGAGGTAGCAGAAGAGCCCCCTGGCTGAGAATTCTAAATACAGGGCTGAGCTGCAAATCCCAGTATTGTGTATTATGTTTCCATGGCACTTAAAATGGAATCAAAGTGCTGTAATTACATAGGACCTTATCACACACAGGCCACAAAGCGATAAGAAAGCGAAATAAGAATAAATCCAGGAATAAACTGAAAGAAACCCCACAATACGTAAATGGCTATCAGACGCAACTAGCATCATCGTGCAATTAAGGAAAGCACAATGAAGCGCTCCTGGGAACTGTATTTGCTGTTCGCACACAAGTGAGAAAATCCCGGACATAACCACACAATGATGCCCTGCACATGCTCAGTACAGCCGCGGCTGCCACTTGCCATGGCTGTCAAACATACCCCTTCCCAAGCCGGCTGTCCCCCAAACCCCTTCCCAAGCCGGCAAAGGGTCCGCGCTCCGAGGAGAATGTCCTCAGAGAGGCGCCTCTCTGAGGATGTCCTCCTTGGAGCTCGGACCCTGCACGGGGCCTGAGCTCTGAGTAGAACGTCCTCGGAGAGGCGCCTCTCTGAGGACGTCCTCCTTGGAGCGCGGACCCTGCGCGGGGCCCGAGCTCCAAGGAGGATGTCCTCAGAGAGGCACCTCTCCGAGGATGTTTTGCTAGGAGCTCAGGCCCCGCACAGGGTCCAAGCTCCAAGGAGGACGTCCTCAGAGATGCGCCTCTCCGAGGACATTCTGCTCGGAGCGCGGACCCTGCGCGGGGCCCACGCTCCAAGGAGGACCTCCTCAGGTCCTCCTTGGAGCGCAGGCGGGGGCGAGGAAATGCTCCACAATACATATTGGGGAAATGCTCCCCAATACGTATTGTCTTTTCAAACTGATAAGGTCCTTACGGTAAAAGCGAAATTATTCCCGTCGCGCACTTGTACTTCCTGAAGAAACCAAAATACAAAAGATCTCGGTTCTTGCCGCATTCTGTCGGGGTTCTGTCGGGGTTCTGAGCGACGTCGTGTGGACACACGGAAAAATAATACGTATCAGGTCAGGATTTCGTTTGGGTTCTGACTGCTTTGGGCCCCGTGTGATAAGGTCCATAGTGTGAAAGGGCTTTTTCTCTATCCAGCTTACTCTGACCAGTAACTGTTCTTCAGAAAGAGAAGTGCCTTTCTCAACACTTCCTCCTAACTTGATCCTAACTGATGATTCTTTCTCCTAACTTGCGAACACTGGCAACTGAAACTGCAATGTTCCATATGCAATCTGAGCTCTGCCACAGAGCTATGACTCCTCATTCAATACTGGATGAGAAACTATGGCCTCATTCCCACTATGATTTAAAGCGAATTGCAAATTGGGTTATATGACCATTGTTCCCACTTGAAATTGGTTCTGATCCTATTGAGCTCAGTTTCAGTTGCGATGAAGTGAGGCAAACGCAAAAAGCCCGCTGTTTCCTGACACTAGTTTTTTGGCAGTTCTCTTGAAAAGAATCGATTCCAAAGCGTGTGCAACAAGTGGGAATGATGGATCTGAATCAGATCATACTGGAGGGGAGGGACTAATGGCAGAGGAGTGTTTACCATCCCTCCTCAGTTTTTTGGGAAATCAGCCATCCTCTCCCCCCCCCCCCCAGCACTGTCTTTGTGCTGTGGTGTGACCTATGGGCAATATATAATGAAAATTGACAGAATATGTGTTCCACTGTATTTGCAACTACTTGCAATTATGGGCAGACTGCATCTCAGAGAGGCAAGTAGTTGCAAAACCAATGGATCGCATATCCTGTCAATTCCAGGCTGCTCAAAGGGGAAATGGTGTGCTTGAGCAGCCTGGGTTGCTGAGGGACAGAGGAAGGCAGTTGCTAAAGTCACCCCACTTAGCACCTGGAATGTCCCCATCCTCACCGTGTTGTTACTTTCATCACTGATGATGTGCAGATGATTGACATGCATTTTGAAACAGCGCAAACTAGTGGGAACGACAATCGTGCCAAAAAAGAAGTGATTACAAGGGAATAATGAAAAGATCTACTTTCATAGTGGAAATGATGGAACTTTTGAAATCACTTCACCAACACAGAGTGAAAGCAAATTGCAAACTGGTTTAAATGTAAGTGGGAATGAGACCAAAGATAAATGGATGTAAGGAAGTAGGGACTTGAAAGAAATGTTTTCTGGCTGAGGCCCTGCCTTTGTAACCCCAATGAATTATTGGTTTTGCACAGTGGGTGGGAAAACCCTAAAAAGGGGCTGTACTTATCAGTTTAGTTTGGAGAGGGAGCTGGAAGAGGAAGAGCTGAAGCTTGCCAGGGATAAGAACTGGGCCCTTGTTACACTGAATTGGTGTTTTGATGTTTCCTACAACAACTGCAGAGCAACAAGTTCTGCACTAGTGCTTTGTGAAATGAATGAGATTGGAGTCACCATCCCTTCTGTGCAGTTACCTCATTGTTCTGCACAGATGCAAAGGGCTGGGAGGGCAGCTTGAACCAGCCACCAGGGTGTGTGCTCTTCCTCTCTCACTGTGCATACATCTGTATTGATTCACATACTCAAGTTTGTGGCAAAAACTGAGAGCACATGCGCTAATGATAGACAGACAGATAGATAGATAAATAGATAGATAGGACCCAGAATCACATTTATGATTTTTGGAAATGGATCAAGAGACAAGTTGAACATTGCTAAGAAACGAAGATGGGGAGCTAAAGCTTTCATCTGTCATCCATTGGGGCTCTTCTTTCTTTTTGGCTGCACATAGCACATACCATATTTTGCTTTCTTCCCTTGCAATGCCCCTGGTTTCAGTCCAGAGTTACCTATGGTTAACAAGAAGGCCTATTTGGTGTGTGATCGATTTCCTCCTGTACTCCAGTACAGAATCTTTCACTTTCTGCTTCTTCTCCTTCTAAAGATGGAGATAAACTTGGATTATCATTATATTGATGGGTTATCCCCAAAGTCTTGTTGATATTATTCAGTCAGACTTTGCATTCTGCCCTTTGACTATTTTTGTTACATCTCTCCTCATTATTAAAGACACCCCATTTATTCTTCAGGGCCTTTGCAGACTTCCAGAAATAGTGCAAACTGAGTCCACTTTAAGGGTTAGGGTTAGTGCTAGGGAATCATGGGAACTGGTTTTTTTTTTTCTGAGACATTAAGCCTTCTCTGTCAGAGAGCTCTGGTGCCACAATAAAATACCATTCCCATGATTCCCTAACTCTAACCCTTAAAGTGGACTCAATTTGCACTATTTCTGGCAGTCTGCAAAGGCCCACAGTCTCACCACTGCAAAAAGGTAGTACCAATAGTGGGCAATCTCACATACACACATTTTAAATTGTGTGGAGAACTGCCCCTACTAGAAAAGGTAATGTACAAAGGGGCTCTGAGACACATCTTTCTTGTTTTTTCACACTGTAGTATTGCTAAAAAGGCAGTGATACAATTAAATCTCAGAGATCCCGAAATGAAAGAAAGGGCCTTGGCTTGGTATTCATGTACTTAAAGTAGAGATCATTCTTGGTCTTGCTCCAAAAGTAGTGAAGCATCATTCATAATCTCTCTTTAAATTTAAGCTCTGCCAAAGAAACCTTGAGTGATTTTGAATCCTCAGATCTGTCTGCCATTAGGATTCCTTCAAGGTCAAGTGTTAATCCATCTTTGGTTTTTTGGGAAACTAAGCATAATTCTTTGTTTGACTTAAATGTTTGTTTTACCCTCCAATCTCTCCCCTCCCCATTGTTAAGGTGATGTGGCATGGAGGGGAGGAAATAGCTTACAACTGGCAGACATAGCATTGTAGAAATTATGGGGCATTCTGAAAAGGGGGTGAAGCTGGTGACAGAAGAATGATAGAATGGCACCTCTCTTTCTGACCATTCTGAGAGCACAAGAGGACTTGCAAAAACACACACACACACTTTGGCACTGCACCATCTCATTGGCTCATCCTCTACAGCCGTCCAGGGATTGAAAAGCAAAGCCCAGTTAAAACACTGATCCAGCTTGACTGGCAGGCAAGACCATAGATTCTCTAGACCTGTAAGTCTTAGGAGCTTCAGTAGCCGGGGCTTGCTGGATGGCCACGCTAGCATGGCCACGCTAGCATGGCTAGGAATTTGGCTCCCCACCATGGGTTTCTGGTCTCTAAAGGATTCATTGACTGGCATATTTATAGGTAGATGGTCACGAGGGATAATCTTCTCTGTGTAAGCAGGTTCCTCAGTAGGCTGGTGCCTCGGAACAGCAGGCGAATGCAACTTGCTAGCCTCTAAGTTAGGAGGTGACATAGCTTCTGGGTCTTGTGGGGAGCTCTCACGCACAAGGAACAAGGTAGACATCCTGTCTCTAGGCTCTTGTGTAGGGAGCTTCCTCAAGTTTTCCTCACTCAGATCATCCTGGAAAGTCTTGGCTAAAATCCTGGCCTTTATGGACAATTTTGCAGCCTCCTTAGCCTTGAGCAGAAGTTTTTTCTCATTCTGAATAGCAAGTTCTTGCCTTTCTTGCTCTGCTTTGAGGGCAGCTTGTTGCTTTTCTTGTTCTGCTTTGAGGGCAGCTTGTTGCTTTTCTTGTTTTGCTTTGAGGGCAGCTTGCTCTGCTTTGAAGGCAGCCTTTTGCTTTTCTAAATCAGCCTCTTGATGATAAAAGGTTAGTTCTTCACTGGCTATTGCTGCTTCTGCTTCAGCATGCAATATTTCAGACTTCAATTTCATTCTTTCTACTTCCTTGGACTGCTGGGCTGCCATAGACGAACTCCAGCTAGCATGGAAAGAAGAACTGCTACTACAACCTTTACTGGAGCGGGAACCATGTCTGTGCGAAGAAGACTTGCTGGTGTAACAGGTTTTTGAGCTCTTTGCACTTTGAGGTTTCCCTGGGTATACTCCTCTGCTGGACTTGGCACTGCCGGCAGGGGACTTCTCCTTCTCTTCACTAAGGCCTAAGCAGACTGCCAGAAATAGTGCACATTAAATTGAGGCACTGTCCTGGCTCAGTACTAAGGAATCATGGGAACTGTATTTTTTTCTGGGACATTGAGCCTTCTCTGTCAGAGAGCTCTGGTGCCACAATAAATTACAGTTTCCATGATTCCCTAGCACTGAGCCAGGGCAGTGCCTCAATTTAATGTGCACTATTTCTGCCAGTCTGCTTAGGCCCTAAGTTCCAAACTTTGCAGCTGGAACTTGACTATGTCCAAAACTGCGCTATACTCCTTTTCTTTACCTGCGACGACTTCTAGGAACTGTTTTAGTCTGAATTCCGCATCGGATTGTTAATGGTCTGAAGTGTTTGGATCCTTTTATTCACTTCTTTCCACTGTAGAAAATTGGATTGCTGGGCAAGCTCTCCTTTTTGCATGTCTTCCAAGCTACAGACTGCTGACAGCAAGGATATGACATGTTGCAAACTCTTCCAGGCTTCCAGTTCTTTCACACTTAAGTGCCTTTCCTCCTCCAACAGCAGTTCTAGGGCCTTCTCAGTCGGGTGCCTGTCTCTGAGGGAGCAAGTGGTGTGTGTGTGTCCATGTGCTGCTTTTTCAGAAAGCCTATCCATTCTGGCTGGTCCTAGTTGCCAAAGCAACAACTCAGCAAGGATGAAGAGGACTAAACGGTGTAGTGCCGAATTTTACTTACAGCCAATTACTGCTCCACTCTCCTGCTAATGCCACTCCTATGCTACTTCAGCACAGCCAGACCTGGAGTAGGTTGAAGAGTCTTCCAGCTCCTTTAGTTTAGGTTTGCAACATGAACAAACATAAAACACACATTACTCTCTTAATAAAGTTCTATCCATATACTTGAATGGAAAAAGTTTTTCCAAAATGGCCACCGACCATGTGCTCAGAACTCTGCAGGAAGAAATAGACCCAAAATGGCCACCAACCATGTGCTCAGAACTCTTCAGGAAGAAGTAGACTCAAAATGGATGCCAACCATGTCCTCAGAACTCTGCAGGAAGAAGTAGACTCAAAATGGCTGCCAACCATGTGCTCAGAACTCTGCAGGAAGAAATAGACCCAAAATGGCCACCAACCATGTGCTCAGAACTCTGCAGGAAGAAGCAGACTCAAAATGGCTGCCAACCATGTGCTCAGAACTCTGCAGGAAGAAGCAAACTCAAAATGGCTGCCAACCATGTGCTCAGAACTCTGCAGGAAGAAGTAGACTCAAAATGGCTGCTGTAAGCAAGACAGGCTAATTTAACACAGCAAGTGTTGCCTTCTCCCCCTTTTTCCAGCCACAGGAAGGCCTCTTCTCTCTCTATGCAAGTTTTGGGAACTAGCTTCAATGCAGGGCTGTGCACTGGGACTCTCTATTAACAGGTGGGAGCGGCAAGGCCACCAGGCTTTCTTACACTGTGAAGACACACCCAACTAAAGGTGGTGGCAAATATGGGTGTGCAACGCCAGTATCCTAGTGAGATCAAACTCTTTTACCCAAAAAGGCTCCAATGCTGAATGTAAAGTCCAAAAAGGGGGAATTTACTTTGAAAAACAAAAAAACAAAACAAAACAAAAAGGTTTCTCCTCCCCAGCTCTAACAGGCTTAAAATAAAAGGTGCTTTACAGTTTAGGGTTGAGCAATCTTCAGGGTTGTCATCTCTCTGGGTTTGAGCTTTTTGATCTCCTACTCAATGAAGCTGGTGCAGGGTCTTTCAGCTTCTGGTGCTCTTGACTTCTTTGTTGTTGATGTTCACTATAATTAACTGCTTTTGGTAACTAAATTGGCTAACTAGTGTAAGAAATGCCCTTTCCCTCTGTCTGTGCCTGTTTGCCACCAAACAGATAAAGCCAAGCCTGCCTAAGAAAAAAATAAAAATTCCAAGCTGAAGCAGAGCTTGCTGGGAAGGGGCAAACCAAAAACTAGAAAAATGCAGGGGATTCCTACAGCTCCTCCCACAAACTAACACAATGGAACATTCCTATGCTCAAACAATCTAAGGACTACACTAAAATGAAAGAAAATGCAGGGGATAATTTAAACAGTCCAGGCTGGACATCACAGTGATGTTGGCCATCACATATCACTTTTATTATCTTTTGTAAACTGAACAAAGAGTGTGGTGGCATGTTAAAAACCAATATATTTTATTTAGCATAAGCTTTTGCAGACTTCAACACACTTTATCAGATGTTAGTAGTCTACAGTCCACAAAGGCTTATGCTAAATAAAATATATTAGTTTTTGTGACACATAATTATTTGTTACACAGTGACCTTCTGCAAACATTCTACATTAGGAAGTCTCAACCTATTCATTCTCTCTTTTGAGGGAATGTGCTCTGAACCCTTGCTTTCTTCACTTGCATGTATTTTGGGGGTATTCTCCATAGTTGAAGAGTTCCAGAGTCTTTCCATAATCTGAAATACTCATTCATTTCACCTGATCCCAACCAGGTCAGGTCAGAAAGAGAGCCCAAATAATTTCCCTGTAATTTAAAATTCAGTTGTATAAACACACTGGGATAAACAACCACATAATTAGGTCTATTTTTCAGGTGATGTGGGTCCAAAACACACTGCAGAAATAATCCAGTTTGAGACTGCTTTAACTGCCCTGGCTCAATGCTATGGAATCCTGGGGATTGTAGTTTATTGTGGCCCCAGAGCTCTCTGACAGAGGTGGCTAAATGTCTCACAAAACTACAGTTTCCAGAATTAAGCCAGGGCAGTTAAAGCAGTCTCAAACTGGATTATTTCTGCATTGTGCTTTGGACCACAGTTCAAGGAACAGGGACAGTGGTGTATTTGCTACATACACTAGACTACAAGAAGCAGCTCTCAGAGCCAGCAGCCAGGTTCTTCTCACATTTTTGCATCCTCAAAAGTGGAACAGTGCTTGTAATTCTCCCTGACCTTAATCTCCATCTGGCTAGGGAAATAAATATAGCTCAGAGCCAAAAGTGATGTTCCTCTGTTGGATCTTGGCTGATGAACAGATTACACCTGGATTGACCCAGCTTCCACCCACTGTTCAACATAACTAAGAAGAACATAAGCAAGTGTGAGATGCTGATTACAGAGCAGGGGGGAAAGCAACCAGGAAGTTTTTTTTGTTTTGTTTTGTTTTTTGTGTACAGAAAACAAAATGTGGACTGGCATGCAAACAAAGGTGTTAGCATTCTGCTTATAGCACCATATAAACCTAAGAGGGATGCAAGTCTGATGATTGCATCAGGAGAGGACAGGTTCCATATGCAGTTCGGCCACTGACTTTGACCCCAAAGTGGCAGTAACAGTTCTTAAGCCTTTTTTTTTTTTTGTACTTCAGATTATCTGCCTATAAAGTCCACAGTGATAATTCTCTAACCTCACAGAGGTCTTGGGAGGCTTAACTGCTGTTTTCAAAGTGCTGAGAGACCTTCAAAGGTAAGGCATGGTGAGACTGAAAAGGACATTCTGTGATACAAGCAAGAGCAAAAACAAATAAACAAGGGATTGTTCTTGAAGTGGGATGGGAGGAACCTTGTCAGAATCTTTAAAGCTTAGCTTGGTTCTAACACAAACAGTGATTAGGACTAAAACAACAAGGACTCCTGTGGTAGCTTGAAGATAAACAAATTTATTATAGCACAAGCTTTCTCGGATAACAGCCCATATCATCAGATGCAAGCACATGAAGAGTAAGCTCTAGTTGACATTGCGGGCTTTTGCAGACTGCCAGAAATAGTGCAAATTGAGTCCACTTTAAGGGTTAGGGTTAGTGCTAGGGAATCATGGGAACTGGTTTTTTTCTGAGACATTGAGCCTTCTCTGTCAGAGAGCTCTGGTGCCACACTAAAATACAGTTCCCATGATTCCCTAACCCTAACCCTTAAAGTGGACTCAATTTGCACTATTTCTAGCAGTCTGCAAAGGCCCTGCCTCTCATTCTTAAGGCTCCTTTGGACTTAACCAGAAAAAACTCATTTGGAAATGGCATTAGAGAGTGGAGCATTTCAGGGACTCCAGGATCCATATATGAGCAGGGAAACAATGTCTGGACCCGATGTTCCCCAGACTCCCTCCCCTCCTCTCTCCTTGCCATCTTTGTTCTTGTGGTCTATTTACCTTTCCTCTACAGGTGTTGTTCTCACCTTGAGAACAATGGTGTGGATGAAACTGAGAAGACAAGCAAATGGGCAGTAGGGACATAGAGATGTGCCAACTGGGATCCAGTGAGGGTAAGTTTCCCAAGACAGTCCAGCATCTTATCCCCTTTCCCCCAAAAAGAAGTCTGAAAAATACAGGGCTCATTTGGTTCCACATGTAGATATTATTTTAAATTGTCCCTGAGCATTCTGTTTTTATGTCACATAGAGTTAAGACCATCTTCCAAATACATCATATCAAGCCTGCTAAATGTGTCACCTAGCAAAAGAACTTGGAAAAGTTGCTTGATGATAACTCCTGGAATTCCCCAGGTATCATAGCCAGGGCCATGATGGGTGAGAGATTCTGGGAGTTCTAGGTCAAACAAGTAACTCTCCTAGGCTCAGAACATATGGCCTATTGAGCCAAACACAACACAATAGCTCTGCAGAGGCTCTGGGAACTACAAAACCAAAACCGGGTGGTTGGTCTCACACGCACTGTGTATGGCTGGATGTGTTTAGTGTATTTTCAAAAGTAGAGATGAAAAAGGGATTAAGAGAGCTTCTGACAGAGGGTAGGGGAGGGAGCTGTTCATTAAAAACTCCTTAAGCCAACTGATGCAATAGGCACTAATGATTAAATGCTATGGCTACAATTAAAGTTTAATTTAAAAATAATTGTGCATGAAGCAATATCAATTGTCACAATTACTCTAAGATTCTGTGAATTCACTGGGTGCCTATTTTCATCTTTTCTTACTCTTTTTCTTTTGATCCTGGTCCAAAGCTACATAATCAATTTGATTCACTGTGGGTGCAGTGTACTTGCTGCCTATCATACAAATAGAACAAAATATGGGTAGGCACAGCCACAAGGTTGCTCTCGCAGCTGAGTATTTCTGTTGAGTAACATCCAATAGGGAAAAAATGAAGTGGGCTTACACAGAGACTGCAAATGTTCTTTTTTTTCTTTTTCTTTTTTTGGACACCACCCCCTGAAGGACTACATCAGAAGATGGTTTAAAAATCATGTGTGGAAAGAAAGGTGATGTTGGAGTCACAAGTATGTATCTTGCTTCTGGGAGTACAGACCAAGCTGTTTACTATCTTCCTGATGAAGAAGCCAGTGTGCTTCAAAATGATTGTTCCACCTTTTGGCTGGCCTAATAAAGGTTTCACCACGATATGTATATTGGATTTTGTGCCATTTGGTGAATCCACCTTTTTTACATTATGGAGAGGTACTTCTAGTGAAAGTCAGCATGGTGACAGCATGGTTTGGGTGTTGGATTAGGTGTTGGACTAGGACACTGTCCAGTTTTCAAAGCCTCATTTGGCCATAGAAACCCCTGGTTGACTTTGAGCAAGTCATATTCTCTCAGCCTCAACAGAAGGCAAGGCCAACCCCCGTGAACAAATTCTGCCACACAGGGTTGCCTTACAGGCATCGTAAGTTAGAATAGTGAGGTATGGCTCATGAGCAAACTGACTGCTGAAATGTTCACACAGCACTAATGTAAAAACAAAAGTGTGAATAGCAGAGTAAAGAATGTAGTGAAAACTAGACAACACCCCCCCCCCCCAAAAAAAGAAACCTGTGTATTGTTTGTCATGGGGCTGGATATGTGGAGTGATGGTCCATGCAGGGAATGCATGTCTTCTAGCCTGATTTGTTTTGTAAAAATCTGTTCTGACACCAGTGGAAAAAACATGATCACATCTTCCGCAATGCGACCAAAGGCTTTTGAGGTTTAATCATTTGATCAAAAGGCTCAGTGAAATGGCCATTTGTTCAAGTGACTGAAAGTCTGCCATTGCCCCAAATTACCAGTTTGACAGAATGATTAACAGATTATGGGACATGTCACATTCTATTAATGTTGCCCTTGACAATGTGGAGGAATAAAGGAAAGGTTAATAGGGTGAATTCTTAGAAGACTATGGCCTCCAGACACACCCTTTTAGATCTTTGGGTAGGAGGTAGTGAAATGGTGGTTACCACTGAGGTCCAGAATGCCTTCATTTTTATTTTTGTTATATTTCTTGGTGGGGGGGACATTTTCTGTACAAGAAAATCCTTCAGTGCCAAGCTCAATAGAGGTTATTAGAGTTTCATGTGACATTTTCATATTATATAAAGCTAGAAATAGGGGAGAAAGACTTCATTTTTCATTTTAATGTGTTTCCCTATTTTCACACTTTTGAACTGATAGGCAAACTGAAATTCAGGTTGTCTCTCAAATTCACATTTCTCTGAATTTTGCAGTGTTTTCTCCTGTTACAAAATGCATATGATATGTCTGTATTAGGGGAAATATGCACAGCTAAGCATGGGTTTGTGAAAATTTCATTAAAATGAATTATATTAGGAAAATTCTTTGTAAAAAGATGAGCACTAAACAAAATTATGTACAATATGCATATATTAGGAGAAATGTGTACAAAAATGCATGGACATATCCTGGGGACTTTTTTAAAAAAAAATTCACTAAGTTTGAGATTAATCAAACTTAAGCTTAGAGAAATTCAAAAAATTCTGGGAGAAACCAAATAGGTCAGGTACAATGAGAAACAGAGAGAAAGTGCAAGTGCAAGTCTCTCCTTTTATCTAGTTGACCCATTCATATGACTGAGGCTGCATCTGCATTGCAGAAATAATCCAATTTGAATCACTTTATCTACCATGGCTCAATACTATGGATGTCTGGCAACTGTAGTTTTGTGGAACATTTAGCCTTCTCTGTTAGAGAACTCTGGTGCAAAGTAAAATGAATGAAAAAACTCAATTTTATTAAGAACAAAATAGAGAAAAAGGTGATAAATAAAAAATGAGTTTAAAAATGTTGCCAAATTGTATGGGCAAATAAAAATCAAGGTTCTATATGCAAAAGCCAAATTAAAATAACACTCAAATGCACAACTCCAAATAGGAGGAATGACATTTCCCAGAATACCATAGCACTGAGCTACAACAATTTAAATAGTGTCAAACTGGATTACTTCTGCAATGTGGATGCAGCCTGAAACCAACAGTCTTCCCTATCAATTTTCTTGTTATAACAGGAAATTCTGTTTCTGGATAGGTCTTAAGCTTTAAAAATGTTATCTGGAAATTACTAACAATAACAAAAAGCAGGTATTACTGAGGATGGGGACAAGCTACATATGTACCTGGCTTCCAAATTTTACCATTTTTAAAAAAAGATAGGTTGAACCAGGGTTAAATCTAGAGGCAGCCAATAAAAGGTTTGAGACTTCTTTTGTCTTTTACTGAGTCAAGAGTCAGAAATTGTTCTCCTAGAAGTCTCATCTCAGACTTGTTAGCTTGAGGCTTTTAAAACATAGATGTATTTGCTGCCCTTTGTAAGACTTGAAATGGCAAAAAGAAACCTTTTTGCCACTTCAGAATCTCTTAGCTATTTCTCTCTTGCTGGGTATCTTGGGTCATCCACAGATCTCTGATATAAACTGTGAGTGGCAGCCACCTGAAATAACAAGCCTACTATTGTTCACAAGCTCACTTATCTGAGGAATAAAGAGAGGTAGTTCAAGAGTCCCTAGTCCTGCTACAAGTTGTTGACTTTAAATTCACTTCAGCTCCTAATGTCACCTCTCAAAAGGGTGAACAAATCAAGAGTTGGGAAAGATCCACAGTTGCATTCCAGGGCAAATTATAGTAAACATTTTCAGCACCTGAAGTACCTGAAGTGAAAAGTCAGCAATACACCTGTCTGCCCCCTAGAACTCATTAATTTTTAATTGGAGGCATTAAAATGACTTTTTTTCCCAGTTAGCTCCCTGAAATATTAGCTTCACATGGCTTCAAAAGCAGGGTGAGCCCAAAGCATTAATCAGGGTAAGGCAACCATCACAGCTGGCTTTGGCAGCTCCCAGCTGTTCCTCTAGAAATCCTTGGCCTTTCTTCTCTGTTGGACAACAGAGGGGTGTGTGACACCAGCCTATTCTGCGCACCTTAATCTAGTGTGTTGCCCTTAGTCATGGTGGAAGATGTTGCCCTGTCACCAACAAAGTAAGATGAAACTCCCATACACATTTTAAAATTGTAAGCCAGCTTGAGTCCCAATTTTGGGAGGAAGGTAGAATGCTGCTTCTGCTGCTGATAATAATAATAATAATAATAATAATAATAATAATACCAATTGGCTTCTGTACATGGAATGGAGAGGGGGAGAAGGGGCACTATCTTGTCCTTTGACCCAGGCAGCAAAATGTTGTGGGCAAGCCCTGTTCATAGGAAAAACAGACCTGGCTGATTGCCTTTGTGCCACAGATCTACAGGCAGACATGCCACATGCAAAGGAAAGAAAAGGTTATGTAAACCACACTATCTTCCCCCTTGGTGCTCCAGTACAAGTAGTTTCTTCTTGGATGCTCCAGAAACAGGCAGAGCTGAGTGCTGCTAGCGAAGCAGGATATAAGTCAATGAATAAAATAAATAATTGTCATACTAGATGATTATTCTGACAGCTACTGTCAATCAAAAGGGGCCTCAAGCTCTCCATCACCTGTGCCTCGGACTGGAAATCGATGAAGCCAACATCTGTATCTTGTCCATCACAGAGAGCCTGACCCATTGCAAGTGGCACCACTTCCTCCCATCAAAATTAGGAGTGGAGCAAAATCCATTTCTGCTTATTTTTTAAGACCCTCCCTTATGCATAGAGGCCATGTGTTTTGGTTTAAAGGTCCATTGTGCCTCCTGCAGCACAATTTTCCATATTTATGGGGAAATAGTTTGGGAATGGGGTGGGGTTCAGGGTTTGCAAAAATGCATATGAGCTTGTAGAAATCACCTGTACTATAGAATTCTTATTTCCATGCTGGATTCATGAGGCAAAGGCTCCTTTGTAAAATCTTTACTCTTTCCACACCATAGTCCTCTTGCATTCACTTTACCACAGTCATGAAAGGGTCCTCCCAGACACCTCCAGCTGTGGGGACTGGAATTATTATTGCTGTAGAGGTGTAACCTAGTGTCTTTGTGCCCCAGGGCAAGTGGTGGTGGGCCCCATTCATCAGCTGTACCACCCGCTCAGCCCAAATTGAGGGAGGGGAGCCATTGAAAGGAAAGAAGAAAGACAACAGCAGAGGCAATGGTAATAGTGTTCTTTGTGAATACCAAAGAAGTATATTGTTCTCTGTCAGTTAGTCGATCAGTCATTCTGCCTCCTCTTGTCCACATTCTTCCTCCTTCCCTGCCATTGGACGTTTTCACACGGGGCTTTAGACGGAGGCAATCCTACCTCCGTCCGGCCCCACTCCGGCTCCATTGTCAAATTTTTCACACGACGTCGCGGGAAGCCCCTCCCCATCCTGCGCCATCCCTGCCGCTCTCCGGCGTCCGTCCGGGGTCTTGCTGCGTGTGTTCACACGACGTCGCAGCAAGCCCCGCCCCCACTCAGCGCCATCCCTGCGCCATCCCCGGCGCTGGCCGGCTTTAGCCCCATTTTTCTAATTCCTTTTTAAAAAAGGAATTAGAGGGGCTGCTGCCGGAAGCAATCAGGAGCCAGTCCGGCGGCTGCTGTTTTCACCGCCGGAATGGCTCTTTATTGCTTCCAGGAAGCTTCCAGCCGGCTTTAGAGCCGTCAGTGTGAAAACGCCCTCTGTGAATGAGAGAACAGATATATGCAAAAGAGAGACAAAACATACATGTTAGCTCCCTATCACTTTTAACAATTTGGGAAGGAGATGAGCTCACCCATGGAACCAAGTCAATCTCCTGCTGGTGGAGGCATGGCTGGCAAAGACTGGAAGCAGGACAGTTGGACATCACCCGGCCAGGGCACTGTGCACCTGTGCCTCCTGATACACTGGCTGTTAGGCTGATGGAGACAATTGTAGGGGTATTGTCTACATGGCTAAGATTAGAGGGGTTCTGCAGGGAAGGGAACCATGTTTCTAGTTATGTGAGCCAGTGCCCACCCATATAATAAGAGCAACAATATGGCCAACAGACACTGCTTGATACCAAAGGTGGAATTAATTAAGTCTAGTCAAGAATATCTACCCCCAAGCTGTATTATACATTAAATAGCTCTGATAGCATATTAGCTTGACATGTATAATTGACAGCCTAAAGTACTAAGTAGGTCAGTTTGGACTTTGTAATGTCTGTGGGACATTACTATAACCCTATCAGCTCATGTCACATAATATGAGCACAGCATACAGTTATAATTCATTTACCAGAGCTGGATCTAAAATTGTAAAGTAATTTGTCCTTATCTCGATCCTGGTCCTATTTCAACACATGGCATTTTCTAGTTGCAAAGTGAAAGCATTTCTTTTAGACACCTGAGAGCTTTAATGTTTCCCCCCCCCCCCAAAAAAAAGCCCTTTTTACTCTGCTGTTTCTTGGAAAAAATGTTTTTTGAAACATGAGCCCTGTGCCTCACACTGGGCTCTGGGTGGGTGGCTGAATGGAGGATGAGATAGGCTGGTGGGCCAGGTGGTCACCTGATCATTTCTGCTAGAGAACTTTGGGGGGAAGCAGACCAGGGCATCAGGGACGCCCTGGGACGGTGGGCCGCGGGACCACGGCAGCCGCACCGTGGCACACCATCGGCACCTCTGAAAGGAGCGCAAAATCAGCGCTCCTTTCAGAAGACAGGGAAAGTGCACCCTAAATACATCGGGTGCACTTTCCCTGGCTTTTCCGCCACAGCATGTGAGGACGCTGCGGCGGGAGGTTGCCCTCGGCACGCCGGCCATGCGGAGGGCCGGCAGCTCCAAGGGCAACCTCGGGAGGAGGAAGGGGCGCCGCTCGTGTGGCTGCCCCTCCTCTTCCTTGCCTCGGAGACGACCCTATTAGTCGTCTGCCGAGGCTCTTTGTCTCCCCTTGTTTGTATCTATGTCCAGCAAGCATAGTGTTGCCCTTTTTTTAAGTTCGATGTTTGTATATGGATATCAGCATATCCACATATGAAGCATAGTGTACCTTCACAATTCAGTGTTTAAATTCACCATACAGCTTCACTGTATAGAATGATCAATGCCCTTTTGAGTTGAGGAAAAAGAAGGTGTTAGCTTTGTTAGCTTTGGCCCAACTTTCTA
Organism: Phrynosoma blainvillii; assembly: GCA_026167975.1. Taxonomy (NCBI): domain Eukaryota; kingdom Metazoa; phylum Chordata; class Lepidosauria; order Squamata; family Phrynosomatidae; genus Phrynosoma; species Phrynosoma blainvillii. Next base: position 254,374,875 of record JANUYF010000003.1, read on the forward strand.
GTCTGTTCAGGTCATTTTGAATTTTGATCCTGTCATCTGGGGTATTAGCTACTCCTCCTAATTTGGTGTTGTCTGCAAATTGATCAGGCTCTGTAACTTAATACTTTTTGCCTATGCCTGGGGGACAGGATGGTCCTTCATTTACGTGATATCCTTTTGCTATAGAATTTCCTTGCTTACAATAAAGCTTTTCTTTTAAGGTACTGTGCCTCTCTTGCACTCCTTTTGCATGTGCCTTAGCTTGGGCCAGTTCTTCTCTATGGTCAGCAAGGGAAGTACCAGTGAAATTCCACAGCAATATCCTGATGCATTGCTAAGGTGGGAGAAGTCAGTCAACTGGTGGTGACAGTGAGTTCTTTAGATAAAGGACAGTCTCAAGGGGTCCCATCCAGCTTAGGCTGGAGAAGGGAGAGAGATCCAGAGAACCCTCACATCATGGCAGTAGTTTTTGGACCTTGGAGTGTGATCAAGGTATACATGCCATCCAAAGGGAAGGCAGGTGTTTGGTAAGAATGACAAGAAACAAGAAAGGCTATGATTTATATGGATACATGGACATACAGATATCTGCATACATGGCAGGAGAACAAAAAAGACCTCACAGCTGCTGCAGTCATGTGACCTAAAATAATCCAATACAGTGAACATGTGAAAATAGTAGAAACACCCTTTTGTACCAAGGTGACTTCAGGGTGGCAGAACTGTGTGGCTTTCAAGACCAGTTTCAGTTTGAATTTTTAAAAAATGAGTGTGACATTAACAAGCTCAAACTGAGGCAGGATATTGCACTGAGATACAGCCTTTATATGGATCCAACCTTAGATAACAATTAAAAACAATGAACATCCCAAGGATCTGTCCATAATTTTGCAGAACAAGTGTCAAAGAAGGCTGAACAAATCTACTTTTTCTACTTTACTTTTTATTCAAGTAGAAGATGTATTTCTCTCTTTTGGTTTTGCAATTTGGTTTGAGTTTTAATAATATATTGTTAAAATATATTTGCTTTGCATCTTACAATATAGTCCTCAATGTCCAGCACTTGCAAAACATGGTCCTGAAGAAAAAATATAAATAAAAACATCACATCTGGCTTAGACTAACGTTATATATGACCTACCGGAACGATGAAGAAACAATAACAGGTGCATTATTTGCTGGAGTGTGAAAAGGAGGCTATTTTGTTTTTTCTTATTTTCAGAGCTGATTTAAATGTTTGGTGTTTGTTTTTTTTTCATGTTTTGTATTGACATGAGCCTGTATGCATTATAAGAAAGAAAGAAAGAAAGAAAGAAAGAAAGAAAGAAAGAAAGAGAGCACTGTGACATCTTGGCATGCAATACCAAATTTCAAACTGTTGAAGCAGTCCTCTGAGATTGAAAGAGCAGTTCTGATCACACACAAATTGTATTTTAGTCATTTAAAAGAGAGATAACCCATGCTATACAGAAATACAATCTGATTTCGTAGGCCCAAACATCTTTTGGCAAGGGGAGGCAGCACAATTTTGTAACAGCCACCCTCTTCCCATACTGGCATGTCAGACCATCAGGTGTGTGTGAATTGCCCTTTCTCTTCCCCAGTAGTAAGCAGCAGTGGCCTCTCCTGGAGTTTGTCAGCTGCCTGGGTGGAAGAACATGCAACTGTGTGGGCAAAGTATTGCATTCCACCTGCTTGTCATATAAGTTCTTGGCCATTAAAGCCAGAATCCTGTTGGTGACATATGTAGGTATATTTGAAAATGTTATGCCTGTGTGTGTATTTTTGTTGTTGTTGTAGATGGAGGAATTCAGCACCTCCCTGTTCTATGAACCATTCCCTGCACCACCGATCTGTTTGCAATGGCCATGAGAGGATGAGGTCCAAGCAGAATGATGCCTTCTTCCTGTGCCTGATCACCTCCTGTGTTCCTGTAGCAGTAAATGGTGGTTACCTAGCCTGAAAACAGTTAGAAAAGCCTGGTGGAGCAATGCAAGATATCAGCCTAAGCTATATAACAGTGCCAACTGTGAGTGAATCAGGCTGCATCCTCACTGCAGAAATAATCCAATCTGACACCATTTTAACTGTCATGGCTCAGTGCTTGGAATTTTGGGAATTGTAGTTTGTTGTGGCTCCAGAGCTCTCTGATAGAGAAGAGTAAATGTCTTGCAAAACTACAGTTCCCAGAATTCCAGAGCATTGAGCCAGGACAGTTAAAGTGGTGTCAGACTAGATTATTTCTGCAGTGTGGATGCAGCCTTAGGGCCAAAACAGACTGCAGAAGTAATCTATCTTGAAACCACTTTAACTGTCCTGGCTCAATGCTAGGGAATTATGGGAACTGTAGTTTTGTGAGGCATTGAGCTCTGGTGCCACAACAAACTACAGTTCCCAAAATTCCCTAGCACTGAGCCCAGGCAGTTGAAGTGGTCTCAAACTGGATTATTTCTCCAGTCTGTTTTGGCCTTTAGTGGCATGCAAATTCTGCCAAAAGTTCAGAATATTGCTTGAGATTGCCCAAATACCACTTTTGATTGCTTCCAGCAAATCTCACAATTTTGGATAATAGAGACATCAACATAACAAAATTCATTTTTAAAAATATCAGAGATCTTCAGTTTTTCTCTCATACTAATGGTGACTGCAGCTTTAACTGAATCCTTTTGGACCTGCGAAAAATGTACCCATCCTTGCACCATGGAGAGGTCCCTCTTACTTCCCTGTTGATCCACACCTTATGCTACACATATAAGCATCTATTAATCTTTTCTAACATTGGGGGTTGTTTGTTCATGTTTTTATTTGTTCCTTTTGTCCATCTGTTCTCAAGCATCCTATAGCTTCAACATCAAAATTTATAAAGAAAAAAATTGAGTATCTCAATTTTTTTTTTGCTATATACAGATGGCAAAGATTGAGAAGTAGGTGTGTAACAGCAATGGCCAAGTGGCAGCCTAACATAAGAATCCTGATACTGAGCCACCACAGTGGCAACTGAAGGCTAATAAGTGGGTTCTCAGTGAGACAATAGAAAACTTGGAATTTTACTCCTGCAATAATCTGAATCTTGCTGAAGGGTCAAATATCGTACAAGGCTGGGGACCATTTGGATTTCAAAATATTTTGAAGTGCAAATCATATTAACTCTATTCAGTGCTGAGGAACTATGGGAGGCTAACTCTCAAGGGCCACGCAGTCACCATCTCTGTGCTGTTGTTGTTGTTGTTGTTGTTGTTCATCCTACTTTCCCCCAAAAATTGGGCATCAAAGAGAGCTTTCTATTCTGCTAAGCCCTGCCTTCTTGTGATACAACTTTTAACACAGCATTATAAAAAGTGTGGCACTATTCTTCTGAGGCATGCGATCTAGCAATCCTGATACACTTCCTGCCTCCTCTGGGACTGCTGCAATTATGAAGGAAGGATGTCCAGAAGTGAAGGGGCTTGTGAGTGAGAATAATTTGTAGCTGCTGTTCTGCCATTCTAAAAACATTCTGGTGACATTCCAAGGAGATGACATTCTGAAGAAGAAGCATGGTCTTTGTGGATTATTCCATTATCCATCATCCATGTGGGTCTCTGCAAAAACTATTTCCTCAGTGACTTCTTTCTGAGATGGTACAAAAGAATAGTTTTTCCCATTCTCACAGTCTTTGGTATCTTCTTCCCCAAATCCTCCTCTTCCAAGTCCAAATTCATATCGTAATTCATTATACTATGTGTGTACCATCAAATATAGAAATGTATCATGTGAAACATACACCCAGTGGTAATTTCTAAGCTCCTAACAGTAGTAAGGGTTTGGTTTTGCTTGGCTTAGTTTTTTGAGCTTTTACAGTCACAGAAATGGCTTAATATGTACACAGGTTGTTAGCCAACTTCCAAAAAAAAAATCCTTTTCAAACTCTGGGATTACATGGCATGGGCCACTGTGTGCATAGGGTGCACATTCAAAGAGAAAGTCACATGAAGAAATGAAATGGTTGTGATGAATGTGAGACAGCCAGTCCTTCATGTACTGAGTCCTAAATTGTGCCTCAAAAGCCCCAATTAAATTTTTAACAGTCTGTCCAGCAAGTTTCCTGAAGTCCTAAACAGACATTCCATGAGCTCTGAAGCTTCTATTAAGAAGAGATGAAGAATGACCGAATTGGGCAGGTGAAGAGCATGGTTCATCTGCAGTTCAAAGATTGTTCATGACAGATAAAGCCTCTCCTCTTCCTCCTCCTCTCTCCTCCTGCTTGACTCCTCTGCTTAATAATCAATCTGTATGGGATTGTTTTCCATGCTTAGGATTCATTGTTGGTCCTTGATGGCATCAGTCTCCATCAGCTTTCCCTCACCTCACACCTTCCAGCTGCACCAGATTTACAACTCCCAGCACCCTGCTGTGCATGTTGAGTGAGTATGGGAGTTGTAGTCCAAGCACAAGGTCCACCGTTGGTTGCAGATGCTGGTGTCAGTCATCCCAATGTACTCCTGTGAGGGTGAGAAACTGTTGTAAATTGTACTGCAAATAATTAAACAGCCCCATAAAGTGTCTCTTGCTTTTACTTTACATACTTTATTATTATTGTTCATGTTGAATGGTTTGGGAGTCTTGTTCTTATGTGGAATCTTCTTGCATAGTTTTCACTGTTGTGGCATGGTCATTTCTCTTGGGACTCATCTCTCACATGAACTCCTTTTACAAGGCTTTTAATAATCTTTCTGCCTGATTGCCAGCTCCTCTGTGCTGCCTGCTGTTCGCAGCAGACCACACACTGAAGCAATAGACAGTTTACTAGTGCAGCACTTCGAAGATGGGAGTGCACATAAATCTTCTCAAGGCTTTATCCTGAGAATATTATTGATACAGCTCTGATAGCTGCAAAGAAGCCCACTTCCTCATCTCTCTCTGTGAGGCAAGCAAAAATGGCTCTGTGCTTATATCCTCCACATCTAGTCTCACATTTCTGCTGCAGTTTACCAGTCATTGCTGACATCACCATTCAGATACAATTATGTGTTTTCCATGATAATTTGGCCTCTTACTCCAAGCAAACCACACTCTTCTCCCACCACTTATTTTTCTGCAAACAGCACTCTTCATCGTGAAAACTGAGAATCCTCTGCATGTGTACGTGCATGTCTATGCTGTCCACTGTGGCAGGCAATACAACTACAGTGTATGCAGACACTACTGTCTATGCAGCGGCTACTGATCATGGAGCATGTGACTCTTGGGCTGAAACCAACAAATCTCAATTTGTTTGCCAGCTCCAGTTCAAGGCTCTGTGATGATCTTTGATGTCCCTCTTGGTTTGAGACCCAGGTATCTGAAGGGCCAGAGTGTTACAAATTCTTGTATTCTGATACAGCAGTGGCTCTTAAAGTGTTTGCTAGCTGGCTCTATGCTAAGACTACCTGAATAGGCTTATCTTATTTTGTTGTTCTCCAATAAGCATGTAAAATTGTTGTGTGGATTTTGTTGGAGAATGTAAGTGATAGTAACTTATCTCACAGAGTAATTGATATTCACAACCAGAAGGTGAGCAACAACCAATCCCACACCACTACCACCATCACCATCACCACCACCACATACAAAGTGTCTAGCAGAGGAATAAAGTAGGCTTAGTTTTTGGTTAAAAAAAATGAAGTAAGTTTACTTACAATCAAAAGTTTTATACCATCCCATGGTGAGATGCTCTGTAACATACACTCAAACATAGAGGAGAGAGAACTGCAGGTTACAAAAATGAAAGATGGACAAACTCAAACTGGTAGAGGAAGAGAGTGTGTGTAGGTAAAACCAAATAACAGGAAGTGACATGAATTCATGGTAAATTGGCAACTGCTGAGTATAGACCTCATGGGAGATTATCGCAGCGTTAATTAAACTAGTTTAGCCAAGTCAGCTTAAAATTTAAAATGGGCAGCATCCTGATTTTATCACAAGGATTAGCCACTGAAATCGCCACCCTGGGTCCATTGCCACTCCGAGGGGTGCTCCAGTGGCCACTTCCTTAAGCTGGAAAACTCCCGGCTTAAAAAAAAAAAAAAAGCCGCGCTGAGCGGCCCTGGGAGCAGGGATGGACCCGGGCTGCACCCAGGTGGCAATTTCGATGGCAAAATCCTTGTGATAAAATCAGGATAGCAATAGCAATAGCAGCTTCATTTATATACAGCTTCATACTGCACTATGCAGTCTCTATGTGGTTTACAACTGTAAGCTAATTGCCCCCCAAAAGCTGGGTACTCATTTTAGCAACCTTGGAAGGATGCAAGCCTGAGTCCAGCCTGAGCCTGGCTAGTATTGAACTTGCAACCTTGTGGTTTGTGAGTGAGTGGCTGCAGTACAGGCATTTAAAGACCTGCACCACCAGGGATTGTGATGCCGCCCGTTTTACATTTTAAGCCAGCTCAGTTAAACCGGTTTAATTAGCTCTGTGATAATCTTCTAAGATGGCTATAGTTAACACTGTTGAGGATCACCACTGCTGCTGTTGCTGCTGCCACCTTCCTGGGATATAGGTTGGGCTGTAGTCAGGAGGTGGCCTGGATATAGACTATTTCTTGTTGACCTCAAGCTTGTATTAATGCTACTTCCAAGCTGCTTGCATATTAGGTATTGGTAGACCCTTCTTCTCCAAAAGGAAAATTAATAGGGGAAAATTGGTGTTATCATTTTTCCCCCAATATTTGTTGTCACTGAATAACCAAATTTGCAATGGAACATGGAATAAAAGATAGCAATTTTCAAGAGCTCCATATATTAGCTTGTGAGCCATGTACAGTGTGGTCACAGAGTCTGATTTAGTTTGCCTCTTATAAATATATGCCTTACTATTATCTTTTAAATTAATGCATGAATACAGAAGAGCTATTTTAAAGGTGCTGTAATGTTTTACATCTAAGCCTTATGGCCAGCAGGTTTCCCAGAGTATCTATTAAAGGCAGATATTCCCTTGTAATGGTAGACAGATGTTCTCCTGTAATCCCACTGAGCTGAAAACAGTCACTCCTGTGCTCTTTTGTTGTAGCTTTCATCAAAGGAAGGGCCATGGCCAGAAAATACATAATCTTTCCTGGTCTGTGAGTGTCTCCCAATCAGCCCCCTTGATTATTTTTTTGAAGGATGGATATTTTTTTACTTAGGTAGTAATATTTTGAAATATTGTATCTCTCAGGCACGGTAGCTTTTTCGTTGTCATTATTTCCCCTCTTCTAACTGGGCTCAGATATTGTAATGCTGTGTTTTGTATTATTTCTTGATTGACGCTAATAATATTAAATCTGCACAATCTCTATTTTTTAAATCAAATACACATATCTCAAGACTCTAATAAATGGCCAGTTATTCCCTCACAAAGGAAAATTAAGATTGTAAGCAGAAATATTTCACTATTTTGGGAATTGGCATGAACATAACTACCCACATCTACACACAGCTATATGAACATGACATGAGATTATGACTTTGTTGTTGCGTGTCTTCAAGTTAATTCCGATTTACAGTGACCCTAACGTGATCCCATCACAGGGTTTTCTGGGGCTGAGAGTGTGTGACTCACCCAATGTCATCCATGGCCAAGCAGGGAATCAAATTCTGGTCTCTAGAGCCTCCAGAGTCAAAATCCAATGCTCAAACCACTATACCACACTAGCTTGAGATGATAACTAAAGCAAACTAAAGCTGAAATCCACTGTTAGCCCAAACTAGAGTAGACTCATTGCATTAACTGGCTTTACTGACATGTTGACTCAACCTTCAGTAATTGTTTCAATGGATTTACTCTGAATGAGAGAATCCAACAGAATTATAGTCTAAATATTGAAACTATATTTTAGCTATATAATACATTGTGATTTGAATTAATTGGATTTAATTAGATCAAAATGTTTGAACAAACGCCAGTGCTGTTACATGTAATTACAATTGGTTTAATTCACAAAAATGTGATTTCACAGATAGTTTTCTCTTCACTGTTTACTCAGATATTTTGGGAACTGTATTTGAGCAGATTGCTAAATATCAAACAATCATACTAATCCAACACACCCCTTGACTGCACTAAAAATCACTTATCTAATCCTGGGGTTAGCATCAACAAACAATACAAGAAAATTGTGTTTTACATTTTGAATTCATAACTGACACATACTGCATTAAAGGCAACACCTTAACAAATATCAGATAAATTGAAAAATATTTGTTACAAGAGGGTGTTTTAAGTTGTAAAAGCTGCTATTTTAAAATGATGCATGTTGCATGGACTAGGCCACATGGGTGGGAATTACGCAGTCCTCAGATGTTTGTTAGACTACAACTCCCAGCATTCCTCATCATTGTGAGTTGGGCTGCTGGGACTTGCAGTCCAACAACACTAGGGTAACGGCTTCATTTCTATCCCTCAGCGAGGGAGTGATGCTTGTAATACAGTTGGAGGCTTTTATTTTTAAGTGAACCATGGAATTAAGAAGGAGGAAGCACTGTCAGTTTTATAATTCCCCCTTCAAAGTGTAATGATTGGGAAACCCATTTCTCCTAGAATTACAAAATGGAATCCAGCCTCAAGCCTCTCCATTGGATTGAGTGGTTTCCCACAGACATTATTTGGGGGACGCAATTGTTGTCTTCTCTGAGTCCAAAGCTAAAACAGAGCTGTGGTTGAATCCAACTTTGGAACTGTTAACTTTTGAGAAAGGATTTTTTTTCATCACAGGAGATGTTTGAACCTATCTAAAATGACCTACCTCTCTCAGACTTCAGCTGAATCTTATGCACATCCCTAATTATTATGAAGGGCAAAATAATGTGTTTTTAAAATAGTTTGAGAGACTTCCCAAACTAAAGTTCCTCCTCAGAAATGCTTCATTGACCCCTCTCTCATGATTGCCAGACATGATGTCCAGCCCCATCTCCTTGTATTTTCTGGTCCAGCCCAACTTTTACTGCTTATGCCCAGTTTCTGCTGAAGCCTGTAAAGTTTCTGCTGTTAATGTGCTGACTCCTCTTATTAGTTTATCTAGTTATTATACCCATGGATTTTTGATCTGTCAACTGTAAACCTGGTTAAGTTGAAAACTGAAAGAAAACTCCAGCACATGCATACATATCCAGTGGATGTGAGGTAGGGTTGCCAGATCAGACCATCTCATTTTGGCCTCAGGACCAAAAACCAAGAAGTGGGCCCCCTTGTGATAACACAGAAGTGAGTAAGGAAAGTGTTGGCAGGAAGATGACGTACTTTGGGACCAGTAGACTGGGGAAATGGGCATGAGGGCAATCACTAAATACCTGTAACACTACGATTCCACTTTAACTGCCACAGGGTTTGCAGTTTAAGGAGAAGTCATTTAGAATTCTCAGCCAAAATGCATTAGCATCTCACCAAACTACAAATTGCAGGCTTCCACAGGATGCAGCCATGACAGTATAAGTGGAATCTTAAGGCTTTATCTGCACTGCAGAAATAATGCAGTTTGACACTGCTTTAACTGCCATGGCTCAAGGCTGTGGAATTCTGGGATTTGTACTTTTTAGAGATGTTTAGCCTTCTCTGTCAGAGACCTCTGCTGCCACAACAAACTACAAATCACAGGATTCCATAGCACTGAGCCAGGGCAGTTAACATGGCATCAAACTGCATTATTTCTGCAGTGCAAATGCAGCCAGTGTGGGGCATATTTCTTGGAAGGTAACAGTCAATATGTTAGGCAATAGGCTTAAGGTGAAAAGATTTTTCTGAAGCTTTGAAAAGCTTTAGAAGGCTCCTCTGATGTGCACCAGGGACAGCTGCTGAGAAGACCTCCGCCTCCACCTCAAGCCCTTTGCTTAATGCACTTGCTGTATCCTTCTGGAAAAAAAGTGCCCTTCCTTTTTTCTGTTAAAAGTTGGCTTCCAGACTTGAGACTTAATTTGAGACTTGGGAGATTATCGCACGTCTTTAAAAAGGTCTTACCCCTTCCGAACTGAAGTCTAATTGAAGCTTAATTCAGGCTGCATCCTCGTATTGCATGGCTTTTGGCCCCAAAACTGCTATCTGAGTACATCCCCACACCAATGCGGGTCCCTTAACTCAAAAGCCTGAACTTTTGGCCACTGAAGCAAGTTAAGGGACCCTCATTGGAGTGGAGTGGAGATGTAGTCAGATAGTGGTTTTGAGGCCAAAAGCTGTGCAATAAAATAAGGATGCAGCTCAAATTAAGCTTCAATTAGACTTCAATTCAGGAGGGGTAAGACCCTTTTTAGAGACATGTGATAATCTCCGTTATTTGAAAGTATCTTGCAAGGACCTGAGGCTCAGTTTGAGACTTGAGACATGACTTAAGGCTAGGAGTAAAAGACTTAAATACATCACTGGCAAAATGTGTCCAGCACCTTTAGTAGGTCTCACACCACACATGGGCTAATCTACACTATATATGACAGAATCTCAGCTTGTACTGGGACTTGTAGAAGGCTCATCATCATCAGGGAGTTTGGTTTTCTTAGATCCTATGCCCCTGCTCTCATGGTTTCTACAAAAAGGCTCTTGTCATGACAGGGAAACTCCATTTTCTGCTTCACTCTAATGGCACCATAGGCTGAAATATATACACCCACCCTTTCACTCCCCAGTCAATTTCCCTTGTTCCTGAATTTATGTACAGATTGTGCCAAAGTGCAATACAAACACCTTTGAGCTCAGCTAGAGAGCCCTGATTCCAATTGGGAATGGATGGAGATGGGTGTCCGGGCATTCTTCTCCTCTGCTGCTGCTGCTCACCCTACAATTTGTCACCCTACTTGAAGGCCCAGAGAAGCATACTAGTTCTCTGAGATTTGAGCTGGCACCCTGAGACCTGGCAATCCTAGGAGAGAGTACCTGGAAGAGTCCTACCCTCCACAAGGTGACTGGACTATCTGTGTCTGATGCATGCACAATGCTGAAGTACTGCCTGCTAATATCCCAAAGATGGACATGTGGTTTCCCTATAGGATATCTTTTTTTGTACACTGCACCACATCCTGAAGGACTGCCTTTATACAGAATTCTGTCTCTGCATGCAACATGCCCATGTACCAGGTGATTGATTTTAACCATGAACTCAGAGCTTAGAAATATGTTTTTAATCACAGTTCCCAGAACCCCCAGCCAGCCTGGCAAATAGCCATGGGGGGGTCTGGGCACTATGGTCCAAAACTTCTCCAAGCTCTACATCAACTGGTGTGCATATATGAAAAGGCATGCATGTATTAAATAGATGAGAAGTATTTTCCGTATTATACTTTTATTAATACATTTATTAAAGAGTGGTGAATGACCCATTTAATCTGCAAGGTGCCCTGTTATATGACCCACATCCTAGAGAGATGAGCTTGACAGGCACTCAGAAAGGGCCTCAAGCAAGCATTTAGATTACATAGTTTACTAAACCCTGAAGTTTTTATGGTATTCAAATTCTGTTTCATTCCTTATATTGGGTGGGTGGAGGTGGGAAGAAAGAGTCTGCCAAACTGCTGAGCAACCAATAGTTTCTTAAGGTTTTTTTAATGTAGTTCGGTTTCCTCTAGAGAATATCCAGATGGTTTCCCATGTTCTAGGAAATTTGCTATTCTGTCCTCCAGTTGAAATGTAGAGAGAATGCTTGCATCCTTGTATAGGACCATACAAGGGTACAGAAAGCAATTGCCAATTGAGACAATGCATACAGCTGTCATTATGTCATATCAGTTTGGGTAAGGAGAGACTTGAATGTCCATCATTGTCCTTTCTTGGTACGATTATAAGAAATGTAGAGTCAGCCACATATATTGGAAATGAGCCTCTCCATCAAAAAGGAGGAAAGGAGCTTGAAGGTGTGGTGGCTATTATATCTGCTGCATCCTTCCATAATATAGGGAGGACAGTAGGAACTCTAGTGTTCACATGGGACTATCTAGATGTAACTTATAAGCAGAAGATTCCAGCTTGTCAGAACAAGAAAGGGGGGGGGGAGAGACAAGTAGCAATGTAAACACTGAAGTCAGCAAGGGCTTTATAGTGAATTGCAAAATGTGTTGATAATTAATGATTATGAATGTACAGGAAACAGTCCACCAGACCAGTCACCAACACGCAGCTTCAGCAAGCTTCTTCTTTTATTGCAAAAACCAGCATGAGCAAAAATGAAATAATAACAACAATAACATTTTCACTTTAGCCAGAATGGCTAAACAGGAACAAAACTATAACTGCTACATTTTGAAAAATTAGGCAAGCTACAGCATCAGCAAAATATTATTAGTTAATCCATTCAGTTGAAAAGTTAAAGAGAAGTGAAGTACTTTCCCAGAAACCCAATTCCAGCCCACATATCTCCACCTCTTTGGGTGTGGCCCTTTCAGGCTAATTGGTTGATCTTTCATGACGTCTGTTAGCCCAACCTCTTATTATTCATATTACATCATGTGACTGCCGTTCCCAAAACATTCTTTGTTATTGAAAACCCCTTGTGTAAATAAAACCCTTTCTCACAGAATTTTGCTTGTTAACTAGCTTTGTTTTGACTAACACACACCTGGGTTGATTATTGTGAATCTGGCCTCAAGAAAGCAAATTTTCTCATCAAGGAAAAATACAGACACACATCTTTACATTTCAACATCTTAACATTGACTATACATCCCATCAAAACCTGACAATTCCCTCCTGAAATGTATGATGTGTGTATGTTGTACACTAAACTAAAACTGTTATAAAACTAACTTAGCTTGATGGCTAGGTCTAAACTTAAGACATGCCAAGTAGACGTGACATCTGTTTGTGTCTATCAATGGTCAATGCCTTTGCCAAGATGTCTGCTTGATTGTGGTTTGATTCAATGTATTGCAGACTCACAATTCCATTCTGTACCATTTCTCTGACATTTTGATACCTCACACCAATGTACTTTGTTCTGCACTTCAGGTTCTTAGCTTCAGCCATTGCAATGCATGTTTGAGAATCCTCATTTATTATCACTGGATCAACACATTCTTCATTCAGATCTTTCAACAACTGTCTAATCCATTCAATCTCATTAACTAATTCAGATAAGGCACTGAACTCAGCTTCACCTGTACTATGTGCTACGTATCCCTGTTTTCTACTTCTCCAAACAATTGTGCTTTCTCCAAACTTAATCAACAATCCTGTCACTGACTTTCTATCTTGTAGCTCAGAAGCAAACAAACTGTCAACAAAACATTCAAGTCCAGCTCGACTGTTTTGCAACTTCAATTTCCTGTCCATGCTACCCTTCAAATACCTCAACAAATGTTTCACTGCTGTCCAGTCCTCCACTGTAGGACAATTTGCTTTTCTGCTAAGAATCCCAATTGCAAAAGAAATATCTGGTCTGGAGTTATTGGCAATAAACATGAAACTCCCAACAAAGCTTCTATATACCTCTGGATTTTGAAATTCACTAGTCCCTTCACTATTCACATAACCAACTGACATTGGACTCTTCACTGTTTTTGCATCTTGCAATCCACACTTCTCTATCAAACTCTGAATTTTCTTCTGTTGGCTCAACAAACAACTCCCATCTTCACTCCATTCAACATCAATTCCTAGATAAGACCTTAAAACTCCAAGATCTTGTCAGGGATGATGGGAGTTGTAGCTCTTCACCTCTGGCTCTAACTCACCACCTTGTTATGCAGCAGAGCTGACCAGCTTTGATCAGTGGTTGATGCTTCTTTCCCAAGCAGCAGAGTTTCAGAGAATAGGCTGAAGACCCTGACAAACTCTCCAAGCCTTCTCACTCTTCTTCCTGAGATGTCTTCAAACTTCTCCAGGATTCTTCTGGTTCTTATATCTTCCCTCAAGACACCAGACAACTCAGTAGTCTTATATAAAAGATCTACTTTATTCTACTATATACATAAATACTATATGCCCTACAAATCACAATCTCTACACTTCACAATATCTCCAAAACTACTCCACAATGTACATTAGCAAACATTGCAATTTATAGCCATTGTTAGACACCACCCACCAGTCAGTTTCCACCCAGTGGGTGTGTACATACATCTTGATTGGTCCACATAGATCATCCCATACCTAAGACCAACCCAAGTGTTTCATCACTTTACCTTGACCACTTAATGAGTCTCAGGTGTTTGCAATCTATCACAGGTGTTCTCAATATACCTTCTATAACTTTGTCCTTGGCTCTCAAGGCTTCTTAATTATATGATCTTTTTCACCTGTGTATCTTCCTGATTGCTCCTGCTTAGTCACTTTGACATTCACATACATATTTTTATTTCTATTACTGTATATCCCATGTTGCTTTTTCCTTAACAGATCTTTGACACCAAATTTCTTTGACAACTCCTTCCTTATTGCCTGAATCTCTTGTTTTGAATTTGCTGCTACACACAAATCATCTACATAAATCACCAAGATCACATCTCCTTTTGTGTAAACACACGCGTCAGCCACACTGCGTTTGTAACCTAGCTTCACTAGCTCTTCATTTATGCAAAGATTCCAGCTTCTGGCACTCTGCTTCAAACCATACGAAGCTTTCTTCAATTTGTACACCTTTTTGTCACTATTCTGTTGAAATCCCAAAGGTTGCTCCATGTAAACAGTCTCCTCAAGACTTGCATTCAAGTATGCAGTCTCAAAATCAAAATGATGCACCAACTGGCCCCTCCTTGCAGCCAAAGCCAACACCAATCTCAAACTCTCAGGCTTTGCTGTTGGAGAAAAAGTTTTGTCAAAATTCTCAAACCTCTGTTGTGCAAACCCTTTAGCCACCAATCTGGCCTTGTATCTCTGACTACCATCCAGCATCTGCTTCCTCTTGTAAACCCATTTGCAACCTATCACCTTGTGATTTGCAGGCCTGTCAACAATCTCACACACATTTTTATCTACCAAAGGCTTGAACTCTTGTTCCATTGCAGACTTCCATTTCAACCTTTCCTCCTCATCACAACAATCTTGAACTTCTTTGTAACTCTCAGGCTCATCTACCACAACTGTACAAGCTTTAGCTTCCTGCACCTTAAAACGATCTGGAGGTTTTCTAACTCTAGTGGTCCTCCTCAAAACTATTGTTTTTGTCTTTCCTTCATCATCCTCAGTATCTGTACTTGAGCATCCCTTTCTCTGTGTCTCTTTGTTTCTGTCATTCTAGGTGCTGGTGGACATGTATGCGACAACTTGTCTGATGTACTAGCCTCACCTTCTGAAGAATCTGACTCTTGTTTCACTGCCCCTCCATTTCTGGCAGGTGGTGCTGTCTGTGTTTCTAACTGACCCAGTCTAAGAAACACTTCTTTGTTTGAATGTATGTTCTCCCACCCAGAATGTTTCTCAAAGTTCGCGCTTCGTGAAAAAAGAATTTCTCTTCCACCCAGGTAAAACCTGTAACTATTCCCTGAATAACCAACAAACATGAGCCGTCTCCATTTGGGCTGACCTTTTGTTCTGAAAGCTGCAGGTATATACACATTAGCATACTGCCCAAACACTCCAAGATATTTTAAATTGGATGGTCTTTTGTGAAGCATGTGGTAAGGAGTATTCTTCACAGCAGAATTCCAAGTGCGGTTTGTCAAAAAATTAGTTGTGAGAATTGCCTCCCCCCAAAGATGTTCAGGAGCATTTGCATCTAGCATCATGCAATCTTTTATCTGTTTCAATATGGCAATCTTACGTTCAGCAAGCCCATCCTCCCCCGGGCAACATGGATTCATAGTAAAATGCCTAATTCCCTTTTTTCTTAACCAATTGTTCAAGTTGTGAGACAAGAATTCTCCTCCCCTGTCTGTGACTAAAGTTCCCACCTTGTAGTCAAACTGTCTCTCTATCAGGTTCACCCATTCCTTAAATCTCTCTCCTGCTTCACCTTTTTCTTTCAAAAGAATCACATAGGAAAATCTTGTGAAGCGATCTACAATCACCATGAAGTATTTGCTGCCCCCTAGCGTTGTCAGGGATATTGGCCCTGCCAAATCACAATGCACAAATTCAAATGGTCTTTTGGCTTTAAGTTTTATTCTTTTTGCCACAGAATAAGCTTTTAACTTAATCCTGTTGCAAACTGAGCACTCTAAGTGATTTGAGCATGGTGACATCTTAAACTCAGGACAAATTTTCTCCAAATTCAAAAGATTTAGAAAACCAACATGACCCATCACTCTGTGATAATACTGAATGCAATTTGAATGCAAAGGCTCATTTTGTGCAATTGCACAGCTTTCTTCATCATACATCTAATACAACTTGTCTTTCTTAATGGCTTTAGCACAAATTTCACCATCTTTAAATATTAAACATTCATCCCCCTCAAAACTCAATTTGTACCCATCTGTGGTCAAAGCAGACACACTAACTAAACAGTTTTACAAGTTAGGTACATACAAGACATTTTCAAAATTTTTACCAAAACTTGGAATGTAAACAGTTCCCATTTCTTGAATCTGCTTTGCTGCTCCATCTGCCAGGGCAACCGAAGTCACATTTGCGGGCTTTCTGCTCTGGAACAGTTCAGTTTTGTTTGCCATATGGGTGGAGCACCCAGAATCGAGAAGCCAAGTGTTGGGTTTCTGAATTTGAGTCACACTATCACAGCCTTTGGTCACAGCAACAGTACCTTTGTTAGCGCTGTTTCCCTTGTGGCCACCAGGGGGACGTGGCTGCTGCTGCTGATGATGATGTCCTCTCCTGCTATCTGCTGCCAGCTTTCTACAGTCCTTTCTTAGATGTCCCATTTTCTTGCAATAGTAGCACATTTTGCCTTTTGAAACTGCTGCTTTTTCAGTCAGCATCTCTCTGGGAACTCCCTCTGTGGCATTTGGAGGTCTTGCAGCTGCAAGTCCCTGCTTCTGCTGCTCTGCTTCAAATCTCCTCCTCTGGGACTCCTCCAAAATTCTACTACAAACTAATTCCATAGTCAATTGCATTCCTGGGAGCCCCTGCAGGCCCAGCAATATACTATCATAGCTCTCATTTAAAGAACCCAGCAAAATGTAAACTTTTAGATTTTCTTCCAGATTTATGCTCCTTGCTTGAACCTGAGCAAACAGTTCCCTCATCCGGTCCAAGTGACATTCAGGGGAATCTTTCTCCTTCATTTTACACGAAAAAAGCCTCTTTGCCCACATCATCTTTGCTAAATCTGTGGAAGACTGGTGTATTTGTGTCAAAGTGTCCCAAATTTGCTTTGCAGACGTTAAATCCTTCACATGGTTCAATTGCCCCTCAGAAAGAAGGAGAAGGAGAGTTGCCACAGCTTTGGAATTGCTTTCTATCTCAGCTGCAGTTGGATTGGGGCTTAACCCTGCCTCTGTAATTTGCCACAAACCTTCTCTGGTTAATAACGCCCTTGCATAATATTTCCAGGCAGAAAAATTATCAGCAGTCAATTTGGGGAATTTTGCCATTTCCATTTTTAATTTTCCCCCTTTTATTTAGGCACAAGCATTGAAAACTGCTTGCCCCTCCCAGCTGCCTTTTTCCAGGACGCTGTCTCTTTAAAATGCAGCTCAAACCAGCCGGTTAAACTTGCTGCTTTTGCTTTCTGCTCAACAGCTTAAATTGAGACAGTTCCTTTAAAATTTATTGCTTCCAGATAAAGACAGTTTACTTACAGCCCGTCCTCTGCTTGCTGGCCATAAATCAGGCTTGGAATTCCAGCGTGTCTGTGTGCCGCTTCACCACCAGCCACTCCCTGCTGTTCCAGCCGGCTTTAGCTTCAGCAGGCAGAGTGAGAACTTTCTCCAGCTTTCTTTTAAAATCCACGGCGGCTTGCACTCATTAAACTCAGAGCTCGACGTGTCAGAACCATCCTCTGCTACCACTTGTTGATAATGAATGATGATGAATGTACAGGAAACAGTCCAGAATGGCTAAACAGGAACAAAACTATAACTGCTACATTTTGAAAAATTAGTCAAGCTACAGCATCAGCAAAATATTATTAGTTAATCCATTCAGTTGAAAAGTTA
This sequence comes from Phrynosoma blainvillii, assembly GCA_026167975.1. Lineage (NCBI taxonomy): Eukaryota > Metazoa > Chordata > Lepidosauria > Squamata > Phrynosomatidae > Phrynosoma > Phrynosoma blainvillii. The sequence continues at coordinate 254,392,818 of JANUYF010000003.1, forward strand.
AAGAGAAGTGAAGTACTTTTCCAGGAACCCAATTCCAGCCCACATATCTCCACCTCTTTGGGTGTAGCCCTTTCAGGCTAATTGGTTGATCTTTCATGACGTGTGTTAGCCCAACCTCTTATTATTCATATTACATCATGTGACTGCCGTTCCCAAAACATTCTTTGTTATTGAAAACCCCTTGTGTAAATAAAACCCTTTCTCACAGAATTTTGCTTGTTAACTAGCTTTGTTTTGACTAACACACACCTGGGTTGATTATTGTGAATCTGGCCTCAAGAAAGCAAATTTTCTCATCAAGGAAAAATACAGACACACATCTTTACATTTCAACATCTTAACATTGACTATACATCCCATCAAAACCTGACAAAATGAAGAGAGAAACTGCCCCCACTCCTTGTCAGAGGCAATCCATTGTAAAAGAGGTGACCATAAACAGCATTTTCTGCCAATTTATTCATGCAAGAGAATGTTCCAGCTCTACTCCTGTACTAAATTTGGCTTTAGTTTTCTGTAAATGTGGGCAGATTCTTTAGTAGCAAGCCCAATAAACCTGACTGCAGCTAACAGAAGTTGCCAGAGAAATATAAAGTTCAGTGTAGCAACTCTTGTTCTAATATTCTTACAGAGTAAGGGCAGGGGGAGAGCATGCTATCACAGAGAGCTCATGTTGTGCAATTCAAAAGAAGAAACATGTTTTAGAACTTTAAAAGGAAGCACTATAAACATGTATAGGTAGAAATGTTTTATTTTGCTAAGGTACACATTATACAGTATAAACGGAAAGATTTTATGCTCTCCTAAATTGCAATATTCTTTAATCAACACCTCTTTCCCCCTTTCAGATGTGGAGAGAGATTCCAAACTTATGCAGCTGCATCTCTGGGGAAATCCTGAATGTTCCAATTTTTATTTCTGTCTTGACCTTAAATGATGCATTTGGTTAACATAGCACCCAGTAAGCCTGATTTAATTTGCTTAATTTGAGTTACCCTGCTATCCTTTGCTAATGTAGATAACAAATTTGATGTTCTTGTTCTATAGGCTATTCATCTAACATCCAAACAATATGTTGTGAGAGACAGGTGGTAGTTTATACGATAGTTAAAGGAATACAACGCACCTGATGTAAAATGGTGTAATAATACCACTCTGCTCATTTCATCCACATCCAAAATAACAGCCAATAAAACAGAGACAGGAGACGTCTGAGGGGGCAACCACATGTTTATCATAATGGACCGGATCACATGGCATGCTAACAAGATCAGAGTGGTCAGGAGAGAGAGCTGTTCTATGCCTTCTGTTCACACATTTTCTCTTTCCCTTTTGTTTTCCTCCTGTATGGCCAGGAGGAGAGCTTTGTCAGCTTTCACCTTAGCTTGAGACATTTAGCTTGTCATGTCATTTAGAGTGGGCATCTGATTTTTAACACACTCTGATCAGCCAGTTTCAAAACATGGTTTTGTAAAGAATGAGAGCTTGTTATAATGCATGATTCATACTCTGAATTATACAACAAACTGAAATTCAAGAAAAGCAACACATAAAACTGTGAATATTGCCCTCTCAGCTTCATCAGAATCTGACAGTTTTCCTTTTTCCCACACTTAGATTTTATAAATCTCACATTTGCCATTTTAATGGTAAAATTTTCATTTACCATTTTAATGCCCATTTCATCAGTCTGGAGAAATCTTTTAGGAACTCTCCACTGTCTGTTCTTGTTCTTGTGGGTACGTCACTATATACCCCTAATTTCAGATTTTATATCGGGAGACTTTTTACACCTAGTAGATATACATGTGTTGCCATTTCTGTTGAGAAACTTTACAATCCTATATATTCTACATATTTCCACAGTGTCTTCTTTTAAGGTAGTATACTTGAGGGGCAGGAATGTTAGGAGATCTAATTGTCCCCTTTCCATTCATTAAATATGGTCTTATATATTTTGATATATTTATTTAATTAATTCTTAATTTACTCAGTTTCATCATTTATTATTTCCCCCGATTTCATGGTAGTCAGACTAGTAAGTGCTTCATTTTGGAGGTGGTGTTGATGGTGATGATGATTTGAATATATTCTGTATTTTCACTCGTCTATAAAAATTTACCTGCAAGTATGCAAAATTACTAATTACTTGAATTTCAGTTTGTTGTATAATTCAGAGCATGAATCATGTATTATAACAAGCTCTGATTCTTTACAAAACCATGGTTTGAAACTGGTTTGTTTAAAAACTGACCAGAGTGTGTTATAAATCAGATAATGATCTGCTTGCTATTTTGAGCCACTTCAAAATAGTTCTGGAGTCTCTCTTCAAGAGGACACATTTACAGTAAAGTGGAAGCAGAAGCAGTATTTAGCAACATTTAGCATCGTTTTAGTCTATGAGAACATTTGATATGAATGTTAAATGTGTGCCCAGATACACAGAAAGATAGAGAGAAAATATTCTCATATGACATGAATGCTGTATGTACCTCTGTAGTTGGTTTGGCCTCATTTTTCTCCCTCCCTTGCAATACTGCAGCCACCCCTCATCACTTGTGGCCAGGACATTTTGGAAAAAAGTGGTTGCTATAACTCATGAAAATAAAACACATATGCCACCCTTAAAAGACATGTATTCTATATGAAAATTTGGTTTATGACTGCCAGACCCACAAGCCTGAACCCACAAAGTAATTTCACCAGAATGCATCTGTCAGGCAGACAAGCTAAATGAGAGTGAGAATTTATGCCATTCCATCCCAAATTGGCTACTGCTGGTCTTCCACCACTAAGATTAGAAATGAGACTCATCCCTATAAGCAAGATTTTCTTACAACCTAACATGGAGATGATTTGTCATTCAAATGAGGAGGGTCCTCCTCTGCTTGTTGAAAATAGAACATGGAATAATGGTTTGTTTCTCCAAGTGGTCAAGAAAATGTATTCATCCACCTATTAGGGTGCACAAATACATACAAATGCACAATAAGAATGTGTTCTTTCTGTTCTATGTGTTGCACCTTAAATGTTTCCAAGTGAAAATGTATTAAAACAAAAACAAAGCTCTGTGAGATCTGCAAATCTCAGAACCACAGCCTTATAAAAATCTGTGGGACTAGTGTCTGAATAAACATGCATACAACAAGGATGAAATCCAGGTTCACCAGTTTTAACCAGTTTTAACAGGAATGGGGCTTCTGATTGTAAGAAAATGTAGATTGTACTCAACATTTCTTAAGTCAGCAAGGCAGTGTGATGTAGCATAGTTGCAGCAGCTCAGGCTGGCAGACTCGATCCAGAAAAGATAGGGATCCAGTTTAAGGAAAGAATCAGAACCGGAATTTTGTTGTTGCACAATGTTAGTGATCGTACTTTTTCCACACTTGCATATTGGTAGCGGGAGAAAGTAGACAAAAGCAAAGGCTGTTGGTCAGAACTTTCAAAACCAGACGCATTAAATCAGCTGTGGAAAAGCAAGCCAGCACTAATCTAAATCTGAATTATAAAATCCAATTGGGTCAATGCCTCTATTCTAACTGGGACTAACAACAGGATTTAGGCTGACATCTGTTGGTTTCAGGTGTTAATTTGAACTCATTTTCTAAAATCAAAAGGTCCAAGAGCTTGCATAACACACTGCACACACCACTCTGCATTTCCCCATCCCTTCATCTGTCAATCCCAGGGACACTGACATGGACTTTTACTGCTTGGGTAGAGGGAGAATAATAGACAATGTCCAGCTGTAGCTAGGTGAAGAGAAATTGGGTTGCTAAAGATCCAACTGGAGCAACCTTATTCTTCTTTCCCCAGCTGAAGTGCAACCAGAGACAATGACAACCATCTTGGGACAAAAGCAACCAATTTGATTAGTGAGCTTATTGCATTCTTGAATAACTTGCCTTATATGATCCGACTTAAAATTAAATTTGGGCAGCATCCAGACCTTATTGCAAGGGGTTTGCCACCGAAATCGCTGCCCAGGACCATCCCAGGGCCATCCCCACTCCTGGAGCCACTCCAGCAGGTATTTTCTCAAACCAGAAAACTCCCAGCTTCCAAAAGAACCATGCTAAGTGGCTCTAGGAGCGGGGATGGCCCCGGACTGCATTCAGGCAGCAATTTCAGCAGCAAAATCCTTGCGATAGGGTCCAGACTTAAAATTTAATTTTAAGCCAAATCAGGTAGGGCGAGTTATTTAAGAATGCAATAAACTCCTAAGAAAAAAAGTGTCTGGTCATCTGTAAGAGAAATCCAGAACATCTGGGGGCTTTTATCCCTACATAGTTATAACACAGTGATTCCACTTTAACAGCCATGGCAACATCCGATGAAATTCTGGGGTTTGTAGTTTGGTGAGGCACTAGTTCTCAACCTCTGAACTTCCAATTTTATTTTATTTTAATTTTTTACTTCAACTCATAGAATCCCTGGTCATGCTGGCTGGGGCTTGGGGGAGTTGGAGTCCAAAGCATCTGGAGGACCAAAGGTAGAGAACCACTACACTAGAGCTCTCTGGCTGAGAATTCTAAGTACACTTTCCTAAACTGCAAATTCCAAGATTCCATAGTCTGAGAGCCTTTGTGGCTGAAAGGCAGGGTATAAATGCTCTAAATAAATAATAAAAAATAAATATGGCACCATAGCAGTTAAAGTAGAATAATTGTGCTCTAATTGTGTAGTGTGAAAAAGCTCTTGGTCAGCTCCAGCTTAGGGAAGCTTTACTTTCTTTCATGCTGAATTATTACACTATGTTTTTATTAATGTGTCCTTCACAAAACTAAAATATGTTATCTAGACCTATCAGTTCCCTAAAGAACTGGGAATGCAAGAATGCCAGGTACAAAAGATGATACAGGTTTGCATAAAATGTGTACATGTAATACACACATACATGCAAGCACACATACACACTTAGAAATAAGGGCCAGGATCCTATGGCATCAAGCCACTCATACAATGGACTGTAATACGAGCAACTTGATCGTTTCATCACTCACACAATGATGCATCCAGTATGATATTGCATGAGTGGCAGTTTCCACAAACAGAGATCACAGCATGTTCAGTCCAAGCTTTCTGCTCCACCAACACTCAGTTGGTTCTCAGCCATCTTTAATTTAAATGGAAATATAATACCCCTTAACATGGTAGGAAAGCTTCAGACTAGGTGATCTGTGTGCCTCCTCGGTATGCTAACTAACAACATCAAAGGCTTCTCTCTCCTCCCTTTTAAAAGAAATTCTTAAAATAGACTGACTAGACAGCTCTTAAAATAATGGAGGAAGCCTTCAAATAGAATACTGTCTTCTCTAATACTGAGCCACTCAAGCCTGTCTAAAGGCTGTCCAAGCTGCCTGAGCTGTTTTAATTTGGTCTACATTTTTTAATATATTATGTATTTAATACTTTTTTAACGGGTGGGTGGGTTCTGGGATTTTCCGGTTTTTATGTATGTTGTAATTTGTTGGATTTTAACATTGTAAGCCGCCCCGCTTACTTGGCAGAGGTGTGGGGTATAAATTATTATTGTTATTGTTATTGTTATTGTTAAAGGGAGCTTGAATTGGGGCCCCATCCTTGTTCAGCAATACACAGATCTTTGCCAAAGAAGGTTTAAATCACTGCAGAGTATGAAAAACCCCACATCCAACTGCAGGCAGACACACCCACTTTGATTTCACCTACCATAACCTGTACGCATGCAAAATTATTTGGTTAGCTCTGACATACATGGGGGAAATTTTGCATGTTAATAATGTTTCATTGTTTTACTGTTGGAAGAAGCTGTTCTCACGAAAGCTATCTGATCTAACCAATCATTTCTTGGACCCTATCCCACATGTTAAATATTAAGCTAAAACTGGCTGTGAAAATGGAATAGCCAAATTGTCAGAAAAGAAATAAACTCCACAGCTGATATTGTGAAGAATTTAATTTTAGATTATCAAGTTAGTTTGATAAACTCATAACAAAGGGAAAACTATGACTCTGGAAGCCAGAGTTTGAATCCCCTCTCAGCCATGGAAACCCACTGAGTGACCTTGGGCATGTCACATTCTCTCTATCTCAGAGGGAGACAAAGGCAAACTTTCTCTGAATAAAACCTGCCAAGAAAAGGTTCGCCTTAGGATCTCCATAAATCAGAAATGACCTGAAGGCACACATAAGGCAAGTGCATGGCCTTCAGAGTTCTTTATTGTTATGCAAGGATAGGGACCATTTTCTCTTTAATGCTGGGGGGGTTTGATTTCCTTGGGATTAGGGCTGGTCATGGGCAGAGCTAGAACTGCAGGATTATGGGGTACACTCTCTGTCTCGCTCTCTCTTCTTCTTCCTGCTACTTTATCCTTCCATCCATGGAAGAGTGCAACCTGTGGCTGCATGTGGCTCTGAAAGCTGGCTTTTGGAGGCAACTCCTTGGATCCAGCCCCAGATCACATTGCACTACCAACCTGAACCTGAACCTGAGTGTAGTGGCTGAAAATGGCCAATTATCAACCCAAAAGTGTCTGGGTGCTGTAGTTGACCTACTTGGGACCTTTTAAGTTGGACAGGTCTGTTTAAGCCCAGTGGGATTTCAGGTGACTCCCAAGATTGTTGTTGTTGTTGTTTTAAATCCACTGTTGGAAAAAGGCGCCTAGTATTAAAACAGTCCCAGGCTACCTGAAAAGGGCCCCAAATCACACCATCTGGAAGCTTCTGGAGGCATGATGATTTTAGCCCCTTCTCACAATTGTTCGGGATGTGGTGGGGTGGGATGGGGTTCCAAGGGGGATACCCATGAGCAATACAGAGCAGGGTTATTTTCATGCATAGAAAACATTTTCTTTGGGGTGACAAAGTAAAAGGAAATTAAATTTGATATTCTGGCATTATGAAGCCACAGAAAGACCAATTTTGAAATTTGATTATGATGAGATAAAGCCAAACACACCCAGAATTCTGTGTGTTTCTATAGCTAGCCTGTGTAATGCCTCTTTGTATTGTTTCCTGGGGGAAATTCCTACAGGCAAAAAAGAAGAAAAAGAAGAATAGTGAAAATATGCAAGCTTTGTACAACTGACCTTCTGCTGCTTTGGACAGGGAGCATAATCTGCACTGGCAAGCCCCATCACTTAGGATTGTGTCTCTTAAAATGTGATGCCTCTGAGCAATGTAATTTATATTTCATGCACAATTGAAGCAGCTAATGATATAATTCTCTAAGGGGGGAAACAAGTTGTTCCAGTGTTAATTACATTGCAATTGCATTCCTCCTGCTTCCACAAAGTCCTTTAAGGGTTATAAGCCAGTAAAAGGGGAGAAACATACATGGGGCTTATACAACAAGTACATTTATTTTGGCACCTTTAAGATGTCTATTTCCTAGCTTCTCATAGTTTTAGCACCAGAGATTATTTTCTGTTACCCGGCATATGTCTGAACTGAAGGTCTAGACACACTCCATAGCACTTGCTGCATTTCCCAAGATGCTCCAGTTACTTTTCAGGTTATTTCCTAGTATGAGAGACCTGCTGCGGATTAATTCCCTGTGCAGATTATTTCCTATGACCTTCTGAGATGAATACAACCCACCAGAGGCTTAGAAGTGACAGTGACTGTTTAATACAGTCTTTCACAATCTGCTGTCCTCCAAATGTGTCACATTACAATCCCTATCATCGCCACCCAGTAGGTTCATACTGAGAATGATAGACATTGTAGTCCAACACATCTAGAGGACACTAGGTCAAGGAAGGTTGACACAAACTCTACTTTTCTGTTGGGGCAATGACAGGCACCCTAAGGCATTGTTACTCAAAGTCATGGTTTCTGGACTAGTAACAGTTCCTAAACCCTTGGCTGCCAGTCCCTGGTGAGTTGTCAGGAAAGGGGGGCGGGGGAACAATTGTAGCCAATGAACAAAAATAGTGTGCTGGTCCCTGGCATGATGTAAAAAAATAAGTGCCAGTGCCCCACACCAGAAAACCAGAGAAGCACTGCCCTAAGGGAAATTGCTGCTATCTTTGATCAGTGATTGGAAATGACAGAGATTCTACCATCCTAACTGGCACTGCATGCAGCATCCTTCAAGTGCCAACCAAGTCCTTGTCTCTATGCAGAGAAAATATTCTTACTCAGTGCTACAAAGCCTGAGATTGATGTCGGACAAGGGTGAGGAAGGCCTAGTAAACTCAGGGAGAGGGCCTTGAGACTCTCCCTGTCCCTAGAGGACCCCAAGATATGGGCCCTCTGGGCCCTCGTTCCCACTATTATTTAAAATGAATTGCTGATCAGGTTATATGTCTGTCATTCCCACTTTAAACTGGTTCCGAACTGACTGCACTTGGTTTCAATCGAGATGAAGTGAAGCAAATGCAAGAACCACTCTTTCCTGACACTAATTTTTTGGTGGTTCTTTTGAAGAGAAGTGATTAGCAAGTGTGATCAGCAAGTGGGAATGAAGGACCTGAATCACATCAAACTGAAGGGGGAGGGATTACTGTCGCAGAGGGTTCTAAAAGTAACAGAACCAATGTTGATACCCAAAAGAAGTGCCTAAACTCAGGATGTGCTCTGAAACAACCAATTCCTTCTAAGTGTACACCTTCTGTATAAGGTTAGATTAGTAAGAATGAGATTTTATGGATCTGCTGTGAGTGACAGGGGGGTATGTTTTCCTGTCAATCCAGAAGCAGCTGATTCATATTTCCACCCCCTTCTATAAGTGATTACTAGTGTGAGTGTGACAGTCAGAATCAGGGTCCCTGTCACAAATCTCCCTTGCACCAAAGATTGCTTGTGCAAGGGATGGGTGGAAATATTAATCTTCTGTTTTCTGATCAACAGTGGAACAGAACCCTGTTGCTCACAGTGGCTGCTACCCTGTAAGTGGGGATTAAGAAACTTTAAAAGTTCCTATGTATCCCTAAACTAGTGAATATGTAGGTATCATGAATATGAACCAGGCACAAATTTATTACTCTATGTTACACATCTATAACTGCCTTAATGAATTCCAACCTACACCATGGGCTCACAAGTCTGCAACAAACTGTCTACAAGGAAGCCTTAAGTGTTGGTATGCTAAATGGGAGATTAGAATTTTGCTCTACACAGTAAAGACAGCAGAAATAAGAGGGTATATCCTGTGCAATAATACTTCTTTGGTGTCACCTTCAGCTCTGAAAAACTGATCCGGTTTGACTCCAACCCCTAGCACAGGGGTAGGCAACCTAAGGCCCGGGGGCCAGATGCAGCCCTCCGAGGCCTTTGGACCAGCCCCAGGCCAGTCCTGCTGCCCCCGCCACCGCCACTGCCTGCCATGATGATATTGATTATTGTTGTTATTATTTGTTCTTGGGGTTTTATTGGCAAAATCTTCACAGGGGTTTTGCCATGGCTTTTCTGGGGCTGAGAGAGTGTGTGCATGCATATTTTTTAATTTTTTTTATTTTTTTTAATTATTCTTATATTTATTTATTTATTTATTTATTTATTTTTGGTGCTTCGGCCCTCCAATTGTCTGAGGGACAGCAACCCGGCCCCCGGCTCAAAAAGGTTGCCTACCCCTGCCCTAGCAGAATAGATATGCCAAATGTTTGGTCGGGATATATAGTTTTGAGAAGTTAATTTGTGTAGAAATGACTAGTGATTTCAGCACTAGGAAAAGAAAACTTTATGTATTAACACAACCCCTTCTTTTAGTTATGTAGTTGTTGAAATACTATCAGAAAAAAGGGATGGCAAACTAGAAAATATCTTCTATATTTGCTGTGGATGTCATTGTTGTTGGGTAACAATAACATATTCTCCAACATTCCACAGATGAAAACCAGGACACATGGTGCTGAGTAACATCCCAGTGTGGTCAAATGGCAAAATTTATAAATAAAGAACATACAAATTTGAAGATGCTACAGCAGTTTTATTTTGCCTAAGCCCATTGGGAAGGACAAGATTCTTCCTCTCCTCTCCTCCTTACTGAATAAATTGAGTGCAAAAAAAATTTTGTACTTTGAAGTTGGTTTGCACCAATGAAAGTGAGTCAAAGACAAAGTGGGAAAGCAGGAGGAAGAGAAAGAAACTGGAACATTATTAAAATCGGATGAAAAACTGGGATGACAGAGGATTAAATTAGGACCGTTCCTGGCAAATCAAGACAGTTGGAATATATGTAATAAAGCAGCCTTATTAGATTTTTGCCACCCAGTGGCTGTACAGAAGTACTGATGCCTTCCTGAAGATCCCACTTACTTCATCTGCATAAACTCATCTCCTTAGCTGTGCAATTACAGTCATCCCTTCCCATTCCGGACTTGGAGTCCATGGTCTTGCTCCTTCACATATAGCAAGTGAGGACAGACAAAATGGCACACACAGGAGCACACTGCCATTGTAACCAATGGGGACTCAAATATTTGTGTTTTTCCAGATTCACGTGGGGGTCCGGAATGGATCCCTCGCGAATCAGGAGGGACAACTGTATTTTGGAAGTTTTGGGAATCAGGTTGAAGATAGAAGTTTGTTTTCTGCCAGCCTGGAGCACTATCAATAGTTGCAAAGGGTTCTGAGTTGAGTGTGCAGTTTAAACAAAAAAAAAAAAAAGAATGAAATGTTGGGCATTTCAAGATCAGCAAAGACTGGTAGGCAGGACAGGTGGGTTATGCAGTGCTGCCATCTGAAGGGTGTAAAAGACTACAATTGTTGGGGAAATCCTGTTATGGGACAGGTTCCAAGTTTGATCTTCACACAAGGCTAGCAAATATCTTGGCTGGAGAGGGTCCTACCTGTGGGTCCCCCAGGGTTTTGGACTATAATTCCCAGATTCCCTTACCATTGACCATACTGGCTGGGGCAATTCAACTAGGACTTACTTGGAGTCCAAAAACATATGAAGACTCACCTTTAGGAACCACTGGTGTACATGATAAGTACATGTACATGATGAACTAAGGGCCTGAACAGACTGCCAGAAATAATGCAGCTTAAGGCCACTTTAACTGCCCTGGCATAGTTTATTGTGGCACCAGAGCTCTCCAACAGAGAAGGCTCAATGTCTCAGAAAAAAAACCTACAATTCCCATGATTCCCAGCATTGAGCCAAGGCAATCAAAGTGGTCTCAAACTGGATTATTTCTGGCAGTCTGTTCAGGCCCTAAGTAGTCTGAGGTATTGTAGGCAGTTTGTTGCATTTCTTTCTTTCTTACTGAATTCACTGTCAGTGTCCTGTTATATCTTCAGAAGCTGGACTCCAAAGGCAAATATGTCCTCTCACACACATTTCTTTTCAGTGCATAGGCCATGCTAGCTTTCCAAGCTCTTCTTTTATCAACTTGCTTGGGCTTTGAAGTCTGCAGGAGAAGCCCTTCGTCTGCCCTTCATTGATCCCATCATCTGCATAAGTAAACCTGGTTCAAACAGAAATGGCCTTATCTTTGGCCACTCAGTTCCCTTCCAGAGGCAATTAAGCTTGCCTCTTTTCTATGGTCCTTCTGGCTCCTCCATACTGTTTTTTGCTAGGAAAATCTCTTTTACTCAGACAAGTTTTAGAAACTATCTGTCTCTTATTTGTCAGAGGTTTTAACATCTACATATTTGAATTTTGAACATTTTCATGCTTACCTATTACAGGTGTAATAATGTTTTAACATTATTTTAATTGGTATTTAATAGCATAATTAAGTAAAGTTGTTTTTAGTGTGTATCATTTATTGAACTATTATCAAAACCCTTTAAATCATCTTTGAAGCTATTTTGCGTCCCAGCCCTGGGAGAAAGGTGGGATATAAATCAAATAAATAAATACAGTACACCACTTTAAATACCTTTAGACTGCAAAGCAGTATAGAAATCAGCCTTATTACTTACATTATGTGTAAGCAGCTATCACTCTGCGTGACCAGTGTGGAATAACAATAGCACAGTTGGGATGCATTTGCTAGTTGGGAATATTTTCACATTCTCTTCTCTTTTACCCTAACCAAAATAAAAATCTAGTTGCCTGATATGTAGAGCTTAGAAACATTGCTTCTTTGGATTGTAGGTGTATGTGCCTTCAAGTCACATGTTAAACATGGCATCACATGGCAACCCAACCCTATGAATTTCATAGGGCTTTCTTAGGCAAGGAATACTCAGACATGGTCTGCCATTGCCTTCCTCTGTAATATAGCCAACAGTAACATCTGGTGTTCATTGGTGGTCTCCCATCCAAGTGCTAACCAGGACTGACCCTACTTAGCTTCCAAGATCAGACAGGATCTGGTGCCTTTAGAGTATTCAGGCCCTTTACAGTTTCCCAGGTCCCCCAGCCAACATGGAGGACTGCCACCCACGGCACCTAGTAGCTTGCAACAGGGGCTTGAGTGCAAGCACTGTCTAAGAGACTTATCCCACGGGGTCCCAAGCAGAAGATATCCAAAGGCAATCCAAAGCTAAAACGTTTTTCCTTTCCTTGTGTCCACACAATATCCAAAGGCAATCCAAAGCTAAAACTTTTTCCTTTCCTTGTGTCCACACAATATCCAAAGCTGAAACATATTTCACCCACTTGATCCGAAGTCAAAGGGGATCTTTTGACATTCGGATTTTTGTGGATGTACCAAGCAAGGCGCGGGAGGGAGCCTCCGCCGCCGCCTCCTCCGCAGCCAGAGCCGCCTCTTCCCCTCTCTTCTTTTCCTCATTTTCTTTTCCCATCCCTCTTTCTCCTTCTCTCCTTCCTCTTCTTTCCCTCCTCCTTTCCCCATCCCTCATTCCTCTGCTTTCTCTCTCTCTTTCCTCTTCCTTCCTTCCTTCCTTTCCCCGTCCCTCCTTCCTCTCCCCCTCCTTTCCCTCCTTCCTTCCCTCCCTCGGAGCTCACTGGAAGCCGGTTTCCGTTTAGATTAAGGCAGGGAACCAAATTCCAGGGCAGAGGATCGAAATCTCTGGCAACAAAGGGAAATAGCATATTGATCAGAGGCTCCGGAGATAAGAGACAAGTGTGTGTATCCATCAACGCTAAACTGCCTCCTGCCTCCCTTCGACGACGAGCCAGTCTTCCCTCCTCAGAGAGGCAGAGGCAGAGGCAGCCAGCCGACGGAGAAGGAGGAGAGAAGGAGAAGGAGAAGGAGAGAAGAGAAGAGAAGAGAAAAAGGGGAGAAAAAGAGAGGGAGGAAAAAGGGCCAGGGACTGGCTCTCCTCTTCTCCGGATGCTGGCATGCAGGGAAATGCAGTTTCGGTACTGAACTGCATTTACTCCTACTTCGGTAAGCTTTTGCTTACCTTTCGCTTCGTGGCCAGTGTTTGATAAGGTCCTAAGTATTGCTAGTGCTACAGAAAAAAGACCTCCTCCTCACTGCCACTGTCTGAAAGAGCAGTATGATAACCAGTGTGCCAGTCACCTTTATCTGGAAATGTCCAAAGCATGCCAGTTCAACAGCCAAATTCATTCACAGTTTCCTCTTCACTCATTGATGCTTTCAACAATAGTGTTAAATGCAATGTGGTTTCCTGATGACAATTATCAATTAATTTATATTACCACAGATCACCGAACAGCTGTCAGATGATAACTGCTCAGTAATCAATATTAGGCCTTGTTGGCAATACATAAACAATTTCACTGTTAACTTAGAGATGAAGCATAAATTCAACATGGACTGCTTTCCAAACAGACATATATCTTCATAACCAATGACAGCTGATTTGCACATAGGAAAAAGATACCATTAAGATGCAGGGTAAGCAGCAGTGAGCCTTCAGGAAAACATGGGCCTTTTTCTTTGGCTTGAATGGTACGACAGTGGTTTAGAAATAATCATACTGCCCAAAAGTTACCTGCAGACAGGATATTTGGACCCATGTTCTTTTATTAAACACAGGACCAGCCCAAGACATTTGCTCCTGAGGCAAAGGGCAAAATAGCTCATTCGCTATTGCATTCCACATTGATAAGCTGATGGGAGCAATTGTTGAAACTTTCTTAGCATGGGTGACAGGACAGCCTCTTCCATTATACTGAAAAATGGCAGGCTGACTTAGGAGGTATAAAGCAGACCATAAATGGAAGCAACCAGCTCTGCTCAACAACATTTTGCCACTCCTTTGCTCAGCCCATGCTATGCCACCTGAGGCGGATGCCTCCTTCTGCCTAGTGGAAGGGCTGACCCGGAGTAATGCGTCTCATTCTCTTTCACCCACATGAGCTAAGAAACAGACAAAGGGCTCTGAAGCCTCTCCATCCCAATGCAAACAACCACAGGGGCTTCAATCCAACCTTTGGCTCTGTTGCCATTCACAATAGCAAGGGTTAACAGGCCTTTTGCTTGTGCCTTGGCTGGCAGGAGAGTTAGCCTGTGAGTGGAACCAATGTTGCTGGCTTGCGCTCAGTTCAAGATGCAGCCTTGTTTAAAATTAATTGCAGACAAGGGCAATAAAAACCTCACGGAACAGCGATGGCCTGATTTTGCTTGAGGGAGGAAAGAAGGAGGGAGAAGTGGGGTATACTGCACCGCTTAGTACAGTTTGGCCTCTATCCTGTTTAGGGCCTTAGGCTCAAGCATAATGCATGCGTTCTCTAATCTCTAAAAAGAACAACTCTAAATTGCTAATTTGAGAAGCAAACAATTTAAAAAACAAACAAAACACCCACCCCTTCTCCATGCCGAATGTGGAAAGCTATTCATTTTGACAAGAATTCATTTTGAAAAATCCCTCCTAGTACTTTCTCTTTTGGAAATCCAAGGGACAGGGATTGTTTTGTCTTCATAATGGCTCTGTGGGTCTGGGTGAACTTTTGCTTGTGAAGCAGAAATAGAAAGGTTCTGGAGATGGAGCAGAGAAAATGATTGGCAGGGCTGTTGTGTTGCCATGGAGAAATCACTCCAAATGCTTCATCGGACAATGGGCTACACTCTCCGGGTGTTAGCCGCTTGTGCCTGTCAGTGTGATACATGCCTCCAGTTCCCTCCCCTGACAAAATGGGAATCCATACATAACACCAAGGACCTCTGTCAAGGTAGGAGTAGGAAAAACTCAAATTATTTTTGGCTCCCCTAGGTCATTAAGAAATAGGATTCCACTAATAATATTTCAGCATAATTTGTCTCCTCTACAGTAAAATGAAAACAAATGAATGGAAAAAAGGAAGAATAGAACTGAATACCATTAATTGATCAAGACATTATGGCTACTCCACCAGGAGCAACAGGAGCAGGAGCAATAATAATTTATTTCCACAATGCCCTGTATGTATGCACGTTTTATGTATGTATGTATGTACGTATGTTTGCATTTGACTTACATCCCATCTTTGTACAAGAACAAGTGCTCAAAGTGCCTCACAAGATTATAAGCCAGCATAAATAAAAATGGAGAACAGATGAAAATAGAGGAAAAGTTATATTGCTGAAACATAAATGAACAAATTATATTTCAGAACACTGTTAATTTAAAAAGCCTCTTATCAATATAGCAGCAATCTGTTAAAAGCTCCCCTTTTAAGTAACCAGTCCGTCACCAAAAGCCTGCCCAAATAAAAAGGTATTTTCCTTCTGGTGGGAAGGTAAGAAGAATAACACAGAGGAAAGTAGCCTAGCTTCCCTTGGCAGGGAGTTCCACAGCCTAGAGAGCAGACCTCAGTAAAATATTCAAGCTTTCTATTCACAAATAACTATGCAACTAAAATAAAACCCAAGAGAAATGCAGTGTTCCTGGGGTTGTGTAGACAGTGGTTAAATGTCATAGACTAGGACTGGAGAGATCCAGGTCCAAATCCTTACTGTGGTTGTAAAGCCAACTGGGCAAACTTTGACCAAACGTTTTCTGAGGCTGACACCACTTTAACTGCCATAGCTCAATGCTTTGGAATTCTAGGAATTGTAGTTTGGGAAAGCATTTAGCCTTCCTTGTCAGAGAGCTCTGGTGCCACAACAAATTACAGTTCCCAAAATTCTATAGCATTGAACCATGAAAGTTAAAGTAGTGTCAAGCTGCATTATTTCTGCAGTGTGGATGCAGACTAGGTGGGTTGTGTATCTTGTGTCAATGTAATTCAAAATGGTGGTCTTTAGAGTACTGCTGGTCCATGAGTCATCAGCTGCTGGTCCACAGCAAGTTTGCAGGAGGAAAGAAACCAATGAGCACAAATATGGCACTCGTCCATGGCAAGTTGTGGGGGGGGAGGCTGGTCCATCACATCAGACAGCAAGAGACACACTTCCCTTCATTGTAAAGGACAGCAGCAGATCCATTATTGCCTCACCTGACAGCATGTGTCTAGGATCCCTAGAATAAACAAAGCTGCCCTCCCATCATCCTAGTCCTCACCAGTGACACAGAACAGTTTACATTTGGGACAGCCCTGCAAATAGCAAAGGCAGAAAAATGCTGTAAGACCCCCATCTGCTGTATTTTTGGGCTTACCTGTCACCTCCCCTGTCTCCTTCTCCTCTTTCTCAGCCTGATCAGGCATACTGGTCCCCTTCTCCTTCTTTTGAAGCCGAGGGGGAAGGAAAAGCAGTGTACACAAGAGGTGGCTGGGGGGGAGGAAAGCATCAGAAGGAAACTGCAGCATCTCTGCCTTCCCTTTCCCATTTTCCCATCTGCTCTTCTGCCTGTCCCAAGTATTTTTATTTTTCTGCTCCTGCCTGGGCCACAGGACCAGGGCCAAGCCTGAAGCAAAAGAGGAAAGTGTCTGCAGAGTGCAAGGTGGAGAACAGTTCTGTAAGCAGCATTTCTTGACTGTCTCCATTAAGTTCCTTGGGGCTGTTTGAGCCTGCCCTTTCCATTAAGCCAGCTCCACTCCACTCCATGTAAGAAGCTGGTTCAGATGGGAGGTGAAGAGGCCCGTGATGGCAGCTCCTCTGGTGGCCCCAGCAATATTGGTAACAGCCTGATGTACACTCCTAAACTAGTGTCTTACCTTTGTGCAGCAGAAGACATTATCCCATAATTAATGCTGAAGGGTCAACTGCCTGTCAGATACGATTGAACAGCCATTAGATGGCCGAGAGGAAGTGTGCTATCTTGTCTTTTTGCTTCCAGCAGCAAAATGGAAAGGAATTGGCCATAGAGAAATACCTTACTCTTTGTTTGTTTGTTTGTTTGTTTGTTTAAGACATTTATATCTTGCCTTTCTCCCAACAATGGGACACAAGGTGGCCAACAACACATTCAAAACAATACAAGACAAAAGCATGGAAAAGTCAAAACAAAAGTACAAATATAAGATTCAAGAAAACAACCAAACAATTCACAAATCAAAACATCTACTATGGCAATTCCATCCAGTTTTATAATTTAATAAATACCAGTTAATATGCAGCTTATAGTCTTGTTTGGGCAACATTTTAAAATTGCTTAGTAGTCCTGAACATTACTGTGTTGATGAAACCATGCAATTAATTCAGGGTTTGATGGTGATAGATTCAAATTGTTTTTAATGTGTTTTACATTGTAAATATTGACTACCAATTTGCAGTCCTGCCCTCTCAATTTTAAATCTCGTGTTTATTATGTTTTAATGGTGCATTTATTTTATTTTATTGCATGCTGTCTAGGAAGTCTGTTCTCAGGTCAGAAAGAAAGTTATACATTTTTTAATTAAATAATGAATTAAGAAAATGTCCCCAGCTTGGCTAAGGAGGGAAACAAGGGACGGAGAGATCATTTTAATTATTCATATTGTTTTAAATTGTCAGATTGGTTTTGTTGCATACTGACCTAAGATATCTGGATAGAGGGTGGAATATAAATATTTAAATTAATAAATAAAAATAATAACTACCGGTAAATAGAGACAGAGTAGAGAGAGAGAGAGAGAACTGAACTGTTGTTTGCCACCAAATGGTCAGTGCAAATCACTAAATGTTTTATACCCAAAGTGAAAAGCAAATGTAATATGGTCAATAGGTCAATGCAGAGTCGATACTGCTGCAAGTTTTATTCTCTCCTGTCTTGTGGCCTGCATGAGTAGATCACTGTGTATGTGTTTGATGAACACTAGGGAGAAAGTGTGTTATAATGCAGTGAGTCATAATAAAAAGGACTATTTGATACCAAGGAGTCTTTAATATGCTGGATGGACAACAGGACTGTGAATCCCTCCCTTACTCTCCCTTCTTTCAAGGTTAATTGTCCAAAACACACTGCAGAAATAATCCAGTTTGAGACTGCTTTAACTGCCCTGGCTCAGTGCTAGGGAATCCTGGGAATTGTAGTTATTTGTGGCACTAGAGCTGTCTAACAGAGAAGGATAAATGCCTCACAAAACTCCAGTTCCCAGAATCCTCTAGCATTCAGCCAGGGCAGTCAAATCAGTCTCAAACTGGATTATTTCTGCGGTGTGTTTTGGACCTATATTTCAAATAGGGTTAGTGCTTTCAATCCCAAATGCTACTGCTTTCTTTCTTAATTGAGAAAAACCTCAGACCGTTTGCTAAACATTAAAGCTGTGTCACAGACAAATATGAAGTGGTACACAAACTTTCCTCAAAAGTTTCAAAGAGGCATATATGAAAAAGACAAACAACAATTAATGAACCAAATACTTATTCTGCAGAGAAAAACATGTGGGGATTTTAAACCTTCCCCCACACTTGTCCGGAAAACAGGTTTCTTGCACAGTAATCCCATTTTGTGTGCAAAAAAAATTGTTGTTTTGCAAGCAAAGACATCACCTGCTTTTCTCTACTGAATAGTACCTCCACAACACTTTGTGATGTTTCACTATGGAGAGAAAACTCTCTTGTCATAAGAATAAAACTGCTGTAATGATTCATCCTCAGATTTGAGGATGAAATAGTTGAGGATTTACATCCCTGCTTTCATTGCACAGCACTGACTGACTATATGCCATAGGCACCACAATTCTGCCATCAAGTGCTGGATGTGAATGAATATTTTCACACCCATGCCAAACATGAGGAGCAGTATAGGTCAAGAATATCTATGTAAAATTCCTATACTGGCCACCAGTGGTGTCTGGTAGTTCCATTATTGATGGGCAGGGAATCTACCTGTGGTTTCAACAGCCCTGCCTCCAGAGCAGTTCTGGGTTATCCAGGAGCTATCCAGGTGCTGAATCTATGTTGGGGATAGGATCCAGCACCTGGATAGAATCTGGAGCAGTTGCAGCAGTATTACTGTTAAAACCCAAGGCAGCTGCTGCTCAAACTGAGGGTGGATTTTACTGCAGTAAGAGTGCCTCTGCTGGCAATTGAAACGAAACTATCAGAAGTCATTTACCTTGAAATTATTGTCAGTCACTTTGCAGGAGTGCATAAGAATCCATCCATTCAGCTTCTTTAGATCTATACACGCCTCCATTCCCTCCCGGTGAGTGACAATCTAATCATTTAGAGATGGCTGTTTGGATGCACAAGAACATGCATGGAGTATACAAATATTTCTTTTACCTTCCTTACATTGAGTCTACATTTGTGGTTCTGTAAGTGCTGGGTAAAAAGCAACTATTTTCTAAAGAAAGTTTTTACATCTCTGAAATTGATATGTCCTGGAAATGTTGCTGTAGCAAGTATACCTTATTAGAAAAACACTTGCCTTACTGTAACTAATTAATATGACTTATTTTAGAGGGAAAATATTTAGGATGTCAATTTTGGTGTGAAATATTCCAACATTTTTTTCAGAGGTATTAACAGGCCCACCTAGTAATATACTTTACTCCTCTTGTGCCTCCACCCTGGATTTTTCCCCTGTTGTTGCCAATGCAACCCACAAATAAATAAAAAGTCTTTTTAAAAAGAGAGTGGAAGGAATTGTTTTAAGTTTCTCTCCATGTCCCCATATTCACTGGTTGAATGGCTTAAATCAGCAAAGAGGCATGATTGTGAGACTAGTGTGTGTCTCAGTAAGTCTACCATGTGGATTGTTGAGTGAGGGAAGTGCCTCAGAAAAGCATCAGCTGCACCAGGCACCATTCAGAAAATCCTAGAATTATAAGTATGGAACTGTAACTATAGCACTGGAAGGGATTGAAAGGGTCATCTAGTCTAACCCCCTGCCAGTACAGAGAAATGACATGCACATGTAATTTTTCATGCAAAAAAATAAGTATTCTGGCTTGTACAGTGATTACACACAGAGCAGGTGCTGCTAGAATTGCTGCATTGACAGGGAGAGCCTTTGGGCCGCTTGAACTGATCTCATGCAAGGAATTGCAGTGAAAAGAGGGAAAGAGAGGAAAATATAGAGAGACTGCAAAAAATGAAGTAGCAAGATGCTGGGGTGTTTTGTTTTTTTCATGTTTGCAGGCTATGTAACATTTGTCTTGGTTCAATTTTTAAGCAAAAGTTTCCCTTTGATTCAGTGCCTTGTCTATAAAAGTAAGCAGGGTACTTTTTTATAGTGGTTGGAGTGTAGGAATAGGACTGAAGACACCACCCAGAATCAATTCACATTCATCCTATAGGATTTATTGAGCTAATAGCATAGACCTATTGCATCAATTGCTGAATAGTAAGTAAACGCTTACATCCCAGAACTGGACACAGTACTCCAAATGAGGCCTGATCAATGCAGAATACAGTGGGCCTATTACTTCCCTTGAACTGAAAACTATGGACTCATTCACACTTAGGGCTAAATCATTTTTTAACTAACTGGATCTTTTCAAATCAGTGAAGCAGTTCAAAACCGAAGTGATGTTCACATTATGTTTCCACAATCAAATCTGTCTGCATTCCCATTAAAGTTCACATTTGAATGGTGATGGGAACTGGCACCCAGGAGGGAGGGGGGTCAAGGGGCAGAGGGGTGGAACATACTCACCCCAAAGGTCTTGCCAAACCACCCCTTTTTCTCCCTCTCAGCACTTGTGGTGGTTCCATGGGGCTCCTTGTGATTTTAAATTTCCTGTGCTGTCAAAGTGGTCCCTTTAAATCATTGTGCAGCTGTTTTCTGCTTCCGCTGGTGAATTTCTCCCTGTGGGGCAGAGGTCAGGGAAGTCAGGGAGTGAGTCCCTGGAGGACGTAGTGCAGCATGGTTTGTTAAAAAAAACTTTGACAGATCCTGCACTCTTGCAGAAGATCTCAGGACTGTGGATTCACAGGTGTGGCAAGTCATGGGCACAGTGGGGGTGGGGGGAGAACTGCCCTGGCATGCATTGATCCTTGGCTGTGGTTTTTCCCCATGCCATGCACTGCGCCCATGACTCACCACACCTGTGAATCCACGGTCTTGAGATCCTGTGCAGGATCTGTCAAAGTTTTTTTTTAAAAAAAAAAACATGCCACACCATGCCCCCCAGGGACCCCTTTCCCTGACTTCCCTGGCCTCTGGCCCACAGTAAAAAGGGAAGAATTCACTGGCAGAAGCAGAAAACAGCTGCATGGTGATTTAAAGGGACCACTTTGACATTGCAGAAAATTTAAAATCATAAGGATCCCCATGGAACTGCTGCAAGCGCTAAAAGGAGGGGAAAGGGGAGGCTTGGCAAGACCTTTGAGGTGGGTATGTTCCACCCTTTGCCCACTCTCTGCCCATTTCCCCTCTCTCTTGGGGGCCCTGAATGTGATCAGCACTGCATCTTTTGAAAAGACATGGTAAAAGAACCATTTCAAAATGACCTGGGTCAAGAGGGCTTGTGGTAGTTTGCCCTGATTCATCCCAGATACACTTGTGGGTGAAATCGGTTTGAGTGTGAATGAGGCACTTTTAACCCAGTTTGCAAACTGGGTTAAATCATAGTGTGAATGAGCCCTATGCTTCTCTTTTCCATTAATTCAAAGAAATCTGCTCTAGTAGGGTACAAGGAATTAAATTTATCTCCTTGTACAAACTGGTTAAATCCAAAACACACTGCAGAAATAATCCAGTTTGAGACTGCTTTAACTGCCCTGGCTCAGTGCTAGGGAATCCTGGGAATTGTAGTTTTTGGGGAACCAAAGCTCTCTGATAGGTAAGGCTAAATGTCTCACAAAACTCCAGTTCCCAGAATTATCTAGCATTGATCTAGGTCAGTTAAAGCAGTCTCAAACTGGATTATTTCTGCAGTGTGTTTTGGACTTTAGTAAACCCCATAGTTCTTCATGCATACACCAATCATAGCCCTATTCATTCAACATCGCCATGTAAAAGGGAGACTGTATCTAGCCTACCCAAGTCTCTAACTCACATTAATCTGCTCAGGTTGAAAGCAAGGCATATAAATAGGAGCACCTCCCCAGTGTGTGGATATTTTCCACTAATATAATATCTGAACATGTGCAGGGGTTCTCTCCCTGATGAAGAAATATGATTGTGATACAGCTGCAGTAAAGTGACCCTTTATCTGGCCAGTGATATTTATATCCCTTCCAAATGCATCTATATGGGACTCAAGGACAGGACAATAGACTATTAAATCAAGAATTCAGTAAATAATGAAAAGGACCCCAAGTTTGAAGGCCATGTATTACTGAGTTGACTATACATACATATTTTTAAACCATTCTTCCTACAACTGCATTTGATACTGATCTAGATGAGGAAACTGATTCAAGGAAACTATCTGAGATGAACTATGGCTTTTCCCTCCTGCTTGCTTTGCTGCTGGAGGAAAAAAATAGAACCACTATTCTTGAACCCTGAGCAACTGCAGACCATGCCCTATTACATTGATGTGGTCCCATTAGAGAAGTAAAAATAGAACTTCAGGTATGGAAAGGTCAAGGCTGCTACAGTCCTATGCACTCTTATTTAAAGTAAGCCCGGTTGAACACTGGGACTTTCTGTTGAGCAAACATGTGTAGAAGGAGAAATGCATACAGTAGCTTGTTTTGTGCACCTAACATTGGGAATGATCTAGCAATACATTTGGAGAGAGCCTGGAAAAAGAGGCAGACAAGCAGGAGCAAAAATAGCATAAATATTCTCTACAATAGGCAAAAATTAAAAATGGAATAAAAGGTAACCTAATTGATCCATTTTAAAAACAGGACACTGAATTAATAATAGGACCAAGCATATCTAGAAGAAGGCAGTCTGCTCAGTATTCGCTAGTTATTTGAATCTGTCTCTGCCATTCTTGGTACTCAGTTTAGCACAATAGAATGAGCTTCTACTAAAGCTGTAATTTATCTCTATATTACAACAGAGGCAATGTTTGGAAAAGTTATTTTGAAGCAGAGCTTGGAAGTAACAAGTTACAAGTAATACTGTTATTATACTTTGATGGTAATGAGAATGCAACAAAGCCACATTTTTTTAAAAAAAACCATCATGAGTAAGAGCAACACTGATGGTTAAGTTTCTTGTATCTTTCAAGTGTGTTTTAATAGGATTTTTTCATGCTTTATGTCTGTCTCATATCGGTCCTAAGTTTTGGTGTGCTTTTTCTCAGCCGGCTAACAACGATGAAAGGAGAAAGTAATGAGCAGTAACAAGTGATGTAATGAGTTACTTGTTCTCATCATTGTTTGGGCTTTCTTCTTCCAACCTTCACAATCAGAAGAGCTGTAACTTTCCACTTCTCCCTTTCTGCCTAGTCTCAGAGAGCCCAGAACTGTTTTTAGTTCTGGGGCCTCTACAGGCTGGCTGTTATTTATTTTCCCTACTTGCAAGTGCAGAGGGAGGGCAAATTGCTTTTCCTATCTGTGATAATTGAAATACAAAGAGTCATATAAGCACAATGTGTACACAGAAGTGTCCTACATGTGTTCAGCATAGTTTATTCCTAACCAATTTGTTTAGGACAGATTTACAGAAAGACTAAAATCCCAGGATTTTATAGGATGCAGACAGTGGTATCAAAGGGCTATAATTATTCAGTGAGAATGCAGCCTAGGTAATTTTTATAAAGCTAAAGGTCATGTAACTGGTGGTAAAGAAGGAACTAAGACTGTTAAAATGGTATCAAAGTGCTGTAATTGTATAGTGCAAAATCCCGAGCCATTTAGAGATTTAAAGGTGAGAACAACCCTATACATTTAGTGCAGTAATCCACTGCACTAACTCACAGAATGGTTCCCAGTTGGCAAAGGGGTCAGGCAAGGCTGCATTCTATCACTGTACTTGTTCAACTTGTATGCAGAAAATATGCAAAGAGCATGTTTAGACTCAGAGGAAGGAGTAGTGAAGATAGAAGGAAGAAACATCTAAGCTATGCAGATGATACCATAGTACTAGCAGAAAACATCATACAAAAATAATGACCATGGAGGATTTACCTAAATTCAACCTAGTTAACTAGGAAATCAAAATAGTTACAAACTTTCTTATACCCTGGATCAAACATTGATCAGAGCAGAGACTTCAGGCAAGAAATCAGAAGAAGAATAGGACTGGGAAGGGCAGCTATAAACGAACTAAAGAAGATCCTAAATGTAAAGACATACAACTGAACACTAAAGTTAGAATCATCGAAGACATTGTATTTCTTATCATCATGTATGGATGTGAGAACTGGACAGTGAAGAAAGCATATTGAAAGAAAATCAGTTGCAGTGCTGGAGAAAAGTTTTGAGAACATCATGGATGGCCAAGAAGACACACAAATGGGTTCTTGAACAGATAAAATCTGAACTCTCCCTGGAAGCAAAGATGATTAAATTGAAGCTGCCATACCTTGGTCACATCATGAGAAAGCATGACTCATTAGAAAAGACAATAATGCTAGGAAAAGTAGAAGGCAATAGAGAGAAAGGTCACATGCCAAATAGTTAAACTCAGGGGTAGGCAACCTAAGGCCTGGGGGCCGGATGCGGCCCCCCAAGGCCTTTGGACCAGCCCCAGGCCAGTCCTGCCACCGCCGCTGCCCCCCGCCATCATGATATTGATTATTGTTGTTATTACTTGTTCTTGGGGTTTTCTTGGCAAAATCTCCACAGGGGTTTTGACATGGCTTTCCTGGGGCTGAGAGAGTGTGCATGCATATTTTTTTTATTTATTTATTTATTTATATTTTTATTTATTTATTTATTTATTTTTGTTGCTTCGGCCCCCCCAATTGTCTGAGGGACAGCAACCCGGCCCCTGGCTCAAAAAGGTTGCCTACCCCTGGTTAAACTCAATTAGGAAGGTCATGGCCCTGAATCTGCAGAAACTGAGCAGAGTGATTAAGGATAGGGAAACTGCAATATGTCTCATCCACAGGGTCACCATGAGTTGAGGTTGACTTGAGGGCAGTTAACAACAACCACCCACCCACTGGCAATGAGTGCAGCTAGTCAGAATTATTATTGAGTTCTCAGACTGCCTAGCACCCACAAACAACTGGGCAGCTTCATTTTGTGTCAGCAAATGCTTCTAAACTTTTAAAGGTGGTGGTGGTAGTGGTGTGCTTTCAGGTTGTTTCTGACTTACGGCAATCCTAAAGTGAACTATCACGGGCCCTGAGGCTGAGAGAATGTGACTTGCTCAAGGTCACCCAGTGGTTTTTCACTAGTCTCCAGAGTCATAGTCCAGTGCTGAAACCACTACACCATGCTGGCTCCAAGTAGAAAAGGATTATATAATTGTGTTGCCTTGGTATAATCTGCCCATGGTCCAGAATAACTAGGAAGGAAAGCAAGACTTTTGGTTAGTAAGCAGACTGAACAAATAGGCTTTTTATATTTAAATAAGACTAGACCAGGGGTAGGCAACCTAAGGCCCGGGGGCTGGATGCGGCCCCCCGAGGCCTTTGGTCCAGCCCCAGGCCGGTCCTGCCACCGCCTCCCCCCACCATGATGATATTGATTATTGTTGTTATTACTTGTTCTTGGGGTTTTCTTGGCAAAATCTCCACAGGGGTTTTGCCATAGCTTTTCTGGGGCTGAGAGAGTGTGAATGCATATATTTTTTAAATTTTAATTTTTTAAAAAATATATATTTTTATATTTATTTATTTTCGGTGCTTCGGCCCCTCAATTGTCTGAGGGACAGCAACCCGGCCCTCGGCTCAAAAAGGTTGCCTATCCCTGGACTAGACGGTAGAAGATACTTTCAAAGAGAAAACTGTCCCCTGTAGAATAGGATACTTACCATACTTGGTTTCCACCCAAGTCACCCACCTGAAATGCTTTTTTTGTTTGTTTGTTTTTGTTTATTTCTTTATTTGAACCATTTGATTTGTTTTATTTGTCTGTCTGATCCGTTCATTTTTCTTTCTTGTATTAACTATGCATCTCCCATTCTGGGAGAAAAGTGGGATATAAAATAAAGAGGTGTGTGTGTGTGTGTGTGTGTGTAAGCCATAGTTTAATGTTACAATAAGTACTAAAGTACTGAAGTCAAGTATTAGTATTAAATAAATAATTTGACTTCAAATGCTAACATGGCTCTAAAACAAAGGTTACAAACATTTTAAATCCTCTCTCTCTCTCTCTCTCTCTCTCTCTATATATATATATATAAAGCAATCTCTAGGTTCTTAAGTGTTTACATGTGTGTATTTCTCTCAAGTTGAACCAAACCAGGCCAGCAAACAAACAAAATGAATTTCCTTTTACCTTCAGTGGCCTAAATCCAGTTGCTAGTCCAAAGCATAGTAGACCTATTGAATCAATTGCCAAAAGGTTGAGAAATCGACACTTATGTAAATACAATGGGACTAGCAATTGAATTTAGTTCAATAGAATGAGTTGCTACTAAAGCTGTAATATATATTGCAACACTGGCAAAGTTTGGGAAAGTGATTTTGTGATTACATTTTCCACACCCCACAATAAACACTTGGGAATTCTGGGAACTTTAGTCCAAGGTGTTTGTTGTTGTTGCTGTTTACAGGCTCAAATGATCAGCACGCACTTTGTTAACAAGGAAGCATGTTCCAGGAAACTAGCATAAAATAACTTCATAGGAAAAGAGAGAGACTGCAGCAAACAAGTGAGGCCTCTTGCTGATTTCTGTGTATAGAAAGTGCTGTAAATGTGGACAAGTTAAGCCCTGGTAATTTAAAATGTTTGAGCATATACTTCCATGGAACAGTACACCATCCCAAGAAGTCTTTATTTTTAGAAGCCTTCTTCTCCTGTACTGCATGAGCTTGACAACTAGTCTGTGGCTTAAGACAGTGTATTCTGTGTATTGAACCTACATTTTGCTTGTGTCACATATACTGTGCCCTGCACAGAAAAAAAACATTGAACCTTGGGTGATAGAGGTCGCTACACATATAGTTTACACGTTGGCCACTGACATCAAAGACAGCAACAACTACAGGATATTTCCTTTTAATATATTATATGCTTCTACTCTACAGAGCCAGCATGGTGTAGTCATTTGATTATGACCCTGGAGACTAGAGTCTGAATCCCATGAAAATCCATTGAGTGACCTTGGGCAAGTGATATACTCTCAGCCCCCAGAAAACTCTGTCATAGTGTCACCTTAGGGTCACCGTAAGTCAGAAATCACTTGAAAGCACACAACAACATGCCGCTTCTCTAGGAGCCAGCATGGTGTAGTCAAGTGGTTTGTGTGCTGGACAAGGACACTAGGAAACCAAAGTTCAAATCCTCACTTGATCATGGAAACCAATCGGGTAACTCTGGACAAGTCACACTCTCTCAGTTAGGCAAGGGCAAACCTGCTCTAAACAAGTTCTGCCAATAAAACCCTGTGTTAGGTTTACCTTAGTCATAAATCGGAAATGACCTGAAGGCACACAACAACAACAATGCTGCTTCTCTAGAAAGCAATCAAATCCATTTCCTGAAAAAGAAAAACATGGTAGAAAAGAAAATCCAACAAAAACACACTTTAAAACTTTCAGCACTGCTAAGGTATACATTGTATAAGCATGCTTATTTGGTTTAAATAACCTGAAGAGCAAAATCTGGGGTGTTTTCAGGCTGTAATGTGTCAGGGGGAGGTTAAGCTCCATGCTCATTTATGGTGTTATATAACTGGAAGCCCGTCAACAGATGCAGAGGCTACAGCTCCCAAGAGCCAAGAAGGGATCTATAATATTCAGGGGGGTGGCAAGGAATCAGTGGGAAGAGATAGCTGAAGAAAGTCTGCTCTTCCCCACCTCTCTTGTTCTCAACCCACCTTGCACTTGATTGATTGATTTTTAACATACTGTTCTCCCAGTTCTGGAGCCTAAGGTGACTAACAACATAATTGTAGTTTTTAAAAAAAGCAAAAAAAGCAAGGTGCACCTAAAAAACCCATAAGTTATGCTATTATAACACAATTAAATAGATTATTATGTTAAAGCAATGGCTGAATTAAAACAATTTAAAAACCACTTAAAGGCTCATTAGAGGAAAAACAAGTACTGCTTTTTTTCTCAGCAGCCCATCAGTTGTCAAAAACCTCCTTGTTGTTCTTTGCCTGCTGCTCAAAGAGTAATAGAAGGGAGGTCAGCTTAGCTTCCCTTGGAAGGAAGTTTCACAGTGGCCAGAGACCACATCTGCATTGCATAATTAATGCAGTTTGATACCACTTTAGCTGCCATGACTCAATGTTGAATTTTGGAATTTATAGCCTTCTCTGACAGAGAGCTTTGGTGCCACAACAAACTATATATCCCAGGATACCATAGGATGGAGTCATGACAGTTAAAGTGGTATCAAACTCCATTGATTCTGCAGCTTGAGAAATCCTTGTCTGAGATCTTGGCAAAATTTGCCTGCAAGAAGAATTAACCTAAGGTAAGCTCATACAGGGAGATAACTTGGACCCAAATCATATATGGCTATAGAGATCATAACCATCACTTTGAAATGTGCATAGAAACAGACCAGTAGTTATCGTAACAAGGAACATGTATTTATGTCCCCCTTGTAGCCCCACTTGGACATGAAACAAGCTGAGAGTTTGATGTGGAGAGGAGTGAAAAATAAAGGTTCACTGTTAGCTCTACCATGCAAGCTAACGCATGTGCTACTGTTCACCTTGTAAGTGTTGCTCAGCTCTGCTGAATCCTCAGCCAGGCTTAACAACTGCAGTGCATTTCTTGGTCTTGGGTCAATGACAGCCACAGGATGTGATGCAGCAGAATATGTTGTAGCAGCAGCCCTGATTGGTGTCTTGACAGAGGCCTCTGCAGCTGGATATTCTGATGTGACTTGAGGGGGGGCAATGCACTTTGTAACTTCTTGCTGCTGTGTCTTTCAAGGATTTGGAGAAAAGAGACCTCCTCCTTATTTCTTGGGAAATTCCAGGAATCTCCACCAATAAAAGAGAAATCCATAGACTCCAATAGCCATGTAGCTGAAAGAAATCTGTCCCATCCCCCCCAATTTTCTTATTGCAGATTTCCCTCTTACTTTTTTCCCTGAACAGTGAGCTCTAAGTGGTTTTGCAGCTGACTTCAAAGCTGCCTTTGCATCTGACAAATAAGTATTTTGTGCTCAGCTCCTTCCTCTTCCCCACAGAAAGTGGCATCCCAACAGATCTAGACACAGAGGGATTGTGTCCCTGTTAATTCTGCAGGATATCTCAGTGGCTTTCAGAACCCAGTGGCATCATTTTTAGTGGTATTGTCTTAATGTAGGATTTGAAACTGCATAGGGTTCCTTACTGGAGAAAAATGGGAGATAATTTAAATAAATAAAATAAATAATAAAAAATAAGATATATAAATAAAATAATAAATAAGATTTGCTGCAGATTTGAAATCAATCTGTATGAACCAATTGCTTTTTTCAATAATCAAAAAGTCGGGGCTTTCCTTAAAGGGATCTTTGAATTATAATATCCTGAGAAATGTACAATGAGTTCTCTCTCTCTTTCACTGACACATATATTTCTCCCTTTAACAGATTTTAGGTTCCTTATTCAATCTCTAATTTCTCTAAAACAGGATTAATCTTGCAGAGAAGCATTCCTGATGGAATGGAGACATATTGGATTGCAAAAGAAGGGTCCTTGTTGAGATGCAAAAAAGATTTTAAATTTCCTGGACTTTGCAAATCTCCCTATAGCCACAGGGCCAGAAGGAGGAGGATCCTGCCTACAAAGATATCCTCCCCACCATAGATCATCTTAACTAAAGACTGAAACAACATGTAGGCATCTGACATCACCAATTGTTTTTCTCCTGTTTGGTTTGTAACATCTTGCCCAATGAAGAAGCCCATGAAGCTTCGAAAGCTTGCAACAAGTATGTTGTGCGTTTTGGTTGGCCAATAAAGGTATCACTGATGGATTTTTTGTTTGAATTTGCTAAATGGCCAACTCAGCTACCCCTGAATGTTTTCTGATTTGAAAATAATTTTTCTTGTCTCTTTGGTTTTGTTTATAGATTTATTTGTTTTTGAGATTGTACAAACCTTGTATTTTAAGGCTTAGTTTTACTGGTTTTCTTTTCTCTACCTTCCTTTTGGTTTACTAATCCTCTGTGCATGCGCACATGCCAGGACTATACTTATTCTGTTATTTGAAGTCATTTGTGACCTATAGTGACACTTAGGCAAATATATCATGGGGTTTTCCTAGCAGAATTTGTTCAAAGGGAGTTTGCCCTTGCCTTCCTCTGAAGCTGGGAGAGTATGACTTGCCCAAGGACACCCAATGGGTTTCCATGGCTGAGCAGGGCTTCAAGAAACCACACCACTTTGGCTCTTTTGAAATATATTACATGTCATTAATTTCACCCTTTCATTTATGTCTATGGGTAGATGAAATAGCTAAAAAAAAATTAAAATATATTGTGATTAATATGAGACAGAAACATTGCTTATCCAATTTACAGACATAAAATCCCTCATTTAAATTCCACTTCTGAAAATAGTCTAATTCAAATTGAATTGGCAGGATTAATGTAGAAACTGCCCTTATTGTACCCAATGATATTTTTTATCACAAAAGAATTCCACAATTTGACACTCCCTCCCTGCATCCCATTCCTGTGTCAGCATGTTTGCCACCATCCTGCAAACCATTAATTAGAAAGTTGCAGAAAAGTTTTACTCTCTCCAATTGTGCTAAACATACTCATTTCCCACAGTTAAAATTCATATAAAACTGTTCAACAGACCCAAAAAGCTATATGTATGTGCAGCATCCACAGCTGTGCTTGCCTGATAAATAACCAGTAGCAATATCGGCTAGAAGAATCACATTTGCGACAGCCAATTCTGCTACATGAAAAGAAGCCTAAAACTAGCAGCTTGAGGGAGAATGTCTGCTAATCAGACATATTTTGAATGGAAGACGATCGAGGGAATTTTTCTATGCATGAATGGAAGGGCTATCATCCTCTGCAGTTGCAAGTTGTGCAGGAAAATCCAGTCATCCAGGTTTAATTTGGTTTGACTAAACTTTCCCTATTACAGTCAATCCTCCATATCCATGGATTCTGCATCCACGGATTCCACCATCTATGGACGTTATCACACGGGGAGTTGCGGGGAGAAAGTGGAAATAAACGGGACGAGCGGAAGACTTTAATTTACGGGATTTGTCCCGTTCTGCCTCGCCTGATAACTAAATTTGAATTTAAAAGGGGGTTAATTCGAACAAAAACCTGATCTTTTCAAATCCTCAAAAATCCCGAAAATGAAAAGATCAGGTTTTTGTTCGAATTAACCCCCTTTTAAATTCGAATGTAGTTATCAGACGAGGCGGAACAGGACAAATCCCGTAAATTAAAGACTTCCGCTCGTGCCCGTTTATTTCCACTTTCTCCCCGCGACTCCCCGTGTGATAACGTCCTATGGCTAGAAAATATTTTTTTTAAAAAAAATCCAAAAGCAAACCTTGATTTTGTCATTTTTAAATAAGGGACACCATTTTAATGAGAGCCCGCATGGCATAGTGATTTCAATGCTGGGCTACAACTCTGGAGACCAGGGTTCAATTCCCCACTTGGCCATGAAACCTATTGGGTGACCTTGGACAAGTCACATGCTCTCAGCCTCAGGGGAGGATAATCGCAAACTTCCTCTGAACAAGTCTTGCCAGAAAACCCCAGGATAGGTTCACCTTAGAGTCACCATAAGTTAGAAACAACTTGAAGGCACACAACAACAACAACAGCAAACAATTTTATTATGCCACTGTATAAATGGGACTTGAGCATGCACATATTTTGGTATTCATGGTGAGACCTGGAACCAAACCTCAGTGGATACCAAGGGCCCATTGTATTTTATTGTAGCAGAGTCACAATCTGGAGAAAGGCACATCTTGATCTTGTGTCTTCCTGTTCCTGCTAGCTGAATTTCTCTTATGTGACTTCTCATCTTTTACACCTTCAAGACATTGTTCATCTACAACTCTACACCACTGACTATATAAGCTAATGTTTTTGCAGTTCAACAAACATCTGAAGGGCTGCTGGTTCCCTGCCCATTTTCCATCCTTAACCTTCAGGGTGAGACTCTATTTCCTTGCCCATGATTAGTAATCTGCTCTGATTGCTCCATGTGCATGGAATTTTCTATCCCTTCATATCTGTATTTCATCCTCTTATAAAAGTTCTGAAAATGTTCTTGTCCAATAGTGCATTTTCTTAAATCAAATGCGTGAGTTGTGACAGGTTAGGGTCTAGAATATATTCTTCCATACTGTCTTTTATCTCCTTCCTTCCTTCCTTCGCCTTATCCTAATCAGTCCTCTCCTTTTTTCTGGGTCAGACACTTTAAGACTACAAGTCTGCAGGGAGAGTACTGCTTTTGAAAAATATACAACAGTTCTTACTAATTGTAAACATTCTATTTTAAATATATATATATATCATGAAAATGAGAATAAATAATTTTTAAAAAGTTGCATTCAAGATACAAAACAATGTATGCATGAAGGTGCCACCATCTCTCCCTCTGTCTCAGGATTTGACCATATGATCCCATGAAGCACTCTCAATGCCAGAAGCATGTGGGGAAATGGTTTAAAGCTGGGTCCCACCTTCCTGGGTCCCTGACCTCAAAATTCATTAAATTACAAGAGGTCTAGAGCTCTATATAAGAATGTCCTTGGAGATTAAGGAGCTACGCTGATTCCTTTTTTATTTTCTATAGTAAAATGATGTATTTAAATCCTAACAACTGAAGTACTAGAGGCAAAGCCTGTTTTGTTTTATGTAATAAAAAGCAGTGTGAAGTATGTTTAGTGGTTAAGGAAATGATTATTGCAAAGAAACAAGAACACACAAGCCCTGTTCTAGTGTTAGCCCTGTTCTAGTGAGATTTCTGATTTTGCTGGGTTCTTGCTCACATGGAGGAGATCCATAAAAACAAGAGCTTTTCCTCTTCAAACATTTTATTTCAGTGTGAGGAAAGTGGTGAAGGCAGGGGCTAGCTGCTCCCTGAACAGGACTATACTGTTAGGAGCTGCTTTTCCATCTGAATTCTGATTCCCAAGAAAAGGGCATTAAATACAAAGGGAGGGAGGGAGAAAAAGAGGGAGAACAGCCATCCCCAGATGAACTGCATTGTCATATTGGCTGGGGATAATGAGAATTGTAATACAATATGCCTCTGCAGGAGGAGTCTGCAGAAGGCTGGGGAATAGTGTGGAAGAATGAATGCAGGGAAATCACATAATAGGGGAATGAAGTTTCATGCTTGGAAGCTTTTTGGCAGCATATTCAGGCCAAAAAAAAAAAAAAAAAGTCTTCATGCAATATACAATTAAATTGTTTTGTGCTGTGTATGAGTCTTTTGACTTGTGCAGAAAGATAAAGAAAATTACTACAACAACCAATACAGAGAAATAGAAGACAACAACAAAAAGGGAAGAACAAGAGATCTACGGTAGTTTACACAATCCAGGAAATCAAAGGAAAATTCAAACCAAAACTCAAGGTTGTAGAAATTTTCTTTATCTTTCTGCACAAGTGAAAAGACTGGGACACTCTATGGCAATAAAAATAACATAATTCAAGATCAGGAGGAATAAAAAGATGGTGATGCTCTACACAGAAGAATTATACAAAAGAGATGACAAAATTAAGAGTCATATGAAGATGAACCCCAAAGTCTAAAAAGCTACAATAAGAGAAATAGTGAAAAACAAATCACCAGGAACAGATGATATTCCTATTGAACTGCTGCAGTCCACATTGACAGAGTCAACTCTAGTGCTAACCAACATATGTCAACAGATATGGAAAACAAAACAATGGCCAACAGATTGGAAGTGATCAATATCATCCCCATCTACAAAAAGGGGGAGACAAGAGACTGCAGCAACTATAGGACCATAGCACTGATCTTCCACGCAAGCAAGATCATGCTCAAAATTCTGCAAAATACATGGAGAGAGAGGTCCCAGAGGTTCAATCAAGGTTCAGGAAAAGAAGAGGCACTAGGGACCACATTGCAAACATACAATGGCTAATGGAGTGAACCAGGGAATTCCAAAAGAAAATCAGCATGTGCTTTATAGATGTGTTGGCACTCCCATGTATTTAAGGGCATTCCATAGCCTTTCATGATCTATGCAGTCTATACTCTATAAATATTATACATTATATAATATAACATATATTATAACATATTAAAAGAAAAGAAGAGGAGGAGTGAAAATAGGAGGAAGGAATATCAACAATCTAAGATATGCAGATGACACCATAGTATTAGCAGAAAACCTCACAGACCTGGAACACCTAATAAGGAAGATCAAAAAAGAAAGTGCTAAGGCAGGCTTAATGCTGAACATAAAGAAAACAAAAATAATGACCACCGAGGACCCTCACAATATCAACCTAGACAATGAAAAAATAGAAATAGTAAAAGAGGAGAGGAAAAGCATTCCTTCTTTCCCCCATGTGAAACTCATGTGGGGATGAAATAGTTACAGTGATACAATTGTTCAGTTTCACATTACACAGTTATAGCACTATTATTCCACTTTAACTGACCTAACAACATTCTACGGCAGGGACCGGCAACCTACGGCCCAGGGGCCGGTTAAGGCCCAGGTCCCTGGACTTACCGGCCCAGGTGGAAGGTTGCCGCTGCATGCTGCGCATGCGCAAACAAGTCGCGACCGCCATTTTGAAAATTAAAATGGTGGCCGCGAGTGGCGACCGCCATTTTGGAAATCAAAATGGTGGCCACGACGCATTTGTGCATGCGCAGGAGTACCGCGCATGCGCAAACGCGTCGCGGCCGCCATTTTGATTTCCAAAATGGCGGCGGTGGCGCGCACGGAGGCGGCTGTGCAGAGACAGAGGCGGCGGCGGCGGCAGTGGCGGTGGCAGCGTGTGCGGGGTGGCAGTGCACGCAGGGGTGCGCGCATACACGCGCGCCGCCATTCCCCCCCCCTCGGCCCAGTGGCGGGAGGGACTTCGCAGGACCAGCCCCAAGCGCAAAAAGGTTGCCTACCCCTGTTCTATGGAATCCTGGGATTTGCAGTTTAAGAAAGGGTATTTAGAATTCTCAGTTAGGAAGCCTAGTGCTTCTACAGACCCCAGGATTACATAGAATGCTGCCATGGCAGTTAACATTGAATCATACTGCTATAACTCTATAGTATGAGGGGGACCGAACTGTGAATGAGTGAGGGGAAAATATTCAAATAGCGCTGTGTGTGAACACTTCCCTGAGGGTACCCCACTTTGTTACTAGGATATAGAATTTCCCATTTATCAGACTTCAGTACATTCTTATGCAATTTATCACCTAATGCATTGATTTCAGTGATGAGTGCAATGTAAAATACAGCTCTTATGGGATAGTATCTGTGACATCACTCATCCACTATGGCATCATTCATGAGCTCATTGATAGCTCTTTAATGCTCATTGATGCTCAATACAAGCAATGTACTCAGCTTACAAGTACCATGCATATTTTAAGGGTAGCTTTAGTTTTCAATATAAAATATTTTTGAATACTTCTTCAGTGTACTACTCAAGTTCTGGAACATTGAAAATCCCTCAAGTATTTGCTTTAAAAAGTGCTGAAGTGAGTCTTTCAGAAAGGGGATTTCACTGAAGGCAGCAACCAGGCAAGTGTCCTTCCCTTTATGTTATTGAACAAGTACCTTTTGAACACTTGGTTGGGATTCAGCACAGAAGAGTTAGCAACCTCAAACTTGCTAAGCTATTAAATCTGCCTGTAAAATTCTACCCTGACTTCTTTAGCACAGCTTCTGACTCTTAAGACACATTTGTCATTTTCAGCTGGCTCTTGAGTACTTGTGAGAAATTGCCTTGTCTAGTGAAGTGGAAAGATTTCCCCACCCCCCCACCCCCAGCATAGAAATATGTTTCTCTTGGAGATGTAGCAGAGATCTCCATGTAAAACAGTTGTCAGGCAGGCCTGCTGAATTAGCACCAACACAGATACATTTTGGGGAGGAGAAAGCCCATGTAAAGCAATGAGGACATTATTGAAATGTCTCTGCAGTTATTGTCCAAAAACGTAATTTTTATCAGCTCTAGCTTCACCTTTCAATAAATTGCCCCATCATTTGTCTTCCTTCTCTTATCTGCACTAGATTAGCTAATTTAACCATGTAGACAGTTTCCCAAATCTTCAGGAACCACACCTTTTACTTACAAACAGAGGTTAATAAATGAATTACCATCTCAATATTATTTGGATTTACTACTACATATACATAGTTAAACAGAACAATCACAGAGTCTGAACTACAGCTCTATTCAATCCTAGCCAAAGTGTCCATGCTAATTCTTTTACAATGGAATTCCTACACCATCCCACTGTATTTCTAGTTTTGCAACACGAGTATTGCTTCCTTTTTCTGAATTAAACAAGCACTTACTCATAGCCTATTCATTCTGCAATGTTCTTTGGCCCACTGTAACTAGGATTATCTACCCATAATTGTTGTACCCAAACATGGGGCAACTAACTTAATCTTATCATAAGATGGCTATTGCTGGGAGTCTCCTATAATCTTGCTTATTTTTTGTTTATTGAGTTTCATAAGCAGGTTGCATCTAATGACCACCTCCACCCCCAGATTGACATATCTACATATAATATTTTGTGGCACTGTTCATCACAGTGTTATTATAGCATCACTTGCACACACTCAGGTTAGAATCTTTTTGAATAGTATGTCAGATCCAGCATATTTTTTATTGGTGTAAGCCGCCCCAATTGCTCAGCAGAGGGGCAGGGTAATAATAATAATAATAATAATAATAATAATAATAATCCATTACAACATTGAACAGTAAGAGAATCCCACACACTGGTGATTTCAAAACTAGTAGGAAAGCCGACCAGACCAAAGAACCTTATCTTATAGTATAATGCTATGCATGTGTTCTTAGAGGTTGATTTCATTGAGTTTAACAGCCTGCATGCCCAGGAAAATGTGTACTGCTTTCTGAAAATCATTTTAAATTATTGTATTATGCCTTTCCTCAGGAGATTGGAGCATCTAACATCGATAGTACTGAAATTTCATTGTTCAAAAGGTGGAAGAGGCAACGAGGGAGTCAGCTATTTTGGATCTGATCCTAACTAACAGGGAAGACCTAGTTAATGGGGTGCAAGTGGTTGGATCCTTAGGCGGGAGTGATCATGTCCTCCTCGACTTTATTATACAGTGGAAAGGAGAAGTCAGGCATAGTCAGACACGCATTCTAGACTTTAGGAAAGCTGATTTTACTAAACTTAGAGAAATACTGGGGGTGATCCCATGGACAGGAATACTAAAAGAGAAGGGAGTTCAAGACGGATGGGAGTTTCTCAAAAGGGAGATACTGAAGGCACAATTTCAAACCGTGCCAACGAGGAGGAAAAATGGGAGGTGTCTCAAGAAACCAGGATGGATGACTAAGGAACTTGCAACTGAACTATGTTTTAAACGGAACATGTATAAGAAATGGAAAAATGGGGAAATCACCAAAGAGGAATTCAAACAAATAGCTAGCACGTGTAGGGTTAAAGTCAGAAAAGCTACAGCGCAGAATGAAATCAGGCTTGCTGGAGCGGTTAAGAACAATAAAAAGGGCTTTTGGGGGTATGTCAGTAGCAAAAGGAAAAAGAAGGAAATGGTAGGGCCACTGTGTGGAGAAGATGGCAAAAAGTTAACAGGGGACAGAGAAAAGGCAGAATTACTCAACACCTTCTTTGCTTCAGTCTTCTCAGAAAAGGCAAAGGGTGCTCAACTTGAGGATAATGGAGCAGAGGACAGAATAGGAGAATTTCATCACAGAATAAGTAAAGAGATAGTACAGAAACATCTGGTTAATCTAGATGAATATAAGTCTCCAGGACCAGATGAATTACATCCAAGGGTATTAAAAGAACTGGCAAATGTAATATCAGAACCATTGGCAATAATCTTTGAGAATTCCTGGAAAACAGGAGAGGTCCCAGCGGACTGGAGGAGGGCAAATGTTGTCCCCATCTTCAAAAAGGGGAAAAAAGAGGATCCCAACAATTATCGTCCAGTTAGTCTGACATCAATACCCGGAAAGATTCTGGAGCAGATCATTAAACAGAGAGTCTGTGAACATCTGGAAGATAATTTCATAATCACAAAAAGTCAACATGGGTTTCAGAGAAACAGGTCATGCCAGACAAATCTGATCTCTTTTTTTGATAAAATTACCAGTTTGGTAGATGAAGGGAATGCTGTGGATATAGTATATCTTGATTTCAGTAAGGCCTTTGACAAGGTTCCCCATGACATTCTTGCAAGCAAGTTGGTAAAATGTGGGCTAGACAAAGTAACTGTTACATGGATTTGTAATTGGTTATCTGGTCGAACACAAAGGGTGCTCAACAATGGCTCCTTTTCAACCTGGAAAGAAGTGACCAGTGGGGTGCCACAGGGCTCTGTCCTGGGCCCAGTGCTATTCAATATCTTTATTAATGACTTGGATGACGGTATTGGGGGCATAGTTATCAAATTTGCAGACGACACCAAATTAGGAGGAGTAGCTAATACCCAAAGGACAGGATCAAAATTCAAAATGACTTGAGCAGACTAGAAAGTTGGGCCAAAGCTAACAAAATGAAATTCAACACAGAGAAATGTAAGGTACTGCACTTAGGGCGGAAAAACGAAAAGTACAGATATACGATGGGGGACACCTGGCTGAATGAGACTACGTGTGAAAGGGATCTAGGAATCCAGGTGGACCACAAGTTGAACATGAGTCAACAGTGCGATGCAGCAGCTAAAAAGGCCAATGCAATTTTAGGCTGCATCAGTAGAAGTATAGTGTCTAGATCAAGAGAAGTAATAGTGCCACTATATTCTGCTTTGGTCCGGCCTCACCTGGAATACTGTGTCCAGTTCTGGGCACCACAATTCAAAAAGGATGTGGAGAAACTGGAGCGTGTCCAAAGGAGGGCAACTAAAATGGTGAAGGGTCTGGAAAGCAAGCCCTATGAGGAACGACTTAGGGAGCTGGGGATGTTTAGCCTGGAGAAGAGAAGGCTGAGAGGTGATATGATAGCCGTGTTTAAATATTTGAAGGGATGTCATATCGAGGAGGGAACAAGCTTGTTTTCTGCTGCTCCAGAGACTAGGACCCGAAACAATGGATGCAAGCTGCAAGAAAAGAGATTCCACCTCAACATTAGGAGGAACTTCCTGACAGTAAGGGCGGTTCGACAGTGGAACACACTCCCTCAGAGAGTAGTGGAGTCTCCTTCCTTGGAGGTCTTTAAGCAGAGGCTGGATGGCCATCTGTCGGGGATGCTTTGATTGGGAGTTCCTGCATGGCAGGGGGTTGGACTGGATGGCCCTTGTGGTCTCTTCCAACTCTATGATTATATGATTCTATGATTCTATGATTCTATGAAACAATAATAGCCCAATGGCTAAATAACAAATGCAGCTTTATTCCCAAGTTTGGGTCCTAATGATATTTTGAGACTATATCCTCCATAATCCTTGACCACTGGCCATGTTGGCTGTGGTTTCTGGAAACTGGTACAATATCTGAAGGCTTGAAGTTTGGAATCACTATTACAGGATTCCATCCTTAACCCAACATCTAATTTACAACAGTGACTACCCAGATGTTTCTAGAACAATAAGGCATGAAGGCAATGGCCCCACTCTTCAGCAACTGATATGCCAAGGCTTGCACCACTTAGCTAGCTAGCTTTTTATTCTTTATTTATAATGTATCTATTGAACTCCATTGTGGTTTGTAAAGAACACCAAAACACAACTTTAAAAAAAACTGGAGGGGAGTTGGAATAGAAGGCAAGCAAAACTCTGGCATGGAAAAACACACACAGCAAAGGCAAAAGCATTGTAACAACTCCATATTATAGCCCACAAAAAACTTTGGAAAAGAAGAATATATTTTGCCTGGCACCTAGAGGATTACAGATGCCCTGAAAAATATTGTCCATCATATTCCATAGATAAGACACATCACTGTGTGACCTCTGAGATTGGAGCAGAACTTGCAGAAGTCATGCTTTGACTACAAATAGTTGCTGGCAATAATGACTGGAGGATTCTGGAATTGTAGTTCCACAAAATAAGTTTTCCAAGCTCTGATACTGTGGTCCATCACACGTTCTGTGCACAAAGATTCTAGAATCCTCAAGACAGGATGAGCAGGCCTTAGTCAAATATTTCCTTCATGATTCGACATGGAAGAAGGCAGCCATTCACAAAAATAATCTATAAACCAGAAAATATTTGGATGACCCTTTCACACTAGATAATTATAATGCTATAATTAGCAATAGCAATAGTAGCTTCATTTATATACCACTTCATACCATGCTATGCAGTCTCTAAGTGATTTACAACTGTAAGCAAATTGCCCCCAACAAGCTGGGTACTCATTTTAGTGACCTCAGAAGGATTATAGGATGAGTTGACCCTAAACCCCTGGCTGGTATTGAACTCGCAACCTTGTGGTTTGTGAGTGAATGGCTGCAGTACAGGCATTTAACCACTGTGCCACCAGGGGTCCTAATTACACTTTAACTGACATGGTAAGCCCCTATGGAATCTTGGGATTACCATTTTAAGATGGGGTACTTAGAATTTTCAGCCAGAGAGTTCCAAACTACAAACCCTAGATTCCATAGGATGCAATCATGACAGTTAAAACAGAGTTAAAATTAAAATTGTGCTTTAACTGTGTAGTATGAAAGGATCCTTGTTAAACACAGGAGAATATTTGTTATGCATTAAGCCTCTGTTATAATGCCTGCTGTATTCTGAAACATGCTTTTCACAGATAGCATTCTGTGTAACACATTGTAATACTCTCATTTTGAATATTACCAAGGCATGGACTACTAGGGCAATATCCGGGGTTTCATATAGGGGATGCAGCTGGTGTACAGAACAAAACTATTTGAAAGACATTCCAAGTCATAGATATTGTTTGGGCACTCATAAATAACCCTAGATAGTAACATCCCCAGGATATAAACCCTTTCCTTAAGCGGGAGAGTGAAACCCCACCCATAAATAATAACCAGTACCATAATCTCTGCCTTGAATTTCAGATTATTAATCTGTTGCTGGTCAAATCATCCAGCCCATTATTGTTTCCAATAACACCTGTCCCCACACACCTGTCCAGACATTTGAACCACACCTGGCTTAAAAAAAAGGGAGTTGTACAGTTGGATGTCATCATCCCTTCATAACACCTCACCACAAATCTTTATGTGACTTCATCTTGCAACAAATTAATGAAGATGGTAAATTACACAAGGATAGGAAACATAAGTCCTCTAGCATCATCTTCTGAAGTTGTTCCACAGGTTAAGCAAATAACTGTGCACCGTTTGAATCCATTCTTCCCCCATTCTTATCCAGTATACTATGATCAATAGCCTTGAAAGCTGCCAAGAGATCCACAATAATCAATAGGATTGCATTCCCAAAACTGTCTCCCATCAATGATGATTTAACTAGGATATACTATAAGGACACAATATATAGTAGGAAAGTATCAGTCTAACCTCTCTAGGGAGGGTGGTCCAGAGGCTGGGGGCAGCCACTGGGAAGGCCTGTTCCCACTTTCCCAC
The DNA here is from genome assembly GCA_026167975.1 of Phrynosoma blainvillii. NCBI lineage: Eukaryota > Metazoa > Chordata > Lepidosauria > Squamata > Phrynosomatidae > Phrynosoma > Phrynosoma blainvillii. Next base: position 254,434,607 of record JANUYF010000003.1, read on the forward strand.
TAGTGGCAACTGGTGGTGGGATGGAATCAAGGGCTTCCTCAGAAAGTCGCAAACAAAAGGTCAGTATGGATGAATGTGTGAATATGTGCCCTCAAGTTGCCTGTCAATTTATGGAGACCCCATGAATTTTATAGAGTTTTCTTAAGCAAGGAATACTCAGAGATTGTTTTGCCATTCTTTTTTCTGAAATACAGCATACAGCACCTGGTATTCCTTAGGAGTCTCTGATCGAAATCCTAACCATGCCTGACCCTGCTTACCTTCTAAGATCAGATGGGATCTGATGCCTTTAGGGTAAACAATACAGTCCTGCAAATTACCTAGATCTGAACTATAAAGGGCTTTATAGATCATATCCAGCACTTGGAATTGTGCCTGGAAACAGGCCAATAGCCTGTGGAGTTGTTGCATCAAGGGAGTTGTGTTGTATCTGTAAGCAGCTCCAGTTAACAATCTGGCTGCAGCACTTTGAACCATCTAGTTTCTGAAAACCCTTCAAAGGCAGCCCTACAGTTCATGTTAGAGTAGTCCAATTTATGATGGTGCTTGTCTCTCCGCACTGCTGTCAGCCAACTCCCGCACCCTGCTGTCTCCTCCTGTTTGTGCATAGAATATACCAGCATGAAATAAGGGATTCTAGGACCTGCTCTTCTTAGGAGAGCATAAAGAGGCACTGATTTCTCAGTGTTCCACATTACAGGTTCTAAAGACCTCTAAATTAGCATTCTCCTTGGGTCAAAGAACACATTACACAGAATACATGGCATGCAGATGACTTCCTCTGTGTTTTGTTTTCTAAAGTAAGCATGTGTGGCCCTTGCTTTGGAGAAAAATCTCAAATTCAGAGGGAGTTAAACCTCTCACACCAGCTACTTCCTTTCCTTTCCTTTCCACTCCACCCCCACCCCCACACACATGTGGGAATAAAATAAACGAATAGATTAAAAGCTTACGGTATATTGATACCTTTTTGAACCCCCATGCTATTGAGGACTTTTTGGAAGCCAAACATAAATTTACCTTCCCTTGCATGCAGTAATCCTGATCCAGATGAGAGCCTCAAATGCTGCTGTATGTATTACATTCAACAAGTAATATGACCCCTCTCTCTCTTTCTCTTTTAATATCATACTGTTCTGAATGTTTTTTACAACTTGTTTGTGAATATGGAGCATATCACTTGGGGTTTTAAATAGGCCTCCCTGCCTGCAGCTGGGAAGTGGGATGGAGGCGGGGATTATCACATACTAAATCACCGCTGAATCGCCAGCTACCATCAGCCCGGGTCCCAGCCGGGCTCAGCGCTTTCTGGTTTCTAAAAAGCACTGGCTGAGCCCGGCTCGGACCCAGGCTGATGGCAGCCAGTGATTCGGCAGCAATTTAGCATGTGATAATCACCGGCTGCATCCCTGGAGGCTTAATTCGATTTAAAACCCCAAGCGATAAGCTCCTAAATGTGATAGGCATAAAGATATACAGTATAAAGGCTGCAATCCTGTATGGCATAGTAGCATAGAAATTGTGATGGGGGGATGCAGAAAAGCAGGAGCATCTGTATATGTCCCTGTAAGCAAACACAAAGCAATTACATTATCTGCTGAGGTCTGCCAGGGTCTTCTGAAGGTCTCAGTGGTTGAGGTAATCATTTAACATCTGGCTACTGGGACATAGCCAGATGCTTCTGTAATCTCCCTCCACTCTTCTCCAGGCACGTGGCTATGGGAGGTAAGCTTCATGGTAGGTTCAGGGGGCCTTTAGTCACTGCAGACACCAGGGGCAAGTCTAGACATTCAGCCCTACTGTCCTTCACCTGTATAGTATGTGCATGGACTGTTACTTCTTATACAATTTTACAAGGTCATTCAAGTATCCATACAGAGAAATAATTAACACTCCCAAGCATGTTCTACAATTCATCTTCTATTTTCCCCCATAGTAAAAGGTTCAATGACAGCCAGTGTGGTGTAGTGGTTTTGACTCTGGAGACCAGGGTCTGAATCCCCACTTAGCCACAGAAACCCACAGGGTGACCTTGAGCAAGTGACACCCTCTCAGCCTCAGAAGAAGGCAATAGAAAACCCTCTCTGAACAAATCAAGCCAATAAGTCAGAAACTACTTGAAAGCAAACAACAAAAGGCTCCTGCCTCTGGAAAGTGGCTCTCACTCCCATGTTTAAAGACTGAGACTTGCTTCTAAATAAGCATCCTAGGAGGGGGCTGGCCATGCATGAGGGCCTTGCTGGAATATGTAGAATCATACTAAGTTTTGCGTGCAACCATCATTTAAATTCTACTTCCAGCTGATTTTGGAAAGCCTGTGCAGTGCTAAAGAGTCCTTGCACAGAAAGAAAATGAGACCATTTTCACACAATGAAGCATAAAGCAGCTTTTGTAATGCAAATGTAAAAGTGATATGGGCCACCAGGAGGTTCATTGTATTACAAATGTTGCTTTTCCTGCTTTCTCTTCCACAGAACAAGATCAGATGTTAAAAGTTCAAAGGTGACAGAAGTATCATGTGTGAAAATGGTCCTTGTGTCTGTATGTAGTCTTTAAAACTGGATGTTATATTTCAGAGAAAGGAACTGGCAAAGCTCCTCTGAGTATTCCTTGCCTAAGAAAAGCCTATGAAATTCATGGGGCTTAGACCATAACTTCAAGATAGGCAACTTGAAGGCACATACACACATAACAGCTAGCTTACACTATAGCTGTGAAGGCAATATAGTAACATTTGGAAAGCACTGTGTGAACTATGATGCTACATAAACACCCACCAGAATCTTGTATAACTATTACATACTATGTAGCATTGTAACTATAGTACATTATCATCATTTTTTCTTTCTTTCTCCTGTATGAATACCCTTGCCTGATGAAAAAGCCAGTGGAGTTTCAAAAGCTTGCAACATGTATAATGTGTATTTTGGTTGGCCCCATAAAGGTATCATTGTTTTGTGGATTTTGGATGATACTGTACTATAGTACATTAATAGTGGTAGTAGTATTTATTTACATCCCACCTTTCTCTTGATATATGAACTCAAGGAAGCTAATTGCAAATTTAAAACAATACAAATTTAAAGCCAGACAAAAACATGTATAAAGTAAAAATACAACATTTAAAAACAATTTAATAATTTATAATTTAAAAATAGTAAATATTAAAATAGTAAAATGTATTTTTAAAAACTATATGCAAACTTTAAAATTTGAAATGCACTGCATTTAAAAGCCCAACCCTCATCAGTTTGAAAAAGCCTGATGGCACATGCATGTTTTTACTTGCTACAGAAAGGAGAGCAGGGATGGAGCCGTCCTGGCTTTTCTAGGGAGGGATTTCCAAAGTCTGGGAGCAGCACTTTTCAAAGGTAGCCTCACATAGAGTACATTACGATAATCCAAATTAAATGTAACCAAGCCATGTACTACTGTGACCAGACCAGATATGCTATGTAATGGATTCCAGCCAGACCTCCCCCACCAAACCCCAATTAACAATAAGCAGCCTCTGGGATCATTGGAGATCCATTCCCATTGATCAAGGAGTAGCTGCCTGACATTCCCACCCCCTCTTCTGAGGAATCTCCAGCATGACAGGCAGAAAAAAGACCCCTGTAGCAAATCCTCACACGAGAGATCACTTGTGTAAAGGGGGTTGGAAACATCAGACAGCTACTTCATGACTGACAGAACAGACCCCTGTTGATCCCAATGACTGTTTAACAGTAAGTGGGGTTTGAGGGGCTTGCATGGTCCCTACATAGCCCATAAAATAGGGGTTACATAGGGATAATAGCAGTTATGAATGTGCAAATGTAGGCTACATATTCATAACTGCCCAATGGGATTTTGGCCAATATTCTCAAGTGTAAAGATAAATCATTAAATACCAAAGCCAGAATCATTCAGACCATAGTATTTCTAGTTTCTATGTATGGGTGTGAAAGCTGCATTGTGAGAAAGCTAACAGGTAGAAAATAACTCATTTGAAACATGGTGCTGGAAAAGAGTTCTACAGATACCACAGACTGCTAAACAGACAAATAAATGGGTCTTAGAGCAAATCAAGGAAGGTGGCCAATCTAAATTCAGGCTGTTGTTGAGACAATGTGACTCACTGGAAAAACTGATGATGCTTTTTAAAGTAGAAAAGAGGGACACCACAGTACTAGTGAATTGATTCAATCAAGGAAACCACAATCCTAAGTTTGCAAGACCTGAGCAGGGCAGTTAATGGCCAAGATACCTCTTGGAGGTATCTCATTCATAGGTTCACCATAAATCAAACTCTATTTGACAGCAAATAATGACAACAACAAATATGTATAGTAGTATAGGCACCAGATCCCATTTCTTCATGGAAGCTAAGTAGGGTCAGCCCTGATTAGTGCTTGGATGGGAGACTGCCAGTGAATATCAGGTGCTGTAGGCAATATTTCAGAGGAAGGAACTAAAAAAAATACCAGTAAGTATTCCTCGCCCCCAAAAAACTGAGAAAAGGCATGAGTCACCATAAGCTGACAGGTGACTTAAAAGCACATACATATGTGCACAATCATGATGGGAAAAATTCCTTAAAGTACATTGCTGGCTTCTTGAAACAAATTTATGCACTTTTACCAATAAAGTGGCATTTCCTTGGTAGCTGCTTATTTCCACACATGTATTTAACAAAATAAAATTGTTATACAACTTTTCCAAGAAGTTCAGTTATTTCCCTCTGTGGCCAGATCTCCGAGATAGTGCCCAGTGATACTTCCTTGGCTGATTGAATACTTATAAAAACAACAGGAATAAAAATTTAGTTTCAACTTCACCTGTCCCACTGGCTGGCAGAGGTTAGATGCCAAATTCCAATCTAAAATATAACAGATCTATTACCTGGAAGCCCCTCAATAGGTGGCCAATCTAGCATCCATTGTGAAATTCCTGAGCTGATTTATAAATACTTGGTGCCCAGGACAATAAATCAGGACATATATCAGAAGGGGACAATAAAAATGGAAGAAAATCATGCACTTTGTCAACAAAATTGATGTGTGTTATGGCATGGTAAGGGGAGTTGTTTTGATTGCTGATTGCTTCTCTGAGTGTGTTTTCAAAGCAGTCAGAGAAAACTTCATGACTGCCTGGTCAGTTAGGTTTGGGCTTGGTTGGCAAGGTGGAAGAAGATTTGGGAAGTGATTCTTCATCAAGTCTTTTTTGCAGATGGGAAGCAGAAGGATGGAAGAGTACAGATCACGGGCTATCCTGTTATCTAATGCAAATGAAGCAACTAGGAAGGCCATCAAAGCAAGGAAGGAAAGGTTTATGTCTTTTACTGACCATCTGCAAAGCAACTACAACAACAGCAAAAAGCTGAAACACCGGTTTTCTGCTTTATCAGCTTTGTGAATAAACATATAAATTGCTACAACATTTCTTTAGGCTTGCTGAAGGGGAAAAATTCATCCCCCAAGACTAAGGCAGTAGCCGTAGCAGTATATGGTCTGTTGGAATCGCTAGCTGTGCTGAATTTGTGTGTGTTGGCATCTTTTGGTGAAATGGGGGAGGGAGATGGGAAAGTGACTTCATGAGTAATTTCAGAATCAAGAGGGCTTTAAGATGCTGTCAAAGTCAGTAATTCCTAGGTAGGGAAGGTGATCTCCATTTCATGACTGAAAAATCTGAAGGGTGCCAGATTCATTTACAGCTTTTAGTTCCCCTAGAATGGCCTGTTTGGCCTTTGGAGACCAAAGCTCATCTCAAGTGAAAATGCCAGGGAGAATATTAAGGTGCCTGAAGCAGCGGGAAGGTATTGGGGCAGGGAGCTGGGATGTTTTTTGCTTTGTTTTGTTTTTCCTGGGGATATTTCTGGGTTTTTCTTATCCACCTTCAGCAGGCAAGTGTACTCAGAGGAGGTGTGGTAGAAAGGTGAGGAATTGAACTGAAGAATTCAAATGGAAACAGTGGATTATATGAGAAGTGTATTTATTCTTCTTTTCCTTCCAACCTTTATTAAAGCTCTATGTTTGTTTTGGCAAAGGAGATAAATGGCAATATGGTGTCCAGCAAAGCATGCCTCTAGAGTTCTGCATGTCTAGCATGGCATACTGGCCCTTGCAAGGGAAAGAGGAGACCTGTGTAATTGCATAATTGTTTAAAGATTAAATATGCTAGGAAAGGTTTACTCTTACTCCACGGTGGATCTTTGTGTGTAATGAAATGAGAGCTTTGGGGGGGGGAATCACTTTTTTTACTGCACTTTTTTACTGCAACTTCCCAAAGTCTCCAGGCATCATGGTTGCTGGCTGAAATTGTCAAATATTTTCCATACTTTGGATCAAACTGATCAGAACAGAGACTGCAGTCAAGAAATCAGAAGATTAGGAATGGGAAGGGCAGCTGTGAAAGAACCAGACCAAATCCAGAAGTGTAAAAATAGTGTAACTGAACATGGAGGAAAATTAACTCATTTGAGATGTGGTGCTTGAGAAGAGTGCTGAGGATAGCATGGATGGCCAAAAAGACAAACAATTGGGTCCTAGAACAAAGCCTGAACTCTTCCTGGAAGCCAAGATGACTAAATTGAGGTTGTCATACTTCAGTCACATCATGAGAAGACATGACTTAGTGGCATCACTAAGTGGTGCGGGGGGTTCAGACCACACCAGGTGACAACTCGGTGGGGTGGTACACCAATAGTGACTGGCACGGCTGCTGGCCAAGCAAGAAAGGGAACTAAACAGGCCTTCCAGAGGCCACAGCACTGCCCCCTCAGTTGTTGGGTTGGAGTCTTCAGAGTCTTGCATGGCATCAGCCACACGGGACTCCAAAGACTTGCTGGGGGGCGGGGGGGGGGGGCTTTGGAGTCCCACATGGCATCAGCAACATGGGACTCTGAAGGCTTGGGAGAGCTGCAGCAGTCTGGCCAGGCAAGGGGGAGAGCAAGGCAATTTGTCCCACATACACATCGGGTGACACCCACTATAGGAATGCCACTGGCATCACTCACTAGAAAAAAACAATAATGTTGGGGAAGGTGGAGGGCAATAGAAAGAAAGGAAGACCACACACCAGATATCTAGACCAGGGGTAGGCAACCTTTCCCTTTAAGTGCCGAGGGACTTCAGCTCCCAGAAGCCTCAGCCATGTTGGCCAATAGTCCCATGTTGGCCAATAGCTCCTGGGATTCTGGGAGCTGAAGTCCCTCGGCCCTTAAAGGGGAAAGGTTGCCTACCCTTGATCTAGACTGTCAGGGAGGGCACAAGTCTGAACCTGCAGATTCCGAACAGAGAGTTTGAGAATAGGGGGTCATGAAGATGTCTCATTTACAGGGTTGCAATGAATCAAAGTTGACTCGAAGGCAACTAACAACAACATCAACAACATTCAACTGTGAACTAAATGGTCTTTGATTTTAAAAATGAATTTTACCTGAGCCTAATACTGTTTTGATGTCACCTAGTAGGGTTTAGCCTACAATCCAGTCATAGTGCAGAGGATACCTCTGGAAGAGTATGTGAAGTGTTAGGAAAGACAGCAAATAATTTATTAATCTGGAGCCCTCATGCATATGCTTGTTTGTGTTTGTATCATGTGAGCTCTCCAACCTATGGTGGCCCACATATAAGGAAATATCACAATTCCAGTTGCCATAGTCAGAGACGTCTGGAAGTGCAGTGTAATGACTTACAGCACATCAGACTCCATTGAATTGGCAAAGAACTCTCAAATCACTCAATAAAAGCCACAGAGAGAAACACTGGGAGGTGAAAGTGATTTTTGAAAATCCTTTAAGATTCATGAATGGAGTCTCAGAGTAGATTGAACTCAATAGTCTATTTAACCACAGAGTGCTTGGTGGACTCTGTCTTGGAAACCCAAGATTCCACCCCAAATGATTAAACCAACTTCATATAGAAATCTTACAAAAAGATGCGGTGGTAGCAGCTGAGCAAGAAAAAGCAAGCAAACTCACTAATAGAGTACAAGCACTATTTCAGAACTGTATTCATCACACTTGTTCTTTTTTTTTATCTTATTTTGATGTTCTTCTTGTGTACCTTCAAATTATTTCTGACCCTAAGGCAAACCAATCACAGCTTGGCAAAATTTGTTCGAGGCAATTTGTGTTTGCTTTCCTCTGAGGCTGAGAAACTGTGACTTGTCCAATGGGCTTCCATGGCCAATTGGAGGATTTGAACCCTAGTCTCAGCAGAATATACCAAGATGTTTTGGAACATGGCTCAGAATGATTTATGGATGTTTAAGCTAACTTAAAATCACTAGGGACTTAATATTTTTCTATATCTAAGCAACTTGTTTTCTTCAATGGCTCTTTATCGTTGTTGTTGAGTGCCTTCATTTCTGACTTGGCAAGATTTGTTCAGAGGAGGTTTGCCATTGCCTTCCCCTGATGCTGAGAGCATGTGATTTGCTCAAAATCATGCTGTGGGTTTCATGGCCAAGTGAGGAAGTAAACTCTCATCTTTAGAGTCTTAGGACGTTATCACACGTGGGCCAGAAAGCGATAATAAAGTGGAAATGAGGCATTCCGAAAATAAACCAAAAATAAGCCTTGATTCCGCAAATGGCTTTCACACGTAATTACCTTAATTGCGAAATTACAGTAAGCGCATTTAACGTTCACACACAAGTGAGAAAAGCCCGTAGATGTACTAGAAATGATCTTCTTGCACATGCGCAGATAGAGGAATGCTCACTGTGGAACCATGGGAAAAGCAGGGAAATGATCCCATTGCATTTCTTCAAAACTACCAAATTTCAAAAGATCTCGGATAACACCAGTTTCTGTCCAGTTTCTGTGCGACGTCGTGTGAAATCGTGAGGCACAAATCCAGTTTCTGTTTGGGATTTGTGTGGATTAACCAGCAGATTTCCCCCATGTGATAACGTCCATAGTCCAACACTCAAATCACACCACGCTGGCTCTATATTATTTAGGCTTCGGGGCCACTTTCTTTTTTCCCTTCAGAGGATGTCTTTTTAGAAGAATTCCATCACTAGTAGGGTTGCTTAGTAAATGCCAGTCCTCCCTTAGGCCAGAGATGACTGAAGACTGGCCTTCATGTTGCAGTGACTCCCTGATTTTTCCCAGGTGTGTAAAGTCATACAAGAAATGAAGTCCAGTTACTCACTATTCATTTCTAGAAGAGCAGGGTTTGAAAAAGTTACTTTTGGACAAGATCAACCCTCAGAATGGCTGAGAGATTCTGAGAATAATAGTCCAAAAATAATTTTTAAGGCTTTGTAACAAAGAATAAAGCTCTGGGGGAGGAAAAACCAACATATGCATTAACATTTCTTTATGTTTGGGGCCACATTTCCATAGAAAATGATGTTATCTTTTATCTGAGGGTCACAATCTTTTCCTAGCAGTCTACTTGTGAGGAGCAGAAAACACGAATCATCTGAAAACTACACCTGGAATCCACAAGCAACTGGGTCATTGATTCCCCAGATAACATTTCCTTGTTTGTTTGTCTGTGTTGCTGCAGCTGTGGAATGCTCTCCCCACAGTACCTTCAAGCATTAGGAAAACATATCTTGTAATTATTTTTGCATTTGAACTGGTTAGAGTGGGGGCGCGAATCATAAAGCCCTCCAGATATTCCATGTCCCAGCAGTTCTCACCAGCACAGCCCATGGTGAAGAACACTGGGAGCTGTAGTCCAGCACAGTAAGAGAGTGCATAATGTTATAAGGTTTTTTTCTGCTCCTTTGGTGTGTGTTACATGCATTTTACTGTATCGTTTACTTAATGCTGGTAATGTGTTTGATATCACGATATTGCAAAGCTTCAAATGAAACAAGCAAACAAACTAGGGTTTACTTAGTGACTATGATTTCTGTTCACCCACCCACCCTCCCTACAGCCTGTGGGGACTAAGGAGAGTTGTAATTTGTGATGTTGTTTTGGAAGGAGGATCTGCAGCTTATACAAATAGAAGTTATAAATGCTGGTTGAAGGTAAAGCCTTTGCTAATAATGGAGTACCTTGGATGCCAGCCGTTGTGCTTGCACTGATTCCTAGTGCCCTTTTCAGAAGTCAGGCATGTTCACATTTTTTCAATATGGTCCTGTTTTTTATTCCATCAAAAAGAGCGTAACTCAAAGGACATAGGGATCTGTCTTCATTCAATAGGAGAGGTGTTTACTCATAATACGCTTTGTGATCTCTCCCAGATAAAAAGTCCACATGTGTGTAATTACTTTATTAGGGTTGACCAAAGTGCCACAAATGTGTGCAAGCTTTCATGTTCTCTGGAATTCTTCATCAAGCTAGTTGGGTATAAAAAGCAAAGAATGGGAGAAGAAATGAAAAAGTCTAAGCTTTCATTCAAATAAACATAAACTAGACCCAAGCCTAAATCCATTTGCTAGTCTCACCTGGAGTAGACCTATTGAATCAAACTGAGTGTTCAAATATGCTGACTTATCACATTTCCATTGATTGAATGGCCCTGCACCGCTTGGGAGTGATACTTTTAAAAATTCCTGGCTGTGGTTTAAATTAGGAAGGGAATCCACTGCTAGATGGTGGTCAGAGCATGTTGGAGCAAAGAATCCATGGCCATCTTCATTGCTGAAGACACAAAAGTTGAATGCAACTCAAATATCTTGTCTCTTGCTTTTGTAAGAAGCAACCTCACTATGATTGCTATTCTCAGATTAACCATGTTATGTGAAGGGACAGATATATCTATTCAGTAGTTCCTGTGATGCAATTCTAATAATTAATAATAATAATAATTTTTATGCCGCCTCTCTGTGGCACAATTCCACCTCCAGCCCCTATGACCTTCCTATTTTTGACCCCTAAAATGAGAGCGTATAACTTTTGCCTCAGCTTCAGTGCTCTACCAACTTTAAAAACCTTTTTTAAGTTTTATTATACTGTACTTTATTTTCAGTTTCTCAGGAGACACTCATTGCCCTGCTGGGGCAAGTGAGATAATCATCTTAGCAATTGTTAATATATTTGTTTGCATCATATAACCAAAGGTAGGCTTAGTGGGTGTTTCCTGAATATACACCATATGAGTTTAAGCTAGGGCTACTAATGCAATTCATGTGGGCAGAAAGGTGTGGGGACAGCTCTTTAGAAATGGGAAATGTATAGATTGCTTTAAGATGATTTTATCAATTGCACCCTGCCCTGATATCTGTTACTATAGGTCTTCATGGAAATAGACAAACAGAATTCCACAGTACACATGAACTGGCCTAAATGCAGTCGTGCACTGGGGGGTGCAGGGAGTGAGAACTGCACTGGGTGAGACCCCAGTAGGGAGTGACACCACAGAAGAGGGGATGATGCCTGGTCAGTCCCCGACCCTTCCTGAGCCCCTGCGGCTCCTCCCTGGGGGCACAGCATGGCCAAAAGCCTCCACCCCGAGCCCTGCAGCTCATAGTCAATAAGTAAACCCTAGTCAATAAGTAAACCCAATAAGTAAACCCTAAGTAAACCCTAGTTTGTTTGCTTGTTTCATTTGAAGCTTTACAATATTGTTTTTAGCATGGTGGGGCCGAAAACCCCCTCCCCATGGCTGCTCCTTTGGGGTGCGGCAGGGCCAAAAGCCTCCTCCCCAGCCCCTGTGGCTGCTCCCTGATGGCACATGGGGTATTTCTGGGTACGCGTGCACTCTGGAAACACACCGAAAATCATGTGCTGGAAGTCACATGCTGGAGGTCCTGCCCCCATAAGTCCCAACCCCTCATGAGTGACTGCACCAAGTGACACCAACCCTAGGTCTCCACTGCCTGGGTGTCAAAAGACAAAAGTCAGTTGAACTGAGCTGCATAATATAGGATGGTTATTCACTGCCAAAGCTTGGCAAAGTTACTTTTTGGAGTGACAATCCCAGAATCCCCAGAAATCCAGTAAAATAACTTTTTCAGGCTCTGCTCACAAACCTTCAGATGTTAATAGCTTGTTTCTGGCTAAATTAGTGAAAATCTTGCATTTCAGATATTCACAGAAGAGACTGGATGTCTCTTTAAAAATCCTCTGGAGCAATTATTTCATTTCTTCAAGGCAAACCATACACATAGACCAGTCATTTCCTCTGAATTCCTCGGTCTCAGGAAGAAGGGAAAATAATTTCCCAGCTTAATACATTTCTCATCTGGGGGGGGGGGAATGTCAAGTGTAAAATGCCCATTACATCTTGTCACTGCGCAGCTTTGCTGATCTCTGATCAGTTGCATGCCCCTAGCAAATCAATCAGTATCCATTGGTAATAGACAACCTACTGCCTTTCAGCTCTTTTGCACTACACCTATCATCAGCTTCAGACAGCATCCCTTGCAGTCAGGGACAATAGTAGCTGTAGACTAAAGTATCTGGGAAGAACCAGATTGCTTACCTTAAATGGGGATTCATGTTCCTTTGCTGTGTTTTTGTCTCCAGCTTTCTCCTGAAGAGACCCATATCAGTTTATATGTGAGAAGAAACCTAGGCATATACATCTGAAGCATACATTTTTCTATAACTTAACTGTTTTTTTATTTTTATTATTGTAATTCTCTCTTGCACATTGTTCCATTTAATACAATCTTTCTAATTGGGATAGTGCTGATTCTTTCATATTGTCAGAATTGTCAGTTTCGGCCAGGACAGGGGAAGGAGGAGGAGGAGGAGGCTCTCCAGGCCAGAAAGGAGAAAGAGAAAGAGGCTTTCTAGGCAGTTTCTGCCAGGAAAGGAGACAGAGAAGGAGGCTTTCCAGTCCACTTCCTGCTAGGAAAGAGGAAGAAAGCAATTTCCAGGCAGCCATCTTGAGAGGGTAAGTTTTTAAATTCTTTTTTAAAACTCTTGGGGAGAGTGTGACTGTTACTCAGCGGGTGGGGCTTTGTTGAGTTACATTTGCAAGTCAATAGGGGGTGGGCTAGGCAGTTAGCTCTATACAACTATAACCAGTAATAATTGTAGAAAAGTTCCGTTCATCAGCAGACTTAGACACAGGTGTTAGCAAGGGATTTTCTTTGAGGAAGAAAGCCATAGTCCTCTTTCAGGTACCAATTAAGACTTCGTATGGACACTGAAGGAACTGCTGCCGTCACCTGCAATACTTGTGGGATGTTTGTATTCTTACCTACAGATGTGGGGAACTACACATGCTCCAAGTGCAAGTTGGTAGCCCTCTTGGAGGACAAAGTACAGCAGCTGGAGGCGCGGGTAGCTACACTTCAACATATTAGGGAGCAAGAGGCTTTCCTTGACAGAACAGAACAAACGGTCTTGGATGGGGAACACACAGAGGAAGTCGCTGGGGAAGAGAAGGTCACATCACACACACAGGAGGTAGAAAGCTGGAGGAAGGTCACACGCAGAAGTAAGGAGACCAGGGATCGTTCTGGGAGCTTGCGGCTACAGAATCGATTTCAAGCTCTTACTCTTAGCAAGGAGGATGAGGAAGAGCAGCATGGACAGATTTCAGAGACAGAGCAGGGGACCCTGGGAGTTCCACCACAGGGAACAGTCGCTGCTAAGCCTCGGAGGAGGCGTGTGGTCGTGGTGGGGGACTCCTTGCTGAGGGGGACAGAAGCAGTGATTTGTGGGCCTGACAAGATGTCTCGGGAGGTGTGTTGTCTCCCTGGGGCAAAGATCCGAGATGTGACAGAGAGGCTGACAAGACTGGTCAGGCCTACTGACCAATACCCCTTTCTTTTGGTCCATGTGGGAACGAATGACACAGCAAGACACAGCCTTCAGAATATCAAAAGGGACTACGAGGCTCTAGGTAAGAAGCTGAAAGAAATGGAGGCACAGATTGTCATCTCGTCTCTTCTGCCAGTTCAAGGGAACAGTCCAGGAAGAGAGAGGAAGATAGCAGATGTCAACAATTGGCTCCGCAGATGGTGTCGTCGAGAACGATTTGGATTCTTGGATCATGGGCTGCGGTTCCATGAGGGCGGACTCCTGGCAAGGAATGGGTTGCATCTCACACCAGTTGGAAGAAATGTTTTTGCCAACGGTCTCAAGAATTTGATCAGGAGGGCTTTAAACTGAACTGTGTGGGGAAGGGAGACAACGTCCTGGAAGACAAAAGGACTGGAGAAAATAGGAACAGGAATACTAAAAGAGAAGGGAGTTCAAGATGGATGGGAGTTTCTCAAATTTCAAACCGTGCCAACGAGGAGGAAAAATGGGAGGTGTCTCAAGAAACCGGGATGGATGACTAAGGAACCTGCAGCTGAACTATGTTTTAAACGGAACATGTATAAGAAATGGAAAAATTGGGAAATCACCAAAGAGGAATTCAAACAAATAGCTAGCACGTGTAGGGGTAAAGTCAGAAAAGCTAAAGCGCAGAATGAAATCAGGCTTGCTAGAGAGGTTAAGAACAATAAAAAGGGCTTTTGGGGGTATGTCAGCAGCAAAAGGAAAAAGAAGGAAATGGTAGGGCCACTGTGTGGAGAAGATGGCAAAAAGTTAACAGGGGACAGAGAAAAAGCAGAATTACTCAACACCTTCTTTGCTTCAGTCTTCTCAGAAAAGGCAAAGGGTGCTCAACCTAAGTATAATGGAGCAGAGGACAGAATAGGAGAATTTCAGCACAGAATAAGTAAAGAGATAGTACAGAAACATCTGGTTACTCTAAATGAATATAAGTCTCCAGGACCAAATGAATTACATACAAGGGTATTAAAAGAACTGGCAAATGTAATATCGGAACCATTGGCAATAATCTTTGAGAATTCCTGGAAAACAGGAGAGGTCCCAGCGGACTGGAGGAGGGCAAATGTTGTCCCCATCTTCAAAAAGGGGAAAAAAGAGGATCCCAACAATTATCGTCCAGTTAGTCTGACATCAATACCAGGAAAGATTCTGGAGCAGATCATTAAACAGAGAGTCTGTGAACATCTGGAAGGTAATTTCATAATCACAAAAAGTCAACATGGGTTTCAGAGAAACAGGTCATGCCAGACAAATCTGATCTCTTTTTCTGATAAAATTACCAGCTTGGTAGATGAAGGGAATGCTGTGGATATAGTATATCTTGATTTCAGCAAGGCCTTTGACAAGGTTCCCCATGACATTCTGGCAAGCAAGTTGGTAAAATGTGGGCTAGACAAAGTAACTGTTACATGGATTTGTAATTGGTTGACTGGTCGAACCCAAAGGGTGCTCAACAATGGCTCCTTTTCAACTTGGAAAGAAGTGACCAGTGGGGTGCCACAGGGCTCTGTCCTGGGCCCAGTGCTATTCAATATCTTTATTAATGACTTGGATGACGATATTGGGGGCATAGTTATTAAATTTGCAGACGACACCAAATTAGGAGGAGTAGCTAATACCCCAGAGGACAGGATCAAAATTCAAAATGACTTGAACAGACTAGAAAGTTGGGCCAAAGCTAACAAAATAAAATTCAACACGGAGAAATGTAAGGTACTGCACTTAGGGCGGAAAAACAAAAAGTACAGATATACGATGGGGGACACCTGGCTGAATGAGACTACATGTGAAAGGGATCTAGGAATCCAGGTGGACCACAAGTTGAACATGAGTCAACAGTGCGATGCAGCAGCTAAAAAGGCCAATGCAATTTTAGGCTGCATCAGTAGAAGTATAGTGTCTAGATCAAGAGAAGTAATAGTGCCACTCTATTCTGCTTTGGTCAGGCCTCACCTGGAATACTGTGTCCAGTTCTGGGCACCACAATTCAAAAAGGATGTGGAAAAACTTGAGTGTGTCCAAAGGAGGGCAACTAAAATGGTGAAGGGTCTGGAAACCAAGCCCTATGAGGAACGACTTAGGGAGCTGGGGATGTTTAGCCTGGAGAAGAGAAGGCTGAGAGGTGATATGATAGCCATGTTTAAATATTTGAAGGGATGTCATATCGAGGAGGGAACAAGCTTGTTTTCAGCTGCTCCAGAGACTAGGACCCGAAACAATGGATGCAAGCTGCAAGAAAAGAGATTCCACCTCAACATTAGGAGGAACTTCCTGACAGTGAGGGCGGTTCGACAGTGGAATACACTCCCTCGGAGAGTAGTGGAGTCTCCTTCCTTGGAGATCTTTAAGCAGAGGCTGGATGGCCATCTGTCAGCGATGCTTTGATTGGGAGTTCCTGCATGGCAGGGGGTTGGACTGGATGGCCCTTGTGGTCTCTTCCAACTCTATGATTCTATGATTCTATGATTCTATGCTCTGTTTAGGAGGCAAGTGAGAAATAACATAGGTAACATTCACTCTTTATCCACTGCCCTCTTCCTACTTTTGAAAATCCATCCAATTTTTTAGCTCCATCCAATATGGCCAACAGTAAGGGGTCTGGGGGACTGTAGTCCAAAACATTGGGAGGGCCGCAAGGTTCCCCAGTCTTGCCCTGAAGAGAAATCTCTGACATGCCTGTTCCATGATTTTTATACTTTTTGTACTGTGTGCAGTGATAGAAAGAAAGCCCAGCTGGGCCTTGTTCTGAGGGATCTCTGATCGCCATCTAGCAGTGGATTCCCTTCCCAATTTAAACCACAGCCAGGAATTTTTAAAAGTATCATATTATTTCTCATTCATTGATTTTTGATAGTATGTTGCTCATTGACATTGATCATTGACTTTCAGTGCAAAGCAGTATGTTTTAAACTTGGTACTGTTCAATTTTGACAGAAAAAAGTACCAAAAAATGGTCAAACTCCCTAACAAGTAAACCTTACAACCCCTGACCTTACTGCCCTTATGACAATTTGGTTGGGAATCTGTTGGGACACTGCATTACCATGCTAGAAATTTGGGGACCAATGGAAAAAATAATTGGGAGTGTGTGTGGAATTTCTTATTGTGGGGCAATGCCCCTATTTTGTCCCCCTCATATCTACACTCCTGGTTGGCATATACCCTTTTCTATCTTCAAAGTTTCCTGTTGGGGAAGGCAAGGGGGAACAGAAATAGGAAAAGCTCAGTCTTAAATAACCCAGCCTTTTCTTCCCTCCTTGTGAAAATCTCACTTGAACTGAAAAGCAAAGACGCAGTGCATTGCAAACCAGAGGTGAAGGAAGTGTCTGGGGACTGTCAGGCAAATTGCCATGCAATCCCTTTCACTGGGAGGCAGCTTGTCATTACATGTGCCAGTCAGTCAACCCAGGCGTGCACAGTTCGCATGAGGACAAGGTGTCTTCTAGGTTGGGCATGGCAGAGACGCCTCCTTTTTCACTTGAGCTCTTAGCCTGGCAAACATGAAACATTTTAGATAATGCTTGGCAGCCTGCACTTGAAAGCAGCAATAAATCTTTTCAGTTAAAGCAAGGGTGGTTGGGGGGAATTGTATGTGACAAGCCAGGAATAATCCAGGGCTTCGCAAGGTAGCAAGAGGGGAGGGAAAACACTACAAAGACAGTCTGGAATTGTCTCCTATTCTCTTAGTAGCCCTCCTGCCCCAGTGTCATGTTTGTACAAAGCCCATGGATCTTTTGGTGGCACAGTTTCCTCCAAAGGCTGGAACAAAGTCTGATTTCCCCCTCTTTTTTACATTCAGTTTTTATTCCCCTGATGAAAAAGACAGAAGCTCCTCAGAAGAACTATCTCCTCTTTCCCTTCCTTGTCAGGCTGACAGGATGATGCCGGTGGTAATATTTGCATTGGCAAGGGAATGCCAGAGTCTGCTGCCTGCCATCCTGCCTGCTTCCACTTTTTCAACTAGTCTGACACCATTCAGCAGTGACAGGATTGCATTTCACTGCAGAACAGCTGTGAGAAACAAGAATCCGCGACGGGCTTCTCCAGGCAATCTGTTCACAGCATGGCTATTCTTTTTAGAAATAGGAGGGCTTTCTGGGAACCATGTACTCAAATTCCCCTCCCTAGTAAGGCAGTGGCCCTCCTTCACAAGCTATGGGAGTGTTATTTTAGAGTTTAATTCAAGCACCTACATGGTTCCTTCTATTTTCAGGTCAGAAAATAGAACCAAGTAGAATATTCCATCCTGACTGGGAAGGATGATGCACCAGATGGATTGGTTCTTCCTCCAAGAAGAAAGTCCCCTTCTTGTCTTCCTTTTTCTAAGGAAGAGGGAGTGGCTGGGAGAGTGGCTGGGAGGAACTCCTTGTTGTTGTTGTGTGCCTTCAAGACATTTCCAACTTATAGTGACCCTAAGGAAAATCTATCATGGGGTTTTCTTGGCAGGTTTCTTCAGAGAAAGAAACTTTCTTCCTCATCCTCTGAGGCTGAGGATAGTTCTAGAGTACAAAATGTGAGAAAGGGGAGGAGGGAAGCACTTGAAAAAATCATAGCGGCAGAAAAGCTCATGAGCATGAAAAAGAATGAGGACAAAGAAGAAAAAATAATTCATTTTGTCAAGAGCTACAGTGATCATTCCCGTCAGAGATAGAATATGCTTGTTTAAGGCAAGCTGATTCAACATTGGAAAGTGCCGGAAAATAAAGCCTGAATCACTGACCTCTAGATAACCAAACTGGAATAAGCAAAGGCAGCTGAAAAGCATTGCAAGTGTTTGCTAGGTTACCTAGATTGCTCCTGATTTTTAATTGCTTTCATTCTTTGTCCAAGTAGACATTGAACCCAGAAGAGCTGCCAAGAAAGAGTGGTTCATATTACAAGAACTAACCAGGGAGAAAAATCTCATCCTAAGCTACTCCTTTTTATGCAGTATTTTGAACATTCCCTCCTCTTCAGTATGTGTGTGTGTGCCTGAGAGAGAGATAGAGAGAGAGAGAATGCTATTTGTCCTGGAAAACCTGGAAAATCCTGGATTGAAGGGACTAAAAAATGTTCCAGCCAGTTGGGCCAGTTGAAATAATAAATCCCGTACTTCTCCTTCATTGTAGGCCAATGGGTAGGTTAAAATGTGGGAGTGGTGATGAAGCAGGAAATTGCAAGAACACTGGTACTGTTGGGAGCCTCATTCCGCCCTGCAAACTCTGGTTGCTACTGCACAGGCATAGCATTGCCACCTTATTCTTCCATTCTCTCCCTCCCTCTAGCAGGACCAGAAAGTGGGAAAGGAAAGGAGGCAAGCAGAGATGGCGTTGTGTTGTATGATGATCATGTCAGCGACATGAGACTAGGTCTAGGCAGCATGGTAGAACTTCTGTTCCAAACAGCCTTGAGAGAGTAAAAAGAATCCCATTGCTCTCTGGGGCTGCTGAGAAGCTGCCCTCTCTTCATACTAGCTGGGGAAAAAGAAGAAGAAAAGAGATCTTAGCTTGGTACTATATTCAATGATAGCCGTGTTGGCCATATATCAAAGTACAATAATATCCAAAATCTACAAAAGAGTGATACCTTTTTTCTGCCAAGAAAAAAGCACAAAATACATACTGGGCTTGAAACAGAATGGTAGAAAAAAATGCAATGATTAATGTGTTGAATTTGCATACTCAGAATGCAAATTAATATGCATAATTATAATATTTTAATAATATGCAAATTAGAAGTCCAGGTATGAGGGACTGTAATATGGCAACCCTAAAGAGAGGTCAAGTAAACAAATAGATCAGGACCAAGCAATAAATTATGCAGAAGACTCTCCCTGGTTTTTAATCCCAAAGTGGGTTGGACCTAGAGAGTCCCAACTTTGCAGAAGAAAGTTCTTCATTGAAAGATGTTCCCTGCTTGAAGAACTGTCCAGTCTAAGTCTAGTTTAAAGATGAAGAATCCTGAGGCAAGAGTTTAGGGGATGAATTTGCCATCAGCAGCTAGCTACCTGAACAACAGTTTTATCGGGCATGTGGGTCACCTTTTCACATGCTTTCCAACTGTGGAGAGGCTTGTATTTCAGTTTAAATTATACTAAATATTAATATTACTAAATATCAATCTGCACATATATTAATATGCATTGCTAAAACAAGAGGACAAAAAAGACAACCGCTTTGCATAAAATTTGCATGTGCTAATTTATACCCACAGATCCATATTTCAAAATAATGACTCATTTAATAGATATAAAATACATTTCACCATCATGGAGAGGACTGTGACCATGTGACTTGTATGTATGCTGCTCTTGATATGCACTTTCAAGGATTCTGCTTCCCCTTCATATTATTCTGTATCTTTAAACTCAGTTTGGACTGGACAGATGTTCGAATACTCAAGTCATTGTCTCTATGCATAGAGTTCCAAATGGAGTGGAATGCCTGAGCACAGAGACTACATGTGGTGGCTGGTGAAAAGTCACAGATTGAGCAGCCATGAAAGAGGAAAGGAAAGAAGTTCATTGCTGTGGTCAGGGAAAGAAGGTTTCCATCTCCAAGCACATTGCTTCTACACTCCCTGATTTCCAGGTCAGTCCTCAGATTTTAGGTCTTCTGGAAAAGCAAGCATGGAAAATTGCATGTGCCTTGGAGCAGGTGAATTTCCAAGCCAGACTTCCCAAGTTCCTTGCCACTGAGGACACACGTATACCCTCCAAAAGGCTGGTATCTCATATCAACCTTTGGGTCCCACACCAGGAGAAAGCAAGGATATAAAACAAACAAACAAACAAACAAATAAGGCTAGCACTGGAAAAATAGATTGTGGAGCTGGCAGTCTTCTCCCAAAAAACACAGAAGCATAGAGTCAGAAGGGCCACAAGGGACATCTAGTTCAATCACATGGAAGGCCATGACAAATCTGCCTCAGTTCCTTCTTAGTCATTGGCCATTCTAAAGGTAGAGGTATATTACACTAATGTAGTAAACTGTCACATTTGCATAGTTCCAACAGGATACCAGCTACAGTTGTACATGAATTTGGAAATGTTATCTTTTTTTTCTGACTTCAGGTCCCCAAATACCCAAGTCATCATGGCTAATGGAAATTTTAGGAGTTGTGCAAAAAATTAGCAAGCCCAAGCTCTATTGTTAATAATAATAATAGTAATAATCCTCAAGCTCAAAGTCTTCCTTTAACTCCTTTAAACTGTATCTTCTTGCAACAAAATTCAGCAAGTCTCAAAATAATGAATAGTTCATAGACATGTAGTAAAGGAGAAGACACAAAGGAGGAAGCATCTCCTATTCTGATAAAACAATATTTCTAGAAAATGTAACAGTTAACCCTGGGACTGGGAATTCTGAAAACAATCTGGAGAAGATACAAGATTGTATTGTTTTTAAATGGAACAGAATACTAGCAGGGATAGATGCTCTTAAACCCAGAGAACATTTAAATCTGCAGTAAATAATGCATTTCTCATTTGTTGATATAAACTTTTGAAATGTCAGATTTGTGGTTTGCTGTGCTTCTTTTCTGTATAAACATTCTTAAGAACTGGACTAAATCTCCTGAATCTATCATTTACCAGATCTGTAGGTATCTATCTACAGCAGAGCTGGATCCCTTCTGGCTTTCCTCAGATGTTATTGACATGCACCTCCCATATCCCTTCCATTGACTATCCTGGCTAGGGCTGGGATAGTTTGCAACCCTGCAATAACTGGAAGACCACATCCCAGGTCAATATTTTTAGTTGCTTTCTAATGAAGCTCCCCCTACTAGTTTACCATACCATATTCCACAGGATCCATTAAAATAAACAGGCTCCTCGGCCTCAGTTTCAGCCAAATGAAATAAATCCTTTCAAAAACAGCAGGAACTACTTGGAAAAAACAAAGCTGGTGCTACAAACAGGCTGTCAGAATGATGACTGATGTTGTGTAGGACAGCAAAAGAAGCATTAATATTTATAGGCTAGCCTCATAATTTTTGACCTTCTACTTGCTGCAGCTCAGATTAAGGCAAACAAAAATACCCACAGTGTGCAAAACATATTTTGGGTGTTACAAATCTTAGAAGCCCCCTACTATACTGTAGCCATGCTATCTAGGGTTGTCTCTGCACTGCAGAAATTATGCAGTCTGACACTGCTTTAACTGCCATGGCTCAATGCTATGGAATTCTGGAATTTGTAGTTTTGTGAGATGGTTAACTGCCTGTCAGAGAGCTTTGTGCCTCAACACTTTAATTGCCATGACTCAATGCTATGGAGTCCTGGGTTTTGTAGTTTGTTGAGGCACAAAGCTCTCTGACAGGCAGTTAACCATCTCACAAAACTACAAATTCCAGAATTCCATAGCATTGAGCCATGGCTGTTAAAGCAGTGTCAAACTGCATAATTTCTGCAGTGCAGATACAGTCCAGGAGGTTCTGGGAGTTGTAGTAAAAAAAAAATAACTCCCACAATCTGAAAATGATTGCTTCAGGTTGCAGGTATTGTTGCTTGGATCTTCCACACATAAATCACCATTGGTTTGATTTATTATCAATTGCACTGAATATTAGTCTTTAGATTTAAGCTACAGATAGGCAATGTAAGGCCCATAGTCTATGATACAGAATCTAGAGCTATTCCATAAATGCTCTCCCCAGTCTGTACAGCCCTGTGCTGCCACCATGTGTCAATTTACCCATAACAAGCTGGTCATTCCTGGAGAACTGGGGTGCATTCTCATAGCACAAATGTCCTGGCAGCTGATATACAACCTGTGGAGTAAAGGTGTTTTGAAACACTGACTTTTTCACGTGAAACATGCACATGATCATCAGCTAATTTGATTGGAAAGACAGCATAGGGGTGCTAAATCATAGTTTCCTGGTCAAAATTGCCACTGACCGCTTGTCCTATGAAGGTAATATGGATGACATAGGTAGTTGCTTTTTAAACTGTCGTCCTTATCATATCATCCTCACCCTCATCATCATCTGGTTTCAAGTGGCAAAGTGAATGCAATCCTAAAATATGCTCAGAGACACTCTTGTCATTTCACAATTACCAAGGAGATGTCTTGGTGTTCAACATGTATTCTGGGCCTGGAACTAGTGTCACTAATAAAGCCATAAACCTGATATGGGAAACGTTTAGCCCATGAGTCAGATGCAACTCAGGGAGCTTCTTCCATTCGGCTTCCAAACTATTTCTGCTCCCATCTTTTTTGACCAGTGATCACACTTTGTTTAAACTTCAAATATTCTGCACAGAACTGAGCTGTGCTTTGTAGGCAGCAAAGCTCTTACATGAAACTGAACTGTTCTTTGCAGACTTTAGTATTATTATTATTATTATTGTTATTATTATTATTATTTGTATCCCGCCCCTCTGAGAACAATTGGGGCGGCTAACAACAATTTAAAATTACAAACAATATAACTCCAAAAAGATTTGAGGAGCTGCTGAACTGAGGATTTTCCCTGAGCAGACCAGATTAGAATTGAACTGTATTTTGTATCCTTGGTAGGAAAAAGCTGAAATTGGTAAGAATTATATCTGGCTCTGGCCACTTTGTTGCCCACCCAGTGCTAAGATGTGGCCCATGAGACCCTTCCCAAATTGGACTTTCAATCCCTGTTGCCATATGCCTGGGAGTGGAGAACGGGCTTTGATTTACAAATTACAATACACTCCATATACCTAGATGAAACCCTCTCTTTCTCTTTGAGAAAATGCTTTTAGGGTGGGGTGCTTTCAGTAATTATTGTGTAATTTTATGATTAGCTGTTAATTAAGGCTAACAAGTATTTCTTGTTTTTGGTTAACAAGGGCCTTTCAGAAATTCCATTGTGGTTAATGAAAACCACATGAATGCAAATTAAAGCAATAGTATGGCATTCACTCTGTTAATGTTAAGTTTAATACTGAAAATATGGGAGCAAGCAAAACCACAATGAATCAAAAATAAAATCAATAAAATAAAGAAATAAAGTATTTGGACAGAGTAGCAAGTCTCTATATCAGTGTTTGCATTTTAATGGTTGGGTTTGCTGTGTAATCAAAATTATTCTTCAGACAATGCAAATCTGGAAATATATTTCCTTCCCCCCTCCTCCCCCCAAAAGATTTTGATAGTGGGGTCAAAGTGCTTGATCTTCCCTTTTATGTGCAGATAAGGACTAGGGCAGTTAGAGTGATGTAAATCTTCACACATTTCCCCCTAAGGAATACATTATACAACTCTCAGCAATTTATAATGGGTTGGATTCAGATTTTAAAATCAGTTGTCAAGGGCTACATCCCACATTATGCCAGTAAATTACTATTCAAGAATTGGACATTAACTCCCTCCCCTCTCTCCACACCCCCATGCCCCAAAAATCTGCTTTGGAGAGTCTCCTAATCCTCTGGAGCAGATTGGGCTGGCACAGGGGAGGCTGCATAAGCACCAAATCATTCTGGTAGGTGATGCCATTCTGCTAACACTATTGGCTACAACCCCAAACTGGGGTGTTATTTGAAAAAGAATAATTTTTTTTAATCTACAGGTGACTCCACTACTGTGCTGTTGTTGTTGTTTATTTTGGCTGAGTGACCAAGTATTATTTTCTGTATATATGTCTATATATTTATATGGGAAATAGTGATATTAGTGATCTCTCTCTAGATCATGAAAGAATACCAGCTGGTGGTTAAAACATATTTGGTGTTCCTTACAAATGAAGGATTTGATGCTTCTTTACTCTGAGATGCATGAAGTTGCTTCCTTCTGATTTTTCACATCTATATGAATACTATAGGTAAATTCCTAAATTTCCTACTAAATTCTCTTTCTTTCTTCTTTCTTTTTCTTCCTTGTTCTTCTTTCTTTGCGTATTTCTTGTATCTTCCTGTCTTGAGTGGCAATTCCTTAGTGTTTTTATTGTTCAATTTAAACTTTTGATTTTGCTTTGGTGTGGGAATTCTATGGCTGTCCAGATGTCATTGAACTGCACCTCCCATCAGCCTTACCTAGCATAGCCAGAGGTAAAGAATGCTGTGAGCTGCAATCCAAAAACAACTGAAGAGTCACATGAGTTGCACACTTATTTTGTTCCCACCTAGAGTAGCTCCTCTGACTTTAATTACTCTAAACTATTAAGCTTAGATCCAGCTCTGCATATGTGTGCATGTAGCATATTTACTCTTATACCATAAAGGTGTGTACAGAGGGATTGAGAGAGAAAGAGACCACTGAAGGGTCTTTTCTGCTCACTGTTCAAATGTACATTTCAAAGTGTGATCTGAAGTCTTAGAGTCTCTGTAGAAACTGGAAACAGAAATCTTTGCAATCATGTTTGGAGTTTAAAGCCAATCCAAATTAGGCAATCTCACTCCAGATTTGGATTGCTAGACTTTCTGGTAAATGATTTCCAAATGCATGAGTTATGTAAACAGCATCTGGCTTGTGTTCTTTAGTTTGGCTTCCATTTTTGTGCTTTGTCATATGCAATCAACCACAGCTGAACATCCAAACAACACTGCTTTCTTCCTGCTATGAAACATTTAACATCACTGTATTTCTGATCAAACTTGTTGAGATTTAAATCAGTGTGCTTACATTATCCATTCTGAAAACATATTCTCCCTCCCTCATGTGGCATGGACAAACCTAATTAATCTTCAGTTGTCCCACTTTTTCGGTTGCTTTCTCTCCTCCTCCCTCTTTCTGCCTTTGTCTTCAGCTTACTTCAGATGTTGCAAATGGAGTTCAAAGTGCAAAAGAAGTTTGTACTCAACTAATCAAGGGACAGAGGAGTGGAGGGGACTGTGTTTTGCCTTTCCCAGTAGGCTCAGGCAAAAACAAACTGGTGCAGCCACAGCCTCTCCTACCTTGTGTGTTCTTTCTCATGAATAATTTTTGCCATCTTGACCACTTTTTGATCTTCTTCACCACTCATGTTTCTGATTTTATCAGTGAAATGTTGGAGGGTATATAGTGGAACCAACACTTAAAAGGCCTAAATCCAATTCCTTGTCCTTGCCTATGTCCCAGAGTAACCCCACTCAAGTAATGAGATTTACATAAGTCTTTATTACTGAACAGCAATTGATTTGGTGAGTTCTCTGTAGCTGAGATTCTGCTTTTCAGATTTAGGTCAAAGCATTTATAAAATTCATTTTTCGAGGCCTTACACAGATGATAACTATCAACTATGTGGAAACACACTATTTCACAATTATCACTGGCATGTCAGTTTTGTAGGGATTTCCATGCATATTTCAGTATGCGCCATATGCGGGCATGCCATCCACAAACTTGAGCTCACGGGGATGACAAGCCCCCAGGGCATAATGGCATGCACGCCCTCAGCACACGCACCATGCCGCACACAGGAGCGTGCTGCCATAGATAAGGACTTGAGGTCCCACATTTTTGCCTTACGCGAGGGGATCGGAATGCATTCCCCATGTATTTGCTCTCAGAAATACTGTTAAGCATTGTTGTGGTAGATGTGTGTCTGTTTTTGTGTTGTTGCCTGTAGTATGTACACCAGGGGTCGGCAACCTACGGCCTGTGGGCCGGGGCCGGCCCCCCAAGGCCTTTGGAACGGCCCCCGCTGACTCCTGCTGCTGCCGCCGCCCCATTTTGTTTTCCAAAATGGCGGCCGCGACTCGTTTGCGCATGCGCAGTACTCAGAAAACAAAATGATGGCTGTGCCGCATGCGCGGTGGCAGCGCGCTCGGTGGCGGCAGGGGCGATGGCAGCAGCAGTTGGTGGGGCCCGCACGCACATGCATGAGTGTGCACGCAGCCATTTCCCCCCCCCTCGGCCTGCAGAAGACCTGGAGGCCAGTGGACCGACCCCAGGTAAAAAAAAAACTTGCTGACCCCGATGTACACCATCATACCTCTCTGAATCTTTACTTCTATCGGAAACTAATCAGGGTCAAGTCAATACTTTGACTCAAAAATAAAAGATGGAGGACTATCAGGATGGAAGACTACTAGAATATACCAGGGTCTCAGGGGTGAGTGAAGAATGTTAAGGAAAAAGCAACATGGGATATACAGTAATAGAAATAAAAATATGTATGTGAATGTCAAAGTGACTAAGCAGGAGCAATCAGGAAGATACACAGGTGAAAAAGATAATATAATTAAGAAGCCTTGAGAGCCAAGGACAAAGTTATAGAAGGTATATTGAGAACACCTGTGATAGATTGCAAACACCTGAGATTCATTAAGTGTTCAAGGTAAAATGATGAAATACTTGGGTTGGTCTTAAGTATGGGATGATCCATGTAAACCAATCAAAATGAATGTACACACCCACTGGGTGGAAACTAACTAGTGGGTGGTGACTAACAATGGCTATATTAAGTGCAATGTTTGCCAATGCATATTGTGGTGTAGTGTGGAGTAGTTTGGAGTAGTTTTGGAGATATTGTGAAGTGTAGAGATTGTGATTTGTAGGGCATATAGTATTTATATATAGTAGAATAAAGTAGATCTTTTATATAAGACTACTGAGTTGTCTGGTGTCTTGAGGGAAGATACAAGAGCCAGAGGAATCCTGGAGAAGTTTGAAGACATCTCAGGAAGAAGAGTGAGAAGGCTTGGAGAGTTTGTCAGGGTCTTCAGCCTATTCTCTGAAACTCTGCTGCTTGGGAAAGAAGCATCAACCACTGATCAAAGCTGGTCAGCTCTGCTGCATAACAAGGTGGTGAGTTAGAGCCAGAGGTGAAGAGCTACAACTCCCATCATCCCTGACAAGGGTTATGGGCCCAGATACTAGAGCAACCAGCATCCACAGAAGCTGAAAATTCCAGAGTGTGGAAGAAAGTTTTGTGGAGCCTTGTGAGTAAATCTTTTTGTATTTTGTCTGCTGTGCATACTCAGAAGGACTGTGTCAAATTGAGTCACTGCACAAATTAAGATGGAGATCCTAAAGTTTAGTAAATTAAATAGAAATAACTACTCTACCTGGAAAATATATGCCCAATCTCTACTAATAAAGGAGTCTCTGTGGTCGACAGTTGAAACAGGGCTGGCAGCTGATGCTAATGCAGCCACTCGAGAAAGAGACGCTAAAGCAAAAGCATGTCTTTATCTCATGCTAGAAGAAGACTTGATTAACGACGTAAGAGATAAAGTGTCCGCCAAGGATGTGTGGGATACCTTGCAGAGATTACACACTCCTTCAACTGCGTTTGCAAAAATGCTTTGGTCTAAAAGAATTTACAGGCAGAAGATGACTAAAGGACAGTGTGTAATAGAACATTTAAAAACAATGCAGGATTTATTTGTGCAAGCTGAACTGAGAGGAGTGGAAATTAGCAAGGAGCAGCAGTGTTATATTTTAATAGAATCGCTGGACTCTTCTTGGGACAACATAACAAATAGCCTGCAAAATTTGCCAGAAGCTGAGCTGAACAGAGACTTAATTGTTGCAAAAATATTGGAGGAAAATTTGAGAAGAAAGTCTGAGCAGAATGACTCAGCAAGTTTGAGGACTGTGCCAAAACAACAAACGACACCTGATCTACGAAAGCAGGAAGAAGCAGCTTCTACAAGGGAGCAACGGAGGTGTTTTTATTGTAAAAAGATTGGTCATCTGCAGAGACATTGTAAACAATTTGCTGCTGAGAGAAGCAAGCAAGGAGAGAGCAGATGGCAGCCGCGGCAGTATCAAAAGCAGTCCAAACCTCCATTTTTGAAGGACAGTGGTAACAAAAAGGGGTCTGCAACCATGATTAAGGAAAAACAAAATGATAATTGTAAATGGTTGATTGACTCAGGAGCATCATCTTCAATGTGTAACAATATTAATTTGATAAGTAATAGAAAATCAGCTAATGTAAATACTGTAGTTTTAGCTGATGGGAAAGAGCTCAGTACTGTAAATCAAATGGGTACAGTTTACATTCCAGGGCTAAAGGAAAACTTTAATGATGTGTTACATGTAAAGGAGTTAGAAAATAATTTGTTATCAGTGAGTAGATTAACAGACAGAGACTACACAGTCATTTTTGAAAAGAACATGTGTAAGATAAAACTGAATGGGGAATTGCGAGGCATAGGCTTGAAAAAGGATAAACTTTTCTATTTGGAAGACAATATTGATAGCTACAGTGTTGAAAATGCTAATAACATAGACAATAGTCCAATTCATAAAGACTGCATACATGAACTCCATAGAAAATTTGGTCATGCTAGTTTCAAATGTTTAAAGAAGTTAATCAGTATGTGTCCAGATTTAAAAGTTGCTGAATGCAAAAATCACTTAGATTGTACTGTATGTAATCAGGTAAAGGTCAGAGCTTTTCCAGTAGCCAAGAAAACCAAAAGAATTGCTCAAAGACCATTTCAGTTTGTACATGCAGACGTGGCCCAAGCTAATTGTTTATCTTTAGGGGGAAGCAAATATTTCCTAGTAATTGTTGATAGGTATACAAGGTTTGCTTTTGTAAGAATATTGAAAAACAAATCTGATGCTGGGCAAAGTTTAAAAGCATGGGTGAGAATGGTGGAAAGACAATTTGATATTAGAGTAGGCACCATTGTTACTGACCGGGGAGGAGAGTTTCTAAGTAATCAATTGTTTAATTGGTTTCAAAAGGTAGGAATAAGGCATGAAACTACTAATCCCGCTTGTCCTAACGAAGATGGTTTAGCTGAGAAAAGAATACAAGATATAAAAAGGATAACTGCTTGTTTGATGGCAGATGCAGAGGTAAAAGACAGTTTCTGGGCAGAAGCAACTTTGACAGCAGTACATATTAGTAACAGACTGTATCATTCAGAAATTGAAGACATTCCCTACAGGGTATTGTATGGGAGAGTGCCAAATTACAAGTATTTGAGAGTCTTTGGACAATTTGCTTATGTTTACATTCCAGCTTGTTTCAGGAAGAAAGGAGAACCCAAAAGTAGAAGGCTTAGGTTTTTGGGTTATTCTGGAAATAGCTACAAGTTTCATTTTGGTGGAAAAGAAGTGCAGTATTCTAGGTCTGCAAATTTCGAGAGACATGCCGGTTGGGACAAATTGCATGCCAATAAGGAAGTTTTCTTGAGGTTAGGAAGTTCAAATGAGCCAGAAACACAAACTGAACCAACTTCCGGAAACGGAGGGGTTTCAGTTAAGCCAGAAGCATCCACTAGCAGCAGTGATAGTTCTTCAGATAATGAGACACAATCTAGACCTATTACTACTAGAATGACTGAGGACAAGAGATTTAGCCATAGAACTATAACTCCCAGTACAGAAAGTGAGGATGAAAGAGGCAGATCAGCAGAGTTTATTCCCAGACGTAGTCACAGAGTTAGAAAGCCACCAGATAGGTTTGTTGTGACAAATGCAAGAGCTTGTTTAGCAGTGGAAGAGCCTGAAAGTTTTGAAGAGTTGGAAAGTTTGTCTAGAGAAGAACAGGAAAGATGGATTGATGCAATGGATGATGAGTTTGGTTGTCTGGTAAATAAAGATGTTTTTGAAATAGTTGATAGACCCAAAGACAAGAAAGTAATTGGTTGTAAGTGGGTGTACAAAAAGAAAGAAATGCCAGATGGAAGTATTAAGTATAAAGCTAGGTTAGTAGCTAAGGGTTTTGCACAACAGCAGTATGAGAACTATGATAAGACATATTCTCCAACTGCAAAGCCAGAAAGTCTGAGAATGGTTCTGGCTGTAGCAGCAAAAAGAAGTTTAGTTGTAGAACATTTTGATTTTGAAACAGCCTACTTAAATGCTAGTTTAGATGAAGAGATATTTATGGAGCACCCACAAGGTTTTGAAGAAATTGGTAGTCAGAAAGTTTATAAATTAAAGAAAGCATTGTATGGGTTAAAACAAAGTGCCAGAGCATGGAATTTGTGCATTAATGACGAGTTAGTTAAGCTAGGATACAAAAGGAGCGTTGCAGATGCATGTGTCTATACAAAAGGAGACATAGTGTTAGTGATCTATGTAGATGATTTGTGCATGGCAGCAAAGTCAAGACAGGAGATTGAATCAGTAAAAAAGAGTTGTCTAAAAAGTTTGTTTTGAAGGATCTAGGTTTATTAAAGTCTTATTTAGGTATTGGTGTTGAATGGACAGAAGAAGGACGTTGTTTGTTAAGCCAGAGAAAGAAAATTGAAAATTTGATTGAAAAGTGTGGATTACAAAATGCTAAAATAGTAAGAGCTCCAATGACAATTGGTTTCGTATCTGAAAAAACATCTAGAGATTTTGAAGACAAGACTTTATTCAGGAGCATAATAGGATCTTTACAATTCATATCTTGCCACACCAGACCAGACATTTCATATGCTGTAAATGTATTGTCCAGAAGAGTTAATGATCCAAAAATTGAAGACTGGACAGCAGTAAAACACTTATTGAGATATTTGAAAGGAACTCTAGATAAGAAATTGATAATTAGAAACAGTCATTCAGATTTAGATTGCTATGTAGACAGTTCTTTTGCATCAGAATTAGGAGACAAGAAGTCAGTTACAGGAATAATAATCAAGTACAGTGAAAGTCCAATAGTCTGGAGAAGTAGAAAACAAACTAATGTAGCATTAAGTACGACTGAAGCAGAATTCGCAGCTTTAAATGAGATAGTGAATGAGGTACAGTGGGTTAAGCAATTATTGAATGATTTAAATGAAAGTTACAAGATACCAGTAGAAATTCTGGAAGATTCACAGTCATGCATAGCAATGGCTGAAGCTGAAAATTTGAAGAACAGAACAAAATATGTTGGAGTAAGATATCAAAATGTGCGAGACATGGTTCAGAAGGGTAAAATAGAATTGAGATATATAGAAACACAACACAACATAGCAGATTTGTTCACAAAAGCATTGACGGCGGAAAAACATGAAAGACTAACACAAATGGTTGGAATGACATTGTAAGACACATACAATATTTTATTTCGGAGGGGATTGTTAAGGAAAAAGCAACATGGGATATACAGTAATAGAAATAAAAATATGTATGTGAATGTCAAAGTGACTAAGCAGGAGCAATCAGGAAGATACACAGGTGAAAAAGATAATATAATTAAGAAGCCTTGAGAGCCAAGGACAAAGTTATAGAAGGTATATTGAGAACACCTGTGATAGATTGCAAACACCTGAGATTCATTAAGTGTTCAAGGTAAAATGATGAAATACTTGGGTTGGTCTTAAGTATGGGATGATCCATGTAAACCAGTCAAAATGAATGTACACACCCACTGGGTGGAAACTAACTAGTGGGTGGTGACTAACAATGGCTATATTAAGTGCAATGTTTGCCAATGCATATTGTGGTGTAGTGTGGAGTAGTTTGGAGTAGTTTTGGAGATATTGTGAAGTGTAGAGATTGTGATTTGTAGGGCATATAGTATTTATATATAGTAGAATAAAGTAGATCTTTTATATAAGACTACTGAGTTGTCTGGTGTCTTGAGGGAAGATACAAGAGCCAGAGGAATCCTGGAGAAGTTTGAAGACATCTCAGGAAGAAGAGTGAGAAGGCTTGGAGAGTTTGTCAGGGTCTTCAGCCTATTCTCTGAAACTCTGCTGCTTGGGAAAGAAGCATCAACCACTGATCAAAGCTGGTCAGCTCTGCTGCATAACAAGGTGGTGAGTTAGAGCCAGAGGTGAAGAGCTACAACTCCCATCATCCCTGACAAAGAATCCTGCCTAAAAACCGAGAGAGCACTGCCAGTCAAAGTTGGTGATAATGGACTAGCTGGACCAAGGATCTGATTCAGTGCAGTGACACCCCCAACTTGGTGACACCCGGTGCGGGGGCTGGGGCTTCTGGGAGGTGGGATATCTGGCGCACACACTGGAAAATAGCACACATGGCCCCAGGGAGCAGTCCAGTGGCCCCCGGAAGGCCCGGAGAGTGGCCCCAAGGCCCTGGGAAGCTCCTGCAGGGGGACCCAGACACCTTCTGGGGTGTCACCCAGTGCAATCTGCACCCCCCAATGATGCTACTGATTCAGTGCAAGGCATTTTCTTATATTCTTATCTCTTGATTAGTGTCTGTGGCATCAGTGATGATTAAAGAATAGGTGAGCATTTTATATGGTTCCATTTTTATAAGAACTGTATGATTTTCTTCATACATAAGGAAATATTTCAAGGATTAAAAAAAATGAATATGAAAGAGAGCAATATTGACAGTTCCTCCAAATCCAACAGAGATCTTTGTGTGTCTAGCTCTTAGAAGTGTCTTTTTGAATCCTTGGGTATTCAGCCCTGTTTGTGTGGCTGGATTACAGATGAAACCTCTTTTTTCTGAGAAGCTCCTCATCCTGAACAGCTATGTGGCTGGCTGGTTGGCTGGTGCCATGTCACCTTCTTCATGCTGGGAGTACCTGTATCTGCTGAATATGACCTGTGCTTTTTCCATTTATTTTGACAAAAAGAAACTGAACAAAATCTACACATTTCATAATTGTTGGGAAGATTTTAGACATTTAAATGTGTGAGAGAATGGAAGCTGAAGATTCATCAGTCCCTAATGATGATAAAGTATGGGCTAATTGTGTATGGGATACTTACAAGGTTTTCTTTTTAATGGTGTATGTTTACAAAGTTTACAGCATAACCGTGTATTACTATTCCTTCACAAAAGAAATGAAGTAGGAAATGGTAACTTCTTTATCACAATGACTTAGCCTTTCAAGATATTTTTGTTTTTACCAAGTATTTCTAACAACACAAGGTCCCTATGGCCTCAGATTTGCATATCCTTGTTAGTCCAAGCAGGACTATTATAATTCATTCCAGTTAACATCTCCTTTGAGAGCCAGCATGGTGTAATGGTTTGAGCATTGGACTATGACTCTGGAGACCACAGTTCAAAACCCGAGTTGGCTATGTAAACCCACTGGGTGACCTTAGCCTAGTCACATTCTCTTAGTCTTAGAAAATAACAATGCCAAACCCCTTCTGAAGAAATCTGCCAAGAAAACTCCATGTTAGGGTCACCATAATTTGGAAATCTTGAAGGCACACAGCAACAACAAACACTTCCTTTCATAGAGCAAACTCCTCCTGGCTGGCAACATCAATCTCTGCCATCTCTAGGGAACAAGCAGTGGGATGTGAAAGGCCTTGGCCTAAGGTCATGAAGCATCATTTCCAGTCAGGTCAAATAGAGCTGGAAGTGCACCTAAGGATCATGTAGTCCATACCCCAGCCAGGGCACAGCTAAAGCATCCACTACAGATGTTTAAAAAGCCCCCCAACACTTCTATTTAGAAAAGTCCAATGAATGACGACAGCCTGCTACTCAAAATGACAAACCTTGGCTTTAAAATCTCCCTTCATGTAATTTGAATCCATTGCTTCAGTTCCTACCCTCTGGAGCATCAGAAAACAGGCTCACTCTATCTTCTATGTGACAGACTTTCAGATAATTCAGTCTTGTCTTGTCTAAGCTAATCATACCCAGTTCCTTCAGCCTCCCATCGCAGCGATGCTTTACAGACAATTAAGCATATTGGTCATCCTCCTCTAGAAACAGAAAACATTGCAAGAACATTGCAAGTAAACCTTTGTGTGTTCCTAAATGAAGTCCGTTTGTAGCCAGTTCATTCCTGAACTCAGTTTAAAATCCTTGCAATGTTCTTAAATGGTCTGGGGCAGGATTATTATAAGGCAAACAAAGACTTTCCTATCAAGATGTGCTTTCAGGAACTATAGGGACAACTGATGGTTTCCATATCATTGGGGCAGTGAATCTGCTATTGGTTTTACTCTGAATTTCAAAGGAGCTATCCAGGGTGCTGAACCCTCCCCCAAAAACTGCCCCATTGAAATAATTGCCACCATCCACCATTGGAGACAAGGCCTTCTTAATCACTGTGACACTCTCTCTTTGGGATGCTAGACAATCATTCTCCTTCAGATTTGTTTTTAGATAGCAGTTGAAAACCCTTTTATTCCAGATAATACTTCCATGATATTTTTACTATGTTCTTTTAGGTTTTAATGCTACACTGTACTATTTCTAGTTTGGTTGGTGTGTGTTTTTAAGAGCTTGAAGTCTTCAGCACCCTAAAGAGTGGGTCCCACTGAACACAGTGAAATGTATCTCTGAATAAGCATGGATATGTGATGGAATGACTGTGTTCTTCCCCTTCCACAGTAGAAAGTACATCTCCATGAATGTACATTTGAGTTCTATGAGGCTGTTCCTAATGCAACTAGATTTTTTCCTATTACATTTGTACAGTCAATGCCTTCCCACTTAAATTATGGATGGTACTTGAATTAAAGAGGAGTGGCTTGAGGGATAAGACCCCTTGCCATTGATAAATGTGGATTCAGGTTCTGGAGAATCATAGTAAAAAATGAAAAATGTTGAACAACCATGATCACTTTTATTATATTAAATTTACACTGTTAATTATCAATTAAAGTTTACAGCTCTCTTAGGGAAATCTACACTACTTTATTACAGCAGCATGATACCATGTTAACAGTCATGGTTCTATTCCATGAAATTCTGGAAACTGCAGTTCAGTAACATGCTTGGAATACTCTGCTAGAGAGCTGTAGTGCTGTCATTCACAGCAACATACATTAGACCTCTCTAACAACAAAGTACCTCACCAAACTACAAGTCCCAGAACCCCATAAAATGGGACCATGATAGGTAAAATGTTATAACTATATTATGAAGATATACTCTGTCTCTTGTTGCAATTTTGCACCATTCAGATGTTGAACATCTTTAATGTAGTACATTCATCTTGCTAAGTGCTGTGGATGGCTAAAAAGAGAAACAATTGGGTCCTAGAGCAGCAGATCAAGCCTGCCCTGAACTTTCTCTGGATGCCAAGATGACTAAACTGAGGCTGCCATACTTCAGCCACATCATGAGATGAGATGAATCACTAGAAAAGACAATAATGCCAGGAAAAGTAGAGGGCCATAAAAAGAGAAGACGACCACATACCAGATGGATAGACTCAATCAAGGAGGCCACAGCCCTGAGCAGGGAGGTAGAAGATAGGGGCTTGGAGGTGTCTGATTAGCAGAGTTTCCCTGAGTTCCAGCTGACTCAGGGGCAGTTAACAACAACAACAACTTTCATCTTCAATCATTTCTTGTGCATCCATCATTTCTGGTCATTCAGTAGGTATAAGTTTATTCACATGATCAAGAAGAAAGTGACATATAGCTTTGATTTTTCCAGTTGTTCACTGGGACAAAAAGTGTTCCTTTGCATTGATTTGTACATCACACATTTAATGGTTGCAAGGTTACATGCAAGTTATCTGAGGAATTTATATTTCTGGTCTTAGTCCTTTCTTACAGCTAGACATAGCTCTTCATGTGTTATTCCATAGCATCAGCCCTGTCACTTCATAGGATCAAACTGCACTGTACGTTAAACACGTGATATGTTTCTACTATAAAATGTGTCTGACTCAGAGCTAGACTGGGACTAATGTGTTCAAGAACAAGGAGTTTTAAATCACCTCATATGGTTTCTATTTCCCTTCCCCCAAACAGGGATTGTAAAAATTCTCCATTGTTACCAGTAATTTCCCCCACCACCACTGCCCCTTTCATTCATTCTCCTTTTTCTCTAGAGAAGAGGAAGGGGAAATTTTATATTTAAAAAAAAACTGTGAAGGAAAAGTTGAAGCCTCTCCTACATCTATATGCTAATCACAATGAATTTTGGGGACACACATGCTTATTCAAGAGGTTTTTTTAAAAAAAACCTTAACTAGGTAGTTAATGTATCATATAATGTAATAATTAAATGCAAAAAAAATCCAATACACGGTAGTTGAAATGTGTGTCAATTTCAAGTCATGCTTCCAACCAATCACTAAGCGAATTTCCTAAGCAAGCAGAATTGGACAACTGTATATATATGACTATATATAAAGAGGGAAGGGATCAGAAAGTCCAAGCGTGTATGTAGACAATTTCTTATGTACAACCATGGCATTACTGTAGCAGGACTGGGGACAATATTAAAAACAAACAAAAAGAGAATATAGAATCCATCCACAAAAGATTATGCATAGCTCCACAAAAAACTATACAAGGCACAAGTCATTCATGCTGCGAACGCATCATTTTTGGATAGACATCCAATATGAGTTTCTACTCTAAAATGTGTCTGATCTAATACGAGTGTGCCTTTAGCTACATTCACAAGTTGGGTGGCCAGTTAAAAATATTGACCTCTATTTGTGAAATTTGTCAATTAACAGTTTACCATTGGTGGAGGTGAACATTCTATGTCTTGAGACACAGGCTGTGATCAAGTGAAATCATTTTCCTGCTGCACAGCCCTCATATTTCATGCTGAGTTAATAATAGATGGCTTTGTAATATTCAGCAAAGCACTACACTTTATAATGTTTGCATGAAAGCTTTATGCATTGGGAAATCCCTCAGCTTTATTTCTTTCCTCTTCTTCCTCTTCTTTTTTTTTTAAATCCAGGACTTTTAAAATATATATAAGATGTGCAATTTATACACCAACTTCCATTTTCTTCAAACTGCTATACTTTTTTAAAAGGGTTATTGACAGATAAATTATAGGAAATTATGACAGTGTCCTGCTCTGAAAGCAACATGATGCAAGAAAACCCCTTAATTATATGTGCATGTCCAGAATATGCTACAAACACAATAACGTTCACCTAGGATTCAGAGCTATAATACCTTAA
This sequence comes from Phrynosoma blainvillii, assembly GCA_026167975.1. Lineage (NCBI taxonomy): Eukaryota > Metazoa > Chordata > Lepidosauria > Squamata > Phrynosomatidae > Phrynosoma > Phrynosoma blainvillii. The sequence continues at coordinate 254,471,940 of JANUYF010000003.1, forward strand.
TGAAAATTTGTAAATTTTTCAAAATGTCATTTCTTTCCAAAATGATGGATGATTTCTGCAAGGATTTCATCTATCTAATTATTTCTGCCTGATGACATAGCTGCTCCAGGTTTTTCATTTTACTCTAATCATAGCCAGCATTCAAAAAAAGAATAGAAGTGGTTTATTAGCAGGTAGATAAATGGCACTGTGTGAGAGAGTGTGTGCTCAAGAAAGAGAATAGAATTTAGTACTAAGTATTATTATTCCCAATGTTTGGGGGGTTGGAAAAATAATATGGATACTACCGGTAAAAGGATGACAAATTTCTCTTTTCCTGCTGCTCATCCCTTTCTACTGTCCCCAGAGAGTACAAGGTCCCAATTAATCAGTCAATGAATCAATCAGTCAATTAATCATTTTATCTCTTCTTCTTACACAGTGTGACAATCGGCTTCTTCTGCTGGCCCCCATCCTTTTTCCAGTCTGGCTCACAGACTTGTCACTAGTTTTGGTAGATTTTTTGTTTAAAGAGCATCCACCGCCACCACCACTATCATCATCAATAATAACAAAAACAACAAGGACCACAGAATGGCAATGATCCAAGCAGCAACTCAGTTCTCCAATAACCCCAGGCAAATCCCTTTAACTGAGGTGTGTGATATTCCGTCCAGTGCTTATTATATATCTGTCCTAATTTGACAAAGGGGCAGATACAAATAAGCAAGTGTCTTCTTACAGATGAATGGGTAATGCAGGTGAAGTAAGGGCTAAGCATCTGATTTCCTAGCTCAATCCCAGTAGTTGAGGGAGGGAAGAAGTTGTAATTATGCTGATCAACTGCAGAGATGAGAGGGTAAAATTACTCAAGTATCACCTTGTTTTGTCCAGAGTAAGTAGTTCTTTTGGATATGGAGACAATGAACACACCAGTGATGGAAAGATTAACAACTTTATTAACTGAGGAGGCAAGATCTCTAGATGGAATGAAAACATTTCCGATATTTTAAATGTTATAATAAAGACAATTCTCATGTATAAAGTAAATGAAACCCACAAAGTAAATGCACATCTCTGTCGAGAGCCCTCAAGAAGCAACAGTGTAAACACTCCTCTCTGGCCACTGTGCACCACCCTGTTGCTCTGCATCAAGCTCACCAGGGCATGTCCACAGGGTTTCATATAAAATAAAGCCCCTTTGATTTATCATACCTAAACTTTCTTGGATCTCTGCCTCCAGTTATTCACACCTGAAGTTGATAAATTCTAATGACCTAATGAATTGTAACTGTCCTAATCACTAACTTTCTATGTTTATATTTAACTGGACTAGAATACATTGCACTAAATAACTATTACTGATACTTCCCTTTTCTTCATGGTCCAACCAGCCTTATTAAGAAAAACATAAGTAAGAGTCAAGGTTATATAAGCTTCCTGTTAGCCAAAGCCAATGCTGTATAGGCTTTTGGCAGAGAATAACCAAAGTGGTTGGCATGATGGAACAACTGACAAATGTCATTCTAATCCTCCAACATGTCATCCTAATCCTGCAATATTCTTCCAGTATATTGCCTCATTTATTTGTTTGTTTGTTTGTTTGTTTGTTTCATTTAATTTAATTTCATTTCATTTCTATGCCAAGTTTTTCCCAGAAAGGGAACTAAAGCACTTCACAAGATAAAACCTCCTGGGTTTTTGTGCAGAGAGTGCAGAGGAGTCATGCAAGATTATTTGAATGGGTTCCCTAAAAATGTGAGGGTTGAACCTCTGTTGTTTGCAAGATTGGCAGGCTGGAAGTTTGAGGCTCCGGTGCTGCATGACGGTCCCAGCTTCTGCCAACCTAGCAGTTTGAAAGCATGCAAATGCAAGTAGATAAATAGGTACCACTTCTCAGTGGGAAGGTAAACAGTGTTCTGTGCAATCATGCTAGCCACATGATCACAGAGTAGTCTCTGACAATGCTGGTTCTTTGGCTTAGTAACGGAGAAGAACACTGCCTCCTACAGTTGGACACGACTTGACAACCTTGTCAATGGGCAATACCTTTACCTTTTGAACCCCTACCACTTTTGCTCAAGCCCATCTCTCCCACCTTTCAACACCTTTACCACTCTGTAGAACAGGGGTCGGCAAACTACAGCCTGGGGGCTAAACCTGGCCCCTCGAGGCCTTTGAACCGCCCCATGACCGGTCCTGCCGCCATCGCTGCTGCCGCGCGCACAATGCAGGGTGCCATTTTGTGTTCCAAAATGGCACCCGTGCTCGCATGCGCACTCATGCATAAACGAGCACAAAACGCGCTCGTGCGTGAACGAGTGCGGGTGCCATTTTGGAACACAAAATGGCACCCCACGCTCATGCACGCATGTGCACAATGCTGGGAGTAGTGCACATGCGCATGCATGCACGTGCGCATGATGCTGGAGTAGCATGCAAGTGCGCACACCTCCAGCACCATTTCTTTTCCTTTGGCCCGCTGATGATCTGGGGGACAACGGAACCGGCCCCCCAAAAAAAAGGTATGCCGACCCCTGCTGTAGAAGATAGATGAGGAGCAGGTACTTCAGAAGGCACAACCTGCCCTGTTGCCCACATACTACCAGGGCTGACATTACCCTTATACAGAGTGAGGCAACACCCTCAGGAAGCTGATTGGGGATCTCTTGAAAGGATAGTCAAGTTGTTATTTATTATTATGGTATTTCTACTGCCAGGGAGGAGGAGAGGCACTGTGGGATTTTCTCCTTGAGCTACCAAAATAATTTGACAAAATTCAGCAATTTGTTGAGGCCTATGACTTCAGGGTGGGTGGGACTGGTTCTCTGCCTCAGTTAGAAACATGCCATTGACCAGCCCTACTTGCTGTCTTATTCCACAGAAGGATGATGGAACAAGAGAGGCTGAGTGAACTATGTGGCCAGTGCAAGGAGCGTCCTCCTGGCAAGTTTGGAGGTGCCAAACCATACCAACTACTGAAATCAGGATGGGAGTCATGCCTTCTCATTCTCTCTCTCCATCAAACAGATTATCAGTTTCATTGTAGCTTACTCAACACGTGGTGATGATTCAGTGTTACACACAATTGGATGAGGAACAACATAAATGCCTGAAATTCATTCTGATATTTTTATTGCATTAAAAAAAAGGAAAGAAGATAAGGAGGATGGGGAGAAATACTCTTCTGAATGGAAGCCTAATGCAGAAATGGCAAATTCTTTTCCAATGAAATAAAAAAAAAATGTGATTGCTCGCAACTCATACCTTCAAATTCAGCCTTGAACCTCAGCTGCCAACCATTCATGTCATCATTCATCTCAGTTTAGTGTAAAAAAGAGAGAGAGAGAGCAAATGGCAGTTCCTGCTTGGTGCACCTGTCAAAGCGGCATATTGTGTGAAGGTCTGCTGCCTGCAGCCCTTTGGTTGATCCTGAATCTTGGGAAAGTGCCAGGTTTTCCCTGCCAGAGCCTTTGTAACTACTTTCTGCTGTGTAGAAGCAGCAGTCCCTACCCCCAGCCTTTTTTCTTAACCTTGACATGCTTGATGTCAGTCTCTCATCTACCGCGGTGCAGGAAGCGATCATGAGGAGAGTATTTTCTGTTCACATGGCTGGAGGGCTCACTGGTTCCTATTGCATGCAGCTATAAAGAAGTGTTTGTTAGGCATTGATGAACTACAGCCAAAGTAGGGATTTGGCATTTGTAATTATCAGCTTGATCAGTTTTCCCTTCTCTTTCCTTTTTAAAATTTCAGTTTTCAAAAGCTACACTCACACGTTAGACATTGCTTTTACCTAACTGTTTGGTATCAGATGCAGAAACATTTGTCCTCTTGAAATATTTTAAAAAATCAGTCAGAACTGTTGAAATGAATTAACTACTGATAGGCTACCAACACTAAAAATATTATTCTCAGGAAGGGATAAGTTACCTACAGAAAAATACTCTTTAAACAAAGATTTTACATGAAACTGTGCTTCTCTGGTTATTTTACCTTGTTTCCAGAATAAGGAATAAATTCCTAATTTGTGGAGCATATGGAACAAGTTAATAGGGGAAAGGGTGAAGCAAAGCATATAAATTGTCTCAAAATATCTATAAATTGTCTTTAAAAAAAGAGGAAAGACCAAAGATAGTGTTTCAAACCAGACACAAGTGGGAAGCTGAAGGGACCAAGGGCTTAAATCATTCTTCATAATAATGAACTCATTCTCCAAGTGCAGACAGGACTGTATACCCTCCAATATTTCACAGATGAAAACCAAGATACATGTGGCTAAGCAACATCTGAATGTGGTGAAGGCGGCAAAAGTTCTTAATGAGGATAAACAGCCAAGCTAGGAGAAGCTGCAGAAGCATGATTTTGCCTTATCCTGCTGTGAAGCAGGATTAGATTTGGAGGAAGGAGACATGAAAATTGGAGGAAGGAACATCAACAGTCTAAGATATGCAGATGACACCATACTATGGGCAGAAAATTAAAAAGACATGGAAGAGCCTTGAAGAAGTGGGGGGGGGGAGGCAGGTTGTCAACTGAACATTAAGAAAACAGACCCCAGATGATTTACATAACTTTAAAGCAGACAATGAAGACAGTGAGTTTTACCATTGCCTTCCCATGAGGCTGAGAGCATGTGACTTGCCCAAGGTCACTCAGTGGGTTTCATGGTTCAGCAGGGAAGTGAACTTTGGTCTCCAGAGTTGTAGTCCAACACTCAAACCACTATGCCACACTGGCTCTCTGGGACTTACATTAATGGGGATTAATTTATGTCTTAATTTCATTTTTCAGTAAATCAGCTCTAATCCTGACTGCATCTGGATCCATGAATCTATGCCATTAAATTTAATAATTCTATTTTCAAAAGTGGATCTTTTCAAAAAGAAGTGTTATTAAAAGGATAAGTAGGATAAGGCAAAAAGGATAATCAAGATATCTTCCAATACCATTGCCTGCTGACTGATTGTGAGTGAACAAATATTCTGAAGTTAGCTTCCTTCCTTTCTGTACATTCAGGTGAAATGTCTAAATAACTGAAGTCAGGAATAAAAGAAAATGCCATGTAATTAAAATGTTTACAAATTAATTGTCACAGCGGCATCACTAAACAATAAATAATGTGTTGGTGAAAGTTTGTACATGCCTTGTGAACATTGTGCCCTCTGCTGTCTGATTGCAATGTTATGTGCACTGTTTATCATACCCATGAAGCATAAAGATGAAGGAGTGAAGACCAGAAGCCATGCTTGAATCCCCCCCCCCCAATTTTGGGCAGAGCTATGTATAACACAGCAGATCAAGCAGAGGAATGGCAAACAGATATTGTGATGGAATAACATACACATTGAGATCCCAAAGCCCCCCATATCAGACACATATTAATCCAGACTGAACGGTTTCCTCCTCAGTTACATCACTCTGGGAGAAGCAAGTTGATCGAGACAAAGGTAATATCATCATTCAGTTAGAGTAAGAACTGTGGCCCACCTGGCTTCTAGGAGTTAGAAGCTGAGGTTCTCTAGGAAACATTTACATCTTGTCATAATATGTTGTAATTATCTACAGTGGCTGGTGAATGATGAAGAGCTTTCCTCGTCTACAATGTCAAGATCACATACCTTGTGTTGACCCCATCTACACCCTTTCAGTGCCTATACTTTCATACTACTAAAATGCCATGCCTCAGTGTCCAGATTTTGAATGGCTTGTCACTAGGTGAAGTCATCAGCTAATAAAACTAACAGATCAGCTAAATTATGTAATGGCATGCTCTTTCTCCTGCCTCATTTTTCTTCTTCCCCTTCCTGATGCTAGTGAATATAAAACCACACTACTGTTTTTCCACCAGATGTCTTAAGCACTGTCCACTTTAGGCACAGTTATCTGGAAAAGATCCTCTCTTCCATTGCCTCAAACTAGAAGATTTTAACAGTAGCAACTGTAGATTGTTGTGTTGCATTGGCATCAATTGGGTTTAAAATGTGCATTTTTGTTAAAGACTTGAATCAAATAAATGGATTTGTCAAAATTTGTAAATATACATAGTTTTTAAACTCTTTGAAATCTCTTTGAAATTGTTGTATTAATGCACTTTTGTTGCTGTATTGTTATGTGCTTTCAAGTCAACACTAACTTATGGCAACCTTAGCCTATGGTTTTCTTGCCAAGATTTATTCAGAGACAGTTTGCCATTGTAGGCAGAAGAAGGCCAATAAGCTTCCATGTGAATACAGTGAGCAGACTGTACCACCCAAGCAGTTTCCCGTTCCTTTGGACAAATCTGTGGATCTGGTCAAGCTCAAGGGGCATTCTGTTGGTTGCAGAAAACTTCAGTTAAATCTGTTATTATTATGTACCTTCATGTTGGCTCCATATTATGGCAATATTATCATGGGGTTTTCCTGGGTCTTTATATTCTTTTAGATTGTTTAAATTATTTTTATTGTTTTAAAATTTAAAATTAGTTTGAATCACTTAAATTAGTTTGATTGTGAATCATTCTGAAATCTTATGGGGCGGGAAATCAATAATGTTATTGTCATTGTCAGATGCTTCATCTAGCTGCTTCAAGCTATTTTTATTATACTTACATGGTCTTCCACGATGTAAGGACAGAACAAAACCTGCCCATGCCACACCAACATATGAGGTAATATCCCTCCCAAGCTCTGATGCACAACCATATAAATACAAGATACCTAAAGCAACTGTGGTGGCTCATACTAGCATATGTACAACTTTTGGAAACAACAGTAGTTTGGCCTGCTGATATATTGCAAAGATACTACATTTGGAGAAGTCAATTAGTCCACATCTGACTGTAAGACTAATGATATGCAATGCTTTCAGGTACACTGAAGGACAATCTCATTGCCAGTATTGAAGCAACATTTAACTGCAAGTCAAGTTCACTTCTGCATGTGGGAGTTATGCCTTTATATCAGGCAGCAACACACTGGGCCCCAGCTTTGAATCCTTTATTAATCACTTGCAAGGAATTCCTGAAAAATAAAATAAAAACCAGGCTTGCCTACTGCCTGTCAGGAATTCAAATGTTCGTATAACCATTTGCAGTGAAAGTGTCCATAACTGTCACAAGCATTTTATGAAAATGTCTTGAACACAAGAATGTTCAAAGTAAAACAAGAGGAAGAAAGTAAAGAATTAATGGCTTTTCTAATATCCCTTGATGAAGAAACCATGGGTGTTTCAGCAGAAGTTAAGTATTAAATCTTGTGATGTAGTTTTAAGTGGATTCATGCTATTTTGTGTTGAAGTGGAGTTTTAACAATATCCAAATGTTCTGTATTTGTCTGTCACCCATTACCCTCTTCGATTTAGTGGTTCTTGTTTTAATTTGTATGCCTAAAATGAGACAGATTGAATCTTTCTATAACCTCCTCACTTTTCCAGTTATGAATTTTATTCACAGAATGTGTGCTGCATTTGAGAGAAAACAGTCAAGAGCAGATTTCTCCCCCTGCCGATGTATTTACTTTTTATCTCTTCTTTCATAGTAGGTCACAGGCTGCAAAATACTTGGAGGAAGAATATAAAGCAGAGCCAAAATTCCACAACCCTACTATGTTTTATTTCATGCATATTGGTCCACACCTGTTTATTTTACATAACATGAAACTTCAGAGAATGTAAATATGACCAGCGGATTCTGACTGTGAACTCTGATGGTTAAAAGGTTAAAGGTAAAGCACCCTTTTGACAGATAAACCCCGTGAAAAGCATAAGCAAAGCTTTCACAATCCCAATCTGTCTCTATAAAATGCAAGAGACTAGCAAAATATGAATGAAATAAATATAAATAAATAAATAAATAAAACCAAAATGTTTGATGCGTAACTATGCATGCACGTTTACCTTTCCCAGAATAGCTTGTTTTTTCCTCTTTCATATCCTTCTGCAATTGAGTCCACACTGTCTCATCCATTGCTTAATGTCTTTATCCATGGACAACTGTTATCATTTCTCTAGTGGCTCTGTATTTCAAGTCATTTAAATTGTAAACAGCTTAGAGCTAAAGACTGTTGTATCTGAGACTTTTTGCCCGTGGTGATCACTGTGAGATAAAGCCGCCAATGTTATCATATAAATAGCAAACAATAATTCAAAAATATTTTAAACTGCTAAGGAGACTGGCTGCAATAAACCATCACTGGGACTTTCCTGCCAGTGAAAGCATCATAAATTATAGAATTTATAAATTAAAAAATAATAATTATCCTTGCTCTGCAAGAAAAAAACAAAGCTTCAGCGGTCAAGTAGCAAAGTGACAGTTTAAGGAAAGCAACATCAGTGACAGAACAAAAATAATGCAAACTATGGCCCAATTACCAGAGTTCTTGCTGCGGTGACAATGGCAGCCAAGTTCACATTCAGAACTGACATGCAGGCTTGAAATATCTAATTTGCTCTTGGCTGAACACTGACCATTTCTTTTAGTGATTCATTGAGTAAACTTGCTCATGAATATTATGTGTAGATTTTAAATACTATGGACAGAGGCTCTACTTGGCATCTTCCCCCATCTTGGCTGTTGGCCAGAGGTCAGGAGGCCCTCCAGATGTGAAGTACAAATCCCAGGAGCACTAGCCAGCACAGCCAATGACAAGAAATGTTGGGAGCTGCAGTCCAAAAACATCTGAAGTGCTACATGATTCTTAACCATGACCTAGATCAGGGGTCCTCAAACTTTTTGAGCCGGGGACCGGTTCACCGTCCCTCATACCATTGGAGGGCCAGAGTTAACAAAAAACAAAAAAACCATGACCTTGAGCAAGTCACACACCCTCTCAGCCCCCAGAGGAAAACCATGGCAACTCTCCTCTGAAGAAACTTGCCAAGAAAACCCCCATGATAGGGTTGCCATAAGTTAGAAATGACTCGAAGGCACTGGATTACCTGGTCAGGCCACACTCTCTCACCCCCAAATGGTAATGGAAACCCTCCTCTGGAGAAACTTGCCAAGCAAACCCCCATGATAGGGTCAAAATAAGCCAGAAATGACTCCAAGGCACTGGATTACCTGGTCAGGCCACACTCTCTCAGCCTCAGAGGGTAACCATGGCAACTCTCCTCTGAAGAAACTTGCCAAGAAAACCCGCATCATAGGAGTCGCCATAAGTTAGAAATGACTCCAAGGCACTGGATTACCCTGGGCAAGCCACCCCCTCTCAGCCCCAGAGGATAACCATGGCAACTCTCCTCTGAAGAAACTTGCCAAGAAAGCCCCCATGATAGCGGTCGCCTTAAGTTAAAAATTACTCCAAGGCACTGGATTACCCTGGGCAAGTCACACTTTCTCAGCCCCAGATGGTAATGGAAACCCTCCTTTGGAGAAACATTGCCAAGCAAACCCCCATGATAGGGTCAAAATAAGCTGGAAATGACTCGAAGTCACTGGATTACCCTGGTCAAGCCACACTCTCTCAGCCCCAGATGATAATGGAAACCCTCCTCTGGAGAAACTTGCCAAGCAAACCCCTATGATAGGGGGGAGAGAAATGTAAAACACAGGGAGCAAGGGATCGGGGGGGGGGGGGAACAATGTAATAAAGGACAGTATCTGGTCTCCCTCTTTGTCCCTCTGCCCGCCCAAAAATACTTTTCTCAGAGGTACAGCCATGCTCTTCAGCAACCTTCAGTTAACATCCAACAGTGAGGGAACCGAAAAAATACGAGTCCGTCACTCATATATGTCCCCCAGTGTCTCACGGTCTGCCACCAAAATGCTTCCCCCTTGCTACCTGCTTCATGCACAAAGAGTTCCACGCCATTTTTCCATTCGCTCCAATAACAGCTTTCCAATGGAATGGCTAAGGCTGAGGAAAAAGAGCCACCCGCCAATCAACAACGACCTCCTGCCAGAGGATGCTCCAATTGGCTGAGACCTCGAGAAGGGGCACGGCTTTCTCGTAAGAGCCACTCTTACAAGGAAGCCATGCCCCTTCTTGATGTCTCAACCAATTGGAGCAGCCTCTGGGAGGAGATCATTGTTGATTGGGGGGCGGTTCTTTTTTCACTGACACTCGGCAAAAAAAAAAACACCCAGTGGGCCACGGGCCGGATAAATGGGCTCGGCGGGCCGGGTACGGCCCGCGGGCCATAGTTTGAGGACCCCTGACCTAGATTATAGCAATATCTTTTAGGAAAACTACATCCTCTATGGTTCCTTGGGTTTTATTACCCAGGATGTTAAGGTAATAAAAGAGGAAGGAGGTGCACATTCTTCTTTCCTGTCTTGCCTCCATGTGGCCTTACTGTTTCTGCACCTTGCTTGCAATATAAATGTACATAAGCTCGGATTGCCAGCGAGAGCTTTGGAAAACCTGGAGAATGGGCAGAAGCATTTTTCCCAGCCCCCCCCCCCATTGGTTTATAAAAATTATATGAGGACTTCTGAACTTTTAAATAAAGATCTCAAGTTATTTCAGGGAATCAAAGGCAAGCTCACTTATCTTTATTCATACAAGAAACATTTAGCACAACTGAAGTTTTCTTTTCCAAAATCTGGAAATGAAATGAAATGGAAGTTCCATACCCTGAAGATTTGTGATTTCACTGAGGCAGGTGCCCCCTCTATTGGTGCAATTTTCAACTATTTCTTCTTCTTGTTGTTTGGTGCTTTCAAGACATTTCCAATGATCCTACGGTGAAGCTGTCACAGAGTTTTCTTGGAATGATTTGTTCAGAAGGGGGTTGTCTTGCCTTCCTCTCAAGCTGAGGTCTAATTCACATTGCAAAAATATGCAGTTTGACACCACTTTAACTGCCATGGCTCAGTGCTATAGAACTCTGGGAGTTGTAGTCTCTGACATAGGAGGCTAAATATCTCACAAAGCTACAACTCCCAGAATTCCATAGAACTGAGCAATGACAGTTAAGGTATTGTCAAACTGCATTATTTCTGCAGTGAAGATTATACCTGAGTAAGGCATGCCCAAGGTCACTCAGTGGGTTTCCATGGCTGAGTGAGGATTTGAAATCTCCCAAAGCCCTAGTCCAACACTGAAATGACCAGACCACACCAGCTCTGCAAGAATAATTGCTATGGCCATTTATCCATTCCAGCGCATAGAGCCATGGCAGTTAAAGTGGAGTCAAATGGCATTAATTCTGCAATGTAGCTTAAACCCTTGTGGCCCATTCATCTGGTAACACATCTCTCTGTACCTGGCTAGGCTTAGATGACAGAACTACACAGGACCAAATTATCAATGGTTCACTTAGTATTATTCCTCCAGGCCTTCACTACTTAGGAATCCTGTGCTAAAGGAAAAAGGCATTGTTTGCTTACTCTTCTTCCCCAATCACTTCCTGAACTATGATTCTGTTATCATCCACTTTTGGGGTGTCACCTGACTAATTGTATAAAAATACAAGATAGCATACTCCCAAAAAATATGCATAGGGTACATTTCAGGCAGTCTTTGCTATATCCTGAAGGGTTCAGCAACAATAGCTATCTGAATAAAAAAAAAAAATCTGCATAATCATTTAGTTCACTTCTGACTGATAATTCCTGAGGAGGCTCAACTACACAGTGGCCCTGATGGTCCAATTTTGCCCCATTGTTTCAGTAGGAGGGGGCTAAGATCTGTATCCCAGTCTAAGGGTGCATCCAGACTGATTTAAAAGACTAGAACTCCCAGATTTTATTATTATTCTTTCCAGTTTTATTTTGAAGATCCATATACAGTGGTACCTCTACTTATGAAATTAATTCGTTCCGACAGCCATTTCGTAAGTAGAAAATTTCGTAAGTAGAAGCAAATTTAACATTGAGATGCCCTAATCTGTTCCAGGCCCCCAGATTCAAGCTACAACTCAATACAAATGTATAATACAAGGTTATTTCGTTAAGTACCTCTAATACAAACATGTTACATTACCCTTAAGGAACAAATCAAAAGCCAAAAATATCACAAGCCAAAAATACAGTCCTGAATATCAGAAGCCACAGAAGCCAAAAATACAGTCCTGGAGATCAAAAGCCACAAATATCACAAGCCAAAAATACAGTCCTGGAGATCAGAAGCCACAAATATCAGAAGCCAAAAAGCCACAAGCCACAAGCCACAAGTCCTACCTTCCTGGATCTCAGAAGCCACCAATTACGCTAGCCACACTTCCTCTCCTCTTTCGCAAGCCCAAACAGTGCTGCCTAGCTGAATTTCACTAGGGAAACACTTCCTCTTTCGCTAGCCAATACAGTGCTGCTTTGCTAGATTTTGCTAACCAATGGCATGCCACGAAATTCGGAGAGCAGCTCGCCAATTTCGTAAGTTGGAATGCTTTCTTAAGTCAAAGCAATTTTTTTCAGGAGGCGCGTTTCGTAAGCCGAATTTTTCGGTAGAAGAAGCATTCGTAAGTAGAGGTACCACTGTACATTTTGTTTATTCCAGAACATTTTCTGTCAGCTGCCGGTACAATAAGGACCCAATCCAGACAGAATCCAATCGAAATCCCGACCTAATATGTATTATTTTCCTGTGTTTCCACACGACGTCGCACAGAACCCCGACAGAACCCCGACAGAATGCGGAATGATCCGATATCTTTTGAATTTCAGTTTCTTCAGGAAGTACAAGTGTGCAATGGGATTAATATCACTTTTGCTGTAAGTGCGATCACCAAATACGTATCGCCAAATACGTATTGGGGAGCATTTTCCCGTTATTACCGACGCGGGGCCGGCGCTCCAAGGAGGACCTCCTCGGAGAGCCGGCTCTCCAAGGGGGGACCTCCTCGGAGCACCGATCCGATGCAGGGCCGGCGCTCCAAGGAGGACCTCCTCGGAGCGCCGATCCGACGCGGGGCCGGTGCTCCAAGGAGGACCTCCTCGGAGCGCCGGCTCTCCAAGGGGGACCTCCTCGGAGTGCCGACCCGACGCAGGGCCGGCGCTCCAAGGAGGACCTCCTCGGAGCACCGATCTGACACAGGGCTGGCGCTCCAAGGAGGACCTCCTCGGTGAACGCTGCGGCTGGAGGTCCTCCTCGGAGCGCCGGCCGTGCGGAGGGCCGGCTGCACCAAGGACGACCTGGGAAAGGGTGACAGCTGCAGCGAGTGACAGCCGCGGCGAACATAGTGCGCATGTGCAAGAACATCATTGCTTCTTCATGTATGGGATTTTCTCACTTGTGTGTGAATGGCAAATACGGTTCCCGGGAGCTCTTTCCTTAAATGCGCGATGAAGGTAATTGCGTGTGAAAACCATTTGCGGAATAAGGTTTATTTTCGGTTTCTTTTCGGAATCTGTCATTTCAGGATTATTATCGCTTTGTGGGCCACGTGTGATAAGGTCCTAAGAGACTTTTCATACCAGTTCCCTGGGTCAGTTTATTTTAACTCAGTATAAAACTGAAAAGAACAAGAACAAAATCTGGGACATATCAATCAGTCTTGCTGTGTCTTAAGAGGGTTTTAGGTCCCTTCAGTCCCCACCCACCCACCCACCCCCATTTTGAGCTCCATGATCATGCAATAGTATTTTTTTCTATAAAGGAATGAAAAGGGAGGCAGAAAGAGAAGAGTAATTTAAGGTTCCTTCCTACAGAGGACAACAGCTGGCTAAACAATTCAGCATGAATCCTCCAACAGCACTATCCAGAGAAGCAATAACAGAGGTGGAATCTGCAAAATGTAGCTTTCTACTTAAAGAAGCAATATCCCCTTTAAAGTTCTCATGCTCCTCCTGCCTTCCCTATTCTGGCACCGTCCAGATGTAATGAATTTTGATCTCCATCCTGAATAAGCATGCTGGCTCAATACACTGGTGCTTTAGTCCAACACATCTGGAAGGTGCCAGGTTGGGGAAAACTATACTAGCTTGCTGTGCTGTACTAGCTGCTGGTGCAATTACATTTTACAACAAAATATTCAGGTCTAAAAACAAAATATTCAGGTCTAAAAAAAAACACAGAAAGAAAGCATAGAAGAACACTTGAACACGATTTAACAGTGGTGCCATTTGGAATTCCTATATAAAACAAAAGGAAAAGGTAGGCAATTTTATTGAAAAATGCTGGGGTGGCAACAATCAAAATGATCCAAGAAGGATGAAACCTATCAGTCATATTTTAGGACTTCCAGGGGGTTTAAATTCTATAAATTCAGCAGGGCCCCAAGCATGGTTTGTGAATCATCATCACCATTGCAATCTGAATGCTCCTTCCCCCCCCCCCCCCCGGTACAGCAAGGGTGAGAAGCATAGGGTTCTCAAGATATTATTTGACCACAACCTCCACTATTCCTCATTACTGGCTATGATGGCTAAGGCTGATGGGAGTTTCTACCCAGGAACATTTGCAAGGCCACCAGCTGCCCACCTCAATTATAGAGCACTGCAGAAGCACAAAATGCTGCATCCTAACTTAATTAATTCTTCTCATATATTTAAATCAAAGAAGAAGCATAGATCTGAGACATGAACCAGTTTGCCTTCTGTGCCCTGGGAATTTCAGTTTCTTTCTGACCAGGACTTACTGATGACATGCATCTGATGACATGCATCATGCGGATGACAGCACTGTTATTTTCATTGACAGCTTCCAGAAACCAGGTCATTCTCATTGAAAATCTGTCTGGGATTAGCCAGGCTGTTGAAAGGTGGCAGTATTCAAGGCATTCATCAGCTGTGCCTAGAACAAACCTCTCTGCATTGCCCACAGCAAAGCAAGCTTCCAACTTACTTTTTTCCCTGGTAATATAATATCTTGGATGAAGGAGGTTGCTATGACACAAGTCACCATGTCCCATACCAGAAAACCCCAGCAGCAACAGACAGAGAAATAGTCTAACATTTCAGAAGCAGATTTCTTTTTAAGGAATTAAAGGCATTGCTTTCACCTGATTTAAAATTTTGTTTTGGGACTGGGAGATTTATGGCTTAATAAGAAAACACTATGTTTGGATTGTGTTTGAGAAAAAACAGCAAACACACACTCATCTGTTTTCAGAAATCCTCTAGACCGTTCCTCTGCATGTAGCCTATAGTTATGCTGCATTACCCTTACTACATTTGATGGACATTGCTGCTAAAACAGTTGAAGGAGGGAAGAGATTCATTCAAGCTGTGTTTTATTGTCTGTAGTTGACCGATCCTTGCTAGTGTTCAGCTCTTTTCTTCACTAGCAGGACAGGACAGCTGAAAGAATATAAAGGGTTTCTAATCAATGATGGTTCATATCTTCAAAGCTGTGCATGATCTCTGATTAAAATTAATAAGGTAGTCCTTAACAAATTAATTAAAAAACATTTTCCACAGCACATAAGGAAAAAATATAATTGTCATTCCCAAGAACTTTGTGCTTAAGATTACTAATGTTGAAAAAAATACATTGATTTTAAAAATCACTAACTTCCTAGCAACTATTTTAGGATTTCACACTAAGCTGAAATACTATGCACACTTGTTAACTGCCATCAAGTCCACTTCAACGTATGGTGACCCTATGAAGGAGAGACCTCCAGGTCATCCTGCCATCAGCAGCCCTGCTCAGATCTTGTAGTCTGTGGTTTCTTTATTGAGCCTATTCATCTGGAATACAATCTTCCTCTTTTCCTATTGCCTTCTGTCTTACGAAGCACTATTGTCTTTGCTAGTGAGTTATGTCTTCTCAAGATATGTCCAAAGTATGTCAGTTTAGTCATTGTGGTTTACAGGGAGAGTTCAGGCTTGATTGGCTTTGGAACCATTTATTTGTTTTTTTAGAAGTCCACAGTATCTGTAGAACTCTTCTCCAGCATCACATCTCAGATCAGTTGATTTTATTCCTACCAGCCTTCTTTCCAGTCCAGTTTTCAGAACCATACATAGAAATGGGAAATACAATTGGGAAATACAATGGCATAGACACAGAGGTAGAGAAAGTTGCAATTCAGATTGTGACTCCACTTACTAGTAGTTTGCTTACTTCAGAAAGTGCTTTTGTAGCTCATGTGCACATTCACATTAGAGGAAATGTAGGACAAGGGCAGGGTTAACGTCATACTGCCTTGCATGTTTACTTGGTAATAAGTCCCATTGAGTGTAATGGGGTTTACTCCTAGGCAAGAAGATACAGGAGTGCTGTTAAATATGTTGCATCTTTAAGGAGGAGCACAGATTATAAATTTTGAGACATGAAAGCTTTCTTATTCTCCTTTCAGTATATGATATAGACAGTGGCAAAGCCAGTGGTGATCTGCTGTATTTTAGGCCAGTAAATCTTCAAGAAAATCTGCTAAAATCCCAAATACCTGAGTACCACTGTGCTAAGCATGTTTTCATTGAAATACATATATCTATAATGACATTCCAAAAGGTTGTGATATAGATAAAATCCATAATGGAATCTTCCCATAAAATTCAATAGAAATGGGGCCATTTAATCTGCAAAGTTTTCATACATTGACTTCTATTCCTCAATAGAACAAATCTTATCACAAATATTTATGTGTTACTTCAGTGTAGATATTACCAGCTAGCACCTAGGCAGAAAGTTGAACAAGCACACACTAATTATCAGGCCATGATCTTCCCTGCTATAACAACATATATTGTCTTTCAGTGTGGTATAGTGGTTTAAGTGTTGGACAAGGATTCAAAACCTCACTTGATCATGGAAACCCACTGGGGGACCTTGGGCAAGTCTTAGCCTCAGAGGGAGGCAAAGTTCAAAATCCCTCTGAACAAATTCTGCCAAGAAAACCCCATGATAGGTTCTCCTTAGAGTCACCTTGAGTTGGAAATGACTTGAAAGCACACAACAACAAATTGTCTTTATTTACATTACATTATAATAACTACACTTATCCCTCCCCATTCATAGACTTGGCATCCGTGGTCTTGGTCCTTCGTGGATGGCAAGCAGAGAGGGACAAAATGGGGCATGCACCACACATGAGAGCATGCGCCCATTATAACCAATAGGTCTCGAATATTTGCGATTTTCCTGATTCATGGGGGGGGGGTGTCCGGAACAGATCCCCTGCAAATTAGGAGGGACAACTGTATTTCTAAAATTGTACCTGTACATATAAATTAGTATATGAACACATGATGCAAATCTGTAATATGTTTCCCCTTTTGGGGTGAGGTATAAATATCCACTCTGATTAAAATCCTCTCCTACAGTTGTAATTAAGCATAGCAATAGAAAAGTGGTGGATCCCTTTTCTGCTAAGACAACAGCAGCAAACTTTAAAGGGCATTTTAGTGGGAATGACATGGGCAGGACAGGTATAAATAATTATCCACTGATGCTCCAAATTTGGAGGGTCACTGCATCTACATGAATGTCAAAAAATAAATTTAGATGTCACAACATACCATCAAGGGTTTGCCATAAAACATGGTTTAGCTTAGACTCTAAATCTAAACTATGCTCCTGGAAGTGCTGGCTGGGTGTTCAGTGAGCTACGATAACTGATTTAATATTTAAAAAAAAAAACTTTTGTAGGTCCCTGCCATAGCCCTGGACTGGGATGAGCCCCTATCACCATGGACTCAAGGCGTCCATGTCAACTTGGCACCTGAAATAATTTGCAGATCAAAAGGGCCAAGCCTAGGAGCTGCTGTGCAGGACATTCACACCCTCTGAATTCCAGAGTCACAGAGATTTACAACTGGCTAAGAATGAGATAACATCAACATCCCATCTCCTCTCCTTGGAAATTGTCAACTTCAAAAACAACCTATCTGGAATTCTTTGATATACAATAATCAATCTTCACTCCAGGCTATTTCCAAAATCTGTGTTCTGAGAGCTGATTTTAGAAGGGAAGGGGGGATCTCACTCCCTCTCTGAAATTCCTTGGCTGTCCATGGGCAGGCAGCTGAGTCCATTTTTCTACAAGGAATGCCAGTCTCTAGGTAACTATTTTTGTTTGTGTGGAACCTTTCTTACAGATTTCATGTATCCTTTGTGTATGTGTGGGCTTGCTGGTTGATTTATTTTTCTCTCTTAATAAAAGTACCATTCTTTTGGAAAAATGCTGTCTCTGCAAGGACTATTCCCTCCCTCTCCCTACATACAATGGGTTCAGATCTTATTTATTATTTTTGAGCTAATTATAATTTTCCCAAGGTCAAGTTCTTATTACAACTCTGTTGCCCGGATTCAAGCAGGAAGGGAATCCCCATGACTTCCTCCAGTCACTGCTCAGAGATATCACTAGGGATTCCTTCCTTTGTTAGCCTGTAGGAGGCGAGTTCATAGATGGGTTCCATTGGGGGCCAGCTATGTAGGCCAGATATGGAACCTCCATGCAGTAACGTCACTAGGTTTGGTATCACATGGTACGGTAACTCCTCCCATACCATACCATACAGAATCCTTAGTAATTTTTTGTACTAATTTACTTGTATATTGTAATTCCCATATATCACTGAATGTACAATAGTTGTGACATAACCAACTAACAAAATTAAATTTATACCTTCATTACGATATCATACACACAGAACAGATGTGTTTACATATACATAATTTTCAAAAAAAAATTAAAAATTAAAAATTTAAATTTGAAATCCTTATGGCCTCTCCTTTCTCCTCCCAATGAGCTTCCCCCTACTCACACTATCTCTTCAGCATTTTAAAGAGATGCAGGCAAAAGCCACAGCCCATTTCTGCCAAAATGCAGATATCTAAGAAGCAGTGGTGCCACCCCCTTAGGGTGTCACCTGATGTGGTCTACATAACCCACATGCCCCTAGTGCCAACACTACCTCCATGTGCCAGAATAGGCCTGTGAGCCAGAGAGTTCCCCAGTCTGGTACAGAGCTGCTGAAAATGTGAGAATCGATTTGTCTCTTGCAACATTGACCAAAGGGATTTTTAGAGCACATGAAGTGAGATAACATGATCTACCTTACTTAGACTTATTGTTCATATGTGCACATTCAAAGGGGGTGGAAGCACAACAAAGCAATTATTCTGTTTATTTTGCATTCACCTCTGCCACCTGTTTCCATCTTGAAAGCTGGTTCATGGTCCATTACCACATGCCAAATCACCTCCCTTCTTCTACTCCTTTTTTAATTCCCCAGATGGTCTTGGTAGGGAGCACTGATGGCTGCTTTGTGAGGATCTGTGGAGTCATTATTAATTACCATATCTCAGACTTCCAGTTCCACCAACAATGCCAGGAGTTACCACAGCCTCCTGAGGGGAGAAATGTCAATCCCATTCCCTGTGTCCTCAGTCTATTATCTCTCATTTACATCTAAACTAGTTTTCCAAACCACGTTAAATGCTGCTCCTTTCCTCTTTTGTTTCCATGCAAATGCATGAAAAACTTTATTCTTCCCAAGCTCAAATCTTGCATGCTTTCTTTTGCTTCTTTTTCAATCATCCATTGTTTTGAACTAAACCTTTTTTTCTTGAGTAGCAATTATTATTTCTGGTGTGTTTTCCAGAGCATTCTAAAATGGCATTTGATTATACATAAAGCATCAGAATAGAGCTCCGGTTCCCCTCCCCCCTTCATTAAGGACACAAAGGATTCCTGCATGAGCCAAACAGCACTTTGTGATTTAATACAGCTTTATATTCTAAATCACCGCCTTGGTCTCCACAAAGCAGATCCTGGAGTGAATCAATGCTTTTTCCTGCTGCCAGCAAGCACCCTTTGCTAACTCCAGACAATTCTGCCACTCCGCAGAATTAGCATTTGATTAAGCAACCCCAGTGCACACAGAACCTTAGAGCCATGTGCTTTCAGGCTATGGTAATTCCCAGGGAGTCAAAGGAAGACAAGAAAGAACATCACTCTGCAGGAAATAAAATGGCAGGCTCCATTACTGGGCAAGAGATGAGCATGTCTTAATGATTCTAATGGTTGCCCCTTCCCATGAGCTGCTTTACGAACATTTGAGGGGTCATTACTTTTTTTTCTTTCAAAAAAACATCAGAAGAATCTGTGCACTTACCAATACCCCAGAGAAGAGAGCACAGAGCTAGATTTCCCAGGGTTCCATGGAGGGAAGGAAAGACTTTGCAACTGGTTTAAATCTAAAAGTGCAAAGAGTGACTTGTACAGATGCTGAATATCACCTGTGAACATATCTTCCCACATCTTGAAATCAAATGGCAGTCGACTAGCCATTGCAGGGCTGGCCTTAAGGCTGCCAAGCTGAACTCCATGGCCCAACATTTGCTGAGTATACGGTCTGCAGTAACATGGGATGGAGGAAGCAGTAAATGTATTTATTTATCTGTTTTTAAAAGGTTGTAATTTTTAGCACACTGTTAACTCCACAAATGAACTTCCATCTTTTTGTATAAATTTCTACAGATTTAGGGATATTAACTACACACCTGAACTGTTTAATGCATCAATTCACTTTAAAGTAGGTTTCCTTTTCTGTTTCCTGATTGGCATCATTTGTTCTATATAAAAATCCATGGAATGGAGTGGCATTACTAAGTACTCTAAGTAGCTGAGAAAAGATGGGTGTTACTGGACTGGCCATGGCAGGGTTGCCCAAGTATTCCTTGCTCAGAGTGTTGGTTATCCTGATGCCATTCTTGACCCTGTGCTGAATCTCCTTCACCAGAAGAGCCAGCTGAGTTTCAGTCAGTAGCACTTTAAGCCTTGAAACAGAAAGGCAATACAAGAAGGTGGATTTTTGTCTGGCTTTTCCTTTTCAGAACTATTAAGGAGGTTCTGTTTCTAGTAGTCTTCATACCTGTGTCAAGGCCTGAGCTGGAGGAAATTACTTTTTCCCCATGGCAAATGGCTGGGAGATTCTGGTGCTTGTAGTCAAAAAATATGTTTCCCCACCAACTCTGGAAAAGGCTCTGCTGCTTCCTCCCAAAAGAAGTTCAATGTCTTCTCTTTATGGATTTTCCACCTAATAGTAAAAACATTCTCTCTTTGAGAAAGTTTTTCACCTTCCATGGTTTTGAATGTTAAGTTTTAATTTTTAATTCTATGATTGACTTCACCATTGGAAACGTATGTTGTTGGTATTTAACAATGGCCCCAAAACAGCATCTTTTTGTTATTTAAAATATTTTTATATCATTTCTTGTTATTATATCCATTATTTATCACTTTGTTAATGATGTTTTGCCATCAAGAAAGTCAGGATGTACCTTCTTACCTTCTTATCTAATTTATTTTTCTTCACTCATCTTCACTCTCACTTTCTCCTTACCATACCTCCCTATGGAAGTGTCAAATGTGAAGAAGGTAATGAATGTAATGATAAATTGTATGTTAGGATGGTGGAGTATGTGAAAGTAGGAGAAATAGAAGGTAAAGAGTGTAGGTATGATGAAGAGAGATTAGTAGAAGGTAACTGTGTTGACAGATGCTTACAAGAGATAGTCATAAGATAGTCTTTAAGATGTTATTAGTGTTTTATTGTTAATACTACTATTATCATGATTATTTGCTTGATATAAGCATGTTGACAGATATAGGTGTGTTAGTTGATATGGGTATGTTTCTGTTGACATATGTATGTATGTTTTGTATATGTTTTTTATTATTGAAACTGTTTTATTTTGAATAAAGATTATTTTTTTAAAAGAAAGTCAGTATACATTCTCTAAACAAACAAGTAAATAAATAAATAATACTGTGAACTGCCACAGAATAATAGAATTAACTCAGAGCATGAAACTGTCACAATATATTTTACATCACCTTAAGATATGCTGGGTTTCCTCCTGCGAAGTGTAATTGCAAGAAAGCATTTAAATTTAGTGACCCCAAGTTTCTATTTCCTTACCTTTTCTAGGCTGGTGCAGCCAGGGATAAACCCACTAACCACCCACTCACTCACTCTTTCATCCTTACATACTTGAGGATTATTATTTTTTTAATAGGAAGAGGCAACATTTTCACATTTTCCACGCTGCTGGAACATGCCCTTAGTCTGCCTGCTGGAGGAGCTGCCATTGTTTTATCTATTCATTTATTTTGATTTACAGTTCTTACCATCCCATGCTTGGTGTGGCTAACTGAGAACTGAAAAAAGCTAAATGGGCTACTTTTATTGCTTAACACATGGCACCAGTGTGCACATTGAACCAATAAAAAGATGCTGGCTCTTCTGGGAACTAAGGAGGGATCTTTGCTCTTTATTGTAAGCAATATCTGCATTGGCGGTTAGCAGAGTGCTGGGACACTTGGTGTCTGCCTCATTTGGGGTGAGAGGGATGGAAGCAAAGGGTGGAAACAATCCCTGCATGCAGCTGGAGAGTCACTGAATGAGAATAAAGAAAAGCCAAGTGTTCAAATGCCAAAGATTGCAGTGATAGGCTTGAACTGCAGTAGTCCCATCAATCAGTCAGATTTACCTTCATGATGACTCACCATTCAGCAATTGATTTAATGGGACTACTCTAGTTCAGAGTAACCAATGGAATTCATATCTTATACTCTAGCTTTCCCCAAGCTGTTGCCCATTGGACACATTGGACTACAGCTCTCACCATCTCCAGTCATCATGGCCATGGCCACATTGTAGATGATTTTTCCCTTGATGTGCATGTGATAGCAGGATTTCCTGTTTACATGAGCATGGGCATCAGCCAGTTTGCTGGAAAACACAACTTATTTTTAATTTTGGTAGTTAGGAGAGAACTTTGGGAACATCTTTTTTATTTAGGTAGTGAGGAGACAATCTTGCAAATAATTTTTTTTATTGTGTCAGTGAGGAGAAACCTACCAATTGCACTACTTTTTTGCAGTGTTACTGCTGATAGGGTCTTACATGTCAACCAGGCTTTTGCTGATGACCCAGACTAAATATGCCAAATGATACGGGGAGCAGCACCAGTAGATGGTGACACTAGCAGAGAATCACTCAGAGACAATGGCAAGGATATCATAGCTAACACTTGTTAGTAATACACAGAGGGAGGCACCAGTAAAATTCCTTTGGGATGTCTTCTACCATGATAACCCTATGAGACAATCCAAAATGAAACAACAGATAGTGCCAGAAGATGAAACTCCCAAGTTAGAGCTATTGGGATATAGCAGAGGATAGGTATGAGTAGTGGCTCATAGTGATGCAGCTGGCTAGTGATGCAGCTGGACTCAAGCCAAAATGACATTCAGCTATTGATGTGCTTAGAGGCAAAAAAAAAAAAAAAAAAAGCCCAAAGTTGCATAAGATTGCTCATAGGAACATAGAATGTGAGAGGCATGAATCAGGGGAAACTAAACAAGTTAAAAAAAAGATATGGTATGTATTAAATATTGCAGTACTTGGGATAAGCATGATAAAGTGAACAGGAATGGGACATTTTGAGTCAGATAAAAACACAGCATTTTACACAGGAAATGAAAATCTAAGAAGAAATGGGGTGGTATTTATAGTGAAGAGAGATGTAGCAAAAGTAGTCAAAGGATATAATGCAAAGTCTGAATGAATCATGTCAATAAGGCTTCAGGGAAAACTCATCACTATAACCTTAAACCAAGTTTATGCTCCAAGTACAAAGGCAGAAGAAGAAGAAGAAACTGCAAGATTCTATGCTGGAGTACAGGAGGAAATTGGTCACATACCAAAACAGGACATCTAGTTAATAATAGGTGATTGGAATGTAACAACAGGAAGCAGAGCAGAATAAAAGACAGCAGGAAAAATTGGCCTAGGATCAAGCAATGAAGCAGGACACTGACTGACTGAGTGAATTTTGTGAGGCCAGCAGTTTGTTCTTTGCAAACGCATTCACTGAGCAACCCAAAAGCTATTATATACATGGACATCACCTAATGGCCAATCTTGAAATGGACTACATAATTGGAAGCAGATGATTGAGAAGTTCCATTCTCTCTGCAAAAAGAAGACCAAGAGCAGATTGTAGCACAGGCCATGAACTGCTAATATCAAAAATTAGAGTAAGGTTAAAGAAGAACACTAAACCAACTATTGTGCTGAAATACAACCTGGAGGACATACCTGTAGAATTTAAAGGTAATATAAAAAATAGATTCGCACTGTTAAGCCTAATTGACCAAGAGCGGGAAGAACTCTGGATTGAAGCCAGGGACATTAACAGGGACAAATGCAAAAAGACTATCTGTAGCCAGGGAAAAAAAGAGAAGCTTCAATGGATGACAGATTAAACTCTTCAAGCAGTTAAGGTCAGATGAGAAGCAAAAGTAAAAAAAGTCAGAGCAATTGCACACAGGGACGAGCAGAACAACTATAATAATCAGTTCAGAGAAATAAAAGGTCACAACAAAAAGGAAGAACAAATCTTCCACAAGATCCAAGAAATCTAAAGGAAATTTAAAACAAGAGTGGGACTGCTCTACCACAGTCAAGAAATCAAAAAAAGACTAGGACTTGGAGGGCAGCTATTAAGAAACTAGGCAAGATCCTGTAGTATAAAGACGTATCATTGCATTGTAAAGTTATCATTGTCTATGAATGCTATAGTTATCTTATGCTAAAGTTATCATATTTCTCATTTCTATGTATGGTTGTGAAAGTTGGACAGTGAAGAAAGCTCAGTGGAATAAAATCAGCTCATTTGAAATGTGGTGTTAGAGAAGAGTTCTACAGATACTGTGCTGCTAAGATGACAAATAAATGGGGTCCTAGATCAAATCAAGTGTGAATGCTCTCTTGAAGACAAAATGACTAAACTGAGACTGTCATACAATAGGAATACGGCATCCGTGAGGGATCTGTTCCGGACACACACACCTGCCACACCACTATTAGGTACAGCCCCCATTGTCCCTAATGGTGGTGCTTGCACACAACCGCATCACCATTAGCTACAACGGGACTTCAGGTAAGCCTCTGTAGTCTTCAGTGGCAGTGTGTGCATGCAGCTGCACTGTCATTAGGGACAATGAGACTTCAGGTAAGCCTCCGTTGTCCCCAATGGTGGTACAGCTACATAAATGGGCCACCACTGCGGACAAAGGGGGCTGTCCCTAATGGCAGCATGGCCATGTGCATGCACCACCAATGGGGGCAACATGGGCTTGCCATCTGCAGATGCTTCAGTCCGCAGATGGCAACTCCATGGATACCAAGGTCCCACTGTATCATGAGAAGACATGACTCACTAGGAAATACAATAATGCAGGGTAAGGTAGGAAGCAGTAGGAAAATAAAAAGACTGCATTCCAGTTAGATAAGGCTCAATCAAGGAAGCCACAACCATAATTCTGCAAAACCTGATCGAGAAGGTTGATGATAGAGTGACTTGGAGGTGTCTGATACATAGGGCGGCCATATGCAAGGGCATCACTAGGGGGTGCAGGGGGTAAGGGCTGCACCAGGTGACATTCTAAGTGAGGGTGACACCAGTGCTCCCCAAACATCTGTCTTTTGACAGAAATGGGCTGTGGTGTTTGCTTGTGTCCCTTTAAAATGCTGAAGAGATGGTATGAGTGGGACAAGGCTTAGTGAGACAAGGCTTCCTCCTCAATGGGAGGAAAAAATATTTTTAAAATTTTGTTAAAAACATCACATCTTACCAAGTTTCACTTTAACCGTATGAAACAATGTACATGGAAAAATATTTAGGCTGTGCATATGATGTTGTAATTTAAAGGTAGAATTTTAATTTTGCTAGTTGTTTATGTCACAACTATTACCACTATTTTCCTTGACATATGGGAGCATTAAAATTTATGAGTAACATTAGTACATAAAACATTACTAAGGATTCTATATGGTGCAGTATGGGATGAGGTCAATGGGGGAGTGACACCATGTGTTACTACACTGGGTGACATCAACTCTAGTGATGCCACTGGCCATAAGTGACTTAAAGGCAACTAACAACAACAACTGTGAAGGGCAAGATACCACCCCTTCTTTTCACTCCCCCATCCCTGCTAAGTTAATTGAGTACAAACTACTTTTCCACTTTAATCTCAGGTCTCTAATTCATAGAGACACTATACATCAAAGTCAACTTGATAGCAGTTAAAAAGTGAGGAGAGATCACTTGAGAAAAGGAGTGTGTAGATTTTTGATGGTGCTACTGAATGCAATCTTGACTGAATGAACAGAGCTGATGTAATATTTAAATTGCTCTAAGATTTCTTTATGATTCACTGGAAAAGACGATAATGCTCCATAAAGATGAATGCAGTAGGAAAAGACGAAGACCACATTACAGGTGGATTGACTCAATCAAGGAAGCCACAACCCTGACTCCACAAGACCTTAGCAAGGCTGATAATAACAGGGTCTAATTCATAGACTCAGTATGAGTCAAAGCGAATTTGACAGCACATAACAACAACCAAAGCTTTTTTTGTCCTTCATACCAACCACTTTGGGTACAATCTTCTGGGGAAATCACATCCAAAGAAATGATGGCAATGGGGCAAATGTGAAAAATTAATGCTTTTATTTGATGTTTATGAAACAAATTTTTATTTGATTAATATTTAATATAACTTTAGTTTTATTAATACATAATGCATTCAAATTGATACCTTGAGTCCCACCACACTGGCACACTCATAGAAATTTGCAAGAAAATTTGTCTAGAAGTCTGGCTAAGTAGTCATCATAAGCAGGCATCTGAATGAAAAATATTGTTAATTGCATTGCCACTGTGGCATATTTAGACAGGGTATGCCTGGAGGTGGAAGTGAACACACACATACACAACTAGCACACTTCTCCAGGAATTTTCTAGATGTCCAGAAAATTCAAAATATGTCATTTGTCCAGCCATAATATATGAAATTTAGATATTTATATATTACTTTTACCCAATAAGTGGAGTTTTCTATTAGTTTTTTTTATACAGAAAACTAATTTGTTGTCAGCTTCCTTGAGTCCCTGCATACACTTAGCCTCCTTCAGTCCTTATGCAGAAAACTAAAGACGTCAAATATAAAGAATAAAATGTTGTTAAAAGCACCGCATCATAAAACCAAAAAGCTGAAGCACATAAAACCAAAATCAAATAGCAGAAAAAGAGAAGAGTGCTAAGATCTAAAAACATTAAATCAGTTCTTTAAAAGTCAAAGTGAATTAAAAGATCTTCACTTGATGATAAAGGGTGCCAGGCATGTCACTTGGGAGAGGCCATTCCACAAATGAGGCACCACTGCTGAAAAACAAGTACTCTTTTCTTGTAGGCACCCATTTACCTCACTTGCCAAGACATTGGAAGAAGAGCTTCAGATAGGATACAGGTTAGTAGGTATGGAAGGAAATGATCCTTCAGGTAGGTTCAGCCTGAAGCATTTAAATCTTTAAAGTTTAAAACCAGCCTAGAACAAACCTAGCAACCAGCACAGAGTGCAAAAATCTTAATATAACTGGCCAGTCTCAGTTCTCGATCTAGCTGAGAACAGGGAAGCCACAAGTTACTTACAATGGCACTACCAATAATACATTATTTATAAGGAGATATAAGTAGCAATGTTGACTGTAACATTTTATTTTTTGTGAGTATTAAAAGTGTTATATTTTAAAATTAAGCCATAATTGGTAACAGTATTACTTTTTAGTGTAAGAGTATTGTTTACTCCTCCAACATAATTTTTGCAGGGTCATGGGAGATATTTGACAATTTTTGCATTTTAAGTTTTTTTAAAAAAAAACTAAAAAGTAATATTACTCCTAATATTAATAAAGTTTTGTTCTTTTATTATCAAGTTACTTTGAAAAAGTAACAAGTGTGAAGTAACTGATCACTTTGAATAGCTTGAGGATCTGTGATTTTATCAACATGAGTAGTTCTTCCACCAACGCAAACTATAACTATTCCAATCCATGCTCAGTTGTTGTGGCCAGTTCATGACCTGGTGGCCATCCTTTTGATGGCAAGCCTTTCTGCACTTAGCAGGCTGGTCCTTGGATGAGAGGCACATGGTCCACCTCCTGGGCTGTATTCTTAAACCTTACCAACCCAGTAGAATCTGTTGGAACTTACTTTCAGCTGGCACAGCCATTGAGAATCCATTATTACTTCTGTATAATGAAGAGATGTCAGAGTAGGACTTCACAGAGAAGTTACAGTTACTTTTAAAGAATATTACTACTACTACTATTTTTTTTAATTTATATCCCACCTTTCTCTCAATATAGGGAGTCAAGGAGGCTAACAACACATTTAAAACTACAAATTTAAAAAAAAACACAAAAACATTTAAAAGTATAAATATAAAGTTTAAAAAAACAATTAAACAATTTATAAAGTTTAAAACATCAAACATTATAATAATTGAAATGCATTAAAACTGTATACAAACCTCAAAATCTGAATTGTACAACCAGCCTTCATCAGTGTGAAAAACCCTGATGGCACAAAAATGTTTTTACCTACAATATATATATATAGATTTTTTTTCTTCTTTTCTCCGTTTAGTAAGAAGTAAATGAACAGTTAATAGTTAAAAATGATGGTGTAAAATGATGGTGTAAAATAAGGTCACTGATATTCTTAAATACATGTAAGTTGTAACAAAACAAAAAAAAGAAGAAATTCTTTTTTGTGGAAAAAACAAATAAAAATAATAATTAAAAAAAATGTTTTTACCTGCTGATGAAAGGAGAGCAGGGATGAGGCCATCTTGGCCTCTCTAGGGAGGGAGTTCCAAAGTCTAGGAGAAGCTATTGAGAAGGCCCACTCTCTTGTTACTACCAAATGAGCCTGAGAGGGTGGTGAGACAGAGAAAGCAGCCTCTCTGGATGATCTTAGAACTCTAATGGGCAGAGAATGGGAGATATGGTCCTTCAAATAACCTGGTCCCAAGTCATATAGGGCTTTATAGGTCAAAACCAACACTTTGAATTGTGCCTGGAAATGGATTGGCAGCCAATGTAGATGTTGCAACAAGAGAGTTGTGTTCTTCCTGTAGCCAGCTCCAGTTAACAACCAGGCTATGGCTCTTTAGGTCAGTTGAAGTTTCTGAGCACTTTGCAAAGACAGTCCCACACAGAGTGCATTACATTAATCCAAATAGGATATAACCGAGGCAAGCACCACTTTGCCCTGCTCTCCTTTCATCAGCAGGTAAAAACTTCTCCAGGAATGGGAGCAATTTGTGCACTATTCCAATACATTCAACTGTGCAAAAAGCACTGGTGGTCACAGTTGTGATCTGGGCCTCAAGGCTCAGAGCTTCCGTACCCTCAAACTGCAAACCTGCATTTTCAGAAGGAGTGTAACCCCACCTAACATAGGCTGAATCCTTAGTCCCTGATCTGCCTTCCAACTGACCAGGAGCACCTCTGTCTTGTCTGGATTAAGCTTCAGTAGATTTGCCCATTACAGCTGCCAGGCATTAGTGTAGCATAGGAACAGCTTCCTTGGAATTAGGTGGAAAGGAGTAATAGAGCTGGTTGTCAGCAGCATGCTCCACAAAACCTCTCCCAATTGTTTCATGCTCCAAACTCTGGTCTATTGTTTCTGGTTCGGACCAGCAGTGTCCCACACCAGGATGTTACCTGGTGCAGGGTGGGGCAATGGGGTGGGGCTTCAGGATGGAGCCAAAAGGGCACACTCTCAACTCCCTGTCCCATGTGGCTTTACTCATGAGGAAAGCCGCATGGGACAGGGACAGGGGGGAGCCGGACCACCTCCCTCCCTGTCCCACAAGGCTTGTGGCGCAAGGCAGGGAGGTGGGGGGCACTCATTGGGTCTCACCCCCCCCCCTTCTGTGGTGTCACCCGGAGCATTCTGCATCCCCTAATGACCTACTAGTTTGGAACTTTTTCAAAAGCAGCCACAGTGAATACTGTGATAATCCAAATATTTCTAGTGAAATCAGCTCCCAAGTATCCTGGATGTGAATGCCAATGGCCATTGTAGTGGGCTAAGACCCTGGCCCAGAATTGTCTTCATCTGTTCATTCTTCAGCAGACTTTGGAGCAAACCTAAAATTATTCATTAAGATTTAGTAAATTTATATCCTACAATTAATCTAATAAGAGGTGCAAACATATTGTAGTAAAGTTGTTGGCAGTCTCAAAGCAGGAGAATGGAGAGGTTTCTCATAGAAATTTTCCACGTTCAAACAAAAAGGCAATCTAATCATACCTTAGCTCCAGGTATCCATGCAAAATTTAGTTTTCTTAAAAGCAGCCCCACACCCCTCCCTCTCCTGTCCAGTTTTGGGAAGCAACAGTTCTAGGTGACTACTGCAAGACTGTGCTTGTTGCCACAGTGTTTTTCCCTCAGACAGTTGGAATCCTCACAAGAAGAGGCTTAATGGAATTGCCCTCCTCCCTTGCTGATGTCAGTGGCAGTCATTCCTTGTCCTTGTAAAATGGGATTTGTTGTTGTGTGCCTCAAGTCATTGCTGACTTAGGAAACTCTTTGTTGTTGTTGTTGTGCACCTTCCTTTCTGACTTATGGTGATCTGTAGGTTTTGTGAGGTGTATGACTTCCCCAAGGTCACGCAGTGAGTTTTCATGGCCATGTGGGAAATCAAACCCTAGTCTCCAGAGTAGTCCAGGGCTGAAACAAATACATCACACTGGCTCTCTATGTCAACCCTAAGGCTGCCTATAACAGGGTTTCCTTAGCAACATTTGTTCAGAAGGGGTTTGCCAATGCCTTCTTCTGAGGCTGAGAGATTGTGACTTGCCCAAAGTAACCCAGTGGATTCCATGTCTAACCTGGTCTCCAGAGTGATAGTCCAAAGCTGAAACCACTACACCAGGCTGGCTCCAAAACTGGGAATGCTGATGTTCTTTCATACTAGATTGTTATGAAGATGACTAAAATGTAACAAGTTAATTCCTACTACCACCCATACTTGTAGCTTCTGTTGCTGTTTAAAATACAATAACAACACTATCTGAACTTAATTCATTGCAAACCAAACAAATAAAAACCTGATTGTATACAGAACGCTGTTTAAACAATGATTATTTCCTTTCCTGAAGCAGGAATATCTCATTTTTTCTTATCATTCTTACAAAGAAGATTTGTTATGTGAGGGAGGGGAGCATATACATATAAATCAGTTTAGAATAACTGATGCCTGCAAGGCACTTTGGTCATTTGTCTTTCTGATGCCTTTATTTCCATTCATGCTGCTAAAAGCAGCCATTCTTTCCTGCCTCCCTTCTCAGGACAGGCTGTCCCAAATAGGAGAGTGAAACAACTTGCTTCAGGCTGCCCCATGAAAAGTGAATAAATGAGAGCAAGAACTAGCACCTGGAGTATGCAATACAACTTTTTCAAGTGTTGGGATAAGAAAGGAAATGAATGGTGGAAGGGGGAGAGGGAAGATAGGATTTGTCTTCAAGTCAACTCTGATTATAACAATCCTACCATGGAGGTTTTTTTGATGAGGTTTGTTCAAAACAGCTTTGTCAATGCCTTCCTCTAAGGTTGAGAGAGTGTGTCTTGCCCAAGGCCATCCAGTGGGTTTCCAAGGTGAGCAGAGATTTGAACCTTGGTCTCCCACAGTTCTAGTCCAGCATTCAAAATGCTACACCATGCTGGTGAGGAAAATGACAATACTTAGGCAACAAAGTATATTGAGCCAGAACTCACTCACCCTCTCCACCTCCCTCCCTTCCTTCCTTCCTTCCTTCCTTCCTTCCTTCCTTCCTTCCTTCCTTCCGTCCAGCCTCCCACTGGCCCTGTATCTTTTGCTTTTATTTCCACTTTCTGTGCTGCAGTGAATACAACAGAGAAAGGAGCAGCTGGGTTGCCCATCTCTTCCAGCCATTGTTTAGCCTCACATCATAGTGTTCTGCTCCAGCCTCATAATTGCAGGATTTCAGGCACAAAGGAGCTGCGAGTCATGAACTGCTAATGAGTGGGTGTTGCTGGAAAGTCTGCCAGGGTCCAGCGTGTGACATTTCAGGCTGACAAGACAACTCAGCCTGTTGGCCTAGAGAACGTCTGTGTCACAGCCAGGGCAGGGGCTTTTCTGCTTCATCAAAGCTGGGAAACACATCAGAGCTATGCCACATGTAAGAGCAGAGAGAGAAAGACTGCTGTGCTCATCTCCCCATCTGAGACGTGATAATCTCTAACTTATGGATTTAAATATCCTAAAGATACTAGATCCCGTCTGATCTTGTATGCTAAGCAGCCCTGGTTAGTACTTGGATGTGAGACTACTAATACATACCAGGTGCTGTAGGCTATATTTCAGAAGAAGGCACTGGCAAAACCATCCTGAGTATTCCTTGCCTAAGAACATCCTATGACATTCATAAGGTTGTCATAAACCAACAGGTGATTTTAAGGCACAAACATACACACAAAATCTTGGGATATTGTACAGAACACTAAGAGAGCCAGTATGGTGTGTTATGCGTGTTGGATTAGGACTCTGGGAGACAAGTTTGAATGCCTGCTCAGCCATGGATGTCTTTGGGCAAGTTACACTCTCTCAGCCTCAGAGCAAAGTAATATTGCAACCCCCCTCTGAACAAATGTTGCCAGGAAACTCCCATGATAGGTTCACTTTAATATTGCCATAAATCAGAAATTATTTGAAGGCACACAACAGTGCAACACATTATGAGCATGCACCCAATCAATGAGATACCCCTAATACAGTAATCTTTATATGCCATTATTTCCTCGGTCTTTTAAATCTGTGATTCCATCTGTTACCTGAGACTGTATCTGAATGAGGGCTGCACTAAAGCACTCACACAAACCTATACAGTCTATACAGAAGTTGTATCCATTGGGAACTACTGATACCTAATTTAGTTTTGGATCGAAGCCTTCATGTTCCAATGCATCAAACACAAAACAATAACATTGTCATACTACTGGTCAGAGCAGGGGTCGGCAACCTACGGCCCGGGGGCTGGATCCAGACCCCTGAGGCCTTTGGACCGGCCCCAGGCCAGTCCTGCCGATGCCACCGCCACCTGCCGCCGCGCGCGCTGCCGCCATTTTGTTTTCCAAAATGGTGGCCGCGACTCGTTTGCGCATGCGCAGTACTCCGGTGCATGCGGGAATGAGGCACAGCCACCATTTTGTTTTCCAAAATGGTGGCCGCGACTCATTTGCAAATGTGCAGTACTCGGCGCATGCGCAAATGAATCGTGGCTGCCATTTTGGAAAACAAAATGGCAGCCGTGACTCACTCACGCATGCTCAGTACGCTGGAAGTACTGCGAATGCACACATGCATATGCGCACACGTGCAAGCGTGCACAGCGTCATTTCCCCTCCCCTCGGCCCGCAGAAAACCTGGAGACCAGCAGACCGGCTCCAGGTAAGAAGAAGTTGCTGACCCCTGGGTCAGAGGTTTATAAAGGTGCTTGGTAAAAGAAAATATCTCATGACATTGTGGAAACTATTTTAGACCATGTACAGTACAATCAAATGGAAAGACATAACACTGAATACTAAAATTTGTATTCCCCATCACAATGTATGGATGTGAGAACTGGAGAGTGAAGAAAGCCAATAGAAAGAAAATCAACTTATCTGAGATGTGGTTCTGGAGAGTAGTGTTGAGGATACCATAGACAGGGGAAAAGACAAACAGGTGCTAGAACAGATCAAGTCTGAACTCTCCCTGAAAGCCAGGATGACTAAACTGAGGCTGTCGTACTTTGGCCACATCATGAGTCAAAAGCAGAGAAGGTATGACTCAATAGAAAAATAAATGATGCTAGGAAAGGTGGAAAGCAGTAGAAGGAGAGGAAGACTCCATGCCAGATAGTTAGACTCAATCAGAGAGGCCACAGGAATGGGCTTGCAAGACCTGACTAGAGCAGGAGATAGGGGGTCTTGGAGATGTCTCATTCACAGGGTTGCCATGAGTCGAGGTCAATTCAAGGGCAAGTAACAACAACAGTACAATCCTATGCATGCTTACTCATAATGAAGGCTTATTATTATATCAACAGGGCTTATTTCCATATAAGCATGCCATCAGATTCCAGCTCCAGTTGTGTTTGTAGTAATCCATGTTGCTGTTGCAGTGTGCCTTCAAGTCATTTCTGACTTAAGGTGACCCTAAGGCAGGGGTAGGCAACCTGTCCCCTTTAAGGGCAGAGGGACTTCAGCTACCAGAATCCCAGGAGCTATTGGCCAACATGGGACTATTGGCCAACATGGCTGAGGCTTCTGGGAGCTGAAGTCCCTCGGCCCTTAAAGGGGACAGGTTGCCTACCCCTGCCCTAAGGCAAACCTATCATGGGATTTTCTTGACCAGATTTGCTTGGAGGAGGTTTGCCTTTGCCTTCCTCGGAGGTTGAGAACATGAGAATTGCCCAAGGTCACCCAATGAGTTTTCTTGGCTCAGCTGGGAATTAAACCTTGGTCTCCAGAGTTGTAGTCCAACATCCAAACTGCTACGTCATGCTAGGTCTCAGAAATATACAGTTCTGCCAAAAAAAAATTGCTAAAAGCAAGTCATGAGGAATTCAAAAACTAAACTAAAACAGGAGGCATAAACAGGCAGGCTATTATATATCAGTCAAAGATGTTTTTCCGGAAATGCTCAAAGAATGAAGCATTAATCCAAGTGCTAATTCAATCAATATGAATCAACTTTCCCTGGGTTAAAGTCTCCAAAGACCAGTAAAACAAAACTAGAGGTACCAAATAACTGGATCAAGAGCACCTCAATGAATAGAACAGATCAAAATTAGCAGTGCATTTGAATCTTTAGCCATGCTTGACTAGAATTATTTCATCAAGAAAAAGGAAAATAGAAGACCATAAACTGTTGTTTAGCATTGGAACACAAAAAAGCTCATGCACCAAATATAAAGCAGAACGGGTGAGCATTCCAGGGCTTAGAATTCCATACACTCAGAATGTTATCTTGGAATGTATTGTTTAGTCTGGGCTGATCAATCCATCTCATGTTTGCATCATCCAGAACAGTTATTTGGAGGGGTGATTACACTGTTCCAAAGTTTTTCTTTCATTCCTAAGTGTCTTTTTAAATAAAAACAACCTAAAGTTTTGTGGTACCTTAAAGACTAGTAAATTTTATTTGATGTAAGATTCCATGGACTGCAGTTCACTTCATCATCTGAAAGTTCAGCACATCAGAAGAAGTGGATGATAATCCATGACAACTCAGTAAAAATAAACCTGTCAGTCATAAAGGTCTCAAAAGACTTCCTTTCAGTTTTATGTGGAAAGGGACCAATAAAACTGGCCCTGGATTTATTACTAAATAAGATGATCCCAAAGGATGTGCAAAATGTTCACAACCTGCACTTTGGCATCCACCATGTTAATGTGCAAACATTCCATGTAATGAATAAATGTACAGTTAATTTTGGGGGAAAGATGCTGAAGGACAGCTGGGGAAACATAGGGCCTTTGCAGACTGCCAGAAATAGTGCAAATTGAGTCCACTTTAAGGGTTAGGATTAGTGCTAGGGAATCATGGGAATTGGTGTTTTTTTTCTGAGACATTTAGCCTTCTCTGTCAGAGAGCTTTGGTGCCACAATAAAATACAGTTCCCATGATTCCCTAACCCTATCCCTAACCCTTAAATTGGACTCAGTTTGCACTATTTCTAGCAGTCTGCAAAGGCCCTAGACTTTCAGTGTTGGGTTGCAGCAGTGTGTCTGCTATAAACAGTATAATAAAGTTTGAGCTGGGAAAGAGTGAGATTCTGCTATAGCCATGTGTGTGTGCCTACAACAGGAAAGATAAAGTGAAGTTGCCTGCACACTTCTTTGCCAAGCATGTATGAACAACAAAAGCCAGCATGGTATAGTGGTTTGAGTGCTGAACTAAGACATTGGCAGATGAGGGTTGTTCAGCCATGATAACCTACAGATGACATTGGGCAAGTCACACTCTCTCAGCCTCAGAGGAAGGCAAAGGCAAACCTACCCCAAAAAAATCTTGCCAAGAAACCCTGTGATAGGTTCATCTTTAAATGGCCATAAGTTGGAAATGACTTGAAGGCACATAACAACCCCCATTCCTGTAGAATCGTATAACATACATCTTGAACACATAGAACCCCTTCAGAGTTTTAACACCAATCAATTATTACCCAGGGAGGATGGCAAGTGCATGCATTGACCTCTAGAGGGCAAGGGTAGCACACACATTCCAAAAAGCCCCTTCATGGATACAAAAGAATGAGAATTTCATTCCAGTTTAGGTTGCTTTTTTTTAATAAAAAGTTACCAACATCTACAAATTTTCTTATATTTATGATGGAACAGACTTGACATTTCTTTTTCAAAAAATCTTTTCTTTGCCTAATCCATCCCAAGGCTTTGAGCAGTTCCCTATTAAAGTCTGAGAATGTATATATAAAGATATAAAGAATAATATAAGAATATCTTGTATTATATTTTATTATATTTTAGTATTTATATTAATATGTTATATTACAAAATATCTTTTATAAGAATATAAAAGTCTGTATTTAACTATGTTAGTGCTGAATTATGGGTGCTAACTTTATTTTCTAAGAAGCCTCTCATCCTTAATACCTTAAAGCAGACAGCTACAGTATAATATGTTATTCTCCATGATACAAATAGCTCTGACTATTGAATGTGGTAGATAGAAATAGAGCAGAATTTTGTTTCAGTTTAGTTTTGAAGAATTGGCCAACATTTGCAAACCATATATTTGAGACAGAAAGAGCATGAGGTTTCAGTAGCTTGGATGTAAGATTGCAGAAAACTGGCAGATTTCCTCAGCCCTGCTCACAGGTTCGGTACCAAATATCTGAACAGGGCTCATATGAAAACTAGTTGATTCTCAAATAGTGGGGTGGAAATTATGACACTGCTGATTTTTACCATCACCCAAAACCCAAGCATGGCAACTTGTGAACTGTTCATAAAGAATTAAGGTAACAGCACGTAAGCCATTTGAAATGCAACAGCCTTCTGTTATAAGCTGCAGTCAGGGATTTCTCTTCTGTTTAAATTGTGTCCTGGTGTGTTATACCATAAAAGTTAAGATTTACATTGCTGGGACATCAGAGACCCTGCTGAAAGCCAACATAATTAGCGTGGTGCTTTTCTTGTTGCCGACTGCTGCAAAAAAAATGGATTTAACAGATCTTCTGATCTTGCCTTTGTTGCAACATATTAGGCAACCATAAAGAGGCTGCATCTACTTTGGGCTAGAAAAGTACATTGTGATCCAGCAGCGAAGCTTGTAACAGGGACAGGGCCTCAAAGTCAAAAGAAAAGACCCACATGCAGGGCACAAAGGAGCTAAACAGCTTAAAAGACTCCTTGTGTTCAGCTCAAAGGCATTAGGTAAAAAAACTGAGGTGTCCAAAGAAGACAGTTCCCCTACTCTTCTTCTCTGCTACTCTTTGGCTTATCAATGAGGAAAGAGATTGCAAGTGTGTCTGTTTGCTTGCCCCCTTCAGCATGCCAACAATGTCCTCTAACTGGCATAAACTTCTTTGATACAAACTGAGGATGAAATTCTCAGTTTCCAAAACAATGGTCACAATTTATATAATCTCAGGGCAACTTGCGTGTGATAGTGAAAACGCATGAAAACGAGATATTTTCAATTTTCAGTAAATATTTTTCTTGTTGTCATGAGGTGTCATAAGTCAGCTGTGACGTATAGTGACTCATGCAGTTTTCTTGGCATGATTTATTCAGAGGAGATTTGTCACTGCTTTCCTCTTAGGCTGAGAGATAGTGACTTGCCCAAGTGGGCTTCCATGGCTGATAGAGATTCAAACTCTAGTTGACTGGAATTCTAGTCCAACATCTATACCATTATACCACTTGACTCTCAACTATTTCTCAGTTCTAGCTGAGGTACTGTCCCTATTTTGCCTTATGGAGAGAAGTTAAATCTTAAAGTGTAAGGGGAGGGGAGATGGGTATTGAGTAGAGCTACCCCCCGAAAAAAAATTCTTTCTGAGGAAGGACAGAATAATGTCAGATAAAATTCTCTCAGGTCAGACAACCTGCCATCCAGAGCTTGGGAAGTATGCTTTTGAACTATCACTCGCAGAATCCCCAGTCGGTTGTAATTGTAGTCCAAAGATTCTTTTTCCAACCAACTATTACAATAGGACTCAAGCTTCTTACACAAAAGAACATTGGTGCAGCCCAACGACACCTCAGAGCAATGTAAACATTTGCTTGCAGATATATGCTACACCATACAAAATAGCAATGTTCCACAATACTTGTCAATCAATGCCTCAGTGCCATTGTACAATGTGCATTGCACAGTATGAAATTGCAACACACAACCTGGCTGTATGGGCAACTTTGCTTCTGTCACTGTCAGCAAAATGTGTCTATTACACTAGGCATATGTCACTAATAGGATGACAGCCACTGTGCCGAAAGAAGGCTATTCATACAGCCAGCACACCAGCCTGCTTAGTTCCAGACTGTGCAAGAATGGAGCTGAGACTGTTGCTGATTTCTGAACTGGGCTTTTGTCTCCTACGCAGTTTTTCTGGGAGTGGACTGTATCTGGTTAGGGGGAAAGTGTGATGAAAGCTGAATCCCAGCTTTCTATTCCTCTAAAGAATGCTTATCCTTGCCAAAGTACAATGAGCATCACACATATAGTCCTGAGTTTTATCCCGTAAAACTATCTTGCACAGAAGGCAGTAAAGTGACATCTGTTCAGGTTTACCCCTCCCAAAGCTACTTCCCAAGGATAAGCAAGATGCTACGTCCTGTTATCCTACATATGTGTTGGGATTTGGGGAGCACTGGGATAGATCCAATCAAATATGGTGCTTTATTTCCCACCTGCCAATCATCTCTCCTCCCTAGACCACCCCATAAAAATGGGGTTGTTTAGTCATTTCTGTGCCTCTATTTGCCTTGAGGGGAAACTCTACTTGCTCCCTTCAATGGCAGGCCTTGTGAATCCCAGAATTGCATTCATCAAGGAACTGTATTAGCAGTTGGGCCAGCCTGAGATTTTTTTCTGCCAGAAGCAAAGGGCAAGTTATGGCCATCAACATACAGAAACTAACTGGACTGAATCCTGCTTCAGCACTAGTGATGGGATGCACTCTTTCCTGCATTAGAACACACCAGACTATTTTAGAGACATAGGGCCTTTGCAGACTGCCAGAAATAGTGCAAATTGAGTTCCACTTTAAATTGAGGCACTGCCCTGGCTCAGTGCTAGGGAATCATGGGAACTGTAATTTATTGTGGCACTAGAGCTCTCTGACAGAGAAGGCTCAATGTCTCAGGGGAAAAAAATACAATTCCCATGATTCCCTAGCACTGAGCCAGGGCAGTGCCTCTTTAAAGTGGACTCAATTTGCACTATTTCTGGCAGTCTGCAAAGGCCCATACTCTGTCTGCTCCCTATCTGCTGCCAGTAGCAACTACATTATTTGCCTATGGATAGGCCTGGCTTGGTTTAGTTTTCTTTATGTACTTTTCCACATTCTGTGACAGCCAATGGGGCGTAGTGGTTAAAGTGATGGACTAGGGCTTGGGAGAGCCATGTTTTAGTCCTTACTGAACTTACTACCTTGGACCAATCCCTTTCTCCCGCTGGATCCCCTTCATTGTATGGTTGTGAGGATAAAATGAGGAGGAAGAGAACCATGTACACTTTCTTGTATTCATTAGAGGAAAGGTGGGTATAAATGTAACTAATAAATAAAAATTATCTTATTCACTTTCCATGGGCCACTGGTTAAATAGAATGCTGCACTAATTACATCTTTAATATAATTCCCCATGGCTATTCATATGCATGAATCTTTTAATAACTAACTTGAATCAAAATATCAGAACTGTCTAAGTACTCACTTTGTTAGCCACACACTGTTTTCTCCCATACAAAGCTACTTATTTACTTATAGAAAGTTGGAAGATCTGCCCTCCCTCTTTGTGGGTGGGGGGGAAAGGTGGTTGTAAATTCCCATGTGTTCAAGCTAAGGTGAATTCATGTGGGTTGTGGCAGCTGTTGATTCTTTTAAAAAGGAAATGTCTTTCAGCCTGTTCTACCTCATAAGTAAGGTGGGAGTACGTGTCTCCTCATCACAGAAACCATCTGGGAACTTCAAGTGTGTTGCTTTCTGGTTATTTATTCACTTATTCTACTGTTTCAATATTACCTTGCCCACCAAACTGCTCACAGATGCAGACATATTCTCCTCCATTCTCTTTTTTAAAAATTCTTGCAATAGGTGAGATGGGTCAGGCTAAGAGACAGTGAGTAGGTGGATGAAAGTTACCAGAGAGTTGAGTGAGATTGGAACCCATATCTCTCTGACACTCTGTTCACCATAACCATTCCACGCTTTTGTTTTAACTTTAACTTTTCTGGGGGCAGGATCTAAATGAAATAACCAACAACAATGAAGTAGGCAAGAATGCTGTTGGGGATTATGTATGCCTGACCATGGCACTACCTTTCTGCAGTGGTGGGATTTTATGGTCCTGTGAGACAAGAGGCTGTGCTAGCAGTGCTGCTAGTAGAGTTTGCTATGTCAGATAGGCTTTTCCTGAGGAGTCATACTAAATGCACCACACCCCCTCCCATGAGCGATCTTCAGTACAACAGGTCTTGTTGCAATCCCCCCCCCCATATGCCCCGATACCAGAGATCACTTGTACAAAGGAGGGAGGGAGGGACCATCAACCAACTTTCATGTTCCCTGTGTAGCACCTAAACTAAATTAGGGGCTACATAGGGATCATGAATATGAAAGAGTCATGCATGTGTAACTCTAGGTTACGTATTCTGAACTGCCCACAAAGGCTATCCAGTACAATCCCTGTCATACAGGAATACACAATTGCAGCACTCCTGAAAGATGCCAAATACCTCCAGATCAAAAGAGCATTCTGGGGCATTCTGTTCCACTGTCACCACAACTGATCTTACAGTAGAGAAGTTCTTCATAATGTTGAAGTAGAATTTATTTATCTTAATTTAAATCCATAATAATAGCAATGACAACAACACAGTATACTACTCTTTTTTTTTACTACTTCTCTCTTTTTTCAAAAATGCAACAGGGGTGTCAGAGTGTAATTAAAAACACTTTTTACACATTACAATGTGGTCACATGCACTTTACTTGAGCTCTGCAAAAGTCATCATGGTGATCCTGGCTCTGACCTTCAAAGAGGCCTGGTATTCATCAGGTAACTGGAGAAAGTAAAACTTCCCTTTACAGCATTTGCATGCAGTTTCTCTGTAGTTTTGCCTGTAAACTCTATTGCTCTGGGACCTGAAATGTTTCTTCTTACCAATTGGAGAAAAAAGAATGAAGAAAGCTGCAGAATTGTGGGAGCTGCCACAATATTTTACATCCAAAAGGGGTGAATCAGCCAGCTGATACAGAGCAAGGTCTTTTCCTCATTGCCTAGCCAACCTCCTTTTCTGAGTGGCATTTTTCATCTTGACTATTTTTAATTTATTTTTTGCCATCTGTTTACAGAACCCATTAGAATGCAGGCAAACCATATTGTCCTGACCTAACAAGGGCTTTACAGGGATGTTAGGATGGCAACAGTGCTTAACTATTAAAAGTAATCATGCACAGCACATTTAAAGAGAGTTTGGAAAGTTACTTGTAAGAGGAAACTTGTTTTTCTGATCCTTTCTAATATAGTTATCAATACAGTTACAACTTTTAAAGAATTACTTTTTAAAACCATCATCTGAATACATGAGACATAGTCTGAGCCAGTAGTTAAATCATATGATATTCCACCTTTGGCATTTAGTGATAAAATACCAAAACAACTAAAAGTTACACTTCTCCTTCCAAAGGCATGAATTCACCCTTGGCTAAGTTGCAATCACAATGTAACTTAATCATATCTTTATTATTGTGGAAAGAAACTAAGTAAGTAGCTATTGAGAAAACTAAGTACTGGGGAACAAACTAGGTAACTTATTCCTTGTAACTAGTTACTTCTAGCTCTGCACCTCAATACTTCCCATATTATGATCCTAACCCAGGGGTAGGCAACCTTTTTGAGCCGGGGGCCGGGTTCCTGTCCCTCAGACAATTGGGGGGCCGAAGCACCAAAAATAAATAAATAAATAAATATTTTTAAAATTTTAAAAATAAAAAAATATATATGCATGCACACTCTCTCAGCCCCAGAAAAGCCATGGCAAAATCCCTGTGGAGATTTTGCCAAGAAAACCCCAAGAACAAGTAATAACAACAATAATCAATATCATCATGGCGGGTGGCGGGGGCAGGCGGCGGCAGGACCAGCCTGGGGCCAGTCCAAAGGCCTCAGGGGGCCGCATCCGGCCCACGGGCCTTAGGTTGCCTACCCCTGTCCTAACCCAAAGGATGTCAAATCCCTAGCCATTTTCCTTGAGGCTATAAACCATGAGGTAGAATAGTGGTTTAGGCTGAGACTTGCCGGCAGTTGACGTGAAGCATTTAACAGTCAAGGTATGGCAAAAACAAATTAAAAACTTACTCATACAATCCCCCAGGAGAAATGCGAATGAAGAGTTGTTGCTTACATGTATAGTTAAGAGCTGTGTTTTAAGCAAACAGCAGACAGTGAAGAGCTCGCTGTGGTTCTTGGTCTGAAGTTTTGTGTGCACTGTTGAGGCTCTGTTAAAATATCAGGGAAAGCCTTTATAACGAATTGTGTTCTTCACCATAGTCAGTGATCCATAGACACCCTCAGCAACCACTGCTTTTGTCCCTGCCATCCTTTTCTGCCCTTGAAATCTTCTCTTGTATAAATGGGAATCCTGACTGGAAAGTCCCTAGTGAGCCTTGCCCTATAACTGGGAATGTGGCCACCAGAGTTTTCTTATCTTGTGAAAAAGAGCAGCCAATATATTCTGAGCATGAGGAAATCTCAAAGTACTCTGCTTTCCACTCCTTTATCATGTTCATGCTGAAAACAAGGGAATTTCATCATTTTTATTTTGCCAGTTGCTCTGTCAGTTAATCTGCCCCCCCCCCCTTTCAGTCCCTACCATTGAAGGATTCCTGGTTCACCCTCCTTCTTCTTGGAATGATTTAAAAGCTGAATGAGAAGGTTTTTATGCACAGAAACCAGCAGGTGTCCTGGGGCTAGGGGCTATATTTGTAGCAGTGGGAGATGGGCCACAGATGGTGGAGTGGCAGGTTGCTAGTTACTTGTAATTCATTTCCCTTTTGCACAAATTAAAGTTGAACTATGTTATATTTATCACTGTAACTTAACAAGGGATAACTTCATTCTTTTTCCAGCATGACAATATCTTTTAAAGTCACTTAAGGAGGTGACTTTAAATTGCAGGGGGGAAATTACACAAAGTTCAAGTGTGCCTTGCACTGCTCCTATATACTCTGTTGTGGGTGATGAAATGGCAATAAGGTGAACAGGATAAGAAGAGAGTGCTTGCCAGTAGCTTGTAGTATTCAGAAAGTAACTAAAAGGAACTCTATGAGTTATTTCTGAGAAAAAGGAAATGAATTCCAGCCACAATTGTAACTAATTATGTTCCCAGGGGAGGTATCTTGGAGCAATAAGTGTATCTAGTAATTAGTTTTTTAAAGTAATTCTCTAAGTTCTGTTCAGAAGTGGTAGTGCTTTCTATTTTTCTGTAGAAACATGAAGCACCTTCGTCCTGCTGCTGGTGGTGGTTATTAATTGCTATCAAGTCTGCTTCAACTTATGATGACCCTATAAATGAGAGACCTCCAAGATACCTGATCATCAACACTGGTCCTGTAGACTCAGGGCTGTGGCTTCCTTGGCTAACTCAATCCATTTGTAATGCAGCCTTCCTCTTTTCCAACTGTCTTCCACTTTACCAAGCATTACTATTATTTTTTGTAATGAGTTATATCTTCTCATGATATATCCAAAGTACAATAGCCTCAGTTTGGTCATTTTGGTTTCTAACTTGATTTGCTCTCAGCCTCATTTATTTCTCTTTTTGCCAGTTTATGACATTTGTACTAGTAAATTCAGAGGTTAGTTGTTGTTATGTGCCTTCATCTTGACTCTCTTATTCCAACCCTATCCT
Source organism: Phrynosoma blainvillii (assembly GCA_026167975.1). Taxonomy (NCBI): domain Eukaryota; kingdom Metazoa; phylum Chordata; class Lepidosauria; order Squamata; family Phrynosomatidae; genus Phrynosoma; species Phrynosoma blainvillii. The sequence continues at coordinate 254,515,770 of JANUYF010000003.1, forward strand.
AGGGTTTTCTTGGTAAGATTTATTCAGAGGAAGTTAACCATGGCCTTACTCTTAGGTCGAGAGAGTGTGACTTTCCAAAGTTACCCAGTAGGGTTTAAACTTATGATTCAAACCCTGGTTTCCCAGAGCCCTTGTCTAATACTAAAACCACTACATCATGCTGACAAGGTTATTTATTGAAAAGCAGCAGCCCGCTTCTGTGTGTCTGGCTGCTGCATTCATATTGGCAACATTCCTCCTATAAAGTGTTAATAGGGCATCTGAGACTTTCTGCTTCCAATCTGTTTGAAATCTGCTTTGGATTTCTTCTTCTTCTTCTTCTTCTTCTTCTTCTTCTTCTTCTTCTTCTTCTTTTTCTTCTTCTTCTGAAGCCTGAAGTCTCTCTGTAATCTAACTGATGTTGGATTAACTCCAGGGAAACTAATCTCTAATTTTTGCACTACCATCTCTAGCCAAAAGAATCCATCCTGCCATGTCCTTTGAAATCTTCTACAACCCTTTCGTGGAAAGGTTCCTAAACAATTAATACAGCCCCCGCTACTCCTGTGTATGCCTACACATTCGCATACCCAAAGAACTGGCAATCTGAGTATTTGATTGGGCTTTATGCAGAACACACTCTCTCTTCAGGTGGACATTTCTATTAAATGTCAGATTTGTTTATGATGCAGACTAAATGGTATGCACACATATCGTCATTTTCATTTTTCGATAGCAATCGTTTTGATAAAACAAAGTTATCCCTGTGAGAAAGGAAACACAAATCAGTCTTCCAGTATAGCTCAGAAGGTATCCAAACTAATACACTCCTTCACAACTCTGCCTGCCACTTGAAAATAAGCAGATAAAGCTGTAGTCCTGCCTAAGGTTGCTGACATTTCTTCTGGTTTCCCTCAGAAATCTTTATCTGCTGTGTTTTGAAATTCTGCTTTTCTCCTCTCACCACCCCCTCAATCTGGTTGCAGTAGATGAGATTTATTCAAGATATATTATACACATATCCCTTCAGGGTCTTCATGATTCATTTTCTAAGTGGCTTCCCTGCATGCTTCCACCACCACACACACTGTTCTTAGTACTGTTCTTAGTACTACAGAAGCCTCTGCCATGTTTCAAATACCATCAGGTTCTGAAGGATGCTGCCTTCAGATAAATCCTAGTAACATGCTTATTACTACTGTGCCATGCTTTGACCGATGCAGGATCTTTAGATATGCACATACAATTTGCTGCTGATATTGGCTTGCAGTGTTGAGACAACAGGTTACCGCCCCCTACTGTGCGGTGTTTGAATTTTGCTTCCCTAATGTGGTCCTGAAGCTAAATGCTTCTCTGCCATTGTCTATCCATCTCCATGGCCCAAAAAGACCTGTAGGATCACATACAATGAGCGCAGACATAACATGCAGAATTGGCAGCTATAATCCAAAGTGCATTGGTGAAAAAAGTTATTTGATTTTTGCTTCAGTCATGCATGCTGGGAATTACAGTGAATGGACAAAAGATCTCTTTATTTACTATGCATTATATTTTGCGATATATGGTGGGCTTTTAGGCATACAGTTAAGCTTGCTTCAGAGTGTATCTGAAAGTGTAAAGTATTAATGTATAAAACAGCTGTTTGAAAAGACTTGTATCATGTAGATAAAAATCAGGCGCCAGCTAGGATAGAAAATCTGGGCTTGTTGCTGTGTGAGGTGTCAAACAGCACCAATGTTCACCTATGAAGCTGCCTTAGGAGGTACAAAGCAGAGAAACAGAGCAGACCGTGAACAGAGTGTTAAGCAAAGGGTTCTCTTTGGATCAATATTGTCATGATCATTCTGTAAGCCCTTAGATCAAATCCACCGTAGTGTGTACACATAAAGCATATAAAATGCGTGCTTTTAAGAGGCAGCAGCATTCCTTTGAGGAATAAATCCTAATGTAATGATTGAAACAAAATTATCTGCAGGAAGCAGAGAAATCTGCATCTACATTCTAATTTTCTGCAGGCCATGTCAAAAGCAACTGGCATTTTCCCAGTGTGTTGGTCAAAGTTTCTTTATCTATATTTCACTAATTTTTTTGCAAAAAGCAGTCCTTGCAAATTTTATTGGACTGTTTAGATATTTTTAAATGGGGACGGGCAAGAATGCCAAGGCCACATAGAGTTAACCACAGTTTAAATGACTTTGCTTGTTAAAATTCATGAGGGTGTTTTTTTAAAAAACAAAAAAGCTAAATTGCACAGGTTACATGAGCTGTCTTTAACATGTATATATTACTTCCTACTTCCTCTCCCTCAGAGCAATCCCTCCCTTCAAAACATTGTTGGCACAAGTTAATTAGAACTCACAAAAGGGGAAAGCATATATCCTTCACAGGGCATAGATACCATTGTGAAGGCCTGCTTGTACTCAGTCTAGACTATTTATGGATGTTTGACTGAAGGAAGCCAAGAGAAACACCCATATCACACCCCTGCGCAAACAATCACAGGTTATAGCAGTTTGCATTCATTTCTTCCTCTCTCTCTCTCTCTTGCATTTTAAAGATATCTCTGCAGCCTTTGAAATGTATCCTCTTTTGTTTAATTACTTCTGCAGCTCAAATTTCACAAGATTTCCTTTGAACATATTAAGTTTAAAACAATTAAATAAGGAAACTTTAAAAAAGAATGCTTTAATTTAATATACTTCCTCTCTTCCTCCAAGAATTTGAACCGTGAAAATGTTTAAGAAAAAACATTTAAAAAAAACACAATACTTTTCTAGCCCTCTTATTACCATAATGCCTTTAATACTGTCAGGCTCTAGAGGAGTTGAACAAATTTAAATGACTGGATGTCACACAGTGATTGTGGGACTTTACTGCAAGCAATGGATGTTAGCATCCCAGTTTGACTATGAACTTCACTGACTGACATCAGGGGCGGCCCAAAGACCTACCTCATAGGGACAGCGTTAGATAAATTGCTGCCCCGATTCTCTTGGAAGAAAAAGAATGTGGTCTGTGAAAAAAGATAATGTTCCTTTTGGCCAGCCTAAGGGCAGTGATGCTCAAACCCCTTTCCTCTTAGGCGACAACCCTAGCATCCCTCCACACATGAATTTTTTTGCTGCTGCTCTACTGCAAATTCAAAAAAACCCAGTCTCAGCCACTGCTCCCTTTTCCCCCAAACAGCATGGGAGCAGCAACCAAGGAATTGGCTGAACTGTGACCAAGAAGCCTCTCCCTGTGCCAGTCCTGCGGCAAAAGCCAGTGCAGACAAGAGGACCCAGTCTCAATCCTGCTCAGCAGTTGCTTGGTTGCTGCTCCCAAGATGACCAGGTGCAAAGGGAAGCTGCTCCTTGGCATGGAAGGATTTTCAATCCTTGTTCATTGGGATGACAGGGGGTGCAACCAGTGTGCATTTAGGGGTCTTACAGATCTACATGCACTGGACTGGAGATTGGCATGGATGGGGAAAGGGAGAGAGTTTAACTACAGGAGCCACTCCAAGGTGAAGGACTCTTTCCAAGAATCAACCTTGGACACTCCTCTCCCTCACTCCCCCAGGGACATGCCTTCCCCACATAGCTTCAAGTCATTCCACACAAACACGCACACATTGTTTCCTCTGCTATCTCTTCTCTTGGCCTGTCCAACAAGAGTAAACAGGAGCAGCACTGCAGCTTCAACCTGCCAGCCAAGTCCCAGCAAAGCCCACAAAGCTTAAGCAGGATCCCAAATTTGAAAGCTCTTTTTTTGCTGACGCTTCTCACCCGCTGCCACATGCTCTATCTCCCTGCTCCAGTCTGTCAATCTGTCCCAAAATGGTGCCACTCAGGGCCACAGGAATGGTCAGTTAGTGGTCCTGTGACATACAGTGGTCAGTTACTGCTGATGTGTGAAAATAAATCTGCTTACCAAAAGTCAGTTTCTCAGGCTTCAAAACTTTCTCTGAGAAGATTCATTTTGTTATTTGTGCAGTAGCAAGGACTCTGGTATAAATATACTGTATGTAGTGTGCCATGGAGCCATTCATACCTCTGCCAATGGATTACATTTGTGAAAATAATTCAGTCCAGCAGTTTTTCTTTCTAGTCTGATCCACAAAAGCTCTTATTTGTTTGTTTATTTATTTATTTCTCTTACTTTATTTATATACCGCCTTTCTCTCAGGATAGTACGTAAGGCAGCTTCCAGAAAAACAAATTTAAAACATTTACAAAAAGTTTTAAAAACCAATTTAAAACCACCACCTTAAAACATTATAAAACTGATTTAAAATCATACAAAAATTATGCAAAAATAAAAAACAGTTAGTCTTAAAGGTTCTTTTCTTTTTTCTCTCTCCCCCTTCCTTCTTCCTTTTTATGCTATGTGAGATTAACACAGCTACTACTTTGAAAATTTCAAACAGAGTTTTTACAGATATATTAATTTCTTCCCCAGAGTTATCAAATATCAAATTCACTAAAACAATAAAATACCCAGTATACTGCTATTTGTATCACTGCCTCCCAAGCATGTTATACATTTTTTGTTATTTGTACAGGCTGGAAAAAATCGCCCTCCTTGGCTCCCTCAGCAAGGCTAATGTGAACTCTGTGGCAGCAATGCACTCTGTCTCCTGGACAGTTTCAGCATAAAGAGCACAGGTCAACTTCAGCATCTATTGAGGTTGTGTTCTGATGCTACAATAATCTCCCAAATGTAGCAGGCTGCTAATAAAGCAGATTATGCATAATGCACAACCTAGCACGTTTTCACACGGGGCTTTTGGAGGACGCTAGCCAGCCTCCGTCCGGCCCCACTCTGGCTCCATTTCCAGCGTGTTCACACACACGCGGCGGCAAACCCTGCCCCTTCCGGTGCCATCCCTGCGTCCGTCTGGCTTCTTGCTCCGTGTGTTCAGACGCACGGAGCCGTAAGTCCGGCCTCACTCCAGCCAAAAGACCTGTAACTCCAGCTTCTGCGGCTTAAAGGTAATTCCGAGTGTCAAAAGGAATTAGCCTGCCGGCGGCGGAGCCATTCTGGAATCGGCGGCACGACCCGTTCCGGAATGGCTCCACCCGGCTTTAGGGAGGGTAGTGTGAAAACGTCCCTAGTCAGTGTTCAGGATGGGCAGTAAACTCATAAGGCACTGAAGCTATAGCATCTGATCTTGGATGCTAAGCAGAGTCAGCCTTGGTTAGTTCTTGGACAACCAACAAATACCAGGTGCTGCAGGCCATATTTCAGAGGAAGGAACTGCCAAAAAAAAAAAAAAAAACACCTCTGAGGGCTCATTCCCATTACAAAATAACTCAGTGTGGAAACAGGGTTATTTTGTGATCCAATCTCTCAGGGGCCATTTACTCCCCTTTTCTCCCCTTTGTCATTCACACTTGGAGGGGAGAGGAAGAACGGAGGAGGAGGAGGAGGAGGAGTTAAGAAAAGGCAAACTCCTTCTAAACAAACCTTGCCAAGACAGACTTGAAGGCACACAACAACAATAGAGGGCTGGTGGCATGGCAGGAAGGCTTGTATGAGAGAGAGTGTGGGCTTATGGAGGAGTCCTTCCCTTCTCCTCCTCATCCCCTTCTCCTCTTTTTCTCCCCTCATGGAGCCCTCAGAAGCCCTCCAGGTCTTGCCCCAGGTCACCTAGTGAGTGAGTTTCCATGGCCAAGCTGGGAAAGGCAGAGGAAGGAAGAGAAGGCGAAGCCATGCTCCAAGGACTTCTGGCTTGCCTTGGCTCTAAGAAAGCCTCTCAACTCCCTCCTTGTCAAGGGGAGGAAGGGAGGATGGACTGCCCCGCTGCCAGCCTTGGCTGAGCCCAAAATGGCACCAGAACACCGGGGCTGGCTGAGAGAATCTGGCAAGAGCCGGCATACACACACATCCCAATGCGAATCTGACTTGTTCCCACTTGGTTGAACACGGTTTGGATTTGGGTCTTTTCAAAAGAACCTCTCAAAAACTATTGTCAGGAAAGAGCAGTTCTTTTGCATTTGCCTCACTTCATCACAATTTATACTAAGCACAGTAGGATCAGAACCGGTTTCAAGTGGAAATGACAGTTATATAACCTGATCAGCAGTTTGGGTTAAATCCTAGTGGGAACAAAGCCTGAGTATTCCTTGCCTAAATCAATAGGCAACTTGAAGGTAAGCAGGTAAGCATGCACACGCGCACACACACCCCTTTTGTTCATTCACTCTGTTGATATGTTGTTTTGTCTCCAGACAGCCCAGGGGAGTTTCTAGGTTCCCTTCCACCTCCTCTTTTTAGGTACAGATCAGGCACAGACCTGCTTGTCTTCAGGAAGAAACAACACTGTCACCTTCTGGCTTGTAAATGAGGCTGTCTTAAAGCAGAGGTAGGAAGACCTTCCGGTGTTTCTCAGGAGGGGGATACCTAGCATCCTTGTGTGACTCACGGATCATTTGTATCTGAAAAAAGCATTCTTCACACGCTCCCTACAGTTAAGGCTAAGTGCTCTTGGCACCGTGAGTCATAAGAAAAGAGCCTATTTAGAAGCTAGAAGAGGCAGTGGGGAGACATCCACAGTGACTAAAGCTGTACAGAGGGATTTTAAAAATCCGACTGGAGGTTCCTTTTGGGGGCGGGGGAAATGATGCCATAAGAATTTGTTTCAGGACAATGCCTTAGAAGAAACAGACAGAACACTAGCAAATCTATGTCTGGTTAAAGAATACCACTATTTCTGCTACTTTATAGGTCATCAGTCAGGTGTGTCTTCCTGAAGGCCTAAACATGGTACCCAACTGCCTTTCTGTTTAATGAGACTTTGAAGTCATTAACAACAGTGTGAAGACTGTGGACACTCAGCTATGAAGTATCTGCATGGCTATGACTAGGTACAACTTCATCTGCTGAGTTTTGCTTTTCGGTAAAGACACATAAACTCTACCATTAAAAGAAAAGAAAAAGCAAGCAGGAAAGAAGAGATAAATGGTTAATCCCAGTGCTTGGAAATATTATTTTTAAACAACAACTTCCTAAATCCCCCAGCTAGAATTCGGATTTATAATTCTACCTAACCAAAAGTAGTTAAAATATTATACATAAAATAGGTAGGCCATAGATATTGGGCTAAATGCAACATTCTGCTGGGCATTGCAATGGAACTTTCTCCTCCTCCATCCCAGCCCTTCATGTTGCCTGATAACCATCTGAGGAGGTTTGCTTGTTCACCAGAACCAGCTTTGGAGAAGCAATGGGAAGGTGCAGCGCATCCTACCATTCTAGCAGTGGAAGGCCCAGCATTGGGTCCAGCCCACTGCCATTTGTACGAGTGTCTATTTCTTGTAGTATCATACAAGCAACTGCGCAGATCAGCAAAAGGGCTGCTTCTGTGACCTGAAGCAGTGGAAGTGCCTTATAGTAGGATAGACCATGGCTCTATCCCTGTGCTGTTACTCTGGCAGCAGTTCTCCATGGTGCCCAGCAGAGAGAGGTCTGCCACATCAGCTGCTATCTGACTGAATCTGGGGCTGCCTGCATGCAACACATACAATTTGCTACAGAGTTGTGGTCTGTTTCCAGCGAGCCCCTGAGTTCATCTGTAATTTCTTCTGCCCCTTCTCTCTGGAAACCTGGATAATCTCACCAGTTTTTAGGGGAAGATTCTTCTGTCATCCTTCTTTTAAAATGTCCCAGATTCTCTCTACTCCTCCCACTTTCCCTTTTCATCTTCAGTTTGCTTCCCTTGCTGCAACTGATTTCAAAGTGCAAAAGTAGTTTGTGCTCAGTTAAAGGGGGGGGGGGGAGGAGAATCTGGCCTTTTCCCAGTAGGATCAGGCAAAATCAAATTGTTGCAGGGTCTCCAAGCATGGGCATTATTTGTCATTAATAACTTCTGACACCTTGGCTACACATTGATGTTGCTTGGCCACAGGTGTCCCAGTTTTCATCTGTAAAATGTTGGATGGTATGTAATCCTAATTATCTTGTTTCTGTATAGATTTTAATTATAGGGTACCAATCTCTAGTCAGGGAGCTTTCCTAAGTTTTGAGGCTTGGGAAGGAGGATTTGTTTGCTTGTATGTGTGTGCTGTTTTTTGACCTGCTGGATCCAAATGTGGCTCAGTGCTGAGCCTAAAACCACTTAATTGAAATTAATGACCTTAATTTTGTCCTTAACTTTGATGAAACATTGTGGAAAAGCAAGAATTAAGCCTATCGTTTATCCCAAAGATTTTTGGAAACCTATACTGAAAGATTACAAAATGACTTCTTGAAATTTATTTAATTTTCAACAAAGCAATATTGTAAAAGTATAAAAAATATGTAGTGGGGAGACTACAAAGACTATGTATTCTGTCCATGCAATCTTACATAAAGTCTACATAGTAAAAGCCATAAGATGACCAAATTTGTTTTTAAATTGACCAAGAAATGGCTGAGATACAACAGTTTAAGGGTTTTCCTTTGAAGCAGTTTTGACTTGTCAGTGTCCATTTTTTGCACACCCATAACATACCTCCAAGCAATCAGCTGCTTTTCAGTAAACAGCCATGGAATCCTGTTATTTTGCCTTTATTTCAGTATAAATATTTAACATGCCAACATAAAAGTAGATATAAAAAACAGATAAAAACAACTGGAAGTCATAAACAATTGTTCTAAGACAATATCAGGCGCTATTGTAGTAGCTGTAAACCTTTCATAGTTGTTCTGATTACAGAACAATAGAGATATTTCATTGTTAATTGAGATGCAGTGTTCTTGGCAGCCATTTTGGATATTTTTAAATGGCCATGTCTTAGCATAGCAATGTCACAGAATCATTTAATGCCTGATTGGTTTAATAACATATTTTGTACAGATTTTACATTGTTGCCTGAAATAATTTTTATAGCCTTAACAACTTTCTTTTCTTCATTGTAACCACCATCTTGCAAAGACAATGGCCCTACCTCTGGCCAAATTTTGGGTCTTTTTACTCCTTAACCACTCAAAATTTGTTCCATCTATGGCAGAAAAAGAGTTCTGGTGAACCTGAAAGCTCACTTTTTTTTTTTTTTTTTTTTTTGGCATTTTAGTGAACCAAAACAGGTATTATTTCAGCCATAAATACTGTTTGTCCTTATGGATCCATGGTTATGTTTTGGTTTTGTCTTTTTAAATTTCCTTGTAACATATGGATGTTGTGCCCTTTGGTAATATTGCGTAAACTGTTTTCCAAAATTGCTCCTTGATCTTGAGGGTGGACATAACTTTACTTAGGGGGGTTGCAGACTGTCAAAAATAGTGTGAATTCAGTTCACTTTTAGGGTTAGGGTTAGTGCTAGGGAATCATGGGAATTGTTATTTTTCTGAGACATTGAACCTTCTTTGTCAGGGAACTCTAGTGCCACAATAAAATTCAGTTCCCATGATTCCCTAACCTTAACCCTAACCCTAAAAGTGGATTGAATTCACACTATTTTTGACAGTCTGCAACCCCCCTTAGACTCCATTTGTTTGCTTTCTTTCTTATAGGTTATAAAATAATTAAATAATAAAAGTAATAAAAAGTAATAAAATTCAGAAGGACATGAGGGGGAAGGGAAAAGGAGGGAAGAGGAGGGGGAAGGGTGGGGAAATGAGCAATTCAACAATAATGGGGGGAGGGACAATGACATAAACAACTACTGAGTAGCAGCAGTAGTAGTGGGTGTCACTAAAGTGAAGAACAGCAGTGACATCATAGCTAACATTTGTTAGCACTGCACACAGAGAGGTGCAGGTGGTCCTCCTTGTGTAACCCTCACCTAGAAAACCCTATGAGGAGACATCGAAAGTGTCACACAGGCAGGACAAGAGCACTAACAGAGAGAAAGATAGAAACTGAAGGAAAACACACTTGCAAGAGCAACTAAGGGCAGTCAAAAATGATGAAGCAAGCAGGAAACACTCTCAGAAAGACAAACCCCATCAGAAGCAGCACCACACATAAAATAGGGACATAGAATGTGAGAAGCATGAGCCAAGGGAAGCTAGACATAGGACGTTATCACACGGGGTCTAAAGCAGCCCCATGCCTGCACCATCACTGCATCATTCTGGATCCTTTGCCCCTGTGATCAGACGACATCGCAGCAAACCCCGCCCATCCCTGCATCATCCCTGTGCCATCGCTGCATCATTCTGGATCCTTTGCCCCTGTGATCAGACGACGTCGCAGCAAACCCCGCCCATCCCTGCATCATCCCTGCATCATCGCTGCATCATTCTGGATCCTTTGCCCCTGTGATCAGACGACGTCGCAGCAAAAAAAAAAAACCCATCCCTGCATCATCCCTGCGCCATCGCTGCATCATTCCAGCTCTTTGTAATTCCTCTTTCAAAGAGGAATTACGGCTGCGCGACCAGAATCATTCCGGTATGGTTCTGGATTGATTCCATGCTGCTTTTCTTGCTGCTTTGAGACCCCTGGTGTGATAACGTCCTATAGTGAAAATGGAAATGCAATGCATGAACATAGCAGTACTGGGGGTGAATGAGTTAAAATAGACAGGAATGGGCCACTTTGAATCAGACAACAGCACAGTGTTCTACTCAGGGAATGAAAAGACAAGAAGAAACAGGTTGGCTTTCATACCAAAAAAAGATGTTGCAAAAGCAGTCAGAGGATACAATGCAAAATCAGACCAAATCATCTCAATAAGGCTGCATGGGAAACCTAAGAATATCACCATAATTCAAGTATATGCACCAACCACTGAGGCAGAACAAGAAGAAATTGATAGACTTTATGAAGGAGTACAGGAAGAAATTGACAACACACCAACACAGGATGTCAAGCCGATCATTGGAGATTGGAACGCTAAGGATGGAAGTAAAGAAGAATCAAAAATGGTAGGTAGATTTGGACTAGGTAAAGGGAATGAAACAGGTGAGCATTTCATAGGTTTTTGAGAAGCCAACAACCTATTCATTGCAAACACATTTTTCATACAACCAGAGAAAAGGTTATACACATGGACATCACCAGATGGCCAACACAAAAACCAAATAGATTACATAATTGGAAATAAAAGATGGCAAAGCTCCATATTGGTGGCCAAGACTAGACCAGGTGCTGATTGTGGCACAGATCACAAACTACTCATTTCAAAAATAAAAGTAAAACTCAATAAGAGAACAAAACCAGTCATCATACCAAAATATGATTTAAAAAAAACATTTCCACAATATTAATTGACAATATAAGGAACAGATCTGCAGTACTAAGTATAATAGATCGTGAAGCGGAAGAGCTTTGGTCTGAAGCCAAGGACATAATAAAAGAAGAATGCATAAAAGAACTTCCAACAGACAAAAGGAAAGTGAAAAAAACATAGATGACAGATAAAACTCTACAAGCAATAAAGGAAACAAAAAGGAGGTAGGAATAAACTAAGAAACATGAACGCAACAATATAATGACTAGTGAGCAAAGATAAAAGAAATTATTACAATAACAAATGTAGAGAAATAGAAGACAACAACAAAAAGGGAAGAACAAGAGATCTATTTCACAAGATCCAGGAAATGAAAGGAAGATTCAAACCAAGAACTGGGATGATCTATGACAATAGATAGATCTATGACAATAAATAGATCATGAAAGGTTACGGAATGTCCTTATTGTCATGATGTACCGTTTTTATTGAATTGAATTGTTTGTTTTAATTTTTATTGATTTAATACTGTTTTAAGGGGGGAGGGGTCGTTGGGTTTGGGTATTGTATATGTTTTTATGGTTGTAAGCCGCCCTGATTGGGTTTCCAAAGGGTGGGATATAAATAAATTTTATTATTATTATTATTATTATTATTATTAACATAATTCAAAACCCGGAAGGAATAAAAAGATGTTGGATGCAATACACAGAAGAATTATACAAAAGAGATGACAAAATGAAGGACACATGGAATAAAGAGCCATATGAAGTTAAACCCCAAATTCTAAAAACTGAGGTGCAAACTGCAATAAGAGAATTAGTGAAAAACAAATCACCAGTAACAGTTAATATTCCAATTGAACTGCTGCAATCCACACTGATAGAGTCAACTCTAGTGCTCACCAACGTATGTCAACAGATATGGAAAACAAAACGATGGCCAACAGATTGGAAGCAATCAATATACATTCCCATCCACAAAAAAGGACACACAAGAAACTGCAGCAGCTATAGGACCATAGCACTAATCTCCCATGCAAGCAAAATTATGCTCAAAATAGTGCAACATAGACTCCAACCACACATGGAGAGAGAAATCCCAGAGGTCCAAGCAGGGTTCAGGAAAGGAAGAGGCACCAGGGATCACATCACAAATATACAATGGCTAATGGAGTGTATAGCAGGGAATTAAAAAAAAAAATCAGCATGTGCTTTATAGACTATAGTAAAATCTTTGATTGCATAGATCATGAAAGGCTACGGAATGTCCTTAAATACATGAGAGTGCCAACACATCTGGTAGTCCTGATGAGGAATCTGTACTCAGGACAAGAGGCTACTGTCAGAACAGAACATGGAGAAACAGAATGCTTCCCAATTGGCAAAGGAGTCAGACAAGGCTGCATCTTATCACCCTACCTATTCAACTTATATGCAGAACATATTGTAAGGAAAGCAGGCATGGAAGAGGAAGGAGTGAAAATAGGAGGAAGAAATACCAACAATCTGAGATATGCTGACAACACCATAATACTAGCAGAAACCTCACAGACCTGGAACAACTACTAAGGAAGATCAAAGAAGAAAGTGTAAAGGCAGGCTTACTGTTGAACATAAAGAACATAAATGATCACCAAGGACCCTCACAATTTCAACCTAGACAATGAGGAAATAGAAATAGTAAAAGAATTCTCATATCTGGGATCAAACATTGATCGGAATGGGGATTGCAGCCAGGAAATCAGGAGAAGATTAAGAATGGGGAGGGCGGCTATGAAGGAACTAGAAAAGATCCTAAAATGCAAAGACATACAACTCAGCACAAAAGTCAGAATCATACAAGCCATCATATTCCCTATTACCATGTGTAGATGGGAGAGCTGGACAGTCAAGAAAGAAGATAGGAGGAAAATCAACACATTTCAGGTGTGGTGCTGGAGAAGAGTACTGAGGATCCCATGGACAGTCAAAAGGACAAACAAATGGGTCCTAGAACAGATCAAGCCAGAGATATCCCTAGAAGCAAAGATGACAAGACTTAGACTGTAGTACTTTGGACTCATCATGAGAAGGCATGAATCATTGGAAAAGACAATAATATTAGGAAAGGTGGAGAGAAGTAGAAAGAGAAGAAGGCCACGTGTTAGATGGATGGAATTTATGAGTTTACAGTAGCTGAGCAGAGCAATAGAGGACAGGGGGGGCCTGGAAATGGCTCATCCATAGGGTTACCATGGGTGAAGATCAACACGAAGGCAGTCAAACAACAACAACAATAAAATTCAAGACTAAATCACAACAACATATTTGTATAGGATAGTAACCCAATTTTACTGTAGGGTGAACCATAATGAAAGCACTGGATTTGAGGTGGGTGGGTATATATAATCACTTATAATCACATTACCTGTGTAATTGGGAAAGCACTTAGATAGGTTGTACTGGGGGCTGTCTGCATGGACCAAAAGGCCCGTGTTCCCCCCAGCATCCTGTCGTCATATTCGGATGACGCAGGCTGGATCGGGCAGACTGGATGTTGATCCGGCAGTCCCAGTCTGATCCTGGTGCAAAACAGCCTTAGTGCAGGTCAAAAGACTTATTGTTTGCTGCAGAATTTCTTGGAAACTCCACGGCAACACCCGGCATACCAGATGGCCCCGCATTCCCCTTACCTTCCTCCGTTGTTGCCTCTACTAAAAAACCTCCCTCTTGTTGCATCTGATATGGAAATGGGGCAGCTGGCCACATGGATGTAGCCAGGTGCCCTGTTTCCACTTCAGATGCAGTGATGGGGGTCTTCTCAGTAGAGGCAACAGCATAGGAAGGCAAGGACTGCACAGCAGTAGTGGGTCCATGGCAGGGTAGCTACTGCAGAGGTCACTACTGCAATGGAACTGTGGCCATAGCTAAGTCTGAAGATGCAGTATCTCAACCACATTATATAAAAAATTGACATTTATTCAAAATTATGTCTATTAAATATTTAATTTGGTAAAAATCTCCCCATTCATTAATAAATAAAGCTTGTCATTCATACTTAATTACAGAGGGCTTGCCATATCTGTGGGCTCTGGATCCACAGATTTAACCAGCCATGGACCGAAAATGCAGGAGTAGTAAACACACACAAACGCACGCACACAAAACCAACCTGAGATCTAGCAGAACCAGTCCAAAAAGCAGTCCCAGCGCAGCAGTGGAGCAAGACCTGGCCATCAGGCATGCACTTTCTGGGCATACAAAGCGGGGGACTGGCAGGCTTCCTAGAGGTGGAGGAGAGAGACATGAACAGAAGACTGCAAAGAAATGCAAGTCAAGTCCCTATTAATAATATGGCATAGAGGATCAATGGAGATGGTGGCAGCCCCAACTGCCAGACACACAATTCTTTGGGCTGCCCCACCTCTGAGGGAGCCTGCCAGCTACTCGCTCCTGCCTTTGGAACAAGAGAGCAGAAGCGTCACAGTCATCACCTTGGAGACAGATGTCTGGCAGACTCCCCAGAGGTAGGGGAGCCTTAAGAATGAGCACCTGGCAGCCATGGCTTACTGTTACCTCCTCTGCTACCCTACATCATATTTAATAGGGACTTGATCATCTGTGTTTTTTGCTATCTGTGTAGGGTCCTGTAAAGAAACCCTCCCAGATTCCAAGGGTCCACTGTATTATTAAAATTTATATTTACATATAAATGATATTTAAATGCACTTAAATTGAGGTTAATTAGTATGATCTATAAGAAACTAAACATTGTCTTACTGACCAGCATCTTTAGTTCCCCTTTGGCTATAGTGCAATTCATTCCTTTTTCCCACTGACTGGAGTATGTTTAGTACTATGTCTAGTTTGCTGCTGAATTGTGGCATTATGGTATTTTGTGTTGTTGTTTTTTTAATGGGAGGCCACTGGAGTGGTGGGGGTTGCATAAAAGAGCTTGAGGACACATGTGACCCACTAGATGCATTTTGTCAACTTGAGATCCTAAAGAATGATCTTTGGACAGTATTGTTTCACAATGGTGACCTTGCACCTTACAGGGTCAAACAAAAACACTACTTTGGAGGGGAGGAAAGCTGACATTTTATTTAAATAAAACATTTTGCAGAGGACTCTCAGGCTGTGCCTTCTGTCCCCTCAGACCAAAAACAGTGCTCTCAAGTAGTTCCTAGGCTCTCCCAGTTACTGCTATGTTTTCCTTGCATCTTTAAGGAATTTCAAAGGGTTGTTGAAGGCGTGAGAGGTTCCCTCTTTTCTCAATTGTTTTCTTTTAATTATAACAGATATGCAAATTAAATTGGTCCTTCTCTTTCTGCTTCAAAGCTCTGAGCACCTGTATTTATTTCAAGGGCCAGGATTTCATTCTGAGCCCTCCAGCCATTCCTTGTTCAGTGTAGTTTATCACTATTGGCCTGAGGCCCAGAATCCCAAACTGACCTCACAGTGGAGAATTTCTGCCAGCTCAATGAACTGCCCTCTTAGATAAGCATCACAGGCTGAAATCCAGGTTTGGAACATCAAGCCAGCTAATTAGGCATGCAGAAGGAAAGCAGGCTGGCCAGGAAGGAGCAGGCCATTCATTTCTATGGCTATTTCTCTGAAATCATATATAAATATGGATCTGTCTATCTATCTATCTATCTATCTATCTAGTGCCTTTTAATGAGTTCCAGATTTGGAAGGTGGGATATGAATAAATTATAAATAATAATTGCTGGATTTTAAATGTTTTTAACTTGATAGATCTAAAATAACTTATGTATGTATGTGTGTATGTATGTATGTTATTGCTTCCGATGTAAGGCGACCCTGAAGCAAACCTATCATGGGGTTTTCCAGGGCTGAAAGTATTGTGTAACTGCCATAGGAGTGACACTTCACACCTGGGGACTTGTGTGATTGTCAGCTCATGCACAGATTTCCCCATCAATGAAAAGGGATGGGTCAGGCACAGGGCAGCTACAGATCAGAGGCATCTTAGGGCCTTTACAGACTGCTAGAAATAATGCAGCTTGAGGCCAGTTTAACTGTCCTGGCTCAGTGCTAGGGAATCATGGGAATTGTATTTTTTTCTGGGACATTGAGCCTTCTCTGTCAGAGAGCTCTGGTGCCACAATAAACCACAGTTCCCATGATTCCTTAGGACTGAGCCGGGACAGTTAAAGTGGCCTCAAGCTGCATTATTTCTGGCAGTCTGTAAAGGCCCTTAGTGAGATGAGTATCGCCAAAGCCACTTCTTCTCATATGATTTCAGTGTAGTAATGTCCCAAGTCTCAGGGTCTTGAAAAATTAGCCCAATGTGTTTTGGCCTAGTAACAGACATTTTATATACACCATGATGTGTGTGAGAGAGATATCCAAAATTGAAATTGGAAATTGTAACTTCTCTGCTGTTTTCATTTTTGTTGTTTTTGTATTGTCCATTTTCTTTCTTTATCTTTTAACATCCCCTGAAGAAGGCCATTTAGTATTGCTAGATTGAAACACGTCGAGCTAATTGCAAAATACAGTGCATCCATGCCAACTGCAGGCTTGCCATCCGCAGTTTGAGCTTCCACGGACGCCACGGACGGAAAACTCTTTTTAGTGGGTGCACGCTCACGTGGTGGTGTGAGCAGGCACACGCACCCATTGAAAAGAACGGGACTTAAGGTCCTTCCTTTTTTGCTATCCATGGGAGGGGGTCTGGAACAGATCCCTGCAGATAGCAAGGGACAACTGTAAAACCTTTTTCAACACTCTGAGACTGTCTCTTCTCTATATCCCCTATAATAATTTGTAAACTGCCTCGAGTCCCAAGGGAAATACATGATGATGATGATGATGATGATGATTGTTATCACTATGGTGGAACACATATGCTACATAGCACTATGGTATTCATGTCAACTCAGGAGCAAGCAAGCCCTAATAAATTCAAGGGGCTTAATTCTTGGATAAGTGAGTTTTGGATTGCATGGCCACAGTGCTATTAAGGACAATGGGACTTGTGCATCCGTGGATTTTGGTATCCTGGGGGGGGGGCGTCTGGAACAGATCCCACACGGATACTGAGGGTCAACTGTATTATGAAGATTTTCATGTAAATCTTATCTGAATACCAAATATAATGCAAAAATGGCATCAGCGGTTAAATACTGGTTAAACTAAAGTCTTTCACTTGTCCAGGCAGGGTTTTGGTTTTTCTTCAAAAATATGGGACAGCTGTCCTATAGCAAGGACATGCCTTTATATGCTTTGGGTTTTCCTTTATGAATTGGATTTTATATATAAAAATCACCAAAAGCACTCACTTTAAAAATACAATAGGATGTTTAAAACCCACAAAGGTAGAATAATATAACAAATGAAATCACTGCCACTTCTACAATTGCCAAATCATTCTAATTTGCAATGACCCTGCTGCTCCAGATCATTTCTCAGAGGAAAGGAGGAGAAGGTCCATAAATGAGCTCTACAAATTATCATTTGTCAGTATAGCAAATGCACTTTTTAGAAAATTAACAAAGTTGTCTAGGTCCAGCTCAGAACCACATTATTCTTTCAGAGGACCATGAATCAGATGCACCTGGTACAATGCATCTGTCCTTCAAATAGCACAGATCTAGCTGAAAGATTCTCTCACACTCATACACAATCATTTTTTTAAAACTCCACTGGCGCCAGTGGCATTTCTAATTCTTCTTTTTGGGAAGCTTCATGCAGGGGCAAGTCAGGATCAAATAAAAAACAGATGAAGGGAGTTGAATGTTTAAACTTCACTCACCCACATGCTCCAGATCAGGGTCACAAATGCTTACTGCTGAGTAATCTGCAAAATTCATGTTTATCATATTGCATAGCATGAACCCTAAGACACTAAAGATAGCATTTCAGAAACATGGAGCCTCTCAGCCAAAGTTGTCAATTTGAGTTGTTTCTTTGGTATGCAGCTTTAGTTTTAAAAACTGGTACTAAACATGAAACTAAGATGAAATGGATATAATGGATACTTCTTTGCTTATTTTCAAATTTGTTATCCCTTCTCATAAAGTACCTAATGCTGGATCTTGGGAAAAATGGACTTATTGGTCAAAATCTTTTATTAGAAGAAGAAAACCCCCACCCCCACCCCAATAGGGTGCCCTTCTGTTGTTGAATCAAAATAAGACCAGTAAACTGTAGTATGATTTAAAACAATATTTCCACAACTGATTTAAAGAAATATTGAAAATCAGCACGGAATGCTCCAGAACATATATTTAGCTTTTTTTTTTTAATTTGCTTGTTTGTTACACTTCCTGGGCATGTTGGTATTTTATTCCAGTATTCTTTAAATGAGACCCAGTATGGTGTAGTAGTTTGAGCACTGGACTATGACTCTGGAGAACAGGGATCAAACCCCTAGACATAGAAACTGACTGGACAACCCTTGGGCAAGTCACATGCTCTCAGCTGAGGGAAAAGCAATGGCAAACCTCATCTGAGCAAATCTTACCAAGAAAAACTCATGATAGGGTCACCTTAGGGTTGCCATAAGTCACAAATGACTTGAAGGCACATGACAACAACAATTCCTTAGTCTGATATGTGGCTAAACAGCAAAATGCATGTTCAGCTGGGTGAGAAATCATGCCTGTGACATCACTAGCATTGAATAATGAGGATATAAATAGCATGCACTGACAACAAGCAAGCAGCTGCTCTTGTTTCCATTCTTTTTTCTTGCACAAACTTGTGATACCTTTTCAGACTTCAGGATTATTTGAGGAAAGAGGGAAAAGCAGTACGACAACAACCAGATGTTCAGAGTTAATTAATTAGACACACCTTGTCCCACCAATGTGGGAAATCAATGCTTCCCATTCCATCAGTTAAGCAGAAAGGAGCCTAGATATATCCCAAATTCATCCTGTCAATCATGTATATTAACATGGGCAGATCTTGGAAAAGTTATTCCTAGAATCCCCAGCATGTATGGTCACACTCCATGCTGGTTGGGGAATTCTGAGAATTACAGATTAATTTATAGACTTAAAAAATAACATTTCTAAAAATACACCTCTTCAAGCATGAAAACACTGAAAATATACACCAGAACCAAGCGTCTCTAATTATAAATCAAAGGAGTGTCTTCAGGTTGTTCTGCTCATCTGATTGCATCATAGAAATTTGGAAGAAAGGCCATAAGAAAAGCTGCCATCAAACTGGGCAGTATGCAACCTAGTCTTATATACTGGGGTGGGCACACAAAACAGGAGTTGGTTTTTGCCCCCATGGTAGGCCACAGCTCCTCATTTCCAACTGGAAATAGGGAAGGAAAATCCTCAAAACTTGAAGGGACTTCTGGTTGTGATTTCTTTGTTTTGGAAGGCTTTAAGAATGGTTGGGAAGTAGTGTGGATTTACCCAAACTACCATTCCAAGAATGCAACTTGCCTCTTGGGAAACATTTTTTCACAATCACCATTAGCATCTCAAAATAATTTGAGGGGACACGGAGACTGAGAATCAGAAGCAATTCGGGGTTCCAAAAAAGGGACTGTGGACATGTGCACTTATGCAGAAATAAATTTCACTGTGTTAGGAACATTGGCTGGAAGTCACTAAGGAAAACACTACACATGTGTAACCACCTTATTTACATAGCTGCATAGTGTCTCCCAGCCCAACCCTCCAGTTCTCACTCACTGGGCAGCAGCTGCTGCTGTGAGTGACAGAGGTCTGTTCCCTGGCTGATTGAGAAGCAGTTGACTGATGTTTCCACTCCTTCCTATGAGTGATCTCTGCTGCAACAACCATAAGCAGGATCCCTGTGACAATTTCCCCTTGCACTCATGGGAGAGAGCTGGAAATGTCAGTCAGCTGCCGCCCAGTAAATAAAGACTGGGGAAGTTTCACTGTTCCTATATATTCCCTAAATTGGGAAATATGTAGAGATCCCTACATATTCCCTAAACTAAGAAAGATTATCATGAATATGAACTAGTCATGAATGTGTAACTCTAGGTTATGCATTCATAACTACCTTATGAATAGTTACAACGGATCACTATTGTAGTGCTACAAGCAATCACCAATCCATCCACAGCTCTGAAAGTTCTTTTTTCAAAGTTGTTATCAAGCTACCTATTTATGAGAATCTGACAAAATTAAAGCTCAAAAGTAATGTTACTAATGGGATCAGCATATATTTTTTGTATGTAACGAGAAGCATGGACTCTGGAATGGGAGGCAGGGGAGGCTCAATTCCCCCCAAACTAGGCTATGGGGAACAGAGCTCCCAAGATCATCTAACAAAATTGGACCACCAACACTCGTATGTACTTGAGTCTCTTCAGGAATTATCAATCAGAAGCACACT
This sequence comes from Phrynosoma blainvillii, assembly GCA_026167975.1. Lineage (NCBI taxonomy): Eukaryota > Metazoa > Chordata > Lepidosauria > Squamata > Phrynosomatidae > Phrynosoma > Phrynosoma blainvillii. The sequence goes on from JANUYF010000003.1 coordinate 254,536,228, forward strand.
AAATGATCCAGCACAAAAAGCTATTGTCCTTGAGCCCTCCCAGAAATAATAAAGGCTGCCTGCAATCCTATGCACACTTGGGAGTAAGCTACATTGAAAACATGGAGGGCACTTCTCTACGTACACATTGTGCTTCTCAAGAGTCTTCATATTTAAGACTATTTGAATGATAAGGCATGGGAAAACTAATTTGCCCTCCCACTGCAAGTACCTGCAAATAGGCAAAATTAATTGCCTGCCAATGTTAAGCACTTCTCCTTAAAAGTAGTTTCAGGGCCCCTAATGAGAAGGGTTCTCCAGTTACATTTTAAGGATGTCTGTAGGCAATTAAATGGAAGTGTTCAGGTTTTCTGCCAGTTATTAAACATAAGCTTCTTTTTAAAGCAACAGAAAGTAATGAGTAATGTAACAAGTTAGCTTTTAAACACAGTAAAGTAATGGTCAGAAATTTGGTTATTTTGTTGAAAAACTGCAGAGAGAACACATCACTAAAAAGGCATCCTCCAATCTAGATGAGCTACAACTAGATGACAGGCAGCAACTCTCCTGAGCTTTAAGCAAAGGTATTTCCCAAGCTTATCAAGGGGCTCTTCACACTACATAGTTATAGTGCTATGATTCCACTTTAACTGCATGGCAACCTATATTCAGGAAGGGTTGCTGTAGAGCAGGGGTAGGCAACCTTTTTGAGCTGAGGGCCGATCCGCCGAAGTCGTTCCTTCCGGGGGCTGATCCGCCGAAGTCGTCCCTACCTCCACGCATGTCGCGACCGCCATTTTGTTTTCCAAAATGGCGGCCGCTACGCATTTGCACACGCGCTGTACTCCTGCGCATGCGCAAACACGGCACAGCCGCCATTTTGGAAAACAAAATTGTGGCGGCTGCGCGCACGGCGACCCAAACATGCGGTGGTGGTGGCAGGCGGCAGGGGTCCGCCTGGGCTGGTAAGCAGCGGGCCCTGGGCCAGAACCAGCCCGGGGGCCGCAGGTTGCTAGCCCCTGCTGTAGAAGGAAGGACATTTAGAATTCTAAACCAAAAGGCTCTTCTAGTGCCAAGCTAAAAAAACCCACAGGTTTCCATAGACAGCAGCCATGGCAGTTAAACTAGAATCATAGTGCTATAACTGTGTAGTACAAAAGGGTGCTGGAGATTATAAAGACTGGATCTGGGAGTTTCTTTATGCAAAGTGGCACCCACTTGCTTCATGTGTTTGACAGCAGAACTCCTCCAATATAATTCCTTCAACTGAGGGAGAAGAAATCCTACTGGCAGGGAGATGGGGGTGGAGTGTATCCACACTGCAAAATTAAAACAGTTTGACACTACTTTAACTGTCATGACTCTGTCCTACAGAATCCCGGGATTTGTAGTTTGGTTATGCACTAGAGCTCTCTTACAAACCAGGCTGAATATCTTACCAAACTACAAATCTCAGGATTCTGTAGGCTAGAGTAATGGCAGTTAAAGTGGTGTCAAACAACTTTAATTCTGCAGTATGGATGCACCCTGGGACTGTGTGCTCTGATTCTAGAGGCACCCATCTATCCAAAGCCCTGCTAGGCATTTGCTGGGCAGGTCAACTAATGTTTTGGATTTTGGAAAATTTATTAATTAATTCTTCCACTCATTCATTCTCTTCTAAAAACTTCTAAAAACAACTGCAAGCAATGGAAGGGAAATGAGTTTGCCCAGCCTCAAAACTGGTATAAATCAATCTTTCTGTTTCAGGATCAGGGGCTGAGAGAACTGTGGAACCACATCCTCTCCCCTCATCCAACATACACAGAATCACAATCCATATATATAGTTTTATTGTGGGTTTTTTCGGGCTGTGTGGCTATGTTCTAGAAGAGTTTCTTTCTCTTCTCAGAAAGAAACTCTTCTAGAACATGGCCACACAGCCCGAAAAAACCCACAACAAAACTATGGATGCCGGCCATGAAAGCCTACGAGAGAAAAGGGCTTTGGTTACAGAGTAGCAAATAAGTGAAAGCAGGACAGTGGAAAAAGATACAGCTGAAACAGTGAAATAAGTGAAATAAAGAAAGTGAATCTGTAGAATTAAGAAAAGAATATAAAGAATATAAAGAAAATGAGAAAGTTAAGAAGTCTGAGCTGCATGGAAAGGGCAGAAAAGGAAGAGTGAAAGTAATTAACTGTAATTATAACAGAGGAGAAGAGACAGCTGAAGAAACGAAAGTAGAAAGGAAAAATAAAGAGGAGAAAGAAAAGAAGAAATAAGAGAGTGACTGGAGTAATTAAAGTGTCTGGAATAAATAATAAAATTAACATAAGAAAATAATAAAGCAAGACTAGACATATATACATTTGTATTTAAAGTGTAAACAGCTGTGTTTAAATCAACATTGAGTATAAGCAGCATTGAACTTTGAGGACTTAAGAATCAAAAATAATCAAAATAAAAGAAGAAAAATATTGAAATTGTGTATCATAAGAACAAGGAAATATATGCTTTGAGAATTGAAAAATTAGAAAAAGAAAATATATACTCCTAAAAAGAAGAGAGATACAGTAAAAGATAAAGAACAGTACAGATAAAGAAATAGTGGTTAAAATATTATTATATTACTGATCTAGACATTGACTGTTTTGAATTGAGATAGAAAGAAAAAGGAAAAAGGTACAATGGCAACTTCTAAAATTGTAACAACGCATCCACAAGCACAAAGACAGACACTTAGGAGGCAGTCAATTGAACAAACTTCAATTCTGGATGAAATAAGAAAAATGCAAGCTGAAACTGAGCACAGTATGAAAAAAGAAATGAAAATGTTGAGAGCAGATATTAAACAAGATATAAAGATGGAACTTAAGGAAATAAAAACATCACTAGAAGAAGTCACAAAGGACATAACTAAGATAAAGGAGAGATTGGCTGCGGTGGAGGAAAAAACAGGAAATATAGAAGAGGACATAACAAAAACAAAAAATGTTGAAAAATAGAATTAGAGAAAAGACTGGATCAAAGAGCTCTGGAAGAATATAAAGAAAGAGAGAACTTCTTAAAGATTAGAGGAGTAAAAGAAATAAAAAATGAGGATTTGTATGAACATTTTCTCCCAATTTTGGCAGAATATGCAGAAATAGCACCGCAGGATATGACTTGGGAGATAAATAAGCTCTTCAGACTCAACTCTCAAATAGCTAAGGATAAAGGGTGGCCTAGAGATATAGTAATCTACTTTCTAAGAAAAAGAACAAGAGACAGAATTCTGGAATTAAGCTATAAAAAAACATTGAAAATCAATGAGGAGGAAGCAAAAAATTTTAACGACATCCCAAAAGGATTTTGAGGAAAAGAGAGGATTATAAATTCTTCACATCTCTCCTCAACAAACATAGAATAATATATAAGTGGGGAAAACTTGAGGGAATATCAGTATTGTTTAAGCAAAGATGGTACAAAATAAACAATATCCAGAAGGCTAAAGATTTTTGGAAAAGATGTAACAAGGAGATAAAGAAAAATCAAGATAGACAAGGTACACAGGAATATAGAAACAGACTAAGATCAGCAGATAAAGCAAAAGAAGGAAAAGCGAATGAGGAAATACAATCGGAGGAAGAGGGAGAGGAAGAAGAAGGTCAGGAAGAACAAGAAGAATTAATCAGCAAAGAGGGAAATTCAAAACAGGAATTGTATTTGGAAGAAAAGGGAAAAGCAAACAACTAAAAAGGAAAACACAACAAAAAGAAAAAAGTCTTAAGAGAAAATATAAGACAAAATAGAAATGGATTTGAAGGATGTGACATTCCTTTCTTGGAATGTAAAAGGACAAAATGATAAGAAAAAGAGGAAATAAATATTTCATGAAATAAGTAAGATGAAATATGATATACTTAATTTACAAGAGATACGAATAATAAATAAAGACAAAAGACTATTGAGAAACCATACATTGGGTGTGGAGTATGTGTCTGCATTTAAACAAAAGAAAAGAGGAATTGTAACTTAATTTCAAAAATAATACCATCTAGAGAGATCTTTTATGACCCACAAGGGCACTATTTAGGGATAGAAATAACAGTGCAGGAAAAGAAAATAATACTGGTTGTAATATATGTACCTCAAGAAAAGAAGGCAAAGTTTTATAAGAAAATTAAGGAAAAAATATTGGAATATAATGGAAAAAAAATTATAATATGTGGTGATTTCAATGCGGTTATTAACCCACAAATTGACAATAAAAATCAATAAAGATAAAACTAATGTAATTGTGACAAATATGTCCACTATTGAAGAAGAGAAATTAAAAGAAGCAACAGGATTTCATATTACAAAAAAAGGCAAAATATTTAGGAATAACGTTAACAAAAAAAAAAATCGGACATATATAAGAATAATTATCAGAAAAAAATGGAATGATATAAAAAAAAGATTTGGCAAATTGGAAAGATCTAAAATTATCTTTACTTGGAAAAATCGCTTTAATCAAAATGAATATCCTTCCAAAATTGTTGTTTATGTTTCAAATCATCCCAATATGAAAAAATAACCCCTTAAAAGAATGGCAAAAACAACTCTCTGAATTTATATGGGGAGGGAAAAAACCCAGAATTAAACAGAAATATGTAAATGTAAATGTAAATTCAATTTATTCGGTCTTTGACCAGTATAAATTATAAAAATATATAAAATATATACATTAACAAATTAATATACAGATTAATATACAGACTGAAAATAAGCTGTGTCCAATATACATTGTCAGTCAAATCTATCTAAACTGTAGTAAAATATCCATTTGTCAATTGAGGTCACAATTTGCAAACAATATAACAGAATTTGGCCACCACATGAGATACTGTATGGTCTTTGTTATCTAACAGGAAGCGTAAATAAAAGGAATCAGATTTACCTGGGAATTTACTAACTAATGGGCTAATTAGTTGGTGATGAATATCCCTGTAGAATTGACAATAAAGTAGAACATGCTCATTGGTCTCAACAGCGCCCGAACCACAGGGACAAAGACGAAATTCAAAGGGTATTTTTTTATATCTACCGTCCAACATGGCCGTAGGCAACATATTAAAGCGTGCCAAGGTTAAAGCCCTTCTAAACTTCGGAAGAGTAACATGAAATAAATATGGGGCTGTGACGGGGACCAAGTTCCGTGAGCTAAACAAGACGTATTTAGAAAGGGAAGCAGAATCCATAAGTCTTTCTGCTTCTATAATTTTTTGTTTAATAATAAATTTAGCTCTATCAACATCGAGTTTTAGAAATTCATTTTTATCAAATCTTAGCTCATTTAATTTCTTATGAATAAAAATTTCCCAAGTAGATTTAAAAGAATCCAAAAAAATTAAATTTGTTAGCCTCCCAGGAATTTTATGCAGTTTTTGCCAGTAGGTGAGTATACTGATCCACAAACTGGACTCTATTTTAATAGACCCAGTCTCCCTCCTAAGAAGAGCATTTGGAACACAGTGAGCAACCTGTAAAATTCTTCTGAGAAACTTAGTTTGGAGACGTTCGAATACCTTGATGTTACTGTATGGACCCAATTGGGCTCCATAGAGAAGTTGTGGGCGAACCTTAGCATTAAACAATTTAATTGCGGCCGGAATGAACTGAGTGCCTTTCGTAAAAAAAGAATCTTAAGATTGCAGTTATGGTTCTTTGGGCATTACTGATGACAAGTTCAGAATGGGCAGTTCTCCTACCAGAATGATGAAACACAATTCCTAAATATTTAAAAGTCTTAACCTGCTCAATATGTTGTCTATCAAGTGTCCACTGTAGCAATTTAGGACGATGAGCAAAAGTAAGAATCTTGGTCTTAGAAGAATTAACTGTCAGTTTTTCATCTTTGCAGTACAGAGCAAGAGAATTTAGAGATCTTTTTAGACCAATGGGGGATAATGAGAGAATGACGACATCATCTGCATAAAGCAATAGGTTGATATGCCTGTTGGCCAGCTTTGGAGGATGAAAAGAAAGATTATTCAAAGCAGTAACTAAGGAATTAATGTAAAAATTAAAAAGAGTGGGAGCCAGGACACATCCTTGTCTCACACCCGTCTTAACAGGGACTGCCTTGGAGACATGTCCTAAGGGACTGCATCTAACCTTGATACTAGAATTCTCGTGAATCTTGATAAGAAGCAAAAGGAGTCGTTTATCTATATTAGTGCACAATAATTTTTCCCACAACCTAGATCTGTTAACTGAATCAAAAGCGGACTTGAAATCTATAAATGCCGCATATAGAGGTTGACCATGGTGGAGATATTTTTCAACTAGGTATTGCAATATCGTTGCTTGATCAATAGTAGAACGTCCGGGCCGGAAGCCTGCCTGTTCGGCCATCAAAATATCCTCAGATTCAAGCCAGTCTAAGAACTTATTTAATAAATGTTTTGTATATAACTTGCTCACCAAACTCAAGAGACTAATCGGACGAAAATTAGAGGGATCAGTTCTATTACCTTTTTTATAAATCGGAATAACAATGGCCATGCCCCAGTTTTCGGGAATGGAAGCAGATCTATCAATGGACGTGAATAATTTGGAAAGTACCGGAACCCACCATTCCAGATTATTTTTAAGTACTTCGCCAGTTATAAAATCGGCACCAGGGGCACGAGCCGGTTTAAGTTGGGTGATGAGACTCTTTACCTCAGAATGCGACACTGGTGGCCAAGGGGGAAGAGACAAAACCTGTGTCATAAGTTCCGATACTAATGAGCTTGAGTTATTTTCAAGAGAGTCATAAAGATTGGCAAAATGACTTTCCCATGTATGTGCTGGAATCTGAGCTGTAAGATTAACTGGAGTTCTGGTAAACGAAGGAGCAACCTCTTTCCAAAACAAATTGGGGTTATTTGTACTGGCTGTCATAATTAATTTATTCCAAGAGTCTATCATGGCTCCCTTTTTATTTTGTCTTACTAAGAGTTTGTATCTTTTCTTCTGTTCCAGAAGCTCAGACACAGGAAATTGTATTGGATCTAATTTATGTTGTTTGAACAAATATTTAAGATGTGCCCATAGTTCTTTACATTCTAAATCAAACCAGCTCTGATGACGTAATAATTTATATCTGGCAGAGTTACTTTTGGATACAGTAAGTAGTGGTTGTAAGGAGCTAATTAAAGTATTATAGTTTGACAATATCACAGAGTCCAAATTAGCATTCACTATTTTGGAAGAAAGCAGCTTGGTTGATTCACTAGAAAGAAACTTAGTAAGGGTATCAGACAATTGGGGGGACCATTTGACTCGGGTTAGACTAACATCATTGGTAAAGATTGAGATCTTATCAAGAGACAAAGTAAGACAGTCCTGAAATTTTAAACACAAGAAAACTGGAAAATGATCACTATCAGGTCTATCAACAATGGCAAACTTAGAAATGTGAGAAATTAGATTTGGAGAAACCCCCATATAGTCAAGAACCGATGGGTTAGCACCTGCCCAGTGTGTATATTCGGCTGGATAGTCATCCTTAAAACTGCCATTCAAAATGATTAAGTTTAGTTCATCAAAGGAGTGAGCTAAACAAAAACCCTTAAAATCACAAGACATATCTTTTGATTTACAACACATTATTGGTGGAATAGCTATAGGAGACGGAGGTTGACAATTGTATTTAGCATATAAAGACACATCATCGGCTCCATTTCTGGCATTAAGATCCCCAGCAGCAATAAAATTAGCTGTTGGCATCTCAGACATCAATTCTTTGATAAAGGAATTAAGTTTGTTCCATACACTTAATATCTTGGCCTGGCCTTGAAGTGGGGGGATATAGATATTAATCAAATATAATAAATTGTTATTAAACTTCAAAAGAACTGCTAGGGCATACTGCTCTAATACCGAGATCTTACCGAGAATGAGGGGATCAGGCCCAGGCTTCCTGATCCCCTCATTCCTCCCGTGGCCCCATCTTTAGTGATGGTTGAGGATCTCCAGAGGGACATCAGGGTTTTTAGGTGGTTTTAATTATGGTTTTATGTTCTTATATTGTGCTTTTAATTTGTTATATTGTTTAATACTTTCTTAAGGGGGGGAGGGATTATAATGTTTAATGTTATATTTTAATCTTGTCATATTTTATTGTTGTCAACCGCCCGGATTGGTTCGCCACAGGGCGGTATACAAATAAATATTATTATTATTATTATTATTATTATTATTAGTTATTTGAACCTTTAGTGCCAAAGATATCAATATCCCTAAGCCGCCACATAGTCTCCCATTACCTTTGCCAGGAATAGCATTTAAACCCATGAATTTATATCCCTCTATGGATATCTCTTCAGCAAGCCACGTTTCCTGTAAGAGAATAATATTATGTCTACAAACAAAAGGCATAAAGGTAGGGTCCCTGCATCTGGGTTTCCAACCAGCTACATTCCATGAGATAATAAACAAAGAGGACCGGTCAGTTAGATGTCAATTGCCTAAGACTGCAGACTGTTCTTGAGGTTTGGAAGCTTGCAGTTCATTAACAGTTGTATTTCCATTAAATATATTTCCCCTCTCTAGTCCTGAACTATTTAGACTGTCAAATACACTCTGCTTAAGTGTTTTTACTACAGGGGAATTATACTTAAGACATCTCCTCTTCTTAGTCTTAGATGATTGTATATTCATGGTGGACTTAGGAGAAGGAGTATTTAATGTTATTAGTTGCATAGACTCACTATGATGTCCAGTCTTATGTTTAGGAGAAATTTGAGTTAATGGGATAAGCGGATCCGCCAGACTGTCCGTTGGACGTTTGGGAGACATATACATTAAAGGGATCATTTCATCTTCCTCCTCTCCAATACGCCATTTAAGTCCATTTTTGAGTTGTAACAAAGGGTCCAGTAAGGGACAACTAGTAGGTAATAAGTCCTTAATTGACTTAGTTGCCATAGTTACTGACATTAACATAGATTTGACAGCATCGAACCTGTTTAGTACTTGCTTTTGTTCCTCATTGGAGAGGGAGCCAAACATCTCGGCCAATTTTCCATCATCTTCTAGGAGACTCTCAGAGATTGGTGTTATCCCCCTGGCATCCTCATTAAGGTTCACTTTTTGATGGAAAACTTCCCGTCTAGAGAAAGATTTGAACAGAGGCTGGATATTTGAATTACAAAAGACACGTACTGGGGTGATTGAAAATTCCTTGAATGAACTCCAATTTTTCAATATCAGAGAGGGTATTGTTGCATTATTAAACCTCAAAACAATTCTCTTAGAGTTGTTATATGAAGGCAGCCAATCGATTCCAAGTAGCTCGTTATAATGCAAATGTCGATGTAAAAGAAGAGATAGTGAATGCAATATAACAAGCTTGTTATGCCATCTGGCATAGTTGTAATGATTATTGGCTACTAATAATGCTATGCTATTTGGCATTAGTACAATCTTGTCATTGGTCCTAGCTTTAACATTATTTTGGGTTTGTTCAGAGTCTTTTTTACTAGGTGATGTTCCTGAATTTGATGGACATTTAGGCTTGGTCATAAGGTCTTTCAGCCTATCAAGTTTCTGGTCTATACTTGTTAGTTTATCAAAAATGGCAATTACTGTTCTGGCGGTAAGTAAGCAATTTCTTGCTACAGTGTCTAAATCAGTCATATGATTAATACCAGTATCTGGGTCAGTCTCTGGAACAAACTCTTCTTGTAAGGAGAGAAAAGATGTTTCAGAAGTAGGCTTATCGTTGTCATTAAGCACAAATAGCTCTTCCATTTTCAGTTGTTTCAAGGTAGTAGCAGCCTCCAATAGTTTTGAATTCTTTGAGCTCATACCTGAATTCTTGGTGAGTTTCTTGATCCTTTTAACATTAGTACCAACTTCTTTATTAGCTGACCTCCTTTTCCGCTTAATGCTATTCTTAACTACCATATTTTAATGAATTATCCCAGTGAGTGATCAAACTAAACTAATAGACCTCAGTCAAAATGTTAAAATATATAAAATTATACCAAATATGTAACATGTATAAAATATATAAAAATAAAAATAATGATAATAATGATAATATCAATCACAGTAAACAACAATGATAATGATAATACTGGATAAAATCCCTAATCAATCCGTAATTAGAAAAACACTTAATGTACTTAAAGCACTTCAAGCCGGCTGCGAAGCCACAGGATAAATATCCCTTTTATGGCAAGAAAAAGAGGTTTGGTGCTAGTTGTGAAGGGAGGGGCTCGCCCAAACCCAGGTATGTTGGCTTCCCTCCTTTCTTCAGCCACCACCCGGAGAAGAGGAGGGGCGGGTGTGGCCCTGGAGCGCGGCTTCCTGCTCTTGCCGCCGCCGCCGCTGCCAAAGGAGGGCTCGTTGGGGCCTTTTTATGGGCCCGGTTCTATCGGCCGCTCGGCCGCCGCCGCCCGCGCCGCTTGGAGGGAGGGAGGAGGAGCAGGTGTGGCCCTGGAGCGCGGCGCGGCTTCCCGCTCTTGCCGCCGCCGTCGCCGCCAGAGGAGGGCTCGTTGGGGCCTTTTTATGGGCCCGGTTCATCCGGCCGCTCGGCCGCTGCCGCCCGCGCTGCTTGGAGGGAGGGAGGAGGAGCAGGTGTGGCCCTGGAGCGCGGCGCGGCTTCCCGCTCTTGCCGCCGCCGCCGCCAAAGGAGGGCTTGTTGGGGCCTTTTTATGGGCCCGGTTCTTCCGGCCGCTCAGCCGCCGCCGCCCACGCCGCTTGGAGGGAGGGAGGAGGAGCAGGTGTGGCCCTAGAGCACGGCACGGCTTCCCGCTCTTGCCGAAACAGAAATATATGTTTGACGTAAAAGAAAAAGGAGGGTTGGCAGTATCAAATTTAAGACTGTATTTTGAAGCTTGTGTTTTAATATGGTTAAAAGAATAGATAACATTGGAAAATCAAAAGCTACTGAAGTTGGAAGGTGCAGAACTCAGATTCGGGTATCATGCTTACCTATTCTACGACAAAGTACAGGTAAATTGAGAATTTAATAACCATTTTATTAGGGCATCTTTGTTTAGAATATGTAAAAAATATAAAAGAAGGATATGCCCCCAAATTCCATTATGGATGTCACCGCATGAGGCGTTGTTTAGGATAGACCCACAAAGAAAAGAAAAATGCTTAAAGTATGGAGAAATATTAAAGAAAAAAGGAAGAGAATTTGAACTAAAACCACTTAATCAAATTAGAGAGGAGGGGTATAATTGTGGTTGGTTTTTATACCATCAAATCAATTCCAGATTTTTAATAGATAAAAAAGCAATGGGAATAACAAGTGTGAAATCAGAAATAGAAAAATTTATATGGGATGAGAAATTCAGTAAAGTATCTGGAATATATAAGAAATTGTTAGAAATATATATGGAGGAAGATTTGATAAAAGAAAATATGATTAAGTGGGCCAAAAACTGTGGAAAAGAATTAGAACTTGCTCAGTGGGAGAAGTCATGGAAAAAGAGATTAAGATACACAGCAAGTCAAGAAATAAAAGAAAATTTCTATAAGATTATGTATAGGTGGCATCTTTTGCCAGATAAATTAGGTAAAATATATAAGCATACAAATAGTAAGTTCTGGAACTGTGAAAAGGAAAAAGGAACCTTCTTCCATTTATAGTGGGAGTGTATAGAGGCAAAAAAAAATTGGGGAAGCATAAACGATACCATGAAGGAAATTACAGCTTAGACCAGAAATAATGTTATTAAATATGTTAGATGACAAAATAGAAAAGAAATATGGTAAAACAATCTTCTATATGTTAACTGCTGCAAGGATTGTATATGCTAGATATTGGAAAGTTAAGAAAAATGTACATATAGATGAATGGATTATTAAATTGTTTGACATGATTGAAGCGGATATTTTGTCAAAAAGATTAAATGGAGAAATAAAGAATCAAGAGAAAGAAGAATGGAAAGACGTGATAGGATATGTAAAAAGGAAATGGCCAAATCTCCTGATTGAAGACTCCATTGCAAAATTGAATGAAGATTGAAGATGAAAGATTAGCATGTAAGATATATTATAAACGATGTATAGTAAATATTTAATGGAAAGTATATATAAAACAAATGTTAGTTATATTATATATTGAAGAAGGAATATATAGACGGAATATGTTAAAGAAGTAAAATATGACATGGGAAAAGAAATATATACAGTACTTTGATTTATAATATATTTAGGCAGACTTGTAGTAATATGTTGGGTAGACAAAAAAATGTTTGTGTTTGATATCAGATAAACAGTGAGCTAAGGGGAAAATTGAAGGAATTGGTGAACGAGTGGTAAATCGGAAGTTTTTTTATGTTATGAAATGTTTTACTAGTTGTTGTAATGTTTGTTATGTTTATATGTACATATACAGGTATAAAATTCAATAAAAATTATTTTTAAAAAAAGTATTCCAGGATGATACTATGCTAGGAGTCACAGGCAATCTGTTTGATCTGTCATACTCAATTAAAATGAACTGGAGAAAGAGGAACCAGAGGTTAGTGCTTAGAGTAATCTGATACATGCATATTTTTTAACACAGCTGTTTAGCATCTTGTGGCAGAGCTCATCTCCTAGATACATTCAAATAAGCCCTTTTTAGTCTTGGATTTGGACAGATTGCACACCTCTAGTAAGTATGGCTGTAGAAATCAGAGACATTAGCCATGTTAGTCTGGCCATGCATTTGAGGAAGTAGACTTGGATCCGAAACACACTACAGAAATAATCCAGTTTGATTAATTATTGACCACTTTATCTGCCCTGGCTCAATGCTAGGGAATTCTAGGAACTGTAGTTTTGTGAGACATCTAGCCTTCTCTATCACAGAGCTCTGGTGCCACAGTAAACTACAGTTTCCAGGATTCCCTAACACTGAGCCAGGGCAGTTAAAGCAATCTCAAACTGGATTATTTCTGCAGTGTGTTTTGGACCTCAGTCTACCAAAGCTTATGCTACAACATCTTTCTCTTGGTCTCAAAGGTGCTACAGAATCCCTTTGCATACTTAAAATCCTACTCTGTCAGGAAGCTGTTCAAAGTGAAAAGTCTCCTTTTCTGGCAATTTTATTTTATACAGGTGCTGTACAGTTTGACTGGGAGAGTTGTTTGATGGGAGTCACACATATAAATTAGCTGCTTAAGAGTACTAGTATAGGTATGTTAACTTGCTACATGAAGCTCAGTACAGCTTCCCCACCACTCATCATTTAGCATAGCTACGAGGTCCTTTGGTCTGTTATCATTACCAAACACTCGGTCCAGCACTCAAAGCACTACACCACACTGCCCTTCTGACTACATTATAAATATTGTCTTATTAAATAGGAAAGCAGGAACCAGCGTGGTATAGTGGTTTGAGCACTGGCCAATGACTCTGGAGAGCAAGGTTTGATTCCTGCTCAGCCATGAATTCCACTGGATGACCTTAGGCAAGTCACACGCTCTCAAGTCACTTAGGCAAGTCACACGCTCTCAGCACACAGCAGCAATAGGAATGCACTAACTTACACTTGCTCCTTCTCTTCCTCCCTTGTTTGATTTTAGCCAGAATTCTCCTGCCATGTCATTATTACAAAGATTTACCTAACGAAGGCCCTTTTTTAGAGGAAAGGTTTTCCTTTTTGGTACCCTGGGCATTCGGTGTGGGCAATCATCTCTAATAGTTAACATTAAGTTTGCAGTGAGGCGGTGGGTGGAGATAAATGGAATGCATGCACTTCGGCACTGCACACTGCCTGGTGATGGCTGCTGAGTAATGATCTCCCTCCTCCTAATTGGTGGAGAGCAGCAGCCCTAATGGATGCAGCCTCTCTGTGCATTTTCACTGTCTCTTCAATCAATAACCCTCGCTGTGCCTGGCACAGAGGAGTTCCTGAAAGCCCCTTTGTAATAATGGATTGCTGGAGGTTACATAAACCACTGTCTCCTACTGAGTCAGCCCTCTCTCAGAATCTTGGCACTCTCACAATGGCATTTTGAGAAGGTCAGGTGTGGGATGCCAACAGAGCTGACGGGCCTCTGTTCTGTTGCCCCCATCTGGGAGCTCAAATCAGTTTACATGCCACAGGCCTCAGAAGCCCTACACTGGCAATGGAGATTTTAATCAAAGATTAGGCATGTTACTTTCTTTCCCTCTCCCTCTCTCTTTTTGACTACAATTTTGCCCAGCCAGCATGAACTTCCCCAGAATTGCTCTGCCATCTACACTTCTGGAAGTTCAATTCCAAAATGTACCGTACCTTTTCTAAGCTCTCATTTTCATGACTGTCAAGAAATTCTAATTTGGCGGTAGGTAGGTCTCCCTCTCTCCTCCTCTTTCTCATCCTCCACTTCCCCTTGGCCTCACAAAAAGAAATCCAAGCAGAAACAATGTTGAATTGATTATTCTTTCTCATCACATTATTATGTACTGAATCAGCAGGAGTGCATTCTGAAACAATCCACATCCTGGCAAGGGCTATTTCCCCAAGGGCAAGTAACATCTAAACAGGTTCTGGCATTTGTTCCCCATTGTCTTTGAAGCACAATTCAAGGTGCTGAATTTGATGTGTAGTATATAAGTTCTTGCAGAGTTTAGATCTCACATATGAGGTTTACAGATTACGCCCATTCTTATTTCCCACTGCAGTCTCTTCACCTAAAGAGTCTTAGGTCTGCTATGCAGGTCCAGTGAAGCATTCTTCCTGGAGACCAATCTCAATGGAAAGTGTGGATACTGATTACACTATAGTCCAGGTTTCCAGGGCTGTATGTCCATTTTCTATTTATAGTTGTGAAAGCTAAACAGGGAAGAAAGCTGACAGGACAAGAATCAACTGATTTGAAATGTGGTGCTGCAGGAAAGTTCTATAAAAGGGCCTAGGCTGTTGCTACATAGCAGAATTAATGCAGGTTGACACCACATTAATTGCCATGGCTCAATGCTATGGAATTCTGGGATCTATAGCTTTATTAGCTATTTAGCCTTCTCTGTCAAGAGAGCTCTGGTGCCACAAATTCCAGGATTCCACAGGATGGAGCCATAGCAGTTAAAGTGTCAAACTGTATTAATTCTTCAGAGTGGAAGGAGCTCTAAACTAAATTAAGTCTGAACTCTCCCTAGAAGACAAAATGACCAAACTGAGGCTATCACACTTTGGAGATATCATGAGATGACATGACTCACCTGAAAAAGTGACAATGCTTGGCAAGGTGGAAGGAGCTAGGGAAAGAGTAAGACTGTATTGCAGATGGATAGATTCAATCAAGGAAGCTACAGACCTGAGTTTGCATGGCCTGAGCAAAACGGTTGGTGACAGGGCAGCTTGGAGGTCTTCCATTAAAAGAGGTGTTATAAAGTGAAACTGACCTGATGGCAATTAAAAGCAGCAATCATAGAATCATAGAGTTGGAAGGGGCCTTATGGCTCATCAGGTCCAACTCCCTGTCCAACGCAGGATCTCCAGTTAAACGCATCCCCAGCAAGTAACTGTCCAGGACTTTAAAGATTTTAAGCTCAACATATAAAATTATATGTTGGGCCCATTTAGCCCAGCGGTAACATTGATGTGGCCTCTGGCTAAATGTAGTTCCAGAAGGCCATCTGTACAACCTTGGAACTGCTCCATCTCCCATTTTTTAAAATAAAAAAACCTGGGGACCATGTCCCTAGAATCCACCAGGGGGCATGATTCATGGCTTGAACATTAGGTACAGAGAGAGAGAGAGAGAGAGAGATTGTGCATGCTTTCCTTGAGCTGTTTTAAAGAAACTGGAAGGTTTATCTGGTAGGAGCTAGCCTACAGAGTTCCAAAGACAAGAAATGAGGGGGAATGCACCCACCCCAGACCTATCCCAGCACTATGCATCCTCACTGGTAAGAGAAAAGTTTCTGACTCAATTATTCTCAGGCTTGCTATCTGACATCCTTAAGTCAGCATGAAAACCCTCAACCTTTCCGATTTGGCAGGAACAGTCCCAGTTGATCCTGTAATCCCACCTTTTCAGCTGTTTTTAAATGTCTCAGCTTCTTTTCCTTCTACCTACTTTTCCCCATTACATCCATTGGTGCAAATGGAATGCAAAGTGCACAAGTATTTTGCACTCAGTTAACTCAGTATGGGGTAAGGGAAAGGAGGGTGTGGAATCTTGTCCTTCCCAGGAGGCTGAAACAAAAGCAAACCAGTGCAGTCTCTCCTAGTTTGCTTTTAAGAACTTTTACCATCTCGGCCACACTTTCTTATTGCTTGGCACATGTGTCCCTGTTTCTATCTGTGAAATGTTGGAGGGTATAAGCATGATGGCTGACCCTCTGGGCTAAAAAAAAAGTTGTCCATCTCTGTTTTAACTGGAGGTGCTAACATCTGGATGTATGTAAAGCATTTGTTCTGTTATTAGGGCTTCAGATCACTGAGGGACTACAAGTCTCCCCCTAGAGATGTAAATCTTCAACTTTTTTGGTCCTAATGTGAGGACAAATAATTACAATTGATTTCTTGCCACTGTGGGAGAAAGCAAATATTCCCCCACAGTATTCCCATATTCTGATGTCATGAATTGTTGCAGAGGAAGTATTCTGCAAAGAAAAGCAGTGTTTTCTATGCAGAAACTAATTTTCTGTCTGCAGAAATCGGTATTTGTGCAAAATCAAACCCCATGTTTTTCTCCACAGAATAATTTCTCTACAACACTTCAGGACATTTGAATGCCAGAGAAAATTGAACACAATTCTCAATATGTGGCTCCTGGTCACTGGTAAACCCACTTTTTCAATTTGGGAACGAATAATTATGAATATTTTTTCATCCATCTCTTAGGGATGTGGTGGCTTAGTGGTTAAGATGCCAATTCTGACGATAGCAAGATTGGAAGGTTAGCAGTTGGCAGTCAAAGGCCTGAGTGCTGCATGATGGGGTGAGCTCCTGTCACTAGTCCCAGCTTCTGCCAACCTAGCAGTTCGAAAGCATGCAAATGCAAGTAGATAGATAGGTATCACTTTGGTGGGAAGGTAACAGCATTCGGTGAAGTCATGCTGGCCACATGGCCACCAGAGTAATCCTTGGACAACACTGGCTCTTCAGCTTAGTAATGGAGATAAGCACCACTCCCTACAGTTGGTTATAACTAGACATTCAGGTTAAAAGGCTACCTTTACCTTTACCATCATACTTATGGAAACCCAGGCCCACCTTCATCTCCCTGGCCTCTGACTGGCTGCAGGAATATGTCTGGCCTTGTTCTAGCTGTTCTTGAGCAGCAAGAGAAAAATAATCAGCCTCTTCACTCCACCCCTGCCACATAAGCTAGCTCTTTCATACCTCAGTGCTTAAATATAGCTAGAACATGCCCAGGCACACCTCTGTAGCTGATCAGTGGCTGAGGAGATGGATCTGCATTTAGCAGTTCCCTTGTTGCAGTTCAGGATGGGACCTTGTGGAAGAAGGTATAGAAGGCCTCCTTCCCGAAGGTCTGAGAAAGTACATATGCAAGTATAATCTCCACCTACCTCCATTAAAACTGTGTATGTTACCAATACGATCTCAGCCTAATACTCCTGCAAATGGTAGAAACCGTTTCAAGCCTATAAAAAGAATAATGCAACTGGATGTTTTCCACAGGCCTCAAAAATGATCAAAGAACCATATATAGCTGCCATGTTGGATGTAGTCCAGAGACTGTGAGTTTGACAGATCTGGTTATAGATTTGCATATCACCATATCCCACAGGTTTGGGATGCATCACAAGAAGTTTCTCAACCTAATCCCCAAAACATCAACCAAGATAATACTGTCTTTTACACACACATGCACACATTCAAATGGAATGTAGAATGTTACTGCTTGCTCTCATTTCCAGCTCTAGTGTGCAAATTACACTGTCCAATTTGCTGCAAAACTACAACTGTGAGCTGACTCAAGAGGCCCATGAATTATCCCATAAGAAACTGTTGTTCTTTCTGTCTTACCTTCTTATTACCATATGCAGCATGCTTCAGCGTATCGTTGCCCTTGTCCTTTTGTGCCTTTTACATGGTATCGTTTATTAGAGATACCAGTGACATGAGAAAATACTCCATTTGCCACTGGGAAGGCTCGAGCTGGGACTGGAAGACCTGATGTCCAGAAAGCCAGGGAAAGAATGGCAGATGAGTCCCCACGAATTGCAGCTTGCTTGGATTCACGGAACACTTGCAAACCTCCTATAGTTTAAACACCATAATAAAGGTCCAGATTACCTTTCTGTGCATCTAGCAGGTTTCTAGAAAATTAAAATCATTACTCTCAATTATTTCTGCTTGTCGGGTTTGGAGAGCTAGCTATAAATGTTGAAGGCAAGTGTCTGGTCATGAGATCCTGTCCTGACCATATTAAATGTAAATGTTATATAGTTTTTGCTCAAATATGGGAATATCACTTTTTTGGACAACCACTCCCAGAATTTCTCAGTCAGCATGGCCACTGGGGGATTCTGTTCCAAAAAGTAACTTTTCCAAACTCTGGTTTTAATGTAAGTTATGGCTGAGCATGTTAATTGCAACTCTTCTAATTACCGTATCTGTTTTCAGTTTCTTTCCTTGTCTTTAAAAGCAGTTATTTGTCAACAAAGGATTCCCGAGTACACCTCATGTTACGCATTCCATGACAGTTCCCCAATGGTTTCAGCTGGCTGGCTGAAATTCTAAATACATGCATACATCATGTAATTTAAATAGATATTGAGAAAATTCATTTACTCAGTGCATTCACATTGGGCTTTCAGTACTTTAAAAGAATCAGCATGAAGGATCAAGTAAAATTGATGAAAATTTGTTGCTAACTGTGTTCCTTATACAGGGGGGTTTCTTGCTGCTTAGGGGCTTAGGGAACTATTTTTACACAACTGATGCTTTTTTTCTCAGTGAGTCATTCTATTTTATGAATTGTTCTATCATCTCAGAAGTAAGGAGAAGTATCAAGATTTAGGTTTTGCTAAGAGATAAATACAGAACTTTGAAAAGTTATTATTTTAGATAACAGGTCTCAGAATTCTGGGGATTATAGTCCAAACATTTTCTGGACAGGGGTTGTTCCTAGTACCATAATTTCTTTATATTAATATAAGCTGCTACACCAGGGGTAGGCAACCTTTTTGAGCCGGGGGCCGGGTTGCTGACCCTCAGACAACTGGGGGGCTGAAGCACCAAAAATAAATAAATAAATAAATAAATAAATTTAAAATTTAAAAAATATATATGCATGCACACTCTCTCAGCCCCAGAAAAGCCATGGCAAACCCCCTGTGGAGAATTTGCCAAGAAAACCCCAAGAACAAGTAATAACAACAATAATCAATATCATCATGGCAGGGGGGGCAGTGACGGTGGCAGGACCGGCCTGGAGCCGGTCCAAAGGCCTCGGGGGGCCACATCCGGCCCCCGGGCCTTAGGTTGCCTACCCCTGCGCTACACCATTTCAAGTGCTGCCTCAAGCCATCTCTTTCCTTTCTGATTTTTAAATGTGATTTAGAAGGCCCTACAGCCAATCAACAACCATCATTTTGTACACATCTGTGCCTGACTCTGTGCCTAGGGACACCAAGCCAAGGCTCTATTTAACAATGCCTCACCTGTGCCAACAGCTGCAATAGAAAAGACCGTCGCACTAAGGACCCAGCGAGAGCCAGCCTGTTGGCACAGCGACACTGGCTCTTTTCCCAGCTCAGCGCTGAGCCAGGTTCCACAGCTTAAGCAGGCAGGCAGGCAGGCCTCAAGCATGCTGTTGACTTTCTCAGCCATGACAAGCTCAGGCTTCCCAGGGAGCCGCATATACCTCCCCAAACCTCAGTCGCTGCCACCCAGTCTGTGGAGTGGTGCTGCATCCACTCCAGAGCAACATAGCGACGTTCATTCAAACTGGCAGTTGCCTTTTGTTTCACATTGGCAGCTGCCAGCAAAAGCCAGCCAGGGCAAGACGAACACACAATAGCAACATGCAAGATGCAGAGCACATTACACGCTAGATTTAAAATCAAATTGCATGCATTTGGGGTAAAGATGCAGTATGATGCAGGGTGCCTCAGCCTCGTGACTCATGTTAACACTGCTGGGATTGTAGGCTAGCATTTCCCAGAACAGTGCAAAATCTAACAGTTTAAATAAGAGGCAACACATTAAACGTTATCTTTTTGTGGTACAGAGGAAAACTGAGCTGATGATAGAACATAGTCCACTGTGCCATCCTGATTTTTTACCTTGAGGCAAGTACCTCAGGAAACAACAAAGTAAGTCTTTATTTGCCTTATTGCTCTGTTTTGTTAAGTTTTGTTGTTAGCCCCCTGAAATGATTTCATGAGGAATTCACACTTGGATTTTTGAAATACTGAATCTGAATTTTAAAAATAAAATAATGGTAAAAGGTTTATGGCACATTAAAGACTAACAAGTTTTATTTGTCATAAGCTTTTTACAGACCGCACCCACTTTATCAGTTGCAACTTTTAAACTGAAATTTACATTCCAAAGCCCACATGCTGAATCCTGAAAATGCTAGAAATTAATTGTCAGGAACAGCTTTTAATATCTGAGTGAAGTTTCAGTTTAGGGATGTACTGCCCATAAATGTTTCAGTGTTGATAATAAGAATTAATTTTGTTTCCCCAAAATAGTATCTGAAATGCAAATACTGTGTTTTTGCAATTCTCCATCAATTTTATACCTGAAATCTTTTCTGTCTTCATCTTCCATGAAGATACAATTTTGATACACTTTTTCCAGGATAGGGTAGTTAGTATGTTTGTAACTAAGTAGTTCTTGGTTACCACAGAGCAAAATCTATATGTAAGTACTTATAATTTTCCATTTTATCTCTGATTGTTCACTTAGCTTTGCCCTGTGCATTCAGTCCATTGACAAATCATACCATTTCTCCCTCTACAAAAATACAATCCTTCCTCTGTGTCTCCAAAGCAAAAATTCTGGTTCATGGTTTGGTCATCTCACACCTTTAGGTCTGTAATAATCTCTAGTTTTCCATTGGCTCATCTTCATCCACTCACATCTATCCAGCACTCTGCTCCTAAAATTACTTATCATCCTCATTGTTTTGACCATATGACACCACAATTTCTACACTATTTTCCTTCCATTCTGGGATCCAGCACAAGCTGCTAGTCCTTCCCTTCAAACTCTTTGGAGCCCTCTCATCCCATTCAATTACCTTTGTACTCTTATATTCTGACATATCCATTCTTGTGACCTGAACTCAACCAGTGCCACCACGCACAGTCATATAGCACCATCCTGCTTCCAGTAATGGCTCTGTCCTTTCTACCTTTTGTCAGCTGTGACTGACCCCCACTGATCCTGGTGGGAGGAGGGCAGGACACCACCAAGGAGTCAGCAGAGGAAGAGCCAACCATCTCCAGTTTGTTACCCAACCTCCTCCTTTGCAATGTTTAAGTATTCTTTGCAGGGATGTCATTAGTGAGTGGGAGGGTGCAGACTATACTGGGTGACACTTCAGAGGAGGGTGAATACCGCTCCCATCTGACTGCTCCCACCCATTCCAAGACACATACCCTGGCCACTCCTTCCATCAGCCATCCATCAACCACTCCTTCCTCTGCCATCCATCAGCCACAGTCACTGAAGGGAGTGAGGTGCTACTGCCACCCAGCAGCTCCTTTTGGATCTAGTGGGGTTGTTCGCTGAGTGGGGAAAAGGCTGCCAGGCAACAGTGGCAGTCCTTCCCCACCAGTGGCCACAGGTGGGAAGTGGTTGGCTTCCAGGTCTACTGACCAGGAGGGAAAGCAATTCACCTCTCTTTCCTGCTCTCCCAGCAGCACCGCCAGGCCCCCAAAAAGGCTTCCAAGCACCATCAGCACCCCAGCCCCACCATGGCAGAGGTTGCCTAGCTGGAAGAGGGAGGCAGCTGGGTGAGCCAGGCAGTCTGGGAGTGACAATATGAGTTACCACACTGGAGTGACACCAATCCTAGTGAAGCCACTGTACCTTGTAGTCGAAGATGTAGTTGGAGTTAGGTGAGCAGTGTTCCATCTCCCTAGGCAGTAGAACCACCTCTGTTTGCTGACCCTTATGCCAAGAAGTGTCTCCTAGGTTACCTCTGTGATGCTGCACTCCTTACCTTGTTGTTGTTGGCCTTCAAGTCAATGCTGACTTACCATGATCCTCTGAGAGATTTTTGTTGGCAAAATTTGTTCAGAGGAGATTTGCTATTGCACTTCTCTTAGGCTGAGAGAGTGTGGCTTGCTCACAGTCCTACAATGGGTTTTCTTGAGATTCAAACACTTTGGCTTTCAATTCAAGTCCTAGTCCAGCATTCAAACCACTATACCAGATTGGCTCCATCCCTTAGTTATAGAGCTGTGTCAGAGTCAAAGCTGAAAGCAATTTTGGTTGCAATCAAAGTCTGGTAGAAACATACACCATCCAATTCTAGCTTCAAAATCAAAACCTATCATATTATGACAATATATGATAGATATATAATTTCATACTTATATTTTATACTTAAATAAACATAATTTTATGTTCTGCTAATGTAAGTAGCCTGACAATTCACATGGTGATGATGAAATGTCTTGTGTTAATATTTTATTACAGTAAATTTGTTATTATTAAATGATACACATTTGCCATTTATGAAGGAGTCAGAGTTAGAGTCAGGCAGTAGAAAACAGAGGTATTGAAGTTGCAGTTGGAGTCAGAACCAAAGGTTTTGGTGTACCAATTCCACAGCCCTGCATGTTCACTTCAAGTCTCTTATCAAAATGTACATTTTCCAGAAAGACATAGGGACAACTCTGTAGTCTCAGTGTCCTATTGTAACTAAAGCAAAGTATGTGCAATCAAAATTAAATATTCATGTCCCCCTATTAACTTCTGCCTCTGTTTCCTCCTGTTGACCCTCAGTTCCTTCCTGTATCCTGTCTGTTTTAAATTGTGAGCTTTTTAGAACTGAGATCCATCAAGCCTGTTTTTTGTAAAGTTCCTTGTATGGAAACTATATATACTGTTGTTGTTGTTCCTGAGTAATCACTTCCATTTATAGATGTAGAAAACAACTACTGCCTATATTGTTATGTTTAAAAGATCAAGAAGAAGAAAAACATAAATAGCACTGTTGCTCTGCTGCTGGTGTTTAGAATCACTTTGGTTGTAAGCTTCAATCCCAGAAGCATGATCTGGATTATGTCATTATTTAACAATAATAAATGTCCATCTGACATCAACATAATAATCCTTTATCCCATTTTTTCTATAGTACTGTAGTTCCCTGGCCTTCGCTTTCTTATTCAGCCTTGAAAAGGAGCTATTGAACAAAGCAAACGTGTATTTCACCCTCTTCCCAAATGCAAGAATGCAAACCAACACATAAACCAACAAACCACCATCATTTCTAAGGGTTTTGTGCAGTTTTGTGTTTTGTCTCAAGCCAAAGTAATATAGCCAGGGAAACTTTATGTGAAATTGCTCAGGAGTTTCATGCAGGAATAATTTGTAACAACAATGTGCATTATTATTGGACTTTTTTATTTACCTGTAATGTTTTTCTTCTCTCTTTCTGAGGACTTGATCTTGCATTAGAAATGAACTGTGATGCAGACAGAGGAAAAGCAGTGAGGCATTCTGGCCATAGATGCAGCAATACTGTAAATAAGAAAACAAGAAGAGCTTTCCAGTGGTAGCCAGGGAGAGTGTCCTATTTCTACCTGTTCAGGGATTTGATGGATTACACCATTCAATTTGTCAGCATCTCAGGGTTTGCTCCACTATGAATATTCACGGCATATTCAATTAAGTCAGGTGATAAAGTGCAGTATTATTATGGGGGGGTTGTATGTTAACTCTGCGTTAACGCTGCCCCTAAGTGGTTAAGAAGGTTTATTGCATGTTAATTACCGCTCATGTTCTGCCTTTATTTATTTATATCTGGTCATCCAAGCAGCTTCGGCTTTTCTTGCAGCGTCAGCAAGCTGAGTGAGCTCATGTTTTCCAGCACATGCATTTGCATCCTTTTCTGTTCTGTATTCACATAGGGACAATGATTTCCCACTGCTTTTAATTGCTAGGATTCAAGATAGAAAAGGGCAAGAATTCTTAAAACGCTTGTTGAATCTTTAATGGCTTTCCCACTTTAGGCCAACACAACATTGAGCCATGTAACAGTGACCAGAACCTTTTCCTTCACTTTCCTCTTTTTCATTTGCCAACATCCTACCCATATTAAGCAGTCAGCTGCCTGGCATAGCTGTTTTCTTAGGGTGTGGGAGTTCAGGAGTCACTCCGGTTTTTCTGAATCCGATAGAGAAGGAATGGGATACATCACTGTAAGGAGAAAATGAGACCCTGAGAATCCTGCTCTATGGCAGTGATGGCAAAGTGAAGCAAAAAATTATCCCTGTGCAGTTTCCCATCCTACTGTCAGGGAAGTAGGGGTGATCCAGGGGGCATTTGGGTAAGAGCAAAAGCAATAGCAGCTTCATTTATATATCACTTCATACTGCACTAAGCAGTCTCTAAGTATTTACAACTGTAAGCTAATTGCCCCCAACAACCTGGGCACTTATTTCAGTGACCTCGGAAGGATTATAGGCTGAGTTGACCCTGAGCCCCTGCTTGGGACTGAATTCACAACCTTGTGGCTTGTGAGTGAGTGGCTGCAGTACTGGCATTTAACCACTGTGCCACCAGGGCTCCTCTGGTTCCCACTCTTGGGTGGTGAGACACATACCAGAGTGGAGGAAGTAGAGATTCACTTAGCAATAAGGTGTTCTGTCATGGAAAAAAATATTCCTTTCTCTATAAAGCAGCCCCCTTCTGAACAAATCTTGCCAAGAAAACCCAGAAATAGGGTCACCATAAGTGTGAAATGACTTGAAGGCACAAAACAACAACAACCTGAAATCCAGGGCAATGAGGTTAAAGACAGTCCCTTGCTGCATAGAAGGATTCTGCTGTCTTTGTTTTCTTAACAGAGCTTGAGAAGGTTTGAAGGGTTGTGGACTATAAATTCCAGAATGCCCCAGTCACTGTAGCCACTAGCTGGGAGTTCAGAATATATAATCCCCCAAAACCAAACTTTCCTCAGCACTGTCTAGAAACAGGTTCTGTGTTAGCAAGCTGAATCAAAATCTGCCAGTCCAGCATTCATAAACAGATTTGTCTGTGGACTTTACAGCTCACCATTTTTAATGACATTTCAAAAGATTTTGCAATTGATTTTTCCTCTGATTATGCAGCATGGTCCAAGAAAATACTCCGGGGCAGCAGCTAAGGGGTAAAAGAAACCAGTAAAAGGGATGAGGTCTTCCCAGTGTAATAAAGCTGACCTCAGTGTTCTTTCTGAGCCTTTTATGTGTGGAAAAAATTAAACAGTTATCTATGACTTCTCATCTCTTTACCTGCTCCCATCCAATGATTCTCATTGTTGCAACGATTTTTACTTAGTCCACAGATTTGACACAAGGAACTGTATGAACTCTGTTGTTCTTTCTTTTAATTTCCTGTGTCTGTGTAAGCTGAATGGAATAGCCATGTCGACCAGAACACACATTGGTTTTGAAATGACTCTTTTCGGTTTCTGTCTTGCATTGACAATGTTCACTAGTGACACATTAGGAAGGGGAAAAAAGACATTGTGGGTGGCTTCATCCATTATTAGAATTGGTTGTAGGAAGTTGAAAGTGTTAGAGATCTGTCTTCCTGATGTAACATCTGAAGGAAGAACATACACATCATCCCTATGGGACAATCTATGAATTATCCTATCCTATGGGTATTACCAGAACTGAAAAAAGGTTACTTTTTTGGACTACAGCTTCCAGAGTTCCCCTACTCATACTGGGTGACCCTGGAAGTTATAGTCCAAAAAAACCCAAGTTCAAACAAGTTAGAGTTAATCCCTCCCTCCCTCCTTTTTTTCCCCCTAGGATGTTGATTGAGCCACAAATTACTTTGAGAGGTATGTGAAAGCTGGATAGGCAGTAACATTACCCTGGGCTAGTTATCCCTGCAGTTTTGTTTGCTAGGCTGGTAAGACTAGCATCTGTGTTATTGCTTCCTGTAATACTCAAACTTGCTCTAAGCATCATTTGTATAAAGGCTCACATTCTTTCAAGAAAAGTGCAGTATTTTCTGGCGTATAAGACTACTTTTTAACCCAGGAGAATCTTCTCCAAAGTCGGGGGTCATCTTATACGCCGGGTGGAGGAGGAGGAGGAGGAAGGGATGGCAAGGCACAAGGCGGGAGGAGGAAGAAGAGAGGAAGTCAGGTTAGAGGAGGAGGAGGGGGAGGAAGGGTGGCGTGAGGCAGGAGGAGGAAACAACAGCGGATAAGAGGTGAACCCCTATCCTGCAGTTTTCTTGGCAAGACTGGTTCAGAGGAGGTTTGCCATTGCCTTCCTCTGAGGCTGAGAGTG
Source organism: Phrynosoma blainvillii (assembly GCA_026167975.1). NCBI lineage: Eukaryota > Metazoa > Chordata > Lepidosauria > Squamata > Phrynosomatidae > Phrynosoma > Phrynosoma blainvillii. The sequence continues at coordinate 254,562,581 of JANUYF010000003.1, forward strand.
TGTGACTTGTCCAGATTCATCCAGTGGGTTTCATGGCAGAGTGGTGAATCAAACCTAGGTCTCCAGAGTAGTAGTCCAACACTGAAACCACTACACCATGCTGGCTCCTAATCCCATGTACTACCTATGAAACAACTGCAGACTTTTTTGTTGTTCTTGTGTGTCTTCAAGTCCTTTCCGACTTATGGCAACCCTAAGGCAATCTTATCATGGGGTTTTCTTGGCATGTTTCTTCAAATGGGGGTTGCCATTACCATCCCCTGATGGTGAGAGTGTGTGACATGCCCAGGGTCACTTACTTGGCCACAAATTGTACATACCCCAGAATGCATTATCTAGTATATTGGCAGTCCTTCCCCACAACATTTTCTCATTTTCCCCCATTGGAAGAGGGGTCGTCTTATACGGTGAGTATATCCCAAACTTTATATTTTAACTGGAAAAGTGGGGGGTCGTCTTATACGCCCAGTCGTCTTATACACCAGAAAATATGGGGTATTTAGAGAAAAAAGGCTGCTGCCAGGGCAATCATGCTGTTAACTCAGAGCACTATGATATCAGAAAGCTCCAAGGATATACACAAAGCCTAACAAGGCTCCTGCCATCAGAACAGAAAGGTGAAAAGAGTGGTGTCTACTGCTCAGTCTCTGGTTTTGGAAATTGGTTTTTTTTTACCATTTCCCCACCAGTGGGCTTTTTGAGAATTGATCTAAATATCCCTCTATACTGGTTCACAATTTTCATGTTTGAACATTATAGGTGCAAGGACTGGTTGGTTGATTGATTGACTGTCTTTAAAACTTGGAGTGTGTGTGCTTTAAAGGCATCCTGCAGCTAACTTATTTCTTGGCAGATCTAGGTGACATTTCATGCCTCTTCTTGGCTTTGGAAATCAACAAATAGATATACCTTCTCTCCCCCCCCCCCCCCACCCCTATGTTCATCAGAATCAGATCACTTGTTCAACCCCATCTGTTTTTACTTTGCTCTTGACAAAAGCCATCAGCCTGAAATGGAGAAACCCTTGAATATGTGCAGGCTTTCTGTACAAGCTAATACCCTGGCACAAACAGGGTCTAAAATTATATGGAAGCCTCCATGCATACAAGAAACCATGCCTTATGAGGAGAGAGAGCTGGATATGTTTAGCCTGGAGAAGAGAAGGCTAAGCGGTGATATGATAGCCCTGTTTAAGTATGTGAAGGGATGTCATATTGAGGATGGAGCAAGCTTGTTTTCTGCTGCTCCAAATAATAAGACACAGAACAATGGATGCAAGCTACAGGAAAAGAGATTCCATCTCAATGTTAGGAAGAACATCTGACAGAAAGAGCTGTTCAACAGTGGAACACACTCCCTTGGAGAGTAGTTGAGTCTCCCACTTTGGAGGTTTTTAAACAGAGGCTGGATGGCCATCTGTCAAGGATGCTTTGATTGTGAGCTTCTGCATGGCAGGGGGTTGAACTGGATAGCCCTTGGGGACTCTTCAACTCTATGATTCTAAGAACTCTGTTTCAGATTTGTTACTTTAAACATGAGCAAAGTGATTACGGGGCGAATGGCATTAGCATATTCTCTTCTTCATATATTTGGTTAATACTGATAAGGTTTGTTTGAACAAGGCTAATGGTAGAAGCAGAAGGATTTGAACATTTTCCAAACAAGCATAGCCGCTCAAGTTCCACAGACACCACCAAAACATTTTAAATATCCTGCTATTGACTAGCAAAAAATTCTAAACAATAGGTCAGTTCTGCAATATATTACTTCAACTTCCATCCAAAAAGCCACTATGGTTGGTGACTGGATTTTTCCTACCCTTATTCCACTGACTATGAGGTTTTCCATCCACCCAAGCAATCCCACCAGTGACACCAGTTGTGAGACTTCTTTTCAGGAAATCCCATCACTGTGGCCAAATGTGGAGTTTCTACCCTTTAATCTGCTAAATGTGAAGACTTCCATGGTGCTCACTGCAATTATTCAGAGTGGGGGCTTTCCCAGATCCCCAACTCTGCCACAGTGTAAGGACTTCTCCCTGTCCTACCTGTAGGACACCAACTGTGGGAACCATCTAAATGCCCTCAGGGTACTTATGAGGATGTAAGCAATTTCTATCCTCAATGGACACCTCCTCTCTGTATTCAGTGTTACCCCCACAGACACATTATCTGAATCCAAGCTCTTAGATACATTGCCTTTCCAGAGGCCAAAAGTGTATAAAAACAAAACCAATTCTTTATGTACAGAAGTTAAGCAAAACATAGCACATTATTTATTACATTTAGAACACCACACTCTCTCTCTCTCACTCCTCTGAAGCTCAGATACTTACTAACCACTCAACTCAAACTCCTTTCTCTCACTCCAACCCTAATCTAACTCAAACCCTTGTCTAGCTCTCAACTATCATTCACCAGGCTTATACAAATCTCCTCACACTCCACCGATCAGCATTCACTCCAACATTCCATTCTCTTCCCCCTCCCGACAGCTCCTTACCTTATACTCTAATATACAATCAATAAATCAAACAATATTTCTTAATACAAGTCCTTGACATCACAGTGACCCCTGTTGAAATGACTGACTGCTGTTGGAAGCAGATATGCCAGTCACAAAACTACACAACCCTGCAATCCTTCCTTTATGTGTTGGTTTTTCCATTGTTCTGGATCAAAATTCACAAGATTAAAGATTTGGATCTGATCCATTTTGTAGGATCCTCTCTTTAGTTTGGACAGTGCCCAAAGCTATCTGAATCAGCTTGATTCAGTTCTGGATCCAGTATTTGTCCAAATCCAAAGCAATAGTCTTAACCCATATTATGTTCTTTGGAGTCTGGTTTATTTAGATCTTAAAATTTGGATAAACATTTCTTGAATTAGCCCCAAATCTCTTTGAATATGATCATTCTTTCATCTATATTAAACTAGATAAATATACAGAATCTGGATTTCATGTATTACATCAATCCTTAAAAGGGGAAGGATTTTAATGTCTGACTCAGGGCATAGTATGCATCTTACTTCCTAGGAACAACTGGTGTGATGCACTGTCGATTGAGTTCTAAATTTAATTTCTTTTCCCTCTTGTTTAGCCTGCACCTTGATGCGTGCTGCAAACTCTTGATAGACACTGCTTGCCTTGGAGCTTAGTGAATTAATAAATTAACCCATTACAACATTTTTGAATTCCAGCAGAGCTTCAAAAAGGAAAGTTAGTTCCAGTTTGGTTTGTGCTGGAAGAGCTGGGAGGAAAGGAGGAGGACGACGGAGGGGGGGGACGGAGGGGGATTATGAAGTACTCTGCCTTTGCCCTTTAAGGTAGAATGGGCTATCACAGAATAAAGAGTACTACATCTCTAAAAAAAATGGAACCTGTTTCAAATTCCAGCCTCCCCCTCCCAACGTGCTGTCAGACGATGTTATTAAATGGCGTCCTTAAGGAATCCAGCATTTAAACAGCTAGGAAAAACAAAATATATTATTAGATTCACACAGAAAGCTCAGCAAGATTCACAAAGAACTTCAGAGGCTGTGCATTTTCTTCCCTGTTCCTTACTATTTGATTTATTTGGTTTCATACTTGCCTATGTTCCTGGCTTCATTCAGTATCTGAGCATAAGGACTATCTTAAGCATCTTAATCTATGCATTCTTATATTTCATATTAAAGTATAAAACTTACAGTCACAAAAGCAGGCTGCAATCTGCCCAATGGTCAAATAAATTGCAGTATTTCAGAGCCCCTGAAATGGCCATTAAAATCTAACAACCAGACAGTGTCAAAGACTATATGGATCTTTTTCTTTCTTTCTTTCTTTCTTTTGAAAGTTAGTCACAATTTGATTCCATCAGCTGAATGATATAAGATTGTTTATACAGAAAGCAAAGAATCTGAAAATTGTATGTATCATTTTCAATACCCTGCTGTCAAGATTATCCACCATGTCCACTTCATTATCCATGTCAGGCTTTTCTTCAGGTCTCTCAATTGGCTTCCTCTCTCCCTTCATATCTACCACAAATGTCATTATCTACATTTCTCCTTGTTGTCTTGCTTCACCACTTACTTATCCATATGGGACATCCACACCACACAGACACAATGACATTTTTGCCACAAAAAAAGATGGTGCATCCATTTTACATCAGAGATAAAAACAGGAACTGGCATCCTGTAAGTGAATTACAATGGTGCAAACTGGACTCATGCTATTACAACTCACTTTTTGGATGTTATGGTGGTCAAAATTCTGTTCCAAGCATGCAACAAACAAACTCCGCTGCAACCCACCTTGTAAACACTGAAGACCATGGCCATTTCTGTGTCAGAAAGTGTAGTGGAAGAATCAGCAAAGGTGCATTCTGCTATTTTCTTTTATCTGGATGCACTGCAAGGACATCATCTGCCACAGCATCCTAAGGATCCTTCAAGAGGAGGGATGCTTGTCATTGTGTGTGTAGCTAAAGAAAAATAGCTGGATGCATCCCTTCTGGTAGAATTCAGAAATTACCATATTTGTGGGGGCTGCACTCCTTATAAGGTGGGTTCTTTGGGGAGGAGACATAGCTATGTGATAGCTGTACATCTCTCAATGCAGGTGGGAGCACCATCCCAACATCAGGGAGGGGCGTTCTATAATTTTCAAAATAGTATCAGATGCTCCCAACTTCCTCAAGTGGTGATATGTTCCTGAGACCAGTTCTATCATAGTTTCGTGACAGATTACTGAAAGCAATGGTGCATTTTTAATAATACTTCATTGTTTTACAAATCAGAGAAGTAGAGAATTGGAGACAAATAGCTTAAGCATCTCTATAGACACCAAATCCCTCCCTTCAGCTCAGTACATGCCCAAAGAGGCAGCCCAACCCCTAATCTCTGATGCTTTTAATTTGCAACCTACTGTCTCAAACAGAAATGTCACTTTAATCAAATAAAAAAAACACAGGTGCCCCATATAGGCCATAAGAAAAATCTCTATATATCTGTATTCATGACCAATTTAGAGGTCCTGAGCTTGGATGCTATTTTGTGACTTTTGAGTTGGCCTCCTAAAGCCATTATCCTCATGTAGGATCATTCTTTCCTACTGTCCCCACAATACTTCTGCTGTTATCTTTCACATAGAGACCTTCTGTCAGTCCCTCCCTCATCACTGAGAAAGGCACTCACCTTCTCAAGATATGGATTTCACATTCCAAGTCAACAGTTGATTTCCATAAAGAGGTAGTTCCCTAACCATCAACAAAAAATTGGTTTGACAAAGAATGCCTAGCCAGGCCAGCATTCCTAAGGATGTTGTTGTATGCCTTCATGTCATTTCAGACTTATAGCTACACTAAGGTATGTCACCATATTATGGTAAAAATTAGATCTGCAGAACTGCACAGTCATGATGTGTGCGTGGTTTGTGTGGCAAGGCCAGGACATCTGGTGATGAATGTCATTGAGATGGCCATACACTTACTTATGTATTGAACACTGCACCTGTGAATGTATGACTCAGCATGAATGATGTAATGTCTTATGCCATGTTCTAGAGGGTTGCATCAGCCAAGTGTATATAAGGCTGAAACTAATGTAAACAAGTGTGGGTTACTAGTTGTGGAATCGTGAAGAGTGCAGTTGCAGTTGGTGTTTGGGAGTATTGTGAGTTCTACTTTAGCTCTGTGTTGCTGTGAGCTACTAAGGAAGAAGACAGTGTATACTTCCATCCTGGAACTCTGTTCTGCTTCTGTGTATAGTCATCTCCTTATCACCTGTAAATAAATACCTTCACCATGAACTGTCTGGCTACACTTCCTGGTTTGCAAATGGTATCTCAAAGTCTAGCAGAGATAATGAAAATCACATTCATGCCTCAATCCCAGCATGACAAGGTGAACCTATAATAGTGTTTTCTTGGCAAGATTTTTTCAGAGGTTTGCCATTGTCATCCTGAGGCTGAGAGGATGTGACTTGCCCAAGGTCACCCAGTGGGTTTCATGGCCATGTTGGGAATCAACCCTGGTCACCAGAATCATAGTCCAACACACAATATGCCACTCTGGCTGTCTAGCTTCTATAATAAATACTTTTCACAGAATATTCCTTACATATGTTTAGAACAGTGAAAAACAACTGCACTGGGAGGGGGGGCCGTTTTCACTTCTGTGCCCTTTGGTGGGCTGCATCAATGCTGGAAATTAAGCTAAGCCAAAAAATGGAAAACACTTCTAGTCTTGCTTTGGCTTTAATTTTGGTCAGATTTTCATTGGAGGAGACTGATGATTGGGGAAAGGGCAAATAAAACCAAAGTGCTGCATTTGGGTGTATTTTTGCAGTGGTTTCAGTTATTTAAGGTAGGGATGTAAATCCTTGATTATTTCATCCTCACATGTGAGGACAAATAATTACTACAATTTTTCCCCTTGCTATGGGAGAAAACAAATATTGCTAAGCAGTACTCTCCTCATATTTGAATGTCAATGGGCCTTTGCAGACTGCCAGAAATAATGCAACTTGAGTCCACTTTAACTGCCCTGGCTTAGTGCTAGGGATTAATGGGGACTGTAGTTTATTGTGGCACCAGAGCTCTCTAATAGAAAAGGCTCAATGTCTCTGAAAAAACTACAGTTCCCATGATTCCCTAGCACTGAGCCAGGGCAGTTACAGTGGACTCAAGTTGCATTGTTTCTGGCAGTCTGTAAAGGCCCTAAAAATGCTATGGAGGAACTATTTTGCTTAGAAAAATCGGGCAAGGGGAGAACTGTGTGCACACATATTTTCTATACAAAGAAGAGTTTTTTGTGCTAGTAACCTTATTCAGGGAGCCAGCATGGTATAGTGGTGTAGAAACAACTTGAAGGCACACACAACAAAACCCATTTTCTGTTATTTTCTGGTGTGTGAGTGTGTGTGTGTGTTGTGTGTCTTCATGTCATTTCCGACTTATGGCAACCCTAAGGCAACCCTATAATTTGAACAAAACCCATGGTTTTTATCTCACATTTTAAAACATAATCTTAGAAATCTTGGGGGGGTGTACTGAGTGACTTAGGGGCCCAAAAAAGAGAAGTGAGGTCCACATGCAGTCTAGATTCTGTACATTCCCCACCCTAGTTTATAGAAAAACGAGAGGATTTGCCTGGCATTGTCAGGGATGGTGTTGATAATCTAGCTTATGATTTGGATGAACCAAAGTTACAGAACCAAAATTTATTTCAGACCAAGTTCTATGCAGTTTGGCCTAAAAAAGGGATTACAAAAAAAGTTAAAAGTTGCCAATCAGACATTTGTCAACCTTTGTTCACAGATGTACATTCTAGATCAACTGTTCACAGAAAAATGAAGTATTTGGAAGCTAGCTGAAATAGCTGATGGTTTGAATCCAAAACCTTACCATGGTCTTGGGTGACATGGCTTTCTGTGCCTTCAAGTCACCTGTTGACTTATGCTGACCTCATGAACCTCATAGGGTTTTCTTAGGCAAGGAATACTCAGAGGTGGTTTTGCCAGTTCTTTCATCTGAAACATAGCATACAGTATTCACTGGCTGTCTGCCATCGAAGTACTAACCAAGGCTGATGGGATTTTAGGACACTTAGGCCTACACCAAGTTTAATCATTCAGTGATCAAGCATATTAATTCATACAACACAACAGGACTACTTCATTTTATAGTACTTAATCTAAAGATATAAAAATATAATGTATGAATGCAACAAACAGAAAAACATTCTTGGAAAGGCTACTCTTGAATATTTTCATATGGAGTTCTTGTGCCATTAACTAATTAACCAAATGTATCTGTGGGTAGAAATGACATCAAATTTGTTTTTCACTTACACTGTAAACCACCTCAGGTTCCATATTGGGAGAGGGGGAGGATATCAAACAAACAATTTATACCCTGTCTGTGTTTTATCACTGCAAGACAGAACAGCTGCATAACATCTTTTGATTGGTAGCATGGAAACAGAGGTGGGAAATTCTGGTGGGCACCAGTTTTCCCTCTATTTTCAACTGGTTGGCTGTAGAATTGTAATTTCATCTGTAAATCATCTGAAAATACAACCTGGAAGTGACTGAAAATCTATTTTTGGTTTGCATGGCAGGGAGGGGGAGGGTTCTGAGTGATTTATGTCTGATTTTAGGGGATAGGTAATTTCCTGCTCTAGAAGTCTGGGATTCAGAAGATGTTGGAGGGGGATTGAGCTGCAAGTTGCTCATGGACCGACCACACACACACATAGCATTCTGCCTGACACAACACCCATGAATGTCTCTTAAGTAAACCACAGAGGTTCCTTTGGAGGAGCAGGTAATAGCAACAGAGATGGTAAGGCCCACCTTTGAATGTGGTTGGCATTGCAGTACCGTAATTTCAATTGCAACTGTGCCAGGAAAAAAAACCCAAAACATTCTGTGTGGTTTTGAAGCTGCAAGTGTGAAAGCGTGTTTCTACCTGTTTTAGTGAACTGTACTATGGAATGCCTTTGCTTGTTGCTGCTGCCTGGTTTTATGCTTTTCTCCCACCCAGTGTGGATTGAAACTAGCAAAACCTTGAGCATGTTTGTGCCTGCCTTACTGGCTGCATCACAAAGTTCCCTTGCTATACATTGCTACCAGATGTTAGATCTCACTTCCGTGAGGTGGGGTGAGGTTAGATGTTTTGTCTTCTGTGAAACTTGGACTTAGTGAACACCCCCACATACCTGTGTTTCTGTAGACAGCACAGCCAAGTTCCCTGGGCTGTTCTTGGGACTATATTTCTTTATATTTCTTTTTTACTGTAACCTGATGGCATGAGAGACACATCCCCGGCTTGATAGGTTGGCTCCCTCTGTATCTGCATGGCATGTGGACATCTTCATCTGCTTGGGGTCTGTAGATTTCCCCAGGGACACAAGAGCCGTTTCTGTCTTTTTCATGTTATTTTTATATGTTGCATTTTGTGTTTCCTTCTCTTCTCAGTCCGAAGTTACATGAGACCCCGCAGCCATTCTGTCAGTATAGTAGTAGTGTACCTCCACCCGCAGAGAAGGATGGTAACTTCTATATCAGTAAAGCAGTGAATCCAGTCTGGGTTTTAATCTAAATTTTAAATGAGCTGTCTTGAGCTGCTGAAACCTATTTTGGGATGAGTTTTCAGCATAAATAGCTCCTTTAAAATTCAGACTACAACTAAGAGTAGATAATCTGAGTACAGAATTGCTCTTTGTCCATCTGAAATGAATTCATTCTTCATCATTCATTCATGTTCATCATTCATTCATGTTCAACTATGCACCTGGAAAAGCCCAGCAGAATTCCCTTCCAACCCAAGAATGTCTAAAATGAGTAATCACCAGATCAACACTAAAATATGCATCTCTTGAGTTTTTCAGTGTGCGATCCAGTAAGCTTCCCATGCTGTCTAAGCAACTCTAACTGGCTCCTGTTACAGGTGTTCTCTGATGGCACAGATAATCTATTTATAGCCCCTGGACTTCATTCTCTTCTTTCTTGCATGCCAAATAAACAAGTTGGGTACACTGCTAACAGGTAGCTCTGATCTGACTACTAAGCTGGCCCCATTCACTATTCACATTGATGAAATAGACCAGGTTATCACATTGCTGCCAACAGAAATGGTGAAATCAGCATAGATTATTCCATCTAGGTTTCCTTTCTTACACCTTGATGCTATGGAACTTATAATAACATTATAAATTAGACCTAACAGCTAGGGGATGCCATTTTAACTATTAAACATAAAAGCATTGCCAACAAAATAAATCCTATTTATCCTATAGAATTCAATACGCTGGATAGCAAGCCCCCTGCTGCCATCCCAACAACTATTTTAAGCATGGGGTGTACTTTTTCGAAACCAGTTGTGATTACCATTTCTGTTTTGGGGGGAAAGGGGAAGGTCCTCTTGGGCCTGACTCATTGATTTGGGATATAAAGGGAAATTGCCTCCCACTGGTCAAATTTAACTAGTGGCAGCTTTGCATGCCTGTTCTGTGGATACCTAAACAATTCTTGACTTTAGGTAATCAAAATGCTAGAAATTTGTGCACTGAAGGAAAACTTCATTAGGGAGGCAAAATTCTTAAGAGGGGCAATGCCTGCATGTGGTGTACCTATACCCTTGCTGTTCTCTAGATCTTGTGAGATTTGTTGGAGCCACTGAATAGTACAGTAATATTAAAGAATGTTCTGGATTAGTTGGCCATCTAAATCTCTGTTTTAGAATAGACGGAATGTATTTGTGCAGTTAAACTAGTACAGTGGGAGAATTAAAGACAGAGCGATTTGTTTTCCTCTACTTGAAATGATTTATCATATCAAAAGTGCATGTCCCAGAGTTCTCTGTGCATATGCAAGAAGGAGGGATGCTTGATGGGGGCAGAGAAAGCAAAAACAGATAAGACCGTAAGAACACTAACTGCTTCTTATAAGATACCGTAATTCATGCCCCCCTGAGTACTTCCTTCACAGTCAGTTTTGAAGCAAATTTGGGCAATGTCATTTGCACATTAAGGCTGGGAATGAGAGCAAGCAATAACATTCTAGATCCCATTCAGTCCTAAAGTATAGAACACTATAGACTGTAGAACTGGAAGAAACTTCTGTGTGTACTTCCCAAACATATCCTGCAACTACTGTGATTTGACAGGAACAGTCCCAATTAATCCTCTGCCATCCCACTTTTCAAGCTGCTTTTAAAATGTCCAGTTTCTCTCTCTCTTTGCATTTTCTCTTTTTGTCCTCAGTGTACGTCAGTTGCTGCAAACTGAGTTCCAAGGGCAAAAGTAGTTGACATGAAATTAACTGAGCAGGTGGAAAGGAAAGGGCAGAATCTTGCCCTTCACAGTAAGCAAAGGCAAACCACTTCACCCTCTCCTAATATTTTCTTCTTCTTTAGTAACTTTTGCCATCTTGACATTCTGATGTTGCTTGGCCACATGCATATTTAACTTGTGAAATGTTGGAGTGTATGTACAAAATGTCCCACAGATTTTTCTGAAAATTTTCCTTGTAAAATGTTTCACTTTTAAAAAATCCATCTACTTTTGAGAAATAATATCAGCTGCCCCCCTCCCATTTATATCATTAAACTAATTTTAGAAGAGACAACTGCAACTTTCAATGATGTGTAATTTTCAGCAATGTGTATATAGTATATCTATATAGCAGGCTAAAATACATAAAGGATGTGATTTTAACATATATTAATCCATAAAATGCTTGCACAGACAATTGTGCATTTAACCACACTGACTAACAGTGTCCTAGGTATAGAAATTAACTTAACAAATCAACATGTTTAAACAGATGGTTAACAACTTTACTAGGTCATCTTGCCTAACAAGTTTTCACACACACAACCATCTCTTAACCTGCTATATGAGTCTGCCATATGGGTCTATACTCAAATGTATTCAAGCAGTGTGGATAGATTTAATATCAAGTCTTTGTTTCAGTACATTTGAAAGGGATTTCCAGAAGAAGATTGGATTGTTTGGAGAGTATTAAGTATATAACAAGAAACTGGCTCTAGTTAGAATGTTTGCCATCACACAACAAAAACCAAAATCTACAAAAGTGTGATGTCTTTATTGGTCAACCAAAATGCACAAAATACATCATGGAAGCTTTTGAAGCTTTAATGAAGTAAAAATGTGATGAGACTTTAAGGTTCAAATTGATAAACAATTACAATATGCCACACAGAAGTGTGATGGGGGGAATTATTGGATCATAAAACTGGTGAGATAAAGAGAGAGGGCAAATTATGAAATATTATGCAAACTAAGTTTCAACACCTCGGGGGAGAGATAAAAACTATGGTTCCAGCTGTAATAGGTACTCTGGGAGCAATTCCAAATGTACTGACAAACATTGGAATGAAATTACCGGTACTATAAACAGGATCACAATAGCAGAGTTACAAAAAAATTCTACATTATCCAACAATATGCCACTGAGTGCTAGATTCTTGGATAGAATTTGAACTATTGATGGCCCAACATTCTAGTCCATAACACCTGGTAGACTGTGAACCCAAAAAGGTTTCTTCTTTTTCTGTCTGCATTGTCTTTCTATAACAACACACTTACTAAAGCTTTCAGTCTTCTCTAATGCAATTTCAACTGCAGTCCAATCAGCCATATTAGTGAGTATCTGTCTCTGTGTGCACATATGCTTATATGTTGGTACATACCTGCATTTAAACAATGCTGCCATTTGCTCATTAGGACAGATGAGCACTGTCTGTTCAGTCATTCATCCATACTTAAAATGCTCCTTGCATTTTTCATGACTGAAGAGAAATGCCACATCCCTATGTAATTCAACACATTCTAGGGAAAAGAATGCAGAAAAGTCCTCTGCACCTCTTTTATAGATCAGCTTCCAGTTCTGTTCACTTGATACTTTACATGAAGGATATAAGGATATAACTATGATGCAATGCCTTCACACTACTTATGACCTATTCTGTTTATGACCAGTGTAATACACCAGCTTGTAATAGGTAACTCACTAGCTGCCTGAAAACTAGTGATTAATTTTGTAGCTCTGGCTGGACTAATGTGTGGAAATTAGAAAGACCTTTTCACACTGGATTGCTCAGTGAAAACTATGAAGGGAAAAATCTGGTACATTTCTGTAACTTATTTATGAAAGATGTAACATAAATATTGACGATGATGGCAACAACAACATAAGGATAAGTGACCTCCTTTCACATTTGGCTGGCAGTTTATGTTTCTTCTATACCATTACAAAAAAGAAAGAGTGCTGAGGTAGCAGGAGCAATAGTTATTAGTTCTCTGGTGTTTAATGGATTGTGACTTTACATTATTCCAATCCTGTCCTGTCAGAAAAAAATAATCAACAGTATTTACCAAGAGACTAAAATTTGCCTGTTCAGGAAGAAGTGAAGCTTAATTAACAACAGAGATTATAAACTTCTTGAAATTAAAATATTGCTAATTCAAGATGTGATTATTTAAAAAAAATCTGAAACTTTGGACAAGGGGCACTCAGAACAAAACACACTGGCCTAGTTCAGACCAGGGACTGGTTCAGTTAAGATGTTCAGTCTCCTTTAGCAGAATTCATGAGTAGAAGAATCTCTTGGGTCTCTGCAAGATTACTATTAAGGGCTCATTCACACTAGCATTTTTGTAGCAAGGACATCCAAGCGGAATCAAAGTTGCAATTCCAAATCGAAGTTCCCACTATGAGTGGCAATTTAACCCTGTTGGAGTTCACACTGCCATTTGTGTCGATTTAAAATAGAGCTGCGATTTCAATCATTCTCACTTTTTTAAAAACTGCCAGTCAAATGATGCACACCTACGTCACACTAGCATGGAGGCTGTGTTTCTCCTGGTGCGTGAGTTGATGGCAAGGGCAGAAGAAGTGGAGAGCGTACACCGTGAAAGGCGCAGGGCTGTGCTGAGGACCCTGCATCGGTGGGCAAGGGGCCATGGCATCAGGAGAGTCACTCGGAGGCATGGAGCACGGTGTCTTCAGTACGCTGATGACACCCAGATTTATTTCTCCATGACCAAATCATCGTCTCAGACCTCTGATGGCGTCTCTCCTCTCAATGACTGTCTTAGAGCGGTAATGGATTGGATGAGGAAAAACAAACTGAAGTTGAATCCAGACAAAACGGAGGTGCTCACGGTTACAGGTCCGAATCCGGGTTTGGGATTACAGCCCCCAGTCCTGGACGGAGTCACACTCTCCTCCAAGGACTGTGTGCGCAGTCTGGGGGTACTCCTTGACTCGTCGCTTCACATGACTAATCAGGTGAACGCGACAGTCAGGAGTGCCTGTTATCAGCTTCGGCTGATACGCCAGCTGCGCCCATACCTGGACAGGAAAGACCTGGAAACTGTGGTGCACGCGCTGGTAACCTCACGTCTAGATTACTGCAATGCACTCTACATGGGGCTACCCTTGTGCCTAACCCGGAAACTTCAGCTAGTGCAAAATATGGCAGCCAGATTAATCACCGGAACACATAACACCTGTGCTTAAATCCCTCCACTGGCTGCCAATTAGTTTCCGGGCGCAGTACAAGGTGTTGGTTTTGACCTTTAAAGCCCTACATGGCTTGGGTCCAACTTACCTCAGGGACCGCCTCTCCCCATATGAGCCCCCCCGTGCCCTTCGGTCAGCTGGTAAGAACCTACTTCAACAGCCGAAGACAAAGTTCAAACAGACCTCGCAGAGGGCATTCTCCATCATTGCCCCTAAACTATGGAACAGCCTGCTGGATGAGGTGTGGGAGGGATGGGTGGAGGGATTGGAATACCGGAATGTTGTTAACTATTGTATTTTTAATTGTTGTAAGCCGCCCCGATTGCCCCGATTGCTAAGCAGAGGGGCAGGATAAAAATAAAATTTATTATTATTATTATTATTATTACTGCACATGAGATTCTTTGCAAAATTTTAGCTCGTGGCAACCGCAGCGCCAGGGCATTCCAGGCCTCCAATGTCCCTCGTTCACGGAAGGTGAACTTGTGCATGGCGCGATTGCAGCTATGATTGCAGAGCAGCATTGAGCACTGATGGCTACATCTCTCAGTGAATTGTGTTTTCTTGTTGGATTTGACATGTTCACAACTAATAAATCATCACTTTACTGTTTTGGGGGCTGGTTCACTTTGCCTCTACATCACATCCTTCTCACACTTACTTTAAAGGGTGTTAAGGTAATAGGCTGCACATATACAGTTGCGGGGGGGGCTAAGAGAAAGACAAGTGGAGAGAATATGAAACCTCCCCTTCTTCATACATATTGCATTCACACATGCACGCATAAAGATCTGCTGCTATTTATGTGGCGCAGCATACAGTGGTACCTCTACTTACGAAATTAATTCGTTCCACAACCCATTTCGTAAGTAGAAAATTTCGTAAGTAGAAGCAAATTTAACATTGAAATGCCCTAATCCGTTCCGCCTCCTTGCAGCCGCAGCTTCGGCCATTCCTTGGGCCAATCCTGGAAGCGGAGCCATCCTCCGCTTCCAGGATCGGCCCAAGGAAAGGCCGGGGTTGCCGGCTTTCCTTAGGCCGAACCTGGAAACAGAGGACGAAGCGGAGCCATCCTCCGCTTCCAGGATCGGCCCAAGGAAAGGCCGGGGCTGTCGGCTTTCCTTGGGCCGATCCTGGAAACAGAGGACGAAGCGGAGCTGCTGGCTTTCCTTAGGCCGACCCTGGAAACGGAGGATGAAGCAGAGCTGTCCTCCACTTCCAGGATCGGCCCAAGGAAAGGCCGGGGCTGCCGGCTTTCCTTAGGCCGACCCTGGAAATGGAGGACAAAGCGAAGCCGTCCTCCGCTTCCAGGATCAGCCCAAGGAAAGGCCAGGGCTGCCGGCTTTCCTTAGGCCGACCCTGGAAACGGAGGACGAAGTGGAGCCGTCCTCCGTTTCCAGGATCGGCCCAAGGAAAGGCAGAGGCTGCCGGCTGTTCCTTAGGCTGGCCCTGGAAGTGGAGGATTCCTATAAATATGTATAAATATGTATATACATATAAATATGTATAAAGCCATATAAGCATATGATGGCGCGTTACTACCTATATACAGGCACATACCCTAACATATGTGCTGACACACAAGGATTCTTAATTTTAGCCAGAAAGCATTCTTTTCATCAGGAACAATTACCTCATTACTGCAGGGTAAGTTTAACCACACTTTAATCAACAATGTGAACAGTAAACAGTAAAAATAACGAAGTATTACATGGCATGGGATGCCTGCTCCAAAGACAGCCCGGTTACAGATCAAGTCATGAAGGAGAGTAAATCTGTTTGGGGTTTTTTTTTACTCTCTTTGCGTTTACGCCCACTGCCTCGGGTTCTGGCTGCTGTCTGGATTCCTGTGCCGCCAGTGTGCACGGCACCAGGCAAGGAGCTGTGCCCTCATCCCCAGAGTCCCCAAAGAGAAGCTGGCTAGCTGTCACAGCTGGGGTGGGCGTATAGTTCTTGGTTTTGCTTTTTTTGCATCAATACATAACTATATAGTTTTATTCCCCCCCCCCCCGAAGAGCATCCCACACAGAGAGTAGCAACCATCCCCAATTGTGTCCCTTCACAAACCCCACATCAACCACCACCCGATATCTCTAGTAAAAGGGAGATATGTTTAGAAAGACGAAGCAGAGAGGGCCATGTCTATCCGGACAGTTTGTCGTCCGAGCAGAACCTGAAGTAAACGTAATAAGGAGATGCTGCCTTGCTGACTCATGGGAAACCCCGCAGAACCATGGGAAAATGCGCGGAAATGCTTCCAAATGTGCATTTGGCTATCACATTATGGCGAATTTCCCTTAATTGCAAATTTCCCTTAATTGCGCATTTGCATTTCCTCCAAACAACTGAATTTCAAAAGATCTCGGTTAACACCAATTTCTGTCCACTTTCTGTCCAGTTTCTGTGTGACGTCATGTGAAAACACGGGGCACTAATCCAGTTTCTGTTTGGGTTTTGTGTGGATTAACCAGCAGATTTGCCCCCATGTGATAACGTCCATAGAATCATAGAATTATAGAGTTGGAAGAGACCACAAGGGCCATCCAGTCCAACCCCCTGCCATGCAGGAATTCAAAATCAAAGCATCCCCGACAGATGGCCATCCAGCCTCTGCTTAAAGACTTCCAAGGAAGGAGACTCCGCTACTCTCCGAGGGAGTGTGTTCCACTGTCGAACAGCCCTTACTGTCAGGAGGTTCCTCCTAATGTTGAGGTGGAATCTCTTCCTGGAGCTTACATCCATTGTTTCGGGTCCTAGTCTCTGGAGCACCAGAAAACAAGCTTGTTCCCTCAATATGACATCCCTTCAAATATTTAAACACAGCTATCATATCACCTCTCAGCCTTCTCTTCTCCAGGCTAAACATCCCCAGCTCCCTAAGTCGTTCCTCATAGGGCTTGGTTTCCAGACCCTTCACCATTTTAGTTGTTCTTCTTTGGACACGCTCCAGTTTCTCCACATCCTTTTTGAATTGTGGTGCCCAGAACTGGACGCAGTATTCCAGGTGAGGCCTGACCAAAGCAGAATAGAGTGGCACTATTACTTCTCTTGATCTAGACACTATACTTCTACTGATGCAGCCTAAAATTGCATTGGCCTTTTTAGCTGCTGCATCCCACTGTTGACTCATGTTCAACTTCTGGTCCACCTGGATTCCTAGATCCCTTCCACACATAGTCTCGTTCAGCCAGGTGTCCCCCATTGTATATCTGTGCTTTTCATTTTTCCACCCTAAGTGCAGTACCTTACATTTCTCCATGTTGAATTTCATTTTGTTAGCTTTGGCCCAGCTTTCTAGTCTGTTCAAGTTATTTTGAATTTTGATCCTGTCCTCTGGGGTATTAACTACTACTACTACTACTACTACTACTCCTAAAGGAGGCTGGGCTCTGCCTGGAATCCCATTTTGGGAAAAAGGAGGACTAGCAATCTCATAGGTCCAAAACACATGTCAGAAATAATCCAGTTTGAAACCACTTTAACAGCCCTAGCTCAGGGCTCAGGAATCCTGGGAATGGTAGTTGACTGTGGCACCTAGAGCTGTCTGACAGAGAAGGCTCAATGTCTTACAAAACTACAGTATGTGTGCGAGAGCTTTGTTTGCACCAACTTGGGAGTGGAGTCCGATGTGGTTTTATTTCAGAGGAAAGAGGGGGAAAATGACCCCTTACCCCCACCCCTACTGATAGGTTTTAAAAAAAAGTCAATCAAGTCATGTGCATCTTTGTCATATCAATGATGTGAGTATTTAAAGGTACAGTCTACTGCAGTTATGCAATTGCAAAGGCGTGCATAAGGTGTCATTTAAAAAAAAAAAAAGTACACTCTGATGTTCTCGGGAGAACCCCTTCCCTGGCTTTGGCTTTGGCTTTGGCTGGCAGGGAGAGAGCAAAGGGGTGGGCATGATCCGCCCCTTGTGCATTAATCCCTCCCTTCCTCTGCTCTGAACTGAATCAACAACAAGTTCCCATTTCTGGCTGGTACCAGTAGAAAAAGATTGGTTCTTTTCAAAAGAACTGGTAAAATCCCCGGTTCTGAAAAACCCGGGTTAAGGGGGATTTGCGCCAGTCCCAACCCAATTCAGGCTGGAAAACACCAATATAAGTATAAATGATCCACTTTTAAACACATTTGCAAACTGGTTTATAATGTCGTATGAACAAGCCCAAAGGAAAACAAGCAGTATGCAAGTTTCATAGCTAAAACCTTTATTCATTTAAAAGTACATTCAAACATATGCACTGCCTAAACCAGAGGTCGGCAACCTACAGCCCAGGGGCCGGGTGCAGCCCCCCGAAGCCTCTGGACCGGACCCCGCCAACCCCCACTGCGCGCGCTGCCGCCGCACATGTCGCAACCGCCATTTTGTTTTTCAAAATGACGGCCGCGACTTGCTCACGCATGCGCAGTCCTTCTGGAGTACTGTGCATACGCGCACAAGCGCAAGCACTGCCATACCCCCCCCCAGCCCAGCGGAAGACCTGGGGACCAGTGACCGGCCCCAGGTCTGAAAATCTTGCCGACCCCTGGCCTAAACCTTGGTTAATTATATGAAGATTTAAAGAAGAGGTGCAGCTCTGCAAGAGCTGTGCTCACCATCTTGAGGAAAGAAAAGGAAAATAAGAGGAAGAGATGGAGAAGCATTTTATGTGCTTTGCAAATAGGGTTGCATTTCCCGGGTTTTGCCGGGATGTTCACAGATTGGAGGGTCCAAAAAATGTCCCGTCCCGGCTGGGCATTTTTGACCCTCCAGTCCTAGATTCCTGCCTCATTCCAGGCCACTTTCTGTCAATCTCCAATTGACTGGAGAAAATATGGCCGGAACAAGGCAGGAAGTCTCCTCCTCCTCCAAGATGGACTTTCAGTTCCCATGCCTCAACTTGCCTCAACTTGCCTCCTTCAGGGGCTGAGGTGCCACTGCACTCGGGTCCTTGGTTGAGGCCCTAGAACAGGGGTCAGCAACCTTTGTTGCTGGGGGGCCAGGGGGGGAAATGGCACGGGGGCCAGGCAGGGGCCAGGCGGGCGCGTGCATGCGTACAGCGCCGTTGGGCCTTCCAAAATGGCGCCCTGCGCTGCACGCGCATGCGCACGCAACACAGGAGCCATTTTGGAAGGCCTCACGGCGGCTGCACTGTGCGAATTCGCACAGCACAGCCGCTGTGGGGCCTTCTAAAATGGACAGCAACATA
This sequence comes from Phrynosoma blainvillii, assembly GCA_026167975.1. Lineage (NCBI taxonomy): Eukaryota > Metazoa > Chordata > Lepidosauria > Squamata > Phrynosomatidae > Phrynosoma > Phrynosoma blainvillii. The sequence continues at coordinate 254,581,806 of JANUYF010000003.1, forward strand.
AACCTCAGAGTAGGAATGAATATTCTGAGACTGTTGTGTCAGCTGGCAAATGTCATTGCAATAGCAGCAAGAATCTATCTTCTGCTTTTGGAGGAAGCTCAGGGGGCACATACACATTTATGAGTCACTCTGTAAAACACACATGGGCACACACCTTGCTCATTCACTTGGTGCTCAACACAAAAATCCACAAGTAAAAAGCAGCCTGAACCACTAAACTCGTATCAAGTAAAACATAAAAACAAACATGAGAGCAAATACATTCAGCTAAAACACAAATGTAAACAAAATCTGCAGTAAAATGTCCAGTATTTCAGTAATAGAATAAGAATGAGACAAACTGTGCCAGAGGAGGGCCTCCACTTCATGTAGTACCGTATTTTTCGGCATATAAGACGCTCCGGCATATAAGATGCACCCAATTTTAAAGGAGGAAAATCTAGAAAAAAAAGATTCTTAACCAAATGCTGTAGTAAAATATTTTATATCAACTGTATAAAGTTAACAGCAGTTTAAGAACAATTTTAAGTTGTAAATGTAAGTTTAAGCCAGCAGCAGGGCCAGGTATTGCACAAATTCCCTGCCCAACTTTCTTGCAAGTCTCCTGTCGCCTTATGGTGACTCCATGAATTTCTTAGGGATTTCTTAGGCAAGGAAGACTCGAGAAGTGGTTTTGCCAGTTCCTTCCTCTGAAATACAGCCTGCAGCACCTGGGATTCTTTGGCGGTCTCTCATCCAAGGACTATCCAGGGCTGACCCTGCTTAGCTTCCAAGATCAGATGGACTGGTACCTTTGGAGTTTTTAGGCCATTGGCTTATGGAGTAATTTATGGCTTATTTTGACCCTACCATGAGGGTTTTCTTGGCAGATTTCTTCAAGGGGTTTTTTTTTTTTTTTTTGCCATTTCCATCCTCTGAGGCTGAGAGAGTGTGATTTGGCCAGAGTAATCCAGTGCCTTGGAGTAATTTCTGGCTCATTTTGACACTACCATGAGGGTTTTCTTGGCAGATTTCTTCAGAGGAGGGAGTTTGCAATTTCCACCCTCTGAGGCTGAGACAGTGTAACTTGGCCAGGGTACTAATCCAGTGCCTTGGAGTAATTTCTGGCTCATTTTGATCCTACCATGAGGGTTTTCCTGGCAGATTTCTTCAGAGGAGGGAGTTTGCAATTTCCACCCTCTGAGGCTGAGACAGTGTAACTTGGCCAGGGTAATAATCCAGTGCCTTGGAGTAATTTCTGGCTCATTTTGATCCTACCATGAGGGTTTTCCTGGCAGATTTCTTCAGAGGAGGGAGTTTGCAATTTCCACCCTCTGAGGCTGAGACAGTGTAACTTGGCCAGGGTAATAATCCAGTGCCTTGGAGTAATTTCTGGCTCATTTGGATCCTACCATGAGGGTTTTCTTGGCAGATTTCTTCAGAGGAGGGAGTTTGCAATTTCCACCCTCTGAGGCTGAGACAGTGTAACTTGGCCAGGGTACTAATCCAGTGCCTTGGAGTAATTTCTGGTTCATTTTGATCCTACCATGAGCGTTTTCCTCGCAGATTTCTTCAGAGGAGGAAGTTTGCCATTTCCACCCTCTGAGGCTGAGACAGTGTAACTTGGCCAGGGTACTAATCCAGTGCCTTGGAGTAATTTCTGGCTCATTTTGATCCTACCATGAGGGTTTTCCTGGCAGATTTCTTCAGAGGAGGGAGTTTGCAATTTCCACCCTCTGAGGCTGAGACAGTGTAACTTGGCCAGGGTACTAATCCAGTGCCTTGGAGTAATTTCTGGCTCATTTTGACCCTACCATGAGGGTTTTCCTGGCAGATTTCTTCAAGGGGGGGACTCTTTCCACCCCTGTCCTGGGTGCTCCAATGGACTCTTCCTGGGATGGGAGGATGTCCTCTGACCCCAGGAAGAGTCCATTGAAGCCCCCAGGATGGGGGTGGAAAGAGGAGGAGCACATTCAACTAGCCAGGAAAAGAGGACTCTTTCCACCCCCGTCCTGGCTGCTCCAATGGGCTCTTCCTGGGATGGGAGGAGCCCACTGGAGCACCAAGGCTGAGGTTGAAATGAGGCCTACTTTTAGCCTAGGCCTCGGCAGTTTGCCCTCAGCTTGTATATTCGCTTCATTAGGCGCAGCAACTTCCCCACCCTCGTTTTGGGGAAGAAAAAGTGCGTCTTATATGCCGAAAAATACGGTACATATGGAGAGAGGTGGGCCTTTAAATTGCAAGGATTCAAGACATGTTAAACCAGCACTTTGAATGGAGCCTAGAAATGGATTGCGAGCCAATCTATTTTATCATTTCACCGATGAAAGCTAGGAAACAATTTCAGACTGTGGTCAAGATAGCAAAAGTTATTAATGAGGAAGGGCCAATAAGCTATGAGAGGCTCCAGAATTTGCTTTTGCCTGGGTCTACTGGAATAGGCAAGATTCTACCACCTCCTCTCCTGTCCTTCCTGCTTAGTTGTGTGCAAACTATTTCTACATTTTTAATTCAGTTTGCACAGATGGAAGTAAGCAGAGGACAAAGGAAGAAACTGGCAAATAGAGAGAGAAACTGGGGCATTTTAAAAGGAACTGATAATGTGCTACAAGAGGATCAATAGGGATTGTCCCTGCTGAACTGACAGTTGAAAGGCGGTTGAAGGTGAAAAAGAACTTAGGGACACCAGACAGCCCTCTTGATGCCATATTCCAGTGATGGTGAACCTTTTAGAGACTGAAACTCCGTGCCGCCCCAAGAGTGCCGGATCAGGGCCGTGGCAACTGCACACCACAGCCCCGATCCAGCACTTTGCCACTCCAAAAAGAGCTGGCAAATGCCACTCCTTTTTGGAGTGGCAAAAAGCTCACCTTGCTGCTGCGGTGGCAGCTTTCCTGCGCTCCTTTGGCACAGTGTGTCTAAACCAGGGGTAGGCAACCTAAGGCCCGGGGGCCGGATGCGGCCCCACGAGGCCTTTGGACCGGCCCCAGGCCAGTCCTGTCGCCGCCTGCCATGATGATATTGATTATTGTTGTCATTACTTGTTCTTGGGGTTTTCTTGGCAAAATCTCCACAGGGGTTTTGCCATGGCTTTTCTGGGGCTGAGAGAGTGTGCATGCATATATTTTTAAATTTTTTTAAAAAGAATATTTTTATTTATTTATTTATTTATTTATTTTTGGTGCTTCGGCCCCCCAATTGTCTGAGGGACAGCAACCCGGCCCCCGGCTCAAAAAGGTTGCCTACCCCTGGTCTAAACACTGCACTAAGGGAGCACCCTGACACTGCCTGCCATCTGTTTGGGTGGGCAGCATGAAGACGATGTGGGGGTGGAGTCAGGGCGGCCAGCATGTGGTCACCACACCCTGACTGTACAGGGCCTGAGTGCCCAAATTGCAACCCCAAACTCATTTATCGCAAAGTGCTGCATCCCTCTGGCTTTCTAGTAATAAACTGTGGCAAACTATGTGCTGGGGGGACAGTGCACGTGCCCACAGAAATGGCTCTGAGTGCCCCCTCTGGTACGTGTACCATAGGTTCGCCACCACTGCCATATTCTGCAGAGCTTTAAAAATTTACTCTTTTGAAATACAGCCTGCAGAGCTTTAAGAATTTACTCTTTTGAAATACAGCCTATAGTATCTTCAGCCTGCTAACCATGTTGACTGAGGGATCTGGGGACTTTTAGTCCAAAAAAACAGAACTTATCCAAGTTCTGAATTCTGTAGTAACTGAAGTTTCTGGGCTGTCTTAAAAGCATCCACATATACAGACCATTACAGTAATACCTATGTGAGGTTGCCAGAGCATGGGCCACTGAAACTAGGTTCTTTGTGTTTAAAGTTGTAAGTTTAAGCTGGTGATGACCCTGTTGTTAAGCTTACTGCTAATGTTGCCTGAGCCTCTAGTGTGAATGCTGGATCCAGGAGCATACCCTAGCTATGATAGTCAGGCTCTTCCCTTGAATGAAATGAAATTTGCCAAAATTAATTCAGAAGGGATAGATCAAGCTCCCTTGCCTGAAATATTTATCTCATTATGAACAGATTTAAATTAATGCTAAAAAGATATCCATTAAGTCTGTCAGACAGACAATTTTTTTGGTGAATGGGTAAATTACTAGTGCAGCACCCTCCCTGCTTTGGATGCAATGCAAATCTCATAAGAATCCTGAGACCTTGTGTCATTTTTATTCCTAATTCCTCATTCTCTGTGTCTGAGACCTCATTCATGCGACATTCATTTAGAACAGAAGAAGTTGCCTTATTTTCCAGGATTGCACAGCCAAGAAGATGGTACTCCAACCATCCTGCCAAGTTGCCTGGGGAATGTAGTCCAACTCATTTAGAGAAGCCCAGTCTACTCTGAATGGCAGCTCACTGGAGGTGCAGCCAAGGAGTGCACACTGAACCTTCAGCATGGCTCTCCTGGGTCTACTGTGATTAACAGGAAAAAAAACACTAGAAGTCCGCTGATGCAACCTTGGCACAGTTGAAAGTGAGCATGAACCTAAGCCATTGTGGCTGATTCCAAGTTTAGCCTGAAGCCCATATCAAGCTTTATGCACAACTGGCTGATGGCTTGTCCCATAGGCATTCTACGATAATCTATTCTCAGGAGGCCAGGGCTGGGTTTCCAGAGAAAAGGTTTTAGGCACATCATGTGCTGAAGTTTTCCTGTAGTGGCAGAAAATACCACAGAACTATCAATTTGCTTCAAGATCCATTATAAACCACAAAGAGAATAAAATACAGAGAAATGAACTGTTGTCCTAGTAGAGCAAGGCAAAAGAAGCATGCCATTTTATTTATGACTTCAAGATGAATGTATACTGAAATAATTACAGCCTGCACTAAATGCTTTGGTCTCAATTTATAAAGATGCTTCCTTTACACTGAATATTTATTTATATTTATTTTCCAGATAAGAAGATAACAGCCATGACCATCTGCATGAGGTGAGGGGCTGTGAGTTAGAGAATTCTGATCCACTGCTAATTGTAAATCATTATTATTTATTCAGAGCAATAAGTGTGCATCCGTTAGTGGTGATTGCAGTACATTTAGGAAGAGTAATTGTTTCTAGCAAGTGACATTTTTATTGTTAGCTGGGGGAAGTGGGGAGGGAAGCTCTAGGTAGGATTTGCTTGCAAAGAGATGCAAACAGAGTGGATTTCAGAATTAACAATATATCACATTAGACAAGGAGTAGATCTCATGGTATAATATTTGTCCAGAGAATTCTCAAATCTCATGCATAGGTTTTGAATTATACAGTTGTCTTAGAACTAGATCATTGTTCTGTAGGAGTAAAAAATGACATTATATCATTTAAGATAGATCTCATATCTAAACGAAAGCCTTAATTTCCCTGTGATGGATACAAGCATACCACAATTAACAAAGCCTCTAACAAAAAAGCTCCCTTTTACAAGTCTTTTTACATCTATGCAACCTCCCTTTCTTCCTTGCCCTCTGTATGTCTGGATTTTTTTAATCAGCATCTGCATTTGGAGGGTAGTTAAGGAGGGCTAGAGAAACATAGAATTTGGGAGGTGGGATGTAACAGCATATCTGCAGTAAACAAACCAATATTCCTGAAGTGGAAAAGAATAGGATTCTGTTCTAACTGATCCTACTATAGCTGTGTGTACTTGGCTACAACAGGCAAGGTAAAAAGCAGCTGCCTCTAGAATGCCTTAGCAAGCATGCATAAAGCAGCAAAACAGAGATAAAAGGGAAAGGAAGATAAGCCTACCTCACCCCTTAGAAAGGAAAAAAAAACTAATCCTTGGATGTATTTTGGAATAAGCCTTCAAGTGGTCTATAGAAGACTCAAACTGTTTTTGTTTACTCCTAAAAGATTTATCTGACCTTACTTTATTTCACACATATACAGTGTTAACTGAATAAAAGTTAGCTGAAAGATGTTGAACTGTTTTGTTTTGTTTTGTTTTGGTGGAATAGGAACCTTTCCCCATTATTTCCATGTTATTTTGGCCTCTGTTATTAGTTTTTCTGTTGAAGAAGTAATGCCCAGGAACACATTGACTTGTTTGTTTATTTTAATGTTTATATCCCACTCTTTCTTCAAACATGTCAGTGTGGCTTACAATAAAATCAACTTAAAACAATAAATAATTACAAAAGTTTGAAAAGATTAAAAATATATTAAAAGAGTTTCTCAATTTAAAAATAGACGATTTAAAACCAGTTAAATCCCCACTTTATTTCCTCTGGATTAAGGCTCTGAGATGATGAAAAGGCTTGGACCCAATTGTCCCGTGCATTGTTTGGACAGCTTGCTTGAAAACTAGGTGAGACTGTTTATTTGGTCCATATAAATGCATCCTTGGAGTCATCCAGTGAGTTTTATGATCAAGTAGGGACTTGAACCTGGATCGCTGCAGGAGCTGACATATGTATATTGAGCAAATCACACATGTCAATGTATACAACTCTACAAGAGCAGTCTATCTTGAATCTGTGTACTTGCATGATTCACCTCTCCCAAAACACACTTGCCTCATTCATATTACAGTTTAGCTTTTAACTTAAAATTCTTAAGCATACAGCTTTAAAATATAACTCAATGAAATCCAAAAGCAATAGTTTAGAATAAAAAGGAAGCCTGTGGTACCTTAAAGCAGGTGCTACAGGACTCTTTGTTATTCCTGCTGCAACAGAGTAACACTCTGGATGTCTGAAATAGCATAATAAAACCATCAGTCTTTAAGGAGTTGCAATACTCTTTACTGCAGAAGTTTATTTGAAGCAAATTTTCAAACTGCACAAATATCCCATCTGACACTTTACAGCGGGTGGACAAAAAGCTAAATACAACGCATTTAGTCCTAGCTTATATGCAAGGTGTCAAGTACTTTACAATAACAATTCTGATTCATCTTTAATTTGTTTTTGTTTTGTTTTTTGTAAGCCACCTTGCAAAGATGGAATTTAATAAAGTTGGTAAAGATGATGCCATAATTCAGTCATTCGTCTCCTCTGCCTCAACAAATGTGGTACCTCAAACGTACCCCCACTCCCCAGTTTACAATAAACCTTGCAAAAGGTCTGTAAGAATGTTTGCATTCTCACAGTGTTATAAATTTCCATTCCTGGGCTCTCGCTCCCAATGGTGTCACCAGGGTTGGTGTTACCCAGTGAGGAAACTCATGGTGTCATCCCCTTCCCCAACTTACCTCCTCCCATACCACATTATACAGAATCCTTAGTAATGTTTTTTGTGTTAATGTTGCTCCCCATATATCACTTAATATAATAGCAACAGTGACCTAAACAGGTAACAAAATTTAAGAGTATATCTTTAAATTACAATATCATACACACAGACTAAATGTATTTACACTTACATGGTTTCATGTGGTTAAAGTGAAACTTTGATAAGATGTGATGTTTTCATAGAATATTGAAAAATGAGTTTAAAAAAATTAAAACCTTAGATTTAAGGTTTAAGATATATTTCTAAACATACATTTGTAGTTCCTTAGAGTTTTTAAGCTAAAGATTAAGGTCCAAAACATACTGCAGAAATAATCCAGTTTGAGACCCCACTAACTGCCCTGGCTCAATGCTAGGGAATCCTGGCAATTGTAACACCACTTGTGGCACCAAAGGTCTTTGACAGAGAAGGCTAAATGTCTCACAAACTACAGTTCCCAGAATTCCCCAGCACTGAACCAGAGCAGTTAATGCAGTCTCAAACTAGATTATTTCTGCAGTGTGTTTTGGACCTTAATCTTTAGCTTAAAAAACTCCAAGGAAACACAAATGCATGTTTCAAAATCTAACTTAAAACCTTAAGATGTGTTCCTGGTATGCATATTATGTATATAAACTCTTTTATACTACACATTTCTACTGGACACATTAATTACATCTAAAATAGTTGGTATAAAGACACCTGGAACAAACAAGGTATCTCACATTAGATGGGCCTGCTTTTGAGGTCTTGCTTAATATTATACAAGGGGGTATTCTAAAGTAATAATTATCACCTGGATGTTATTATGGTATATTGATGAAATTTTGTCAGTGTCCTCATCACCCAGTGACTTTTTCTTTTCCCAAAAATGAAAAATCCATTGCCGGGTTGCCGATTTGACAACACAAATTATGTCATTCATGAAGTGAATGAGTGGTTTAAGGCGCAATCTGCACAGACTTCTACAATAACGGTATTTGGAGGGTCAAGAAACACTAGGGAAAATGTGTAAATCTGGATGGTGACTACGCAGAGATAAGTTAACAACTACAAATCAAAACAAACTTTCTGTCAATTTTTTTAAAGTTGATAATTATAACTTTATGATACCTCTCATAATCTTCATATTAATTGCTTTGTTTTAATAGTGGTTGCATGTTTTTTATTTATATAGATTGAGTTATGCTGGCTGATCATAATGAAGCAGTTAGTTGCTCCAATGTGCATAAGAGGGAAGTGACATCCATTAATTTATAAGACTACCTTTCTAGTGTAAATTGGGTTTCAGTCCCTTAGCCCTGCCCAGAATATCAGTAACTTTTACAAGAGAACAAACAATATATTTTAGGACAAAAGTGGGAGAGAGAAATCTAGCAGCACTTTGAAGACTAACTGATCTATTTTAAGTGCACTGAATATCAATCAAATTTAGGGCATCTGAAGAAATGGATTTATATTCATGAAAGCACAAAATAAAATAGTTGGTGTACAAAGAGCTGCAAAATTTCTCCCCCCATTTCTTTCTTTCTTTCTTTCTTTCTTTCTTTTTATGCGTTGCCAGACTAACATAGCTATTCCTTCGAAAGATAATATATTTAAACCATACTAAACCAAACAGTACCAGAAACATACAAACAAAAAGCAAAATTACCCAAACTCCACCAAAGGCCTTTGACATGCTCTTAGGGTCCAAGTCCTCCAACTAGGGCTCCCTCTGAAAGCCACCATCACCTCTTTTTATTTTCTGCAAATGAGTGGCTACTACTGTCCTGCTGCCTCCTCCTTTCCGGGATCCATTCCTTCTGCCCTTGCCTCCCTACTAACCAGTTTCTTCCTTCCTGCAAACTCTGCCTTGTTTGTTTTCATTCTTCCTTCCCTCCCTCGCCCCCCCCAAGACCCTGTGCAGAGGTCACCATGGCAACAGATTGACTGAGCAGGACTTCACACACAGCCCTCCCCCCCCCCCCTTTTTAGAGGGACAAGACAGAAACCTTGCAGAACTTTTTACAAATAGAGGTTTTTTTAAAAAAAAACCAAAAACCTCCTGGGCTCCAAAGCTGAGGGGAGGGAAGGAGGGAGAAGGGAGTACACACCCAGACATACACATACACCCCATCCCTCCTTGCTTGCTTCAAGGCTGAGGGGATGGAGGGAGAAGAAGGGAGACACTATAGCCTCTCCTTTCTTCTCTGGCTGAGTGGAACTTTACCCCCCCCCCCTTCAAGGCTCAGTGGAGAAAGAAGGGAGATGCATTAGCCTCCCTTTTCTCTGCAAACCAAGCAGCGCCTCACCCAGAGCCTGGCTTCCACAGCTGGGCTGCAGAAGAGACATTTGTGGAGGAGTGGTGTCAGCCTCCACCAGGGGTGTCTGCTGGTGTGGTCCGCACCCCTCGCACTCCCCTAGAGACACTACTGCTCCCTCCAATATACAGTTATCCCTCCAGATTCTCAGGGGATACATTCTGGGGGGCTCCATGAATCCGAAAGTTCATGAATATTCAAGTTCCCATTGTCCCCAATGGCACACTGCCATTGGAGACAATGAGAACTTGAGGAGTATTTGCAAATACAGTCCTACCTACCTACCTACCTACCCTCCCTCCCTCCCTCCTTCCTTCCTTTCCCATGCCTTGGCTGGCACAGTGTTCCTCCAGCACAGTGTTCCTCCGGCACGGTCTTCCTTCTGGGAAAACAGCTGCGCCACATAGTGCAGCCTTGCCTCAGCCAGAGCAAGGCTTTGCTCCTGCCACCGCAGCCTTGCTCCTGCCACCGCACCGAAGCAAGGCCATGGCAGCTGGAAGAAGGCTGTGGTGGAAGAAGACCGCAGCCTTCTTCCACCTGGTACAGCCTTTCCTTGGCCAGAGAAAGGCCGTGCCTCAGCTGGCATGGTCTTCTTCCAGCTGCTGCAGCCTTGCCTTCCTGATGCAAGGGCGCACCAGCCAGACCAAAGCATTGCTCTGGCTGAGGCAAGGCTGTGCTGGCTGAGGCAAGGTAAGGTAAGGTAAGAGGGAGGGAGGGAGGGAAGGAGGAGTTGTCCCACAGGCTTGCCATTCATGAATAATCTGCGAATGGCAAGTCCGCAGATATGGAGGGATGACTATATAACATGTGTCTATTTCCTCCCCTACTCCCCCCCCCCCCCATTACATCCAAACATACACTTTAAAAGAAAAAGAAAAGACTGGTTATTATTACTAGTTACTAGGGCACACTATTTTATCAAAGCTCAAGATCTTTGACCGTTGAAGATGGAGGGGATGGAAATTTGTCAGCGAAACTAATTCTCCACACAAATAATGAAGGAAAGTGTTGACAAATAATCCCATATTTTCGAAGGAGACTCTCAAATTGCACCAGTATTTCATCAACATTAAAGCGCAAACCCTAAACTTCAATCCCCACAACATCGTACACATACATATTTCCTACTAGGAGAAAAAAACTGTTCTCATTACACCCAAAGTGGGCTTTTGTTTTAGGTGTGAGCAATGGCATCACTAGATGGCACAGGGTTGTGGCCCGTACCAGGTGACATCTCAGAGAGGGGTGTCACCTGGTAAGGCTACTGGGCAAATAAGAAAGGGCACTTTCCCACTTGTCCAGCAGCCGCTCCAGGCTCTAAATAGGCTCAGCTGTGCCAGACCCTGAAAATCTTTCAGTACCTATTGTTCACCACTGCTGCTGATTCCATTTCCTTTCCTTTCCCACCTCTTCTGCTAGTACATCTGCCTGCATTTGCTGCTCCTGCTACCATGCTGAGTGCTCTTCTATCTGGTCCTGTATGCTAAGGAGACAGAGCCAGGACACATCTCCAGTGGAAGGGTATAGTGGTGCAGGCCCTCATTTTGAATTTCCAGGCGCTCGTGACAGTCTCTGTATAACCACACCCTAAAGAATATTTTAAAAATGCACATAGCTGTTAGCAACAAAGCAATGCTAGCTGTTTTCATCTCCACCAACAGCAAACCTTTTGTAAAGCTCGTGCATCTTAATTACCCACTCACCCGGAAATATTTTGAATGACATAACAATATCTTGTTGCTGTGAAAATTCACACACACCACACACACACATCTAACCACAAGAAGGATTTTAGCTAAGGTCGGAGGAAACAAAAACTTGAGGAGAGTGACAGATGATGTCATCATCTTCATTCCCAAAAGGAGTTGGTGCTCTGACATTTCAGCCCCTGGCTTTATTGTATAACTCCTACAGACTGGGGTTGCTAAATCTCAGGGCATGGTCTCTCTTCTCCTGTCATCAGGGCAAAGGGGAGGAATGCCAGGGTAAGAGCACTGTCTTTAAAGCTATGTGAATACATTTCCCCCCAGTTTGCTAAACCTGGTGTGTGTGGAGTTTTTTTTTTTTAATTTGAAACATCATATGTAAGTGTGGTTGATGCTTAAGGTATTATCACATCACCAGGGCCCATCCCTGTGCCATTAGAAGGGGTCATTTTTGGCCCTGAAATCTCAGGGACTGCAACATACTTGGCAATCTACTTCAGAGTTCTTTCCAAGTGCAGGAAATACTTCTGAGGTATGGCTTGATTCATTTCCTCACCTAGAAAGAGTTCTACAATGGAGGCCTGGGTGCTTGTCCCATGCTAGAACTAGCTCCTAACATGATGATATGATCTTTTCAGAAGGCCTTGTAGGGCAGTAGGGAGCTAAATTATAGCAAGGACTGGAGAAGCATACATAATATTCTCCATGACTGTTCAGTCTTAATTGCTACAGACTGGAGGCAAGTCACAAATTGTACCCCTTGGCTAACAGGACAATTTTGGTCTGGCTAGCCCAGACCTGAGTAAGCTGTACATTCTCACTCTGCAGCCTATTAATCAGATTTACTTTACTCACACTTGGTGCCCTAATTATGTGGCTAGACAGCAAATCAGAGTGCTTTTCTCATTATTTTCAAGAATAATTCTCAGCATTGCTGCCTCCATCATAAGAAGAGGGGGAACTGGGAGAGAATTTCAAACTGATAGGAGGCCCGGATCCTGTAGAGAGCTGGCATAGTGTCACATTATTCTGGTGTAACACCACAGCATGAGAGAGGGAACGAAGACATCCAGAATGGGAAGGGGGGGCAAGGAAGAGCTGTGCCTTTCCAGGAGCACCACAGGCTGCTGTACAATCTGGAAGAATGCTTGCATCAGGAGATCCACTTGTGCAAGCTGGTAAAAATTCCAACCGCTTGTTCAGCTGGCCAGTTATACAGTACAAGCATATCAAGCCCCAAAAGGATTGTGGCTGAAATATCCCTTGAAATATTGTCAAGGCACACCCTGGTTGGCCAAATATCTATTCAACAGCTGAATATTTTGTTTTATTTCAGTGGCCATATGTCCTGTAACATGTTGGCAGAATGTAACTCTTCACCCATACAGTTTGTCCCTTCCACCTCTGGAAGGCACCTTCCAAGCATGTTGCAGCTGTTTAGTGGCTGGAGGGGCAGTGAGGAAGAAGGTGTCTAGGAAACACCCCTCTGCAACAAATATCACCCTTCTGTATCTCCAGTGACTCTCTAAAGATGGATGTTGCAGGAGATGGATGTTGCATAAGGAAATATTGAACACCTCCTTCCACAATGCCCCCAAAAAGATATGCTTACGTATAACCATAGGTCATGCATGCATGTGTCACCAATACCATTCCAGCCAATATTGGATATCTGACAGTTGATCTGGTGGTATTTTACTGACAACATGCAATGGCATTTAAGGCATACTGGAGACTGCACTCATCATAGCAACTGATGTCAGCAGTTTATGAGGAAGTTTTCAAAGCCAGTGAGTTGTTATAAAGTAAGAAAGAAGAGCTGCATGCAGAATGCAATGGGGAACACAGCCATGGCATAGAAATAAAAAGACTATTAAGAACATGTGAAAGGCTGCACTAAATCAGATCAGCATTCTGTTCCTGCAGTGACCATTCCAATGCATATGGGGAACCCACAAGCAGGAGGTGGGAAGCTCACTACCTTCCCTCTTGTGTTTGTCAGCAACTAACAATGAGAAGTATGATGTCATTGACATATTTATTTCCATGAAGGGGGAAGAAAACAATTATGGATAATAAGACTTAAAATGGAATGTGTTGTTTGTTTTACTGCCATACCTTTCAATCTGAAAAAAACACTCAAGAACTATTTCCATCATATAGATGAGTTTAGAGGAGATGACCAGGCTGTTTGGCCAACTTATATGAGCCTGCCCAGACCCTGAAATCCCCAAGACAGACTCTTATTTCAGTCCAATCAGTGGTGTTACTGCATGGGGTGACACCCAGTGCGGGGGGGCAGGGGCTACCAGAGGCAGGACTTCCAGTCCCAGACTTCCAGCGGGGTTTCTGGGGTGGGGGGTGTATGGGAGCACCTGCGAGGGTTGGAGTGGCACCCCCGGGGCCTCCGCACAGCTCTGAGAGGCAACGGTGCATTATTATTATTATTATTATTATTATTATTATTATTATTTAAAGTTTATTTCTAAAGTGCTGTCAATGTACACAGCACTGTACAAAGAGATAATCAAAGCATTAAAATAAATAAAAACCTGCCAAAGGCGTACAATCTAAAAATAGAAAAACAATAGGTAAAATAAAAATTAATTAAAAGCAGGGAACAATTAAAAAACAATTAAACAAGAAGATCCATTGTCTGCCCAAATAACAGAAGAAATATGTGTATATTACACAGTGCCTGGGAATGCCTCCCTGAACGGTCCGAAAAGCCGCTGTGTGGGGCTGAAAAGCCCCCAGCAAGGCCCCAAAGGCCCCAGCTATGCCAAAAAGCCCCCAGCTGGGCCAAAAAGGCTCCATGTGGGGCCAAGAGGCCCCCAGCGTGGCTCAAAAAGTACCCAGCACAGCCCAAAAAGTCCCTAGCTGGGTCGAAAAGCCTCCGCATGCAAGGGGGCGGGGAGCCAACCTGGTGTCACCCCACCTTCTGGGGTATCACCCGGTGTGATTCGCACTCCTCACACCTCCCAATGACACTACTCAGTCCAATCACTTCATTTTGTGCAGTTGGTGCACACATGAAACACAGCCTATTCCGAGTTACTTGAAGGAACGCCTCTCCCCACACAATCTGCCCTGCACTCTCAGCACATCTGGGAAGAACTTATTATAATATCATAGAACCAGACTCAGCACGACTTCCCAAAGATTGTTGATGGCCGCAGCTCCCATGTTATGGAATGGCCTACCGGAAGAGATTCGTCTTATTATGACGCTAGATGCCTTTAAGAAGGCACTAAAATGGAGCTCTTCTGGTGGGCCTGTCCATCTGATCTTCTAGATTTCTAGATTCTGACAACAATTGGCTATTTTATTTTATTTTATTCTATTTTTATTTTATTCTATGTTTATTTATTTTATTATATTATATTATATGCTCTTATAATTTATTATTGTTGTTTGATTTTACTATTTTATTGTTTATATTGTTTATATTTTGCATATTGTATTCATTTTATTGTGTAATTCCACCTCGATCCGTAGGGGAGAGGCAGGAAAATATAAATAAAAATTATTATTATTATTATTATTATTATTATTATTATTATTATTCAGTGGCTGTCCCTAGGTCCTGGAACTCCCTCTCTGGGGAGGCTAGAATGTCTCCCTCCTTACTCTCCTTCTATCTACAGTCAAAGACTTTTTTTATTATTCTCATAGGCTTTTAGAACTGAAGGCTTTTAAGGAAAGGGCTTTTAAGAGGGTGTTGTATTATTTTAAATTTTAAGCAGCTTCATTTTTACTCTTATTAACTGCTTTTCTTAGTTTTTTAGTTATATTTTCAGTTTGTTTTAATATTGTTAATAGTTTAATTCTATTTTAAAGTTGACTTAAAGTTGAATTAAAGAAGGAGGAGGAGATGGGGTTATTGTTTTCATGCTATTTCCAATTTAGTGTAGAATTCCGAGTTTGGGCTCTAGCAGTCTGATGATGTTGAAGAAAAGTGCTTGAAAAGTATGGAGACCATGTGATGGCACCAGACCTCATGCTGATGGCAAGTCCTTTCTCCTTCATTCTGATTCAGCTGTGGTAACTCCTTTGTCAGGGCAAGCACATTGCCTGGCTCAGTCATCAGAAGACTGAAACTAGCCATTTGGGACATAATCTCTTTGACTGTGGGATTGCAGTGGCATGCAAAACTGACACCTTCAGCTAGTGACAGCTGACTCAGATTTCCACTCCTTGCATAGATACCCTCCACATGCTGCAGAGAAAAGAAGCAGCAGCCACAAAGACAGCTCTCGCACAAATTGATTTTCAAAAGTATGACTTATCAACCATGCACAGAGTTTTCTAAGATGAATTTTTTCTTATACTTGGATCTGTGGCTGTAGGACTCTCTGTAATACTGAAAGGGGAAAGGTCAATTACAGCACTCAGAAGAAGCCAGTGGAGCTTTGAAAGCTTGGAGCATGTATTCTGTGCATTTTTGTTGTTCAGATAAAGGTTTCACTGTTTTGTGGATTTGGGATGTTATTGTACTTTGCTATATGGCCAACACTGCGACCCCTGAATAAGCACTTAGAAAGTTATTTTAAAAGTAATTACTTATAATTACAGTTCTAACTCACCCAGAGGACTTTGTTAATGTTGTACTTACAGTCTATTAAAAGTAACCCTTCCCTTTTTCATTATTAAAAAATAACTGCAATTGTTGCTATTAGCTGTCTTTTTAAAAAGCCAAAATGGTACGATCTATTGGCCTTAAGACACACTTAAGAAGCAATAAAAAGTGGAGAAGGAAAAGGAAGGGAAGGAATGTTGTAGCCTTTTAAAACTAACAAATTTATTTTAGCATGGGTTTTCAAGAATTACAATCCACTTCTTTGGATGCAGATTTACTACAATATACCGAAACAGACCAATGTGGCTATGGCTTTGAAAACTGTGACTTAAGATATGGGACCACACAAAGTCTGCAACTTCATAAGTAACTTAAATGTCATTACAATTACACTGAAAAGAAACAAAGTTCTTCCCATTACAATTGCAATGTAACTTCATCAGGGACATCGCTAATCTTGTGCAGAGAGTTCAAACTGAAACTGGTGACACCTCAGAGGGACCCAGGGGTGGTTAGTCCTGTCCATCCCCCCAAAAACCTGACCACCCTCCTCCACCAGCCAGGGCTCCTCTGCTCTCCACTGCTGGGGGTGAGGCACTGTTGCCACTTTGTAGCTCCTTCCAGGTCTGGTTAGGCGGCGGTGGCCCAGCCCCACCAGTGACTGCTGATGGGAATGGGCCAACTTCCAAATCTGGCAGGTATGCTGGCTGGGTGAGAGAAAGTTGCCTCCCTTTGTTGCTCATCCAGCAGGTCAGCCAGACCCAGAAAGATTACAGGATGGGAGCAGCAGTCCACTCTCAGCAGCAGGTGCTAGTAAGAAGAGGCTGCTTTCTCGGTCAAGTGGATCTGATGGTTAGGCTGGAAAGCACGTCATCTCCCTTTGCTGCCCAGCCAGCCATTCTGTCAGATTCAAAAAGGCTGATGAAGAAAGGAGGAGGAATAGTTTTTTTAAAAAAATGATCCACATCAAGTGTGAAATATACTAGGTACACCACTAAACTTTGTTATGCCTTGATGCCAAGATCAGAGGTGTAGCTGCAATACTATAGCTATGCTCTATCTCCTGATCTGGACTCTGAAACTCACCAGCCAGACATCCAGAGTGACAGAGTTCAATGGTGCTGGTGAGTGGAGCTCCACAAGATGACATGATCATCCCCCTCTGTACGATCTTGCAACAGGAGTGGCAACAGGACAACATAGGGAACTCTGCTTCTGTTCCTTGCACCATTGCTTGCTGGTGAGAGGGGGCTGGCCATATCATCCTGCTGCACACCACTCACCAGTACAACAGAACTCTGTCACTTGGGATGGCTGGCTTTTAGGGGCATTTTCAGACATGTCAAGGGTGCCACTACTGCAAATGTTAATACAAAGCAGTTGCACGGTCATATATCTAGCTTACTACATCAGAACTGCCTAATGGGATGCCAGCTAGTTATTGCAAAACATATGTACATTATTTGTTATGAGTTACTTCTAAGCTCTGGTTTTAGGGAATGTGTAGCAAACAAACCTAGACTCATTTCTTCATTTGGACCACAGTGCACATGAAGCACTGTGTTTAACCCTTCCCTCCTCAGACACCACGTAATGAAAACTGACACAAGTTTGTAACAATTACAGTGGGCCCTTGTATCCACTGGGATTTTGGTTCCAGGACCCCCCATGGATACCAAAATCCATGGATGTTCAAATCCCATTAAATACAGTGGGGGAGTAAAATGGTATCCCTTATATAAAATGGCAAAATCAAGGCTTGCTTTTTGGAATTAATATTTTTTTAAATATTTTCAAGTGGTGGATGCTTGAATCTGTGGATAAAGAATCCATGGATATGGAGGGCTAACTGCAATATGGAGTACAAAGGATAGAAGATTCCGAAGTATTTCTTGCCTGTTGGCTGTGCTCCACAATGAGGTTCTCCCAATTCTCACAGCCACTGGACCAAATTACATGATGGGATTGTTAAATTGGGATGAGACAGTACACAGAGACAGCCTTCTGTGGTTGTGCATTCTTTACCCCTCCTCACTCCTGCCACTGTGGTATCAGGAACAGCTGTGGTTGAAGCTGTCTACAGCCTGGATCATACTAACACTTCCCCATATGATCACAGACAGACAGGAAAAAGCAATAATGTGGATGGAAGATTATGCTGCCTGTTTGAGTAGACCTCTAGTACTTAGATATACATGGCCAATGCTTTCTGACTACTCCCCCAAGCACCATAAGACTCCCATGCACCCCTATCCAAAGGAGCAGCTACACTGACCTACTTGGAAAAGAGCAAAACAATGTATTGAAAATCCTGTCCTAAACCCACTAGTGTATTTGGGTGAAGCTTTCAGCTTGGTCCTCCAGTGGGAAATGGTGTGTCAAGTGAATGACTTTGAGATTTGTTTTAGGAGACCATTGATTCCACAATGGCCTTTTGAATCACCAATCTTTCTGCTGCTTCTTTGAGCTGATAGTCTCTCCTGGGATAAATTACCACCATTTCTATTCCTGGTATGCTCCTTAACTGTTTCTGCTCTGGTAGGGAACAACCAATCAAGTCATCTAGTCCTGATACTGCAGGCAAACAAGGTTCAATATATTGCACCCAAATCTCTTTGATTTCAGCTTTACAAGATTTGCTTAATTTTTACTAGAATCTGGTGATTCACCAGCCAAGCTGCAGCTAGGTGCAGAAGGCATTATATCTAACACAAATAACAGTATATGTGGTTCTCTCTGCTAGGATGTTTTTGTTACCACCCAACTATTTTTTGTTACTGACTTCTGCTCAGCCAATAATCAATGTTTGTATCTTGTACATTCCAGTTCTCCCATGTCCTCCACCCACCCAAACATGTGTTTAAATAGTTTCCAACTGAGGCAACATGTGATGAAAGGAGCTACAATCCAGGAACTTGTTTGAAATGCTAGAACTAAACAAAAATGCACCATCTTTTCATACAAAACCCATTTCAGCAGTATAATTTTGTGTGGTGATGGGAGGAGGCTGTTTTGTTGCTACTGTACTGAACCAATTCAGTGCCAGAAATTATTGGTAAACAGAGGCTGGATGGCCATCTGTCTGGGATGCTTTGATTTTGAGTTGCTGCATGGCAGGGGGGTTGGACTGGATGGCCCTTGTGGTCTCTTCCAACTCTATGATTCTGTGATTCTATGATTCTACCACACATGGCTAAGTTGGTAGATCCAAATCTACTTTTCCCTCACCTTTGGTCTAGGTAACCCCATCATGCAGCGTACATTCTTTTCTTAAACTCTGGCAGGAAATACCATCCAAAACCTAAGAATCCAAGAAAAATGATACTATTTGATATGTAAGACATCTTTCTTTCCCTATGTGGTATGGGAGAGCAATTATTTGGCAAATCCCACCTCTAGGCTAAAAGACCATGGGACTTTTTTAACACAAACATTTATTGTTGGCAGTCTCTTGTGATGCTAGCCGCCTCTCATCAGATTAATGAAATCATGAGGAATGCTTTTAAAATACCCATAAAGAAGAAAGTGATACACCTTAGCTAACTGCAGAAGTAAAGAATGAAACTCAAACCTATTTGGAAGTTTTAACTATTTACAGCTTTAGTATTAAAGAGTATTGTTAATGTGACATCTGCATATTCCTGGCTTAGTTCCATCGATCCACATCATTTTATTCACCAGATGTGACTGCAGATGTGATTACAGAAGTCATTTCCAGTCATGACAATATGAATCACTGTGGAAATTTTATTTTTTAAAGAAAGAGCTATTTAAACTAACACCAACCTTTTCAACTCAAAATACCAAGAATTTTATTATTAATATTTTATTAAAGGTATCTAACATTCACCAGATCTTTTCGTATTATTAAACAATAGGCCTAGAACTGTCATTAACTAAAAATACTGCTGCAACATAACCAGAAATCTCATTTTCCTGAAAAAGTCACTTTTTTTCAAAGGGAACACTAGACACTCATACGTACACATAAACTCATGCATACATTCACCCCAAAACATGTTCCTTTGAAGAGTAGGATTTACACATAAAAATTTATAATCATGAAAAAATGGCATTGTGCTTGTATTAACATGCTCTAAGCCCACATATTTGTATCTATAATAATGGACACTTAAAAGCCAGCTTCTATCAGTAAGAATAAAAATTGTTGTTGTTGTTGTTGTGTGCCTTCAAGTCCTTTCTGACTTATGCAGACCCTAAGATGACCCTATCATGGGGTTTTCTTGGCAAGATTTGTTCATAGGACTGACTGATAGACATTAGGTTTTGTGCTGCTCCAGGGAAAAGATGAAGGATGCTTGTCTGTAGATAGTGGAGTCTTAAAATGAAAGGAAAAGGTCTGACTTCTATATTTACTGTGGCAGCAGCTCCAGATGCTGTTATTCCCTTTCTGGCCATAATTCAAAATGCTGGCTATAAAGCCCTATAGAGGACTGTTTCTCCCTATGGGACTCTTTTCGAGCTCTAACACCTTCAGAAGAGGCCCTTCTTTCTATAGCATTATCTTCCCAACTCATTTGGTGCAAGCAAAGGGGAAGGCCTTCTCAGTGGCTGCTCCCAAAATAACTCCCTTCTTAAAAAGGCTGGGATGGCTCCACCCTTGCTATCTTTCTATCTGCCCATAAAAACTTTCCTGTTCCATCAGGCTTTTACCAGTTTTTAATAGTATGCTGTTAATTTTTTTATATTCTGCCTTTTAATTAATTTTAACTGGTTTTAGCTCTATTGATTGTTTAATTGTTTATATGTATATTCATCTTTAGCAACAATGGAAGCTGAAACATTTTGCTTATGATTTTTTTAGTCCTGTTTGTTAATCACATGTGTGTCAATGAATTTTTTTTGTATGTTCTTAATTTGCATTGACTTTAACCATTTGCAAGCTGCCTGCAGACCCATGGTTGAGACTTCTGAAGTCAGAATATAAATGAATAAAATAATGATAATAACAAAACAATAACTTTACTAAGAATTGCTGATTTCATGAGTCTAAGAGCAGTTCTGGAAGAGACTTCTATCAATATGGTGCCCTACCTCATCCACTGAATTTTATATGGGTTTCAGGTATGTCATTTCCCTCTCATAATCTTCCCTTACTATTTCCCCACTTCTTCAATCTTGTTTACATACTGAGGGAAATTAGTTAAGAAGGGGAAAATGGAACAGATTTGGTAGAATGAGGAGCTAGAAACACCTTGCTACTTCTTGAACCTACACCTGATGCCCTTTTTAATCTTGGGTTCACCACCTTGTTCTACAGGACCAGCCCTACCATTAGGCAATGAGGCAGCTAGCTCACCCTGCTGATTTTAGTTGACACAAGATTGCTGGTTATTCAATTTGTTACTTTATTTAAAAATATTGCTGGAGGGGAGGAGAGATGCTTGTGAGTTTTAGTATCTCATATACCAAAGTAATTTGGCTGATTTGGGAAGAATATGTGTATGTCACCTGTCAACTTATGGTAACCTTGTGGATTTCATAGGTGGTTTTGTCAGTTCCTTCCTCTGATGCTGACACCTAAAGACCCTAAAGGCACCAGATCTCATCTGATCTTGGAGGCTAAGCAGGGTCAGCTCTCGTCATTATGTGGATGGGACTCTGCAATGGAGACCAGGTACTGTAGGCTATATTTCAGAGGAAGGAACTGACAAAACCACCTCTGAGGAGTCCTTGTCTTTAAACAAAAAAACTCACAAAATTCATGAGGCCACCATAAATTGATAGGTGACTTGAAGGCACATACACACACATAGCACCTTTACTTAGGTGGGTATTATTTGCTGCTCTTTCTCAGACAGCAAAGTGTCTTGGGCCAGACTATTGTTTTCTCATAATCATTTATGCCTAAAGTAGTCTAGACTAGAGACTGTAGTGCTGTGTATATGAAAACCAGCTTGTGTGTTGATTTGTGGAAATAATTGCATTTGAAACTTTGCTAAAGAGGAAAAGGGTGAGCTGTCTTCCACTGACAGACTGGTGAAAAACGTAAACATATCTGAGGCTGTTTTTAGCCTCCTGACCATGGTTAATTGGCAGGTTTGTGTCTGAATTAATAAAGATGCTGAACATTTTCAATATGTTGGAAATCCACAGGCTTCTTCCTTGTGGGCACAGCATGTGCTAGCCAAATGTGGGTTTTATTAATTCCCACATGCAATCAGCTGGCATCCCAAGGCCCATGAATCCGGCAAGTTTATCTGATTTTAGTGCAGCGCATCCAAATGTACCCTTCATCCTGCTTCTTCATGCTGTGCATGCTCAGAGTGTTTTGCAGTAATACTATAAGCCCCTACAAACTCGCAGTGTGATAGGAAGGAGAAGAGTAAGAAACGGTCCCTCGTGTGCTGCGTAGCTTAGAGCAAGGTGCTGAATTTGAATTGCTCCTGCCCACTGACCCAGAATCCGAATGAGAGTTTATTTTCATTTTCCTCTAGCATTTTGCTGAATAAACCAATACTAAATCACTAGAGACCTTCCAAATGGGGCCTTGTATCATCAGAAATGTTGACAAGTTACAAGAAGAAGAGGCCATAGGTCACTCATGAGGTAAATGCCTATCAGGAGTTCTTACGTGACCACACCTCTGCTACAGTTGTTATCAGGTACTCCTAATTATTGGGGTATGCATGCATGTTTCTATGTCCAAAGGGATAATCCCTAGTGGTAAGGCCACTGCACTATATACATTACCAGCAGGGCTTAATTAACTTTGGTATTATATAATTGCTGGCATTAATCCTTATAAGATAGTTAATGACGCATGCATCTAATTATCACCAGAGGTAATGTAACTAGTGTGCGTCTGGTGGTGCTATCATCTCCCTGAGAAACTCAAAGTGCATCCTGAGTGAAATAACTAAGCAAGACCCCCAATGGTTATCCACAATGGTATTTGGTTGTCCTGAATTAATAGTTCCTGTCATCCTGTCAGGGACATATTTGTAGGTTGCCTTTAAGAGAAGAACCCTCTCAAGCTGTCAGAAAAAATAAAAGATATTAAACAGTTGCAGTATAATGCAATGAAATGAGAAATGAGTAATCACAACCACTACATTCTTTACCTTCAACAGAAGCCACAAATGTAAACTCCTTGCAGAAGAGTGTTAATATGCCCCTCAGGATACATCTAGGCTCCCAAGATGCAGTCTCATTTGTCCATTCTGGGAAAATACCTAGACTACAGGAATCCTCCAGAAATTCATCCTTCCCTGTGCAGTTGCTGTCCATTCTCTCAACAAACTCAACATGCTGTCCCTCAAGGAAGCATTCGTGTTTCAGGAGTGTTGCATTTCTCCACCATTTACACTGTCATACATTGGTTCTGACAAAATGGGTGTGTGGCTGGGGGATTCTAGGAGCAGTCAATTTAAAAGTAACTTTTCTAAGCTCTGTTCCTGATCCAATTTAGAACATTGTCTGGAACATGACAAGGGACACAACCACCTCTCCTGATGTGACATGATACTAACAAAGCCTGAAAAGATGGCATTTGCTCAGGAACTGAAACTATCCCATCTCAAGGGAAAATCCAAAGAAGTCTTCTGTCACATCATACTCATGCACAACATCCTTCAGACTTGATGCAGCTTCTCACAGCAGACTGTGGGGGAAAAACAGGTATTCAGAATACCTGTAGCAACTATCGTTCTACTGACAGCTCCTGCAGACACCAGTAGAAAAAACTTTCCCAGCCCTTCCAGTGTTGCTGTCAGTCATCCTCATCTTCCAGCTTTACCTTCTTCTACAAGAGAAAGAAACAAGGCTGCAAAAAAAATGAAGGAAGGGGGGGCTCAAGGGCATTCAGAGAATCAAGGTGGTACTGGGGGTATTTCATCGGACCACATTATTTGTTGTTGTTGTGTGCTTTCAAGTCATTTTCAACATGGCAACCATAAAGTGAACCTATCACTAGGGTTTCCTTGGCAAGATTCTTCAGAGGGGATTTGCCATTGCCATCCTCTGAGGCTGAGAGAATGTGACTTTCCCAGAGTCCCTGAGTAGGTTTCATAGCCAAGCAGTTATTCAAACCCTGTTCTCTAGAGTCATCATCCAAAGCTCAAACTACAACACTATGCTGGCTCTTGGATCACAGTATATCCTCATGCTAATGCCTATGGTGTTCAAAGCAGTAGACATCTCTGGCATACAACAATGGCAC
This sequence comes from Phrynosoma blainvillii, assembly GCA_026167975.1. Taxonomy (NCBI): domain Eukaryota; kingdom Metazoa; phylum Chordata; class Lepidosauria; order Squamata; family Phrynosomatidae; genus Phrynosoma; species Phrynosoma blainvillii. The sequence continues at coordinate 254,605,776 of JANUYF010000003.1, forward strand.
AGTGATTCCAGTATACCAGTCTTCCCTGAGCTAGTGCCTTTCCAAATGCCTGGTGTCAAGCTGCTGCTGGTTGATGGGAGTTGTAGACTAACACATTAGCAAAGGCTGCACTAAAACATCAGAGGAAAGCTTATGGTCTCTGAAACAAGAGATGGTTCTGCTTTTTCATGACCAGTTCTTGACAAACTCACCATGTGTGATGTGTTTCCAGAATGCCATGGTCATTGTTATCACTGTCTTTTAAAAATGACCTTTTTAGTTATAACTAGAACAAGGTGGAATTCAGCTTGAAGGTAGCTATATCCAGGAACACATATGGATTTTTATTGTTCACATTGATCCTGCTCAATTTTACAGCCCACAAGGCTGCTGTACTGTCATTGCCATCAAGTAGTTTTATTTACTAGCTTTCTCCATCTTCCCTCCACATTTTTGCCATGTTAATCTACTGCTAAAATTTCCTTAGATCCTTAAATACTGGCAAATGTCTAGTCCGCTACAGTATCTTATAATGTGTGTGTGTGCTGCTTATTTGTACCATTATTATAACTGTTTAGCACCTCTAAGTACAGTGCAAACCTTCTAGCTTGTGTTGCGCTAAAGCATTTTCAAAGAAAGCCATATTTATTAAAGGCTAAACATAGTCCATTAAAGTCAACAACTTCAAAACTGTTCTGCCTCTCTAGTGGACTTCTCAAAATTACAGTAAGGGATATAATACTGCATTGAAAGAAAAGGAAAGGTATTGAACTAACTGGACTCTTTTAAGGTAAACATTCTGAAATGCATTCCATTAACTATACAAGCCTTTTTTTTTCCTTCTAAAGACCACTACTTGCCCTTTACAACACACCACATTTCCGCACTACACTCTTATATTGCTGCTCTTCCATTATTACTGCCTTGCCTGCCTCCTGTTGCATTCTGAGCCTTGTAGTTCAATGAGGCCTAAGAGTTCTCTGGCTGAGTTCTAAATGCCCCCCCCCCATTATCTGCAAATCCCAGAATTTTGGAGGCAGCCAGAGCACTAATAGTGGAATAGCAGCACTATAAGGTTGTAGTGCGGAAATGTGGACAATCCTATGCATGTCTATTCAGAAGCAACTCTCACTCCCATACTCACTTGCTCCCAGGTAAGTGAGCATCAGCTTGCAGCCTTAAAAAAATGTGCAGTGATGCAAGAAGGAAGGATGCAGTAAGATTTCACCAACCCTCCCAAGCTTATGATAGAGTCTAACAATGATTTGTCAGACATGTAACAACTATGAACTCCATTTGTAGATCCCAATAAAATAATACTTCCCAACCTCATAACTGTACCTTCAAGTTAACTTATATTTTTATTAAATAAAACATCATCCTGAGGGCACTTTCTCTTCTACAATAAGACTCAAATCCCTGATAACACCCTAAGCTGCCAAAAACTCCTCTTCCAGATGTGTACAGCACTATCAACTGTTCAAACTGCTTCCCAGGCATCATCTTTTTAGTCCTAGTCCCTTACTTCAATTTTTTAAAATGAAGGATGTAAAAACTCAGACCCCAATTTACCCCTCTGTGAACCCCAAATGGCCACATCTTTGACATTTGTCATTCAGGGTTTTCCCTGCTTTTGTGTGTTTTCTCACCAATCCATAACATTGTGAGGCTTCCCCTATGATTCAGACATTGACAGTAAGTGCATTCAACTCAAATACAGTGGTACCTCTACTTACGAAATTAATTCATTCCGACAGCCATTTCGTAAGTAGAAAATTTCGTAAGTAGAAGCAAATTTAACATTGAAATGCCCTAATCCGTTCCAAGCCCATAGAATAGCCGAGGCTGCAGCTGGAAGGCCACCTCCTTCCAGCCCCTTCCAGCCGCAGCCTCGGCTATTCTATGGGCTGATCTTGGAAGCGGAGGATTCCTCTGCTTCCAGCACCAGCCTAAGGAACAGCCGAGGCCGAGGCTGGAAGGAGGCCTCCTTCCAGCCGCAGCCTCGGCTGTTCCTTGGTCTGGCTCTGGAAGTGGAGGATTCCTCCACTTCCAGGACCAGCCCATAGAATAGCCGAAGCCGCGCGCACTCGGCGATTCTATGGGCTGGTCCTGGAAGCGGAGGAATCCTCTGCTTCCAGAGCCAGCCCAAGGAACAGCCGCGGCTGCGGCTGGAAAGAGGCCTCCTTCCAGCCGCGGCCTTGGCAGGAATTTCGTAAGTTGGAATGCTTTCGTAAGTCGAAGCAATTTTTTTCCGGAGGCGTGTTTCGTAAGTTGAATTTTTCGTTAGAAGAAGCATTCATAAGTAGAGGTACCACTGTATACTGGTATTTTTGGTTCCACTCTTTTGTCTTTAGTCCCATTCTCCATTGGAACACACACACACACACACACACACACACACGTAAACTCCTCTGACAATCAAATTTATTCTTGGGCTGAAAAGTTTTCCTTACAACAATGCAGTAAGTCAGCCATGGAAATCGAATGGCTGACCTTAAGCAAGTCACATTCTCTCAGCCTCAGGGAAGGCAATGGCAATCCCTCTCTGAACAAATCTTGCCAAGAAAACCCAACCTACATTCATCATTTTCCTTCTTCTTCCCTCCCTCTCTGCCCTTCTGTTTCTCTGTTGCTCTCCCCAACCCCAAACTCTTGACACTATGACTTGGGCATGCTAGATTCTCATCATATTAAAGTTGTTAGTTCAATTCAACTCAAGGGAGCTGGTATCTGATTAGGAATACATAAATTGGACTAAAGAGCTGGAGGACTGTCATCATCATTTAGCTGAGTTTTAACCTCAAATGATTGGCCTTCATACAACCTATTACTAAATTCAGATGCTTATTCAGTATTTACACAGCACAATACCTGTTTCTAGAGGCAAAGTTCCATCATGGTACTTCCTGATTAGCAGCCCAGCCTCTTCACCTACCAGCTCTCACTGTTATCTCATCATGGCTCCTATGCTGTCAAATGCAACTAAGAATATTATGCACAGCTGATAGAATTATACTATGGGTATAATTACACTGTAGAAGTAATGCAGTTTGACACTGCCTTAACTGCCATGGCTCCATCCTACAAAATCCAGAGATTTGTAGTTTTGTGAAGCACTCTTTGGTAGAGAAGGCTACAGACCTTGTAAAACTACAAATCCCAGGATTCCATAGGATAAAGTAAAAGTGGTTTTAAGCTGCACTGTTTTTACAGTGCAAATGCACTCATAGTTAGGATGATGTCACATTTCTTATATTGAGTCCCATGATGGGCTGTGGCCAAATTAGATTCAATAGGAAGAGACCAAAATAAATTTCTGTGTAAACTTCCTCTCCATGTTTTCACTAAACTGTCAACAATTTATGCTGAATTGGAACTAAAGTTGGTAAAAACTGAGGTTCTCAAGCTTTCTCTGTTCCATTGGCTGAAGGCGATATTTAAGCAGACGCTTGGCCTTTGCAGACTGCCAGAAATAGTGCACATTAAATTGAGGCACTGCCCTGGCTCAGTGCTAGGGAATCATGGGAACTGTAATTTATTGTGGCACCAGAGCTCTCTGACAGAGAAGGCTCAATGTCCCAGAAAAAAATACAGTTCCCATGACTCCCTAGCACTGAGCCAGGGCAGTGCCTCAATTTAATGTGCACTATTTCTGGCAGTCTGCAAAGGCCCATTGGAATTTATATTGTCTGCTGTGGAGGAAATGGACCCTTCTTCCTGGAAACAAAAGATCTTTTTTATCATTGCAAATATGGGGTTTCAGTCCCTTTCTTGTTGACTTTGAGCTATGATAGTGTAAAGTTAACCTTGCTGCAAATGCCTTAAACATATTGAATTGCAATTCTGAATATTGAATATTGAATAAAGCCAGCTGCTTGTTGAGCAAACTACTTATCAAACAAACTGCATAACAAATAAATTTGTATATGTGCATCCTCCCCACTCCTTTAATCTTTCAAAATATCTGATTGATCTTTGTTATTGTTATTGCTGTTGTTGGGTGCCTTCAAGTAGTTTCTGAATTATGGTGACTCTAAGGCAAACCCATCATGGGTTTTGGGGGGTGAGAGTGTGTGACTCACTCAATGGCTGAGTGGGGAATCAATGGTGGTCTCCAGAGTCACAGTACAATGCTCAAACCATTACACCATGCTGGCTTTCCACTTGTTGTGGTTAACTGCCCTTGAATCAACCTCAAATCATAGTGAACCTGTGGATGAGACATCTCAAAGACTCCCTGTCCTCACTGCTCTGGCTCAGGTCCTGCTGGTTTGGGCCTGTGGCCTCTCTGATTTGAGTACATCCATCTGGCATGTGGTCTCCCTCTCTTTCTGCTGCCTTCTACCTTTGATAGCATTGCTGCCTTTTCAAATGAGTCATGCCTTTTCATGATGTGGCCAAAGTATGATAGCCGCAATTTAATCATCCTGGCTACCAGAGGGAATTAGGGCTTAATCTGTTATAGAACTCTTCTTTTGACTTTTCTTTTTCTTTCTTTCTTTTTCTTTTTGTCTTTTTTTGTCTTTTTGCCTTTTATGCATCCCAGGAATCCTCAGCACTCTTCTCCAGCACCATATCTCAAATGAGTTGATTTTCTTGTTATCTAGGATGAATTCTTGTAGATCTTCTGTGGTCATTATTTTTGTTTTCTTGATGTTCAACATCATGCCTGCCTTGGCATTTTCCTCCTTGACCCCCTTCAGTAATTGTTCCAGGTCTTTGTTAGTTTCTGCAAGTAGAATTGTGTCATGTGCATATCTTAGGTCGTTAATGTTCCTTCCTCAGCCTTCATTCCTCCTGCTTCTGATTCTAATCCTGTTCTGTGGACGATCTTTTCTGCATACAGGTTGAAGAAATAAGGTGCAGCCCTGCCTGACCCTTTTCTGATTCGGAACCATTCTGGTTCTCCACACTCAGTTCTGATGGCTTGTGTGGGAAATTAGTGTAATGGTCCTATAGTTACTGCAATCTTTCATGACTCCTTTTTGTGTATAGGAATGTGTATTGATCTTTTCCAATCTGTGGGCCCACTGCTTTGTTTTCCATATTTCTCAGCAGATTTTCGTTAGAATTAAACTTGATTCTGTGTATTATAGCAGTTCTATTGGTATGGCATCTGTTTTTGGTGATTTATTCTTCCCAAATTGCTTTGAGTGCAGCATTCATTTTGCTTTCCAGAATTTGGCGTTCATCTTTGTATGTTTCTTCTTCCCATGTGTTATTTATCCTTTTGCATTTTTTATATAGCTCTTCTGTGTATTGTTTCTATCAGTCATGTATTATGTTACCCTTTTAATCATAGAGTATCCCCATCCTTGGTTTAAATTTCTCTTTGATTTCCTGAATCTTGTGGAATAGATTCTCCATTACCCTCCACTAAAATGAGACTGGGTTTTACATGGGCAAGGCTAAATGTCCTTTCCCTGGCAGATTTGTCAGGATGCATCCAAGTTACCCCTAAGGAAACTAGAATTTGGTTTTTTAACTCCTTATTATAGAAGATTTTATTTTATTTTATTTTATACTGTAATAATTATCTACATATTAGGGAAAGGCATATCTCCCCATGGATTATAGGGTGTCTACCTTTGGAAAAGCTGTGCTTTTTGTTAAGTGATTTTAACTTCTTTTTTTCTTTAAAAACTGGCAAATTCTTGGCTTTGGGCTTATGCCTGCATGCAAAGACAAAAGTTAATGTTTGTAATATATTTCTATGATGGTTGTTTGCTAATTACAATACATTTTGACTGGTTGGCCCCTACCCATACTTCATCCTCAACAACACAACATAGCATTTCTGTCCATTTCAAGTGTACTGCAGTGAATACAGCATAATCGTTGAGGCCAGTCTTTTCCAAATGAAACCCTCTCAGTGTTTGGGTCAGAGCTTTAAAAGTGGCCATGATGACTAGGGGATTCTGGAAGCCATAATCCAAAAACTTTTCCAAGTTCTGATTTTGGATTGCAGTTCCACCGTCTGTGGCTACTGCACTTCCTGGCAGCTGGTTGAAGGACTCAGCTGGTTGAAGGACTCAGAAGGACAATTTATATGAGTACTCTGCAGCAGAGTACTGCTGGTTGAAGGACTCAGGGAACCAGCTGGTTGAAGGACTCAGGAGGACAATTTATATGAGTACTCTGCAGCATGACCACACAACTGTATAAGAGCAACTCTGCATAGCAAGCTATGTATGGCTTTGGCAATGCTCCCCAGACACAAGCAGCCATGGAGAAAAGTTTTGCACTTGCCAAATGGACTGTTTACATACTGTTTTGGAAGAAGGGCACAACAAATCATGCATCATTCATTCCCACAGAGCAGGATTAGAGAATGTGACCTTGTCAAAGCTGCTAGACTGCGACTCCCATCAGCCCTGGAGAGCATGGCCAGAAACATCTTGAGGGCCACATGTTCCTCAGCTTTCCCTTAGAGGGAAGCATGGCACTATTTTTATTTCACCTGCTACTGATGCAGGTTCTCTGACATACAGCTTCTACCAGCTAGAGATCAGGCAGCTTTAGCATTATGACACTTAAAACCTGCTCTGAACATGGCTGTATCAGCTGCTGAGCCTTCTCTAAACCAGTGCGTAAGTTGGTTCACCTTCGTCTCTCTTGGCAGCTGCCATAATAATGGGGACTAATATTTCGACTAAGAAAGCAGAGTGTGACTTTCTGTTCTTCAGGATGGGGGAGAAATAAGGTTTCATGGTTCATTTCTATAAAGCCCAATGCATAATGCATTATCTCATTCAAAGGTAAATAGAGGATATACACATAGATGAAAGATTAAATCCTGGAAATTCTAAACAATTGACGGGAAGCATAACCATAGCAAATTGATTCCGCTAGCTGTCTGCAAGAAGAAATGGGAGGGGGGGGAGAGAATATCTGTGTATTATTTAATCACATGTAAGATTTAAAGAAATCCTTTAGAAAAACAGGCCTCAGTACCATAGCTTGACCGCTAAAAAGTTCTGCAGGTTAAGAAGATTTTAAATATATATACAGAAAGAGAGGGGAGGGTTCTTTTCTGGTCTGCATTATGATGGTGGCAGTAGGGATGATAGCAACGGGGGAAATAAGTATTTGCCATAACAATACCATTCTCAATAGCATTGATGTAAGGGAAGGGAAAACAGACAGTGCATGGAGCTCTGTTCAAGGGGAAAGAAATCCTTGAAGAAAATTGTATTCCCCTTTACTTCACAGGGGGAAGAAAGATTAATTTAAATACCTAGGTGGTCTTGGTTGATTGGTTGGTTTTATGTCAGCACTGACCCTACAGTAACCCCAGCTTTGCTGATCAAAGGGATTATGCTACAGACTCCAGCGCTGAGTTTGTTGTTTAGGAGCCTCCGCCAGCCTCTGAGTATACAGGCTCCCAGAGAGCTGCTGTTCTCTTCCCTTGCCAGGGCATCAGCAGCCCTTACCTGCTGGCTTTGACTGACCTTCATTTAGAGTCAAAGAAAGGCTTGAGTTGTTGATTTACAGACAGGGATCTTCAGCAAATGAATATATGCTTTTGTGACAAAAGGCAGTGAAATCAGGGCATCGCTGAGAACAAGAACAAGAACACTGCTGAATGCGCACAGCACAGTGCAATGGAGGAAGAAAAGGAAAGGCTGTGGGAAGTGGAGGGGGGCATTCTTGTGGCATCTGCACAAATGTAATGTCAGATTGATCAAGCAGACAGTTTCTGGAAACCTATTTTTCCTTGCCTGCTGGAATTGCTCAAGAATCTGCCATTGCTTATCAAAGAGCAGAAAATCCAGCTGTATGCTGGTGTGGTTTGGTGATAGAGTGCTGGAATGAGACCTTACAGACCTAGATTGAAATGTTCATGTTAGCTTTGGAATCGTCAGGTTATCAGGTCAAGACCACTCAAGCTTGCTTGCCCATCTGTAAAATGGGAATATTCTGCTTCATATGGTTTGGGACAAGATACAGTTGCTCTGGGTTGTAGTTACAGGGAGGGATTAAGGAACTGGCTTCTCAAATAAGAATTTTGCCCCCCCCCTAAAAATTTCATTCAGTCCCCAAATTTCTAGCAATACTGTTCTCCTTCCGTTCCCTTCCTCCCACACCCCTGCAAAAATGGAAAATTGCATATATTCAAGTCTGCGCTCCCGCAGGGGTGTGCACATGCACACCATGAGTGTATGCTTCATTTTGTCCCTCTCCATTCACCTCCCGCAGATAAGCAAAGGACATGGATCCCAAGTCCATGAGAACAGAGGGAGGACTGTACAGTAATTTAAAACTTCAGTTGAGCATTTAGGGAATTTGAACGCCAGCAAATTTAAGTTCTACCTGTGAATGATTTTCACTGTCTCATCTCTGCCATGCTAGAAATTTGGGGACTGGTGGAATATTTCATGGGGAGGGGCAGAATTCTTATTTGGGGAGGTAACATCTTCATCGGGACTAACCCATCGGGACTTACGGTTGATTGCCACACTCAAGGCACTAAAAGTGGTATTTGTTACTATTGCTACATGTAAAGACCACAACCAAATGTTGCAATGTATCCACAACCCAGGCCCTGATAGCAGTGTAATTTTCAGAGCTACAGCCAAACTGGAATTGGAACTGGAACTGGAACTGGAACTGGAACTGGAACTGGGGAAGGCTGATTGAAGCTGACAAAGGAGTAGGGGATGGTTTCAGGGGGGATGGAAAAACCTGGTCCCCCTCCCCACACGCATACGTACACACCCTCATTCTCCCTCAACTGTGTCCTATATTGATAAAGGGCTCAGTTAGGAACAATATACTATATAACAGGCAGGGGAAGGTTTCTTTGGCATGCAATAGTTCACAAGTGTCCTTTGTTTGCCTTCCTTCTAAAACCAAACTTCCTCATATAATATGGGAAAAATGCAGAGAGAGAGAGAGAGATACCATCTGGTATACAACTCCTTTCCTTCATTGCATACTTAGCTTGGGATCCTAGATTTAGCAGGCAGAGTTTAATGGTCTTCCCACATGGTCCAGTGTCTTCCTCCTTCCCTTTCAGCTGTCAAGCCCTGAAGCAGTCCCTGCTGTTGCTTCTTGCTGGTGGGAAGGGCAGGGAAATTGGGGGAGGCAAATCAGATGATAATGAAGCAGCTGGTCTCAGCTCAGAGGGGGAAGAAATGTGGCTTTGCTCAGGGATGCAGTGCATCTGCCAGTACACCCACCTTTTTCCTTCCCCTGGGAGCCTGGAACGGCCACAGCATCTTCACCTGAATTGCCTCTCCACTTTCCTCTCCACTAGTAGGTAGTAGCAGCAGCCCTTCTTGGTAACTGCTAGATTATCTGTCACTAACAGAATTAATATTCACTCCAGGATGTTGGAGGGTAATGAGGGAGGTCACAAAAGTCAATTCACTATCCTTCCCTCTCTCCCACACCCTCATTTTTGTTTTCTTCTCAGCTTACATCTTCAGTGTGAGAGCCAGAGTAGCGTAGTGGTTGGAGTGTTTCATTATGATTCTGGGGATCAGCATTTGATTCTCAGATCAATCATTAAACCCACCAGGTGACCTTGGACAAGTCACACTCTCTCAACCTCAGGGGAAGGCAATAGCAAACCTCCTCTGAACAAATCTTGCCAAGAAAATCCCATCATAGGTTCTGTCAGAGAAATGCTTGATAGTACATACAGTCAGACAAGAAATGTAAAAGATGTATGGGAAGAGTTGGGAAAAACATGTTTGGGGCAGACAAACAACAGGTGTCACACTAGACAATAACAAAAGAACTGGAAGGAAGAAAACACCAGTGTATTTTGGGAAAAGGACACATCCTAAGCAAAACACACTACATAAGCATTGCATGTCACATGGACAAACACGTCAGCAACATGGGTTGGGCTGGAGGTCTGGGAAAGTGGGACTCAGCCAGTCATCTAGGATGTACACACCCAAGTGGGTGGTAGCTTGGGGGAACAACAAAATGCTTTGTCCATGCATGCAGAGAGAGAGAGAGAGAGAGAGAGAGAGGTTTGGAAGGTTCAACTCGTGTTCTACTGTGTAGTGTGTTGCTAGCTTTGTTTTGTAAATAAACAACGGCTGTAAATATTTCTAGTTGTAGAATAAAGATAGTTTTCTTAAACTACAACTGGTGTGTTTCTTGACTGCTGGTAAGGTTGGAGAGCTGAGGCAGTATCATCAGGATCCAGAGGGAAAAGTCTGGAGACGTGCAGGAGAAGATGTCAGCTTCTCCTGTCAACTCTGCTGTTTGGTAACTGCAACACACATCATCCACCATTTACTGACAGGTTCATCTTAGGGTCTCCATAAGTCAGAAATTATTTGAAAGCAAACAACAACAACAACAAGGTTTTAATGTTTGTAATTTTATATTGTTTTCCGATGAGATTTTAACTGTTTTATTGTAATATGTTTTTAGAATTTTATTTGTGAACTTCCTTGGGTCCCCTTTGGGGAGAAAGGCAGGATATAAATAAGATAAAATAAAAACACAAAAGTCAATTCCCTATCCTTCCCTCTCTTTCCTCCACCCCACTTTTTTCTTCCCATCTTACACCCTCAACATTCTGTGGCTTAGCAGCCCACAACATTCTCAACAGGCGTTTGGCAAGAACTGTAGGGGTTCCCTATGTAGGGACTCTATAGTGCAACAAACCTGTTATGAAAAGAATATTCATGGGAAGTAAGTAAGAAGATAAATTACAATTTTATAGTGGCAGTACTACTACTGATTTTCAACAATAAAATTTAGCAGCACTGGCAAGATTGGCAGGACAGAAAAATCAGGTGCAAAAAAGGAGGGCTAGCAGGCCTGCTTGAGGCTACAGGCCATGCATTACGCATATCTACCATAAACTCTGAAAATCGCCCCAAAATACAGTTTGCCAGACTGTTATTTGGGGTGGGGTGTGATATTCAACAGTCTTTTTCTTTTAACATACAAACATATTACTGGCCATCTGGGAAATTTCCTACATACTGAGAAACCAGGGTTTTTTAGGAGATAGTTGTATTTCCTTTCCAAATTGACTGGCACAAGACTACCAAGTGATTTTAGAGAGTAGGATGGTAGTTATTATTAATGTGACTGTTAGTAAATATAATAGATGTTCTTCTGAGTGGTTTTCATGACTTTCATTTTCCAATATATTCTGTAGATGCATGTCTATGCAAATACCATCTTGCATTAATGCAAGAAGGTAGCCTGAGTGTTTGACATGAGTTACCAAAGCTTCAAGGAGCATGGAGCTTCCAGGAATACATAAAATGTCTAGCTTTTCACACTCTCAGTCTCTCCCCATCACATCAGCTAGGGTCAGCTGAGGTAAGAATTGCAAAATTTTAACAATCCACAAAAACATTTCCTGTCGAGCATAAACATGGCCAACCAAGAAGGAGAGTTGCAAAAGGCATCCCTGTCCACCCAAGTGAAGGCACATAGTACCCAAAGCCTAACAAGTTATTTTGGCACGAAAGGCAGTAAAAATCCAATAACCACTAATTAAGCGACTAAGCATCTGCTGCCTAAGGCAGCTGCCTATTTCTAAATGGAATGACCAGCCCTGAGCATAAACCATCAGGAGGCTTTCTTGCACAAGTACTATTAGCTACAATGTAGATTTTGTTTTTACTGTCTGACAAACTAATGGTTTAAAAAAAGATGTTCAATGCCTATAAACATCACTGGGAATAAAAAGGAGGATCTTGCCATGTTACTATGTACATGTCCTCATTTAGATAAGCCTTCCACCCATCCCGAATGCATATGATGCTGGAGCCTTTCCCCTTTTAATCTATGTAGAATTGTGGCTGCCATCAGGGCATCCCAAAAAAGTGGGGTTGACCCAATCTGGATTTTTACCTAGAAGAGGGAGAGGTTTCAAATGCACACTTTCCTACTAGTAATACCTCCTTCCCCCAGCAGCTCACAATGCTTTTGCCTTTGAACTTGGTGTTCTAGCCTGTATTTATTAATTATATCCTGTGTTTATTAATTTCATTCTTCTTTATCTACACAGCTGGTGTAGCATGGCATCTAAGAGCTTGAGCTATGAATCAAGAAGTCCCCCTAATTTATATCTTGCCTGGGCCTGGGAGCTGGGGCTTGAGTGCATCTGTGCCCATTATCTGCAATGTCAAGGGCGACATGCTCTACTTTTGAAAGCTCTACACAAATGTTATGTAGTGGTAGTAGTAGTAGTATGTGGCTTCCTTCTTTAAAAGCTGCTCTCCTTCCAGAGATTTCACTACAAATGGGTAGTCCTCCTTCTCAAAAGCCTCTTCATTCTACATACATGCCTTCTGGACTTAGGACTATATTGGTCTTCTGACAGGGAAGGCACTGTATTTTATTTGTGCTTGTCAGTGGACTGGGTAAGGCAGCAATCATTGTGGTGTTTCCACTGTTGCCACATGTGGATTTGTGCATTCCATATATAAGTAATATGGAGATATCATCACTGTGCAATGTGATAAGGTAGCAGCAGCATAGATGTTAGGGATAGGAATAACTACTGCATTATTACTATTGGCCACATTTGGACATAGTGAAAAACCAGGGAAGCATGGTAACCTAGTTTATCAAAAACAAGTAGCCCTGCTTCAGCTTTACTCCACTCATGGTCATGGGGATGCACAGCACAACACTCAAGGGGATGCTGTGACCTGGGTGTGTTGCTAGTTTGCTCCCATTTGCCCCTAAACAAACCATAACATTTCAATCCATGCTTTGGTTGTTGTGCAAACCTGGAAGCAGCCTGAACTCTGGCTTGTCATTCCCCCACCCCTACCTCCAAACAACACAGATAAAGATACCATAAAACAAACTTGAGTTGTTTCTTAGTCTGCCGCCCCCACTTCTTGAACCAGATTTGAACTAGACAGTAGATGACATCCCTAAAAATTATTATCTTCTGTAAACCTGGACACCTGGAAACCCTAACCGTGTAGTATTACTATTACTGTTCTTTGACTGCAGAATCATCTTAACTGTCCCTTAGCTCTGGACTTTGAAATGTGCAACAATGACTCCTCCTGCCATAAAAATGTGGAACAACTGGAATATCAGACCTTGACCTCTCTATCTCTCCTCCCTTGCCAGTTCCAGCAAACACAGGGATTAAAACATTTAGCTTATAGAGGTTCTAGCAAACAAAGGCTCCTTGGTGACCATGCACTTTCAGAGAAAATCAACTACAGCTAGTCTGATCAGCTGTTGCAATCACTTGCTTTGCCTGAGCAGGGTGAATGCAAAGAGCAGATGGGGAGAAGCGAAGGACTTTAAAAAAAAAATAACAACAACCAGACCATAGCAACTACTATGCAGGCTATTTTGCATTTAGCCAGAGGGTAAAATCATCCTGCAGGCTGTGAAATACCATGTCACTTCCATTTGATGAACAAAACCTAGAATGGTTTGTGGATGGGAGATCACTTGTGTCTGCATTGTTATGATAATGTAGTGTTGTATCCCAAATCTCTCTGTTATGGTAATTTGCTGATAAGGGAATCACAGATGATCTCTTGCTTTTGACAGGCTTGGGGGTATTTGTTTCTATCCTGTATTTATTAATTTAAAAATTAACAAATATATGTGATCAATCATTTTTCCATCTTAAGGTAACTTTCAGGTACATTTGAGCTATCACTTAAAAAGATTGTTAGCGAACGTCCTCCATTTTAGGTATTTAGAAGCATGTGGAGTTCCCTATGACCCCAACCTGACCCTTAGGAGATGGCAGCCATAATCCTATAAATGTAAGGTCATGTAGGCACTGCTGGAGTTTTCCAAGACCCCTAGAGATTTCCTGGACAGGCAGGTTTGGGAGTTGCCCTTTGGAATATCCCATTAGACTGGAAAAGATACACAATGGTGTCTGTTTGTCTTAAGTCTCACACTTAATGGGACAGTGATCTGATTGCACCCCTTTCTCTGGCTTCCCTCCCTTGATAGTTTTGAAACCAAATGCATTGTTTAGACTATGCCCATACTTAGGTAAACAAAGATAACACTGTCATTTAAAAAAAAAAGTTATCCAATATGATTTTAAACACCTTTGCCTGATGAAGAAGCCAATGGCACTTCGAAAGCTTGCATCATGTATTTTCTGCATTTTGGTTGGCCAAATAAAGATATCACTGCTTTGTGGATTTTGGATCTTATGGTACTTTGTTATATAGCCAATGCGGCTAACTCTGAATACAGATAGCAACCTCACAAAAAGAGTGGAACAGTTAGTTTTTTCAGCTGAGCTCTAGCAGCTGCAACAGTAGCCTGTGCAATACAACAAGAAATTATCACAGACCGGTTGCAAGGAAACCACAAGAAGTGGCAGTTGAGCCTTATTAGTGCTATAAATCATAAATCTGTCTTCAATTGCAGCAGGGCCCTCTCTAGTGGTATGCCTGTTCCTGGTCTAGTTATAGTTACAACGTTCTAAAAAGCCTGTAGTTACAAATGATGGATGGATGGCTGGATAGATGGGTGGCAGACACATAGACACATGCACGTGCGTACACACTTAAGCAAAATAAATGTCAATTTTTATTTGCAAGTGAAATTTTATTTCTCTTGCCATTTTTAACTAACTCCTAGGAACAGAATGATCTGTGGTCTAAGCTGAAGTTGAAATGCCCTTTTAAAAACTGTTTCTATTTAGGGAGTGGGAGCAATTTAAACATTTTAATTTGAATAGAAATTAGACACAAAACATTTTTGTTACATGACCACATGCTACCAAACTGTTGGGAGGCATGCAGAAGCTGTAATATGAATGTTTTTAATTTTAATCTTTTTAAATATTACAATCTAATGGCAATAACACATATGGATCTCAAATACAAAGTCTACCTGCCTTCAAACTGGTGATTCAAAGACTATAGCCCTGTTAGTCTGCAAAAGCAGTATGCAAAGGGATCTTGTAACACCTTTGAGAATAACTGAAAGTAAGTTGGTAGCATGAGCTTTGATAGATTTCACCTTACTTCCTCAGATGCATTTCATCCTAGCAGTCTGTTTTAATATTTTGATAATTTAATTCTATTTTAATGCATCACTTTTGTATGTTTTTAATTGTACTGTTCTTTTACATTATAAGCTGCTCTGAGTCCCAGTTTTTGTGGGAAAGTGGGATGATGATGATGATGATGATGATGATGATGATGATGATGACAATAATAGCAGTCATCCTTTAAACATTGTTTAGATATTGCTATGGAATGTACACTGGGCTCCCTTTGAAGACAGTTCAGAAACTACGATTAACTGGGGGGGGGGGGAGCATCATTGGGAGCCAGTGTGGTGTAGTGGTTTGAGTGTTCAAATCCCAGTTCAGTCATGTTAAAACTCATTGGGTGACTTTGGGCAAGTCACTCTCAATCTTGGGGGAAGGCAAAGGCAAACCACCTCTGAATGTATCTTAGCAAGAAAACCCCATGATAGGATCCCCATAAGTCAGAAATGACTTGAAGGCACACAACAACACAGCAGTCACCAGGTACCAGTCCATTCATTTAATGCATGCCAGCTTTCCATTTTAAAGAGGCAGCAAAGAAATATTAATAATAAATGTTAGGAATAAAATGTCCAAGCGTTGATATTTATGCTGTAGTTATATTGTGCTGAGCTTTTAAAACTTTCTAGATCTTGAATGTAATGTTGTTTTTATTATATCTAAATTGCTCTGCTTTGAAGTTGTATTGATCATTATGGATTTTATTCATTTTTCCTTGAGATGCTGATTGGCTGAAGAGTGCAGTAAAATTTATTTATTTTGCATTTGCCTCTTAGTGACCTCCAAAAAATGCAGGGAATCCTGATCTCCCTCTTAGATATCTAGGGAAATTGTAGTCCTATTTTGTGTTTTTATTAAGCTAAAGAATGAAGAAGTCAAAGTACAGAGCTAATTGCTAAAACTTTAAGTTTGGAAAAAGGAGGGTCCAAAAAGACCCACTATAAAAAAGAAAACAACATTGTCGGCCTACCTACCCCATCTCCAGCTTGGAAATGTCACTTGTTGACTACAACTCTCAGAATCCTCCTACCAGCATAGCCAGTGCCCAAGTTGGCAGAGGGATTCTGGAATTTGTAGCTCAAATAGTAAAAAAAAAAAAAGCTCAATTAACAAAAATGAGTTGAGACAACATTGTCTTCAAGCTGAACTTTGTGAAAAGAGCTGCACAATTCCTCTCAGATTCTGTGCTTCTCTTCAGCTGTCACAGTGTGATCCTGAGATGAGACATCCATGGGCGTGGAGAACATTTGAAACAAAAAGGGATGGATGGAGAGAAACAATTCCTCCAGGTACAGTCTATCCATCTGCTTTAATCAGAAGGAGCCATGGTTCTTCATCATTCCAGAAAGGAAGGCACAGGAGTGGTAATCAGGCGCACTGGCATATCCATTTATTTCAGAGAATTGGAAGAAAATCCTGAGTCCATGCTTTCTGTCTTTTAAAGCCTTTATTGTAGTTGTGTTGTCAAATACTAGTAGAAGGGGGGACCACACAAAAGCAAATTATGGACAAAGAACAGGAAAATGTGCTGGAAGAAGAGATTCTCTTTGTATATGTAATTAAAATAACTCGTATTGGTAATGCTAAGATGCTGCTGAAAGTCTCACATATTTTCCTTTGGTAGCTTGGTGTGAATGTTCTCAACATTATTATTGACAAGGTTGTCAAGTCATATCTGACCATAGGGGATGGTGCTCATCTCCGTTACTAAACCGAAGAGCCAGCATTGTCAGAGACTACTCTGTGATCATGTGGCCAGCATGACTGCACAGAACGCTGTTTACCTTCCCACCAAAGTGGTACCTATTTATCTACTTGCATTTGCTGTTTGTCTTTGTTTTAAATTTGTTTTGTTTTAAACTGGTTTTAACAAAGACTGTATTTAATATATTTTTAATAGGGGGGTATTATTGTCAATTGTTGGGGCTTGTACATGTTTTAACTGTAAGCCGCCTTGATTGCTACAGCAAAAGGCGGGGTAGAAATAAAAATTATTATTATTATTATTATTATTATTATTTGCATGCTTTCAAACTTCTAGGTTGACAGAAGCTGGGACTAGTGACAGGCGCTCACCCATCAATTTGAAGAATCAATTTGAAAGCATGTCATATTGAGGAGGGAGCTAGCTTGTTTTCTGCTGCTCCAGAGAGCAGGACCTGGAACAATGGATGCAAGCTCCAGGAAAAGAGATTACACCTCAACATTAGGAGGCACTTCCTGACAGTGAGAGCTGTTTGACAGTGGAACCTACTCCCTGGGAGTGTGGTGGAGTCTCCTTCCTTAGAGGTCTTTAAACAGATGGCCATCTGTTGGGATGCTTTGATTTTGAGTTCCTGCATGGCAGGGGGTTGGACTGGATGGCCGTTGTGGTCTCTTCCAACTCTATGATTCTATTATTCTATGATTATATGATCATTATTATAATTATTATGTGTATTTATATGTGGCATATCCTGCAGGCCTCACAGTTAAGAATTGTCCTCCCTGAACGCTGGATAGCTGAAGGTGAAGATAGAGAATGTATGATCTTCCAGCTCCCTTTGGACTGCAGCTCTCACCAACCCTGATGATTGGCAGTATTGACTTTGGTTGATAGGAGCTGTAATGCAATATTATCTTGAGAGCTACATGCTCCCCACCCCAGGGGGGGGTCTTCTAGGGATTTACCTCTGTTCAAAGTGAATATTTCAAGCCCTGCAAAAACACAAATTGTGTGCATTTTCTCAGAAAGAAAGGAGGAAAAAACACAGAATCAGGACAGAATCAGTAGATCCTTATTGCCATCTCAAAGCTGAGTATTCCTGCCCCCTTATATTAGAAATTGCACTGGCAAATTCTGCCCAACCACACTCTGGATTGGGTATATTTCTATAGGCCCTGTCATGTAGTTTTGGCTCTCAGACTTCATACCGGCCTTAGGGTTTGCTTTAGTAAATCCTTACCTTGAATTAAGAAGCTTCTCTCCCCCCTTTCACAAATCTGAGTTAATAAGAGCATTTCCATATAAGTGAAGCTTAAGGCAGCCTTTAAGGCCGATTAACTAGCAGCTAGGGAGGCATTTTCACAGATTCCTTTACATGACCTCCAACATTTCACAGATGAAAACAAGGACTCTCCTATGCTGTGCATAAGTGTAGGGGTCATAGTCTGGGTGCAAGACCAGCACAATTTGTTTGTGAGGTGAATTAATCTACCTTCCCCCACCACTTGAGTTCTTGAACATTTTGCTCCAGACAGCAGGTATTTCTGACTGTTCAGGACCAAGTCACTCCTCAGTACCTCTAAATACGTACAGAAGATCTCCTTCTCTACACTACAAGCTATACTCAAAAGCAGTGTATAGGCTTTAAAATAGGATTGTTGTTGTTTTTTTAAAAAGCAGTAAGCACAATTAAATTCTCACAAAGAGAACCATGTTGTTCAGTAGTAGCCAAACAGGAACAATTAATACCTACCAAAAGTTCTATGGTACCTTGAAGACTAACTGATTTATGCTGGCTATGCTTTTATGACCTAAAATTTAAAATATTTTAAAGACAAGAACACAGTACATTAGCAATGCAATACTTATAATTCCAATGTTCTAAACTACTACACATTGTATCAACTAGCATATGTGAAATAAAAAAATAGGTTAATCAAAGCAAACCAAGCCAAACATTAGATGTTTTAGCATTATACATCAGTTTCATGCTGAAGCTGCTGCATAACACCCAAAAGTCCCATGATTGGGTTGGATTGCTTTAGAATACCTATTAAGATGCACTTTTGCTCGTGTGACTAATTAAAAAGAGCCTAATGAAGCCATCCTAAAGTCCAGCAACAAAGCAACAACAAACATCATTGATAAATTACAATAAAATCACAAATCCACAAAACAGTAATACCTTTATTGGACCAAACAAAATGCAGAAAATACAGATTGCAAGCTTTTAAAGTTCCACTGGCTTCTTTCTCAGGCAAAAGTGTTAAAAAAATCATACAGGGGGAAAAAATATGACGATGTTAGTCACAATCCCAGCTAGAAGGAAGAGGGCCATGCCTACATAAATGTCCCTCCACACTATCTGAACTGAGAACAACTACATCTTGACAAAATGCAGGCCTGTGACTAATATCGTCATAATTTTTTTTCTCCTGTATGATTTTGCTAACATCTTTGCCTGATGGAGAAGCCACTGGAGCTTCAAAAGCTTGGAACATGTATGTTGTGCATTTTGATTGGCCCCATAAAGTATCAATGTTTTGTGGATTTTATTGTCTGGAGCAAAATGTTCAAGATTGACTTCATTAGGCTCTTTTTAATTAGTCATACCATGAAAAGTGCGTCTTAATAGATATGCTAAAGCAATCCAGCCCAATCATGGGACTTTGGGTTCCCATGGTGGACGTTATTGCACTTTGCTACATGGTCAACATGGCTACCCCTGAATATATAACTGATAAATGTTTACCCAGCTTCAGGAAAATTTCTGTCATATTTTCTAATCTACTAATCTTCATGACAATGTGAATATCTCCAACTTTTCTCATCAACAACTAAAGGATGGCAGTGGCAAACACCTCTGAAGAAACTTGCCAAGAAAACCCCATAATAGGGTCACCTTAGGGGAGTGATGGCGAATCTTTTAGAGACGGAAGGCCCAAACTTAAAGGTGTTCTAGCACTGGGTGTTACCCAGTGCCAGGGGGTGGGATTTTGGGGGGAGTGGGCTTCTGCCTTCTGGGGGGGCAGAACCTCTGCTTCCCCCCACCTGGGCCCTCAGCTGCCTCTCTGGAGATAGCTGAAGGCCCAGGAGAGAGGCAGCTGAAGACCCAGGAGAGCAGGGGGAGAGAGAGGAGGATCGAGGAGGATCAGTTCCTCCTCCTCCTGTCACTCTCCCGGGACTTCAGCTGTCTCCAGGAAGGCAACTGAAGGCACAGGAGAGTGGGGGAAGAGGAGAAACAGGCATGCACCTGTTCCTGCTCTTCCCCGCTCCCATGCCTTTAACTATCTCTAGAGAGGCAACTGAAGCAACGGGAGGGTGTGGGAAGAGGAGGAGCAGGCGTGTGCCTCTTCTTCTTCTTCCCCTGCCTTCCCATCTCTCCAAAATGGCTTCGTGTGCCAGAAATGGCATGTGTCCCATAGGTTCGCCAACATGGCCTTAGGGGCTCCATAAATTGGAAATTACTTGAAGAAACACAACAACAACAACAACAACAACAACAACAACATTATTATTATTATTATTATTATTATTATTATTATTTTGCAATTGTTTGCCAAGGACTGTGACAATTCTACTGATGATTCTTCTCTTGGAAAATTTCAGCATTCTCTCTCCCCCTCCTCAGATAGATAGAATTTTCCTGCATGCAAATTCCACTGTCTTCCCTCATTAAAACATCCCATTTGGTTCTACTGAATCACAGGGGCAATAAATACCTTTGTAAATTGGTAAACAAACCATGTGATTCAGGTCACTTCCTTTAGAAAGTTTCTCACAAAGATTCTCCTGCTACTATCTGGTTCCCCATTTCTTTGGAAAGATGGTGAGATAAAGATTTATTTCTTTTACCTGAACTATTCATTAGCTAGGTTAAGATGTAGCCTCTATGCATATGTAGAATCAAGCCATTAGTAAACTTTTGTTTTTAAACTGCAAACTATTTGTGTTGTCTCTGAGTCAGTCTCAGTTCTTAGAGAAGCTTTCTGCTACTCTGCTGATTTAAAGCTAGATCCTAAAAGGCTTGGCTTTGATATTTTTGATATTTTGATATTTTTGTTTCCTTAACAAAGGCTGAAGCCTTAGGAAACTTCAATCACCAACACCTTCTGAGAATAAAGGATAGATCTAAAGCTGCTAAAAACAGCAGTGAGACTACTTCAAAACAATAAAAGAAATTATAGAACACTATATGTTACTTTGGACTAACAAATGCATCACCGACATATATTTTGTATCACTGTCTAATGACTAGTGCACATATTACACTCATTAGTGCAACGGTGGTGTGAATTACTTTTCCCAAGTTGATTAGAATCATCACACAAGTCAGGACTGTGAGACACACGTCTGTCCTCATCCTGCAACATTAGCTGGGCTGGCTGGGGCTCATGGAACTTGTAATCTGACAACATGTAGAGTTTAAGGGCCACATGTCTGCCAGCTCTGATGGAAATAGTCCTGTTTCTGGCAAAAGCTTCCTATCCACTGTCAAAGAAATTACAATCCTTCATGAAGGTCCAAGAGGCCCACAGGTCCATCAGTGTTTGATGACACCCCTGTGGCAAACCTAAAACAACATTGGTTGCCTTGATTAGTATCAAATACTAATCTTTGGTCAGATCCAGTATAATACAGTCGGCCCTCTGTATCCATGGGTTCTTTATTCACAGATTCAACCTTCCACAGCTTGAAAATAAGCAAAAAATATACAAATTTTTAAAAAACTTCATTTTCCCATTTTATATAAGAGGCACCATTTTCCTATGTATATAATGGGATGTGAGCATCCATAGTTTTTCGTATCCATGAGGGGACCTGAACCAAATACCAGCAGATACCAAAGGCCCATTGTATTTTGTTTTATGTTGTGCTCACTGTGAAATTTCACCATTTGTGATCTGCTTACACAGACCTGTCCCTAGCATCTTCAGACCAAGTTCCACCCTTCTGTAACCTTCAACAACTGCAAAGACCCCAGGATAGCATCACAGGATGCTAAGACCTACCCTGGGTCTGCAACAAAGGCAATTTTAAATTATGGCATCTAGTCAGTAGGTAGAACCAGAAGCTAGTTTTCCATTGGTCTACAATAGCAGACTATTTTAGATGGTCAGTCAAACCTGAGACAATCCTGCTGAGATTGTTCTAGAAATGCATACTGCTCTCATTTATGTCATTCCAGCTAAATACCTGCTGATGTAGTATGAGGATGATGGAAGGTAACAACAGAAACACTTGATTTGTACCAGTTTGCCAATTTGTACATTATTTGTTTCTCTGAATTATTGTGGCACTGCATGTAGCATTTTAGTCCCCTGATTATGACTCCAGGTTATACTTCCTTTGTGCTGAAATAGGGTTCATTTTGTTGTTGCTGTTCATTTGTTACACAGATACTGAGTTATTGTCTCTCCCCAGCTGAATATGTGGGGCACAGTTGGGGTTTTTTAGCTTAAGGAAGGAGGCACACACCACTCAGTGCCCAAATGGTAAAACATACATTTATTGCTACAAAAATCCACCAAACAGTGATACCTTTATTGGCCTACCAAAATGCACAATATACGTGTTGCAAGCTTTCAAAGCTCCACTGGCTTCTTCATCAGCCAAAATGTTACAAACCAAACAGGAGATAAATTTTAAATGTTAGTAAGATGCCTGCATTTTGTTGTTTCTGTCCTTAGTTAAGATGGTATGGGGAGGGTATCTTTTGCAGGCTGGCTGCTACTCCTTCTGGCCATGTGGCAATTGGGATATTTTCAAAGTCCCAGAAATTTAAAGTCCATTTGCATCTCAACGAGGACTCCTCTCAGTGGCTAGCCATCGATCATGGTGGATGCATAAAACTTGAGCAGGAGAGGATCTCAGCTTTTACCAATTAAATGGAGTGAATTTCGCCCAACTTTCAAGATCAAAAATACCTATCTGATGCAAGGAACCAAAAGGTCAGAGATTAAGCAATTTTGGGTTTCTGCTCATTCTTAAAGAGTCAAAAACTCAAACAAAGGACACGGAGATGGCACAAGGGAAGGGAGGCAGAGGTGAGAGTTGTCTGACACCAGACCCATCATTTTCAGACCTCCTGGAAAGGCTTCATGTAAATTTAGTGCAGGACTTACAAAATGCCTGGGCACTCGCCCCTGAGCCAGTGAACTCAAAGCTCACTGCCCTGACAGTCTGCATTGGAAATATAGAAAATATAGCTAATGCAGCTCTTGAACAGTGTTATTCTCATGAGGCCCGCATGCAGGAGTTAGAACAAATGAATGACTATCTCACAAACAAAATGCAGGATTTGGAGGACAGAAATAGATGCTTAAATATCAGAATTCGTGGGATTCCCGAATGGGAGGAGCATCAGGACATTATTTCATTCCTCCTTACCTGGCTGAATAACACCTGCCCAGGTCTTGATCTCCTTTCAGCTGACATAGAAAGAGCACATTGGATGTTGGGACATAATTATATGCTTTGCACATTATCCAAAAAAAAGTACAAGTACTGAAGAAACTTTCCAGTATCCCAAACCTTGCCTACCAGGATTCCAGCAGGCAAGTATACCAGGACATCTCCCCTGAAATGCTGAGACAATGCCATGATTTTAAACCCTTCATCTCTCTGCTCCAACAAGCAAGCATAAAATACAAATGTGGCTTCCCTTTTAAACTAATCATCTTTTATAATGGCTCTGTCATGACTGCCTCAACTAAAACTCAGCTTCTTCACATATGGGAAGCCTTAGACATTACGGTGCCCCGAAACCTTGAGAAATAAGCAAAGAACAATGTCTCTTCTTCAGATGCACCCAAATCTGGGCAACCGGGTGAACCATGGATGCCAGCAAGACAGAAAACACAAGCAGCTTGGTGGTCCTGCACAGCTGAAAGCCACACAGCCACACTGAGATTATTGCACATCTTTAAAAAGGGACTTACCCCTCCTGAATTGAAGTCTAATTGAAGCTTAATTTGGGCTGCATCCTCGTTTTATCACACGGCTTTTGGCCCCAAACCCGCCATCCAAGTACATCCCTGCTCCAATGCTTTCCGACTTTTGAAAAATGGAATTTTCCGACTTTTGAAGCGAGTTAAGGGACCTGTATTGGAGTGGAGATGTACTCGGATGGCAGGTTTTGGGCCAAAAGCCATGCGGTAAAATGAGGATGGAGCCTGAATTAAGCTTCAATTAGACTTCAGTTCAGGAGGGATATGTGCAATAATCTCCTGACTCTAACCAATTTACAACACAGAATAATAATAATAATAATAATAATAAATAAATAAATAAACACAAGACCTCTTCCCTGACTTTTCTGACATTATAAAGGGAAAGGTTAAGCGTAACTACCCTTGCCTTACACTAACTACTAGAATCTTTCTCATCTATTCTTCACAACTTTCTTTCCCCCCACCTCCCACCCCCCGCTGCCATCTTGTCTTTCTCCCTCTTCTCTTGTTTCCCTGCCTTAATCCTAATGACAGCAGCCATCTTTGAAAGAAATAGTCTCCCTGTTCACAACTGTTAACTGTTCTACATTTGCAACATAGCCTTTTGCAAGCAAATAGCCTCAGTCTAAATTTCACTTTTATTATTTTAACTCTCTCTGCCTCAATTCTCTCCTATCCCTCTCCCTCTCTAACTTCTGGTATCTTTCTCATCTATTCTTCACAACTTTTTCCCCTCACCTGCCCCTGTCGTCATCTTGCCTTTCTCCCTCTTCTCTTGTTTCTCTGCCTAAACCCTTACAACTGACAGCCACCATGTTTGAGGGAAATAATTTCCCTGTTCACAACTGTTGCTCTCCATTTTCAAGATAACCTTTTGCAGGCAAATAACTTCATTCTAAACTTCACTGTTATTGTTTTGACTCTCTTTATACATAGGTAATCCTCTCCCACCCCACTTCTTGCTCTAAAACTATTACTGAATTGCTCCCATCCCCTCCTTCATTCCCCTGCATGGAAATGGCTCTTGCAACTTTCCCACTCTAACACTACTATTAATGTGCCTTCATTTTCTTATTTTGAATGTGCAATTGGGCCTTTGACTTTTGCAGCTTTGATTATTCATGAGCTTGTTGCTGCATGTGCGTGCACTCCTCCTTCTCCTTCCCAGGCTTTTCCCCTTGAGGGCTGGGGGAGGGGTTGGGGTGCACACGCACCCCTCCTGCCTCCCCACTAGTGATTTGACAGGCTTGCCTGGGGTGCTTGGGGGTGGGTGGGTGGTGGACACGCTGCTCTCGCTCTTCTGATACCTTGGCTGGCTTTCCTGCAGTGTCCATGTTGCCTTCATATATGGTAATATCTTAACACCCGTATTGTTAATTAACTCCTCTCATTTTTAGATGGATATCCTTATATCCTCCAATTCACCTTTTCCTCTTTCTATCTTTGATTACTGAAATCTTGCCCCCCACAATGTATGTCAATAATGCTCACCCCCCTAACCCTAGAGGGGATTGCCATTCAGTGGCTCAATTGAGACGTGGGACTCACCCCATGTACTCCTTCTTTTGGTTTGCGTCTGTTAATTGTTGTTTGTATTGTGCTATGGTTAATTGTTTGTACTTTGGGGCACTAGGATGTATATTTCTTAAGCTTGAGCCTTATGAGTCCCCTTCCTCCACCTTCGTGCTTAAAAAAGCCTGGGTTTGAAGGGCACTGCATACTGTACATGAGACAAACTTTGAAGTCTCTCCAAACCATTTCTTACTTAGAGTTTAATTATTGCAAGCATGGACAAAATTAAGATTGTCTCTCTCAATGTAAAAGGACTTGGATCCTCCCTCCAAACATACCCAGGTTAATAATTATTTGAAAAAACTTAAACCAAGCATTTTTTTTTTTACAAGAAATGCACAGAAAGAGCATGGGAAACGTTTTTGCACGATTTCCCTTTGACTCACAATATACAGCTGGAAATTCTAACAAATCCAGAGGTTTTGCAATATTGTTTGATAAAACATGTCCTTTTCAGGTTGACAAAGTAATACGGGACACTTTGGGTCATTATTTAATATTGAAAGGTATCCTGGCCAATGAAATCTTCACACTGGCCACATTTTACTCCTCAAACAATGACCAACACACCTTTCTGGCTTCCTAGGGGAGATTGCAAAGGGCAATATCATTATAGGGGGTGATGCAAATGAAGTCCTAGATTACACACTAGACAAATCACATCCCCCCAGAAAGATGAAAAAGAAAACATCACCAGTATCTGACCTCTCAACTAGCCATGGATTTATAGACCCATGGAGAGCTCTACATCCATCCTGTAGAGACAACACTTTTTATTCAAACACACACCACACCTATTCTAGAATAGACTACTTCATCATTCCAAAATTATCCCTTCCTAACATTGCTGATGTACAGATAGAGTCTATCATTTATTCAGACCATGCAACCACAACATTAAGCTGGCAGCTTGGACCTGATCTGCCAAAAACGTGTATCTGGAGGTTCTGTCTGTATCTCCTCATGAATGAATGTTTTAAAAAACAGATTCAAGATGAAATTAAACAATTTTACCTTGAAAATAGATCACCTGAGACATCTGAGGCCTTGTTATGGGATACCCTGAAGGCGGTCCTCAGAGATTTATTAATTAAGGAAAGGGCTACCCAAAAGAGATTTAAAGGAGCCATGAGGCAAAGCCTCCTCCAAGAGATAGAAAAGCTATAATTAGCTCATAAAAAGAATGCTCGATTCACAGGTATTCATTCACTCCAGAGGAAAAAAGCAGAGCGGGCAGCTCTTGACAATAGAAAGATTCAAACTGCCTTACATTACACTAAATCTTACCATTATGAATTTAACAACAAAAATTTTCGATTCCTCACTGGAGCTGTAAAGCATAAGGTAGGGAGGAAAACCATATCCACTCTCATTTCCTCTGAAGAGAATATAGTGAAAGCTTCTGACAAAATTATGAAAGAATTTCAAAACTTTTATTCTAAACTATTTAACTCTGAACTGCCACAAAATTTGGACATGGACCAATTTATACAATCTCTAAATCCGAAGAAGCTCAAAGAATCTCATATATCACTGTTAAACAAACCTATTTACCCAGATGAACTCAGAAAGACAATATCAAGCTGAAACAGAATAAGAATCCAGGCCAGGATGGCTTCTCGGTAGAATTTTACAAATTGTTATTTGACCAAATTTCACCCCATCTTATTGTCCTTTTTAACTCCATTCTTAATAATGCTCCTGCGCCAACAAGCTGGCATAGAACCTGAATAATTCCAATCCCCAAAGCCAAAGAGGAATGCCCAGAAACTAAATCTTTCCTTCCTATTGCACTACTTAATCAAGATGCAAAAATATTTACTTCTATTATGGCCTCTAGAATAAATGAGTTTATTTTAGAATACATCGATCCTGACCAGGTGGGCTTCATGGCAGGCAGATGCCTAGCAGACCCAGTCCACAAGATACTCAATATCATCCACCATTCCAACCAGTCAAAGACTCCTCTAGCCTTCCTTTTGCTTGATGCTTTGAAAGCCTTTGACAGGTTGGAATGGCCATTTCTTTTTGGGGTCCTTCAAGGAATGGATTTTGGAGATGGCGTCATAGGAGCACTCTGCCTTATCTATGAGAAATCAGAGGTGATGGTGTTCATCAATGGCCTTGACTCAACACCTTTTGCACTTTCCAGGGGCACCAGACAAGGATGCCCATTATCACCCGTCCTATTTGCACTGACAATAGAGCCCTTGGCTAACATGGTTCAGCATAATGCTGATATCATTGGCCTTTGCATCAACAACTTTATGCTAATGATGTGTTGATTTTTTTTCTCATGCCCAGAATTATCATTTCTGCCTCTAAAAAAGACAATTGAGTCATTTGATAGTTATTCAGGTCTAAAAATTAACTTTAACAAATCCACATTAATGGCTCTAAACACTTCATACCAAGAGCAAAAATCCTGGCAGGACCTAATAGGCTTGCAACTTTGTCCCTCAGGTTTTCCTATTAGGGAATAATCATCATAAAAACATCCAGCAGTTCATGCCCTGAAATTATAACCCAGTAGGCACATGGATGCTACATAAATCTAAAGAATGGTAGGCTTTAAATCTTTCCATCCTTGGCAGGATTGCATTAGGCAAGATGTTCATGATCCCTTGGCTCTATTTCCTGTTTCAAACAATTCCATTGACTCCTCCCCCATCTAGATTCAAAAAATGGCAAAAATTAATTGATAAATTTATTTTCAATAAAAAGAGACCTAGATTTCCCAAATCCACTAGACACATCACTTCCAAGAACGGTGGTCTGGCAGTCCCAGATATTGCACTATATTTCCAGGCTTTCCAACTCAGCCAAACTATTCAATTAATTATGGACAACAGTGCTACCAGATGGGTAAATCTAGAAGCTTATAATATGAAGTCCACTGAAGTTACTTGCTTCTACACTAAAACTTCAAAACAGAAAATTACTAGGTTATTGAATCTGTTTTATCTAGCTCCCTACTCATCTGGCATAAATGAAAACACCCCTCTCCCATTAACCCCCCCCCCTATTTTTATTTTATTTTATTTTATTTGCATCCTCTTTCTCACTTAGATGATCAATTCCCACTAATAAGATTACTGAGAAGATGTGGACTCTACTGCACCTTAGTCTTGTTCTCTGGTGGATTACCAAAGCCCACCAACACCATAAAACTTCCCTACAACAAACTAACATTACCTTGCTTCAAGTACACCAAATTGCTTCCTTTGCATCACACCTAGCCTCAGCAGGGGAATCTCTATGTCCGCTCTCCTTTTTTTGAATTCCGCTTCTCATACTAAAGGGATGGCGGCAACTATCTACAAACAACTCCTGGAACATACATATGGGAAAGGCCAATATATGCATTCATTTTGGCAAGAAGAATTGAAAACCACGTTTCAGACACTGCATGGGCTCATATGTGGTCTTCATCCCCATACAAATCCCGTTCAGCATCTGTGAAGGAGACTACTTTGAAAAGCCTCACTGGTGGTATCTCACACCTGTAACGCTGTCTAAAATGGTTAAGATGCTCTCTCTGGATTGCTGGCAGGGTTGAAAATCTAGAGGCTCTTATATGCATATGTGGATTGAATGTCCCAAAGTGAGAAAATTCTGGGATGCAGTTCTCTATCAAATTTCATGTATCACTGATCAAACTGTAAATTTCTGTCCAATTGTGCTTTTGCTTTCTATATTTGTTAAAAGTAATTCTATCTTGAAACATAGGAAACTAATAATTTGTCTTATTACGGTACTTCTGCCAGATTAGAAGTAGCCAAATGTTGGAAGTCAGGTGACCTCTCCATTGAGAACTGATGGTCTAGAATTTAGGATATGTGGTTGATGGAGAAACTGTCTGCTATGACGAGGTTTTGCATTGGCCACAAAAGGACTGATGCATTTTAAGAAAACTAGATGATCTTTATTGATTATGTTAATCAACACTCCCACCGGATCCCACCTCCAACTTCACAGATAGATCTTTGGACAGACACTCTACACCTTGACAAGCCAGACTCTCTGGATCTTGCTGAAAACTATTTCTTTTATTCTGTTGCAGAATAAAAACCGCCTAGATTGGTCCGCCACCGGGCGGTATATAAATAAATTTTATTATTATTATTATTATTAGAATAACTACCATATTTTCTGGCGTATAAGACAACATTTTAACCAGGAAAATCTGGGGTTAAAGTTAGGGGTCGTCTTGGGTATAAGAGGAGGAGGAGGAAGAAGATGGAGATGCGAGGCGGGAAGGAGCCAGGGAGAGAAGGAGAATGACTAGGAGGTCCTCCTTCTTCTCTCTCTCCTGCTTTCCCCCCTCCCATCTTTCCTCCTTGTCCTCCTGGTCCTCCTTCTTCTCTCCCCGGCTTTTCCCCCCTCCTCTCACCTTTCCTCCTCGTCCTCCTGGTCCTCCTTCTTCTCTCCACCACTTTCCCCCCTCTTCCCACCTTTCCTCCTCCTCCTCCTCATCCTCCTGGTCACGTGTTTCCTTGGGAAGGTTTGTTCAGAAGGGGTTTGCTACCAACACAGCTACCCCTACATGTTTTCTGAATTGTGAGACACCGCACTGTAGCCCCAACAGGGGAATGCTCAAGAGTGAGCCAGTGGAATAGGACGTTCAACCAAAGTAAAACTATTTTTTTCTTCTTAAATTTGGACTAGATTGGCATGTTTTACCTCTACACCCACCAAATTATTCTTGATGCAAAAACATGGTGGCTTCTTGAGAAATCCAGTGTCCTCTGCCTACAAAGAGGTTGAAGAGTGAGCCAGTGGACTGGGACCTTCAACAAAGATGGTTTGCAATGGCAAACCTCTTCTTAGGAAACTTGCCAAGAAAACCTCATGATAGGTTTGCCTTAGGATTTCCATACGTCAGAAACAACTTGAATGCACACAACTACAAAAACATCCATAAATTAGGCATCTGACTAAATTTACTGGTGAAAGAGCATGAACTTTTTTATTTTTGTTTAAACAGTCTCTCTTTCAATCCTTTCCCCTTTTCTCTGTACAAAACTGGAAAGATGTTCTACTTCATCTGAACGAATTATCTGCAACCCAAAATTAGTCTATCACCACCAAGCTTGACAATTTCCGTGACATCTAGATTTCAGGGAAGGTGTGGGGTAGTGAAAACAGTCTCTCCCAGCAAAGCTTCACTGTCAGAGACGTTCCAGTGGCAGGGAGATCCAGAGGCAATAGAGTGTGATCAAAAATAGTAAGATATTTTTAACAGAAAGCACTTACTGTCAATAACTAAGCCTTAGAGGAGATACTAACTTTTTTAGAATGTTAGCAGGGCAGTGGGAATCCAAACTAAAGCTGGGAAACTGCCAAACAGTGAGGTCATGGGAGAAGGAAGCATGTCCATCTGTGGATCCCCAGACGGCCAGGTTGAGACCCTAGGAAAGCCAGATTTGTTCCAAGGTCCTGGAGTTCCTCAGTCCTGGCTTTTTGCCACATTTCTAAAGATTCTTATCTCACCTGATTTTCATGCTTTGTTCCATTTTAACCAAGACAAAATCCTTAATTTTTCAGAGCTTTGCAAACCTTTGCCCCTTCATACATGGCAACCAGTCCTTTAAAAGTTAGTGGAATCTAATATGATGCAACCTGGCAGAGAATATATCTGGAAAGAAGAACTCTTACCCTCATCCCAGAAATGTACATATTACTGTAGGCTAACACACTCTCATTCTCCCATTCTCTCACAGCTATACACTCACACACAATTTTCTGGGAGGAAGTAGACTGAAGTCTACTAAGCTCATGCTGCCAACTTCTTTCTTTCAGTTAGTCTCAAAGATGCTACAAGATCTCTCTACATACTGATTCTACAGACTAACATGGCTATATCTTTGAATTCTAACACAATTTTCTATGTTTCTTTTCCAACTGATACTCAACAGTCCATATTTCCTAGGGGCCGGTTAGCATAATCAGTCCCATTTGGACCATTCTAATATTTTGTATTCAAGATTCACCCAGAGCAAAGAGAGAAAGAGCACACAAGGATTCATCAGCAGTCAGCTGAAAACCAAGCCAGAACAACTCAGCTGCAATAGAAAATGTTCTGATTCCTGATTCATTGCCCCCTTGTGCAATGCTTGCCTTGATCTATGTACATCTGAATGAGACTCTTGTTCATCTGTACTGCACTCCTTGCAGCCAGATGTGTACTGCAGATGTTCATCTGCATGTAATCAGCACCCAAAACATGTCTGGGTCAGAAGACCCAAGATAGATTTTCTTTGTGCCCTTTTAGAAGGAGGTAATTACTGTGTGTGTGTGTGCGTGTGTTATCTAAATATAATATTGTAATACTGTACATGCAATGTATTTCCAACTTTGGCAAAATTATTTAGGTACATATTCTGCTTGAAGCTCGTGACAAAAGTTCCCATATATTCAGTTCAGAGGTCCAGGCACTGGAGTGGGAGGAAGGAGACAGCTATCCTGGCAGTGCCACTTTGGGTCTCATACTGGGAGAAAGGTGGGGTATCAGATAGATAGATAGATAGATAGATAGATAGATAGAGCTTTCCCAGTGCATCCCAGTGGCCAACCAGAGGTCATTTGAGTCATGGGAGCAGAAGTATACCCAGCATCATCTATTATGGCAACTATTGCACTGACAAACACAACTGTTGCATATGGGAGTACTGGATACCACCTTACACAACCCCAGAAAAAGTAGATCCACTAGTACAGTATAACCCCTGATTAAACTAGTGTAAAGCTACAAAAGAACTAGCCTTAGCTTTTGGTGATGTTCTGTCACTCAAAAGCTGGGACTGGGTCCCAGAGGACAAGAAGAAAGCAAAAAAATGGAAAAGGAGATTTGAGCTCACACAGGAAAATGCTAAGCTCCCCTCCTGATAAGTGTGAAGACACACCCAACTATAGGTGGTGGCAAATATGGGTGTGCAACGCCAGTACCCTGGTGAGATCAAACTCTTATACCCGAAAAGGCACCAATGCTGAATGTAAAGTCCAAAAGGGGGAAATTTATTTTGAAGAACAAAAGAAAAAGGGTTTCTCCTCCCCAGCTCTAATAGGCTAAAAATAAAAGGTATTTTACAGTTTAGGTTTCAGCAATCTTCAGTGTTGTCATCTCTCTGGGTTTGATCTTGGATTGATCTCCTGCTCAATGAAGCTAGTGCAGGGTCTTTCAGCTTCTGGTGCTCTTGTCTTCTTTATTGTTGATGTTTAATAGAATTAACTGTTTTTGGTAAATAAATTGGCTGAATGGTAAATAAATTGGCTGAATGGTGTAAGAAATGCCCTTTCCCTCTGTCTGAGCCTGTTTGCCACCAAAGAGATAAAGCCAAGCCTGCCTAAGGAAAAAACTAAAAATCCCAAGCTGAAGCAGAGCTTGCTGGGAAGGGGCAAACCAAAAATTAGAAAAATGCAGGGGATTCCTACAGCTCCTCCCACAAACTAATACAGTGGAACATTCCTATGCTCAAACAATCTAAGGACTGAACTAAATGAGGGAAAATGCAGGGGAGAATTTAAGCAGTCCAGGCTGGATATCACACTCCCCGCTCAAAATTTCAATGAAAGTTTGCAATCTAATGACCCATTCTAACCATTTATACAATAAATCAAAAGTTTTATCTAACTTTGAACAGAGTAACTAAATCTGTTAAAGGTCTTTGATACTTGTTCACTTTGCCTTCACTTATAGTTCTCATGGTGGCCTGTCCTTGATTTTAGTTCTTTGAAGTCTACCTCCAACATGTAGGAGACCTCTGTTGTCCATAACCAGATACAGATCTTTAAGGACACTGTGTCTAGGTAAATAGTGTTGCTTTTCTAAGCATCTGAACTCTTCCTTGAATTCAGATCTCTGTACAGACCTGTAGATCAGGGTTTCCGCTTTAACCATGTCCATAGTTGTAAGTGTGGCTTTGTCTCTGAAAGTTATAAAATGGATGAGTCTAGCAAGGGCACGTTGAAGACTCAACCACTCAGAGAACTTTGTGAATTTTTTGGTATCTGAATGAGGCAACCTTGTGTTGGGTGCATTTACCAAATCTATTTTGCAGCTGCTGATCTCTGGCAGGCACTCAGGTAACTCAGAGCATGTTTCAGCTCTACTTCTGTTGTGATCAGGAAAGTCTTAACTCCATCAGGAATTTTGGACCAGTCAGCCAAGTGGATGACTGCACCTTTTGGGCTGAAACTCCTCTTGTAGCAATATCAGCTGGATTTAACTCAGAAGGAACATATTTCCATTGACTTTGTTGAGTGCGAGAAAGAATTTTGTTCACTCTGTTGGTTATGTACATTTTAAATCTCTTTCTAGTGTTTGTGAGGTATCCTAGTACAAAGATACTGTCGGTGTATAATAATATTTCATGGAATTTTGTTTCCACTTTCTCACAAATGGTTTGAAGAAGTTGGGTAGCTAGCAAAGCTGCACACAGCTCTAATCTGGGTATTGTCTGTTTGGGCGCTACCACTGGGCTAGGGATGTTTCTGAAAACATGCACTCTTATGCGGAACTCTGTGATATCTTCCAAGGTTTCCGTGTTCTGGAACCACAGGAACTTTAGGAAGCAGTGATGTTCTGGCTTAACCAGGAAGGCATAGAACATTTTGTGTATGTCTGCTGTCACCGCTATTTTTCTTTCTCTAAATTTTAGAAGTGCTCCTAGTAAGCTGTTAAGCAAATCTGGACCTTTAAGAAGAACATCATTAAGTGATGTTTTGCACTTTTGCACTTGAGTCAAAAACTATTCTCACCTTTTCTGGCTTTTGTGGGTGAGTTACCTTATGGTATGGCAAGAACCATTGCTCTTGGGGTTCACTGCACAAAGGAACTCTTTCAGCGTCGTTGTTTACAAACAGATCTTCAATGAACTGTACAATTTGATCCTTCAAAGTGGGGTCTTTGAGCATTCTATTTCTCAAAGCAAAAAGTCTTTTCTCAGCAAGTTGACAGTTGTTAGGCAAAATTGGTCAATCTTCTCTAAAGGGAAGGGGTGCTATCCAGCTCCCTTTACTATTCTGGACTGTTTCTAGATTCATTATGTCTAGGAACTTTCTTTCCTCGCGGGAAAAGGCATGTCTTCATCTCTTGTTGAAATTTCGAAAATGGCACCGTAGTCTGGGATAACACCAAGGCAACCCACTTTAATGTGGCTTAGGCAACTTTGTAGTTGCGTGGGTCTTGAATTCGGAAATTGGCTATTGCCTGTAAGATTGAACGCTGCTGGCGGGCTTTTGCTGTGGATGCACCCAGGTCCAATTACTATCCATCCTAGTGGCAATTTTTGTGCTATTGGCGCACCTGGAGGTCCATTTACTTGTTT
Organism: Phrynosoma blainvillii; assembly: GCA_026167975.1. Classification (NCBI taxonomy): domain Eukaryota; kingdom Metazoa; phylum Chordata; class Lepidosauria; order Squamata; family Phrynosomatidae; genus Phrynosoma; species Phrynosoma blainvillii. Next base: position 254,640,303 of record JANUYF010000003.1, read on the forward strand.
CAAGACCTGGAACAGCTCTGGGCAATCTGAGCCTATCAGGAAGGAAATTTTGGCATCTTTGTCCAATGCAGGAATTTCTTTCGCTATAGCCTTCAGGTGTGCATGGCTTTCAGCTATAGCCTTGGTTGCTATTTGGTTCTTGCTTCTTGGGATAAAAGGGCACTCTATTAATGGAGGAAGTTTAATGCACTTTTTGCCATCACACGGTGAAATCATGAACTCAGTTGCCACTCAACCCTGCATTTGTTGCTGTCCAGTGCAGGTAGATATGGTTTATTCAATCCTCTTGGCTTTGACTGCAAAAGCACTGAAAAACTCTGGTGTGGCCAAGGATGCATCACTCTGTGAGTCTAGGACAATATAAAGTCTTTTTCTAAAGTGAGGTTTGTTCTCTGAGAAAACTTCAGCTAGACAAATTGGATGGCATATCCTAGTCATTGTTGAGTCCTGGCATAGCTTTGTACATGCCACAACTGACTCTGCTTCTGAAGTAGGTTTAGCTGTCTTTTCTGCAGCCTCACTTCTAAGACTCTCTGTTTTCTTCTCAAGTTTTGGTGACACTGAAGGTGATTTAAAATGGTGCATTGCTGAACAGTGCTGTGGACTACCGCATTCTGCACATTTCACCTTTTCTTTGCAGTTTTTAGCAAAGTGACTTCTTGAACCGCAGCATTTGAAGCATACCTTTGCTGTAGCTGTTATTTCCAGCCTTTCTTCATAAGGCATTTTTGAGAACTCTTTACAATCTGCAAGGCTATGTGGTTTATTATGAATGGGATATGGAATTTCTTTAGTCTCTTGCTTCTTATCCAACTTAAACTGAGTGACCTCAGTAGATTTAACTACAACTGTGCTCTTTCCCATCTCTTTGATAGGTTTTTTGTCCTCCTTTACAGTCTTCTCTGGACTCATGCTCTGGTAAAGGGTTGGGAACCCAGTCTGTGGGTCATTCCTTTCCTTTGCAGCTCTTATCACAAAGGTCACGAGGTAACTGAAGGGTGGGTAGCGTTGCATGTTGAGTTCCTTATAAGAAAACACTTCTCTTCCCCACATCTCCTGGAACTGAAAGGGTAGTTTTTGGAGCACCTGCCTCTGCGTGATGTATTGTTCTAAACAGGCTAGACCAGGTAACTCTGGATTACATTTTGCAGACTGAAGTTCAACTAAAAGATCACTTAAATCCCAAAGTTGACGGTAGTCCTTTGACTTGAGGATTGGGAATTTATAAAGCCGATTCAGTAAGGATGCTTCTATTTCTGTTGATGTACCATACCGCTCCTCTAATCTGTTCCACGCTGTCTGCAACGCCTTAACTGGGTCTGACATGTAGGCTGCATAGACTCTCTGGACCTGAAAGGACGAGTTGGGGCCCAACCATGCCATGAGTAAGGTGAGCTCCTCATCTGCTTGTAGCTTCAAATCTCTAATGGCTCTATGAAAAATTACCTTCCATAAGATGAAGTCTTCAGGAAGGTCTGAGAATTTCTGGACTCCCTTGTCTCTAAGGTCCTTCCTGGGAGTTTTAAACATAAGTGGTGAACAAGACTCCGTGAAGGTGGGAATCGTCTCTGCAAGCTGGTAGAAGCATGGACTCCTATTAGTTTGCAAATCAGCTTGACTGGCAGGCAAGACCATAGATTCTCTAGAACTGTAAGTCTTAGGAGCTTCAGCAGCCGGGGCTTGCTGGATGGCCACGCTAGCATGGCTAGGAATTTGGCTCCCCGCCATGGGTTTCTGGTCTCTAAAGGATTCATTGACTGGCATATTTATAGGTAGATGGTCACGAGGGATAATCTTCTCTGTGTAAGCAAGTTCCTTAGTAGGCTGGTGCCTCGGAACAGCAGGTGAATGCGTCTTGCTAGCCTCTAAGTTAGGAGGTGACATAGCTTCTGGGTCTTGTGGAGAGCTCTCACGCACAAGGAACAAGGTAGACATCCTGTCTCTGGGCTCTTGTGTAGGGAGCTTCCTCAAGTTTTCCTCACTCAGATCATCCTGCAAAGTCTTGGCTAAAATCTTGGCCTTTATGGACCGTTTTGCAGCCTCCTTAGCCTTGAGGAGAAGTTTTTTCTCATTCTGAATAGCAAGTTCTTGCCTTTCTTGCTCTGCTTTGAGGGCAGCTTCTTGCCTTTCTTGCTCTGCTTGGAGGGCAGCCCTTTGCTTTTCTAAATCAGCCTCTTGATGAGAAAAGGTTAGTTCTTCACTGGCCATTGCTGCTTCTGCTTCAGCATGCAATATTTCAGACTTCAATTTCATTGTTTCTACTTCCTTGAACTGCTGGGCTGCCATAGACGAACTCCAGCTAGCATGGGAAGAACAACTGCAACTACGACTTTTACTGGAGCGGGAACCATGTCTGTGCGAAGAAGACTTGCTGGTGTGACCGGTTTTTGAGCTCTTTGCACTTTGAGGTTTCCCTGGGTATACTCCTCTGCTGGACTTGGCACTGCCGGCAGGGGACTTCTCACTCTCTTCACTAAGTTCCAAACTTTGCAGCAGGAACTTGACTCTGTCCCAAACTGCGCTATACTCCTTTTCTTTACCCACGACTTCTTCTAGGAAGTGTTTTAGTCTGAATTCCACATCGGGATTGTTAATGGTCTGAAGTGTTTGGATCCTTTTATTCACCACTTCTTTCCACTGTAGAAAACTGGACTGCTGGGCAAGCTCTCTCCTTTGCGTGTCTTCTGAGCCACAGACTGCTGACAGCAAGGACATGGCATGTTGCAAACTCTTCCAGGCTTCCAGTTCTTTCGTACTTAAGTGCCTTTCCTCCTCCAACAGCAGTTCTAGGGCCTTCTCGGTCGGGTGTCTGTCTCTGAGGGAGCGAGTGTCGTGTGTGTGTTCATGTCCTGCTTTTTCAGAAAGCCTATCCATTCTGGCTGGTCCTAGTTGCCAAAGCAACAACTCAGCAAGGATAAAGAGGACTAAACGGTGTAGTGCTGATTTTTTACTTACAGCCTACTACTGCTCTGCTCTCCTGCTGTCACCACTCCTATGCTGCTTCAGCACAGCCAGACCTGGAGTCGGTTGAAGAGTCTTGTAGCTCCTATCTTCAAATTTGCAACATGAGCAAACATAAAACACACATTACTCTCTTAATAAAACTCTATCCATATACTTGAATGGAAAAAGTTTTTCCAAAATGGCCACTGACCATGTGCTCAGAACTCTGCAAGAAGAAGTAGATTCAAAATGGCTGCCGACCATGTGCTCAGAACTCTGCAGGAAGAAATAAACTCAAAATGGCTGCCGGCCATGTGCTCAGAACTTTGCAAGAAGATATAGACTCAAAATGGCTGCCAACCATGTACTCAGAACTCTGCAGGAAGAAGTAGACTCAAAATGGCTGCTGCAGCAAAACAGACAAATTAAGCACAACAACTGTTGCCTTCTCTCCCCTTTCACAGCCACAGGTCTCTTCTCTCCCTATGCAAGTCTTGGGAACTAGCTTCAATGCAGGGTTATGCACTAGGACTCTCTTTTAACAGGTGGGAGCGGCAAGGCCGCCAGACTTTCTTACACTGTGAAGACACACCCAACTAAATGTGGTGGCAAATATGGGTGTGCAACGCCAGTACCCTGGTGAGATCAAACTCTTATACCCAAAAAGGCTCCAATGCTGAATGTAAAGTCCAAAAGGGGGAAATTTATTTTGAAGAACAAAAGAAAAAGGGTTTCTCCTCCCCAGCTCTAATAGGCTAAAAATAAAGGGTATTTTACAGTTTAGGTTTCAGCAACCTTCAGTGTTGTCATCTCTCTGGGTTTGATCTTGGATTGATCTCCTGCTCAATGAAGCTGGTGCAGGGTCTTTCAGCTTCTGGTGCTCTTGTCTTCTTTATTGTTGATGTTTAATAGAATTAACTGTTTTTGGTAAATAAATTGGCTGAATGGTAAATAAATTGGCTGAATGGTGTAAGAAATGCCCTTTCCCTCTGTCTGAGCCTGTTTGCCACCAAAGAGATAAAGCCAAGCCTGCCTAAGGAAAAAACTAAAAATCCCAAGCTGAAGCAGAGCTTGCTGGGAAGGGGCAAACCAAAAATTAGAAAAATGCAGGGGATTCCTACAGCTCCTCCCACAAACTAATACAGTGGAGCATTCCTATGCTCAAACAATCTAAGGACTGAACTAAATGAGGGAAAATGCAGGGGAGAATTTAAACAGTCCAGGCTGGACATCACAGTAAGATTTATTTATCTGGTTCTGTTAAATTCTGTTTTCACCAAGTGAGCTCAAGGCAATGCAAATGGCTCCCCTCTGCAACTGTCAGAGTGCCTGGACTAAAGTCAGTTAGAGAGGTTTCATTACCTCACTCGGAACTAAAACCTGGCTCTCCCAAGCCCCAGTCCAGATGTGGAAGTCAGAGATAAAGTTGAAAGCATTCACTGTATGGTCCCAGCAAGAGTGATTCATTAAATGTGCTATATCCAGAGATGAAGAGAATCTGGAATACCATTTCACTATATGTGTGTGCATGTGCCTTCAAGCTGCCTGTTGACTTATGGCAACCCCATGAATTCCATAGGGTTTCCTTAGGCAAGGAATATGCAGTGATGGTTTTGCCAGCTCCTTCCTCTGCACCAGCCTACAGCATCTGGTATTAATTGGCAGCCTCCCATCTAAGTACCAAACAGGGCTGACCCTGATCAGCTTCCAAGATCAGATGGGATCTGGTGCCTTTTAGAAGAGGTAAATCCCATTTCACTATATTCAAATAAACAGAGAGAAAGAACAGAGGGCAGGAAGCAAAGTTGCATTGACTGAGAATATCTAGGCTGGAGAAAAGAAAGAAAATGGGCATCATGTGGAGATGGTGTGTCTGCGCAAAGGAATGCAAGCTTGTTGCTTCCAAAAGGCCCCTGTTAGCTGGCGCTGTTAGAGCTATCATCACTCAGTTTTTTCTGTCGTCCCTATCACTGTCCCTCCAGTCCCACTAGTACATCTGAAGTAGGAAGTCATTATCACTGTAGGAATCGGCACACCTCCCCTGAGGGTTGCCAGTAGCAGGTATGCTGGCATGTCAGCACGCAGGCTGCCTACAAATGCAGCAGGACAAATGCTGAAGAAAGGCAAATTTTAAATGCAGCCTTAATGCCAAGCATACCACAAAACACTTTCAAAAGCACTGTAAAAGGAGGAGGACATCAGGCAGAACCTTATCTTTTCTGAGAATCATATGAAGTGAAGATTGGTGGTACAATGACAGTATCTGCCCTGCCTTGATTCCTTGTTCTCTCTGAATTTAGCCACAATCCCCACAGAGGAGAGGCAGGTAAGTATTCCCTACAGCAACATATTGGTATGTCCTATCCCTGTTACTGGGGGAAAGTGATGTGGTGTAGTGGTTTGAGAGCTGGACTAGGAGTCTAGAAGACCAAGGTTTAATTCCCCTCACAGCCACAGAAACCCAGTGGATGACCTTGGGCAAGTCACATGTTCTCTCTGCCTCAGAAGAATGGCAATGGCAAATATCCTCTGAATAAATCTTGCTAAAAAAAAAACTGATAGCATCTGCATAAGTCCAAGTGGACATGAAGACACATAGCAATAACATCTAGATTGTAATAACAAATAGATTGATTTCACCCTATGCTAGGTCACATTTGTTGTGTGGTGTGGTTACATCTTCATTATTGGAAAAAGGAATTCATTGCAAGTAACCAGTTACTTCGAATTGGGTGTTCTGTTTTAGGAAACCAGGGCAATCACACAAACCACACAGCTGTGCTTTGCTCATCTTCTCCAAATATACGTCTTTTAAGACACAAATGGAAACTTGCAGGTACTGGCTGCAAGGTAAAAAAAGACACTATTTCCATTTAAATGGTGTGGAAAGCTCTACATATTGTGATGTTTTGCCTTGTCCACACTTGTTTCTTGGGGACCCAGCTTCATCCACTGTGTAGCACTGGGTATTAACATTACAGACATTTGGGATTTTGCATATACATGGTGATTTGTGGTTCAGAATATTGGCAGGGACCCTTAACAATCCACAGTAAAGAGGGAAGGAAGGTGTTTTTTCCCTCTAAAGAGTTGCATCTCTTTTGTGAGCCACTTCAGGTCTTGTTGGTTCTCTGGCATGATGCTCACAAGCTATATATGGACAGGTTGCACACCTGTAACAGTATTTCTTTGAGTGGTCATCTGCGAATTCACACAAATGGGTTTTGTCTGCACATGCGCAGCTAGTTCGGAACCTTCTGGAATCACTAGGCAGAAGGTGGATTGCAACTTTTTGGCGGTAGCTCTACCCACCTCCATATAAGCCCCGCATTCCCGCTCGCTCCTCAGTTCCAAGTACGCCGCTAATAAGCGACAGCAAGGTTAACAACTAGAGCAGGACATGACTGAGGGGAGGTTGGGCGGGATTTGTGTGAATTCGCAGATGACCACTCGAAGAAATACTGTTACAGGTGTGCAACCTGTCCTCCTTCTTCATGGTCTCTGCGAATCACACAAATGGGTTATTCAGACTAGCAAGCTAATGTCCCTGGAGGAGGGAGTGTCCTGACACAATGTTCAAAGATGCAAACAAGAGAGTTTATTGGCACAACGCAACCAAGATAATAGGCACCTGAACCTTCAAGGTATTGAATTCAAGTATGTCAGGAACTGATCATAACCCAACAATAGTGGATTGTAAGTGCAATAGAATAATAGTAAACAATTGCATGAACTTAAGGTAAATTCAAGAAGAACCCGTATTGGTAATTCATGAGCTAAAACAAACTTGCAGTACATCATCACATTGTATACATTTGCAGTATAAGGTAGTGCAAACATGTACAAGAACATTAATGAAGTCCAGATAACAACACTGCTTTCCCAAAAGCAGCCTCTTGTCTGGCCCGTGTGTCCAACCTGTAGTGTTTGATGAAAGTCATTGGTTGAGACCAGACAGATGCTTTACATACATCTTCTAAAGGAATGGCAAACAGGAAAGCAGACGATGAACCTACCGCCCTTGTGGAGTGTGCACGCATCCGGCCCGGTGGATTCTTGCCCACTAGTTCATAGCATAAATTAATAGTGGAAGTCACCCACTTGGACAGTCTTTGTGGAGTGACAGGTAAACCCCTCTTGTGTTCAGAGTAACACACAAAAAGTCTCTCTGAGCGCCTCGAAACCGAGATACGCTCAAGATAGAAGGACAAAGCCCTACGAACGTCCAGTGTATGTAGTCTGTGTTCGACTTCAGTGGTCGGGTTCGGGGCCAGGGTGGGTAGCACGATGTCTTGGTTGACATGGAAGGCAGACACTACTTTCGGTAAGAAGGTGATGTCGGTACGGAGGACCACCTTGTCTTTATGAAACCGAAGATATGGTTGGTCAATCCGCAGAGCGCATAGCTCACCAGCCCGACGAGCCAAAGTCAAGGCTACAAGGAATGCTGTTTTCCATGTCAAGAGTCTAATGTCAGTAGTAGCCATGGGCTCAAAGGGTATCATGGAGAGGTAAGACAGTACCAAGTCCAGGCTCCAAGCTGGCATCGGTACTGAGGATGGTGGGTGTAGGTTATTCAGTCCTTTAAGAAATCTCTTGACCAAAGGGTCAGAAAAAAAGGATGGTCTGCCCTCCAGCTGGTAGTGAGAGCAGCAGAGAGGTAGCACTTAATAGAAGCAAGGCAAAGTCCCGATTCAGAAAGGGAAAGAAGGAACTCGAGTACCATCGGTACCGAGACACAGGATGAAATCAGTCCTTTGGATAAGAGGAAGTCCTTGAACTTGTTCCATTTGTAGGAATAGGACCTTCTGGTTGAAGGCTTTTGGGCTGCTTTAATCACGGTCTGGAGACGAGGAGGGAGTGAGTCTAAGGTTGGATTCTCCAAGCTACCAGAGGTAATGAGTCCAGGTCTGGGTGGCGGACTCTGCCCCCGTACATCGTGAGAAGATCCGGACGGTAGTCCAGTCGGTAGCAGGTTTGTCGAGATAGGTGGAGAAGTGGAGCGAACCAAGGTTGTCTCGGGCACCATGGAGTGATTAAGATGGCATCTGACTTGTCAGTCCGCATTTTGGCGAGCACTCTGGTTATGAGTGGAAATGGAGGAAACGCATAAAACTTCCTTCCGTACCACACGAACTGGAAGGCATCGCCTCGGGAAGCCTGAATCAGTGTCCTCGAACAAAACTCTTTGCAATGAGTGTTGTCCTCCGTCGCAAAGAGATCGATGTCCCTGGTCCCCCAGAGAGCGTAGAGATGAGAGACTGTCTCGGGGTGGAGATGCCACTCATGGCACGGGTTGGAAGACCGGCTAAGACTGTCGGCAAGTTTGTTCTCCTGTCCAGGAAGGTGGATGGATTGGAGGAGAATGTTGTGATTGATGCACCAGTCCCATATGTGGAGCGTGATGCTGAGCAAGGTCATGGATTTGGTCCCACCTTGTTTGTTCAGGTAGTACATGACGGTGGTGTTGTCCGTCATGAGCAAAACAACCTTGTTGGACAAATGTAGTTGGAAAGCCTTGAGTGCCTTTTCTACAGCTAGCATCTCCAAGGCGTTGATGTGTAGGTGTCGTTTGAGTCTGGACCACAATCCTCTCACTGTTAGTCCTCTGGAGTGTGCTCCCCAACCTTCCTTTGATGCATCCGTGGTGAGGGTGACCTCTGGCTGAGGAGGAAGAAACGGCATCCCGGAACAGACATTGCCGGGATGGAGCCACCAACGAAGAGATGTCATCACTCGAGGTGGGATGGTGAGCCACTTTGAGGGGGAGTCGGAGGTGGCATCGAACGAGGACAGGAACCAGGACTGAATGGGTTGGAGGCGAAGTCTTACCCACGGTGTCACGAAGGTTGTTGAAGCCAAGTGGCCCATTAGTGTCTGGATGAGATGAGCCTGAACTCTGGTGTGGTCGAGGCAGGCTGTGATGGAAGCAGTTAAGGCTGCAAACCTGTCCTCTGGGAGGAAGGCCTTTTCTAGGTTTGAGTCCAAGATTGCTCCGATGAATCTCACTCTTTGAGCAGGAACAAGAGAAGATTTCTCGAGGTTGACGTTGAGTCCCAATGAGTCGAGTAGACCGAGGGTGACGTGGATGTCGCTGAGGAGCTTGTCTCGGAACGGAGCTGTCAGAAGCCAGTCGTCGAGATATGGGAAGACTGTTATCCCTTCATGATGCAGGAAGGCGGAGACCGGGGCCATGCACTTGGTGAAGACTCTCGGTGCCGAGGACAGTCCAAACGGAAGAACCTTGTATTGATAGCAGTCAGTGCCTACTGTGAAGGCCAGGAATCTGCGATGTTCCTCTCGGATGCTTATGTGAAAATAGGCATCTTTGAGATCGATGGTGGCGAACCAGTAGTCTTTCTGCAAGAGAGGCAAAATAGAGGAAAGAGTTGTCATGCAAAATCGCCTGTATTCAATAAAGGCATTTAGTGTCCTTAAGTCCTGAATGGGCCTGAGACCCGAGTCCTTTTTAGGCACAATAAATAGAGGGAAAAGAAATAGTATCGAGCCCAAGAGCTAAGAATGGGTTCGATCGCTCCTTTGTCTTTCAAGGCGCGCACTTCATCGAGTAAGGTGTCAGAGGGGGATGTGATAACAATAGCTCCAGTTGGTGGGAGCTCTTCGAATTCCAGGGCATAGCCCCTGTTGACGATGTCAAGCACCCAAGAATCGGAAGTGATGGTGGCCCAGATGTTAAGGAAGGGCCTTAATCTGTTGTCACAGATGTCGACGGAGTGTGCGGCAACACATCATTGTTTCTTCCTGGCTTCGAAGGACTTCCTTCAAAAGGTCTGCCTCTGCTGTTGTTGGCAACGGCCAGAGGAAGAAAGACGTGGGGCTTGCCTTCATCGGGATTGGTCTTGCCCTTGTGAAGCATCTTGCTGGAACGGACGCTGAGAGGTTAGATACCATGGTCTTGGTTGGTAGTATCCAAACCTTCTGCGGAAGGGTTGTGGCTGAACGGCATGCTTGCGTGCAGCAGTTTTCATTTTGTATTTTTTATTGAGTTTTTCATCGGTGTCTTTATGAAAGAGGCCGGATTGGTCGAATGGTAGATCTTCAATAGTAGATTTAGCCTGAGATGTTAAGTCAGCTGCTCGCAACCAGGCATGCCTGTGAAGTAGGATGGCGTTGAGCAAAGTTTTCGAGGAGCACTCCGTGAGGTTACAGACTGTGACTATTTGCTGGGTGCCTACCGCATGTGTTTCCTGCTGAAGAGCAAGAGCATAGGGCTTATGCTCATCAGGCAAGTACTCAAGGATCGGAGCAAGCTTCTCCATGAGGTGGTGCATATAGGCGCCCAAACATCCAACATAGTTCGCCACTTTGAGGCCCACGACAGAGTGCGAATATGACTGTTTGGCCAAAGAGTCAATCTTTTTCCCTTCTTTATCTGCTGGTGAAGTGGAGATATGTTGTGCTCCTTCAACTATATCAGAATTTTGAGGTGGATGATCTATCATCCAGACAAGTTTCGGGTCAGTAATTCTGTAAAGATTGTCCATCCGTTTGGAAACATGGGAGGCAGATGTTGGTAACTCCCAAGATCTTTTCAGTATTTTGGCCAGGGAAGGCATGTAGGGAATAGCTGGCCTTTCAATTAACCTGCTCCGAGCTCTCTTTTTGAGCTGGTTGGAAGGTTCATCATCCTCGGGTTCAGCGATTGGAAAATCAAAAGCACAAGCCATTCGGAGAATCTGGTCTGCGAATGCTCGAACGTCGTCAGAAGGGGATGAAGACTGAATATTTAGGGAAGGCCTAGCCTGACAAGGGGACCAATCGAGGTTGTTGTCGGATCCGGAGGATGGGTCCGGTGAGAGAGAACGGTATGACGGGGTAGAATCGGGAGATGAAGGGTGGCGTGGATTTTTGAGCTCAACACTTCAACATTGGCTTCTAGCTAGACGTTGGCTTCTAGCTGGAGAAGAACTAGCAGAAGAACGATGTTTAGACTGGGAGGAACGATGGCGAGACAAAGGATGACGAGAAACGGGAGATCGGTGTGGAGGCGATGACTGGTGAAGGGAATCACTGGAACGATGAAGACGTCCCGATGGACCGGGAGATGGAGATGGAGAAGAACGGCACAGTGGAACCGGAGAAGAAGGAGGTTGCTGTCCTGGAGGAAGATGGTGAGACGACGGTACTGGAGAAGGGAGGGGCTGCTGTGTAGCAGGACTGGAGTAAGGTCTCTGGACCGAGACCGGGAAGGGCTGCTGAATAGCAGGAAAGGATTGGAACTGACGTCTCTGCTCTTCCAAGAGGAGCAACTGTTCAGGTTGCACTGGAAGCATATAGCTATTGGAAGCCTCGTTGTAAACCAGTTGAGGGAACCTGGAGAGCCATGAATCCGTAGCCGAGTAAACAGAAGTTTGTTGTTGCATCTGGACTGGAACTGGTGAAGATGCCGGATTTGGGTCGAGCCCGATGTTACGGGCTGAGGATGGAAAAACAGTAGGAGCTACGGCTGCACGTGGTGTCATGAACGGAGGCTGAGCTTACGCCTCGGACTCGGTGTCAAGGCACACCATCGGAGAAGTCAGTTTCGAGCCTGGTGGGCCTATCGGGGCTGGGATGGACGAGGCCGCTGCCGGAGGTGTGGAGTGTGATACCATCAGGGCCGTACGGTTTTCCCCGGACCGAGACTTGCTCCGAAAGGTCGTGGGTTGTTCCCCGTCGGTAGACTGCTGGGGATACAACGAATGGGCTTTTTTGGAAGACGAGGGGGCCTCATCAATAGTCTCCAAATGCTTGCGTTTGGAGGACCTTTTACCACCCTTTTCCAAGCCCTTAGGACTCACGCTCTCCGAAGTTTTAGAAGATCTCTTAGATCTCTCCCTGGATCTGCCCCTCTGAGGGGGGTCCGAGGAAGGTTTCCTTATGGCTACGGAAGCCAAAGCAGAAGCTGGGAAGTCGGCTTGTAGGGCCTTTTCCCAAAGAGCTACCTTGAGTTTTACCATGAGGTTTTTCAAGGCTTGCGGAGTCATTTTCCTACACATTTTGCAAGACGTAGGATTGTGGGACTCCCCCAGGCAGAAAATGCACTCATCATGCTGATCAGAGGTCGGCAACTTGGAGTTGCAAGACACGCAGTGCTTGAAAGAAGCCATGTCGTCGAGTTTGTAGGATGAGGCAAACACGAGGTCAAAGAAGTCCAGTCAGATTATAGTCAGGAACGCCAAGTTTCGAGGATAATCCAAAGCAAAGTCAAGAAAACAGTCCAAGGTCAAGTTATCAGAAGTCGCAATCCAGAAAATCGAATAAATTTTTGGTCAAAAGCCATTAACGAGTAACTGCACTAGTGACGAAGTTCCTTGCAAGCTGCAAAGGCGGCGGACGAAAGGAACTGAGGAGCGAGCGGGAACGCAGGGCTTATATGGAGGTGGGCGGAGCTACCACCAAAAAGTTGCAATCCAACTTCTGCCTAGTGATTCCAGAAGGTTCCGAACTAGCTGCGCATGCGCAGACAAAACCCATTTGTGTGATTCGCAGAGACCACGAAGAAGATATATATATATATATATATATATATATATATATATATATATAGTTTTCCATCCGCAATTGATTTCTCCCCTTAGAAGAATAGTCCCCCTACTGTTTTTATAAGAATTTAAGGCATGGTTCATATATAGATTGTGTGTGTGTGGGTGTGTGTGGGTGTATACACCATGTCTTAAATGTCTTATAAAAACAGTAAGGGGAACTATTCTTCTAAGGGGAGAAATCTGTTGTGGATGGAAAACACAATCTCATTATAAAAAATTCTTGATTATGGTACTTATTGGTGAAGCTTTAGGAAAGTGGAAGCACCAAAATAGAATTAAGTGGCTATCTTCCCTGGATATTTTTGCCCATCCTGCTCCCTCTGCTCTGTGCTTGAAACTTAAATGACTGCCACGGTGACTGGTTTTCTTGCTTTTGCTATAGTTAACAGAAATTATGCCCCTTAATTACCAACCAAATGACTGATGTGGGAAAATCAACAAAGCAAGTCATGTGGTTCTGTGTATTGTCTTATCTAATGATGGAGCAGTCTTTAAATAATGCTATCAATATGTATCAGATCTGGCAAAGATATGCTTCTAGTATAGGGCTGGGAACTGTTTGATTCAACTGATGTTGTTGGATTGCAACTCTCAGAAATTCTCACCTTGAAGAACTCTGTAAAAGTTGCAGGCTAATAAGATGTGGAGGGATGCCCTGGTCTAGCAGAAAGCACTAGAATCTCTGCTTTCTTTTCCTTAATTTCCTTAATTTTACTGTTCATGGCAGCCTCCTGAGGTTTAAAACAATTTGCTTCCCATCACTGGATAGGACACATACTGCATTAAAGAGCTGGCATATCCTGAAAAAGGAACTACTTCATCCCAACTAGGCACCCTCCAGATATGCTTGACTACAACTCCCGTCATCACCAAGAGGTGTGTGGGGATAATAGGAATTGTAGTACAACATACTTCAAGGCAGCCCATGAGTTTCACAGCTCAATAGTGCCTGAATGGGACATGTTCCTCTGATTAACTCTTTAAAATAATATGATGAGTAAAGGAAGAAGAAGGGCTTTTCTAAACACTCCCACAGTCTGATCTGCTGGTTCTAGTAACAAAGACGAATTTTTAAAACCTCATTTCAGGGGGAATCTCCAAGAATGCATTACCTGAATGAGAAACGGGGCCTTCCAGGCACATCCGTCTAAATCCATTAGCAGGGTAGACACGAGAGTGCATAGAACATTCTGCGCAGTTTGAGCCGATCTGTAGAGGCTGCGCTGTTGGGAAATGGGGCTTGTCATGCAGACACACAGTCCAGGGTAAGTTTCTGAAATGGCCTCAAGGCTACATAAGGCTAGACCGGGCAAGACTGAAATCAAGTCAAATATTCAAGGCTTATCAGGGAGAATTGAAAAGTGGATCTGGGAGGTAGAAATCAAGCCGGTATGTCAAACTAGGGAAGAAATGAACAAGATGGGACAAAGGAGAGCAGCTAAGCTAAACCCAGAACAACAGACAAAGAAGAAGCAGGAAAAAGGGAACAAAGAGAGGCATGAGCGAAAGGGTGTTTGTTTCACAGTGACGCAAGGAAGCATTTAGTGGGGACAAAACCATCCTGTCTAGAAGCCTGACAACTCATGACAAGTCAAAGGCAGGCAAACAACTTCCACTCTAAAAGGAGAAAATACGGGCAACAGATAAAGAATGGGAAATGTGTAACCCTCCAGATTAGTGGTTCCCCAGCAAGGTTGGCTGATAGTCAAGAATTCTGGAAGCTGAAGTCCAAAACATCTGGAGGATTAAAAAACCTCTGCTCCAGATGATGATGAACTCCATCAGCCCTTGTGAGTAGACAGTGGTAAGGGATGATCAGAGTTGCAATCTACCTACACACATTCCATATCCTTGCAAGTGTAGTTTTCCAGATATGGTTGAACTGCAACTCCCAGCAGCCCTGGTCAGCATAAGATGAGGAGGAGGACTCTTAGGAGCTGTGGCTCATCAATGTCTGAAAGGTTGCACAATTCCAACCATCCATCTAGATCAGCCTTTCTCATTGTTTTTACCTTGGAAAAATCCCTAAAATAATTTTCAGGTCTCATTAAAACTATTGTATTTACAGCTTTAAAATAATAGTAGTTTAATTTTTCCCCATCATGATTTCTCACAGAACTCCTAGCAACCTCTCATGGATCCCCAGTGTTCCAGGGAGCCCTGGCTGAGAAACCCTGATTTAAATGGTCAAGAGTTTTCTTGATGGTGATGACTTTCTCTCCTATACCATGACAGGTATGGGACTGCCACAAGCAAATGAGTGCAGAACTGCATCTGAAGAAGTAGACCAAGTCTACAAAAGTTTATGCTGTAAATTCTTTCACATAGATAGTCTCAAGGGTGCTACAAGATCCCTTTGCCTACTGATATTCCAGACTAAGGGGGGTTGCAGACTGCCAGAAATAGTAAAAATTGAGTCCATTTTAAGGGTTAGGGTTAAGGAATCATGGGAACTGTATTTTATTGTGGCACCAGAGCTCTCTGACAGAGAAGGCTCAATGTCTCAGGGGGAAAAAACAATTCCCATGATTTCCTAGCACTAACCCTAACCCTAAAAGCGGACTCAATTTGCACTATTTCTGGCAGTCTGCAACCCCCCTAACACAGCTATGTCTCTGAATCCTAACGTTTTATTACTTCTACACAGGGAATTTCAGCAGGTGCAATGAGAGTAAGGACGTTATCACACGGGGGCAAATCTGCTGGTTAATCTACCCAAAACCCAAACAGAAACTGGATTAGTGCCCTGTGTTTTCACACAATGTCATACAAAAACTGGACAGAAAGTGGACAGAAACTGGTGTTATCCGAGATCTTTTGAAATTCGGTTGTTTGGAGGAAATGCAAATGCGCAATAAGGTAAATTCACAATTAAGGTAAATTCGCTGTAATGTGAAAAGCAAATGCGCATTTGGAAGCATTTCCCCGCATTTTCCCATGGTTCCGCGGGGTCCTCGAGGCAGCGTAAGCGTCCCTTCCCCCTCAGCAGATGGCTAATTGAGCCGTTTTGGGGGCAGGGAAGGGGAGGGGCAGCCGCACGATTGGCGCCCCAACCCCTTCCCCAGGTCGTCCTCGGATCAGCCGGCCCTCCGCACGGCCGGCGCTCCAAGGAGGACCTCCCGCTGAAGAGTCAGCGAAGGTGCGCCGCAGCCTTTTGCCGTGCACCTTCGGCGACTTGAAGGACGGGCTGCCATGGGCCACCCCAGGAAGCTGCGCTGCGGGGCCGAGGTATCCCCACACCTCGGCCCTGTGGCGCAGCTTCGCCACCCCTGTTGGAGCGCTAAATTGGCGCTCCTTTCACAAGTCGCCGAAGGTGCGCCGCAAAAGGCTGCGGCGCTCCTTCGGCAACTCTTCTGCCGCAGCGTATGTGAACGCTGTGGCGGGAGGTCCTCCTCTGAGCGCCGGCCATGCAGAGGACCGGCTGCTCCGAGGACGACCTGGGGAAGGGATGACAGCCGCAGCGCCGCAGCGAGTGACAGCTGCGGCAAGTGACAGCCTCAGCGAGTATAGTTATATCTGCGCATGTGCTAGAAGATCATTTCTAGTACATTTATGGGCTTTTCTCACTTGTGTGTGAACGTTAAATCCGTTTTCAGCGGGAGCTTACTTTAATTGCGCATTTATGTTAATGACGTGTGAAAACCATTTGCGGAATCAAGGTTTATTTTCGGGATTTGTCATTTCCACTTTATTGTCGGTTTGTGGGCCACGTGTGATAACGTCCTAAGGGCCTTTGCAGACTGCCAGAAATAGTGCAAATTGAGTCCACTTTAAGGGTTAGAGTTAGTGCTAGGGAGTCATGGAAATTGTTTTTTTCCCCTGAGACATTGAGCCTTCTCTGTCAGAGAGCTCTGGTGCCACAATAAAATACAGTTTCAATGATTCCCTAACCCTAACCCTTAAAGTGGACTCAATTTGCACTATTTCTGGCAGTCTGCAAAGGCCCTAAGACTATCCACACTGTACAATTATAGCAGTTTTGATACTACTCCCTGCTATGGGATCCTGCGATTTGCAGTTTGTTGAAGTTCTTCAAATTCTCTAGTACAAACCCCTTAAATACAGTATTAGAACTCTGTGGTAGACAATTCTAAGTGTCTCATTAATCTACACATCCAAGGATTTCATGGGATGGAACTATGAGAGTTAAAGTAGTATCAAACTGTTATAATTGTACAGTGTGGATGCACTAATAAGAAGTTCCAACTATGAACCTATCTTCTCCCAAGACAATCCCCACATTAGCTGTATTTGTACAAGTGACGTCACGCCATTTTCTCCCCGTCCCACCTCATTCGGATCTTGGCCAAACAGACCAAATAAATAAATAAATAAATAATCCTGTAAATTTGCCAAAGGCAGCTCTGATGAGGGCAAAACAAGGTTCGCAAATACTCAAAGGTGTTTTCCTCTTTCCACACGTACAGCTAGAGCAGAACCTCTATCATAACCCCTTCATGCAGGGGAGAGGCCCCCCTTCAGAACAAATTGGCCACAGGTACAGGTACAGAAAGGTAGCCAAAAAGAAAGAGGGAGGAAGAAATAAGTTTGTGCACTCCATGCTTTTGTTCGCTGCCCTTTCTCTGTCCTACCCTGAGCACCAGATAGGCTTTCGGGACCCAAGCAGTAGCAGCATGGCCTGCCCCAAGGCCATGCTTCCTTGACTGGCTGCCATTTATAGGAGTGGCTTGCACTCCATCTCTTCTGCTGCCCCAGCTTCATTCCTGGGACGGTGGCTGCATGGAATGATTGACACAAACCTGGAAATCACTCAAAATTAATTGAAAAAAATCAAATACATTGCCATGTTAGTCTGGTAAATCAGTATGCAAAGAGATTTTGTGGCACCTTTGATATTAGAGAAAGAATTTGCTGGCCTCACCTTTCATAGACTTGGGCCTACTTCCCCAGATGCATGAGGTGGAGTGGAAAGTTGTGGGGTAATTTAAGTTTGCCATGGCTTCAACCTTTTTTTAAAGGAAACAAAAATGTACAAATTAGAGTCTGGCTTTCATTAGCAGAATAGTAGATATGTGACTTTACCTAACTATGCTTCCCTAAAGAACTAAAGAACTCAAAAAACAAACACATAGCTTGTAGTTTAGCAAACAATGGCTTTAATATTTACATTAAAAATAAATCCTAATCTAACTATTGATGGTTCAGGTAAAGAGGGAAAATCTCACCATCTTTAGGAGAGCAGGAAGGTGGGAACAGCACAGGTGAGAATCTTGAGAGAAAAGTCTGTTAATCTCAAAGAGGGAGTGAGCTAAGTCACAAGGATAATTTGAACAAGAGAGAGAGAACGGAGGAGTTTCCAAGTAGGAATCCCTGTCTATCTAAGAAGGGGAAAGAGAATGCAAAGATTTTCCAGCAAAAGTCCACAGACAAACCTATGGATTCTCCACTCTACTTCATGCATCTGAGGAAGTAGGCTCAGGTCTACCAAAGTTCATGCTACCAAAGTCTTTATCTCAGTGTCAGGTTGCATCCAAACTGCAGAAATAATCCAGTTTGACCCCATTTTAGCTTCCCTGGCTCAATGCTATGGAACCCTGGGATCTGTAGTTTGTTGTGGCACCAGAGCGCTCTGACAGAGAAGGCTAAATGTCTCACAAAACTACAAATCCCATAATTCCATAGCATTGAGCCATGGCAGATGGGGCTTTAAAGGTGCCACAAGATCTCAAGATCCCTTTGCATGCCAAATCAACCACTTAGGCTGCTGGAGACAAGAAGAAGAAGGGGGAGCTGCCTGGGTGGGGAGGTGGCATTAATGGATATATGTTGTTTGTTGTCCTGTGTCTTCAAGTTGTTTCCAACTTATAGCAACCCTAAGGCGGTTCCTATCATGGGGTTTTCTTGGCAGGTTTCTTCAGAGGGGGCTTAACATTGCCATCATCTGAGGCTGAGAGAGTGTGATTTGCCCAATGGATATGTATACAGGCTGAGAAATAGAGAGATGCACATTTCCTCTGGAAACTTGAGGGGGAAAGGAGGTTTTCCTTTATTCATAGAATCCACAGAGTTGGAAGTGACATTGTTGTTGTTACGTGCTTTCAAGCTATTTCCAACTTATGGTGACCCTAAGAAGTTTTCTTGGCAAGATTTGTTCAGAGGAGGTTTGCCTTTGCCTTCCTCAAGAGGCTGAGAGAGTGTGACTTGCCCAAGGTCACCCAATGAGTTTCCACGGCTGAGCCAGGATTTGAACACTGGACTCCTGGAAGTGTACTCCAACATTCAAACCACTACACTGGCTCTCTTTTTTTATGGTCCACTCCTGTTATTCCTTTCTCCCGGGTGGAGAGGGACGGGGGCAGCTGACCAAGCACCCCTTAACACCCTCTGGAAAAGTGGCATCTCCCTCCCTGCAACAAACCAGCTGGCCCAAAAGCCAAACCTGGGAGCCAATCTGCCAGAAGTTGTCTGACGCTAATCGCTAATCGTTGGGGATCTCAGGGCTCCCTTTCCTCCTTGCTGCTCCTCAAGGTTGTAGCCATGCACCTTCAAGGGAACTTATGTGCAAGGTGTTAAATATTTCATTGAAATCATTCGGGCAGGAGAAGCAGCATTAAAGGTAATCTGGAGAGAAGCTTTGCCCGCCACAACACATCATCTCTGTAGGCACTTGTAAAAACGTGCACATGCACATGTACATGCACATATACATGCACACATACATACACACACACTCACACACACACACACACACACACACACATTATACTGTGGGGGGGGGGACACTTAGAATGCCATTTGGGACACACCTTGGTGCCTCTCTAGATGCTGCATTTTAGAAACTTCTTTCCGAAGGTGAATCCAAACTACATCATTATGTTATCATTTTAATACCACTGGCCTGGCCCTGTCCTATCGGAGAGCTCTAATACTGCAATTCAAGGGTGTTGTTGGTTTTTCTGACTTATGACTACCCTTATGGCAAACCCATTGGGGTTTTTCTTGGTTTAGAGGGAGTTTGCTGTTGCCATCCTCTGAGGCTGAGAGAGTGTGATTCGCCTAAAGTTACCCAGTGGGTTTCACGGCCAAGCTGGGCATCGAACCCTGGTCTCCAGAGTCATAGTCCAATGCTGAAAACACTACATCACACTGGCTCTCACGTACACCTGGGGGGGAAAATGCTAAGATCCTCACCAAGCTACAGATCCTAGCAGTTAAACTGCCTATCCAGCTGCCATAATTGTGCAGTGTGGGATACATATCCAGGGATAGCCGTGTTGGCCATGTAGCAAAGTACAATAACATCCAAAATCCACCAAACAGTGATCCCTTTATTGGCCAAGCCAAATGCACAAAATACGTATTGCAAGCTTTCAAAGCTCCATCAAGTAAAGATATTATAAATCATACAGAAGCAGGGTGAATTTGCTGATGTTCAAGCTTGCATTTTGTCAAGATATTGCTGTTCTCAGTTCACGTGTTATTGGAGGAACAGTCATGCAGGCCAAAACCGCTTCCTTCATGTGGGTTATCCAGGGGGGGAAATGATGCAATGCCATTGCTCTTTTTAATTTGATAATCAAAGGAATTACAGAATAGAGCAAAGAAAATGGCACCTCTTGGGATGATTCTGATTACAGTTGCTACAATGTGTAATACAAGGTGGAGCAATGGTCAGAGTGTTGGACTGAGACCTGGGAGAACCAGGTTCTTGCGCCCACTGAGTCTCACTAAGTGATTTTGGGCTTATATATCTTTCTCGCCTGACCTACCTTACATGGTTATTGTAAGCTTAAAGTGGAATGGGAAAGCACTGTCTATTCCAGAGCCTATCAAGCTATCTGATGTGCAATATTTTTCCCAATGTGCCAAGGACTGGTACCATATTTGTGCCCATTAGCTAGAATTGTGTCTTCCTTTTCTGGAAACTCACTAGGAACTAGCAGCCAATGGCTCAGACACTGATCCCAGCCCATGGATCACCACTTTGGGTAGCACTGATATACACCAGCTTGAGTTCATTGGAGGAAAAGTGGGGTGTTAATGTCCTTAATAAACAAATAAACCAGCAGCTGTTTTTATATGGCAAAATTTTATCTATAGCCAAAAGTCTGATCCTCTCTTTGGAAAATGACAAGCAACCTAGCCTAGTGTATGTCCTTCAGCCAAGGCTGCCACAAAGATCACTTTGTTGAGAAGAATGCCCTACTTATTGATTTCATTTTCATCCTACATCAGCATGGTACTTTTTGTCCTCACAACAATCTCATGAAGCAGGGTTCAGCTAGGATAAAGTAATCCACTGAGTTGAGTCTTACTTGTTCTAATCTGGCACACTGACCACCACACTGGCTCTGCTTTTTTAAAAACATCTTTCCCTAATGAAGAAGCCAGTGAAGCTTAGAAAGCTTGCATGATATAGTTGTGCTTTTTAGTTGGTCCAATAAAAATATCACTGGTTTGTGGATTTTGCATTTTGTTGTATTTTGCTGCATGGCCAACACAGCAAACCCTAAATATGTTTTCTGCTTTTACTAGTCACTAGTCACTACAAGTACAGTAGGACACGTATGAGAAGGTAATCTGGCTCTGGCTGCTTACGACTTGAAACTTCACATCCAAAAAGTATTGGGAAGCCTATATAGTTCTTTGAGTGTTGTTGCCATGTATACCCTTGTGTCACTTCCAAAAGTGACATCAATTATCTTCAGTAGTAGCATTCTGAAGATTAGGAATGGGGAACATTCACGTGTCCACATGTTTTGGTATTCTTCTTAGCCCCAAGAGTAAGGAATTGTGGGAGCTATATTCCAAAACATCTGGAGGCCAAAGGTTCCTCACCTCTGCTATATCTCATGTCAGAACTGTTCATTCTGAAAGTCATCAAAGCACAGTGGCCAAGAAAAGTGTGTTTGTCTAACTGGCAAATGTTGGAAAAGAAAATCCAGGATCTGGAAATAAATGTCAGCTCAGAAAGTACACTGGATACTTAGGGGTGAAACGGACAGTCAGCTTCAGCTGGCTTTGAGGTGGCGTGGCCTTCAGATGACACATGCCATGACACCGCCCCCAAGCTGGTGTCATGCTGCCCACCCGACCACATGGCAGGCAGCATTGCAGCGGCACAGCGTTTATATGTTGCATGCCACAGGAGTGTCAAAAAGCTGCCACCACAACGGAAAAGCCAGCTTTTTGCCAGCTCATAAAGGAGTGGCTTTCTGCTGCTTCCTTTTGAGTTCTCAAATAGCCAGATTGGGGCAGCGGCGCATGGTTGCCACGGCTCCAATCCAGTGTTCAAAGGGGTGGCTTGAAGCTGCCCCTTTAGGGCCATCTGTTTTGGCCCTAACTCCTACTACCTCTGTGGAAAGGATGAAAAGTGTGCCCTTTCATAATATTGTCCCAGCCTCTGTTTAGGAACAACTTTCTGCCGAACTGCCAACACTAATACCGTGCCTGATTCTTTCCAGAAATTCTTTGAGAGGCCTGATTTAAGTTTGCAGTACATTCATTTTCTTCTTCTCTAATAGTTACGCTTATCGCACCAGTACCTGTAACGTTCCCATCGAGTCCCTGGAACATAACAATATGGGAACAGGTGTTACCGCATTAGACTATTGATAACAGGATAGTAATGTTATGAGAACACATATTATCACGCTGCATTTACTGTTGTACCAGTACCAGCACTAAAGTCGTTCCTCAGCCATCCCTCATTTGCGCATGCTCACTGTTGCGAAAAGCCCTATGTCTGCATTGGAAAGAATGCTACCGAGAGGTTTAAGTAGTGAGCATTCATTGTTTTTTCTTGTAAACACGACACAATCTAATCTACAAAAATAAAAAATATTTTTTTAATTGCCTGTGGCACCTTCCTTGCATCAACACTGGATGAGTTGAGTTGAGTTTGTGGACGTTCTAGGATGGGAGGGGAGGAGTTGTCTTAGCCAATCAAAACACGAGGACAGATTGAGACCGGATAGGATTATCACACACACATGATATCAAACGGTGTGAAAGCGTTCTTGCTGGCTGAGGACGCATTTTTACAGTTCTCCTCCATGAATGGGCTAGGGACTGTCAGAGCACAGAATGGGATCTCGATGAGGATCATACTGTACGATAAAATACGTTCCATTCTGTTCTCATCACGTACTCATTACGTTCCGAGAACACAGTGCGATAAGCTTAAGAGTGGAAATGTATTTTCCTGTGTGCTTTGGATCTGCTTTCTAAACCATGGTATAGAAAGCAGCTTGAAACTGTGCATACTCAAGACTGCTTAATGAACGCATTATACCAAAATCAAAGATAATACTGTGAACATTGATATATTACATATCTTATATACCCGACTATAAGTCAACCTATGTATAAGTCAAGAGCAGGTTTTGGGGCCAAGATTATGAATATTAATATGACCCATAGATATGTCAAGGGTAAACTTAAGGGCATGTAACAAAGGATGTGGAAGACGAAGGAAAGAAAAATGATGTCAAAGAAATTCCAGCAGACATAATTGTTTGTGCTCACCCTAAAGGCTGGATGGATGAAGAGGGAACTATGGTAAATGGTGGCTGGGTGATGTGTGGGGAAGGTGTTGAGCATTGAAGTTTCCTCAGGCTTCAGCCTTTGTTAAGGAAACAAAAATATCAAAATATAAAAAATATCAAAGCTAAGCCTGTTGGGGTCTAGCTTTAAATCAGCAGAGCAGCAGAAACGTGTCCTGCCTAACTGTGCTTCCCTAAAAACTGAGGCTGACTCAGTTTAAAAACAAAACTTTACTAATAGCTTGAATCTATACATGCATAGAGGCTGCATCCTAACCTAGCTAATAAAGTTTGGGTAAAAGAAGAAATCTTTATCTCATGATCTTTACGAAGAAAGTTGAGAGAGTAGGGAGATAGGAGACCAGATTGCAGCAGGAGAATTTCTTTGTGTAAGAAACTTCCTAAACAAGTTAGGCTGAATCACATGATTTGTTTATCAAGTTGCAAAGGTGCCCCTGTGATGTTCCCTGTGCAGGACCAAATGGGATGTTTAAAAGAGGGGACACAGAAGAGTTTGCATGCAGGGAAAATCCTATCTATCTGAATAGGGGAAGAGAGAATGCAAAGATTTTCCAACAGAAGACAGCCAGGTGTGGATGGGACTAAGAAAACACATGCCCCAAAATGGATGTAAAAGCAAAGCAAAGAAAATAGTGAGTATGATAGCAGTGATTATAGCCTCTAACTTTAATGTGATAACTTTGCCTGAGTTTAACCCAGAAAAGCTGCAAACATTCACAAAAGTTTTATGCCCAGAGATGAGATACAGTAAAATTATTATTACAGCTTATAATTAATGCATCCTTCAGGGAGGGCAAATTTCCATCAAGCTTAAAACTAGCGATAGTTAAACCGCTATTGAAAAAGCCCTCCCTTGATCCCCTGGTGAGAAACAACTACAGACCGGTCTCCTTAGTACCATTCTTGGGCAAAGTGATTGAGAGGGCAGTTGCCTTCCAGCTCCGGGCGGTCTTGGATGAAGCTGATTATCTGGACCCATTTCAAACCGGCTCCAGGGTGGGATACAGGGTTGAGAGTGCCATGGTCACCTTAGTCGATGACCTCCATCTGGGTATCGACAGGGGAAGTGTGACCCTGTTGGTGCTCTTGGACATCTCAGCGGCATTCGATACCATAGACCATGGTATCCTTCTGGAACGCCTGAGGGAGTTAGGCATTGGGGGCACTGCGCTCCAGTGATTCCGGTCCTACCTCTCAGGCAGATCCCAGATGGTGAGGCTGGGGGACAGCTGCTCCTCTAAGAGGGAGCTGATATCTGGCATCCCACAGGGCACTATACTGTCCCCCATGCTGTTTAACATTTACATGAAGCCGCTGGGAGAGATCATCCGGGGATATGGGGCGTAGGGTTATCAATATGCTGATGACGCTCAACTCTACTTCTCCATGTCTCCATCTACTGCAGTGACTATGGATGGCGTCACTCCTCTGGATGCCTGCCTTGGGTCGGTAATGGGCTGGATGAGGGAAAACAAACTCAAGCTGAATCCAGAGAAAACGGAGATGCTTGCAATGCCCCCGGCCCGGGGAGGGAGTTTTGTCAACCTATCCTTGATGGGGTCACACTTCCCCTAAAGGACAAAGTACGCAGCTTGGGAGTACTCTTGGACTCATCTCTACAGTTGTCATCTCAAGTAGATGCGATGGCCAGGAGTGCTTGGAATCAACTTCGGTTGATTCGGCAACTGCGTCCCTACCTGGACCGAAGGGACCTTGAAGCAGTAGTACTTGCCCTGGTAATTTCTTGTTTGGACTTCTGTAATGCGCTCTACATGGGGCTACCTTTGTACCAAGTTCGGAAGCTTCAACTGGTTCAAAATGCGTCAGCCAGGTTGGTCACCGGAACATCTAGGGTGGACCATATTACACCTGTACTAAAAGCTCTTCACTGGCTGCCGATCAGCTTCCGGGCGCAATACAAAGTGTTGGTCGTTACCTTTAAAGCCCTACATGGTTTGGGCCCAAGTTACTTGAAGGAACGCCTCTCCCCATACAATCCGCCCCGCACTCTCAGAACATCTGGTAAGAATTTATTAGATCATTACCCTACCAGATTAAGATCAACTTTCCAAAGATCATTCACGGTTGCGGCCCCCAAGCTATAAAACAGCCTGCCGGAAGAGATCTGTCTTATTACCATGCTAGAAGCCTTTAAGAAGGCACTTAAGACGGAGCTCTTCCAGCAGGCCTATCCACCTGATCTCCCGAATTGAATTTAAGGCTAAACAGTACTGTCTCATGTGGCCTGCCAGTTGAGGAAGTTGTTTGATTATCTAGGGCATCTAAGGCATTAAATTTCGCACTGTTTTTATAGTATGGTTTGTTGATTTTATTCTTGTTATGTTTTTATATATTGTATCTTTGTACATTGTTGTACATTTTACTGTTGTACTCCCGCCTCGATCCGTAGGGAGAGGTGGGAAAATATAAAATAATAATTATTATTATTATTATTATTATTATTATTCAGATCATTCAAAGCCCAGTTTCTCTTAGTGGTCCTTTGAGGGGAAGAACCAAAGAGCTGCCACCACTGCCATTTTCCCACCCATGCATTCAAAAAGGTCAGAAGTTGTGCCATAGCAGAGAGAGTAGTGCTTCTTTTAGGTACTCCCGGGACAAAGCTCTTTCTTTTTGCCACTCTACTCATAGAAGGAGATGATTCCTTTTTTATATATAAGAGTTAAATTTTAGTACTTACATTGACTTATGGATAAGTCAACCCAGGTTTTTGGGGTCAATATTTTGACTAAAATTTATAGACTTACACATGAGTATGTGTACAGTATGTAATACAGGGTAGATAAGCAACAGCCTTCTTGATGTTTTAGACTACAACTTCCATCATGTCTGAACATTGGCCATAGAGATTGAGGTTTGTGGCTCTTGTAATGCAAAACATTTCGTGGGTACCTGCTTGCTTATCCCTGATGCAGCATATATTTATTACCAGAATCATACAGACTGTCAAATATTAAAGTAAACAGGAGGGAAACTTAACTGATACTAGAAATAATGCTGACTGCTCTTTCTTAATCTTTACAAATAATACTCCACTTCTTTGTAACCATATTTACCAGTATTGCACACATTCAGACTTCCTTCCATTCCAGCAATTGGTGTGCCTAGATGTTTGAAAGATACATCTGAAGGACACATAGAATTATTCCATGAAAAGAGAACCTGTGCTTCCAAATGTTTTTGGACTACAACTCCCATCGGCACTTGCTGCCATTGCTTGTCATTGGGGATAATAGGAAGTACAGTCCAGTGACATCTGACAGATCACATTTTTCCCACAACATACATGTAGGCATTACCACAGGATCTTTCATCAGGCTCACACAAAACCTATTTTTTAATTTTTAGGTTGATAAACATCTAACCAATTTACATTTTTTTTCTTTTGCCACTGCAAAAGTTCATTATGGTATCCTCATAATCTCTTGCCATAACAATTGTGGTGTTACATTATTTCTTGATTTTCCTGTTTCTTCTCCAAAATATCTTTCACCTGTTTTGAACTCTTCTACTTTTTGGATCCATTGTTCTCCTAATTTTAATCACTTTTCTTCTCTCATGTTTTCTTCTTGCATTTTTCCTTTTATTTTTGTTTCCCCACTACCACATGTCCTTGTCCACAGAATCACCTCTTTTATGGGCCCTTTTTGTAACCACTTCCTGGCTTCCAGCAATGTAAACAGAAAACACACGTGCATTCCCAATCCAAGAAGTTATTTTCTCCCATATTGAAGCAAGATCCTGAATTTGGAGAATACCTAGCAATGATAATGAATCCTGCTCTACAACCAAGGGACCAAGGGATTATCAATCTAGTTCCCTCTGGACAAAAACAGCTAACTCTACAGTGATAGAGTGGAGTCAGAGCTCACAGGGTTAAGGAGACATTTTGATTAGCAGAGTCTACTCTATGACATCATTTCCACCTTCTTTTTCTTTCAGAGTTTAGCTGCAACTCACCACAGTAGATGAAATGGAAATGGATTTTCCTAGTAACAATGTAAGTACCAGAGGGCCTTCTCTGCCGCCACTCTCAGGCTATGGAATGGCCTGCCGGATGAGATCCGTCTTATTACCACCTTGGACAGCTTTTAAAAAGCTGTCAAGATGGATCGCTTTCAGCAGACCTTCCCGGACTAGCTTTCCCGGCCCTAGGAATCGGCTACCAGCCCTTTGAGCTGCCACTGCACCACTTAATCCGCTATATTATTCTTTTTGTTGTTTGGTTTTGATGCACTTGTGTTTTAAAAAATTTTAAGGGGAGGGTGGGTTAGGGCATTATTGTATTATGGATGTTTTAATGCTGTAAGCCGCCCCAATTGCATTGCAGAGGGGCAGGATAAAATTATTATTATTATTATTATTATTATTATTATTATTTTATAGTAACTCTTTTATAGCATTGATCTTGAGTGGGCAAGGATCATTAGCTATATAAAAGATGCCACTCATGCCACATTTGAGGGGAGAAAGACACCCACACCTGCCTCTGTCATTTAATGGAGAGATGAGGGATATTTCTTGAGCACCACCCAGTGAAGGTCTAAAGCAGGGGTTGGTAACCCCCGGCCCGTGGTCCGGGAGCAGCCCGTGGAGGCCTTGGGACCGGCCCGTGGCTGGTCGTGCCGGCGCCCCGCAAGGAAGCGTGGGCACCATTTTGGCATCCAAAATGGCACCTGTGTATGCATGCGCACAGCGGCGGGCGGCAGCTGTGCAGGTGCAAGGGGGCATTGCCAAGGCCCTGCGGTGGTTGCGGAGGCACGAGGGGGCCTTGCCAAGGCCCTGCGGCGGCTTCGCAGGTGCAAGGGGCCTTGCCAAGGCTCCACAGCAGCTGCGTCAGGCATGGAGGGCCCTTGCCAAGGCCCCACGGCGACTGCACAGGTGCGAGGAGGCCTTGCCAAGGCCCCTGGGCGGCTGCGCAGGTGCGAGGGGGCCTTGCCAAGGCTCTGCGGCGGCTGTGCAGGCGCGACGGGGCCTTGCTAAGGCCCCGCAGTGGCTGCGCAGGCGCAAGATGGCATTGCTAAGGCCCCACGGCGGCTATGCAGGCGCCATGGAGACTTCCAAAATGGCACCCCCCCACACACACACACACATGCCATCCTCCCCTCCTGGCCCCCTGGCAACAAAGGTTGCCGACCCCTGGTGTAGAGGATCCACTCCAGGTGGCATGGCCCAAGGTTGTAGACAGGATGCTTGTAGAGTAGAGGTCTGTTGGCTTTTTTTTCAATGGGCCTCATCTAGTAAGGACTAGAAAATAAAGCTACAATCAAGAAAACAACAGATAAGACAAGACAAAAAGTAACACCTTAGGGAACTCTGGCTACATGTCTCTATTACCTTGCATGCATGGAGCACAGCTTTGTACAAGAACACACTTTTCATTACATTTAACAAGGCCAGCAGGTTGCTCCCTTGATCTGTGACCACCTTGGTTGCACAATCCACCAAGGAAACACTGGTTCACTACAACAGGACATAGGTAAAGCTACCAACAGGGGCAAATTCATGGTAGAGGGGTCCCTTAGTGGATAGATAGATAGCCCTGCAATACTAAAAAGTGTGCTTCTATATGTCACTTCTTGCAGAGCACAGGTGGGTGGACAGCGTTGTACTCTTGTCCTGCTTTTGTGGTTTCCACAGGGCACTGGTTGTTTGTTCACAGAGTGAACAGAATACTGGATTAGATGGGTCTTTGTTCTATACCAGCCTGGCTCTTGTTCAAAGCTGCTGAAAGGTGATTGTGAGCACAGAAAGAAAAACAGCTGTGGGATGGGATGGGATAGACTTTAACATAGGGATGGACAAAATATTGTAAGCCAAAAAGCCAAAAAACAAAACAAAACCAGAAACAACAACAGTAGTTACAAGAAGTTATCCACTCCAAAGAGCTTGCATTCTGTTTTTACTAGTTTTGAGAAGAAAGTGAAGGAGGCCAAAACCAAGAGGGAGGGGTTAGAGAGAACCCTAACATATTGGGGGAAACTGTAGAGGCTGTAAATTTCTATCTAGTGAAATGATCTGATGTTTTCTGACAAATATGGTGTTTTCAATTCTTGCTACAATCTAATAATGCAGGAGTTTTATTCCTCCTACATGGTTTTCCAGCAAGCTACAGAAGTAGGGACCATGATAGGTTCCCCTTAAGGTCATCATAAGTCGGAAATGACTAGAAGGTACACAATAACAACAACAACAACCAGAGCAGAAGTCATGGTCATGAGTTCAAGATGAGTGTTCCTTTGTCCTGGGCCACCTGATCTGAGCGGCAGACATGACATTAAGATGCAGTAACACAGATGATGGAAGAGGGTAGACTGCTGTGTGCATTACCTTTGTCAGTAAATTATCTAAGGAGCAAGACTGATGGAACTGAGGATAGGAGAGGTGGGAGCTATGTCTAAGCTAGCATTTCTGGCCAATGTAGAACAGCAGGAAAAAGAATAAAGAGAGGAACCTATGACAAGAGTTATGGGAGGAGAAACCAGCATTTGAAACTCTGTATTATGTTTACAGTTGCACATTTGCCTAGATTCACATCTTTTCAAGATGGGGGAGGGAGTGTTCTATACAGACTATTTTGAAATACTGCCATTATTATTGTTGTTGTTGTTAACCATTATAATTATTATTTATAATTATTATCTCTGCTTTTCTCTGCCTTTAACAACAAATTGCTTTTTCCAATCCACTCTGCACCAAGGCGAAAGATGGAAAGAGACAAAAAGAGAGAGGCCATGCATGGCAGAGACTAATCAGACAGAGATGACTCCTATTCACACCAATGAAACCACTGTGTTATTTTTCATACCTTTTCTGACCTTAAAGATCAGAGAGTCCTAACCACTCTGCTTCAGCAGGGGAGGGAAAGCACTAGTCCTGCTGGACTTGCAGACTGGGAGAGAGGGGGGAAAAAGAGACAACCAGAGGCACTGGGAAGGGAGCTGTCAGCCTTCATTATTAATATCCCACTGTTAATATTTAATGTCATAAAACTGCAGCTCCCTCCGCAGCAGAATCATCAGACATGCAGGGGTCATACCAACCGAAATTCTTTAGACAGAAGATTCAGTGTCCCTGTTCTGTTGCTTCATGCCAGGACTGCTAAAGATGTTCTAGATGTAGATGATATGGTGGGAAGCTTAATCATGCTTTTTAAAAAAAAATGTATACATATATTTAAAAACATAAAAGGAGGAGGGGAAAAGAGGTTATGTTATCTTTGCAGGAAATGAGTACTCTGAACGCAGCATTCATCCTGTGAATCATTATGATCATTTGTCATCTCAGCTATACTTTTCAATAGACAGAGTGCTTTACAGTTATTATCTATTTCTGTTCACAGCACTCTGGGTGGTAAATGAGGGCTGCATCTCAAGGCACATAAACCTAAGGCCAAAGGGACTTGTACATTTTCAAGCATGGTGGGTGATATTTTTATGGTGAGTTTAACTGCTCTTTCTCTGCTGCGTGCCCACCACATTGGTGCCTCCTTTGCTTTCAACTCATTTCCAGCTTTTGACCCTAAGGTGAATCTATCACAGGGTTTTCTTGACAAAATTTGCCTTTGCCTTCCTGTGAGGCCCAGAGAGTGTGATTTGCCCAATGTTACCCAGTGGGCTTCCATGGCTGAGTGTAGATTCAAACCCTCATCTCTAGAGTTGTAGTCCAATGCTACACTACCCCACCCTGGCCCTCATCCTTAGCTCTGGTAAAATGGATAAAGGAAGAGAAATCTTTTTTGGTTTCACTAGTTCCCATTACCTTCACTCACCTTTTCTGGCTTCCAGCAAAACAAAGAAATCTTTAATCTCCAAAAAACAGTGGAAATGTGTGTCAGTTTCAATTGAGCTTTATCAGGTTTTTCTTATTGTTTTAATCTGATATTAATGGGTACAGCAGATATGGTCACCAAAAAATAAATAAATAGGAAAATGAAACTAAATATTTCTATACTGGCAAGATTTTCTATAAGCATGTCAATTTTACTGGACATGAGAGAAATAGGAGAGAGGGACTGAAACAGCACCGTGCAAGAATGCTTAACATTATGGAAAAGGCAAGAATCTAGTAAAAGAGCCATGTCTATTCTTAGGTGCCAAAGGGTCACTTTGTGCAGACCATATGGAAAACACACATACATACGCAATAAGGGGAGACAGTTGGATGGTGAACTGAACTTCTGCTTCCAACAGCATGAATGCATCTGTTCAGAAATGACCAAGAATAATGATTAAATGTCATTAAATATCCACCTTTCTGCATGCCCATCAGTTGGCCCAAAGGCTCCTTATAGAGGTACATATAAAACTATATTTTTTATAATTGACACATGTTCATCAACTATGGGGACGACGCCTGAAAGCACTTGAACTAGCATGTGGGAAATCACTAAGAAGTAAGTCCAGATGAGATCAGTGGTACTTTTGCGCAGGCGTATAGGTGCAAGTGTGTTGCCCAAAGCTACCCACAAGGCATCCTAATTACTTGAAGCTAGACTTCTCACATCTAAATCACTGCAAGACCCGTCACCATGCTGGCTGTCTTTTTACTGACTATATGCCTGGGATCACATGTGGATGTACATTGCAAAAAGGCATTAGAAACATCAGGGCAGCACTGACATTTTCAGGCATGACCTTACTACTATCCAATATCCATTGGGTGGAGCAACATTTTCAAATCAGCTCAGTAAAGTTGGGAAAATAACAATGCTCTGGAGTACATGTAGGGACAGCTGTGTTAGCCATTTAGCAAATTCAAACAAAAATCCACCAAACAGTGATAGCTTTTTTGGCCAACCAAATGCACAATATACCTGATGCAAGCTTGTGCATTTCGGTTGGCCAATAAAGGTATCATTGTTTGGTGGATTTTTGTTTGAAAAGCTTGCAACAAGTATATAATGCTCTGGAGTATCATGGTACAGCAAAATGTTATGCAGGCAAGGTTTAGTTGTGGGGGGGGGGGTTAAGCCTCATTCATGCATTGTTTTGGCATGAAGTCAAGCATTTGCCAAGCCTCCTCTACTACAGAGCCAATCCTTTTGTTTTGCAAGCAGGGAAGGGAGGGGAATGCCCTTGTTTCTACCTGGGTGGTGCGGGAGTGCAGGCTGCTGCTGTAGAGAATGATCACATACACAAAAGTGCTGTTCATGCAGGGCAGGTTGCTTGCCTCTAGCTAGGAGACTGAGCAGCACATCACCTTATCTGGCTGCATGCCAGAATGGAGCCCAAGTCCACTTCACAGTATTGAATCTTTTGCTCCTTGCAGCACGGTGTGTGCTTTTGCCAACATGCTGCTAAGCTGCCTGGCAGCACTCATTTTTTTCAATCGTCTTCTCTCTCCTTTGGAGACAGAGATGCAGCCTCCGCTCCAAGAGCTCACATAGGAGTTTATCACACAGGGGAAATTGGGAGTTTAAACAATGATTAACCCATGAAAATCATGCAATTGACATTAAAACGTGCTTAAAATGACATTAACGCAAGTGCCATTATTCCGTGAAGAACTAGGGAATAACCAGGCAAGAAACAGCAAAAAGTCATTCACGGGAAAA
This sequence comes from Phrynosoma blainvillii, assembly GCA_026167975.1. Classification (NCBI taxonomy): domain Eukaryota; kingdom Metazoa; phylum Chordata; class Lepidosauria; order Squamata; family Phrynosomatidae; genus Phrynosoma; species Phrynosoma blainvillii. The sequence goes on from JANUYF010000003.1 coordinate 254,672,897, forward strand.
TTCTGTGAATGAGTTACTGTTGTTTCTTGCCTGGTTCTTCACGAGATAATGGCACTTTAATCACATTTCATCTCAACATCATGTGAAAACCATTCGCACAATTGCGCACAAGTGTGGGTTAATCATAGATTCTTCATGGGATAATAGTGCTTTGCACACAATGTCATAAGAAAACCATTCGCCCAATTGCAGGTCAATCACGGGTTAATCGCCGTTTATAATTCCAATTTCTTACCATATGATAAACTCCACAGGCGTTCAGAACAGACTGCTAAATTGCATGCAATTCCAGTGATGTTTTAAAAGGACTTTAGTGTATTTGTGTCCAAGCCCATGTCTGTTTCCTTACCATTATTGTCTATTATTGTTGTTGTTGTTGTTTTCTTACCCAACTCTCCCATGGATAGAGGCGAGGAACAACAACAATTAACAAACACACAATATCTGTTAAAAACACATCAGTTTAAAAGGACAAATAAGACACACACATGTTAAAACAATCCTCATTTAACATTCATCATTTAAAATTCACAATTTAAAAATAATCTGAATAAGCATGATGAAAGAGACTCTCTATAAAGGGAGTGAAAGGCAATTCGTAGACTGGATCCAGAAGTGGAGGCTGCTGGGCAAGATGCTAGAACAACCTATTTGGTGCAGGGAGAACACCCCCTAAATTGGGCAGAGGGATCATCTATGAGCAGAACTCCACTCAGAGGTGTAACTAGAAGGGATGGGGGCAAATGAGAGCATCGCCCCCATACAAATTCTGACACACACACACACACCCATGAAATTTCCTTCAGTCCTCAAAATTCTAGCACTACAGTAAATTTCATTTTAGAAATAGAGTTTAGGCATCCAAAGCAAAGAGACAGGCAAAATTACCAAGGACAAGCAAACACAGCCAATATGAACCATTTTTAGTGTCTTGGGGCCTTTGCAGACTACCAGAAATAGTGCAAATTGAGTCCACTTTAAGGGTTAGGGTTAGTGCTAGGGAATCATCGGAATTATTGTTGTTTTTTCTGAGACGTTGAGCCTTCTTTATCAGAGAGCTCTGGTGCCACAATAAAATACAGTTCCCATGATTCCCTAACCCTAACCCTTAAAGTGGACTCAATTTGCACTATTTCTGGCAGTCTGCTCTCTGTCGGGCTACAAATATGGGAGCTGCAATAATTTCATTTGCGGGGCAGAATTCTTACTTTGGGGAGCAATGGCTTCATTTTTCCCACTCCCCACCTGTAGTACACCTCTGACTCCCCTCCAAGCAGGTGCCACTGCCTCAAGGCATCCTCAAAGAGGGTGGGAGATTTCCCTGCCCTGTACCAAAGACTACCCCATTCACAGAGCTTGAGGAAATTTACTTTTCTAAACTACAACTCTGAGAATTTCCCAGTCAGCATGGCCAGGTGCTTGCTGATCTTCTGTGGAGCATGCAGGATGTGTGTGGTGGAACTACCAGGAGGAGAAGTAAGAAGAGAAGGAGGCAGTTGTATACTGCTAAATCAGAATCCAACCCATTGTGAGAAACATACTACATATTTTGCTACTGTGTGTGTCTTTGACGCCTTCAACTCACCTGTCGACTTATGGTGACCCCATGAATTTCATAGAATTTTCTAAGGCAAGGAATCCTCAGAGATGGTTTTGCCAGTTCCTTCCTCTAAAATATAACCTACAAGCACCTGGTCTTCATTGGTGGTCTTCCATCCAAGTACTAATGAGGGCTACTACCTTCACATTATTTTGGGACCCCACCTGAATCAATCCAGTGGTTCATTCCCTGCTCCTGATCTTCCTAGAGGCCCTCAGTGAGCCACCCTTGGAATGGACTTTTGGACTTATCTGGCAAAGGAGTTCACATGTTCTTTTGACCATCCATGTGACACTTTCAGTGTACTTTCAAACGTATATATTTTGAGTGCTTTGCCATTCATTTGGCAGTGGTTTCTAGTCTTTATTCGTTATTCTTCCTCATTTTAAGTCTGAGGAGCTGAGTGCAAGAACCATAGAATTGCCCCAAGGCTACTGACTGAGTAGACAAGGTGAAACGGTCACTGTTGCTTTGAAAGAGATGTGAATGGAGCAAGAATTTGATTTCAAATTGTCTAGGCTCAAATCCAACATCAGGCTCATGGAATCACTCTGCCCAAAGGGATAATGTCTACACAGTAAGCAAGATGAAATGTATCTGTTGGCAGGCACAGCAAGATTTGCCTGTATTAAAAGGAGGTGTCCCTGTTGCATGATCTTCAATAAGTTGATCTTGTTTACCTCTAACCCCCCTCTCTCTCTCACACACACACACACCTGAGCCCTGATTAGAAACTGTGTTAATATAAAAGTATTACAACTTATGGAAAGCAGCAAGTCCTGAGCAGGGCTCCAAAGTAGGCCAACAGGAGTACTTCACCAGTTAATTATAGTAAATATTTACATAATGGCAGGGCCCCTCAAATTTAGAAAGAAGAGTTAATGCAAGGACGTGCCCTTTAACTATCCCATTTTATTGCCTGAACCACTAGGGAGCCCAGCATACTAAGATTTGCAAATGAAGTGTTTGATATTGGCTGAGACATTAAATTACTTACCCAGTGCTATAAAATGCATAGGTGTAGTATATCATCCCTGCACAGAAATTTCATTTCCACATTTCCCAGTTAACTCTTCCCTGGCATTTCACATGGTAATACAAAATTCTCAAATTTGGAGTGTGAAATACAAAATTCTCAAATTTGGAGTGTGAATACCTCTGAGGATTTGCCTTATACTTACCTTCAGTATGATTTATTTGGTTTTGTGTTTCCTTCTGTTGTGTTGTGGAGCAGAGTGCTCTTTCATTAGTAATGGCTACCTTGTGATATTTCCTGAAAGGTTGTCTGTCATCCTTCAGGAGACACAAAAATAGGCCAAAAGATACCTGTACTGGATTTGATATAAAGGGACATAAGCTCTCAGGTTTTGTGTACCTCCAAGCTTTCAAGGTTATACACATTTCTGACTGGGGAACCATTTCTGGTTATAATGGTGCTGTGGTTGCTGTGGAGGATATGAATCAGTTAGGCTCCTGCTAAGAAGGGTGGGCAACTTTATGGACCCAGGCACTCTAGAACTCTTAGGGACCTGCACCACCCCTGAGTGTCATGCAGCCACTAAAATTTAGGAACCTCCATACAATTTGCCCTTGTCACAATTGTCACTGATATTCAGTAGCAATCACAACAGATCTCTGTGATGCAGAAGGAAACTAGAGTGTTTTCCTGAACCATAGAGCCCTCCATGAAGCTGCAGGGTAAGGTATCATCTTTCCTTCCCAAAGTGACAAGAAGGGAAAGGAAGGAACTCGTCTCGTCACAATTTCAGTGGTGCAGCTATAGGGTTGCTGTGACTCTGGTTTGGCCAGGTTTTACCCATATTCTAGGCAGGCCATCTGGTTCCTGTTTGGACCATTATCTGGCCCCAAAATAAAGCCTCTAGCTCTTGTAGAAAACAGGATATGGAGCAAATGTGGAGGCACTCTTCTGTGAAATTATTCAGCAAGAAATAAGTCCACCTTAGCTCTTAGGCACAAGGGATGGTGAGTAAGCACTGCAAATGTTGGGGGGATACATTGCAAAGGTGTGAGAAAGAAAGAGTAGGAAGTAAGAAAGAGTGAGTGAGCAATGTGAGTGGTGGAGTTCAAGAAGAAAAGAAGAGGTGTACTCAGTGAAAGGCAAAGGCAAACATCCTCTGAGTAAATCTTGCCAAGAAACCCCCATGATATGTTCACCTTAGGGTTTTCTTAAATGATAAATGACTAAAAGGCATACAACAAGAACAACTGTGAAGTCACAAAGGGGAGGCTGGGAGGGAGGAAGATAGGTGGGTGAGCGAGCAGTGCAAGTGACAGAGTGCAAGAAGCAAGGGAGGGTTACACTGCAAAGACACTGTGAATTAAGGAAAGAGGGAGGGAGGAGGAAGGAAGGAAGGAAGGAAGGAAGGAAGGAAGGAAGGAAGGAAGGAAGGAGGCCAAAAGAGGGAAGAGAGGAGTGCAATGGCAGAGTGCAAAGAACATTGGCAGGACACATGGCAAGGATGCAAGTTGAAACAAGGGGAAAAGAGAAAGTGAGCAATGTGAGGATCAAGCAGTGCATTGAATTCGGGTCTCCCAGTTTTAAGTCCAACACTTTAAATGTTATTCCATACTACTTCTCTCAGATCAGTTGCTAGTATAAAAAATATTATGAAAGCTGAAACACACTTGAAAAAAATCAACAATTAACGTGCTGAATTAGCACATTTAGAATCTAAATTAGAGTCATTTGCATAATATGAATAATTTACATAATATGCAAATTATATACCCAAATATGATGAAGTGGAATATAGCAGCCATATGCAGATGGCAATGATGAGAGGGACAAAGTGGGATGGAGGCCATGTGCAGCTCCAGGCTGACGCATTGCCCACCCCACTCTTAAGAGCTTGAAGTAGTTTGTGGAGTATTGTGAGTTATTTCAATGCTTCTTTTGTGTGTGTGTGTGAGAGAGAGAGAGAGAGAGTTTGGATTTTGATCATGTGCAATGTCCAATCATATGGGGAGCTGTTTCACATGCCTTGTTACATTCTTGCTGGCAGCCCCACTAACATAATGTAAGGAGGAAAGTCAAAAGAACTTTCACTGCATAATGTAAGGAGGAAAGTCAAAAGAACTTTCACTGTTTCTTATTGCTCTCTGGGGCCATCACAACAAAGATGCTGTTGCTTCTGAGGAATGGGCACTTTCTAAGAAAATAAGTGCAGTCTTACTGGAGCTGATGCTGATCAACATTCCATGTAACACTCAGAGCCAGAAATTAACTTTCTAAAATAACAGTATGTAGAGAGATTTTGTAGCACCTTTGAGACTAACTTAAAGAAAGAAGTTGGCAGGATGAGCTTTCATAGACTTCAGTCTACTTCCTCAGGAAATAGACTGAAGTCTACAAAAGCTCATGCTGTCAACTTCTTTCTTTCAGTTAGTCTCAAAGATGCTAGAAGATCTCTCTACATACTGATTCTACTGATTCTACAGACTAACACAGCTATATCTTTGATTTCTAAAATAACATTATTAATTGCTGTTCACATCTTTTTTACCAAGCCGTTGCTTTAAGTGTTATACAATAATAGTAGTGCTAATGTTTTGGGTAATGAATAACAATAGTGTATTACTTAAAATGTTGGTTTAGGGACATATGGGGGAGGCATTTTATGTACTTTTGGTTTTTATGGAAAAACATATTTAAAGTAGCACATCATTAACCAGTCTCATAACATGTTACTTTTCTCTTTTTTAAAAAAAATATTTAGAAAGTATATAAACCTCATTAATAAAAGTATGAAAAAATATACATATAAAAGGGAGAAACACATTAAGTACTATCTACAACAATCACAAAAGTTAAGTAAACTGATACATACTATATATCACAAATAACCTAGGAGATAATAGTTAACTTTTGGGACATTAGAATGTATTTTAACTATTGTATTTTAATTGCTGTGAGCCGCCCCGATTGCTTAGCAGAGGGGCGGGATAGAAATAAAATTTATTATTATTATTATTATTACTTCCTGTTGCTTTAGCAATCCATTTACTTCCATCATCTGATCTAACAAATTTACCATTTAAGCAAAAAGAGAGAAACCATCAAATTTTCCTTATCAAGATTGTTTCACATTTCTCTGATATAAATCTATGTATATATACATACATATGAATATTTTATAGAAAGCTAGATGAAATTTAAGTCTTTGACTTATCTTATTCTCTCAGTATCTTCTAAGAAATATGAAAATTCCACATTTCTGGTGTCTTAAATAAAGTAATTACCCTTTTGTTACTATTAATAATTATAAAGATTATTTTATCATATTTGTAACCAAATTGCCCCATTTGTGTTCTAAAAAACTAAGCACATTTCTCCAATCATTTAAAAAATTATCTGATTTTTCATCTCTTAATTTCCTTGTCATCTTGTCCAAACATAGAACCTAGTAAAGTTTTAGAAACCATTCCTCTATGCTGGGTACCTTTTTGTTTTTCCACCCTTCAGCAAACACCATTCTGGCAGAAGAAATCATAACATGTTACTTTTCTAAAAGTAAAAAAGAAGTGTTAGCATCAGCAAATTACCTTTTCCCAAAGTAACATTTCCAAGCTGTTCTAGCACCGGCAGTTGCATAGGGGAAATCCTTCAAGACACAAGACAGAATAAGAACAACTTCAGGTATCTGATGATTAAGTATTCATGTCTTTTCTCCCATCTCTATAGGGACTCCCTGCCACTTGATATATTTTCCAGCCCCATATAGAGAATTTGTACCTGTAACTTCTCACACATCAGAAATGGTTCTTCCAGGATGCCTCTGTATTATCAGCTTACCAACTAAATCTGCCTTAGAATTAGACAGAGGTTAGATTCATTCCTTGTTAAATAATTCTTAGTAGTAACAGTAGTAACTCTTACTATTGTCATTTCCAGGAGCATATTTACAAAACATTATTGGAAGATAGGAAATAACCTGGGGAAGTATAAATAGCTTAAATATATTGCTTTATTATACTGAGTTAGGCCTGATGTCATTTTACATTGACTAATAGGCAAAACAGATTTCCCAAGTTTCAGGTAAGAGTCTGTTCTAGCCTCTCTGTATGAAATTCATTAATTCAAAATACCACAGATGAAACCTTGACAAAGCTATCCCAATCCCAAAATGGCCTGAAGACTGTGCCAGATTCAGCAGATTTGTTTAGGGCCAACAAATTTTAAATGCATGATATTCAAACCATGGTACTCTGGAGCAATAACCAGCTCAAGCCTTCTATGTTGGTTGCAGTGGAATGCATCTCTAGGATAGTAGTACAATGTGCATGTCTTGTACACAAATTTCCTGGGACAGTCTCTCTAGAATAGGGCCACTACTGCCATTAGACAAAGTGAAGGGTAGAAGATGAAGAGCCTTGAAAAATAATAATCGGATCATAGATTTAAAAGAGATCCCCAAGTGCTATCTAGTCCATTCCACTGAGATGCAGGAAAGTACAGATTACTCCTAAGAAATCACTGTTCTAACCTCTGTTTAAGGACTCCCAATAAAGAAAAAGTCCAGCACTTTGAAGCAGTCTGCTGCACTATCAAACAGCTCTCAGAAGAAGTTCCTTCTAATGTTTAGTTACACTCTCTTTTCTTGTAATTTGAATCCACTGGCTCATGTTCTAGTTTCTGGAGCAGCAGAAATCAAGCTTGCACCATCTTCTACATATCATCCCTTTGGATATTTTTAAATTGCCTTTATGTCACCTCTCAGTCTTCCCTTCTCCAAAATAAATATGCCCAACTACCTAAGTAATTTGTCATAAGACTTTGGTTTCCAGATCTTTTCCCATTGTAGTTGCCCTTCTCTAGACAGGTTTCTGCTTGTCAATATCATTCTTGAACTGTGGTGCCCAGAAATGAACAAGCTTTCCAGGCAAGGTCTGACAAATGCAGACTACTTGTGGTTCTGTTATTTCTTTTGATCTAGACACCGTACTGCTGTAGATGAAGCCTAGAATTGCTTTGACTCTTTTTGGTAGCTGTATCATACTGTTCACTCATGTTTAACTTATGGTCTGTTAAGACCCCCAGATCTTTTTCATAGGTAATGTTATCAAGCCAGATTTGGCTCATCCTATATTTGTTTTATTTTTACTGCCTAAATATAGTACCCATAATTTATCTCTTCTGAAATTCATTTTGTTAGTTTGGGCCCAGTTGTCCAACCTGTTTTGAATCCTGATTCTGTCCTCTGGAATATTAGCTTGTTGTAGTAGTTGTTGTTGTATGTACATTCAAGTTGTTTTTGATTTATGGTGACCATATCATGGGATTTTCCTGGCAAGATCTGTTCAGAGGAGGTTTGCTTTTGCCTTCCTCTGAAGCTGATAGAATGTGACTAGCCCAAGATCACCCAGTGGGTTTCCATGCCAAGTGGGGATTCAAATGCCTGGTCTCCAGAGCTGAATATTAGCTACCCCTCCTAATTTGTTGTCATCTGCAAATTTGATAAGCACACCTCTGTTCCACCATCCAAGTGATTTGTAAAGATGTACCCCACTAGACACTTCTCTCTAGAAGGAAGAAGAACCGTGGGTGAATAATCTTTGGGTTTGATCTTTCAACCAGTTTGAAATTCACTCACAGTAGCACTGTCTAGCCAACATTTTACTAGGTTGTGTGCAAGCATATCATGGGGAATCTTGACAAAGCATTAGTGAACTCAAAATATACTAGATCCACAGCATTCACCTGGTCTACCAAGCTTGTACCTCTGTATATATATATTAAAATTACTCTTGCATGATTTCCCTTTGAGAAGCCCATGCTAGATTTTAGTAACCCCAACATTTCCTCCTAAGCACTCAAAAAGTATACAATAATCTGTTCTAGAACAGTTCCTGGTATTGTCAAGCTGACAAGCTGATAATTGGTTGGGTCTTCTTTTTGCCCCATTTTTTAAGACTGGGACAACATTTGTCCTTCTTCAGGAGATCTCTCTTGTTTTCCAAGAATTCTCAATGATTGACAGATTAACCAGAGGCCCTGTGATTACATCTGCAAGTTACTTTTATGCTTTTGGATGCAGTTCATCTGACCCTGGAGACCTGAATTCATTTAGACTAGTTAGGTGTTCATGCTCTTTGCCTATTTTGGGCTTCAGTGTCCTTACTGCATCTTTTGTCCTATTTACAACAGTTACAGCACGGTTTCTTTTTGGGGGGGAGACTGAGGCAAAGAAAGAGTAGAATAGTTCCATCTTCTTTCTTTTCCATGTTAGCATTTCAGCATCTTCTATACACAGTAGCCTCACCATTTCCTTGTTCTTCTTCTTGCTCCAACTATAGCCCCCAAATCCCTTTTTATTATTTTTAACATCTCTGGCAAGCCTGAGATCATTCTCAGTTTTAGTTTTTTCAGTTTTCTTCCTACAAGTCTTCAGTCTCCTCACAGATGTAGACATCCTTGATATGTAATGTTATTCCTCCTCCTTTCCTGTTCAGAATGGGTTGTACCCCTCTATTACTACAGTCCAGTTGTGAGACTCATCCCACCAGTTTTCAGTGGCTCCTTTTAAATCATATTTATTTTCCTGTGTTAAGAGTTCAAGTTCTTCTTGTTGATTTCCCATACTCTGTTCTAAGATAGATAAAATCACTATCAGTTATTTTCTTCAGCTCTTTCCTTATTGGGTTTTTCTCATTGGTGCGGCCTTGTACTATTTCCCCAGATCTCCCATAGCATTGCAGCTATTGTTCCTAACATTTGATATCCCCTATTATTTCAAATACTGTCTCCCTCCCATCATAATATAGTTTAAAGCCCTCTTGATAGGTTTGCAAGACTTCTAGCAAATATGTTCTTACCAACAACTTTGAGGTTCAACCCACCTCTTGCCAGAGTTGTTTTTTTGTAAAAACATGGACCTCCAAGAAACCAAATCTTTCCCAAGAGCACTATTTCTGGAGCCACCTGTTTACTTACTGTGTTCTTCTCTCTCTTCCTCACTCTTCCACATCCTTTAACAGCAAGGAGGGACAGAAGTGCAATGTGTGCCACACAGCTTGCATTGCACCCCTGGCTGCCCTCAGGTATTCTCTTATCAAATTGAAGTAAGATTCAGGTCATGATCCAATTGCCCTAGGTACTTGCAATTGGGCAGAGTAGGAGGAGGCACCATATTATCCTTTGCCTCATGCAGCAAAACTTATTGGGCCAGACCTGCTCTAGAGGGTAGGGCACCACAAACTGTTCTATGACGCTGCCTTTTAATCAAAAACGACATGAAGACACAAAACAACAACAACAAACCACCATCTGGAGTATATGAAGATGTTTTATACTTTAGCAGACCATTGTTCCACCTGTGTAGTGCCTATACCAATTGGCTGAAGCTCTGTAGCATTTCAGGATGGGGCCTGGGGCTGCTGAGGACTGGATGTGGATCCTTTGGAATTCAAAGCACATGGCTAATTCACATTATATTTTAAGCCTAATTCACACTATGTTTTAAACCAGTTTGCAGAACGGCTTAAACTGGTTTATATGTGCCTCATTCACAAGTCGATTTCAGACCTGACTGTGTTCGGGCTGAATCAGCATGAATTGGCGCAAGTCCAAAAGAACTGGTTATTTCGGAAACTGATTTTTAAGTATTTCTTTTGAAAAGAACCGGATTGCTATCACATTGAGCAAATGTGAATGCACTTCCAATCACATTCAGGGTATCCAGGAGGGGAGGGACAATAGGCAGAGGGTGGACAGAGGGGTGGTGCCCATCCCACCACAGGTCTTGGGCAAACTGCCATTCCCCCCCCCCCCATACTGCTGTGGGGCTGTTGCTGGGCTTCTGTGGGGCTGCGGATTTCAATTTCTAGAGCAGCCAAGTGGTACCTTTAAATCATATTGTGGTCCTGATCACACTATGCTTTTTGGTTCTGCCAGAAAATTTTTAAGAGGTAGGGCAAGTAGGGGAGGTTCCTTGGTGGGGCATGGTGCAGCATGGCTTTTTTATTAAAAACTGATAGTTTTTGCAAATTGTCGCATTTGCATGGGAAGAAAGATGCGTATGTTTTCTTGACTGGATCAGCTGTTGCCCCCATAGAAATAAATGTAGCCCTGTGGAGGAAGGCGCCTGTGTTTTCCTGACTGCATCAGCTATCAGAACTTAGCACCTTCCTCCTGCCAGAGGAAGAGAAGACTAATTAACAATCCAGACTAAGAGAGAGACTGCTAAATGAGATGAGCTGTCAATTTAGCCTTTTCACTTGAAGCAGTGAAAAACCTAAGACCAGCTCTAAGCATGGAACCATATACAAGAGAAGCACGGTGCAGCCCATTGCTGAACTCAGCTCTTCACCACTTTCCTGTTTTGGCACCAATGGCAGAAGTACTTCAGGTTTTGCCGTAGCTTTATTTTCAAATTATTTTAGTTCGATATTTCCATAGGAGGAGAAGGAGATTGTGGAGGACAAATAAGGCTTAACTTCCCATAAATCAGAAATTACATGAGGGCATACAACAACAACAACAAATTTAAAAAATCAGGTAAAATCGGTTAAAATCCAGTTAAAATTACATAATTTCTGATTTTGCTCTAACTTTATTTCCCCCCAATTTGTTTTGATTTGGAGACTGGGGACAAATAAAGTCCAGCTGCTATATTTTGGTGCATTTTCTGTAGCAGTTTGGACCACGTTTGGCTGCTTTTTCACCTGAAAGAATGTTTTTGCAGGAGGGGGTAAAAATTGAGAGAGAGTATGGGGTCTTTGGATGTGTCATAGGGAGCTACAAAAAGGAACTGAAGTCACCTTTTCCCCATCCGGTCCTAATGAATACATTACACAACACAAGGAGGTGACTGGTGGTATCCCAAGCACTGAAAGAATTAGATCCTACAAGCATGAAGGACTTGTATGTTGATGGTCTGTTTCTATGCTCAATTCAAAGTGCTGTTTATATAACCTATAAAACCCTCTACCTCTTATGTCCATGCTGTCCCCATATGTGCCTGGCCAGACACTGAGATGCCCAGGAGAAGCCCTCCTTGAAGGAGCCTGATAGCACAGTGGTTAAATGCCAGTGCTACAGCCACAAGTTGTGAGTTTGATCCCAGGGCTCCAAGATTGACTCAGCCTTCCATCCTTTTTTAGGATGGTAAAATGAGTACCCAGCTTGTTGGGGGCAATTGGCGTACAGCTTGTAAACTGCTTAGAGAGTGCTGAGTTCACTGAAAAGCAGTATAAAAAAATGTAAATGCTATTGCCATTGCCATTGTTATCGCTATTGTTATTTTTATAGTGTCACCACCTTCACAGGTACAGTTGGTGGCCACACAGTAGAGGGCCTTCTCAATGGCTGCCCCCTACACTTTGGAACTCTCTCCTTAGAAAGGCTAGAATGGCCCCCTCCTTGCAATTCTCTTGTCAACAGAAGAAGGATTTTTAAAATTAAGATAGGCTTTTAGAACTGAAGGCTTGTAAACTGTTTTAAACTGAACTGCTTTTTATTCTTTCTAAAGTGTATTTTTAAATTGTTTAAATATCATTAATAGATTAATTCTATTTTAATGTCAGCTTCTTGTATGTTTTGACTATTTTGTAATCCTTTTGTCTTGCAATCTACCTTGAGTCCCAATGTAGGGGGAATGGTGAAATATACATGCATGCATACAAATATACATAAATCTTCAACCTAACCAAAGAATAAAAGATAGCTTGGAGAAATGGAGGGAGGGACCTCAAAACAAATAGGAAGTAACCCTTGCATGAGCGCACTATAGACAGGTATGCCTAGAGTAATAATGCTATGCTTTTCTTGCTACAACTCTCCAAGTTTAATTTAAAATTTCACTGGTAGCATTTCCAGTGAGAGAGGTATTTCAACTCACATTTTTAAATGCTACAGGTTGATATTTTCCCCCTTCTTGGTTGTTACATTTACCTCTCAATGTGGGCAGTGCCCATGCTGAAAAGCCTGGTGCCCTGATCTGAAACATGGCATGTGGAAGTCCTTTTAAAACAACTAAGGCCACAGTTCTGTGGAACATATTTTGGTGGCTCTTCCTTCCTCCATTTCTGAAAAATCTTTCGCTGTCATCTATGCTTGGCACCTGAACCTAGATTATTCCTAATAGTATAGCATCATGCTACCCACCTATTATTTCTGGACATAAATTTATTTTATGGAGGAATAAAATCTGCTGTTCTGAAAGGGAGGGAGAGGCCTTTCATGCACCTGCTTCTCATTGAAAAGAGCCATGATTTGGCATCCCAGGTTAGAGCAGAAAATTATGATGCCAGAATTTACTTTAGGTGTTTCTGATGCTTCCTTGGATGATTGCTTCTATAACTTATTGAGACAGTGGAGCTTTTGTATACAAGTGAGCACATAAATTAATATCCATAGATGAGAATGATGGTGCTGTGAGCGAGGCTGGGAGTGAAGATTGGCTTTTTGTGCACAACACTCCCATGCATTTGCCAGGACCTGCTTGCACCAACTGCAGAAGACAAGCAGGAGGCAACCTTTAAGAGCTAGGGAGAGGGCAACCTTTTTCAGCCCATGGGCCAATTTAAGTTTCAAAGGTGAGAACAGCCCAAGGCAAATGGGTAAGATTGAAAACACTAGCATATTTTAGCTCTTTTTGCCAATGACTAAAGCCTTAGAAGAGGCATTTCAACCAGTTGGAGTGTGGAGAAGCACATACAAATGTTGGGCAACCTCTAAACCAGGGGTAGGCAACCTTTTTGAGCCAGGGGCCGGGTTGCTGTCCCTCAGACAATTAGGGGGCCAAAGCACCAAAAATAAATAAATAAATAAATAAATAAATATTTTTAAAAAAATAAAAAAAGCATGCACACTCCCTCAGCCCCAGAAAAGCCATGGCAACCCCCCTGTGGAGATTTTGCCAAGAAAACCCCAAGAATAAGTAATAACAACAATAATCAATATCATCATGGCAGCAGCGGGGGGCGGCAGCGGTGGCGGCGGCAGGACCAGCCTGGGGCCGGTCCAAAGGCCTCGGGGGGGCACATCCAGCCCCCGGGCCTTAGGTTGCCTACCCCTGCTCTAAACTATGGTGTCATTGCCAACAGGGGAAGGTGGCCCAGCCAGATGGGGGCCACAGGAAGGCTGCATTTGGCCACAGGGCCTGAGGTCCCCCACGCTTGTTTTAGAGTTTTAAACATATGAGCAAGGTGCTTAGCCACAGTGTCACTACAGCGAAAGGATCAAACTGGTGAAAACAATGGCAGTTTTCCTGATTTAATTTAATGAAGTGTAAGCATGACCATTTTGCTCCCTCGTCTGTTCCTGGTCTCAAAGGAAGGCAATGGCTACAGCCCATCAGGAAATGGGAATGGCATAGTCCCTAGCATCAGCTAAATTTATTTCTCATCTGGAAATATTCCAGTCAACATTGCAAGAGAAGCAGGATGGCCTGAAACCATGTTACTGATTCATGTGTTGTATGACATGCATGTTTGACATGGTGTTTGGGATCCAGCCATTATTACCTGCATCATGTGATAATGTAAGCATATACTGAAGTAATTTTATGTGATTTACAGCTGAAAATCAGCTTCTTTACAAGTCTGTCCAATTAAGAGAACTGTATAAATGAAAAGCTTACATGCTCTGCAGCAAAGAACAACCTACCCAGTTGAAAGATGTTACCTTATCAAGCCAAAAGAATTGGACCTATAGCTTTAGAGGACAATTTACTACCAGGATTTCATTCACAATAGAAAATGCAGCATGTGCATTTCCAGTATATGTACAGTGAGTAGAATAAACCCTGAATTTTGGCATCGTTCTCATTTGCTTTCTGTCCTAACACTAATAGCTTTCACACCATGAGCACAAATAGTTTAAGAGAGGATCACAAATGCCTTTGTTATCATGTGAAAATGCCCTTGTCACTGTCCCTGTACTACCTTTAAAGCCCTTTTGAACCTCTGCAATAAATCATTATGAACAGGAGCCTGCAGATTGGTTGGGAGACTCTTATAAACAGCAAATATAAGGTTTTGGTTGTTCCTGTTGCCAAACGGCCACACAAAATGAGTTTGGGCTCTTATCTCAGAGTGTAATTAAATTTATTAACCTTACCACCCCAATTCTCTGCAGGTTTTCTCTGTTAATTGTAGCAAAGTAGAATGTTATCAATGACTTCATACAGTCGCATCTTTCCCTCTTAAAGAGTCTTATGAAACAATGGTGGAAAGATGATAGATAGAAGGAAGGGGAATTTCTCAGGCTTAAATGGAGGAGAAAAACACCCTTTGGTATTTTTAATCGGTCTGCTAAAACACAAAAGAAAATGGAGAAACATGTGATGTGCATTATTATTATTCTTTTCTTTGATTTATTTTTACTTCCGAGCTGATCATTACCAATAGTGAATGTGAAGCAATTGCTTCACACAGTGGGTTCCAGAAAGATGCCATTTTCCTACCTGCAGTCTCTGGTTGTTGTTGTTGTTGTTGTTGTTGTGTGGCTTCAAGTCATTTCTAACTGATGATGACCCTAAGGCAAACCGTACCTATCATGTAGTTTTCCTGGCAAGACTTGTTCAGAGGAAGTTTGCCATTGCCTTCCCCTAAGACTGAAAATATGTGACTTTCCCAAGGCCACCCAGTGGATTTCATGGCTGAGCATCTATGTATTATTCTGAGCTCCTGTTGAGAAGGAAAAGGATGGTTTTTACCTTTTATTTTGGAGCAAAAATTCTTAATACCATTTGGCTCAAATCCAATTTTTTAATCTAACTAAACTAGACCCATTGCATCAATAGGAACTTGGTAGTGAACATTCATGCAAGCTCCATTGTTTCCATGATGCCAGTCTAGCTGGGATGAACATCTGAATTTAGGTCATTGTCTCTGTCCCAAGACATGGTGGCAATAGCAGGCAGCATGTTTAAAATGATTAAGAAATGTTAAGCAGAAAGCAAAATATGGAGCATAGCTGCAGAAGAGCAATCCAACCATGTTGCAAAGTCAAAACTACTTGTCACACAATAATTACAAAAACAGTTCTTGAATACAGAAAACCAGCACATCAGGAAGAAGGACAATCTAGCTGGAATCATTCTCTTAGACATCTAGTTTCCTTTATGAAATGGACTTTTTTTCAGAGCAACATCTGAGTACTAAATATCAATTGTGTGCTGGTTGCAGATCTGAGTTTTTGTTCTCCAGTCAAGAATAGGCAAGTGATAGGGAACATGTGTGTTCCCTGTTTCCTCTCTATCCAAAATTGCCCCCTTCCCAGCTTCATGTAGTGGATGGATCCACATGTAGTTTTACTGAAAGTATGGGTTTAAGTTGATCATAGTGCAATATTGAAGAGAAGTATAGACAATCCCTGAACAGCAGAAATGTGGTGTCTGTGTGTGTTTGTATGTTTGTGAACTAATGTCACCTGTTGACCTATGGTAACACCATGAATTCCATAGGGATTTCTTAGGCTGCATCAACATCACACAAATAATCCAGTTTCACACCACTTTAACTGCCATAGCTCAATGCTATGGAATTCTAGGAACTGTAGTTTTGTGAGACATTCATCCTTCTCTGTCAGAGAGCTCTGGTACCACATCAAACTACAGCTCGCAGAATCCCATAGTACTGAACCATGGTAGTTAAAGTGGTGTCAAAGTGGATTATTTCTGTAGTGTGGATGCAGCCTTAGGACTTTATCACACGGGGCCCAATCCAGACAGAATCCAAACGAAATCCCAACCTAATACGCATTATTTTTCCGTGTGTCCACATGATGTCGCACAGAACCCCGACAGAATGCGGAAAGAACCGAGATCTTTTGAATTTCGGTTTCTTCAGGAATTGCAATTGCGCGACGGGAATCATTTCGCTTTTGCCGTAGGTATGAAAACCCAATACGTATTGGGGAGCATTTCCCCGCCTGCGCTCCAAGGAGGACGTCCTCAGAGAGCCGGCTCTCTGAGGAGGTCCTCCTTGGAGTGCAGGCCCCGCGCAGGGTCCGCGCTCCGAGGAGGTCCTCCCCGGAGAGCCAGCTCTCTGAGGACGTCCTCCTTGGAGCGCAGGCCCCGCGCAGGATCCGTACTCCGAGGAGGTCCTCCCCGGACAGCCGGCTCTCTGAGGACGTCCTCCTTAGAGCGCAGACCCCGCGCAGGGTCCGCGCTCCGAGGAGGTCCTCCCCAGAGAGCCAGCTGAGGAGGTGCTCCTTGGAGAGCAGGCCCCGCGCAGGGTCCACGCTCCAAGGAGGTCCTCCCCGGAGAGCCGGCTCTCTGAGGACGTCCTCCTTGGAGCGCAGGCCCCGTGCAGGGTCTGCGCTCCGAGAAGGTCCTCCCCAGAGATCCGGCTCTCTGAGGACGTCCTCCTTGGAGCGTGGACCCCGCGCAGGGTCCGCGCTCCGAGGAGGTCCTCCCCAGAGAGCCGTCTCTCTGAGGACATCCTCCTTGGAGCGCAGGCCCCGCGCAGGGTCCGCGCTCCAAGGAGGTCCTCCCCTGAGAGCCAGCTCTCTGAGGAGGTCCTCCTTGGAGAGCAGGCCCTGCGCAGGGTCGGCGCTCCGAGGAGGTCCTCCCCGGAGAGCCGGCTCTCTGAGGAGGTCCTCCTTGGAACGCAGGCCCCGTGCAGGGTCCGCGCTCCAAGGAGGACGTCCTCAGAGAGCCAGCTCTCTGGGGAGGACCTCCTCGGAGTGCAGACCCTGCGCGGGGCCTTGCTCCAAGGAGGACGTCCTCAGAGAGCCGGCTCTCTGGGGAGGACCTCCTCGGAGAGCCGACCCTGCGCGGGGCCTGCGCTCCAAGGAGGACCTCCTCTGAGAGCCGGCTTGGGAAGGGGTGACAGCCGCGGCAAGTGACAGCCACGGCTGTATTGCGCATGTGCAACAACATCATTGCTTGTTCATGTACGGGATTTTCTCACTTGTGTGTGAACGGCAAATACGGTTCCCGGGAGCGCTTTCCTTAAAAGCGCAATGAAGGTAATTGCGTGTGATAGCCATTTGCGTATTGTAGGGTTTCTTTCGGTTTATTCCTGGATTTATTCTTATTTCACTTTATTATCGATTTGTGGCCCGCATGTGATAAGGTCCTTAGTCAGCTTTTGCTAGTCTCAAAGGTACTACAAGATCTCTCTACATTCTACAGACTAACGCAGCTATATCTTTGAACTTTTGGGAATGTTCATCACTATGACTCAAAACTTTTCCATACCAGTACTGTGTCCCAGAGGACAACAAGAAAGCAGAAAGAAAAAGAAAAAGGAGAGTTCACGCAGGAAGAGTCTAAGCTCCCCTCTTGGTAAGTTTTATGTAACTGTTTCAAATTCATTCTGCCTTTCATCCAGTGAGCACAAGACAGGGTAAATGGCTCTCCTCTGCAACTCTATCCTCATTAAAACCCCACAAAACAGGGTCAGGCTGTGAGAGAGTGCCTGGATTCTCAAGCAAGATCAACCAAGCAAATCTAAAATCTAGCTATCCCAAGCACCATGAGTTGGAAACATTCACTATATGTCCTAGCAAGAATGAGTCATTAGATGTGCAATATCCAGAGATGAAGAAACTCTGGAATACTTTTTTACTATATGTATGTGGTGTATGTGCATTCATATTGCCTGTTGACTTAGGAGACACCATACATTTCATAGGGTTTTCTTGGGCAAGGAATATTTAAAGGTGGTTTGCCAGTTCCTTCCTCTGAAATTTATTTTTCAATGAAATATAGCCTACAATACCTGATATTCCTTAGTAGTCCTTCATCTAACCAGAGCTGACACTGCTTAGCTTTCAAGATCAGACAGGACCTGATGTCTTCTGGGTATTTAGGCATAACAGGGGAGCAAAGAGTTGATAGCATTCTTTAAGAGTACAAAATGAGCTATGTAAAGTGGCCTTGTATGCTTTTGCCATTCCCACCTTTCTATATTTCTGAAAGATATGAGAGAATGGGCTGAGCAGATGTGCAGTGAGTTTCCAGAGGTAGCCCAGCCAGCTGCTGGGAAACAAGTACCACATAGAGATGTGCGAGTAGGAATTATGCCCCAAGGTCTATTCAGAAAGCACTTTCAGCCTATCCACACAAGCACAACAGAGGCAACCAGAACACAACTGCACATTTACAGTATTATTCCTGTCACCAATGGAGGGGACAGACTGAAGGCTTAGTACAGCTTGCTTACAGGGATAGAATGGTGGTCAGCTTAGAAGACTGCTGCTTCCATTCTCCTAATGCAACCAAAAGCCCCAAGGTTCTGTCTCCCAGCCTGATGCCTTCCAGTTTTATGCAAGTCCTTCGCCATTTCCCATGCTAGATTGGGCAAACAGAATTGTACTTCAAAACATTTGGAGGCTTAAGTCCAGACTATCTGAGAGACCTTATCTCTCATACAAACTTGCAAGAGTCCTGTGATCTACAGGGGCATGCTTTCTCCGGGTCCTGCTGCCATCACAGGCTCACTTAGTAATAATAATAATAATAATAATAATAATAATAGGAAGAAGAAGAAGAAGAAGAAGAAGAAGAAGAAGAAGAAGAAGAAGAAGAAGATTTATTTATACCCCGCCCCTCTGTTAAAAACAATCGGGGTGGCTTACAACGGATTAAAAATTACATCAAGAATACAGAATAAAAGTCCCCAAACCCCACCCTCCCCCCTTTAAAAAAAGTATTAAATAGTACATCATAAAACCAACATAAAATCACAAGGAAAATTAGGATAGTTTAAAATAATTCCAAGCAAACAAAAGCCGAGGGCAAGCCAGCAACTCCTGAAGCCGGGAATCTAATCAGGAAAGGCCTGCCGGAAGAGATCCATCTTCACAGCCTTTTTAAAGCTCTTTAGGCTTGTAATCTGACAGATCTCGTCCGGCAGGCCATTCCATAATCTGAGGGTGATTACCAAAAATGCCCTCTGGGAGGTTGCAGACAGCCTAGATTTTAATGGCTGAAGCAAATTCCTCCCAGAGGACCGGAGTGTGGGAGGAGGATTGTATGGGAGGAGGCGGTCCCGGAGATAGGTTGGACCCAAGCCATTTAGGGCTTTAAAGGTAATAACCAACACCTTATACTAGGCCGGAAACTGACAGGCAGCCAGTAGAGGGACTTTAATACTGCAGTTATGTGGTCCCTCCTAGATGTTCCTGAAACCACTCTGGCTGCCACATTTTGTACTAACTGAAGTTTCCGGACCAAGCACGAGGGTAGCCCCATGTAGAGCGCATTACAGAAATCCAGACGGGAGGTTACCAGCATGTGCACCACAGTCTCGAGGTCCCTTACTTCCAGGAAAGGGTGCAGCTGGCATATCAGCCGAAGCTGATAACAAGTGCTCCTGACTGTCGCATTTACCTGATTTGTAATGGATTCATAAGGATATGACAGAAAGCCTTAAGGATCACAGTGCGGGTTCTAGGCAAGCCTTGTTAAGGAGGATGTCCCATAATTGGTGTGCCTTCACTAAAAGGATTTCTTTGTACTAGCTAAATGCTACACCTCATTTGGTAAAGTGTCTGTCCCAGGATATGTAGTAGACACTGAAGAATGAGTACTATCTCTTTATAAATTACAGACCATGGATAGGAAATTTGGTGCCCTCCAGAATTTTTGGGCTGTAGCTATCACCAGCCCCAGAGACCATGAGTGATAACTAGGCATTATGGTTGCTGTACTAAGTCCCCTCCATTTATTAGGAAGTACAGCTTCCATAACACCTAACAAGTCCGCATGGTGTAGTTGGTTTGAATGTTGGACTATGATTCTGGAGACTAGGAGTCAATCCCCAGTTCAGCCATGAAACCCACTGGGTGACCTTGGGTAAGTCACAGTCTCTCAACCTCAGGGAAAGGCAATGACAAACCACCTCCGAATAAATCTTAAGAAAACCCCATCATAGGGTCACCAGGGTCACCATAAATTGGAAATTACTTGAAGACACAACACACACACATACACACAAACTAACTCTATTATAGACCAAAAAAATCCAAACAGCAAACCACAGTTGCTCAATAGGTTAAATTTGTTGTAGTTATATGTCAGTGCATTAAAAGGTAGTGAAAACCCAGGACTGCAAGTAGATCTGCCTCTCTGAAGAGATACAGATAGAAGGTCTTGGAAGAGTACTCCCCTCCTGCTTTATCATGGAAGAATAGATTTCTTTTGGGATGTTGACACAGGAAGCTGCCTTCTACTCAGTCAGACCACTGGTCCATCTAAACTACTATTGTCAACTCTGATTGGCAGTGATTCTCCAGGGTTTTAGGTGGGATTCTTTCTCAGCATTCCTTAGTATTCCCTGGTGGTCTCCCATCCAAGTACTAATCAGGCACTGCCTAGCTTTTAAAACTGGATGAGATTGGGTGTGTTCAGAATGATATAGTGGGCAACATGTAAGAGCTGAGACCCTTGGAAATGATTTTACTAAAAGAATAAAAAGACACTCATTCCTAAAGTCTGCTGGAGGAATTTGTGTAAATTCAGCTTCATGAGTTTGAATGTATGCACAGAATGGGGGTGGGAATGAAAATCTAATTTTGAACAAATTCTAATTTTGCACTTTACTACAGGCTTAGTGTTGGGGTGGAACAGAGATATGTGCCTGGACAGATTGCTCCTTTACACTGGGGTGAATTCATAATAATTCTGACCTAGAGTTTCCTCATGGTGTTGGAGAAAAAACTATGAGTAGCACATATTGTCAGCTGGCAGGCTCAAACGCTCAGGTGCCCTTTCTTAATGGGCATCATTGAATCCTCTTAAGTGAGAGTGAAAAGGATGTGGTGTGATCAAGTAATTCCTCTTTGAACACAAGATGGCAGCCTTAAATACATGCAGCCCCACACAGCTTTTAATCTTACAGATCATTAAATTCCTAATTTACACATTATGTTTTCGTGGGCCTGCCCATAACTCATTAGTGTTAAACTCATGAGTTGTAAAGATCAGCACACATGACAGGTGCTGGTTTCTTTATCTGATTTTTTTTTTACCTTTGGTGGCACTTCACTTTGCAACAGGGATGTTGTTTTTCACTTAGCCTAGGGTTGGTTTTCACATTCAACATCCTTAAAGGGGGGGGGGGAGGAGAGTTCTCTTGTACATTGCACTTTCACAGCACTTTGCACGAATGTAAACGTTCCCGCTTTCTGTAAATTACCCATTAATTTTACTGAGTGCACACAAAAATGGGAGCCATGCATGGTGTCTAGCGAGCTTTTCACTGTTCTGGAGGGTTTTTTGAGCAGAAGCATTTGTCTGGTGAATTCAAATGAGGAGTGAAGATGGGAAATAAATGGATGACTCACACATCATGAAAATGCTTCCCTTCTTCCTTAACTACCTGGAACATTTAATTCATTCTTTGCTTTTAATGTACCATGTGAACCAAAGCTGGGGAAAATTAGCTTCTAGAATTTCCCAGCCAATACGGTTATTGCAAATGTTAGTTGGGGAATTCTAGGAGTTGTAGTCAAAAAAGTAACTTTCCTAAGCTCTAATTTGAATGTTCTCTCTCACATGCATGCGCATGCACACACACTTACTCTTTTGCACACACACACACACACTTTTAATCTAACTTTCATCCAATGAGCAAAGCATATAATCCACAGCATTATTCCATTTTATCATCACGACAACCCTGTGTGATAGTTCAAGCCGCAAGATGAATTGTTGAAGGCCACCAGAGATGTGTGTGTGTGTGTGCATGCACAGTGAAAGGAATCAATCTACACTGGAAACTCCTCCACAGTCACATTACATATAGCTGCTTAATGTTTTAGAATTTATTTTCACACAGCCATCAGTAATTATTTAACGTATTCATCTTTTTAAAAGAGCCCATCTAGGCAATGCCTCCCTAACAGTTCACTGACATCAAGAGCAGACAAGAGTCACATACTTGGGAATGTGGAGTGTGAATTCAGGAGTATTAAGCAAAAGGCAGTTCTGCATATTCTGTGTAGATTATTTAATATTTAATACTGGGTTAAAAGTCATTGAACTTAAATGGAGTATCCCTTGACTTGAGGGGTTTTTTTCTCTCTTTCACAGCAGCATAAAAGATAAATATTTGAAATGGAGAAAGTTGTCCTTCAGCACACTGATAAGGTGGTGCTGAGACGCCGGCACTTAGAAGAAATTGCAGCAGCTGCTGCAGAAACAAGCAGAACAGATTTATTCACACTAGTGCCTTCCAGATATGTTGGATTGCAATACATCTGGGGCTCATTCACACTACAGAATTATTATCCCACTTTAACTGTCCTGGTTCCACCATGTGGAATTCTGGGATTTGCAGTTTAGGGAGGGGCATTTAGAATTGTTAACTAGAGAGCACCCCCCCCCCATGCCCTAGCAAAGTGCAAAGCACAGGATACCATAGGATGACACTGTGACAGTTAAAGTGCAATAATAGCACTGCAATGGTATAGTGTGAATGGGTCGCTGGAGAGCACCAGGCTGGAGTAGCAACATCAAGGGCGGAGCTGGAGAATGTTCCTTTTCCAGACTACAACTCCCAGGATCATGCCAATGGCCATGCTGTCTAGGGGATGCTGGAAGTTCTAATCCAGAAAATAAATTTCCTCAGCTCTAGGCAAAAATGCACAAATTCTTCTTCTAGAGCCTCTCCTGGCTGTCTCTTGCACTTTCTAGCCAGCAAAGATGCATTTGGCAAAGACAAAATTCCCAATTACTTGTCCTGACTACTGATGGGAATTTTGAATCAGTCAGAATATATGTTAAATAATGTATGAGGTCATGGTTTCAGCTCCTTTGCTAATAATTGATTTAAGACGATTAAGGCAGTCACAGTGGCTTCCACCAGTCACTGAATAGATTCAAGTACAAGAAAACTAAGTATGCTGTAGCAAAGGCCCAGACTCCATAAGCTGTTTGTTTCCATTTGCCCAACAAATTGGTGAGAGAAAATGAAGACCTTTTACACATTACACAGTTTTAATCAGCCATGGCACTGTTAAGGTGGGATCCTGGGATCTGCAGTTTAGGAAGGGATAGACTTCTTGACCAGAGAGCTCTAATGCCCTACCAAACTACAAATCCCAGGGTTCCACAGGATGTTGCCATGGTGAAATCATAGCACAATGGCTACATCCACACTGCAGTATTAATATAATTTGATATTACTTTAACTGCCGTAGCTCAATGCTATGGGATTCTGGAATTTGTAGTTTTGTAGAGACATTTAGCCTTCTCTGTCAGAGAGCTCTGATGCTATAACAAACTACAGTTCCCAGAAATCTATAGCATTGAGCCATAGCAGTTACGGTGGTGTCAAACTGCATTACTTCTGCAGTGCAGATGAAGGCTATAATTGTGTAGAGTCCTTGAAAACAACACTGAAGAAAAGCATCTCAATTCATCAATCAGTTTATATCATGCTGTTTTTTACAAGGCTAGGACTAAAAATAATACAAATAAAATAGCCTGTAGCTAAAAACATACAGAAATTGAGATTAAAATAGTATTAAACTATCTGTAAAATTAAAACCATTTGAAACATTAAAAGCATATAGAGAAAAAATAATACAGCACACTAAACAGAAAGCCCTTACATGTAAAACCATCAGTTCCTAAATGTCTACTGGAATAGGAAGGAGTTCACCTGCTGATAAAAGAATAGTAAGGAGAGAGCCATCCTAGCTTCCCTAGGAAGAGAGTTCCAGGGTCTAGGAGCAGTCTCAACAAAGACCTTCTCCAATGTTCCCATCTAATGTGCTTGTGCAGGTGGTGGGACTGAGAGAAGTTCCTACGAAGATCCCTGCTGCTGTCAGGGGGTAGCTATATTCCAGGAATTATCTCCCCTGTTCATCCTGAAGCTTAGTGATCGACTCTCTTACTTCACCTATGATATGCTTTATTATGCTGACTAGGGTGATGAGCATTTCAGAGGGCCATATATTCCCCAATCTAGTCTGTATTGGCCCACAGCAGCTTCTGAGGCTTCAGGAGATAGCAGGCCTTGAACCCAGGACCTTCTTCGTGTAAAGCTTGTGCTCTGAGCTACAGTGTTTTTAGACTGGGCCATTCTGGAGGCAAATAAAGTGCAGCCAAGCACACAAATCAAGGTGCCTCAACATTCCCACAGCAGGTCAAATCAGTGTTTAGCCCATGATGCAGAAAATCCCACAAGGACCTTTCCCCCCTACCCAGCAGCAAAAATACACTAGCAAAAAATAACTAATACAGTAGTTTGCAGCCCTTTCATGATGCCTCAAAGTCTGCTGCCTGAAGTGACCCTTTTGCTCTGCCACACAGTAAGGTTGTCCTTGAGACAGAGATCCTGGTGCTATCAGCCAAATGTCACTTAGTGCTATTTCTTATCCTGTCCCCAACAGATTTTTGTGCATCTGCTAAGAAAAGAATAAAGGTTTTGAAAGGAAGACAATATTGCTAGCATACTCAGCTCACCTCTAGTTTGGAAATGTTACTTTTTGGACTTCAGTGGCCAGACTCTCCCAGCCAGCACAACCACTGATCCTGCTGGTTTGTGGATTTGGGGAGCTGTAATCCAAAATTAATTTTCCTAAATGTGCTCCTTCCCAGTAAAAATCCATGCTTGAGGTAGCTTGGTTGAATGATTAAGACCTTGTCTGACAGCATCCAACATCTACAAAGTTGGGAATGCAGAATAAAGAGGTGGATATGGCAGCCCCATTCTAACAGTTTTATGCAGTTTTGTGCATTTTGCCCAATCAAGGTATTGCTGTTTTGTGAATTTTGGATGCTAGTGTACTTTGTTGTATGGCCAACACGTCTATACTCAGATAGGTTTTCTGCATTCTAACAAGGTTATCCTTCTAGACATGGGGAGGCAGTCTGGTGAATTCTGATGTTTTGGACTGCAGTTCTTGTAATTCCTAACCATGCTGCCAGAGGCTGGTGGACATTGTACTCCAAAACATTTGAAAGGCATAGAGTACATATACATTTCCTTTCTCTTTTTTTGTATCAAGGAGTTTTAGTCAAGATGAAATGTCTCTGGTGAGTGAATTGATTTAACTGTTTGCAGTGGCATCTACTGGTTTCCATGTAAGTAGGATGGTGAATCCACTCCAGGTTTTAGTCTAGATAATTAAAAAACTAATTTGGGGCTTAGGTTTCAGCACCTTGGAGAGGTCCTTTCAAGTGTGGGCTAAAATTGGGAGCAGATTCAGGTGGAAGCTCAGTGAAGGTAACAGGTGAAGGTTTTGTTCACTTCATCTTTCTGTCAGACAAGTGTGGGCTGAACTTCTGTCATGTAGGTTTAACAGTAACCCTTTCCACCTGAACTTGAGTGGGAAGGCTTCCTATTACCATTTTGATTCAGATAGATGGAAAGAGAAGAAGACCAGTATTTGTGCTATAAATGGGTTTTCATAATGTAGCACCCAGAACTTGGAAGATACGTTTTAAAAGGGGGAAAGAGGGGAAGTAAAAAAATTAAAAATAAAGATTTGTCTTTTTTAAAAAAAAGTAACTCTGTTTTCATGCTACTGAACTAAAAAAAATATTTTTAGTTAGTTTTTTTTAAAAAGAATACCTGAAGTAAAAAAAGCTACTGACCTGAAGTACAAAACACATTCTCCTCCCATCCATCTCGGCATCACTCCAGCACAAAGCAATAGAGCACAAGGCTGCAAAACAGGCCAGCATTTGAACCTTGAGATATTCCTACATCATTTATTCAGTCCAAATGTCCATACATAAAAATAAACACAAGGTTAGAGTTAAACGCACAAGGCATGGAGTTATCTCTCATTCAATTACAAGGATAATGTAACATAGGGGAAGGAATGGATGTACCTAGTAGAAGTAACTAGTTATTCTTAAGCTGTGACACCACCACAGGCTGAACTCTCATCACACCTCAAACTGCATTTTTGCATGGTGTGATTACAGAGGATCTTTTTATGAAACAGCCTCCAAGGAAAAGCCACATCTTGTTCGCAAGCTCAAAAAGGGACTATATGGGCTTAAACAGGCTGCTAGAGCTTGGAATGACAAACTGGATGAAATGCTGAAACAATTGATTTTCAACAAGGAGAAGCTGATAAATGCCTTTAAATTGTTCTTCAATCTATATAAAACAAAAAGCTTTGCAACCCTCAAATAAGGAACATCCCTTTTCATACAGGACATCCTGACAACCCTACTGTGAACCCACACAGTCTGGAACTGAAGTCTACTTCCTGCTCATGAAGCAGCCGGCTGTACAGAACAGATAGAAGGGGTTGAAAATAAATTAAAAGAGTACCAGAGGAAGAAGGACAAAAGCAGTTTGTAAGCCCTGATGTTTGCAGAAGCTGAAAAATATTACTTTTCTGTCTGAGTATTCCTTGCCTATGAAAACCCTATGAAATTTATGGGGTTGCCATAAGTGGACAGGCAACTTGAAGGCACTTACACATGCACACAAGTGACAAACCCAGGCAGCCACCTCAACCAATGGGAGTTGTAGTCCCCCAAAAAACTTTTGACCTCATGTGGAAGCTGCCTTACATTTTGAAAGCAGCTCCAGTGCCATTGACCTTTCAACCTCTCCAAAACAACAAGGTCAGCTATCTCTCTGGTTCAGAGAATGCCTTCCACAGCTTCAAGGCCAGGACAGAACCAAAAAGAGAAGAGAACCAAAAGAGTCTTCAGTTGCTGTCACTCAGGCAAGACCCACCTCCCTAAACATTTTTGACCTATATATAACAGCACCAGAAACCAAACAGGCTTGATGAGCTGAACTTAAATACTGTTTGCAGTGACAGGGAAAGAGAACACTGCTTGGAGCTGTCAGCATAAGGGAATGCTGCGTAGAAGAGGGCAAGGACCATGACATCAAGAGAAAAGAATCTACAAATGGGAAGCAGTGGAAAACTGATGCTTCTCTCAAGGACAGGAGAGATACCTGGCAACTGCGTCTGTGGTTTAGGGAAAGGAAAAAAGCCTTCATTCATGCCCAGCATTCAGACACATCAAGGCCCAGTTCCATGTAGGAAGTGACATCTAGGGGTGGGGGGGGGGGGAAATGACCTGTGAGCAATTGAATTTGTGAGTCACCTTTTCAATTAACAAGCCATTTAACCTGAAGACTGGAAATTATCTTGGAAACCATGTCTTCAGGGGATGGGTTCTTGGGCAGCCTTTCCCTTCAGAACGCTTTCTCTGCAAAACATTATAGCACATTGTGGAACAGGAGATTGTTTGTCCCAGAGAGGAACAGCAAGAGCAGCAGTGAGGGAAATAGTGGCATTGAACCTTCGAAGATTGAAGGAATAAGGAGGTCATTATTTTGCACACTGGAAACATTTGCAAGCTGTGATGTTTTCCCTCTGTGTGGTGAAACAGCTTATCCTATTCTGGCAGCATTCTCCTCTTAGAAACAGATATGCATAAATTGTTTCTAATGAGACCATCTGCCTTTTATGGCCCCCTTGGAACTAAACAGTACCCAAAGACCACTCTGTCTTGAACAGATCGATGGCCCGAGTGCCTGCTCTTGCCTGTTTAAAAAAATGGGGGGGGGGAGTTGGATTTGCTAGGAAAGAGCATGGTTTGATTGCTATCATTCTGAATAACTGGGCTGTGTTGGGGGGAGGTTGTTGGGGGAAAGATAGAAACAGGCAAGCATCACAGAATCATAGAGTCAGAAGGGACCGCAAGAGCCACCTAGCCCAACCCCTGGGCATACAGGAATACATAACTAACGTATCCAAGAAGGATGCATAGATCACAGAATCATGGAGTCAGAAGGGACTGTGTGGGGATTTAAACTTATATCCCACCAGTGCCACCCACTGTGAGGGATTCCTTTTGAGCAATCCCACCACTGTGGCTAAATGTAGGGGTCTTTGGACTTCACCTACCAAATGTGAAGCCTTCCCAGTGCTCTCTGCAAACACTCAGTATGAGAGCTCTCCCTGATCCCCACCCCTACCACATGTAAGGACTTCCTCCTGTCCCCCTTGTGTGACACCAGCTATGGGATCAGTCTAAATGCCCTCAATGTTCCTATGAGGATTTATACTACTTTTATCCCACCCTTCCACCTTCAATGCTGCCACCACAGATGCCTTGTCTGAAACTAAACTCTCAAAATGATAACGATTCCAGAAGCCAAGAGTGTAAAAACAAAAACAAAACTTCATTTACAGACCTTAAACATAAAACAGCACATCATTTATATAACATATTTATATAAGAGAGTATGGTTATATAAAACACCACACTCACCTCACAGGCTAAATCAGACCCTTTCCAATTACTCAACGCAAACTCCTTTCTCTCACTCCAACCCTAGTAACTCAAACCCCTCTCAAACACTTTTTCTTACTGCACTGTTTTCAAACCCCAGGCTAAACTGCTCTTCACTCAGACTGAAACTCCAAGTGTCATTCACCAATTGCTGCATGGAAATCTTCTCAAACATTTCACTGATCAGCGATCACTTCAACGCTCCATACTCTCTCTCCTCCCAACAGTTATTTACCTCATATTCACACAATAAATCAAACACTCTTTTTATAAACAAACCCCAAATACCAAGATCGATGTTTTTCCTGATAGTGATGAGTATAGAAAAGAAAAGAAAGATAAGGAAAGGGATAATGTTAGAGGAGGATAAAGGTTGGAATGGAAGGAAATGTAATGGGATAGAAGGAATTATAGTAGTATAATTATTAAAATATTGAGATACATTAAGATACTTATTTTGAAATGTTTGGATATATTTAGAAGACATATTATGATAGCTGGATACAGCAAGACTACTTAGTTAAAAGTGTTCAATGTGTATTAACAAGTATTGATTATATATTGAATGAATGTGTATTTTAAGTTTTAATCAATAATTTATTTATTTTTTAAAAAAAGATCAATGTTTTTCCACCCCACAGTTCTTTAAGGAGTAAGTTCAGCTCACCTCTCTTGACATTAGAAGATGTCATTCCTTTAGAGCAGGTGTTCACAAACTGTTTCCCCTCTACACACCTTAAAATGAAAGCCCCCACTCCAGGTTGTATAAGTGTCCTCTATTTCTCTTCAGTGAGCCAAATGCTTACTGTGGCTACCTTTGCCATGGGTAACTTACAGTACAATCAGAGCATTCCCCAGTCTGTCACCCTTCAAATATTAAACTGCAACTCCCATCATACTACTGCATACTACATGGGTGATGTTAAAGAGAAAATGCCTACTCTTAGGTGATCTCACAGATCTGGGATTTGAAGGCAGAATACAATTTCCAAATGGCCTATATTGATTATGGATCTTAATTGTTTTCTTGTCTAATTTACCGGTATGTTTAGTGATTAGTGTAATGGTTTTATTCTTTATTCTTCAGCTTGACTTTAATCATGTTAGCTGGTCTGAATATTTTGGGGAGAAGATATGATACAGAAAGACAAACAAATCCCCACCTCCAAAAGCATTGTGGTGTAGTGGTTAGAGTGTTGGATTAGGACTAGGGATATCGATCTCAACTTAGCTATCCAGCCTATGGTGTAACCTTGGGGCAGTCATTATCTCTCTTGCATGGTGGTTGTGAAGATGGGGGGGGGGGGGGAAAGAGGACCATGCCTTCTGCGATAAGCACTTTGAAGCAAAAGTGGGACATACATGAAGAAAATAAACAAACAGAAATTAAAAATATAAATAACGTTTTAGTTCTCTCCACACACCAAAGCTTCCAGTTCTGCTGCCCACTCCATTGTGGTTGTATGGTTACAAGTACTGTACAACTCCCTTGCTACAACAGCTCTACTTGCTACTGGTCCACTTCTAGGCAAAATTAAAAGGGCTGGTTTTGCCCTAAAAAGCTTCATCCAGCTTAGATCCAGGCTATCTGAAAACCTGCATTTCCCAAGCAGAGTGACCAGGCATCCTCCTTTTCCAGGACATGTCCTACATTTCAAAATTTCCTTCATTCTGAGCATGACTAAGAAGCATGAGTTTACATTTATATTCATGTTCTTTAGCTTTTGTTTTGGAATGTCCTACAGTTTGCAGTGCCTTGTCCTTCTTTGCTCTTAGGACATCTGGTCACCCTGTGTCCAAGCCCTGAGAGCCTCGTCCTTTTCTCAGTCCCTCCTCTTTCACAGTCATGTCTGGTGAATACCAGCGAGAGACATTTCTCAGTGGCTGCCCCATACCTGGACCTCCATTTCCATCTTCCCATCAGAAAGTAAAGACTTTCTTATTCCAACAGGCCTTTGAAAACTGCATATTTTTAAAAGGAGGGCTGTTTTCAACTTGTACTGTTTTTTAATTGTGTTGTTTTTAAACGGCTTTTTAGTATTTTCAATTCTATGCTGCAAATTGTTTTTCATAATATAATTCCATTTTAGTATTGGCCTTTTGTGTGTTTTCACTGTTTTGTATTTATTTAATTCTAACCTTGATCCTTAGTTCTGGAGAAAAAGTGGGATATGAATAAAAATTGCTGTTGCCATTCGTCACGCAGGATGGGAGCAAAGGAAAGGAGAATCTGGCGAGGAACACAGAGTGAAATTCTATGCATCTGAGAAGCCTTTCCAGAGACTGCAGCCTTATTCATTCCTTGCTGCCCTAAGCTCTATATTGCTGGCTGAAAGACACTGAAGAAACTGAATGGCACGTCATCCTCCCCACCCTTTTCTGCACTGACAAAAGGAAACCTTGCACAAGCATTAAAAGGTGTATGAATCATTCATGATAAAATAAAAGCACTATGTACCATATTGAAGAGTTTAGGATTATGTTCTCGTTTTTTTAGGCTAATGGAACATGGATGATACATACAAATCCAGAGCTTGGGGAAAATATACTTTTCCTTCCTTTTTTTGTAATTCCATAGGAAGTGTAGTCCAAAAAGGTAACTTTTCCAAGCTCTGGATGAGTCCTAAATTAAGGTTATCGAAGGTCAGCTGTAATGATTGTGGCACTTCATATTCTGCTAATTCTCATACAATTCTCATTCTCTGCTCTTTCGCTCTTTCAAAGAAGACTAGATAGAACACAGAACATTAATTCTAGGAAAACACAAGCAGCAGAATGGTTTGCGTGTGAAATATTTCTTCCCCAAAATGTGGAAATCATCACATTCATTCCAAAGGACTTAGATGCCAAATAATGGAATAAAATATGCAGAAGGATAATTACCATCTCTTGACAAGATGATCAATGTTGTACATTGACCTTCCACCATCATCATCACCACTCCATGAAGGAAAAAATATTTACTGGAGTGTTCCTACTCATGTGTCATTGCTTAGATAAATATGTCTCTTACATTTTAAAGTGCAGACTATTTGGCTCCAAGCCTGAGAGCAACTGTGTTTTAATGGTCAAAGAGTTTGGAGTCTGACCAAGGAAGCCTAGGTTCAGTCCCTGCTTGTCTTGGAGCTTACTACCTGACTTGGGTGAGACTTGGGTGAATGAATACAAGCAGGCTCACTGTCTAATGAAGCCTTTTCCAATGTGGCGTTAGATTACGTATCCCATCAACCTCACCCAGCATAGCCAGTGTGGTCAGGCCACTTTCAATCCTTTTTCTTCACACGCTCTTGATCTACCTCACAAGGCTGTTGTGAGAATAAAATGAGGGTAAACTTTCTGCATCCAGCCACTACTTTTTCACCATCAAACCACCACCATACTCTTGCCCCTTGTCACAGCCTGTCACTTTGGGACTTATCTCCCTAGTTTTGGGAAGATTTGAACATGGAAGGAATCATGCTCATGGATGGACACCAATCCATAGACCACTACTCTGAATAGCACTAGGACAAGGGCTACAATCAGCTAATAATAATAATGGCTAATATACCAGCTCCAGAATCAGAGCCAGCTGCAAGAGAGACTGCCCTCTGGCAAAGCTGACATCAACATAGCTTGGAAAAGTTACCATTTGACTCCCACCTCCCTCCCTCTTTTTGAGTTTCAAGTTACAAAACTACTGGCCATGCTGGCTAGGAAATGTGGGATCTTACAGTCCAAAAATAACTTTTCCAAGCTCCAAGGAAGGCTCTGGGAGCTCAGTACATTAAGGCACTCTTCAAGATCACTTGTCCTATTTAAACCTGCCTCTTGGTTTAAGTAGGACAAGCAGGGGGTGGGGGGTGGGGGTCTGGAGCGTCTAGCTACAACCTACTTTTTAAAGCAAAGTCCCATGCAATACCTTCTGCCTCTTCACTAAACTCCCTACAAAACACTACCATCACCAGCATGGCAGGGGGCACTTCTGACTGCTCTTTACACTCTTTTTTCCCTTTTGTCCAGTATTCTGATATGCCATTTTAATTTCCCATAATGCCTCTAGCATAGAGTCCCTCCAGAGCACTGTGAGTAATTAAGATGACATCTATCAATCATGTGGCTTTACAGTTTCCTGCCACTGTTTCTGGGAAAGCCCAGTGAGATCCACCAGCACATGCCCTCCAATTGTCCAGATTTGGCAAGGAGAGTCCCAATTGCTGCAGGAGCTTATCATATTACCTTTTAAATTGAATAAAGCCTCCTGGGCTGCAGCCGGGACACAGCATGGAGGTGGGGATTATCACACAGTAAGTCGCCACCGAATCACTGGGTGACTGCAGCCCAAGTCCCAGTCGTCCTCAGCTGGTCACCATTTAAACCTTGGGAGGTTTCCATTTTCTAAAAAGGGCCAGCTGAGAATGGCTGGGACCCGGGCTGCAGTCGGCCGGCAATTTGGCGGCAACTTACTGTGTGATAATCCCTGCCTTCATGCCGTGTCCCGGCTGCAGCTTGGGAAGCTTTATTCACTTTAAAAGGTAATGTGATAAGCTCCGCAGTTTGAGTTCAAAATGCAGAAGTAGTTTGTGCTCGGTTAACTTGGTAGGGAGATTGGAAAGGATACAATGGTATCTTGCCCTTCCCTTTAGACTCAGGCAGAAGCAAACCACTGCAGCCTCTTCTGGCTGGTAAGTTCATCCTCATTAATAACTTTTGTCATGTTGACCACAGTATGATGTTGCTTGGCCACATGTGTCACAGTTTTCATTTGTGAAATG
The DNA here is from genome assembly GCA_026167975.1 of Phrynosoma blainvillii. Lineage (NCBI taxonomy): Eukaryota > Metazoa > Chordata > Lepidosauria > Squamata > Phrynosomatidae > Phrynosoma > Phrynosoma blainvillii. Next base: position 254,706,448 of record JANUYF010000003.1, read on the forward strand.
TTGAAGGGAATGTCCACAGAGGAGGGTCTCACAAGAATGGACTTTGGCAGGGCCTCCACAAACAAAAAGCCATAGGCATTTGATTGGCTTCTATGAGGAAAGAAAAAGATTCAGAGGTCTTTTCATACTACAAAATTATAGTACTATGATTCCATTTTAACTGGTGCATCTGCATCTTATGGGATCCTGGGATTTGTAGTTTGGTGAGGTGCCAGAGGAGCTGTCTGGCCAAGAATTCTAAATACCTCTTCCTAAACTGCAGATTGCAAGATGTTGTAGAAAGTTGCTGTGGTACTTAAAGCAGAATCATAAAGTTCCACTAGTATGAAAAGGTCCTTGGATTCAGTAGGGATGTAATTTTTCAATGCAGCAGGGTTCTTGTGTTCTTTTTCTAGCACAGCATAATCATGCAACACATGTGTATGTAACACTACAATTTCCAGTGTCCCAGAAAATGTGAGAGAAAATTGCTCCAAATATCTGACTGCTGTGAAGACAAAGGGTGGTTTTGCATTCTCCACTATGTATTCCTTATCATGCAACAAACAGGTCCTGCACAGCTGGATCCATGAAGAAGGCACAGACAGCCAACTTGTCATATCTGTCAGACCTGGGGATGAATGCATTGGGCAGTGTTGTTTCTCTCCTGTCCCCTTTGCAGCTCAGGGGAAACCCAATTACAATACTACCCTGAAAACAGCTAGGAAAGAATCTTGACTGAAATAGTGGACAACTGCTGCCAGGCAGAGTTAGAAAATGCTGAGCTAGATGGATCAATGAGAGCTTCCTATTTAACTAGTTGTTCTCATCTAATCTTGGAAGCTAAGCAGGGTAAATACTTGGTTGGTACTTGGATGGGAGACTGCCAGAGAATACCAGATGCTGTAGGCTATATTTCAGAGGATGGAACTGGCAAAACCACCTCTGTGTATTCCTTGCCAAGAAAATCCTATGGAATTCATTCTTCGCCATTGGTTAGGTTTACTGGGAGTTGCAGTCAAGTAACTTCTGGAGGGTCTGCATAATTTCCAACCCAGGGCCTTTGCAGACTGCCAGAAATAGTGCAAATTGAGTCCACTTTAACTGCCCTGACTCAGTGCTAGGGAATCAAGTGAACTGTAGTTTATTGTGGCACCAGAGCTCTCTGACAGAGAAGGCTCAATGTCTCAGAAAAAAAATACAATTCCCATGATTCCCTAGCACTGAGCCAGGGCAGTTAAAGTGGACTCAGTTTGCACTATTTCTAGCAGTCCGCAAAGGCCCCCCGTTTACATTTCCATGTTGCTGTGCCTTGACACTTATGAAAAGCATTTGCTTCCTAGGTAACCAAAAAGCCAACTTTTTCCATCCATATTTGAACTAGTTTATAAGGGAGGAATCCCTTCTGGGCTGCTGGTTAGTGATGGTGGCAGTCACAGTCCAGCAACATCTGCAGGGCAGCATGATCCCCATCTTTGACTTATTGGGTACCATCTCCTCCCTTCTTTTCCCCTTTCTGTCTTTCTTTCACACACGGTGCCTGCCTCCTGCTTCCAGAGCCCTGTGGATTCTCACTCAGCAGGAGTGTGCTTTTCTGGTCTCCTCCCTCCTATGGGATCACACTCTTTGCTCTCGCTGAGATAAGAGTTGTTTTCTCCTCAAACATTCCAGGGTCTACCACTGTGCTGCTATTGCCACCCCTCCCAGTTTTGATAACATGCCTTGACTTTCCTATTCCTCCCCCCCCCCTTCTCTTTCTTAAGGTTGCAGTGTCTTTCATTTTGTCCTGGAGTTGCTCAGAAAACCCAGACACTAACATTCATTTTTGTATTGTTGTTTTACAAATCATTTTTAAAAAGGCATATGGGTTCAATGTACCTTTGTTATGGAGTAAACGCATATTGACATTAAACCGCAAACGGCAATCTAAGCCTTAAGATTTACTTGTGTTTTTATTTGCAGAAGTGGTGTCCTCTGCTAAGAAAGTCAAGTAAATCATTCATCCAAGGAAATCCACTGCTCGTCAAATGCATTTGATTCGATTGCCAAAGAGCTGTTACATATTTCTGTTCAAATACAAATAACCAGTGTTTCAGCACTTAAGCAGTGGTTGGTTTCCCTTGGCCTTTCAGAAAAGTTGCATTTAAAGGCAATTGTGGGGAAGTCATAACAAAAAGGCAAAGCACAACCTACATTTGTGGTATGAATGATCTGGACGTGTTAAGCCCAGAGCTAGGACATACCAAGTCCCAAGTAACGGTTATCTGTGAAGAGTTAATTTTCTTGGTCACGAAGATACAATGAAGTCAAATTTCAAAATTAATTTTATGAGTAGGGTAAAGTTATTGTACTGAGATAACAAGTAATAATTTTACCTGTACAGCACCTAAAAGTTTCCAGATGTAACAGTACAGTGACATTTTGAGAAATTCAATCTTCTGTACCTAAAAAGGGGGCAGTTAGCCACACAGAGAACAGCAACCTCAATGGAAGTTACTTTGCTGCTGCTAATGGATTTGAAATTTTATTTGCCTGCCTTTTATTACCCTTTGTCCCTAGACCCCACATGGCCAAGAAGAGGAGTGGCCCCTGCTTGCATTGATATCCCCCAGATCATCTTTCTTTACTGACAACAGAAGTAACATCTGGGACAAAATGTAGGCCTGTGACTTTTAACATGTTTGCCTGATGAAGAAGCCAGTGCAGCTTTGAAATCTTCCATGATGCATTTTGTTGGTCCAATAAAAGTATCACTGTTTTGTGGATTCAGTTGTATTTTGCTGCATGATGACATGGAATGGCTACCCCTGAATAATAGCTTGGTTACTTTTAAAGGTCATTTTTAGGCATTTAAGATGCATTTTAAGCAAAGATTTCCAAATGTTATGTCATTCCCTGATAAATCCTAAGATATCTTTTTAAAAAACCTAAAAGTAATAAAGCAGTGAAATGAGTTGTTATAGAATTAATTACTTTCTTTAAAAAAAAACCAGGTACAATAAATATTAAGAACAAAAAAAGGTAACTATCCAAGCTTTGATTAAGCCTCCAAAAAGAACTGTTAATGACCAGCGCTCTGCCAATCTGCACAGGATTTGTGACCTGAGAAACAGAATGGGTTCAGTAATGTTGAGTAAAGTCTCAAGGAGACTACACAGAGCAGTGGTTCTCAACCTTTCCTTTACCAGCGACCCCCTTTAAATACCTTTTGTTGTTGTGGACCCCCAAAATCAGAACTCAATCTTTTAAAGCGTTTTAAAAATAGTGAGCTTTTAAATGCTGTGAGCCGCCCCGATTGCTATGCAGAGGGGCGGGATAATAATAACACCTGAGCACTGAATCATTAACAAATACACAATCCATTAAACCTTTCCTCAGAGGGGGAGGGAAAACTTTAATCCTGCTTTTTCCTGCCAATTTGCAGCTGGAACAGACTGAACAGCAATGTGCAGGCTCAGACAGCCAGATAGCCTTTCCCTAAAGCTGGAGCAGATTGAACTCTACTCCCCATGAGCACTGTCCCAAAAGGTACCTGTGCACATGGAAATCCACATGCTCCCCAGAAGCAGAGGATCAGGAAGCAGTGTCCAGAATGGGACTTGTGCACATAGCGGTCAATAACTGCTCCCCAGAAGCAGTGATCATAACGCACTTCCCTTCCTCTCATTTGGGTATCCTTCCTTCCTGAAGAAGAAGGCCAAGAAAAGGAAGTTTAAGCATTTCTTTTTTATTATTATTGATTTTTCATAATTTTAAACACATATAACAATTTATACATACAATAAAAAAACAACAATATAAGATAAACAAACATACATACATAACGTACATACATAAAATAAGACTTCCCTTCCTTTACTTTGAATAATTTTTAGTTAATATTTTTTGACTTTCATATATCATCCTTATTGTTATATTCTATTAATTTACCATTCTCCATTTTTTTCTCAACATAAATAAGATCATCAATATTCATCTTTATCTGTTACAATCACATATATTAACCCATTCTACCTCTTGTTTTAACAGGGCCTATACTTTGTTATAATCTTATATATTTGTCATACCTCTGAATCTTAGTTAATTCCATTTCCTTCTCTCAGAGCAATCACACTGTTTTCACCCCAGAGTTCCTTAAAATAGTTCGTAATCGGTGACCATTCTTTCCCCAATTTGTTACTATTTTGACCTTTTAGTAGAGATGTTAATTTGTCCATTTCCATAACATCATATAATTTGCATTGCTACTCTTCTAGTTTGGGAGGGAGCCTCTTTACTTTGCCATTTTTTTGCAATTATAGTCCTAGCAGCGTATAGCATATAGAATAAGATTTTACCAAATTTATTTTCAATTTCATCATCCAATAATCCTAATAAATATGTGGCTGGTTATGTATTCATCTTAATTTTCAGAATTTTTTCAATTTTTGTATGTATTTGTGACCAAAATTTTTTTGTCCTTTCACACTCCCACCACGTATGTATATATGAACCACTTGACTTTGAACAGATCCAACGTGGCCGCAATTCCTTATGTGCTATTATATTTACTGATGTTTTTTAAATTATTGTTTATATTGTTTTTAACTTGTAACTGATTTAATAACTTTTTAAGGGGGGGAGGGATGTTGGCTGTTGATGTATTGGTTTTTAATGCTGTAAGCCGCCCTGACTGACCTCAAAGGGGCGGGGTATAAATTATTATTATTATTATTATTATTATTATTTGTTACTGTTTTTGTAAATCTTACATATTTTTTCTAGCATTAAATACCATCTATATTGCATTTTAAAGTAGTTCTCCCTTACTTCATAACTTAATGTATATTTTATTCTCTTTTTCCAATTCTTTTCCCATTCTCACATCCTGCGCCCATTTTATCATATATTCTTTTACAGATTCCTCTTCCATCTCTACTTTCAGTAATATTTTATATAATTTGAAAATAGTATGTTGGGTTTCTTCTGTCATTAATTTTTCAAATTCTGATTCTTCCTTTTCTATCTGCCTTGTTCTCAAGGAAGTTTAAGCATTTCTGACAGGAGACTAGACTGCTCCTGGCTGGCAAAGGCAAAAAGGTGCAAAGGCGCAAAGACAAAAAGGCGCAAAGGCAAAGGCAAAGGCAGGCAGCTCCACATGACAGGCAACACACAGACCCAGCCAACTTTCCCTTGGCTCCTGTGAGGTGGCTTTTCCCTGTGGAGAGGAGGTGGGACGAGTAGCCTTCACAGTCCGTGGATCCCTTGTGAGGACATTATGGTCAGCAGGAGATGCAGGGCAGCAAGGAAACCAAAATCTCATGCCCTGCATCAGTTCCAGAAACATGTCCTCAAAATTACATTGCAATTGGGGGACGGAATGGTAAGTTCTGTTTTGGTGTTGCGTTTGTTAGTTTTTTAAATGAAGTTTAACCTAATTAATATCAATGCTTTCCTTCCGGTCTCTGGTTCAAATGTCTGTTCTAAGTTATTTCCTTGTAGCCTGACTCCTTTTGCAGCCACTAACCCATCCCCAGCACTAATGCAAAGACCTGCTAAGCCTCTTCTGCACCTAAATCATCTGAAACAAATTCATTTTTATGCCCCAAAGATTTTATGTCTTTTGAATCCTACATCAAAACCAAACAAAACATACAATTCTGGTGCACATACGGCCTGCAACTGATGTGAACAATAGCCATGGGTGTCTCTTTGGTTGATTCATATGTTTATACTAAGACAGGGATCCAAAATATATTTTTTAAATTTTTAATTTTTTTACAGATTCCTATAAACAACCCCCCACCAAAAAAAGTAGGGCAAGTTGTGTTCATTTTTGTGTTGCTTAACTCCGCATATTTTCACACTGCACAACTATAGCAGTTGGGTGCCACCTTAACTGACAAGCATTTGTTGCATTGAATCCTGGGAGGTGTAGTTTGGTGAGATACATGCAACCCTCCATATCCACAGATTCTTTCCATTCACACCTAGAAAAAAAATTAAAAATATATTATGCTTTTGGCATAATAGCCAATGTCTTGTTATTTGGTTGTGAAGCATGGGCAGAGCCCTGCAACATTCTGAGGATATCACATATGCTGCACCATTCCCCCCCTTCCCAAAAAACAACAAAATCCTGCAATGATGATGTTGTATTGGTGCAATAAGCAATGCTGCCGTGGTGCATTTTCAGAGTCAGCATAGGGGTGGTATCCAGTATAGGTTTTATTGTGCAAATACTTGTAGCAGAGATTGTACAAACTGTTGTGGTGGCAGTTGCACAAACAATTGTGCAACCAATAGTGCAATGGTGTAATCCAGAACTACTGCACTAGCAAAGATTTCCTGCTCCCTAATATTACACTGGATTTGGGCCAAGGAGTCTTTTGCCACTTAAAAGGCTAACAAATTTATTGAGGCATAAACTGTAATGGCCTACAGCCCACAAAATCTTATGTCACGTTAAATCAGAGATCAGAACCAATGCATTAATATTATGTTAATTACATTTCTTATGTTTAAGAAAATTAAACCAGAGCATAAAGTGCCAGATTTTCCAAATGAAATCTAACGTAATTTTGACAGCATTTTCCTGGTGAAAATATAGAACGATATTCATCAGTTATGCTTCTCGTTGCTGGAGTTTTTCACTGTAAGATGGGGATGGGGGAGTGGCTGGGCCCGTGAGGCTTTAATAGTATTAACAACAACAACAACAAATATCTAATCTAAATAAATAAATAAGTTTTTAAAAAAAACAAATCCAATATGGTTAGTAAATGTGAGCACTGTGATACAAGGCCAGTGGCTGGTGGAATAAGTCCTTGCTCAGGAAGCTAACTGGTTGACCTTGGGTTAGCCAGGCTGTCAGTCTCACCTTCTAATCCTCACAGGTTGTTAAGAGGATAAATGAGATTAGAATGATAAAGCACCCTGGTCTCAGATAAAGTGCCATAGTAATGATTAATAACAATACAGGAACAAACCTTTCTTTTAAGAGATTATTCTATTGTATGCTTGAGTTTATCACACTAGTGTTACTGTTATCATACCCCAAGTCATTAGGTGCCCATCCCTAGTTTGTAAATATATCTAATTTTAATTACAGTGATTTATGATTTAAATATGAATTTGCATTTGATGAGCCAGCAACACTGCAAGCCTTAGGGCACTATGGAAAAAGAAGTGTTATTTATCTTAGGTGTTTGCAGCCCTCACTCCCATTGGACTTGGGTATAACTTTGTAAATTGCTTCTTTACTCTTTAAGGGTCAAAATCAGAGCTTGGATGTAAGTAGTTATAAATAATTACTAACATGTGATTGGGTCCTTTTTTGCAAAGCAATGGCTTTGCAAAAGGAACAGTATATTACATCACCACTGTAATGTGTGCAAGAGATAACTTCACTCTTTCTACAGTACAGTATAATTATAACTTTTAGTTAGATTTCTTGATTTGGGATGCAGTCATTAACTTAGGCACTGGATTCCCTTTTCCCTTTCCTTCAGTACACAGTGTGGATTGTTGCTGGGGCAGAAGAATGTACTTCTAAAAAAGCATTTTTTTCTGTTGACCTGGCCTAAACTTTTTCAATTTAGCCATTAGACTAATTTTTCTCTGTAAATTTGGAGTTCCAACAGGAGAATGTGCCTCACTAAGGATGGTACAGTGCTAACAGATCACAATGAAAAAAGCAGAACTACTCAATACCTATTTTGCTTCAGGTTTTTGTTTTGTTTTGTTTTGTTTATCAAAAAGAGAACTGTGGGCCTTTGCAGACTGCCAGAAATAGTGCAAACTGAGTCCACTTTAAGGATTAGGGTTAGTGGTAGGGAATAATGGGAATTGTTTTTTTTCTGAGAAATTGACCCTTCTCTGTCAGAGAGCTCTGGTGCCATAATAAAATACACTTCCCATGATTCCCTAACCCTAACCCTTAAAGTGGACTCAATTTGCACTATTTCTGGCAGTCTGCAAAGGCCCTGTGTAGTCCTGCTTCCATACAGCAGTAGAGACTTTGGCAAGTGATCTGGACTACAAATCAAGATTGATAGTTAATCAGGAACCTAAACAAGTTCAGATCTACAGAACCAGATCATCTTGCCATCATTTTGAGAAATCTTGGAGAACAGGTAAGGTACCAAGGGACGGGAGAAGGGGAAACGTTGTCCATGGCCGCACTCATACTGCAGAAATAATCCAATTTGACACCGCTTTAACTGCCATGTTACAGTGCTATGGGATTATGGGAATTGTAGTTTGTGAGACATTTCGCCTTCTCTATCAGAGAGGTCTAGTGCCACAACAAACTACAATTCCCAGAATTCCATAGTATTGAGCCATGGAAGTTAAAGTGGTGTCAACTTGGATTGTTTCTGCAGTACAGATGCAACCCCTCTCTTCAAAAAAGGCAAAAAAAGAAGATCCAGGAAACTACAAGACAGTCAGCCAGATTTTAATACCAGGAAAAATATTAGAATGGATTATACAGGAGTCTGCCTGCCAATATCTTGATTACAGTGCAGCGATCAGGAGGAGCCAGCATTTGTTTGTCAAGACAAATCCTGCCAAACTAATCTTATATCTTTTTTTTTTAGATCAAATCACTAGTTTAGCAGATGGGGAGAATGATATGGATGTCATTTTTCTGGATTTCAGCAAAACATTGCTGAATCATAGAATCATAGAGTTGGAAGAGACCACAAGGGCCATCCAGTCCAACCCCTAATGTTTGATAAGATCCCCCATAATGTTTTGATTAGCAAACTAATGAAATATGGAATATATTAGAACACAGTCAGATGGATCCATAGCTGGTTGGAAAACTGCTCAAAGAGTTTTCATAAATGGCTGCACTTGAGATGGGAAGGAGATCCTTAGGTGTCTTAGGGCCATTGTTTTGACTTCAAGTTTCAACATTTTTATTATTGACTTAGATGATGGGGTGGAGGAAATCCTTATCAGGTTTGCAGATGACACAAAACTGAGTGGGGTGACTTGAACCACTGAATTCAAAAGACAATTCAATAGAGACAAATTTCTACAAAATTCTAGGCCACAAAAAACAAATACACAGATATAGGAAGGGGGATACATCGCTCAGCAGTACTACATGTGAAAAGGACCTTGGGATTATTGTTCATCACAAGTTTAACATGAGCAGCAAATGATATTGCAGCAAAAAGGTGAATGCTATTTTAGCCTGCATTAATAAAAGCATAGTTTCCAAGCCGAAGGAAATAATAGTCCCACTTTATTCTGCACTAGTCAGGCAGGCCTCATCTGGAGTACTGCATTCAGTTCTGGGCACCTCATTTTAAAAAAGGACATAGAGAAGGAGCAGGTTCAGAGAAGGACAATGAAAATGACGATATATGGAGAATAAAACATATGAGGAAAGGCTGAAGGAGCTGGACATGTTCAACTTGGTGGAGAGAAGAGCTGAGGGATGACATGATTGTACTTTTTGATATTTCAAAACAGTCAGAGAGGAGGAGACAGGCCTATTCTCTGCTGCCCCAGTGGATAGGACCAGCTCTGCTGGTTTGATGTTACAGGGGAATAGATTCCAACTGAACATTAGATTGAACTTCTTAGGAATAAAAAAGATTCGGTAGTGGGGCCAATTGCATAGAGAGGTGGTCAGGTCTTCTTTGGATATATTTTAAAAAGCAGCCGGACAGCTCTACCTGCTGGAGATTTTTTAACTGGAGATCCTTCACTGAGCAGAAGTTGGACACGATGCCCATGATGCCCCTTCCATCTCTATGATTCTATTGACGTTATCACACGGGGAGTCGCGGGGAGAAAGTGGAAATAAACGGGACGAGTGGAAGTCTTTAATTTACAGGATTTGTCCCATTCCACCTCGTCTGATAACTAAATTCGAATTTAAAAGGGGGTTAATTCGAACAAAAACCTGATCTTTTCATTTTCGGGATTTTTGAGGATTTGAAAAGATCAGGTTTTTGTTCAAATTAACCCCCTTTTAAATTCGAATTTAGTTATCAGACGAGGCGGAACGGGACAAATCCCGTAAATTAAAGTCTTCCGCTTGTCCCATTTATTTCCACTTTCTCCCTGCAACTCCCCGTGTGATAACGTCCTATGACTCTATGGTTCTGTGATTCAAACCAGATTCACTACCAGGCTGACATCAGATCAGCAGAAGATGAATTTGGCCAGCAGGCTGGACACTAGTTCATGCCAGTATGAAAGTAAAAGTGGTCTTTCAATTTTGAACTCTGTTGTTCATAAAAATTAAAAGGCTATTACTCTGAAACAAATATAAACACTCTCAACACATACAAGAATGCATCACTGCTACAGCTCTCTGTGTATGCTTTCTTATGCATCAATATACTGACCACAATTCAAATCAAGCATGCTTAAGTCTGCTAAATCAATGGGTTTCAGAGTACCTAACTCTTTGATGAGTTGTGGCTCTTATGAATAAAATGTAAAATCCTGTTTTGAACCATTTGAACAACTGTCATTACAAATGTAATTAGAAGCCCCATACTTTTGAAATTCTGGATTTCATAACTAGTTAATAGGTACATTTGATTTTGAATGACTTTAGGCCTAAGCAGACTGCCAGAAATAGTGCACATTAAATTGAGGCACTGCCCTGGCTCAGTGCTAGGGAATCATGGGAATTGTAGTTTTTTCTGAGACATTGAGCCTTCTCTGTCAGAGAGCTCTGGTGCCACAATAAATTACAGTTCCTATGATTCCCTAGCACTGAGCCAGGGCAGTGCCTCAATTTAATGTGCACTATTTCTGGCAGTCTGCTTAGGCCCTACGTTATTGGTATATATGACTTCAGTTTGACTCCACCTTATGCCAATTCTTTCTTACAGTTTTCTTGGCAAGAATTGTTGACCCTTGTCTTCTTCTGAATATGGCACCCTGGCAGTCTCTCTTCTATGCAATTATCAGGCCTGACCCTGCTTAGCTTCCATAATCAGATGGGATTCTTAAAGTTACTCTGGCATCTTTAGGATATTTAGCCTAGGGTGCTGTATTAGTTGTCTCTCCATCCCATCCCTTCCTTTCCTATTTCATGTACAAAAGCCAGCTAAACTGCTAGGCGAATCTTACCTCAAAAGTGGCAGTGGCACAGTGGTTTCTGCTGCACTGAAAGACCAAAGGCTTAGGGACAACAGAAAAGACCATGTGGCACTGAGCTTACTCATCCAATACTTTGCCACCACCTCCTTCCTATAGGCTATGATAGTATAAGTTGGATTTATACTAACAGGATACCGCCTCAGTATTTTGCTGTCTCTTCTGACTCTCTTTTCTGTGCCCTGAAACAGCAGAACCAGATTCCTCTGTTTAACTCCTTGCTGCTGCAGTTCTCCCAGCTTTACTTTGTCTTGTTGTAGCATTGCATGGTACACTCATCTTAGGAATTTATCACACTGGACAGATCATGTGCAGAAACTGGATTTAAAGTGAAAACAACCCGCAAAAGCAGGTTGTTTTTCACATGATGTTTGGGATCAACCTGAACAGAAAGTTGAAATCAAACAGCCACAGCCTGGAAAGGCTACCTTTCCAAGTTCAAGTGTTCCTTTTTTTCTATGACAACTCACAGAATTTTTAAGATAGCCTGAGCACTAGCCATGCTGGTTGGGTGATTCTCAGAAGAGTATTCCAAGAAGGAAAAGAAGATTTTTCCAAGCTTTTCAATAACTTTGGAGTGTTTACATGCTCACAGGTTCTTTAAAGGTTCTGAGAGTTTAAAACAGATATATGCGTAAGATAAAATCTAAATAGAGCTTCTGCTTAAATATGGAATGGCTCTGGGGGAAAAAAGTGTCATGTCATATAATGAAAGCCATTTGCAAAGTCATGGACTGGTATATTTTGGGGGTTTTTAAAGGACAAAATGGATGAGCCATTCTGGCTTGATGGTTTGCACTTCCAATAGGTGTTCTTTAAACTCTGAGACCTCCTTCGAACTAGTCAGTGAGTGCAA